>OX352297.1:22231285-27031285 GCA_947086415.1 Pammene aurita
CAACACAAAGCTGAAATTTTTTAAACATAGTATTCTTGCTCACGAAAGTGATATCGTTGTCGTCACGGAATCATGGTTGTCAGCATCGGTAGAGGACCCTGAACTGGTGGGAGACGCTTGGAGTGTCTTGCGCCGAGATCGCGTCACCGGACGACAGGGAGGAGGAATACTGGTTGCTGCGAGGCCAGGCATTAGTCTACGGCGGCGACGAGAGTTTGAAACTGCCGACGGAGAGGATCTGTGGACCTCCTTTGTCGTGGGCGAAACACTGTTTCATTTGTGTGCTATTTACATTCCACCTAACTCTTCCGAAAGTGTGTACATGCAGTTTTTTCAAAAAATAGAGTCATTCATTGACTCTATTGGTACGGTCATAATCGTAGGTGATTTGAACCTTAACCCTAAGTATGCCTCAACTAGTATTCTAAGTTATTATTGTTTTTTTACCACAGTATGTGATCTCACTGACATGAATCAGGTATTAAATGCGCATGGAGGAATGCTTGATGTAGTGCTAGTACGACAGCGTGCTCATGGTGTTAAGGTTAGTGCGGACCCTGAGGGTAGTCTGGTTCCATATGCAGATGCTTATCATCCACCTCTTCAAATCTCAATCCCGCTCATAAAAGCCGTAAGTGACTCCGTGAAGATCGACCCTAGTAATCTTGATACGAGGCGTGATTGGAATTTCTCAAAAGGCAATTACGAGCTTCTTTACCAACTAATTGCCGATGCATCTTGGACAAGCGTCTTTGAAGCCCAAGATGTCAAAAATGATGTGAGAAGAATTAATAAAAGTCCGGAATTCCTAGATTATGTCAGGAACTTTTCTAAATCTTTTAAGATGATGTGTGCCGCTGCTAAAGCTGATTATCTGTCCAGAAAGATCCAAAATTCCAAGGATAAAGTAAAAACTGTTTGGCAAGTAATCAACGATGAAACTGGGAAACGTAAAATCAAAGATCCGCACTACAACCTACGTATTAATAATAATTTAGTGAGTTCGGACCTTGAAGTTGCGGATCATTTTGAGCAGTTCTTCTCTAATATACCGGTAGAAACAACAAAGTCTCTTCATTCATCGCCTGACGTCGCTGAGGCAATACTGAAAACAAATATAGCAGAGTGTACAGATTTCTTTAAATTTTCATATGTTACTCCGAACTTAGTTATTAAAACATTTAAATCCCTAAATTTAAAGAAAACTGAAGATCTTTGGGGCCTATCTGTTAAAGTTCTACATTCCATTGTTGAATCGATTGCACCACATTTAGCTGATATATTTAACAAATGTATTGATACAGGAATATTTCCAGACATAATGAAGCACAGCAAAGTCATCCCCTTGTTCAAATCAGGATCGAGAACAGAACCAAGCAATTTCAGACCAATTTCAATACTGCCGGCACTGAGCAAAGTTTTCGAGAAACTAATTCTAAATCAACTTGTGTCACATTTTAACCGAAACGAATTGTTCGCCAGAAATCAATTTGGTTTTACCAGAGGTCGCTCGACTACTGACGCAGGTGCTGTTCTTCTTAAGCACATCTTTGCCGCTTGGGAAAAAAAACAAGATGCTGTTGGAATATTCTGTGACCTATCGAAGGCATTTGATTGCGTTGATCACGAAAATCTAAAGAGAAAACTAAGCCATTACGGGATCAAAGCTGGTGCCCTTAACCTCGTCTCATCATACCTATCGGATAGAACACAACGAGTGGTTATTAATGGAACTCAATCTTCTGGGTCCCCTGTGGCACTCGGAGTGCCTCAAGGCTCAATACTTGGTCCTTTCCTGTTTTTGGTGTACATTAATGACCTACCTAAAATTGTGCAAGATAAACATGATATAGTGTTATTTGCTGATGACACATCTCTGATATTTAAAGTGGACAGAAAAGAAAACAGCTTCGATAGTATTAACAGTACACTCTCCAAAGTAGTAAATTGGTTTACGGCTAATAACCTACTTTTGAACGCCAAGAAAACGAAGTGCATCAAATTTACACTTCCCAACGTCAAGCAGATTAACAGCAGCAAGATTATAATAAATGATGAAATAATGGAATTCGAAAATCAAACTGTTTTCTTAGGAGTCACTTTAGACTCGAAATTACAATGGCATCCACATATAGCTACCCTAGCTGGGAAACTTAGCTCTGCAGCCTATGCCGTGAGGCGAATCAGCCATCTAACAAACAGTGAAACTGCCAGGCTGGTATACTTCAGTTACTTTCACAGTGTTATGTCGTATGGAATTCTGTTGTGGGGTAAAGCAGCTGATATTGGGACCATATTTGTGCTACAAAAACGAGCTGTACGTGGCATTTATAAAATGCGCGGTCGAGCATCCGTAAGAGGAAAATTTGAAGAGGCAAATATTCTTACCGTAGCATCTCAATACGTACTTGAAAACATTATGTATGTGCGGAAAAACATCCATAAATTCAAGCTCAACAGTGATATCCATAACTATAACACTAGAAATAAAGATAAGATTGCTGAGCCTGGCCACCGCCTCGGTAAGGTTCGTACGTCTTTTGCTGGGAACTGTACACGTTTTTATAACAAAGTCCCCGCTGATGTAGTGAATTTGCCACTAAATAAATTCAAGTCTTATGTTAAGCGCTATTTGTTGAGGAGAGAGTACTATACTTTAAAGGAATTCATTGAGGATAACGATGCCTTTAAGCCTGTAGCTTGATATAGTTAGTACAATACAAATTGAGAAATTATTAGGTACATTACTCTATGAAGCAGCTTTACTAGTGTCCAGTATTACCTGTTTTTCATTTTTATTTTATTTTGTTTTTATTTAGTATTTGGACACTTAGAGACGTTATACATCTCTAAGTCTTGCATTCGCAAATATTTATATGTATAGATATATATTTAATGATCCTGACGCTTAGAGACATGTACATCTCTATGTCACTTTTATATTGTAATTTAGTTCACGCATGTAAAATACGAGCACAGAATATTGTTTCTCACCAGACTAAACATGGCTAGTTTTTATTAATTAATAAAGCCCGCCAGCTTGAACATGTCATGCTCGCTTAAAAGGCTCTGCTTATGGTGGCGTCGTTGATCGGGTCGCCACTTTCCCGAAGAAAGGTTGAGGGAGGCGATGG
Organism: Pammene aurita; assembly: GCA_947086415.1. Taxonomy (NCBI): domain Eukaryota; kingdom Metazoa; phylum Arthropoda; class Insecta; order Lepidoptera; family Tortricidae; genus Pammene; species Pammene aurita. Next base: position 22,234,420 of record OX352297.1, read on the forward strand.
CTGAGATATGCGTCATACTCGTGAACGGGTGCTGTTTGTGGAGACCGGTCTGTTTAGGCTAACTGGGGCAACACATTTACGTAACTTTTTATTAATCATATTTAATTTTAGTTTAATTGGCTTTAGACACAACATTCGGTGCTTGATTATCCATATTTTTTTATTCAAGACACTTGGAGACCTTATACATCTCTAAGTATAATTTAGAAATAGTATGTTTATTGTATACTAGAATCACTTAAGTACTTTTTTTTATATTATTTAAATTCAAAGTTTGTTTCTAACTGTTGATGATGGATTATTATAATTTGGAAATTTATGTAGAAGACACAGTTCAGGTAAGAAAGTATATCAAACTTGTATGTAATTTATTTTCAATAGTCAGATTTGGACTCATCTTTTTTCTTTGGTATTTTTCTTAAACTATAACCTATTGTTGGTTAATCTAACCTTGGTTTGATATGTTTTCTTATAGAACAACGCACTATATGTATTGTTTAGTTTTGATGTACTGTTGTTTTGAAAAAATAAGTCCCGCCGAGTTTCTTGCCGGACATAATTCTTCTCGGGTCAGAGGTGTAGGGTTAGAACCGGTGTAGTTTGATTTTTTTTTCTCTCTCTTTTACTTTGACGTGTAAAAGTGCCCTTGTGGCCTACTTACTGAATAAATGTTTGAGTTTGAGTTTGAGTTTGAGTTCAACGTCGCCGTGGACCGCTTCTATAAATTGATCTATGGCTTTTTCGATTTGTGCATACCGAGGAAGAGAAGGTCAAGCAAGCCCAGTCGACAGTATCCGATTTGGTTTACAGCAGATCTTATACGAGACATAAAACGGAAGGCTTTTCTTCACCGAACGTGGAAACAAACCGGAGACAAAGAAGTATATGCCAATTTTTCCAAACTCAGAGCCGATATAAAGTTGCGAACATCAGAAGCTTATGAGTATTATATTGGCAGTGTTCAGACTAACATCACAGGTAATCCTCGTTCTTTTTGGCAACACATTCACAACCTAAAATCTAAGGGTGGGTTTGAAAACCGAGTGTTACACGATGGGAAGCCCTATGAGGGAGCAGAGGCGGCTCAGGCTTTTGCGAACTTCTTCTCGAGTGTCTTCCTCCCCTGTGTACCTTTACTCGACCCCTCTAAAACTACTGAACAGGATGAGTCGAAAACTGCTAATTTTATTAATATCGGCACAATATCCCTTCAGGAGGTGGACTCTGGCATAGGTCGTCTGAAGCCCCAAAGCTCATTGGGTCCCGATGCCATCCCTGCGTATATTCTAAAGGGCTGCAAAGACTGGCTAGTGCAACCTTTATGTCATATTTTCAACTTAGCTATACGCACTGGGGAGTATCCGAGTCACTGGAAGGTAACGCGGGTACGGCCGATTCCGAAGTCGGGCGAAGCAACTAAGGTTGAAAACTATCGTCCCATAGCGATTCTCTCCTCTATTGCGAAGTTGTTAGAATCTATCATAAACAAGCATATAGCCTCTCAGGTGCAGCCCTATCTTTGTGACGCTCAACATGGGTTTAGACCCAGGCGATCAGTCGAGACAAACCTATTAACCCTGGTAGACTCTATCTCGGAGCATTTGGATAGGGGGATTCAGGTAGACGTGCTGTACTTTGATTTTAAAAAAGCCTTTGATCGCGTAGATAACGACATACTACTAAGGAAGTTATGTAACATCGGTTTCTCGCCAAAACTGCTCCGGTTTTTTGCGAGTTATCTACGCGATAGGCAGCAGTACGTGCAGCACGGATGCTTCGTCTCCGATTCCTACCATACTCGTTCCGGAGTAAGCCAGGGTTCAATTCTAGGCCCTTTTCTGTTCGGCGTCATGATCAATGACTTGGCGTCGCTCCCTAAATGTGCACAATGTCTTCTTTACGCCGATGACCTAAAGCTTGTTTATGGTTTACAGCAACAATCTGACTTTGGATCGCTCCAAGAAGATATTAACAGGATATATGAATGGAGTATCTCAAACAAATTGATTTTTCACCCTGAGAAATGCTCTGTGATGTCTTTTAGCCGATCTCGGAGTCCAATAGTTGGCAATTACATGTTAGGAACGGAACCAATAAGCCGTGTTGACACCATTAAAGACCTAGGTGTCATATTTGACCCGCACCTCAATTTTCATGCTCATATGAGAACTCTAGCTACCGACTGCTATCGGAGATTAGGGTTTGTTATCCGCAACGCTCGTGATTTTGACAACGCGTTTGTCATCAAAATTGTTTATACGGCTCTAGTTAGGAGTAAACTGGAGGCAGCGTCTATAGTGTGGAATCCCCATGAGGTCACTTACGCCTTACTTCTGGAGAAAATCCAAAAGACGTTCCTAAGAATTTTATTTAAAAAAATCTATGGGTATTATCCTTTCCTTTACCCCACAAAATATTTGCTTGGAACCCTGGGTTTTAACTCCCTGGAAGTGAGGCGTAACTATGCACTTATGACCGGGGCGTGCAGAATATTACGTGGGGATTCAGACTGCCCTCAGCTGGTCTCGCAGCTGGTTCGCCTCCTCGTCCCTTCCTTGTCTTCGGCAAAGTTTAATTTTAGGCCTTGTAATCGCGACTTACTTGCGGCTCCTAAAGCGCGCACTGCGGCATACAGGCAATCACCATTGGTTCGTGCTTTGCACTACATCAACGCACTTCTCAAGTCAGCACCTGACTGTGATATTTTTGCTAGTAATTGGAGGCTAATTTGCCAAAAATGTAAATACCTTTGTGAGGCAATGGATGACCGTCCGTCCTCAGTTAGTTATTAAGTTTTCTTTTGTATGTAGTTTTATTTTATGTGTAAAATGTGTGACAGTGTATGTCATTCTTTTAATTTGTTTGTATATGTAAAGTTTACCTAGTTGCAGATTGTACGCTTTACCTTGTTTGTATGTATACTTTCTGTCCTGAATTTCGCAGTGCATTAGTACCTACTGTAATGCTGTGTAATTTTTGAACCAATAAAATAAAAAATAAAAATAAAAATACCTTACCACACCATACCTTACCATACCTTACCATACCATACTTTACCATACCATACTTTACCATACCATACTTTACCATACCATACTTTACCATACCTTACCATACCTTACCATACCATACCATACCATACCTTACCATACCATACCTTACCATACCATACCATACTTTACCATACCATACTTTACCATACCATACTTTACCATACCATACCATACCATACCATACTATACCATACCATACCATACCATACCATCAGTACACGTCGAATGAGCTCAAACAGCATGAGTCTATGATGCGCCAAACCCGAGATCCAGTAGGGATCCCCAGGGTCCAGCATGAGCTCCAGATTTTGATACCGGTACCATCTGCTCATCAGTACAAGTCGAATGAGCCCAAACAGCGTGAGTCTATGATGCGCCAAACCCGAGATCCAGTAGGGATCCCCAGGGTCCAGTATGAGCTCCAGATTTTGATACCGGTACCATCTGCTCATCAGTACAAGTCGAATGAGCCCAAACAGCATGAGTCTATGATGCGCCAAACCTGAGATCCAGTAGGGATCCCCAGGGTCCAGCATGAGCTCCAGATTTTGATCCCGGTACCATCTGCTCATCAGTACAAGTCGAATGAGCCCAAATAGCATGAGTCTATGATGCGCCAAACCCGAGATCCAGTAGGGATCCCCAGGGTCCAGCATGAGCTCCAGATTTTGATACCGGTACCATCTGCTCATCAGTACAAGTCGAATGAGCCCAAACAGCATGAGTCTATGATGCACCAAACCCGAGATCCAGTAGGGATCCCCAGGGTTCAGCATGACCTCCATCTTAGGATACCGGTCCCATTGCTTATACAAGCCCCCGAGTCCAGAGTCAAAATCGAAACAAAAATCAAAACCTCGTAGCTTAACCTAAATTCGCGTTTAGTTAGGTAAATTATTAATGTCAATTACCAATTCAATCTACACTAAAAATTAAATCATTGTTTCAATTTTTGAGAAAGACTAAAAATTAAATATCTTCAATTATTAGTTATTCGCAAAGGATTAACACGTTAGTTACAATTAATTTCAATTCTAATTGAAATCAATTTGCACTAAACTATTAGTGTTCAATTTTTACCAACGTGTTTCAATCTTCAATTTTTAATTTTCAAAACACTGATTTAAACTTTCACGGTTTTTACACATATCTATTTGTAATAACGGGACTTAACCGCGTATATATTTCTAAAAATTACCTTCGACGTTTCGAGGACGACATTGTCCCCGTGGTCCCGAAGAAAGACTGGCTCCAGTTGACATCAACATCTTCTAGCCGCGCTAGTTTTTCGAACTACCCGCACTTGGTCTTGATTATCAACTTGAACGTTTTGCACACTAGGGATGTCACTCGGTCGACATACAACACTCACAATGTCCGGCTTTCGAACCGGCGGTATTCGTTGACGCTTACATTTACTAATGACAGGATTCCATGTAGATGAGATCCTAAAACCATCGTCCCGATTGAAATTGCAGTGTTTTTTGATTTCAATGGCTTCACGAACTTTTCTACTGTAAAACCGACGATCCGTAGAAAGGATTTTAGGATTATGAAGCTCAATCCAATGGTCCGGTCCTGACTCCAGTAAATGCTCAGCAACGGCAGACTTGTTCACCTGACGATTTTTGACAGCTGCTATATGTTCCTTGACTCTTTCTGCTATTGTTCTCTTCGTTTGTCCGATGTAGGAACTACCACAACTGCAATCGATCTTATAAACGCCAGGTGACTGAAAAGGGATAACGTCCTTCGGCGACCTTAGATTTTCCCCGATTTTCGACAACGGTGTGTACACGGTCCTTATAGAGTACTTCTCCAGTACTGTACCAATCTTATCCGTTATCCCTTTTACATAAGGCAAAAATGCTGGTTGTCTTGACACATTTGTACGCTTCACTCTTGCCTTTCGTCTGGGTTGCCACTTTTTCACCTTATACCCATTCCACCTAAGTACCTCCTGAATATGCGACATCTCGCTCTCCAAATATCGTCAGGTGAACAAGTCTGCCGTTGCTGAGCATTTACTGGAGTCAGGACCGGACCATTGGATTGAGCTTCATAATCCTAAAATCCTTTCTACGGATCGTCGGTTTTACAGTAGAAAAGTTCGTGAAGCCATTGAAATCAAAAAACACTGCAATTTCAATCGGGACGATGGTTTTAGTATCTCATCTACATGGAATCCTGTCATTAGTAAATGTAAGCGTCAACGAATACCGCCGGTTCGAAAGCCGGACATTGTGAGTGTTGTATGTCGACCGAGTGACATCCCTAGTGTGCAAAACGTTCAAGTTGATAATCAAGACCAAGTGCGGGTAGTTCGAAAAACTCGCGCGGCTAGAAGATGTTGATGTCAACTGGAGCCAGTCTTTCTTCGGGACCACGGGGACAATGTCGTCCTCGAAACGTCGAAGGTAATTTTTAGAAATATATACGCGGTTAAGTCCCGTTATTACAAATAGATATGTTTTAATTTTCAATTACACTAACGTTCGGCCAACACTGGTTTAGGCTAACTGGGGCCACACAATTACGTAACTTTTTATTAATCATATTTAATTTTAGTTTAATTGGCTTTAGACACAACATTCGGTGCTTGATTATCCATATTTTTTTTATATAGAATATATAGATCAAGACACTTGGAGACCTTATACATCTCTAAGGATAATTGGAAATAGTATGTTTATTGTATACTAGAATCACTTACTTTTTTTTTATTTAAATTCAAAATTTGTTTCTAACTGTTGATGATGGATTATTATAATTTGGAAATTTATGTAGAAGACACAGTTCAGGTAAGAAAGTATATCAAACTTGTATGTAATTCATTTTCAAATAGTCAGATTTGGACTCATCTTTTTTCTTTGGTATTTTTCTTAAACTATTGTTGGTTAATCTAACTTGGTTTGATATGTTTTCTGTTAGAACAACGCACTTATATGTATTGTTTAGTTTTGATGTACTGTTGTTTTGAAAAAATAAGTCCCGCCGAGTTTCTTGCCGGACATAATTCTTCTCGGGTCAGAGGTGTAGGGTTAGAACCGGTGTAGTTTGATTTTCTTTTCTCACTTTTACTTTGACGTGTAAAAGTGCCCTTGTGGCCTACTTACTGAATAAATGTTTGAGTTTGAGTTGCATTCACTGGATGTTCACAAATATTACACCGGCCGATTTTGTCTTTCCACTGAACAGAGTTAGTGATTTGGTGAAATGACTGAATTTTTCTAGGGAAATCATGATATGGATTTTCCATTTTAACATCCTGCGTAATTTGATCATATCCCTTAGAGATTTGTTAAAATTTGTTAGTCAGAAATTTGATAAAATCGCTTAACTGTAAAGTAAAATATTGTATTCGGTACTTCCTTTCGTCATTTCACTAAACCAGTTCAGAGATTTAATCAAATCACCATATACCATCTTCCAGTTGGGACTTTATCATTTCACTAAACTTGTTTAGCGAAATGTTAAAACTAGTTAACTTTTTGAGTTCGTTTCATCAACTTACTGTAGTGGTTAGGGATTTTGTCAAATTCCTAAACAAATCTAGTGAAATGAAAAAGCGTGTTACGTTTTTTGACCGATTTTGTCTTTCCACTAAACAGAGTCAGTGATTTGGTGAAATTACTGAATTTTTCTAGGGAAATGATGATATGGTTTCTCCATTTTAACATTATTCGGGGTGCGGGTTCGCTTGAATGTAAAACGTCCGGAGAGTAGCGGAAAACTGTTTAATGTTGTAAAATGTTATAAAATGTTATAGAATAATGTTAATAAAATGTTGATAATGTTGAGAATGTTAAATGTTAATCGAATGCACCCGGTCGCGATGGATCTCAAAAGGACACTGAAAACTAAATGAATGCTAAATTATTGAGCAATGCGTCTTTTGCAGACTGGACGCACGCGCCGCCCGAGGCTTTAAACGTGTTAGGTGCATTGCACCGAACATCTTGGCGGGGGCAAACGATGAGATGAAATGAATTACTAAGATAAATGATACAAGATGATTAACAATATTTTTTAAATATGAGTAATTAATTTTTAAACGATGTCTGTCTGAACACTGGCGAGCAGCTTCTGTCCACTTGTTTCAGTTCAATGTTTTCGTGTTTGTCACACTCTTTCACTTTTCGTGCACTTGCACTACACTTATCGTTATTGATGCTGGTACGTCGTAGACTGCATCGCGTGTTCGACGTAGAGGCCTCGCTCGCGACCTCTCAGGGCGACTGCGGCGGCGGGTTTGCACGGGGTCTTGCGGTGATGGTGTTCCGAGCTGTTGTTCTCTCTGTGTTTTCTTGGGTTGTCCAGGCTCTTAAAAGTTGCCACTGGCAACGTGTTTTTTGGCATACGAGTAAGATTATTATAGCAGTAGTTCCTAGAAAGAGGCAGTATATGGCCGTATAGTGGTGTATATCGTGGACAGAATAGCTGTCAATTGTATCTTCGGGAAGTTGGCTTTCTTTCAGCGCTTTTATTTTCTCTTTTAGGACTTTAATTTCGCTTTCTTTTTCCAAATGAAAGCTGTTGTTTGCAAATTTTTCGACCGTAATGTTTATAACATGGTTAATTGGGTCAATTTCTGGGGCAGGTATGCTATATGATAAATCCACTTTACTTTCCATAATCATATGCGTGTGAATTGCAAAGCTGTCCGTTTTTACGATACAATTCTCTTCAATGTAAATAATGTTAGTTCGTGTCAATGTTTGCGCTGTAACTTGATCTCTACATATGGTTCGGAACTGACACCGATCACAACAAAAATATAAGTAGTGATTCGGTCGGGATAAACTGATCCACCTGTTCTGACACGCGGCTATGCTTGTTTTACATGTATATAAATTCACCTTTTCATCCTTTATACACAAATCTTTATCTGTGTTCTTCTTATATATAGGGACCTTAAGTGAGCACATATATGTGAACGTATCTTGTATAATACAAGTTTCGATATCCTTTTCATGTAAGGGCATGTATGCATCCTTTTGTAAGTTCATGGCTACGTATTTTTCTATGGGAATAATAGATATCATATTTCTGTCTGAGCTGTGCGGAACCGGAATAATGTTATAAAGGTCGTAACGTCGTTTCCATGTTGATTGTTACACATTGGGCATTGGATACTTGACACGTGCAATGTTTTACCTACTGTTGAAGTTCCGTGACTTCTATTGACCCCGTTGTTTACGTAGGTAGAGTTAGGATACTGGCGGTTATTATGTTGTGGTTGGAAGTTTCTTCGTTGGTTCATACCAGATGTGGTTGCTTGATGATATGTTTTAAGATTGAGAGACTCTTGTTTTCGACGAGATGTTTCAAGGCTTGTAAATTTGTCTTCCATGAATTTCATGAATTCCTGTAGGACCGGTAGCGCTCGAGAGTTGGTTAGCGATTCTACGTAGTCCATATGAGTTTCGGCATCAAGTTTCTGCGCTAGGATATGTACTATCATGGGGTCCCACGTACTTATATCGACCCCTAAATTCTTAATTGCGTGTAAGCACTCGTTTGTCGTATCATGCATTTTCATTAACTGTGTCACGGATTGTTGTTGCATAGTAGGTAGGCTAAGTAATATATTCATGTGGGAAGTGAATATTAGTTTAGTATTGTTATACCGGTTGTTTAAAATATCCCAGCAAACCAAATAGTTGTCAGAACTTATCTGCAAATGTTGAATGAGTCTCTCTGCTTCTCCTCTCAGTTTAGACTTTAAAAATTGCATCTTGTGAGCGTTAGACAAAGCTGTGTTATTATGAATGACTTCACAAAATAAGTCTTTAAATGAAACCCAAGTGTTATAGTTCCCATAAAAAGTTGTTATATCTAACTTAGGTGTAGATTTTTCACGGTGTGCCCCTGACCAAATCTTCTTGTTTATTTCTTTCTTCAAATTGTTGAATGTTTCTTCATGAGCATTAAATGAAGTTTCGTATGCCACGTTTGTTTCAGTGCCCTCACTCTCTAACTCCCAATGAAGTGTATCTATTGCCGTCCAACGAGCTTGTAAGGACTTAAGCGCATCTTCTAGCTCCCACTTATCTGTTAGCGTGTTGACCTCTATACTCTTTACGGTTCTAACGAAAGCCTTCATGTTAGCTACTTGTTTCCGATACACTTCGTCATGTTTACTGGATGTTCCCGCGTTCGTTTTAAATTGTTGACTGCCTAAATGAGCTCCTAGTCCTGTTCCTAGAGGCTCTCGTAATGTTTCATCATCTTTAGGGATTCCATCTCCCTGAGCTTGTTCCTTTTTATCGTCGTCATCTTCCACGGTCCAAGATTCTACCGTGACGCTTCGCACTCTCATAAGTACGGTTCGTGAAGTAGGGATGAGACTGACTCTCGACCATTCCTATCTGTTCATGATTAAATTCAAATTCCTGCCACAAGACACTCAATTGGTCTAAACGGTTCTTAAAATACTCGGGCTTTGTCTTTCTTTCTGCACTATCTTTCTTAAAGTTAGTGCGCTGAACTTCTCCTTGACGGATTACGCTCGCCATCTTGATGTTTTGTTAGTAAAATAGGAAAGATCTTACTTGAGAGTCTTCTGCGTAGGTACGTCGTTACCGAACACTGCTGCCTCGCCTCGCTGTTGCCTGTTGTTGTTGTTTTCTGCGTCTCTCCTTCAGCCACAGCTCACCCACAAATGTTCACCAATTCAATCACCTCACTAACTACTCAAAATTAATTTTATAGCGCGCGAGGTCCACTGTTCGAAGGACCAATATTCGGGGTGCGGGTTCGCTTGAATGTAAAACGTCCGGAGAGTAGCGGAAAAATGTTTAATGTTGTAAAATGTTATAGAATAATGTAAATAAAATGTTGATAATGTTGAGAATGTTAAATGTTAATCGAATGCACCCGGTCGCGATGGATCTCAAAAGTACGAGGCTTTAAACGTGTTAGGTGCATTGCACCGAACAAACATCCTGCGTGATTTGATCATATCCCTTAGAGATTTGTTCAAATCTCTGTTTTAATCATTTCCCTGCGACATATGTAGCTTTATTTATACAATTTCATCACTAAGGTCAGTATATAAAAGCATTACTAATCTAAACTAAAAATTACAAATTTACATAAACAATCCGTCATGGGCTGTTCCCGGTGCAAAGGTGCCCATCACGCTCACCGCGTTGCCACGCTGGATTGCGATGGACAGCCTCTACAGCAGGAACATCCCGGAACGGGGGTCTAGATCCCTGTCCTGCAGGCGGCGCCCTAACTCCTGTAGGAATGACCTTCCCTCTGCACACCAGCACCCTGAGGTCTCAACGGCCAGCGGCACAAAAAGGTAGCCTGTTAGGGGGGCATATTTGTCCCTTTTCTGAGACGCCGCATACTCAGCGGCTGCTCCCGCCGATCGGACAGTACGGCCGAGGTGGGAAGCAGCAAAAATGCTGACGTATGTGGCGTCCCAGACAAGGCACTTGCCCTTTTCCCACGGCACCAATGTTAAGCCGTCAGGCCTTTTACCGTCTGACCGGCTGAGGCCTGGCGGTTCCAGTATACAAGGGACGTTAGCCGAAACCAATGTCCGTCGTATAATGTCATTTAATGCGTGGTGTCGTGGGAATCTACCTACACATCGACAACAGCTCAAGGCGTGGTGGCCGTTGCTCTCAACCATGGAACCGCAAATGCATTGGTGAGGTTGGCAAACATCGCAGCCAAGGCGAAGAGCAACAGCCACCCTCATCGAGCTGTCGTCAAGCAGGGTGCCTAGGTTTGGGGAGGGAAGGGCGTGTAGCCAGGCCCCTGATTCAGGCCTGGAAGCTGCGATGAGCCGGGCTCTATCGGCGCCAACAGCATCCTGCAAAATTCCGTTGAATAGGCGTTTTACATCTACATCGTCCCAAAGACGTTGGCGGTAAGTTTTGTCGGGTATAGGTGTATGGGGGTTGAGAGCCTTCCAGGCCTCCAAAGCATCGGCAGCGTAGGGTATAGTTATCTTGGCACCATCTAAAGACAGAATTTTAGTGGCAAGGTCCACAACCCCCGCTGACGACGCCAAGAAGGCCGGAAGACTGACGTCTCGTGCGCGCCGTATACCCAACCCTCCGCTGCGTATCGGCAAAGAGGCCAAAATCCATTGATTATTATTTAAGGATACGTTTAGCAATATTTCTGTGGTTTCTTTTAAAGTCTCATCAAAAGAGTCTAAATAAATTGGATGTAGCCAAGTAGGTACAGTACGTAAGAAGTAGATTATTTTTGGGGTAGCAAAACACGATCTCAGGAGGGTTAGAGCTACATGAGCCGAGAGCTTTTTTAACCTTTCTCGTGCAGATAAGAGTAGCTGCTGTCGGAACAGGAAAGCTCCAGGGATGGCATCAGGAAAACTCGGAGAGCCCAATAGGTTAAAATTTTGGGTTGACAACTGTTTGAGTCCAGGAAGAAGGATACTGAATGATGAGAAAGAAGAGGAGGAAGCGGTGCTGCAAGGGTAAAATTCGCATTTGTTTGTATTTACTGAGAGACCCAATTCACCGAGAAGTGGGAGAATTGTTTGTAAATTTTAAAGAACTTCTGCTGGCTTCCCTCCGAGGGTGCCGTCATCTAGATATCAAACATTAAGCGGTGATTGAGGTCTAGATATGGTTTTATGAATGTCAAGACTGAAGATCAGGGGGCCCAGTGGGTCTCCTTGCTGAGCCCCAACCTGAGACTCTATAAGGGATTCGTTATAGAAAAGCTTAGAAGGAGATGAATAGGCTTGATGCAGATAAGGGTAAAGTGATGGTATTTTGTCTCTAACTTCTGAAAGAATTACATCTCGCTCTAAGGAGTTAAAAGCGTTTTTTATGTCCAGCTTAATGATTACACAGTTCGCGTTGTTTGGGTCCAGAACGAAGGCACAAGTGGCATGAATGGCAGGCTCACAACCGAGTTTCGTGCCAAAACCTAATTGGCGTGGTTGTAAGTAGGCCGACATTTCGTCTCGCACAGCATGGCATCCTAACTCAGCAGTAAGACGGCGAAAAACGCTGCCAATGGCGATTGGCCGTATACCTCCGTCTTTTTTAGAGAGCACGCATAGGGACGCGCCATATATGTATGGGCAAACCATGGGGTTGAGTTGACCGCTGAGAAGGAAGTTGCACAGTTTCGCTAAATATTCCAACAGCCGGGGTCCGTTATTACCGATGGAGCCAGAGGTTAGCTCCTTTAAGTGCGACGATCGCAAGCCATCTAAACCAGCGGCTGAACTGTTGTTGAACGAGCTTAGCGCCTGTGCAACTTCCACGGGACTGGCAGAGAGAGCGGGAAATGATTTATCAGGGTCAGGAGGAAACATTAAAGGTCGAGAAGGGGCCGGATGCTTTGAGAGTAAGCTAGCGAGAGTTTCGTGGTTAGGCGACGCTACTCCGTCATCTGATATCAGGACACGAACAGCTCCTCTAAGATCGCCCTCAAAAACTTTGGATTCGATAGTTCTAATAATCGACGGCGGTCTCAAGGCTGATGTGTCTGCTTCTACAAAGAGGGAATCGACGGCGAAAGATGAATCAATGTTTTGCTTTACTTTAGTGGTTAAATTACCTCTGCTGCCTTTATCAGCATCATGGCTTTTAAAGCGCAGTAAGCAAATGAGAGCAAAGCGAACCAATCTGACGTACCGTTGGTGTTAATACATTTGTCAATCACATCACACAGTTTGCCAGGCCAGCCGCTAGGTTTCGTGCTCCTTTGGGAATATGACGGAGTACACGTACCGATTGTTTAAGGGTAGCGATGTCGTCGAGATTTATGTTACCTGGAGGAGTTTGCTGATGCTGGTGGGGCCGTGAGGAGCCAGGAGCGATTGTAGTGGCACTGCCACCGTTTTTGTGACAGCGCCCTATATGTATTTTTAACCCGTGTGCTGTAGAGAAATTGCGTGAGGAGTTAGGGCAGTAGGGACACGAAGAATGGGTAGCCGTCTGCATTAAATATTCCTAAAAATTAAATACCTTACTAAAATATAAACCTAGATATATACTATAAACTAGCTTAAAAAAAATAACAATAGGGAATAAAACAGATCACGAATTATATGTATAAAAACGAAACATCGCGTGGCGCCGCCGTGGTATATCTTGCGGACTCAAGTCCGCCGGCTCCGATGTAGGTAGCTCTGGAGAATGGTGATGAAAAGTCGTAGAGTTCAATATAAATCGATGGCGCAATCGATGGGCCAATAAGCTTTTTTTTAGGCATTAGCACGTAGGTAAGTCAAATTTAAAAATCTTTGTTGGGTCTTCTGTAAACGTTTTTATTGATTATTTAATTTGTGTATGTTTATGTATAATTAAGCTATTGTATTATATGTTATTTGTTATTGTTTACTGGTTTTTCACTGTTTCTTTTGCCTTGCATCTACTCACAGCAGAGGTAATTTAACCACTAAAGTAAAGCAAAACATTGATTCATCTTTCGCCGTCGATTCCCTCTTTGTAGAAGCAGACACATCAGCCTTGAGACCGCCGTCGATTATTAGAACTATCGAATCCAAAGTTTTTGAGGGCGATCTTAGAGGAGCTGTTCGTGTCCTGATATCAGATGACGGAGTAGCGTCGCCTCACCACGAAACTCTCGCTAGCTTACTCCCAAAGCATCCGGCCCCTTCTCGACCTTTAATGTTTCCTCCTGACCCTGATAAATCATTTCCCGCTCTCTCTGCCAGTCCCGTGGAAGTTGCACAGGCGCTAAGCTCGTTCAACAACAGTTCAGCCGCTGGTTTAGATGGCTTGCGATCGTCGCACTTAAAGGAGCTAACCTCTGGCTCCATCGGTAATAACGGACCCCGGCTGTTGGAATATTTAGCGAAACTGTGCAACTTCCTTCTCAGCGGTCAACTCAACCCCATGGTTTGCCCATACATATATGGCGCGTCCCTATGCGCGCTCTCTAAAAAAGACGGAGGTATACGGCCAATCGCCATTGGCAGCGTTTTTCGCCGTCTAACTGCTGAGTTAGGATGCCATGCTGTGCGAGACGAAATGTCGGCCTACCACCACGCCAATTAGGTTTTGGCACGAAACTCGGTTGTGAGGCTGCCATTCATGCCACTTGTGCCTTCGTTCTGGACCCAAACAACGCCAACCGTAATCATTAAGCTGGACATAAAAAACGCTTTTAACTCCTTAGAGCGAGATGTAATTCTTTCAGAAGTTAGAGACAAAATACCATCACTTTACCCTTATCTGCATCAAGCCTATTCATCTCCTAAGCTTTTCTATAACGAATTCCTTATAGAGTCTCAGGTTGGGGCTCAGCAAGGAGACCCACTGGGCCCCCTGATCTTCAGTCTTGCCATTCATAAAACCATATCTAGACCTCAATCACCGCTTAATGTTTGATATCTAGATGACGGCACCCTCGGAGGGAAGCCAGCAGAAGTTCTTTAAAATTTACAAACAATTCTCCCACTTCTCGGTGAATTGGGTCTCTCAGTAAATACAAACAAATGCGAATTTTACCCTTGCAGCACCGCTTCCTCCTCTTCTTTCTCATCATTCAGTACCCTTCTTCCTGGACTCAAACAGTTGTCAACCCAAAATTTTAACCTATTGGGCTCTCCGATTTTTCCTGATGCTATCCCTGGAGCTTTCCTGTTCCGACAGCAGCTACTCTTATCTGCACGAGAAAGGTTAAAAAAGCTCTCGGCTCATGTAGTTCTAACCCTCCTGAGATCGTGTTTTGCTACCCCAAAAATAATCTACTTCTTACGTACTGTACCTACTTGGCTACATCCAATTTATTTAGACTCTTTTGATGAGACTTTAAAAGAAACCACAGAAATATTGCTAAACGTATCCTTAAATAATAATCAATGGATTTTGGCCTCTTTGCCGATACGCAACGGAGGGTTGGGTATACGGCGCACACGAGACGTAAGCCCATTGGTTGACTGGTAGAGAATGCCTTATGGCATTAAGTCCGCCATTTGTACCATCTTATTTTGTGCAATTAAGATTAAATAAATAAATTCTAGTTTCCAATATTTTGTTCGTCGATTAACGCTGACAGAATAACTCGACTCCAGGCTCAACAGATGGCGCTGTGGCACAGCGAAAACAGACGTATAGCCTGAAGGTTCGAGGACGCGATTTTGTATAGGCATTGTCAATCCATGTCTTAATCATCCTTGCTAGTGACTAACATACTCGTACATTATAGGAGTTTAGTTACATACATAACCAACTTAGCCGATTAGCTATGCAGAGATTTTCTCGAGGGACTCAGTATGAGCCATATGAAGTTCCTTGAAAAAGGGGTGGACAGTTTTTAAAGGGTCGATAATGCGCATAGGTAACGCCCCTGGTGTTGCAGGCTTATATATAGGCTATGGTGACTTCTTATCATTAGACAAGCTGTGTGCCTTTTTGTGACCAACGTAGTATAACATCTACAGCCTATTAAGGAGCGTACTTTATGTCTTAGTAATTTACATGATTACGAGAACAAAATGTGAAAGGAAGCGGTCCGCGACAATCTGACGATCGATGCTCTTTTGACATCCAATAAAGGAAATGTGCGGAGGGAAACTTCAATAAGCTGGCGGGTTTTATTCTCATAGACATTTAGAGTGTTTAATCTCAATCTTGGTTTATTGTGCTGTTGGTTGTGGATTTACGGTAAGCACGTACGGAGGAATAACTTTAACATGTAGCGTATGGTATGGCTGTAAAACACAACTTAGTTGTATACTTTACGCACTTAAAGTAAATTATTTTCTATTAAGATCAGACACAATTATTTGTATTTATCATATTTCCTTGGGCTGTCATAAACATCACTGAAGGGTATTCCTCTGAAACCATACTCTTCACCTTGTAGGTACAATCACAATTGGTTGACAGATTTAATAAGGAGCAAAGAGCTAGCGGCTAACTTTTAAGATCGTATGAAGAAGGAGAGATGTAGTAAGTATTTCTCGAATGTATACTGCATATTTATGTTTTTTTAGGTAATACTAGCTGTTCCGGCTGCTTCGCTCGCATGCGTTTTGGAGCGAAAACTACACACTGCACTCTAAATGCTCGACGCCATATTTATGTGTGATCGACCATGTTAAGTATTAATATTTAAATCATTGGGTTGGAAGGTCACATGGCAGTCACTTTCGTTAAAACTAGTGCTTACGCCAATTCATTAGGTTTCTGAATGGAACCCAGGTTCAATGCAGTCGTGGTAAATAAAATAAAATGAAGTTAAATTTATTTATTTCGGACAAACCAGCGTATCCATAGAATGTTAGTAACAAACAAACAAAAAACTTAATCTAGTGTTATTCATAATAATTTCATATAATTACAATTATATAACATTTACATAAATATCTACAATATATACACAATTACAGCATAGCTTTTGATTGCTCAGTGCAATATTTTAAGATACAAACCCAACCAAAACCGAAAAATCGGGAATATTGCTAATAGGATGATATATGTATTAATATATATATATATATATCTTTTTTGTTCCTTTTGCAGATGGCATATATTCGTCTGAATGCGAGTGAAATATGCAAAAATAGCTCGACTAATACATCGTCTCGCGAACGCCCTGAATCCACATACTTTCTTCTACAACTAACAATCGGTAATGTTTCCTTGTTTTAAAAAGGCAAAGTCGTGAGTGCCATCTATCGGCGCTGAGCGACATGCGCACACGCACGCCATGCTGATTAATTACTTGATAGCATGTAGTTGTCTCTGACACGACAATGGGTTTGCGATCGCGTAATATTAGGTTTGTGATATACTGAGAAAGCAAGAGACAGGCGGTTGGTTTGTAGGCTACATTTAATACGAAGCCCAAAAACGGCAAAACGCCTTTTTTGATTTTTGTATCTATCTTTATGTAGGTACCTGGTACCTTCCAAAAGGAATGGACAAAATTGTCATTAATAAAACACGGTGAAACTAGAAAACTAGAAAAATAACTACATACTTACAACAACTTACTGTTTCCTTTTAAATTTTCAAAATTCAGAAAACGTCATGAAATAAGTAGCAACAAATCATGCCTCAGATTAAATTATATACCTATAAGGAATAAGATTTTAACTAACTACGTTCAGAATATCCGCGAACGTAAAACGTCGTGTGTAAACTGTACCTAATCTCTAGGTACCTATATAATAAATGGTAAAATAAGAAAACATGTTGTGTTCCTGTTGGTAAGTAAGGTTGCCAAAGAGCTCAAAGAGGACCCAGTGTGTTGACGATGAGGGACCCTCTTGTTCCTTGAGCCGTCAACACTACGGCTACGGTAGCTGCTACCATCAGGCGGGCCGTATGCTTGTTTGCCACTGTCGTGGTATTTAAAAAAAACATTTTACATTGCTTCGTCGTAGCGGAAACGCTTCTCGTACACCACCAACCTTACCGGCCATTGTGAAACTTCACGAGCACATCCGATCCTTTCTGGTTCGCCATCAATAATGCGAATGTGTTTGTTTGGAGTTATTCGGGTTAGTTACAGTCCAATAGGGTATGCGATTTACTCGTGAGAAATGTGACCCGAACGATCCTTACGTTTGACATCAACGCGCGAGCGCGCGTAAGCCTTTTTGAAGGTTCCGTATTTATTTTAACTTTATTGTACTAAAGGAAAACTAAACCTACACAAGGCGGACTTAATGCCTTGTGGCATTTTCTACTCGCCAATTATTAGGCAAAGCATACAAATTAATAAAAAAATTTTTATTAGGAGCCTGTAATATCCCACTGCTGGGCAAAGGCCTTCCCCCGATTTTTCCGATCCTCCCGATTCTGTGCAGCGTCCGGCCATTCCTTTAAAATGAATAAAATCTTAGGTAAATATTTTTATAAATCGTCGGGTGACAATCAACACACACTAACTACTACAACAAGTTCATAGCCACAATTAACCGTATTTGTAACAGAACAAGGTAGATTTTTGATTAATATTTTTTTTGTAAGTGAGTTTTGGTAGTCACCTGACGAAATATAATTATGTCTTGTTTAATTTATAACATTTTTATTGCTTAACTCTTTAAATCTTAACTGGTATTCTTGATAGCCTGATGGACAGACCAATGAGTCTTATAGAAAAATATTAAGGCCACGAAAGAAAAAAAGATTCAAGTAGTGAGAAAATGCTTGACATATATTTAAACATACTGTTTGTTGTGGGGAAACCTCTGAGAATTAGATATAAGATAGCTATTTCACTACAATAATGTAAGCTTCCGCTTACAGCGGTACAAGATAAACGATAACCGAGCCTTATTTGAAAGCGCCCAATTTCACAATGAAAACATAATTCATCAGGTCTATTTAACCCGGCTATTAGCAGATATCATCGTATGGGAACAAATTGCGTCAGTAGCAAGTGTGAATGAAACTTAATCCGATTGATACGATCTTGCGCCGGTTATATCATGAGATATACAATTTATGAAGCCAAATAGCACTTAGTTCAAAGACAAAACCAATTTAAAATCGACCGTGTGATAAGTGTTTATAGTTTAAATTAAACTGGCATTCGCCGTGCGATGGTCATCTTTTGAGCTACAAGTTATATATTCGGGGCACGTTAAACTGATGAAGTAATTAAATTTTACGTTTTTTTTCTGCGTGAAGCGATTGGACCTACCTTTACGTAATTTTTGTAGGGAATTGAAATGCAAGTTGGTAAGTGATATTTCTGAAAAACTGACTACATAAGGCCTGATCGGTTTCAAATGTGCCAAATTTAAAACACTGTTATAATGGTACTAAAACCGGTATTTAATTAAATTTGTTTTTCTATAATTACTTTAAAATTTGATTTTGATTGTTTAAGTAGATTTCTATATCGAAAAGTGAATGGTTACGAACACCACATCGACAAATTCCCTGCTACCCCAGATATTTGGAGACACGGAGATAACATTTACATTATTTCATGAGAATCGCGAAGAAATTGTCTTTCAGTTATGGTATAATATTGGTTTAAAGATTGTGTTAGAAATTAGTTTTACTTAGGTTTCATCACCAAGTATCAAATTTTTGATAGTAATTTGGCGGTTCAATAGATTTTCGGCGTTGATTTTAGATCTTTTTTGATTCAGGCAATTTATGTGGTGGAGCGTATAAATAAATTATGGTAGAAATTTTATTATTCAAGAAAAAGCTCTTTGAATAGTTTCAATTTGGCAGACTTGAAATGCTAAAAAAACTAGTCCCAAATTGAATTTACCATTTTAACAGCATTTAGCGAAAAAAAAAAAACAAGTATGTGTATTAAATAATGGATAGAAATGAACATTTGCTAAGAGGATAATAATATTTTTTTCATAACGTCAAGGTGTCTAATTCCGTCATATTCCGTCCACGAGCGGATATATCTTTGATTTTCAATCGCAGGAAAAACAACATCATGCTTTGTTAATGAAATTATCAATTTTGTTCGTTGTTCGAGAAAAACGCTAATGGATATTGCTACATTGACCTTATATAGGTAACGGTCTCAAGCTTTTTGAAATCTTAGATTTCGTTGAGCTTTTTAACTAAAATTTCGATCATGGTTAGAAAAACATCCGTGTATATTGAAACCAAAGAAAATTAGGTTTTCCTTAGTATCCTTGCTCCCGCAACGGATCACACGGATGTGATGGTCGAGCTTATTGACGTGACAGCGTGATATTGACCGTGTCTGTCTCTTTCAATCGTGCAGTGATAAAAAGTGACGTTTGCGATGTCACTCGTGCCGCGCTGTGATTATTCTGTCCAAGTGTCCATCTTGCGCAGAGGAACATAACATAGGTATGAAATATCTTATGTCTTTTAATAATGAAATCTTATCGTGCTAATATAAAGTGGGTGGTAATGGAAAAAATCAATAGCTCAGTCGAATATCTCTTTCACCAAATCTTGAAAAGGTAGTCTTGTGGGAGTTTTTGCAAACATTAGTCAAGATTTGCTACAACAGGTATTTCGTCACAGTTTTTTTTGGACTGAGAGTAGACGTTTCTGTTATGTGTTAGACAAGTGATTGATTACTTATCTACTAAAATCAAGCATTAGTTTTGTGACACAAATAATTTTACACATTTAGTTACGATTTTACTTTTTTGATTACTATTAGAAGTATATTTGGTTTATAAAAAAATATATTTTGTAATTACAATTACTAATAAGCTTATATTATTAGATCATGGCATTTTCTTAAAGCCATGTAATTTGTAAACTGTACCTGTATTTAATTCATATTAGGAAATAAATAAATCACATATAGAATGTTAATCTTCTTCTTCTTCATGTGCCATCTCCGTCCAGGAGGTTGGCGACCATAATGTCTATGTCCCTCTATCTTCAGTCATGCGAATTTCTCTATCTATGCTTTTCACCTCTAACGAGTCTCAAATATTTTTAGTCCATGATGTGCGCCTTCTACCGCGGCCTCGCTTCCCTTCAATTATTAGTTTTAGTAGATTGTATTTATTGTTTCTGTATATATGACATTTCTTAATTGTTGATACTACTTCTAGGTTATATATAATAGTTATTTTATCCGTCCAATGACGTATAATGAGATATGTTAATAATCATGTAAATTCAACACAGTTGCACAAACATTGCCGCAGAATAAAATACATGTAAAAGTACTTTCACGGAGTTGTCTTACATGTGCCCATAGACTTCCACCTACAGACTCCGTTTTATAAAGAGTCAACGGAAGCCTTCAGCTCAGTGTTGGCCGTTAATTTCAATTAGAATTGAAAATTGATCAATAAGATTGAAGATTAATTCCGTAACTAATCAATTACACTAACATCAATTTTTACTAACGTTAGTTCGCATTGATTTTGTGACGTCGTCAATTACACTAACCGTCAATTAGAATTAACCTATTAGTTACACTAACGTCTCGAAAATTTAATAAGAATTACAGTCAATTAGATTAACGTTAGTGTAACTAAATTAATCCTGTCTTACACTAATAATTAATTTTAAAACTGCATCTCGGGTTCGGAAGTCGGGACCAATATCACAAGATGGAGCTCATGGGGGACCCTAGGGCTACCTACTGGATCTCGGGTTTGGCGCATCATAGACTCATGCTCTTTGGGCTCATTCGACTTGTACTGATGAGCAGATGGTACCGGTATCAAAATCTGGAGCTCATGCTGGACCCTGGGGATCCCTACTGGATCTCGGGTTTGGCGCATCATAGACTCATGCTGTTTGGGCTCATTCGACTTGTACTGATGAGCAGAAGGTACCAGTATCAAAATCTGGAGCCAATGCTGGACCCTGGGGATCCCTACTGGATCTCGGGTTTGGCGCATCATAGACTCATGCTGTTTGGGCTCATTCGACTTGTACTGATGAGCAGATGGTACCGGTATTAAAATCTGGAGGCCATGCTGGACCCTGGGGATCCCTACTGGATTTCGGGTTTGGCGCATCATAGACTCATGCTGTTTGGGCTCATTCGACTTGTACTGATGAGCAGATGGTACCGGTATCAAAATCTGGAGGTCATGCTGGACCCTGGGGATCCCTACTGGATCTCGGGTTTGGCGCATCATAGACTCGTGCTGTTTGGGCTCATTCGACTTGTACTGATGAGCAGATGGTACCGGTATCAAAATCTGGAGCTCCTTTTAACTTTTACTTTCTTAGTAAAAGTCAAAGTGAAAGTGAAAGTGAAAGTGAAAGTGAAAGTGAAAGAGAAAGTGAAAGTCAAAGTCAAAGTGAAAGTCAACGTGAAAGTGAAAGGGAAAGTGAAAGTGAAAGTGAAAGGGAAAGTGAAAGTGAAAGTGACAGACAAAGTGAAAGTGAAAGTGAAAGTCAAAGTGAAAGTCAAAGTCAAAGTCAAAGTCAAAGTCAAAGTCAAAGTCAAGGTAAAGGTCAAGGTCAAGGCCAAGGTCAAAATCAAAGGTCAAAGGTCAAAAGTAAAAGTAAAAGTAAAAAGGAGCTATACCGGTACCATCTGCTCATCAGTACAGGTCGAATGAGCCCAAATAGCATGAGTCTATGATGCGCCAAACCCGAGATCCAGTAAGGATCCCCAGGGTCCAGCATGAGCTCCAGGTTTTGATACCGGTACCATCTGCTCATCAGTACATGTGGAATGAGCCCAAACAGCATGAGTCTATGATGCGCCAAACCCGAGATCCAGTAGGGATCCCCAGGGTCCAGCATGAGCTCCAGATTTTGATCCCGGTACCATCTGCTCATCAGTACAAGTCGAATGAGCCCAAACAGCATGAGTATATGATGCACCAAACCCGAGATCCAGTAGGGATCCCCAGGGTCCAGCATGACTTCCATCTTAGGATACCGGTCCCATTGCTTATTAATACAAGCCCCCGAGTCCAGAGTCAAAATCGAAACAAAAATCAAAACTTCGTAGCTTAACCTAAATTCGCGTTTAGTTAGGTAAATTATTAATGTCAATTACCAATTCAATCTACACTAAAAATTAAATTAATGTTTAAATTTTTGAGAAAGACTAAAAATTAAATATCTTCAATTATTAGTTATTCGCAAAGGATTAACACGTTAGTTACAATTAATTTCAATTCTAATTGAAATCAATTTGCACTAAACTATTAGTGTTCAATTTTAACTAACGTGTTTCAATCTTCAATTTTTAATTTTCAATTACACTAACGTTCGGCCAACACTGCTTCAGCTAGTAATTTTTTTGTTTCTAAATAAGTTGTTGGTTCTCCTAAACATAATTTAATTAAAAAAAAACCGTCCAAGAGCATATCGGGCCATGCTCAGTGTTGGTTTCCGTAGTTGTCGGCCTGTTACAATACATTCATTCAAAAGGACATTTATTAAGGGATATTTTGCGGCAATTACGTAATTTTACTATGCGACATTGACGTCCTTTTATTATGCGTATTTGAGTTATCTATAATTCAAAAACGGCTCAACCGATTGTATTCAATAAAGTACTTATTAGGCCTCACTTTCATGATTTTTTCCAAATTTTTTGGACCCACGGGTCAAAAGTTACAAGGGGGGGAGGGGGACACGCCCTTTTTTTAAACTTTCGTAGCTATTATTTACGAAAGTTTTTGTTTTATCCAAAAATACCTATCCAACGACACCCCACACTATATGGTTGGAGCGAATAAAAAGTCATCCCCCACTTCATGTGTATGGGAGGTACCCTAAAAATTATAGTTTTGAAGATTTTGTTTTACCACCTTGTCGGCGTGATTAAAACACATACTCATACCAAATTTAAGCTTTCTAGCACTAACCATCACTGAGTAAGGCCGCGGACAGACGGACGGATAGACGGACAGACGGACATGGCGAAACTATAAGGGTTCCTAGTTGACTCTGGAACCCTAAAAATTCTTGATAACATTCAACCGGGCTAACTTAGGGCTGTAAATCAGCGTCGCTGTCGCACAGTCTTGTACATAGCACTAATCAAGTCGTGTGGTGTGGTGTACACCTCTGAGACTGACGAGTGTTGTTATGCTCCATCTAATAGGTAAGTGATCTGCACCCTCACTAGACCGCAGTAAATGAGGTGTCATTTACTTCATGTCTTTCCCAACCAAATCAATTTATGTGCGTCAAATCTGCTTCGGTGGATGATATGGCGTTGAAACACCTTTGTATGATTGAGTGACAAGGATATATGTTGCATGCATCATTTTGAAATAGGACAACTCAGATATTGTGATTAAAGGATAATTAATTTTATTACACTCTCGCACGAAAAAAAAAATGTATCGATTACATCTACAAAAATCATCGTGAGGAAATCGGGCCTAATCCCAATAAGGCCTTGTTTTCCCTCTAGTTTGGAAGCTCAGATGGCTAACGCTTTTTTAGTGCTTAAGCCAATTCTTGAGATAAGGTTGCGGAGCGGATCCTAGGCTTTATTGAACTGTGGCAAATTGCCGGAACGTACGCTAGGAATGATGATGATGAGGTTATCAATAAATAAATTAGCATAGAGATTCGCAGACCTAATTAAGAGTTCTTCAATCAAAATCAAATCAATAAGCATCAGTCCACACCGTGTCAAATTGAATAATATAGATTTGATAGTAAAGAACAAGAGCCCACGACACTGAGCCTAGTTCGATAAGTCTCCTAGATGAGATACATATAATTAGTCACGTGTTTAATGGGGAAACACGAAATACCGATGCTGCAATGCAAAAAAAGTGGCGGCGTATTTAATTTTTTTTTGAAAAATAAAAAAAAACCGGTTTCTAGTATGATAAGTCTCATAGATTTAAAAAAAAATATTAAAATACGCTGCCACTTTTTCTGCAGTAATTATATATTTATATCTCATCTAGGAGACTTATCGAACTAGGTTCAGTGTCGAGGGCTCTTATACTAGTATAAATACATTCGATTACAACCCAAACGAGTAGGTATATTGCCACATTTATTTGAGGCTAGTCAATCATTTTCTCTTCTAAATGACCATAAATAATTAATTACTACTAAACACGACGTCAAATAATAATGAAATATTCGATTTTAAATTGACTGAATAATTAGTTTAGGTCAAAACTTCAATTTTATGGAGCCATAAATAACTATTAAATAATTGAAAAGTAAAAGTGAGTTTTTTTCATTGATGATGTGGAGGAAAGTAACTTTCGTCTTTATAAACTAATCTTCCCATGATCGTAAAGTTCGTATTTATGCACGAAAGTAGGATGCATCAAATAGCCTTTTTATTTCTAGTGCTTATAAGTACAATCAGTGCTCTCATACGTAAGTACAGTAAATAACCTTGCATAATAACATTGCTCTATTGTTTTTCGTTATTGAAGTAAAAAGTACACTTTACTCTTTAGCATAAGTTCCCATGGTCCGAGCGAAGCAAGAAATTAGGAAGAAAGAGACGTTGGATATGGCTTGTTTTATGCTGTCTTTGTCAGCGGCAGAAGTAGCTATATGCAGGTGAGGTGTTCAAAATTACCTTCACCCGTTCTTATTCTCTTAACAATAAAGTCGTGCCAAGATCATTTTGAACACCTCACCCGCGTGGCTACTTCTGCTGCTGACTGTACAATTATAAGGTTACTTTTAAATACTTTTATACTACCTTAAACAAATTTACCAGTTATGAACTTTTACTCAAGCGCCGTGTAGGTAACTATTTCTTTACATAATTCTCGGAAAGAAATCCCATAGTCTGGTTACCGGCCTCCATGACCGAGCCCAGTCAATGGCCGGCAAACATTAACGATGCCATTATCAAATTATTGGTAAGTAACAGTGACCAGAAAAAAATTGGCGAGAGATTATTTTGCTCAGATGCGACTCGTAGATATTTTAATTGGTGTTGTAGTTAAGAGGTATATGTATAAATATAATAGGAGGAGGGTAAAATGTGTGTCGTGAAAGCACTATGTACAACTGTACAAGGTGCAATCAATCATAAAGAATTTCAGCATGCATTCAGACTTTTAGGTGATTCAGGCATTAGATGACAAGTTGACACCTAGTAAAAGTTTTATTAAATAAACATGCTTAACTAACACGGTTTAAAATAAATAACTAAAAAAACCGTTTTAAAATATTAAATAAGAATAAATAAATTTTAGCAGCAAAACATGAGTAACTTATACTTCCTATCTGTTTTTATTTGCAACTCTACATAACGTCTCCTTGCCGCATCCAATTGATTTCTTGTTAGGCAGTAATTGTTTATTGAATTATAGCAGCGAAAGTATGTGTTACGAATGTATGCTACAAGTAAAAAAAAAATATTCGTGTTGAGTGTTATTTTTTTCAATATTGCACGTGCTAGGAAAAGGATAAGGATACAGAACGTGATTAAAATGTAGAAAACGTGGTCATATTGGTCTAGAATCTAGACCTTATAAGAAACATAATTTTTTATTACCAATATTCAGAACTTTTTACCACGTCTTGTCGACGCTATTCAGAAGATCTTAAATATATAAAAGAAGAAACTGACTGACTGACTGATTGACATATCAACGCACAGCCCAAACCACTGGTTCTAGAGATTCCAAATTTGGCACGTAGCTTCCTTATAATGTCTAGGGGTGCACTAAAAAAGGATTTTTAAAAATTCATCCCCTAAGGGGGTAAAATGGGGGTCCAAAGTTTGTATGGCGAATCAAGATTTGTTAGACTATCTTATTCAAAACTTCACAGGAGTATTCCTAACGATAAATGAGTAAACACGTGTTTCAGGTTTTTTGAGAATTCAACCCGTAGGGGCAATGTGGTCACAAAATTTTAATATCAACATGGATATTTTTTCTATGGTTTATCGGGTCGCTGAATACGAAATCAACACTTAAGGGGGGTGAAATGGGGGTTGATAGTTTGTATGGGGAATTTTTAAACGTTGAACCAATTTAGATGAAACTTGGTATAGAGATAGTTTGTATCCCGGGAAGGGACAAAATAGTTTCAAAAGAGTTGAACGTTTTATTATCAGCTGAACCAATTTAGATGAAACTTGGTATGGAGATAGTTTGAGTCCCTGGAAACGACATAAGACAGTTTTTGTCTCGAAAATCAATCCTTAAAGGGGTGAAATGGGAGTTGGAGGTTTGTATGGAGATTTTATTTACCGCGAACCGATTTAGATCAACTTTGTTGTGGATATAATTTAAGTCCCAGGAAACAATATAGAATATTTTTTATCCCGTATTTAATCTTGTAGGGGTAGAAAAGATGTTGGTGGTTTATATAGCGAATTATTACCGCTGAACAGACGATTGAAATGAAACTTGGTACATATTATATAGATTGAGTCGCGGGAAACAATACAGGATAGTTTCTATCTCGAAAATCAACCCTTTAGGGGGTGAAATGGGGGTTGAAAGTGTGTATGGGAAATTAATAACCGCTGAACCTATTTAGATGATTTGGTATGGAGATAGTTTGAGTTCTGGGGAAGGATATATAATAGTTGTTATCCCAGAAGTTATTCCTTAAGCGGGTAAAAAGGAGGGTGGATTTCTAATTCCACGCAAATGAAATCGCGGGGAAAAGCTTCTATTCAAGAGTAGAAATCTGTATTAATCATAATCTCTCAGTAGTAGTAAGTCGTTGATGGCGTAACCATTAAACAATAATTGCAATAATTTCTTTAAAATAACAAAATGAGGGAACCGGCTTCACCAAAACGTGGTATACCGAAACCTCCAGAATGTAACGAATACTTTTCCGAAAACCGCATCTAAATCAGTTCAGCGAAACGCGAGATGATCGCAGACAAACATCATTCCTACATACGTACATACAAACATACGAGTCTAACTGAGAACCTCCTTTTTTAGTACTTTGAATACGCGGGCGAAGCCGCGGGAAAAAGCTAGTTATTTGATAAACAAGGTAGCTTCTTGACTGAGCGAGCGAAATGAGCTAATATGTTTCAGCTTGGGAAAAAATTGTTTCGGCTTCTCCTTTACGCATTTCTCAACCGATTTTCGTCAAATTTTGTGAGCAGGTTCAATATAATCATATATTTTCTTTTCGAGTCAGTTTTTGGATTTTCAAAATGGTGGAATATGCACGAATATAATGAAATAGCAAAGGAACTGTTTTCTATTTTTTTTTTCAATAATAACAGTGGGTTATATTATAACAAAATATATTTTAAGCTTAAATTACTCTTTATTATATGTGACTCTGTGGGCAGAGTCCTATATAATAATAGCCTATGGGTAAGTAACGTTGTAGAATAAACAGAAAACTATAACTTATACTAAACACACATATTTACATATTGTAGAAATTTACATACAAACATAAGGGTCACACTGAGAATCTCCCTTTTTTGAAGTCGGTTAAAACATTTACTCTCGTTTATAAGCTTCTTCTAAGTACAAACAGACTTCAGATTCCATAACAATAGCGAGTAATGAGAGATCAAACTTATTCTGTAGGTATGGCCTCAGTTGATGGTCATTGATTTTGTTATCTAGCTACTAACAACTTGTTAGTAACAAATGTTGTGTCTACATGCGTGATATACCGCCTTTTACCTACATATCGTAGCGGCATGAAATCGACGCGTTTTCCGCCTCCGCCGCTATTCGGGTTAATAGCGACATCTGGCAGAGAAACTGAATCTAATCAGAGCTATTTCCTAATACTAGCACGGATCTTCAAGGTCATGAATATGGTAATTTTCAGTGTGTTTCACTTTCTTCTTTATCTGGCATGAGCCTAAAACTGAAATCATTTTATTGGGACTAGCACCTATAGGTACCATCAGGTTCAAAATTGCATGGTCAATTTATCAATGAATTCATTCATAAATTGGCCATGCAATTCTGAACCCGATAGTACGTCGGAAAAAGTACGGTGCGTAAAACTCATGGTAAGAGACGTAAAAATCTCGAACTGTTAGGAAGGAGACAAATCCTAGGTATCTTCTTGCCAAGTAGTACTGTACACCCTCTCACCCAATGGATATCTGTTTCTGCGACGTGTCAGTCTGTTTGATTTTGTGGATATATGGAAACCCAATTTTAAACCTGATGTAGTTTTAGAGATAAAATGTCTACCATAAAATTTGCCTTTTAAGCAGTAAGTACCATAATACAGATTTTGGTACGGTACCTATTAAAATATTATGATTGCTAATGCGGTTTTACGAAGATTAGATAGTTAATATACACCGTCCCTGTCGTGGCTAGGGAAGGGAAATGTGTGACAAAGGTGTGAAGAATTTATTGACCGATTACCGAAAACCGTCACTCATGCCGACACATCAGCCCTCTTAACCCTTATTATACATTAAATATTTTTATCAATTACTGTGTGTTGCACTAATTTGTAAATTTTAGAGTTTGGACAGTAGGTAAGTACATTTACGTAGATGACTACTTCGAACAATCTTTGGGTGAGGGTTATTAAGAAATAATACCTACACTATCAACACTAATATCGTCTAATCGATCTAACGATTGGGCCATTGTTTAAGCGGAAATAGCTAGAAAGTAACTAACAGCTAATGTGTAACACATAATACTTATATACCTACATAATACGTCGTGTTATGATATCTAGTTACCGTTATCTCGCATCGAGATGTGTTTGCTGGTCGAAATTAATTGTTTTCTTTGATTGCTTCAGATAACAATTACAATGTGTAGAAACTAACAGGAAAATGGTTTATCAGATCTGATGTTACATAATTGACATACTAACTTATTCGCTTCTTGTGTTATTAATGACCTAGTACCTAATTTAAAAGTACAGCCTGTGCTTGCGCCTTCGCTGACTTGGGATTTGGTCTGGGCCACGGTCATTTTCCTTTCCTCTTTTAGGAGGTTCTTAAAAAATATCTATGTCAATTCCTAGGGTCTTTTATCTCCTCTTCCTCCTAGCGTTTGTCCCGGCTTGGAGTCCGCTTGACAACCTAATCCTATGAATTGGCGTAGGCACTAGATTTTACAAAAGCGACTGCCATCTCGCCTTCCAAACCAGGGGGAAAACTAGGCCTTATCGGGATTAGGTCCGGTTTCCTTACGATGTTTTCCTTCACCGATAAACGACTGGTAATATAAAAAGTCAGTGGTACGAGCCGGGTTTTGAACCCGAGAACTCCGGATTGAAAGTCGGACGTCTTACCGCCAAGCTACCAGCGCTCCTAGGGTCTTTTACTCGTAACATGGCAAATAAATAGCAAAGTTTAGTAGATTTGTCGTAGACGCGTCCGCGTAAGGTTCGTTAAAACTTTCAGTTGAAGATTGTTTTTCTTCAATCAAGCAATTCAATGTTTATTTGTGATTACAGACAGTAAATTACAAAGATTTTCGAAAGTCGTAAAGCATGTGTTCCAAAATATAAAGAAATTAATTATGCTCTTTATAGGCTCTGCTGGCGACCCCATCATGTTTATGTAAATAAATAAAGCTATTGATCCATACATTACAATAGCAATTACCATGTCAGTGGTTTCACTCGGCAGGGTTCGTCAACAAATTGGCGAGAAAGCTATCCGCGAAATTGCAGTGATGGCACGCCTACTGGCTCTGTGCGTATGCGCATTTGACATTTTTGGCTCTATTTATCTTAAGGCGTAGTTGGTTTTAAGCATTAAGAATAAAAATAAAATAGTCACAATAAAACGTTAGTAACCATAACTCTGGCATAAACATACATACAACAATGGTTGTACATATTTGTTTATACATTTTTCATATCAGTCTAACATTACTCATTGAAAATATAAGTTTTTTTTACTTTTTGAGTACGAATGGCAAACCGCAAAAGAGCATAATACACTCGATTACTTGTGTTCTAACAAGGAAAAAACAGTAACAGAACTATATAGGTAAACTCATTGTTTCGTGCCTAAAATACAAAAATATTCCAAAAATTTATACCTTCCAAACAGTTTTCCGCAACTTTGAAGTCGGTAACGTCACAAACCTCATGCTTTTTGTATGGGGCGGTTTGACGCGCGGTGCAGACGCCTAACGTATTTTCACATTTTTGACGTTTCAGGGCTACAATAGATAGTATTTTAATACTTTATTGTACAACAAAGAAACATACAACAGAAAGAATATAAACATAACTATTTATAAAACAAAAGTACTAAAATTAAGCCTAAACTTAAAAAAATAAATATATAACTAAAATCGACCCTCTAAACCTTGGCCCCTCGGTAAGGTGCCCATCACACCGGCAGCATTCCCGCGTTGAATCGCTATAGCGAGTCTTTGTGCGAGAAAGCTGCCTGCGCGAGGGTCACCTGTGGCCTCCCTCAATCTTTTGCCCAGTTCCCTGTGGAGCCCGCGCGCAGCCCTGCCCCACGGACCGAGTGTCTCGACGCCAAAAGCTACAAATTCGTAATTGGCGCCGAGACAGCTATATTTATTTACCTTGATGCGCTCTCGGGCGTCCGCCGCCGCTCCGGCTTGTCGGCTGGTGCGTGAGATATAGGACGCCGCCAGCGTGTCAGCGCAAGTGGCGTCCCACACCAGCGCACGGCCTCTATTCCAGGGGATTAACGACATCCCGTCGGGGCGCTTGCCATCGTCCCGCACGATCTGGGGTTCCAGAGCTGCGGGGACGTTGGCACTGACGAGCGCCCTTCTGAGGATGTCGTTCAGAGCGGCATGGCGAGACAAGCGGCCGGCGCCCGAGGAGCACGAGAGGCCGTGGTGGCCAAGTGTGTCTACCGGAGCTCCACAGGCAACACAGCTGTGTTCCGTGCAGATTTCAACCCCGAGACGGAGACCGACGGCTACACGGAGTGTGCTTGGGTCGATGAAAGTACCCGCGTTGGGCGACGGATAGGCATGGAGCCAGTGCCCCGACTCCGGTTTGGAGGCTGCTAAAATTCTAGCAAGGTCTTTACCTGACGATGTCGCAACCAGTGATTTTGCAATGGCGGCGGAAGCTATTGTATCCCATGCTCTTTGGTATTTGGGCTTGGCGGGAAAATTTTGACCCGGCATAGCTAGCCAGGCATTCGTGGCCCCACCCAAGCACGCGATCTCACAGTTTGTAGCCGTAGAGGCTTTAAGGATATTTCCTGTGAGATCAGACGTGCTATGGACAGAGGACAGGAATGCCGGCAGAGCAACGCTTGAAATATTTCGAGTTCCCAAGCCGCCGAACCTTACCGGTAAGCAGGCCTGGGTCCATGCCTGCTCGTTAAAGTGGACGTTAAGAATGGCTTCAATTTGCGATTTTAGAATTAGGTCTATGGGAATAATCAAATTGGGAAATTTCCAGATGGGACAGCAGCGCAATAGATAAGTAAATTTCGGTACAAGCAAACAGAATTTTAGGATAAATAGAGCACAGTGACTGTTGATTTTGATGAGGCGACCCGAATGATTATTGAATGTAGATATTGACTTATTAAGGAGAGGAGGGATGGCTTCGTCAAAGATAGGCGAACCAAGCAGAAACAGGCTGTCTTTAGACAAAATGTTGATATTCAAGGCGACATCGTTAAAATTTTGAGTGATTTGAGAAACCAGTGGGGCCATCTTATCAGAAATATACAATTCGCATTTATTAAAATTTAAGTCTAGTCCTATGTCCCTGAACTGAGTTTTGATTTTGACTAGATCCGCTAAGACAGTCTGCCAATTTCCACCGATTGTCCCATCATCAAGGTACCAAATGTTTAATTTTGAATTTAGGTTATGAATAATCGAATTAATTGCCAAACTAAATATTGCTGGGCCAAGAGGATCACCCTGCTGACAACCTACGGCCGAAAGGATCTCATTATCTTTGTGCAATAATTTTGAAGGAGTGTGATAGCACTGAAGAAGAAAATTATAGGTTTCCGGTATATGGATTTTGATTTCGTTCAGCAGGGTGTCCCTATTGACAGAGTTAAAAGCATTCTTAACGTCCATCTTTAAGAGCACTTCACAGGCGTCATCTTGTACAAAGGTACGTACAGCATGAACCGCCGCCTCGCAGCCTCCGCGAGTACCAAACCCAACCTGTATTGGTTCAAACAATTTCTGAAGTTTAGGACGCGTACTCCGAACGCAGACCTTTGCAGCCAAACGTCGAAAGGTCGATCCGACAGCAATAGGCCGTACACCCGCGTCCTTCTTTGTAAGGGCAATAAGGTTGGCCCCATAAAGGACCGGCGTAACGTCTTGGCAAACATCTCCTAACAGCATAAGGTTCACGAGTTTTGTGAGGCTCGCGGACAAATGTGCACCAGCAACACCTGTGTGATGACTGGTTAGGTCCATAAGGTGCTGTGGGGAGATGCCGTCCAACCCAGATACCGATCCCTTTGGGAATGACGCGAGTGCCGCCATAACGGCTCCCTCTGTGACGTGCAGACAGGCCGAAGGGTCTGATGGAGGATCCACAAAAGCAGGGGTGGAAGGGCCTGTCGGATGTTTGGCTTGCAACGCAGTCGCAGTCTCTGGGGTGTCGGGCGCAATGGTGTCGCTGGAGAAGAGTAGTCGCGAGGCTCCTTTAAGGTCGCCGTCGTATAACTTCTCTTCAACCTTTCTAAATAAATTATATTTCTTACTTTGGCCACGAGTTGACCTAGTTGCTTGTGGCAATCTAGGCGTAAGGATATTATTTTTAATTTTTTTAGTAAGTGAAATATTGTCGTTACTATCCTCGGGTACATGCATAATTTTGAAAGAAAACGTCAGTAAATTTTGCCAAGACACCAAATCATTGTTAGTTACACACGTTTCTATAACAGCGGTCAGCGCTTCAGCCACTGGGGACCGGGCACCACGCGGTATGCGTTTTACTAATGGTGTCGAATGTTTCAACTGGCCGAGAAGAGTTTGCAGTGGAACAGTAGGAAAAGATGTAGATGAGGCGTTGTTGTTCTGGGAACTCAAAATGGATGGAGCAAGGCACACGCGGACGTGGTGCATGCGTGATTGGTGTATATGTAAACCTTTTGTAGTTTGAAAACTCTTTTTACATACACAGCAATCCATTGGTGAACGATTGTGGCAACGGGATGGGTCAATATTAAAACTAAATAGATAGTAGGTTTATTAGAGACACCTGAATCTAACGGGAAATATCATCGAAAATGTTTTCCAAAAAAATCATGCATGTTGCTGATAAGTTCCGAATTATATTGTTAATAAAACTCTAACTGCCAAATAGTCTCAAAAAGTTATTTTATATTTAATACATTTTACAGTTAAAAAAAATTCGGAGCCATAGATTTGTAACGATATGTAAGTAACGGTAATAACGTATCAAATAAAGGCTGAAATTTTATTCACCAGTCATATTGAGCGAGATCATTATAAAACGATCGTTGGACGAACTTCCCCATAGAAAACGACGACCTCTGATCAAATGTATAAAACAGCTAAAAAAAGATGTATGATTTCGGAGTTGGTCCCATAGTAAAAGTTGTTCAGTATACCTACCTAATCACCTCGCTTAATATGACTGGTGATTAAAATTTCATCCTGTATTACTTATGCTTATTTATTTGGTCATCGACTTCACATTTATTTGGCGATCGGTTAAATCATATCCTTAAAAAATACCTTACATACCTTTTTACACATAATTGAAATAATATGATCTCTTCTGTGACATAATAAACGAACAACAATTTTCAAACTCGGTCACTTAATGCTTGAAACCAATGAGCCTCCTCTTAACAATCGGGTATCAATCACGTATGCAGATTATAATGGCGATTTATCGGCCATGTTGTCATTAATAGAAAATGCTTTCTAGCTCCACAAACATATCTCTTCATTTCGTAGCAGCGCCACCATATAATGCTATAGCAAAGCTCGTGTTATACAACAAAATTATAGATGCTTAGATCTGCTGCTATCCGCTCATACCAAAGTGCACTTTCTAACTCGGTTGGTTCCTAAAGCGTTGTTAGTTTAATATTTCGACGTCCGCAAAAAGTATTTTGTGCATTCATTCTGTAATCTTTCTTGTATATTGGTTTATGCCAATACATTCGCGGATGTATGTAATGGAAAGTAATCGTAGTTAACTATAATAATTGCGATATGATGTAGATGGGTAAGTCAACACAATTAATTTAAATCATTAAAAGTAACTTTCATAATAACAGGATGATTCGGGAGACGCGAGCAGGAACAACCCTACACACTAAACTTAGTTAACGATAATGAATCAGCCTCCATCATGTTTAAGTAAAACACTAATCCCTTTTATATGTTGTTACGTAAAAATGTTATCCTCTGTAATCATGGTCACCCTACATAAAGAAATCAATTAAGATTATCCTCCTCCTCCTTAACAGTTATGACAGCACCGGTAGTACTATTAGTTATTCTGTGACAGCACTATGATTATGAAAAATATAATTGTCAAATTAATATGTTTCAGAAGTAATTTGACATACTCGTCGATGACATTCAATTTGACACGTATCACAAGAAAAAACAAGAGAGTATCAGTACTCGATGGAGTATCATAATTGTATAGTGACCAGTTGACCACGCTTGTCGTAAATAATTTACAACTTTTTATTTTTTACATTAAAAAACATGAGCTTTAATCACACTAATACTGGTATCAAACAATAGCTTTTTATTAATGAATCTGTAGTGTTAATCCTGCTTACGGCTTATGAATCAACCTGTATATAGACGTAGCTAGGAAACTAGTTTTAAAGTACCTAGGGTGTCACGATAGTTAAAAAAAAAACATTTTTGGCGTGAGCACTTAATGCAGACTGTAATTTTCTTTCAAATTCATCTTTCTAATAAACTAAAACCCACATTACTTTGTTTCTTCATTTGGTCAACCCTGGTCCTCATCAGCAGATGAGCACGATGTCAGCATGATATTGCATTATCACCCAACTTACATATTTCAAGTTAATCCGACCACTGAAAGTAGGTCTTTGCAAGATTTGATTCAAACAAAGCAAGTTAAATAAAAGCTTTTAGATAGCTTACAAAAAGAGCAGTCTTATAATATGGTTAGTATATAGGTAATACACCTTGATTATAATTAGTTAGGCCAGTTAGAATGTCAAAAAATATTGGACACATGCTTTTTGTCAATCCGACAAAAATCAATAGTTTAGTGAGGTAATATACGGAGAGCTTTCGGTATAGAGGGAGCAGTCTTCAATTGCCCATTAAGTAAGTATTTGTACAAAAAATAATGTTGCAATTGATATGATACTGAACCAACAAGTACGCCAATACGATTGGCAGCAATAAATCTGTTTGTCTGTTTGTTTCCGGCTTGTTAGGCCAAACATTCGTCTTGACCGGGTCACCGCAACAAAGCTTAGTAAAGTAGGCGAACGTAACATTCAATTATAGCGAATTAATAGATGTTAGTCAATAGTCGATACATTGATACGCTAATAAGATCTTCTGTACAATATTGGTATGGTTAGCGACGTTACAAATGGTTGGCAAATAGATGCTATCGTAATTATGAGAATTTCGTAAAGTACGGAGAATTGAGGTACCTAAACTTCATTTCGGTGTTGTGTACTCATGGCATTTAGATGATCTTTTGCCACTGTTATTTGTAAAGGGGTATATACCATATATATTAGAGTTTTTGAGCACCCGATTTTTCCCGATACACGATATTTTTTATTTCATATTGTATACTTTTGCCATAGCATTTAGCAAAAAATATGAGAGGTAAGGGCTTTTTCTTTTTTTTCTATATATTTTAATATTAAGATCAACTACACAGGTTCCTTATTGTATTTTAATGGCATATGGTCATTTGGGAAGATAAAGATACAACACCCATTAGTCATATTAATTTAATATAATTCACTATGATTCAGACGTAAGCTCTATTCCCCTTTAGAAAAGTCCTGCTCCCTCGGTTATTCAAACCTTGTTTTTCTGTGACACATCGGAAAATCTATGATGCTGAAATAAGTATAGTATAGGTACGTCACATTTACCTTACCTACTCAAAAGTAGATTTCGCTATAACTACTTATAACGAAAAAGTAAACGCAAAGTTATTTTCCTTAGGTACATTCCATTAAACTTTACACGAATTATTATTATATTTCTACGAATTTCACATGGATTAAGTTTACGAGCATACTTTAAAAATAAGAAATTAAATCCTTGCCATTGGCATTTTCAGTCTTCATGTTTGGGCGGTTATAGATTTGTATCCTGAGTTACTTTATCTGGTCTATAATATTACAAATTCAATTTTATCCAATTTATAGCACAGATTGGCGAGAAAGGCTTCCGACTCCGACTAATCTCGTAACGGCAATATCAATCGAGATTTCATAAATAACTGTCACTTCTCTTTATGGATACTAGTTTGGAATGCACTACTGCTTCCTAGGTTTGATTTACTAATGGAATGCATGAAATGAAGAAAAAACATTATTCCTACCGAACATGGCAAATCGTTGTTAACCTGTTAATGTGTAAAACACATTGAAGGGGCAATGTACACTGTTAAATTCCTAAGCCTCTATGAGGTTTTTTCTTTACCATTCATTCTCATCTTGTAGTAATTTTCTGCGTGTTCTATGTACTTTTGGACTTTTGGTTGTGGTTTTTACAACCAGCAGTTTAGGTATCTTAGCGGGTGAGGTGTTCATAATGACATTCACACGCTCTTAGTTATTCTTCATGAGCAGCTCATGAGGGGGTAAGTAGGTATGTACGGTCCATACGGGATTGTTGAGCCATTTGCCATTGTTCGTAATTTGGTCGTGTAATGAATGACAGATGTTAGCTGATAGCTAGTATATAACATCGGTCATTCATTTTCAGTACTTGGCTCAATTTTTTGGACCCTGGTATGTCCTTAAACTACGTCCAAAAGATGGGTATGGGTACTGCGAATGTCTGGTAGGGCACAGCTAAGCGAATGTCATCTCGCTAAAATCTGGAGCTGAGCCCGACTGGGGAAGTACGTCCACCTTTTAGAAAACCACATCCAAATAGCATGCAGTAGACCGTACTCATAGTGTTGTGTTCCTGCTGGTGAGTAAGGTTAACAAAGAGCTCAAAGAGAACCCAGCGTGTTGACGACGAGGAACCCTCTTGTTCTTTTAGTCGTCGACACAGTGAATCCTCCTATTTGTAAAGGGTCGGCAACGCGCATGTGGCACCTCTGGAGTTGCAGGCGTCCAAAGGCTACGATAGTTGCTTACCATCAGGCGGGCCGTATGTTTGTTTGCCACCGTCATGGTATAAAAAAATTAGGAACAATGACAAGACTAGGGGCTCAACAACCCCATGTGGTGACTGTACAGTAAAGTAGTGCCAAGGTTATCCACCGCTATGCTACGCGCGTTTTGCCGTGAAAGACGGACAAACAAACAAACACACACATACACTTTCCCATTTATAATATTAGTATGGATTAAGAAGTTCGGGGATTAACAAAATATAGTTCTTATACCAAAAAACATATTTTAAGAAGATACAGTGGGATATGAAAGTCTGTATGAAGCGGAAAGCAAGTATTATTATATTTCTTACTAAAATACCTGTTATCAACTACCTACGAACACATTACAACTACTTTTTCTATTTTGATTACGTTACGCAATACCTATGGGTGTTATCAACAGGTCGTGTTGCACTCTATTTTGTTTGTAGTACTAGCAAATAGCAATCACTTCGTGTCAGTTTAACGACCTAGGATTACGTCCGTAACTAGGTAATGTATGATTAATGACAGACTTGTGCCAATAATTATATTTTATCATCCACTTGACTTTACTCACGTTAAATATACGCAGCGCAGGTGCTGGTCACACCGAAGTTCTATATAAAAATCTAGAAATATTTTAAGTTTTAATTTTTATCTCCCTTAAAAATCCGTAAAAAAGACATTGTGGTTTACTCTTTTTTGATACTCAAGGGTATTTTTAACCGACTTCAAGATTTCGAAGGAGGAGGTTATCAATTCGTCGGGATCTTTGTGTTTGCTATTTTTTTTTTTTTATGTATGTTCACCGATTATTCGAAGACGGCTGGACCGATTTGAAAAATTCTTTTTTCGTTTGAAAGAGTATACTTCACAGTTGGTCCCATTGTAACCAGGTCAGGATCTGATGATGGGATCCTGGAGAAATCGAGGGAACTCTTCAACTATTATAGGCACACCTATAGTGATTTGAGTATTTTTTACAGAAGCTCGAGCATTTGCTTTTGGAAAGGTGGATGTTTAGTGAAGTCGGTTCTTTTTTGTTCAAAATTATTTATATTCGTATAAGTGAAAATTAGAACGGAATACATAGACGAACACGTCACCTTTTTATGTATTAAAGGGGACTATTCACCCCAAAATTACACAAATGTATAATTATTACAAAAAAATATCTGGATTTTTACATTACACTTTGGTGTAATATGCGGTTTAAATTAATATATTAACGATCAATTGATAGACTACGGGCGCAGGCGCAGCGTGGCGGAAGAGCTCTTTCCGATCATTAGCGCAGCGCCCGGTGCCGACTGCCCTACAAACCGGCGTGATTATAAAGAACCAAACATTATAGTGAACGTCCAATAACTACATATTGTATACTAAATTCAATATTGTTCTCGAGAGTACATTAAATAGCAGTTTGCGGGTGGCGGCAAATATTACTTCTTAATCTCTTTTTTTTCCTCACATTAAATTCTCCTCTAATCTTCCTGATATAATACTGTCATTTTAATACAAACCTTTAAAGACGGCTAATTTACAACCCAATATTCCCAAGCCAAATGTTTTGAACAAAACCAGAAATTGTGCAAATGAATGTCATTTAAGTCGACAGAGAAAAATAATTAGGCGTACTATTTTGTAATGAAACACGAGATGATATGTTTCTGCCCTTGTCTTCGGTATAAACTACTACCTATGTATAAACAATGTAAAATTAAAATGTAGACCCGTATAGACAAATACAGTAGGAGTACCTTTGGAAGCAATATGTTATGTTTTTGGTTTATTTTGTTTATTTAACTGTTGTTTTTTTTATACCATGACGGTGGCAAACAAGCATACGGCCCGCCTGATGGTAACCAGTTACCGTAGCCTATGGACGCCTGCAATCCCAGAGGATTCACATGCGCGTTGCCTACCCTTTAAAAACCTATACACTACTTTTTAACCTGTTTCCTTATTTAGTGCACTACATAACATAGGGACTTGGAATTACTTGACTCTAAGCTTCTGCAACTTTCGAATTAATAGCAATATTTAGTAGTTTAGATGAATAGGTTACACTATCGATTCAGCTCTGAAAAGATCTGTGAAAGCTGTTTTCGGCATACAATTTATAACCTCAAAACTAAAACTTGAACTGGGTTGATACATGTCACAGTTTCGACTAAATCTGATATGACCGGGGTCGTTTTTTTTAATGCTTCAATTAACAATGTCCCAGATTGCCAGTTAAAATGAGAGGTAAATAGAGAAATATAACTTATAGTTTTATACTCGTAATACGCTATTCTGACACACTACGTTTGTATGGTCGCCTGTTTCAGTACACGCGCTTAAGGTTATATTGCAACAGTCCGCTGATTGATTATTTTCAGTCACTGCAGGTTGGTGCTTATTGGATTATGCTGACCCATTGTCCCGATTTACATAACTTATCGTTTATGGAAAATGAAAGTCCATACGCCGTTATAAATATTTTGACGTGTGATTGAGCAATTGAGGGATTTGCGAATGATGAATGTTGCAAAACGTTTAATTTTCGATCTATATACGGGTCATTATAACTTCTGTGAGGTTTTATTATATTTATGTTGCTCATGGTTTCGTATTTTTTTTATAGTTGAACTGTACTCATAGTGTTGTGTTCCTGCTGGTGAGTAAGGTTGCCAAAGAGCTCAAAGAGGACCCAGTGTGTTGACGATGAGGGACCTTCTTGTTCCTTTAGCCGTCAACACAGTGAATCCTCCTTTTTTGTAAAGGGTCGGCAAAGCGCATGTGACTCCTTTGGAGTTGCAGGCGTCCATAGCTTACGGTAGCTGCTTACCATCAGGCGGGCCGTATGCTTGTTTGCCACCGTCGTGGTATATAAAAAAAAACTTATGTCAATTATTAATGGCAACCATATTAAAGCAAGACGGCTTATTTAAGTGCCAATGGGCAGGACTTATTTGCAAGATGGACACAAGAGGTGGACAAAACGTCTGTCAGAATGGTTTTCGTATGACGGGAACAGAAACCAAAGACACCCGAGGAAAAGATGGAGAGATATTTTTACAGAAATAGTTGGCAACAACTGGATGTAGAAAGCTCGCGATAGAGAAGTGTGGAAAGGATTAGGGGAGGCCTACGCCGGAGAGGCCATTATTAAAGACATATCTAAAAAACTAGTCAATGTGTCTGGCGACCTACGGGCAGGTTCCTACTTCGCCCAAAGGCTGAGTTTAGCCATCCAGCGGGGAAATGCGGCTGGCGTGCTGGGAACGATGCCCCGGGCCAGCTTAGATTTTGTCTATTATAACTGAATTCTGCTCAAATACTCGTATGTATATTATGTCCAGTAATTTCAATAAATTTATAGGAAGGTTTATATGTATAATATAATACATGCATAATATAGTAGAGAAATCTTGATAATTTTATCGGTTTCTAATGCGATGTCGTAAATAAACACATTTTTTTGCGCTTTCATTGCAAATGCTGGCTGAACCCTACGAGATGGATCAAAATAATTTACTACAGTACTTATACCTTAAAAAGTTTAATAGAATAAGTTTAAAAGTGAAAAATAGCATATTGTTCAAATCAAATTGATTGTAAGTTTTTTTTTTGTTATTCAGTATAGTAGTAATAAAGGCTATTTTTTAATTTATATTTTCTGCCACCAAAATTTTGATTTGCCTCGAAATTTGTATCCCAAATTTGTATCTGCCTACAACAAATATATCTGTGACCATTTTAATCGAAACGATCACCAACTTTGAAACACCAAATTAATGGATACTTGCACCCCATTAAAAACTTTGATCACCAGATTAGTATAACCAGAATAGTAGATCTACCACCAGAGAATAAAAAAATATATAAGAAAAAAACACCTGTAAAAATACCAATATAAAAAAATTTATTGACGGAGCCAAGATAGGTGCCGACGACGAGCGAAGCGAGGAGGAGTGTGTTAGGTGAACTTCGAACTAACAGTGCGCAAAGCCGAGCGAGCGAAGCAAGCGTGCCGCGGCAGCGGCTGGCCAGCGCCTGAACCGACTTCTAAAATTGGAGCAAAATTTTTTTTGTGGTCAATATGTTTTTTTTAAGTTCTCGTTTTCATATTGTTTGGTGATCCGATTTTAGTAACAAAAAATATTATTTTGGTAATACGAGTACATATGTACATATAATTTTCCGGAAAATTTGCATATTTATTTTGGGTATCGGTTTTATATTATTTGGTGGTACAATTTTAGGGGCAGATCTATTATTTATTTAATCTTTATTGCATATAAGGAAACTTAAAGTACAAAAGGCGGACTTAATGCCATAAGGCATTCTCTACCAGTCAAACTTTCTTTTATTTTTTTATTCTAGTGGCCAATATTATTTATTAGGTCATCGACGTAGCATTTATTTGGTGATCGATTTAATCATTATTAATTGATATAAAGTAAGTTGTCGTTTAAAATACTTTCAAACAAATTAAGTACCTACTTATTGTTTGCTGCTTTCATAAACATAAATACAGATTATTAATAAATTCTTCATTTTTTGCTCAATTCAAACTTTTGTAGCAGCCATATTTGTTAATGTTTTGTCTTATTACTTGGACAGGTAACCGTTGGTATTTAGCGTAATACGTACTGAAATACCTGCTTTCGCTTTGTATACCTAAAGCTAATTCAGCAAATTTGTCAAATCACGCCACAATTAAAACATCATCATGTCGCGTCGCAACTCCTTTAAGCCGTGACGAATTCCGCACTCTTTGTAACTTTTTTGTAAGTGTTGATGCTATCTCCGATTAGGACTTGTTACGCGGAGGACTGATACGTTTTTGCTAACTACTGATAAAACACATATTCGATAATTTGAGCATTATGAAAAATTTGCAAATCTGTTTACATCACACGTGACAAATCTAATAATCTGTTGATATGACAATGACACTATTTAAAAACACCGCAATACACTACGCTACACTCTAAATATGATCTCCAAAGTAAATTATTCAGCAAATTAAGAAGTTTAGTCCTAGTTCAACAGTCTTTTGGCTTCCATTCACAAGTGGAAAATGACACAGCGTGAAAGAAAAATTAAACTCCACAAATATAACCGAAAAATGTCGAAAATATAATTTGTTACGTTCAATCTTTCATGAGTTAACAGCACATAGAAAGTTTTGTGAAGTGTAATCTGCAACCAGGCGCCGTATTCTAACTTTAAAACATTTATAGGTAAACATGATCCGCATCCAATACAACTTCAATGAATTAACAACGCAATACAGCTACAGCATAAACATCTGAATCAGAAATATTAGGATTTGCTTGAGAAATATTCCAATGCAACTCCAATACAACCTCATATTGGTTGATTGTTTGTTGTGTGTTGGAGTTATGTTTGAGATAGGTTGTGTTGTTATGTTAATGTATTTTAAAATTAGAATCCGGCACTTGGTCTTTATTTGTGAATAAAGTACCTACTTATGTATACCTACCCAACGGCCACGGAAGATTTGCACTAACCACTAAACCTACAACCCAAATAAACATCAAACGCTTCAAACATTTTACGATTTATCTCGATTTTGCGACTTATTATTTCACCATACTGAGCAAAATAGCATGTCAAATAGTTAACCGCATGGTAGTAATGTAGCCTTTAATTTGCTAAAGTGTAATGTGGCATAATAACACGTAGTGTATTTGAGCTGTGAAAAATGCTGTGGCGATTAAGAACGTTTCCTAGAGCTTAAGGCGCTTTTTGGGTAATTGTCGTAAGTATAATCTTATTACGTGAACCGCAATAACAGTGTTGGATTATGTCTTCACTAAAGGCCTTATGGTTTATGTTGACCTGGCGATGACGGAAGTGCAGTTTATGAAATTGGTCAATTTAGATTTTAGTTAGTTTTAGTTTATGATGTTAATATTTGTCGATTCATTTTCTATATTTCTTAATCGTTGATACGTATAAATTGAAATAGATGTATTCATTTACTTGTCATAAGTAAATTAAAAATGGTGGTATGTTCAAAATACATAAATAATTTTTTTTGCTCTTTGGTCGACTCGTAAGTTTTTAAAATAAGCAGTTGATTTTTTGCATCAAGACGTTTATTATTACTCTTCGTAAATGATCCAAGACACAGTAAAACATATGATACAAGAGAAGATGTAGGTATATAATTATGATCAGTCATCCACTAGGTCTAAATTCCATCTTCTTCTAAGTATTTAGGTACATTAGGTTTTGTTTAATTGTACAAATATGGCCCGGGTCATCAGAGCCGGATTAGCCTTTAGGCAGAGTAGGCAACTGCCTAGGGGCCCCGCATCGACCAGGGGCCCCGCGTACACAGAAATAAAGTAAAAATTAAATTGGGAAATTTGTATATGCCAATGTCGGGTAGAGGCCCCGCGGGTTAACAGTGGAAAATGAAATTGTTTCATGGAGTTAAATATTAATTGGAAAATCTGTATTTATCGGCTAAGGGCCCGCGTGTGCACAGTGGAAAATGAAAATGTTTCCTATAGTATATATGTAGGTAATGTTAATAAAATAAAATAACTATCGGCTATCACGCGGGGCCCCGTAAGCAAGGGTGAAATTATTGTTAAATTAATCAAGCTTGTAAAAAAAATTAAATGATATAGGTACCCCTTTTGGGCCCATTTTATGATCACTTTTTTTTAAGAAAAAATGCATTTGTAGTTCGAAAGTT
This sequence comes from Pammene aurita, assembly GCA_947086415.1. Lineage (NCBI taxonomy): Eukaryota > Metazoa > Arthropoda > Insecta > Lepidoptera > Tortricidae > Pammene > Pammene aurita. The sequence goes on from OX352297.1 coordinate 22,278,792, forward strand.
CGATACAAATATAAATCTCGTTTTATGCCGTTCTCTTTCATCACCGACAATCAGATGATATTTTCGGTTTTTCTAGCGTCAGTTAAATAAATACTGGTCAAAAAATACATAAAAACTACAAAAGTGTTTTTAGAGCACAAGTAACGTGTTTTACGTCTTACGATTTTTCTTGGTCCTTTTTAGTGGGGACAGCGTTAAGTTTTACCACTCTCACAAAACAGTGTCGGTAAAAAAAGAAGACTGAGACGTTTAACGTTAAGACGTTGACTAGAAGCTACCATCTGAGGAGCCACGACAAAATTATCCAGCTGACTGAACTTTTAATATTTTTTCAATTGCTATGTAGATTTTCCTTATGAACGATTCTGTATCCAAAAAATCGGCTAGAGCATTTTAGACCCTGCTCAATACATAAAGACACACACCTAAAAGTACTTTAACTAATGTTGCGATTACACTTACGCGCGAGTGACGAGCCGAATGACGAGGCGAATAGCTAAGCGTGCGGACTGTTTACATATCATGCGTCTCGGTTTTGCGCGCATATTCGCGCTCGTTTCGATTCGGGGGGGTTGTACGGGGAGACGAATATGTGAACGAACATTCGTGTTGGCACTCGTACGCGAATGATTCAACAAGCACTGACGCGAGCACGAACATGCAAGCGTAAACGCCGTATAAGAAGTGATATATTTTTGCGATACTTAACTCATAAAAGATTCAATAAGTATTCTTAATTTTTTTTTCCTATTTTTTGAACCCTCAAGCCTCAAGCGCTCAGTTAAACCGCAAACAGACAGATGGCCATGACGAAAAAAAAAGCACTATGTTGAGTAAGTACTATACCCTAAAAAGTTAGATTAGTTAATATAGGCGTAAAATAAAAAAGAAAGAGAAAAGAGATAAATAGAGTTAATATAAAAGTTAAGTTTTAGGGTAGGCAACGCGCATGTGAATCCTCTGGAGAGCCGTATGCTTGTTTGCCACCGTCGTGGTATTAGAAAAAATATTGACTGAATGTTTTTTTTTACAAAGGGGCCCATGAATTGCATTGCCTAGGGGCCCTGGGGATGGTTAATCCGGCCCTGCGGGTCATACCTGCGGCGAGTTTACACAATCTATTCATTACTAGTTACTACACATCTTTGAGCCCGGGAACATTCTTATCGCATTAGAAATAAGGTTTAAAACGAATTATGGATGTATTAACTAACGGTAAACTTAATAGGTGGAATAATAATTATTGTATTAGCTGCGCGTGCCCATGCGTCGAGTCGAGTGTCATTTGTCTTGTAACAGTTGTAACACTGAAAGTCGTATACGCTTCTTAGTTTTTGTTCATATACGCCGTTTTGGATCGGCAGCGTACCGTAACAGTTTGGAATTATGTCATATACGGTGTGATTTGGCAAAATGAAATGTATGATTTAATCACAACAAAATATATCAATTTGATTACACAGCAATGATTATATGTTTGTATAAATGTGTTGCTCAATATGTTTAAGCGTGGGTAATACGTAAGTTTTTATTTAAGTAGATACTTTTCAATAGTCTTCAAGATTTCGAAGGAGGAGGTTCTTAAATGTATTTATAAATTAGCTATAGGTATGATTTGAAAATATAAGTATGTATTTGAGCACCACAAGCCGCGTTTAGAAATCGTGAGCTTTTTAATATTTCCACTCGAGACCTTTTCCTAACCTACAAAAGTTCATTCCGAGTCATGTTTAGCCTCAAGAGACAGACCAGCCTGAACTTTGACTCGAGTAATTATTGCTAAACAAGTTAAAACCGAGGCGTAAATCAAATCTAGATTTACAATGGTTTCTTCATCATTGGCTTCGCCGTTTATACACGTTATAACGATGGAATGACCGTTTTACGGTAGTTTATAAGCCAAGTAAGGTAATGTTTGTATTATTAATTAGGCTTTCTACGAGATAACTTGTATGCATTCTAGGTAGCCTCCTCCTTTACCTTTAAGATATTAAATTTTTGTTTCATAGGTTGCCTCTCTGTCGATTAAATCAATAACAATTATTTTACACACTTTACACTTTCACAGTAACTACCTACATACATATATACCTACTGTAATCTTCTAATTAACAAGCACGGATAAAGTAGTGCCAACTTTATAAAATTATTAATAAACGATGAAAAATTACACGGCAATACTCACATGAAAAGGGTTAAGTACTTAAAAAGCGCATTAATGATTTGACTCGGCGATTGAAGCGAAACAAGTTTCTTGTTGACACACTGACCAATTCACGTTTTACCGTAAACAAACATTTGCACCATCTCCTTCACACAATTGTTGACAACAATGATTTGTCTCTTTTTGAATTTTAAATGAACAGTTATACAAATTACAAGTAATTATATAGTCTGTAGTTCTGTGTTGAGTATGCGTACAGTTTCCATCGGATACCTAGCAGTAGCACTGGGTCAAATTTCTTTAGGCAAGTCGGAGCTTAAATTGGCTAATAAATTTCTTCATGAGTAGTAGGAAAACTTCTCAGGTGCCTGAAATTAGGCAAGCCCATGGGAAATCGTGTTGTGTGGACTCGCGGCCTCTGATACCTAGGTAGGAGTAACCTATATGGGAGTAAACAAGGTGATCACAGATATCAGCACACAAATCTGTTGTCTAAGGTGTGGAGTTCCCTACCACATATACCTAAACATACTCCCTGTTTAAAAAATAAAAATCGATAAAACCACATAAAAATTAATTGTACCTATAATACTCGTAGATTTGCTATTAAAATTTTACATTCATTTTAGAACACTGTTTCTTCGTCACAAATATTGACGAGCAAGCGTGCACTCATATAAAACAGGCTGCAATAAGGTCACACATGTATCACTAGATCACAGAATGCAGTAGAAATCAAGTGCATCGATCCAGTATCGATCGTAAGTGCGTGCGCAGTGAAACGTCCGCGCGACGCAGGACGCAGGCGCAAGGCGAACCGCCTGTGCTAGCAAACACGTGGGGTGTCCAGAAATTAAGCTTTTTTAGGAAGGTCAGCGTGGTTTACAAACACTAAAAACAGGTAGACAGGATTGTAAAACAACGAAATTTTACGCGCCATGGAGTGACAATAATATAGTCTAGTAGAAAACCTGTATGCCTTATGGTAAGGCGATTATCACAATGGCCCCGCAACGGTGTGCAAGCGTGACAGCGACAGCGCTATATCTATACATAGCGCTTTCCGCTCGCGCACCGGCGCCGTATGCGGAAACCGCAGCAGTGTAAAAGCCACCTAATTTTTATTTCAACTTTGCCAATTTTGAGTGCGAACGGGTAATGTGTGACTACCGTGAAATTACACGTTAGCATAATCTTTAGAATTGTCCCCGTTTGATTGTGGTGTCAATAGTACGCGTGCGACAGGTGTAGACCAGCCCTGCCCTTATGCGCCCGCGTCATTACTCTGTTAATGGACCCACTTATTAGCTAAAACACGGATTATACTTTCAATGCCAGATTAAGACAAGTAGAGAGTGAAGGTGACTTCTTTTTGGAAGAGTATCGACAACTTCTTTGACGCTAAGACCACAAGCAGTGTTTTTAATTGAACTTATTGTGTTTTAATATAAAAGTAAGATGCTTATTACAATTGCAAGTACTTAAAAAGCCGGTTTTTCTCAGGGTTTTCACAGAAAAACATTAGATTTAGTGGGTTTTTTTGATAACTCAATCATGTTGCTCCTATTCCCACCAAAATTGCTCTTGCTCAAACTCTTCTCCTCCCCATTTTGGACTATGCTGACGTCTCTTGGCTCGACCTCACTGAGCAGCAACTTAATAAGCTGGAGCGTATCCAAAACGTCTGCATTCGATTTATTTTTGGGTTACGCAAATATGACCACATCTCTTACTTCCGTACGCAGCTTAAGTGGCTTCCTGTTCGCTTTCGTCGTAAGTCTCATATTCTGTCCCTTCTGTTTTCTGTTCTTTTTAACCCCGCAACTCCCCGCTATCTCAAGGTGCGTTTCAGCTACCTCCGGTCTGAAAGATCCTCCCGGAATTTACTTAATTCTTTCTGTCCCTTCATCTTCTTCAAAATTTTATAACAGTTCCTTTACATTTCAAGCGGTTCGACTTTGGAATTATCTGCCTCTAGATGTAAGGTGCGCTCAATCACCCGCTTCATTTAAAAAGCTCCTCAAACTTTACTATTTAAATACTTTGTTTAAGTGTATTGTATTGTATCTTAATATGGTTATTTATTTATACATTTATTAGGATATTGTTTTGTGATATTAAGATTTTTTCTCCGCTTTTCGTCACTGTTTTGCAACACCTACTGATTTAGTTTATTTAACACAATTCCACTGCCTAAAGGTTGTCTGGGAGAAATCGCTTTTTAGCGATAAGACCGCCTGTTGTTTACCTCTATTCTGACTTTATGCATTCTCGGTACTGGTTTTCTTTTTGAGGTGTTCAGAAAAAGAGTGTTTGTATTTTATTGTATTGTTGCTCAAGTAAAAAGTGCTCAATAACAAAGCTGTACATATCTAAAATAAAGAAAAATACACTTGAACTGTAAAATTTGACGCTAAAACTAAATGGCGGCAAAAATAGATTTCTGATAAGTGATAATGCTTGTTGTTGTTTTCAGCGACCCTTTTAGCTAGAGCATGCAATACCGGTATTACATGTCCTGCTTCCTACCTCGTTCCAGCTCAGTCCAGCCGCTCGTAACTCGATCTTTCATCGCCATGAAACCAAAATGACTGAAGCCCAGAGCCACGGCTTCCATACGACGGTATATCCAACCGACAGCGACGCTTGCATTATCCAGCTCTACGAATGGTTTACTTAAAAAACTCACTATATCAGTATAATATACCTATTTTATATCCATCTGATAGCATCTGATTTATAATAATCAGGTGTTATATAATAAGATTATTTTGAAGTCGTAATATCCCAATGTTCCGGCAATGTGGGTGGTTTGGTGTTCCAACTTTATGATTATCAAAACGAGCTATCACCTACAGTATCACAGTATATTAGTTCGTTGGAGATTACAGCTTGTTGAATTTACTAGTTCAGGACTAGATATTTACTAGGTAGATACTTATGTTTAAGTTGACAAAGGCCACGACTCGGTCACGACTTGACCCGGAGTCATGGGAAAGGTCTATTTTGAATCACGAAATTTTAAACGATAATCCTTTTGTATATAAACATAATACACAAAAGTCAAAACAGGAACTCAGAATGATTTTGAATTTGTTTTGACTTCAAGTAGTCTCATTCAAGCGCTTGATAGCTAGTAGCGCCAGATTCATGGGCCGCGATTCGAAAAATAAACACACACACTGGACAGACACAGCTCCAACCCAACTCAACCCAACTCAACTCAACGCTATAACGACATTGATATTTGCTATTCGAACAAATTCATCCAACATTGGTCTCTCTCTCTCTCTGTGTGACCAATGTCTGACCAATGTGAGACCAATATTCGAATGTCAATGTCGTTATAGCGTTGAGTTGAGTTGGGTTGAGTTAGATTGGAGCTGTGTCTATCCAGTGTGTGTGTTTATTTTTCGAATCGCGGCCATGAGTTCATGACAGAGCTCTAGAGGTTAGTGGACAAAGGCAAGCTTTCATTGACGACCTACACAAACATAGTCCCCTATTGTCACTGGATATTGGCGAATGTTTTTTTTTACCTGACTTATTTACAATATTAAATAACGGGGTTCATTTTAACATGACCTCCCCATATTTTCGTTATAATACCAATTGGAACTTCAATATAGAGCAAGAATATGAATGATGCATTTTTTTCATGTTGGTATGGTATCATACAAATCGATTCGTTTTGTTGTGAGGGTCAAATGTCTATATAGGGCCGATTGGGTTGAAGCAACACAAAAGTCAGAAAAGAGACAAAGTCTGACATTTGCACTTGTTTCTTAAAACGCTCCAAACTAAATGCAAAAGTGACGCCACGATCGCCCTGTTTTAAGTATGGAAAAAATATGAAATTGCTACTTTGACATTGAAATATTGCATTTATGTACATGGTTGCTATACATTTTATTTTACAGTAAAAAGTGAAAAATCGAATGGTATCATTGTTTTTTTTTCGTACTTTGAAAAAATCCAAAAAAATTGAAATTTTTAAGCATGATTAATATCTTTGAATCAAATTTTGTTTTAATTCAAATTCAAAATATGTTTTAATGTTTACTTTATAAGGATACATTTATCATTTTGCATACTATCAACTAAATATTCCATAATTCAACATAAATACGTCCTTATTCCTAGTGTCCAATTTTAACGTGAGGCTGTCATGTAATTACACCTACTATTAAAAATTGCGTATTTATATTTGTTTTTATGAGAACCCGAAAGTAATTGTCATACATAAATCAAGTTAAGAGATATTTATCCCAAAAGATCCAAAATTAACGTTTTGCAATTTTTGTTCCAATTCTCCCAGAATTTCAAGCATTTAGGGAGTATCATATTAATGCTTTAAACGGAGAGTTATAAAATCGATAAAAAAATTACAGGCAAGCACCAATTCGTACCTTACACCCAAAGAGCCCAAAGTAGCCAAAGAACGCCGCAAATGAAGTCGTCAAGTTGATTTGATACACGCAGAAACGAAACAATAACGCCAGCTTTCGCTTATTTATCAAACTCTACAATATCGGGCGAGTCGTAACTCAAACGGTATCGCTGTTACATTAGTAAGGCTATCTTGACTGGGCGCGGCACACCCAGATGGCAGATGAATAGAGACGCTAACATAGCCTGCATCTATTATCTTCTTTAAATAAGTCATAGTAGATTATTACGTCTTGCTTTTGTGTAGCTACTAATTTGTTCACTCAAGGGCTTCTTCCAGTTAGATCGAATAATTTACCGAAAACCAAACGGCTCAAAAATCTAAAACTTCGATATACCAAAAATATAAAATCTAAAACAATAAAACGTAACTTTAATTTTGGTAACATACCAGTGTTACGTCTAATCTAGGTCAATATACAATTTTGGACTAATGCTTTATTCACTGAAATACTGGCCAGAAGATGGCGCTCGCGATAGTTTTTTGCATTCCATTCCGCTATAAAAATATTTTTTTATTAATATACTTATTAATCTTATTATATAGTTTTTGAGGTCTGACTTTAGTTAGTCGTATTTATAAAGGTTTTTATATCAGAATACTGTCCGTAAATGAATTGCATAAATACAGATTGATAGAAATATCCATGGTAGCATGATGTCACAAAAATAAATGTTTTAAGAGAATCATTGACAATTAAATCACTTAATATTGTTGTTTTAAGAGAACAATTGTCCTCTCTGTTTCTGGACTTCTAGCTAGATTTTATAGGGGCGAAAATGAATACTACTTACTTACATATATGTAGAATACTTTGTAGTATTGAAAATTTACTAGAGAAGGACTCATTTGCATAATCTTGTTTCTTTTATAAATATTTTAATGATTGCATAATTCCTAAATGAGATTTTATCATCATTTCATTTGTAACGTTTTAATAAAACGATTATATAAGTAATGATTCTATTAAGGGGCGGATATATGACAACATCGTTTTAGACCTCACTTCGAACAACGAATTAATCGCATGAATATGAATATCTACTTATTCACAAAGAAGCCGTTCAGAGGCTCCAATTGATATTTTATTTTTTATTAGCTTTGATTATCTATAAACCGACTCCAAAAGTACCAAAAAATCAAAATATGGCGTTCCGTTTGAACACGTCGCAATACAATTTTATCTTCGACAGTAATTCAATCGTTATGTTATTTTGAAAGCCAGATTACTAGACTAGTGCATCGGACATATTCATATTTTTCATCATAAAGACAACGAAGAAATTGAAACGTAAATATAAACTTTTGAAAAATTCCCATACATTCGCCATATCAGTAAAATTGTCATTGTGACTCAGATGCCCGACGGGGGCCGTCGGAGGCGGACGTCTTGTCGGATGAGCATCCGTGACATTTCATTTTGGTATTTATTTTGACAGAAAATCGTATACGTACACGAAAAAGGATACCAGTAGCCAGATTGTATTCAAAATAAATAGAGAAAATTAATAGGGACCGTGAGTCCCATAAAATTAGATTTTTTATATTTACACGTCGTAATACTACAAAAATACAACTAAAGATTGAATAAAAGACACTTTTCTACCGAATCCTCGTCATTAATTGCCTCAAAACCTGTTAAAAATTAAAAGAGTTTTAGGAATCCTTTTTAATTACTGGACTTTATTTTTATTACGCTGGACATAATATTACGACATTTTAACATGACTTATAACGTCAAAATACTTTAATGACAATATAATTATAATAACTCCAATCCTATCTCTATTTCCTTAATATTAAAAGACTTGATTATTTTACTTATACAAAAGATATAATCAAATATTTAATGCAATATACGATAATCTGGCGAGGAGAGCAATCAAGTCAGTTTTTTGTGATCATGAAGAACGTCGAACGACTCCGCCTGCAGACTATAGGTACAAATTGATACGCGTATATACTCGTACTTTATGGTACCCCAGAGCTACAAAGGGGCATTGAGAGCTCATGATACGCCTCTCGATTCGAGCTACGCTACTAACGTCACTTCAACACATCATCTGAACAGCATCCAAGTCCTACCTAATAGAGCCCCGCCATTGAAAGCACGGAAAGACCCAACCTACATTCGCCTCTTGGCGATTTCCAGGCAGATTGTGTGTAGATTTGTCTATCGTTACACAAATGAACCCTGATTAAATAAATTACTTACTTATAATCAAAGTTGTTTACTGACTTAAACTTACACAATTATCACTCCTCATCGACCTAGCGTTTTGCCCCGGCTTTGTGCCACGGCTCAATTAAACCTGTAGGCTTTATGGGAAATATATATGGTTTCCTCACGATGTTTTCCTTCATCAAAAAGCGACTGGTAAAACATATCAAAAGATATTTCTTGCATGTGATATAATTTTCATAACTAGTACACCATCAGATATATCGGAGCGGCCAAGGTACTCAAATATATCTGAACATGCACTTTATCGCCTTGATCATAGAGGCGTTGTTTAGATAATTGTGACCACCTTGGCCGCTCCGATATAATTATCTGATGGTGACTGTACACCAGGAGGTCGGGGTTTGAACCCGAGACATCCGGATTGAAAGTCGGACGTCATACCAGGCGACCAGCTCTTTTAACTCATTGTTTACATTTAAACGGGACTTTTGAGTTATACCTACCTAGGTGAGACCAAGAACATAACATAATGTAGCGTTCAAATAAAAACAATGTGTTATTTCATCAAAGTTCTGTGAATTTACATACTGGACGAAGCATGTACATAACCATAATTTTTAAACTAAATATTACCCAAATATGGTAACTACAGGTATTGGAGCCATGGGTACTTATCTAATTTCCTACTGATCGGCTTCCATATTTGTAGTGTTGTAGGAAGCGTTCTATTCATGAACACATTTTCTCATAAAGATCTTGAAGACTAATCTGGCGAAACAATCCTTAAGGTACGTAATTATACCTACATAGCTAATTTAAATCCATTTTAGTAGCCGGTTTGGATTTAAGACTAATATCATATTTTTAATTTAAGACAATAATCTCACAGCTCCTTGAGCTCCTGCCCTATATTGAAAATCATTTTGTATGGAGAGAACTGTCAGATTACTGTCTTGAATTAATAATACGATATTGGTAAAAAATTTGTCCCCAATTTATTTTTAAGCCTACCGTTTCAAAATTATTAGAGTACTATTTAAAATACACTAACCGAACAAAATTAAACTTTTTTAAACAAAAAAATTAGACCCTTTCTGAGGCTGGTTTGTTTTTTAGGACAATTTTTAAGAAATGGTTTGATTATTCTGAAAATATCGACATACTTTTAATTCTATAAAAAATATTTAAACGGCAATAACATACTTTGATAAGTCTGAAATTTTAAGTCTTAGTGATTTGTATTTGTATTAAATTGATAAAATGGTCGTAAAAGTACTGCGGTGTTGGGAGTCTTGAAGCAAATTTTATTTTATTTTAAGTTTTATTGGACAAAACTCTTTTTACTGGGTAAAACAAATATGCGTCTAGGGTGGTTTAAGTGCTTTATGTAACTTAAAATTTACAACATATTTATTCTTTAATCATTAAAATTGCTCAGTGATTTGTGTGATTGAAGAATTAAAAAATTCTCCTTAAAGATTTTAGCTCCTAAAGCATATCTCATGTCAAGTAAATGATGTAATATTTTTCATCTTATGACTCTAAGGTATGTGGAATACCGTTTTAAAAGTCTTCATAATTACGGACTTTAAGAGACAGAAATGTATGGAGCCGTCTGCACATTTCAGATGACGTCGCTTATCACGGTTGGCCGTTAGGTCAAACAAAGCTGTTCAAACCTCCTAGCTGCCAGATTAAACAGTGGCCACCTCCCAATAAGCGGATGGAATGTGGGCTTCTGTTCTGAAAACCAATCTGTGCTACATTCGGCCTACATTTCGCTGCTAGGTTTGATAAATACAATTTTATAAAATCGACTCATAAGCGGGTAAATAGGGGGATGAAAATTTGTATGAAAGTAAAAATAATAACAATAAATTTGTTTTAATATTTTTTATACATTTATAACCCTTTAACTTCCACATGATTCAATTATATGTAAATCGCAGTACTCTATTCTTTTTTTTACGAAAAAAATATGAAGAAGAATGTTCAAACATTGAAGTAGATTCTAGCTACGCTATCTCGGCCGGCCGAGATGGAATTTATAAAATCTGCGTGTTGTATATAAAGCGAAAAACAATAATGATAGTTGAACAACTAATATTTTTTCTTATGACATAGTTATACGTAGTATACATACATATCAGGTCTGCGAAAATAACTCTTACCTACTGCAATACTTTTATTGTTTTTTTTAAACATACACCAATTTTAGGCTTTCGAAGTGTGATATGGTATGTGTATTGTACACAATGCTATCATTGTATGATTTCTACAATAATCGTATGTGTCGCCTCAAGCGTGTAATTATATATTCTGTACTACAAGCTCCATTTTAGTTGCTTCAGATAATCTAAATAAGTCAAAAGGTAAAGCCTGACAAGTTCCTTTTTAGCCCTGATATAGTGTCGCTACAAACAGCTTACATATAGGAACAATACGTGTACGTCATGAATAGTCGGGACAGTGTGTATTGGCATCGTGCAAGAGCGAGTGAGATATACAGTTATGTACTTGTGAATTGTAGATGTATGTTTTCAGGTAATGGAAAGAGCATGTTTAGTTGATAATTAAATATGAATAATTACCTATCCGTCATAATCTGATTCTAAATATTCGACATCCGTATATTTATCAGATTCTTCTTCATTTTCTGAACCCGAATGGTACCGAACATTATCCATTATAACCAGGGATCGTTACCGGTATTACTAAAAATCTAAATAGCGCCCAACTTTCACAATATTTCGATTAAATTTTAAAATGTAATTTAGGTAAGGGCCATAAATTATCAGATTATCCAGAAAATATTCAGAAATAATCATTAAAAACCGAGATACCGAAAATGAATACCGGTTAATTTGTATGAAAATAATACCTGTATTCGATCCCTGATTATAACACACGTGGGTTCAGTGAGATTAGGAATTAATTTCTGCAAAATCCATTTCTTAAAGTTGTTTCTGTTCATGGAGTCATGATAATTGGCTTTTTTTGCTGGTCATTATATATTAGGAGTGCATTGGGAACAAATCCCGATGGTCCACCGGCATGAACAATAATATATCGCTTGCCGGTTGAAACTGATTTCGACACACCGGGTTCATTTTCACTCTGCCAACATTTTTCGTGGTTGAGAGAAGTATGGATGTAAGTCTCATCTAAGTAAACAAGAGGTATACTTTTTCCGCTCTTTCAATATGTGGACCGTTGGTTTTTGCACTTTTTTATATTTGAACCCCATATTGTGCAATAGCAATCGCAAGCCGGTAAAACCAATATCTTTTTTCAATTCGGTAAGCAGAGTTTTTAGAGTTGGTACTATAGGCTTTCGCACAGCATAGAATTCATGAATTTTGTGCCTAATGACACATTTGTCGAAGTAGTCTATTTGTATTCTTTTTTTAGGTAGTTTTTTTTTGTATAGGTGGCAATGGCAGTAACGTCTCATTCTTTTTATAAATGTTTTTGATTGTAGCACTACAGACGCCTTAAATGGGAAAAATAATAATTTAATAATTAATATACATATTTAGTACCAAACTAACCAGTTTATTACAACCGCACTATGAATATCAGTACCCATCATGTCAACAACTAATTTCACAACATTGTTTAATGGAATGCTACTGAATCCCTCATCCTTATTCTGTCGCAAGTATTTTAATGTATTTAAAATTATTTGTTTTGCATCGTGTGAATTTTTTTGGGCATTTTGTTGCAAAATCTATTATTATCCTGAAATATTTACAATTATTTTCTATTTGTTTACATCAGTGACATTCAATAACTTTCAACGTTTGTTGTCAAAAAAAATCATTGCCATTAAAATAAATTAGTTCCATCGAAAATCCGCAACGTGGCGAGGGCTAAAAAGGAACTTGTTAGGCTTTACATACTGAAATTTTTACTTTATGTTGCGTATCAAATATCAGAAATATCGACTGACAATCATGCAAAGCGGCGTTGCCTGAGACTAAACTGCAGATGATTTGCATGAATCAGTCACCAAATTTAAGGCCGTTTATAGGATTTGTACTGCACTGGTGGCTATATTCATCATCATCATCATCAGCCTGTATCAGTCCACTGCTGGACATAGGCCTCTCCCATGGCACGCCAATGAGCTCAATCTTCAGCTCTCCTCTTCCAATCTGTACCAGCCACCCTACGGATATCGTCGCTCCACCTTGCTGCAGGGCGCCAAGCACTGCGTGTGCTGTCATACGGCTATATTAACCTAACCTAACCTAAATAGGTAACAATAGGTACTAGCACAAAAACATATCTTACCTTAAGGTCAAAAACGATGTCAACAAAAGAAGCGTACGTAGTGTAAGTAGGATGAAGATAAATATTTTATAATTTTTTAAGACTTTTAAATGAAATATTTAAGTGTGATTGAGCTATTTTATTATAATTTTAAAAGGGCTTAAGAATTTTATTATATCATGTCAGTTGAAAAGCGGACGTATAAACCAAGCCGGTCACGGTTCTTTCGTTTAATATACAGTATAAATTTAGTACAGCAGTTCGTGATTTCAACTGGTCTTAAAGTCCAAACCGGCCAAAATAATGGTTTTAAATTCGAAATGTAGGTTATTTGAAGTGCCCAATACCATGTGCCAAAGTTTGGAGTAATGGGATCAAAATATATTTACATTTTTTCAGTCAGTTACTGAACATATTCTCAGAGTGCATCAGTCTTGATACTATCTATTTGGAGTTATAAGCGACTGGCAGGAAATTATTGTAGGCATTACGCCCGCCTGTGACTTCAGTAATATTATATTCGATTTATCATAGTATACTTTTACGGCATATCAAATGTTATGTCATGGTAATTAAATATGTATGAGTCTGCAAGTGTGTTTGAGCCATTTAATATATTTGTGTAAGTCATTAGCAATTTTTCATATAAAACAATTCTTTCTTAAAAATGATCTTAAAATCCTAAGCGCTTACCGGGTCTTAAATTTAGTACGTAGCTTATTTGAAGTGCACCATACCGTGTCGCAAATATTTGGAGGGAATGGGTGAATCAACTTTTAGAAAAGTATTTTTTTTTCAAAACTAATAGATTGTTTACAATTCGGCTACATGTTTATTAAGTCAGACAATTAAACCAACTTTACTAAATATATATTTAACAGTTTAACAAAATATATATTTTTATTTATGTGTCGTAACTTAACGTAGCAAAGCACGTTGTCCCTAGGTTTTGTTTTGGAAGTCTAATTATAACGCTTCATAATTAGTATCATCCTAAACTCGTCTGTTAAGTTTTTCTATCATCAAAAAATTCAATCGTAGGATAACATTTAGATTTATTTTCATGGAAAACTGACGAAGCTAGGTATAGATATACCTACCTAATTTACAATTCATCGAAACTCTTAAGAAGTTATTCAGACATATTTCCGTTCACTTCTACCTATAAGCGACTTCTAGTCTACAACGGGCCAACCGCGAAGTTCGAAAATCGACGTTTCGTTATCTGTGTTTCTATCGCTCTTACATATTCGAAAGAGAGTGATGCAAATAGTCGATTCGACGCGGTTATAGGCCAAGTCTATAGGTATTTGTTCGGCTAGCTAACTTTCCAAAACGCATATCTCGATAACGCATTACCAAAGTCATTTAATCATTTACAATCAACTATGATACGTCATATGTGACATAAACAGGATAGACAAGGAAAGCAAGATAAAGCGTGGTAGTGTGCGTGAAGTCTGGTTGTGTGTGAATCAGGGTATTTTAACAGAATCTGAAAATTCTCCCACCTATCCCCGACCCTTAATACTGCATCTCCACCAATACACGGTTAATACTTTTTTTTTCCGTATTCCAAGAGGTCAATCAGTTTTTCGAGATAAGTATTTGCGAATGGGTTTATACCTGAATAAAGTTTTTTTTTAATATTTTATTTGACCATTGTTCGTTATTGTGTCAATATTTGCTAAAGATAAACATTTTACAAACTTTCAGCTCATTGTATATTGTGCACAGTGTCGTGTGATGGTGCAAATTTTGACACGTTTAATACGGAACCCTAAAATGTTGCTGATAGCACGGAACTCCCGAAGCACGAGTCTAAATTTTAAGCAGCCAGTTTATTTTTAAAGCTGTTTACCTGCAAACCTATGGTGTTGTTATTCAAAATGAGCGCTGTAAATCTTGCTGATAAACCGTACTGACAGGACATTTAGCGATTATTTATGTCCATTATGTGAGTTAAATACCACCTTATCAGTGGAAATGTTAATCGTGAGAGCTAGAGAAGGGACCGTGCGAATTGTAGAACGTTTCGACATGCCACAGCCAAGATTGCCCAGGTTTTTAGCTGGGCCTGTTTGGACTATTATGCCCAAACAAATGTTCATTAAATTTAATGTTGCCGTAAGTCGCCTACGGTGCTACGGTTGTCTTCTGCAGCTATCTTGGTTAATTGTAAAGGGTTTGCCTTTTAGTGTTGAGTATTTGTGACCATTCGCTTGCTTTAATTTTTTCAGTGGACTCTATTGCCTAGGTAATAAGGGTGACGACTGGTAGCTAGAGCTACCCAAAACAACTTTTGAGTAATTATTTATAACAAATATTATTATTATAAAGCACAGTTATTAATTGTTGTTACTCTGTCCCTTCAGCCAGGGTACAATAATAGCAGTTTGTGAGATGATGAGTTCTGGAAACGTTTCATAAGTATTATAATAATGTATGTTTGGTTAATATAAATGGGATATCCGGATTAAAAGAGTGACCAGAACAACATGACAAAGGGGGCAGGAAAAAATGATTTATCTTATCTACAAGTTGTTACAAAAATGTTGGTGATGCGTTTTAGAGCATGATTGGTATCGTATTCTAATGAAAAACTAGATTAAAAAAATGTCACGCGAAAAAAAAATTGGTTTTGCATGGAAGGATGGCTTGCTAGGACGACCGACGTGTCAAATCCCATACTTACAAAAATAATTTTATTGTGTCAAAAAATTTTCTCCTATATTTTCTTAGTCACAATACGTTACTAATTACACCTGTATATACCTACCTACATCGTATCGTAACTTCCAAGAGTTTTTATTATTCAAATACTAGAAGTACTGATTTCAATTTGATCATATGATTACGTCTTACTCGTACTTATAGATTGGTGCAAGTCATAAGCGTTGCTAGTAATGTCTAAATTAGATCTAATTGTGATCTAATTTTCGAGGTTGAATGCTGCTTCATGGGTAGCATATGTGACATACATATTAAAATAATATACATAGTTTAAATAATAAAACTATGTAATATACCGGGTGTGGCCTGTAATAAGAGTTAAAAATTAAAACGTAGATTCTACTCCTCAAACTAGACAACGTTTGTTCAACAACTTTTAAAAATTATTTGTAGTTTGAGTTTTATTACAGTTTAAAGTTTATTCGACCACGCAATGTATAACGACATTGATTAATATCTGTAGGGTGACAGGACTGACAGGCGATGTCATTTAGGCGGAACTTGATGTACATTGAAAATACTATTTAGTTTGTTTGAAAAATAATCTAAAATCTACATAACTTTCAAAAGTCGTTGAACAAACATTGTCTAGTTTGAGGAGTAGAATCTACGTTTGAATTTTTTGCTCCTATTAAAGGCCACACCCGGTATAATTAATATACAAGGTGTAACAAAAATGGTGGTGATACTTTTAAGGGCATATCATCATCATCATCATATCAGCCGAAAGACGTCCACTGCTGGACATAGGCCTCCCCCAAAGAGTTCCACAATGACCGGTCCTGCGCCACCCGCATCCAGCGGGCATAATTGGTATCTTATTATTAAAAAAAATATCTCGTAAAAAAAGTAATTTGTATGGAGGGCTGGGACGACGTGTCCCTAACAAAAAACAATTAACTTTTTCTTACTCGCAATACCATACCATTTATGCTCTTAAACGGATCACCAGTCTTTTTGTTACATTCTGTATATGTAAAAATTAAATTAAATATTTTTTCGAAATTCAACCTTTAAGGGGTGAAAAAGATTTTAAAACAGATATGTATTTATATAAATAGGAAAATTTTCACTTACTGAAAGATATCGTATTAATACATCCGGTTTTGTAAATCTTTCATCACGCAAGCATCAATAATAAAGATTAAGTGTTACACATCCGTCGTCCTAAAATAGCGCATGTATGCATTCCTCAGCTAGTATTGAACGCATATGTTGAACTATGCATTATCTATGATCGTTGTTAACCGTAGTTGCTAGTACAAAAAGTTTCAGTACATTACAGTAAAATTAACAAAATATAATTCGGGTTAACCATTATATAATTTTATGAGATCAGTTGATACTCGTACGTTTAGTTAGATCCGTTGTTAAGTTCCTGAAACATTTCTGAAAGTACATTTCCAAGGAAGCATCTGCCCTTATAAAAAAAAATCAGGAGACTTGAATCTGCATCATACTAAAATTTCATGAGATTTGACTGAAACCACTTGTTCCCAATGTTTGCTGCGGGGTCATTTCTAACCGAGACAGAATCATACCTTATCTACAGGTATGATTCTGTCTCGGTTAGAATATAGTGAAACTAGCTGTGCCCGCGGCTCCGTCCGCGTGGAATTCGGTCTGTGTCAGTAAGCGGCTAATTCACCTCTAATTTCTCTCCCGCTACCCTAGAGGCGGAACTTGAAGTAAAGTTGACAGATGGATACGCTAGAGGACAGTAGTCCTGATAAAATATTTTACAATTACCACTAAATGAAACGACACTCAAAAATCAATACTTTTTTTGGCCTTATAATAGAGTAGTAGGTGTATATCGGACGATACAGTACCACTTTTGTATTTATACGTTAATGTCCACGGCAAATATCATCCAAATCGATCCTCCCGTCAAATCAGTCTAAGCATGAAAGGTAAGAACAGGCGCGGTTGCAGCCTGGTTGAAATTTGGGGGGGGGGGGGGGGAGGCACAAATGCAGAAATTATTTTTTCTATTTGAGGTGTTCTTAGGGGGGGGGGGGGGGGTCCACGGCCCATGCAAGTGGCTACCCCCCTTTTAGACGTTGAATTTTTATAGGCTACGTATAACCTGGCTGGGATTTTCTTGAATTGGAATTAGTAATCCTTAAGGGGTAATTTCTAGGATAACAATGCAAAAAAAAACGGCCAAGAGCATGTCGGGCGATGCTCAGTGTAGAGTTTCGTAGTTGTCGCCCTGTTACAAAACACCTGTTTATTTAGGATATTTGGCGGCACTTCCTTTCACTATGCGTTTTTGACTGATAATTCAATAATGGCTGGACCGATTTTATTCAATATAGTTTTTATTGACACTTCCATTATTTTTTTCTATTTTTTTGGACCCACGGTTCGAAAGTTAGATGGAGGAGACGGCCTTTTTTGATAAATTCTAATATTTACGAAACTATCAGTTTCATCCAAAAATGTATTGTAAGATTTTTTTCTCTATTTTTTTCAAAAGATCTATTCAATAATTCCCCACAGACGCCATAGAATGACCGCCATTACCAACCTTATTGTGCCGGCAGTTGGGGGGGGGGGGGGGGGGGGCGTGCCGGCGGTGGGAGAGCAAAGCGGATTTTCATTACGTTACCGTAGGTAATTAATTTTCATACGTTTTTACCACACTGTCACAGATAATACACTGATGTTACGTTACTGGTTGCAATAATGGTGTAATTACATACGGTTTCCGAACGCGGAATAGAAGATTTATGATACTGGTGTAGATCAGGATATCTATTCTTCAATGTAAGCACATTACAATGCACTAATGAACGTCAGATAAAAAAAAATACGTGAGTGTGACAGTGTGGTAAAAACGTATGAAAATTCATTACCTACGGTAACGTAATGAAAATCCGCCCCCCCGACCGCCGGCGCAATAATGTTGGTCATGGCGGTGTAATGGTGGTCATTCTAATGGTTTCAATGGATTTTTAATATGTGTGTAGGTAAAGCAGTGTATGCTTCTGTACATAATTAGGCCTTATTACGTAACAGTTACGTCGCCATGTCCGTCCGTCTGTCCGCGGTCTAGCTCAGTTACCGTTCGCACTAGAAAGCTGAAATTTGGTGAGGCCTGATAAGAATTTTTGAAATTTATGAAATTTTTGAAATTTTCGAAATTTTTGAAATTTTCGAAATTCTTGAAATTCTTGAAATTTTTGAAATTTTTGAAATTTTTGAAATTTTCGAAATTTTTGAAATTTTTGAAATTTTCGAAATTTTTGAAATTTTCGAAATTCTTGAAATTCTTGAAATTTTTGAAATTTTTGAAATTTTTGAAATTTTCGAAATTTTTAAATTATTGTAATTTTTGAAATGAAGTTTTCGTGACGTGGCGGTTACGTGACTTGTTTTCGCCTACTTTTCGAACTGTCCGGTAAGGAACTTCGTTCCAAAACTACCACCGGTTCTAACCCTAGACCTCTGGCCCGAGAAATATTATGACCGAAAAGAAACTCGACGGGACTTATGTTTTTCAAAACAGTAATACATTATTAGATCTTATCCTAAAATTTCACTGGCCGTGCAACGCGGTATCGCTGCAAGCATATTTTGCACTTTTGGACCAGGTGGGAGCCGAAACGAAACTTTTTTTGATAGGTAATGTTTTTAAGTAAGTAGTGTTGAATAATCTGTTTTATTATGTCTTACAATATTATAAGAAATGTATATAATAAAAAAATTATAGATCTGAAAGATACAAAATATATATGACGAACCTGCAATAACCTTTTGACATTAATGACATTTTCAAATATTTCTTAAGAGCGGGTAAAGGTAAATTTAAAGCAACGACGGGTAACTTGTTATAAATATGAACACCTTGACCAAAAAATTACAAACTATTTCAATACCAAATTTCATCTAAATACGTACAGCGGTTATTGGTTGTTTCTTCCCCATGTAAACTTCCACCCCTTTTGCATCCGCTTAAGGGATAATTTCTAAATAAAATAAATAAATATAAATATTTGGGGACAATCTTACACAAATCAACCTAGTCCCAAACTAAGCAAAGCTTGTACTATGGGTACTAGGCGACGATATATATACCTATATATATAAATATATACTTAGATACATAGAAAACACCCATAACTCAGGAACAAATATTCGTGATAAACACACAAATAAATGCCCTTACCAGGATTTGAACCCGGGACCTCCTGCTTCGTAGGCAGGGTCACTACCGACTGGGCTAGGAGGCCCAAAAAACCGATAAAAATATTCTGAAATAAAACTATTTTATTTCCTTTTCCAGAGCTCAAATTATCTATACATAGAGAGTAGCAGGTGTATATCGGACGATACAGGACCACTTTTGTATTTATCGATCCTCCTGTCAAATCAGTTGGGAGGGGGGGGGGGGGGGGTGTCACGAATGCAGAAATGATTTTTTTCTATTTTAGGTGCACTTGGAGGGGGGGGGGTCCATGACCCATGCAAATTTAACTCAATCGAGTGTAGTGGCTACACCCCCCCCTTTTAGACGTTGAATTTTTATAGGCTACGTATAACCTGGCTGGGGATTTTCTAGAATTGGAATTAGTAATCCTTAATTGGGTGATTTCCGGGATAACAATGAAAAAAAAAACCGGCCAAGAGCATGTCGGGCGATGTTCAGTGTAGAGTTTCGTAGATGCTGCCCTGTTATAAAACATCCGTTCTAAAGGTCGTTTATTTGGCGGCGCTTAGGTCAGTTTACTATTCGGCACTTCCTTTCACTATGCGTTTTTGACTAATAATTCAAAAACGGCTGAACCGATTTTATTCAATATAGTTTTTATTGAAAGTTCTTATCAGGCCTCACCAAATTTCAGCTTTCTAGTGCGAACGGTAACTGAGCTAGACCGCGGACAGACGGACGGACATGGCGACGTAACTGTTACGTAATAAGGCCTAATTATGTACAGAAGCACACACTGCTTTACCTACACACATATTAAAAATCCATTGAAACCATTAGAATGACCACCATTACACCGCCATGACCAACATTATTGCGCCGGCGGTCGGGGGGGCGGATTTTCATTACGTTACCGTAGGTAATGAATTTTCATACGTTTTTACCACACTGTCACAGATAATACACTGATGTTACGTTATTGGTTGCAATAATGTTGGTAATTAATTACATACGGTTGCGAACGCGGAATAGAGGATTTATGATATTGGTGTAGATCAAGATATTTATTCGTCAATGTAAGCATACAATGCACTAATGAACGTCAGAGAAAAATAAAATACGTGAGTGTCGTGGAAAGTGTGTGAATCAAGTGCTATTGGAACGAAGTTATGTTATTTAATTTTATTTCATTTTTTACTTTTTCGTAAATTTTGTGGTTTTAATTTTTTTTTGTATTTTTTAAAAATTTTGGAAATAGTGGAAATTTTGGAAATTGTGGAAAATTTGGAAATTTTGGAAATTTTGAAAGTTTTGGAAATTTTGGAGATTTTGGAAATATTGGAAATTTTGGAAATTTAGAAATTTTAAATTTTTGACATTTTCGACATTTTTAAAATTCTCGACTTTTGAGGTTCTCGACTTTTTTCACTTTTATCACTTTGCCACTTCTCAGTTTCACTACACTTCACTTCACTTTATTCTATTTTATATATTTTTTTATTTCATTCCATTTTACATGTTTCTCAATCGTATGGGTGTCGCGTTTTCGTGACGTGACGCTTTTTCGTAACGGTCACGTGACTTTTTTTCGCCTAGGCCCCCATCCGCGAACCGTCCGATAAGGAACTTCGTTCCAAAACTCCACCGGTTCTAACCCTGTAGGTGTACCTCTGGCCCAAGAAGTATTATGACCGAAAAGAAATTCGACGGGACTTATTTTTTTCAAAACAGTAATACATTATTAGATCTTAAAGATACAAAATAATGCGTAGTTCTTCAAGAAGACATATCAAAACTGCTTGAGAGACAGATAATGTACCTATTGTTTAATTATAAAGAAAAATAAATCCTAATCTGACTGCTTCACAAAACGTTTGATATGTTTTCCTACCTAAACGGTGTCCTATAAATGTTACATGATTTTGTAGTAGTTTTTTGGTTTGCTGCAATAACCCTTTGACATTCATGACATTTTCAAATATTTTTTAAGAGCGGGTAAAGGTAAATTTAAAGCATCGACGGGTTGCATGTTATAAATATGAACACCTTGACCAAAAAATTACAAATTATTTCAATACCAACTTTCAACATACAAACTTTCAACCCCCTTTTCACCCCTTCCAGGGTTGATTTTCGGGATGAAAACTGTTCATTGTCCTTTCCCGGGACTCAAACTATCTCTACACAAAATTTCATCATTATCCGTTCAGCCGTTAACTAATTAAAAATACTTGGAACGTGTTCTGTTATCGATTCTAAGTATCTCCAGACAACTTTTTTTCGAATATATTCCATGAACAGACTTTCGACCCGCTGCAGCTTTATTATATGTATAGATAGTTTTTATTGAAAGTACCTTTCAGGCGTCACTTCCATTATTTTTTCAAATTTTTTGGACCTACGGTTCTAAAGTAAGATGTGGGGGGGGGGGGGTTCGAAGAAGAAACTATCCTTTGTCATTTCTCGAGACTCATACTATCTCTATACCAATTTTCATCTAAATCAGTTCAGCGGTAAAAAAATCCTCATACCACCTTCCAACCCCCTTTTCACCCCCACAAGGGTTTGAAAACTATCCTATGACGTTTCTCGAGACTCAAATTATCTCCATACTCATTTCTATCTAAATCGTTTCAGCGGTTAAAAATTCTCCATACAAACTTTCAACCCCATTTTCACCCCCACCAGGGTTGATTTTCGGGATTAAAACTATATATTATCCTTTTCCAGGACTCAAACTATATCTATCCAAAATTTCATCAAAATCCGTTCAGCCGTTTTCACGTGATGCGCGGTCAAATAAACAGACAAACAGATAAACAGATAAACAGACAAACAGGTAAACAGACAAAAATTCTAAAAATTGTTGGAACGTGTTCTGTTATCGATTCTAAGTATCCCCAGACAACTTTTTTCGATTATCTTCCATGTACAGACTTTCGACCCTCTTCAGCTTTATTATATGTATAGATGAAAACTATTCTGTCGTTTCTCGGGACTCAAATTATCTCCATACTAATTTCTATTAAAATTCTCCATACAAATTTTCAACCTCCTTTTCACCCACTCCAGGGTTGATTTTCGGGATTAAAACTATCTATTATCCTTTTCCGGGACTCACACTATCTCTGTCCAAGATTTCATCAAAATCCGTTCAGCCGTTTTCACGTGATGCGCGGTCAAATAAACAGACAAACAGACAAAAATTGTTGGAACGTGTTCTGTTATCGATTCTAAGTATCCCCAGCCAACTTTTTTTCGAATATATTCCATGTACAGACTTTCGACCCTCTCCAGCTTTATTATATGTACAGAAGATGCCAGCTCCTTGAACTATCTAAGCAAATTAAGAGGCGTTGTTTGCTCTAAATCTATTTTAAACAAGCTAAAGTTCAACTAAAACAGTAATATGATTTACCGTGAGAATTGTCCGCCATTTCCCAACGAATGATTTGCAGAACACCGCTTGACACGCCTCGTGTCGCCGGGTAAGGAAAACTATTATATTGTTGCGATTATAAAGTTACCCAACAAACTCTATTGTGGCCAATAATTCACTATTGATAGTCATACCAATCTAAACTGGAGGTTAAGAGGGTAAACTGATGTAATGACGTTTGTAAAACGCGATCGCTGACAAGGGAGCTTAATAATTTGCCTTAAATAGCCGTGGTAACACATTTGTGTAGGAGTTAGCAAGTTTACAAAATATGTACTCGTACTTCCATAACGAGAACGTAAAAAACAAGTAGTTAAGGTATGGAACGAAATATACTGGTGCTAGTCTAATTTATTTTTGTTATTACACTTTTGACGTTTAGGTAACAAATATTTTTCTACAAAAGTGTTTTTTTATTCATTTCTTTATTATTAATCCCTTAAGTTTAAAATTTGATGTCTCTTTAATTAGAGGTGCTACAAATTCAGAGTTAATTCAACGTCACCGTCTTTCCTATATGCCCATACCAAAGTCGTCTTTATAATTTCTGAAATCGTAAGTACTCCCCGTACTTACCTGATTGGCTTGAAATATTTATTGTCATTTGTCTCTATCTTTATTTATATTTTAATTTTTTCATTGAATTGCTCGAACAGCTTAAACTCTTAGTTAAACCATTATTTAATTTACTTTATGGGACCCTAAAAAAGGGTTTTGAATCGCGTACACTCACTTTTGCAAACCATTTTGTTTACAGACTTTTACATCTCATTTTAATTTAAGTAGTCAGTAGATACTGCACGAAACAATAAGAACATATTAAAAATAAGTACGTAGTGTTGGGTGTATTTTATTACTCTTTGTAATTAATTACCATTACTTTACATATAATTGAAATTACTTGTAATTTGTAATTACAATTACATGTAATTTATAATAATTGTACATACTTTTTCCTTATAATGGTAATTGGTAAATGCAATTACATTTTGTTATTGCAATTGTTAATTTGTAATTTAATTACTCTTTGCCCAACACTGGTAGG
Source organism: Pammene aurita (assembly GCA_947086415.1). NCBI lineage: Eukaryota > Metazoa > Arthropoda > Insecta > Lepidoptera > Tortricidae > Pammene > Pammene aurita. The sequence continues at coordinate 22,303,239 of OX352297.1, forward strand.
TACCTAACTTCCTATACTTCTATACTACCATTAATCTTAGCAGATAGGTAGGATATGCAAAACGTGTGAATAAGCCGGACTCTAATAAAGTTTTATTACAGCAATACACTAACTAATAAAATAAATATAACCAGGTCAGTGCTCCTCATTCCTTTGAACGTGCCTTCAAATCGCTCGTTTTAGGTCTCTTAGGGACCCAGACCATACGAACAAAAAGGCAATTTCATAACACTATGCACCCGCTGGCTCATAACAATAAATGAAGAAAACCTCCAGAACCTGATGCCTCTCCCGGATATACTTTTCACATGCGTCGTGAATATAATATAATTTCTCGCGCTATCCATTTCGCTACAATGAAGTGGTAACGCGCACCAAATCCGCTGTAAGAAAGCGATGGAAGCTGAAGTTAAAGTTGCATCGCAATGCATCGGCGGTGTTGTGGTAGAGGAATCTGCAAGTCCAGCACTCACACATTGCCGTCTGTGGCGACGAGAAGGCTTCGATTGCACACTTGTTAAAGAAACGTCACGCGCCAGTCCGCATCGGGCCGCCGACCGCGACGCTTCCGTCGCACGCCGCCGCGACGCCTCGACATCGCGAAAAAAGTTTACACGAAACTTTCATAAAGACTTTCCTTTCAACTAAACTCCCGTTGAATTGAAACTGTCTGCTATTCCCGGAGTATTCCCCGTGAGATCTCCTAAAACCGGAATTTGGTGCACTCCGGAACGGGTTTGGTTACCCGTGAGGACGTGAAGTGCTAACTTGATTTTCAGAGTGCTGTGTTCAGTGTCAGTGACTGGGCATTTTATTGTATCTTCTTAAAGGGATTGAACTGGACTCTATCCCTAGAACAGTTCGTAAAGGGTGGCTGCTAAGCTATCGTGCTGTCAAAAGTTTCAGTAAGTACCTACCTACCTATCTTGTCTATAAAAAAAAAGTTAGAGGGACATCCACAAATTTTTCAATAGAATACTGGCTGTGGATGGTAGGTACGCCAATTTTTTATTTTTACAGGTGGACACTGCATCCCATCACTATATCGGGCATAGATCAAGATTTTTTTTAAATAGGTACGAGTACTTAATTCAGGATTAAGTACTATTGAAAATAAGTAAACATTTATTATCCTCTTTATTTAACCTGCCCCAACGTAAGTCATTTCAGTCTTTATTTAACATATTTTTAAAACAAAAAATATGTCGGTCAGTAAGCAAACGGTGGCTGTTTTTATCATTTTAGTATTCGCCAAGAACGTTCATTGCCATGTCTTTAGCAAGGTGACAGAGTTGCTAGTATAGCTATGACTAATTTTCACTAAATGAGAGTTCCAAAGACCCAATCAATTTATTTTATAATAACGCGAATTATGCGGACCTGTTGCGGACTAGACACTATCAGGGCTAATTTTTTTTTGTAGATTCCACTTTTTTATTTATGTAATTTGAAACTTTTTATGTGACTTCTACTCAGTATCGCGAGCCCTTTCAATCCTGATAGGAGGAAAAGTTTCCACTTAGTTACGACCATACAAAGTCAATGAAAAGGTACTTAGTGGAAAAAAAAACTCGGGACACTTTTTTTCTCCTATCAGGATCAAAAGGGCTTGCGATTCTGAGTAGAAATCACATAAAATTTTTCAAATAAAAACAAGGCTAAAACTACTACAGAATAAAAATTACCCCGTCAATAATACTGAAATTATAGTACTTAAAGACATTTAGTTAGTCAAGGCTTAAAACCTATGTTGCTTCTCATCTTGTGATACCCAAAACCTGTTTTAACGTTAATTAATAGTTGTTACGAAAAGTAGCCGTGATCGAAAAATATCGGCAAAAACTTAAAAAAAAATTGTTTTGTTTAATCGTTGGCATTTGTGAAAAAAAAAATTGTCGCATATTCATTAGAGCCTCGGACCAGACATCCGACCTCAAGTTTTTGCACCAAAGGAAAGTCCCATACATACAATCTATTTCCAACCGACAGATGTGCAAAAACCGGACGAAAAACGACTATTGAGTGCTTTGTGCCCACAAAAAAACGCAGCCGAGTTCATTATTTTTTACACCAGTACAAAATTCGCTCTCTACTACTATCATAGTAAGTAATATGGTCTTGATATTCTATTTGTATTTGGAGTGAAATGACTCGAAGCGCAACTTTACTATTGTCATTGAACTTTGTTTGATTCCCGAGACCTCGACTTTTTACAAATTTCAATTGATTCTGATTGCTACTTAGATAAGAAGTATCCATTGCTATGTGTCGTAACAATTCTTTGTTTGTTAGCAAATGTGGTAACACTATCATTTCAAGTGTTCTACGAAGGCCGCAAAGGTTACAGTACCTATATCTAGTCTGATTTTTTTACAAGTATTATAAAATAATGATTAAGGTTTCGATTAGTTCGAATTCCTTCTTTCGTAAAAATTTAGTAACTATTTAGTTCGATGTTGCCCATGTGTTCAGAGACTTGAGGGGTATGAAGATTTAGGAGAAGGAAACTTCCTCGTCTCGATCACTCATTTTATTACAAAGCTAAATTTTTCATTACAATAGTGTCGGCGGGAAGGGTATCTAACTATAGTAGTTAGTACCTAGATGTCGCTTACGGCTGCTGTAAAGCCGAAGTAGATCTAAATAAATGCAAAAAGATGATTGAATGCATTGAAAATTTCGTCAACTTAGTAACTTGACCCATAGCTTAACTGGTAAAGCGATCGAGCCCCGGCAAGGCGTATCGATGCAGGTTCAAGTCCTGCTGGGTTGATTATGTTTTCAATGTTTTCAATATTTGTATTTGATTTAATAACAATCTAAATTTTTCATTGTACAGAAACGGCATAATAGATCGACAAACCGAGACAATCTAAGTAACTGTCATTTTAGTACCTGGAAAATTAACAGAGTTTAGTGCACGAAACATAAACGTAAGCTACAAACGGCCGTAAAACTAGTGGAAACGTTGTGCATTATATTATTCGGCCCCCCGAACTTTTCTCCTTCTGAAGAAAAAAATTCTGCGACGCGTAAATTCGCAAGACTACAAATTACACAAAACACGTGCTCATCTTTTAATTGCACAGTGTTAAGAGGCTTTCAACACCCGATGATCTTCAAATTTACTGTACTTAAACAGTTTTTTAGCTGTAACTACTTGTTTTGGGAAAGTAAAAAAATATATGTTAATATTCATTATATTTAGAAGAACTTTGTTAATTCCGATACACGATTGGACGACATCGGCTCGATAAAAGATAAAAAGATAAAAGATATTTATTCTTCAATTTAGGCACATTACAATGCACTTATGAACGTCAGAGAGAGAAAAAAAAAACTACCTCCGGTTCTAACCCTACACCCCTGACCCAGGAAGAATTATTTATGACCGGCAAGAAACTCGGCGGGACTTATTTTTTCAAAACAGTAATAAATATTACATCTTAAAGATACACAATAATGCGTAATTCTATAAGAAGTGCAGTAAAACACTTCTATTATTGCATTAACACGTTTAATTTTGAAGATAAAGTAAATTATTTAAAATTAGCAACAATAATCATATTATTTAAAATTAGCATTTCACGTAAAAATTACAATAACGGTATCTATATAAAAATATTTCACATTCAATAACTTCCTTAGTGGTCAGAATGTAATTAAATTACAATAATCAAAATATTTAAAATTAGCATTTCACTTAAAAATGAAGATAACTGTACCTATATAAGGATATTTCACATTCAATCTACCTTAGTGGTTAGAATGTAATTGAATTACAATAATCAGAATATTTAATATTAGCACTTCACATAAAAATGACGATAACTGTACCTATATAAGGATATTTCACATTCAATAGTTACCTTAGTATCGTAAACGTCTACTTTCCGCACAAAAGGAAAATAAAAAGGATGGAACGTAGCCTAAATTAAAGAGCCAGGTCTTTGTACGCCCGTCAAACGAGGCAATTAGAATTTCGGGGATATTTTAGCAAAACAACAAAAAAAGGCTATTATGGCACAAAAACGCTGGATACAAAAAAAAGGAATCGGATTTACAATGTTTTTAAAAAAATGTAAATAATATGATATTCTCGAAAGACAGGATAGCTAAAACTGTAGTTAAATTTTAATAGAGTTCGTGGGCAAGCGTCCCCTTCGGTTTAGGCGGACCCAACAGCTCGCTGAACTCTCTTTCTCACTTTGAGAGCCCGCTGGATGCGGGCTCTAATTCTCCGACGACGGTGAAGAATCACGCGGAACACGCGGCGGTTGCAGACCGTCTCGCCGCTCCGGCACCCACAAGCGCCTTCCGGAATCCTTCCGGCTCAGGCGGTCCCACTGTATAGCAGTTGCTATATAATATATATAGCCTTTTTGCCCGGCAACGTATTTGGTTTTGTTTTTGCTTCAATAATGTATTAGCACTTGCTATATAATGTTTGAACGCAAAGATCTAGAGAAATAAATCGCACTTCACCACGATGCAACTAAGCAAATTATAGGAAAACCCTCAGACTAAACCAGAATATGTGTTTTTCTTTAAAAATCTCGCCGTCGATCTGACACACTCAATCAAAAATCAACTTTTTCTTTTTTGACAATCTAGAATACCTCAAAAATTCACATTCAAAATTAGGGAGGATATTATCTCAATTTTATAACTGCCAGTCGTATTACAAAATGCGGACTGATATAAGCGCCATCTACCCGTAATGCCGTGAATAACAATGTACGCTTTTTTATATATCAACCGTGACCTAGCCTTAGACCTCCCTTAGACACAGAAGTTCAGAAGTTCTAAAGAAAGTCGATAGATGTCGTACGATAAACGTAGCGTCATGCTACAGAAGGCATATCAAAACAGCTTGAGAGACATACAATGTACGTATTGTTTAATTAAAATAAAATAATAATAATAAAATCCAAATCTGATTGCTTCACATAGAAAATAATTCCAAAGATACATCTTAAAATTAGCTTTAAACAGTTGTATATCCTTAGTTTCTTGACTTATACGTCTGTACTTAAGGACAAAATTCCACCACACTAATACTAAAAACTTTTTATGTTTCTTAATTAATGCGTAGTTTTTTATAAATTCATCATTTTGCAAAATTTTGTAATGAGCTCTCATACTAATTGTAACACAGTGTTTCCCTTTCACTCGCGTTGAAAAAGATAGGAATGGAATTTAGCTGTTGTCATAGCCTTAATTAAATTTTATGAAAGTTCGTTTTAGGTGTATTTTTGGACGCCCTGTGGACGATGGGTGGATTACCTATATTAGTTTTTTTTCAGGCAGTCGTCCTTTCTTACTCTTACAGTTGATCGAATTAGACGCGTAAAATAATGTCAGTTGTAAAAGATCAGAGAGAGAGAGAGAAGAAAAGAAAGGGAGCCAACGTGTAATGTCAGTCAATTACTTAATAATTTAGGAATTTATTGAGTAAAACCAAAATTGGCACTAAAGAGTGATATTACGAGCTTTTGCCCGCGGCTTCGCTCGTGTTAAATTTGGGGTAACAAACCATACAAACTTCCACCCCCCATTTTAGGGAAGTGGGGGGTTAGAAAGAGACAAAAAGTAGCCTTTGTCACTCTCCATCCCTTCAACTATCTCCACTTAAAAAATCACGTCAATTCGTCGCCCCGTTTTGCCGTGAAAGACGGACAAACAAACAAACAAACAAACACATACACTTTCTCATTTAAAATATTAGTATGGATGATTCGTAGGTCGAATAGTAGCTAATAAAGATATTGACCGAAATAAGAAGGTAGGTATGTACATATATTTACGTATAAGATGAACAGAAATTGTAGACTGCCCATAACAAGCCAGCCGTAACGGTATCGTGTATACATCATGACAAAAACATTATTCTCTTAACCTTCAGCGATTGATCAAACTTCTTAACAGTCGATATTCGTGAACAAATATAAAAATGACAAAACAAACTAGGAAGTTGGTTTTGAATCTTTTGTACGTAGATATTGAATTTACTTAACAAGCAAATATTAGTGAAGGTTAATGTAGAAGACGCAAATGTTCAGTGTAAATTAATTCTAAAAATAGGTTAGGTGTAACTGTGTGTTAAATTGAAGTTAAACGTAAATATTGACGTAAGTTGTTATTTTTTTTAATGATGATTATTACCAATACCACAATAATAATTTTTACCAATGATTAAAACTGTTACAAGTAATATTCACAGTAATGAAATTATAAGTAGAAGAAGTGCTCCCGAATTTCTTTAGAAGACCAGCCTATTGAAGTTAGGTCTTGTAGGATAATTTACCGTCTATTATTCAGAACACGCATCGGTTATCATTCATGACATGGTGTGAAATTAAATCGATTTGTCAATTTACAAACAATAAGAAAAGCTAAAGAGTAGTGTAAAAATAACGAATCTACCCCGGTTTATTTTAACTCTCATGTGTGACCATCATGCTATATTAAGTTAACTTAGTTATTGTTTTAGTAAGTATCTTATTTCTTAAGTATTTGTACATAACCGCAACCCAACACCTTGCCCGAACTGACCGCTAGTCAATGGAATGCTGCGTGTGCAAAAAGACGTTCACGACACCAAAAGGCCTGCACATACATCAGTCCCGCATCCACCACGCTCGCGTGTGCCTTGTTTCACCCGCACCGAATCCCCAAGACACCCACTGTCCTTCAACATCTCCACCTCAGCCAGAAATTCCACTCCAAACTCTTCTCGGCAAGCTTAAACTGTCAACGCCTTTAATAAAGCGAATACCGCGTGGTGCCAGGTCCGCAGTGGCTGAAGCACTAACAGCTACAATAAACAACTGTTTGAAAGACAATAACATAGATTCCTGGCGTGAACTGTTAACATTTTCGTTCAAAATTTTACATGTATCCGATAATAATGATAAAACTAGCCTCACTCAGAAAATTAAAAATAATATCCGTGCGCCTAACTTGCCTTCAGCCTCACGGTTACGCCGAGATCGGAGTAACAATTACAATTTATACAAAAAAGTCGAGGAATGAGGGCGACCTTAAAGGTGGAGCGCGCCTCCTTTTTTCAAATGATTCACTCGCTCCCGACACTCCAGAAACGGCAGCTGCGTTACAAGCTAAGCACCCTCCAGGCACTTCCACCCCTATCTTTGCCGACACTCCTTCAGATCCTCCAGCTTGTCTGCATGCCTCTACAGAAGACGTAACTTCAGCTCTCGCATCCTTCCCAAAAGGGTCAGCGTCAGGCTTGGATGGTATCTCCGCCCAACACCTTATAGACCTCACTAGTCACAGTACCGGAGTAGCTGGGGTCCAACTAACTAAAAGTATAACAAATCTGATAAATCTTATGCTTCTAGGGGATGTCTGTCAAGACGTGACTGCCATTATTTACGGAGCTAACCTCATAGCCCTTTCGAAGAAGGATGGTGGCGTGCGCCCAATTGCTGTTGGTTCCACAATCCGGCGGTTAGCAGCCAAAGTGTGTGTGCGTCATACACGAGCTAAGCTACAAAAACTCTTCGAACCCGTGCAGGTTGGTTTCGGCAGTCGCGGGGGCTGTGAGGCCGCAGTCCATGCAGTACGCACCTTTGCCCAAACCGATTCTTGTGAGATTCTCTTAAAAATTGATGTCCAAAACGCATTCAACTCTGTTAACAGAGATACCCTGCTTAATGTAATCAAAATTCATGTGCCAGAAATTTATAACTTCTTACTCCAATGCTATCATAGTCCTTCTAAACTAGTTCACAAGGGTAGCGAAATTATCTCCGCCGTAGGTTGCCAGCAGGGCGATCCTCTAGGTCCCGCCATATTCAGTCTGGCTATTAATTCAGCTATTCACAGTCTTACGTCCAAGCTGAATGTGTGGTACCTAGACGACGGCACCATCGGCGGAGACTCACAAACGGTTCTGGCAGACTTATCCATAATTTCACAGAAATTTAGTGAGATTGGCCTAAAACTTAACTTCGACAAATGTGAATTGTACCTTTCCGAAAACTTAGAACCCTCTTTAGCTCCTCAGGTACTAAGAAGTTTTTCCAGTTTAGCCCCAAACATTAAAATCTTATCCAAGGATAATCTCCACCTTCTCGGCTCCCCAATTTTTGATGAAGCCATTCCGGCTGTTTTGGCCAAGTCTGTTTCTAAATTTCGTGCTAATTCAGATCGCTTAATTAAAATTAGTAGTCATTCGGCTTTATTTATTTTAAAATTTTGTTTGATGGTTCCTAAATTTACTTACTTGCTCCGTTGCTGCCCTATCTGGAAATTCGCTAGTTTAGTTCAACCTATCGATAGTCTTCTTAGATCACAACTGGAGTCTATTTTAAATGTCCGCTTCAATGAACAGGCATGGATCCAGGCTTCTTTGCCCATTAGGTTTGGCGGTTTAGGAACACGTAAAATATCAAGTGTCGCTCTGCCAGCATTCTTGTCCTCCATTCATAGCACGTCTGATCTCGCAGGTAAAATCCTTAAAGCCCTACCGGCAACAAACTGCGAGATCGCGTGCCTGGAGGAGGCCAAGAATGTCTGGTTAACTAAGGTGAACCTAAATATACCAACTAGACCTAAGGGGCAGAGAGCTTGGGACAACATAGCTTCGGACGTCGTCCTAAAAACTCTTATCCACACGTCCTCGGGTAAGGACCGCGCAAGGCTCCTTGCGGTAACCCGACCAGAGTCTGGACAGTGGCTACATGCCTACCCATCACCATACACAGGCACATTTATTGATCCGGGGACTCTTCGAATTGCCATCGGTCTCCGAGTGGGGGCTGATGTTTGTGTTGACCACAGATGCGCCTCTTGTGGGACCACCGTAGATCGCCTAGGTCACCACGGACTTGCCTGCTCTTCGGGCGCCGGCCGCCTATCCCGTCATGCGGCACTTAACGACATCTTGAGAAGGGCGCTCGTCAGCGCCAACATACCCGCAGCTCTGGAGCCCCAGATCGTGCGGGATGATGGCAAGCGCCCCGACGGGATGTCGTTGATCCCCTGGCGGATGGGCCGTGCGCTGGTATGGGACGCTACCTGCACCGATACGCTGGCAGCGTCCTATATATCGGCGACCAGCAGGAATGCCGGGGCGGCGGCCGACACCCGAGAGCGCTATAAAGTCAACAAATATAGCTGTCTCGGCACCAACTACGAATTTGTAGCTTTTGGTGTCGAGACACTAGGTCCGTGGGGCAGGGGTGCGCGTGGGCTCCACAAGGAGCTCAGCAAGCGGCTGCGGGAAGCAACGGGGGACCCTCGCGCGGGCAGCTTTCTCGCACAAAGGCTTGCCACCGCGATACAACGCGGGAATGCTGCCTGCGTGATGGGCACCCTGCCAAGAAGCCAAGGTTTGTTTTAGGTATCTTTATTTTTTCTAGTTAGGTTTAGTTTTAGTAGTTTTAATTTATAAGTAACTTTAATTGTTATACCTACTTATCGTATTAAATTTCACTCTTCAATTAATGATGTGCTCTATTTATCCTAAAAAAAAAAAAAAAAAAAAAAAAAAAAAAAAAAAAAAAAAAAAAAAAAAAAAAAAAAAAAAAAAAAAAAAAAAAAAAATCATGCTATATAACTAATGCCTCATTTGTAGTGTTAATTTTCTATAGAGTCCAATTTCCCGGCTTCGTTGTAATGATGTTGAATTACGACGCAAATGACTAGCATTCAAATTGTACACTGTACCTAATGTGTTGAAAAAGATACGGGTAGATAAACGGTTTAAACAACTTCATACGCATTAGAGCAAAAATTTCTAGTTATTCATCCGTGTAGTGTCCCGCTGTTTTTTTGGTAGCCATCTGATTTTGCGATAGTGTCGTGTGTTCACGAAATGTACCGTCCGTTAGTTTTACATGTAGATTATCTGGAACGATATATGCGTGTTATGTCATACATACGAGTATATCGGATTAACATCATGAGCATTGGTTTAAGTATTTATGTGTCACTTACTTCAGTCAACTAATTATATGTTTTATTTACAGTTTCTAAATTGTATTTTACATTCATAAACAGTTACAATGCGATCAAATTTATCAGATCTTATAATCATTATTGTTTATCTTTCATAAGTGATTTCCTACAATAGAAGCAAATTGCGTTTTAAGGATTACTAAGACAGTAAATAAATTTAGATTAATGCAGTTGTTTGCTTGTACCATGCAGACACTGTAAATTTCTCTAGTTAAGATTAGCGTGTTAGGATGTCACACGACCAGACACTTTCTTTTCGTCTCCAATGCTTAGTTATTTTACTGGAGTTTATCTATTGATATTTATCTTAATATTAACTATCATTGTATTCAAGCCATCGAACTTCAACAAGTCTAATCTTATCATTCATAAGTAGGAAAGTTGCAAAACATCAATCTCGTGCATCTGATGCAACATTTGACAAATCGTTTTAGCTTATAACTGTTTGCTTCTAATCATGCGCCACAATACCAGATCAAATATTAGCATCAACCTTGTGCTTATTATATGTCTTGTAAATAGCATGCCTCTTGGCTAACGTATGTCAACTTTATAACTACGTATTACATGTAAGAGTATATGTGATGTACTTGGTGCCTTGACACACACGTAAGTGTGAACCTTCGAATGTTTATTGGCACGCCTTGACTTTATGCCATCTTCGTGATGGGTAAGCCCATAAAGTGTGCAGACAAAGTTTTAAACGTGGGTCATTAAAGTAATCATATTTTAATTGGAGACAAATCAGACAACGTAAATGCCTAAGTTGCCAATGAAACTGATACTAGTATAGTATAGTAATAGTGATATAATTCTAAGGATATATTTTTCTAATGAAAATGAAAATTTTAATTTTATTAATGTAACAAACGACTAACTGGACAAAGTTTGATAATTACCACAGGTAGTCTTAAAAATTAGGTAAACTAATGCTGTAGGTATAGCGCATTGATTAAACCCTATACATCGCAATTTCACGCATATCGTACAAAGATTACCAAGGTTTCTCAAAGTCTAGGTCGTCATTAGTGTAAATTATTGTGCTTTGCTTTATTATAATCTCATTGAGCCTGTGTGGCCTTCCTGGCGTTTTAATGACGAGCAAATATTGACCGATGGACAGATGGACAGCTGTTTACGGACGAGAACTACTTGAATGAGTATTATTATTTGACTTGAAAGAATTGTGTCGAGGTCTTGAGGTACCTAATAAAATGTATTAGTGTACGTTGTACAGAGTTCTCTGGCGGCGGCATTCAGAATCAGGGTTTGGACGAAATACTGGAAATAATTGAAAACTTAAATTATGTTGGTGATGCACATTCACGGACTTTAATTGTTGAGCCATTTACGGTTCAAGCTATTTTATTTTGTTTAATACTTACTCTATGAATGTCCAATGTAAACCATAAATGGCGTAACTATTAAATTCCGTGACCGTACATAATGTCGTTATTTTTTTCCGTTTAACTATACCATATAGAGCTTGTTTTTCCTTTTTAATTACTTCATTTAATTCCTTATCGCGCGATTTTTTATCATAAGGCAAGGTTATTTAGTATCTACCTGAAATACCTAACACTATAATTGACCTTTCTATTACAAATCGATGAATGAATCTCACACTTATTCATTCAATTTAGATCAGGGTGAGCCTTAATTTGTTTTAAAATTAACCATACAGCCTCTAATTGTAAATGCACTTTAGTACTTTGCGTTTACCAAATTAGCTGTGCGTTTGTGTTCTATGCACGTTCTTAAAACTGAAGTGTATTGGCATCTTGGTTGTTTACATTGAGGTCTCCGGTGGGTCCAATTATACTTGGTTTCCCGCTTGGTTAGCGCCTCTCTGACCGACTTCGGCAAGAAGACCGTGAACTAAGGGCCGGGCCGGGATATTTTGTTTGCAAACCTTTTTAATGGTTTCGTAATTTTTAGGGTTCCGTAGTTAACTAGGAACCCTTATAGTTTCGCCATGTCTGCCCGTCCGTCCGTCCGTCCGCGGATAATCTCAGTGACCGTTAGCACTAGAAAGCTGAAATTTGGTACTAATATGTATATCAATCACGCCGACAAAGTGGTAAAATAAAAAGTGGATTTTTTTTTTACCTCCCCTATACATAAAGTGGGGAGTGATTTTTTTTTCATTTCAACCCTAACGTGTGATATATTGTTGGATAGGTATTTAAAAATGAATACGGGTTTACTGAAATAATTTTTTGATAATGTAAATATTTTCGGAAATAATCGCTCCAGAAGTAAAAAAAAATGTGTCCCCCCCCCTCTAACTTTTGAACCATCAGTTTTAAAAATATGAAAAAAATCTCAACAGTAAAACTTTATAAAAACTTTCTAGGAAAATTATTTTGAACTTGATAGGTTGAATAATTTTTGAAAAAAAAAATACAGAATAATTTTTGAACTAAGTTTGTAATTTAACCGTATAAGCAGGTGTTTATTGTACCTGTAATTTCTATAAAATCACAATGAAATGACGTGCTTTCAAAAACTCTTAAGTAGGGACACTTACTGTGACGGACGGAAAACTACGGAACCCTACACTGAGCGTGGCCCGACACGCTCTTGGCCGGTTTTTATTCTTTACATCAGCAAGATCAGGGCCATGCCACGTCATTCCTTCACTTACTTACCTTTGTAAATCAGAAATATGCTGATGTTATAGAAATGCTTTATATTTTAGTCTAAGATACTGGGTATAGTATAGTTTAGACTTTGTAATGCTATAGAATAGAATATGATTCCATTGGATAGTAGGGGTACTTGTAACTATTTTTAGTGTTTTACGACTGTGTTTTTTCATATTTGGTAATTTATTGACATTACCATTGGCTGAACTCATTTGTTACGTTTACTTGTCACGCTTCAGTTCCTATAGAGGTATTGCTATTCAATCAGTGTGTCTAGAGTATCAATAGAATTGTTTGTGCGTCCTCTTCGCCTTTGACACGTTATCTGCATTGAATAAAAGAAAACATAGGTACCGTCAAGTTATACCTCTTCTATATTCCTATTCTTCTTCTTTGCCGATGTGTGCTGCTATTTTTTGTCAAACAGCTATTTAACAAAATCAAAAATCAAATTTGCTGACATTGTATCACATAGGATGCTTATTAATATTCCATATATGTTGTGTGTAATTTTTGACAACCTTCGTTAATTGACACATACGTAATTGAAACAATAATAGAGTCATCCCAATGAACCAAGGCAACCGACAACTACACGTTACCGACTAGACGAAACAGTAGTGCTGACGTAGTTATTATAATAGTTGGTAATGCTGACTGGAATAATGATTATGTTTTGACAATAACTTTACATTAATTAATATTGTTAATGCGTAATAACATATTAAAACGAATAACACGTAGAATAACATATTCAAAATGTACAATATTATTTTAGTATTTGTTATATTTATTATTATCGTGTAATGACGTTGCATTAAATTTTAGCAATGTCAATGTTAAAGGAACATTCATACAGTAGGTACCTAATTTGTTTTCATTGTATACAATTCAGACAGTAGTTTTTTTTGTGTTTTTAAATTATATTGGGGTTTTTAGTGTTTATTTTGTATTGGACTCGCATACTTGGAAGTATTTTATTTATGTAGTAATAAGATTTAATATTTCAGTTACCTATCCTCAAAATTAAAACTTAAATTATACCTACTTACGAGAATAATACACGTTTTTACTTACCTTACAACTTTAAATATTTTTCTTTGATTAAATAATTAGACAAGTAAGTAATACAAGTATTCAAAAACTGTATTTGTGCGCGAAGTATATAATTCCGCGAAAATTTGTACCGTCGAAGATACTGAACAGGTTTCTATATCTAAGAATGCCATACTAAGTTAAGGCTAACCAACTAAAAACAAACCTAATTGTTTAAATCAGATCGCCGTAACCAAGTGTTGGTTAAGTCACCGTCGAACGTAACAGCTAGTCTAACAGTAAAGAGAAAAGAAATCTGTTTCACTTTCATCTGGGACCGTTTTCAATACCAAGGTCACACCTACACTTATCGTTCGATCTCCCCTGCATGCTCATTAGATTTGGTTATCTGTCTTTCTTTCTACATGTCATACCTGTGAAAGGAATTCTTTTTTGACATAAATTCTGTCGATGATCAGTAAGTTCTGAGGCTTGCGCTTTCATGAACGATCACAATCTATGATAAAATCATTATCATGACTTGATAATTTTGATCTGACTTTATAGTTATTCAGTAGTTAGAGGTGCTCTCCATAATGTTTTATAATCTAGAAATAATGCAAATTGTAGACAAAGGTTAGAACGACGTTATTACATTTGTATTTATCAAAATAAAACATTATCATTTTGAATTATAATATTACCTTCTCTCTATTCTATCACTACGGAATAACGAACAATATTGGCGTCGGTTGTAATTTATTTACCTACTCGCTGGAGAACGGAGGAAAGTATTAACAAAGGCATTGTATCGAAATATCGCCATTAGTTCCACTTAGATTTGCTAGCAGCTACAACCTTTACTGCGGTTCTCTATCGCTTCCCTTTCTCCGTTCATATAAAACGTAACGTCATCTATTGCTTGTTCAATTCATTAATCTCTAATAGCTTCTGGGATGAAACGGGTAATGTTGCCTTTGTATTTTTTTATTATTCTTCTTTTTTGTTATTGTCGGCCTGGATCATAACCATAACAACAACGTGTCATTATGACCTAGCCTACTATTACCGCACTAGCTTGAATGCAATTGGACCATTTTAAAATGAGCTCGATTTGCATAGTGCTTCACATTAAGGCAGTGCCTGCAAAATTGGTGGGTACGTAATTGAATGTCGGTGTAAAACTATGAGCTTGCGATAGAATCACTGTTGGGTATATACTGTTTACCTTAGGTGCGTAATAGCTGGGATTTAGCCAGATTCCGTTTTATTTGATACCTGGTTTGAGTTGTGTAACGAAATAAGGTACCTAATATAATAACTAATAATATAAGCTTTGCTAATATCCGTCGACTAAGTTACGATGACCAGCTGCATCGTAACTATTAGGAAAAGGTTATTTAATCGCGTAGGTATCAATTAAATGCAAATTCATACAAATGTGACCTCAAATGATAGCATTAAATAAAATAGTAAGATCTATACATATGGTATAGGTATTTGTAATGACATTCTCAGAGGGGACATTCAATCAATACAATAGATGGAGTGTGGCATCGATTATTCCAGTGTGCCTACCCAGCACAAGACGAGAGTGCATTAGGGGTGACTTTCGGGTGTCTATTAAGGGCTTTTTCCTTAAAATGTCCTCCCTAAAGACTATCGTTCTATGCACCCTTCACAGTATTAAGATGAATGAATATTTATAAGGAAACCCGACATTATTTTGATCATCCATCCGTCAATTACCAATGCGTCAACAGACAATGCAAACTGTAATATTCTTGGATGGATAAACTAGTCTAAACTAAATGTGACTTTATCTAAATATATAAAAGAAGAAACTGACTGACTGACTGACTGACATATCAACGCACAGCCCAAACCGCTGGTTCTAGAGATTCCAAATTTGGCACGTAGGTTCCTTATAAGGTCTAGGGGTGCACTAAAAAAGGACTTTTCAAAATTCACCCCCTAAGGGGGTAAAATGGGGGTCCAAAGTTTGTATGGCGAAACAAGATTTGTTAGACTATTTTGTTCGAAACTTCACAGGAGTATTCCTAACGATAAATGAGTAAACACGTGTTTCAGGTTTTTTGAAAATTCAACCCCTAAAATGGGAAAATGTGGTACATACAAACATACCAGTCTAACTGAGAACCTTCTTTTTGAGTACTTATAGTACGCGGGCGAAGCCGCGGGAAAAAGCTAGTTTTAATATAAAACGATTTCGCCTATAATCAAAAAATCTGCATCGCGTTGCAGATTTTGATACCTACGTAGTACTATTTCCATTTATTGACCTGTATCGTCTTCTAGAAGGCGAAATAAAGTTATCAAGGAATTTTTACTACTTTAATCCACACAAAGTCACAAGTTTTGAGCTAAATTAAATTATCAATGTCGTTGTTAAAGATACCATATATGTTTTACAATCCCAAGTATCTAAATCCATTTGGAACAAGAAACAACTTTTATTTGCTCATTTCTGTTGAACCTTCACTACTGTATGTAAGAATATGCACTCTATGTAGATTGCATATTTCTTATGTTTGTGCATAAAGTATTAACTTTGCTGTATCCTTGCAGTCGCATAATTTAATAAGCATTTAGTTTTTAATGATTACGTATAGCCAGGGCCGGATTTACGGGTGTGGGGGCCCAGGGGCAATTGAAAAGTGGGGGCCCCTCCCTATACGCCTATACCGGGTGTTTCCTGGAACACAAACTCAAACTAAACAACATTTGATCAGCGACTTTTAATGTTGTTTGAATTTTAGTACACTTTAAAGTATATTCTAACGAGCAATGTATTGCGAGAATATTATAACTGTGGGGAGAAGACTGATAAACAATTGTCAATAAAACGGATTTTAAGGTACATTAAAAACACTATTTAGTTTGTTTGGAAAACAATAATAAATAAACGTAGTTTAAACCTGTTCCAGCTATATTTTGCGTTGTCTGTATCTCACAACGGCAATTGTCAAAGTGACCGATAAGAACAAAACATATCTTAGCTGGAACAGATTTGAAGTATGTTTATGAATAAGGGGGTCTTTTTTTAAAAGAGTTGTTAAGCAATAATTTTACTGTTTGAAGAGTAGAGTACTCTACTCTACGTATTAATTTATCAGGCGACATCTGGTATATTTTTCGAGTCAATTTTTTTTTTCTCAAGTCTTTAAACATTTATTGCCACTAAATTATATTATTTGAACAAATAAATAATGTATGATGTAATTACTTACGTTGCAATAACATATAATATACTTAGTTTAAAAAACTAAATTAACGAGTTAATTGGAACTTTACGAACTTTTCTGGACGAGAAATCGTTGATTATTTCGCCGAAATCTAGCTCCCGAAGTAAATCATTTTCAATACTAAGTAAAGCTAGCTTCGATAGCCGGTCTTGTCCCATCGTTGTTCGGAGCCTATTCTTTATAATTTTCATTTTTGAAAATGAGCGCTCTCCAGTGCAATTCGAGACCATCAAAACTAAGTACATTCTCAGTGCTATTTCAATGTTTGGGAACGTAGCTCTGAAATTTTGATCTTCAAGAATGTGATAGTAAAAAAGTTCCTTAGTTTGATGTTTTTCGCAATCTTTTTTGTATAAGTTTATCAAAGATACAAATTGAACTAACTCGTTACCAAGACTAGGCTCTAAATCATCTTTATATATTTTCACCAATTCCTCTGCAGCAGCGTACAAATTCTTGGCATCCATCTCCTCTAGGTGGTTAAGAAATCCAAATCTCGAGCGAACAGCTTCGTATGCCTGCAATCTTTCAGTGAGCGAAACACAAAGTTGATCAATCACTGGAAAAAACCCAGATATTTTAAGTTTCTCTCTTGGCGACAGATTTGTGTCTTGTGCTGCTACATCACCAATTGAAGTCAACTTCACACTTCTTTTTCTAATGCGTGACTGTATATATTCATCAATTTTGGATAATAGTTTCGCTGCTTCTTCGTATTTATCGAAATCGTCCCTTTTAGATTTAACGAAAGACGACAACGACTCCAAAGCACGCACAGCTGATTCGAGGACCATTTTGGGGTCTTGTAAAATCTTGTTAGTCGCATTGAATCGCTCCAAAATGTCATTCCAAAAAATGGCATATAGGGCGGTTTCGAGACTGTTCATCTTACCCAGTAGATGTATAGCTTCGTTTCTTACGATATCTTTCTGCTCCCTGTCAGAAGATATGATAGTTAGAGCTTCTTCGATTTGCGAATATCCCATGACAATAGCTTTCGTAGCATCAGCTCTACATGACCAACGAGTATCGCTAAGATTTTTTAAAACTAACGATTGTCCGCTTTTTTTCTCCGATAATTTTTCAGCCAGAATTTGGTAGCGTTGTGTACTGGCTGTAAAAAAGTTATATAAATTCTGAACGAAATTAAAGAACAGAACGGCGGATGCACAAGAGTTAGCAGCTGCCTTTCCAACTAAGTTGAGTGAGTGACCACAACATGGTACAAACGCTGCTAAATCATTTTTCTGCAAAATAAGAGCTTGCATTCCTTTGTATTTGCCACTCATGTTTGCAGCATTGTCGTAAGATTGACCACGGCAATCAAGGATATCAATGTTATGGTCAGATAAAAAATGTAGTAAAGCTGTTGCTGTTGCTTCACCTGTGTGGCCGCAGTTTGGTAAGAAAGTAAGAAATCGTTCTATTGGCCTCGATCCTTCAATATAACGAACAACTATCGTAAGTTGATCGATATGAGATTCGTCGGGAGTAGAGTCAACTGAAACCGAATAATACTTAGATTTTTTAATCCTTGCTACGATTTCATTAAGTACTTGATCACCCATGCAACTTATCAATTCTTCACATATCGTAGAGGAAAGATAATTGACGTGACCGCTCCCTTTGTTTGCATGCAGCTTTAAATGAGTTGCCAAGGTTGGTTCATACTCGGCTAGCAACTCCAAAATACCCAAAAAATTTCCATTTCTCGGTGAACCAATAATCTCATCATCTCCTCGAAAAGCTAATCCCCGTTCAGCAATGAATTTAATCGTACTGACGATAGTTCTAAGAATCTTTCGCCAATACTCAATTTGTTGTGCCTCTTGTATCGCCAGCTCTTGATCGATACGTCCTCCAACTTCTCCTCGTTGCACTAAACTCATTACTGACTCCAAGTGAGCCTTCGAAATCTCATGTTCGGAAAGACGTTCAGATGCATGTTTCCAGTCACTAAAGCCTTCTCCACTTAGCTTCGTTTTTTGAGTGGACATTAATTTACATGCGTAGCAGTATACTTTCCCCGTAGTTGGTGACAAGCAGAGCCAAAATCTATTGACAGTTTCTTGATTTTTATTGCGACGTGTGAAAATACTCTTTGAACATTTTCGAATAAGGTTTGTCTTGTCTCTCGACTGGTCTTGGAGAACTGAATTCTGCAAAGAGACTTCATCACAATTTTGCAGTTTTGTAGAACCTTTCTTCGCCCAATATTTGATAATATCTTCTGTTATGACGTCAGGCCAAAGGCCAATGTCATTATCGAAACCATAAATTTCCCCATCTTCTTGAATGCGGATACAAGGTTTTGAAGATTCTACGGTGTCCTTTGATGCAAGAGCTGTCTTATCTTGACTACAACTGCTAATAGCCACATCTTCATCTATTACTGATTCTGGTTTTCTGGTTGGTTTGGTTGGTTCTAACTAGGATCTCGCGGGAGTTCTTGTTTAGGTGTCGGTGTAAAATACTTGGTCAATTTGGATATGAATATTTATAAGGAAACCCGACATTATTTTGATCATCCATCCGTCAATTACCAATGCGTCAACAGACAATGCAAACTGTATCATTCTTGGATGGATAAACTAGTCTAAACTAAATGTGACTTTATCTAAATATATAAAAGAAGAAACTGACTGACTGACTGACTGACATATCAACGCACAGCCCAAACCGCTGGTTCTAGAGATTCCAAATTTGGCACGTAGGTTCCTTATAAGGTCTAGGGGTGCACTAAAAAAGGACTTTTCAAAATTCACCCCCTAAGGGGGTAAAATGGGGGTCCAAAGTTTGTATGGCGAAACAAGATTTGTTAGACTATTTTGTTCGAAACTTCACAGGAGTATTCCTAACGATAAATGAGTAAACACGTGTTTCAGGTTTTTTGAAAATTCAACCCCTTGGTCAACATTTTCTTCACTTTTTTTTTCTCGTTCTGCTTGCAATTTTCTCTTATGCGATCCACTAGCGTAAACTCGAGGAATTTTATGACGATCATTCATGATAACACTGAAAAAAAAAATCCTAAATAATAGTGATAATCGTATAGCCGCAGAAACACAAAAGGTACCCCTTTAACTTCTTTATGGAAAATTCCTTCTAGGTCTCATCGTGTATTATTATAATGTATAATAAATAATAACAACGTTGCTAGGTATAAACACACGAAAAATAAATTACCAAAGAGTGATAACGTCATTTCTATACAGAATGATTTTATTGTCGCTAACAAAAATGTGCGAGGTGATTACGCAAGCCATATTGAAGAACTTTTAGAATAGAGCCAAATCTGAAATCCCAAAAAAACTGGCTGATTCATAGATTTCGGCGAATCAAAGGCCTTTCCGCGAACCACTAAGATCGATCGACTATTTCCCTCTCCATCGTTCGTATATGCATGCACGGTAGAGAAGAAAATAGTCGATCGATCTATCGAAGTAGTTCGCGGTAAGGCGTCAGAAGTCAACATTTTGTATGAGGAGAAAAATATATTTTTTTTTCGGATTGCGCAGATGGGCCCATAATAAAAGTTGTTCAGTACGATTTACCTAATCATCGGGCACAATTTCGCTAGCCACTAAAACTCACCCTGTGTATTCATTTTATTAATAGAATTTATTTCTGCGACTTAAATAAACATTAGTGAAGCTACTTACATGAAAAATAATTTAATACTTTACTATAACAGCGTGCGATCGGCTAACAATAAGTTGCAATGCAGTAGTTGCCGTCCGTGTAATATTGAATACTTACCTATTTCTTAGTTAAATTATGCAAGTATGTTGTTAGTGTATTACAATCTCGTTGAAATCAATGAATATAATAATTAATAATTTCAATCAGAAAAACTACGTTACATTTCATCATCTTTTAAAGAATTTATTATTTAAAGTCGCATATCGATAATCTAGAAAAGAAATGTAAATTTCATAATTGCTCCATGAAGTAAACGAAAAGGGAACTTATTATATTATAACATAGCTGAACATTGAACGTACTTACGTGTGCTTGTATGTTCAGAAGAACATTCACTTGTTGAAAAACTAGCTTTCTTTTTTAAAAATAAGCGGGGATTCACCTCGTACACGGCGACACCGCGACGCCGCGTCGAGTTTGCCGACGCGACTCGACAAGTTTCAACAGTGTTGCAACCCGTAATATAAGATTGAAATTGTTTTTTCCCTCGTAAAGCGCTTGTTTATCCTTCTTTAATACAAGAGAAGAGGGTAAAAACTCATTTTATCCGCTAGTGATTAAAGTGATTTGGCCTTGAAGTATACTTAAGTAGCATTTGACAGATAACGAAACGTTTTGTTCATAATTATATCATATAATTTATATGGTACTTTCGATAATATTTATCATTGAATTCATGGTTTGAAAAGCTGGTAAAAATTAAAAAAATCGCTATATTTTGTTATTATAACAGTAAAAACTGTAAATTAGATAAGAAATCTTTGTTTTTTGTAATAATGTTGAATGTATTCTAATCGCAAATAAAAAGTCAATGCTATTTCAAAACGCATTATTGGATTGACATTTCCAATAATGCGTTTTGAAATTGCATTGACTTTTGCGTTTAGAATACATTCAACATTATTAGAATGAACAAAGATCTAGTTCTCATTGTTTTCGTGTTAAAGTTACTTACCTAACGTAATTTGGATAAATTGTAATTGATATTCGAAAACAATTATGTGAACGTAAATGTAACTAGGCATGGTAAAAATGCGGAAATATAATGTTTGGGAGACCCGTCGTGACTAGGATATTTTCTCTTGTGGGGGCCCCTCTGTTGTGGGGGCCCCGGGCCGTTGCCCCGCCTGCCCTGCCCTAAATCCGGCCCTGCGTATAGCTGCGATGACTGCGATATTTAAATTTCTACAGGGGCTTACTATTAAAATTTTCAGCCATTTTCTGTTTCATTGTTCTAGAGACAATGCTTGTACCTACGAGCTTCAGGCTTTTGTTGCGGGTGCGTTATTAACCAAAAATACTGGTATTTTAGTAATCACGATTTCTGCCTGAATGGTCAATGTCAAAAAAAAACGGAATAATTTTAGAATTTAAAAATAACGTACAGTTTTTCATCATATAACTACCACATAGGAAGCTTGTTGCGGGATTTCAAAGTTTAATGAAAAAATTACAGAAAAAAAATCTCATAGGTAGTTAACTTCGAAACAAAGTATAAAAGTTATTGGTTTGGCATTTCTGGGTCTATGGACTTCTTAATTTGATGGATAATAAACTTGGTAGAGTAACAAATAAGTAATACTTTTCTTTTTTTAATTGAAATTAAAACTAAATAAGCGTCATATTTTTTTCTTCAACCGCGCCACTTTCTCGATGGCAAACGAAATTGATTGATTCAAATAAAAGTTTAAAAAGACAAATGAATATAGGCACTGAGTGATTCTGTTGCGCAATGGCTGGTAATTAGAAGAGCATCCATATACATTCGTCTTATTTTCTAATAACATTTATAGTAGTAACTAGTACAATCTCCTATCTGCTGTACATCATACATACAATACTCAACTTTGTATATGTATGAGTAAGGTCGAAATCTTAACATCACATGAAATTGTTATGACGAGTTTACGAAAGTTAAATGATTTCGATTTACTGGAACTACCGTGTATAATTGATTAGTGATGCTAGACTGCGTAACATGTGTGAAAAATACGGTGGGCCATGTAGAATAAATCCCATCAAAAACATAAATGTGAAAGGCTGCCAAGTTCGATACTATGGGAATGCTTCGCCTATAAAAGAAGTGAGATCTGAATAAGTACCAAGTTCCATAAAAATACCTCAAATCATAAATAGTTATAGGAATGCACACTTGATTTCCAGCAGTTTTTAAGGTACATTTTGAACAAGTATCACGTAACATAGAAATACCTAAAATTATAATAGTCAGAGAAACGCACACCGGTTTTTTTAGCAGTTTCCTGATATCATTTATTATTTTCAGTACTTTTTAATGATGTTACTTGGCAAGTTTTCACACACCACACACCTTTTCAATGCAATGAATCGACACCTTTGGACTTCAATGTGTCAAGTATATAATTTTCTATTAAAACTTGCAAAGTTACATCATTAAAAAGTACTGAAAATAATAAATGTTATCAGGAAACTGCTAAAAAAACCGGTGTGCGTTTCTCTGACTATTATAATTTTAGGTATTTCTATGTAACGTGATACTTATTCAAAATGTACCTTAAAAACTGCTGGAAATCAAGTGTGCATTCCTATAACTATTTATGATTTGAGGTATTTTTATGGAACTTGGTACTTATTCAGATCTCACTTCTTTTATAGGCGAAGCATTCCCATAGTATCGAACTTGGCAGCCTTTCACATTTATGTTTTTGATAGGATTTCATTTATTTTTGTTAGGTGTAGGTTCTTTATTATTTTTTTATCACTTTTGCTTTAGGAAATGTCTCATTCCACTTAGGTATGTACTTTATACTATAACCCTTTATACTCAGCGTCTAATTCTATTTTACTATTTATTTATAGGTGATTTTTACAAATAAACTGGCTCCCAACACCTATAAAATGTACCTACTTACATATAATTACATACATCAATAACGTACTTTATTCTGTTTGTAAGTACGCTACCTACATAGATAATTAATAACTTGGTAATACCTACCTACCAGTAGGTATTATAATTGGTGGCCTATTATGTAGCCCTAGAAGTGCACCATCCCATCTCATCCCGTGGCGTATCGGAGGGTGAGATGGGCAGTAGTATATATAATTCCATCTTAGAGTATATATGATTTCCATGTTCTTGAATCTGCGATTTTATTAGTTGTAAAATTAGAAATTATTTAGACTTCGCGAGAAAAAATAGTCTTTTCATTTTTGTTTGACTGATTTAGCGCACCTAGTGTACCTAGTGACCTGCTTTGCACTTCGTAAATCGTGGGTTCGGTTCCCGCAACAGACACACACAGAGTGGTGAACAATTTTATTGTTCTTGTCTGTAAGACAAACATGTATTGTCTTAAATTGGTATGTATCTAAATTTAAATAAGTCTTAACTCCATACCTACTTATAGTAGAACAAAATTACACATTCGTTGTTTTCGAAACTGACTCACACTTGGCCGTTTTCAGATTTTTACTTTATTTCGACCTAAAGACAAACCTTCGAGCCAAATTTCAGGTCGGTACGACCATTGGAAGATAGACCCATTTAGTTCATTATGACTTCATAGTAGAACAAAGTTACACCTTCGCTATTTTTAAAACTGACTCACACTTGGCCGTTTTCAGATTTTTCCCTTTACTTTGACCTTAAGACCTATCTCCGTGCCAAATTTCAAGTCAGTACGACCATTGGAAGTGGTCTAGGTTTTTGATGAGTCAGTGAGTGAGTGTATAGTAAAAATAGCGATTTTCTGACGTCAATATCTCACGAACTGCTATAGGTAGAATAATGAAATTTTGTATTCTAGACAATTAAGGGGATGTCAACAGACACTCGAAATTTCATATGCGTAGATAAAATATGTTTTGAGTTATAGGGTGGTCGAAATTGGCCCGAAATGGTTCGTGTAATATAACCCACGGCCAATCTGTCGCTTTTTTTTGCTCGAACTTGGCGGACACACTGCCGTGTGTCTAGATGTGATTTGCTTTGATACTGTACGGTTGTAACCTTACTTATTTCTCTATGCTGGTGGTTACAACCTATAGAGGTAATACGTACACAAATGGCTAAAATGTCCTTAGTAACTATGAAAATGGGCTAGATAAACATACCAAATGTCTTCTTAGAACAGCATACTTTATTTACCACAAAAAAATCTCCATTACTTGCATGTCATATCTAATTTTTCATATCAAAATTTTTTAAGAGGAGGAATGTCATTTGCACCAAATAATCAAAATATTTTTGATAATGTTGCGGACAGATGTAATCGATCAGTAATATAAGTATAATAAAAAATACCTGAACATGTACTAGACTAGACCTTATTTAATAACTAGGTTATCTAGTAACTTATTTAGTAGGTACTTACTAAAAATACCGTATATGGATCTTATCCTGAAGGTAGAGGTTCATTGTAAAAGTTCGGGTTATTCCCACCCGTTACCACCACCTTGTTACCACTGGCTATGAATGCCCCATATTTTACAGCTTCTGCTTCCAAATTCCCAGCTGATACCAACAACACACATTCTGCACAGCGCACAGCTGGTAACAATTTAATTGGAGTAACCAAAAGTCCTGCGTGAGGTTAGTTAGATCAATAATTTACTTACTTGGAAGGGAAGTGGGACAAGATTAGGTACCTTTTGTAGGTATTAGACTAGCTTACGGAGAACTCTTGGAAACGAGTTCTCGGCTAGATTATATTACACCGACGGACCACATAGGCGACGTGTCGTATCTGGTGACCATTTCTCGATTAACTGAGCTATATCCATTACATGTAAAATGTATCGCGTCGAGAGATTGTGCTTATAATGGCATTGGCAAATGAATAAGAAAAAGCTATTTTTATTAGGGTTCCGTAGCCAAATGGCAAAAAATGGAACCCTTATGGATTCGTCATGACTGTCTGTCTGTCTGTCTGTCCGTCCGTATGTCACAGCCATTTTACTCGGAAACTATACGACGTATCTGAATAAAATTTACACATGAGGTGTATTTTGTATGCCGCTACATAGTTATGTAGTTTAATTTGAAAAAAAAAATATATATTTTTAGGGGGAGCGCTCTGTCCATACCTAAATAAAATAAAAAAAAATAACTAAATATCAACATGTGATACATCAATCGATAGGTCTTTAAAAATAGCATTGAGGTTTCTTTGATCATTTTGTGACTATTTTCTGAAATAATCGCTTCTTTGTGCCCCTGGGGGGGGGGGGGGGGGGGGCTGTAACGTTTGAACCGTAAGTCCAAAAAATATGAAAAAAATTGAGGAGATGCGCCTGAGATGAGATGTAGGTACTTTCTACGAAAATGTGTTTTGAACATTATCGGTTCAGCCATTTCTGAGTTATCTCCAAAAAAACTTCTTCCATAGGCATCGATACGACCTTTTGGTATTAGTTTGGTTCTTATTCCATTGAAGGTACGGAACCCTCCTATGCGTGGTCCGACACGCACTTGGCCGGTTTTTTTTAAATGTCATCATCCTACAACCTAGTATATATGATGAAGTTTACAAATCGCTAAGTATTGTTTTATTTGATAATGCCTCCTTCAACTTCTGGTCTAAGATAGGTACAGTTCGGAATTTGATCCCTAATGTGTTAAATTAGGTACATTGTAACAAAAGTAAAACTTAACAATGCCTGTTGAGGAAATTTATACAGGGTGTAACAAAAATACTGGTGATCCGTTTAAGGGCATAATTGGTATCATATTGCGAGTAAGAAAAAGTAGATTTTTTGTATGGGACAAGTCGTCCCGGCTGGCCAACCCTCCAATTTTTTTTTGTATGGGACAAGTCGTCCCGGCTGGCCAACCCTCCAATTTTTTTTTGTATGGGACTAGTCGTCCCGGCTGGCCAACCCTCCAATTTTTTTTTTTCGAGAAAAAAGTTTTTTCTTAGTTTTTCATTATTAGAATACGATACCAATTATGCCCTCAAAAGGAACACCAGCATTTTTGTTACACCTTGTATGATAATGAATGCAACATAAG
Source organism: Pammene aurita (assembly GCA_947086415.1). NCBI lineage: Eukaryota > Metazoa > Arthropoda > Insecta > Lepidoptera > Tortricidae > Pammene > Pammene aurita. The sequence goes on from OX352297.1 coordinate 22,329,869, forward strand.
AAACATTTAAAAAAATCTTCTCTGAATTTTTAATCACTGCAACCTTCGTGCTTGTGCAATTTACTAAACAGTAAATATTTATCTAATATATAATTATATTCCTTATTTAAGTTTCTTACCATTTATGTACCATCAGGTTCAAAATTGCATGGTCAATTTATCAATGAATTCATTCATAAATTGGCCATGCAATTCTGAACCCGATAGTATATCCAATCAGGTACTATTGACAATTATTGTAACTTCGCATCTTAAATTTTAGTATGAAATTGATGTCGTAGTTATTTACGAAACGTGAACCATGTATTTTGATTTGTAAGGCACGTTGAATAGTACTTACTCGTTAGAAAATTTGACGTTAACTATATTACAATAAATTATACGTATTATTAAGATTGTAGTAGTTACAACAATGTCGCTAGTGGGAGCATTTATTACTCTTTATAGAGCGCCCTGCCGCTGCTGTCCAACCTGCCCGCACTTTCGCTCCTTGTGCGTATTGAACCTTTCTCGATGGTATTTCAATATTTTTTATCGATATTATTTGGTGTCGGTAAATTTTAGTTTGCTCATACTTTTTTTGATTGTTATGCATAGATTTATACAAAAAGGGAGATATAGTACCAGGCGCTCGATTGTGTGCCATCAAATATAGGTTCCGGGACCTATATTGAATTAGTCGTGTGGCAGAGTCTCTCAGTCACACTTTGTGCAATGCCGCAAAATATGGAGGCCTCCCTTGCAAACCCGTGTTAACTGTACAGGTTTATCTCTTTTGCCCATGATGCACAGACATTATAGCGGTGTGTAGCATTTTACAAGTGTGTAGGTGCTGGAACACATTTCAGTTTCGTTTACTATGAACGTCACTTATCTTCCTTTTTGTTTATGTCTATGTTGGTATGTCTATAGTTATTTTTATAACGTAAAATTGACACCAATTTGTTAACGTCAACATACATAATTACATATTTAATAATAGATAGAGTTACATTTCTACTAGGCACCACAAATGAACAGGAACTATTTAAGTTATATTAGATTCTGGTTAATTCTAATTTTAAAATGCATAAACAAATACAACAAATAATCAACCAATATTGAATATATGTTGGAGTTGCGTCGGAAAAACTTTCAAGCAAATTCTGATATTTCTGATTCGAACGTTTTAGGCTTGTGCAATATTCTAATTTTAAAATACATAAACAACACATTACAAACGCAATCTATCTCAAACATAACTCCAACACCCAACCAATATTGAAGCTGTATTAGAGTTCAATCGCAACAATTAATATCCAAGCAAAGTATGATATTTCTGATTCAGGATCTATACGTGTCTATACGTGTTTTAAAGTAAAAATACGCCCCCTGTTTAGATTAGCCGATGGCGTTTAATATTAAAAATAAATAATGTTTAAGTTATTGTTTTATACACTTTATAAACTGGGCCTGTTTCGGCTCCGGCTGTTAATAAGCAGACATCGGGGTTTTCGGAGCGGGAACGATTTGAGAAAGAGTAGATATAAACAGATAGTTTAGTCTGAGAAAATATCATATTATGCCTAATGAATAACTACCTCTCTATGAATAGTATACACACTAAGATACGAGTTTTTTTTCTTGGAGGCATTTTTGTCTTGACTATTTTGTAGTATGTTAAAAAGGCAATTGCATACTTGCATAATAGGTCCCTTTTTCCTTTGTATATGACATCTATATAAGTTTAATGCAATTGCATATGAGAAATTTATGCACAAGATAATTAACTAAGAAAAAGACACGGTATGACATTAAGCGTCAAATATTAATCTTGATGTTCGATATTTATGAACTATTTGCTTATAAATGATTAGGGACTTAACTGAAGTGTATGATAATGACTGACTATTATATATATTGTATGATTTTTTCAAGTTTTTTTTTCAATTAATTATTCATTAGGCAGAAACCTGCTAGAGTACATTCTGTTTTTTAAATCAATACCTACTCTTTGGCTAATGTCAAACATTCCCGCTCCGAAAACCCCGATGTATGTTAATAAGACACTTTTAAAACACCATAATTAAAAAAAATATGAACGTTAAATCTGTTACTCCCCTGTTTATTCTTAACAAAAATAATACCAATAGGGTAAGCGCCCCGCCCCGTGTAACAACGATTTAATACTGTTAATATAAATGATGGTTTATCTGTTTAATAATAACAGTTTGATGAAATATGATGTTGATGGAAAATTATAATGACGAAATTTTTCTTCAAACTTCCTAACATTCAAATATCTGACAAAGTTATTTATAAGGTTATTATAACATAACTATATCTCTTTTAGCAGATTTCGTATTTTTTTACTGTTTTCATTATGTGTAAGTGAATTTAGTACTAGAGAACTTTTAACTTTCAATTTCGTCGTCTACATTTTGCCTCGGTAACTTTGTCATGAAAAAAGCACTACAATTGGCTTTAAAAGTAAGATTTTTTTTAAGAAGTCCGAATGGTTGAAATAATCTTACTATACCAACTTATCGCATTATTTGCAGATAAAAGTGCTTAAAAGTTATGTCATTATTCAACCTACGCTGCAATTTACGTGCAACGTTTACTAATTAGCAATATTCCTAAAAAGTATGCCGCTAACGTCAGGTTTTCTGAATTCGATATCTTTCAACAAAAAAAAACCGTTACGTGCGCTAGCATAAAAGGAATGAATTGCCCGATATTTTATGCTAACGATACTTAACTTCCTTCTCAGTTTAAATCCTTATTAGACTGTTGTGCTGTATTACAACTTGTCATATTCAATATTGTTACTTCATCGACCAAGCTTGAAAGTATATATGTATGCTACTAAGGCTCCCGCATTCCCATTGGGGGGGGTTATGTTTTATTTTAATAGCAACATACGAAGAAGGCATCTACAGGGTGGTTTCTGGGTTGTGATCTGGGACCACTTTTTCTGACTCAGTAACTGATCACATCATTGTATAGTAGAATTTTCTCAAAACAGAATGAATTTATTTTTTCTTATATTTCAAGTAAAATTAATCTTGAATTAATAAATCATGATCACCCTACGACTTTTCACATACGCTGTATGGCAAACGACAGGTGACCAAATTGTTAGTAAAAATGTGTTTTTGCACTCATAGTAGTATTTTCTCAAAAGAGTGAATTTATTTTTTCTTATTTGTCAAGTAAATTTAATCTTGGATTAATAAATCATGGTCACCCATTGTTAGCAAAAATGTATTTTTGAACTTATAGTAGTATTTTCTCAAAACAGAATAAATTTATTTTTTCTTATTTTTCTAGTAAAATTAATCTTGAATTAATAAATCATGGTCACCCTACGACTTTTCACTTTCGCTGTATGGGAAACGACAAGGTGTCACAGGTGACCAAATTGTTAACAAAAATGTACTTTTGAACTTATCATCTGAAAAATAAGGTTATAACCTGACCAAGTTCAATAATTAATTGATTCCTAGGATGACCTTTGGGAGGTCAAACTAATGAAGGTCGCTGGTTCAAGAAAACCTATTATCTTGAAAATATGCAATATATTGAATCTGGGATTTTATCTTAATCAGGTTTCTACATTTCCTTTTCACTTAGCTGATAGCTGATGTAAGTATTTTCACTCAAACGCACGTGCTTTTGGCTCACATATCGGGTCCAGTAATTGTGCAAATATGGCGAGTTTCAAGAGTCGAGTTATGTTTCATAACTGTTGCCATATGCTGCTAATGGGAACGTGGCAATTTTGTGGCATAATAATTAAATCAAAGCCTGTTTTAGGTCTCTGTGATCGATGTGTTTAATTTATGTTTGTGATTTGTAATTGCTTAGGTGCGACATTATATAGTGGGTCAATAGTCCTGTCCTGTGAAACTTTAACTTGTTATCTAGCATTGTTGTTGGTTTTACCAATTTTATCTTAGTGACACGTTTGTATAATGGGACGTTGGAGAAACATTAATTTTAAGCGTAAAAAATCTTAAAAAAATAATTTTAAATAAAAAAGTTCTGACCTCACTTAGCCACCACCTTTCCAAAAGCAAATGCTCGAGAATGTAAAAAATACTCAAATCACTATAGGTGTGCCTATAATAGTTGAAGAGTTCCCTCGATTTTTCCAGGATTCCATCATCAGATCTTGACCTGGTTACAATGGAACCAACTGTGAAGTATACTCTTTCAAGCAAAAAAAGAATTTTCCAAATCGGTCCAGCCGTCTTCGAATAATCGGTAAACATACATAAAAAAAATAGCGATAGCAAAGATCCCGACGAATTGAGAACCTCCTTTGAAATCTTGATTTCGGTTGATAACATACTCGCCAAAATACGTCCTAACTCGCCAAAAGTGGCGGCGCAAAAAGCCGACAAGGAAGCCCGTTAAGTTTCTACACGATTTTGCATTAATAAGAGGCTGTCGTACTGTCAGCGTGAAACGAAACGATCTCCACGCCACACACAATATCTGAGTAACAAGAGGCTTTCCTAAGGCACTAGGGGCGATGCAGTGCGGTACGAGCGACGAGAATCAGCGGAATATGTACGTTATTTAATTATTTTTTCTTTTTTCTGAAGTATATGACATCTATTTTCAGTTTATATATAGTACTATAACTACTTAAAAATTGCAAATTAAAAAATATTGAACAAAATAGATTGATTTGCTTCAAGATTTATTAATATAAAATTAAAACTAACGTTACCGGCTAAAGCTAATGCTTTAATATGCATTTTCAATCTCTTCTCTATATTCATTGTCATTTCGGTCTTATTATATTCATTGTCATTTGGACAAGTTTTCCGATGAAGTAATACATAAAGAAACCTTCTACATCTGTCAGAAAATTACAGTTAATCTCGCGTAAGACGATGAAGAAACCTGTTAAAAATCCGTCTAAAGCGAAAAAGCGTATTAGCCGACCTCAAGTTGCAGGGACTGAGATAAAATGGCATATTTTGCGAGAAATCGTATTAAAGGTGATCGTATTAAGCGGGTTCTACTGTAAATGTGTATGCTACTTCCTTAAACTCCCTTATTCACACGTGGCTAATTTTCGGAAGTATCAAGGAATCTTTTGCATCCATGAGAGCTGAGGCGGTAGGTTACGTTAAACAGCGAGAAATATTGGCGATGCTGATAATGAAATATAATAAATAGTATATAAAAAAAAAAAAATACTACAATTTTTTAGCGTTTAACTTATGTTTTTATTTTGAGACCTAATTGAGAAGCGGCTTCATTAGCAGAAAGTTTGCGCGCAAACCCTGCACTGTATGCTACGGGGTCATCAGCCACTGGGCCAAGCGGTCGTGTGCCGGAACACGAAGGGCTACTACGATAGCCTACACGTGTTAAGGCGCAATTCAAGGAAAGCACAGAGCTTTCTCAATTGCACCAAGCACTAGCCCTGATGTGCTGTCCTCTTACTTTCACCGCAGCTTTACTCAGTATCACTCAAATCTCATCTCATTAGAATAGAGCTCCGGGGGACGGCTACACACTGCCTTAATCTCCGCAGATTCTATCTGTTGCTTTATGGAGTAAATATTTGTTTTAATGGTGAAATGTTGTGTAGTTACAAGTTACGTCCTAGAGAGTAGCCCTCTGGTTATAGAATACTGACGGGGTGTACCTTAACTTCGAAAGAGTTATGGTTTACCAGTAGGCAATACGGCGCTCGTACATAACTGTTGCAGTACTTGCAGTAAATCAAATTATCGTACTTTATGACAGTTCTAGACGTAATGTATCTGGTCATAATTCTTACAATTTTATAGCTTAGAAGGTGACAAACATCGGTTAAAGTCTGTAGTAATATAAGCCTATGTTGTCTGCGAACTGCGAAATGTTGTTTGCGAAGTTCTTTGCTGCTTTCACATAATATCAAGCTATACTTACAATAACATTTCCTTAACATCCTAATAATCTTCATGTTTATTAGGCATTCAATTGTCACCACTCAAGACAAGACAACATTGGTACGTAGTAAACTCTTTCGAATAGATTGTTACACTGTTTAATATATAAACAGAGAGATGAATATGTAGTACTTTCAACTACTTTCTTAACCCGTACCTTTGGTGTTAATGAAAGAGCTTTTACTTTCAAGAAGCTATGTTAATTAATTAAGTACACTCCATTTTGAGCCACTGCACACTGCAGGTATTACGCAATATTTTGCAGTTGGTGGTCAAATAAATGCTTTAAGTTGATGTTAAAGAAACGACGTTCTAAATATACTATTACGAGGACATTGTTTGTGAGTGAAAACCTGTTTCACAAATTATATTTACGCCATGGATGTATATACATTTTATTTGGCTGAAGGAGACCTAAATAGCTTGAGTGTTGTACCTGGGTTTGGACGTGGTCTCTAGAGGCTTTTTAGACATCAACTCTTAGTAAATACACCTAATTTAGTATCTACTCTAAATCTATCATACGTGAAGACAACATAAAACGACGAACCCAATTCACGGGCTCCAAAACATGTTTTTCGTAAGTAATTTTGGATGCATTTCGCATTTATTCCGCGTAGCGACATGCCTTGGCGGTAAGCCTGTCGCAGGCAGTTCTCATAACAAATGCCAGCCATTTAGATACCATCTAGTAATGTCCTCTTTCGGCCACGTCAAGAATGACCTTAGAACATACGCAGTGCGTATAAACGTGACTGTCGTTAAGGGTCACATGTCCGTGACATTTTTATTGTAGGTTTTCGTAACTTGCCGCGTTTTGTTTTGCTATTTGCGACGTTTTCATAACTCGAATATTCGTGGTTTGGTTCATTCAATTTTTTTACGTTCTAAGTACGTTCCTTATGCTACTCAAATGCGTTACTTAAGTAGCTTAAGGGACTAAAACTTCCTATTCTCAAGAAGTACTTACTTAAAGCGGGATACGTACACCATTTGTAATTTGATTACAGTTTCGTTCACCTCCAATGCGTAAGAAATCAACATATCGAATGTGTTTTAAATGTACCGGAGCCACCGCAAAGGCGACACGCATGGTCAGTGATGCCGGTGACATCGAAGGTTTATTCGTGTGACCAGGGACAATTCAATTGTAAATACACAAATTTAAGTATGGAATGAGGCCGTTATTGGTATTTTTTTAAAGCTGCGACGTGCGACATGGAAAAAAGCTTTCTACTAGCGTAAAATGAAAATATCTAACAAAGAAATTTTCCCGATGTGTCAGAGACCTGATCCTGTTTCTGCAACAGCTATACTGCAACTAGTACGACTGTAGGTGAGCTTGTAGGGTAAAACAATGCCTTAATAATTTTATCAGATCAGAACGTCTAAATAATAAAAATGTTTTTACTGAACCTTGTTTTGATGGCTGTTGATAATACATATATGATTAGAATGAAGGTTACGAAAAAGATAAAGTCTGCGAAATGTGACGAGAAGTTTACGTCACTATCTTATTATCTCACCCTTTCCGACATTAGGCAGTCGTATCTTACCTTATTCATAACTTACCAATCTTAGAAAGGTTAGGTCTTAACGCGACAGCGGTGTTTCTTGGAAAATTACTTTAACGCGTATGTTATTAAGGTTTAATTTAGAGAAACGTCTGAAATGCAACTCCCAAGTCCCCAAGTTCGTTATCCGCAATATCATTGTCTAGTGCAAGCATTGTCTTAGGTTTGGCAACCGTTGGGCAAGCCTGTGGCAACGGTTTGGTGCTGATAACACCGCAATTCGTGTGTCGGCCGAATTATGGAGTGATAGTTTAGCACTTATCAGTTGCAATATTTATGGTTTGTGTAAATTTTATATTAGACTGTTTTTTTTGTGGCGTATTTTCGAAGCGGATTTAAATTTATCTCGGCATTCTCGGCAGTAAGAGGTATTATTAGAATATTGAATCAGTCATTCAGTCAATTTCGAACTTATGTATCGAAATCCTCAACCCTTTATGTAATACTTATTAAGTTATTACCTAATGCAGGGCAAACATTTATGACAAAAAGCCTGATGGCGGAAAATATGGAATTTTCGGAAGTATGAGCTTCCGAAAATTCCATATTTTCCGCCATCAGGCTTTTGTCTGCAGCCGCAGTTGTCTGTTTTATGTTTTTTTACTGTAATATTTTATTTAAAAAAAATTGAGGGGAACTCCAAGAGCCACAACTGACTCTTCAAAGAGCCGCATGCGGCTTCCAGCCGCGTTTGCCGACCCCTGACCTAATGGTACATAAAAATTATAGCCAAATATTATTTAAAAAAAACTTTAATTACATCTTTTTTCTTTTATTTAAAGTCTTTGAATACACTAAGTAAGTACGTTAATGTTTTTTACTTGCACTAAAATCAAGTATTCTAATGAAAAAAAAAGGAATTATTCTTAAGGCTGATCTCACACTGGCGCCGCGTCCCGCTCCGGTGAACGAGAGAGCGCTATACACATGTATAGCGCTATCTCGATCGCACACCGTCGCCGCAGCAGTGTGATAACCGCCTAACTCAAATATTCCCCTAATGGGGGAAAAGGCTCTCTCCCTAAAAATCTTTTTAAATCGTTAGAATACTTCTGATGGGAGGATTAAAGTTTTGACCACTTGAGACACCCTCTTGTAAGAGTTAAATTTTGAACATATCGATAAAGAGAAACCTCTATATTTACTTTTAAAGTGAAGCACCTAACTTTTATCGTTCGCTTTTTGTAGAAAGCACAGAAATAGAAATTTTTCAATTAACGACAGGTGCAACTTTACTTTTTAAGAACGGAAAGGGGAATATTATGCCGCCGCATATTAAATAAAATACTTTTCTCCAACGTGCTCGGAAATGTTCACCTTACTGTAGTAAAATTAGTACGTGAAGTTCGTCATTATTTACTAATACAAATTTAAAAAAATAAAAATCATTATTGTCCTGTTTTAGCGGACGACAAGTTGTACTTGTCGTCCGCATTGTTTTTTACCTTTTAAACATTTCATTCGACTAAGAAATATCATTTCAAACAGCCAACCATCTGAACGGCAATCCCTTCAAACTATAGGATAGAGCGAGATAGTGAGATCAAAAACCTTGGTTGTTTCGTTCTATGACATAGCTTGCATGACCACCGCGTCTGATCGTGCGAATACGGCTTCCTATGATCATAGACAAAACAACTTTTTTTGAGGTTGAAGCTTTTACAGTGGTGTGAAAGAAGTATATTTAATACTGTCTGAAATAGTTTTTGACGAAAATTGATTTTTAAATATTATTTGAATGAACTTTGGCAGATGATTGGCAGTATAAGTAGTGCTCTATACTAAAAAAAATATTGTAAAGGGAAGCTAATTCATAAATTCATGATATTTAATGCGAATCTAAATATGTAATTTATTTCATTTATTTTATTTCCTCGCACATTTGGAGAAAAACGTTATATATGCCTCGACGGGAATAGAAATTCGTGGACTCGTCTTATATTTTCGGACTCAGCTGCGCTTCGTCCGAAAAAATCGCTCGTCCACGAATTTATCTTTCCCGTCCCGTCCTCTGCAATAATGCACTATTATTTTATGTTAAAACTAAGAAAAGTGTTATAAACATCCAGATGTCTCCAATAAGCTATAAATGATCATAGTATGCTTTAATGGCGTTCATTATATAATGTAGAGGGAGAAATGCAGGTTCGCTAGCTTGACGGTTACGCCTTTTCGGCACCAGCTGCTTTTCTAAGCGACGAAATCGGCTGCAGCACAGTAAACACCGCACTTACTAGGTGTTGTTTGCTATAAAATAATATGTTTAAGTTAAAGTGTCACTTTCTTGCGGAAATGTGGTGTCATATTTGAACAGTTATGATAAATCTACCAGTCGGGTAACCAGTTAATGTTCACTCGTAATTCGAAAATAGATTATAGAGAACCATTAATTCCCCCCCCCCCCCAGAAACTACGATCCTTACTACCCGACCTTGACAGCCGGGTCCCGCCCCCGTCGGGTGACGTTTACAACCAGACGAGACGAGTCGTCTGACGACTAAGCTCCTGGGGCTGTATTCTAACTTTAAAACACGTACAGACACGATCCAACTTCAATACAACTCCAATGCATTAACAACGCAATACAGCTACATCCGAATCAGAAATATCAGAATTTGCTTGAGAAATATTCCAACGCAACTCCAATACAACTTCAATAATTGAATGTTTGTTATGTGTTGGAGTTATGTTTGAGATAGGGTGTATTTTTATTGTATTGTTAATGTATTTTTAAATTAGAATCCGGCACCTGTCCGACCGCCAAAAGTAGCAAGAGTAGAGCTAAAACTAGAAACTAACGGAGAAACAAACGACATTTTTGTCTCCATTACAAGTTTTCATGCGAGATTGCAGTTGGTGCGGGATGACAGCACTCTAAGCAAACGGACTCTTCAGTTGCACTTTGCAGTTTTAATGAAGTCGCGCTAACTGCATCAGAATTCAGAACAGCTGTGTCCGTTTGTATCGGCTCTTAAAAAATCAGACTACTCACTCCCCAATTTACATATTAAAAAAATCAAGATCGAGTTGGTAAATTTTTGAATTAGGTAATCGCCGTTACATTTTTAAAATCCGCATTTTTTAAATAAATAACGCGACGTGTAAAGCCAGCCAGCGTCTGTGTGCGTATTGCAGGGATGCGATCGATACGGCCGTCTGCTGCGGCACTGCGGTGGTCTGACCTTGCACTTGCTATTTTTAGATATGCTTTTTAACTTTTTTTGACCGTTATTATTTTACTTTTGGAATAGTCAGCCAGTGTGTCAAGTTTTGTAACGATTTTGATAGATGCGGTTTTATTATGGTCATGGAATTTTAGGTGTAATTTGCAGGTATAAATTTGAATCTTTTTTTGGTGGTTTAACAGTTATGACATAGGTGGCTATTATTCAATATTCCACTGCCCTGTCTATACGATATGCGATTAGTAACACTTATCTAAGAAGTAGGTAGGTAGTTTGGCATTAAAATATAAAAGCATTGCCATGATGGTAATCGTATTTGGATTTATGCAAAGTCGACTACCACATTGTTTCCTTTAAAAAATAGTAATTTTTATCGTTGCTGCATTTTGATTTCAAGAGTTTTCAGAATAACTATTCTGAACTGAAGTTTTAAAGGCCGTTTACTGATGCTATAATTCATTCAATGGACATTAATAGCAGATTGATTTTGGAAAAAACTTCAGACATCAAAAAACCTACTCATTATGATTACACATGGCTACCAAGGGCAGTTTTAATGACCCCACAATTTACCATAACAATCAATCAATTTCCCACGAATCCCCGAAACCAGGAAAAAATCTAATTACAGCTTTTACCCACCATGACACTATAAATAGGCGAACTAAAAACGACAATGGCGTAAAACAATGGCGTCGCGCGTCGTCGCCTGCAATTTGCTGGCCTTGGCCGTCAATGCTTCCGTCCTCGGGTGACTCATGATGTGTACCACTTAATGGTCAGGTGGACAAAAACACTTGCATTTATCTAACAGCTTTGACATAATCAGTAGGTAGATACCTATTGGTAGCGCTATCAAAGATTTCAGATTTTTTGTAAATATTATCATATCATGTCCATGCCAAGTGATCATCATATCAATCCTCTGACAAGGAAGGCTAATCTGATAAAATCTACTAGAGCAGCGGTAATTTCTAGATACCGGACCGGACAGAATCTGTTAAACCCAAGACGACTACTATGTCAAGGGTATACCCCAGCGTATATTAATATGGTATATTACTATATTTTAGACTAATAGCACCTTACATTGTAATGGTTGTCGCTGAGAGCGAACCATACATATCCTTCAGCCTGAGGGGCTCTGCGAAGGTTTCCAGGCTAACTCAGGGTATGGAGGATCAAGTGATTAAAAACACACGATTATCTTTAACAAATCTGGGTCTTTTACGCCCTTTATTATCAATAAAGCAACCTTAACCTAACTGGCATTAATCTGCCCCTGAAGGGAGCGAGCTACAAAGACACGGTAGTCTCAATTATAAACAAACCCGGTATCACGCGATTGGTTGGCATCGAGAGCCCTGGATTAGTGGGATAGCGGAGTGTTCCCCGGGGAACAGGGATCAGGAAACCTCCGGCGTGTCGACGCGAGTACACGCGCGGCCTATTCAGGTTTAATGGGTCAGGGTACTGGGGATAACCTTCCGACTTGTCGACGCGAGTACACGCGCGGCCAGGATAGGCTTATACTACGGGGGGAAAGGAAGGAAGAGTCCTCCGGCGTGTCGACGCGAGTACACGCGCGGCCTGTACAGGACTCGGCCCTAGGGAAGCCCGGGACGACGCGAGAGACGCGCGCCGCAACGCCGGACTGTGCAGCCGTTGTTTCTAGCGCGAGCTCGAAACATCGACTGCCTGGAGGCTCGGTGCGCGCCGGGTTATATAGGTGCGCGGCGGCGGTGGTTGCGCGGAGGGGACGCGGCCGGTGCTCTCTGCCCGCCGCGCGTCGCACCCCGCTGCTCCGGTCGCTGTTGCGTTGTGACGTGGCCGTGACGTCACACTGCCTCCTTCGACGAGGAGATTTTTACCTGGGGTAAAAATCACCGTTAATAATTTGCATAAATTGGGACTCTTGGTCCCACTATCCAGTTTTACCAATTTTTTTTCAACTTGTTTACTTCGCTTATAAGTAAGTATTTGATTTCGGAAATTTGTGATTTTCCGCTACTTTGGTGTATATTTATGTTTATATGCTGTGGCTTATCCACCAGCTTTGCTATGCTATATCAATTTGTTTATTTACGGGACCTGTGATTGATAACTATCATTATCTATAATAACGGGGTTGTATGTAAAAGAAGAAACGGAATGTTGTAGAATTTACTACCTAACAACTACTAATACTAATCTTGACAAATAGAATTAAAAAGAATAATGCCGGTAAAAAAAAAATAATCAAAACCATCTTCGGTTAATTGCCGCTATTTCTGCCTCTGGTTCTCTGCAGCCTGTGGCCACTGAACTCGAACCACCATTCCTGTGCCGGACCGTCCTCCGTCTCCTTCTGTTGGCTGATAGTGAGAGTGTTCCTTCAGTTCTTTAATATGAGCTGTGACCGTTCGTCCATGTCCGTCACATTGCCGCCGTATGTTAACGACTGGTGACTTCTTACCTTGTATTTTGCATGGACCTAGGAACTTTGGTGCTAACTTGGCGCAAAAACTCTTACTTGCATCTGACAGGTCGTGGTTTCTTTTCCTTTTTTGTTCTCTGTGTTTGTCGTAGTAATTTTTCTGGGTGTCTGATGCTCTTCTCTGGCATCCGGTGCATTTCTTCACGTAGTTCACTATTTGGCTTTGCATCCCTGGCCAATAGTGCCTTTGTGCTATCCTTTTTATGGTTTTGGCCCTTCCTATATGGCCTGCCCTCGGTACATCGTGATTTTGATGTCTTACTTGTATTCTTTCTTGCTCTGGAACGCATCTTTTCCCTTTTGAACTCAAATCCGTTTGTCGATATGCCTGGTTATGTATCTTTCTATACAGCTTACCATCCTTCACGCAGTATTCTTTTGATCGGTCTGTGTTATCTGCTACTTGCGCTAGCTTCTTGTTGTTTTCCTCTGCTGTGTATATTGGATTCCTTGGCATTTCATGGACAATATGGTTCTGCTTCCCGCTCAGATATCTTATATCGGACTGATATTGTTGTAGTTTGTGGTTCCTCGGATAATACTTTCGTTTAATCGGTTCTGTATGTTTCAACTTGATTCTGTGTTCTACCCGCGTGCTTCCTTTTGGTGCTTTCTCCCACAGTTTAAATTCACGTTGAAGTATTGCTTCTAATTCCTTCTTTTGTGATCTGGTTACTTCATGTGCCATGTCGTTCATGTGGGTTAGTGCTGTTGCGGATATGGTTTCTCCTTCACTGTCTATTGTGTTGTGTCGTGGTTCCGAAACTTCCCCCCTCGATTCACCCTGTGCACTTCTGTGTTCATCGTGGGCGTCCTCTTCCTTGGTGGACTTTTCCCCTGCCCATGTGACTGCCATGCCGACTCGCTTCAGGACGTCCATTCCTATTATGGTACAATTGGTTGAAGGTAGTACACGTACCCAGTGCTTGATCCTTGCGTTTTTCATTTTAATATCTACCAACACGTTTTTGTTTACCTGTGCTCTTGCGCCGTTGGCAAGTGTCACTTCTCTTTGTACTTCTTTTTCCACTGCACCATTATCGATGCACTCCTTGTATGTTTGTTGGTCCACGTATGTATTTGTTGAGCCTGTATCAACTAAACAGTGATATTCTTTATCCATTATCTGCACCTGTTCGTACATTCTGTTGTCCTCTCGGTTACGGTCCCCTGCGGCTCCTACGGCTTCATTTTTCCCCCATTGTTTCTTCTTGCAGCAGTTCTTGCTCAAGACACCTTGTTTTCCACATTCCCTACAAAATATCCGTCTTATTGAGCGGCATTCTTTGGTTGTGTGTCCCGACTTGCCGCATAACCAGCAGCACGTCCTTGCGTCGTACCTGGTTGCTTGTAAAGTCCCTTGCTCCTCCTGCGGGGCCATGTCTTTGTCTTGGTCACTGCTGTGTGAATCTCTGTACACATTGCACTGGTTGCCATTTGGTACACTCGTTATGTTCTCGTACTCGGAAGCGAGTTGTAGTAATCCGGACAGGTCCTTAAAGTCTCGTTTCCTGATGTATAATTTATAATTCTTCTGCATGTTCTCGTGAATGCGGTGCAACTTTTCCTTTTCTGACAGGTTACCATACCTTCGGATTAACGTTTGGAGATCTGTGAGGTAGTCCGTGAACTTCTCTTCGTATCTCTGTTTCCTTGCTATAATCTCTGCGACAAGGTTCTCTTCATAATTAGCGGGGAAATAGTAAAGTTTGAATAATGCCATGAAGTCATCCCAGGTCTTCCATGTGTCGACGTTATTTCTGTACCACAATAAGGCTTTACCTTGTAGTATCCGGGGTAGGGCGGGTAGCACGTCCTCCTTTGTTATATTGCTTGCCAGTATTAGCTCTTCCAACCTTTCTACGAATTCGACTGCGTTGTCTACTGGTCGAAATGTGAGGTTCCAGTCCCTGATTATTTTCCCTAAGTTCTTGGATCCGTCCTTCTTGTCAGGTTGGTCCATCTTCACTGTTCGCTTTTTGTCTGGTGTTTTAAATTCATCTGGCTTACCTTCGTCGGTTTCTTTCACCGCTTCTACTAGTAGCTTTCTTACTTGCTCCATATTTAGACCTTCGGTCTGTATTTCTCTCTTTTCGGCTTCCTGAACTAACTCTGCTTTATTTAAATGGTAGATCCAGGCCGTTGGCATTTTCGCGGTCTGGCTAGGTCGACGCGTCGGGATATACGGGTCTCACTCACCAGTGTGCTCTGCGGAAGGCGATCTGGGATAGCGGCTTCGACTTACCCGTGTTGGGTACGGACGGGTCTGACTTCCTTGGTTGCCGACGTTAGGCTGGAGGACGGTGGCTAGGCAACGGGGCTACTCTGTGAATGTAAAATGGTTAATTATCACCTTACCTATACCCTTGAACGGGTGGGCGGGATGCGTCGAGTGTAATATGTATTTAAATTTATTTATTTATCTATGTGATCCTCCTGAGCTAACCAAAACTCCTTTAGTGAGTTTTTTCGTTGGGCGCCAAATGTAATGGTTGTCGCTGAGAGCGAACCATACATATCCTTCAGCCTGAGGGGCTCTGCGAAGGTTTCCAGGCTAACTCAGGGTATGGAGGATCAGGTGATTAAAAACACACGATTATCTTTAACAAATCTGGGTCTTTTACGCCCTTTATTATCAATAAAGCAACCTTAACCTAATTGGCATTAATCTGCCCCTGAAGGGAGCGAGCTACAAAGACACGGTAGTCTCAATTATAAACAAACCCGGTATCACGCGATTGGTTGGCATCGAGAGCCCTGGATTAGTGGGATAGCGGAGTGTTCCCCGGGGAACAGGGATCAGGAAACCTCCGGCGTGTCGACGCGAGTACACGCGCGGCCTATTCAGGTTTAATGGGTCAGGGTACTGGGGATAACCTTCCGACTTGTCGACGCGAGTACACGCGCGGCCAGGATAGGCTATACTACGGGGGGAAAGGAAGGAAGAGTCCTCCGGCGTGTCGACGCGAGTACACGCGCGGCCTATACAGGACTCGGCCCTAGGGAAGCCCGGGACGACGCGAGAGACGCGCGCCGCAACGCCGGACTGTGCAGCCGTTGTTTCTAGCGCGAGCTCGAAACATCGACTGCCTGGAGGCTCGGTGCGCGCCGGGTTATATAGGTGCGCGGCGGCGGTGGTTGCGCGGAGGGGACGCGGCCGGTGCTCTCTGCCCGCCGCGCGTCGCACCCCGCTGCTCCGGTCGCTGTTGCGTTGTGACGTGGCCGTGACGTCACAACATGATATAGACGGGGGCCAAAAAATTTTACCTTGCATTAAATCCTACACTTTTGGAAGCTTTTTCTAGTTATTAAGTAGGGTAGTCAGATTCCCACTACACATTTTTCCCCAGTGACGTGATTGTGCATTTCAGGAAATCGAAAACATTCTAGACAACGTCTGGAACACTACATTGACTAAATCCTACACTGGAGATCTAGCACTATTGTATTTGTTTAAATAAGTGATGACTAACTTAAAGATTTCCCGAGTTGTTTCTCTGAGCTTTCGTCTATAAGCTTCATTAAGTGACATTTTTTCTTTATATTTATAAAAAAGTGACTTAGAAATTCGAACACAATTCGAAAATTTGGTAGTATGGTACTAATACAGATCTAAGTGTCATAGTAATTTTTCACCACGGTGACATGTTTACATCTATTTATTATGACATTTTTTTAGTTTTTTTGGCGAATATGATCCCTTTTATACGAACCTAGACTTGTGAATATTTTTTCCTTAAATTATCTATTTATTTAACATACATAATCAAAAAAATATCGTATATATACTAAGTGCTTTACGAGCAATCGAAATAAACAACTTATAATTTAAGGTTCATATTTTAAAACTCCCGCCTCTGCGGCAAGGTTACTACGTAGCACAGATTACTTACTTACTTGTATTAGATAGAGCAAATCAGAAGACTCGCAAGTACTACAGGTTGGTAAAGAGATATTTTATTTAAACTTTTTTCTATATTTCTGATTTTCGAAATTGAAATGTCATTATGTTTGCCCCAATCAGTCATTTCAGAACAGAGCATATTGTGGTTTTAGGTTCGATGGTTAGATAGATGCAATCGAACTGTTATTTTCGTACCTGGGAAGCATACTCCTTGCATTGGACAAACGTCGGTCAATATAAAGGACGATACACCAAGAGAATTTATTTGCTATAATCAAATAAAATATCAACAAAAATGGAGTTTATGAGTTAAATCATTCACATGGATTATTGTAAATTTTGTATAGGATAGAAGCGAGTGACGCCATTCTCAGCTCTGAATTTAGTGGTCACGTCATGAAAAACTTCATAATGCGTATTGAACACACTTATTTATTTATTTATCATTCAAAACAGTTACACAGCATTACAGCAAATCCAAGGCACTGCGAATTTCAAATTAAACATATAAAATAACTTAATGCTAGGTCGATTCAGGCTTCCGATATATATATTAGGATAATGCGTAGTCTTGTGACCAGTAATCTGTTCGCAGACTTCATGTGACTCGCTTGTAAGCTATGAATGAATAGGAGAGCTATACCTGCTATTTATAGCTTCTTTGCTACGAGTAGGATACCCATCGGATAATACCGTTTGTTTTGATGTTTTCGGTTTATTGCGTTTGTTTTTTTGGTGGTTACGGCGCTGAAAGACTAATAATAAAACCGGCCAAGTGCGTGTCGACCCACGCATAATGGAGGGTTCCGTAGCTTTAATGGAATAAGAACCAGACTAATGCCAAAAGGTCGTATCTGATGCCTATGGAAGAAGTTTTTTTGGAAATAACTCAAAAATGCCTAACCGATAATGTTCAAAACAATTTTCTTAGAAAGTATATGCTAACGCGCATCTTTTTAATTTTTTTCATATTTTTGAACTTCCGGTTCAAAAGTTACAGGGGGAGAGACGCTATTTTTTCGAGTTTCGAAGCGATTATTTCTGAAACTTTTCACTTAATCATAAAATGTTCAAAGAAACCTCAATGTTATTTTTAAAGACCTATCGATTGATGTGCAACATGTTGATATTTGTTTGTTTTTTTTTGTTACATGTATGGAGCGCCGCCCCTAAAAATTCTTTTTCTGCAAATTAACTACACAACTATATAGCGGCATACAAAATACACCTTATGTCTGAATTTTATTAAGATACGTCTTATAGTTTCCGAGTAAAACGACTGTGACATACGGACGGACGGACAGACGGACATGACGAAACTATAAGGGTTCCGTTTTTGCCATTTTGGCTACGGAACCCTAAAAATGGATTGTACAGTCGACTACAAAGAGCTAAGCTGTATCTACTTTTTCACCTTAATCCGTTGTTATAAGGTTCTAAAGTGGATACATATCTTTGTAGTCGACTGTATAATATCACAGCTATCACTTAATAAAAATGAATGTAAATAGTATACATATCAATTATATAATCTATACAGTCATCAACTTCATAGAACCTAAATAGGTTCGGTTTCTCGTCTTTGCCGAAGGTTCAGGGTTGTAAAAAAATTTGACAAGTTTTATTTATTCTTATTCTTATTTGGTTTTGAAATTGACATACAATTAATAGAATAATTTTGTCCAGGGTTTGAATTCGAAAAAGTAGCGCCATCCTGAAATTATGTGATTATCATCAATACAAAAGGCCGTAATGTTATTTTGTTCTGTTTATTTTTGATCACTTTGAAAATCGATATCTGAGGATCCGCACGGCTAATACGAATCTAATATCAAAATTGTCAAACGGCGACCATTTTAAATTTTGTACAATTTAATCCGATCATGTCGAAAATCGATTTCTGAAAATCCACGAGACCTTTTAATGCATGCTTTAAATAAGCAGCATTTGCTGCATTAAATAAGCAGACAAACTACGAAGTGTCCAATCTGCAAATTACTACTTTCTAGCTTCAGTAGTTTCGGCCTCGGTTTAATAAAAAGTATTCAACGCCGTTTCAACTCCTATAGGGTTGAAAAGTTTGTAGTACTATCCACTTAAAAGAAAAAAAAACTTTAAAGGATGTTTTTTTAATAACTAGCCATATTGTGAGAGGTGATTAAGTAAGTCTTTGTACGCAAAACCAGCCCAGTCGCCGCGGTAGGCCGGTTTGTTACATCTAAATACTTCTCTGTAGCTGTCGAGTCGCTCCGGCACGCCGTTGCAGAGGTTTTCTGGACCACCACCGTCCTTTTCGCGGACGGATACGCCGCCTCGCCTGCCACGGTAACGACGGATGGGTTTCGAAGAGAAACAACGGGCACTCTTTACACGTATATTTATCTTCCTTAACCTAGATTACACTGTTACACTACATTACGCCATGTTGATTTTTACAATGGCTCGCGCACCGCGACAAATGACAGCACGTCTGCCTACTAAGACGGCTGGCCGAACAGAGCTAGAGCAATATCAGACCGCGCGACAAGAACAAAAGATCGTGCGCATTCACTCTATTAGACTCGAATACATTTGAACTAGATGGCGCTGATTTGCGTGAACATTCCTTCCCGGCCCAGGGAAAAGGTGAGCTGAAGACCTGAAGTTTACATCGCTACGATCTAGCATAAACAAAAGATATGAAAACAAACAATTATTAACACTAATAAATGTTACATGAGTTGTCTACAGCATAAGTAATCTGTGACCATCCAGTGCACTTGCACTCAATAACATTCTAACATAATATCAAGATATGAATCATGAAAGTGTAAAAACAACAAAGATAAGCTACTTACTAAGTTAGTTACATGGTTTCCCGAGGAAACAGTGGTACATAGTTCACGATTGTTAGTACTAATTGCTACAATTTAAACCAAGATTTGTTAACATACAAGAGCTGCTCAAGAATTAAAGCTCCATGGGTAATTTACACAATTTGACAACGGGGCGTACAAGTTCGCCTATCTGTGTCTTCAACTTTACAGACCTGACGACTCCGTCGGAGCCTTTGAAAACTTGAATGACCCTACCTCGACGCCATTGTAGAGGCGGGGAATTTTCATCCTTTATCAAGACTAAATCGTTTAATGCTACATTAGGTACATGTCTGTTCCATTTGTTACGGGCTTGCAAATTATTTAAATATTCTAAGTGGTACCTAGCCCAAAACTTTTGAGTTACAGCTTGAATAAATTGAAAATGCGACAGCCGTGACATATTCGTGTCCTTCCAGGAAGGTTCAGGTAATGACACCAAAGGTTGACCTATCAAAAAATGACCTGGGCTGAGAACTTCCAGGTCACAAGGATCCTCTGACATTGGAACCAGCGCTCTAGAGTTGAGGATAGCTTCCGCCCTGCAGAATACCGTCTGCAGACCTTCAAAGGTCAGGATACGGTCCCCAATCTCTCGTTTAAGCAGGTTCTTGCTACTCTTGACCGCTGCTTCCACTAGGCCAGACATGTGAGGGGCGCCGGGAGGATTGAACTCCCAGCGGATGCCTTGGCGACGAAACTCATCCTCTAGAATGGTTTCGTTGTCAAGCAAGAACTGGTTAACCTCTCGGAGGTATGAGCTAGCAGATTTAAAATTGGTACCTTGGTCGCTCCGGACGAGGGCGGGCAGCCCACGTCGACTCACAAACCGTGTGAACGCAGCGATGAATGCCTCGGTGCTCAGCGACGAGACGACCTCGAGGTGTACCGCCTTGGTACCTAGACATACAAAAACACACAGGTAAGCTTTAACAGATTTAGCATTCCTGAGCTGGCTACTTTTAACCAAGTAGGGGCCAGCGAAATCCGTCGCTACGCCGGAAAATGGACGCGTCGCCGTGACGCGGTCCGCGGGCAGATCAGCCATGAAAGGCGCCTGATCTGTCGCGTTGAATCTGAAACATGACATACAACCCCTGATGACACGTGACACCTGACGCCGTGCTGACGGAATCCAGTATCGTTGTCTAAGTATATTAATCAGGGCGCTTGTCGAAGCATGACAATAGATCCGGTGATAGTGCTCCATCAATAATTGCGACCATCGATGGTCCTTAGGTATAAGCATTGGGTGCTTTGCGTCATAACGTAAGCTTGAATTACGTAGTCTGCCTCCGACTCGAATAAAATGATTATCGTCCACGAAGACGCTCAACTTCTGAAGTGATTTGCATACCAGCTTCCCCTTTTTCAGTAAGATGACTTCATCTTGGTATGCATCCAACTGAACCTTCTTGATCCAGTGATCCGTTGCTGCACGATTTTCCTCGATGGTAAGGTTCTGTTTTAAATTTCGTTGCTGCTTCGGCAAACGAATATTCCTGCAAAATCTCAAAACGTACGACGTCACGTTTATGAGTTTACTATACGAGCTGACTCTCGACAGTAATAAGTCCTCCCATGTCTGCTCGTCATTGGCGACATGAACCAGCTGCTTGAACCCTGGCAGCTCCGGTGACATGGTGACCGGCATCGTCGGCCACTGTGACTCCTCCTTGAGCAGCCACTCCGGTGACCACCACAACTTGCATTTGAGGAGCCCCTTCGCGGTAGCACCTCGGGATGCGACGTCGGCCGGGTTGGACTCACCTCGTACATAGCGCCATGTCATTGGTCGCTTCGACTGCTGAATATCCTGTACTCTGTTACATTCAAATGTCTGGAGCAGATGCGGTTTTGTGTTAAGCCAACACAACGTGATTTTGCTATCAGACCACGCATTTATGCTATCAATCTCGATTTCGTCTTCATAGGCCGCTGCGACATGATTCAGGAGTTTACAAACCATATGAGCTGCGTTCAACTCATTCTTCGGAATGGTTTGTTTGACTTTCTTCGACGCTACTCGGGTCTTAGCTAGGACTAACCGTACCATGACGTTTCCAGACGTGTCCTCTGTCCGAAGGTACACACACGCTCCATAGCCCTGCTCCGAGGCATCTCCAAACCCGTGGAGTGAGTAGGAGGCAGATCCTGGTAACGCGACGCAACGAGGGATCTGTAATTGAGACAAATGGTTTAAATCCTGAACCAACTCGTTCCACTGAACCTCCTGAGTGTCCAGGAGCGGTTCATCCCACGTGATTCCATCGGTAAACAATGACTGCATGAACAGCTTGAATCTATAAACAATCGGTGCGCAGTAACCGCACGGATCATAAAGCCTAGCGATAGTACTTAAAACGCTTCGCTTCGTTACCGCCTGCCCCAACGGTACATTGACCTGATACGACATGGTGTCGTGCACCGGGTTCCACTGTATTCCCAATACCTTTATGAGGCTCCTGTCTTCAGCGTCGAATTGATGAGGCACCTCACAATACTCCTGTGGTAGGTCCCGGAGTAACTCGTGACAGTTAGCCGACCATTTCCTGAGCTCGTAGCCGGCACTGCTCATGAGTTCTATGAGCTCCGATTGAAGCTGCCGAGCCTCTGTAATGGAGTTTGCTCCAACCAGAAGGTCGTCGACGTAGCTCTGACGTCGTATGACGTCTGCAGCTGGAGACCCTGGATGCTGAGCTTGCCAATCCGCGGCCAACTGCAACAGCGTCCGTATTGCGACAAAGGGGCTTGACCGTAGTCCGTAGGTATTAGTATTTAACTCGTAAACCTGTATGTCCTGCGACGGGTCCTCACGCCACAGGATCAGCTGATAGCGCCTATCACTGGGGTGTATCCACGTCTGCCGGAACATCATCCGGATGTCGGCCGTGAACACGAACTGGTGCCGTCTGAAATTCAACAATATCTTTGTAATATCATTCTGAAGGGGCTTGCCTGAATGCAGGCATTCATTAAGAGCTACTCCATTGCTACTCTTCGAGGCTCCGGAAAAAACCACCCGAAGCTTATTTGAATCTTTTTTGAAAATCGCATGATGCGGAACACAGTAGTGCTCCGAGTCAAACTGGTAACTGGATTTAGACATGTGTCCTAGCGACTCATATTCCCGCATGAAATCCTTATATTTCTCAGCCAAGACTGGGTTCTTGGCTAGCTTCGCCTCCAACGAATGAAGCCTGCGTACAGCAATGGCTCTGGTCTCGCCTAGCGTGGGTCTGTCTGACAAGAAGGGCAGCCGCACCATGTATTTCCCGTCAGGCATACGTTTAGTAGTAGAAGTATACAACCTTTCACATTCCAAATGTTCCGGATGATCTGGTGGGTCTTCTGGAGGCTGCTCCACCTTCCAGAACTTCTCCAGCACCTCTTCAAGCTTGGTAGCGTGCACGCCGTAGTCTTCCACGGACGTTCCTCTCGACTGCTGCGCCGAGGTGTCAGCAGGGTGTGTCCAGATGGCTCCCATGAGGACATCTCCAAACCAGGTACCGTAGGCCTCCACTCCTGTAATGTTCGTGAGCATCTTTGAACCAGTGAACATATAATTTAGCACATCCAGGCCGAAAATGATGTCTACATCTTGAGATTTGTCAAAATCGGGATCGGCCAGGCTGAGTTTAGATGCATCTAAGTGGGCCTTTAAATAATGGTTACAGGCCGGAATATTTCCTGTAACGGTATACATGGCGGTTGCCACAACGCTAATTATAGGGACTAGTTTTCCTACTGGTTTAAATACTATTTTAGCAATGGTACCGGGTACCTTGACCTGTTGGTTTCCAATCCCAACAATGTTACTTCCTACATACTGTTGATGCAATCCTATTTTATCTGCAAATGATTTCTTAACTATCGAGCATCCCGCGCCGGTGTCCAATAGGGATCTAGCCATAATATAATTGCCTCGGCCTGACCTTACCATAACCTTTGCAGTAGGGCTGACCCGGATCGATGGCATCATCATCCGGGGTTCCGATGGCACATCAACAGCAGCCTTATTTCAAGAACGGCGCTCAGGGCTGCCTCGAGTGCCGAAACGTAGGCTGTGGAAAGACTCCTGCGCCTGGCGGGCCCTCGTTCCCACCGGAGAGCGCGGTATGTGACCAGCAGTCATCAATTGAGCTGGCTGGACCTGCGGTGGAGTAGGCGACCTAGTCTCTTCTCTCCACCTTGGCGGGCTCGTACGAGGTTGTTGAGCTCGCTGCGCCCAAGACCCTTGTGGCGGGGTCGACACCCTGTGTCGTGGTGGGGACCTACGCTGTGGTGGTGTACTTACCCTTCTGGTGGGTGGGACCGGGGTTCGCTCATGGACCCTGTGCACTGCTTCAGCGGCTTCCGCTTCCTCCCTGCACAGCAACGGGCTATGCGACCCTGACTGGCACGCACCGCACCAATTACGAGCCACACACTCTCTCGCGTAATGAGAGCGAAGACATTTAAAACATGCACCATTCTTCCTGACCCAGGTTTTCCTCTCCGAAACGGCTAGACTTGCGAAGAATGGACATTTGTATATAGAGTGTGCACTACTGGAACAGTACGTGCACAGACCTTTAGACCGATTCACCTGATCAGCTTCTTCCAGCTCCGCAGCTAGGACACGTGGAGGGGACGCTCTGCCGCGTCTTCCCTTGGTCGGTGACTGCCGTCCCATCGGTGCTCTTCCCGCTGCCGCAGTGGGAACTGCCTGCTGCACCCGACACTGCTCATCCAGCAGCGCCAGCAGCTGATTGAGCGTTGGCAGAACTTGAGGATCCGTGCCACAGCGTTCCTCAAATAGGGTTCTGATGCGAATAGGCAGCTTCTGTAACATCATGTAAACAACTAAATACGACCACTCAGAAACCGGCTGCTTCAACTTTTCTAGGGCCTGAATCGACTCGCGCAGAGGATCATAAAACTGCGTTCGCAAATTTATATTCGGGCCCCCGACATTGGGCAGATTGATTATCCGCGCAATGAAGGTGTCCACAAGCTGTCGGGAGTTATGGTACCTTTTCTTAAGAAGATCCAATGCCACAGAGTAGCTGGCGCCATCCACCGGTAAGTGTTGTACTACCGTCAATGCCTCCGCATGCAATGAAGTTCGAAGGTAATAGTGTTTCTCGGCATCAGACAATGGACCTGCATCCACTAATGCCATAAAAAGGTCATAAAATGACATCCATTCTGTCATATCACCGCCATATGTTGGCAGTTGTACCAAAGGCAACTTAACCTTACTGTGATACTTAGCTGCACCAGCTGTCTGTTCTGACTCCTCACCTGATGCCTCATCCAGTTGGATAAGAAGTCGGTTGATCTCGGCGAACTGCTCCTGGTACTTGAGACGTTCCGCCTCTGTTAGTTCCGTATCGCTTGTCAGTACCGCCTCATAGGCCGTGATATATGTTTTATATACCTGATCAAAATGCCGCTTGGCTACCGCTGTCGCTGAAGTCCCGGACCTGGCAGCCACCGTGCCAGCGTAATCAATAAGCATTTGATACCTCGTACCCAACTGTACCTTAGCCTTGAGTGACATGGTGAATAGATATTAACTTACCTGGTAAAACACAAATACTTCACCGCGCCGCGCGTATTTTCAATCAATCACCTATTTGTGAGTATTTACAACCCAATTCCAAGCGATATTCTATCCAATTTAATCTAATCCTAATTATTTCACGTAATATAGTTGAGAAATCTATCACAAATAGCACAACAACACAATTTGACTTTTGACACTGACGTTTGTCAGATGACGTTCAATGTCACAGATAATAAAGTCTCTAAGGTTGTCGCCACGACGCCCGATGTCGTTCCGGATCGACGCTACACGCGTTCTATCATTCAGTTCGTTCACTCAGCACAAAACCGGTAAACGTCAACCGGATGTAGCTTCACTTCACTATGCCGACCTCCAACTGTCCTACAATGACACGTTTCACGTTGTTCGGGATGTTATTGCGTAATCGCGCACTGATTTTACACAATGAATGCCAAATTCCACTCGACGAATCCTTGATTGCCGTGGCGCGATTCTTGGCCCTGGATTGCTTCAATCTTGCCCCAATCACGGGATTTTATTTTATATTTTCCCAAATCACGGGTTTTGTTATTATCGTGCGGTTGTTCCCTCTCATGGGTCACACCAAAAATGTACGCAAAACCAGCCCAGTCGCCGCGGTAGGCCGGTTTGTTACATCTAAATACTTCTCTGTAGCTGTCGAGTCGCTCCGGCACGCCGTTGCAGAGGTTTTCTGGACCACCACCGTCCTTTTCGCGGACGGATACGCCGCCTCGCCTGCCACGGTAACGACGGATGGGTTTCGAAGAGAAACAACGGGCACTCTTTACACGTATATTTATCTTCCTTAACCTAGATTACACTGTTACACTACATTACGCCATGTTGATTTTTACAATGGCTCGCGCACCGCGACAAATGACAGCACGTCTGCCTACTAAGACGGCTGGCCGAACAGAGCTAGAGCAATATCAGACCGCGCGACAAGAACAAAAGATCGTGCGCATTCACTCTATTAGACTCGAATACATTTGAACTAGATGGCGCTGATTTGCGTGAACAGTCTTACTAAACAACTTTTGCTATAGGACCGACCCTGAAATAAAAAAAAAAAATTTGGCGTCCCCATAGAAAACGTGAACGTCGGATCAGCCGAAATGTATGAAACAGCCAAAAAATATTTAGATTTCGGAGTTGACCCAATAGTAAAATTGGTTTAGTATGGCCTACCAAATCACCTCGCACAATATGGCTAGTTCTTAAAAAAATACCCTTAGAAGTTTTTTTTTCTTTTAAGTCCACAAACTTCGTTTTAAGTCTTTCACAAAATATCTATACATACTTGCAACCCCTTTTTAACCCCGTTAGGAGTTGAATTGAAAAAAACGCTAAAATCACTTTTATTGTTTTAAATTAGCAGTAAACTTACGCAGTCTCGAACTTCAAATTATAAACACCACACAAACAAGTTTTCAACGCGCTTCTTATTACTTGTACAGATTATAAATGTAACCCGCTCTGCAAATTACAACTTTCTAGCTTCCGTTGTTCTAGCCTCTTTCTAATACAAACTTTTCAACCCCGTTTAAACTCGAGTGGTATTTTTAAAAACGCTTAAATGACTTTTTTGGTTTTAAGTGAGTAGCTTACAAACGAACTTTCATGTCTGTCTTTCAAAACTTGTTATCTCTGTATAAACTTTCAACATCAATGCGATTGAAAGCTTCCACCCCTTTTTAACTCCATTAGGGGTACAATTTTAAAAGTTGTTAGAATAATTTTTATTATGTTTTAATAATCAGCAAACGTACGAAGTTTAAAATCTCTAATTTAAAAAAAATTATTCTACCGATACAAATTTTAAACCCTCTTTTTACCCATTTGAGAGTAGAATTCTTCAAAATCGCGTCATATTACTTGTACAGATTATAAAGAGTAGCCTACAAACGAAGTTTCAAGTCTGTCTTTCAAAACTTGTAATCTCTATACAAACTTTCAACTTCAATGGGGTTCAACCTCTTTTTAACCCCATTTAACCTCTTTTGAACTTCAAAAACTGCTAAATTATTTTTTATTATTTTTTAATGATCAGCAAACGTACGAAGTTTTAAGATTCTAACAAAAAAAAAATTCTACCCATACTAATTTTGAACCCCCTTTTTAAAATTTTTCAAAATTGCTGCCTATTACTGTCTTGTACATATTATAAATGTACCCTACCCGCAAATTACAACTTTGTAGCTTCCGATGTAACGGCCTCGCTTTAATACAAACTTTTCAACCCCGTTTTAACTCCTCTGGGGTGGAATTTTGAAAAACAATAAAATACTTTTTTTTTTACTTTTCAGCGATTAGCCTACAAACGAACATTTAAGTCAGTCACGAAAAAAGCTACAGATTTTCAACCCATTATTAACACTGTTGGGGTTGATTTTCAAAAATTTTATATTTATTTTATTATTGTTAATCATCAGCGACCGTACGAATTTTTAAGTCTCTATATAAAAAAAATCCTACCCATACAAACTTTTAACTCACTTTTTACCCCCTTAGCGATTGATTTATTCGAAATCACCTCTTAGTACATACAAATTATACATGTAACCTGGTCTAACATTTTCTACTTTTTAGCTGCAGTGATTTTGGTGTTTACGTTGATGTGTTAGTCAGGACAAAAGCATTTAAAGATAGACTAGCTTTCCGCCCGCGACTTCGTCCCCTTATAATACGGCTACCTACTCATACACAGTTTCATATTTATAAAATGTGTGGTTTGGTGTTAGAATATTTTTTTTGTTTATAATAATTATCATACAACTTACTTTTAAGCCATATACATACATTCTTCATACAAATCGTCAACGTTTTTTAACCCCCTTAAGGGATGAATATCAAAACACGCTGAAATTGCTTTTCTTATTGTTTAATAAGTAGATAAAATAGGTAAAAAGTAGCCAATCTGCAAATTACAACTTTCTAGCTTCAGCAGTTTCGGCCTCGTTTTAGTACAAACTTTTCAACCTTGTTTTAACTCATCTAGGGTGGAATTTCGAAAAACACTGAAATTAGTTTTATTTTGTTTTGAAGTGCTTACAAATGAACTTTCGAGTCTGTCACAAAAAAGTAGGTATCTATATCAACTTTCAACCCCTTTTTAACCCCGTTTGCGGGGTTGAATGAAAAAAAAAACGCTAAAATTACTTTCATTATTTTTAATGTATTAAATGTACGAAGTTGCATGCCTCGAACTTAAATTTTTTACCCCTACCCATACAAATTTTTAACTGTTCGTTTTTACTCCCTTAGGGGTTTAATTTTTCAAATTTGTTTCGTATTACTTGTATACATTATAAATGAAAATTATAACTTTCTAGCTTCAGTAGTTTCGGCCTGGCTACAATCCAACTTTTCAACCCCGTTTCAACTCCTTTGGGGTTGGTGGCGCAGGTTCTTGAAATGATGTAGTCGACAACCGTTGTGGAGTTTTACATGGATTTATTGTATAAAATTACAAAAAATTGTATGAATTTGAAAATAGGTTTGATTTTATAACTACGAGCGCGCGAGCGAGTATAACGTGCTGTCGGCGCCGTGACGGATGGAAGAATGGCGGCTGCCGCGGGCCCGCGGTGCCGCGTCGGTGGTGCATGTGTGTGTGCGCTCACGCAAACATGGATAGCGCGTTAGCAGGGGTGGAGTTTTGAAAAACGCTGAAATTATTTTTTGTTTGGAGCTGAGTAGCCTACAAACGAACTTTCAAGTCTGTCACAATTTTTTTTAAATATTTCGTTACAAATTTTCAACCCCTTTTTAACCCCGTTAGAGGTTATATACCAGAAAACGCTGAAATGACTTTTATAATTTTTTAATTAGCAACAAACGTACGAAGTTTCAAGTTTCTAACTTAAACTTTTAAATCCTAACTGTACAAACGCTTAACCCCGTTTTTACCCCCTGGCTTGAATTTCAAAATCGATCCTTATTACTTGTACAAATTAAAAATGTAACCTTATCTGCAAATTTCAACTTTCCAGCTTCAGTAGTTTCGGCTCTGCGTGGATCATTCAGTCAGTCATTCAGGACATAGGCATTTATATAAATATACATTAAAATAATATTAAGAATTATATTTTATCAGTGTGATTTAAAAAATAGTGTAATACTAATAAATAAAATGAGCCCATTATTTATTCCACCCTGATTATTACTCCTAAGTAAGCAACTACGCACCATACGCTATGCCCTTCTGCGCTTCTTAGATACCTACACGGTCAATGACCTTAGGTGCACTAATCGTATCGGCCGCCGCATGTCTTATGTATTGTAGTTTCCGCCCCGCACCCCGCTGCAATAATGTTTATTTTTTGATTACTAATTTTACAATTCCTGAAAATGCTCACTATATCTACTGGTGAAATTTTGATATTATGTAACATATTATTAAAGCTAAAAGGAGCATCAAAATCATGAGTGTAGAATTAATGCGCGTGTTCGAAAATCATTTAAAATCATTTAAGAAATAGTAATAATACAGTCACCGCTGTAAATTTTTTTTTAAACGAAGCGTAATAATTGTCTCGACAATATAGTGAAAAATCACCATTTGTATAATTTGTGTTTGATTATTATTGAATTTTTTAAACATTTTTATTATTTCAAATGTATTCTCAACTTGACAGGTGGTGAATATTTCAAATACTATTTTAAATATTCAGGTAGTTCCTTGGATTAAAAATCTCTAGTGTAGGATTTAATGTTTGTGGTAAATAAACATTAAAATTTTCAAAAATTTTTTTTAAAGAAAGCACAATGTATTTTTTGGGAAAAACGTAATACATCTTTTCAATAAATGTTGTTTTAACAGATCCCTAGGACAAAATAGTGTAGGATTAAATGTGATCTCCTCGAACAATGAAGTTTAGTAACGGGACTAATAGGTCTACTCTACGATTGATGGAATTATTTAAATAGCATGCCAACCAATAAATCTAGGAAAAATTCAAAATGTTTTGTTGTTTTTTTTTATTTGCGGGTTTTTTAGTAGTAACTCTACTAAGACAGTATAAATTATACACTGAAATATATGACAGCTACTTCCGTATATAATGAAGTAAATTTAAACTAACTAACTAAAGTAACTAACTTAAATTAAATGAGAACAATGGTAATGCGCCCCACGACTAAAATATGGAACGGTTTTGTTTCGGTGGTTTCAAACTTTCTGGCTTCATTAAATTTGAGACCTAGTTAGCTTTAGTTACCGTGACTTCTACTGACTATATTACTAAAGTTAGGTTCATGTTTATCTACCTAGATAATTAGTTATTAAATCAAACAAAACTTTTACCAGGCTGCCAAAGTCTCTTATTTAATGAGGAATTGGCAGATAGTTTTGTATTAATTTGGTAAAATACCTTTTCGACACTTATTTGCTGTTTAAAAAATTACAAATCGGACCCATATCGGGATGAAGGGCAAAGTCATTGCCGCTAAAAAGAGAATGACCCATTAGCTATGTTTAAACCAATTTCCTGGTTATTTTCAATAATCCGTTAAAATTCACTCGATCCTAATATACTCGTACATAACTATAATTATGTTAAAAATAAAAAATAAACTTATATACGTAGAGGTACGTTATCCGCATTCACACAAGCTTTAACATCTTGTACTAATATTAGTAAAATTTAATGTAAATTGTAATGGATCGTATGAATAGCAAGCAACCCTGACCGCGACCACAATAATGTCACGTGCGTCGCGTCGCTATCGTATCGGTTTCCACTTCGGCGGCTGCGGGCTGCCCGGCCGATGATTTATGAGAACTATGATTTATGATACTGAAGTATAATTAAATTGGCATAACCAAAATATGATCTAGGTACCTACATAATATATAAGAAAAATGTGTATAAAAAAAAAACATTTTTCGGTTTCACTCATGTTTATTTAGTCACATCTATGACCGCACTTTAGAGAAATTAATTAGCCGGCTTATACACTGCTGCGGTTTCCGCATGCGGTGCCGGTGCGCGAGCGAGATAGCGCTCGTCTTCATGTGTACAGCGCTGTCACGCTTGCACACCGTCGCCGCATCCAGTTGCATTGAGATAATTGCCTTAGGGTGCCTTTCCACCAGAGCTATGCTATGCAGCTATGCTATGGATGCGTTTGAATCTACCAATCAACGCGTAACGCCAACCAAAGGAAAGGAGTAGCACCCTTAATCTGCATGTGATCGCGATCCTCAGCAGTAGTGATGTGCCGTGGGAATATTCCCTTGTTCCCGGGAATATTCCCACCTGGGGAATACTGCCGGGAACGGCCCATCATTACTCAGCAGTGAGGGAACGAGAAAGAAAAACAAGATTTAAGTCCAGATGCACCAACACCAACCACTTTTGACGGACTCGTCAGCGTTATCACCTACTATGAAATTTTTCATACAACGTTCAGCGAACGTTTTTACAGTGAGTCGGTGACAGACGGTTTGGTGCAACCGATGCTAAGTCACTATGTGTGACATAGCGTCTTACTACTGTCGAGTAGCACTCTTCTCTCACAGTGCTTAAAGACGGAGACCTAGGCTCTTCAAAACATGTTGCGCGTAATGGCTAAATACCTTCACGTGAGTGAAACCTTAATATTTTATAGTGTTATGTACATATGTCTCCCGAAAGCTCCAACTCAACATCTTATGCAGCCATAGAAGTAGATATAATTGCAAAAAATACAACAGTTTTAACTTAACTGAATTGTCGATGATATTCTCTTTTAATCTATAACAGAAAGAAACAAACATATA
This sequence comes from Pammene aurita, assembly GCA_947086415.1. Taxonomy (NCBI): domain Eukaryota; kingdom Metazoa; phylum Arthropoda; class Insecta; order Lepidoptera; family Tortricidae; genus Pammene; species Pammene aurita. The sequence goes on from OX352297.1 coordinate 22,362,134, forward strand.
CGTGAGTAATAACTGCAGTGCAGTGCAGCGTGTAACGAGAAACTGAATCTTAAAAACGCACTAGGCACGGCTAAGCAACTTATGAACCTAACAGTCCTAACACGCACTAAAATTCTTGTAATGCAAAATAATGTACAGTCACCGGCAATAGTATCTTCCTACACGAAGGCCGCAAAAATATGTGATACGCTCTCATTTGTAGGCCCATAAGAGCGTGTCACATCTTTTTGCGACCTTCCTGCAGGAAGACAAGATACCATTCCCGGTAACTGTATCTACCTACAAACGAGTACGTAATTGGATTTATAAACGTCGGTACTAAATATATTATGATAATTGAATTTTCTCACTTACAGACCCGCAGATTTGACCTTAGCTACAGCTAGGGACATATAAGGTAATCTTAATAGGTTGGCACGATATTTCCAGCGCCAGATGAATCACATGCAGTGAGCGCATGCCCCGACCTTCGTCCGATCTAGAGCCGAAGATATATAGCTATACCGACAAGGGTAATTGTGCTATTTGTACTAAACATGCATTAAGGTCATGATATTATATTCAAACGTGAACCTTTGGCCCCCATTTGCTCCATTCCTACCTTTTAGGATCCTTTTATCACTGTTACTCGATAAAAATGTTAGCTTTTCTTTAACTTAAGAACTTATGGATTATCTCTTCGAAAACCTTTAGGTAGTTGAAGTAGTAAAGAAATGAAAATGAAAGCTTAATTTGAATCACTATTAACAGTTAGCTAGTATACTAACTAAAACTAACTAATCTAACACAATTAATTTAGTTAGTTAGTTAGTGGTAGCTGTGGAGCTAGGATGATTTGTGTAAGATTGTCCCATAATATTTATTATTTATTTATTTAGTTCGTTGTAAGTTTACATCCTCTCGCCATCGAGCAGCCCGTCTGTGTCGGCAAGAAAACAAACATATTTAATTCCAAATGGAGTAGGTAAGCTATTGTTCCGATAACTTACACTTACCACCTCGGTACACGGTCACCGGAACACTTGGAACAATCTCGACACTCCATCTGCATTGTTTCGGAGTAGTTTTACTAAGAAAGTTTCCTTTCTCGCACATTTCAGGTCGATTTTTAAGGAATTTTTATTTCGTTTTTGTTTATTACCGTATATATGGTCATATTATCAATGTGTGACGGGCTATAATATTTTGTTTATGTGGTAAAACGGTTCACTGAATAAAGAGTAGGTATCATTTGTTTCGTCAGAATTATTGACACACTTTTTACAAAAGAATTTGGCAGAAGGACTGATTGAATAAACGATGCAACGTAATTTATATACATCTCCGCATGCATAATCAAAAGTACCCGAGAAATAATTAAGTGCATAAGAAATCACTTTATCTTCCCACAATTTTGCTATTAAGTGTTTATTTTTATTGTCCGGAACACGCAACGTCTGGCCCCTCCTACAGGCGGTTCAAGAAATGTTACAAAGTGACCGATGAGTAGACCGAATATTAAAGAGCTTCTAAAATGTTTAGAATTATGTAGTGGTGAAAATTTTGTTTGTCATAAAGATTTTCATTGTCGCGTATTGCCATACAATCGTGTACACTACTTCCCCGTAAACGTATATTTTTTGTTTTCGTATTGTAGTTTAAAAAAAATGTTACACATAATATTTTTGTTATTATAACATCATTATTGTTTTATAATTTATGAACAAATGCTTCTTAACCATTTTGTATCTTTAACCAGCTGAAGATGATCATAGTTTTAGAATCAAATTGAAATGTGTTTAAACTGTTTAGGTACCTATACAAATATTGAGACATATTGATTGTAAATTTTTAAACAAAATTTTTGGCCAACTCGGAGATTTAATGTCATTGAAATAAGGTTTTTATTTTTGAGAGACAATGTGTAGTGTACTCTACCGTAAGCGATGTTTAGGGTACGTGTTCTTTGCCGCTCTTGTCGGGCACTCAGCCGACGTGGCTGTCGACTATTACTCTCGTCCTCGTCTCAAGAAGTGTTCTTCGCAAACAAAATACTTACCGGAATGGAAAAGCAACGGAATATGAAACGGACTACTTTGATTTCAAATGTAGTTATGCAGGGACTCATACTTTTAGGTACCTATGTACATAGTGAGTATTTAGGTAAATACTCCTAGTACTAGTACTTAGGTACGTATTATAATGTTTGAACAAAATTATATTTTCGGCATATTGGTTTCCCGCAAAGCTAAAATGTATCTACTTACTCGACAAGATAAAATCCGTAGACAACCGATCCCTATGTGTAATTGACGAGCTGAAAATAATTCTATATCAAATCACAAACAAACCGACTGATAGGTGTGAACAATATTATTTCTTCCCACGCCAACACTTTCAACTGATTTAAAATAAATAGAAACACGTTTAAATGGAATCCACTTTTGAACTTAACTGCCGCATGCCAAGTTTCATATTGCAATGAACTTCGTTTCCGACATAGACGCATTAACGTTCGTTGAGTCAGAAAATTCGACGCAGTTGTTGTAAGAGCTTTATTCCTTTCTTCTAAATTATAACCTATAACAAGTGAAATGCATTTGAAAAGGTCAATGTTCTTGGTTATGTTGATCTTAGTGTGTGCAATTGAACCGTTGCCAGATTTTTTTTGCGGAAACCTAGACACTGGCAAGCATTTAAATATGAATTATTCAGAAAAATCCATCTTCTTTTAATAAGTGCCTAGCTACAAGCATCTAGAAACAGAAAAATACACACGTTTGGTTATTTACATCCCGTTCCGTTAGGTTTTGGTCGACTCTCGGTGCTCATTCTAATTTATCTTGTGATATTAAAATTTAAGTTGGCACTTAGGTGTTTGCTTGACTTTGACACAGTATTATCGATGAAGTTGTAACGTTGACTTGGTAAGATGATGTAAGTACGAGCACTGTCACAATAATCCGTCAAAAGTCTCAACAGTGTATTACGATTAATTTATTCATTGACTTTATCGTGACGGAATATCGTTATCGTTACTTAAATAATACAGATTTAGCTTTGTTATTGATTGATTGAGGTATCAACTTTACTCACTCCTTTGTATAAAAGTAAAACTCCTTAAATTTAGCTCAAAAATATTTATTTTTGCAACTGACATATTGTTCTATAAATAGTCGTATTATTAGTACCTACACTATTAGCACTAGAGTTTAGTGCCCTTATAAGAGTTATAAACAAACCTGATCTTAATCCGCACAAACTATACTTGAGATCTGGGACATGTTTTTTGTTATTACCTCAATTAGTACCATTTTAAATAGGTATGTTGCATGTCAAATGTACTAAGAAATATTGCAACAACTATCATTAAAATATGACTCAGCATTCTCAGCAACAGTCAACGCGTTAGGACAGCCTTATTATAAAAGGGCTATAAATTCGTCGGACAATGTTAAAACCCCTTACTCCAGCGTTTTGTTCTGTAATGAAGCTGTAGCAACTTAAACTGGAAATTGGTGTAGATACAATCCGGACTTGGCAGCGTTTTCTTCCGGGGACGTTGTTTATCGACCACTGAGACGGCGGGATGCCGCTGCCGTTGCGCTCAGAATGAAATAAACAACAATGAGTTTCTTAATTTGTATTATAATAAAGTTTTCTTTTTTAAATTACTGAATAAAATTAAGTAATTACAATATTATATTACAAGACCCATCATTGGCAAAACCTTAGAGAGGTTTATGTGCCGATGGGGAGTTCAAAAAACAGACTATTTAATTTAAATGAATTAGTATTCATCTAATTATGTAGAAAAGAGTCTATTTTCTAAATAAATGAAGCTAATTAGATGCTATATAGAATTTGACAAATACATTTTAATTACGTTTTTATATTTTAAATAACTATATCGTATGGCTACATGTCACTGGCTATAGATAGGCATTTCTTTCCTGGGGTAGTAGTAGTGGGAAAGCAGATGATAATGAAAATCCAGTGATTGCTGCGAAGTCCAGACCTATGAAGATATTTATCGATAACTTCTTCTGGCAGTTTATTGATGTTATGCAGGTGGATGTGATAGGTAGGACACTTGTCGAGAAGGAATGATGAAAGGCGGATAAAACAGGTTACTGAATGGTGGCCAAGGTCGTCTAAATGTCTCGTGGAGACCACCAACGTGATGATCAGATAATACCTGGAGCACCAAGGAGAGTTTCGTAATAAACGAGGCCTAAGCTCGTATCTACCTACTAGATAAATGTTGCAAGCAATACGTGTAGCATATACCACCTTTACTGGCTACGTTATAGTAGCAAGTCTATGTAATGTCAAAGGGATGGAAACTGTCCTGGTCACTTTAATTTTCGTGCTAACTGAATCAACAGTTGAAGCGTGAAACGAACGAGAGAGAACGTGAGTTGATTGATTCATTTTCTGGGTACCGTATTTTATGTATTTTGTTTTTAAAAAAAGTATGCTTTGTGCTTTTTAACAGGGTTCAATGCACAATGGCTTTAGAATTAAGTTATGGTTTGGGACTGCAAACCAGCGGTCTCGCTGAGTCTCCATCCATTTCACCACATAATGTTGATCATTTCTTGTCATAAATATCTTTTTATTTATTTATTTAGTGACACATGAAATTGTGGTACTTTTATACCAGGACACAAGATGGTAGTTAGTTGTATGTGTACCTGCTAGACCTAGTTCTCACGATTAAGTTCAAGATACGCTTATAATGCTTGTAACTGTTCAGAATAATTAAAAGATCAGGCACAGGTAGATTTAATGGACTTGGATCTAGAAATCTAGTAAGTAATCCGGCTAACTTGTAGCAATGTCTTAGCAGGATTTATTATCCATTTTGTTTGAATTCAAATGTTATAGGTACGTTCACGATCTCTATTGATGGCTAACTAAGTCGTTATTTTCTCAAGCTTATCCGCAATGTTTGAATATATATATATATATATATATATATATATATATATATATTGTATATGTTTCCGTCCAAAGTTTTGCAACTTAAAAGCTAGAGTTCTTTTTATGTAAAAATCATAAAATGCGAAATTGATTTAAGGGGCACGTCTGCATGCTGCTTACGATAGCTTGATACACATGCTAACAAAGAACTTATTAGTACATTCCTAACTAAATTCTATACGCAATTTTCTCCAAATCCACAAAACCCGACTAATCCAAACCGTTAACTTGTAAAGATCTTAAATAATTGTTCCGGTTGTTCAAACAAAACGTATATATTTTCATTGATTTTGTGTGATGTCGTGTGTTTTTCTACCTTCCGAGTTCCACTAAGTATCTACATATGACATATGTAAGTAGTACTTGTAGTAAGTAGGTGAGTAGTACGCATAGAAATCGAGAACTTGTCCAATCCTACCGTATTTTGCGTACTCTTTTGACTTGAAAAGTAATCTATCTATTCCAGGTTATAAAATGGTATTATTGTAGACTACAATTGAGCAAATTGTCATCCACATCCATTCAGCCGTTTCGTGCGTAAAAGAGAAATATTTTGGAGTCATGCACTTTCGCATTTATAATAGTTTTAATTTTTAATTATTTTGATACTCTAAAGGGAACACAATCGTCCACATTGCTAGCTGTGGTGCACCGCCGACTGTAGGTACCAAGGGCGGAACTCTCTTGTCAGCGCATGAGCCCCTTAGTCTGGGGTGCGGGAATTTAATAAAAACTGCCCCGTGGAATGTATGGGACTGCTTGCCATTTACAATGGCGGGTATGGGATTTATGGTGAATCTATGGAAAATAGGAAGCATTTTCTTTACATAACTTTAATTTATTAATTGTGCATATAAATGTCTTCTCTATTAATTATAAGAAATGGTGCTAAATTTTCCATGTTTTGATTGTATTAAGATACGTAGTAGGAGCAGGTCATTAAATTTTATCTCGCATTAAAAGTATCAACTGTCTTAAAATCGTGAGAATTTGTTGACTTTTATTTCCAAATTTTTAAGCGTAGGAGGCACCACGCCAACAGATTGAATCCAAATCGATTATTACAATCTAAATTGAAATCGCACCAAAGGTTGTCAATTGTCATTCCGTATGGGAAGTGTCACCGGACGCAGCGCCAGTGCGTCCAGGGATTAGCAACCGTTGGTTTAGCCATTATCCGCCCGGTTTGGAAAACTGAAACCGCTATTTTATTTCCACATTAACATAAACGTTACTTGTGCGCTGCCATTCGTATGTATTTTCTAACAAAATGAAGCAGAAAAACAGCCATTTTCTTTTAATTGTGTACGTGATAAGAAACCGAGATGATCTTAGTGTAAGTCAGAAGTCCAACATACTTAAATATTACATTTTACGTTAATGTTAGACCTTTCCATAAAAGCCAATGACTCGCTCGCGTGATACGGGCCCTGGAATCGTTTTATTTTACTGTTATTAGACGTTTTCATTTTCTTTTCTGCCCTATAACTTTGTTATTAACAATAATATTAGCATATATTTATGTAAGTATTATATGTTGCTTCATGTTTGAAATTATGAGACCTGCCTTTTAAAAGCTCCAAGGCCGCGATTAGAAAAATAAACACACACACTGGACAGACACAGCTCCAACCCAACTCAACCCAACTCAACTCAACGCTATAACGACATTGACATTTGCTATTCGAACAGATTTTCATTCAACATTGGTCTCACAATTGGTCACACATTGATCTCACATTGGTACAACATTGGTACAGTTCACTTTATAAACGAAATATGCAACGCGACAAATATATTTCGACACACGTGCAGGTTCACATATCAATAATCTAGACTATATACTTATTGTCTAAGTTACGCCTTTATCGACGTGGCAGATTGTGACAGTAACACTAAAATCGCCATAATTTCTATGAAAATATCTAGGTATATCTTTATGGTTAAAACGTATTTAAATGACGCAGATTAAAACTTATATTTCCAAGCGTTTCTAACTCTATTTAGGGCCTGTTTCACAATCTCCAGATAAACTTATCTGCCAGTTAAAATTATTGCTATCCTTTTCTCCAGTCATATAAAAGAAAAGGACAGCAAACATTTATCTGACAGATATGCTTTAACTGGAGATTGTGAAACAGGCCATTAGTATTTTAATTTAACTCCAAAACACTGAGAGTGGTAGAAACCCTAACAACCCATTTCATCAAGTACTTTTCCCAGTCTGTGGAAGGATGCCAATATTATTCCTTTACCCAAAAAATCCAACCCCAGTTCCTTCTCTGACTATCGCCCCATCTCCATTCTTCCTTTCCTATCCAAAGTCCTCGAACGGCTAGTGCATCAGCAACTAACTTCCTTCCTGAATAGAAATGACCTCCTAAACCCATTTCAATCTGGTTTTCGTCCGGGCCATAGTACTACCTCGGCTCTTGTCAAGGTTACCGATGACATCCGTTTGGGTATGAATGACCAGAAGCTTACAGTTCTTGCACTTCTAGATTTCAGTAATGCCTTTAACACGGTCGATTTTGACATTTTGCTCGCGTTCTTACAGTCTCTTAACATATCGGCTGCAGCGATTGACTGGTTCCGCAGCTATTTGGTTGGTCGTCGGCAAAGAATGAAACTAGATTCTTCGTGTTCTTCCTGGTGCAGCACATCAGCTGGTGTTCCACAGGGTGGTGTGCTGTCTCCTCTTTTATTTTCTATCTTCATTAATTCCATAACTCTTGATCTCTCCTCTTCGTATCACCTCTATGCCGACGACCTTCAAATATATTCGCAGGGTATGCATAGCGATCTCAATTCAGTTATAGAAGCCACGAATCTTGATCTGCTCCGCATATCAAATTGGAGTCAAAATTACGGTTTAAAAGTAAACCCCCTAAAGTCACAGGTAATTGTGATGGGTAGCGCTAAACCTAAACCTAAACTAAGGTAGGTAGCATGGGGTACTAAGAGCCCTGTTACACTTTTCTTTTTTAGTTTTTTCAATAGTTAATTTACTTGCTAAATGAAAAAAAATAACTTGACTAAATTTAGAAACTAAATCATTTAGGAAGCTAACTAGGATAAGTGTAACAGGGCTTTAACTAATCTGTGTTAAACAGGATATGCTATGAACAGTATCTAGATCAAACCAGTTCGTAAACCGGTTTGTCTAAACTCTGACTTCGACTACTTTAGAACCACGACCTTTAGAACTACAACACCTTTATTTTGGCCACCAAATCGGTAATTGTGACCTTGAACTTTTGAGCGTACTTATACAATAACTATATGGACCGTATTCTAATTTTAAAATCATTGAGTAACAGGAGATGACATTTTAAGAAATTTTTTGTCCGAAAAGTTGTAGTGAAAATCACTAAAAGTCTATACTACTCATTGATTCTGTCATAGCTGTCAACCGCCAAACATGGCGCACAAAATTTGTTCTAGATGTCACATCTAGTAGAATACATTATAAATCAATGTTTAAAATACATCAAAAACGCAATCTATCTCAAACATAACTCCAACCACAACAAATAATCAATCAATATTGAAGTTGTATTGGAGTTGTATCGGAATAATTTCCAAGCCGTTCTGATATTTCTGATTCAGACGTTTAGGCGCTAGTTGTATTGCGTAATTTGCGTAGTTAATGCAATGGAGTTGTGTTGAAGTTGGATCTTGTCTAAAAGTGTTTTAACGTTAGAATACGGCTCCCTATCAGAAAATGCACACGCCTATCTATGTACAGTCGTGGCCAGATAATTAAGGACAAGATTATTTTTGCCATACAACTGCATACAAATATGACATTTTAAATTTGATAAAAATATAAATTTTGCTTATGCTATTTATATTTTAAAAAATACTGACGTATCCGTGTTTAAACAAGACTTAATATGGGCCATAAACATCTTCCATAAAATTTGAACTTTAAAAAATACAGACGGTCAAATCAACACTTTTTATAAGTTCATACTATAATTAGGAACGATGTATGAAAATCGTTCCTAATTACAAAAAGTATTGATTTGACCGTCTGTATTACTGTCATGTGCATTTCCCATATTTAGTGCGTGCCTTGTATTCCTTCTGCAGGAGAATTTACTAAAGCTATTAGCAAGTAACTAGTTAATTCTTTTTTAGCGTCAGTGTTTACGATATAATTTAGACAATTTGTTGTGAAATGTTAGGATTTAGCAGTGAGCAATACTTACTAAAATTGAACAAATATTTTAATTCCAAGATATGCTTGTAGATTGTAGGTACTATCGCTGTTCCTTTACGCACTGAAACATTCCTTAACAATTTACAATCCGGCCAATCATGCAAACTTTATCCTAAACTTGATAATAAATAAATAAAGATCACTTACTTATACAAGTCAGATAGACAATGTTTGTAAACCACTGTACCTATTCATGTAGTCTCATCACGTGTCACGGTAATGTATGTAATATGTAATTATCATAATTAGATTATAAAGGTTGACCATGACTGGCTGTCGAAGCAGAGTTGAGTTGTAATGTTATGAAAGCTTAATCAAATTATACAGGGAATTACCTTTTATAATTTTTAAATTTTGTTAGTACACCCAGATTCAAAATTGCATGGACAATTTATGAATGAATTCAATGAATTCATAATGTGTCCACGCAATGCATGCAATTTTGAATCTCTGTACCTGCTATTCATAGTCTAGTGATATACAGGGTGTTTCCTGTAATAAGAGCAATAAATTAAAACGTAGATTCTACTCCTCAAACAATGAAACGTTTGTTCTACAATTAAAAAAAAACCGGCCAAGTGCGAGTCGGACTCGCGCACCGAGGGTTCCGTACAAACCTATAACAAGCAAAAGTTGTAGTATGTTTATTACTTATTTCAATTTAATACCTGTACGCGTTTACGAGGAAAAAGGTAGTAAGTTTAAAATTTCAAAAATATTTTTTGTATGATTTTACTAAAATGTCTACTTTTCGTAATTTTTCCTTTGTCTGTGCTATATGAAGTTTCTTCGTGCCAAGTTTCAAGTTTCTGAGTTTACGGGAAGTACCCTTTAGGTTTTGAGTTTCTTGCGAGTACTCAGTTTCAAAATAAGCGACTTAAATTGCAATTTCTTTTGATTGCGTTGACATAAAAGTTTGGTTTTGAAAGGTCTTATAGGGCTGAGTATTTGACATGAATTTCAATTTCATACCTCCACGCGTTTATGAGGAAAAAGGTAGTAAGTTTAAAATTAAAAAAAAAAAAAAATTTATGAATGTACTAAAAATGTCTACTTTTTGTAATTTTTCCATTGTCTATGCTATATGACGTTGCTTCGTGCCAAATTTCAAGTTTCTGAGTTCACGGGAAGTACCCCGTAGGTTTTGCAAGTGCCGAAAAACTCTAAAATTTGCAGTATAAACGACTGTATCTTTTGATTGCGTTGGCTTTTAAGTTTGATTTTTTTCACAGATTCAAGGGACAATAGACAATAGACAGACAGACAGACAGACGGACAACAAAGTGATCCTATAAGGGTTCCGTTTTTTCCTTTCGAGGTACGGAACCCTAAAAAATGAAGTTCTTATATTGTCTCTTTTTCATACATACTAAATAGTATTTTCAATGTACGTTAAAATCCGTCTAATTGACATTGCTTGTCACTCTTGTCACCCAACAGAAATAATCAATTTCGCAATACATTGCGTGTTCGAATAAACTTTAAAGTGAAATAAAAATCAAATTATAAGTTATTTTTAAAAGTCGCTGAACTAATATTGTCCAGTTTGAGGAGTAGAATCTACGGTTTAATTTATTGCCCCTATTACAGGAAACACCCGGTATAGGTTATTATTTTCAGAATTTTACCGATTTAGTGTATTTTATTAGTAGGGAATATGAGTAATGTCATATTCGACGGCCTCCTAGCCCAGTCGGTAGTGACCCTGCCTACGAAGCAGGAGGTGCCGGGTTCGAACCCTGGTCAGGGCATTTATTTGTGTGTTTATCACGGATATTTGTTTCTGAGTTATGGATGTTTTCTATGTATTTAAGTATTTATATGTATATATCTATTATATATATCGTCGCCTAGTACCCACAACACAAGCCTTATTGAGCTTACTGTGGGACTAGGTTGATTTGTGTAAGATTGTCGTATAATATTTATTATTTGACATCACTAAAAATACTAAGAAACAAAAAGGATCACGTCTTGCGTACACTTTTTAACCCTGTAATATACAATACAATATTCCAACATTAGCACTATAGATATAATTATATGGCAAAAGGCTATCGGTTCTTGAATCTTTTATCTCCATTATGTTGAGCCGGATTTTGAAATTTATGAGCCTTGATTTTTTTTGATTTTTTAAAATATTATCTAAAGAACACTTCTATCGATATTTGAACGCTGTAAATAATCTTACATACTTATACGAAATCTACATATTAGGGTTCCTCTCAGCAATGTGCAAATTGCAGAAATTGCAGAAATGTTCTCGGAAATTTCCGAGAAATTACATGAAAGAAACTTAGAAAGTTCTCTGCGAGAATGTTTCCATGAGAACTTTAACATTTTGTGTAATATATAATATTACACGCCACATATTAGTAAACCAGGCAGGCATAATATTTAAAATGGCGTGTGTCTACCTCGGTTCTGACACGATAAGATTGTTCATTAAATTTAAGTTCCAGAGAATATTCTCCATAGAAGTTTCGCAACTTATGAAACTTCTCCTCGGTACATTGCTAGTTCCTCTTTGACGTCTCTAAAAAAGGAGAGATTTTAATTTTAAACTAATTAACACATAAGTTATGACACTTATGACCCATTAAAGGAATCATCGACTGAGGAATTAATGCGAGGTCTCCATACAACGACCCGGTAGATTTCCCACACTAATAGTGACAACAACGCCATCAGAAAGGCGTTTTGTGCTGAGTTATAAATAATATAGTTAGAATTATAAAAATCATTAGAAAACTAAGGGATTCAAATCGAAGGTCATTGGCGCCAGGGAGCCCCTTAAGTAACGAATATCATTTTAATTCAATATTAATGTAACATCTTAGAAAGTAAATTAAATATGTAGTACACATTCAATACTTCCCTCATATATACCAGCATGACTATATCAATAGATTACACTCGTAACATAAACCAATTCAACAAATTCTAAAGAAAAGCAGTTTTGTGAATTGGCAATTTGACCGTTACCAACGTAACATGACCAGAAAATTCTTAGTGTCCCTTAGTGAGTTGGGGCCAGGAGTTGTTGGGTGGGAGGTGAAAAGCAAAGTCGTAACGGATATAAAGACGAATTAGCTGCCATTGGGGCTACGGTAAATCGGCACGATTATATTTTAGTAATGAATGGTACTCCCATTCATTCACACACGCACGTAGTATTATTATATACGTGTTATTTAATATGTGACATTTGAAGTCCGTTCCCGTTGTTATCCGGTTCGATAGATTCGAGAAAAGTTATTGTATGTAATTTATAAAAAAAATACAGTATGTTAAAATATATGAAAGAAAAAAAGAAAGAAAATACATTTAACGCCACAAATACACACAAAAAACAAAAGAAGTAATAAAACAACACAAAGACGTTAAATAGGATAAATAACGTTTTCCCGTGGAGCGTGCTCGTTTCCTTGCTTGTTCAAGATGGGAATCAGGGGCCTGGTTACAAGCTTTGCCCTCCAAAAATCTAGGCACGCTACTGAGCAACGAGACGTTTAGACTATCCATGTCTCTACGCCTTGGTGCAGTCTGTGTTGCCCCACATCAATGTCACTGTGGTGCCAAGGTCACTGGTAAAGGCCTGCACGGGCTATCTTGTTACAGAAGCGCTGGCCGCATCGCCCAGCACGCCAGTATTAACGATATCCTACGTCGGGCCTTTGCCAGTGCCGGAGCACCAGCAGTGTTAGAACCCACGGGCCTAGCTAGGGACGACGGCAAGCGGCCGGATGGCATGACCCTCGTTCCTTGGAGGTTGGGACGGCCCCTAGTCTGGGACGCCACATGTGTGGACACTCTTGCGCCGTCCCACCTTCCAGGAACCTCGGTCAGGGCTGGAGCGGCTGCTGAAGCGGCCGAGCAACTCAAACGGCGTAAATATGCAGTCATCGATTCGGGCTGCGTGTTTGAACCGTTCGGAGTTGAAACCCTCGGGCCTTGGGGACCCGGAGCTCATCAAATGTTTAGGGAGCTAGCTAGGCGGCTCATAGACGCCACGGGTGACCAGACGGCTGCCTCTTTCCTTGCCCAGCGAATTGGTATCGCTATCCAGCGCGGCAACTGCCACTAGCCTTCTGTGGGCACCCTACCGTGCGGTGCTGAGCTAGCTCCCATTTTTTATCTGTAAATATGTGTATATAGCTAGTTCGATATTTTTAGTTCTAATTTAGTTTATTTCTATTTTTGTACTGCATTTTATTTGTTTCTTTTTAATAAAATTCTATTTGTCTTGCGAGTTTAAAATATAATACACGTAGACAAATTGCATTTTAACAATTAAGTTCCAATTTGATAACTTGAAAGTGGTTGTCTATATTTATTAACTAATTATAATATCTCTAAGCTGTCTCCAGATATCTTGAATATCATATATTTTAGAATGCAGTGTACGTATATTATCGTAGTTTTATATTAAAAATAAATTGTTTAGTAATGAGCACTTTATCCTTAAAACCTAGTTACACATGTTTAGTATAATGCATTTAATTGACTCATACTGTATTATTTGCATATCAAATGTTAGTGACGAAGTTGTTGCTAATTTTAACTTGGAAAGTGATAGCAATAAGACTATTGCCAATTTTTGGTGGTTATCACTTTCCAAGTTAAAATTAGCAACAACTTCGTCAGTAACATGACAAACATACCTATTTTAAGCTGCAGTACGGCGCGGCGACACATTTCATTTCAAGTACAGAAAAAAAATTAATTACTTACTGTTGCAACTTGTCAATCGTGATTTTCCAAATATTCCTATTTATAATCCTTCAACGCCTTCTCATCATCATCATCATCATCGTCCTCTTAGCTCTTGTTCCAGCTATTGCCACAGATTGATAATGACCAGAGCTCTGAATAGGTAGTGCCTATTTACCTAAACTTCGTAGGAGGACCTAACTAAGAGTGGTTACAACCACCAAAAAATATTATTTATTTTTATTGAACGCGGGATTTCCCGGGATTAATGAGAGTACATAATCTTGTCTAATTCACACTTGGGGTCAATTTATTAGTAAAATTCAATAGTCGAGTATGAGTGACTCATATGCCACGACACGCATTTTTCGGCATTAAACTACCGAATTGAACTAATAAATTGAGCCCAAGTGTGAATTAGTGTAGATTATGTACTCTTATTAATCCCGGGAAATCCCGCGTTCAATAAATATAAATAATATTTTTTGGTGGTTGTAACCACTCTTAGTTAGGTCCTCCTGCGAACTTTAGGTAAATAGGCACTACCTATTCCGAGCTCTGATAATGACGATTCTTTCACATGAAGTGACCTAGATATAAAATAAGTTATTTGATTGTTACTTCCAAATGTAGTTTGTTAAAGTCAAACATTAAAAAATGCGCGCAATTTGCTATTGATGAAAAACAATGGAAACAAATCACTAGTGCCACGATACGGTATCGCATGCTGATGAAAGTGTTGGGGCGCCCACTCATCTTGTAATGATCTAGTTCAGCCTAATCTGCTTTGGTCAACAAATATAGGTTGTTTTTTGCGAACTATTGTTTTGCGAATCTCGTATGTGTGTTAATTTAGTTGTTGGCTTACTTTTTGTTACTACTAATTAATAAAGTCCATGACATTGAGTAACAGGAGAAGACATCCCTAAGAAATTATTTGTACCATGAGTTTTAGTGAAAATCACTACAAGTCTGACAGTGGCTGTTGGACCACAGACATGATTACACGCAAGTGTCAAACATTTTTAAAAATCAAATACTAAACGTAAAGGCTCCTTGCATGATAATAAACTGTAAAAATAATTCTAAAAATAAATAGTTATAAAAGCCACGGAATTACATTCCATAGGTAAGTAAGTGCAAAGTTTGGTGTTACATGAATTTAAAATATGAATGTTGGCGGTGCGACGCCATATTCCTTGGCGCACAGATTAATGTCGCAGAAGGAACTCATCATATGTGTTACACTTGATATTGTTTAATAGTACTCAGCATAAAAATATTTACGTAATAAACATGTTTTAAATAAGTACGTTAGGTAATGTTTAGTTCTTTGAACATATATTTATTGTTCAACAAAGGCGATTTTGCTAAATTTGTTAATGTGAGCAAAATACATAGAAATGGTTTTTATGATTTGAATTTGAAACTTAAATATCGAAATATCACCCGTGTAATACGTACTTACACAATGTTTTTTCATCCGTGCGAAGAAATCAATGTCATTGTAAGTTAAAAGCGCTTGTCGGCCAAAATAGTATTTTACTCCATTCGTTCCTAAAATTCTAGGGTAAGGAGCAAAATAAACATTAGGTATAAATAAAACAATAATTTAGTTAATTACGTTTCCTTACAAAATTTGTTTAGGCAGAATATGAATTTTGTCAAAACAGTGTTACGTCAGTTTTGTTAAAGCTACTCTTTGATTCAGTGACAGCTGTCAACGGCCAAACATGGCACACAAAATTTATTCTAGATAGCTCATCTAGTAGAATACATAATACATCAATGGTCCATGAAACAGAAATCGGTGTCATTGCTGTTTCAATTTCATTTGTTTTGATCTGGCTAATCTCTGTACTCTCTCTCTGGTCGTCTCCACGCAAATGAAGAGGATTGTTTTCATTACTGGGAGATCTAGTCTTGGATTGTAAATATGATTTGCTTAATTGCATTTTGTCCTGTGCCTTTTACAATCCCGCGTTTGTGTTTTGATGTGCGTTTATCATAAATATTTTAAATTGTTTGTCAGTAAAAGCTCTTAAAATATTGCCCATTTCAGTTAGGATATTTGGCACACTATAAGATTTGGAATTAAATACTCCTTTGATATTATTATTTATAACAAAATTCGGTACGTACGTTACGTACATTATAATAATTTTACCTATGAACAGTCACCGGTAATAGTACACGAAGGCCGCAAAAATATGTGACACGCTCTTATGGCCCTACAAATAAGAACGTGTCACATATGTTTGCGGCCTTCGTGTAGGAAGATACTATTGCCGGTGACTGTACCTATCAACTATTTTATTCACAGTTCGTATCATGCCATTGTGCTGATTAGATTAATCAACCGAGTTTTAAGCAACGTTTTTGTCACTTCCATTTTTATATTGACCTATTTAAAAACTTTCTCATCTAGAATATTCCAGTTGCACGCTGACTTGAATTTGCTTTCCGACATGTTCTTCCTAAACAGTCATCACTAGCTTCCTCTATTGCAAAATTCTGCTGAGCCAGAAAAACAACTCATTCCATGTTGCGTACCTAATACCATAGCCGCTAGCGTTTTAACTCGATTATCATCACACCGACTTACGGCAAACCTTTATCAATCCTGAAAACAATAATCCAAATTCGTTCAGCTTAGTTAACAATGAATTGGAGACGACCCCAATGATGATGTAAAGACATTACTCTCGTAATGCATTTGTTACACAACCAAAATTGTCGCTTACACCGTTATTCTCGTAATGGACAATGGTCCAGTGTGGCACGACCTTAATTCTTAAAATGGTGCGGTGCCGCAATTTATAACGAACAACGGACACGCGATTTGTTGAGGTATTTGAAAAAGGAAGTGTTTTATAGTCTACAAAATATATTGCCTACATTTTATCTAACCAGGGGGGGCTAGCCAAGATGACAATCGATTGCAGAAAACGAATCGAAACGCTATCTGTCTCTCTGTCGCTGTAATGAAGAGTGAGCGAGAGCGTGTAGCGTTTCGTTTCGTTTTTCTACAAACGATTGTCATCTTGGCTACAGGGCCAGCACACACAGAAAAACTTCTAAAATCCGCGCGCAGAAGTTAATTATAAATTAAGTTCTCGGCATACGATTTCAATGAAATTAGCAATATTAAAAGCACATTAACCTTAACTATGTGGCTCACAATGCGTGACTCGTGCTCGACGATATTAGCGTCCAGCACTATTAAAAATAGAGAGATCACACCGTTAAGATGCCATAACAGACCTGGGCCGCGATTCGACATGGCATAACTGACAGTCGCTTGCGAGACAATTATGATATCACACTTTTGTGACAGTTGAAATCGGGGTGGAACCACTCAAGAGTGATATCTAAAACGGTGGCCATAGCCATAGACAAAACGCTCTAGCGAGACCTACTGACAGATTGACAGTTAGGTGTGGACACGGGTGGACAGGATGGATATCACTCTATCCACTAGCGATACAAGTGTGACATCCACGATGGATATCACTCTATCCACTAGCGATACAAGTGTGACATCCACGTTTCACACTTTGGCATGTCGAATCGAGGCCCTGGCTTTTTGTTAATATTATGAAAGGGCCTCCGCCCCGGACTTCGTCCGCCTAGACATATTTGTTAGGTTTTTAAAAATTAGTAAATGGTAGGTTAAAAAAAATGCCATGTACAGAAACAGTAGCATTACAACTATATGGCTAATATATGTATTCAATAAAATATGAGCAAACAAGTGTCCGCGTAGTTATTAGTACATTACTGCAGAGACCAGTAAGTAAGCTTTCCTGGCTGAGTATTTAGTAGCCGTCCGAGTCGAAGACGAGGACGGCTACAATACGAAGCCAGGTAAGCTGATTACGGTCGAAGCATGTATAGTGCTTTTCTCAAACATGTAAGGAAATAAAATTACTTGTTTAAAGCTTCAGTTACTGGCTGAGTGATTTAATGTTGTATGAAAATCCTTTACGTACGTCGCGCTGAACCTGCCTTGGAATAGAGTCCCTACTCGTCTCTAATTACTAACGTAACAGGAACATTTCCGAGCATGTTTGAGAAAAAATAATAAATAATAAATAAATAAATATTATAGGACAATCTTACACAAACTAAACTAAACTAGTTAAACTAAACTATCAATATTCAGTTCACTCTGACAATAAAACTAGGTATAGTGGTAATTTTTTAAGATGTCGGAAACTTACTAACAGTTCTACCGACAATTCCGACATCTTAAAAAAATCGTACTATATTAATACCTAATATATTTGTAACGGCCTCCTAGCCCAGTCGGTGGTGACCCTGCCTACGAAGCAGGAGGTCCCGAGTTCGACTCCTGGTCAGGGCATTTGTTTGTGTGTTTATCACAGATATTTGTTCCTGAGTTATGGATGTTTTCTATGTATTTAAGTATTTATCCATATTTATCTATTATATATATCGTCGTCTAGTACCCATAACACAAGCCTTACTGTGCTTACTGTGGGCCTAAGTCGATTTTGTGTAAGTTTGTCCTATAATATTTATTTATTATTTATTTATTTATTTATTTATTTATTTATTATTTATACGCTTTTACTCACGCAACAAGTCGAGCGTCATAGTATTAAGTTACAGCATGAACCAACATTATTATTATAATCTAGGTGTATGTATGTAACTACGGTTTTTTTGTTAGGCTTTTTTTACTGCTTTGCAAAGCAAATATCAGTTATTTAATGAATTTCCGTTACCTAAAGGTTGTCTTAAGACCGCCTGTTGTTTACCGCTACTTTAAATTTGCTGTAATTTCTGCACTGTCAAATAAATAGTACTTGTATACTATGAAAAATTTTACGGCTCCTTAAATATTTGAGAATACAAACCAAGAATACTAGTTAAGAATTCTAATAACCATAACAATTAATAGTAATTTCATAGTAATTTGTGTTCTTTTCATATCCCGCACCAACAATAATTCTCTGTTTGACCTGTAGGTTCACTGGTAGAGAATGCCTCTTGGCATTAAGTCCGCCTATTGTAACGGTATATTTTACTGTGCAATAAGTTTTAAATAAATAAATAAATAACCTAATATGTACCCACAAAATATAATAGTTCCTTGATTGTTGCTACGTAGTTAAGCAACTGCCCAAATTCGTCATCAAGTCTAGTATCTTTTACAATGTAACTTGTATTTCATCTGCGACTGCAATAAAAATATCTAAAGCTGTAATCTACTGTCACTAAACCTAAACAAATGGACACAGTATGATACAATTTCACGCAGGATAACAAAGCTAACATTATATAATATAACGTAAACACCACTTTGGTCGAGTAATGTTCACAACACTAGTTATTGTACTTACAAATTTATACATACATGCGAAACTATCCTTTAAGTCCATGGGTTAAGGTAAAAGCATGGGAAAGTGCGTAACGTACACCGATTATGGAAATGAGACTGCGAAAACTAGCTGTATAGCAGAGAAAGACATATTTGACGATGTTCCCCGTAGATTTACGCCCTTTCGTCGTATAACATTAACATAAATTACCTCCCATAGATTCTGCACTATGATAAATAAATTATACGAAAATTCTCGCTTACGGCAGTTAGGCAGTGACATTTTAGCTGAAGCAAAAGAAAGAAGAACATTTATTTTATCGCCACAAACGAATTATACCTACATTAATAAAAAATACACATGAGACGTTAAAATAGGATCCCCACTCGGCATGATGCCGCGGCAAGCCATGGCGCTGGTTTTCAGTGGGGACCTACCTAACCTAATTTGAAACTAGGTAACGATTACCTAGCTCCTACTCACGCAGCGAGGGGAGGTCGAGACACTACCCTCTTTCTCTTTACTATTTTGGTGAAAATACAGGGTTGCACACTCCCCTTACCACGTCATTGGATAATGTCTCATCTACACTTCCCACCATCAATTTTGAGTACATCGATGTAGTAGTTAAATTCACAAGAGCTGGTACCGAATGTCTACGAAAATGTTGACAGCTCGATACAAATTTCACGCCAGCTTTCATGAATCGACCTGTACACAATACACCTTTGCTTATGTTCTTTTCTTATGCTCTATCTAAATGATTCTCGTGTATAAGTGATCTGTGAGTAGAAAAGCCGTCCCGTAGAAATATGTGTTGGTTTTTATAATTAGTCGCCTTCCGCGACGATGTTTATAACCATAACGCCTTGC
Source organism: Pammene aurita (assembly GCA_947086415.1). NCBI lineage: Eukaryota > Metazoa > Arthropoda > Insecta > Lepidoptera > Tortricidae > Pammene > Pammene aurita. The sequence continues at coordinate 22,382,258 of OX352297.1, forward strand.
TTAATAAATAGTATACAAATGTCCAATATAAGTCGTGCTAAATCTAGCTGGATGTTAAATAACTTTCTTTAAGTAATTGTCATTGTAATTGTCGGTATTTGAAGTATCTACATACTTACTCATACTATAGTAACCTCGATAGATGCATATGAATACGTTTAGATGTTACACTATGTGCTCTGAAGTCACTATGCAATTGTGTCAATAAGCATCCCTGCTTGATTCCGGTATTTTCAAGGTATAAGTAACTAAAAATTGGAATAGCACCTTGCATTCGCAATATTTACCCAATATATCATTTATTTTAGGCAAGGACAAGATTAAGGTATTCGGAAAATGAAAAAAATAGGTACATTAACCACCAAGATACCAAAATGAAATACCGCTTTATTTGTGTAAAAATAATACCGGTATTGGGTCCCTGCGAATAAGACAGCCAATTAGAAGCACTCGAGGAAAAGCGTGCTATGTTGACATTCGCAGTAATGTATCAAGTTATAAATAAAAAGGTAAGCATATGAATAGGTGAATAATGCCCGGAGTAAGTACAGAAGACGCTGGTTCAATCCTGGCCCCCAGAGGTCTTGGTCACATTTTTATTTTAGGGCCTTATCACACTTGAGCGATTTGAAAGCAATTTCTATACAAAACTCGTACGCGACGAACTCGCGTCGTGTTCGCTCCCATACAAAACTCGTTCGCAAATCGCAAGTGTGATAACGCCGTTAGTTCAATGAACTTTTGACTGGAAATTGAACTAAGAGCATCCACTTTTAGTCACTATATTCATCATAGGGTTTGTGATAGTGTGACGCTTTGCAGCTCGAACAAAGAAGATGTCAAATATGAGATACACGTTGTTTTAAAGAGGGTACGTGCTTCAAAGGTACTCTTGATAGCAATTGGGGGAGTGTGATATGACAGCTGATTGACATATGTGTCAAAAGCGTTTTCTAAGAATTGAAACGTTTTTCTTATTTTTAAGTGTGAATAAATTTATGTGATTGTGGTTGTACAAGATTTCCGGAAGGGAATCCGGATCAGAAATGTATGAAATTATCCGGATCTGGCGGATCTTCCATACATTTCAGATCCGTCGTGCAAAACCTAGTTGGGTATGAAAATGATTAAGTTGGTCAACGACTTTTGTATGTAAACTTTGTCTGAATTTTCGCGGTGCGCTAATTAGTTTTTACTTATAATTTCATTAAATTCTAAGGTTAAAAAAAACGCAGTCGTCAATTACTTATCCGGGCTAACTTTACCTAATTAGAATCCGCTTTTGCATAAACTAATTTCCAGTAAGCAATTGTCAAACCCGTGAAAGGACACGGTCTCCTTGTTCTCAAACTGTCTGTAATCGGCCGGTCAAGGGCTGACAGTCGTAAATCGTTTGTCTTCACAACTATTGTCTTCGTGAAGGTGGTTACGGCTTTAATTTCAGAAATGACAGTTTATAATGAGATGCGTGAGAGTGCCTTGACTTTAAAGGGGCCTACAGACGTCAACGGTAATCGCATAGACTATATATAGATATGTATTTTATGTATTTATTTGTATAATACGTTATGTGTTTATTAACACTACCTATAGTAACTAGGTTTAGCAACTTCTCCGTAGTTTTGCCGTCATGTAAAAGTAATGTACAAATCTTTGTCTATCATGTCTGAACGATTTCTCTGTTGGTTAAAGGTTAGCTGGAAGAGATCCCTTAAAGGGAGAAGTTGGCCTTTTTTACCTCATTATATTTTTGTTGGTCATGCACTTGTTTTGTGGGATAAAGTGTTTTACTACTACTATCGATATTATACGGAATTTCATCAATTGATCTAATTCGTTGCACCTAAACAGGTAGTCAGCAATGTATTATGTGTATTCTTTGTAGACCCTTTAAAGTAAGTCAAGTAACCAATACAAGCTGATAAAATCTTTTATTATCAGAAAGTAACAAAAATGTGTTGAAGCCCTGACTTCTGTGCTAGGTCGAAACCTGTGTTACAGAGGTCAGTGTCCTCTCCCAGACCTCTAATAAAATAACAAATTTAAAAACAACTGTAATTTATATAAGATAAAAGCAATCAAACCGATATCTTGTTTATTTTACTCAAGGTTTTACCTAGAAATGGGTCAAAGTCTCACCTACTCTTAACGGAAAACATAAATAACGCAACGGAAGCATAATCTCTACAACTTAATCGTAAGATAAGAGAATTACGATTTTATAACTTGAATATAACCGCACCATTGCACTAAATATGTACGAGTACAAGGAAAACCGGCGGTCCGTAGCGACCTACAACCGTATCAAAATACCAATAAAAAGTTTTCTCCGATAATAGTTGGCTAGTATGCAATAAATAGCCAACTTATCCACATTAAATTTCATATTTCGTTGTGAGGTCGCAATGGGTCAGTTGACAGGTGACGTTGGCGATGTCAAATTTGTGAAAATGCTCTTACAAAAGGATCGAGTGAGTTAGGCGGCTTTCACACTGCTGCGGTTTCCGCATGCAGCGCCGGTGCGCGAGCGAGATGTGTATAGTGCTGTCACGCTTGCACACCGTCGCCGCATTCGGTTGCGACGCCAGTGTGATAATCGTTAAACAATTTTCTGGTAAACACTTCCTCATTGAAGGGAAAGCGTATGTTTTTGAAGTGAAAACTTCTTTAGCGGCGCTGTGCACTTTTTGTGATGGGGAAAAAATGTTAAACTCGCGACAGGGTCACGTGACCGACAGATTCGACAGGTTCAGTGTTGCCAATTTAGCACTTTTGGGGCTACTATTTAGACTGACTTAGCCCTAATTTTTTATTCATAATTTTATTCGCTAGTATCCTTAACAGTACCAGGGTCACATAAGACGTTATATAATTACGTCACATACGGTCGCCACAGTGCTAAGCAGGATTGACCGGCCCAGCTAGGTTCGCAAATGTGATGAATACTGTATAGACTAGGGTCGCATGGCACAATAAGATTTCATTTGGATAATTTGATAATTTTTGCATCCTATCAACTAATAGTAGGAGAGCCCATGACACTGAACCTAGTTCGATAAGTCTCCTATATGAGACATGGATATATATCATTAGACGCGTCTTTAATGGGGGAACACGAAATGCTGATGCTGCAATGCAAAAAAAATGGTAGCGTATTTTATTTTTATTTTTTGAAAAAAATTAATAACCCGGTTTCTAGTACGATAAGTCTCCTAGATTTCCTTTGTTCCTCAAAGCAGGGGAGGGGTAGGGCTACACGATAATGCGGTGCTGCAAGCCCCCGTGCGTGGCCTTGTCAGTGGCAGCAGCATCAAAAGATTGTAGATGTATGTAAAAACAAAGCGCCTGATCTTTTAAAATATAAAATCATTTTAGTAACGTAACATCTTGTTGCAGTTCAGGCGCTAAGTTTAGGTTACACAACATCTTGTTTTTGTTATAAAAAGATCACGCGTTATGTTAATTATGGTTTTATAAAAAAAGAAGCTTCCCAGATAATGAATGCTCAAAATGCGGATAGACGCTCGTTCGATAAGTTATAGCCTGATGGGCTCTCTCGTGCTCACTTCAACTATTTATTTATCTAGTCGAGTATAGTCGATAGCAGTTAGATCTCAAGAAAGTAGGAAATCTCGGTTCTTATTTTGGCGTAACGTTGTAATTTGGAGCAAACGATCGGTTCGCGACGCGTAAAATCGACTGAGTTTGGCAGTGGATTTGATCGCATCGCGAAATGATACGTAGTACGTGCTAATTGAACAGTAAGGCCGTGGCTGGTTGACGTCGGTTGCGGCCAAGTGCGTGTCGGACCACGCGTAATGGCGGGTTCCGTACCTTCAACAGATTAAGGAAAAATAATCAAAATGTTGTATCTGCCTTTGGAAGAGGGTTTTAGGAGATAACTCGAGCATGATTTACCCGTAATGTTCAAAACCATTTTCGAAAGAATATGCAAAGATTCCTTAATTTTTTTTCATATTTTTGGAACTCTGGTTCATAAGTTACAGCCCCCTCTATACAATGTTTTAGACGGAATGATCATTTCTGAAAATATTTACTTCATTATAAAATATGTTTAAAAAAGCTCAATGTTATTTCTGAAGACCTATCGATTGATGTGCAACATGTTGATTTTTGGTAAAAAAATGTTTTTGGCAATTAGTTACATGCATAAGTACATGGACTTAAATATTTTTTCAGCAATTTTATTACAATACTAAGTATGGCATACAAACTACAACTAATGTTCAAATTTTATTAAGATACGTTTAGCAGTTTCCGAGTAAAATGGCTGAATAAATAATTGTAATAGTTCTGAATTGTTAAATTTTTAATTAATTAATATAAATTGTCATGTTTGTGTACGATAGCGCAATAAATAAATATTGTATTTTACCACATAAATTATAGTACTTTTATACTGATAATTAAAGCAATTCGTGCAAATTTATTTTCTAACCATTCCAAAATATCAAAGTTTTCACTTCTGCCGGCACTCCCGGAGTGCACCCCGTTGTTTTTTTTTCTTTAATGGACTAAGGGTCGTTTGCATCAAACCGTCTGTCACCGTTAGAACTTTCGTTCAATTCGGGCAATTCACGGTAAAATTATATATATTTTATTTGCCGACTGCAAAAAATGCTCACACTACCAAGTACTAAATACATAACTTTTCACCGTACCTACACACCTACATAAGCCGAATTCTGCTACTCGATGAGGTAGGGTTGCCTACGTCCTACTCTCTAGCAGTCCGTCAATTGGCTAATTGACTATACATACTAGTAAATTTCAAAGATGAAAGAAGTGTCGTAGAATGTATGAGCTCCTTAAACCACGACACTTCTCTTTCCACACAAACTCTAGCGAAGATTCTCTAACTTAATGGAACTTGGCTTATACCCATAAACCTATTTAAATTTCTTATGGCTAAAGATCAAGTCAATCTTTAGCAAGCACCTGCTCTTCCAATTTTGGTCGGCACCGTCAATTTTGTGCTATATGAGTATTAAGATTATGACACTTTATAATTGTGGTATTGTGAGGCGTTGCTACACTAACCAAATATGGACGATGACGGTATGTTACATCGATAAAAATTTCGTATTATGAAATGTAAATCCAATCGTTTCAAAGTAACTTATCTCAGGGCTTTATGTTGTAAGAAAATTTGTGTGCAGGTACCGGCTTGTCCCAATTGAAAACTATGGTTGACTGGTAGAGAATGCCTAAAGGCATTAAGTCGGCCCTTTGTACTTTTTTTATGTGCAATTAAAGTTTAAATAAATAAAAGAAGTAAAACTGCAGTAAGTATAGTAAAATTTCCTTGATCTACAAAAGTGCATGGACACTCATTAATAATGTGTCCATACTCTGCAGATCGCTGTACATTCTAACACATTATAATTATTTATTATTGCGCTATATATCACGCTATAGGTATAAAAACAAACTCTTGACATAAAATATTCCTGGCTGCTTGCAATAAAGAGATTGAAAAGAAAGGTTAATTAAAACCAGATGTATTCCTATTTCAATCTATTCAAATGAACATGCACCTGCGGTTCTGAATGCATCCCTCTCGTCTGCATTTAAATGACTGCTAATATAGATTTAAACAGGTACTGAATAGGGTCTTTATAAACGCTAATTGAAAAACTAATGTATATTATAAGTATTATAACATTGCGGTAACGGTCAACATGAAGAAGAATGTATATCATAAGGTACAGAATAGGCAAGATGCAAAATTTTCATTTTTGCTTTAATTTGCAAGAATTGCACGTAGAATAGACCACCACTGATTAAAAAATTAAAAACTATAATTTATAGTAAAAAAATGCTGTTACAAACTGACAATTTACATTTTCGCGTCTAAACGGATCTACAGTTCCTATGACGTCACTAATGTGTGTCAGTGTCACTCGTCATAGTCGTGATATTTGTTCATCCTTGGTTCTATGGATGGTAGAAGGTAAGGATGACAATCTCTATGTTGTAAAAGTGTCCGCCAAAAGGCGTTAAATTCCGCCATGCCATATGAGATTGTCATCCTTTACTATACCATCCATAGTGGAATAAATAACAGGAATGACGTCACCAGACGATGATTGGTGGATTAAAATAAGTTCCGTTTTACATTACTTCAAATCGTAATTATTGTTTGAAATTAGTATAAATTAAAGTAAAAACGTTTCAATAGCTATTATTTTATGTTTTTTCAATATGTTGATTACAAAATAATAATAGATTTAGATTTATTTATTTCATAATAATAAATTATAGTACAAAATGGTCTTAGCCTAATCTATACAAATTTATATTATGATCGTCAAAGCAGTGAAAACAAACATATTTTATTGATTGATTACTTAATTACATTTAAATGGCACAAAACTATAAAAACTAAGAATAAATAATAAAATACAATATCAGATTAAAAAATACACACATGTCAATAAGAGATATAACAATAATAAATACAATTTCAAAAGATATATTCAAAGTCAGTTTCTAATATTGGATGGCAAAGTCATATATTCATTTACAGAATATAATGGATTTTCCAATAAAAAGTCTCTCAATTGGCGTTCAAATGCTTCGTCAGATGGTTCAGTTCGCAACTCTGTAGGTAGACGCTCATAAAAAGTGGGTCCAATTACCCTCGGATTTTTGAGTGAAAGTGCCTTGTGACGCGGCACTGTACCACAGAATAACTAATAGTACTACCGTACAGAAAATTCACTCCTTAACAAAAGTCAGATTTAGGTATAAAATTATACCTATACTCGCCGCCTGCAAGCAAAATTAAAACTTATAACCGCGCACGAACCGTGAATCTTCTTTGCGCGCCGCAGTTTTATGACCGAGCTGTGAGCGTCGGCACGGGGTTGGCACTTGACAAGTTTTTGTACCTATACCTACTGATTTATTATTGTTAGATAAATATGTAGGAATTACAAACGTTGATTATGTAAACACGAAATTTTTATCCGGAGATAGATTTTTTTATAGGGATTATGTCTGATTCTCACGGAAGTAGGTATGCCACAGCCGTATTCCTTTGAAAATATGTCGGTCAGTTCCTAATATTATTTCTGGGCAACCGATATTCAATAAATTAAGGATGTTTATTTTAACTATTACTAAGTAAGGACTTTGGGACCTTTCAATATCGTCCGGAATTTAAAAATGTTATTTCTGCTTCCTTGTTCTTCCGTTTATTCAGACATCCGTAAATACATATTTTATACGGATTAGATCGAAATAGGTTTCGAAGCCATTGTGTATTTTAAATTTTGCGCGAGCGCCACGTGACACGACTATCGTGCGAGCCGAGCGGCAGCCCACTGCTATACGACTCCCCGGGAGGCGCGCCGGCCAAATGTACCTAAACTGCGTAGTGAAACCCCCCTGAGTGTACTTAGTCTCCCCGTAGATCGGATTTGTATGTTCGTAACCTTGATACGTTTGAACATTCGTAAATTATTGCGTACAAACATAAGTAAAGTGAGTAGTGCGTCATAATGCCATTTTGTTTAAACAGTTTTCTACATGGATGTCGGATATGGACTCCGGCCACTGTTCGAATCGCACGCTTTTGGACTATCAAGGCTCGCTTTGCGTTTGTAGAATTTCCCCAAATCAATGTTCCATAGGATAATAGGGAGTGAAAGTGGGAGAAGTATACGTCTTTCAGTGCTTTATAATTATTATACTGCATCTTCCCTATTATATTTTAGGAGCCATGCCATTTGGTTATTTAGTACCTGTTAAGGTTTAAAAGCGAGTCAATGGTATGAATCTATGGAAGTATCCCTTCTTTGGGAACTCTGTTGTTAGCTATATATTATAATGCCTGTAATAGACGGGTCTACAGCGAATCAAAACTTATTTATCTTCGTTCCGACGTTTCGACTTTCGACACAGGTTTCACTGGTCATTTTCGCGGACAAACGAAACGTCGTCATCGACGTCTTCGTCGTTTGTGTCAAAACTTCGCAACTTTATGTAAATAAATTTGATTCGTTTATTTCAGTGAGGTACATTTTAGTTAACAAAACACGAAACTATTAAATGTTTCAATGATTATTGCTTTCAAATGTTTTATTTTTTAGCGACACATTAACTTCTGGGTTTGAGTACCTACATTTGTACTAGATTTTATCCAAAAACCGTTGATAAGTTTGCATCTTCTTAATCAGCCTTGCTTTTTGTCAACAGAGCATGCCGCTGCCCGCGCCCCCGCCCGCTTAAGGCATGAGCGGCCGTGGAGCGGGCGGGCAACGCTGCCAGCTGATCTTGCAGCGTTGCCTCGCGATCCAGCTCACCAAGCCCGGCAACGCGCCCGAGGATTTCTGGATGTACGACTCAGGGTATCTGCTCTTCCAGGTTAGTATCGCTTATTTGTAGTACTTACTATTTAGCGGCCTCATAGCCTAGGATTGTAATCTTGGTAAGGGCATTTATTTTGTGCTTTTAAATTATTACGGATCTGAGTCTGGCAGGTATTTTATGTATTTAATTATTTAATCTATATAATATCTATAGTATCCATAACATCGTCTAGTACCCACAACACAAGCTCTATTGTGCTTACTGAGGGACTAAGTCGATTTGTGTGAGATTGTTCCATAATGTCTATTTTATTGCAACTGCCACATAATGATGCTAATCCCTTGACGATTTTTTTTTCACTTTGACACACTAACAATAAATTGTCTAATTGTAAATGCCATATTTGAATTTGTAGGTAAGGCATGTACTATCGGGTTCATAATTGTATACCCAATTTATCAATGAATTCATTCATAAATTGGGTATGCAATTATGAACCCGCTGGTACATGGTAAAGGGCGACTTAATTTGAATCGTCAGGAACTCCGGCATAGCGTACCATACCTACTCTACCGACCTTGCTTCTTCATCCGCGAAAGGGTTCTATATACGGAAACAAATGAAAGTACGCGCACTAATTACATATAAATTAATTCATCTTTACCTTCTAGAGCTTTGAGCATAAAAGGAACGGAAACCCAAGTATCCTTATTTCTTGTCATGCACACAGAAGGCCTACCCATAATTGATTACTTACAGTTAATGGTCAACATTTATGGTATTAACCTAAGGGAGGTTATAAAAAGTTCCACTTGCTTCTAGAACTCTTAACCTAAGCCGACCCCATGTTATCGAGAAACGTGAACAAGTGTCTATTTATTTGGATAGTACGATAGAAAATATAAATCTTATTTTAATAAAATATGTTTACCAAAAAGTGACATCTTAGAACGACCATTTTGTACTATTTATGTAAGGAGGGTAGACGCGCTTAAGAGGGTAGATGGCAGGTGGACTACAAATAAATTTTGCAGCGTCATCATATCAGCCGAAAGACGTCCACTGCTGGACATAGGCCTCCCCCAAAGAGTGCCACAATGACCGGTCCTGCGCCACCCTCATCCAGCGGACTCCCGCGACCTTCACCAAGTCATCAGTCCACCTTGCGGGGAGTCTACCCACGCTGCGCCTTCCGGTACGTGGTCGCCACTCGAGAACCTTTCCGCCCCAACGGCCATCGGTTCTACGAGCAATGTGCCCCGCCCACTGCCACTTTAGTTTAGCGATTCGGAGGGCTATATCGGTTACTTTGGTTCTGCTGCGGATGGCCTCATTTCTGATGCGATCACGCAGAGAGACTCCAACCATAGCCCTCTCCATTGCCCTTTGGGTGACTTTGAGCTTTCTTATGAGGCCCATTGTAAGCGACCACGTTTCAGTACCATATGTCATCACTGGCAACACACACTGGTCAAAGACTTTCGTCTTGAGATACTGCGGAATATTGGACAAAAAGATGTGCCGTAGCTTCCCGAATGCTGCCCAACCGAGTCGGATCCGTCGATTGACCTCTTTTTCGAAGTTGGATATACCTAACTGGACAGTATGTCCTAAGTATATATAATCGTCCACAACTTCGAGTGTAAAGTCTCCGATTGTAACGGGAGTTGGTGCTACATGGGTATTTGACATGATCTTCGTCTTATCCATGTTCATCTTTAGACCAACTCGCTCGGAGGCTTTACTGAGGTCATCGAGCATCGTACTCAAATCCTCCATGGTCTCAGCCAAGACTACTATGTCGTCAGCAAACCGAAGGTGAGTGATGTACTCGCCGTTTATGTTGATGCCTAGCCTTCTCCAGTCCAGAGTCTTAAAAAACATCCTCCAGTGCAGCGGTAAACAGTTTAGGAGAAATAACATCTCCTTGCCTGACTCCCCGCTGCAACGGAATAGGCTTCGAGTTCTGGTCCTGGAGTCGGACTGACATAGTGGCGTTGCTCCACTTAAATATTCAGTTATTTCGTAATAACGGCGCACGCAAATGTGCCGAAATATTGGGAACTCGAAAAAATTGCAAATACCCCGTTACAACTTTGTCCAAATTGCCCTTGTAGTAGTTGTAGAAAGGGCGTCAAAATGAGGCTAAAGAACTTTAAGCATTACCTAACGTTTTCAAATAGCCCAGTCGCGAAAAACATCTGGAAAGTAACACTGTATCTTTACATGCAGCGAGCAATCGCAAGCACGTATCGTAAACTACTGCCGTGTGCGGCGGACGTGTTTATTTACCGAACAGCTGACGCGCTCCGTGTGGTCGGTTACAGGGGTGGAGGTACGTCTGATTTATCTGTTATTGGATTAAATTTCACATTCAAAGAATTTTCTGAGATACACCACATACATAACACATGGGATAAGAAAGTAACTTCCGCTTGTAAATTGTCACTTACTAGCTTTATTCAATAGGCCACAGCGTGGTGGTGAATGAATCAAAAATGATCATTTTTCAATCACTGAAACCTCTATAAACCCGATATATGTGAAGAGAAGATTATTTTTTTAATTATTAAGATTATTTCTTACTTATTCTTGTCAAAATTGCAAATATGATGAAGTCAAGTTATATTTATTTAATAGTCGTTATCATTTGTTTTGTTATATATGAAATTTTGGCAATCAATGTATCCCAGAGTTAATTGAGAAAAGTTTTCCCCTGTTTTGCGCCTCTCATCACGGCTCATCCAAGCATGGATATCCTTTGTAGTTCTTTGTAGACGGCCGCCAATTTGGCATCAATTAATTATGAAACGTGGGGTTCGTAGATATTTTTCAAACGTTGACCCTTATGTTTTTAAATGTATATCAAGACTTCACAAGAATCTATTGAATCACCTCAAAATTTCAGATTCGTGCTCCAAATTGTCCAAAGTTCCCTCAACAAACATTGTGACTTGCCACGTAAACAGTACTAACATATCCTGTTAACAAAATTGTATCTTATATCTTTGCAACAGAGCTTACAATTGTGTGAACGATTGTTTGTGTATGGCCGGTGATGGCTCGCGTATAGCCGGCCGGTTACGCTTGTTTATGCTTCCTCAACGTTAATTAACGCTTTAAGATGAAATGCTGTTTAGCTAATTAGTTACCATAATTATTGGGAAAATGTAATCCGAGAAAATGTAACACATTACGAGAGCAACGAAACCCCTCTATTTCATTTGCTAAACTATCCTTATTATTTGGACATCGGGCAGCTTAATCTTTCTTTATTCTTTTTAGGGTTCCGTAGTCAACTAGGAACCCTTATAGTTTCGCCATGTCTGCCCGTCCGTCCGTCCGTCCGTCCGTCCGCGGATAATCTCAGTGCCCGTTAGCACTAGAAAGCTGAAATTTGGTTCTAATATGTATATCAATCACGCCGACAAAGTGGTAAAATAAAAAGTGGAATTTTTTTTTATTAGGGTACCTCCCCTATACGTAAAGTGGGGAGTGATTTTTTTTTTCATTTCGACCCTAACGTGTGATATATTATTGGATAGGTATTTAAAAATGAATAGGGGTTTCCTAAAATCATTTTTCGATAATGTAAATATTTTCGGAAATAATCACTCCAGAAGTAAAAAAATATGCGTCCCCCCCCTCTAACTTTTGAACCATAAGTTTTAAAAATATGAAAAAAATCTCAAAAGTAGAACTTTATAAAAACTTTCTAGGAAAATTATTTTGAACTTGATAGGATGAATAGTTTTTGAAAAAAAAAATACAAAATAATTTCTGAACTAAGTTTGTAATTTAACCGTATAAGCAGGTGTTTATTGTACCTGTAATTTCTACAAAATTACAATGAAATGACGTGCTTTCAAATAAAGTAAAAACGGTGAAAATCGGTTTACGCAATAAAGAATTATCCCATAAAAATAATCTTCCATACTTTATGCTCGCGCGCAATAATTTACTTAATTTGCCGATAGATGTCGCTGTACGTGGAACTCTCATATCATATCCTACATGGCGGTGTTATTAACTCTTAAGTGGGGACACTTACTGTGACGGACGGAAAACTACGGAACCCTACAGTGAGCGTGGCCCGACACGCTCTTGGCCGGTTTTTTTTCTTTTTCTTCACTCTCCGTCTTCTCTGTGTATTAAATATTTTTGTTCCTGCGTATGTCGCATATGTCGCTCGAATCTTTTTTTTTTTGTTTTCATATTGGATCAGTTCGTATTAATAATAATTCCATACGAAATGATACGTTTTCATCGTCCTTCAGTGCAGCTAGGCCGCGCTAAAGCTTTAAGAAGATGGATTCTACAAAAGTTTCAGAAAATTCGAGCTCAAAATATAAAGTTAGCAACTTAACAGTTAAACTTTATTCAAACGAACAGTTTACAATAACACATGTAATGAAAATTATATTGATTCAAATGCAGTAGACTGTCAGGATTCTTACGAGCACTTCATATTGGCTATGCAAATATTCACCTCGACCAATCCGTAAACGTCCAAACTGATGACTGCCTTAAATTATTTACTGCCCATGCCGAAGCTGGTTGATAACTGGAGCGGCATTCAGATGATCAAAATATGTTATTGAGTTTATATTCATTTTTGTTCATACAGAAATTTCGGTTATAAGAGATGTGTATTTGCAACCAAAATAAGAATATAATTTGCCAGGACCCATATTCCCTTGAGATTTTCATAGCAACGTTGTGAGATTTTTCTGGTCGAACTTATATACTCATCCATCACTCAAATTTAGCTTAAATGGCTTTTCCAGTTGTACGAGTATACAAACATCTGTACGATAAAACATAAAATACTTACATGTGCATAAGGTTACTCAAAGATTCGCTGTAAGAGATCTCTTAAAGGGATAAGTTCGTCTTGGTTATTTTTATGTTAATTTTGTACAATAAAGACTTTATACATAATAAGCTGATAACCGTCTGTTCAAATGAAAACCGAAATTTGTGTTTTCTACTTAGTATATGTATTATCATATTGGACAAAAATAAGTAGGAGCTGATTTTAGGAAGACATGAAATTGTAAACAATTGGGATACGGTATTTTGGTAATTCGTGTACAAGTCGTACACGAATGGCCAAATAAATTCCATTTCGGTCGTACAGTACGACCGAAATGGAAGCCCTCAGGGTCCCAATTCGCAAACCGAAAACTGACAGTCACTAGTGAGACCACTTTGACACATTCTTAGTGATGTACCGTGGGGATGATTTATGAGAACTATGATTTATGATACTGAAGTATAATTAAATTGGCATGACTAAAATTTATCTAAGTACCAACATAATATATAAGAAAAGTGTGTATATAAAAAAATCAGTTTCACTCACGTGTATTTCAAAGTGCGGTCACATGACCTATTACCGCACTTTGTGGCTTTCACACTGCTGTGGTTTCCGCATGCGGCGCCGGTGCGCGAGCGAGATAGCGCTCGTCTGCATGTGTACAGCGCTGTCACGCTTGCACACCGTCGCCGCATCCGGTTGCGGCGCCAGTGTGATAATCGCCTTATGCTGCATGTGATCGCGATCCTCAGCAGTAGTGATGTGCCGTGGGAATATTCCCTTGTTCTCGGATATATTATAAAGTGTGTAAGATTTTTTTCATATTTTTTTGACTCCTGATTCAAAAGTTAGAGAAGGATGAGGCAGACCAAATGATAAACACACAGAAATCATAAACAGATTTTTAAAATCGAAATGCCGCACCTTGTAATAATCCAGTTAGTCCCAATACATCTCGTGCTTTCGGTTGCAGCGGCCATTGGTTGTAATCGAGTAATTAATTCAATCGTGCATTGCCCCGGCCTGCCCGAAATGCATTTAGCTTTGCATTAGTCGGCTTATTGATTTGTAACTTTCATTAGATCGAGCTTCGCTACGGTACACTTTTGAGAACCTTATTATAGTACATATAGCTTGACTAATAGATTAATAGTTCTTTTCGAATGTGTATTTACAAGCTGTGATTTTGTATAAATAATGGTGGTAATCTTTATTATATCTATTTTGGAAAAAAAAAATATGTTATTTCCAATAAATAACTTACATACCAGTTTAGAATGAAGTTTAGAATTTTATTAAATATATTTTAAATTTAAATATAAAGTCATCAATCTTTATTATGTCAACCTTCTTGTATTTATATGAAGCGCTTGTAACATGCAGGCTGACTCCTAATTCGATGTACCTAGGTATTCCTTTAAGGAGCTCTGTTATTTTTGACCCCCGATTAGTAGGGACTTATTTATTGGGAATTAGGGGTTAATTGAATTCTAACTTAATGATATCATGAACGCCAAATGCCTACATTATTATTTAAGGGTAAGCAAGTCATTAATGTACATAACTGTTTTATCTCGCAGACCGGCAGCACAGAGATCAAGCAATGTAATTATAAATTACCGAATGTATAATTATAAATTACAGGATGTCGTACACGAGGTCAGAGGCCTATGCCGATCTTATAATAGCCGTTGCATTGTAATCTCAGGATTGGGTTACGTGATCGAGAATGCAGCTTAGTCGATAGGGATGTGCTTAGATTAGATTGAGATTTTTTTTTAATGTGGGCTATTTAGCAGGAAATTAAAACACACGGTAACAAAAAGGAGTTAGGACTAATAAAAATGGTTGAATATAAATTTAATAATATATATGACAAAACTACACTTAAGAGTACTAGAAAGAAGAAATAATAGTGGACTGAGATTGGAAGGAGAGGTATATGATATAAGTACTGAGGTTAAAACATTTGGGTGAAGGATAAGTGAGAGTGGTGTTGCGTCGTATCAAAAAATTGATGCACTGCCAATTTGCCAAATATCTGAGAGACACGCCTCTGTCAAGAGATTACAGACAATGTCCGATACTGTCCCATCTGTACTTCAATAACAATGACATGACTATGACGTGACGAACATACCGTCAAACTGGAATCACTTCAAACACTAGCTTGTTATAATTATAACTCGTTGTTAACAGGAAAATAATATTTAAAATTAAGAGGAGACATAAACCAGTAGTTTAATATGTTTGTTAGAAAACAACGGAGTAAACTAAAAAGCACTTAACTTTCAAGGGTGCATTACCAATCCCTCTTACGAAAAGTATCGCGAGTTCAAGTCAATGGGTTCCATTGACTCGGAACATAGCGAGTACTTCACTAGCTTAATGCTACTGAATAGAAAGTGCACGTACAACCGCTGACTCCTGGGTCAACTCGGTATTTATAAATCAGCTCCGTGCATCATATGAGTTATGGACCATGCTTTACTTCGGTTAGTGGTATTGGATACATGGGCGTTTTCACGTCGTAAGTTCAACTTTTGTATGGATTATGAGGATCTACAATAATTTTAATAAACAGAAAAGAACCGACTTCACTTAGCCTCTACCTTTCTCGAGCAGCTGTAAAAATACTCAAATCACTTCCTATAATAGTTGAAGAGTTCCCTCGATTTCTTCAGGATCCCATCATCGGATCCTGACCCGATGACAATGGGACGAACTGTGAAGTATACTTTCAAACAAAAAAGAATTTTCGAAATTGGTCAAGCCGTCTTCAAATAACCGGTGAACATACATAAAAAAACAAAGAAATCTTCGAAATCTTGTAGTCGATTGTGGCGCAATTATTATTATCTAATGCGAACTTAAGAAAAGCGTGCCAAACATATGACAAAAGCTCTCAAAGTTTTAATATCCTGAGCCAAAGCGCAGACAGAGATGAAATAAATCGGTCTCAAATAATAAATCTCCCAACGCCTGTTTGTTTGTCTGTTCCGATCTTTCTCCGACACCAGTGAACGATTTCCGCTGCCCCTTACGACAGGAATGCTTTCAGGATTGCTTCTTGGCTTTGTTTCAACGCCATTTATTAAATAAACTTTGGCATTGATGCCTCAATAAATAAAGGATGAGAATAATGTTCGAACGGTGGAAGATTTCTCATCTTTGTATGAACTTTAGCCCGTAGGTATAGACAATATAAAATTGTAAACGTGGGTTGGCATAAAAACGAGTTTATTTATTATAGATAATTCATATCAAAACATTTGTGTCTTGTTAAATTTAGCATCTTCACTATTTCTAACTCCATTTCTAAGTAAAAGTGGTCTTGTGACCCCATATTTTACGGAAAAACAAATATTCCGTACACAGCCGTGTGTCGAAACAACATGTGTGCCATTTTAAACATTACCTCACTTTCAGCTGAAACGGATGCCATTGTGGATTTTCTTTTGATGCCCCTAACAATGAGTCGTGTACTACTTGCCTATGTTACATAGGTCTTGCGTAGATTTTCGGATTTACGAGGACTTTAAAATAAAATGGGACTTAAAGTTATTTACAATTGGTTAAGTATATGTCGGAGAGGCATGGGTTCAACCATCAACACGTTCGTAATTTATGATTTAATATTTTTTTTACTAGTTAAGCGTTATTACTATTACAAAAAAGGTATAGTATTTACCTGAGTGATTTGATAAATTACAAAATTCTTCACTTCAGAATCTTTTACGGCGTGTTTTTGTTATAGAGTTTTACGACTTTTCACTCTACATATACCTAGCTGCAATTAAAAGCGGGCCAGACACTATTACATATTCGAGTATTTCTAATTTGATCTTATGGTTTCTGATGAATTCAAGGTTCGGCACGTAACAGACAGCTTTTCGCGTAAAGAATGAAAGCTAATAAAAAAAGTTAAACCTTCAAAGGTCATCATAATGGTTATTAATTTCATGCCCACGTAGAATTACCCCAATATTTTAATCGCTAGCACATCGCTTTCCTCCACCAAGGACAAGGTTTTGTTTTAAGATTACATCTGGTTTTATAAGTTGATTGAAATTGTACGTTAATGAGAACAAATTGACACGGTCTATGATTGTTTATTGATTATTACAAAATGGCGCGCAAATTGTGACAGTTTTGACGCGTGACGGATAATTTTAATAGCGAAAAGTCAAGGTCGACCGCCGTTGCAGATTTAGGTACATACGGATTCTTGTTTAATTCTGTTATGTATTTTATTTACGGTAATTAGGATTAAACACGACAACTAATTAAACACATAGCGAATTTTAAATGATGCATATAAATATATTCAGGTTTCATTATCATATATTACATTTTTAATTTTACCTTGTATAGACTTGTATCAAAGTCTATTATAAACTTCTGTTAATACACATACATGACAATGTTGCCGTAGTTTATATTTAATGCAATTACTTACAGTGCAACGTAACTCGAGTTCCTGTATTGAGTTTATGGTCATTAGACCGTGATTAGACATCACGTTAAATCAAGTCAATAGATATTTTATTTTATAGACAGTATAAATTAATAATGTGCCAATTAAAACCCGATTAACCTGACTGGATATAGGAGCATAGGAAGTAGGAAGGAATGGATGTAAATATTGTAAATACAACCACCACTTCTTGATTTCGTTCTGTGGCCTTAATCTACAGTTTTTACTTAAACTGTAAAAAGATTATGGTTTTTAATATTGGATATTTGAAATTGATATTGATCTGCAAACATAAAGTCAAAGTGGTCGAGCGAAAACTCCACAATAATTTCCTATTATTTGTGTAGGAGAGATTAATTCTTCTCCTCTTCCTCATGTAGCGCTAGCGCACGGGTCGGCAAACCGCGGGTCGCGAGCCGTATGCGGCTCACTGAAGGGTCAGTTGTGGCTCTTCGAATTCCCCTAATTTTTTTTAAAAATCAAATATTACAGTAAAAAACATAAAACAGACAACTGCGGCTCTATGAGCTTCCGAAAATTCCATATTATTTCCGCCATCAGGTTTTTTGTCAAAAAAGTTTGCCGACCCAGGGGTCGGCGCAGGCGCTTGCGTATTCCTGTTGCATTTTACGAGTAGGTATGTGCCAAGGCTTCATCATCATCATAATTTTAAGAGCCTGGCTCTTGTCGATGGAGTAATCGCTATTCCGTTCTGTTCTCCGCTAATTCTTTTAGCTCTTGATACGTCCTGACGTTGACTATTTCTTTGGCTTGATCTAGAAACGGACTTCTTGGTCTTACTCGGCCTCTTCGTTTTGGTATTCTCTCTTCAATAATAGTTTTTATGTAATCGTCATGATCAGGTGTCCCAACATATTTCCCCTTCTGTTCTCAATCGTTTTTAGCAGGCATCTGTTCTCTCCTACAAAATTTAGCACTCCTCGTTCGCTTTTTTATCTAGTTAGTTTTTAGTTAGTTAGTTAGTTATCCTGGGCGTTTTTCCGCAAGTCGACATGCAGTGTTCCTTTTTTGCGTGAAACGGGGGTAGCACTATTATTCCAACCACCCCAGCTCCTCAACGAAGCCCAGCAGAGCTTTCAGGTTGCCTGCCGCCTCGCGCAAGGTGCCTGGGGTCCCTAGGTGTTTATTTCTGTATACTTCTACCTGTTTGCAATCTAGCAGAATGTGTTTTGTTGTTTCATCCGTCTCCATGCATGCTCTGCACATGGGGCTGTCTGTCCTACCTATTGTGAAGAGGTGTTTGTTTAGTGTGTTGTGTCCTGTTATCAGTCCCACTAATTTACGTAGCTGGGGTCTTCTTGTCCTCAAAAGTGTTTTGGTAAGTTTGCTTTTTTATCTATCTAGCTATTCCTTCCATTAACAGTCTAACTTAAGCAATCAAATCTTTACCCAACCTAATCATAAAAAACCGGCCAAGAGCGTGTCGGGCCACGCTCAGTGTAGGGTTCCGTAGTTTTCCGTCCGTCACAGTAAGTGTCCCCAGTTAAGAGTTTTTGAAAGCACATCATTTCAGTGTGATTTTGTAGAAATTACAGGTACAATAAACACCTGCTTATACGATTAAATTACAAACTTAGTTCAGAAATTATTTTGTAATTTTTTTTCAAAAACTATTCAACCTATCAAGTTCAAAATAAATTTCCTAGAAAGTTTTTATAAAGTTCTACTTTTGAGATATTTTTCATATTTTTAAAACTTATGGTTCAAAAGTTAGAGGGGGGGGGGGACAAATTTTTTTTTAACTTCTGGAGCGATTATTTCCGAAAATATTTACATTATCAAAAAATGATTTTACTAAACCCCTATTCATTTTTATATACCATCCAACAATATATCACAAGTTAGGGTTGAAATTTAAAAAAAAAACACACCCCACTTTACGTATAGGGGAGGTACCCTAATAAAACATTTTTTTCCACTTTTTATTTTACCACTTTGTCGGCGTGATTGATATACATATTAGTACCAAATTTCAGCTTTCTAGTGCTAACGGTCACTGAGATTATTCGCGGACGGATGAACGGACGGACAGACATGGCGAAACTATAAGGGTTCCTAGTTGACTACGGAACCCTAAAAATTGGTACTTGTTAACACACTTTACGAAAACGCTTGTCATCGTACCATTTAACCTGGAGGGAAAAATTAGACGATTGTTCCCAGTGAATAGATACAACACAGTTTAGCACATAGCCGTTAGAAAGGCATCCTAAAGCGGCATATAAAGTCCACTTCCGTATTTCCATTTCATTGCGCATCAGATAATAAATGCACTTGTAAAATTGCGTCACTGATGGTATCAAACTAAAGGTTTAAAAGAAACGATAACTGCCGTCGCCTCAAGCGCAGATTGGATGGTTAAGGGCTTGATTGGACCCAATAAAAGTTACCAAAGTTTTATTATTCTGTTTCTTCCGGCGATCTTTTCTTTATGTGTAGTAATGGCAGCGATTGACCTGCGTCACACCTCTAAATTGTATAGACATGATAACCAATCGGAGTTCTGTAGAGCTTTGTTTAACAGAGTGCTCATGTTATTTATAAGCCCATTAAGTCCAGCCTATTTTGCGGTGATTGGTTAAGAGCATATTGTTTTCTAGACACGCAATCATCATCCCCTTTTACTGTCAAATTTTTCTTTACACTGGTCTGCCTCATATGAAGATAAACAATTAGGGGTCCGGATTAGCAGGACTCTATACATTGTATAGATACGGTGCCGAAGCAAACTTATGACGGCCTATTTATAATGCCGATTGATTCATAACAAACAAGTCTTAAAAAAAAAACACAATGAACATTTCCGATCTGTGCTCCACTAAACGATCGAACAAGCAATCGATTATAAAGCTTACTCGTAATGGACTAATTCCCCACTACGAGATATTGAAGATAATCAAACGGGTACTAAATCATCGAAAACACTGATCTGTTATCGCTTACGTGAAAAAATGGGTTCGCACCGACCATACGGCTGTACCTGACTAGCAACGGTTGAAAGTACTTGAAAGGGTTGCAGTTGATTAGGATACCACGTAAATATTTTATAAATAGTGATATCATAAAGTGCGTGCCGTTCCGTCAAGAACATATTTATGTCGATTAGTGATCAAGATCTGACGGATCTTCTGTTAATTTCTGAAAAGATAAATCGTAACACGCGTTATTTATAATGTTTTGTCTCCATGTACTTTAAAGTCGAAGCCGAGCAAGCGAAGCGAGCGTGCTGTGGCAGAACCGACTTCTAAAGATGGAGCAAATTTTTTTTTAACTTTATGTTTTTTAGGTAATCGTTTTCATATTGGTTGGAGATCCTATTTTAGTACCTATCAGATGGTCCCATTTTGGTGGCAGATGTATTATTTTAGTGGCAAATCTTATTTATTAGGTCATCGACTTCATATTAATTTGGTGATTGGTTAAATAATACCCTATTAAAACGCGCGTGTAGCCCGGTAGCTTGGTAATAAACCATGCGGTCGGTGTGTACCCGGCAATTTATTCCTTGTTACTCGATTATAAATTGGGCATGCGTGATTTCTACAATGGATTACCACTCGTTTGTTCCGTAAAGGCCCTTAAACTAAAACCTTTACTATATTTACAAATAAAACTTGAGGTAACACGAACGGCTACTGTCATTTACCCATGATTTGTGTTTATTCGTTTTGGCAGTTACCTAATAATCGGTTAACACAGGTGGCAATTAAAAGTTATGTTTTTTTTTGCGTGAGATGGGAATCGTGAAAAAATGCTGGAAAAATTTAGGTACACGTAATAATAGGTATTGTCAACAACGGCCTTCGTATAGGTAGAAAGCTCGGTAATGTTGGTAGTGACCCTTCCTATCACAGATAACCTCAACTTCCCATGAAGCTGGAGGTTCTGGGACTTCTGGGTTCGAATTCGAGTCGAAATAGATTTTTTTTTATTTAATATCACGTGGATTTACAATTTTACAGAGAATGCTACAAATCTAAAAATATTCTTATAACTAATATTTACAAGTACAGAGAATGAGTATTACATGATCTTTTAATTCACTGTCATAATATTATTTAAGATTGTTTTGTTTTGACAAATTGGGTACAAAAGTGTTAATTCAGATATGTTAGTTTATAAAAATATTTTAAGTAAAGTAACCGTCGTAGTGCTTGTCACGCAAATGCCCCATAGTTGATACCCACTGTCATATGTATTGCTTGTCATATGTATATGTATCTATGACTTAAGTTTAAAGATGGCATGTATTGGGACAGTGATGAGTACTCTGATGTCTACCTTCCATTATTGTATTAAAAATAAAATAAAAAAAGGAACTTTCCAAGGAAGGACTTTTCCATGATGAAAAATAATATTGTAAATACTACAAATTTCATATTAATAATACTCGTACAAGTTTTCTGCTATTTCGTCAAAAAGAAGGGTTGATAATGATTAATGAGTGTATAACACTCCTGGAGTTACGAGCATTCATCACTTTCATCAAACGACCAACTTAGTTTTTAAATATTTTTTTAGTTTATATTTAAATCACCTCAAATTGAAACGTAAGTCAATTTAACCTACAATATATTCATTTTAAATTACATCATTTGAAATCGACGCTGTAATTCGTTGCTAACCGCACATAATAAGCAATAAGTTGGCAATTAGACTGATAGTGATTGGATAGAAAGGCTTTCTCGGTCACGATTGTGAATTGTTTGATACCGGTGCAATTAAACCTATTGTTGTCGAATCTTTTCTTATCGACGGAGCTTTTGTATCGATAATTATTCGCGCCAATTGATCGAATGAAGGTTGATGATGAAAGTGGCCGTAAGTATTAGCATAAGTTCGTGAAGCACCTAAAGAACTCGATACTCACCGGCTTCCCTGACATTCAGACTTTTTTTTTACTTATTTACGACGAAATTAGCTTTCCGTGCAAATATTATTGAAGCTCCACCGTTGCTGTAGGTTACTAGGTACGTGAATGAATGAATGAATGAAAGATTTATTCATGACAATTACAAAAAACATAATAAACAATAACATATACAACCCGAAACATTAGTTGCCACGAAATGGTCGCAACTCAGCGTTAAATGCCACACACAATACGTATACTTATTTAAACTATTACTACTTACTCCGTTGGCTCAGCGACCCAAAGTGAGTCTTTGTGCCTCCGAGAGTGTGCCACTTTTCTTGGTCCCACGCTACCTCTTGCCAATTGCAGTTTTGGAGTTCACGCAGATCCGCCTCGACCATGTCGCTTTAGCGATACCGTGGTCGTGGGCTGGGCGTCGCTCTTCCGGACGGCCATTATGCCTTCTTCACTTTCCGATCTTCCCCCATCCTCTCTAGGTGGCTAAGCCAGCGGAGTTTGTGAGCTTTGGTCTCTCCTATAATATTAGGTTCAGCCACCAGGTCTTCTATTTCCACGTACTTTAGAACGTTCCAGCTTCCATCCAGTCGTTGCTTCGGGTAAAGGATCTTGCGAAGTATCGTTCTTTCTGCGACTAGCAGCATATTCTCCTCTATGGTTTTATAAATACGGATTTTACCGGATCTTGTTGGAAGTTTGAACGCTAACACTATGTGAAGGGCAGCACTGCATCGCAAAGTGTTTTGCACTCAGATGTTCATTTCTTCGCTGCGAGTGTTTCTATTTGTGATGTACTCTTAGACAGATTAATATTTATAAATGATCTCAGTTATTTTATGGACATCTTCTTCAAGTTACTTTCTTGAATATGCAATTGCATATTGAACACACATAATTATAAGTGTGCGAGAAAATGTGGTAAATCGTGTAAGAAAATTAATAAATTTAAATTCAAAAATACACGTCGTACACTTTATTAACTGGAAAATAGCAATTAGGGTTTGGTTATTAGGGGTGAAATTTGAATTGAGGTCAGGGCACTAGGTTTGTAGTGGTTGCATAACAAGATGGCTGACAGCCAAATATGATCGTCCATTGCAACTGATTATTATATAAATAAGTATCGATGAAATACTTTCATTCTTGCACGCGTTGTTTTCTTTTAGCGTCGTTCTGAATTTCACTTCGGACAGCGTTATACTTTTTCTAAATTACTGCGAATAGTACAAGTCTCCTTACAGAAACTTGTTTATATGCACTTATTCCAGCTTTCTTGATATTATACATATCTATTACATACAATATAAAATAAATAAACACGATGATTTTTACAGTCCGTCATCAGTTATTAGGCAGGTATGTTTAAATTGAAAGTAATATAAGCCTGGCCTGGTGTAGTAACTAGTAAGTGAATGTCCCATAGAAGGTGGAAACCACTTTCCGACAGGTGTAGCCACGGTCTCCGCTTTTCAACAAAAAACTGACCACCAATGGCGACAATTTCAATGCTATATTAGTTGAATCACAGAAGATTTATATACAGTAATAAATGTGTAAGTAATCAAACAAAAAGTAATTTTCGCGGCCCGCAGATAAATATATATAGCCTGTAGGCTAAGATTTGTCAATTTGTTAAAATGTCTTTAATATTTATTATGGTTTATTCTATAACTCAATGAGATTTGAGAATGAGAGAGAACATATCATTACGCTATAATTAATATTGCGATTGAACGCAATGAGTGACGGTTTACAAACAGCTTGCCATTCCAACTGTCCTTTTACAGGCTTCCTTTGAGTGATTGACAGTATCTAGATTGATTATTAAGACAGCTGTAGATATAATTTAAGAAGCGCACACACCTGTAATGATAAATATGTAATATCTGAGTGGTTACACATGTAAGTATATAACGATCATGACAGACCCAAATTTTAATGAAATCCGAAGGCCTCAAAATAAATATAACAAAACGGCGGTCAACAAATTGGAATCACAGTGTCAAACACCCGAATGGTTATAAAAAATTATCGTATTAGAGAAGAGCTTATAAAATGAGCGTATAAAATGTAACACGAGTAAAAAATTCAAACGTAGATTCTACTTCTCAAACAATACATTTTTGTTCAATAACTTGAAAAAAAAATTTTGTCTTTAGATTGTCTCTTTTTCATATAAACTAAATAGTATATTCAATGTACGTTAAAATCTCTTGTCACCCTACAGACATAATAATCCAGTAACCTTGTCGCCTGAAAGTATGGGGTACTATTGTACGTCAAATTCGGTAGTTCTGATTGTTTGCAGACTAGTTTATGATGTTGGCCCAATTAATAATCCAAGTTTGTGACCTCGAGCGCCGAACGCAACTTTGTAAAAAATCGAAAAATCGTTATTTTTTACATTTTAGCGATTATGAGCCTAAAGGACTGGTTTTTGGTACTTTTTACAGGAATTTTGGTACAGGATTTTTTAAACGAGACTAAATTTGCTACAACATGATTAATATGATTATTCATAAAAGTCTCACAGGCCTGAATTAGTTAATTTATGTTTTTGTTGTTAATTTGTGTATATGCTGAGTGGTGAACTTTTGTAGCCTCTATTACGTACAGCATCAATATATTCAATAATGTCATTAATGTACGTTACTTTAAGCAATAGGTACTTAGTTTTAAGTATATAGTGAATAAGATTTTTTTTTTTCTACTTTTTGTAACTTATGTGGGTATGTGGATGGTTTCTGCAATAAATGTTTTTCTTTCTTTTTGTCAAAGTGACAGATAAGGACAAACGGATTATTAGTTAAATGAGGCTAGCGTGTGAGACGATCTATACATATAATAAAGCTGAAGAGGGTCGAAAGTCTGTACATGGAAGATAATCGAAAAAAAGTTGGCTGGGGATACTTAGAATCGATAACAGAACACGTTACAACAATTTTTAGATTTTTTGTCTGTTTGTCTGTTTATCTGTTTGTCTGTTTATTTGACCGCGCATCACGTGAAAACGGCTGAACGGATTTTGATGAAATTTTGTATAGAGATAGTTTGAGTCCCGGGAAAGGATAATATATAGTTTTAATCCCGAAAATCAACCCTGGTGGGGGTGAAAATGGGGTTGAAAGTTTGTATGGAGACTTTTTAACCGCTGAAACGATTTAGATAGAAATGAGTATGGAGATAATTTGAGTCTCGAGAAACGTCATAGGATAGTTTTCAAATCCTTGTGGGGGTGAAAAGGGGGTTGGAAGTTGGTATGAGGAATTTTTTACCGCTAAACTGATTTAGATGGAAATGTGTATACAGGTAGTATGGGTCTCGAGAAAGGACAAAGGATAGTTTTTACCACAAAATCAACCCTAAAAGGGTGAAAAGGGAGTTGGAAATTTGTATTGGGAATTATTAACCGCAGAATCGATTTAGATAAAATTTGGTATGGAGATAATTTGAGCTCTGGAAAAGGAAATAAAATAGTTTTATCTCGGAAATTATCCCTTAAGCGGATGCAAAAGGGGTGGAAGTTTACATGGGGAAGAAACAACCAATAACCGCTGTACGTATTTAGATGAAATGTGGTATTGAAATAATTTGTAATTTTTTGGTCAAGGTGTTCATATTTATAACATGTTACCCGTCGATCCTTTAAATTTACCTTTACCCGCTCTTAAGAAATATTTGAAAATGTCATGAATGTCAAAGGGGAATTCCAGGTTCGAGGACTATATATGACGGACAAAGATGCATGGCCCAAACCAAAAAACTACTACAAAATCATCTAACATTTATAGGACACCGTTTAGCTAGGAAAACATATCAAACGTTTTGTGAAGCAGTCAGATTAGGATTTATTTTTCTTTATAATTAAACAATGGGTACATTATCTGTGTCTCAAGCTGTTTTGATATGTCTTCTTGAAGAACTACGCATTATTTTGTATCTTTAAGATCTAATAATGCATTACTAACTGTTTTGAAAGAAATAAGTCCCGCCGAGTTTCTTTTCGGTCATAAATGTCATAATACTTCTTGGGCCAGAGGTGTAGGGTTAGAACCGGTGGTAGTTTTGGAACGAAGTTTCTTATCGGACGGTTCGCGGATGGGAGGCTAGGCGAAAAAAAGTCACGTGACCGTCACGAAAAAGCGTCACGTCACGAAAACGCGACACCCATACGATTGAGAAACATGTAAAATTTCAAAAATCTTAAAAATTTCAAAAATTTCAAGTTTCAAAAATTTCAAAACATTCAAAAAGTTCAAAAATTTCAAGAAGTTCAATAATAAAAAAAAAAATCGGAAATAAAATAAAATTAAATAACATAACTTCGTTCCAATCGCGTGTTCCACGACACTCACGTATTTTATTTTTCTCTGACGTTCATTAGTGCATTGTAATGTGCTTACATTGAAGAATAAATATCTTGATGTATCTGTGACAGTGTGGTAAAAACGAATAAAATATTCATTACCCTCGACCGCCGGCACGGCCCCCCCCTGGATTTTTAATATGTGTGTAGGTAAATCAGTGTATGCTTCTGTATTATTACGATCTACATAATTAGGCCTTATTACGTAACAGTTACATAAACTACTATTTATCTCTTTTTAGGGTTCCGTGGTCAACTAGGAACCCTTATAATTTCGCCATGCCCGTCCGTCTGTCCGCGGTCTAGCTCAGTTACCGTTCGCACTAGAAAGCTGAAATTTGGTGAGGCCTGATAAGAACTTTCAATAAAAACTATATTGAATAAAATCGGTTCAGCCGTTTTTGAATTATCAGTGAAAAACGCATAGTGAAAGGAAGTGCCGAATAGTAAAATATAGTATAATAAACGACCTTTTGAACGGATGTTTTCTAACAGGGCGGCCTCTACGAAACTCTACACTGAGCATCACCCGACATGCTCTTGGCCGGTTCTCATCTCATCATGCTCAAATTCAACGTCTAAAAGGGGGGGGGGGGGGGTTAGCCACTACACTCGATTGAGTTAAATTTGCACGGGTCCTGGACCCCTTCCCCCCTCCAAGTGCACCTCAAATAGAAAAAAATCATTTCTGCATTTGTGACCCCCCCCCTCCTCAATTTCAACCGCGCCTGTTCTTACCTTTCATGCTTAGACTGATTTGACGGGAGGATCGATTTGGATGATATTTGCCGTGGACATGAACGTATAAATACAAAAGTGGTCCTGTATCGTTCGATATACACCTACTACTCTATGTTGTTTAAATTATGCCAAAAAAAATTAATATGATATTAAATTAGTATTCATTTTTGAGTGTAGTTTCATTTAGTGGTAATTGTAAAATATTTTATTAGGACTACTGTCCTCTAGCGTCATCTGTCAACTTTACTTCAAGTTCCGCCTCCAGGGTAGCGGGAGAGGAATTAGGGGTGAATTAGCCGCTTACTGACACAGACCGAATTCCACGCGGGCGGAGCGGGGGGCTGGGGATACTTAGAATCGATAACAGAACACGTTACAACAATTTTTAGAATTTTTGTCTGTTTATCTGTTTGTCTGTTTGTCTGTTTATCTGTTTGTCTGTTTATTTGACCGCGCATCACGTGAAAACGGCTGAACGGATTTTGATGAAATTTTGTATAGAGATAGTTTGAGTCCCGGGAAAGGATAATATATACTTTTAATCCCGAAAATCAACCCTGGTGGGGGTGAAAATGGGGTTGAAAGTTTGTATGGAGAATTTTTTACCGCTGAAACGATTTAGATAGAAATGAGTATGGAGATAATTTGAGTCTCGAGAAACGTCATAGGATAGTTTTCAAACCCTTGTGGGGATGAAAAGGGGGTTGGAAGTTGGTATGAGGAATTTTTTACCGCTGAACTGATTTAGATGAACATTTGTATAGAGATAGTATGGGTCTCGAGAAAGGACAAAGGATAGTTTCATCTTCAAAAAAGCCCCCCTCCCATCTTACTTTATAACCGTAGGTCCAACAAATTTGAAAAAAATAATGGAAGTGAAGCCTGAAAGGTACATTAAAAAAAAAACTATCTATACATATAATAAAGCTGAAGAGGGTCGAAAGTCTGTTAATGGAATATATTCGAAAAAAAGTTGCCTGGGGATACTTAGAATCGATAACAGAACACATTCTAACAATTTTTAGAATTTCTGTCTGTTTATCTGTTTGTCTTTTTATTTGACCGCGCATCACGTGAAAACGGCTGAACGGATTTTGATGAAATTTTGTGTAGAGATATTTTGAGTCCCGGGAAAGGACAAAAATAGTTTTCATCCCGAAAATCAATCCTGGAGGGGGTGAAAAGGGGGGTTAAAGGTTTGTATGGAGAATTTTTAATAGAAATTAGTATGGAGATAATTTGAGTTCCGAGAAACGACAGAATAGTTTTCATCCCGAAAATAAACCTTGTGGGGGTGAAAAAGGGGTTGGAAGTTGGTATGAGGATTTTTTTACCGCTGAACTGATAAAGATGATATTTGGTATAGAGTCGATAGTATGGGTCTCGAGAAAGGACAAAGAATAGTTTTCACCCCGAAAATCAACCCTAAAGGTGTGAAAAGGGAGTTGGAAATGTGTATAGGGTATGGAGATAATTTGTTTGAAATAAAATAGTTTTATCTCGGAAATTATCCCTTAAGCGGATGCAAAAGGGGTGAAAGTTTACATGGAGAAGAAACAACCAATAACCGCTGTACGTATTTAGGTGAAATTTGGTATTGAAATAATTTGTAATTTTTTGTTCATGTCGATGCTTTAAATTTACCTTTACCCGCTCTTAAGAAATATTTGAAAATGTCATGAATGTCAAAGGGTTATTGCAGGTTCGAGGACTATATTTGACGGACAAAGATGCATGGCCCAAACCAAAAAACTACTACAAAATCATCTAACATTTATAGGACACCGTTGAGGTAGGAAAACATATCAAACGTTTTGTGAAGCAGTCAGATTAGGATTTATTCTTCTTTATAATTAAACAATGGGTACATTATCTGTCTCTCAAGCTGTTTTGATATGTCTTCTTGAAAAACTACGCATTATTTTGTATCTTTAAGATCTAATAATGTATTACTGTTTTGAAAAATAAAAGTCCCGTCGAGTTTCTTTTCGGTCATAAATGTCATAATACTTCTTGGGCCAGAGGTGTAGGGTTAGAACCGGTGGTAGTTTTGGAACGAAGTTCTTTATTTGACGGTTCGCGGATGGGGGGCGAAAAAAAGTCACGTGACCGTCACGAAAAAGCGTCACGTCACGAAAACGCGACACCCATACGATTGAGAAACATGTAAAATGGAATGAAATAAAAAATATATAAAATAGAATAAAGTGAAGTGAAATGAAGTGTAGTGTAGTGAAAAGTGAAAGTGACAAGTGACAAAGTGATAAAAGTGAAAAAAGTCGAGAAAGTAGAAAATGTCGAAAACGTCAAAAATGAAAAAAAAAACAAAATTTCAAAAAGTTCAAAAAGTTCAAAAAATTCCAAAATTTCCAAAATTTCCAAAATTTCCAAAATTTCCAAAATTTCCAAAATTTCCAAAATTTCCAAAATTTCCAAAATTCCAATATTTCAAAAAAATCCAAAATTTAAAAAAAATTAAAAAAATTTAAACCGATTTGCGAAAAAATCTAAAATAAAATAACATAACTTCGTTCCAATCGAGTGTTCCACGACACTCACGTATTTTTTTTTTCTCTGACGTTCATTAGTGCATTGTAATGTGCTTACATTGAAGAATAAATACACCAATACCATAAATCCTCTATTCCGCGTTCGGAATTACCACCATTATTGCAACCAGTAACGTAACATCAGTGTATTATGTGTGAAAGTGTGGTAAAAACGTATGAAAGTTCATAACCTACGGTAACGTAATGAAAATCCGCCCCCCCGACCGCCGGCGCAATAAGGTTGGTCATGGCGGTGTAATGGCGGTCATTCTAACGGTTTCAATGGATTTTTAATATGGGTGTAGGTAAAACAGTGTATGCTTCTGTACATAATTAGGCCTTATTACGTAACAGTTACATAAACTACTATTTATCTCTTTTTAGGGTTCCGTAGTCAACTAGGAGCCCTTATAGTTTCGCCAAGTCCGTCCGTCTGTCCGCGGTCTACCGTTCGCACTAGAAAGCTGAAATTTGGTGAGGCCTGAACTTTCAATAAAAACTATATTGAATAAAATGGCGGCATCTACGAAACTCTACACTGAGCATCGCCCGACATGCTCTTGGCCGGTTTTTTTGCATTGTTATCCCGGAAATCACCCCTTAAGGATTACTAATTCCAATTTAAGAAAATCCCCAGCCAGGTTATACGTAGCCTATAAAACTTCAACGTCTAAAAGGGGGGGGTAGCCACTACACTCGATTGAGTTATATTTGCATGGATCATGGACCCCCCCCCCCCTCCAAGTGCACCTCAAATAGTAAAAAATCATTTCTGCATTTGTGACCCCCCCCATTTCAACCGCGCCTGTTCTTACCTTTCATGCTTCGATTGATTTGACGGGAGAATCGATTTGGATGATATTTGCCGTGGACATGAACGTATAAATACAAAAGTGGTCCTGTATCGTCCGATATGACACCTACTACTCTATGTCGTTTAAATCATGCCAAAAATAATTAATACGATTTAAAAAAGTATTCATTTTTGAGTGTAGTTTCATTTAGTGGTAATTGTAAAATATTTTATTAGGACTACTGTCCTCTAGCGTATCCATCTGTCAAATTTACTTCAAGTTCCGCCTCCAGGGTAGCGGGGTGAATTAGCCGCTTACTGACACAGACCAAATTCCACGCGGGCGGAGCCGCGGGCACAGCTAGTTATGAATAAGGGGGTAAAACTACATCACAATATACGCTATCTAATGTACCTATTAGTGAAAGAATGAAGTCTCCATGTAAACAGAGTGGGCCACTAAACTCGTCCTTCGTGGAAGGTTTTTTGTAAGTTATTAAATCTAAATTTAATAATTAAGTATAAATAATGTATTAATAAATAAGTACCAATGTAATGTAATTTGACATGTAATATTTTAAATATTATAAATAAACTAGCTATTGCCCGCGGCTTCGCTAGCGTTAAATTCGGGGTAACACGGTTCCCCTTTGCCCCCCGTAATGCTCCATACAAACTTCCACCCCCCATTTTAGGGAAGTGGGGGGTTAGAAAGAGACAAAAAGTAGCCTATGTCACTCTCCATCCCTTCAACTATCTCCACTTAAAAAATCACGTCAATTCGTCGCCCCGTTTTGCCGTGAAAGACGGACAAACAAACAAACACACACACTTTCCCATTTATAATATTAGTATAGATTACTATGGCTATGGTATGAGAAGTACGACTTTAGTATTATGAGAATAAGAGCGTGTCGAGATCGTTTTGGACACTTCACCCGCTTAGCTACTTTAGCACGGTTAGCACAAGAGTGATGCGACAGTATCTCGCGCGCGAGATAGACTACAATACAATACAATACAAATATTCTTTATTGTACACCTCAATAAAATAGAACAGTACAATATACAGATTAAAAGTAGAGGCAGTCAACAGGCGGTCTTATCGCTAGAGAGAGATCTCTTCCAGACAACCTTGGGGAAGCAGAAATCTAGTCGAAAATAATCGTGAGATTCCCGAGGTCCACCCGCCATCCTGGCGATGGCGGGTGGACCTCGGGAATTTTATCGAATTGTTAATAAAAGTACTGTACCTTTGGTGTACCTCAGTGTACCTTTAGTAGAAATCAGTGTACCTCTTTCTAAAACGAGATTTTTTCAAAAAAGGTCTACCCGTCAGAATGGCGGGTGGACCATGAAACGATACATTAAACCACATATAATGTATGTGGTTATAGTGTACCTTCAGTGTACCTCTGTATAACTTTAAAAACAATCTGCATACCTCTCCTCAAAAGGA
Source organism: Pammene aurita (assembly GCA_947086415.1). Taxonomy (NCBI): domain Eukaryota; kingdom Metazoa; phylum Arthropoda; class Insecta; order Lepidoptera; family Tortricidae; genus Pammene; species Pammene aurita. The sequence continues at coordinate 22,414,693 of OX352297.1, forward strand.
GCTGCGCTCAATATAAGGTCCACCCGCCATCCTGACGTCAGGATGGCGGATGGACCTGGTAAATCTTGCACTATATCACTCAAAAGGTATGTGATTAGTTTGCATCTTCAGTGTACCTCAGTGTACCTTTAGTAAAAATCAGTGTACGTACCTCTTGCTAAACCGAGATTTTTTCGAAAAAGGTCCACCCGCCATAAATCTTAGTTTAAGAATAAAGTTTGCAAGATTTACCTGGTCCACCCGCCATCCTGACGTCAGAATGGCGGGTGGACCTGGTAAATCTTGCACTTTATCACTGAAAAGGTGTGTAATTAGATTGCATATTCAGTGTACCTCAGTGTACCTTTAGTAAAAATCAGTGTACCTCTTGCTAAAACGGGATTTTTTTCGAAAAAGGTCTACCCGTCAGAATGGCGGGTGGACCTATGAAATGATACATTAAACCACATATAATGTATGTGGTTATAGTGTACCTTCAGTGTACCTCTGTATAACTTTAAAAACAATCTGCATACCTCTCCTGAAAAGGAGCTACGCTTAAAATAAGATTTATGGCGGGTGGACCTTTTTCGAAAAAAATCTCGGTTTAGCAAGAGGCACACTGATTTTTACTAAAGGTACACTGAGGTACACTGAAGATGCAAACTAATCACATACCTTTTGAGTGATATAGTGCAAGATTTACCAGGTCCATCCGCCATCCTGACGTCAGGATGGCGGGTGGACCTTATATTGAGCGCAGCTCCTTTTGAGGAGAGGTATGCAGATTGTTTTTAAAGTTATACAGAGGTACACTGAAGGTACACTATAACCACATACATTATATGTGGTTTAATGTATCGTTTACCAGGTCCACCCGCCATCCTGACGTCAGAATGGCGGGTGGACCTTTTTTTGAAAAAATCTCGTTTTAGAAAGAGGTACACTGATTTCTACTAAAGGTACACTAAGGTACACCAAAGGTACAGTACTTTTATTAACAATTCGATAAAATTCCCGAGGTCCACCCGCCATCCTGACGCTCACAAATGCAAGGCAAAAGAAACAGTGAAAATCCAGTAAACAATAAAAAAAACATACAATACAATAGCTTAATTACCCGTCTCATTTTAAGTGGTGTAAGATACTGTCGCGTCATTCTTGTGCTAACCGTGCTGCCGCTGACTGTACTGCGGATCTTTTGATGTTATTTGTTCCAAGCCATCTAACCTGCAGGCCACGCTAATTCTTTCTTCAAACAGTCTCATAATATCCTCCCAGTTATTAATCATAATCATTTAGTCTGACATTAGACGGAGAAAGGTGTTACGCAATACGTAACCGCTCAGTAATTATTACAGTTTTCAATTACAACTTTGTTCTGGCCAAAGGTCAGGTTTTGTGAATGGTGTTAGTAAGTAACTTTTAATAACTCTTACTTCACTTCTGCGTGAAATAGAATCTGCACTTTATTCGTTGGAGTTATGGTTTGAATTGCATTGAAATGTGAGTAGGACACAGCTCAGCCTTGCATTTTGTTTTGTTTGTAATACAGGTTTGAGGTGGAGATGTTAAATTGATTGTTTGAACTGAATCCTGATAAAAGTGTCTTTGAGGTTATTGACTTTAGTGACTTCTTTCAATTTTAGTAACATAAAAGTTAAATATATTATTAAAGTATACATAATGATTACACGTGTCATTATTTTGGTAAAGGTACCATTTGGAAGCCCTTACGTCATACGTTGTACAGATTCAATATTGTAGTCGGACAATAAAAGCGTAAGAGGGTTTTCACACTGTCCGATCCGATATCGGATGTCAGATGGCCCAAGGAAAGAAAAGCTGGTAGAGATTACCCTATGGAATTAAGTCCGCCTTTTTTGCGTCAGTGCTTTACCTTAAGTAATAACACCTTAGACAACCCTACACGTGATCCCTGGGTGGTGCTAAAAGAGTTACAAACTTGGCAGCTGCACTGACCCATCTGGACCTCGCAGCACTCACTGGATTTTCTTTATCATCTGCTTTCCCACTACTACTACCCCAGGGAAGAAATGCCTATCTATATCCAGTGATATGTAGCCATACGATAAATAAATAGTAATGGACATTTGGTATATTTAGAAAAAAATATAGAAATGCAAAAAAAATGTCTTCTTCGTAGTTTTATCTAACATCCGACATCGGATCGGATAACGTGAAAGAAAACTAAGCTTAAATTTTTTATTAATATTTATATCACATGTCAATCATAAAAATTATTAAGTATCTACATAATGTCAAAAATGAGACCTAATGAAAACATACAAAAACAACATTAAATAAAACTACAACTAAACCTATATTTAAAATTAATTACGTACAGCACACTTAGCCTAAAATAACCCACCCTGGATCGTACCCGGCTCGAAGGTCCCCATAATGCCTGCTGCATTCCCCCGCTGAACTGCAATGGAGACCTGTACTCAAACTCAAACATTTATTCAGTAAGTAGGCCACAAGGGCACTTTTACACGTCAAAGTAAAAGTGAGAAAAAAAAATCAAACTACACCGGTTCTAACCCTACACCTCTGACCCGAGAAGAATTATGTCCGGCAAGAAACTCGGCGGGAAGAAACTGTTGGACCAAGTACGACCCAGAGCGAGGATCACCACCCCTTTCCCGCAAACGCCGGCCTATTTCCACAAAAAGTCGTCGGGCTTCCACGCCCCACGGCCCCGCCGTTACTAAAGCCACCGGCACAAATTCATACGCCGATGCCAGTGCGGAGTACTTGACCTGTTTCTGCTTGGCAGCAGTCTCCGCCGCTGCACCAGCGGGACGCATGGTCTGCCCCAAATGGGATGCAGCGAAGGTGCTCACGCAAGTGGCATCCCACAAAAGGCAGCGCCCTCTCCGCCACGGAACCATTGTAAGGCCGTCTGGTCTCTTCCCATCCGTTCGGCTGAGACCAGGCGGCTCCAAAACACAGGGCACGTTTGCCGAAACCATGGACCGTCGCACAATCTCGTTTACAGCGTGGTGCCTTGGAAAACGACCAGCGCATCTTTGGCAACTCAGGCCATGATGCCCGTTCTCCGCCATCACCCATACTCCGCACCTGCAGCGGTGTGGCTCACATACTTTTGCCCCCAATCTGAGTGCCACTGCTATTAGCTTTAAACCACTGCTATTAGCTTTAAAGGCATTTACTCGTATTATGTATTCTCTAAGAAACAGGAAACATAGTAAATTTACACTTTCGTGAGACATACTATCACTATAAAATATAACGGTTACACTCACGCATGCGATGCAGGCGCGTCACATTTCCTTCGCTTTGATAAAGCTGACTGACTGCTGATTGACTGCTGGTTCGTGAATAATGCTACGTGCCACGCAAATACGCGAGGCGATCGAGATTGGGCGTCGTCCTAATTTTAATCGAGACGGGGGCTGGGGCGTACCGCCAGCATGGAAGCCTGTAATCCATGGCAAGAACTTCAGTATGTGCTGTGAGAGTTTAGTGGACACAGTGAGTGTGGTTTGTTTATCATCGCTCATGTCGGATGAACCGAATGCGCTGCAAAGCACGGTAGCAGCGCCGGCGCAAGATCTCCCTCAACAAGCTTTGTCAGAGCGGGCGACACAAGCTGCGCGGCGAGCGGGACGCAGGCCAGCAGTCGGCAACGCGTCGTGCAACAGCGCGCTACGGGCCGGTTCAAAATAGCACTCTTAGTGCTTGAAGATGGAGACCTAAGCTCTCCGAAACATGTCGCGCGAAGTGACTAAAGTGACGTGAGTGTAACCGTTATGTTTTATAGGAAACATAGTATTCTTTATATTAGTCATAAGGTTCACAATGACATCGTTTCATGGTTCAATTATAGACTACCTCCCATAGAATCCGATATGTAAAAACTAATTTTTAGGGTTCGGAACCCTTGTAGTTTTGTCATGCCCGCCTGTCCATCCATCCATCCGTCCATATGTCACAGCCATTATTTATTTATTGCAACTAAAACAAGCGGTTACCGTTTTCATACATAACACATGACATGACATGACTATGCGTAGACTGCATGTCGCCTTCTATTGTTCATCTCAGTAAGTTATCTGCAGACATAGAAGTTATTGTAGCAAAAATGACAATTAACTAGGGACTTCCTTCCAATATCAAACTTATCGATAGCTTTCGAAGTGACATTCCATAATAAATATTAAGTTTAGCGGGTAAAGTAAAAATTAACATGTATGCAGAGAGCTACCTATCGATGTTATGTCATATTTTAGCACTTATTGGATTGTTTTATTTCAACAAAATTGTTTTTACTACTAAAACAAAACGAATGAAAACCATTTTCGTAATGTATTTATAATAAATTCATGCTGTATGCTGTTTATTGTATAATAATATGTGCAACTTACAAATTCATATTACATGCATATCCTAACTGTCATAAGGATATCGATAAATGTATATCGTTGAGAACTATGACATTTTCATTGCTGCCTTAAAAACTGTGTCTGGTTATCTGTGAGCCCAACGTGCTCGGAGGTAGAGATGCATCTCCGGCGACAACTAATGTCACTCGATAATCGATATTTCGAGTGTGAAGTGAAAGTGCCTTTAATTTGCTTTGTAATAAATAACTTTATATTAAGGAGTTTGTAATAATGAGTCGGCGCTTTGTAATGCTGTTTAGTACGCATTATTAAGCTGTGAATTTAAAATGGTTATGTCATTATTTCACACGGTAGCAAAGGGTTTGATTTGCTTTGATAGAATTGTTATAAATTCGTGGAATTTAAACTATATTCTGAATTCGTGAAAGTATAGTCCATTTAATATACGATGACAAACTATAAATTAGTTTCGGCAAGTAATTTTTCAGTAAAACTGTTCTAGTTTAGAGAGGAGCTCAGGTAGGGTTCCGTAGTTGCCGGCCTGTTACGTCATTTTACTATCCGGCACCTACGTCATTTCACTATACCTAACTCAAGCTCAACCGATTTTATTCAATACCTATAGTTCTCATTAAAAGTACTTATCAGGCCTCAAATCCATGAATTTTTTGGACTCACGGTTGGGGGAAGCGCCCTTTTTTGAAATTTAGAGCTATTATTTACGAAACTATTCGTTTTGCCCAAAAAATGTTTTAGAAGATCACATTTTTGTTTGAAAGACCTATCCAACGATACCCAACACCATAGAGTTAGTGCGAAAAATCACCCCCCACGTTATGTGTACCCTAATAAAAACAATTTTTCCAGATATTATTCTACCACATTGTGGGCGCGATTAATGCACATACTCATACCAAATTTCAGCTTTCTAGGTCTAACGGTCACTGAGCTAGACCGCGGACAGACGGACGGACATGGCGAAACTATAAGGGTTCCTAGTTGACTACGGAACCCTAAAAACGTGTCAATTTTTCGGGAAAAGTATACCATTTAGCGGTAGACGCTTCCGTCTTACGTATTCGAGCAATAAAGGCTAACCGCTAAATGGTTCCTTTTCCGAAAAAGTGACACAAATATTTGGAATCCAAAAGTCAGTTTGTGGTTCAATCGTCACGTTGTTCGCGTACGAAAATAAAAGGATAATATCTAACTATCTCCTTTAACTGATTAGTTTCATTAATCAGATTCAAGACATCAGTCCTTAAATAGTTGAATATATAATGGGAATGGAATCTGGACTATTGGCACCTGTTGACGGAGTATCGTGTTAAAGAAATACTTTGTATTTATACCTATTTAATATATTTTATATGTACTGCTGCCGAGTTGGTGCTATCTATCTATCTCTGTCTCTGCAGCAGACGTATTATTAAATAAATATTTGTTTTTAAAAACTTTTGTTTTTTTAATACACTGTGCACACAGACGTATACCTAAAGCAGCTGACAAATATATTAATCGTTATATGTTTACTCGCGTTTTTATTACTGTAGTACTATCGTCTCAAAGTTTCGATTTACACAAAACTATTTAAATATTATTTTTCACATCCGGTCTTTAAAATAAATAAATGATGTAAGTGTTTAACTACATATAGCTACCTAGAGCCGGAAAAACCGAATTTATATTACCTACATAGATTACATAGATACTGAGGCTGGAAGGCATCCCTAACCTAAAGTAAAGTCTAGTCTAGTCACTCGACCATATAACCGTAACGGTGGAAAGTTTTTAAGTTTAATCGAGTGGATGGTCGATATTACTAGCGCCTCGGAACTTTAACGCAGGCAATCTAAGTTCACGGTACACACTAAGTTGGTACTAACCCTTTGGATACTTTGTTGTGGCTTTGTTAGTTCTGATGCACTAATAAATCACTAAAACGCACATTCGCATCAACTTTGTGAAGTGCAAATGAAGGGTACACGGAAAGAACATGTCTAGTCACTTTGACAACATTTTGAGTTACAGCGATTTTAAAGTTTGGAACGATTCAAATGACCATATTATTTTCGTAACTAGATGGTTTTTATGAGTTAAAAAGTGGATTTACGTTACAATTTACAGCTGTAACAGAAGTCGTTAATATTTAATAGTTAATTGCAAGCTCTATATTTTTATATAAAAATCTCATTTTACAAAAAAGTGACTAATACACTTACCAAAGTTGTAGTAATAATACGATGGCCCAACGCGAATCTCGAAAATCGAAATCTCGTTATATGCGTCTCTTTTGCTCGAATTTGCAGGTACTATAGAGAGGAAGATAACGAAAATTAGATTTTCGGGGTTCGCGGTAGGCCTTATGGTGTACACTTGTACAGTCGGCAGCAGAAGTAGCTAAGCGAGTACAGTGGTCAAAATTAGTGGTTAGTACTGACGTTAATATTGTCAAAACTGAACTATGCAGATACTGTTATGGGTGGTTGTCTATTGTCACGAACCAAAAAGCTGATACAGCGAGTGCAGAATACGTGTGCTCGTTTTTGTTTCCACACCTCGAGCCTATGTTACACCTTACCTCAATAATAGCGGGTTAATGAATATGGAGTCAAGACGCGCACTACACTTTGCCTGTATGCTTTTTGGCATTGTGAAAACGATGACGCCTCAGTACCTATATGAAAAGTTACGTTTTTCACAACGTCATATTAGGGGAGCTACTCGTCTACTATGTCCTCGGCACAACAGTCACGGCACCGCGGCATTTCGTGGCAGTTTTAAATACTCTGCTACGAAATGTTGGAACAATATACCACCACCTATAAGGAACTCTGTTTCAGTTAATTCTTTTAAAGTTAAGTTCAAAAGACACATTTTAAATATACAGAAAACTTTAAATATATGTTATGTATAGTGCCAATATCCTCCAGAATCTTATTTGTACTCCTCTCATTTTTGTCACAATTTTGTTTTATTTAGTCTTTATTGTTGGGTATGACTGTTCAGTAACTGCTCATTAAAATGGTTAGGTGCGATTTAAAAATGTTTATAATTTTAGATTTACATTTATGTAAATTATTAGATTATTTCTGTTTAAATTAATTTTTATTTGCATGTAGTTGCGCTCTCTCGGAAGGGTTTCCACGGAAGACCAGCGTCGTGGACCTGAAAAGGTACCTTTACATTTAAGCTGAGTGGAAACGATTTCAGTGACGCTTAACAATAATAAACTGACAGTGTTTTTTCTTAAAATAATAATATTCTATTCTATTCTAAAATGATTTTCATACGCTCTTATTCTCTTCATAATAAAGTCGTGCAAATATATAATTTTGAATTTTTTGAACACCTCACTTAGGATCTTCTACCGTTGACTGTATGAAAAATTCTGACTTGCACGTAAAACCGAAACTACAAAAATATTTTAAATAAAAAAAAAACAGGCAACAAATAAATTTCCTTATGTAGAAATTGGTAAAGAATAATTAAACACAGTTTCGGATGAATGGTCCTACCCATAAAGTCCCTACCTATAACTTTAATCTGAAATCGTAATAAAGTTGGTCCACATAAACAGTCGCATGTCTAGCAATAGTTCGGATGCAATTCGCATAGTTGGCGAACCTCCCAATGGCGCTCGTAAATCCGGTGACGTATCTATTTATTTGACTTAGCTATATATCGATTGTAGGGAGTTACTCGTAGTAGCCTGACTGTATTTATTAAGCAGATCTATAAAGCCAGGTAGCCAAGTGCATGATTCAAATCATAGGTTTGTCCTTATAATGACCCTACCCATACGTAACATTAATATAAAATCGTAATAAGTTGATCTGAATAAACAGTCCCATGACTAGCAATAGTTCGGATGCAATATTCGTATAGTTGGCGAACCTCCTAATGGCGCCTGTAAATCCGGTGAGCTATCTGTTTAACTTAATGTCGATTGTAGGGAGTTAGTAGCCTGTGTTTATTGAACACATCTATAAAGTAATCAAATCTATTTATTTTACATCCTTTGTGTGGTGACTGAAGTTGTTTTTAATCTTCTGCAAATTTGGTATAATCGTGCAAATATCGAACAGAACGGACATCGGAATTTAGAGGGCAAAATTTAATGACAGGTAGGGATTTACTATATCGATAAAGTCAGTCAGAATATAATGATACAAATACTGATATGCTATTATTGCTATTAATTAAAAATGATAAATTCTGAAAGTACAAATTTGACAAACTACTCCAAAAATCTTTTTTTATAAATAAGTCCAAAGAGTAAAACTAAAACTGAGAATGTTAGTAAAATATTAATATTGGGTTATAAACCGTTACTACCATTATTCATTGCTATCGGAAGCATTTCTAAGTAATATAGGCAGAATCACGTCATACCGCTTCGCTCTAATCGCCGGTATATGGGTATGAGCATCTGCGTACATTAATAATAACTTCTTCCTATGCGTTGCATAATTGTTTTACATATTCGCGTACTGGCCGTCTCTTCCAACCAGAGATCAATTACGTACTAGGTAGACTAGACTAGGCTTTGGGTTTGCGTACCCCAGCAAACCCTTGCGTTGCGAACCCAGGGGTTTCGCTGTGATTTTAAAGGGTTCTCAAAAAATACAGGTCAGATGAGCTATAAAAACATTGACAGGTTCGAAGTCATCAGGGAAATTTCATAGGTGTACGCGAGGTTAAGAGGCTGACAACACCCGATGACCTTCAAATTGACTTTACTCAAACAGTGTTTAGCTATAACTCCTTGTTTTGAGAAAGTAAAAAAAATATATGTTATTATTCGTTATATTTGGAAGAACTTCGTTGATTCCGATACACGATTCGACGAAATCGGCTCGATAGAAAATAATTCTAAACTACATCTTAAAATTTGCTTTATACAGTCGTATTATGTCTTTAGTTTCTTGACTTATACGTCTGTAACAAAGGACAAAATTCCACCGGACTAATGCTAAAAACTTCGTTGTTTTATATTTCTCAATTAATGTGTAGTTTTTTTTTTAATTCATAATTTTGCTAAATTTGCAATGAGCTCCCATACTAATCGTAACACAGTGTTTCTCTTTCACTCGCGCTGAAAAAGATAGGGAGGGAATTTAGCTGTTGTCAGCCCCTTAAAGGTTTGAAAAACCTCTAGGTATCAAAGCGTAGATAACAAATCGTAGTTTCCACACATTTACGCTCCCATACCAATTTAGTATGAGGGCAAGACTGATTGAGTAGCAATTGCATCCAGTTTAAAAATAAAATATTTTGTGACATATTTGACGTTTGTATGCTTGAGAAGACTGTATACTCAAGCATAGAAACGTCGAAGAGAAGTTTTATTTACTTACGCTTTATATGGCTGCCGCCGCTGCTAATACACAAGAGTATTATCAAATGCAATAAAGCTCTCGCTTCCGTCGTGCAAGCGGTTGACTCTTGACCCGAACTCGGCGCGTTTTTACACGCACGTTATTTAACTACGAGTACCAACATTGTTCCGGTTAATTAGGTGCTTATTTATTATCGATCGTTTCACCTTTAAGCTGTGCATAGACAGCGTGCAGCGGTCGCGGGGCGCAGAGCATTGCCCTCTGTGATATTGCGACTTCTCATAGAGCCTGTGCGGATATCGTGCGTACCGAGTGGTAGATGTGACCTTTTACCTATTTCGTTCTTTCATTCGTGATGATACCGACATTATCAACCCAATGTAGATAGTCAGGCCATTGAGTTCGGCCATAATCCATGTGAGCCGCGCGGTTCAGGTGCTGCATGCCAATTTGCCAAAGGACTTTTGAACAATGTTAAACCAGCTTTAATAGTTGTAATTTTACACCGCAAGCTAGTAGGTATCTTTTATATACCTACATTTTAATTAAAATGTCGCTTTCGTCATGAAACTGTTTCGTGTAACCTCGATTCCACTGTCTGTGTGCTTACAGCTTTATAACAGTAAAATGGTTATTGGATTGGTTGGTTAGCATAGATCGTAAATAATTGTCTTGGGGTCGAACTCATCATATTACAAAATAGTTATTAGATAATGACGCTTATGTATTTAAAATAATGATTTATAAAGCCCAGTTTGTTTAAAGAATTGTAATGATTAAGCTCCTTAAACATAAATCATTTAAATTGATTTTATTGGTTTTATTTTAGGAACCATTTCGGTTGTGATAATAGTGATGGATGATGTTATTTTTTATCTATCATTGAATGATGGGTTTCTTTAGGGTAACCAGAGTTAGTTTATTGGAAGTTAAGAAGTGCATTTACAATTATTTACTTAATAAGTACGTATATCGTAAGTAGGATACCAAAATTATACCATGATCGAGACCGATATACTAGTAGCAATGTTAGTCACCCAGTTGTTCGGACTGCAAAATAATGACATGACATAACATTGATGTGATTCATGATATGATTACACCAAGTCCTCTTGATTATAATCTAATTGACAGAGCGACCAGTGAGCTAGCCCCTACTACGTACTACAAGAAAGGCGTTCTTCCCACTTGGACCACCCCTCGGTGGTCCATGTATGTATGGCGAAAAAAAATTATAGTAATCTTATCTCCACAAGGCTCCTTTGGTTCTATTATGAAAATACAAGCTTTATCCTAAATTTGAGCTCATTTGATGACAACTTACTGGTCGCTATGAATTTCATATCAAGAAATAATCTTATACATAGGTACACATGAAAAAATCAAACTGATCCTAAAATGAAAATCTAAAGCGCTATATTATTTCTTTAATTATAACTAGTTGAACTAACGGATAAAAACTATCAAAACCATATCCAATTAAGAATTATTGCTTATTTAATTTTTTGCACTACAAAATTGCATCATATATAGCGACCTATAATAGTACATTATGATACAAGTGTGCTAAGTTGATCATTACATACAAAGCGATATTGTGCGCACGAACGCATGTGAGTGCGCATAAGGAAGCTGAGCTTATGTAATGATCAAGCACACGCGTTTCATACGATGTTTTTCAACACACTTGCGAGGAAATAACAGAATAGTATAATTAATAACTTTTGATAAATACATTAATTGTCAAAATGTTTACAGGATAGAGGTACTTACGAACCTAAGATAATTAAATTTAACTAACCTTTTTTGTGATGTTATTGAGTATCTGGAACTCTTTTTCAAATCATTTCATAAAATTAAAGAATTCACATTTATTGTGCAATAAATTATAGTATTTTCTTCTTACGTATTGCTCACTAGATTTTTATGATGACATTTTAATTTTACTAGTATGTATCACAATTTTGAAATATATCCAGAGGTTAAATTAACGCTAAAGTTGTCTTCTTATTCATTGAAAATATAATTTGTTTAAATTAATAAAACACGACGAGAAAAATCTAACAAATAAACAATGATTTGAGGTTAACTTATAAATGGCGCGCAATTTTCTTATTTGGATGTGCGTGCAGCTTGAGGCAAAGGCGCGGACGTATAATGCCAAACAGCCAATATTAAAACAGACAATTCGTGTTTAAAACGTAATTTATTGTATATTACGAGTAATATAATAAGTTGAAATGATTCTTATTCACAATCAGGATTGTATAATTTGCATTCTATCGTAAATGTGTATATTTTTAATATATTTACTTTTTTTTACTTTTTTAGAATGTAAACTCATAAAGAGTTAAAAAAAGTAAAGGTAATACCCGACTAAATTACAACGATTCGTCTGCGTACGTACAACTTGGTACTAGAGTACAAACGTCACTTGATCGGATTAATTAATTATTCCACTAGTTGGATAATTATTGTGAAATGCACGCGTGTTTAATATCTAGGGTTATGAGCATAAAAGCGGTGGAATAAGAACCTCGTTACGAGCAGGTGTGTTGAAAATAATGTTTAATTGGTCTGAAATTAGGTGTAAATAATATCTTTGATGAGTATTGAAACTAAAAGAACCTTGTGGAGATAAAAAAAAATCACAACTTCATATTTTTGAACCACCCTAACATACTCGTAGAGTTTATATTTCACTGCAAGAAAACAAGTGAACAACCTAATTAAAACGGAGTGGAATTCAAGTAACGGTTTCATGTTAATGATCGCAAAACCGGCGGATACCCAGGCGCCGGTCTCGCGAACATTCTTAGCTTTTTGATAATTAGCGTGAACACATACCGTATACTTGTTTTGCAGTAGTTCTGTAGGTTGCGGAACGTCGCCATAAGTAAAAAGCTTAGAAAAGTAGTTTTATGTATGCACATGTCCAAAAATATCTAAACATGCACTCGAATGCCGGTAAAATTTGATTTCTTAATCCAAGTCCAAACTAGATTTCTTAGATTATTTTTTGAGGGGTTCTCATAATCTAAAAAGTGTCTAAATATATGATGACGATGAACAGGGAAATCCCTTTTCTGCCGTTTAAAATATGAGCAAAACTTAACGCATATATTCTAACACTCTACTACTATATAGGTAGGCTATGATTGATACGATTTATCAATGAAATCGATAAGCATTACACACTTACGTACATGCGCGTGTCTGGCCGCCTTTGCCTTTTTTAAATGATCAGTTTAAAGAGATATGATTAACGGAGATAACACGTGTTTAATGATTAAATCAGAGGTTGTGTAACACGAATCCCATAAAGCAAATAGCTAAAATGGAAATTACTCTACTTATTATTATGTGAGCATAACTAATTGCCCACCACCGATTCACCGTCCGAGCTCACAACAGATTAGATTACTGTGACTATTTTTTTTTTTGCTTCGCTTTTGTTTTACATGCCCCATTTTGTTTTACACGTTTATAAATATATCGTATCCGCTTTATCGTGAAATCTAATATCTCAATTAATCTTAATATACTACGTGCTAAATAAAATATTTTATCTTAAAACATACATAACTATTTTAACTACATAATAAATAGTTCCTTTACTGAGATATTAAAAGAAAACACACAGCCAACATATTTATGTTCTTATGTTCTAGAGAATCTAGAGCTCCACAGAAAAGGAATTGTTGAAACATAGTCCCTAATAGGGACCTAATAGGGACGAAAATGGGAATTGGCAACTTCTAAGATATAGATATTTCTTTTTTACAAACTTGCCGTAGGTCGGTGACTATTAAAAACAACATAGCATTTGACTCAATGTAATATTTTAAACGTTAATTGCTTAATTCGCTTAGTGGCTCTAATTACACTATAACAGAGTTTTATTACACTATTATGTCAGCTTGCCCACTATTACCGCACAATGACAGCTAGTACCTATTGTTCTAAAGGTCACCCTTAATCGACTCATATGTGAGCAGGTTCATTCTTTTGTAACTGGTAATAAGTACATGCTTTCTTTAATACTGACCTGCGGGTCACTTTTAGTTTAGGTCGGACAATTTTAAAGCCAGGTGATAAGGTTATCAGATTATTGAGATTATGGTACCTGATTTTAATAGTATTGTCACTTTCTAATCAAGGCTGTATCTGAGCTATTTTGAGAAGCCGCGTTACGTCCAACATACTTCTGTCAACATAAATATATTCGTAATTCAGTATTTCGTTGATTCTATAAATAAACAGAATTTTACAGCATACAAGACGGTAGTACTATTAGTTATTCTGTGATACAAGGAACTTCGAGTGTATTATAGATATAAATATAGCGGGAGGATCGCCGCTCCAAGTCCTTCTTGGTGTAAAGGCTGGCCATTAGTAATTCAACGTGGATATGCCGCAAGCTTTATGGGCACCTTTGTACCGAACAAACGGGAGCGGATTTTTTGTGTAGATTTTTGGTTATTTGTATATTTATTTTATGTCCCTAATTTATTACTAATTTTAATAACTAATATTATTTTCAAAAACTGATTTGCACAGTTAAGTAAGTTTAACCTTTTTTTTGTTACAGGTAAGAGATCGTCTTAACTAAATGATTAATGTCAGAAATTACTTCGATAATATGACTGAAGTCAAGCATCAGGTAAGTTATTTATTTAAGTTGTCATCAGATTAATTATAGGTAAATACTTATAAAATAACAGCAATGAGTAGGATAACCTCTTGATACTTTGAAAATTTGTTTTGACAGTACTTAATTTAAAAAATCTACATATAACAATAAACATTGGTAAATCATGCAATTGCAGCAAGTCATAAAATACACCGAAGGCTGCATTCACCCGAGACATTTCATTATCATTTCAATTTATAATTATCGTGATATCACAAACCTTGTAACAATCACCTCGGAGCCTTTCAAAATGTCATATTTCGCTCCCCACATTTGCATAGTCAGTAGGTAACAATAAAAAAAAGATTATATCCACAAGCGCAAAGCCAACTACACTCGCGTGCAAATAATTCGGGTCAGTACGAAAAACTATAATATCTCCTAAAATAATAAAGCTAGGAGCCTGAATTAAATTGTATATTATAGATAAATGCATAGTTAATAAAACAACGTCAAGAGTTAGAGATGATATTCACTTGTTTATTTAATTAACATAGTAAACACGATATCAATTAATTATAGGTAAAAAGCAACCGTGGTACCTCACACACAAAACTAAAAACAAAAAAAAAGTAAAACATTTCAATACTTCGTATTGCCTCCTCGGGCTCTTCTTACAGCTTCTAAACCATTGGGTATATTAAGTTTCTTATGCGTTCTTGCGGGATATTAGCCCATTCTTCCACTAACGCCTGTTTCAGGTCTCTAAGTGTAGCTGGGGCGGGGTTTCGATTTCTTACACGCCTTCCGAGCTCGTCCCATACGTGCTCAATCGGATTTAGGTCCGGGCTTCTCGAGGGCCAGTTCATAGTGTTGATGCCAACCTCCTCAAAATAATCTTCCACAATCTGTGCGGTGTGTGGCCTGGCGTTGTCATGCATGAACATTGAGTTTTCACCCATATTAATTAAATATGGGCCTACATGCTCATTAAGAATCTCTTCCACATACCTGGCACTAGTTAACGTTCCATTTTCTATCAAAACTAATTGCGTGCGACTCTGAAGAGATTCCAGCCCAAACCATAACAGACCCACCGCCGAAAGCAACTTTTTCTTCAAAACAGGCTGGAATAAAATGTTCACCTGGCCGTCTGTAAACTCTTCGCCGCCCGTCACGAGCATAGAGCATAAATCTGGATTCGTCAGAAAACATAATTCTTGCCAATTCTTCGGCACCCCATCGCCTGTATTCGCGTGCGTAAAGTTTCCTTGCAGTTCGATGCCCTCTGTCAAGTTTTGGGCCACTTGCCGGTCTATGTGGGGTCAAATTAGCTTCACGAAGCCGCCGCCTTACAGTCCACTCGCTGATGTCATCTCTTCGGGTCTCCAGAAGTTGGTTTTTGGCTTCAACTGCAGTGAGATGCCGATTTCGGAGCATTGTTGTTACAATAAATCGATCTTCTCTAGCCGTAGTACATCTCGTCCTGCCGGTTCCTGGTCTTCGAAGGTTCCTGCCAGTTTGTAGGAAACGTTGGAGGACCCTCTGCACCGTAGATAGTGACACGCCTGTTATTCTTGCTGTATATCTCTGACTTCTGTCTTCTTGTAACAAAGTGACGATACGTGTACATTCATCTTGTGTTAGCGACATGATAGTAATTCAATGATGACCATCAAAGTCAACAAAAACTGCCTTTTATCATTTTGCTTTGACAGATTGAAAACAAAAGTGAGAAAACAATCAAAAGTGAAATAAGCTCAATTTGAATTCGGTACCAAATTCGACTTTTTTTTAAATAATACTTTTTCCAGAATTCTTGTAGAACATTGAAGGTTCAATTTAATTCGATATTAAATTCTCTTTAATACACAGTTAGTTTCCTGCACATACCGCTATTAATTTGCAAAATATAAGGGTTTTTGTCACTGACCCGTATTATTTGCATGCGAGTGTATGTCACGGACTTTAATTATTGAGCCATTTACTGTGTTCTACCTATTTTCTTTTGTTTAATACTTACACTATGAAATGTCCACTGTAAAGAGAACCCTAAATGGCTCAACAATAAGGGTTCCGCGATCGAGATTTTCACTAGATGGCAGCACCGTGACGAGAGGTATTTTTGACAGCAGCTGTCAAAATCCACCGATCAATTTTTTGTTATTAAACATTATTGGTCAATTATGACAGCTAGACCTCTCGCCACAGTGCTGCCATCTATTGAAAACTCGATCGCGGAAACTCTCATTAAAGTCCGAGAATGTACCTTCGTACTTCCAAACTTTGTACTCGATATTCGCATTCCTCGCTGTATTCGCAAAATATGATGAAGCTACTTTTGCGATGGGACGTGATTAAAATTATTTATAGGCAGGCAATACCTACTCAAGTAACATCCTGTACTGTACTACAGTTAGGTATTATAATGACTTAAGTAAACATGAAACCCTTGTTTCAATCAATTCAAATGCGTAACTGCAGTTGTAAAACCTAAAAATAAAGCGACTTTTTAAACGCAGTATTCACACAAGTCAAACCATTAAAACAGAACAAATCGTCTAACACATAACACTTACGTGCGAGTCTTTCTAAATTAAAATCAACAATAAATCACTGTTACCCTTTCACACAGTTATAGCGCTACTTCCGTTGTGCGAGAGGCTATTATCGTTTGTTTTTTTGATGGATTTAGGTCTTTTAGCAGTGACCCCGTTGCATTAAGGCTTGCACGCAAATTCAGAAAGGCTGATTGATGAGTGTGGCGTACTGTGCTTATTAGTTCGCTAGTATTAAACCTATATGGTGTAATGAAACAAAATTACTGGCTGCTTTCTGCGGTGATAACCATTAGCCACTGCTTTTATAAGAAAGTGGGTAATTTTCAATTATGGGACGATGTTTGGAGCTGTAGTAAGAGTTTATGAATGAAGGAAAATGAGGGCATGTTGAATTACAAACTGTCAGGCGTTTCACGCAAAACATTAATCGCCTTTTCTAATCTAATTTAACTTAACGATGGGTGCACGATCGCAGTTTGTGATCTCTGTAATTAAGACTAAGTAAAATAAGTTTAAATCTGACACGTGGTTCAGTCTTAGATAGTATTGTCATACTTAGCGTCTGTGTCGATAGAAAAGTGTCGCTGAATTCATAATTTATAGGAATATATATAAATAAGCATATATAGGTAAGCTTCGATATTTCTCTCTCCTCTCAATATTCACCAGATTTTCCCTACTCTTTTGATCATTTGAGTTTTGGCTTGCTAACTACAATGTAGTTTTTAACAAAATTGCGGCGTCATAAGTAAGATTATAGAGGAAGGAAGGGGGAAGAATTGGATAGGTACTCATTGCTCTCACCTACATATACATATGTAGGTATTTAGATTACGTGTACCGTTTCAAATGACTTCTTCTACTTCTGTACAATTAACTAAATATGTCCAATTTAACCCATACATGATGAAAGCCGGGTATCCTCTCGAGTTCTCTCGATAGCGATCGCTGTGGAAAACTATTGTTACGTACAGGTGCATGACCATTGTATGGCCCCTCAGTTCCCAGGCAAACCACCTCGTGAGAACACATTGTATGTAAAGATGTAACAGGACTATAAGTTTTTGTTCAAAGTTTATGACCGTATATATGAATCGGTTGGATATGTTAATTTGCACGTAATAACTTTAGGAAGTAGGTTTTTGGACTGTGAGATTAGAGTTTCGCTTTTATTGTGTTTTGTGTCACCTAGTTTTCTAATTCACAATATTTAAAGTATTTATAGTCTACGACTTAACGTACTCGTACATAGATAAATAGTAGGTACATGCAGCGTAATTATTTCCTCTATCTATAGATGATATAGATATTCATTTCACAATCTACAAATATTTATTTATTTTATTTTATTTGGAGATCCAACAGCTGTGACATTAACATTATACATTGAAGTAGATATAGGAAGCCACTTATTATAGGAACTCATCAATGTGTTCGTAGGCGCAATGCGGGCACTTTACACTCTCCAATACGCGACCAAATCAACCTGTCTTCATATTCCTGATATCCGCGACATCCGTCGCAATTAATTCGCCAGCCTGTATCGTTTATTAATACAATTTTCACCGCCAGCAATAACTCACTGGTAACGAGCCTTCCATGCCTGTCCGTCCTTCGACAAGTTAGCCAGGAGTAATCATGGTGACACACAGTCTGGGAGATTGACTGATCAATTACAGTGACGGATGGAGGTACCACACGCAAGACATAATAGTAATAGTGAGGTCTGTGAGGTGAGGTACTCCACAATCACGATCATATTTTTTTACAATTAATTATGTATTAAGCGGAACGTCTGCTAACGATACCAATGGAAAAGTAGAAAAATCCACCGCCTGTGTGTGATTTTTCTACTTTTCCTTTATTGCTAAAACATTTCATTTATATCAATTTAAAATACGTACAAATTTCACTTCTTTAAGGCGATTATCACACTGGCACCGCAACCGGATGCGGCGACGGTGTGCAAGCGTGACAGCGCTATACACATGCAGCTATATCGCTCACACACCGGCGCCGCCGCATACAGAAATCCCAGTAGTGTGAAAGCCGCCTAAGAGACTTCGTGAACGAATCAACGATAAAACATTATAATGGCTATCATAATGGCTTATAAATTTTACTTTAAGGATCACCAAATAATGTGTATTTATAACCCCTGTCTCATTTCACAGGCAGATACGCCAGATCTGCCTGTGCCTATAGATACTTGAATAGGTACGCACCTATTCAAGTATAGGTACAGTCGACGTCAAAGATATGGTTACACTTTTTCACCTTACGCCTTTGTAATAAGGTACTTAAGTGTACGTCGACTGTACACTGGTCTCATGATGGCATAACATTTGCCATCGCTATTATATTAAAATAGCGTTAACATATTTTAGCAAGTTAGCCGTCTCGATAGTAATTAATGATCGATTTTCGCAAATAATGCAGTGTGTAGGTATATATAGGTATGTATAATAACAACAACACGATGACATATAAATTGTAACCGTGTTAGTCTTGCTATTGCTCGATGTCTGTATAAACCGCACATAAATCTCAATCTGCAGCTTGTCAGTTACATGTGGCATTAATTGGCCTGCCTATTTGATCTGAATTGGTATCAGTAATGCATTGAAAATCTCAGAGCAAATTTCAATACTATGGTATTTAATTAAGTATACGATACCTACGATAGATTAGAATTACCTAAGAACTCTGTTTTATTTTCTCACGTTTATATTCTGCTTCCCTATTTTATTCTGATTATTGGCTAATGGTATAATTCCCGTTCAAAAACTTTTCTTAATTTATGGAATACTACTCGTACTAGTAAATTTATCGTGCACGTTGACTGTGTGTCACCATTTTATAATTCCTATAAAGCGGAAACGTAGTAATAAATCATTGCTCTTGGTTATGCACAAATAATATTTTTCGCGTAGGTACCTAACCATATTGCCTTGTCTTCTATGAAATATTATAGTTAGCAAAATATCATGAATTATTCTAGATTATGTAATTAAGAAGAACATGTAACTTATCATAGCCTAAAGTCTAAATTTGCCAAATATAAACGTCTTTAGTATATATATGTATATCATTATTAAGCTAGCTAAATTATCCTACTTATGGGGCTGTGTTACAACAGGTATTTAGATACGTCCTGAGTTTGTTAAATTTACTGTCTGTAGAAATCACTTAAGTATATCAACTGGATAATTAAGCCATAATTTACACCGGACGTGGGATATATTGTGCTGACTGCACCCAATGTGCCACTAATCATACTGCTACGTAAGACTTGATCGAGACCGGGGTCGCCGACCGTACGCGCCGCGAAATAGGCGCGACCCACGCATCAAGGACGCGCGCGCACCTTTCCACATAAATTAACGTAAATATATATAACAATTAGTTGCACCTGTAATACCTGTATGCAGGTCAGTTGTAGTTGTAGGTATTGCCCTTATTAAGGAATGATGGGTAACGGAGAAAGGAGTTGGGTTTTACTTTTAGCCCAGTAAAGATACGGTTGCGTCAAACGTTAAATTATAATAGCCTGATTTTCTTAAATTTCGTTGTTATGGGATATTTATAAATAATATATGCTAATATAAATAATTATAGATAAAAATCCTACAAGTAGTTTAATAGTTAAACATTTTGACATAAAATTTTTGTATATTTTTATTTACAATAATAATTTATTTTTGTTTGTAAACATGACGACATTTAAGTTTTCTTTGGGTTTAAATCGAAAACCAATAATCCGTATCTACGTAAACCCTCTTAATTAATAAAATGGACGGTGCGGGAATTAAGAGAAATATTGATATATTTCTCTTAATTCCCGCACATCTCTTAAATCGTTAGAAACAAATAGTAAAAAGTAGTACTTTGTTCTTACATACTTTAATATACTTAGAAACGATATATTAACTAAAATCCTACAAGAAAAACGTTTGTAAAATGTGTGTACACATTTGTGGCGGTTAGCGAATGACGATATTTTGTAGGATTTTATTGCGTAAATAGTACCTACTAGTATCATGATGTCCGTTACACTAAAAATATTAGCTATTATTAATTATATCCAATTCGCCATACTAGCCGTCATTTTACATGACTGGGCTATTTGGCGACTTATTGGACAGTCAATAAGCTACCGGATTCTTGCGTTGTTAATTAGCTAAATGTGCCCGTTTATTTTATTTACAACGTGCGTATAGCTTATCTAAAAACGCTAAAGAAATATGCCTTGTGGCAGTTTTATCTACTTTGTTTTGTTTTAATAAACTTGCCTAATCGAACGTTGCTTATGCGTGTAAAATATCTAAGCCTTCTGGAACGGCAATGTCGATTGTGATTTATTAACTAATGTGGCGTTAAATGCTAGTTGAACAATTCGTTCTGCCATGACAACCAAATATCTGTAACCCTTTACGTATGATTTATACCTTAATAAGGAATTAAACCCTATTTTTTTAGTCTGCATTTTCTTAAACGATTTTCTGTTTTTTGTGCACTGCTGAAATCCACTCGGAAGTTTTCCGCAAGGCTTAAACAACTTAAGACAGTAAACTCTGTTAAGCTCACGTATCTTAAGCAACATTTAAGCGTAAATAGCCTTAATACCGTCTAGTCTAGACTATTTCTAAGTGTTTCAAGCCTGTAGAAAATTGAATGAACGTCTAGGACGTGGTAGCTAATTATATGTTACTTTCAATGCGATCAAATACCAGTTTTGCTGCTAATGCGACGAAGGTGCCAAGATTAGCACGGGTTTAACAGGTCTACTAGTGTGAAACGAACGATTTAGTATAAACGCCGCTATATCTAATGGATGTAAGTACTTGTATGTCCACTGTTTAGGTAGCTATTCCATTAATCTCACTTTCGCTCTTATAAAAGTTTCATAGTTTTTGATGCGCAAAGCAAAATATGCCCACACAAGCATGCATTATGTATGTAAGCGTACAGGTGTCAGGTGCATGCATGCGTAGGCATGTTTGGTTTCTACGATAAACTATGAACTTCATAAACACGAACGGCCTCCTAGCCCAGTCCGTAGTGACACTGCCTGCCTACGAAGCAGGAGGTCCCGGGTTTGAATCCTGGTCAGGGCATTTATTGGTGTGTTTATCACAGATATTTGTACCTGAGTTGTGGATGTTTCCTATGTATTTAAGTATTTATCTATATAAATATATCTATTATATCGATCGTCGTCTAGTACCCACAACACAGTTACAGTCGGTTTGTGTAAGATTTTCCTATACTATAATATTTATTTATTTAATCAATGACTAATGTGAGATAAAAACATTATTCCCGTGTCAAAACTACGTATCAAAGTTAGGTATAATTTTAGTAGAGTCGACATCCATCCTGGTATAATTTTTAGACCCACATTCCCAGCTCCACAAACTCCCACAGTCGCGTACAAATTAAGGAAACCCATAATCCACGCTCCGAGATTGCACCGCTTTATGATGTCACAGTTCAGAAGATTGTGTGCAATTATGTAGTGTGTGCAATTTATTGTGTTTCCCTCGTCGTGACTTGCTGCGCTTTCTATCAGCTTGCCTTTTACGACTGCCACAATGCCAGCAGCATTACCTCGGTAAACTTAGCTTATAAGTCAATTTACAGTTTACAATTATTTTATAGACATGATTTTCACTTACCTAAGTATTGAATAATAGTAATCTTGTTCCTCATAACCTAACAAATAAATAAAATTGAGACACGAAGTATCGTTTGCTGCAATACCTGCAAATAATAATATTTATCAACTCAATATTGTTTACTCTGTACCTAAATCAATTTATTGTCCGATTTTTTAGTTTTTAAATATTTAAATAATAAGTAGGTATTTTGTTATTCAAGCTTAGGTTTAGTCATATAAAGCTATAGACGTGAAGATACTTAGGGCCGGTTGCACCAAACTGTCTATTAACACACAAACAGTAATGTTGATGTTTTCGTTAATTTTATGTTAACCCACCCTTAATAGTATGTTGCACGTTTGATTTTTAAGTTTCTAATAATTATAGTTACTTATAAATAAGGTAGCCGTGTTTATGATTTTAAACTTCTTTATGTCGATTTCATCAAACCAGAGCGAAAAAACTTTAACCAAGTATAAACAATCCTTGTTTAGTCAAATTGAAGCTTAATTAATTGAATGTTACCTCAAATTGCATGTCGCGTCCTACAGTTCAACCGTGTCTAGGTAGTATAAATGTCTAGATTGTCTAGCCTGCCGTTACACTATAGATAACCCGAGTTCGCTTGCGTCTGCACGCTAACCGTACAGTTCGTTTACTTGTTTTTTATTGCAGTTTCTAACACTTGTCTGCTAAAGGTTCCTGTTCCTGCTACGTTTTACGTTAAGAGGATACGCTGTCTTAGAGATTTTTGGTAAATTTTATTTGAATAAAATATCTGTAACACGAATTTGTGTAGCTGTAGGCTTTTTGTAAAGCAAATAGCTGTATTTGCTTTACAAAAAAGCCTACAGAAGAAGTTAAGAAGGGTGTCATGTATGCTAATACATGACACCCTTCTTAACAACGGTCCGGAAGACTGGTGTGGAGATTTAGGGGAAACTGGGGAAACGCTTTGCCCAGTAGTGGGACACTCAAATAATAGGCGAGATAAATAAGTAAATAGTTACAGCATTCAATTGCCGCTTCTGTTCTTCAACTCCTTTCGTTTTATATACCTTTATTACCTAGGTACTTATTACTTTTTGCCACTTAGAGGTTTTAGGGCGGTTTCTCATTCTGAGTAGATACCTCGTAAGATTAACATATGCAATTTTATAAAGAAATGCGGCTCAGTGTCCTCTTATGCAAGTAAGTATGTAGGTTAGGTACTGCAAAATTAAGGAGGTTATTGAGGTCGTACGTGTAACGAGATTTCCCTCAGGATCTTAACTGTACTGAATTATAATGTTTTAACGATCTCACTGCAAAACAATGGATATAATGAATGCCAGCGCTCGCCGCTGGCAAGATATGGACCACAGGTTCGCTAGTGTACACTAGGGATCCTTTATAGCACTTGCTCATAACCTACTTAACATAATCACTATAATTTCTATCAAAATTACCTACTGAGTAAGTTTTCCCAGAGCTTTGTCCAACGAGCTTGATGGAAGTAACTTAGGTATTTGGATGGAAATATCTGAAATATGTAAATCGTTAAAATGAGCCTTGATTAATTTTGATTCAACGGTTGAGTCATATAATCCCTTGACAAAGGAATATGCTAAAATAATGTAACACAGCTTTTTAATACAACACAAACGAAAGGGTAAGTAAAGCGTAAGCCACAAAATCACCCAATAAAATAGGCAGATCATTTGTTTGATACTCATAAGTATTAAGAACTTTTCGATATTTGGTCGAGCTAGTTATATCCAAGGTCTATCCTATATTTACCGTTTCCACCTGAGATAAGCGAGGATGCGTTATGAGGTTGTGAGGAATGTGTTTGTTAAGAGCCAATAATAGAGCTGCGCTATGCTCGGACATGTAAATGAAGGTGATTCTGTTGGTTCTTAACGAACACGTTCCTCCAAACACATCCTCGTTCATCTCTGGTGGAAACGCAGCCTTATCTAGCTTTGATTTTCTTGTACCAACTAGAACAGCTGATCGCCTCACAGTGCTCCCATTACGTTAGTTTCATAACTTGATGCACGCTAGCATTTGTTCCGTCCACACGTTACGGGCCCGCCGCGGGCGCGAGTAAAGGTTACGGACGAAAGTTGAGATAATGCTGTCGTTAATTAGTGCTGTGAAAGTGTTATTCAGGTTGAGAATAGCCCTAAGTTCTACTCTAACGTTTAGCTTATGTAAATTTCTGACCTTCAATTGTTTTTACCCCCTTTTAACCTCTTTGCTAACGAAAGAAGTATCACCATTTATTCGGCCAACATTTTTCAATAAATTCTTGCAAATACTTCGGCGTAATAGACCATTTTCTATCTTGACAGTTCTGTTGGAATATCATGAGTCCATCATTTAGATACCTAGTTGATTCTTAGCCAAATAAATAACACGCGGATTTGTTGCTAATAGTGTTCCAAGTATAACAGGCATTAAAACCTAATTGAACCATCAGACGGCGTAATGGCCGCCCACCGCTGCTGGAGGTTGGTAATTATCGCTTATCCGCTAACTGTTGAATTTATTTCTTTACTCCCCAGACAAGTCTTTAAAGAACGTATTAAAGAGGTGATCCTCGTTTCACTACACAATCTACAATTAAGGGTTTTCTGCGTCTATCCTTTGATTTGCGTTCTCGGATCAAGGAAATCACGGTATGTCTGAATTATTGACGGTATTTATCACTCTCCCTTTCCTTACAGACACTATCACAATAAACACACAACACTGTCTAACTAACTGTTCCTGAACCAGTGAGCTTTATATTTTTTTAAACCTGACGTCAATTACTATCAGGAGAGACTAGACCCAGTTGACTTGTCTGTAATGTACAAAAAGGTTATAATATACCTAATTATTATGGAATAAACCGACTAACGTTCCTTACATAACTATAAATTATTTATAAGTATTTAAATTTTGATGCAACCTTTGTTTTTTTTAACGAGGAGGAATGCATTTAGCATCCCGCCTAGCCGGGGAACTAGGACGTGTATGTCTGCAAGGGCCGACACTACCGACTAAACCATCTACGGTATGCCTGTCGTGCAGCGTTGGTGACGGTGACATCGGTAGCGCGAATACCGCCTGCTGCGACAGCCGAAGCTGTCCCCTCACTGGGGCCGAAGCCTCCGAAGCCGAAGCTCCCCCTCCCGAAGGTAGCATGCAGGGCGTCACCACACGCTGGTCCCTCATGACAACATTGTGATGCAACCTAACCTAACCTTATTATTTGTAAGTAACTAAAAATTTAATTATATCTGAAATATCCCTAAAGTTTTTTGTCTTATTTTTGTATTCCCTAAAGCTATTTGTCATAATGATAATTTTCCCTGATGCTCATTTATCCTAATTAATAACGGTTGCCCTAACATTGTATCGATGATTTTTTGCCCTAATATCATTTGAACTATTCATCAGTTGTCCTAATATTTTGTTCCATAATACTAATTTTTCATACTTATTATTTGACCTAAAACCTGTTTGTTCTAATTATCAATACACCTTATTTTATATGAACTAATATAACTTCGCCTAATATTTTATAACCTAATATAAATGCCCTAATGATCTTTTTTTCTAATTGCGATTATCCTAATGATCATTTTCCCTAATGCTCATTTTCGTTCCGTTTCTCTATTTTCGTATTCCCTTGAACATTATGGTAAGAATGTTTAGGACAATCAATACATTATGACAAGTAACTGTTAGGTTAATTCATCATTAGGGCAAATGACAATTAGGACAAAACGGTTAGAGTAAGTGATTTTAGAACAAAAGTTATTAAAAATTACAAATTTTATGTATGTTTTTTCCCTGTCCATTAGCCAGACTAAAAAATAAAATACACTTTGCAAATTAACAAAATTCGCGTGCTAATGCTAATGCTTCAAGCTTTCTATTGGGGTGATTTTGACAGCTCGAGGGAGAATTTTATTTAAAGGAATCCTTTTAAGCAATTCTCCACTCAAAGTCCGCAATCTGCATTCTACCTCCAAGGTATAGTTATTAACCTGTCAGATTTCGCATGTTGTTCATACCCAAAGGTATTAGCACGAAAATCGATACTATGCATATTATTTATATGATTTTTGTTTGCATATTTATATCAGAAAAGGTAACCAAAGTCCAGTCCAATGGAGCTCTGGCGTTGGCTGGACATTTCCGAGAAAATATTCATGGTCGGTCGCTTAAAGTTCATTAATTATTTACCTACTTTTCAATGTGGTACATTATTAATTATTAATAATATAAGCCCGGGAATACGGTATACGATATTGAAAGCATTGAAAACTCGTACTCGGTTTGCACTACTATCCTTCTCACATATTTAATATCTACTCAACTTATAAGGTACTCATAGTACACTAACAAGATATCGTTGTTTTCAAAAAGGTGTACTATTTTCTGGCACCAGCTCTCTTTGTCTGTTAGTACTAACAAATACCTAACACACAAGTAGTGCTGTAAAAATGTTAGCGTCTAGTTCAGGCAAAAGCGTCATACATAATATCCGGAGTCACGAACTTCCCGTGGTTGTAAACATTGTGCTCATGTCTGAAATTTAAAATTTATTGCTGACTTATGTTATTAGGGCTTAATTTATGTTAGCTGCAGCTTTTTGGATTACTTTAGGAAAAAAAATAAACTACCTATAGCTTCTCTTATTTCGTACAATCGTTGTTGGGATAGAACTTTGTTTGTGTTTAGTCCTGCAATTATATCTTGCATAACAAAAGGCCGCAAAAATATGTGACGCACATTTGTAGATGTAGAGCCTTAAGAGCGGATACGTAAATATATATAAATACGTAAATTCATGCAGTTGCTGATTGGCTGTACATCAATTTTTAATTACACAAGGTTGTCCAAACTTATGCATGAAAATTGGTTTTATTAACGGTTGCATTAAAATTAAAACGTACAATTAACACGTCAACAGCGCAGCGGTAGAACATAAAGTATAAAAAGTGCAAACGTCAGAATTTCCACGTTACGTGCTATTTGAAAATAAATTAATTACTTTTAAAACATTCATAAAGTTAGCGTTAGTAAGTTAGGCCTTAGACTCGTAATTGTTAGTAGTATGCTTTACAAGAGTATCGCGTGCCTAAGAATCGTTCGTTATCGCAAATCTAAATGCACTCTATTACGATATTTTTTTCATATTTGTTTTTCAGTATTAAACGCACGGTACGGTACGGTTAGTTCGCACTATAAATTGATGCTTATTACCGTAGTGTTAATGTGTTATGCTAGTTTAAATAGTCTACCTAATTAAATACCATTGGCTTTATAGATGTGATCACTGGAGTAATATTACTTTATTTTTTACTTATATTAAATAAATAGATTCATTAGTCTGCAACAATATACATAGTACAACTTCAAACAAGTATGCATAGTTTAAACATAATAAGTAATTTTATTGAGATTTTTGTTGTAAATCTAGAACATTTATGAAAATGATTTTATTAAAATACCTACTAAAGGAAAAATAGACTACGTGGGTATACAGTATTCAAGTTACGAAGTTACCTTAAATCACCCAAGCCTTTAGGAGGATCTGTCCTAAAATCCTTACAATTAGTTTTCAACAAAATTAGTTTTGCTCCCTCGCGCGCAGTTGACACTTTGTCTACCTCG
This sequence comes from Pammene aurita, assembly GCA_947086415.1. Classification (NCBI taxonomy): domain Eukaryota; kingdom Metazoa; phylum Arthropoda; class Insecta; order Lepidoptera; family Tortricidae; genus Pammene; species Pammene aurita. Next base: position 22,442,914 of record OX352297.1, read on the forward strand.
CGCTTTGCAATTAAGAATGACTCGAGAAGCTGTCAACTTTAACATTCTTGACATACGTCAAGTTACGACTGTCCTAAGTTATAGGAGAATAATTTTAAATCAAATCAAATCATTTATTCGTAAACATAGATATACTGCTCGTACATACATACATGCCTACTCGTAGGTCTTATACAAATTATGTTTCACGGTGTTTTGCCTTTTTGGGCACCCGAAGTACAAAGAAGATGTAGCATTTAAGATTTTCATCCTAAGTAATTAGGATATTTTTAAAGCGGTTTATATTTCACTGCATTAGTAAGTATAAGTAGGTATCTTATCTTATAGGGTATTGGTACCTAGACCTATAACTGATACACCTACCTGATAGACCTAGGCACCGAATACATCTATTTTATAATGTATTAGCATACCTGGCGAATGAAATAAGATAAATTTGAATAAGTACTTGCTTTTACAAATAACTTGATTTTTTTATTAATTATTATAAACAGTGGTTCAAATGACTGCTCCACAAAACTAAATTAAGTTTGACTGTGGAGTCATGTATTAGTGTCAAATTATACATATATTTATAAATAAAATAAATAAATAAATAAATTCATTTTTATTTCAAGTAAAAAGACTCATACAATGGTTAGTATACACTATTTTTTCTTATCTCTAATGTTAGTATTTAGTAGATAACTATATACAATACTGACTGCAGGAAACATGCATCTCACAGCAGTGCCTCAAGTAAGGGCAGTCGAACCTGTCCGCAATTGAGCGCAGGATGGGGTTGGGGCTGGCCCGCACCCGGCGCACCAGGGATGAGCATCGCTTGCGTGTGGTCTCATAGAAGCAATCCATACGCGCCTCCGCAAACATCCCTGATGCGCTACAGAAGCGGGGCAGCCCCAGCAGCACCCGGAGCGCGTTATTGTATTGGACCCGGAGGGCTCCATGAGCTCTCTGCGTCTAATACCTCCATAAGCTGCAAGTGTATACAGATGTACAATAGGCTCTGAATAATGTCACTTTAACTTCTTTTGTATTACATCGGGCAAACTTACGGGTAATCATATTAGCCTTCACAGATAGAGCCCTCCGTTCCCGCTCAATGTCCATGTTATCCTTCATGTCCGATGTAATAATGTGGCCCAGGTATTTAAAGCTTTCCACTCTCTCCAATGGTGAGCCATATAATTAAAAAAATTTTACCAAATAAAGAAAAGGTAGGTGATAATACTTTAACTTCTAAATAGTAATAGGTATCTAACCCCTAGTTTGAAATCAATGTAAGACTTCGATAATGGGCAGTCCCCCGTTGGGTATCTAAGAGATATCTTTTTAATTGGTTATTAAATTTTTTTTTTGGGTTCCTGTACAATGTCCCCGGGTAATGAGTTTAGCAAGTAAGGTGTACGTTATTGACTGTCAGTGTCACCAAATCAGTATTTAAATTGGCAGTATTCAGTCATGAACTTCTAACAAAACTTATATGACATCTGAGGACAAAATCGAAACTAAGAGATAACTAAGTACTCTATAAATACAGCTTTTGATTGTTTCTGTTGCTGATTTCAAAAAGGTCGCTGTCTGTCTGCCTTTTGCGTCCTGAGAATTTCTTCCCCTAAAGCCAGTCTGACTTGTCAGAATCTCTAACCTTTGCAGTGGAAGCAGATTTAGGGTTAACGCCAATCATGAAGTAATTAAAGTATGTTTTTGACATACGGAAGGGTTATTTGCCGTAATAAGAAATTAGGGCGATGAAATATTATTGACTATGAAATACATTGAAATGATATTGACTACCTAAATATAAAACAATAAAAGTTATTAAAACAAATTATACTAAAGGTATTTATAGCTCATGGAAATGGTATAGTTGTTAAGGGGCCTTAAATCAAATCCGGCATGGTTGGAAATACTTATGTTAGACTCTTGTCTAACATAAGAATTTCATTACTAATAACATATAAAAGAATCAGCCATACTTGATTTGCAATGCAAAATGTACCATTTCAATAGATAATAATAATTTCTTCGTTGACAATTCATTAACAATTAGTCTACTTACTTACCTTAATTTCTGGACAAATTATTTTATAATACTTACAAATTACTCTGAAAATCTCTACATAATGCTTCTTTGTGTTTTATGTTTAAATTTTAGCTATAAAACCCAAAACCTCTAAAAACTTTCAAAACTTGTGATGTACGGTTTCATTACAAACCTATTGAAACTTTGCAATGGCGGTGTTTTTCGCTGAGTGAGTTATTTGAGGCGAGGAAACATTCCTCTCGACGAGCTTTCAGCTTTCATGGATTACAGCTTTAATGCTGGAACGCTATTGAAGTTTGCTTTCAAGTTGTCATTGATTCCTTAATATTTAAAGTCTTCATGTAAAAGCTTTGTTAAAAAAGAAATATACCTAGTCATTTTATTCATAAATTAAATGAAGTGCATGATTAATTAGCTAAAGATTATATGACAATCAGACCCCTGGAAATTACAATGCAACATTACAAAATTAGATGTAGTAAAAATATATCTGCAATTCAAATCAAATACCTTTAGCACCTACCGTTTGGTTTTTAAGAACTGGCGCGAGATGAGTTCTAGTATGCGAAACATTTTATAGGCGTTTAGCGCCAGTTTCGTAGCTGAATCTTCATACGTAACACAATTTACGTATACATAGTACAGTTTAGTATACGTAACTATTACAGTTTTTACGACAACCTACAATACATAGTACATATTTAGTAAATGTGTATAGTACACAAGTTTACTCTCTTTTACTCTTAATATTTGCAAAATCCCTACTCCAATCGCTTAATCCGAGGGTCCAGTGCATTACTCACTTACAAAGAGTCTGCGTCTGACAGATGGGGTGCACCCCTACAAACGTCCACCATTACCTGGCATATCGATGGCTGTCTATGCTTCTCTTTCAATACCGTTGATTGAAGATAGCAAAGAGATGAGAGAGCTCATGATAAACTGGTGTGTGTTTGTACTTGAGTGAAGTATGCGTGAAATCTATGGTGGATGGGACTTTATTGTTTATTGATGGTATTTAATTTACCTGGTATTGAAAAATTCAATTAGCGTTAAATATGGCTTTAAGGCAGCGATCGTTACCGCTATTACTAAAAATCTAAATAGCGCCCGACTTTCGCAATGTTAACGTGATATTCTGAAACGTAATTTAGGTAAACGTAATAAATTATCTGATTATCAGAAAAGTATCCAAAAATATTCATTAATAACCGAGATACCGAAATCGAATACAGGTTAATTTGTATGAAAATAATACCGGTATTCGATCCCTGCTTTAATGCTCGGTATATTTTAGATTTATTAAAACTGACGCCAGTATTTTATTTTAATTATTGTTTTATTTTACATATTCCTACTCCCAAAAGGTTTATACGAGTAAGTACTCGTAAAAAAATAGGCTATAGACGGCACCGAAAATAACAATACTTATAAAGCATTTTCAATTTTAATCTATGTTAAAATGGCTTTTAAAAGTTTAAATATCTCCGTCTTAAGAAACTTGGTAATCTTCCTGTTAACAATAAATCGGTAAAATCCAAGCATGTGGTCCGTGAATTGTCTATATTAAAAGCAATTACCAGGGAGGCTAGCAAAAGTAAAATAAAATAAAGAAAATAAATAAGATAATAACTAGATTTTATTGTGTCTCCACTTTGTTACGTGCCCCACTTACATACACTTGTAAGGATAAGTTCCTAGTACAGTCGAGGACAAAGAGATGTATACACTTTTGGACCTTATTACAACGCAATAAGGTCCAAAAGTGTATACATCTCTTTGTCCTCGACTGTACATATAACCAAGATTATCTAGCACCGAGGTTTGTTAATAGTTTAGGGGCAGGTCCTTAACAAGATTTCGGTACAGGCATTTCCCGAAGGTAATAAAGTTAACCGGCTCTTTGGACAGCCCTGACATACGATATTAGCTCCTGTTTCCTATCAATAACGTCGTGGCATATACAGATTATGGTACGTGGTAACAGTAAGGATTAATAGTTTTAGCTTTAAATTTGGCAGGGCAAATTAGTAAATTGCGCTTTACTGATATAACATGAAAGCTGTGTATCCTTCAGACCTTTAAAACTACATTTAATTTCTATTTTGCTAACAGCAGGTCTATTATTTTATACGGGACAGTAAATTTTTGGTAATGAGTGACTTTATGTATTTGCTATCATAATATTTATCGAGATAAATCTTCAATGTGTTGTTTTTTTATCATTATATTGGCCATTACAGTCTGTAATTTAATGGTCAATAAAGGATAAAAAAATGGAATCCTGTTGTTATTGAAGGTATTTATGCGGCTTCTACAGATAAGTCCATTGCCAAGCAACGGCTAACCACATGACATACTTATGACAAAAGGCGTACGTTATATGTTCTTTGCCTATTTTCTGTTCGTATTGTAGATTTTCTCTAGTCGTTCTAATCAGTATAAAACCTCCTGCCCGGCGGTAATCACCCGACCCGGACGATTGCCTTTTTGTCGCAAGGCAGTTACGTCGAGAAAATTCTCTCTTGCCGTTTGATCAATAGTTCCGACATCAGGATTAGAGATATTACCGAAGAGATCAATATATATAGGTATGCTAGTAGGTAAGCGAATAGTGTAATTTGGGTTTCTAATATATTAAATGTTTCTAAAAAGGTTAAATACACGCACGGTAGCGTTTTAAGAATTGGACTTCATCATAAGGCTCCTTAACACACATTACCTATTTCGTGACAGTATCGGCAGTAGGCAGCAATAGACTAACTTGCCAGACGGCATACAACCACAGCCCTCTGCCACGAGACCTTGGCAGAAAACAGATTTTAAACCATGTAGCCAGTGGTTGGTGCCAAATTCTACATGACCTTTAAACGCCCTTGGTAGCTAGGTGTGCTCTGCCAACCATTGGCAGAAGCGGTTAATTGGTTGTCAGCCATGCCATCTCGCTTCAACAACTCGCTCCAACCAAGGTCACGTGGCAGAATCTGCGGCTATCTGCCGTCTGGCCCTAACTTAAGTAAATACCTATGGAATAGAGTATGAAAACGTACCAAATATACAAATACTATAGAGTATATGACATGTACCAGGTGCGGCGCGTCCATAGAATACGATTCCCGTCGGCGCGCGCAGATTTTCAGGCATTTGAGCAGTTTTCCTACAGCTTGTAATAGGTACATAATCACAACAGCTGACTCAGCTAACTTCACACTCTTCAAAGCCCACCCAAGACGAATAGAAAATTAAATAAAAAACAACGTTCATTTTCTTAATGTAATATGATACGCTACAACCATATACGGAATAATATAGAAATCATTTTCTATTTACTGTGACCTCGGCCTTGATCAGTGTATTAACCTAAACCGAGAACAAAGGATTGTGTACCTATATAAAGCGATCTATTTTCCAGTATAAAACAGTTATTATCCACACGTTAAGCGTTTCACTTCCTGCTACACGTCCCATTACCATATGGCGATCCTGCCAGTCGGGCTGCTCAAGGCAGCCTCGGTTTAAATACCAGCCACCTCAGCGAGCTCCACGAACCAGCTCAGCCAGCTCCATGAACCAGCCTAGCCCGGACCTGCGCAGCACAGCTCAGCTCACAATGGACCAGCCCCGCTCGACCCTTCAAACCCCCGAAGCCCCGCCCAGCCGAACATAGACACCGCCGCCTCAGCAAGCTCATCAGCCATCCCAGCCGTTCAGCAATCAAGAAAGACACGACACAATGGCTCAGCCCCGCTCCACTGCGACAACCAACAAAGGCACCAACACACCAGTCAGCCGGCCAGAGTTAGCTAAAACCATGGCCATGATTACCATCACAATAGCGTTCACGGAACAGAGGACCCCAACCAGAACAGTCCGATGGACCAAAAAATGGACACCACGTCACCACCATCAGCCCCAACAACCCGCACCAACGAGTAAACCAAGCCAAACCACCACCGCCACCAGCAACCAGCCCAGCAACCAGCGGAGCAGAGCAAAGCATCTAGATCCAGCACGTCAAGCAGAGCAGAACGTGTAGCAGCCACCAGCCGTCACCAGCCCCGCCGCACCTCATCGCCAGCACCCAGCACCGACCATTGATCGCAAGTACAATTCTAAGACACTTTAATCATAATTACTTAAATTCAGTGATAAATTTAAGCCCGCAATTCAAAATGTAACTATAACAATAATTCACATTACGCGTATAGAATGACCCAAATTATAAAAATAAGTTAGAAGCATTACAAACAAACAAATATTCGAAAATTCGTTCAAAAACACCCTAAAACAGACAATCGGACAAAATAAATTCAAATTAGCCCAATCACTAAAGAATACAGCCCAAAATAAAAAATAAAAAAATCAGACATATCCATAGGACACAGCGAAGTAATTTAAAAACCTTACAAAAATAGAAAACGTGTACAGTAAAATCTTAACAATATACAGCAAAAAAAAAAAGGACAAAACCTAAATTAATTAAACAAAACACGGCAGTGACATTGCTACCAACCATGTACGGATCCAAAACCATCATCAAACAGCTTATAGACATCATAGAATTATACGCGATAATGATTAAAATCAATGACTTAAAATTGCAAATAAATTTCGAAATTAAAAAACCCGTTTAATCAAAAAAAAAAAAACGCAAAACTTAAGATATCCAGCAAACACACCAGTATCAGCGTTTTCACATAAAACTTTATCTACCACCAGTAAAATCAGCGGCCAACACAAAAACGGCACAAGTAAAAAACTAGAAAATTTATTCACGACGGCACAGGCTAACGGCAACAACACATAAAAAAAAAAACACATCATTTATTAATGTCAATTATTATCAGACAAGTTACACGCATTAGATGCACACTTTTAAAAAAATATAAAAAAAAAGACATATATTACACAATACTTCGAAAATAAAGTAGCTACACTATACCAATAAAATAAATAAATAAATTCAACCGTACGCACGTATTACATTCAAAACATTTAATAACGCATTATAGTGTATTGACGTATACCTACACCGACAAATTAAAAGTTAAAAAAGAAATTAAAACATATATACACAGACATTACTTTAGTGTTTTTATAGATTGATAAAAAAAAAAAAAAAAACTTTATGATAATAGTAAACGCAACAAAATTTAACTATGGCAAAAATACAATTAAACAAGTTAATATATTTAACAGGCACTACATCCTTGACACACAACGATAGTGTTGAAAAACCAATTCGTGAAGGTCCTTGGACACAATACGTTTATTGAAATAAACTAGTGTTAAAAGAACTGCTTCAAAAGTATAGTAACTACATAATAAAATATCATAATGACAAAAATAAAACAACACACTAAATCTAATGCAGCAAAAATCCACAAAAAAAAAACACCACTAACAAAGTAGAAAATTCAAAAAAATATCAAAGACCAAATCAAACGTCTGCGCCAGCCAAACCAATAAAACATTAAAACTAATAGACACATAAACTCAGTTCAATTCACAATAAACGCCACAACGTACTTATATCTTATTGACACCAGAGCCAGCCAAAGTACAATAACACGCGACGCGACATTGAAAACCCAAGGTCGCATGCAAGTTGACCTACATACGCGGTATAGGAGGAACGATTGCGTCATACCATACAATTACGCGACGCTTAGAGAGTGATAGCCACGATTTCCAGAATAATTTGACAAATAAATAGATAAAATGATAAATTCATAAATTAACATCACTAGATACCACAATAATTAAACAAATTTTTTTATTTAAACTTATTATGACTGCTTCAAGACACGGCATAAATAGAGATATTATTACGTAAAGACTAATAAGAGATATATGTAATATCTAAAACATTACAAATGACTGACTGTGACTGTGACTGTGACCATAGCGTGTAGAAAGCTAAAACAGATAAGTGTCTCAACCAACAATTAGCCTGATCACCTAAAAGTTGTTGTGATCCTTATATGCTTTAAGTTTACAAAGTAAAGGGTTTCCTTGCATTCCTCTTCACTTCACGCAATACCAAGTAGCCCATAAGAAAATTAAAAGTAAGCAGAGTACACCAGGATACAAAGCAGACGCTAACCCTTGGAACCAAACAAATTCGAGCGAGTTCTCAATTGACCAGATCCTTGGGCGCACGGAACGTCCAAATCTTCCGATGCGTTAAAACACTGTCTGATAGTACATAATAATAATATGTACCAGCGCGCAATAATAAATATTTCTGTATCCATAAATCGAAAAACTAAAAATAAAATAGTATGCAATACGGTCGGCCGACCCGATTCGCTAAAAAGCGCCATGTACTCATTAAAAAAAAAAAAAAAAGTGACAAGTATCACAAAAAAGCTTACATAAGGACAAAATGCAGACATAGCAAAATGGCTCATTTATTGTTCAACACTGTGTGTCGAACCAAGTACTCCATCGTGTCCGAAACGAGCTTTCCTCGCGAGAGAACTAGGTTACAAATAAGACACAACAGATACAAGAAAAATACATACAAAAAAAAAAACACAACCAAAGAAGGAAAGAGCTACCAAAGTGTATAAAACACACATGACAGACGATACGTACCACGACTAATTATTATTAAAAAAAAAGTCAAGAAAAACACAGACAAAGATGACAGACGTGTCACATATAACTTATTACCCACTAGCGGACACAGTCATAAGAACAATTACCAATAACGTAAAAAGTTATTACAACTGACCAGGAATACATAACGGCATTATAAAATTCATAAAAGCAAAAAACAGTCATAAATAAATCAAAGCAGACAAAGACAGCAAATTCACCTCCACAACTATGCGAGAGATTTGTAACATATTAGGCATAAAACAAGTACAGTCAACCACTATGAAAAGCACTAAAATCATAAAGCACTAGAATCATATTTAAGAATACAAACAGGCAACCAGACTCACCAGTGATCTGATTAGTTACAGTATTAGTATTTTCGTATAACACAATGAATCATCCGGCAACTAAATACACGCCATACGAGCTAGCATACCCAGAAACATTACTCATCAAACATACCCATTTTATATATATATATAACATCGATTCCTATCCCATAGAATTCAAACATATGTCACAAAGTCCCAAGCAGACGCTAAAAATAATTTAATTAAAACAAACCCAAACAAAAAACATAAACACATCAACACATTTCATAAAACAAAAACAAAAAAACTAATTACAATTTAAAAATTAAACCCATAAGTAATAAAATTGAAGATTTAGTATTAATCAAAAAAAAATTTTAGACACAATATATCAAAAACCATTTCCCGTCATAAAAAAAAATCAAAATCCAAAAAAAAAACACACTCCACAAAAATAGAACTAAACAATACTATAATTAAAACAACCACACAAATAAAATAAATAAAAAATTTCTTAAATAAAAATAAAGTAAATATAAAAACACAAACAAAACACATAAAACAACACATCAACAGCTTTCATAAAAAAAAAAAAAATACTTACGATTTAAAATTATAATCCCATACCCTATATATCTATCTATACATATATAAACCGGAGACCCACTATAAATCAAAAAATAAGACAGAAATAAAGTAAATATAATATATCAGAGACTATTTACCATCATAAAGAATCAAAATTCAGAACAAAAAAAAAATTCAATTTCAAGCAAAGAGTACATTCTCCATACAAAAAAAACCCACAATAAATAAAAACAGCAAACATATACATATATATATACACACAAATTTAATACACAACACAAACCCATCAAAACAAAAAAAAACACGCTCACATTCGACACTACACTAAAACAGCAAACTAAACGTTTCCATGTCAATGATCACATCTCATTCCAAATACGAAAGTACTATCTCCACGCTGTAATGATATCAAATAACAAATAAACATCAGGTCAATAATTTACAAAACACAAACACCTGGCCATACAAGGATCGACACAAATAAACAAACCGCAGCATATAACTTAGCAACAAACACACCGCTATTTTAAACAAAACACAAACCAACACCCGCATAACCATAAACTTCGATCATTTTCCATGTATAAACATAGCCATAAGAATAACCTAAGAATCGAAATGTAACCCATCCATAGTCCATATATAACCATACAATTTAATATTTTTCTTTTAGATACCATAAACATAAGTTACCCTAACAACCAACATGTAACCCATAGACATAAGCCAAATTTAATGTGAAGACAAAAAAAAAAGGTTCAATCTATCTTTTTGGCCTCAAAAAAAAAATTTTTTTTCCCGCACGAATTCCATATTTTTCAAAAATTACCATTACAAGTTGACGGAATAATTAGACAAGACTTTTTAATAAAGTACAAATGTATCATAGACTATGAAAAAGGGACAATCACGTTAAAAAATCACAACAACACAGTAACAAGACCATTAAATTCAGAACATTATAATCTCCGAAACGTTAACCCTAACCAAATTATTCAAAATTTTATCAATAATGTAACTAAACTATAACTTAATTAAGACAAAAATGTAATCATATTTTTAAGTGCATCAAAAAAAAAAAAAAAAAAACGCTAGCCGTAAGATTACAATATATTTTTTTTTATTATATAAATTAGTTAAGAAACAGAATGAAAACAATAGAGTTAAGCAGCCATGTTTTTTTTTTTATAACACTTCTAATAGAGCTAAGATTTACTTTATATTCAGAATTACCTTTTAAGAAACAAATACAAATTTATACTTATAAATGTAAAGACAAAAAACAGTTTAAACCTGTTTTTCTGTCTCAAAAAAACCGACGGACGTGTAATAGGTACATAATCACAACAGCTGACTCAGCTAACTTCACACTCTTCAAAGCCCACCCAAGACGAATAGAAAATTAAATAAAAAACAACGTTCATTTTCTTAATGTAATATGATACGCTACAACCATATACGGAATAATATAGAAATCATTTTCTATTTACTGTGACCTCGGCCTTGATCAGTGTATTAACCTAAACCGAGAACAAAGGATTGTGTACCTATATAAAGCGATCTATTTTCCAGTATAAAACAGTTATTATCCACACGTTAAGCGTTTCACTTACCTGCTACACGTCACATTACTATAAGCTGACGAAGAAATTTGAAGCCCAATAAAGCTCCGACTTGCCTAAAAATTTTTTTTACCCACCGCCACTGATATGTACCTATATATTATAATAGTATCTAGTAGATCAAATGAATAAATAGGTGTTAATGTGTACATCTAAATGTTATTTTAATTAATTCAAGCTTTAAATGGGCCGTCATCAATAATTTTAATAATATTTTTATCAAAGACATCGCCAATCAAGATGGAATCTTATCTAGGCAAGTTACAGATGCTGAGGATTCGATCGTGTGACTGGGTCATTCACCCCCGGGTAACAGACAGCCCAGCTAGTCAGATGTGACCATATCGTACATCTTAGTTACGAAGTCATTACCGATGATACAATACCGGTGGCAATGATTTTGCTCCACTTTTTGATGACTTTCAATCAAAGAAACCGCCTAAAGTAGCTATTTCCATTGACTTAGATTGAATAATGTCTTCAAAGCTGTCTTCGGCTAATATTCTCGATTATTAGTGATTTTTGCGCTCCTGTCCCTACTATTTCTTAATAACGACGATGGCAAATAAATATACGGCCTGCCTGATGGTAAGCAGTTACCGTAGCCTATGGACGCCTGCAACTCCAGAGGATTCACATGCGCGCTGCCCTTTAAGAACACTCCTTGAAGAACCTCATACTATAGCCCTCTGGGAAAGCCTCGGCAGGCATATGCTGCTACGCTTTCATAAATCATATTTCAATGTATGTTGGTCTTAAATTTTAAATATAAAACCCTCGTGAGACTTTAGAGTCTAGAGTCATATTAAAAATATTTATAACGGGTTACTCACTTAAGTTAGGGTTAGGGTTAGGTAGGTACCTATATTACGTGAGTAACCCGATACAGATATTTTTAATATTGTCTTAAATTTGGTCACATTATAAAATCTTTTAGCACGCTTTCTTCTGTTGCTACGTTGTATTCTTTTAGTTATAGTCTTCTGAGTCGGATGTAAGCCAAGATTTGTAGTAAGAGTGTATTGTTTTGTTTTGTGCTATGCTATGTTTCACGTGTCTGCCGTTGACGCTGGCATTGAGTAACAGGAGAATACATCCCTAAGAATTTTTTTGTACCATGAGTTTTAGTGAAAATTACTACAAGTCTGACAGTGGCTGTTGGACCACAGACATGATTACACGCTAGTGTCAAAAAATTTATAAAATCAAATACTAAACGTCTTCTAGCATGATAATAAACAGTAAAAATAATTCTAAAAATAGTAATACAAGCCACGGAATTACATTCCATAGGTAAGTAAGTGCAAAGTCTGGTGTTACATTAATTTGAAATATTAATGTTGGCGGTACGACGCCATATTAATGTCGCAGAAGTAACACAGCATGTGCCTACACTTGATATACCTTGACATTGTTACACTTGATATTGTTTAATAGTACTCAGCATAAAAATATATACGTAATAAACATCTTTTAGATAAGTACGATAGGTAATGTTTAGTTCTTTAAACATATATTTATTGTTGAACAAGAGCGATTTTGCTAAAATTGTTAATGCGAGTAAAATACATAGAAACTGTTTTTATGATTTGAATTTAAAACTTAAATATCGAAATATCACCCATGTAATACATAGTTACAGAATGTTTCTTCATTCGTGCGAAGAAATCAATCTCATTTTAAGTAAATATCAAGGATCATTAACCCCCAAAGGTCGTATTGAAAGGCGCTTGTCGGCGAAAATTGTATTTTACTCCATTCGTTCCTAAAACTCTAGGGTAAGGAGCAAAATAAACATTAGGTAAGTATAAATAAAACAATAATTTTGTTAATTACGTTTCCTTACAAAATTTGTTTAGGCAGAATATGAATTTTGTCAAAACAGTGTTACGTCAGTTTTGTTAAAGCTACTCTATGATTCAATGACAGCTGTCAACCGCCAAACATGGGGCACAAAATTTGTTCTAGATAGCTCATCTAGTAGAATACATAATACATCAATGGACGCTGGCGCTAGTGGCTAAGAAATTATAATGTTAGGCCAAGGCATGTCCGGTCAGAGACGTGGTCACCAGATTGTTGCGGATAGTTATAAGTTAATATTATTTCTATTTGATTAAGTTTTTAATTTCTACTGTTCTCTTGTTTATTACTGATGTTTTTTGTCATAGATTGTACTACTTAGCCACATATGTTTGTTAGCCGTGAATTTTTCACCGGATGGTCTTTTCGGAAGATCAGCGCTGGCTAACGCTAGCAACATACTGAGAAGAGACCATTTCGTGACACTTGTCTTACTCTACAATTACCTGTAATTTATTTGTTTTTTTCTGTAATGTCACGAATAAATATATTTCTATTTTCTATTTCTATTTCTAAAATATGAAATAAAATTGATTGTCATTACTTACGTTTGAATTACTTCGACACATACATTCAATCAATCGCTCTTAAATCGGTCAGTGCATTATCATAACTGACTAAATAAAATATTTCAACACGTGCCACAAATCGGCTTGTTAAACATATATTTACAACAAATGCAATCAATCAAGCTCTATCTTACCGTTGTATAACCATTCATTATACAATCCGTCCTTTGACCTATCGATTACAATAAGTATCAATTATATCAGGAGGAAATACAAATAGCATTATGGTAATAGTCGATTGTAAAGATAAAGTCCACTGCTTGTAATATAGTTTTCAGATACCCTGACATTTGGCCTTGATTTATGCAATAGTTGTTTTTTATAAACGTTTCTACAGGCATTCTACTAAGTGATCCATTAAAATTAGATCATTTTACTGAAGTATCATTTTATGTAGAGTATTTATTGATATATATTAACTTTTATCTAATCACTTCAGCAGCATTGCAAGCTTGCTTGCTAGCTGAAGAATACGACCTTAAGTAAGTAAGTAACACAGTAGATAAATACAGTAAAGAAAAGATGTAAAGTACAAAGGCGAACTTATGGCTTTAAGGGATCTCTTCCAGTTAACCTTTGAGTATATGAGAGTGAAATTGAAATAAGGTAGGGTATATGTATTTACAACAAGGTATACGATGTATAAACAACATCGATACAAATACATAGTATAAATTAAAGAAAAAATATAAATATAACAACAGAGAGGACTGTAGAGACAACACAAAAGAGGAGAAAAGAAAACAATAATAAAAAGATTAACTTTAACAATGGTAGAAGATATTGCTTGTAAATGAGGTTTTTCACTAGTACATTGTGCTATGTTATCCCAATCACGGGGGGTTATACCAAAGCGCTAATCAGGAGTTTCCCATTCGTAATGGAAATGTGTATTGCCTCAAATTACGTAGCTATTTTTGAAAAATAAATCTGGTTACATCTATTGAAGGGAACACAAAATTATGTCCGAGGAGGCTCAACGCAACTCTGTCTGTCTGCATGTCTTGGGAAACTCGGGTTACAACGTCTGATAGGCCTCCACAGGGCCGGAGTCCCATGACCTCGCTAACAATCAGGCCGATTACGATTTACGATAGTTGCGCGCACGCCGTACGCAACGTCCACCATTACCCGCCCGTACTTTATTGTAATGCCAATAACTGTGACCCTTGCTCAATTAAGATTTGTATTGTTCGCTTAAATGAATTATTGCTCGTTGTTGATGTTTGTTTATCCGATTTAATGGTGATAATGTTGGAACGATTGCAGCTGTCAGTTGAAAATGCATTCGCAAAACATGCATTTTCAACTATAAGCATAATTAAATGTTTCTTTAAACTGTGAAAAATTTAATTAATTATAACACCTTTAAAAAGTCGAAAGTGAATGAAAACTATGAATGGTCACGCGAACCTGCACAAACAGCTCGGCCATAAAATACTAAAGGGCAACATTCTTGTCAGTAGGTGCTCTCGAGCGGTCGGAAACGGTTTCACCTCTTATATGGCCAGGTCAGGAATGAATGAATGGGAGTCGATATGTATCGTTCACCTTAGGGTACTGGCGAGTTGTAAGAAATGCACTAGAATCGCGGTTGGAAGTACAGGGCGGTGTTCTCTTATGAGTCAGGAGTCTAAGCTTATAAGGCTATGGCCATGCTGGGTCGCTAATAAAACAAGAGCAGATCATAAACCTTGATTCAGATCTAGTGGTGTGAAATAGAAACCGGAATTATTTAAGGGATTAAGCTAGGTCTTCCATGTCTTTTCCATTTCTAGTTCACTGAGCTGATTCGAAAGAGTATTCTTTCAAGAGTGTTTCTAGTATAGCCAGTCTACTAACCTCGCTTATAAATTGGAATTACCTCTAACTGTACATTACAACATAACTCTGAGAATTTCTAGTCAAGGAAAATAAAATACATGTAAAGCCTTGAATTCTCGGTACCGGTATAGTACCGGTACTCGGTAAGCCACGATCTTACAGCCACATTTAAAACAAGTTTTTAATCCTCTAGCTTTGCGCAAAAAATGCCGTTAACACTGACATCATACATTTTCTCATACTCTTGTGCAAACTTATTTCTTCCTTAGAGACGGCGTTCAGTGCCTCCTTGCTAAGTTAACACAACGCCAATGACGTTTCCCACTTTGAACAACTGAATAAATAACTTGCTTATTTTGTGCTTAGACATGTCGTTGACAGGTAAACCACAAGATGACATCAAGTGTTCGCGAACCGAGGAATGATGTCACTAAAGTTGCATCATGATTAGTGCTTGACTTTAAGGAGTGGCTGCGGTATAGGATACTTTAAGTAAACGATGTGGTCGTACAACAGCCAACAGTAATTGCGGGTCAACAAAATTCAGGAATGAGGAGTTTGCTTTAACAATTTAATAATTTTAACTAAATTTTTATTATGCGGTTTATACAGTAACCGCTCATATGGCATACTTAGTGGCTACTTATGGAATAAATAGCGTAAAAGAGATATCGTTATTATTATTAAGTACCGGGATGTTTACTTAACCTAAGACAATCCGATTGCTTATACTTACCATCAGTTATACATAATAACTCTTATAAACGGCCAAAATACGACTGTGCGCGTGCTTATTTACAAGAAGTTGCTTGATGCGGAGCTCTGTGAGGATGGAGACATATTGTACTCGGTGTAACGTCTGGATTCTCGTTTATCTGATACCCGTAACGCATTTTCTGAAAATTGGTAGGTTTTGGAGTTCCTTTTTCTGTGACAAATAGTCAATGTATGGTCAGAATTCATAATCATCCATTTGCAAAGATAACTCTAATAATATAAAACGCGTTTGTACGGGACAGCTCGTGGAACGCCCCAATTATAAAATTAATTCAGCAACTTAACTAAGCTTATATGGAAAATTTGTTATTAATAGGTTTAAGAGCTAAAGCAATCAAGTAGTCGTTAACTGATAGGAAATATCGAGAGTGATTTAACACAAGGTTACACATGCGGATCTCACTTTGATGACACGATGATTTGACTTTGAACATTAATCGAACGCCTCAAAATGTCATTCATTAAGTCGAAACTTTGTGGTTGATGTAAAACGAGGATAAAAACCCAGGGATTACAAATGGTTATTTTTCTTTTTTTCCAAATCCAAAAAATGAAACTGAACTCTTTCAAGCTAGCGTAGTCATCGAGTTTTCGAAAGAGGGTAGATCGCTATGGTGTGTAGTCACAATTGAGTCACAACTATGTAAAACTCACAAAAACATTTCAGTCATTCCGTGATTGTGCGAACTCTAAAAACTCGATAATACAATACTTATAATATACCTGTGGTCTTTATTATTGTACATAGTTATTGATAACTTTATGTTTTACATAGAGACGTTACAATCGTAAGCTAACCTGAGATTACGTTTTTCATAAGAAAGCTTCATCATTTTCATCGTTTTTCCGCGTTAATAGAACTTGCTTACGTAACAATAGCAACAATGGTATAAGTAAAATCTGCGAGACGCCGGCGCATGGATCGAGCACTCACACGGGAATCGCCGCCGGAGCGTGACACTGCGCACTCACAGCACACAGAACTTACAGTAGCCCAAGGGGTACATATATGATATGAGGAATCCCAGGCAGTAATATACATAGCTCTATAAATTATTTGGGGCTGGTGTAAATTATAGGCTGAAAAATAAGATGCCGTATTAAATTACATTATTTACTTATTATAAGTGATGGCCTCCTAGCCCAGTTGGTAGTGATCCTACCTACGAAGCAGGTCCCGGGTTAGAATCCTGGTAAGAACATTTATTTGTGTGTTTATCACGACTATTTGTTCCCGAGTTATGGGTGTTTTCTATGTATCTAAGTATATATTTATCTATATAAGTATGTATATCGCCGCCTAGTACTGGCTAGTACCCACAGTACAAGCTTTGATTAGTTTGGGACTAGGTTGATTTTTGTAAAATTGTCCCCAAATATTTATTTATTTTTATTTATTTAAGTAGGTACGAGTACATCATTACACAGGAGCATCCGTAGCGAGTGCCTCGGTTTGAATAAATTAATGATGACGAACGAATGTATAGAATTAAGTTAACTAACAATGAGCGTCTAATGAATGCACGAATGATATTGACAGTTCTGTCAAAAGTAATTATTATGGAAAAGAAACAACAACTTATTGTTATATTTGGATTCGTACTGATATTGTGGCACTGGTGACTGTGGCAAAGCGTTAAGTACATACCTACTTACATGTGTCCGTACGTTGCAAACTTCAAGATGGAGATAGTCGGTTTCTCACATTAAATAAAACCTCCAGTTCTTACGCATAATTAAGTTATTGTAATGTAATGAACTGCGACAAATTACATAAGGGCAAGTCTCAATTATGATGTAAATGGAACTCACATAAACACTCTCTGTAACCTGTTTTTAATGCCAAATAATAATGTATGCAAAATTATTCTCGAACGAGCGGAGCGTAAGCGAAGTGAAGTTCTTACAAACAACTGCGGCTATTGGGACGTCTCGGCATTTCGATGGCTTTTTGATTTTGAGGGTTTGTTCCGCGATAACTTTAGTAACGTTTTTCTGACCTTTATGAAATTTTTTGGGGTGGTAGCAGGGAAAAATATAATTTGAGAATTCGTATATGAGCTGCAGGGTCGATCAAGGGGTTGTGGAGCTATAAGGCGAAAAAAAATCTTCAGAAGGGTCTTGTTATATTGGTCATCTCGTTTGCAACTAAATCGCGAGTTCTCGGTTCAAGGCGGATTACTAATTATATGTATAAGGAGGGTTTTTTCAACAATTAGCCATATTGTACGAGGTGAATATGATTACGTAAATCATACTGAACAACTTTCTTTATATCACCAACCCCGAAAATGTTTCTCGTCCCCATAGAAAACGACGACATCTGATCGGCTATAATGTATGAAACAGTCAAAAACTGTTTTGTAATTTCTAAGTTGGTGTTATAGAAAAAAGTGTTCAGTAATGGCCTAATGGCCTACCTAATCACCTCGCACAATATGGCTAGTTTAAGGGGCGGATATATGACAACATCGTTTTAGACCTCACTTAGAACAAGGAATTTGTATAGTTAATGCTACGTATTCGCAATAATATGAATGTCTACGTATTCATAAAGAAGCCGTGCAGAGGCTCCAATTGATATTTTATTTTTTATTAGCTTTGATTATCTATAAACCGACTCCAAAAGTACCAAAAAATGGCGTTCCGTTAGAACACGTCGCAATACAATTTTGTCTTCGACAGTGGTTCAATAGTTATGTTATTTTGAAAGCCAGATAACTAGACTAGTGCATCAGGGCATATTCATATTTTTCATCATTAAGATAGCAAAGAAATTGAAACGTAAATATAAACTTTTGAAAAATTCCCATACATTCGCCATATTAGTCAAATTGTCATTGTGACTCAGATGCCCCACGGGGCCCGTCGGACGCGGACGTCTTGTTGGATGAGCAGGCATGACATTTCATTTTGGCATTTATTTTGACAGAAAATCGTATACGTACACGAAAGAGGATACCAGTAGCCAGATTGTATTCAAAATAAATAGGGAAAATAGGTAGAGACCGTGAGTCCTGTTAAATTCGATTTTTTATATTTACACGTCGTAATACTACAAAAATACAACTAAAGATTGAATAAAAGACACTAATCTACCGAATTCTCATAATTAATTGCTTCAAAACCTGTTCAAAATTAAAAGAGTTTTTGGATTCGTTTTTAATTGCTGGACTTTATTTTTATTATGCTGGTCATAGTACTCATAATATTACGACAATTTAGCATGCCTTTTAACGTCAAAATACTTCAATCTCTATTTACTTAATATTAAAAGCCTTGATTATTTTACGTATACAAACAATATAATCAAATATTTAATGCAATATACGATCTATAATCTGGCGAGGAGGTCAATCAAGTCAGTTTTTTGTAGTCATGGGCATTGGCGCAACGCATGCGTATACCTTGAAGAACGTCGAACGACTCCGTCTGCAGAGTATAGGTACAAATTGATACGCACATTAATTTGTTGTCGCATATTGGTATGTTATGGTACCCCAGAGCTACAAAGGGGCATTGCGAGCTCATGATACGCCTCTCGATTCGAGCTCCGCTACTAACGTCACTTCTACACATCATCTGAACAGCATACCACTACCTACTACCAAACAGAGCGACGCCATTTAAAGCATGGGAGGACTTAACCTAATACGTTCGCCTCTTGGCGATTTCCAGGCAGATTGTGTTCCTGAACCTTCTATATGTTTGCTTTCGTTTATCTATCGTTACACAAATGTACTCTGATCAAATAAATTACTTTAACAAACAATGTTGTTTACCGACTTCAACTTACACAATTTTCACTCCTCATCATCCTCCTAGTGGCTTTGTGCCACGGCTCAATTAAACCTGTAAGCTTTATTGGAAATAGATATGGTTTCCTCACGAAGTATTCCTTCATCAAAAAGTGACTGGTAAATATGAAATGTGAGTGATACTGATAATTCATAACTGGTATGAGCAGGGGTTTGAACCTGAGACCTCTGGATTAAAAGTCGGCCAGGCTACCAGTGCTTTTAACTCATTATTTACATTTAAACGGGACTTATGAATCATACCCACCTAGGACAAAGAACATTATAGACGGAGAGCTAGCCACGTCAGATATGGCACAATTATGAGAGCGACGAGACCCCTCTCGTTAGTTTGCTATACTATGTTTATTTCTAGATCCGGACATCTGGCAGCTGTAAATTGGTGGAGGTCAAAGAATGCAAACCACTTTAAGAATACAAATCTTAGAGTTCTGGTTTCGATGCGGTATTATGATTATATAAATAAATAGATTATTTCATTGCCAAAACTTTCCGATGGGAGAAAATAGTCCAAATCGACGTATAATGTAATTCATAGTTTGTCGCCTACTGTTTCTGTTTCAGAAATAATACGCAATGTTTTTTGTTATAATGTTAAAATATAGGCCCCTTCCTCTATAAATAAGACAACTTCGCAGTTTTTACCTTTCTTGGTATTATTTTTTTCCAACTGAATAACGTTGCGTCTGTCACTCTGACCTCCACCCATTAAAAGCTGCCAGATGCCCAGATCTACAAAAAGGATAGTATTGCAATCTTAATCGCCGGGTTTCGTTGCTCTCATTATAATGTCATATCTGACGTGGCCATGCAGTTCTTAGTCCATAATGTTAAATGTAGCGTTCAAAAAGTCACGCCAAATAATTAAATGATGTGAGTGTATTATTTCATCAATGTTCTGTGAATTTACATACTTGTCTTAACGAAGCATGTAAATAATCATAATTTTAAAACAATATGTACTACCCAAATGTGGTATCTAGTATCTAAAAGTATTGGAGCCACGGGTGTTAAACTTATCTAATTTCCTATCGATCGGCTTCCATATTTTTAGTGTTTTAGGAAGCGTTCTTTTCATGAACACATTTTTCATAAAGGTCTTGAAGACTAATCCGCCGAAACCATCCTTGAGGTACATAGTACATAATAATACCTACATAGCTAATTTAAGTCTATTTTAGTAGCCGGTTCGGATTTAAGACTAATATCATATTTTTAATTCAAGACAGTAATCTGACAGCTGCTGCCCCACATTGTAAATTAATTTGTATGGAGATAACTGTCAGATAATTAAAAATACGATATTAGTAAAAAAAAATCCTAAATGATTACAGTACTATTTAGAATATACTAACCGAACAATATAAACCTTTTAAAAAAAAGACCCTTTCTGAGGCTGGTTTAGATTATAAGACCATGGATTTTTGTGTGTTTATCACAGATATTTCCTGAGTTCTGGATGTTTTCTATTTATCTGTACATTGTATATATCGTCGTCTAGAGCTTACCGCGAGACTAGGTCGATTTGTGTAAGATTGTCCCATAATATTTATATATTTATTTAAGACCATTTTTAAGAAACGATTGGATTATTCTGAAAATAACAACATATTATTAATTCCTTAAAAAAATATTTTAACGGCAAAAACATATTTTGATATTCATATTTAAAGTCTTAAATTCTATCATTATTATGACAAAAACGGGACTTAATCGCGTACACTTACTTTTATTATTTTCCTGACGTTTCGAGCGTGCCGTAACGCTCGTGGGCGGCAGGCAGACTGGCGAGGAATTGTATCAGCATCTCCTAGCTGCGCGGGTTTTTCGAACTACCCGCACTTGGTCTCGAATATGCACATTCACGCTAGGGTTATCACTTTGCCTACACACAACACTCACGACATCTGGTGGTTTGGAAATGCAAGTATTTGCACGCTTACATTTGCTGATCACTGGATTCCACGAAGACGAGATCCCCTGTCCCTCGTTCTGGTTGAAATTTTTATACTTCCTAATTTCAATAGCCTCTCGTAGTTTCCTGCTATAACGAAGACGTTCTGTAGAGAGGACTTTTGGATTATGGAGCTCAATCCAGTGGTTTGGTCCAGATTCTAACAAATGTTCGGCCACAGCAGACTTGTTTATTTGACGATTTTTGACTGCTGTGATATGTTCCCTGACCCTTTCCGCTATTGTGCGTTTGGTTTCCCCAATATAGGAACTACCACAGCTACAATCGATCTTATAAACCCCTGGTGTTTGATAAGGGATAACATCCTTAGCCGACCTTAAATGCCCCGACACCCTGGATAACGGCATGTATACGGTTTGTTTAGAGTGCTTCCTTAGTACTGTACTTACTTTGTCCGTCACATATCACAGCAGTCAAAAATCGGCAAATAAACAAGTCTGCTGTGGCCGAACATTTATTAGAATCTGGACCAAACCACTGGATTGAGCTCCATAATCCAAAAGTCCTCTCTACAGAACGTCTTCGTTACAGCAGGAAACTACGAGAGGCTATTGAAATTAGGAAGTATATAAATTTCAACCAGAACGAGGGACAGGGGATCTCGTCTTCGTGGAATCCAGTGATCAGCAAATGTAAGCGTGAAAATACTTGCATTTCCAAACCACCAGATGTCGTGAGTGTTGTGTGTAGGCAAAGTGATAACCCTAGCGTGAATATGCATAATCGAGACCAAGTGCGGGTAGTTCGAAAAAACCCGCGCAGCTAAGAGATACTGATACAATTCCTCGCCAGTCTGCCTGCGACCACGAGCGTTACGGCACGCTCGAAACGTCAGGAAAATAATAAAAGTAAGTGTACGCGATTAAGTCCCGTTTTTGTCATAATAATGAGTGAAAATCGTGTAAGTTTAAATTCTATGTCCTAAAGATTTGTATTAAGTCGTTCAATTGATAAAATGGTCATAAAAGTATTGCGATGGTGGGAGTCCTGAGGCATATTTTATTTTATTTTAAGCTTTATTGCATAAAATACTTCCTACTGGGTAAAACAAAAATGCGTCTAAGGTGGTTTAAGTGCTTTATGCAACTTAAAATTTACAACAATCTATTTTTTAATCGTTAAAATTTCTCAGTAACTTGAGTGATTGAAGAACTCAAAAGTTTTCCTTACAGATTTTATCTCCTAACGCATATCTCATGTCACGGAAATGATGTAATATTTTTCATCTTATGACCCTAAGGTATGTACCATTTTAAAAATATTAATTACTGCGGATGTTAAGAGACAGAAATGTATGGAGCTGTCGACACATTTGTCTCAGATGACGCCGCTTAGCACGATTAGCCGTTAGGTCAAACTCCTAGCTGCCAGATTAAACAGTGGCAACCTCCTATAAAGCGTATGGAATATCGGCTTCTGAGGTTCAATCTGCCTACAATTCGCTGCTAGGTTTGATAGATAAAATTTTATGGAATCTACTCATTTTCACTTCCCAGATTCAATTGTGCGGAAATCGCTATTGTCGCTCTATACTTGTTTGACAACAAATATGAAGATGAACGTTGAAGTAGATTATGGCTACGCTATCTCGGTCCTGATAAAAGCGTCAAATTAAAAAATCTGCGTATTGCAACAAAGTGTATAAGGCGAAAAACAATAATGATACTTGAACAATTACGAGGGTTGCTACTTATATATCCGGAAACAAAAAAACAAACAAACGTACACGGCTGAAAATGGTTTTATTGTTTTTCAAAGTATTCCCCTTGATGATCTATGCACTTTTGCATTCGCGTGAACCAATTTTTAAAGCACTTCTGCCACTCCGCCTGAGGTACCTCCATAACGTGTTGTTTGAATGCGTCGACAGCATCTTCAGCGGTCGAAAATCGTTGACCGCGTAATTTATTCTTTATATTTGGAAATAAATAAAAATCGTTGGGTGCCAAGTCAGGGCTGTACGGCGGATGACCCGTTAATTCCACATTTTGACCCTCCAAAAATAGAGTTGTTTCGCGTGACGTATGACAGCTGGCATTGTCATGATGAAGAATGATTCTTCGTCGCTGGTTAGTTTTACGAATTTGTTCAAATACTTCCGGTAAGCAAATGGTCGTGTACCACTCTGAATTAACCGTTCTACGGTTTTCTAGTGGCACTGTAGCTACATGGCCATTAATACCGAAGAAGCAGGCCACCATTTGTTTCAATGTACTTTTTGCACGAGTAACTTTCGTAGGGTTCGACTCATTTTGAAACACCCATACCGTTGATTGTTGCTTCGTTTCGGGATCGTATGCATAGATCCAGGATTCGTCACCTGTATAGATGTTATAAACGGCTTTTGAGTCACCACGGTTATATTTTTTTAACATTTTATTGCACCATTCGACACGAGCATCTTTTTGCTCTTTTGTTAAGTTGTGGGGTATCCAACGCGAACAAATTAGTTTACAGCCAAATAATTATGTAATATGCTATTAATGCTGGTCATAGAAATACCCAGAGTCGCCTCTATCTCGCAGTACGTAACATGTCGGTCGTCCATTATAAGTTTTCGCACAGCCTCGATATTTTGTTGTACAACGACCGATTTCGGGCGACCTGCCTTAAATTCGTCCGTAAGCATACTACGTCCACGATTGAACTCACTAAACCAGTGATACACAGTAGTTTTAGATGGGGCTTCATCACCAAAAGTTGAAGTTAGTTGATCTATGCACTGTTGTTGCGTTAAACCACGCCGAAAATCATAATAAATCATAGCACGAATATTTTCACGAGTGAGTTCCATTCTTGCTGCGAGATGACATTTAAAACCCGTCAAAAACAAAACACGAGCGTTAATAAGAAAGAAAAAATATACCGGCCAGTACTTAAAAAAGTTCAAATTTTACCATGGAGGTCAAATATGCTATTTAAGAAGATTGTAATCCCGGTTTCCGGATATATAAATAGCAGCCTATGTAATACTTTTCTTACAACATAGTTACACATGTACATATTAGGTATGCGAAAATAACTCTTACCTGCTGCAATATTTTTATTGTTTTTAAACATACACCAATTTTGGGCTTTCGAAGTGTATAGCGTATTTGCTATTTTTTTCAGATAAAAATTAATTTCTCAAAAATGGTCTTAAAATCCTAAGCGCCTACCGGATGTTTAATTTAGTATGTAGCTTATTTGAAGTGCACGGTACACGGTATGGCCGTGTGGCGAATATTTGGAGCGGTAGGCTTAAAGATAAATTACATAATGTAATTTTTGTGTATTTTCAAATTGACTCAATATATGGGTGAATCAACTTTAAGAAAAGTATTTTTTTTTTCAAAAGATTGTTTACAATTCGGCTACATGTTTATTAAGTCAGACAATCAAGCCTAAGTTCAATGTACAAGTTTACCAAAATATATATTTTTAATTTTTGTGTCGTAACGTAGCAAAGCATGTTGTCCCTAGGTTTTGTTTTGGAAGTGCTATTATAACGCTTCATAATTAGTATTACCCTAAAGTCGTCTGCTAAGTTTTTCTTTCGTAAAAGATAATAAGTCTCCTAAAAGTTTATTTACGCACATACCTACTAGCGACAGGAACTTTAAGATTTATGTTTTCTTAATCTCCAAGATATCCTCTACAAAGCTAAATGGAAGCCAACGGGTAGGAATTTTAATAAATTTATAGTATGGCCGGCTCCAGTACTAAAACGAAATTTACACGAAATTATGCCAAACATTATTTAGTAAATAACATTAATTTATTAACATTTAGATTTATTTGCATAGGTAATTGACATAGGTATATATATGTATAGGTATTTTTATACCTATACATATATATACCTACCTAATTTACAATCCATCGAGACAACTCTTAAAGAGTTATTCAGACATATTTTCGTTCACTTCTATATAAGACTTACTTATATATAAGCGACTTCTAGTCTACAACAGGCCAGGCCAACCGCGAATTTCGAATATCGACATTTCGTTATGTCCGTTTCCATCGCTCTTGCATATTCGAAAGAGAGTGATGCAAATAGTCGATTCGACGAACGAAGTGGTTCGCGGTTTGTTCGGCTAGCTAACTTTCCAAAACGCGTATCTCGATAACTCATTTGAAAAATCATTTAATCTTTTATAATCAAACATAATACATCATGTGACATAAACGGGATAGACAAGGAAAGCAAGATAAAATATGTTATTTCTCTGTCTTCTTACAAAGGAAAACATTACAGTTTAAATTTCTCAAAGGATTACGATTAGTATGAAACTAGTAATGGCAATCTGTAAAAAAATATAAGCGGTCAATGACCTGTCCCCCGAAAGTGTGGTAGTGTGCGTGAAGTCTGTTTGTGTGTGAATCAGGGTATTTTGACAGAATCTGAAAATTCTCCCACATATGTATACCCGACCCTTAAAAAAAACGCCCTGTATTTATAGTGCAATATAGCAATGTAAAACGTAACTTTCGTTTTAGAAGTTTAAATATATTAAGTAACTACTCGTAAATTGTACAGTCGCCATCAGATATATCGGAGCGGCTGAGGTGGTCACAAATATCTGAACAACGCCTCTTTTGTCAAGGCGATAAAGTGCATGTTCAGATATTTTTGAGTACCTTGGCGGCTACGATATATTTGATGGCGACTATACTGCGTACCTACAGTTTCAACCGTTGGCCGTAGAAGGGTTATTTTTTTGCTTTAGTAGAGCAAGCAAAAATACCTATTATTTATTAAGTTTTTTACCGTATCCTATGGGTTATCTAAATCTGTATTTTAAATTCATAGTACATTTAGAGGCAATGCAATTAGCAAAAAAAAGGACTTTTATTCCGTAGTAAGTTTCTGCTACCCCAATAAACGTCCCGTCGCTGCAACTCACACGTGCCAACTATAACAGTTTTCAGTGTACTTTTTGTTTAGTTTAAAGTACCACTTTTAAAAGTTTAATGGCTCCTCAGATTTACGAGGTGTTCCAAGCGCGTATTAACGTCAGAAGCGCAAGTAATTGTGTGTGTATGTGTTTAGACGCGAGCTTTGAAAAGCGGTATTTTATGACATGACTTTTCATTTTTAGATACGGTACTGTTACCGACCAATATAGGTAGCTGGTAGGTAGGTAGGTAGCTTATACAATAATAAAATATGTACCATCATCCACATTGTTAATCGACAATTCGTAAACCTTATCAGTATAGGGTTCACGAATTGTCGATCACAGTACAGTACAGTATCAATTTTATTTTGCACACAGTAATTTTTCGCTGAAGTAAAAGTTAAGATATTAAATCCCATCTTTTCTCTCGATAAATTAGTCTGGTATTAAAAAGCCTAGGTATACAAATTAAAACCGTCTTTATAAGAAATACAGTTGAGTCTAGATCGGCTCAGGATAAAAAAACCTGCTAAGACATCCTCTGTGACAAGAGCGCTAGGTCATGAACATGACCAATTAAATAATAATAGCCATTTATGTTTAATGCTGTTTATGTTTAATAATACGAGTATTAGGTATTTATTTCTAATTATAGAAATCGAGGTAAGCTTCATATTAATATCCAGCAGTTAGTTTATCTTTAAGCATATCAATTTAATGCGACGTTAATGCAATAAAGGCCCCTTGTTTTAATCGGTTTATATCACATGCTGGTTTCTAATCCTGATCTAAACATAAGTATGTACTTTATCCAGATTTTCCTGGACAAAACTTACCCAGTAGGTTATCCTCCCTCCCCCCATTCACAGGTGGTCGTGTATGTCACTTCGTTTAAGATTTTTGGTTTTACCTTAGTGCCGCTTAGTTACGTAGCATCTAAATTTAAATTTGGCTTTATATACTTATGATACCTATATAGATGACTGATAAAGATTAGTATAACTATACCTCTTTACCTTCCTTCTGGTAAGAGCAGTACTTTCAAGGAAAATAACGGAAAGTCAATTCCCGTACCAGCCAATTTTTTTTTAGAAACTTCTCTAAACTTGCATAGTACTTATCTACTCGTAAACTCCTGGTTCGCGGATAAAGTAACCTGTAAGCTTTTACGAACACTCAAAATACTGTGCGAAATACTTCACATATTAAAAAAACGATATAATTAGTTAGCTAAGTGGGTACTTCATCAACCGTTGTTAGATTGCCGAGATAAATATGAAGGCCGTTTGTAAACACCGTTTAATTTTCATTTGTCGGTAATTACATTTTATGACACCATTGTATTAACCGTATCAGCACTTAGTAATTATAGCTTCTTCTGATATAAAATATCCGGAGGCTTAACTTTCACGGTAGGGACATTTCACACTAAGGAAAATTCCAATCTACATAATAGTTTAGGTACAGCAATTTACTCTTTACGGCGTCGACAGGTTTTCTCCTGCATTTTGCTGTTTTACTGAAGGCTCGATTTAATGTCTTGTAAATTATCGTTTGTCCCGAGTTGCCAGCTTGTCTGCGATGTCGGGTAATTGTAGGGTTTAGGTTGGTAATGTGTTGCGAGTATGACGTAGTTAGCGCGGGCGTTTTACGCATCTCTGCACTTGCTAGGAACTTGGAGTTTTGATTGAACGAAGGGTGGTGGTAACCGATTGATTTTGGGAAGAAATTTGACAAAATCCCCTGGCACCCATGATTAAGATCAGTATCAACAGCACTCTGAAAATGATCACCTAACGGATGGAGTTTATCACAAATCTGAACCGTTAAATTAGGTACTGAGCCTGCGTTTCCACCACAGATGAGCAAGGATGTGTTGCGAGGAACGTGTTTGTTACGAACTAATCCTAGAGATGCGCTGTGCGAGGATGGGTAAATGAAGTTGGTTCTTAACAAACACATTCCTCGCAACGCATCGTCGCTCATCTCTGGTGGAAACGCAGCGTTATCATATGATACACACAAATCCAAATATGAAGCATACCTACTCCTGTGGCAATGAAAACAGGCTACTATTACCATCGAATTATCAGTAGCTATAGTAAGACATATTTAGTAGTATTAGAGTAAGTATAAAAATAAAATAAATAAAATTTAATAGATCAGCACCAGCCAGCCGTCATATTAACGCAGCTGAGCTGATAGCTTTCGCAATGTTAATACTATTAACTAAATGCATGTAATCCCTAGTCAGTCTGGCCCAACCCGTTTGCTGGTCCTTGACCCTTACGACTGGCATTTCATTTTACAGTTACAAATTAAATTTTGCAATGTTGCACTAACTGTAAGGTTACCGGGGCAGGGTTAAAATTGAGAACATTCAATAACGTTGTTTTGTATTCTTTGACATTCTGAAAGTCAAACTTAATTCTTATCGGCAATCAAAGGGTAGTCAATAGGTCAACGGTTTTCAATATTAATGTTGTTACCGAAGTGAAACACGAAATTTTCATTAACTACCCTTGCAATACATTTCAATTCCCACTTACAATGACTCTACGACGGCATATGTATTCAATGTGTGGTACTTAGCACGACTCTACCAAAATAAAGCAAAAATCACTTAATAAAAAGTTAATAACGTTTTATATGTGTAAGTTTATTAATGTTTGGTTTATTTACTTTGCAACACCTATTTTTCTGTTAATTTACAAAGGTTTCCGCTTACCAAAGGTTGTCTGGAAGAGATCGCTCTTTAGCGATAAGACCGCCAATTGTTTTGCCTCTGCTTTTTTGTTTGTGACTTGTGTATACTTTGTGTCCATTATTTGACGTGTGCAATAAAGAGTATTTATGTTATGTTATGTTATAACGTTACGATAACCTACAATACTGCATGTTTATTAAATGCACTATTAAACTGTTAAGGCATTCCCCCAGTTATGTTTATCAAGACGATTATAGGGTAACAGGAAATGCATTAATACGAAATAAGTACACAAAGTAACCTCTTTAGAAGCTATATCGACGTTTACCATAAGTAAATAAATGTTCTTGATACATTATTAAGGTACATATTTGCTATATCTAGATTTGCGGAGAATATTTATTAGGTATTCAACTTACGCTTATAATTTTCCGGGCATCTGAAATATGGATCAGCATCTTTTTTAGCCATGTAATAAAAGCATTTGTCTGCATAATAATATTAAAGCGTTAATAAATTTGAAAGGGCACTAATTATTGGCCATCGTAAAGAATCGGCAGCAAAATCAAGTTAACCACAATATAAACAGGAAGTTGAATTACATATTTAATTTTATTACTTAGATGCTTAGCTAAACATGCCTATAACTTATGCAGGCTTATCAATCACATTTATCACCTCGTCATCACACCAGTGCGTGGCTGTATGATGTTATATTGATTAATAAACATGACCAGTACAGTACCTCAAGGCACATTGTCTAGTACAGTTTATAATTACCCTATCTTTTGTTCCAGAGTTTCCTAGCAGCAAACGCGAAATGTTGGTGGGCGGGTGCGCTAGCGGCGGCGACGACGGAGCTCCGCTACGCGGGCTACGTGTGCCCGGGGGTGCTGCTGGTGGGGGGAGCACCGCGTGCGCTGGAGACCGTGCGCGGGGCCTACTCGAGATCCGTCCTCAAGCCTCCCCCCACTTACCTCATCTGTGGGCTTGGTTAGTACCTAACTCTACACAATCTACCTAACTCCTAACTTAAGCTACCTCATAACGATGCGACCCTATAAAATGATATCCGTTGCTGTCACGTTACTCAAAATAACTTAGGTACAACGTCAACCTCATATTACTTAAAGCAATAATGTACCTATTCATGGGGCGATTTTTTTGTGATACTAGGCTGTTTTTATTTTAACTGTCTTAGGTGTACAGTCGACGTCAAATATATATCTACACTTTTGAACCTTATTACAAAGGAATAAGGTAAAAATGTGTAGACATCTTTGACGCCGACTGTACATGAAAAGATTTTCGTACCAAACTTTACAAATTTCATAGAACTTCTAAAAGATAATACACCTGTAGCAAGCTGTACTTAATTAAATTGTAATTTAGTATGTCTTATAAAATGAATACTCTTACTGAAGATAACTGTAACCAATTATGTTCAGTTACATCGCATCAAAATTTTATGTATATTCTGAAAACGTCGGTTTCCCGTCTAATAACTTATTTAGCCTCGATAGCTGCATTAACGTTGATAGCAATTATAGTTCCGCCGCTTCCTTAACCGTCGCAACCAAAGGCACTTTGATCGCAGCAGGTGCCATTATTCAAGCGCCCACTTTGCATACCGATCCCTTTACACAGGCGCTAATGTATAATGTATCTGTACAGTATAGTGTTCCCACGGAACAAACGCAAGCGCATCTCCTACGCACGCCCTCGCGGCCTTGCAAGGACGACTGGTGTAAACGGATAGCTTGAGGTTACGAGTGCGATACTTGCATGATACGGGTCAAGACCGGCCGAAAAATACCTACATAGCAGCTGATTCTACTCGTATGGCCACTTACATGATTTATAAATGGATTAAAACAGTGTTTCCTTCGTACAGTCAAAAAAGTACCTAGCTAAACAGGCAAGGCGTATAAATTTTTTATGATGTGATTTAATTTTTGAAGAATAATAGGGAGAGCTTGTGAAAATAATTTTGAACAGCTCGCTTAGCTAAATCTGCTGCTTTATTAGACAACCGTTCCTAAACGTAAACCTTATTATAACATATTCCTGTTTGGCTTTTTGAACTGAAAATGGCTGCCTTTAATAATAACTGAGTACTTATACCTAATATTCCTACTACAAAAAAAATACACTATGTGTGTAATTTTACCCCATTTATAAACTAAATGTCTTACTTCAATCAGTGCTAGAGTATACAAAAACGCGTAGGTAAATACGCATTTTATAATCAAGAAATAGCAGAAAGGAAATTTAGCTCTCGTAGCGCGGGTGACAAGTTTTAATCGAAATCGTCGCCGTTTCATGTTCCAAGAAAGTTGTGTAAAAACTTTCAATGGAGATCCCGGAACTAGTCGCGGTCAACTTTTTGCAGTCGGCACATCAAGTTTAATTCAACTATTGTTGTTATTAATAGTCACTAGAAAAGAACTTTTAACTGCTTATACTTATAACATAATTACGGCAGAGATTTTAGAGAAATTTGGAAATAAAGAAAAGTTACTTCTTCAGACATTCCGTTTCAAAAGGTGTACATAATTAAAAGAAGTGTATTTTTACCGCAGCATAATTGAAAAGATCGATACCAATGTTCATAAAATGTGAATTAATTTAATTAGGCAACATTATTTCAAGTTAGTAATTAACAATGGCATTTCAAGAATAAACAGAAGGTACAGATGAAAACTAATAAAAAGTAATTGGTATTTGAACAGGTTATCATAAAGTATATTGCTGCACCTTTTCACATTGGTGCAGTCTAGAAATTTCTCTAAAGGTCACACGACCATTATTAGCATAATATTGCGGCAAATGTGCTCGGTGCGTAAAATGATAATGAAATCTCATGTGGTTGCAATTTATATGTTAAATATTTAATTTCATGTTATAGGTTGTGTCACCATTTCGACGACACTTAATATCATATGAATAGGTTATAAATATTTAATAATAGTAACTGCAACAACGATGTCTAAACTGTACAGTAAATAATGTAAACAAGTTCAATTATGTACGGTAAGTTTTTTTTTCTAATCAGAATTATTTTATTTAGCATGATGACGTATTTATAGCCGCGCTGGCAATATGTCATATCATAACATAAGATTACTTATAGGTACATAAGGTGCTAAGTAAATTAATGACGCGGACTTATGACTAGACATAAATGTTTAACCGTCAACTACTTGTATATTTTTCTTTATTTTTTATTTATTCTTCATACATTAACAATACATTATCAAGTAAGAACAAAAGTTAGACCTACCGTTTCCTAAATTATACAAAGTTGCGATACGTAGCTAATATGACAAGTAGGTCCACCTATAAGCAAATAACGTGTATACCTACATTAAACAAAAATATTATAACATAAAGTTGGTTGCAACCTTTTTTAATTTGAAGAAAATAATAAGTACCATTAAGTTCTCGCTAAATGTATATAATCAAGAGGTTATGCCTATATCGAGCACCTCTGCGGAGGTGCATATAAATAATAACCGCAATTATGGCGTGTGCACTGTTACATATTCCTTATCAACTCTTCGGGTCGGCGGCCGGATTTTGGTAGTTACGGGTATTTTGATTTTCGATGAAGTCATTTTGTCAGTTGATCGCGTGATCACTTCTTATTTATGAAAGCTTTCCCTTGTATTCACTTGTCCTACGTTACACAACTCCATTTTCATATTTTCGTTATAAATTGCAATGGCTAAATTAAACAAAAAATCTGATATGTAATAAAGAACAAGATACACAATCAGCCCAAAAAATTGCCCCACAATAGTGCTATAAGAACTACTCCGACAGCAGTTTCTCGGTCACTTTTATTATAAGTACTTAAGTCATGCAGTGAGACTGGCCAGTTACCAATTTACAAGAGCCATAATTTCGGTAAATTTTGTTTGAGACTATACCTCTAATGTCGCCGCCATATAATCTGCAACGTGTTACGATCTATTGAAAGCCCTAAAATAATGCTGAAATATTATTTCTTCATTAAACTACATATGTGGTTTCGATTTTATTAACAGAATATCCAAATTGAAAATTCAAAATACAGTTTGTTGTTTATTATCATGCTACCCGTTTTGATTGCTCTTGATAATCCTTTCTCCACAATGGGTAACATGATAAAATGCATGCTTTGTACGGTTTCCGATCTCACGCGCCGTTACCGCAATCATCATTCGTTCATTTTCCAGTTTTTCGAGAGGTATAATTCATTTTTATTTGAACAGGTTGTGAACTGAACTTTTACTTTCTTAGCCCTTCGAAATTTATGACAGTTGTTAACTTAATTGCCTTTTACCAATTGGGATTGAGTTGTATTAGCACAGAGATTTATGATCTTACGTGGGATTTCTAATATATGACTTTGTTCTGACACGTGTTTTTGATTGCTTGTCTTACATTAATTGCGTTTGTGTAATAATTTTACACATAACATTTATAATATGTAGGTAGGTACTTTGTATACCTTTAAAAGAGTTTATTGTAAAATTAGGTCAAAATTCCTGCTTAAAATGATTTAATGCGCATTAGTTTCAATATATGGAAAGACAGAGAAAGAGTAAATTGTATTCACAAATGTAGCCTCAAAGATTCGCCATTCCGCGACTTGTAAATAGAAATCCAGTGCGTGTCAAATTTTAATTTACGATATTGGATTTGTAAGGCATCAATATGCATAAACGCAGCGGGCGACAGAAGCCTGGAACAGGTACTTTAATGTAGTTTATTTCCTATTGCTGGCACCCCGATCACGCCTAGCACCTAGTACTTCTAAACTATTTATTATTTATGAATGGAAATATCGAGTTTCACCGCTTGTTATCTGAAATTGAGTGACGCGTTAGTGAGCAAAGCTGAGCATTTATTTATACGTTTGATTCATACAATTATTTATTCCATTGGAATGCATAAATTCAACTAAGATTGACATTAGTGTATTGGACATCAATATATTTTCCGCATAAATCTTCCATGACACTGCACCCCTTTGAATTTTGTAGGTACTTTTACCTACACTCCTCTCAAATCTTCGTATTTATTATTCTGCTTTTGTATTTATTATTTACACGACAGCCCAGAAAAAGTATTGTTTTCAGGGTTAATTTGTGTTTGTAAGTTTCAAGCCGTACCTTCAATATTCTAAATTATAACATTTTGTTATTTAAAAGAAACTATTTAATTGAAGACTAGTTTCCTTAGTTAAGTAAGTATATAAGTTAAAATTAGGTAAATTTATGTTAGAAGTCAAATATTTATAATTGTTTGTCTTATTCTTTCTCTCTTGTTCTTCACTTCCTTTTTTTACAGTATTATATTCAAAAGGCATAGCTATCAACTTTAGATATACTTGCTGTATGAACTATATTGTAACACTGATGTTTACAATGGTGTCTCAACGACGTAGACTTCCTGTACGCTGACAATCAATACCAATACAATATTTGTAATCCAGAACGTAATACGGCTCTTTTAGATAAAAGCATCCTGGGAATGGCTACAAAAATATATAATAAAATCCCAGACCACCTACGAATTAAAGAAATAAGTGAATTTAAAAGACATTTGAAAATGTATCTAATTAGTAAAAATTATTATTCACTTAACGATTTTTTTAAATGACACATAATGACAATACTTGCAGGATTTTAACAATCCGTTAAAACGGTATTCTCAATTCTGTCCATTGGTACAACTAGTTTTTAAACAGAGAAATCTCAACTACGAGAAGTACGTAATTGGCAGTGCCATGTTGTGTTCCAGTGTATGCTAATGTCGATACAACTCCATCTGGATGTACTAGACAATAAATAGTATGCAACTAGTCTGGCAAGGCTCTGGAATAGAAAATTAGCAAAGGAATTTCCAGTTACTACTAGTAATGATGCCTATTTTGTTATATTTTTTTAACCAACCTTAAAAGTGTTTATTTGCCTATATTACCTTTGGTAACAATCAAATGTCGTAAGTCAAGAACCAAAGTATGTTTCATTAAATTAAACGTTATTTTTTTGTTGTTGGCATTTTATCCAAAGACGAATGCTTTTTATCCTTTACAGAAAGAACAATTGTATGAAAGTATTTAATATATTGTTTGCAATTTTACCCCTTACTTGCTGCATGAAACCCCACAAGTTACGTTCGACCTTACTTTTATCGGATTTATGTAACTTTGCACACTGGCAGTAAAATCACTAGATGTTTGTTAGCTGAAGTGTAAAAAGTTGCAACTAAAGTAATTTTTTTAATTGAGTGAAGTCATTTGACAGCGCCGCATATGACTTTGCAAATCACTTTGTTAGGCAGGATTGTCAGATTAATTCGCTTACTTAGAAAAACGAGTTTACGTACAATTGGATTCAAAATTGCATGGATGAATTCATTCATAAAAATTCTCAATGCAATTTGGAATCTACATAGGTGTATACAGGCTTCTGTGTATACAGGCTTGGGTGTATACAGGCTTCTGTATACACCCAGATTCAAAATTGCATCTATTAGGTAGCCTACACATGAATACAATTCTTCAACCGATTTATGTAAGAGGGTGGGATATCTTCCTGTTTCCTTGATGAATATCTACATGCATATATGTATCTATGATTTATGGATTTTCTATATAAATTACTTTGTCATGAAGCCGTCAACGTTGCTATTAAATCAATGCATCCAACAGAGCACCACGTCCGTCTTTCCTCCGGACACATTAATCAAACCATGTGGAAACAGTTTCTAAAAGGCCAATCGTTGCGTAAAATCGCTCTGCGGAAATCACATGTGGACATTTCCCATGTTAAAAAGTCCCATCTATATTCGAAAAATTAACTCTCATACGTCTTTTTTGATCCGGGCGGTTGTTATCCGTAAAGGGAGAAATTTAATGACAATAGTAGCCGAAAGTGATTGTCTTGTCGAAGATGCGTCAAGTGATAATTTGTTTTGTTTGCTAAATTTTTAATCATCTAGAAAATAGATCTTTTAGTTAATGGTAGAACCAACGTGTATGTGTAGTGTACAGTTTCAAAATACTGTTATTTTGTAATGTTATAATTCTGTATTTTTTTGTGGCGAAGAAAACGTAAAACTCATTGCCATGCAGTGTTTGATAACATTGCGTCATGAGTATGTACCGATATTAAACTATTGTGACTGGATGGGGGTTTTCCTCATACTTATTTATTATAATAAAAAGATAACAATAAAAATGCTGACCTATTTAACTAAAGATACTACGGAATCTTAATGATAAATTCGAGATTTATGAAAATCAAACATTTACAAGTATGGTAGTGACACCTTTTGTTGAATAACACGAACTACCGAACTGACTAAAGTAATATCTGTGACGCACGGGGTAGTTATCTGAGCATTTGTAAAAATTCATACTAAATGACCTAGATGGCGTAGATGAGCCCCTTGTTTTGACGTTTGTAGACTGTGTGTTACATGAAACAGGTGTTAAACAAAATTGAACCTTATAATAAGTAATACAATATGGTTGGAAACTGATTGAAATTACATAACGTCGTTACGTCATTTGAGAAATTACACGACGATAAGTCAACTAGACACGCTAATTGCATAAGCAAGTTACGCGTCGCCATTACAGTAGACAATTATTGTATGAAATGTCGCCATTAGGCATCGCCAATACGCATGCACTTTAGACGGAACCAATGAGCGTCGCCAGTACAAGACACCACTATTTTAGTATAAAAGGGAACGGCGGGAGCTTCATTCATTCATTCAAATCTCTGCGCTCGGACCGACAAGTGACTCTGGTTTATTAAATTAGTGGTAAGTGCAAAATTCTGCTATATTTTTCTATCTCTGTGTTTGGTTTTATGTGCAATAACTATATTGTCGTAATGCTGTGACTTGGAGATGAGTCTCTGTTCTCCGATTCAGGAACCAGCGAGGTTTCTATAGCGGGGAACTTTGACATCAGATATATGTGGAATGTTGCACTTTATTGTTTTAAAGTTGTGTTAGTTTCTTATTCCTTTTATGTAAACTTAAAGTCTATGTGTTTTGTTATATTTTAAAAGCCAGAAGCTGTCCAGACATCAGTCGTTTGACAGGCTAGCTACAACCATAACGGTGATAAGCGTGGCTAGCCTGGGGTCCGTTTTGTTTCCAAGTTGATGGTGCTTGGCAATCCTTTTTTACCAACACAAGGGTTGAAACACCTCTTAAGGTGCCATCCCTGGTTCCGAGGTCCAGCTGTTAGGCAAAGGCGGGGGCCACATAATTTTATACTAAGTTGGCCATTCGGGATATCCGGACCCGCTAATGTCTGCAGTAATCGGTGCCAGAGGTCTTGTTAAATATGTTTATATATTTCTTTATATACACCAGATAGGGCCGAGTTACCATTCACCACCCTGGCCGCGGCCGTGAATGGGGGACTCACTTACACGGGCCTATAATTTTGCTATCTCGACTTCGCCCATCGAACTGTACAGATTCCGTAGGGATACATTATGTATATTTCAAGGTATTAAGCTGATGGTAAGAACAGCTGGTATTTTGAATATACTAGATTAGGGACGATAGACGATAGGGTAGAGTCACACACACTTTCTGGGAAAGCAGGTAGGGTTTTTCTTCCTCAGGTTTTCATGATTTTATGGAAGCAATATATTTACTACTTATATGGTGGGTTTTTGACTTTGAAATCTTTTGGTATTGAGTAAATGAGATCATTGTTCTAAAAGCAAATCTTTGTAATTCTATATTTCTAGGTTCCTATTGCGAAGGCAAGGTATCTCTGGAATATAGTGTCTGGTCACATTCAATTTAATTTCATAGTGAGACAATCTGAGATGGACGATTGACTTGCTCCTGACGCCAATCGATGCAGTGTGTTGGGAATACATCAAACTGATGCTATGAATGGCTGGTTTGACTCTTCTGTTTAGGTCACTACTTTAGTATTTTGCCTTTGTTTTAGATAAACCTAGAAATATCAGCTTTTAATATGTTGAGAATAAATATTGGGCATGTCAAAAAAAAGATTGACATTATTTAGTTTGTTTTAGCGTTTCTTCTCATTTAAAACTAGGATATGAAACACTGATTATGTTGTGGAGTTTAGGAATACCTAATAACAATAATATAAAATAAATTGGGTATTAGGTTAGCGTGGCCATACATCATCCGTCCATGACGACAAGCTAGTGTTTGCATTATTAAGATGTAGATAAAATATTTTGCCCAAGACAAATATATTTCCCTATTAGCTAGCTAGGAGGATAATGGGTTTGAAAGGGAAATATCCAAGCAAACTATAAGGACCTGTTGTCGCATGCACACGGCCACCGTTAGGAGGCGGTTGATGATATTAATTCTTTAAATAAATAATATTTTATAAGACTACTAACTATCTTTAACCATATTGAGCAAATATTCTACTATACAATCTATGAAATCAACTAATCTTATATTGAACTTATAATTCCTTTGTTTACTCATCAATCTACTTTATTTCTTAAAATCTACACAACATTTAAACTTTCTTCGGATAACTCGTGTGTAAAATTAAGCTATTAAAATTGTGATTGTGTTTCGAGAGTTCGGAAGGTTCATCAGTCTTTCATTAAAAGAATTTGGGTTACACGGAGCATTTCGGAGGGTCCCCAATACCACTAGACGAATCACCATGGCCATGTTAAGGGATTTCGCGCTCCTTACGTTTAGGTTATAAGGGATGATTAGAGGGAAGTGACACTATACACCACTATACAGCATCAAAACACACTCTAAATATTACGAAGTCAAACAAACAATTACCTATTTTAACACATCTACATAAAGAGGCATGTCAAATTCCATACTGGTTAGCTACGCAGGCAGGACACTGCATACCGTCTCGTTACAAAATACCTGCCTATGCGCATGGCCTTCACGCCTCACCCGAAATCTCTTCAGCGTCGCACTTAATTTACAATACCCTTAAGAATCGTTTAAACGTACACTTTTAACATATATGTACTTAAGATTACTTGGGGAATCGTTGCAAAGTTTAAGTGTTCATTGAATTTGTAGTTGTGTAAATGTCGTACTTTTGATGTTAGACTACAAGAGGTATGAACGCGTATTTTACTACCGATATATTTCTTGAACATTACACATGTATGAACAAAATTAAAGACGGAGGTCACTTAAACTTAGTACCTACTTACCTACATACATGTTCTCTGACCAAACAGCGGAAGAAACTAAAAGTGACAGCGTAATGAAGAACATCTCCATAACATATCAAACGCTGCACGAGCGACATCAGCCGAGAGACAAATGAAGACGGATCACTCCTTAACTTCAGCGATTAATAACAATAGAAAGTAACGCCATATGTCGGGCTTGCATATATTATGACTATGAGAGGAAGCATAATGCCGACGTTTATGGCCTGGCTTGAAAGACAACCGCAGTTAAAATAAACGAGAGTGAGCATTGGTTGACCCTTTGCTTGCATCAGATTTCTAGTGGTTCCTATATAAAATTTTTGATTGCTTATAGTAAATACTAATTATCATGAAATTACGAACAAATTCATAAAATTTACATTAAATATAATTGTACTGATGCAATTCAGCAAAGAATTACCAATATGCACCAATTCAGAACGCTGCATTAAAATTATACAGTTCACTAACAGCGATATATCAACGGACAAAGCAATTTCGTCTTGCAGCGTCGACAAAGTCTCGGGCAAGACCTAGTAATAAATAATGTTTATTTGTCGTAACTTGCGCCATAAAGGTCATAGGTGGGACGGACACAGCGCTGTAAAACAAACTACCTTTCACCCGCCTATAAAAGGAAACGATTTTAGGAAAATCGGAACAGATCAGAGAAAGTCTGCACCGAATAATGGCACATTGATTTACTTATTATAGATTTATCATGGTTCGGGTCAGAGCGTGATCCAACGCCGCTTAGTGTGAAAGGTTGACCAAATAAATGGGCAAATGATTGCTCCCTTTGGACAAAAGGTGCTTTAACAAAGTACCAATGGGTTCGTTTATAAAGTGTAAGAACTGCTAACAGCAAAAATTGGTTACCTCTTTTGATGGAAGTGTGTCTTAACATCAACAACGTTGTTATTATAGACTTTATTCAATTATTTAAGTGTGTGTACGATATAGTTATGATAGGTAATTAAATAATTTCTAGGTTTACGACAGAATAAAAAAGAGAATAATTAGATTCCTACGAGAATTTAGTTAAATAATATTAGCTGCATTATGTATCTACCGCGCCCAATAAAAATTAGATTATCTTTTTCTTTGGAACTCCATTAACGCTAGAAGCATACCTACGTTACACAGTATCTATACATATAATATGATATAATAAATAATAATGATGATGTCGTACTGTAATAACAATCAATCGCACGCGCATTATTATTTGAGTAAACAGCTCATCAATCATATTTAAATCCTTGACAGAAAGCACTACAAAAGAGATAAACTGAACGAATTGCATCTCTATTAAATCTAAATATACAGTGTGGAAAGATAAGTCGGGCCCTGGAGGGAAACTACCTTAAAACGTTGAGATAGCTCAAGTCGCTGAAAGGAAACATTCTTTTATTTTAACTAAAAACTAAAACTGCATTCACAGTTTTTTTCTTAATTTTCACTTTTTTCTATACTAATTGCATGAAAAATATTTTTATTATTATTTATGGGTTCTCTTGTGCCCTAAACTTGGTTGGTATTAAGAAGTTTTTATCCTTGTTGGAAATAGGATCGATTGGCATCAATTGTCCTAAAAAATATTCATGGCAAAAATTACAAAATAAATAGGTTTTTTTGTAAACTGTACTCTTTACCTAAAATTTGTAAATGCAGTTATGTCCCTTTAAAAAATTAGAGAATGTTTCCTTTCAGTGAATTGAGCTATCTCAACGTTTTAAGGTAGTTTTCCTCCAGGGCCCGACTTATCTTTCCACACTGTATATAACTCAAAGGTGACTGACTGACTGACATAGTGATCTATCAACGCACAGTCCAAACCGCTGGTTCTAGAGATTCCAAATTTGGCACGTAGGTTCCTTATAAGGTCTAGGGGTGCACTAAGAAAGGATTTTTTAAAATTTATCCCCTAAGGGGGTGAAATGGGGGTCCAAAGTTTGTATGGGGAAACAAGATTAGTTAGTCTATTTTATTCGAAACTTCACAGAAGTATTCCTAACAATAAATGAGTAAATACGTGTTGCAGGTTTTTTTGAGAATTCAACCCCTAAAAGGGGGAAATGTGGTCAAAAAGTCTGAAAATCAACATGGGTATTGTTTCTATGGTTTATCGGGTCGTTGATTACGAAAACAACAACGATTTTAAAATCCGACGTGGCGGACGTGAAATACCATCTCCCCTGTTAGGGTACAATGGGATTGAAATGTCTAAATATCCATATGGGTGCGTTTTTGTGATTTTTTGGGACGTTAATTAAGAAAATGGCATCGATTTTGAAATTTAATATTGTGGACATGAAAAAAAATTTTTTTTTTTTTGTTCAAGGTTTACCAACGATTATTTACACCAATACTTATTTTTAATTCACATGCTTGTATGTTGAGAACAGTGTAATAATTACTTAAAGATAAACTCCACATGCGACAAAATTTATGATTGGTAAAGTATTCTTAAAACTAATATAGCAACACAGGCTTCTTTGCTATAGATAGGTTATATACTCCCACATAAATGTATATGTATATATAAATTTCACTCGTTGATATATATCACTTAAAGGGCTTTAACATTAGGGCGTGCATAACGTATCCTTAGCTATTTTACATCACATCATATTCCAAAGATTAGCTTTTGTAGGAAATCATACAATGTTACGTGTGTTTTTATTAAATATTTTTAGAT
This sequence comes from Pammene aurita, assembly GCA_947086415.1. Taxonomy (NCBI): domain Eukaryota; kingdom Metazoa; phylum Arthropoda; class Insecta; order Lepidoptera; family Tortricidae; genus Pammene; species Pammene aurita. The sequence goes on from OX352297.1 coordinate 22,485,419, forward strand.
GGCCGAATGTAACAAAGGACATCTTAGTAATTTCAATTTGTTATTTAGAGACTATCTAAATTCTTGAAAGTATTTGTGCCAAATTGCAATCTTCTTCTAAATATATAAAAGAAGAAACTGACTGACATATCAACGCACAGCCCAAACCGCTGGTTCTAGAGATTCCAAATGTGGTACGTAATGCTCCTTATAAGGCATAGGGATGCACATAGAAATAATTTTTAAAAATTTACCTCCTAAGGGGGGAAATGGGGTTCAAAGTTTGTATGGGAAACGAGATTAGTTCAACTATTTTATTCGAAACTTTACAGGAGTATTCCTAACGATAAATGAGAAAGTGTTTCAGCTTTTTTGAGAATTCAACCCATAAGGGGGAAATGTGGTGACAAAATTTAAATATCAACATGGGTATTGTTTCTATGGTTTATCGGGTCGCTGATTACGAAATCAACACTTAAGGGGGTGAAATGGGGGTTGATAGTTTGTGTGGGGAATTTTTAAACGTTGAACCAATTTAGATGAAACTTGGTATAGAGATAGTTTGTGTACCGGGAAATCTCGAAAATCAATCTTTAAGGGGGTGAAATGGGGGTTGGAGGTTTGTATGGAGATTTTTTTACCGCGAACCGATTTAAATAATTTTGTTGTGGATATAGTTTGAGTCCCAGGAAACAATATAGAATATTTTTTCAAACCGAAAATCAATCTTAGCGGGGTAGAAAACATGTTGGTAGTTTGTATGGCGAATTATTAACCGCTGAACAGACGATTGAAATGAAACTTGGTACATATTATATAGATTGAGTCGCGGTAAACAATATAGGATAGTTTTTATATCGAAAATCAACCCTCTAGGGGGTGAAACGGGGGTTGAAAGTTTGTATGGGAAATTAATAACCGTTGAACCTATTTAGATGATTTGGTATGGAGATATTTTGCGTTCTGGGGAAGGATATATAATAGTTATTATCCCAGAAGTCATTCCTTAAGCGGGTAAAAAGGAGGGTGGATTACTAATTCCACGCAAATGAAGTCGCGGGGAAAAGCTTCTATTCAAGAGTAGAAATCTGTATTAATCATAATCTCTCATTAGTAAGTCGTAATTATTGCAATAATTTCTTTAAAATAAAAAATGAGGGAACCGCCGTCTTCAAAACGTGGTATACCGAAACCTCCAGAATGTAACGAATACTTTTCCGAAAACCGCTTCTAAATCAGTTCAGCGAAACGCAAGATGATCGCGGACAAACATACATTCCTACATACAAACATACGAGTCTAACTGAGAACCTCCTTTTTTAGTACTTTTAGTACGCGGGCGAAGCCGCGGGAAAAAGCTAGTAAACAATAAAGTTTATTTTTAAATTGGGTCACATAATGCCGGTAAAAGGAAACACTTCAAACGATAGTAATCCGCAACGGTAGAAGATCGCACGTCAATTTTCTTGTACCAAAGATAGCATCGAATCGTGACTTCTGCGCCGAACAACAGTTCCTTTGATCCACAGCCCGATCGACTATTATTTGAATTTATATGACGTGTGTCTAAGTGATTAGTCCGGGCTAAATTAACAATCCGAGTCGGAATGAGACTATTGAACTAAGATTCTCTGGAATAGAACAAAGTGAAACAAATGTTACTCATTCATGCAAACTTATACCGGTTTCTAGTTCCATACAGATTTCGAAATATTAATTTGCGCGCAGGAAATTACAACTGATCGAGCAGACACCGTGTGAACTTGTTTACATTGAGCCAGTTGCAGTCTCGATGCCGATAAAAGAACGGGTATCGCACGACAGAGAGCGAAAGTAGGTATTCTTAATGAGTTGCACCTCGGGCGACTGCCATACACCATCAAATTGTCTATACACTAGTAAGCAGCTGAACGTAGCACAACCTGAAATAAAGTTTATCTTAATGATTATCAAAGCCCAATTTCGATTGCTGCCAATTTGAAAAACCGTTTCGGAAATCACAAACAAGCCGCGTTTAATTCAGCCTTGTATTTTCCACTTACAACTGTATCTTAAGTCCTAAGTAGTAAGGTACAAGTTAGTTTGTGTGTTACACGATAGTGTAACGCAGATCATTTTGATTATTTTGCACTGACAAGCAAATTAGACGACGCTTTTGTCTAGTCGCGGCGTATTAGCGTGATAGATGATTGAAACGGTCCCGATAAGGACCTGATGTGGTGTTCAATTAAGCAGTTCATTTAGTTTAGTATGAATGGAATTACACGATATGACGAGGCTGTTACCCAATGTGAGTTAGAGAGAGCCTCTTTGATACAGTGTAACATTGTGCGAGCACAAAGAGTGTTTACGATTACTTTCTCGCTTCACAAATAAACAAAAGGTCATCGGATTACAGGTACTAGTTAAGGGCCGGGCCTTTTACGTTACCTAAGCGAGGTATTAGAAAGATGAAAATTATACTTCGATGCTCATTATCATAACATTCCTGGGGTGTCTCGGTTGATACAATGGTTATATCAGAACTGCATATAAAATAAAATTTATTATACTTTAGGGCACATACATTACTATCCGTTGTATGACTTGAATAAAAGAACGATATGTACCTTTTTGACATGTTTAATTTGCTAAAAACAAACGTTGCTATAAATGCCAATTTACCAAATAACGGGTTTGCACCGCCAAATGATCTTGACCACTAAGTGACAACAAAATGCCAAAAAGAAACCGTTAGTTTTATTATCCAGTAATTATTTTTTATAGTTTCTTAATTTATATCACTTGCCAGATAAAATTGGGGTCAAACGTAAACTCAACTCCACAACCTCCTTTTATTAAATGTATTTAGCAAATGACGAAGTTTATAATCACAAGCCGCCTACATACGGCCTCGTTCGGAACTGGCCCGATCACAAGAGGCGTTTAGTCTGGATTCCATATTACTGTAAACAATAAACAGCCTTAAGGAGACCATCACAGTGGTGCAGTTCTGCATTCCTTGCGTAATTTGAATTTCAATAACTGTAGAATTAAGTATTTAATAAAACCATGCCAGTTAACTTACAGCCAAACGTTAAAGGATTTCAGTAAAGATATGAAAACTCAACAAGTACCTAGTTACCAAATAGCATTTTTTATACTACGACGGTTGCAAACAAGCATGTGGCCCGCCTGATGGTAAGCAGTTACCGTAAACTATGGACGCCTGCAACTCCAGAGCTTTAGAAAAGAGGATTCACTATGTTGACGGCCAAGAATACAAGAAGGTCCCCCTTGGTCGTCGTCAACACACTGCATCCTTTTAGTGTTCTCACTGCAAAGATAAGAGTCATTCTCTACCTTTAAATCCTTATACTTTCACCTGGGTTATAACCAGGATTTTATTGAAAACTATTCTTCAATTGGTTACGGTCATGATAAAATTGGCTTCTCCGTTCGTACGTCATCCTTTAGTGACAGTTGAGATCAAAAGACGTTGTAAGCCAAGGTAGCTATACAATCACTTATTGAAATAGTATCAATTTTGTCGGTTGGGAACCATGCAAGGCTTTTAGAAGTGGGTGTGTATTGCCAAATGTTTAAGGGAAACTTTGTGGCTATTACTTTTTACTATAGCAGTAGTAAGAATCACAAAGTATTATCTACGAGTTTATGCAATTTCTCCTGTGATTGTGGTTTATAGTCCAAATAATCCAAGAAGCATCAAACAGACCCACGCGGCGGTACTTTTTCCTTTGAAGAGATGATATCAAGACACGCTTAACTACCAGATATTGGTCGTTTGCGTTGCGCGACAAACCCTCTAGGGCTAACGTGGATCATCACGACGCGCACACATGACCCCGGCCATCGAAAGCGAACCAGCGAGAAAGCTGTAATTGTACATTACTGCCTATGATACCGACGAATAATCTGATAATTGTGGGAAAATTAAACATCGCATTTGAGCTTTGCACCTACGTAAATCAAATAAGGAACAGTTTGATTAGATTTATGTTATTAGAAACGTTGTACCTGATCCTTGTTCCTGCAAAATGGAGACAAAATTATAGAGAGCGTATTTAAAATCCATAACGTACCAACTTAACACAACTACTTACATGTGCGTAACTTTTCTAGATGCGAGTGCGACGATGAACGCGCTGCCAACAGCAAGCGGTGTGATTGTAAAATGCATCCTTGGATAATTAAATGCTACTAGCATAGCAGTAGCTAGTTAAATTCTTATTCATAAGGAGTAATTTTACTCAAATAGCATTTGAGTCCAATTAAATACACATTTAGAATTGAATGGAATGCTCCTTTTGGTCACAATATGATATAACTAAAAGCAACAAAGTATAATTCGAAACGTTCAACTCGCAATAATATCGTATTGAAACGTCACTCGTAACTTTCCCTATATCAGTTAGACTTTTCCTGCCCAAGCTAGTAAGTATTTAAATGTGCTGGATGCAAATCGAGAAAACATGTTCCCGTAGATTTTCACTAGTCAACGATTGTCACGGCGGCGACAGTATTGTGACATGCTGAGCACGTGTGCACAAACATGCGCGGGCGTTTTGTAAAACAAATCCCAATTTAATTTCAACTCTATTCGCAGCACAATAAAAACAAGAGAACGGCTTAATTGAGAAGAGATAACGCGGTCCAATATTTGACGAGCAACCGTCTAAATGATCTTGATAGTATTGCTAGCTCGTGATCGATATTGACGAAAGTGAATGTGAAATTTGAGAAGCTGTTTGAATGAAAGCAAAAGCGGACTATACGCGATGCACTATTGTGAACTGTTGACGTGTGTCTCTGTATATAATATATAATGGCGATACTTACGAATACGCCCTGTCAGTCAAAAACTTACTGCAAATTATACGATGTCAACCATGATGAGTCTTGTCAAGTTGATAGATAAATACCAACGACGTAATGAAAGCAAAAATAAGTTGCAGTGTTTTGGGCTACCAAAATTACCCCTATTGACGATATTGTAACAGAATAAGTAACCTCTAACAAGGTTGCTGTCAAGGTTGTCAATGAGCGTCATACGTGTCTCGGCTACCGACCAACATAAGCTTTCTAGCGGTACCCGATGCAAATCGCAGCGGCGACATTTTCTTATCTGCTACGGAATGTCAGCTTCCCTCGAAATGTATGTCATAAAGAATGATATTAATATTATCGGGGTCCGTCATCGGTTGTTGTGTTGTGTGTATTCTTTTGAACGGGTTTCGCGGAACATCGTTAGTAGAAGGAATCATTGATCTGGGCTTTTTCTTCATACGTGGCTATTAAAAAGAAACAATAGTATCTAATTTTATATCTTACACGGATTATCTCTGGGAAGGTATTCCATTCCAATGGACTAATTGTGAAAAGACTTTTGTAAGATTGGAGTTTACAAAAGTCTTTTCACTGCTTATTATTTCATTGTCAATTAGCCTTTGAATCTATGGAATTTAAGTACAATATCAAGAAACGCATTAGCCAGTTTTCCAGCGTTATCATTTTTACCAATGATTTAACAGCTGTGGATAATACGAGTAGTCGCAAGTTTGAAAGTTAAATAGACTGGCAGGTCATGTCTGATACTTAAATGCCTGCTAAACAATTATAAACCCAAGTATAAATCGTAGTTACAATACTACGCAGCTTGGTAAGTCCCAAAGAAAATCCTTATATATGGACGATTGATATGAAACGAAATATTAAGATTTTGCTGCATTGTGTGCTCATTGAAAAAAAAACTAGTTCAAATTTTTCATAGCATTTTATAGCCAGGGTAATTGAATCAACAATAGCAATAGGAAAAGGAAAGAAGTTGCAGAAAATTTTAAATTACACCAGCCTTTACTAGAGCGCGTTCTATCCATTGAGAATATGAAGACAAGCAGCGGAGCAAGACCTGTCATTCCTTTGTTTAGGACAATAGGTATTCAGTGTACCGTTTTCACCACAGTGTAATAGCCGATTTTGATTACCTTGGCAATGCATTCAATTGCCCCGATACCTAGTTCCCAGGCTTAATTGGTCGGCTTCCGCAGTAAGCTGGTTAATTAGTGCGTCCCTTCAAGTTCTGGTTTATTTCAAAGTGAGAGCCTTTAGTAACGGATTTATTGCAATTGCTTTGAACTCTGCTCTCGGCAGCGTTATCCTTTTAGTTCATAGACTATTGGATTGGGGTACCTTCGTACACTAAAAATGTACGTAATTTCATACTGTACGAATGCACCCCATGTAAGTTATAATCAAGAAAACGTAATTGCAAAAACAGGTCAGTAAAATATGTCTAAAAGGTGACTGAATCAGGTGAAATAGCTGGTAAAATAATGAATCCTGGGGAAAAACGAATAATGTATGAAGCTACCCCACGTGCCGGGGTGAATTCGTACAGTTCCCATTTTCTGGGAAAATTGTTATAGCTTGGCCAAGATGTTTTGTACCAAGCCAGAAATGCGCTATTATTATAGGCAGATAAATGGACAATAAAGCAGCATAAATTTTATTGTATAATAGCTGTTAGTTTTTGTTTTACAAAGCTCCGAGAAAAAAAAGCGTACGAAGCCTCCCATATTCCCCTAGTTTGAAATGTTTATTCCATTTAACATACAAATCGTGGCCATAGTCACGGTTCCTTTTTCAAACTCAATAATTTTAAACAAAAAAGAACCAACTTCACTTAGCATCCACCTTTCCAACAGCAAATGCTCGAGCTGCTATAAAAAAATATTCAAATCACTATAGGTGTGCCTATAATAGTTGAAGAGTTCCCTCGATTTCTCCAGGATCACATCATCAGATCCTGATCTGGTCACAATAGGATCAACTGTGAAGTATACTCGTTTAAACAAAAAAATAATTTTCCAAATCGGTCTAACCGTCTTCGAATAATCTGTGAACATACATAAATAAAATAAAAAGCAAAAAACAAATATCCCGACGAATTGATAACCTCCTCCTTAGAAATCTTGAAGTCGGTTGAAAACGTTTATTGCACACAAATGATATTACAAAGTAATATGCACGTAAGAGCACAGAGAAATTACACAAAAGATAAAAATAAAAGATAAAAGATATTTATTCTTCAATTTAGGCACATTACAATGCACTTATGAACGTCAGAGAGAAAAAAAAAACTACCTCCGGTTCTAACCCTACACCTCTGACCCGAGAAGAATTATTTATGACCGGCAAGAAACTCGGCGGGACTTATTTTTTCAAAACAGTAATACAGTAATATTACATCTTAAAGATACACAATAATGCGTAACTCTATAAGAAGGCATATCAAAACAGCTTGAGAGACATACAATGTACGTATTGTTTAATTAAAATAAAATAATAATAATAAAATCCAAATCTGATTGCTTCACAAAACGTTTGATATGCTTTCCTATCTGAACTGTGTCCTCTAAATGTTAGATGATTTTGTAGTATTTTCTGGTTTGGGCCATGCATCTTTGTCCGTCATATAGTCCTCGACCCTGTAATAACCCTTTGACATTAAACTTTTTTTCAAATATTTCTTAAGAGCGGGAAATGATAAATTTAAAGCATCGACGGGTAACTTGTTACAAATGTGAATACCTTGACCAAATAATGACTTATATGCTTTGCGAATACGACTACTTCTGATAGCAAGCTTGTTTTTTAACCGACTTCAAGATTTGAAAAGAGGAGGTTCTCAATTCGGCGTGTATGTTTTTTTTTTTTTTTTTTTTTTTTTTTTTTTTTTTTTTTTTTATGTTTGTTACTCCATAACTTCGTCATGTCTGAACCGATTTTGAAAATTCTTTTTTTGATTGTAAGTATATATATACAGATTGGTCCCGTTTTTGTCAAAACGCAGTTCTGATGATGGGATCCATGAGGAATCGAGGGAACTCCTCAAATCTTAAAGGCATACATATAGTGATTTTTGTATTTTTATCAACAAAACCATCATTTTCATTCAAAACAGTGACATTTGATGAAGTAGAACTGCTGATGATGATCAGAACGGAACTCTTCAACGACGCATAGTTCACGTTTGGCGATTCGTCCTCTTCGCTGTGTTTGTTTAGCAAGTTTAATTGTCAGAACAAATGTTCGTCAAGTTCAAGTTCTGATGATGGGATCCATGAAGAATCGAGGGAACTCCTCAAATCTTAAGGGCTTACACATAGTGATTTTTGTATTTTTATCAACAAATCAAGCATTTTCATTCAAAAGAGTGACATTTGATGAAGTGGAACTGCTGATGATGAACAGAACGGAACTCTTCAACGACGCATAGTTCATGTTTGGCGATTCTTCCTCTTCGCTATGTTTGTTAAGCAAGTTAGATTGTCAGGACCAATTTTCGTCAAGCTCAAGTTCTGATGATGAGTTCCACGAGGAATCGAGGGAATTCCTCAAATCTTAAAGGCATACATAAAGTGACTTTTGTATTTTTATCAACAAATCAAGCATTTTCATTCAAAAGAGTGACATTTGATGAAGTGGAACTGCTGATGATAATCAGAACGGAACTCTTCAACGACGCATAGTTCACGTTTGGCGATTTGTCCTCTCCGCTGCGTTTTTTAAGCAAGTTATTTCATTGTATGAAATCTAAGTGCACCATCTACAATAATCCTTCACCGGCTACCCCCATTGAAGTCGGTTTTTTTTTCTTAAAAATTATATTTCTAGTGTTATAGCTGTGGATGTCAGAATTTTTTTTGAATGTATGTATATTCTTTACAACAAAAATAATATTGTCATAGATATATTGGGAAGCAACAGTTAAAATATTAATTTCTTTAAATAGTTCTCTAACTGATGCACCTGCCTTTAAGTTATACAGAAAGCGGATGGCTCTTTTTTGTAAAACAAATATAGTCTGTATGTCAGCTGCTTTGCCCCAAACCACATTAGCAATTAGTACATTGTACAGCAAGTAGGTAAAGCTTACAATAATATCTCATATTATAACTATAATTACTTACTTCTACATTTCAGGTACTATTTATTTGGACACTATTTGCTTTCAATATGACATTTCTAGACTTCCTCAAAAAACTCTTTTAATGTGTAAGTAGTAGGTTTTGTCTAACAATTTTTTCAAGGCAGTTTTGAATAATTGGGGTTTATAAATTGATTTTATTGCTGTTGGTATTTTATTTTAGTAGTTTATGTAACTGTTACGTAATAAGGGTCCTTAAAACATGAGTGTGGTTTTATGAAACGAGCCGCAGGTGAGTTTCATAATAAGATCACACGAGTGTTTTAAGGCCTAATTACGTACAGTTGCATACACTGATTTATCTACACTCATATTATTTATTCTAAATGCATTATTCGGAAACCATAGAATGGCCGCCATTGCACCGCCATGGCCAACTCGATTGTGCCGGCGGTCGGGGAGGCGCGTGTCGGGCTGTCGGCGGATGCGCGGGAGGGTGCAGGTGTACATTATGTTATCAAAACAAATAACACATCAATAGTTGAGCATGTAAAGTTAAAATTACGTTACTGCCACACATAAAAAGCTTATCATAGTAAAGTCGGTCGTGGTAATGCTAGCCATTGCGTACCGTTTTCGAACACGTTTTAGAGAACTTACAATATGAGTGTAGATAAAATATTTTAATGCACACGGTGTGAGGTCCTGGATGAACTATTTTTAAGCTTGATGTTGGTAAAGAAAGGGACTCATTTTGACAAAGGTTAAGCGGTTTTGTATGTCGATCTTTAGTCTGCAAGAAAAAATAGTTTTGTATTTATTACAGCTTATGATGTTACAAGTATTCTGACCATGTCCAGCACTAATTACCCGGCTGCAGGAGGGTTATGATTTTCGTTATTGCCTCTGCCACTTTTTACAAAGTTGCTGGCGTCGTTTCAAATATTGTTATGAACATAAACCGATTTTCAACAATTGATTCCGTTATATTACTGAAGTAATTTTTCCAAAGTATTTTTTTGAGGAAACTGTTTCGTAAAAAGTAAAAGCCTGATAAAAACGAAGTTTCTATGCGGACGAGAGTAGATAATGCGCTGACAATAGTGGATCAGCGTTGCTCTGGTTCTCACAGGGCCGTTTCTAATCCTGAACTCTAATCAGCAGTTGCCATATTCACACACGGTGCTCTGTTACCTATACTTATTGCAAATAGATTACAACACGAATAAATAGGCATTATACATATGTACATATAAGAAATGCAGGACGTTAGGGTAAAAGTCGATGTGTAATTAATATTGTATTTTTTAAATTGTTTACCAAGACTATGGTTTGAATCAAATAACAGATAAGGGCAGAAACACCTTCCTGGATCTAAAACTATAACTATCAAAGTAGTGACATTAAAACTTTATTTTATAAGGCAATATTTCAAAATGTCGGCATTTACTCGTAGGCATCCGTAACCTCGGCATCTTTCATAACATATGGTTCAAATGTACCGCAAAATGAGAAACCCTGGCCGGTTGGAATCACCTGGGCCGTTATACGAGTAAGCCCATAACCTTGCTTTCGAAGAAAGTAATTCTACTTAACCTATGTTTCCGTGTTTGTCATGTCATGTTTAAGAATGGTTCACGGTGTAACATTCCACGTCCTGCGCGACACTTCAGACACTTATTTTTGTATAGAAAGTATCACGTGATCCTCGGAGGTCACTTGATGTTCTCTATACAAAAAGAAGTGTCGGAAGTGTCGGGTAGGACGCGGGACGCTACAGCGCGAAACATCTTTAACCGTCTTCGCACTTGGTTTAGATAGAAGACTCGTAGAGAATTAAATAGACCATAAATACAATTAGCTTGAACGTTTTTTTGTCGTTGTACACTTGTTGCAATCCTTATAGTTTTAAAGTTACTCTCAAGCAGTCGTTCAGTCACTTTCTGTATACATTGCAGCAAAACTTTTGCTACTTTGGTAACTTAAGGTACTAAGTGCCGTGATTGCCTCGTCTCCGGCAGTATACTTAAATTTATTTTCTTTTCACGCATACCTTTCCAACTGGTGTCTTTTTTCAAAGCCCTTTCCCGGGTCACGGCGGCACATCACGAAGCCTCAACGTCTCACAATCCAAAAAGCTTAAGAACAACCATTTACATTGACAAATACGACATTTTTTAGTAACAAGGCGTAGCTCGCTGCGTCACGTTGCGATCTCCCGCGCAGATCGCATTCAAATTGCGCTAGCGCAAAGGTCATCGATCAAGGACCCAATTGGGTGTCATCTTTGCGTTATGCATTTCTCTTTTGCAAATGATTATGATATTAAATTATCTTGATCATTCTAAATCTCTAAGATGGGCGGAAGTTCATTTTAAAACGCAACTTCATAGATAGTAGGTACATACTTACTTATACTTAAGACACATTGCTGTGTGGAAAATAAGCAAAAGATAAATTATTAGTCCTGCATTAATTATGAAAAAAATAATATTTGATGCAGATCTTTATACATAATTAAATATCAAGCACCCGCTGATGTGAAAGTATAACCTAATTTATCCATCCAGATAATGCTTCGTTTACTGATACGATAGATATATGTTAACTACTTATTACAGTATTTTTATTTACCTGATATCTACAGGTAATGGTAAATAAAACGTATAAGACAAAACAAACTGAAAGAAAACCAAAAAAACTATCTCAACAAATGGTAAGATTCACCTAGTTAATCATAGTAAGTACTGTGATTGTAACGACTAATTATTATGAGTGCAGCGTGCTTACTAATTGGAATGCTCGCATCAAATTCCTCTTTTACAAGGTAGGCGGGGCACTTCCACTTGTTACGGAACTACCTGACATTTCACTCACTTTATATCGAAAACAATACAACCCACGCCGCACAATAAACTGCTCATCTCACCGTCTGTTTAATGAGCTTAGTTATTGAATCAATTTCTCTAGCCTTTACGAGTATACAGCGATAGAACCAATGTAACTGACTCGGCGCTTGAATATGGATCTTAATTGATTAAGTTAAGATCTACAGTTCATTAATTATTCGATAAACAGGGTAAACAGCTTCAGGCAATAAAGGTGCAATTTGCGAAAACTTTCTAATAAGAGTATTTGTGGGTGGAGGCATTGAAACAGTCTTAACTCCCGCTGAAAAGAAGTTACATCATTGTGACCTTTGGGAGGATCCGCTTGTGGTTCTAGAACAACCTACTGGCTAATATGGAGTATTGTCTTCATCAAGTCTGCACACCAAGTCATACGAAGTGTGACAAAGCCGTTCTTTGTTAGTTAGTTATAAGTTCTTAAAGGGTAGGCAACGCGCATGCGAATCCTCTGGGGTTCCAGGCGTCCATAGGCTACGGTAACTGCTTACCATCAGGCGGGCCGTATGCTTGTTCGCCACCGTCGTGGTATTAAAAAAGAAAAAGTGTCAGTCGAAGCAGACTTAAGAGTCCGGTAACGATTTGAAAACGAAAATCGCTAATAATGAAATAACGCACATGAATTGGCTACTTTCCTAAAAAAGTATATTTAGTCCGTCAGTTACATTATCAAAAAATATTGGACACGTATTTTTTATTTTGTCAATCAAACAAAAATTGGTGAAGATATAGCCCGTTAAAGTTCCGCGTGACGTCACATTTCAGTACAATTTTTAGTATAATGTGGCGTCACGCGGAACTTTAACGGGCTATATCTTCACCAATTTTTGTTTGATGGACACAATAAAAAATACGTGTCCAATTTTTTTTGATAATCTATCTGACGGACTAAATAGAATTATATATTTTTTACCCAGGAAAGTACCCAATTGTATTGAATAAAATAGCTTGAAGTCTTGTTATTGCAAAAAATACTTTTGGTCCACATTTATTATTATGTAATACCCTAAAACTTAATTCTTACAGAGCTTCTTTAGTGAGGACGTTGATTCGTGCAAACTTGTCGCTTGATTTTTTATTATTATTTGTCATGGCCTCCAATGTTTTATATTATCTGATTAACGCATAAAGCCAAGTTTATTTCTACATAAATATATATTTTTTTATGAAATACTTTAATACATTCCCAAAAACACCACCTTAACTTCGGCAATTTTTCTTAAAATTGTTCTAGGTAAATATACTCTTGCTTAAAAAATATCGGCAATTTTTCTTAAAATTGTTCTAGGTAAATAAATATACTCTTCCTTAAAAAATATGTATGTAAAAAAAACTGTTCCACTTATTCCTTAAACGACTCATTTTACCATAGACATAAACAAAAAGGAAGATGAGTGACGTTCATAGTAAACAAAACTGAAATATAGTCCTGCACCTACACACTTGTAAAATGCTACACACCGCTATAATGTATGTGCATCATGGGCAAAAGAGATAAACCTATAGTTAACACGGGTATGCAATGGAGACCTTCATATTTTACGCATTGCACAAAGTGTGACTGAGAGACTCTGTCACACGACTATTTCAATATAGGGGCCGGAACCTATATTTGATGGCACACAATCGAGCGCCTGGTACCATGTCTCCCTTTTTGTATAAATCAATGCATTTTACAACGTATTTATACATTTTACATAATCTCAATAAATAAAAACATACTCTTTTCATCTCTCGAAGCAAAAATCACGAAACAGCTGTGAGATTAAGGAAAATTATTTATAAATGAAACATAAAATCAAAAAAGTGTTCCACTTATACAGTTTAAAAAGAAACGATCTTCCAATATGTGTATACAAACTAATAGTAGTCTTATTAGTTACTGTAAAATAGTGTCAAAAAGTGGAGCAAAATCGAAAAAAAAACTTTACCGGACTCTTAAAGCAGACGGACTCGATAAAATTTTCGGACACATTCATTTTGAACTTTTGAACTAAGAAATTGCATAACTATAAGATACATACCATAAGTAATCATAACAGGAATATTTGCTAAAAGGTTTTTTCAAAATATAATATAAGTTTTGCAGAACAAATAACTACTGAAGGACAAATTAATCAGTGAACATTAAGGATGATTCACACTGTTCCGTTACGCATCCTACACGACACTTCCGACACTCAATTTTGTATAGAAAGCGTCACGTGATCCTCGAAGGTCACGTGATGTGGACCTGACTGAATGACCCGATGTTCTAAGAAGTACGAGTACGTAACAATTAATATAAACAACGTTCCTAATTCCCACATTTGCTTTGTGATTGTTTGTGATTGCAGGATGAGGGTAATCTTTGTGCTTTATTCTTGCCTAATTACAGTTTCTGTTGACATAAACATAGTTGTGTGCACGGATGTGTAACTGAATTGTAATTAATGTTACTTATAGGTACTAGGTACTGGTAGCCTCTACTGACTTAGAATATTACTGTCACGTCAGCGTTTTTACAACCAGGGGGTTATAAGAAAAGCATAAGTACATCAGCAGAAAATACCTATTAGAGTCAAAATAGGTACTAAAATAAATATTAAAACCTAATGTAATTAAATAAGGTACAAGAGATCCACAAACGCCTCATAGAGCAACGTTTATGTTAACTGTGAGAAAGTTTCTCACGGAAATCGCTGTAGCATGATGGTAGTGAGGATAAAGATAAGAAGATGATATTATACATTAATATCTACTTTGCCAGTCACAACAGTGGATAGTGTAGATACGATATAGGACCTTACAAGTAGTTAAGTTATAGGGAAAACTTGTAAAATTAAAATTGAAATGTACGAAAGGGAAAACCTGTTTAATTGTCTCCGTGGCCTGCTTGCTACAAATTATTATTCAGGATCACTACTATCTTGGCTTGTTTTTTACGAATAATTTATGGGTGGTAAAAAAATATATAAATTTAAATTTTCAAAATCTGCGGGATCCCCGATTGAAATTCGGAGAAACTCATTCCCGGTCGGGAGTTAAATACACTTCCGGTTCTGAAGCCGCACCTCTTCCCGCTACCTCTCTTGCACCTTTAGAAAATGTGTAAAATAAATGTGGTAAGTAAGATCATAATTCATAACGTATATGCATGTTATCCAATAGCGGGTGCTTTTAATTATAAGTTATGAGTGTTTGTTCCTTACTTTCTTTGATAATAACAGTAATATATGAGAAAATCGGAGAGATTCCTCTATTGTTCCGTCTGCTTTCTTTTTCACGACCTTGGGCATAATTTTTCTTTATCATTAACTGATTGCACATCTTAGTTACAATCATACTAGGTAACGACTAATCTAAATTAGATAAGTGGGACAGTCGAAATAATTATAAGAAATATTGAAACATTTTCAACCTCAATCTAAAAGTAATCCGAAGTGTCATCCTTTTCTCTTGATTATCTATGGCCAGCGGGGTGACCAAAATCTTTTTTAATAAAACAGTTGCTACGTGACCAATAGAGTCGTAATAGATTTCATTGGTGCCAAAATGTTCCATTTAATTGTAAGTGCCGCTTCGTGGTCCAAACAATTTGACGAACCATTTTTCACCTCAAACGTCAAATTGAACTAGATAACATCGCCTTTGCTTTCAATTTACTGATGCACGGACTATTCACTGGCAACGGTTTGGTTCACATTGAAATCGCAAAGAGTCTAGAGATACTTTTGATTTGATAATAAAGTACTACAAAATCATCTAACATTTACAGGACACAGTTCAGGTAGGAAAGCATATCAAACGTTTTGTGAAGCAGTTAGATTTGGATTTTATTATTTATTTTTTCTTTTTAATTGAGAGACAAACAATGTACCTACATTGTTTGTCTCTCAAGCTGTTTAGATATGTCTTCTTTAAGATCTAATGTATTAGTTTTTTGAAAAATAAGTCCCGCCGAGTTTCTTGCCGGTCATAATACTTCTCGGGACAGAGGTAGGGTTAGAACCGGTGGTAATTTTCTCTCTGACGTTCATAAGTGTATTGTAATGTGCTTAAATTGAAGAATAAATTTCTTTTATCTTTTTTTTTTACTTGAGGTGTAAGAATCTGGTAATTTTAAGCTCAGGCCATGAAACAAATTATGATTTCTTAGATCTCGTACATAAGTAGAACTCAATATCAACCGGCTTGCCAAATTGACAATATGTGGGCACTTTGTGGGCTGCTTGTGAGGGAAAGGAGAACCAAATTAGCTCCGGCTTGTCTCCGAATATTTTTGACGCCCCGCCACAAGTAGTTACTAACAGTACTCATTTAATTTTAAATATTTTTATTACCGTCATTGTGTGCGAAATAATGCAAAATAGTTGCAACTTTCTTACCAGTTTAGTGCCTACTTCGCTCGGTTACAAATGCTAATCGCTTTAATTTTCAAGCCTCGCGTGCAACTTAACTGACTTTTAACAGTTTTATCGATATGTAGGAACATTTAACAATTAAACTGGCCTAGTACTACTACAAAAACATATTGCATATAAATGTTGGTAACTATTAGGTACATAGTTATAGTTTTTTTTTATCATTATACTTAGTTTATGTCGAATCAAATTGAATAGCTGTTTAATATTCAAATTATTTCTTTTATTTTCTATAGTATGTTTGCTTAAAACTGCGTGGTAGATTTTGACGAAGAAATATATCTACTGCATTTTTATTGTTCATCTGATTATCTTCTTGAATTGTTGATCTCATCGATTTCATCCTCTCTTCTCCTTGTGTCATCATGCTTACGCTTGGGTTCGTATACTAACGTTGACGCATATTAAATATATATTTAAATAAAACTCCTTTATAAATAATATATATTAATAAAAATAACCTTCACAGCTTCAAGACCTCAGTATAATTTTGCCTTGGCGATCAGCAGATGAATACGATAAACGCCCAGGCAATGTCAAATTCACACGCTTGTAAACAAATGAGCATCACCCACATACTGTAACTGCGATTGATTAGGTACCTAATATACCATCTGCTAATAATAGTAATATCTTAACATAACATTAAAAAGTTAAGGCAAATTATGCTGAACACGCAATCTTATTTATAGCAAGTGACGTTGCAACAAGAAGATTTAAATTAAGCAACTGCTTTTACAATAGTCACTCCCATAAATTATTGTTTATTGTTTATTGAAGTTTACACAGCATTACAGTCTTATCACTAATACACTGTGAAACTACATAGATTATTAGACTATTAGTTAATCAAAATTATCATACTAACACACTTGACTGCCTATTATCCATCAGCTCGCAAAATCTCAAATATGCCTATAATTTTCCGCATTACATGTCTCACTTGACTTTGGAATCGGTCTTACACGTGAGATCTTCCATTGGTGAGGATAAGTGCTCGTATCGTAGAGAGTGCCAGATTAAACATGAAGTGAATTGGGAATTTTAACTGCTCAAAACACCCCTTTAAAATACTGCTGGTAAGCAGTCCGGACCAACAGCACTATTCGATTTGAGCTTTTTGATAGCGGCTTCTACTTCCCGCATAGATATATTATTAAGGTGGATATAGTTGGCTGAAGAATTCCGATCGGTTCCCTGTTCGAAATTACAGTCGAGACGAGGAATATCAGGCAAGAATACACTTGAGAAGTAGGTAGCAAAAGCCTGAGTACATTCACGACCGACAAGTTCTCGTCCTTCTAGAGTAACCTGAGCTACGAACCCGCCCTTGGACCTGAGATCATTGACGTGCTGCCAAAATGCGCGAGGGTTGCATTTTAATTGAATCTGTATGCGTAGAATATAGTCATCATACGTGGAAGAAATACGTTTTTTTATTTTGGCCCTAAGTTTGGAAAATTCACTATAGACACTACTGTTTCTCGCGGCCTTCCACTCCTTATGGCGGTCAGCTTTACGTTTAATATCATTAATCAGATCTGGAGTGAACCATACCGGATAACGTCTAACTTTACTTTTGCATCGGATTTTTTTTTGGGATACAAATATCAAAAATGTTGTACATGATTTTATAAAAGGTTTCTACAGCCATATTTATATCTTGATTTTTGAGAACATCCTGCCAGTTTACTTCTGATACAAGTTTATAAAGCCGCTCGTAGTCACCCTTCGCAAAATTCCAGTCCCGCTGGCGATTTAAGTTACTAGGATCGATATGCTCAGCAGGTGACTGCCGAAAAGCTTCATTTAAAGGGACTGAAATCTCCAGCGGCGGGTGGTATGCGTCTCGTCGCGGGACAAGCCCTCCACCCTCAACCTCGAGCACCTCAACCCCATGTAGGCTTTCTGACACCAGCACGACATCTAACATACCTCCATATGCATTCTTCACATTATTCATCTCTCCCAAACCACACACAGATAAAAAATAAGCATAATAAATAACATAAAACACTTTGAGAAGTGTACCGGGGATTTAAATTAAGATCACCAACTATAAGCACCAGACCCCTGTTAATGGCAGGTAACACAGCCTCGACAGACTGAAACCAGTGCATGTACACCTCATCAGAAGCCGAAGGCGGTATATATACCACGCACAGGTAGCATGGAACATCATGTTTGGTGAAGGCAATCCACAGATTTTCACATTTAGACGCCTCTAGATCCTGACGGCGTTTAGGTCCAAGCTTCGTCCGCGCAGCTAGCAACACACCGCCCCCACGCGTCCCCGAAGAACGGTCACGGCGCAACAAACTCCACTCATCATCAACAAGCTCCGAATCATTCACTGCCGCCGTCAGAAAGGACTCGGTTACGCCTACAATGTCACAATCCAGGCTTAACAGATTCAGCCTGAAGAAACCGAGCTTGGTATTAAGAGCTCTGACGTTCTGGTAAATTAAGTGTAGTGAGGGATTCGAATCAGGATTCCGGCTATTGCTGGTTGGTTTTTGGCTGGCTTCCATTGACGTGTGGTTTACGAAATGACCACGGTCGAACGCGAGCATTTTCGGGCCAGACAGTTGGCAATTTAATATTATATAGTAACATATAATATTAAATTCAAATTCAAATTTTTAACTTTAGGCTATATCTTCGCAGTAAGACAAACACGAAAAATACCTAGGTAATAAATAACCTTTACTTAATATTAATTTCCTCAAAAAGGTCAACATTCTAATAACAAGAATTCATTATAATGAATTCCGTTCTTCCGTTATAACGGGCAAGATTCGACTACTTGAGCTTAACTTTTGCGCATTATGTTATTTAATTATGCACGTTATATAATTTTATTGTTATATTATGCAAGTGGGTTAGTGTACAGGAACTGCGTAACGAGACCTAATGTTAATGCAATTGATGCACTTTTTCGTACATATAGAATACGGCGAATACATATTAAAAATCAATCTCTTATTTATAAAAGAATTATGGTGTTAAGGAGTTAATAAAAATATTTTGACAATTGGATTTCATTCTAATTTGTAATATTGTCTTCGGTTGCCGCGATAGTTATTCATGAAATAAAACAATTAAAAACGGATTTTATCGCGTGTACTGAGCTTAAATTACATCCCGACGTTTCGAACACTTTACAGCGTTCGTGGTCAACGGGTCGATCCGTTTTTAATTGTATTATCTAATTTGTAATTTTATTTGAATGGCTCGTGATCTAACGCTGTGTTTTGTGGAGGTATTTCATGATTTATTGGTAATAAATAAATATTGAATATGTAGGTAAATATTGTAAACACTATTAGTACTGTGTAATAATGATTCCAAATAACTGTGCTTAATAAGTTAATAACCTATAGGTATGTGAAATGCAAACTGTTCCATATACTATCACCAAGGTTAGAATCATATATCAAATTAGACTATTATAAACCAGTGGCATCAATACCATTCACTCAATGTAAATCAATAACCGATTCTTAGCAAACACTAATTACACATTAGTTCAAGAAATATTGCTATTTATAAACAAATCATCGCGATCATTAATGAAACCTTGGCCTGAGATTTTGCAAGTTAATGATAAATTAAATTAATGATTATTTCATTAACATAATTTATATGGTATTGCTTTCATAGTTAATGATAAATTAAATTAATGATTATTTCATTAACATAATTTATATGGTATTGCTTTCATTATTTAGACAGGTAAGATAATGAATGAATTAATTAAAACTGTAATACTATTAACATCATTAATGTGCTCGAATCGATTGTTTCTTAAAGTTTTTATAACGGGTAGCGCTACCAAATAAGTTAATGTCAGTCGGGATAAATGTGCCTATCGGGCAAGTGCCCCTAATACCCTCTCGTAGATATAAATATAAAGGGTTAGAAACCCAATCGTTTTGACCGTCATTGCCTTTCCTTACCAGGTGGTTATTTTTGTTACGAAGAAACTTCATAATTACAAGCAATTTACAACAGGAAAGAATATGTTAAGGCCTAAAATACATAAACTTATACTGATGTCATATACAAACGAAAAAGTGACCTAGGCCTCCGGTGCCCGGGGCTGGGATCGAACCAGCGTCTTCTGCATTCGCGGCAGACTAATACGACAGAGGATATTTATTAAAAAAATAATTTGATTTGTTCTTCAGTTGCCTAAAATACATATATAAAATTACATAGAACAGTAAATAATAGAAGGTACATACATACATACATACCTACGCCTGCTGGCGTCTCGTTGCGTCCTAGTACGCATTTAAAGCCAACGGCACAAAAGCTTCTACAGAGAATGGGAGATAAAAATCGCTTTTTATTTTGTAAAAAGCCTTGTGAATCATGAAGTTTATGGTGCGTGGTAATCAGTACAACCTACGTGTAAAAATAAAAGGATAGCATTATCCTCAACTACAATTTTAACTGGCTAAAGTACTCTCTTTAAAGTTGTAAAAGGAAATGCGACCACTGAAAAGTTCAATCCGCCCTCGCAAGGCTAAAGTGAGTAACTTCTGTTAAACACAAGACTTCAGAACAGACCATTTCTCAGTGTAATAAAGTGTAAAATATAAGAGTTTACGATTAAGTCCCTACCGTGCAAAGGCGAAGTTTTGCAAGGATGTTGTAAACAAAGACAGATAATACGTGTTGGTATTTAGCTAGCGATACATTGACACAATGCCATTAGCACATTGTGACACATTCTGGCATTTTAGCCAGTGCTGTCAAACTCGATTGCGAGAGCTATTTGCATTTGAGAGGAGATAGCTTTGAATTAAGGACTTACCTTCCTTAATCGATACCCACTTTCTTAATTAACATGAGAGACAAGTCAACTTACCAGACTGGAAATCCCTCCTGACAATAGATTTCTTGGTCATAACTGAAGACGGCGCCTCGATGGATTATTAAGCAACAGTCGCAGTCGTAAATTTTATCAAACACTTTTGTTTCCGCTTGCTATCTTTAATTGTAATAGAAACAGTGTCAAAATTGTGAGGTTGCAGACAGGGAGCCTCACTTCGGGATGTTACGTGAAATCAAATACGGGAACCAGGGTCGATGTAGTATTATTTATTCAGGATAAAAGGCACCTGTAACAAGCCAGGTATGAGGTTAGCCCTCAGCTATACATAATCACTTATAAATATAGATACATTATGAAACTTGCAATGTATGTGCCTTTTTGTAGTCAGAAGGAAATAAGATGTGCTTAGGAGTTGTAGTGATCGACGTGCACTGCACTTCAAGTGCACTAACTTGCATTAAATGTTATAGTCGGTCACAAATCACAATAGCTAGATGATTGATTACAAAAATAAGCTGTAGGATCAAGAATTCATAAGAGAAAACAAATATTAGATCTTATCGATCGAGGATCTGATCGAGCTGAGAAAATGAAAGGGCTGCCAAAGGGTTCGAAAATGCCGATTTTGAATTTAAAATATGGATCGGTAATATGCCAGAAGAAAAAGGTTGACAGTGTAATGTTACACGCATCGTTACAAAAATATTTTGGAATCAGTCAATTGATATTTCGTGTGGCCAGTTTATATTTCAATTCAATGAAACTAAATTTTTTACGTGTTTCTAGAAGATTCCAAGCCATAATTACCTTAGCAAGAATTAAGTTCAGAAAACTTATATGTTGTATATAATATGAAAGTTTTTCCTATTGTCAAAATACTTTTGATCGCTACTGTATTTTTATAATTCATGTTGTTTTACAGTGTTAAGTAGAGCTTTGACTATATATGGAAAAAAATTGTTAATCTAGTTAAAAGTAAAATTATAAGGAAATACATATTCTAGAGATTTTACCAGTCTATCAGTGGAGGGGCGGGGGGCGTCAAGCATGGGACAAAGTTGGTCTGCATTATCTTGAGATTAGGAGGTTAGTTGTTTTATTCTCTTAACTTAGATAAGCCTCTTGGAATCGAGTTTTTTAGATACTTCGCAACTGCAGTCTATTTATATTTTTATTGGTCACCTCAACACTATAATTAAACACGATATTCTATTTAACCCTTTGACCGCCAATGCCGTTCAAACACGTCAACGAAAAGTCGTGCCCTCAGCGCCATGACGTGTTAAAACGTCCAAAATGAGAGATCAAAATACTCCTTAATAAACAACCTTTATATAAATATTTTTGTATATTTATTATAGCTGTACCATTCACCTATCTTTTTAGTTAAAATTTCATTCAAAATAACCCGTAACTCAAGAAAAAATTAGAAAATACCTCAAAGCTATTTAAAATAACAAAAAGGCACTGCCCTCCTCGCCGTTGACGGGTAAACACTTCAAGCGGCGTGACGTCACTTCGAAACAGTGTTGTTCGTTTGAAAGCATAGTGGTCGATGTTGATTATTGTATGAACATTAACCACCACTTTAACCATTTTAAGCTGTATTATATAATAAAACTAATTATTAAATTGTGATTCGTGTAGAAGATTAGTTTTCATATCGTACCTAATGTTAAAAAAGGTATATATTTGAATTTTTTTACTTTAATATATGCTTTATTAAAAAAGAAAGAGTTTTATTTAAGTCGCAATGGAATAAATACAATGCCTGTTATAAGGGCCGTATTTAAAACCTAACAATGTGTATGTCGTTTCTTTTAATCTTATTGCTTCGCCGCATTCTTGTTAATCCTTAAACAATGATAAATACCACGACACGTGGGCTTTCGGTCCATTTTATTAATACCAAATAAGTAAAAATAATGAAATGGTATTTTAGATGAAATGTCAACCAATATGAATGTTATCGGTGAGAGACCGAGTTTAAGTGAACAAAGAATATGTCTTTATTAGGGATATACCAAGTTTGACAAAAGAATGAAATGTGCGCGATGTGTTTTTTTACCTACACACCCGTTCTGTCCGATGATTAATTTGATGGTATTGTTAAACATTTTTTTACTCAACTAAATAGTTCAAAAACCTAACGTATTTTCCTTCATACAGTTACACCACGGAAATATCGTAACAGAAATGAATGAATATCTCTCACCCCCAACTCTAACATTCATAATAAGTTACGGTGCCACCAGCGCCAAAGCCGTCATAACACGTCAGCGCGTGACGTTATCACTTAAGTAGTGCTGTGGCTATATTGACAAAATTAAATAAAATTGTATATTAATTTTCATATTTTTGTAGTTGCTTTTAGGTGTATATGAAAAATACGAAATGAATATTCTTTACTATTATGATTTCTAAATATCTAAAGTGATTTTGCCTAACTAAATCCACTATTAAGCGGAAAGAAGTGTTTCGTCGATATGTTGTTTTCCAATCACTACGGTATCTGAGTGCGCTCGTGCAAATTTCGCTCTGGCGCTGGTGGCACGATTTTTCTGTCCGATGCGTGGCGTTCAAAAGGTTAAAATTCCCAAGTACGAGACGTGGAAGATCGACGCAAACACACGATAATGGCTTGACAAACATTAGCGAGCAATTTAGGGCTCGTTAGGCCTCCATTTGCACTTGCATTCCTCGCGTTGCGCCCACGTGGCGCACGCGCAAGGTGGTCGGCTGGCGCATAACACCCACACATGGTATCAACGTCAAAGGTATGGTTACACTTTTGAACCTTATTACAAAGAAGAAAGGTGCAAAAGTGTAAATATATTTTTGATGTCGACTGTACGGTCGTTATTAGTTGTCGAATATATAGTTTAAGTGCTTTAATGATATGGCACTTATCGATATTTTTTCAGTCATACTAACGGAGGTTAGTTACTGAAAATCGTATATACATATGTGGCATTTGTAACGACTTAATCAATAATGTTGTTTCTAATTTAATGAAACAGAAGAGTGATAAAAATCTTGGAATTTCCAGACCGAGAAGTAAAGTAAATCTTTGAACTTCGTGAGAGCGCAGGCATTTAAAAAATCCTACTTAGTAACAGAACAGACAAATAATACTTACCCAAATGTAATTCGCATTACGCATGGAGCAAATCAGTTCTTAGCGCTTAAAGCTACGGGAGATCTTTTACCGAAGACTAGTTATAATGCTCTCAGTATTAGACACTCCTTCTACCTGGCGTTAATCCAGGTCCCAGTCACACTTGACCCTCTGCTTCGGGCTAGACAAGTCTAGATAGGACCACCTATTTATTTCACAAGGTAGGTACGGCTGAATTATTTATCCATCTAATAATTCGTCGGCTTTAATTCAAAAGTTCAGAAGTTTCCTCAGAAATAAATATAGGTCGGTCACAATAATTTTAACATGCGATGCGGTTGCGTAGGAATGGGAAAAACCAAGATCGACAGTTACTTAATTGGCATTTCAGTATATGAATAAATATCAAACGTTTGTTCAGTTCGAATGCGGGACTCATGAATGTAAAACACGGAAGATTTCTGTTTCTGTCCAGAAGTATCTAATTAAGGGCACGAGCAACAATTCTTTATTACCTAAAAGCCTATTCAAGATTTTTATAGTAGGTAGGTACTCTATCTACTTTGTTTCCAACCGACTTCAAGATTTCGAAGCAGAAGGTTCTTAATTCGTTGAGATCTTAGTTTTTGCTTGTTTTTATTTTATGTATGTTCACCGATTATTCGGAGATGGCTGTACCGTTTAGAAAATTATTTTTTTGTTTGAAAGATTTGGGTCAGGATCTGATGATGGGATCCTGGTGAAATCGAGGGCACTCTTCAAATATTATAGTGATTTAAGTATTTTTTACAGTAGCTCGCGCATTTGCTTTTGAAAAGGTGGAGGCTAAGTGAGTACTTTGTTCTCTCTGGGCCTCAGTCCGCGCCAACGAAGTTTCAATTTAGGTTAGCACACGTCGAGTGCCTTTTGTTAACGAGCTTTAGGCTTGTTTGTTTTTTACGTGTCTACTCAGCATCTTTAAGCCCGATGAAGCACGTTGACTTGACAAGTACTCTGTTCCGTTTTCAGGTCATTTTAACGGAAAGAGCAGTAAATCGATTTAATCAGCGATGCTAGAAGACGTTGAAGTTAACGCAGCATTTAATAAAAATACAACAAACGGGCTCGAGAATGGTTATTCCTTAAAATTAAGTTAGGTACATATAGTTTGTTATTTTCGGTATTTAATTCATGGAAATAATCCTAGTTAAATAAAAAAGTCTCGTCGTATACCTCATTTTGTCATGATTATTGTGTCATGAACAACGTCGGCATAGCAACATATAAAAAAAAACAGTGGGTACTATACATACCAAGTGTATATTTATAAATGCTTTCTAGAAAGTATCTTTTCTCGGTAATTTAAATCAAAATATATTTAAAGGCCAATTGAGATTGCCCTTTTCTCAGTTCCCTAAAAGTAAAAGTATGTGAACTAAATTAAATAAAGTGATATTTTTTGGTTGTTTAATTAATCGTGGAAAAATGGCATTTGACCAGACACGTAGAATTATTTAAAGTTTAAACTTATTGTAACAGCACAGAAACTAATGATTAGTGTCCATATTGGGCACTGGCGAAAGTCTCGTACACCGTATGGAGATAAAACCATTACTTTCAATAGTTCGCCGTAGTTGGATAAAATGTTATTAAATAAGGAAATGAGGTGGATTATCTCATACTAACGGAAGTTACTTTGTCGCCATGAGAAGTGATTGCATGGCGTTATTATAAAATAACCATGACGGTTACACTACGGGGGTGTTATTGCGATCGCTTTGAGAGCTTCAGCGAGTCAAACCTTCAGTAAATATAACCAGTATGTGAGCTCTATAAAAAAAGCAACTCGCTGCTCACATACTTTTACAAGTTTTCATGCGATCCAATAAGAACTTTTATTGCAAAAAAACAGAAAATATGATTGTGTTGTTCAATTTCTGCAATTGTGCTTGGCTTAACAGTCATGTTACGAGAAATAAGGTATTAGAAATGAATATGGAGGGATGTAAGAGGAGAGGCACGGAAGAGATGGGTGGACAGTGTGAGAGAAGATATGAAAAGGATGGGTGTGAATAATGTAATGAGATGACGGGCGACATAGAGGAATGGAAGAGAAAAACATGCTGCGCCGACCTCAAATAAATAAGCACGAGCCAATGATGAAACAGATTCAGTTGTCCCGGTTGACTTGCCTAGCTGTTTTGTCCCTTACTGTGTACCTAATCTATGGCTATAGGTCTCAGGCTGTCTGTCACAGCTCCTCTGGCGAACCATAGTTTTCGTCTGACCCACACTTGGTAAGCAATTTGAATACACAGGTAAGTGTGACTTTCGCCTGGAGTCGTGAGCTTACGTTCTTTGTTGTAGCAGTAGGCATTATGAGAACATAACACAACTAGCCTCTTTCGAAGTACAAGGGATCATTTCGTTTGGTTAAATTAAGTTTGATTAACTCGTGTTGTGAAAGCTTGGTTTCCGACGTTGATTTGCCGTTAAGTTTGATTAGATTTGGTTGGATAGTGATAATATGAGATTTACAACCTTTAACTGGGTAAACTGGGGTGCTACTCTGATCCTCACTGATGAACAACTGCCAAACGACCAAGTAATAAATATACTCTCAGAACTACATTTCCGTGGTTAAATATTTATTAGAACGCGTTTGTTTCAAACATGATATTAACATAATCGGTATGGTATTAACATAAGTTAAGTTATTAAGCCATACATTTATTTACTAGTTCCAAATTAACACTATTCTTCTCATCTTACCAATTTCCGAGATGCATCTTGAGTAATCCAGAAACCGCTTAGCTAGTTATACTTTATCATTCGACCAGTGGTTTCACTAGGCCTTATTGGGTCGGTTATAATCCTCTTGGCGTTTGTCCCGGATCAATGAAGCTTAATAAGGTCCGCTTCGCAACCTAGTCCCAGGAATTGGTGTGGTAGTTTTTAAGAAAGCGGCTGTCCTCTGTTTGTTTTAGGTCAATATCGACTCTATATTTTTATTATGAGATGGAAATACCTACAGCACAATACAGCTATTTACCGTGAAAACATTTTCATTCGTACCAGAAAGGTATTCTCAATATTAACGACGCGCTCATTGAGCACCAGGTCAGCTATTTGCTCGCTCAATTTGCTAGACACAGCACAGCAAACATTGGATGTCGGCAAACATTGGCGTACGCTAAAAATTTACCGACCACGTGAGCGTGTTCCCATAGTTTCTCAGTCAGTATCCGTCATTTGTAGATGTACAAGTTTTCGGAAAGTGCCTAAAAATTTGAAAAGTTCTCGCATTTTCATACAATTTTTTACGGAAAATATAGGAAATTTAAGTTTAAGAACCTGTATTTTTTTAAATTCTCATACAAAATTGTAAGAAGATTCCGAAATTGTCCTATGCGAAAACTTCCGCAATTTCGGTAAGTTCCCGTTGGCACATTATTAGTAGGTACCTATCCGTTGTCGTGCTCTCTTGTTCTTAGTCGTGTTTATCTTGGCTGCTGATCATATTTAACGATGGGGAAGGCAACTGTCCCATCTGTGACCGTCGTCGAGAGCGCCAATTAACGATACTCCATGGAAAGGCCATAGGAATTTGATGCCATCATCTAGCTGTTGCGATATTTCAAAAAAATTAAATTAACAATGCTACCTCTTATCTTACCTTTTATTTTGGTTACTTCGTCACCCACTGAATATGAGCCATTTCTATCAGGAATCGGAAACCGGTATTTTCTCCATACTAAAATACCAGTTAATATCGTTATATTTTCGTTATTTTATTTTCTATTAAGTTAGTAATCTAATAACACCAAGGCATTACCTAAATACAATATTAAGATATACATGAAGCCCTGAAAATAATATATCTCATTATTTCGGGGTTTTTTGAAAATATTGGTTAAGATCCCTACTTGTTAGGCACTCATGTGATCACAGGCCATGTCAAGTTTTTTATTCTTATTCTCTTCCCTCCTACCAGTACACAAGCTTCCATATCGTTGTGATAGTCGGATTATCATGTCGTATATCGTGCTACAATGAACACACTCCCCAGACCATTAGATCACAACTATCACAAGCAGTTCCTTCCCCATTGCCATGCACTAAGCACAGGTCCTACCCATTAACATTCCAGAGCAAATATTACGGGATAACTGTCTGGATGTAAGAGAATCTTCAAGCTGTTTGTGTACACATTGCGCGTAAGGTCGGGATTACTTTGACCGAAATCATAGTGTTATAATATCAATGCAATAATAAAACCTGGACCAAGTTAATTCCAATGGCCAAAATTACCCGGGGCCAAAGTAACCCTGTTTCTTATAACTTCGGGCTATATGTTTCTACCTGGGTTGGGTCCTACATTAGAAACGTGTCTAGGTAATATTTTTTTATCACTTGCCCTTATATCATACGTATCGTGAAGTTTCAATTCTCTTGGTAAACTTTCATATTACTCATACTTATTAATTATTAATGATACGTACTTATCTTAACTTTGGACTAAATAGTAATATAGGTACTTTTCAATGATGTAGGTTACAGCTCAATTAATTTACATATATGCACTTAGTACATATTAGTCCAATTCGAGCCATGTGCAATGTCTGCGGTTTAGATCATAACTCTACACAAAGTGGTTTGTTGACTGACTATATAAATTGCTAGTACATTTATGAGCACGCGGTGTGGTTAATTATGAACAATAATGCATGGACTACCAGTAGTACCAGTATAAACACTTTTATGACCGTACTAAGACATTCGTTCCTTAGGCTTATTATTTATCAGTACATATACTCGCAATATTTTATATACGAATATAAACGTAATTAATCAGCAGCTAATTATTAATTATGAAAACAAGCATATCAATTAATATAACCCTTAGAAATAATTTAGAAAATATGTTGACCAATTTACGCCCTAAACTGAACAGGATAAAAAGATATGACAGGAACAGTTCTGAGTGGTACTAATATTTGGTCACCTGCAATAATATCTTGCACAATGAAGGCCGCAAAAATATGTAACACGATCTTATAGCTCTACATATATGATTGTGTCAGATATTTTTGCACTCTTCGTAGTGTGACATTGCAGGTGAGTGTAAATTTTAAAAACTTAGTTCTGAGAGTAAGACTGTATAAGGTCACAGCGAATAAACATTTTTTTTCTTGTAGGTGACATCGAAGACTGCATAGTGACACCCGCGTACCAAGGCCAGTTCACGCCGCTCCCCGAAGCCTTGTGCGACTGCATTATGGACCTCACGTCACAGGTAAGAAAACTCATAATCCGTTGCAACAGTCAATGCAATGCAGTGATACTGCAGATAGTTTTAAATTTAGGATCTAGGCAGAAGCTAGTTGGAGTAGTTGGGACCATTCGGTTAAGCGGACTTTAAAAACATTGTTGAAAGTTGCACCAATGTTTATTTATTTATTGACGCTTAAACATCAGCTGTAATAAAAGTGTATATATCACTAGCAAATACCTATAGCTTTTGTTAGTTTAGAAAATAGAAAGCCACTTAACAGTGACTTAGCATAATTACCCACTTTGATACAATTTTAATACAAATTGACCTCAATTTGATTCTTGTTCGTTTTAAATTGTCTCGAAGTATCTGGCAAACAAAGATGTGAATCAGGGCAAATAGAATTGATTGCTAATATATTTATTTGTATTTGACTTTCTCCGTAATCAGAGGTTGTTTGAAGACAATAATGCCCATAGCTGAAGTCTTATTGCGAACCATTTCTAATAATCCAAAGCTCCTTGCGTATTTGTTGTTGACCTCTATTATAAGTAGGTACTTGAGTAAAGTAGGTACTTATGTATATTATTTAGAGAGGCAGATATTATATAGGTACTTACGAATTATGGCTGTTTTAAAATTGTGCCTAACACTCAACAGTAACAACAACTTTGTGGTTGCAAAGTAACAGCCTATTTTTAACATATCCCTTTAATTAAAGTGACCTAGGCCTCCGGTGCCCAGGGCTGGGATCAAACTAACGTCTTCTGCATTCGCGGCAAACGCCTTAAACCACTAGGCTACCCAGTACCCGGGTCACTGCGGCACCGGTCGAATTTTCCCGTGTATATCTAAACTTTGTAAAATAGTAGTGTGTCTACTTAAAATTAACAAATCAATTTTTTTTATTAAAATAGTTAGATGTTTTTTTCAGAAGCCCCATAACACTGATTTAAATAGGTTTCCTACCAAATTTCGGTCAGAGAAAAATAATTTTGACTCCTCGAGTTGACATGACCACTATACCTAAGTAGCTATATGTAATGGAAGTCATGTCATCAACTGTTATTTTAACGTTCGAATAGGCCCCTTGAACAAAGTTTATATAAAATGATTAAATCCATCAAGATCCTTAAGATATCGCCATTTAGCTTCTTTTCTCCGATGAATTTCAAAGATAAACTTGTAAAAATGCAATTAAACGAAACTTTAAATCCTCATTTCACTTTACACTCGTAGACCTTTTCACCGACATTCTCGCAGGTCGTTATATGAAATAACTTACAAATCGCCTCCAAATATTTGAAAGTTATGGAATAGAAGAGTAAAATTGGTCGGTCGTGTTCGCTGAGTTAAGCTATATGGTTTGGCAAATAACTGAACGATTTTGTTGCGCACGATTGGACTGGTTTTCTTTTTAAATGTCATTTAGAAAAGTTATAATTTAGTATTGATAAAATCCCGTTTTGGCCGTAAATTGTCGCTTAACGATCACAGCTTTGGTAGTTATGTTAGAATCTAAATCTCCAATTTGTATAAAATTTATTCTGATATCCATTCAGTGCGTTCGGGTAGTTTAATATATCCATTCAGTGCGTTCGGGTAGTTTAATATATCCATTCAGTGCGTTCGGGTAGTTTAATATATCCATTCAGTGCGTTCGGGTAGTTTAATATATCCATTCAGTGCGTTCGGGTAGTTTAATATATCCATTCAGTGCGTTCGGGTAGTTTAATATATACGTTAATTAGAGGTATTAGGATGAGTTAATTTTTTATCCAAATATTTAAGTTTTTCATTACCTACCGTTTAACTGATCTTATCTTATTAAGGATACAAATCTTTTTTTATAAAATGTATGTACGTACAAGCCACACATACAAACCTACAACCTACTAGACGGAGAGCTGGCCACATCAGATATGACACAATAATGAGAGCAACGAAACCCATGTAGTTAGTTTGCTAAACTATGCTTATTTCTAGATCCGGACATCTGGCAGCTATAAAGTGGTGGAGGTCAAAAAATGCAAATAACTTGAAGAAAACAAATCCTAGAGTTCTGGGTTTAATGAAATATTATGGGAAATTATGTAATTAATTAGGTTATTTCATACCCAGAAGGTTTTGTTGGGGGAAAGTAGTGCCAAATAAAGTAAAATGTATTACCTTTTTCCAACTTAAAAACTTTGTTGATCTGTCACTCTGACATCCACCCATTAAAAGCTGCCAGATGCCCAGATCTAGCAATAAGGATGGTAAAGCAGTCTAACTAGACAGGTTTCATTGCTCTCATTATTGTGTCACATCTGACGTGGCCAGCTCTTAGACCATACCCTATCTAGTTACTAAACTGAACAAGTTTAATTTTTTAATAATTGCAAGTGCGCACAGACCGAAATGTAGGTGTGGATACAGGCATTTGAAAGCACACGATGTCTGCATACTAAGTCTATCCATACCCGGCTGCCAATAACGAAATCAATATTTGAGCGGACATTGTGGTCTTTATTGTGATAAAGTGTGCCTATAGTGTGCAAATATAGAACACAATAAAGTAATAGTAGTTTATGTAACTGTTACGTAATAAGGGTCCTTAAAACATGAGTGTGGTTTTATGAAATGAGCCGCAGGCGAATTTCATAATAAGATCACACGAGTGTTTTAAGGCCTAATTACGTACAGTTGCATACACTGCTTTATCTACACTCATATTATATATATTAAATTAAGTGTTCGGAAACCATAGAATGACCGCCATTGTACCGTCATGGCCAACTCGATTGTGCCGGCGCTCGCGCGGGACCAATCGAGTTGGCCATGGCGGTAACATTATGTTATCAAATTCGATGTTCCAAATTTGAAACTCATTGCTTAACAATATTTGAGCATGCAAAGTTAAAATTACGTTACTGCCGCAGATAAGAAACTTATCATAGTTAAATCGTTTGTTGTAATGCTTGTCATTGTCTACGGTTTTTGAACGCATTTTAGAGTACTTACAGTATGAGTGTAGATAAATCCTTTTGAACTCCTTAAATAACAACTGATACCGAAGGACTAAGTCACACGAAAATAAGAGGCTAAACAACAGGTGATTCAATCACTGAAGAACGGTCTCTCAGAATAATATGAAGAATTTCGTCAAAACATTTAACTAATAAGTTGAAATTTAGACAGCAACGCAATCAATCTTCCTTGACTATGGAGATTTAATATTTTTTTATGACGGGCCTTCAGTGTGTGTTAGGTCCTTAGCCCCTGAGACCTGTCATACGGTGTCTCATCTCAGAACAAGACAGTTAGCAAAGACTAGCTTGCAGTAAAACCAGTAGAATCGGCACACCCTTTCCTCGAACGTTTAAATATTCAAATCGCATTAACAAAGCTCGTGTCAAAAGCGTCATTACGTAAACCGCTAGGCTAAGCAAACGCTAAACTTGACCGTGAACACGAATTTACGCCCGACTGAACCTGTTCCGACGAGATTTTTTAATGTTTGGGCCAAGTCAATAAAGAAAATAAATCGTATAAGTATTTTCCTGCGGTTATATAACGAACGTATGACACGATAAAGTTTTCGTATTTTAACACTCTTTTATTACACACTTTTACTTCGCTTGACCCCGTATATTTATGTGCATCAAATCTTGTAAGTTAAATTTCAACCAGTTCCCGGAGTGCGATTTTTGAATCTCACCAAGTGACTAATTCTCACCGATGTGAGTGATTTACTATCGGAAATCACTCACATCGGTGAGAATTAGTCACTTGGTGAGATTCAAAAATCGCACTCCCGGTGTCTGATTGAGCTGAAATTTGGTATACTTCCGTAATTTATATGTATCCACTGGATACAGTCAGCAATAAAAGTGTGTACAAAATAAATATTATTGTCAGTTACTTGTTACTATAGAGCGGCATCAAAAAGTGATTTTTGCTCTAAATATCCTGTCGTTGTTGGTGCACGTTAAATAAGAAATAACAATTAACGACTATCTAAAGCAAAATTGGATATGTCTGTACAGTGACTGAACTGAGTACCTACCTGATTAAATACGACAAAACAGGACGAATTAAAGTATTAGCTTATAAAAATTCTAAAAATTGCGCTTCATCCCATCATCTCACAGTGGTGCCAAACTTGGATAAAATAGTTTTTCCGTGGGAGTACTATGCTCAACTTTGCCTGGATTTAAAAACATGGGTTTCTTCACGAAACAGCTATTTAGATGTGAGAAAGGCGGCCATCTCAGGAATAAGATATAAATAGCGTTTGGTGAAGAAAATCACGTTTTTCAAGCCAAGCAAAGTTGAGCATCGTAGGCAAAGTTGTAGCAGTTGATGGTAACCAAATAAAACAGAATTTTGGTGTTTAGTTTCAAATTTATGTTGAAGATAAAATCGATTTCCCATATACGTCATAGAGGTAAGGTATATAGTTACCTACTGAAAATGTTTGAAACTACTGAGTCCATAACATTCAGACTTTTTTATATAACATAAAAGTTCCACATTCTTTTAAACGGAACCGCTTTTCCTTTGCACCACAAAACGTCGCCTTCATCTTTTTGCTAATGCATCTCCCCATAGCAATCCCATGAAGTCATCGCTTCGCCATCACCTAAATCACTATCAGTAATTTTTTTGATATCCGGCAGTGTGATATCATTTCTCAAATAAAACATACAGTGGAATTACAGGTTGTGCAAGTTTAAAGGTCAAAATAATTAAAATATCTAATTCAAAACCCGATTTGATTCTTTATGAGTCCATTAGCAATCACATATGAATTTTATTTATTTATACTAAATCGTATTTCCTGGGTTCGTAACACTTAGTTTCTCGAACCTTATGTAGGTACGAAATATCATTCGATAAATATTTACCAATCCCCCTTTTCTATTATCTACAGTCTAGTCACAACCCCAACAAAGCCAAGTTTACGTTATGGATTGGATGATCAGATGCGGATGCAGATGTTGTTGCGTATTTTGAGATTTGGCGCCCCGGGCCGGGGCCCGGGCAATGTTTCTCATTTTATTATTTATTTATTTATTAAACAGTCATTACACAATATATTTAGTAATATAAATTTTCGCCAACCTGCACAACAGTTTGTTGGCGAACATCAGCACTCTTCCTTATCTACTGTGTAACAATTACAAAAGTATCTTATCAAAATTAATATTATAAGTATTATAACCTAATTCTATAACTACAAGAATGTACTACAAAAACTCATAATTACGCTCATAAGGAAACATAACATTTTTATTAACACATTGAATTTTCTAACATAAACGTTTTTTTTTTACTCTTAAATGACAATAGGCTAGTACAACCATCGGCCACCTATGGTCCGCCTATGTATGTATGGCCTATTATGGTCCGGTACCTGACTGACCGGCGCCCTGAACCCAGTGCGTGGGCAGCTCACGCCGCCCCGGGCCATGGCCCGCTTGGCCCTAGGGTAAATACGCCCCTGATCAGATGGCACTCACACGTCACTTTCGTAAAAGCTCGTGCCTACGCTAATTTTTGGATTTAAGTTGCCGAGCAGACCCAGACTCCATGTGCGAACTGTGGCTTAAAGCTGGGACAAACTTAAGTAAAATGGTGATGTCGCCAGAATTTATAGCTAGTGTGAAGAGTAAAATAAATCTACAAATGAGGATCTGAACTGTATTTACGCAAGAAATATGTAATACCAGGAAAGTCATTAAATACACCATAAAGCACCTCTGTTACGCTTGCGTAGCCCGACAATATACATCGTGAGGCGTTACATTTGTCAAAGTTGCGCAAAAGTTCCTATAGGTAGGTTGGGTGCCCATTTGCTAGTCTTTGTACCGAACTGGTATTGACCGATGTGGGCTTGAACTGGTTTAATGAATTATTGTAAATGAGACATTAAATTATGGCAATTTGTGAAGAAATAAAACTCAAAGGAGTACAAATAAAGTACATATTTCAAAACTTTAATTTTAGTAGTTAACTGTAAATATAAAAGACCATACTGAGACCTGACCAAGTTAGTCGGTTAACAGTTAATATAGTCAATTATCATGGCGGTATTTTAAGGCCTGGTTTAATAAGAAAATACAGTTCTAACGAATTTATTAGGTAAGTATGTATGTATTTGAAATACCCAATCGTTTACATAAATATCTATTTTGTACTCGTACATCCGTATGCTTCACATATATACAAACAACAGACAAATCTGACAACTAAACTAGCGAAAACAATTATAACTAAAGTAGTGGTTTTGCCAGTAACAGTTGAATAAAATACTATACTTACAAAAAAGAGATGAGTAAGTATGGTATTTACTTGCGTTAGAAAAATACAGTAGGTAGATATGATTAATACGTTCCACCTGCGACCATTGCAAAAATAAAAGAACACATACCTACTGAATCCGCAGAACGACATACGAATCATGTCACCGCAATAACAGCCTCTAAATGAACAAGCATTTATCGTGGTAAAAGCAATTGCGATATCGATGAATATTCATCGGGTCGATCAGCCTAAGCTTGCAAGCTTCGAGTAAATTACGACTGGTTGGGCAGGTGCTTGACAACTCACACTTATTACTTAGACCATGTCGATAGTGACAGGTTGATAGAGTTTGAGACACGGTCGGTAAGGTTATTGCTATCACGGCATTGGTCGTGGTAAAAGAAAATCGAAGAGTGGTTTCTGTCGCATCTTCTTTTTTTGTAGATTTTTACAACAAATACTTTATTAACTTAAATAGATTTTACGAGTATATACAAATGATAAAGTGACCAAAGCTTCCGGTTCCCACAGGCAGGAATCAAACCAGCGTCTTTTGAATTCGTGGTAGACGCCTTAACTCCTAGGCTACCCGGGTCACAGCCGAACCCGTAAAATTTTCCCGTCTAGGTATATGCATGCAATCTTTGTAAATGCTAAGGCGCATTTATGCCATTCATCTGAGGTAGAAGAGTATGTGCTCGTGCCTCGTATACTATTATACTTTATTGGTACCTATAAAGTATTTACGTAGTTTAGACTTAACTGTTCTTTGCGTAAGTCCTGTTAGATCTTGAAACGATTATCGCCTGCCTCAGCCATTCAGTCACATCCACGCACTTAGAAGAAAAGCATAAAAATCTGCATAATAAACCTCTTCATATCCTAATCGCATCAATGAAAAGGCAATAGTAGTAAATACACACGTAATCTGAGCCGAAATGCCTGAACAATATGAAATGCGCATAAATATATTACACAATCGCAATGTGGACCGGATTCCTGGTCCTGAAGGTCGGTTGTTGCCAAACTAGCTCAAGAATAGTAAAGCACCCTCGGTAGAAAAGAGTCCTATACGGTTATGACAGCCGTAGTGTCATACACTTTTATAATATTAGGAGATTACTATGCAGATCAAAAGGATTGTCTGTCGGGAGACCATTGAATGCGACATGTCACACAACCAACGGGTGATA
This sequence comes from Pammene aurita, assembly GCA_947086415.1. Taxonomy (NCBI): domain Eukaryota; kingdom Metazoa; phylum Arthropoda; class Insecta; order Lepidoptera; family Tortricidae; genus Pammene; species Pammene aurita. Next base: position 22,522,332 of record OX352297.1, read on the forward strand.
TCATCAAAGGCGGGGATCTCGTAATACCATCTCAATGGCAACACTTGTCGTGTCAAATGATCTGGTGAGATTTGTATGGCCGCGAAATATAATTTGAATACTCGTTTATCTTATTTAGGTCCCTACTGCGTTTCGATTTCGAGATTGCGTACTTCAATGCAATAATGATAACATTTATCTGTAACTCACTTTTTACAATGCAATGCCTGACAAGTACTTACGGAGCACGGTGTATCGTCATTGATTTCATTCAAGTGTAGACACATGTGTATTGCGAGAGCTTTCTTAATTTCTCGTCAATCTGACCACTAAAACTGACATTACTTTCAATAAAGGCAGCTTACTAACAAATAAGGCAATGTTTCAAATTCCAACAACCAGTTTAACAAAGAATGCAGATTAACCTTGTTTTACCGCAATCAGCAAATATTTAATACCAGTTTGGCATCTGCATTTAAGACTATTTAATTCCACATTTCGTGACATCCTGTTAGATACGAATCTTAAAGGTCAAAATATTTATAAACCGCGACGTGTGGGCACAGATTTCATTGGATGAAGTTTAATCTAAGTTGACAGTGGTCTTGCGCGGTATTTAAATAAATGAGCTACATATTCAGACCGTCAATAGTGCCAAGTAATTAGTCGTGGTATGATTAGGGTAAAATAGACACATTCAATTTAAATACAAGACCTTAGGTTTGGCACATAGCAGATTTATTATTTCAGTAGAGTAATTTGACAAGCGCGAGATAGACTTTCAATCAAAAAATCAGTTAAAAAGAGACTCCTCTCGTCTCTTTTTAATTGATACAGTCAGAAAAGGACGGACTATCACGCGCGCGAGATACTGTCGCGTCACTCTTGTGCTAATCGTGCTGGCATACAAAGCGGTTGTCAAATGTATCATAATCATCATCATCAGCCCTTTATCGCCCACTGCTGAGCTTAGGCCTCTATTCGTGTACGCCACTTGTTGCGGTCTTGTGCCAATTTCATCAATTTCCATCTTGTGTCAAATGTACCTACCTATGTTAAGTGCTATCAAATTACTCCACTGAATTATGACTTCTAGTATTTTTATTTTATTTAGGTATAACACATTGACGCTTGCTATGCTGTGGGTATGTTATTATTTGCCACTCATAAATAGCATATGCATCTGCATCGTGCATCGGTTTGCAGTACTAACCTAACATTGGTATAGCTGTGTCTTGTTACTGTAGGGCACAGTTGTACACGTCATCAATCTGCCTACATACGTACACTGAAATTTCCGTTAGGTAAATATGTGTGCGCTTTTCGAAGAGTTAAAATGGAACATATTATTTAAGATTTAGATAACGTAGGTATCAAGTAAAATTTATCAAGCAAAAATTTTAGATATTTTGAAGGTCGACAAGCAAATTGTTTATAAGGTCAACATAAGTGAATAGAGTATGGCGTATACTTTAACTTAAGATATTCGTAATGTCAAAGAAACATTAAATTGATTCTTCCAGTAGACAAGTTCCAAAGTATATTTATAAACAAGATCTTATCGTCAAATTCAAACTCATCATTGCCATTATGTCACATTGTATCAATGGAAGGTCGTGTCAGTATGGCACATCCTGCTTTATGTCGACCTATCTTGATGGATGACAATATTATTGATCATTCATGTATATTTTATGAACTTGAAAACGTATGAGTCTGCGTGAGAAGATATTTATAGGTAGAAATTATGATGTTGCGTTGGATTTTTCTCCATTTAGATTCTAAATTTTAGATGCAGCGTCTAATTATTGATCTAATCACCTTACACTGTTTGGTCAGGGATGTCTATTACTCGTACTCACTCACCACCATAATGTAAATGACTTTAGGTGTATGTAAGAATTTAATTTTTCGTTGACGATAGTTTTTTTTTCAAAATTTGTGAATATAAATCGTTGTTAATAAAAAAGTTAGGGAAGGGTAGCTGCCCTCACTGGCCCATTTAGAAAATCCAGGTTCCAAATCTGAATATATTTCTTATAGCCTATGCTAACCACAGTTTAAAGGTAAGCCCGTATGGGGTTTACACGCTGTATAGTTGCATAGCTATACACAACACGTAAATAATGACTGGATATTTTCCGCAGGGCCAGTCAGCGACGCTGGAGAGCATACGAACGTCTCTGTCGTCCAAGTTCCCGGTGATGCAAACTCCGTCGCAGGAGGTGGTATACGACACTCTCGCGCAGCTCATGCAGGACCGCAAGATCTACCAAACCTCGAGGGGCTTCTTCATCGTCACCCCTGAGTAAGTACATTTCACTTGTTGACTTTAGAGATTTGACTTATTTTCATCTAGTATGAAAAACAAAACGTAAGCTCTTAAGATTTTAAATTAGCGTCATCCGTACAGTCACCGGCAATAGTATCTTCCTACACCAAGGCCGCAAAAGTATAGTAATATGTGAGACGCTCTTATTTGTAGGGCCATAATTCGTGTAGGAAGAGACTATTGCCGATGACTGTATACCTAATCATCTTTATACTTATAGGCCCGTGAAATAATACAATCAACATTGCTAAAATCACAAAGTGTAATGTAGTTCTGGATTTTTGATATTATGTTGGGACTAGTTAAGGCTATTTACATCTTTATTTGCTACAACTAGTTACTTGTTCTGGCTGAGCAATAAATTAAAAACTACAGATTTTTTTAATTTTAAATTTTATTTTACAAAATATAAATTTTATTAATAAGGTTGCTTTGGCAATGTTGAAGGCCCTTTAATTTGCAACTATTTGAGTCTACATTTGATTGTCTACCACAAATATTTTACGAGAAGAAACTTCCAAAAAACTGCAGATACATTGACATTACAGAGATCACAGAAAAATGATATTTTAATGCCAGAGACTCAAATTTTATGAAATAGTGTTGCATCTTCTAACAAACAAAGGTGACTCAAGAAACACAATACGATTCCGAATCTCGAAATGAATCGCATATGAAGGGAACACGGAAAGAACATGTCTAGTCATGAACATGTCACTTTTTTTGTAAAATGAGATTTTTATATCAAAATGTAGAGCTTGCAATGAACTATTAGTAACAACTTCGCTTACAGATGTAAATTTTAACGTATATCCACTTCTTAACTTATAAAAACCATCCAGTTACGAAAATAGTATGGTTAATTGAATCGTTCCAAATTTTAAAAGCGCTATAACTCTAAATGTTGTCAATGTGACTAGACATGTTCTTTCCGTGTACCCTTCATATATGTTGTGATGCGACTCTCTTACGTGAAATACAACATATACACAGCCTTGGCCAGAAGTATTAAGCACCCTTGCGATTTTCATACAAAACTCGAAAGTTTAGTCCAGCGTTTCTATCTTTTTTGAAGTTATTTTATCAATTAATTCAAAATGAACAGGCATGTTTTTTTGAAGTTAGTAGTAACTGCACAGAATATTTGCAATTTGTCGCACCGACTTATATTCGCATTTTTGTTACCTCCAGTTTTCATATTTTATGGGTACCTTTAAAATGCCATTAAGTGAAGTTTTCTAAATATATAAATAAAATACGAAATTTTACGTCATCGTACATTGTTATGATAGAGAAATAATACTTAACATCAAAATTATAAACAAAAAACAGCTATGCTCAACACTTCTGGCCAAGGCTGTATGCCCTATATATAAATCGAATAAAAGCACGTTCATTCTTTTGAAAATGCAGTACAAGTATCTTTATTTTTAGTGATTGACGGTAGATAATTTACAACAATTCTGATTTAAAATTTTCCATTTAGTTCAAATACCTGCAACTGTTTCGAGGAACCAAAGTACCTAAACTTTAATAAACTATAAAGTATTTTATCCCTGATTATCAAATAATGCCCTAACGGCCCCTAACAACATACTAAAAAATCTCAAGTACATCACGCATTGAAAATTTAATATCTAATTTCACTAAGCAGATAAGTCAATGTAAAGAATTAAAATGCGCCTGTCAATAACTCAAGCATTCTTATACGTGTTACCGTAATAGAAGCCATTAATGCAAAACCTGACAGAAGCATTCTCAAACAAATTCGGATCGAAAGCATAAAAGTGGTACCATAAATATAATTTAATTGTCTTCTTGAAATTTCATGCATTAAAAGGGTTTAGCAGGCTAAGGAAGGACGTGTGGCCCCTGTGAGGAAAAGTTGAATTAGTAAATGTCAATTGTTTGTCGCCTCATAACTAGTAATCACTCCAACTTTCAGCCCTCTATCTTGAACTGTCTCAGAGATAATGTCAAAAATGTATTTTTTTAACAATTTTTTCAAACTCGTATATCTCCTAATCCATAGCAGCTAAAGCGTTGAAACAAAATCACAGCTACGTAGTTTGAGTGGGAGTATACCCTATAATTTTATTAATATTTTATACGTGAAAAATAAAAGAAATAAATGTCAATTTATTTTTTGACAGCTCTTTCCAACACGTTTTTTTGAAAGTACAATTATGAAAAAAATCACGTAAATTGCTTATAGTATTAGCTACTAGCATACAAAAAATCAATTGATTATATTTGGTGCAACATACTGTAAAAAAAAAAACCTAACGAAAGTATTCAAGTATCAAGAGTAGGCTTCTGAACTGAAAGTTCGTTTTTAAGTTTTATGTTTGTTGCCTAGCAACAAAGGGTGTATTGTTTTTAATTTGACGTATGACTGTCAAAAAAGGTCACTGAACTACTGCTGTGTTAGCATTTGTAACTAATTTTACGTTAGTAGTTATACTAAATCAACGAAACGACGGATGTGCTATTTTGCTGTGTTTATTATTTTATAATAGTACATTACTTACCAAGGACTGTAAAAGAAAGAAAGCCCGAAATCGCAGGTATTTGTGACCCGAGCCGCAGGCGAGGGTTGTAAATATGCGATAGAGGGCTTTCTTTTTTACTGCCCGTGGTGAGTACACAATTTTACGTCTCCATCTGGCCATAATGCGAGTTTTACCGTACGCGTAGCGTGCGGCAAAACTTACGTTATGGCCAGGTGTGACGTAAACAAAATTAATTGGTTTCATTATAGTACACGTATTAACATAACGAATTAAATAACTCATTAGAGCTGATATCACAATATAAGTCACTTAGATAATGACTATCGTAATATTCGTCGTCCCAGGTATAGGACAATGTTATCCTGCAGTCATCGCAATATCCTTTTAACATAACATTTTCGTCAGAGAGCGATATCTCAATACTGGTAAAGACTGTAAAAACAGTTGCTTCGCTATTAACCGTGGCAAGTTGAGCCCAAATATTTTTGATTTTATGATTTCCATCTGAAAGAATGTATATACATGAAGTTTCCGTTTTTTTTTTTATTTACATTTAAAACTTACTTTCGCCATTATGGAAAAATCGGACTCCTCTTCTACATAACGTGTTGTATATTCCCTTAAACAATTCACTATTATGTTAAATGTGCTAGCGTATAAATTGTATAATAGTATTGTATAATTTAAAGATAGCTCATACCTAATAAATCATAATGTCTAATGTTATGTTACTCGGAATCGACAAACGCTTAGTTTATACGCTAGCACATTTAACATAATAGTGGATTGTTTAAGGGAATATACAACACGTTATGTAGAAGAGGAGTCCGATTTTTCCATAATGGCGAAAGTAAGCTTTAAATGTAAATAAAATAAAACAGAAACTTCATGTATATGTGAATACTTACGTTAGTTTTTTTTTTACAGTATGTTGCACCAAATATAATCAATTGAGTTTTTGTATGCTAGTAACTAATACTATAAGCAATTTATATGATTTGTTTCATAATTGTACTTTCAAAAAAACGTGTTGGAAAGAGCTTTCAAAAAATAAATTGACATTTATTTCGTTTAATTTTCACGTATAAAATATTAATAAAATTATAGGGTATACTCCCACTCAAACTACGTAGCTGTGATTTTGTTTCAACGCTTTAGCTGCTATGGATTAGGAGATATACGAGTTTGAAAAAATTGTTAAAAAAATACATTTTTGACATTATCTCTGAGACAGTTCAAGATAGAGGGCTGAAAGTTGGAGTGATTACTAGTTATGAGGCGACAAACAATTGACATTTACTAATTCAACTTTTCCTCACAGGGGCCACACGTCCTTCCTTAGCCTGCTAAACCCTTTCACAGCAATCAACACGCTCGAGCCCTTAAACAAGTTGAATCGTTAAAATATTTATTAAATCTCTCGATGCATGACTCACGTCGCCAATTCTAGACGTTGAATTGCGCAAAGTGGAACGCACCCTGCCTCTCGATGAGTAAACGAGCCAATTTTGGCGCCAAACTTGACATTGCTCACCATTTATAAAATGGCCGGCTTAGCTGTCAGAGTAGAACACCGAGTTGCACTGATGCATACAAATGAATGACTAACCGCTCCGGATTTGTCTGAAATGAAAGGAACGCATTTAAAATAGAAAACATAATTATAGTTTTTTGAAAAACTAACACGACACAATCATGTTAATTACTACTAGGTACTTGTACCTAATGCAATGGAAGTCGTATTATACATTCGTTTATATTTTTTATGCTATTATACTGTACTTAGCTATTAGTATAGGTATCATAATAAGCCACCTGACTTGCCTAGTTATTTAATGTAATATATAAAGTTAACCCTGGACTTAGATATTCCGCACTTAGCGAGACCGTAGGCGTATTAAGTTGCGTTTACGCAGAAATCTGACATGATTTACGTTTGTCCTTCCAATATTTCGAAAAGTTATTTTTCTTCCATTCACTACATACTGTGCTGTAGGAGTGAATGATTTCGAAATGACCGAATGGATTAATAATTCTTTGTATCTTTTATCTGCGGATTCATTTATCATTTACATTGAGACCAGACTAGCAGCCAAGGGCGTTATATTTGCAATATCTTTGTTGCGGATAAAATTATGCAATGTTTTCTATTAGGTCGGTACTTAGTGCTTTTATGTGCGTGTTCAATATTGTTATAGATTGATAATATAAGTACGTGTTTTCCGGGAAAAATACCTATTTCAAGATTACGAAAGGAAGAAATTCTCAAGTAGTCGGGATCTTTGTTTTTGCTTTTTTTTAGGGTTCCGTACCTCGAAAGGAAAAAACGGAACCCTTATAGGATCACTTTGTTGTCCGTCTGTCTGTCTGTCTGTCTGTCTGTCAAGACCATTTTTCTCAGGAACGCGTGGAGGTATCAAGCTGAAATTTATATCAAATACCCAGGTCTATTGTCCCTTGGAGCTGTGAAAAAATCAAACTTAAAAGCCAACGCAATCAAAAGATACAGTCGTTTATGCTGCAAATTTTAGTTTTTCGACACTCGCAAAACCTACGGGGTACTTCCCGTGAACTCAGAAACTTGAAATTTGGCATGAAGCAACGTCTTATAGCACAGATAAAGGAAAAATTGCGAAAACCGTAAATTTTTTGTTACATCATATAAAAAAAAATATTTTTAATAATTATTCAAAGACGGCCAACATTATTAGTACCATTATCACCAGGTCAGGATCTGATGATGGGATTCTGGAGAAATCGAGGGAATTCTTCAAACTTCAACAGGCACACCTATAGCGATTTGAGTATTTTTTACAGTAGCTCAGTCTTGCTTTTGGAAATGTGGAGACTAAGTGAAGTCGGTTCTTTTTTGTTTAAAATTATGTATTTAATTTATTTGGGTACCTTATTTAACTTACTCGTAGTATAGTTTAAGGACTTTAATCCGTTTGGTACTTAATCGTTAAAAAATGTATACCCTATATTACCTATGTGGGTTAAATTTCACAAAACTGTTCCTTAAAATATATAAGTATTTTTCAAATATTTTAGAACCTCACTAACCGTAATCTAATTGAGGAATGATCAAATATGTAGGTAGATTCCTATCTATTTAACTTACAATAATTCCAACTTGAAATTATCTGCCGCTGAAAATGCAAAATCCAAAGGCATTAATTACGTTTTAGTAAACACCATTGATTGGTCGCTGACAAGCGGAACGGACAAAAAAAGATCACGGAACTGTTTTACCATGGTAAAAACCTATGGGTGTCATTTAACACTATTGAAATGCGATTATAATGGTGACGCTCAAATTTCATGAACGCTTCCTTATTCTTGTCAAACTGACACTATAATAGTGACGATTATTGCTTAAGGTATCTTCCTACATTGGGTAATATAAAACCTTGACTTATTACCAGCCTACTACGTACTCAAGCGACTTACATTCGTATCATTTCAAAATAGCGATCCTTACAATGTGACCTATTAAGTAGGTACCTATAAGGTACTAGCAGGGTACCTTTATACCATTATACCTACGTTTAATGAAATTATAAGAATGATGGTATTAAGGGCATTCTGTGATGAGAGATGCTAGACGCATTTTAGCTAAAAGCGATCTGAACATGACTTGTCAATCTATATCCACTGACTTACAAGTCTTACAACACATGCAATAGAGATCGAGCTTTAATTGCATAGTCATGAATACAAAATTTAAAAACTTATCTGAGGTCAAGGCTTCACTGATTTTTGACGTGAACTTGGATTAAGAGGTATGAAAGTAATTACTGAAGACGTAAATCGATTAAGCAAATGCGTTTTGAAATTATAGCAATTTTGACGTACAGTAGACGTGAAGCTATCTTGGCTATTTAACATGTGTGCAAATGTGTACCTTATCCCTTTGTAACAAGGTGATAACACTTACACGTGTTTACACTTGCATTTCACGATGACTGAAGATTGCAAAAGTTTAAGTGCAAGGGGCAACCGTGCAATGGGGTGAATTGATAATAGCATTTACTCGTAACCATCGAAACAAAATCAAATTATGTATGGTAACATTGGTAACCATGTTGCCGCTGGAAATAAACAGTGTTGATGTTTTGCAATTAGCTGTCTTCGAATTAGGTATCTGGAAAACCGCTATAGCACGCCTGGTTATAAAACGCCACATCTGGCCAAATTCCATAAGTGGCAAGGGTAATAATGCGATAGTTCTAGACCCTTGAGACAAATCACCCGAGCCACCACTCAGTAATGAAGGAAAGACCAAAGAAAAAGATAATTGCACATGCCTTGTATTCTTAACAAGCACAATATGTCATGGCATTCAGGGATCTTGACCGGTATTTTTTTTAAACTTGAAATAATAATAATAATAAATACTCTTTATTGCACACCTCATACAGTTACAAGCACAAATTTTACAATTAGATAAATTTAGGTAGAGGTAACAACAGGCGGTCTTATCGCTAATGAGCGATTTCTTCCAGACAACCTTTGGGTAGTAATTTGGGTGGGTTTGGGTAATAATGTGATATATTTAATTATTTTATGAGCTTCATGCTTGGTGTTATTAGATTACCTCGTTAAAAATTAAATGGGAAACAAAAGAACGAAAAGAGAACGAAATTAACCGGTATTTTAGTATTGAGCAAAGGACGGTTCCCAATCCCTGATGGCATTTTTGAGAATATAATCTACTGTTTCAGACGCCGCCGATCCCGGTCGCGTTCGTCGTCCCGCCACCACGACGACGAGTGCCCTTCCCCGCGGACGCTGCTTATGTCGGACCAGGAGGCGTTGCATCAGCTCTACGGGGAAATCACCACCGTCCGCGACGGCGCCATCACGCACCAGTGCGTGCAGACCAATCTCGCTGATGTCATCTGTGGGGGTGAGTACGACTACGAGTGTCCCCGCAGACGCTGCTCATGTCGCACCAGGAGGCACTGCATGAGCTCTATAGTGAGATCGCCACCATCCGCAATGGCACCATCACGCACCAGTGCGTGCAGACCAATCTCGCTGATGTCATCTGTGGGAGTGAGTACGAGTGTCCCCGCGGACGCTGCTCATTACGACTATAATATTTAGGAACAAGTAAAGAAGTCGCTATATTTACTAAAGAAAAGAACTCTTACAATCAATAAGGGCCGGTTGTACCAAACCGTCTGTTAACGTCAACGTCACCTTCAAAAAATCTTGTATGAAACGTTTTACAGTTTTCTATGGGATGACAGCTCCGTCGCCATATAAATATACGGACGACGGAACTGTCAGTTCAGTTCACGTTTCAGGTCACGTTGATCAGCTCGTTAGTTATGCGTGGTGCAATCCACCCTAAAAGCTTTAAATAAAATGAACGTACCTACAAACGTCAAGTTGTCGCAACAAATTAATCGCATTTTATATAAAACAGTATACAGCCACAATTATACAACATAGAAGACGGAAAGCGTGGCATGCAGATAATAGGATCCCGTTGACGCTAGAAACAAATGGAATGTAGGGCGCCTGCAGTGCCCTGATTGTAGGCCACACGGAATTTAGCGGGCTCAGCGCAATTTGCAAGTTAACTCACTTTTACGAAACTATCGACGTTTGCTCGCAAATGTGCTCGAAATGGAAATTGAACGATTGATTCGTGTTTTCAACTTTACATACTCGTAGTTGACGATCAAGGTACCTAAACCCAAATTTTTAATTGAGTGGAGTAATCTGACAGCTCCTGGCATACAAAGCTGTTTACAAATGTATGTCAAATTACTAAATTACACACAATTAAGAATTCTACCTTAACTGTTTCAAAAGGTACGTATACAAACATGTCGGTATAACCAACATAGACACCGGATATTGAAATTATTAATTGTAACGTAATGTTTTTCCAACTTTGTTTTTCATGTCCGTGCTTTTTGATAGCTGTATTATTAACTAAGTAGGTAAGGCATTAGCCTACTTGATTTTTAAGCCAGATTACTTATAAATTTTTCGTACGTAAGTAGGGACAAACCTATTTGTTAGTGAGATAGTGATAGTCAACTCTGCGTCCCTTCTTACGTAAGTAGATCTTACAAGTATATTATTGGCCTTATTTACCATAATTTACCTGTAGCTAGGTAGGTACAAAACATGAATAGTCGCTAGGTGGTGTCTTTAAGTTGCATCGCATGATAGAAGTTCGTACATTATACTTTCGGCATGATAGAAGTAAGGTTTTTACTAGTTTTCGGACTAACCATATCTCGAACGGAGCCCGTGCTTCGGTTTGAATTATTTATCCTACTTCATTTAAGGTGTAATATCGAAGTGTAAAGGAACTCATTGGCTAGATTTATCTTTCTATACTCAGACACACTGGGTGTGTGGGACCCACCTTTTCAGTAGAAAAAGGCGCGATATTTCAAATTTTCTGTGGAAGGTCAACCATACATGTTTTTTTTTTAATTTGCCGTCTTTTTCTGATTATTGACAAAGTAGACGTGTATCAGAGTATATATGTCGCAGGGAAATGATTAAAACAGAGATTTGAACAAATCTCTAAGGGATATGATCAAATTACGCAGGATGTTAAAATGGAGACTCCATATCATCATTTCCCTAGAAAAAATCAGTAATTTCACCAAATCACTGACTCTGTTTAGTGGAAAGACAAAATCGGCCAATAAGCGCGATACGCTTTTTCATTTCACTAGATTTGTTTAGGAAATTGACAAAATCCCTTACTACGACAGTAAGTTGACGAAACGAACTCAATAAGTCAGCTAGTTTTATCATTTCGCTAAACGAGTTTAGTGAAATAATAAAATCTCAACTGGAAGATGGTACCTATATGGTGATTTGATTAAATCTCTTAACTGATTTAGTGGAATGACTAAAGCAAGTAGTACTCGGTGTACAACATTTTACAGTAAAGCGATTTGATCAAATCTCTGACTAGATAAAGTGAAACAGATATTAAAACAGAGATTTTAACAAATATCTAAGGGATATGATCAAATCACGCAGAATGTTGAAATAGAGAATCCATATCGTCATTTCCCTTGAAAAATTTAGTCAAAATACCAAAGCACTGACTCTGTTTAGTGGAAAGACATAATTGGAAGGTGCGTTATTTGTGATAATCCAGTGCATGCTCACGGTCACTATAAGATGTTGTTAGATTAGCTAATTACGTAATAACTTAAGACAGAAGATCCCTTAAGTAGGGACTGAATAAATCAACCGACTTGGTAAAAAGTTGTGAGATCCATGTAGGATCTCATAACTTTTTACGGTAGAAGAACTGAGTTGCGAGACTTGTTTTTTTTACAAATATTGTTTTTGATAGCATAAACAACTTTGATACCTACTTTTGACATTTTATGTAACAATTTCACGTAATCTAGTCTATATCTTCAAGTAATATCTTTAATCTTTCTTTAGTATATGTTCAAAAATTTTGCTGCATTTTCCCTTTCAGCTCTAATATTGCTTTCTTTTTGACAAAATTGGCATTTAACAACTAAGCCTTAACCTTCCTATCCAACAGTACTTCCACATGTTGCATGCACTGGATGTTCACAAATACTGCACCGGCCGATTTTGTCTTTCCACTGAACAGAGTTAGTGATTTGGTGAAATGACTGCATTTTTCTAAGGAAATGATGATATGGATTTTCAATTTTAACATCCCGCGTGATTTGATCATATCCCTTAGAGATTTGTTAAAATCTCTGATTTAATATCTGTTTCACTTTATCTAGTCAGAGATTTGATAAAATAACTGTAAAGTAAAATATTGTATTCGGTACTTCCTTTCGTCATTTTACTAAACCAGGTCAGAGATTTAATCAAATCACCATATACCATCTTCCAGTTGAGACTTTATCATTTCACTAAACTTGTTTAGCGAAATAATAAAACTAGTCGACTTTTTGAATTCGTTTCATCAACTTACTGTAGCGGTTAGGGATTTTGTCAAATTCCTAAACAAATCTAGTGAAATGAAAAAGCGTGTCACGTTTTTTGGCCGATTTTGTCTTCCCACTAAACAGAGTCAGTGATTTGGTGAAATTACTGAATTTTTCTAGGGAAATGATGATATGGAGTCTCCATTTTAATATCCTGTGTAATTTGATCATATCCCTTAGAGATTTGTTCAAATCTCTGTTTTAATCATTTCCCTGCTACATATAGACATGTGTAACCACATTTCATCAAAATTGGATTAGTGGTTTTGACGTGAAAATGTACCAGATAGATTCACATTTACCTTTGCAATATAAGTAGGTATCGATATGTTTTATGATTTTCAGACTTGAAGCTGATTTGACCGGTATTGTAACTTTTTGGCTTGGCACCGACTTCAAACATATCAGTTTGTAACGCATATAAATAATATAATAATTTATTTTATACTTTTTGAAGTCGGTTTATCTTTTTTTTGTAAAAAGTTTTTATTTTTCTATTTTTAGTGGTTATATAATTATCATAATCGGACAACGGATCTCGCAATAATCGGTGAAGATATATAAGAAAAAGTTCATAATACCTACTCAATGTAAGGAAAGTTCCACATGTCATATGTGGTCTTTATCATTAGGTCCGTTCCATCAAATTGGTGGTTTTCGAGAGGAAATGCTTGAGTTGCTTAAGAAAACACTCAAATCGCCATACATGTGCCTTTAAAGATTGAGGAGTTCCCTCAATTCCTCATGGATTCCATCATCAGAACAGCACCAGATTAATTTGGGACCACCTTGGAAATACATCCTTTCAAACATAAAAAGAATTATTCAAATCGGACCACGGGTCTCGGAGTAATTGCTGAACATCCTACATTAAAAAAAACATCATCATTATCATCAAAACATTCATCATTATCAGGTCCACTTCATCAAATTGGTGGTTTTCGAGAGAAAACTCTCGAGTTGCTTAAGAAAACACCCAAACATGTGCCTTCAAAAATTGAGGAGTTCCCTCAATTCCTCATAGATCCCAACATCAGAACAGCACCAGATTAATATGGGACCACCTTAGAAGTATATCCTTTCAAAAAAAAAAAAATATTCAAATCGGACCACGCGTCTCGGAATAATCGGTGAACATACATAAAAAAAAGCCCAAACCGAATACAGAACCTCCTCCTTCTATGAAATTGAAGTCGGTTAAAAATATCGGAGAAATTTAAAAAAAATAGTTTGCGGTACAAAGTTCGCCGGGTCAGATAATCTATACTCTATACTAATATTATAAATAGGAAAGTGTGTGTGTTTGTTTGTTTGTCCGTCTTTCACGGCAAAACGGGGCGACGAATTGACGTGATTTTTTAAGTGGAGATAGTTGAAGGGATGGAGAGTGACAGGCTGCTTTTTGTCTCTTTCTAACCCCCCACTTCCCTAAAATGGGGGGTGGAAGTTTGTATGGAGCATTGCGGAGGGCAAAGGGGAACCGTGTTACCCCGAATTCAACGCGAGCGAAGCCGCGGGCAAAAGCTAGTACCGAATAAAACATCTGTTAAACTTTACAAAGAACAGCTATAACGCCTATAACATTAAAACGACGGGTATAAATTTAAGTTTATGATTTAGCTTTTTGCACTGCTGACTGTAAACTTTCTGTAAGTACAGAGTCGGTACAATAATACAGCGATTGAGTTTTTCCAAAATATTTTTTATTCAAAACATCATTAATTCAAGATATTCAACTTCTTGTTCTCTTTGCCAGAACATGTGCCAAGTTTCAAGACAAAGAATTAGGGCGGGCCGGGAGTGTAATTCTGTAGAAAAACAATCCAGCAAAAATAAACAGTTAATTTATTTGTTTGAGAACTCGGTCAGCAGTGCGGAATACTTACACCGCATTATGATTTCCTTCTTGGGATTCTGAATATTGTCAAAGTAACATGGCTATCAATCGGCGATTGTTATCTACACTATAACGTCGTTATGTCCTACGCAGAAGGTTGAAAATGTTTTTATTGTAAACCATAAAAAGTGACCTGGAAAAGGTCACGACAGTCTCAAGGGACGTGACGACGTGACATTGCCAATTTGTTGATGGAACAGTTGCAACGGTCGAACGGTAAAGATTGTGAAATGCTCTGACAACGGCATTCTAATCAATAAACTTCTATATTTGACCGATTACTCACGGGGCCAACGAACGCGCGTAAACTTGTGAACTTGATTCTTATTTAAATATTGTAACTAAGTGCAACGGGTTTGATAACAGTAACGCTTTTCAAGAAGGTAGTAGTGAACTTTGTTACCGTATCGTTCATTCTTATTATGCCATCTGTTTATAATGAATTATGCCATAGCTATCTATAGGTAGGTACATATTCAACAAGCAAGAAGTTACATATTTTCGAAGTTCTTGAGTACTCCTTAATAAGTAGCAAAATAAACATTTGACGTACTGCCAACCTGTTCTTGTGTTATTAACTGCAAACCCAACCCAAAGAAAGACAATAACATTATGTTTTTGTCAATGAATATTGTTGAAGAATGCAGTGACATAAAGCCATACAATATGATGTTGATGTCAATTGCTGATTATACGAACAAAAGAGGTAGGAATAATGTTGACACAATTTTGTGCAGTTGTCCTGCTTTGCTTTTAACACTCTTAAATCTTATCATAGCTGAAAAACTGCACAACATACTCGACTATCGATCCGTCTGATCTGATACCAATACACATAATTCAACTCTGCCATTTTTCTCGTTCTGGATCGGGAGGAAAACTGCACTAATAACAACCTTATGCCTTCGACTTAAGAGTGTGTAAACTTGAAGGTACCAGTGAAAAGACCGGATGCGAGAATCGATCTTGTACTGACGCGCTAAGTGCAATGCTTTTTTTAAAGGAGAAATGCAGTAGGATGTATGAAACTTATATACAGTTACAGCCTTCTCTCTTTAGACAGCTGAATAGTGCTGTAAAAAGTGTTTATACGGCACTAGACTCGCCTAATAGAGTGACGTGCTGATTTATTTAATACAGTCACTACGTATATTCCCGCCGCTTAACTAGGGTACCTTTATACGAACCAGCTTAATCGTAATCCCCAGTTTCGCGTAGTTAATACTGCTTTTAAAATTATGTATGCTGGCTCGCTTGCAGCTATGTGCTCGGTGAGCTAATTGAATAGCTGTTGTTCAGTAAACAAATGGTGCAATGATAAGTACATTTGTAAGTATTTAATCGCATTTTCTGCACGACATTTCATTTAGGTATCCAACACGCAGTTTCATACTCAGATAATGCGAGGAGGAAGCTTTTGCCTTTGCTTATAGATAATGTAGCCATTTTTGGCAAGATAATCTAAATCAAGAATATCTAAATTTGACGTATTTACTCACTCACTCTAACCCCCTTCGTTCAGTTACTAGGTAGGTATAATATGTGCTTGATGGAATATCCATTAGACTATGATGTAATGTGAAAATGAAAACAGTTCTAAATTATCACTCAATACAAGCTACTGATCATTTCTTATAATAAATACTCATTACAATTGAAAATCAACAGTGAGCCCATAATCAATTCCCATTCATGTGAGAACATAACTATTGCCGTCGCAAACCGATCCATCGGCTCAGTCGAACCAATACTTATATAGCCTTCTATTAAGCGCATTTGTTTCATATCCGGAGCTTAGACTTACAGTGGTTTGTCTGAAGTGCGGTAGGAATACATGGACAGCTGACCACATGCTAATGGCTGGTCATTACTGTCAAATTAAACTTGTCAGCGCAAGAAAGTGCCATCCGAGTTCTTTCCTGTCTACAATGTACTTTCCTTTAAGAGAAAATACACTATCTCCGACACGTACAGGAGTAGTTAGTTAATAAATTTATGTACTTTGAAGCTTCTAGCTTAGCAGTCTTAGCATTCAAACTTCTGTTTATGGTTATAAGCCGACATGGTCTACCTAATATAGTCCTTAAGCCCAGGCCCATATATTACCTACGTAAATGACATCACGATAAAATACATGGCATATGATCGGGAAAATTGTGCTGAGCGAGAATCTGTAGATAATCCCAAAAAAATTGGCCGGAAGATTGAGAAAACCCTGAATTCCAGTAAAAATTTTAAGGCTATATTTACGTCCTGTGACATCACTTAGCCCTTTAGTCGTAAGGGAGTAGGTATAACATAGGTCTGCCAGTTCTGAAATGGCTGGAAGTACTTGACAGACGGTACCAAAGATGGTGAACGGATAGTACATGACCGTCAAAATTATTTCAAATAATTTAGTCGGAAATAATTCATATATGCGAGAAAATTTACTGAAGATTGAATTGTATAAATAATATACACGGTGTAACATGAGAAAACCGAATAATTTTAACAGCGTATTCCTGATCATAATTGGAGACAAAAATGTCGTATAAACTTTTCTGGATTTCGCCAAAAAAAATATTTTTTTTTTTGCTTTTTTTTTTCGATTTTTAAATGCTTTTGAACATAAAAACATAAATGTTATTGTTAAAGATGTCGATTAAAATAAATTAGTACATTTTTTTCGAAAAAAATAGGTTACGTAAAGTATTCCTTGGCACTTAGATATCTGTCAATAAGAATGTATATACTAGACACCATAAAGGGTGAAATCGCCAACAAAAAGCGTTTTGCACTGAGTCACATTAAAAAATGTTTTTTTATTTGAGTAGTAGTAACTCTGAAACTAGGCGAATTCCAGAAAAGTTTATACGACATTTTAGTCTCCAATTATGATCAGGAATACGCTGTTTAAATTATTCGGTTTTCTCATGTTACACCGTGTATAATACTGTAGTACCTACCTACGTTTGAAATATTCGGCTACTTTTTAGCCGTAGATGGGATTAAATTTAGGTAAGGGACCGACCGCTCATATAGCTCATAAGATACAGTGGGTATTCAATTTATAGGTATTCAACGTTGGGCGAGACAAATATGTAAACAACGTTTAATATTAGACCGAACGGTGCTAGAGCTTCATAAGCAATAATTTAAGTTTTTGACGCGTCGCTTTTATGACTTGACAAGTATTTATGCAACCTCCATTTTGAAACTTTCTGCGACACTCTAAAGCCAACATTTACTAAGCTAACCTACCTTTTAACCACTGCGATCTCCCCCTGCGGTTTTTCTTGGAGACTTGGCTATTATACACTTTTATAGTCCACAAAACGTCTTTATTGAATGTGGTAGACCGCAATCTTCCTACTTTGTAAGCTGTTTTGTGTCGCAGAAAACACGGCGAAACAGAGATCAGTTCGTTACCAACTAAAATTGGCACACCTTAGTAGAATAATCAGTTAAGGACTACAAACCTACCAAATTTATCTTCATCTCAGTGACTGTCTTTATGTCGGACATAAAGAATTCGTCTTCATCGCACTCATAAATGCTTTATGACATGACACACGTAAAAACGATCATCCTAGCCTAGCTAGACTGGATAGCAAAGCAAATGCACTATTATATTACTTACATACTGCTTAATTTTCTGTGCAAAAAACAAGTCGTAACTTTGGTTGTAATTTATAGTCAAACTTCTGTGTTTAAAAAAGTCTGTGACACTTTTACAGTCGATAATAAGATTGCTATCATAATTACGCCGTTTTTAAAGCTCTCGTCAAGTCTTACATATACAAGGTAATATTAATACCACTTTGAGACTAAAGTGGTAGCAAAAAATATTATAATTTTTGTTCCATGAATTCCATGATATTTTTTTTTTATTTCAGCAACTTTTTTTTAAATAACTAAACAGGTAAAGGATGGTTCACGCTGTAACGATCCGCGTCCTACTCGAGACTTCCGACACTTCATCTTATATGGAGAGCGTCACGTGATCCTCGGAGGTCACGTGATGTTCTGTATACAAAAAGAAGTGTCGGAAGTGTCGTGTAGGACGCGGAACGCTACAGCGTGAAACATCCCTTAAATAGGTTTGGTTTAGTTTTCATTGTTTTAACTAGCCATTGCATGGTATTTTGTCAAAATCTGTAAGACTATCAATGATATTCGTATACCTAAAAAATTCAAGGTAGGTGTACAGTCACCGGCAGTAGTGTCTTCCTACTGGGCTGCTAAAATATGTGACACGCTCTTATGATCCTACAAATAAGAGCGTGTCACATATTTTTGCGGCCTTCGTGTAAGAAGATATATACTATTGCCGGTGAAGATATGTTTACACTTTTGCATCTTATTACAAAGGAGAGTGCAAAAGTGTAAAGATATCTTTGACATCGACTGTACTAGTTCTAACGCCTCAGTTAAACTTCTTCTTAGTCGTGCACTCTTGGCAGAGTGGTCGTGGTCATGTCTAGGTTGAGTCTTTCGCCACCACTTCCCTGGTGATGCGACGCCATGTAGCTCTATGTTTGGAGAAGTGAGAATTCTCGTTTATGCTGCAGTGTGTGACAGACTTGATGAGGTCTGTCCCTCGCGTTGGAGAGCGCCCACGAGATCTGTTGCCCTCGACTTAAACTAGACTTGTTATTTATCATTTTCATGTCTACACCATAAATACTAACTGATTTGTCGATCAGGAAAGCAGCTTAGCACCGTCGTATGTAAATTTTTATTCGTTCAATAAACCACCCCATGGAAACTAGGTCTAGCTGGAAACTTTAAGTCTAGGGTTGTGGGGCTAGCGCCAAAACTTGAATACTATTAGCCTAGTTCTAGGCAATCGATGTTAGCTGCTAGTTTTTGCAGGCTTTAAGCTGTTATGCCCATAGCTTTCAGAGCTTTCAATCTTGCAAATTAAAGATACTCGTATACAATATTAGGGGACGTTAGGGATACTTGATGTCTACTTGGTGCAGTAAAATAACTAAGTTACGACGAAAATTTGCTAATAGAGGTACCGATTATACACGGTAACTAATCCCAAGGGGGGGGGGGGGGGGGGGAGTTCATAAGTTTTATAAGCAATGGCATTTTTTTTTCTTTAAAAGGGGTTCTTGACAGTATGAGGTTCTTCAAAAAAGGAGTGTATAGGTTCTTAAAGGGTAGGCAGCGCGCATGTGAATCCTCTGGGGTTGCAGTTTATTTATTATTATTATTATTATAAAAGGTACATGTTTTACCTTTGTCTTTACAGTGTGTAACTTGTATTCACCGAGTAATAAGCGCCTCAAATAGTTCCTAATGGCAGTGGTATGCCACTCAATCGGTTAGACATACCTGGCCTGTAATTGTATGAGTGGGAAAGAGAACGTGGCATACATTAAGAAGGGACAACATTTATCCGTGACGTCTCAGTGAGAACTTGGTACTATTGTTTACTATGTGCTAATGGTCCGAGGGATGACGGTCATTAACTGGCTAGTTGCCCGAGTGCTTGTTTACCGCTTTAAGCGCGCACTCGACTATGAAATTACCCTTACACCATCTTTGTTTCATTCTGACCTTGTCGATTGTGTCATTGAATGTACCTATAAGTGTCTGAGCATAGACACAACTCAACTCCCATCGGCTTACTTAATTTTTGAAGAAAAGGATACCCAAATTGGTAAGTTATGGATACCCAATAAGTAACGTTTATCACTTTTTGAGAAAAGGCTGACTTTTCCCGCTAACTACTGAAACAAATTTGGTAATAAGAAAGACTAAATGACAACATGTAAATAAAATCATTTAAAATATGCAAAAATCATTTAAAATATTTAGATAACATTGTGTTCAATATATCTAAATATTTATACACATCTTATAAATACCAATGTAATGTAATTTGACATGTAATATTTTTAAATATTATAAATAAATAACTATAACTATGACTATCCTGAAGTTCTAATTCCTTTTCAGGCATACGCATAATTAATGGGTCTACCTACTCCAGCTAAAATTATTCGCACATTATTGCCTAACAAAAATAAATCCTTTAAATTTCAACTCTTTTACACTATAAATAGAGTTTAAAATTGTATGTCGTACGGCAAAGGATTCAATAGATACTCATTTTCATGCCGTAATTCATCTTGAGGTGATGATTTCTCAATTCGTTTAATTAAATTCCAAAGCATCAGTTTTTGCTCGTAGGGTTTTTTACGCAGTATGAAATCCCATCAAATTCATTCATCAACGCTACCAGCGTATTACGACACTATTAAGTTGGCTTAAATTGAAAACGTTCGTGAATGCAATCATTCCGTTAACGGATTAAATTGAGTTAACAAGTAGATTATAAATCGTCTTGTAGGGGAAGGTGGGGCACGACGGCGTACTTAATTTTTATCCGCAGCCGTACAATTTTTAAAAAATCTGTTCGTTACCATTTTTCATTGTCCTTGAATATAGTATTGTTGTATTTTTTTTTTCTTTATTACTATAAATTGCGAATTATTATTATATAATAACCAAGGATCGTACATTTTCCAGCATTTTTGGTGCAGTGCTAAGGTTATTATTATTTTGAGGCTATTAAATGTTTGAACCAAGAATCAAATAAAATCAAAGCCACTTAGAACTAAGTAATAATGTAGAGATGGTTGGTAATTATATAACAATTCAATAAAAAAACGTCTTTGCACCAATTTTGCTAGAAAATGTACGATCACTGATAATAACTCACTAGTTATACATTAATTTTACTTTTGACATGTATTGTATACGTGCATTTAGGAAATAAATGATTAAACATTCATAAAAACATCCTTTACAGTACGATACGGCAATACGGCATAGATATTTTGCATTGGTAACAAGCATTGGCATCATTACATCTAGTAACGGAATAGTAATGGACTAAATCTCCTTTGCATTTTTCATATTAGTTATTTTAAATATCTACTATCAGCACGTAAAAGAAATATATATTTTTTTATACTACGACGGTGGCAAACAAGCATACGGCCCACCTGATGGTAAGCAGTTACCGTAGCCTATGGACGCCTGCAACCCCAAAGGATTCACATGCGCGTTGCCTACCCTTTAGGTACCTATTCACTCCTTTTTTGAAGAAAGTATGAACTGTAGCCCGCTGGGAAAACCTCGGCAGGGAGTTCATTCCCCACAGCCGCAGCGTTCGTGGGAGGAAATTCCTCTTGAACCGTAATGTAAGTAAATTATCACATGTAATGTAAGTAAATAAATATGTACAATGTACAACACGTTTGAAAATATGACAAAAACGTCTTTACGCCTTGGCAATAGAGTTGTGGGTTCATATTTTTGTCATATTAAATGTATCCATATTTTCAAAAATGACTGTTCATGCTAACTAGGTACCTACCAATAAAAAAAAAACAGTTGCCCACTTCTCCCTTACCTATATCTACCTACTCTCCCCTGTATGTAACAAACTGAAAGTTCGTCTACCTATGTATTTACTTACTGTTTATTTTTTTTTTCCCATGTGGTTCACTACAAACTCAATGAATCTCGAGACTACATCCGAGAATTGAAATTGCAACTGTATTTACATAGATGTAAAAGTTGTTATTGCAGTTGCGGTTTACAACTGACCTCCATCATTAATAAAAACACGAAGTCATCGACGTAAATTGTTAAATAAGTTGTTTGTTCGCTTTCCAGTTATCCACTTTCCTCTTCTAGAGCAAGTAGGTATGTATTAAATTAATTTAGAGTAGTTGCCAAACTTACACTTATGGACTACGAGCTGGCCACATCAGATATGATATGACACAATAATGAGAGCAATGAAACCTGTCTAGTTAGATTGCTTTACCATCCTTATTGCTAGATACGGGCATCTGGAAGCTTTTGATGGGTGGAGGTCAGAGTGACAGAGCAACAAAGTATTACAGTATACTAAACTAAAATAAAATAGGTAAAAACTACCGAAGTTGTGTCATTTATAGAGGCAGGGCCTATATTTTAACATTAGAATAAAAAAACATAGTGTATTATCTCGGAAACAAAAACGTTCCCCCAACAAAAACTTCTGGCTACTACCTACGCTTCCTTTACTAGAAGTTGTATGGATACTACCCGTTCATGTACCCAACTAAGTTTTTACTTCGCGTCCTAGGTTTTAACTCCCTGGAGGTTCGGAGAGACTGCGAGCGGCTGATTACTGTGTGTAAGGTGCTTCTTAATAAAATAAATAGCACGGAACTGCACAATATTCTAAACTGCCTACTGCTGGCACAACTATTTGTGCCCCCGAACAAGTCTCGTCGACAAGCTATTTGCAGCTAGCTGTGGGACGACACAGGACCGCGCGCGACCACTGCACGTCGTCACTCACCGCTGTGTGACATGTTCAACTCCCTTAATGGACTCTTACGTACAGATCTACAAGTAGACATGTTTCATGATCGCTGGCTTACACTAGCATCCAGATGCCTCTCCTATTGTGAGAGTGAATGTGAATCCCACCAAAAACATAAATGTAAAAAAGGAGAGCCAAGTTCAATACAAAAATTATGCTTGGCTGTGGGCTTCGCCGCAAAAAGAATGGAGATCTAAATGAGTGCCAAGTTCTATACAAAATCCAAATATGTATTTATAGGAACAAAATAACATTATGAAGAAGTAATAAACTCTATTTCTTTGCTTTATTGGATACCTATAACAATTGCTGTTATTTAAAAATGTGAGATCTTAAAGTAGGTTAGATTTGACTTGGCCAGTTTTCATAACATCAGTCATTTTATAAAGTTATTCAACGTATATATATTTTTTTTAATTCTGACATATGTCAGTCAGTCAGTGCTAAAATTTACGACTTTTTGACCTTCATATCTTTATAACCGTTTGAGCTAGCTTCATGAAATTTGGGCTTCTAGATGTCATAGTCATAGTCATTTATTGCAATCATGATTACACAAATATACAAGATAACATAGCATAAAACATGAACCCATGTGGGTGTCGCAAATACAATGTCCTTATGGATATAATTAAACACACGTAGTTTTATGTGTTTACGTTAAAGAGGTTTTGAATTATAGAAGGGTCAAAAGTGGCACCAAGTGGTTCGTGTAATATACACTTGGCGCTGGCTAGCCAGTTCCTTTGCTTGAACTTGGCTTGACACGCTGCCGCTTGTCTAGATTATAACAGAGTAAATTTATGACTACCTCTAGAATAAGATACTTTGTAAATATTTACCTGTAGCAAGTGTAATTTTATTGGTGTAGACCGTTTTTGTAATTTTTGTTTAAATTTAAATTAAAATTTAATTAAATAATCTAATTTATTACATCATTTCTCATAAATTGCATCCAATCCAGAACTTTGTTTGTTTTCTATAACTTATTTGCATTCTTTGACCTCCAGCACTTTAGAGCTGCCAGATGTCCGGATCTAGAAACAAGCATACTTAATATAGCACTAACTAGCACTAAAGCATACTTAATATATAACTAACTAGCGGGGTTTCGTTGCTCTCATTATTGTATCATATCTGACGTGGCCAGCTCTCCGTCTATTAGGTTCGTACTGGGCACCTGGGCTTAAATAAGTTATTTTTATACACTTAGCAGGATAAAGTAGCTGAGCAGGCAAGGTATTCAAAATGAGCTGGTCACGTTTTTGTTACCAAGACACCAAGAGCATGTTTAAGATCATCTTGAAAACCTCGCCCGGCTTTTCTCCTTCCCACCTCCTTCCGTTGACTGTATGAGACATTTAATTTAATTTGCTGTGTAATTTCATCGTATCATCCTAATATCGACCTCTGCATTTTTATTTTCTTGTAGTTCCTTTAAATAATTATCACTAATGACACCATTGACAACATTTCTTTCTCAACAGTCCTTCGAGTTGTAGTGCGAAACGCTTTGCGTAACCTTTGCACTGTGCTGTGAATCTTTCTTCACCACCTAAGTATTAGACTACTGTTTTGGCCCTTAGCAATGTGCAATTGTACAGTAGGTGGGCTAATTATTACCAATGTGCGCTATTGAGATAAGGCTTCAGGCTCTGAAACTAAAAACTGCGGTTCTTCAGTTATTGGTCTACCTTCAGAAATAGAGGAATAAACAAGCCCCACAGTCACTTGTGAGTGGTCCCACACTGATGTTACCTGTATAACTAACGTTATAAAACACGGTGTAACAAGGATGCCTTAATTATGACGTCATAATGGCATCCTTGTTACAGTTGTTACACTGTGTTTTATAACGTTATATAACATCATTGTGGCACCATCATGAGAGTGCGCACTCAATACAGGTATGGCCATCTTAAAACCTATTTATAACTTTTTATTATTAACTTATTATAAATATTTTTATGTACCTATTTATATAAGATTTAAGCTTAATATGCGAGACTAGAAAGTATTACCAAACCTTGCATAAAACTTGTCATTAATACCTAAGTAAGGTTAGCGATGATTGCGTAAAAACTCTTAGACGGAGAGCTGGCCACGTCAGATATGACACAATAATGAGAGCAACGAAACCGCTCTAGTTAGTTGGCTATACCATGCTTATTTCTAGATCCGGACATCCAGCAGCTGTAAAGTGGTGGATGTCAAAGAATGCAAATAACTTGAAGAAAACAAATCCTAGAGTTCTGGGATTGATGCAATATTATGGGAAATTATATAATTAATTAGATTATATCATATCCAGAAGTTTCTGTTGCGCAAAAGTAGTGCCAAATGATGTATAATGCAATTTTTAGTTAGTCCCCTACTGTTTTTGTTTCCGCAATAATATACAATAGTTTTTAATCTAATGTTAAAATATAGGCCCTGTCCTCTATAAATGACACAACTTTGGCAGTTTTTACCTATTTTGGTATTACTTTTTTCCAACTTGAAAACTTTGTTGGTCTGTCACTCTAACTTCCCCCCATTAAAAGCTGCCAAATGCCCGGATCTAGCAATAAGGATGGTAAAGCAGTCTAACTAGACAGGTTTCATCGCTCTCATTATTGTGTCATATCTGACGTGGCCAGCTCTTAGACCATCACCATCTAGCTTACATTTATTTAAGTTTTAGAAAATTAATAGACCGGTACCAATTTTCAGCTCTTTCTCTACCGCGAATAAAGTTTACAACTGGTCGTTATGTCCTCTTATAATTTATGTATGTATGTATCACTTTATTGCACACGTTATTACAAACAAGTAGGTATAACATAAACACAACAGTAACATATATAAAAGATATGCACAGAGGCGATGTTATCCCTGATAGGGATCTCTTCCCACCCAACCCATGAGAAAATGGGAAAGGATTAAATACAAATGGTGAAAGACAAACTATGCTATGGTGATACTGTCAAGTTATAGAAACATGCGTTTGCATCAAAACAGCGGCGAATAGTTTGCTCTTGGTTTTAACGACCTTAGCCTCCAAATCGGTCAACGACCATAAACGTAACATAATTATGCCAAAACCTAATACTAAAGGCAAACATTACACGACATTGTTTTAACCACAAATGACTTCATTATCATTACGTTCCGCCATTTACTCGTGATGATATTTTTTTGAACGACCGCAGAACGAATTTAGGGAGTGATGAGGGTCGCTGAAAAACTAACAGATAATTTGACAAGTCTTATGGTCTATTGCCAAGGTTGTGGTACCCGGAAACGAGATGATATTTATCGGAAAGTACGTCATTTTATTGTAACGTTACCTACGTCATTACAAGCAAACTATCATTATTTCGTTCGTTACCTCAAATGTAAAAAAACCTTAATAGGATACATAATTATGGGTTAAAGGGTTGGGTCAGACAAAAATGGTCTGTTAAAAAACTTCATCTTTTTGTCTAGGTAAATACCCACTCATAGTTTAATAATAGTTAGGTTAGGTATACTTCCAGTTAAACCATTTCTGTGGTTATACGTAACTAACATAACCCAATTACTAAGTACATTTCAACATGGATTTTCTTTGGTTTATGATTAATTCTTTCTTGAAGTACTTACTTTAATATGAAGCCAATAAGTTAGTAGAAACCATAGCGCCATTCCAATTAGTGCCAGGTTAAAACTTGTCAAATAATTTGACCGATCTGCAACTAAATCAATTATCTTAACTACATTATATGGCTCAGTTGCAAGTCGAGCGAGATCAAAGAACAGGAAGACACCAATCCCGATTTCCTTTCATAATACCTAAGACAAAATTGTAACTACTCTCGAATTATCATTCCGAAATAGTTTCAATGTGAATTCTAACCTCCTTAAGATAAGGCACGTTGTTAGCTGTCAACGATTGAGGATACCAAAGTTACGTTTGATTTCATAACTATCCCGGACATCGATATATTATGTTTGATTAATGAATGGACGGTTGGTAACAAAATTTTAGATGTCTCGTCGTTTATACCTTACAATGCAGTAGCATCTTCATCTAACTCCTGATTAGGAACCCAAGTAGGTTCGCTAAGAAATATTGAGGTTTAATATTAGACAATATTTAAACGTTCGATCGAATTGCGATTGTTCCAGTATTACAATATTTAGATTAATCCAGTTGATAATCATCATTCATCAGCGTAAATTGATCGAAGCATCTCAAGCGAAATTCAACCATTTCAGGAGTTTAAATAGGTAAATACTTAGGTACCTATTGTTTATTAAATATATGCGAATCTCATGAGAGTTATGAAACTAGACGCTTAATTAATTGACACGCACCCAAAAACAATAAAAATTAAAGCTTTGAAAAGCCATTTCATATTACTTAGAGTACTTAAGTCGTATTTAAAAACATAAGTATTTTTTTATATGTAAGTACTTGGTAAGTACCTGTCTTTTATGCAGCAGGTAGGTAATTTATTACTTTTATACGTACCTACTTAAATAACTTAAGTAAATTCCGATCGACTGACTCAGACACTAATCTCCACATTGCCATTACAATTTAAACCATCTTGGTATAACTGTAAGGTTAATTATTGGATGGTCAAAATGTTCCGATGAAAGCAATATATTTTAGTTTTTTATCCTTCCGACACTCGCTGATCTGATTCCATGCAGCCAACATGCAGCTTCGATATTTGTTTTATTTTTAGCAGCTCAATCTTAAGTGAATGAACCTTGAAATATCTTTCAAATGATACATTTACTGCAGGTTCACTGATTTCAATACTCGTATGTTGTCTGCATTCTCTGTGAAATTGTGAATTATTAGACGAATCTAGCGATCCTAGGTCCTATATAGATTCTGGTAAAAGCAATAAGTAGGTACCTAATCAGGAGTTTATACCTACTGATTATCAGCGACTAGACTTGTTTTGTATCCAAGTAGATATGTTTATACACTATAAATAATAGACAGTGCCTACCCACAAAGAAAGTTTATTTTGTTCTCTTGTTATTACATTAGTGTTTTTTGCACCAAATTAACATTTTCATTTCATTTCAAGTCTTACCTTAAAAGCTTTGAGGTTTATAATATTTAATAAGATATAATAACAAAACACAACCACTGATTATTATGGAGGAGCGGGACTTCCTGACACAGGTATCCTTTTACCTACTAGGAAGACCCAACCCTGTTGTTAATTTATGTGCCAACTAAACAGTTGACACAGTTGAACATAAACATGTTATAAACTATTTTTCATTTTCATTATACAATTTCACTCAACGCAACTGTTGTCGAAGATTCTCTCTCTCTTTATCTTTTGTCAAATCTCATAACGGCATCACCAATCTGAACTGAATAAATATTATATGTAGATAACATTATAATCCCTTTGTACACATCTCTAACTATGCTTCAATATCTTACCCATTTTAATTCCCTCGGTTCCTATACAGGAAATGTTCTGCATCCGACTCGTGCGCGAGTCAAATTTGCCATCTACTTGACCCAGAAAAAATGTGTACAGTAAGTAATATCTTTAATTAAGAGACGAGAGCTTTTTAGAGAAACTGCACTCGACATGTAGGTCAGAATCGCATCTGATGGTTATTTCTAGATACTCAACGGTGGAGAAAATAAAACTTAAATAACTACTGCAATGCGACCACCCACGGGTCACGATGCATTTTAAATCTTGTACAAGTAGGTATGTAGACAGCAGAAGAATTTTAGCGGATAAGTTGTTCAAAATTAAGTGCCTTCACGCGCTCTTATTTTCAAAACAATAATTGTCTTTTAATTTTGTATTAGTGGTCAGAGCGATGGGCATGTATCTCAGAGTCGCGAGTTCGAGTCTTGCCTGAGGCAGTGGATATTTCTACTTTTCCTTTATTTTTAAACATAATAATTGACTTGCCAAGATTATTTTATTTTGTACACGTCATCTACTTAGCTAATTATGCTGCTTACTAGGTAATGCAGTGGTTCTTAACCAGTGGCCCGTGGACCACTCGTGGTCCCTGAAAACGGTCCGCGAATTTATGAATGTGGAGTTTATTCATCATAAGTAGATATTTGTTCCAAACAGTTGGTGGTCCCTGCAGAAATAAAAGAAAATGTTGAGTGATGTTTTAGCATTGAAACGTTAAGGACCACTGATCTATGTATAAATGCTTAGATAGTACGAGTAAATATAAAGCTTGCTTAGGGATAAAGTAGCTATCATAAAATACGGTTCCCTCGAATAAACTAGGTACTTGTATCTAAAAATGACATTTCAGTGTTTTAAGTTGCCACAGAAGCCAAGCGAGACAAATAAAGTATGATGCCATCTTGTACAAAACATCGCAAATTATCTCCGGTTGTGATATAGGTAAGCTTTACCTACAAAAAGTATCTAACAGTAAAAAACCTTAATTTAGTTGTGAATACCTAATGGCGTTGCTGATTTCTTGCTTTTTCGTAATGTCAACTTGGGTAGAGACTAATTAAAATATCTACCCTGGCTACTTACATAGTAGGTACATATCTATCATTTACAGAGATTTTCCCTAGATGTGTATAAGTAAAAGGTAGAAGATTCTATAGAAATAATAACCTAATCCGGTCCCATCCGGAAAAAAAAGCATAAAACTTTGCATGCACGTAGATAAGGTAGGTAGGTATACTTATGTAATATAAGTTCGAAAAAAAAAGAATGGATACAAATCGTCCAGTGCTTGTTAAATCCCCGTCCCGCCAAAATTGGTAGATACACGTCTATTCATTTGACAACAGAGATACCGAAATTGAATTATAATTTGTTAATTTACCGGTTAATTTGTATGAAAATAATACCGGTATTCGATCCCAGATTTAGATACCTGCAGGGGCTGCAGCTAGCTCCAATAAAATTATTACATACTTACAATACTTACTGATACTTACATACATATATTATTTATCAGCCAGACGTTGAATTTGCATGTTACGACTAACTGTAAAAAGATGTAAAAAAGCTATCGTCGGATATTTACATTATTAAACGTTGCACTTCGGCTTAAAAGATAATCATAACAGAGAGTGTTCGGCCTCCTCGCCGCGGTATCATTTCATGTTCTTATCTCAGCTGGCGATCACAAAATTACTTTATGCCTGTACCTGCACTGAAAATAATGCAAAAATGTAAAATGCATCTTAATATCTTAGTGGCAAACTATCAAATGCTTTGATAACGCCTGCGATGATGGCAAAGCTAATTTTGCTGAGAGCATCAGTACACTTGCACATGTAAATGTGGCAGCATTCCGCGCAACTTAGTTGGTCGTGCTCGTGACTCGCTTTCTTTGGCAGGACTAGTCTTTAGTACTTGATCGAGATAGGCAGGCACTTAGGATAACTCTAAGAACTAGAAATATGCTTAAGGATCATTGGGATGGTATGTGACTTTGATTGATTCAGTTAACGTTCTTAAACCAGTATGTGGGAGATGAACATCTTCTTCCAACAGGCTTAAGGTAAGGAGATGTCATCCGATCAATCGTTTCATGTCAGCATTCTTTAACACGCTCTGCCTATAATTTCTGGTGTCGGGTCCGTCTAATAAGCAAACTTCTCATCACGACTATGTTGGTGTTTACTGATCAAGTTTTTCTTTTGAATTATGATGGACGCATTAGAAACTTGCAACGTATAAATAATTAATTCAAACATCTGAAGGATACATGGTAGTGCCATCTTTTTTTACACAATTCGAGTTAGCCTAAAAACGAACCATTTTACGGCTAGAAATCGAACTCCTTTTACGAGTACTTACCTGGGCCTCTATTCGACATGGCATAACTGACAGTAGGTAGCGAGACAACTATGAGATCACACTTTTGTGACAGTTGAAATTTGGGGTGGAATCACTCAAGAGTGACATCTAAAATGGTGGCCATAACCATAGACAAAACGCTCTAGCGAGACCTACTGACAGATTGACAGTTAAGTGTAGACACGGTGGACAGATGGATTTCACTCTATCACCTAGCGAGACAAGTGTGAGAGCCACGTCTCGCAGTTTGGCATGTCGAATTGGGGCCCTGGAGTAGGTATGAATCTCTAATAAGTTTCCGACATGTTAAAAAAATTCTTACCTTACTTATTACTACATTTTCCACTAAAATATTTACCTGTGCCTAATTTAGGTTGGGGGAAGCGGGGCAGCTCGATACGGTTTTTTTGGACTGTCAACTGTACAATAGAAACAATCTTGCCTGGTAGAGTATTTATCTGGGCCACAGATAACCTCAACCACTATAGATCCTAAGTACAACTCGAGGTCACCACACATCAGCGCTCCCGTACTAATTTAGTATGAGAGCGCGACCGCTTATTTCATTTGAGTTAACGTTTTTGATCATTACTCATGTGAATTTAAAATATCCACAAAAATCATGTTATAGGGACTAACCTGGATTGTTATACTACAAGATGGTGTAGAATACTATTGAGATGTGCTGTTCGAATCGTAGAAATTAACGAATAAAATTGCGCTTATGTGTGGTGACCCCGTGCTCCTTGTAAAAGCTTAATGATGAAGTAGTCTGTGTAGTCTGTGATCTGGGCACATAAGGAGGTATAAAATACCCTGCAAGCCGGTATGTAATTATTTTTTTAACTGGTTTTCCAAAAAATGCTATGCGGGGCACATTTATACATACCCGTGGCACTTTGATTCGTATATGTATTTCTTCGTGTTTTATTTACAAATTGACGAAAACAGAAGCCAAAGTTTAAGTCTATTGGTAACCTTTAACCTCTTTTAATGAACAGACCACTACATTTGGTATAACAAATACTGTATCATTTACCTTTGTATCATTGTGCCCCAGGGTAACTTTTATAAAAACTGTAAGCGGCTGAATTTAATAAAACATTTTATCGAGTGATTCAAAGCAGTCTCAATTTACTATGCTAAGAATAGTAAGTAAGTATACCCTCAACACGAATTCATAAAATCATTCGCTGATAAATTTTGTCAACAGGTTTTGTCAGAGAGGGTGTGATCCTAAAATTGAAATGTTTATTTTTGCCGTTATATTGCTAAATTTATTCAATAGGTATAGGTACCATATATTCGTGCAAGCAAGTGCAAGTGACGCATAAAGAAAGCGCACTTGTGGAGATAAATCTGCACGGCTAGCACGTCTTACAAGAGCGACTTAAGCCGCGAGTAGGGAAACCTTCCCGCGCCTGTCAAAAATCTCGCTTTCCGGTAGCATAACATGCACCCGCGGCTGCAACTGACACGAAGAGAACTCAAAGTTATGCAAAGGATTTTAGTTCAAAGTCGCGAGTCACTGTCATTTTATGACACTGGCATTTAATCGCCAGTCTGTCGCTCCTTTCACGCGCAAGTTGTGCTGCCAACTAGCGACAACGCATGAAGTCGCGCAGATCTGTCTTTTGTCACGCCAGTCGCGAGAAGACGTGCTAGCCGTGGAGATGCGCTGACACCGCACAAGACCCGACACGATGCGATGATTCAATTGCATTTTCATTTGCACTCATGCAACCCGACCGAATACTGTGTTACACAGAATTACCTAGGTACCAAATAAAACTTATATACCTACTGATTAAATACTTTCTGGACACAAATAAAATTAGAACCAAATAAGCTCGGACTTATATAGGTACCTAATAATATTTTATACATTCGTGACATAATGAATAGCTTTTCAGTCGAGTATAGCGTGTTTAGTCCACGATGCTTGCTAAGTGGCATAGTAGGTAAATACGTGATTCCAAGGTTTATTTATTCCCTATCTATTGTATATACTTTTTCTACGAGTGTTCAAAATAGGCTATCCAACTGTTGGCTCTACAATTTCGATTTTACA
The DNA here is from genome assembly GCA_947086415.1 of Pammene aurita. Taxonomy (NCBI): domain Eukaryota; kingdom Metazoa; phylum Arthropoda; class Insecta; order Lepidoptera; family Tortricidae; genus Pammene; species Pammene aurita. The sequence goes on from OX352297.1 coordinate 22,555,279, forward strand.
TAAATATATCTATTATATTATCTCTATTATGGTTTTTCATAACAATCATAACCAACGGCGCGGCGGCGCTAAAGGGCGCCGGCGGCTCCGGCCGTGCGAGTGCGGCATGTGTTTGGTCGATGTTCATAACAACAGTATAACGGTCTAGTTCTAGCTTTTTTAATAAATATTAAAGGTCGGGTAAGCCAGTCCCTTCCATCTATCGAATGTATGCGCTCGTAGTTCGGTTAACAAAGCGTTAATTAAGCATTAAAGTCGACGAGAAGAAAAAAAATTGAACATGCCGCGACTGGTAGAACCTACCTTAACTATTATAATATATTTACGTACTGTAAAATAAACTTACCAGAGATTTATAACGCGAAATTCCCCGAGATGGCGCACGTTACCCCAGTTTAGAAATAACCTGGCATGTGTCACGTCATTATAACAGTTGGCGGAATGCGAATATGAGATCTTCGCCATGCCTGGTTCCGGGGAAAGAAAAACATCACGCCTGGAAAGGAAAACGCCCAACAAAGTTATATGTGCCGGTGCTGCTGGCGCTACCGTCGGACGGTGGAAGCTAATAAGTCGCGATACAACCATGTTAGTTCCTTTTTTGGCCGATGGCTGGAGTCAGCTTATTTATGGTGTAAGTAGGTGGTCTCGTTGGGCTGCCAGGAATCCGTAAGGAAACAAAAAGGGAGGTTTGACGTTAATGAATGTCCCGTATAGTAATTCGATCGGTTTTTAACAAATATTATTTTTTATTGTCAAACTGTAAGTGCCTATTGTGGTGGGAAAGAAAGATAGAGGCCTATACCTAAAGATCTACCTTTAGGTATATTTACTTAGAACCGTCGTGAACAGTCGTTTTAAGAAGATACGTTAATATTCCATAGCAATATACTACTTAACTCACAATCAAGACACACTAACATTATGAGCAGATGTGCCTGTGATAAGTATACTTATTTAGTTAACTTTATTAACTTGACGATTGCGAGAGAGAGATATACTGTTCATTTTACGACATTTTAAATCGACAGATGGCTTTCCTGCCTCTTAAACAATTGGAAATACAGGCCATAATCTAACTTTACGGGTTTGATACATTTTAGCTGTGTTATACAATGTTTCCTTTCTCAAAACTAGATCTAATCGATGTTATTCTCTCACTTTTCGCTAAGAGTAAACATATCCTTGTGACTCTAGGGCATATTAAGTTGTCTAATGAATGGTGCCACGTCCTACTAAGTGTTGGGTGTCATAATAAAACTTGCTGTTTATAGTGACATCCGCAGTTGTTTATTGGTTCAGCGATTTTATGTAATGCTGCTGTTAGCTAAATAGCCTTCTCGAAGTCTATTTACGCTACATATCGAAGTAAATAATGATAGCAGTGTATAATTTTATTATTTACCATCAGATTGAGTAGGTCGGGACAGAGAGGTGACATTAGACGAATCCGGGAAATGTGCTTCAATTATGTAAATGTATTATTTACTATATTTGAAACTAAACCTACCAGTCTATCCGGTCTGGAAATACCGGTCAATCTTTAAACTACCTTCTTACCTATAATAGTATATATTTACCCTATTTGAATGTAGAGTCGCCATCAAATACAAGGTGTAACAAAAATGCTGGTGATCCTTTTAACCTATTGACCGCCACAGTCGGCTGTGGCCGACATCAAAAAATTGTGCCATGGACGCCAACGACGGCTACAGCCGACAGGCTTTGTAATGCAATAGGGACCTACGCGGGCTTCCGCAAAGTTCAATTTCGCTTGACAAAACGCGATTACGTGGCGTCGGTGGCGCGTCATTTTTGTTCAATGCTTGGCGGTCAAAAGGTTAAGGGCATAATTGGTATCGTATTCCAATTTTGAAAAACTAACAAAAAATGGTTTTATCTACACTCATACTGTAAATACTCTAAAATGCGTTCAAAAACCGTAGACAATGACAAGCATTACAACAAACGATTTAACTATGATAAGTTTCTTATCTGCGGCAGTAACGTAATTTTAACTATGCATGCTCAAATATTGTTAAGCAATGAGTTTCAAATTTGGAACATCGAATTTGATAACATAATGTTACCGCCATGGCCAACTCGATTGGTCCCGCGCGAGCGCCGGCACAATCGAGTAGGCCATGACGGTAAAATGGCGGTCATTCTATGGTTTCCGAACAATTAATTTAATATATATAATATGAGTGTAGATAAAGCAGTGTATGCAACTGTACGTAATTAGGCCTTAAAACACTCGTGTGATCTTATTATGAAATTCGCCTGCGGCTCATTTCATAAAACCACACTCATGTTTTAAGGACCCTTATTACGTAACAGTTACATAAACTACTATTGTATGGAGGGTTGGCGGGCTGGGACCACGCGTCCCACACAAAAATCATTTTTTTTCACGTCCAAAAATTTTCTTCTACTTTTTCTCAGTCGTAATACGATACCAATTATGCTCTTAAACGGATCACGAGTATTTTTACTACATCCTGTATATCGGAGCGGCCAAGGTACTCAAAAATATCAGCTTGACAATAGTGGCGTTGTTCAGATATTTGTGACCAGCTTGGCCGCTAAATTCTTATCTTGTTTTTTAACCACGAAATTGTTTAATTGAAATTTATTGTGAACTTAGCATTACCAAGCAGATACTCAACTCAGTCTCATGATATTGCTAATAAGCTTACATTAAATTTATACTTATCTCAGCCAACGATATCATGCGACGGTACGCTTTAGGTAGATTTGTATTTCCAGAATAGTAAATCTACCACCAAATAATAAAAAAATACAAAAAAAAAATGTTCACGGAGTCAAGAGTGGTGCGACGACGAGCGAAACCAGGAGGATGAGGGTGTTAAGTGAACTGCGAACTAACAGTGTCCGAAGCCGAGCGAGCAAAGCGAGCGTGCCGCGGCAGCGGCTGGCGAACGCCAGAGCCGACTTCTAAAGATGGAGCAATTTTTTTATGTCCAATATGTTTTTTAAGTAATCCTTTTCATATTATGTGGTGGTACAATTTTGGTGAACTGCGAACTAACAGTGTGCGAAGCCGAGCGGGCAAAGCGAGCGTACCGCGGCGCGGCAGCGGCCGGCGAACGCCAGAACGGACTTCTAAAGATGGAGCAATTTAAAAAAAAATGACCGATATGTTTTTTAAGTAATCGTTTTCATATTATTTGGTGGTACAATTTTGGTGGCAGATCTATTAGGTATTCGAGTGGCCAATCTTATTAATTAGGTCATCGACTTGATATTTATATTTATTTGGTGATCGGTTAAATTATACCGATAAACAAATAGTTACATACCTACCTGTTTTGTCCCTTTTCTTATGAAACCGAAAAAAAAACAATTGTGTCCAAACAGACACTAAACACCCATGTGTAATATTATAATAATATAAGTCCTCTAAAACGTGTTCAAAAACGGTAGGCAATGGCTAGCATTACCACAACCGATTTTACTATGATAAGCTTTTTATGTGTGGCAGTAAAGTAATTTTAACTTTACATGCTCAACTATTGATGTGTTATGAGTTTTGATAACATAATGTACACCTGCACGCTCCCGCGCGGCCGCCGACAGCCCGACACGCGCCTCCTAGACCGCCGGTACAATTTAATCGAGTTGGCCATGGCGGTGCAATGGCGGCCATTTTATGGTTTCGGAATACGGCATTTAGGATAAATAATATGAGTGTAGATAAAGCAGTGTATGCAACTGTACGTAATTAGGACCCTTATTACGTAACAGTTACATAAACTACTATTATTAACGACTACTGCATTGGAAAACTTGTTAAAAAACGCTTCTTTTTTTTTAGGAAACCCCAACGACAAGATCCTCTACGGGCGTCCAAACAAGCGTCGTAGCGCGTCATTCCCTGCGCCGCGCTCCCTCGACCGTCGCCACTCGCTCCGCATCTTCGGCTCGTCCAGCAAGTACCTGCAGCGCTGCGCGTCCACCCGCAGTCTGCACCACAAGAACAACAACACGACCGACAGCTCCTCGTCCACCGACTACCCTCCTAGCGTTGAATCTGCGTCGCCTAGTAAGATTTGCAGGCCTGTTGCCCCGTCTCTAGCGTATAATAGTAGTACATTACAGCAGAGGCCGGGAAAACACGGATTTCCGGCCAAGTAGGTATAGACACGCCGAGGCATGTATAGTGATTTTCTCAAACATGCAATGAAATAAAATAAAAAACCAAAAGGACAATGTTTTATTCAATCTAAAAAGCGACCATGAAGTAAAAATTAAAAAGTTAAAATGAGCTGTTCGTAAAACCTGCCGCCATCTTTGACGCTGTCTGAATGAGGTTGGACGTTGAAACAAAAAAAAAGTTACTTTGCAGGCCTAGGCCTGAAAAGTTGTATGAAATCCCATTTCAGGCCGCCTCGAGATGCTGCGCCCGAAAAAGGATACTTCCGAGTAACCGGATAAGGAACGTAAAGAGAATATTTCATTGCATGTTTGAGAAATTGTTATTTATCATTGAGGAAGCGGCCACGCCTGCCACACACTCTGCATATTAGCTGGTCCAGCTAGTACCTGCAGCGAGCGCTACGCGTCCACCCGCAGTGTGCACACAAGCATAACAACACGATCGAAAGCTCCTCGTCCACTTTGACTGTCTTCCTAGCGTCGCCTAGTAAGATTTGCAGGCCTATTGCCCCTCTATAGGAGTAACATTCTGCACCAGATCAACCTAGCCCCAAATTAAGTAAAGCTTTTAATTGGCTACCATAGGTGACAATATTAATAAATGCTTATTTACGTCCATAAATACTGTAGGTACGTGTAATGTTTTAAAAGTGATCTGAGGCTGTTTGCAAACTGATCTGAAAAGTAATGAGTTTTGGCTAAATTGAAAAATGATCAATCAACTACCTACCGTAATTTGAATTTTAATCTAACACGATAATTCTATTATCTCCTTTACTATACTACTAACGCGGTTGTTTCAGAAAAAGCGTCCCTGCTGTCCCGCTTATTCAGACGAAGCGGCCGCAGCAAGCAGGCGCGGGCGATGAGCACCTTCTCTGCTCAGTTCCCCCCGACCGAGTGGTTTAACTCTAAGGCAGTGCACCTGCACTGCGTGGCTACACAAACCAACTCTAAGGTACAGTACCTATCCCTTAGCCTACCTTCAAGTCTACAACTACTTATTCGATCCCTGTTTCGCCAACTTGATCAATTTACTGTTTATTTCCCAACATCAACAGTATCATAGGCTAGACACGAATCTAGAAAGAAACGACGAAGCGCCTTGAGAAAAGATAGTTTCAGCCGTTTGTCTTATCTTGGTGGGGACTACTAACTACTACCATCCATGGGTAGATGAATGTCTGTCAAATGTGATTTATGAAGTTTGTAGAAAGAGACCCTGCAAATAACTGAACATTGCAGTCACCTTTTTTACGTTTATTAAATGATTGATTAACTACCCAGAACTGTTGGAATATATAAGAAATTGAGAATGCAATTATTAGGTAACCTAAGTTTGATATATGAAACATAGAAGTAATGCATTGATTTGTATTTCCAGGAGTCACTGCAGAGTCAAACATCATACGTGTCATCATACTACGACGGTTCAGAGATCAGCAATCGGTCGTCCACGCTACCGCGCCGACACAAGCGGCACCTCTCCACCGAGTCCGGCCTCGCGGGCTCCGTCCACTACGACCACTCCCCGGTGCGCCACTCCAGCCCCAGCTCCGGCAGCCTGCCCCGCTCCAATCTCAGCAGGAGCTCCACCAATAAAACTATGCTAGATCACTTCGGATCCCCGCAACGAAACAGCGACCCTAAGCTCCGGGACAGCCCAAGCGGTAGCTTGAGAAGAGTCGACTACGCACATTCAGACCACATCATGTCCACAAGCGGTCCCTCTAGCCTCGAAAGCACTACCACAATTCGAACCCCAAGAAAAGAATCCAAAAACGGATCAGAACAAAACTCACCCATGAAAAGAAACTATCACACGAGTGGCAGCAGCGGTCACTCCAGTTTAGAATCCCACATATCAGACCGCACGCTGAAACCGTCCCCTGGTCACAGCAACGCGCCGGGCCTGAGCAGAGCGCAGTCACTTGTCAAGGTTCAAAGTTTGCAAAGCTCGCCTAAAAGCCTGCACAAATACAGAAACAAACCACCGATGGTTGGCGGCGAAACAAAAAATGGTAAAATTTCTCCCAGAACTTCTCCAAAAAACTGCCCGAGTACCCCCAAGAAAACGGCCACGCCGCTGCACAACAAAGCTTTAGGTCCGAAGGCAGAGAGCCCCTCTCCCACCATGATGTCGTCCGCTAACGCCAACAACTCTATTACGCTTAAGGTTACCACGAACACGATTTCTCAAAACGGTGGCACTAACACTAAAGTTTACGTGCAAAATTCACCCGTAAGGTCCGTAATCACGTTCGAAAATGGAAAAGTTACTGAAACAAGCAACGGCAGCAATATTTACATCATCAATGATGATAGGCAAGTTGTTTCTGTGTCGCAAAATGGTGTCGGGAACCAGACGGCAAAAAACCCAACTGAAACCTCATTCGAAACTTGTGTTGAGAAAAACAATCAGCTCTATCAAGATACAGAACCCATGAAAGTTCAAGAAAATAAGTTCAATAAAAATTCAATAAACGATACTGGTATGAACAATAACCGCAAGTTGTCCTTGCAAATTGGAGCCACAAATAACAACAGTTTCATATACAAAAATCAACTGAACAATTCGAGTGAGGTCGCTTCAAACCCTGCATCTCCAGCTATTCATAACAACATAAACAACCTAGACAACACCACTAACAGCAACCCTTCCACTCCAACTAAAAGCTACGATAATATTATAGGATCTTTGGGAAGCCTGAGGTATCAAAAAAACTCTCTGACATCAGCTAATGGCGGACTACAAACCAATATAAATTCAAACAGCGAGTTGAAAAGCGTCGATTTGCTGAAGAAAGCTGCAGCATTACAAATGCTGAACGGACTTCCAAACGTAAACAACAGGATGAGCTCCGACTCAATTGCCAATCTTCTTTCTAAAGGAGTTGAGAAACCAACCGTGCTGGGCTCCGAGCCCAACTTGGCTTTAAAAAATCAAGACACGATTAAAGATATCAACACATCGACGGAGAAGATAAATAGTTTGGAGAATAAACAGAAGAGATACAGCCTAAGCCAGGAAAGTAAGAAAGATAAACAGGATTTCTATAACTTCCCTAGCTTAAGTGACTTGAGCTTTAATTTCACTAGTTTAGCGGCACAGAAGATATTAAAAGGGGTCAGTATAAACAGTGTGGATACGCTGGTGGAGCTGAACATGGCTGCGACGACGGAAAAGCAGAATAATCGCGACGTCGCTGCCGTGTGCACCGACTTTGGTCTTGTATAGTAGATGTAACACTTGTTCATTTTGTTAAAATGTAAAATAGTAGCCTTTAACATTATAAATAAGTTAGTGGTGTAACTTATTCATAAATACTTTATAACAAGCTTTAGATACGCACTACACGTAATATTTAGTTCAAACCTGTACTCATTTTAAGAATTTGTACTCCTCAACATTTTTGAACTATCTTTTACTGTATCTTACTAAAAATGGTTTTGAAACTACTAACTCGTCAACAAAGCGTACGCATTATCGTAACAATATTCATACGAAACGTGTATTATCTTTAAACATAATCAGTAAATTCTTAGTTTTTAGCTCACTTTAAAGTCATCGGGACAATAAAATTTTCACCATGTGAGTGAAGGTGGCCTAAATCAGCAATATTTCACAGAAAACTAGTGCCTATATTGTAGTAATAAGATTGAATTTCCCCCACACCGTAACTTCCATTCTCCAACGTCTTGCACCTAATATTTATCACACCTATCCTATAATTAGCTTACAATTCCCTGCAACAGCACTTGAAATTGTGCCATCACAGAATCCAGTGTGAAAGATGAGTACAAACTAGAATACCTGTCACCATTCAGTGAACCAGAGTCCATCCACCATTGGGAATTTATAAGAGTTTAATTAATCAAATGTCATGTTTAAGTGCCATAAATAAAATCATAGTAGAATGCATGATGTAGTTGAGCTGGTAAAAGATTGGTGTCGAAAATTGGTATCTGTAACATTAGATCTGCATGTGCCATCTGAGTCACAAAATCAAGGATATTTTACCTCAACATTTATACAAGGTGTATTTTGTTAGACCAAGATATATTATGATTGTAAGAAAAGTAATAAAAACCTAAAGTAAATAACAATGTACGGTAACAGGTAGTTTTCTGTTCTTTCAATCTCAAGTCTATAATTACAGTTAAAATAATAAAAAAAAAATCTGATACAGAATTTACTATAAGTAATTAAGTACCTCCTTGAAAGGTCTGTTAACGATTGGCTGATGACTTTTATACATTTGAATTTCTACCTTGTCATCGTGAACAGAAAGTCATCATTACAAGCATCACACCATTTGGTGCCGTGTTTTGAATATTGACATTCCTTTGTTTGTTTTAAGGTTTAAGGTAGAATAACAAAATAAAAAACGTACTGTCAATTCTGTCAAGTTACGCCATTCAAAATAGACCTTTTCGAAGAATTAATTAAACTGGAAATCGTTTTAATACCTTAATTTGGTCCTGAATTCGTATATCCGAACATGCCCAATCCCAGAAGGTGTGCTTTATTTGATAAATGTGTTGATCCTGAGGACCTAATTTCAGCAGGTTAACTATTCCTGGCAGCCCTATATTCACCTAAGGGCAATGAGACCTCCTTGGAGAAAATCCGCCACGAGATATACTCAAAATCCCTCATAAAGCCAACTTTCAATCTGGCCTCTCTACCCCCAACAAATGCAGTCGAGTTTAACCCTCTTTAATATGGAATGGATTGATGTTTTCCGTCGGACCTACCGTTTTCGAGCTACAAGCAAAAAAACGGGAATAAAAGCAAACATTTCGCAGCTGCCAATAGCTAGGTATGCACACCTCCTGGGATTGCGCAAACTCTGATTACAAGCATTTAAGACCAAATGAAGCTGGAAATTAATTCCTGTACATTCGATTGGCCCAAGTCCAAACTTAAATATATAAAGATATTTCTAAACCATCATAAGATTTCGAGTGGAGTAAAAAAGCTTTGATTTTGTGAACCACATTGAACATGCAGAAACATAAAAGGGTAATATTTATTAATTAGGGAATGTAATCGGAAGTCAATGCATAGATCCTAGAATAAGTGTTCCATAACGCCATTTGTAAAAATGTATTAACAATAAAAGTTGATGCTTTTAAGTTTTGTTTTATTTTTATGCTCAATGCTCCATTGGTAATTAATCTGTTTAGGTACCTACTATAAAAGCGATATAGAAGTAACTATATATTAAAATAGCTACTATAATATCATTCAGTGACTTATATTTTATAAAAGTATGGGGCTGAGAAGTTTATAAGAAATAGGACAATATTATTTAGTGACTTAAATAATTTTAAACAAAAAATAACCGACTTCACTTAGCATCCACCTTTCCAGAAGCAAATGCACGAGCTGTTGTAAAAAATACTCAAATCACTGTAAGTGTGCCTATAATAGTTGAAGAGTTCCCTCGATTTCTCCAGGATCCCAGCATCAGATCCTGACCTGGTTACAATGGGACCAACTGTGAAGTATACTCTATCAAACAAAAAAATTATTTTCGAAATCGGTCCAGCCGTCTTCGAATAATCGGTGAAGATACATAAAAAAAAGCAAAAACAAAGATCCCGACGAATTGATAACCTCCTCCTTCGAAATCTTGAAGTCGGTTGAAAACGTCTTGCTTTCATATCCGCATCGTCTGCATAGCTTTCTTCAAGACATACATATCGTAATGAAGCCAATATTTAGCATATCAAGCATTCCCATAACTATGACTAATTTTAATCCCCTTGAGATACTACTTCAATGACAACCATTAAAATGAATAGATATTAATATTAATACATATAAGACCATTCATTCATTACGTAACCCGATTTAGAGTGGAGGGAGGGAGGTCAACCATGTCTTATTTTTTCTTACGTAACGGGGGTCAGCATAATACTAAAAAAGAAAGGATTGCATAAATAGGATTTGTTAGATGAATATAGCGAACGCATTATTCAGTTGCAGCAAATTTTAAAGTCGCATTTTTTAGCGAAGCAAATTTTCATGTTCCGTATATTTTGCTAACGCCTTATTTAGTTGCTGCAAATTTTTATGTCGCATTTTTTAGCGAAGCAAATTTTCATGTTCCTTATATTTTGCAAACGCCTTATTTAGTTGCAGCGTATTTCAGGAACGCATACTTTAACAAAGCAAATTTTCATGTTAGTTATATTTTACAAACGCCTTATTTAGTTCGAGTGGATTTCAGGAATGCATCATTTAACGAAGCAAATTTCATGTTAAGTAGTTATATTTTGCAAATAACTCATCCCATCAAAACATTACATATAATTAGATTAGAACTTGTCCAACTTTACTATAAATTATATTGCACTATTTGATGGCACTATATGAATGGGCAAATCGAGCTATATGGACTAGACGACCCTGGGTTAGGATATCGAACAAATCAAATAAATATGAATCTTTAAACTTACGTTTCGTAAACAAAAGCATAGAATAAGGACATAGGTACATCTTTCACAAAGGTAAATATGCGTTATAAAATCAAATAAATGTTTACAATTATTTAGACCAAGTAGTTTTCCGTTTGAAATTCTCGTTCACGTTCCCTATACGTCCTAGGTAAACAGGGTGGAAAGTAACTATGGGCCCTGAAGGGGAACTACCTTAAATTAATTAGTTACCTTATTTTACTGAAAGAAAACATTATTATATTTGAAAAAAGAAACAAAACTGCATTTCAAAATACTCTTCCCACAACCAGGAATCGAACCGGCTAATATACGAAATAAAAACATTGTGTATTTTTATCACGTCGACAAACAAGGTTAATCATAAAGATTGAATCTCTCTAACAAACATTATAAAGGCCGTAGCAGGATAAGGGAAGAAAAAATGCCCTTTTATAATTAAGTGCAGTTTTTTTCTATAGTTACTTACATCTAGTAGTGCAATTGTGCAAAAAAATAAAATCCAAATTTATGAAATATGATATTACTGTATAAATAAAAATTACAAAAGGGCATTTTTCCCCTTATCCTGCTACGGCCTTTAATGAAGGGAAAACCACTATATCAAAAGTTATTTGAATGGGGCCCAAAAATGTATTGATAATCAAGAATTTAAAATGAGCTAACTAAAGAATTTAAGGTAGTTTAGGCAGTTTCCGTCTAGGGCTCATATAATCTTTCCACCCTGTAGGTACCTATACCTAGTATGGCCTGCGGGTGACAAAATGTATGAACTGACAGGTGACTCGATAAGTCAGGTTAGTGCCCGCTATTCACTATTGCCGAAAACAATCGAGACATTCGTGCCATTCTTTCTAAACTTCTTGTAGGATTGAGAGGGACAGCACGCACACATCGGCTGTGCTCGGCAAGAGTGAGAGAGTAGAGCAGGCTAGAATGAGTCTAATCATTATTACGGTGCCGGCCTTATACATTCTGAATCATAATGTGGATATATAATTATGAATTCATACTCTGAAATCTGGGCCCGACCTCACACAATCTGAATCAGATCCATCTGAGAAATTAGTAATTCGAAAAGATGTGTGTAGACGGTAGGTAAAAAATATTTCGGGAGCACCTTTAGCTAAAAAATGAGGCTAATAAATAATAAGAACATAAATCAAGCGTTGGCTAAAAACTGCGATTACTGAAATTTGCTGCAAATAAATAAGGCGTTTGTGATATTAATCTACTAATAAATTATAATGACATTAAAAAATCGTTCGCTTAAAAATGCGATTACTGAAATTTGCAGTAAATAATTAAGGCGTTTGCGATATTAATCTACTAATAAATTATAAGGCCATAAAATAAGCGTTCGCTAAAAAATGCGACTTAAAAATTTGCTGCAGCTGAATAATGCGTTCGCTATATTCATCTAACCAATCCAATAAACCAACGTTTCTCGTCTAATTTCATAAAATAAAAATTATGATTACAACTAACTATTTTACATTGATTACATATTGTACCTTAAGATTCTTCAAAAAAGGAGTTAGAGTTTAAAGGGTAGGCAACGCGCATGTGAATCCTCTGGGGTTACAGGCGTCCAAAGGCTACAACAACAGCTTACCATCAGGCGGGCTGTATGTTTATTTGCCACCGTCGTCGTGGTATAAAAAAAGATACATTGTCTCGCGACTCGCGTAATAAATATGAAACCTGAAAAGGAATAACGGAACCCTTATAGGATCACTCGCTTGTCTGTCTGTCCGTCTGTCACAGCCAATTTACTCCGAAACTACTGGACCAATTGAGTTGAAATTTGGTACACATATGTAAGTCGCTGACCCAAAGACGGACGAATAACGTAAATTAATGAATTTTAAACATGAGGGCCACTTTTGGAATGAAAGTACTCATTAGGAGCATCTCGAGTATATTTAATTTAAGATAAATAGGTTTGAAGTTATTTAAGAAAATAGGCGAAAATTGACCATTCCCCCCCCCCCCCTCACTCCGAAACTACAGGGCCGAAAATTTTGAAAAAAATACAATAAATAGTGCTTTGCCTATAGATTACATGAAAACGTATAAGAAATCTATTGTCGAACGAGCGGAGCATAAGCGAATCAAGTTCTTACAAACAACTTCTAACTAGTGGGACGTCTCGGCATTTCGATGGCTTTTTGATTTTGAAAATTTGTTCCGCGATAACTTTAGTAACGCTTTTCTGATCTTCATGAACTTTGTTAGGGTTGGGGTTAAACCAATAAGTAGTCCTCGAACTCAGAACTCGCGATTTAATTGCAAACGAGGTGACCAATGTAACAAGACCTTTCTGATGATTTTTTTCGCCTTCTAGCTCCTCAACTCATTGATTGATCCTGCTCATATACAAACTCTCAAATATATGTAGGTATCTCTGCTACAACCCCGACAAATTTTATAAAGATCAAACAAACATTACTAAAGTTATTACGGAACAAGCCCTCAATATCAAAAAGCCATCAAAATGCCAAGATGTCCCAGTAGCCGTAAGATGTTTGTAAGAACTTCACTTCGCTTACGCTCCGCTCGTTCGATAACCAGCGTATTATGCACTTTCCTCGCGTAATGTTTTTTTTTACAGGCTCCACAGTCCACAGGGCATAATCTTTTTGCTGTCAATACACATATGCATATTGACACATCTTAACATATTGTTATTATTCTCTTTGTTGACACATGGATTTTTTATGACACATATGTCACTAAAATATTTCATGAACAAAAAGTGGAAGTGATTCAGATAACTCTCTCAATTGGCTTGAAACAATGGTAAATTGCGATTCCTCAGATGTTAAGGGTAATTATAAATATCACCTTGCAAACCACCAGCAAAGCAGAGTTGGGCACACTTGATTAAAATCGGTGATTGATTACTAATCATCGCTGATTGAATAACCGCTGATTAAATCATAACATAAACCAATCAAGTGATTTCGCCATGAGTAAATCATTAACGACGGGCGCTGATTGATACTAAAGTAACGCTAATCAACTAAGGCTAATCATGATTTGTTCAATGTGATTGACGAATATATGATTAGAATGTTCTTAAGCTGATTTATGTTATAACTAGAATAAGGCGGCGTGTATCACATACGGCTGCGAAACTTGGGCCCTCAACAAAGAACACAGAGACAAACTTCAGTATTGTCAAAGGTCAATGGAACGCAGTATGACAGGCACAAGAAAAAAAGACAGAGTATGGAACGAACACCTAAGACAGAAAACTAAAGTGACCGACATAGTGACTAAAATAGACCAGCAGAAGTGGAGGTGGACTGGCCACATGCAAAGGGAAAAACAAGATAAATGGAGCAAAATAGTGACTTATTGGTACCCCAGAGATTCCAAGCGATGTCAGGGAAAACCTTTAAGACGATGGGAGGACGAACTTGTACTCACAGTGGGCCCTCATTGGAGGAGAGCGGCACAGGACAGACTACACTGGAAAGAGCTGGAGGCCTTTGCCAAGTGGCACACTGAAATTAGAGACATACTCTAATCCAGAATAAAGGGCTAAATAGATAGATAGATAGAATAAGGCGTCTGTTCTGAATTTCACATATTGAATTAAATAAAAATAAAATAAAATAAAACCAAAATCAAAATCAAAATAAACATTAAAATATAGCAATTTATCCAAAAAGTATGTACCCATACTCAATAAGTACCTAGGTACCGCCTCTGTTCCGTCAGGTTCCGAAAGTGATGGAGCTAGTAGCTACGCAAAATCTAATCATATCATCTAATTAACTAAATCATTAGTTTAACTAAGCATTCTGTCTTACTAATGTAATCACTTCAGCTAATTATGAGTGAAACTAAAAATCAACATGATTTACTCATGTCGGTGCTCAATCAAGTTGAAAAGCACATGAATGCATTCGTAATCATGTTCAAGTGATTATGAGTACCATTCTCATTTTTAACTTTAGTTTCAATCACGTTAATTTTTGCCCAACTCTGCATCAAAGTAACTAAATTCTTAGAACAGATGGACGGATAAATTTTATGATTTTGGTATTCTAACCAACAATATAAATATCAAAAGGTCAGTGATTCTAAAATTAACTTGCAAAATTAAAATTATTTATTGCATAAAAATATAAAACTTTATTAAAATCTATAAGTAACATTAAAGTAAATTCACTTCGTATAATTCTATTTATTATCTAAGAGCAAGTTATTGTACTGTGCTCCATAACGTCACTTACTTGCGAAGGCTCGGTCTCTGTTTGGCTCTTAATAGAATTCAGCCAATCATCAGTGGGATCTATCTTAACTAATTCAGGATCTGAACTGTCACTCTTTTCATCTTCTGTAACGTTCTCACTGGCCATTTCTTTATTCTCTACGCAATCAGGCTCTAGCGGTGGCTTAATTGATTTAGATTCAATAATAACTTCTCTAAACTTTTTGGAAACTTCCTCAGTTCTAATGTTCACGTAACACACACAGTTCTCCGTGCTCGTCAACTGCTTCAGAGCTGCCTCTTCTATAGCCAAATCTTCATTCTTCTCTTTAGTTAATTCTTCGATAGTCTTATAAGAGTACATGTGGTCATCATTCGGACTTACATACTCTTCTAGAGTAAATATACTATTATCAAAATTAAGCTTTTCTAAATCGATTAAACCGTAGTTGCTTACATTTTCTAGAAGTGTGGACTCATTATCATAAGATATATGGATATTTTGAACACAGTTTCGCTTGCGATCTATGTCGTTTTGGCATTGTTTACGTATAGCGTCGAGCTGCCTCAGCGTCTTCAGTTCTCTCGCCTTTAGAGAAGCGTAAATGCGGGCGAATGACTGTTTTACTGTAGATTTTAGCTAAAATGAAAGACACATTTTCTTAAAAAGTTAAAAAAATAAGAAACTAACAAGATATTTGTGTTAAATTACTTACGTTTTCAATATTATTATCAAAATCATCTGGGTCACTCGCCATGTTTACTTTTGTATCGTTTTTTTAAATGGTGTTGCTAGTTTAAACTACCATTTTCTTCTATTGCATTGATAGTTACTACATTATTTAAGGAATTTATAAGCGTTACGATTTTTCAATACAAATGATAGATAAAGCCTGACCAGAAATATAAGATCATTGTCAAGAGGGCGCTATTATTCTCATTTATATGGCAACAGTTCAGTATAGTCATAGAGCATATTATTCTCGATAGTATGACAGTGACATCTTGATTTGTTTACCTGTCAGCTCTGATGAAAATTTTAAAACTGTCACAGCGAAATAGTTTTATTTCCTGATCGTATTGTCGAACGAGCGGTGCGTAAGCGAAGCAAGTTCTTACAAACAACTTCTGGCTAGTGACGCGTCTCGGCATTTCGATGGCTTTTTGATTTTGAGAGTTTGTTCCGCGATTACTTTAGTAACTTTGATGGAGTTTTAGCAGAAATATATATAGTTTGAGAGTTCATATATGAGCAGAATTGATCAAGGGGTTATGGAGCTAGAGGTGAAAAACGATCTTCATAAGGGTCTTATTATATTGGTCAATGCGCTTGCTAGTAAATCGCGAGTTCTCAGTTCGGGGCGGATTACTAGTTTTGTAGGAGAATAGTCAACACAATTGATCAACAATGTAAGGAAAGTGCTGTCAAATTATTCGACTGAATTCTGAATTCTACATTAACTACGCGAGTAGACCTCTTTATATGACATAGTTATTTATTATCTCCCAAATAGAAATATGTTATAATCCTTGCAACACTACCGAAAAAAAAATAGTAGTATTGATTTTTCGTTTGACAAGTCGGCGGAAAACATCGCCTGTTTTCATCGTAAATGGATTAAAATAATTCGCGTTCTTTAAGAAGTTTGTGTAGTGTGCTCTGAATTGTGTCTGAACATCAAAATGAGTGAATTAAGACATCGAATAGGCGAAGGTGATAGAAACGACAAAGCGGACACTGCTGGAGAATCTGACCATGTAACTATGAATTCTTGTTTCTGTCCAAATTAGAAACCAGTTTTAGTTACAGCGTTTCTTATGTTACTGTTGTTTATTAGGTCGATTCGGAGGAAGAAAAGGTGTTAGAAGAGAAGTATGTGGACGATATGGCGAAGAACCTGCCTCAGGGCACGGATAAGACCCCCGAAATTCTGGACTCTGCTCTTTCCGGACTGTCTTCGAGGTAGGCCTGTGGTTTTACTCTATGAATGATATGTTTATTAAAATAAAAATATTGTTAACATTATAATAACGACAACATGTTATATCATTTAATTAAAAGGAATTTAAACCTTTTCCACTGAAGGAAAATGTCTAAAGTAATTAAAATTTTAAATGATCTAGGTACTATACTTACCTCATTACAATTTAATGTTTTGGATAACAATCTAGGTTAGGCAGTCATCAGTCCAGTCCAAATTGAAATAGTGGTACCTACTTGTTATTTGTAAATTATAAGAGTTCAATAATAGTAGTACCGGTCACATCTGAAAATTTGGATACATTGAATCTGACAAAAGCTAGATATTTTTATCACATTAAATGTATCCAAATTGTCAGACGTGACTGCACATAAGTTTTAAAACATATAATGCCATACATAACTTAATTAATGTTCTCTGAGGCTGAACCAGGGCCAGTTGCATAAGTTACAAGGCTGTTTTGCCTATAATTGTTATGTGTGTGAGTTTTTAACTGTGCATTTATATTTAGTTGTCCATCTAAATTGAATAAAAAAATGATGACTGTAATAGTAAGGTCAATGCGGCCATTTCCGTCTGGGGGATAATTCCGTACAGCTGCTTTTTAGGCCAAACAAGTATGCACTTGGTGACTCAATTGATACAGGGGTGACAGAATTAGATGTTGTTAGAAATACCCTGTTGTACGGAATTGACCTTATGTTACAAGTACCAGGTACATACTCAAGGCAGTCTTAATACGTGACGGGGCCCTAGGGCACTTTGAGAATCAAGGGCCCTCAGGCGCTCAATTAGGGACAATGTTGACTGTTAAAAAAAACTTTCAGGGCCCCCCTGGGGATGGGGGCCCTGGGCACGTACCCCGTGTGCCCTTATGGAAAAGACGGCCCTGCATACTTGGAAGAAATAATAAGTAAGAAAGCATAACATCTCCTGAACCTGGTGGCAGAGTAACCGGCTGGTCCAATATGGAAGCATTGGAACTCAATCCATATGGAATCTAGGCAATATTTATGGGTTATTTTAAGTACCTGTGTAGTTATTAGAAAATTAGTTTTTAGTATCTAACCTAGGATGTAAGATTTATGCTTTGTTACCTACTAACACTCTATGGACATGTCTGAATTAAATAAATTGAATTGAATAACTTTCTTTTCAACCGACTTCAAGATTTCGATGGAGGAGGTTACCAATTCGTCGGGATCTTGGTTTTTGCTATTTTTTTTAAATGTATGTTCACCAATTTATGAATATGACTGAACCAATTTGGATTTTTTTTTGTGTAAAAGAGTATACTTTACAGTTGGTCCCATTATACTCAGGTCAGGATCTGATGAAGGTATCCTGGAGATATCAAGGAAATATTATACGCACACCTATAGTGCTTCTAATATTTTTTACAGTAGTTCGGGCATTTCCTTTTTCGAAAGGTGGAGGCTAAGTGAAGTTGGTTCTTTTTTGTTTAAAATTATTAAGCAGTCATGTAAACAAAATGTTAATCTATATTATGTAGATGGCGGAACTGGGTGATCCGAGGTATCTTCACTTGGCTGATGATCGGAGCCTTCTGCCTTCTCATCTATGGAGGTCCTCTTGCCTTGATGATTACGGTAAGTAGTACAACTATCTTAAAATATAAATGTAACGATAATAAAATTACGAAAGGTGAACTAAATGTCAGATGGCGTTCTACCAATCAACTCCCTAATAAATAGATATTAACAGGAATAGGTTTGAAATTTATTACTTTCAATTTTCTCATAAACTGTTATTACCTACCTACTACTAGGTATATGACATACATAGATACATATATTAGTATATAGACGGAGAGCTAGCCACGTCAGATATAGCACAATAATGAGAGCAATGAAACCCCTCTAGCCAGTTTGTTATACTATGCTTATTTATAGATCTGGGCATCTGGCAGCTGTAAAGTGGTGAACCTAGAGTTCTGGGTTTGATGCAATATTATGCGAAATGTTATAAATAATTATAAAATTGCCAAAAGTTTCTGTTGGGGGAAAGTAGTGCCTAACGACGTATAATGTAATTCATAGTTTGTCGCCTACTGTTTTTGTGTCCGTAATAATACGCAATGATTTTTGTTTTAATATTAAAATATAGGCCCTGTCCTTTATAGCTGAGACAACTTTGGTAGTTTATACCTATTTTGCTATTACTATTTTCCAATTCTAAAATTTTGCTATTCTGTCACTGACCTCAACCCATTAAGAACTGCCAGATGCCTGGATCTAGCAATAACGATAGTCTAGCAATCTAACCAGACGGGTTTTGTTGCTTTCATTATCGTGTCATATCTGACACAGCCAGCTCTAAGTCCTAAGTCATAAGAGCCCACGACACTAAACCTAGTTCGGTAAGTCTCCTAGATGACATATATAATTTATGTAATTGTAAAATTAGTACTTGTAACTGTATGAGGTGTGCAATAAAGAGTATTTATTATTATTATTACAGTTAGTTGCATAACTGAGTCAATATTAGTACCTTAGTAAAATGTAAATAATTTGATAACAATCAAATTTACATAAAAGTTCTAAACGTAAAATATTAATCCTTGGGTACCGCTACAAAACTGCCTCACAAATTATTTTCTTCCGACTTATACATTTTTCTCAATTTCATACCGAAAACTGTAAAATTTCACCTAATTAATTTTTCCCATTATTTCATTTTTTCTTAGGCATTCCCAATTCATTTAAAGTAAGGAATTCTACGACCATTATTTTAGTAATCAATTATTTAAATCAGGCTTATTTTTGTAATTAGTTACTGGCGATGCATAGTCAGGTGCAAAACTGAGTCAAGGCAAATGGCCGAACAAATTTCTCGTTAGTTAATTTTTGTAGCGGACTTCATTCTGAGATAACCATAAAAATACGTGAGTGATATAAAAGTCATACACCTCATTTTCAAGGGTATATAATGTACTATTTCAACTAATTGTCTTACCTGGTTGTGTAAAAGAAAAATATAAATATTGGGTTAAATAAAAAAAAGTAGTTTAACAGTATTTGGTTCAAAATCATGGATGAATAAAAAAATCAAAATTGTGAATGCAATGAATTGAAATTGGCTTTTCATATGGATACATAGCTGACACCGAGACGAACAAATATAACCTGAAAGTTTTTATTTTTTCCGTAATTGATCAGACTTATCTTCATTTAACGATGTCGGTGCAAAACTGAGTCAGTACCATATATTATCTAATAGAGAAAATGTTTATTTTTATCTACAATAACATGATAGGTTAGTAAGTTTATTAGCGTTGTTACCAATTAATAATAAAATAGTAACTTAATAACTAGCCTCTTCTGAAATAATGAAAGAAGCATGTCAAAGTGATGCACATTGGTTCAGTTATGCAACTAACTGTATATATATATATATATATATAATTAGTTACGTCTTCAATAGGGGAACACGAAATGGCGGTGCTGCAATGCAAAACACCTGGCGGCGTATGTAAAAAATGTTTTTGAAAAAAACATAAAAAATCCGGTTTCTAGTATGATAAGACTCCCGGGTTTCCATTGTTTCCGTAGAAAGATACGGATCCTTTATTCATAATCATGCGATAAACGTGTCCATCTTTCACCCGCTGACGATATCCTATTAGCCGAGTTATTCGTGCTTACCGTAGTAACAATGAACTAGACTAGATTCTTAAACTCGACTCGGCTGTAGAATCTATTTATAGCTTGAGTGTTTACTCTTTGTTAAATCCAATATACAGATAGATATCACGCTTTTACGTCGTGAATCAGTGTATTAAAGGTTGAACACGCCAAAACTTGGGCACGCAAAATTTGTTTTTAAACCAGTTTGAAAATAAATAACTACATTATGAATACCACATTTAATGACAAATTTAATGAATTCTAAAATCACATTTTTATTTTTAATTAATGTTCACACAGTAAGCCATAGATCGAACTTTTCTACGCACACGGCTCATAAGACTTTGCACCCTCCCTTTAGAAAAGATTTTTGTCACCCAGGTCCATTTTTTTGTAGCTCAGGGACCGATTTTACTTCTCCGCCTTTCTTTTTAGGGTTCCGTAGCCAAATGGCAAAAAACGGAACCCTTATGGATTCGTCATGTCTGTCTGTCTGTCTGTCCGTCCGTATGTCACAGGCATTTTACTCTGAAACTATACGACGTATCTGAATAAAATTTACAAATAAGGTGTATTTTGTATGCAGCTACTTAGTTATGTAGTTAAATTTGAAAAAAAAAATATTTTTAGGGGGGCGCTCCATACAGGTAACTAAATTTAAAAAACAATTTTTTTGCCAAATATCAACGTGTGACACATCAATCGATAGGTCTTTCAAAATAACATTGAGGTCTCATTGACTATTTTGTGATTAAGTGAATATTTTCTGAAATAATCGCTTCGAAAGTCAGAAAAATTGTGTAGCCCCCCCCCCCGTAACTTTTGAACCGTAAATTCAAAAAATATGAAAAAATTTGAAGAGATGCGCCTTATCATATACTTTCAACGAAAATTGTTTTGAACATTATCGGTTCAGCCATTTTTGAGTTATCTCCAGAATACTTCTTCCATAGGCATCAGATACGACCTTTTGGTATTAGTTCGGTTCTTATTCCATTGAAGGTACGGAACCCTCCTATGCGTGGTCCGACACGCACTTGGCCGGTTGTTTTAGAATTCCTTTCATAATACTCCAGTACTCTTCAACAGGCCGCAGTTCTGGACTATTTGGCGGATTGCATATTTTGGGTACCACCATGATCCTGTTAGCGTTATACCATTCCATAACTGATTTTGCGTATTGGAAACTGGCTAGATCTAGCCAAAACAGCGGTGGTGAGGCATGCTGTCTTATAAAAGGCAGCAAACGCTTCTGTAAACAATCTTTCCGAAAAATATCGCCGTTTATTGTCCCGGTGGTGATAAACGAGCGACTTCTTTTACCACAGCTACATATTGCCTGCCAAAGAAGGTATTTTTTTGGAAATTGCCCTCTTTTTTGATTCAAAATCTTTAGGAGTATCTGTTCGAGATTTGCTAGTATAAAACTCTTGACCAGGTATTTGTTCAAAATCCAATTTTATATACGTCTCGTCGTTCATCACCGCGCATTCAAATTTTGTAAGAAAATCTTCATAGAGTTGTCGCGACCGTGTCTTTGCGGATAAGTTCTGTTTTGAGTCTCGATCTGGTGCGGCCTGGGCTCTATAAGCCCTCAGTCCTGCCCTCTGTTTCACTTTTTGAACATAGGGCTGAGACATTTTCACTTTTTTAGCAACATCACGAGATGAAATCGTATGATTTGAGACAAAAATCTTTACAAGACTCTTTCCTTTTTAATATTCTTGACTCCCTACAACCCACCACTCTCTAGCTTTCTATCTATTGTCAAGCGTTCACGGAAAGTTTTTAATACGTGACCAACCGTAGATTGTGGATATTTCAGCCTTTTCGCGATATCTCTGTAGCTTAACATGGGATTTTTTACATGTTCGTGCAAAATGCGTTCACGTTTTTGATGTTGTACGCTCGACATTTTGCCAACGAATAAATAAAAGAAAATAAAACTCATCGTTTTTATAGCCCAGTTGCTTGTGAGAAAATGGTTGTTTAAAAAGTTTGAATATATGCATTTTTTTAATAACTATAGCTATTTTTACATGCCCAGGTTTTGGCGTGTTCAACCTTTAAGTTCTGAATAGAATACAATACAAATAAAAACGTAAAGAGAACATTAGAAGAACAACAAAATCATTGTGGGTATTTGAGTAAGACAGGAAAGACCGTCTATTCTGCAGTCTATACAAATATTCGTGCCTCGTGGTTGACAGTACGTTAGTATGTCTTATGTTAACTGAATTGTTAAGTTTTAATCAGCGTTGCCGCATAATGTATTGGGCCGCACAGCGCCATCCAATTTAAATAGAAAAGTGTGATTATCTCGAAAACCAGAGGACTTTTACTAACCTATAAGTCCATTTTATGGATCGGTTTAAGGGGCCCAATTGTTGGTTAGAAGGTTATTCATTATACCTGCAATGTTTAATGCATAAACACAGATTTTTATCTTGTTTTCAGTGGGTTCTCAATTCGTCGGGATCTTTGCTTTTGTTATAGTTTTTGATGTATGTTCACCGATTATTCGAAGACGGCTGGACCGATACTTTACAGTTGGTTCCATTGTAACCAGGTCAGGAGTTGATGATCGGGTCCTGAAGAAATCGAGGGAACTCTATAGTAATTTGAGTGTTTTTTACAGTAGCTCGGGCATTTGCTTTTGGAAAGGTGGTGACTAAGTAAAGTCGGTTCTTTTTTGTTTAAAATTATTATATTTTCCTCAATAAGGCAGGTCTAATGCCCAAGGTCGCTCGCCCGTTTTCCGGCTGAGATGCGTTTACACTGCCAGAACTGCTTCGGGCGACAATTTCTTCTCGAGGCTGCACGGCCTGTGTGAACCCTTCTAGAATCCTAGAACTTTGAGCCCAAGGAAAACATATTATTTTATAAAGCCCTTTTATAGCATTCCCATTTTAAATTTTTATTGCGTATATTATAAGCGCCGTCTAAGTGCCAAACTCTGGCTACGATTATTTATTAGACTTAAGACTCTATTATTCCATTATCTTTGGTGATAGGTAAAGACGGTATCGTGGCGATTACTACGAGGCGCTTAGAGGTCACTTGCACCTATCCAAATGATGTTTTCATGGGAGTTAGCCCGCGCCAAATTGATTGCGTAAAAGCCGTGGACAAACACGAATAGTGAACTAATGAGGGTTTAATGATAGTATAGCTTAGCGCTCTATGACGCGGCACAAAAACCCAATAAAAATCGGTGCCCAAGATCCGAAACCAAGGTGCGAAAACTGCGGGGTTCAGCTCCACACTTCGCGTTTGTATCTTCGTCTGGTTCTCGCACTAAATGTGGAGCTGCCTTCACTGCCTAACTGCCCATCAACGTGGTATAACTTTTTTTTAATATGACGCTATTCCCCCAGGTCCTCTGCGTGCAAGTGAAATGCTTCGAGGAGATCATCAACATCGGCTACGCGGTGTACCGGGTGCACGGTCTGCCGTGGTTCCGCTCACTCTCCTGGTACTTCCTGCTGACGTCGAACTACTTCTTCTATGGGGAGAACCTCATTGACTACTTCGGGGTAGTGATCAACAGGACGGTGAGTTTTTAACATGTACTCGTAAATCCACTTTGATCCGCTTAGTAAATTCATAAAATGTGTGCGAAAATATATAATTTAAACATTAAACTAAGTTACCTTTTACCTAGTACTGTCTATGAAAAGTACTATTATAAGTATACTCAATAGCTCTTAATTTTATATTTTATAAATATGTTACCTTATAAGTTTTATGCGATGTTATAGTTGTCTAATTGTATTCAAAATTGTTTGCATGCGGTGTTTACCTGTAAGTAATTGTGACATCATTCCCTAAAAATGTTAGCTTGTAAGTTTTTTAACAATCGATGGCAACAATTGTTGGTGACCCTTAATTAAATAAATTAAATAAACTCGTCAATAGGGATGTTGACATCGATGACGCAATTTTGCAGAAAAGAGGTGAAAATTGGGGTAATTTTTTTTATAAAAGCAAAAATAAAAACAATTTAAAACAGTATTAGGGTAAATCGCCAGTTACTGGCCACTGTCCAATAACTGGCCACCTCATACTAAAAACGAACTCTGCGTACCTACAAACAAAATTCATTTTAGTATAACGTGGCCAGCTATTGAAACCCTTCAGTTTCTACTTCAGCTTTGTTTGTAGGTAAACAGAGTTCATTTTTAGTACGAGTATCAGGTGGCCAGTTATTGGATAGTGGCCAGTAACTGGCGATTTACCCTATGCAGCAAAATTACGGAGCTTCTAACGGGAACGGTTGCCACTAGACTAGAGACGAATAAACGTAACTATGTTTTTTTGTCAATGTTAACAAATCAAATCAGTCAACGTACCTACTAGTAGTTAAGTCCGTGACTGTATCTACAGCTCATTTAGAATTTAGTATTATAATGTTATAGTATAGATCTTTTATATCATACAATACTCAAATGCTTATTTTAAAATCGTTATAAATAAAACAAACTAGAGAGTGAATATGACTGAAAATAATTAAATATAAATATAAAATATGTTCACAAATGTCAAGAAAAGTATTCGTGTAAACACAATTAATAATAAGTTTGTGATTATGCAGTGACACCTAATAAACCAGGGTATATGAACTAAAGCCCTTCTGAATAAATCAACAATAGGTACCTAGTGTAACGTCAAACTTGCTCGTGTAGGTCCTTAATGTCACGGCTATTATGGCACATAAAACAGTCTGATTTACACAGTTTTTAATGTTTTTGTAATAATCGCATGTAAATGATATTCAAAACATGGTAACTCCATCGCAAACGATCAGTCTAATAAAGACCGCGGTGCACGATCAGTCTAATAAAGAGTGCTGTCGATTGTAAACACCGTAATGATCTCGAGGATACTTATTTGCTCCGTTTTATTTACGACTGCTACGATTCACGGGCAGCTTATCGACATACTGTTGCCCCAGACAGCGAATTCAATCAGAGATTCTGGCGTTAACCGGACGCAGACAGTTGACAATCTCGGCGATATCTTGGATGGAGAATTCAGTACAAAAGTTGTCCGATTACTGGGCAGTGCAACAAAGAGACTAGCCGGAGCCATTGGCTCCGACGAAAACGTTCTCAACCTTTTGGATAAAAACATCCTAACATCAACGCGGAGAAGCTTCGTGAAAGACTACGACACCGGCCGTCGTAATGAAGACTGTCGCCTGAACGGCGTTCAACTCATCGCAAAGTATGGATACTCAGTGGAGACCCACGAAACTGTAACTCAAGACGGATATATCCTTACCCTGTTGAGGATACCTGGTGATGGACCGGTTGTGTTCCTGATGCATGGAGTGTTCGGAAGTGCTGACGATTTTTTGATATTGGGACCGGATAATAGTCTCGCGTATTTCCTGGCGAGAGAAGGCTATGATGTGTGGCTGGGTAACGCACGCGGCACTAAACATTCTCGAGGACATCGGTACTTAAAGTCATCTTCAGCCAAATTCTGGGATTTCTCATGGCACGAGATCGGATACTACGACCTTCCAGCGATGATCGATTACACTTTGAACAAAACGGGCCAAACGAAATTGAGATACATCGGGTTTTCGCAAGGCACCACGTGTTTCTGGGTGATGGCTTCTGAGCGGCCGGAATACAATAACAAAATATCTCTTATGATTGCATTAGCGCCGATAGGTTTCTTAAGCAACGTAAAGTCTCCCTTTGCCCGATTATTACAATACATTCCGATGACTTTAAACATGTTCTCTTCGGATGAAGGTGCAAACTTTACATGCGACGAATGTGTGGTGGTCAGGGAATGATGGAGTCTTTAATCTGCCGTTACGTCATGATGTTTGTTGCTGGTTTTAACCTGGAGCATTTGAACACAACGTCTCTGCCGGTAGTTCTCAGCCACTCGCCGACCAGTTCATCAGTAAAACAATGTGTCCATTACTCACAAGGAATCGTGTCGGGAAAATTTAGGAGGTTTGATTATGGCGTCATTGGGAATATGCAACGATATGGGTCCCGTTACCCGCCGGATTACGAACTATCACGTATAAGCGCGCCGGTCGCTTCATTTTATAGTGACGGTGACTGGCTTTCAGACGATCGCGACGTCGACAAGTTTTTGAGGAAATTGCCGAAAATGGTCAAAGCTTACAAAATTGAACGCCACAACTTTACACATCTTGATTATGTGTTTGCAAAAAATCCGAAAGATTTGGTTCACAAGCGAATAAGGAAATTGTTGTCTCGGTATGAATAACTTTAAGAACGTCATTTGCAAACTTAAATATAAAATAAAAACCGACCAAATGCGTGTATAATGGAGGGTTCCGTACCTGCTATTGAAAAAACTAATATTAACCTTAAAACTAATAATGCCTATCAAAAAAGGTTTTTGGGGATAACTTGAAAACGCCTTAACCGATAAAGTTCAAAACAATTTTCGTAGAAAGTATATACAATAATGTATCTTCAAAATTTTGTCATATAACGCTAGCAACATGCTGAGAAGAGACCATTTCGTGACACTTTACTCTACAATTATCTGTAATTTATTTGTTTTTTTCTGTAATGTCACGAATAAATATATTTCTATTTCTATTTTCTATTTCTATATTTTTTCTTCTCCGGTTCATAAGTTACGGGGGGGCACCATTTTTTAGACTCATGGATTATTTCTGAAAATGTTCACTTAAAAAACTGTTTAAAGAAACCTCAATGTTATTTTTAAAGACCTATCTATCTATTGATATGCAACACGTTGACATTTGGTAAAAAAAATATTTTGACATTTAGTTACATTACATGTATGGATGCCCCCCGTAAAATTATTCTTTGTAGAAATTTTATTACAAAACTAAGTACATCTGCATACAAAATACATCTTACGTTGAAATTTTATTCAGGTACGTCTAATAGTTACCGAGTAAAATGACTGTGACATACGGACGGACGGACTATAAGGGTTCCGTTTTTGCCATTTTGGCTACGGAACCCTAAAAACAATCATTCACTTTGTGGTGCTAAGGTTACTTATTCCTAGACTACCTACTAGTTAACTATAGTGATTATATTCTGTTCTAGATAACTACGTTACGTTAAGACGTCTCCACAGTAGGCGCTTAAATCGCGCCACACGTAACTGCCCTTGACATTGATAACGTATATTTATATATACACGTGGACGGAAGTCGTAAATTTATAAGTTAGTAATTTAGTATAAAAAGGTCGCCATGTTCGTACACCTTACAAGGTCGATTGGAAATAAATGGGTATGCATTTAAATAAAATATATTCTAAAATAAAATAATAAGACATGTCGAAGACGGTTGACGATATGATGTCAGTTGAACTAAGAGCTGGCCACGTCAGATATGACACAATAATGAGAGAAACAAAACAAAACCCATCTGGTTAGATTGCTATACTATCCTTATTAATAGATCCAGGCATCTGGGAGCTTTTAATGGGTAGAGGTCAGGGTGACAGACTAGCAAAGTTTTTGAATTGGAATAAAGTATTACCAAAATAGGTAAAAACGGCTGAAGTTGTCTTATTTATAGAGGATGGCCTATATTTTAACATTAGAACAAAAAAACATTGCGTAATATTTCGGAAACAGAAATAGTAGGCGACAAACTACGAATTACATTATACGTCGTTTTGGACTACTTTCCCCCCTCAGAAACTTCTGGCAATGATATGATCTAATTATATATGTAATTTTTCATAATACTGCATCAAAACCTTCAGATCTCTAGGATTTGTATTCTTAAAGTGGTTTGCATTCTTTGACCTCCACCACTTTACAGCTGCCAGATGTCCGGATCTAGAAATAAGCATAGTATAGCAAACAAACGAGAGGGGTTTCGTCGCTCTCATTATTGTGTCATATCTGACGTGGCTAGCTCTCCGTCTATATATTGATACACGTGGTCGGAGGTCGTAAATTTACAAGTTAGTAATTTGGTATATATTATAGGTCGCCATGTTCGTACATCTTACAAGGTCGATTGGAAAGAAATCGGTATGGATTTAAATAAAACATATCTAAAATAAAATAATAAGACATATCGAAGACGGTTGACGATATGATGTCAGTTGAACTAAGAGCTGGCCACGTCAGATATGACACAATAATGGGAGCAACAAAACAAAACCCATCTGGTTAGATTGCTATACTATCCTTATTAATAGATCCAGGCATCTGGGAGCTTTTAATGGGTAGAGGTCAGAGTGACAGACTAGCAAAGTTTTTGAATTGGAATAAAGTATTACCAAAATAAGTAAAAACGGCCGAAGTTGTCTTATTTATCCTATATTTTAACATTAGAACAAAAAAACATTGCCTAATATTTCGGAAACAGAAATAGTAGGCGACAAACTACGAATTACATTATACGTCGTTCTTGGACTACTTTCCCCCCTCAGAAACTTCTGGCAATGATATGATCTAATTATATATGTAATTTTTCATAATACTGCATCAAAACCTTCAGATCTCTAGGATTTGTATTCTTAAAGTGGTTTGCATTCTTTGACCTCCACCACTTTACAGCTGCCAGATGTCCGGATCTAGAAATAAGCATAGTATAGCAAACAAACGAGAGGGGTTTCGTCGCTCTCATTATTGTGTCATATCTGACGTGGCTAGCTCTCCGTCTATATATTGATACACGTGGTCGGAGGTCGTAAATTTACAAGTTAGTAATTTGGTATATATTATAGGTCGCCATGTTCGTACATCTTACAAGGTCGATTGGAAAGAAATCGGTATGGATTTAAATAAAACATATCTAAAATAAAATAATAAGACATATCGAAGACGGTTGACGATATGATGTCAGTTGAACTAAGAGCTGGCCACGTCAGATATGACACAATAATGGGAGCAACAAAACAAAACCCATCTGGTTAGATTGCTATACTATCCTTATTAATAGATCCAGGCATCTGGGAGCTTTTAATGGGTAGAGGTCAGAGTGACAGACTAGCAAAGTTTTTGAATTGGAATAAAGTATTACCAAAATAAGTAAAAACGGCCGAAGTTGTCTTATTTATCCTATATTTTAACATTAGAACAAAAAAACATTGCCTAATATTTCGGAAACAGAAATAGTAGGCGACAAACTACGAATTACATTATACGTCGTTCTTGGACTACTTTCCCCCCTCAGAAACTTCTGGCAATGATATGATCTAATTATATATGTAATTTTTCATAATACTGCATCAAAACCATCAGATCTCTAGGATTTGTGTTCTTAAAGTGGTTTGCATTCTTTGACCTCCACCACTTTACAGCTGCCAGATGTCCGGATCTAGAAATAAGCCTAGTATAGTAAACAAACGAGAGGGGTTTCGTCGCTCTCATTATTGTCATATCTGACGTGGCTAGCTCTCCGTCTATACACGTCGCAGCGTTCAATACATCGAGAAGTATGGATATTCAGTGGAAACCCATGAAACTGTCACTGCAGACGGATTTGTTCTCACACTGTTCAGAATACCCAGTGACGGCCCAGTTGTGTTCCTGATGCATGGGTTAAGCGGAAGCGCTGACGACTGTGGTAGCAGGACCGGACAGTGGCATAGCTTATTTGCTAGCAAAAGACGGCTACGATGTGTGGCTTGGTAATGCGCGGGGTACCAAATATTCCTTACGACACGTTCAACTTGAACCATCTCAAGACACATTTTGGGATTTCTCCTGGCACGAGATTGGCTACTACGACATTCCAGCTATGATCGATTACACTTTGAACGTTACCAGCCAAGATAAGTTAAAATACATCGGACATTCGCAAGGCACAACCAGTTTCTGGGTAATGTGCTCTGAGAGACCGGAGTACAGTGACAAAGTATCTCTTATGATAGCATTAGCACCGGTTGCTTTCATATATAACACACAGTCACCTATTCTTCGTGGACTTCTTTACGTGCCCGGACTACTGGAAAGGTTGTCAACGAAAGAAGGAAGTAAGATGTACATGAGAGAATCTTGTGGTGGCACTGGTAACGGGCCGTTACAAAAAATATTTTGCGTTAGTTTTCTACTATTTACCGCCGGGTTTAATTTGAACACGATGAACGTATCAGTTTTACCATTTCCCCTAGGCCATGCGGCGGCTGGTTCATCGGTTAAACAAAGTATCCATTATGCACAACTAATGCTATCTGATAATTTTAGAAGATTCGACTACGGTGTTCCTGAAAATATCAAACGGTATGGGTCTCCGGAACCGCCGAGTTATGAACTAAGTAACGTAAGAACGCCTGTGGTCCTATTTTATAGTTTTGCGGATTGGTTGTCGGATTTCCGTGACGTCGAAAAGCTATCGAAACATTTGCCTAACGTTGTAAATAAATATAAAATAGATCAGCAACAGTTTACTCATCTCGACTACGTATTAGCAAAAAATATTAAAGATACGGTTTACAAAAGAATAAGAAAATTGTTATCATAGATGGGTATATCTTATTTTAAAATCTATGCGCAAAGTAATTGTCGCTTTCATAAAAACTCTATATCCTAGTAGGGTTTCCTCTCAGTACAAAAGTGAAAAAAATGTGCGCATCGAGAAAAAATTGTAAATTTTCGACCATGGATAGAGTGCCACTATGAATATTTTTTAGTATTGGAGGTCCGTAAAGTTTTTAAAGTAAGGAAAGGTACTCGGAGCAAAATTGACTAATAATAAACAATATATACAATTTAAGGTCAATACGCTACGGATGTTCACGTTTCACATTGATCTTCGATACTTAATATGGAGAAAAAATATACACCATGACGCGAATGATTTTTTTCGCATAGTTTTTGTATGATAAAAGCTTTAAAATTGTATATATTTAAAAACTGCATTAAATATGATTCTTTATAATATTTTTTTATTTAAAAATAAATGACATTTATTAGTTATATAACGTTCTAGAAAATAATATATTTTTTAGTGTTTTTCCTCTCCGCAGAACTTTTTTTAAATATGGATTTTCACTTTTTTAATATCAAAAATGAATTCTGCATGTCTGTTTTATAGGGAAACGATCCCACACAACCCCTAGAAGCCTCAACCAGAAAGTAAAAACATATTGCACGGGACCCCTGATTTTGACGTGAAGGTCCCAAAATTTTACGAACCTCTAATACTAAAAAATATTCATCGTGGGGCACTCTATCCATGGTCAAAGATTCACAACTTTTTCTCGATGCGCACAATTTTTTTTAATTTCAAGCTCTGCTATCCTGATCAGTTGTCATTTGGTTATTCATTCATTTTATATTTAGTGAATGAAAGTTGTTGATTACAAAATCATGTTTCTTAACCTTTAAAATTGTATAATAAGAAAGTCTGTGACTGTTCTCTGCTCTGTCTTATAAATAAATACTTACGTTTTAGACCTACTTTCGAGATTTCGAAGGAGGTTCTGAATTCGTCGGGATCTTTGTTGCTATTGTTTTATGGATGTTCACTTATTATTCGAAGACGGCTGAACTGATTTGGGTAAATCTTTTTTGTTTGAAAGAGTATACTTCACAGTTGGTCCCATAATTGTAACCAGGTCAGGATCTGATGATGGGATCCTTCGAGGGAACTCTTAAAATATTATAGGCACACCTATAGTGATTTAAATATTATTTTACAGTTGCTCGGACATTTCCTTTGAAAAGTGGGGTCTACTTGAAGTCGGTTCTTTTTTTGTTAAAATTATTATAAATAAGGTGCTAACAAATTAGTCAAGGATATTTTGCCGCTGATAGTACTCGGTTCTCGGAGTATATTTAAGTATGAAACATCATAGATTTTGTTATGTTTTTTTGGAGAAAACTAGGAAACAAATTTCGTACGTTAAAACACCCTGTTAATAAGATAATTAATGAGACCTCTTTAGACCCGAATCATAATGACATTTAAGAAAAAAACTTTTGACACGACATGACAAACAGTGTTAAACATCTTGACAGGTACATTATAGGGGATGGTTATTTTAAAAATTAATAAATTTTTTTTTGTTCGGTAAATGAAAACAAAAAAATATATACAAAGGTTCCTTAATTACAGTTAAAAGTTAATTGTTTTAATGTAATGTATTATCTCTTAAAATATCCGTGACTAATTTGTTAGCACCTTATATACATTGAAGAACGAGGATCCAATGTTCATATACTCTTTTATAATTCACCGCAGTGACATTGTGTTTTTGTAGGTAGAATATAATTAATTAATTAGGATATTAAATTTGTAAGTGACATGCCATACAAACCCTCTTATTCATAAGCATCATTAAACTAATAATCGTGTCACTTTGACAGTTCAAAACAGACAAAACATAAATTAACTAAGTGAGGCTTATTAATAAGGGGGTAAGGTATGTGCCTATGCGCATAGTAATGAGCAAAAATAATCAAAGAAAAAAGTTATTCTCGTGTAAGTATTTCAGACGTTGGCTGACATAAAGTATTAATTTTTAATTTATTTTACCCCATATACTTTAGGTACATAAAATACATAGATATGAATATCATTACTTTGATACATGATTACCTGTAATGTTATCATAATTGTTTAAGTTCGCAGCTGTGATTCAACATATTATGTGTATAATCACAATATGACGAAAATTATACTCGAAATTACAATAAAAGTATGTGATCTTACTTTATGTTGTTGTTTTTCTTCATCCAAATGACGCATACTTACCCAAAGCTAAAATGTCAATATAAGAGATAGAAATCATGCAAATGCTTATTGTCCAGCTTATGTTTTAACGTTGTACGTGATTTGGTTTATTATGTGCTAATTAAAAGCCTGCTTTGGTTAATTTTAAAGTTAAACACATATTTCCCACATTTTGATAAAATAAAATATTTTTTGGCAAGAGTGATTGATTAGATTGCATTACAAATCACTTAGGTACCAATATCAATACCTCTATACTTCTGAAAACCAGTTCAACGCTGATGTTTACTTTATTGTATTTATATTGGACTAAATTACATTGTCGTTTTTTCCATTACGCGTCTCCTAAAATGCGTTACCCGAGGGACGGCACTTGGTCGTTTAAAAGCAATTTACTAGATTGGATAGATATAATTTTGTGGCCTACTTAATTTGTTCATTTTCAAGCTACGATCTTTTTACAAACCCTATAAATAACTTCCCTTTAGATGTATTTTCCTTTTACCCTTTTAGGTGCGATTCCCGTGATAATGTACGACAACTTCTAGGCATTTAAGGCTGTACGACTCTTTTGTTAACTCGATGGAAACAAATCGCCTTGGCAATTTAAAGTAGACGATTTATCTCTAGGATTAAACCCTGAGCGCACGTACTACATGCAATAGTCCTTTGCCTAAATAGTTACTATTACATGATGAACGGTAATATGCATAGAAATCGTACTAGCTCTGAAAAATTATCCCACATTTTTCTGGGTGATATGGCATCGGAGTTGGGACATACAAGCTATGACAGCAAGCCGTTTATTAAAAGCGGTCCAGACACTATCAGTAATAAATAATGTCATTATTTCTCTACCCATCCTTTTCTATGTATATGAAGGATGAGCAAGATGAGTAGAGAAATAATGTCATTAATACTGACAGTGTCTGGACAGCTTAAGTTTGACCGAAATTTGACATAACATTTGACATATAAAATTTTATTTTAGCCAATCAAAACTTTGTTTGACCATTCACATGCGTACTGGGTTATATTCAAAGCCAGGGAATGGGGTGGAAGGATTACTGTCAGGAGAATATCAGGACCCTATGTTTGTAATCAAGACTTCGACCATATCTTTATTTCGTTGAAGCTACAGGATAATGCAATATCTGCGTTGTACACAGGACTACCTCCACTTCCTGGTGACGTACCACCGCTTCATCTCCTTCAGCCTGTACTGCGTCGGCTTCGTGTGGTTCGTGCTGTCGCTGGTCAAACGCTACTACATGCGGCAGTTCAGCCTGTTCGCTTGGACCCACGTGGCGTTGCTCATCGTGGTCACGCAGAGCTACCTCATCATACAGAATATATTTGAAGGTCAGTTCTTTCATTAATCATTGTTCTTCAGTGTGTCCTGTCATTCGTGTGGTTCGTGATGTTTCTGATCAAACGCTACTACATGCGGCAGTTCAACCTGTTCGCTTGGACCCGCGTGGCGCTGCTCATCGTGGTCACGCAGAGTTACCTTATCATACAGAACATATTCAAAGGTCAGTTCTTTAATTAAGTAATCAGTCTTGTTGTTTATTAACCTGTAAATATTTGTGTAGGTAGTTTATACCAGGGGCGATAAATAATAAATATAATGGGGCAACGTTACACTAACCGACCTAGTCCCACAGTAAGTTCAATAAGGCTTGTGTTGAGGGTAATGTGGGTACCAGGCGACGGAATATATAATAGATAGGTATATTATACTCTGTATCTTTAGGTATTTAAATAAAATCTACCCTCAAATTGCTCCTCAAGCCAGTTGAGGGTAGATGAAAACATTACACGATCAAATAATATCGGTTAAAGCCAGGTCGTTAAGTGACAGATCCAGGTAGTTTTTTATTTGATTGGTTAACCAATGAAAGTTATAACTACCCGAAAATGTAGAAATTGTTTGTTTACTTTTATTTAAATACCTAAAGACATAGAGTATAGATATATAGAAAACACCCATAACTCGGGAACAAATATCCATGATAAACACACCAATAAGTGCCCTGACCAGAATTCGAACCCGGGACCTCTGCTTCATAGGCAAGATGACCCGACTAGGCTGGGAGGCCGTTAATTTATGTACAGTACAGTGAACGTTGTGTATCTAGTACTAAACTCATATTTGAAACCACATTGAAATAATGTACTTAAACAAACTTGAAACAAGTTTACTTTGAATTCCTTACATGATAATTTTGGACTAAGAGCTGGCGTCGTCAGACATCACACAATAATGAGAGCAACAAAACCCGTCTGGTTAAATTGCTATACTATCCTTTTTGCTAGAACCGGGCATCTGGCAGCTTTTAATGGGTGGCGGTCAGAGTGAGCACAGACTAGCAAAATTATTGAATTGGACAATAGTTATACCAAAATAGGTAAAAACTGCCGAAGTTGTCGACAGGGCATATATTTTAACATTAGAACAACAAAAAAAATTGCGTACCTATTATTACGAAAACAAAAACAGTAAGCGTCAAACTATGAATTACATTTTACGTCGTTTTGCACTACTTTCCTCCAGCAGAAACTTTTGGCAATGACATAATCTAATAGGTTTGGTGACACATGTTGAATTATGCAATAAAATTTAGTTGATAGGATCCAAAATGATCAAAACATGCAAATAAAGTGAAAATTAAAAAAATACTATTGTAATGGTTCAAAGAGGCTTCACAATTTCAAAATATTACGATCTTTTTATAGTAAGAAATTAAATTTAAAAAAAACATCGATACCATTCCATTTTTAACATGTTACTGTAAAATAAGTTGTATGGCAACCATATACATAAACGCAACATTTCACTGTAAACAAGCAATTTTATAATTTTTACATAATTGAAACAGGACTACTTATCGTGACGTCACTTTTGCACGTCATTTTGTTAGTAGCGTTTTGAGAAACAAATGCAAATTTCAAGCTTTAAGTCTCATTTCTGACTTTTGTGTTGCTTTAACGCAATTGGCCCCAGATAGACATTTGATCCTCACCACAAAACGAATCTATTGATACCATGCATAAAAAAATCATCATGCCTATTATTTATATAATATCTTATAATATTACATCAAACCCAGAACTCTAGGATTTGTATTCTTAAAGTGGTTTGCATTCTTTGACCTCCACCACTTTACAGCTGCCAGATGTCCAGATCTAGAAATAAACATAGTATGGCAAATTGAGGGGTTTCTTTGCTCTCATTATTGTGCCATATCTGACGTAGCTAGCTGTCCATCTATTTGACGGGGCATTTCAAAAAGATGTGTTAAGTGTAACATTCTTTCTGCGTGATTTTCAAATACGAGTTTATGTATTATTTATTCCGTGTTATACTTGACTTGATACAGCGCTGAATCTAGATTTAGATTTAGTGAAGGTCGTCTTGAAACTTAAACTAGAAGAACATTACTTGCACAATGTACTATTAAGACTTAACGTCACACGTGCCAACCGCGGGCCGCGTCGCCTCAACGCAACCCATTAATTTCACATGTAAACGATTGTGTTATATGCGTGAATGATGCATAATTATTTGTCATCCAGGCACAAGGCTCAGTCGACTGATAACGTGTAGAGTCCAAGATATTTGAAGTAAAATGTCCATACTGAGAATCTTGTTCCTTTTTTCTCGTTAGAGAAGACATGTTTTGGCTGATTCCTACGAAAAAAGATAGTCCTATCTCACCCAATATTATAAGTAAAGGCGTTATTAGGGACAAATCTTAATGTTATGTCTTACTACGAGAGTAGAAGCTTCTGTTATGTCCTTTAGCGTGTAGAAATCTAGATATAAATCTGCTATCCATCGCACTTCTGGCAATTTAATTTTATTGGCTCCTAAATGGCCACTTATAAACTGTCTCATATAGCACATAGTACCTACATCAAATATATTTGAATCGAGTACAATTTAAAGTCGCGAATACAAAGCATTACCGTACAATAGGTCATCTTGTTGATACTGTTTAATTAACCTGTCCGAATGACTCATTTCGACCGCTTATTATACCTACGTTGATTAAGTTATCGGCCAATGAACTCTTACAGTATCGTAAAAGATGATTAAAGGTGTCGTTTTTTTTCTTCTGTATTTAGTCTACATTGCTTATTAACCTATTGACCGCCACAGTCGGCTGTGGCCGACATCAAAAAGTTGTGCCATAGACGCCAACGACGGCTACAGCCGACAGGCTTTGTAATGCAATAGGGACCTACGCGGGCTTCCGCAAAGTTCAATTTCGCTTGACAAAACGCGATTACATGGCGTCGGTGGCGCGTCATTTTTGTTCAATGCTTGGCGGTCAAAAGGTTAAGGGCGTGAGTTTCGTGAGAGTATGGCCGTATCAGGGTGGCCTTCCAGGCTTCCATGCGGGACTGTTTTTATCTGCACGTAGAGCAGTAGAGCCAGATGTGAGGGTCACCCATGTTTTATTATTTATTTATTATTATTATTAAAGGTGCAAAAGTGTATACATATCTTTGATGTCGACTGTTCATGATTAGCCCTTTATTTACGTCTATCGAACCTATAGTTACGGTTATAGAGAGGTTACCTAATACAACTGAGGAACAAACCTAGACCACTTGACACTTACCACTACTCCTACTACCACCACCACTTGAGGCTTAAGTCACTTTTTCCTTTGTATATAGGATCTATATAAGTTTAGGTTACCTAATCCTTACCTGTCAAAGTTTATATGAACGTTTATTTTCTTTATATTCTTGTTAGCCTCTCAGATAGTAGCATACGAGCTGTCGTTTGAGAGACCTATTTTAAATAATACTACCCCTACGTTAAAACCAGTAGCCCCAAGCAACCTAAATATGAACACAACCTATTTTGAACCTCTTGCACTTCGGTTACTTCGGTACGAAGTTAAGGGTGTTCGGGTATTTTAACAGCGCTTTAACTACGACATTTACCTAATGTTTGTTTAATAATGTGTTGTTATATAGTTCAATAATCATTACTTACATAACTGGATTATTTCGATTGTCATTCTATGGCTATCATAAATTTTATTGCGGCTTATTATTATCTTATCAAAAAGCACTTAATAGATATCTCGATTGATATGTAATAGCATTTGCCGCCGCTTGTTTGCATATTGACATTGTTATACATATATAGATTATGTTTGGTGTGCCATCCGTTTTAGTAACATAGCCGTAGTCATACACCATTTTGCCTTTGTCCGGATGGCGCCTTATGTTCAACAATAGTTTTACACAGTAAACTTTATTTAATTTTCATGCCTGTATTCTTATTTAAAAGAGACTTGAAGCAAGGAAACAAAAGGAAAGCATATATAATGTAGCTAGGTTTCGAAGCCCCACGATCACGGTGAAGCTGAACAGATTCCGTACGGGGAATGGGCGGGCTAACCACCATCTGTTCAAATGGGGGTAACAGACTCCCCAGCTTGTGACTGCGGCGCCCCAGATCAAACCTTATTCGAACAGTGCCCGCTTTACTGTTTCCCTGGCGGGCTGAAGGAACTCAACCATCTTTACCCAGTAGTAGAGGACTTGTTGAAAAATCTCACAGACCAAATATAATGGATTTATGAAGATCGCTGTGATACGATATGATGATGATATGGAAAGAGTAAACGTTGCGTTACCAGGGGGGTGTCACTAATACGCAGTTTAGGTACATTTGGCCGGCGCGCCTCCCGGGCAGGCGTATGGTAGTGGGCTGCCGCTCGGCTCGCATGATAGTCGTGTCACGTGGCGCTCGCGCAAAATTGAAAACACACAATGGCTTCGAAACCTAAACCTCG
Source organism: Pammene aurita (assembly GCA_947086415.1). Lineage (NCBI taxonomy): Eukaryota > Metazoa > Arthropoda > Insecta > Lepidoptera > Tortricidae > Pammene > Pammene aurita. Next base: position 22,594,278 of record OX352297.1, read on the forward strand.
ATCTAATCCGTATAAAAGATATAATATTGGTTGCCCAGAAACAATATTAGGAACTGACCGTATAGGATTTTCAAAGAAATACGGCTGCGCGGCATAGCTACTTCCGTGAGAATCAGACATACTATTTCCGGATAAAAATATTATGTTTACAGAATCAACGTTTGTAATTCCTACATATTTATCTTAAAAATAATAAATCAGTAGGTACATGTAGGTACAAAAACTTGTCAAGTGACAACCCGTGCCGACACTCACAACTCGGTCATCGCGCAAAGAAGATTCACGGTTCGTGCGCGGTTATAAGTTTCAATTTTGCTTGCAGGCGGCGAGTATCGGTATAATTTTACACCTAAACTAGCCTTTTCCCGCGGCTTCGCCCGCGTACTATAAGTACTCAAAAAGGATACGATACCCATGTTGATTTTCAGACTTTGTGACCACATTTGCCCCTTTTAGGGGTTGAATTTTCAAAAAACCTGAAACACGTGTTGACTCATTTATCGTTAGGAATAATCCTGTGAAGTTTCGAATAAAATAGTCTAACAAATCTTGATTCGCCATACAAATTTTGGACCCCCATTTTACCCCCTTAGGGGGTGAATTTTGAAAAATCCTCTCTTAGTGCACCCCTAGACCTTATAAGGAACCTACGTGCCAAATTTTGAATCTCTAGAACCAGCGGTTTGGGCTGTGCGTTGATATGTCAGTCAGTCAGTCAGTCAGTTTCTTCTTTTATATATTTATAGATTTGACTTTTGTGAAGGAGTAAATTTTCTGTACGGTAGTACTATTAGTTATTCTGTGGCGTTACATCACCATATCAGGCTGTCAAGAAGGTCAAGGACATACATATATGGAAATTGACTCACCGACAAAAGTCCGGCTCTAACCAATACTGTTTATCTGGTTGGAAAATAATGATTTATATTTTAAAGATACATATTATTGTATTAGAATGACTGCAGAACTACAATAGTCTATTCAACTCATCACCACGAACATGCCATTCAACAGAGCTGTCTAAACGTCCCGGTGCGAAGACAAGCGTCGCGTCGGCATTGTCACGGCTGCGAAGCCTTTCAGCGTGTGTAGGGCGGGCTTAGGCGGATGTAGGGCGGGCTAACTTGCTCAATAATGTACGGGCTTCGCGTGAGGGTTTAATTTTGGAACTGTGTGAGATTTTCTTAAAGACTGTGATAAAGACTAACAATTATAGTAAGAAAAAATCTGTTATGTACACTTCATACAAAAAACTAATAAGGAAATAAGACAAGGTTGTACGTGAGTAGAGGTAAAACAACATGATTAATTATAATTGAAGTAGTGTTGTTTTCTTTAAAAATATACAAAACAAAACTGATAAAATCTGACTAAGGCAGTTAATTTAGTTTTTCTATTCCCGTACCTTTGTCTGTCATTTACATCGACATTTACTCTAGAAAGAAAAGTCTATCTAGTCAATTCCCCAAAAAAACACTTGTTCTATAAAAGCGCCAAAATAGAATCGCGTGCGGTCACTTAGAAGAAAACAAATTATGGCCAACCTAAGAAACCGAAATAAACGCATCATTAAAAAAAAAACGTTAAAAAATTAAAAGAACCACATTTGTAGTTTTTATGTTTCCCATTCGTTTGTGGTGGCAAACTACTTTGAAAATCATATATTTTTACAAACCTTCGTCGCTATTTGATAATTAAATAACGACTGTGCGTGTTTGTGTTAGTATTCTTGAAATACAGTGTTTTAAAAGGTAAAACTTAAATTATTGGTAAAATATGTTGACAAAATAACTGCAATATCTGCAATATTATGTTGAAAAAATACTATTATATGCGGGTGAAATTAGTATATGCAGTATTTAATGCATGCAATGAATGTTATTGATATAAAGTACTGTCACAGTCGTTAAGACAGTTATTTGATTTAAATTATACATTTTACAGGGACTGCCCCAACGTGCGATCAATGCGTAGTAAAAGTGTAGTCACATGAACACGGAGTATTTTTAGCACATAGAATCATGGAGCGTGTAATCCTCGAATATGAGCGATTGTTACGGAAAAGTATTAATATCTCACGGAGGAATGTTTACTTTAAACAAAGGTGTATGTGTGAAATTCTAATGCACTTTGGTCCAGCGTAGGGACTTTAGCCCGATCCCTCCAGTGCAAGAGAGGAGACTTGTGCCCAGCAGTGAGGTATATAGGTTAGCATGGTATCTTCAAGTGACAACAAAAACGTATGCAGGACGGGGGGGGTCTTTTTCTCTGCAGCTGACGTACTAGTAACTATATGGCTATGCATATGTGGCAGTATTTAGAGACTTTGGTTGTCACCCGAAGATATTGTTGTTATTTTTACGTATTAAATAGAAATGAAATACAACATCATCAATATTAAGAGGTCCTGGCCCTCTGTCGTAGCATTCTCCATTCGACCTATCTAAACCAGTAGCAAATTTTTCGTAAGTAGACGCAAAACCCCGCAGTTACCGAGTAATAAGTATATATGTAGGTTAACGCTCGGCAAAGCGATTCAAATTGATTGCTTGATGTGCGGCGGATTCGGTCAGGTTAATTATTACAAGGCGACTATTGCTCGTTAACGCACAATGGAGTAGGCAAGCATTGCCGTTTAGGTCACCTAACGTCGTGTTGTTTCATTTGTATCATATGAACTTTTTGTTGTTCATTATTTTGGCAAACTGTACTACTACGTCACAGTAAAATTTGACTGATTGTTCGTTTACCGTGACGCTGTATCGATTTGCATTAAATTGTCGTATAATATTTTTTTATTACATATTTGTAGAGCCATCAAATGTATGTCATATCATATATTTTTTACAGCTTTTGCTGTGTGATATTTATATACGAGGGTTGCTACTTATATATCCGGAAACAAAAAAACAAACAAACGTACACGGCTGAAAATGGTTTTATTGTTTTTCAAAGTATTCCCCTTGATGATCTATGCACTTTTGCATTCGCGTGAACCAATTTTTAAAGCACTTCTGCCACTCCGCCTGAGGTACCTCCATAACGTGTTGTTTGAATGCGTCGACAGCATCTTCAGCGGTCGAAAATCGTTGACCGCGTAATTTATTCTTTATATTTGGAAATAAATAAAAATCGTTGGGTGCCAAGTCAGGGCTGTACGGCGGATGACCCGTTAATTCCACATTTTGACCCTCCAAAAATAGAGTTGTTTCGCGTGACGTATGACAGCTGGCATTGTCATGATGAAGAATGATTCTTCGTCGCTGGTTAGTTTTACGAATTTGTTCAAATACTTCCGGTAAGCAAATGGTCGTGTACCACTCTGAATTAACCGTTCTACGGTTTTCTAGTGGCACTGTAGCTACATGGCCATTAATACCGAAGAAGCAGGCCACCATTGGCAGGATTCGTCACCTGTATAGATGTTATAAACGGCTTTTGAGTCACCACGGTTATATTTTTTTAACATTTTATTGCACCATTCGACGCGAGCATCTTTTTGCTCTTTTGTTAAGTTGTGGGGTATCCAACGCGAACAAATTTTTTTTACAGCCAAATAATTATGTAATATGCTATTAATGCTGGTCATAGAAATACCCAGAGTCGCCTCTATCTCGCAGTACGTAACATGTCGGTCGTCCATTATAAGTTTTCGCACAGCCTCGATATTTTGTTGTACAACGACCGATTTCGGGCGACCTGCCTTAACTTCGTCCGTAAGCATACTACGTCCACGATTGAACTCACTAAACCAGTGATACACAGTAGTTTTAGATGGGGCTTCATCACCAAAAGTTGAAGTTAGTTGATCTATGCACTGTTGTTGCGTTAAACCACGCCGAAAATCATAATAAATCATAGCACGAATATTTTCACGAGTGAGTTCCATTCTTGCTGCGAGATGACATTTAAAACCCGTCAAAAACAAAACACGAGCGTTAATAAGAAAGAAAAAATATACCGGCCAGTACTTAAAAACGTTCAAATTTTACCATGGAGGTCAAATATGCTATTTAAGAAGATTGTAATCCCGGTTTCCGGATATATAAATAGCAGCCTATGTATTGCAGATGTGGGGCTCAATAGTGATTAGCAGAGCTCGGATTTTTCACGGCAAAACAAAACACTAGCGTAATTTAGCCAGTGCTTGAAATATTATTTTATCGACACCTATCGAGTCTTACTAGAGTATATGACAGGTATTGCCTCAGTACATTTTTTCTTTTTTTATTCGATGGTACTATCAGTGTGAATGTCAAAATTTAAAAACTAACAAACGTGCGAAAATTTCGAAAAACAGGAGACTTACTAGAGCTCAAAATCAATATTTTTGACCAGTCTAAGGTGACCTACTGGGGGTTAGAAGGTTGTGCATTAATTACCGGACATTCTGTATAAGTAATAAAATAACTTTTCATTTTAGCTTTGCCATAGTCGAGCAACAAAGAGGTAGGTCTGCATGTACAACTTAGAACGAAGTAACTATACCACCTCATTTAAAATGATAGAAACGACTGCAAATTTCATCTCACATGACATATGACATTCACACTTTAACTGTCATTTCATTACGTATAAAACGTAAATTGCATCTAGGTATTATTTATTTCGCAACGCATTGAATCCGACGTGTTGGATATACGTATAATAACTTAATATTGCAAGGTATCAATTAATACAAAAATGAGTAATGTACAAGATCGGATCAAAACGTGGATTGAAAATCACCCTGAGTTAGTCTATAATGAAGTGACCTCCACTATATACTGCTCTATGTGCGATATGCATCTAAAACTGAAGAAATGCAATATTGAGAATCATGTGAAAAGCAACCGCCACAATTACCGTTCGGGGCAACCAAATAGGAAACATCAATTTTATTTCGATTTAATTATTTTTCTTATTTCATGCAACATACCATGGGCAACAGTCAACAACAATAATTTTCGTCATTTTTTTAACAAGTATTTATGTTGCGACTGCTCTATGACTTCTTTACCGGACGAATCGACCCTGCGAAAAAATTATTTAAATCTCGTGTACAAAAAAACTATACAGGGTATAAGAGAGGTAAACAAAACCAATTATTTGTGGATATCTATAGACGAAACACCAGATTTCATGGGAAAATGTGTGACAAACGTGGTGATTCGGTCTTTGCAAAAAAATTGTTCTAAGCAATTTTATCTTTTGGGGTCGAAGGTTTTAGAGAAGGTAAATGGGGAAACAATAGCAAACCTAATAATAAACCAATTAAAATTTTTGTTTCAAAATTCTTTCAATGATAACGTAAACAATTTGCTTTTACTTTGCACAGATAGTGCCGCATATATGCTTAAAGCCGGTCGTATTTTAAAAGCAACGTTTCCTCGTATGAAACACATTACGTGTTTAGCTCATGGTCTGCACCGGGTTGCCGAAGAAGTGCGAGATAATTTCAAAGGTGTGGATGGGTTGATATCGAATGTCAAAAAGATATTCCTAAAATCTCCAGAGCGTGTACGCCTTTTTAAGGCAAAATATCCGTCCATTCCCCTACCTCCCGAGCCAATTATCACCAGATGGGGAACTTGGATATCTGCTGCGGTATATTACGCTCAATACTATGAGCAAATACGTGATGTCGTCTCCATACTTGCTAATGACTCGGCAGCTATAAGAGCTGCAAAAAAATGTTTTCAAACACGCAAACTACGACCGGAGTTAAATTTCATTCGCGACAACTACGAAGTAATAGCCTCTTCAATAGAACAATTGCAATGTTCGACTTTATCCATTGCGGAATCCTTCCTCATTCTGGATACTGTTCGTTGCTACGTAAACTGGAGTAAACTTTTACCAGTGATACGTAAATTTGAAGCCGTGCTCGAACGAAATCCTGATTACGAAATTTTAAGAGACATATCTGAAAATATTACCCGAACTGATAATGAATTCTATAAATTTGCTCCCTTGACGTCAACTGAAGTTGAACGTACATTTAGTGTACATAAATGGATTTATAGTGATAAACGCAACTGTTTACTCCCAGAGAATGTTGAAAAGATAATGATCATCTACTCCTATCACTATTACCCAAATAAAATGTCTTGTGCTGCTGTGTGTACTGACGTAGATTTTGAAGAAGAAATTGCGTCTGTTTCTAATATATAGTAACTTTATACAAATGTTTTTATTAGTTTTATTACATATTAATTTTATTTGGTGACTTTTATTTCTTCTAGTTCTGAATTATCGATATCGATAAAATAATATTTCAAGCACTGGCTAAATTACGCTAGTGTTTTGTTTTGCCGTGAAAAATCCGAGCTCTGGTGATTAGAACCAGGGATCTAATACTGGTATTATTTTCATACAAATTAACCGTTATTTAATTGCGGTATCCCGGGTGTTCATAAATATTTTTCGAATAATCTGATAATTTATTACGATAACCTAAATTATACATCAAAATATGACATAAACATTGCGAATGTCGGGCATTATTTTGAATTTTAGTAATACCAATAACGATCCCTGATTAGAACAAGAAAGAACTCGATTTAAAGGGTTCCAATAGGCAATGTGTCACAAAGTTTGCAGTCATCCACGTTTGACGGCTTATTATCTGATTTATGCGGCATATCTTTTGACCTTGATATTCTACCGTTTTTAATGACCGGCGGTCGAAATCGGCATATTTTTAACTTTTCAATACGATTCAAGGTTATCAAACTGGTTAGCAAAACTAACATTATTTTATTAATGATCAAAACGCAGGCGATGTACTGCGAACGGAGCCGGAGACATGCTGCATACGCATGTGGTATGGCTTGGAAAATCGAAACTCGTAATTTCGTTATCTCTGTCTCTTTCTTTCGAATTAGCAAGTGCGATAGAGAGGGAGATAATCTCGGTTTTCGACGTTCGCGGTAGCGCGACTAAGAGCCTATTGCGAAGTCGAAATTCAAAAAAATATTGTCTGCCTCTCTATTAGTCTTGCAGATTGGAGTGATAGAGAGGCATGCAACGAAATTTCGATGTTATATGTTCGCGATATGCGATTACAATATTCATGACGTTTCCATTCCAGCCTATGTAACAAGCACTTTAATGTTTAATACCATCGCCAACACTGTTAAACGGCCATTTGTAATCCTTATTGCAACGGCATAAGGTCTACCGATGGCCGGTTAAGGGTGTTGCTGTTTGTACAAACTTTGTCTTGTCTCTCCGCAGGGCTAATCTGGTTCATAGTGCCGGTATCCATGATCATCTGCAACGACGTGATGGCGTACGTGTTCGGCTTCTTTTTCGGCAAGACGCCGCTCATTAAGCTGAGCCCAAAGAAGACGTGGGAGGGCTTCATCGGAGGCGGGTTCTCCACTGTTGTGTTTGGACTTGTGGTGAGTACTTCAATTTAAATAAACTGTATATATATCGCTGGCCCAATATTACAGAAAGAAAGAAAATACATTTATTAACGTCACACCAATTAAATGAACAAAAGGAAAAGCAACAAACATTAAGGACGATAAAAGGGACCCCCACTCAGCATAATGCCGCAGCAAGCCACGGCGCTGATTTTCGGTGAGGACCTAACTTATAACTAATTTATAATTAACTTACAGCTAACTTATAACTTACGAATGACGACACAAATGCAGACAAAAAACAAACAACAAAAGCAAACCAAGAAAAAATAAATAAACAAAAATGGTAAGACCGGTTACAAGATAAATCTCTTTGCCCTTAATGTAATATATAGTTTAAAAAGAAGGAGAATAGAAAAGTTACATGTTTCATTTTTATCGAATTGAAATTTGAACATTGTCACAGGGACACTAAGTCTAAATTTATCTACCACGAAAATGCAACATAGAAGTTCAAAGTGTTTTTATTTGTGAGTATATGTCAATCTGATTACAGTGGTGGTAGACAATTAATGTATGTATACCCTGCCTGATGGCGTACAAATACTTGTTAAATATTGTTCTTATATACTAACATGCAAAAAAATATATACATAACTAATTGTTAATGTTAAAAGTCACGTCATATTGAATTATTAAAGTTGTACAGTAAAAACTCAGAAATAGTATAAAAATAATTTTCAATTAAAAATGTCAAGAGTTTATGTTTAAATTGATTTATAGGTAACATTCTAAGATCAATAGGCAATTTATTATAAATCTGAACCCTGTAATATTGAGCCAGCGATATGTTAGCTACATAAGATCCTTACGTTTTTGGCGGTCTGGAAGAGATCGCCTTTGACATTACTAGGTTCGAAATCCGATTTGACTCGGAGGCCAACGTGGAAAAGTATAATAACGATGTTAACAATGGTAATTGTTTCTCCTATTGAAATTTGCATAGCGACTATTCCTTTCGCTCTTGCTATTATTATAATGTCAAGTCTGCCTGAGAGAGCATGATAGCTTGTATGAATGACGGGCGTAAGATATCCGTTCCTTCCAGCAAGCTTCCTCGCAGCAACGAATAAGAAATCCGCCGTGCCGACTAATCAGGCGTTTGAAAAAAAAAACAACACGAAAGTAAAGCCTGACCAGAAATATATGATTATTGTCCAGAGGGCGCTATTATTCTCATTTATATGGCAACGGTTCAGTATAATCATAGAACGTATTATTCTCTATGGTATGGTGATATCTTGATTTGTTTACCTGTCAGCTCTGATGGTAATTTGAAAATGTTTCACTGCGAAATAGTTTCATTTCCCGAGCGTATTATTTACAGCTGTTTATTACATACACTGTTTACAATGTTTCACTCTTGACTATGAATAGTTTTGGAACTTTTTGTCGTTTATTATTTAATATTCAACACTTTACTATTATTCAAAGAAACTGCCACAATGACACTGACAAAAGTGACAGCCTATCACATGCCCTCACACATGCATATCATTCTGTCATTAAAATTATTGCCGTGCAAGAAATTAGTTCCAATGAAATTCCGCAACATGGCGCATGATCACATATTTCTGGTCAGGCTTTAAATGACGTGATATTATTATATTGGCCAGTATTACTTCTAATATAGCGTGGCGAGAATAAACAAGGAGATACTATGCCGGTGACTGTAGACAAAAATACAAAGTTATTGACACAACTTTGTAATCGATTTAGGTATAATGCGCGTGATGTTAGCGACGATACGCTTTTAACATTTATGATTAGGTACTTACGTTATTAATGCGATGTTTAATGACCAGATCGGCCTTGCACTTGACTTTCTGTACATTTTAACGACGAGCTAAATGAGCTTTAATAACACTCATTAGTGCTTATATATAAAATAATAGGTATGTATAGCTAAGAAAATGCGTACACTGCAGTTTCCTTAACATTAGTAGCTCTTAGCATTTACAAAGATACCATATACATTGTATATAGGGTAAATCGCCAGTAAATGGCCACTGTTCAGTAACTGGCCACCTCATGTCCAAGTTATACTAAAATGAGTACTGTTTGTAGGTAAATAGAGTTCATTTTTAGTATGAGGGGACCTGTTATTGAAAGGTGGCCAGTTACTGGCGATTTACCTTATACATTCGTTCGTGTATAATACTAAATATTTCGACGAGTGCAGTCTTGAACCGAATACCCTAAAGTTAAGCCGTCTGCCAGGAATGCTGAAAATACTGGTTTATTCCAGTCAATTTGAATTATTTTCAAAAACGACGACAAGGCTGCGCTTCTACCAAAGATGAGCGAGGGTGCGTTGCGAGGAATGTGTTTGTTAAGCACCAATAGAATCACTTCATTTGTTTATCCTCGCACAGCGCAGCTCTAGGATTGGTTCTTAAAAAACACATTCCTCGCAACGCATCCTCACTCATCTCTTACCTCGGCCACACTATGCCCCTCGCGCTGCTCCTCGCGCTGCCGCGATGTTGCCCTCTCCGGCCACACACTGCCCTACTCGCGTGATTATGATATGCGGCCCTTTGACTCGCGCCAAAAAACCGACAAAATAGGGAGCGGTGGGCATGACGAGGAGCATGACGAGCGGCATGACGAGTAGCGCGGTCACACTGTCTCTGCCTACTTCCCACGCCGCTCGTCGAGTGTGTGGCCGAGGTATCTGGTTTCCACCATTTCATGAGTGAGGACGCAGCCTTATATCCCATTTTATAAATAATACGCAATTTACCGTTTATATCCGTATTAATCGTAAACATTGCGTTCCAGATAGCGTACATGATGTCGCAATACCCGTACCTGGTCTGCCCGATCGAGTACTCGGACTCGCTGGGCCGCATGACGATGGACTGCGAGCCCTCGCCGCTGTTCCGGCTGCAGGAGTACACGCCGCCGCAGTTCGTGCAGCCTCTGATGAAGATCGTGAGTAGTGCGCTTGTACATGATGCAGTACAGGTACCAGGGTGTGTGATCGAGTACTCGGACTCGCTGGGCCGCATGACGATGGACTGCGGGCCCTCGCCGCTGTTCCGGTTGCAGGAGTACACGCCGCCGCAGTTCGTGCAGCCTCTGATGAAGATCGTGAGTAGTGCGCTAGTACATGATGCAGTACAGGTACCAGGGTGTGTGATCGAGTACTCGGACTCGCTGGGCCGCATGACGATGGACTGCGAGCCCTCGCCGCTGTTCCGGTTGCAGGAGTACACGCCGCCGCAGTTCGTGCAGCCTCTGATGAAGATCGTGAGTAGTGCGCTAGTACATGATGCAGTACAGGTACCAGGGTGTGTGATCGAGTACTCGGACTCGCTGGGCCGCATGACGATGGACTGCGAGCCCTCGCCGCTGTTCCGGCTGCAGGAGTAAACGCCGCCGCAGTTCGTGCAGGCTCTGATGAAGGTCGTGAGTAGTGCGCTTGTACTTTACAGGGAGGATTCACTGTGTTGACGACTAAAGGAACAAGAGGGTCCCTCATCGTCAACACACTGGGTCCTCTTTGAGCTCTTTGGCAACCTTACTCACCAGCAGGAACACAACACTATGAGTAGGGTCTAGTGCTAATTGGCTGTGGTTTTCTGTATGGTGGAAGTACTTCCCCAGTCGGGCTCTGCTCCAGATTTGAGCGAGATGACATTCGCTGTGCTGTGCCCTTTCCACACAGCGAGATGACATTCGCAGTACCCATACCTCTCTTTTGGACGTAGTTTAAGGACATTATTATAATGTTCGAAATTAGAATGTAATTAAAGTATCATCGATACTCTAAAGTAAACTTTACGATGCACCACAGATTGGGGTTTCTTAATATAGGCCATTAGCTGATCGCGTCTGAACATATTTTAGGGAAGTATCATTACTTCCCTAAAATATGTTCAGATGTAGATAAAACGTATTAGAATACGTTCTCTAATCCCTTAATCATATGTATAATTATAAAAAAGTTAAGTTTAAGAAGATGATAACTGATAAGAATATCATTTGCTTCACAGATCGGCATGGAGAAATTCAACATGTACCCATTCATGATCCACTCACTCGCTCTGAGCATATTCAGCTCTGTCATCGGACCCTTTGGAGGCTTCTTCGCATCTGGTTTCAAGCGGGCTTTCAAGATTAAGGTTTGTTTTATTAAAGTTTACATTCTTGCATTCTAGTGGAGTCCAAGGAAATCAATAAAGTCATGCTTAAAACGTGAACACCAATGAAGGATAAAACTGCTTCTAGTTAGCTCAAAATAATTATGTCACAAAAAAAACATCGCAGATGGGGCATCCAATGAGGCATACTTTCGGCGCATGAGGTTTAACGTCAAATTATACATACCAGCCAATCAAAACATATCAAATTTTTTTAAAGAGACGGATAACTGCGCATTAGGTAATATACAAAGCCGAGGAAGGGGGTAAAGAGTTATATCATGAACAATATTTAGAAATAAAGGAAAAGTAGAAAAATCCACTGCCTCAGGCGAGACTCGAACTCGCGACTCTGCGGCAGATATCGATAGGCGTCCCCCTAAGACGCATAAAGGATATAGTATAATTCGCAGCCATCAGGTAAGTCTCAGTAGCTCAGTTGGTCAGAGAGATGGGCATGTATCCCAGAGTGTTCGAGTCTCGCCTGAGGCAGTGGATTTTTCTATTTTTTTTATTTCTTAACATTGTGGCATCGTTAGCAGACGTTCTGCTTAATACAATAGTTATTTGTGCAACAAGAGAGGAAAGTTGGTTTTTCTTGCGAGTGTTGATTTTGAGTCCCGAGTAAGCGAAAGATTCTATAATTGAATCACGAGCGAAGCGAGTGATTCTAAGTTAGAATCTTGAGCGTAGCGAGGGACTCAAAAACACGAGATGTAAAATAACTTTGCTCTCGTGTGACACATACAACTTTTCATCTCAGTAGTGAGAACATATTAAAGGTTAAAAATATGTATTTCGAATTTGTAATAGACCCCGAAATATGAAGTGGCAGTTCATGGCATTCACTAAATTAAAAAACTACTTTGTCTCACTCCCTGGAGTGAAAGTGCGACATTCGTCACTGTGTATTCGCTGGGCCTACTTAGGCTTGTTCGAGCTGCTGAGGTGAAAAATTAATTGTACATTAGGAACGTTTTTGGAAACAATTTCTGTACTGAAAGCGCCGTCAATATCATTACCGTTGCTGCTTTTAAGTTAATGTATTGCAAGATTGTTCTTAAAACTGACACAACTTTGTAATCTACTGACTATGTACATGTAATGTAACATGTAATGCTAGCAATGATACGCTTTTAACGTTTATGATTATTTTTAATACCCCCACAGAAGACAGTATGCGGTGTTTTCGGTTGTCAATTTATGTTTAAACATGTTTGAAACATTCCAGGACTTCGGCGACGTGATCCCCGGGCACGGCGGAATCATGGACCGCTTCGACTGCCAGTTCCTCATGGCCACCTTCGTCAACGTGTACATCACCAGCTTCATCCGCACCGCCACGCCGCAGAAACTGCTACAGCAGGTACGGTCGCTGTAAGATATAACGGAGCGGCCACGGTGGTCACAAATATCTGAGCAACGCCTCTATTGTCAGGGCGATAAAGGTGCTGTTCAGATATGTTTGAGTATCTTGGCTGCTCCGATTTATTTAATGACTACGTTAGCTATAGATTCTCTTAGTGCTTCCCCGTTTGCATCCTAAATCCTAAAGGAACCCTAGGTTCCCTTATACCTACCCTGTTCCTCATATACATGTATGTGGATTTTCTAAATGTGGGTCAGTGAATCTACCAAATCGACGCGAAAATAGTCTCACCTACTTTTCAATTAACGACGACTGACATTTGCAGATTTAGAGAAAAATTACAGTAGAGGGGAAACATCTTAAATTTTCCAAAAAAGTGCCAAATTTGGTGCCAATCGATGTTTCTAAAGAGTATGATTTAACTGGTCTGCAACAAAATGATGTTTTGATCAGCAGCAAAATCAGTTCGTCAGCAGTCTAACCCAGCGGTTCTCAAACTTTGTTGGTGACGGAACCCTTTTGGAAAGCGAAATATTTGACGGAGTCCAAAAATTAAAAAAATAATATTAAGCTTATGATTTTTTTTCTTCATATGAAAAGTATTCTTGCGGAGCCCCTACAGAGGCACCTAGCACCTTAGCGAGCACACTTTGAAATTTTTCCTGGTTACTTTTTTTTTCCGTAGCCTTTGTATCCCACTGCTGGGCAAAGGCCTTCCCTCGCTTCCGCCACTCGTCACGGCCTAGTGCATGCTCTCGCCAGTCGCTACAAAATGCGTCCAGATCGTCCCGCCATCTCCTTTTTGGTCTGCCTCTGCCCCGGCCGATTTGTTCGGTCCATTCAGTAGTTAATTTAGCCCATCGTTCCGGGTGCATGCGGCAGACATGTCCAGCCCAATCCCACTTGAGCTTGGCGGTCTTGACACCCACATCCGAGATACCTGTCCTGGAGCGCAGTTCGGTGTTCCTAATCCGATCGGTTCTACGAACTCCTAGTACGCTGCGCTCCATGGCTAGCTCGCTGGCAAATTTTGAGTCGGGACTTTTGAGCCTCCGTTAATGGCCATGTTTGTGCACCGTAGGTTAGGATGGGCAGGATACACACGTCGACGAGTTTGCGCTTTAGTGCCAGTGGAAGGTTACCCTTCATAAGCGCTTTCATGGACCAGAAGCTCTTCCAGGCGTTCTCGATGCGTCGATCGATTTCCTTGGTCTGCCTGTTATCGAAGGATGCTATCTGGCCCAAATAGGTGTATTCGTCGACATATTGTCCTACCTACGTTTCATGCCGTTGGTCATTAATTGGGTTTTGGCCCTATTCATTGTGAGTCCGACTTAAAAATTGGCGAGCTAAGGTCTTGTAGCATTTGCTCTAGATGGGATGCAGTGTGGGAGAATAGGACGATGTCATCGGCAAAACGCAGGTTAGTCAACCTCTTGCCGCCGATGTCGAAGCCCATCGTTTCCCACTTGACCGCCAGCTTCTGGAAAATTTCCTGCAAGCAAGAGGTGAACAGTTTCGGAGAAAGCGGATCGCCCTGTTTTACCCCTTTTTCGATGCGAAATCTTGGACCGGGAACATGTAATTTAATGCACGCTGTGCTTTTCCAGCTTACTATAATAGATTTTTTGGCTGACCATTTCATTACTTCCCGCTTCTAACAGTCTCGATAGTTATTTAAAAGATGTCCCAATTGTGATTTGTTTCACAATTGAATGTCTCTTTCTCTAGGTGTACAACTTGAAACCTGAGCAGCAGCTGCAGCTATTCTACGCTCTGAAGGAGTCGCTGGAGAACCGCAACATCCTGAACATGGTGCCGTAAGAACGACAAGGTATCAAAAACATTACAATATGCTTATGAAGACAGCACATGTTGAATAACTCCGTGGTTTTCAAAGGCGTTCGAAGGGATTTTTGTTGTACTTTGAAATGTTTTTTAGTAGCCTTCCTACATACTCTTCCAATATACATTTTTTTGATGGCACGTAGGTGCTTTATTTATTTATTCAAATGGTGTTTTTGTTAAATGAAGACCACGACTGTTTTTCAACCAGTGCAAAACTGCTTGGAAGGGGACATATCCTGCTATGTACCTCGAGAGGAAAAAATACATTTTGTTCTAGTCTAATAATTGTAGAATCATTTGCCTTGAATTACAAATACATTGGTAAAATTGTTGACCAAAATCGTATTTACAGAAGGCCAAGGCAAGGAATGATTACAATTAGTAAAATAAAAGTATATAATATTGGCTCTCCTAAAATATATCATAAATAAATGAAAATGATAAAAAAAATATTAGATATAATTCTAGATGTAATAGATAATTTAACTGTTAATTAAGTATTTAGACACTATTACCCTACTACCCTATTTATCTTATGTGTAAACCAGCTTTAAAGCGGTGACACATGGCCCCACTGATACTCTATAAAATAACAACAAAACGTTAGTTTTGTGACACTCCAGTATTATCACAGCAAAACTATTTCTTTATTTTCACTGATGCATTACCTGGATCCTTGTCATATGAATGTCACAAAGAATTTAGTAAATTATTAATGTATATTTCATGGTTTTTAATATAGCTGCGGCCAAAAAGTTAACGATTCAATGAACGTAAAAATATTGGTCGTTGCTTGATTCTATTCCTATACATGAGTATAATAAAGAGTTTCATATTTCTTAAAAAGGCCCATTAAAGCTGTCACGAACATGCTAGCATATATATATTATGATGTCGGTTTGAATAAGAATATATTTGTTACTCTCAAATACTCTCAAAAGTCAGTATCATTTATATTAGTATTCAGTGTATTCACTATGAAGCATAGCAATGTTTCATAGGGGTTAGAAAATAATTACTGTAACGTGTCTCGAAATATTATTTTAAAATATATTGGTAAAAATAACTAGGTAAATTATAATGAATATGTTCAGTTCTTTTTTACAAATTTCAGAATTTGAAATTGTTACCTTTGTTTTAAAGATATAATTGCTTCTTAATCGTGTTTGTATCATAACAGTATCTTGTATAAGTTATTTAAAAGAAGGATAGCGAGAGATGTACGAGTTGGAGAGGTTTTTAATACAATCAAAACATATTTGTCAGCAGATTTTGTTCACGATTGTTATATTATTTAATTAGTTCCTCATATTATTTCGTGATTGGATAAGACAGGGAAGCTTTGCATTTCTTTTTTCGCTGACTGATATTTGATATGACTGCGTGTGTGCTAAAGTTTTTGAACCTTTACATGTAGTTAGCATACTAAGCTTAATAACACTTATAAGAAGTTCTTTCTAACATTCTCAGAAAATATATTTGTTGTTCCTTCTAAGTACGATGACTGTTTACATCTATTTTATAATGATGGTAATTATAAGTCATATACAAGATATCTCTATACTCCGCTTATCGCGTTATTTCTTTGAAACCTAAGCTGCCAAAAATAAGGGGTGTGGGAGGGGAACACGCAATACTAGACAGGGAACGCGCCGTTGTTCCGTGGGGCGCAAGAGAGAGTCAGACATTAATGGTTGCCATGGAGACGTACTACGTTTACTGTCACAATAAATTAGTGTCTCACTATAGGGTGAAATTACTTCGAGCGTGGCAGCGGGGTTCGCCCGGCTATGCGGGTTCTTGGGTTATTACTATTAGTCTATGTTATAAGTATTATAACATAGACGTTACTGTCGTTACTAATAATGATAGAAAAAAGGCATCGTATGTTATTATTTAGTATGCTAACTTCTTTCTTTGACTAAATTTACATAACAAAATTTCTGAATTATATTTATCTTGATCGGTGCCGGAATTAGGTTATGGATGGTATATTTAATGACATATTGTTAGTAAATTATTTTCGTTTTCCTAGAACTTTTTCGTATTATAAATAATTTACACTCATTTTTCTCAAATAGATCGTTAAGTCTTAAGATGTATTTACGTTTAAATGCAATCCTATTGTATTGTTCTAAAAACTGAATGAACATGTCTCAAAAGAGTACTAGAGTTATACTATGTATATTAAACTATCGGTTATACGATGTTTAGTAATTATGATTTCAATTTTACTTAAGTAATTGTGAAATTGTTGTTTTTCATATAATTAATGCAATTTTTTGACAAAAAGTTGTCTTCTAACTTTTGTACATTTAACGGTGTTAGAAATGCCTACACCAAGAGTCTCCATAAAGGGTTTTATAGTAAATTAATATTATGCCAGGATTAAACCGAAGGGAAGCTGGCAATGACAGCATACGGTCATATTTAGCCAGTAGTGTACAGTAAAAATACGATACGATCAATTTTGACAGCTGTCTTAACAATTAATTTTATAACCTTAAAAACTCATGTTATAAGATGTGTTGAAATATAATTTGGGAACTTTTCGCCTTCTGAAGTCGGTTAAATACAGGCATTATTTTTATCCTCTTTTTGCCGATTCAGGGCGATGATTAAATATGTTTCTGACACATTTAAAGTCTCCTAATGAGACTATTTATCACTACTTACATTTTACGTGGTGTCGCTGTTATTAGATTATAGACGTATTTTCTTAAATAAGCCGTTTTGAGTAATAATTGAAGCGTGCTTTGCTAAGTTAGCTATACAATTGTTTTTTCTCGCCGACTAGACTGTTAAGTTTGGTGATGTTTGTGATTCTACGTTATGTTGAGTTTTGCTTAATTTCGCTAGTTTAGATTTATGTATTTGTGTATGTGATGCTAACCTTTGAAAAACATTAAGTAGGGTATTTATGTACAATCTTGAATTCTTTACCTAATACATAATATTTATAAGTTTTCTAAAACCTTATTTAATAATTATTATGCTTTACTAATATCGTGCAAGTTGAAGTAAGGGCTAAGCAATATTAATGTGAAATGTACAGTCGCCATCAAATATATCGGAGTGGCCAAGGTACTTAAAAATATCTGAACATGCACTTTATCGTCTTGAGAATAGAGCCGTTGTTCAGATCTTTGTGACCACCTTGGCCGCTCTGATACATCTGATGGCGACTGTACCTTTGTGTACATTATCTAAAATAGAAACGAAAAGGTTTTAAAATGAAATTCTGTTTTGGATGCATTAGTCATTCATATATTATTCTGTAACGAGGCTAAAGCATTTTTTTTGTCAAACATGTTACGCTTTTTTTATAGTTGCATAAATCGCCTTTTTTTGATTTTTTTAACAAAAATAGAACGGACTTGATTATGACGATTTAAGGTACCTTAGATGTAAGGTAAATTAGATGGTGTATTGCTACTGTACCTAGTAGAATTTTCTAATTTTATTTTTCTCAAAATATAAAATAGGTTTTACTCATATCTGCGAATATTTTTTTGTTTATTGAATACCTTGTTCTAGTGTATTCAGAATCAAAAATGTGGTAGTCGTGGTGTCATAGCGTAAATAGATTTAGATCCTATGTTGGGTTGATTAAGATGTATCTGTTAAGCAATGGGTGCCTCCATACGGGTTCAGAGTATTTATAGTATTTGTCGAACTATCTCGTTATGTAAATGGTATATTATGTGTCTGAAAATATTAAATACCTTTCACATATTTTATCTAGGTTATTAATTAATAATTTTCGTAGCTGTTTATATTTATTCGCTACCAAAAATATAAATAAAATAGAATTTGTAACAAAAAAGTAAAATAACTGCGTCCGACTTAATAGGTTTTAAATGCCTATAACCACTCACTATTGATATTTTTATTGAACTCTATTGCCTAGGTAATAAGGGTGACGGCTGGTAACTACAGTTATCAAAATCAAGTGACAGTATACGTTTCCTGACTTTCATACAATGGTTTGAACGCTACAGTGAGTTTCTTATATTACATATAGGTTTCGTTTCATAAACGCTTATATGCGGTTGAGCCGCTGCCTGGCAAAAGCTAAAAAATGCAGTAAATGATAATGTCAACTGAAAGGTTAAAAATAAAAATGCTAAATTATCCAATAACCAACCTCGGGCACGTTCATTTGAATGAGGGTAAATCGCTAGTAACTCTAATTACTTACACGAACTCTATTCACCTACAAACAGAATTCATTTTAGTATAACTTGGCCAGTTATTCCAGAGTTCATTATTAGTATGAGGTGGCCAGTTACTGGATATTTACCCTATTAATAGTTAAATCTCAAACGAATTAATCGGAATTAAAATAATAAGTAAATTTTATTAAATGTTATAAGGTCACTGATAGTAAGTCTATTGTAAACTTATTATACTGATGTAATTGGTGTCTGTCTGTGTAGTTTAGGCATTAAATTATTTATTGTTTGTCCTTATTGTATTGCGATGAAGCAAATAAATGGATTCCTTAAATATGATTTTGTTTAAATCAGCCTTAGAATAGCTACATAAATAATTTTAAACAAAAAAGAACCGACTTCACTTAGCCTCCACCTTTCCAAAAGCAAATGCTCGAGCTGCTGTAACAAATACTCAAATCACTATAGGTGTGCCTATAATAATTGAAGAGTTCCCTCGATTTCTCCAGGATCCCATCACCAGGTCCTAACCTGGTTACAATGGGACCAACTATGAAGTATATGTATTCTTTCAAACAAAAAAAGAATTTTCCAAATCGGTCCAGCCGTCTTCGAATAATCGGTAATAAAAGAATAAAAATTGCGAAAACAAAGGTCCCGACAAATTGATAACCTCCTTCGAAATCTTGAAGTCGGTTGAAAACAACAAACTTTGTTTGAGTTAAATATTTGAATTGAGTTATTTGAATACCGTCAAAATCTTTTAGCATACAAAATATTAAGTATACCTACAATACATCAACCCAAACGTAACAACAACACAGAGCGGTTTAAATAGGATACAAAGCAAAGAAAATTGGTCATGTTGTTGTAGGGTAGGCAACGCGCATGTGAATCCGCTGGGGTTGCAGGCGTCCATAGGCTACGGTAATTAATTACCACAGGCGGGCCGTATGCCTGTTTGCCACGGTCGTGGTATAAATCTTCAGGTCAAAATCACTTTGTCGGTCCTTTGTGACTATTAATTTCCTTGGGACGATCGGCTATTTATAGTATAAGAGCCCACGACACTGAACTTAGTTCGATAAGTCTCCTAGATGAGATATATATATAATTAGTCACGTTTTTAATGGGGGAATACGAAATGCCAATGCTGCTATGCATAAAAAGTGGCGGTGTGTTTTTTTTTTTAATAAAAATTCCAGTTTCTAGTATGATAAGTCTCCTAGATTTCCTTTGTTCCTCGAAGCATTTTGTGTTCCCCCATTAGCACATTTATATAACGCTACGCTCGTAGCCCGTAGCCACGTATTAGTCGTATGTAGCGCGTAGTAGCTACGAACAGAGAACCCGACAGTCGGGCTGAATGTGTTAAAGACGTGACTAATTATACATATCTAGGAGACGTCGTGGGCTCCTATTACGCCAAAAGTACCGGACGGTAGTAACGAAGAGTGAGCGAGAGCGTGAAGCGTTTCGTTTCGTTTTCTGCAAACGATTGTCATCTTGGCTACAGAGCCTGAGCGGCTATTGTCAAGGCGATAAAGTGCATGTTCAGATATTTTTGAGTACCTTGGCCGCTCCGATATATTTGATAGCGACTGTACGTGCTGATTGTGTTGATATTATGGTACAGTCGCCATCAAATATATAGTAGCGGCCAAGGTGGTCACAAATATCTGAACAACGCCTCTTTTGTCAAGGCGATAAAGGGCATGTTTAGATATTTTTGAGTACCTATCTTGGCCGCTCCGATATATTTGATAGCGACTGTACGT
This sequence comes from Pammene aurita, assembly GCA_947086415.1. Taxonomy (NCBI): domain Eukaryota; kingdom Metazoa; phylum Arthropoda; class Insecta; order Lepidoptera; family Tortricidae; genus Pammene; species Pammene aurita. Next base: position 22,615,008 of record OX352297.1, read on the forward strand.
TACGTGCTAATTGTTTTAATATTATTGTACAGTCGCCATCAAATATATAGTAGCGACTAAGGTGGTAACGTAGGTATCTGAACAACTTCTCTATTGTCATGCAATGCAAGGCGATAAATTACATGGTCAGATATTTTTGAGTACCTTGGCCGCTCCGATATATTGACTGGCGACTGTACTTCAATGTGTAGAAGAGTTATTTCATAGGGTCGGTAACGGCCCTCTGGGGTAAGACAATTTTTTTTTATTTAGTGTCTATCAGGCGCATTCTTTATCAATGGCAATCTATTCGCTTTCACTAGAGTCCAGCACTTCATCACCTTAGGCCAGGGGTCGGCAACCGCATGCGGCTCTTTGCAGGGTCAGTTGTGGCTCTTCAAGTTCCGCAATTTTTTTTTAAATCAAATATTACAGTGAAAAACAGAAAACTGCGGCTCTATGAGCTTCCAAAAATTCTATATTTTCCACCATCAGACTCTTTGTCAAAAATTTTGCCTTAGGTATTTACGTTATTAGTTAAAGATCACGTGCACGGAAAGCCGTGCCCTCAGCGCCTTCAGCCCTTGATATCACGTCCAAAATATAAGGGAGTTACATAGTGCGCTCGCGCTGGCGTTGAGGGCACGATTTTTCCGTCCGATGCTTGGCGTTCAAAGGGTTAAAAAACCGGCCAAGAGCGTGTCGGGCCACGCTCAGTGTAGGGTTCTGTAGTTTTCCGTCCGTCACAGTAAGTGTCCCCACTTAAGAGTTAAAATAACACCGCCATGTAGGATATGATATGAGCGTTCCACGTACAGCGACATCTATCGGCAAATTAAGTAAACTATTGCGCGCGAGCTTAAAGTATGGAAGATGCGTGAACCGATTTTCACCGTTTTTACTTTATTTGAAAGCACGTCATTTCATTGTGATTTTGTAGAAATTACAGGTACAATAAACACCTGCTTATGCGGTTAAATTACAAACTTAGTTCAGAAATTATTTTATAATTTTTTTCAAAAACTATTCAACCTATCAAGTTCATAATAATTTTCCTAAAAAGTTTTTATAAAGTCCTACTTATGAGATTTTTTTCATATTTTTAAAATTTATGGTTCAAAAGTTAGAGGGGGGGGACACATTTTTTTTTACTTCTGGAGCGATTACTTCCGAAAATATTTACATTATCAAAAAAATATTTTGAGTAAACCCCTATTCATTTTTAAATACCTATCCCACAATATATCACACGTTAGGGTTGAAATGAAAAAAAAAATCACTCCACACTTTACGTATAGGGGAGGTACCCTAATAAAACATTTTTTTCCACTTTTTATTTTACCACTTTGTCGGCGTGATTGATATACATACGAGGGTTGCTACTTATATATCCGGAAACAAAAAAACAAACAAACGTACACGGCTGAAAATGGTTTTATTGTTTTTCAAAGTATTCCCCTTGATGATCTATGCACTTTTGCATTCGCGTGAACCAATTTTTAAAGCACTTCTGCCACTCCGCCTGAGGTACCTCCATAACGTGTTGTTTGAATGCGTCGACAGCATCTTCAGCGGTCGAAAATCGTTGACCGCGTAATTTATTCTTTATATTTGGAAATAAATAAAAATCGTTGGGTGCCAAGTCAGGGCTGTACGGCGGATGACCCGTTAATTCCACATTTTGACCCTCCAAAAATAGAGTTGTTTCGCGTGACGTATGACAGCTGGCATTGTCATGATGAAGAATGATTCTTCGTCGCTTGTTAGTTTTACGAATTTGTTCAAATACTTTCGGTAAGCAAATGGTCGTGTACCACTCTGAATTAACCGTTCTACGGTTTTCTAGTGGCACTGTAGCTACATGGCCATTAATACCGAAGAAGCAGGCCACCATTTGTTTCAATGTACTTTTTGCACGAGTAACTTTCGTAGGGTTCGGCTCATTTTGAAACACCCATACCGTTGATTGTTGCTTCGTTTCGGGATCGTATGCATAGATCCAGGATTCGTCACCTGTATAGATGTTATAAATGGCTTTTGAGTCACCACGGTTATATTTTTTTAACATTTTATTGCACCATTCGACGCGAGCATCTTTTTGCTCTTTTGTTAAGTTGTGGGGTATCCAACGCGAACAAATTTTTTTTACAGCCAAATAATTATGTAATATGCTATTAATGCTGGTCATAGAAATACCCAGAGTCGCCTCTATCTCGCAGTACGTAACATGTCGGTCGTCCATTATAAGTTTTCGCACAGCCTCGATATTTTGTTGTACAACGACCGATTTCGGGCGACCTGCCTTAACTTCGTACGTAAGCATACTACGTCCACGATTGAACTCACTAAACCAGTGATACACAGTAGTTTTAGATGGGGCTTCATCACCAAAAGTTGAAGTTAGTTGATCTATGCACTGTTGTTGCGTTAAACCACGCCGAAAATCATAATAAATCATAGCACGAATATTTTCACGAGTGAGTTCCATTCTTGCTGCGAGATGACATTTAAAACCCGTCAAAAACAAAACACGAGCGTTAATAAGAAAGAAAAAATATACCGGCCAGTACTTAAAAAAGTTCAAATTTTACCATGGAGGTCAAATATGCTATTTAAGAAGATTGTAATCCCGGTTTCCGGATATATAAATAGCAGCCTATGTATTAGTACCAAATTTCAGCTTTCTAGTGCTAACGGTCACTGAGATTATCCGCGGACGGACGGACAGACATGGCGAAACTATAAGGGTTCCTAGTTGACTACGGAACCCTAAAAAAGTTCGATGTTAAGAGGCTATTCATAATGAGTTCGTTTGCACCAATGACAACGGATGAATCTCCCAAACTCAGTACTCAAGTGTAATATTGTGAAAAAGCAGACGACGGAACTAGACTTTATCTCAAGAATGGCCGAAAGGTCAATTCCTTTCTTGTAAAACAAAGAACTTCCACAGTGATGCGACGAATCAGAAGGTTTTAGGTAGGTACACGCTTTTAAATGCTCACCAGAAGGCGTTAGTAAATTCATTTAACTACCTACAGGTTCATGTACAGTCACGTCTGAAAATATAGATACATTTAATTGTGACAAAAATATGTACCAAGGCGTAAAGTTTATAGATACATGCTTTTATCACATTAAATGTATCCATATTTTCAGACGTGACCATAACTATAACATTATTTATCCATAATTTTCGGTAATGGCACAACTCTACCCGTTACCGTTATATAGTACCTAGTCACCTGCTGCACTGCAAGAATATATTGCACTACGAAAGTTGTAAAAATATGTGACACGTTCATTATAATTTATACTCCAAATAAGATTGTGTCAGATATGTTTGCGCATTTTTTCGAGTAAGGTGCAGAGAAACAATTTCGACAGGGGAAATTTCAACTAAGTTAAGGTTTATGATGTAAAACACGAAAGATATTTCTATATAGTTAATATAGAAATATCTTTCGTGTTTTACATCATAAACTATCTGAATATAAGTAGATGGCACAATAGTTAATTATGCGAATAGGTATAAGTAATTTGGATTTAGTTGAAATTTACCAGAAGTATGTTAATTTAACTGTTAATTATGGATGGAAAGCACACTCTTCAATAACCAGTACGGCTTTGTGTCTGGCATGTCGACTATTGATCCAATGTTTGCTCTCAATGCCATCGCTGAAGAATACCGGGCTAAGAATAAGCCGCCGTATATGGCCTTTCTGGATATGGAGAAGGCTTCGGACTAAGAAAATCCTCAAGGCATACGTCACTGTGATAGCCGACTGTATACTGGGAGGCCAGATCAGTGACCAGAACCACTGTGGGAGCCAGCTCGATACCAGTCACTGAGGGAGTTCATCAGGGGTCAGTGTTAAGCCCGTACCTATTTAGTTTAGTATTGGATACTCTCACGGAGGGTGCTCAAGTTAAGCCCGTACCTATTTAGTTTAGTATTGGATACTCTCACGGAGGGTGCTCAAAGTGGACCACTGTGGTGGAGTGAAGCACTGTGGACCTTTGTATATGCCGATAACGTGGCAGCCTGTACTGAGAGCCGATAAGAACTGCAAAGAGTGTTACTTTTGTGGAAGCATCAGTTGCAGACAGGCGGCCTCGTGTTGAGTGTTCAGAAAACGCAGTTCATGGAATGCAATGTTCCCGATTCACACCCCGAGCCAATATTGGTTGACGCAGGGGCGTATTTACCCTATGGCCAAGAGGGACATGGCCCGGGGCGGCAGGCTGCCAGGGGCGGCGCGAGCCGCCTCGTGGCCTTGGATCTGGGCGCCTTTTTCGATGCTGAATTCAGTTAGGTACCAGCTCTTAAGAAAGACTTTTAAACAAAAATATTCAAAACGCCACAATCTAAATACCTAAACATGAAGGACGTTATTTTGTACTTATGCCGCCTTCCCATCTCTGCTAACTCTACCATGTATCATATAAAGTAAACTGCTATTTTTCTTAAAAGGGAGGACAATATAACCATGCCTGGTTATTTAAGGCGCTAGGCGCTGAATGTGGCCGAAAACTGTTACTTTCTAAGGGATATATCTCAATAACGAGTCATTCAAAAAATTTGAAAAAAATATATGTTAATTACCATTTCATGTACAACATTGTCAACGTTTGAATAACTCATGTAACGTATAGTTTCTCCGTTATTTAAATGTAACGAAAAAGATAACATTACAATAAACAATAAAACTAGACCTAAAATAAAAATTAAACGCTAAAAATTAAAAAATAAACTTAAAGATAAACTATAAATAGAAAATTTGCCCCAAATCGCTGTCTATTGGCAGCGTGCCCAGAAGGCTGGCAGCATTGCCCCTTTGGATCGCAATGCTGATCCGCTGTGCAAGATATGACCCAGCCCTCCGGTCACGCGTTAACTCGACTAACCTGCGGCTACATTCTTTAAAGACCCTGTGGGCACTATCCCCCCAGGGTCCTAGGGTCTCAACCCCAAACGGCTCAAATATGCAACCGCTATTTATGGTTGCATACTTGCGCCGCTTAAGGAGCTCGGCCGAATTGGCAGCCGAGCCAGCCTTTACTGCCGTGCCATGAAGATGAGACAGCGCCAGAGTATCGGCACACGTCGCATCCCAAACCAGCGGCCGTCCCATCGTCCATGGCACGAGGGTCATACCGTCAGGCCTCTTACCGTCATCGCGGACGAGGCCGGTCGGTTCCAAAATGGCCGGCACTCCCGCGCTGGCTAAGGCCCGACGGATGATATCGTTCAGGCTGGCATGGCGAGGGGCCCGCCCTGCACTTCTGCCGCAGGATAGTCCATGATGACCCAATTGGTCAACTGAATCACCACAGCGACAGCGATGTGGGGCAACACAGGTCACTCCCAGGCGGAGAGCAACGGAAAGGCGGAATGTGGAGTTGTCCAAAAGCGTTCCTATCGATATGGACGGCAGAGTTTGGAGCCACTGCCCGGATTCCCATTCACAAGTGGCAAGGAGGCGAGCGCGCTCCGGTAGGCTGGTTGCCGTTTGATACAGATTATTCCGTACCAGCCTACAGAGCGGCTCGTCCCAAAGACGCTGCGAGTTAGGGTTTGCGGGCAGATCAGTGCTTGGACAGGCATTACTCCATGCATTTGTGGCCTCTGACATTAAAGGTAAGCTAATTTGGTCTATTGGTGACTTAAGAATTTTGGACATGAGTTCCAGTGAACAATGTATTGAGGACAGATATGCGGGGAGTGAAACACTGGACACTTTTCTGATACCCAGGCCACCATGCCTTATCGGCAGAGAAGCCTGAGTCCATGAGCGGTCGTCTAAATTTATATTCATCACTGTAACTAAGAGATTTTGAATAATTTTGTCAATTTTTTCTAAAAGAGTGGGATATTTCCAGAAATGGCTGCACCTTAGGACGTAGGTGAATTTGGGTACGAAAAGGCAGTATCTAATAATGGTGTATGCTACATGAGCGTTTATTTTGGACATTCGGTCTGAAATTTCGTTAAGGTTTTTAATTTTGTTGTCTAAAAAGTCTGAAAATGATTCGTCCAATACAGGTGCTCCTAGGAGGTGAAGTGAGCTTGTAACGAAATGTAACGAAATGTCGTTTTACGGTTAATTTTGCTTATATCTACTGAACGGCTTATTAGATTTAAAATATTGTTGAACTAAAAAATGTGTACTACAGAACACTACAAACTCAACGTAGGATATTTAAATTGATTAAATTTTCTTAAACAACTTGATCATAATTCCACATTTTGTGCGTTGGTAGCTCGAAAACGGCGTTGCTGGCAGTCGTGAGCTAGCTTTGAGACGAGGAGGCTGTGTCGCTCGTCGCTCAGTGCTTCCCTTGTACTACATATACTTGTGATTGGCCCGTGAGCAATAATATCGGACTTACTGTGCCTAAAGACTAGATAACTGCAGAGGGTTCATGCGATGCGGACATAACGTGTCTTCCCGGAATCTATAAAGTATAGACGTTTTATCTTTTAAGATAATGTTCTCGTATGCATGTTTATGTATGTTCGTATAAAAAGTGTTTAGATTATAATACAAGTAAAAAACAAATAAAATTAAAATGGAGGAAAAAACAAGTATCATGAATCTCACAATTCTCTGAAAACAAATTTGGTCATGTAAGTAAACTACAATTATTATGTTTTAGTAGACTAATGCATCACGCAAAATAGGCGTTAGTCGTCGAGTTGTGGAAATCTGCTAGTACTGCAATACAATAGACTAATAATCAATTTAATAAGAACTCCGAAGCACCGAATTTATTTAAACATATTTATTTAAGAATACCGTGTTCTAAACGAATGTAATATGCGTTTTTTTTAAAGATTAAACACAATTTTTAATGTTATACTTTATACTAATTTATCAAATCAAGAAATTGCGAAGTAAACTGCAAAGGATTGCATATAAACCGGCCAAGAGAATGTCGGGCTATGCTTAGTGTAAGGATCCGTAGTTGCCGGCCTGTTACAATACATCCATTCAAAAGGTAGTTTATAAAGAGATGTTTTGTGGCACTTACGTTATTTTACTATAGGCATCACCCAAAAACGGCTCAACCGATTTTATTCCATATATTTTTTATTGAAAATACGTGATAAGTACTTCAATGGCCTCACTTCCAGGAATTTTTCCAATTTTTTTGGACCCACGGTTCAAAAATCAAAGAGCATGTTTAACTTTCGAAGCTATTATTTACGAAAGTGTTCGTTTTATCCAAAAGTTGTTTAAGGCTTATTCTTCTTGAAAGACCTATCCAACAATGTGTTTCAGATACTTATTGTTTTACCACTTTGTAGGCGTAATTAAAACACATACTCATACCAAATTTCAGTGTACTAACTATCACTGAGCGAAGCCTGATTGAGATTCTAATAAAAAATGGCTGATATCTAAGAGTTCAATGTATGTAAGAATAAAGGAAAAAAAGCTTTTTTTTATACCACGACGCTGGCAAACAAGCATACGACCCACCTGATGGAAAGCAGTTCGTAAGTAAAGCCTATGGACGCCTGCAACCCCAGAAGATTCACATGCGCGTAGACTACCCTAAAAAAAACTTTACTATGTCGGTGAAATAAATACAAAATTTATATTAATTATCAACACAAAGTAAATAAATAAATTACTAGTAAGGGTTAATACTACCTATCAAATATCCTTAAAGGACCGGCCAAGTTTGTATCGGACCACGCATATTGTAGGGTTCCGTAGAAAGTAGTTAATAAAATATTTTTTAAATCGTATCGTACAACATGTTAATATTTACAAAAAATATATTCTTGACATTAAGTTTGGCATATGTATGTATGGAGTGCCTCCCCTAAAAGTTTTTTAGCAATTTAGCCAGAAAACTAAGTAGCGGCACATGAAACACACCTCTAGATAAAATTTCAGTAATATATATTTTATAATAAAAATGGCTTTGACATACGGACGGACAGACGGACATGTTTCAAAAAACTTTTAAGGGTTCCGTTTTTGCCATTTTAGCTATGGAACCCTAAGAAGTGTTTGCGCTGTGTTATATTTGAAAGATCTAAATTTAATGGGCTTACAGCTCTCATGACAATTGTATGACGATTTCGTGCACAAATACCGCTCCTTACATGTGTATTTTTACTATACGCAACTCGCAACAGGCTTAGTTTTGTTAATTTATCGTAATTAAGTGAATTTTTACGGTTAATATTTAAAATCGCAACAAAAAATAACCATCTATTAAGCTCACTTGCACAGCAAAAAAAATCCAAATTCACATGAAAACACCGCTTTGATGTGCATTCAGTTTTTTTTGCTATAATAGTCAGTATTTTTTTATTTTTTCTGATATGCGGAATATTTTTAACCATATTTCGTAAATTCGTAAATATTTTGCCGCTCACTGTACTTTAAATTCAAAATGTAGGTTTTTATTTTTTTACATAAAAATCTACTAATCGAGATCGTTATTACTTATCTTATTTAATAGGTAAGTAGCATTCCTAAAAATGTCACCGTAGTACTTAATCACAGTATTCAAATCACAAAACATCCGCAAAAGGATTATAATTATTATAAAGCTGCCCGCGCGCCTCTGAGTAAAGTCATATTCTTTGAACATTGTTGCGGTGCATCGCGGTGGATTTACGCACGATCGAAATGAGAGGGGTACGCGGGTGGCGCGGGTAGAGAGCGCCCAAACGCTCAAGGACACTCCGGCGACAATCGTCTTAACCAAGCTTCCGTTTTCGGTCAGTAAACGATCGAGAATCTCCGATACGGGTCCATAATATTTCATGATCGTCCGTCCGTTCGTCCAATCTAGTATATTTTGCACCCTCCAGGAATTCAATCGTCAAATTACTGGAAATGTTAGTTTCGGTAGGTATGAGTAATGGTTGGGAAAGATGGATAGGCTACGACTACAAGCCTATTGGACCGATTGGCCACCGTATGACCAATTACCTCATCGAGGAGCAGTTTGGAACCTTATTCAAGATTCAAGATATTATTCATGACATACACAATATTACATAAAAATTTACATACAAACAAACTAAAGACGTATTGGTGTAGCACCACGAAACGAAAAAAATATAAGTCACAAATCACTTGGTCGGACAGCTCTTAGCCTGGTCCTATCCGTTTTCAGACACTTTTAGTGGTGCAATTTTTGGGATGGTTTTACCTCATTTATTTATTTTATTATTCAAATAAGTTACACAGCATTACAGTAATAAAACCAAGGCACTGTGAACTATAAAAATATACAGAAAATTACTTAGAACTAGTTTATTTAGGCGACGTAACTGCGTGGCTCCGAGCTGCCGATCGAGTAGCACGATGAAACCAATCTCATTTGATAGCTAAAGTGATGCTCTTTCAATATTTTTTGGTCGGACAGCCTTCGGCCTGGTCCATTCCGTTTTCGGACCCTTTTAGTTGTGCAATTTTTAGGGTGTTTTTACCTCATCGAGTAGCAAGATGAAATCAACCTCATATGATTGCTAAAGTGATGCTCTTTCAATATTTTTTGGTCGGACAGCGCTCAGCCCAGTCCGTTCCATTTTCGGACACTTTTAGTGGTGCAATTTTTGGGGCGCTTTTTCCGTCTGTAGCCGAAATTTACGGCCCTATATTAATAAAATTTGGTGTGTGAATGGCTTTTATAACCCGCCATATATAAATAAATAAATATTATGGGACAATCTTACACAAATCAACATAGTCCCACAGTAAGCTCAATAAGGCTTGTGTTGAGGGTACTAGGCGAAGATATATATAATAGATAGATATAGATAAATACTTAAATACATAGATAACATCCATAACCCAGCAACACATATCCGTGATAAACACACAAGTAAATGCCCTGACCAGGATTAAAACCCGGGACCTCCTGCTTCATAGGCAGGGTCACTACCGAGTATACTATACTATACATTGATTGGAGCACATGAATTATTTTTAAAAACATTCTTAGGGGTGCACTCTATACTGTAAAAAAACAAAAACAAAACAAAATAAAACAAAAACAATTGCTGAAAAATAAATTACTGTTTTGCAGTTCGGTACGTTTTCAGAAATAAGTTTAATGTACTTAACTAAGTATTTATTTTATTTTATACAATAAATATTTAATAAGACATTTGACTACAAAGTTTTATTCTCTTTCTAGCTTCTAAAATATGCAATTAAAAAATAAATCCAGGAGATAGCTCTTAATACACTCTTTCATGTAAAATTAATTTGAAAACCAAAACCAAAACTAAGCAATTTACACCGACCTGTAATACTTTTACTTTTCGAGCTGACAACACCCGATGACCTTCAAATTGACTTTACTCAAATAGTTTTTTAGCTATAACTACTTGTTTTCAGAAACTAAAAAAAATATATGTTATTATTCGTTATATTTGGAAGAACTTCGTTGATTCCGATACACGATTGGACGAAATCGGCTCGATAGAAAATAATTCCAAAGATACATCTTAAAATTTGCTTTAAACAGTCGAATGTCTTTAGTTTCTTGACTTATACGTCTGTAACTAAGGATAAAATTCCACCGCACTAATACTAAAAACTTCGTTGTTTTATATTTCTCAATTAATGCGTAGTTTTTTTTTAATTCATCATTTTGACAATTTTGCAATAAGAACCCATACTAATTGTAACACAGTGTTTCTCTTTCACTCGCGCTGAAAAAGATAGGGAGGGAATTTAGCTGTTGTCAGCCCCTTAATAAGGTTCCAAACTGCTCCTGGATGAGGTAAGTGATCATACTGTGGCCGCCCGGTCCTTATACCACCCTGACCTTACACATACACACGTTACCCGGTCCCATTACGCCCTTTGCATATCTTCGTAGTGGATCGATAACGCGGTACAGCGCAGCACGTTTCGCTGCGAAACCAGAGCAGATCGAGAGCAAATCAATAACGGAACCGCGTCGCACGAATTCGCACTTGTTTCGCTCTCGATCCGCTGAGGTTACGCCCCGAAACGTGTAGCGCTGTATCCCGGTGTCGATCCCGCTACGAAGACGTGCAAAGGCGTCAACAGGGTGTTGACCGTACACTAAGGGTCTCCCCAAACCTATCGACGCGGATTCGGCAAAATTCGGTGGAAAAAAGCTTTATGTCTACGCAATAAGAGCGAAAAAGACGTCGACGCGTCGGCAGGCGTCGGCCGAGCCGAGCCGAGTCGAACCGTGCATTGTTAGCTCTTATTGCGTGGTCATAAAGCTTTTTTCCACCGGATTTTGCCGAATTCGCGTCTATAGGTTTGGGGAGACCCTAAGGGTTCAGACAGTCTCAAGAAATTTTTAATATTCTGTCTAGTTAAGTAACAGGGGCGGCAATTTTTTCTGGCCCGAGGCGCCAAATTTCCAAATACGCCTCTGGTTGACGGGCAGGAAGTACCGAAATGAAATCAATACAAATATCTCGGGAGCATTGTGCACGATTCCGGCTCACTGGCCACCAACATTCAGTACAGGATTGCGGCCGCTTGTTTAAAGCGGAGGGAGGAGACTGGTGTGACCTGCGACTAGAGATGGGTGGTGAGTAAAAATTTAGGAGTAAATACCGAGTAAATACTCAGCTTAGCTCCTGCTAAACTGGGTGCTTTGGATAAATACTCAGTATTTACTCACCCCTACCCATCTCTACCTGCGACAGTAAGATGCCCATAAAGGTGAAAGGCCTCGTGTACAAGACCATTATAAGGCCGGTCCTCACTTATGGCAGCGAAATATGGACAGTGAACCAGCAACATGTTAAAGCCGTCCATGTGGCGGAAATTAAGATTACTGAAGTGGATGTCAAGCGTCTCCTGGATAGATAGGGTTCGAAACGAACATATCCGTGAAAACCTCGGAGTAAAAGACGTCCCCGATAAGCTCCAGAAAAGTCGGCTACGGTGGTTTTGGCATGTAAGAAGAAGGCCCCCAGAGTACGTATGCAATACAGTGCTCGGCTTCGCCTTGCGCGGGCCTAATAGAAGAGGCAAGCCAAGGCAGCCGTGGCGGAATGTCAAAACCAAAACCTGAACGCCTGTAGGTTAGATGAAAACGATGTCCAGGATAGAGCGAAGTGGAAGCAGAAAAGCAGGAAAGTGGACCCCGTCACTGCACGGGACAAACGCTAGGAGGATGATGATGATGATTATAGGTGACTAGGTCGAGCTTGTTCTAAAGTAAATCTATTTTTCTACTCGTCGACTGTAATGCTTAAATTGAGATTGTGTAGACCGAACTACTAGCGCATACTTTCCGATAGAGCTTTTACGAGTATGGTCGCATTTTGTAGCATCGCCAACGATGGTACAAAGGATTTTCATACAATATTGTAACACTATTGCACGAGCCCGCGCGGCCACTCTGCCGTGCCGGGGGGCTCGGGCAACTTACTCAATTGTATAGAGGCAGCAGGTCTTTCGTCGAACTCAATTCTAACCGGCTTGCCTATATTGAGGACTCGTAGAAAAAGTATTGTATACAGTAGTGACATAATCAAGCTTTTCAATCTCGTACCTAACAACAAACACGGTACTCGACTGAAACGGTTGTATAATAGTATTTTATACAATCGTGATATAAAAATACTATTAGGTAGGAACACAAAATTAGTCAAAATGGAAATAACTTTTTTGAAAGTAGTTAAAATGTGATTTTTCTACCAGATAGTCCTGATAGGTTACAATTTATTTGTTTGACTTTGATCACAAAAAAAATATCATTTTGATAACAAATCGCAATTGTAAAGTTAGATAACTGCTCCATGACACCACAATCAACCGCAGACTCATAATTAAAGTACACCTACCCTACAATTGGCATGTAACATCGGAAGAGTCGGAAGCGAGTTCCGTTAGTTTTTGCACGCGCGATCTAGGAGCGTGCGCGGGCGTTCCCACGCCGCTTGCGCAATGACAGATCTCGATTGAAATCGCTGCACGTGCCCGTATTGCGAGTGGAGACGTTAAGAGTCCGGTAACGATGTGAAAACGAAAATCGCTAATAATGAATTAACGCACATGTATTGTATTTGATAAGATAGTTTGAAGTCTTGTTATTGCAAAAAAATACTTTTTGTACACATTTTTTATTATTTAGTACCCGAAACGTGAGGACGTCTGATTCGTGCAATCTTGTCGCTTGATTTTTAATTATTATTTGTTATGCCCTTCAATATGTTTTATATTATCTGATTAAAGCATGAAGTCAAGTTTATTTGTACATTTTACATTTTATGAAATACTTTAATACATTCCCATAAGTATCACCTAAACTTCGGCAATTTTTAGGGTTCCGTATTCCTAAAATCGTTCTATTCTAGGTAAACATACTCTTGCTTTAAAAATATGTATGAAAATGAAAAAAACTATTCCACTTATTCCTTAAACGACTCATTTTACAACGTATTTATATATGTTACAATACTAGTTTAACAACATTTTAATCAAAAAAAATCTTACTCTTTTCACCTCTCCAAGCAAAAATCGCGCAAAAAAAGCTGTTAGATTAAGGTGAATTATTTATAAATGAAACGTAAAATCAAAAAAGTGTTCCATTTATACAGTTTAAAAAGGAACTATCTTTCAATACATGTATACAAACTGAAATTTGTATTATTAGTTACTGTAAAATAGTATTGAAAAGTTGAGCGCAATCATAGATTAATGAGATTGTTAAGGGCTAGGTACACACATTGTAAGAATCAGTTCGCAAAAATAACCAGCGAGTATGGAAACACGCACCGTGGAGAATATTGCAAAGATGATATTTATTCACGTCGCGACGCGAACGTATACGGAGTAACTAAGAAGGGAAAGCAATTTGATTCCCCCAAACACTTGATACAGGATAAAAGAAATCATGAGATTGTGCAACGGCGTGAAGGCAGAATAAAAGTAAGTGATTAATATTTCTGTGTTGTTACCTACCGTCTACGTCTAGTCAGTGATTCATCGGTTTGTTGAAATGTGACCTTCCATTATGAAGAAATGGAGCGTAAGTTAGATGTTTTAGACTAGCATATTTTTAACCTTGGTCTGGTTTTTAAATAAGTACCTAAGTTTAGAATTGCGTTTTTTTTATTTATTAGATATTTATATTATTCATTAGATAACATATGTATATGTAACGAAACATTAAAAGTACTGTGTAGTTTAGACAGCCATAGCGGAGCAGTTAATTATGTATGTGTAGTACGATTAATTTTATCAATAAATCACTTATCATACCATTTTTTCAGCTGCATCCTTTAAGTTTTATGGCGCCAAACTCGGTGACGCCAATTTTTTTTGTTAATTTTTTTTTTCCTCTAAAACAAGGTCCTTGAACCAAGAACTTGTATACCTGTATCGCAACACCAGCTAGAACATTTCACAAGATACACGAGTCCAATCTAGATCTTATTTAATGAGCGTCAACTTAGTATGAAATAATAATTCGATCCAATTACTGCTGTCTCTCAGTATTAATAATTATCGTTACTTATCCTTTTCTAAAAACCATCTAAATACATACATAGCCTGTAAATTTTATACAGGCGTATACTTTATCCACCTATAGTATCCAGCAATAGGACTCATATAGTATAATCATTTTGTTAAATAGTGTTATTAATTATGTATAATGATTTTTTAAAGTCCTACCGGGCACCAATGTACGCTATCCAACTGATTTAAAACTGACATAACTGACATGACGCACCGGTAAGTTAATTGTCATGGATGCAATTCATTGCGGGCTGAATTATTATGTATGAAAAAAAAAATCTTATTTTCATAAAGAAATAAATGTAAATAGGTTCCCTAGGTCCAATACTAATCGCCATCACAATATACGCCCGTATAAAATTTACACTCTGTATATGTAAATAATAGTACTTATAGCGATTGCCTGTCCGGTTAGAAGAACCTCATTTGTAAACTCAAACTCAAACCGACGCGCCCTATCAGGTTCGAAGGACCACATGAATATAGCTCGAATCGCACACTAGGTTTAATAATAAAGAGTAAGAAACTTTGTTGCTTTAAGACCTTTAACTAAAAGTGGTGAATTTAATCGGATCATTGTGATCGATCGTTCGTTCGATCTTCATCTCTATATATATATAACTCAAAGGTGACTGACTGACTGACTGACTGACTGACATAGTGATCTATCAACGCACAGTCCAAACCGCTGGTTCTAGAGATTCCAAATTTGGCACGTAGGTTCCTTATAAGGTCTAGGGGTGCGCTAAGAAAGGATTTTTCAAAATTCATCCCCTAAGGGGGTGAAATGGGAGTCCAAAGTTTGTATGGGGAAACAAGATTAGCTAGTCTATTTTATTCGAAACTTCACAGAAGTATTCCTAACAATAAATGAGTAAATACGTGTTGCAGGTTTTTTGAGAATTCAACCCCTAAAAGGGGGAAATGTGGTCAAAAAGTCTGAAAATCAACATGGGTATTGTTTCTATGGTTTATCGGGTCGTTGATTACGAAACAACAACGATTTTAAAATCCGACGTGGCGGACGTTAAATACCATCTCCCCTGTTAGGGTACAATGGGGTTGAAATGTCTAAATATCCATATGAGTGTCGTTTTTGTGATTTTTTGGGACGTTAATTAAGAAAATGGCATCGATTTTGAAATTTAATATTGTGGACATGAAAATTCTTGAAAGTATTTGTGCCAAATCGCAATCTTCTAAATATATAAAAGAAGAAACTGACTGACATATCAACGCACAGCCCAAACCGCTGGTTCTAGAGATTCCAAATGTGGTACGTAGGCTCCTTATCTATTTATATATATATATAACTCAAAGGTGACTGACTGACTGACTGACTGACATAGTGATCTATCAACGCACAGTCCAAAACGCTGGTTCTAGAGATTCCAAATTTGGCATGTAGGTTTCTTATAAGGTCTAGAGGTGCGCTAAGAAAGGATTTTTCAATATTCATCCCCTAAGGGGGTGAAATGGGGGTCCAAAGTTTGTATGGGGAAACAAGATTAGTTAGTCTATTTTATTCTAAACTTCACAGAAGTATTCCTAACAATAAATGAGTAAATACGTGTTGCAGGTTTTTTGAGAATTCAACCCCTAAAAGGGGGAAATGTGGTCAAAAAGTCTGAAAATCAACATGGGTATTGTTTCTATGGTTTATCGGGTCGTTGATTACGAAAACAACAACGATTTTAAATTCCGACGTGGCGGACGTGAAATACCATCTCCCCTGTTAGGGTACAATGGGGTTGAAATGTCTAAATATCCACAGCCCAAACCGCTGGTTCTAGAGATTCCAAATGTGGTACGTAGGCTCCTTATAAGGCATAAGGATGCACTTAGAAATAATTTTTAAAAATTTACCTCCTAAGGGGGGAAATGGGGTTCAAAGTTTGTATGGGAAACGAGATTAGTTCAACTATTTTATTCGAAACTTTACAGGAGTATTCCTAACGATAAATGAGAAAACAAGTGTTTCAGCTTTTTTGAGAATTCAACCCATAAGGGGGAAATGTGGTGACAAAATTTAAATATCAACATGGGTATTGTTTCTATGGTTTATCGGGTCGCTGATTACGAAATCAACACTTAAGGGGGTGAAATGGGGGTTGATAGTTTGTATGGGGAATTTTCAAACGTTGAACCAATTTAGATGAAACTTGGTATAGAGATAGTTTGTGTACCGGGAAACGACATGGGACAGTTTTTATCTCGAAAATCAATCTTTAAGGGGGTGAAATGGGGGTTGGAGGTTTGTATGAAGATTTTTTTACCGCGAACCGATTTAGATAATTTTGTTGTGGATATAGTTTGAGTCCTAGAAAACAATATAGAATATTTTTTAAGCCGAAAATCAATCTTAGAGGGGTAGAAAACATGTTGGTAGTTTGTATGGCGAATTATTAACCGCTGAACAGACGATTGAAATGAAACTTGGTACATATTATATAGATTGAGTCTCGGTAAACAATATAGGATAGTTTTTATCTCGAAAATCAACCCTCTAGGGGGTGAAACGGGGGTTGAAAGTTTGTATGGGAAATTAATAACCGTTGAACCTATTTAGATGTTTTGGTGTGGAGATATGTTGCGTTCTGGAGAAGGATATATAATAGTTGTTATCCCAGAAGTCATTCCTTAAGCGGGTAAATGTAGGGTGGATTACTAATTACACGCAAATGAAGTCGCGGGGAAAAGCTTGTATTCAAGAGTAGAAATCTGTATTAATCATAATATCTCGGTAGTAAGTCGTTGATGGCGTAACAATTAAACAATTATTGCAATAATTTCTTTAAAATAAAAAATGAGGGAACCGCCGTCTTCAAAACGTGGTATACCGAAACCTCCAGAATGTAACGAATACTTTTCCGAAAACCGCTTCTGAATCAGTTCAGCGAAACGCAAGATGATCGCGGACAAACATACATTCCTACATACAAACATACGAGGCTAACTGAGAACCTCCTTTTTTAGTACTTTTAGTACGCGGGCGAAGCCGCGGGAAAAAGCTAGTAATCGATAAAATTAAAACCAGATCTCTCAAACTAGCCATATTACATGTCCTAATATCAGGTTCCTAAAATAAACTCAATGATAAATCAAATATCATCCGTATATGTCAATCCTTACGAAACTAAACAAAGCTTATGTCTTCACTTCACAGTTTTAGCTGACTCCGGTGGACACATCTTATTTAAATCAATTCACTTGAAATTATACTTTATTGCGATAGCATTAAGTTTATTTCGGCTTGGCGACTGTATCTGCCTTGCTAACCTATGATGCCAATATGCCGATCATCTGACGATTTATTAGACGATTGCCGAAAAGCTGACCACATTTCCCTGCTAATGTTACTCTCTCACTCACCTACCAGTTTAGGCCGTAGTGCGAAAAGGACAGTAGAAGGGCAGGCCACGTTGGGTACAACAATATGACGCGTAGTATTGCTTTCTTTGAGTGGTAAGTAGGTTGCTTCGGTTATGTCAGGTGCAGGCATGAGTTGAGTGGTCAGAAGTGTGACTGGTGAAATTTTGGTGTGACAATAATTTCATTCAACATTGCCTCATTGCAATATTGGCACCTAGTTAGGTCAGTTAACCCAGTGTGACTAACAAAGTGTAGATTTAGATACTTACCAGCAAGTAGATTTTTAAGCCGAAAGAGTTTATACCCATGGCTTATATATGTCGTCGCCTAGTACCCACAACACAAGCCTTATTGAGCTTACCGTGGGACTAGGTTGATTTGTGTAAGATTGTCCCATAATATTTATTTATTTATTGTTTTAAACTCAGCCAACATAAATTTATCATGAAGGCTGCTGACCCCTTGTATCATTCATTTAGTAATGCCATGTTGCCTAATTGGTACTAGGTATACAGCAAGCACTAAAGTTGTCGACTTAGTACCTAACGTGAGATACGTATGAATTTAATCAATGCCATACGTTTCAAGGGTAAGAGTTCGGGTTTATAGACACACTCGTATCTACGTATATATTACATTATCAAAGGAATAAATCCATCATAGATTCCTTCAATATCCTGCATTAGTGACATACTATCACTACTGTCAGTAGATAAACAAATAAAATTGATAGCTCTATATAATTCCTCTCATTTGATTATGCGTGTTGCGCGAGTAGCACACATCGGACCGGCCAAAAGGCAGTGCCGATATAGCTGTTGGGTTGAACGCACCGACTCCGAACGCGACCGAAAACGTTAAAAAAACGCGGGAACCCGCGATGAATGAACGAGAATCAAAAAACAGTGACAGTGTGTGATTTGAATTTGGAACAGCTTCTTTTGCAGTTGGTTGTTGTGTTGACGTGTTTTAATTTGAAATTTTGAAGGTAAGGATTTTTCTATAACGTGGGTAGGACTTACTCATTCAAACTTCATTTAGAATAATTTTTTCTGACTTAAGCTTGTACTTACATAAGTTAATTATTAATCTTAATGTTAATTAACTGTATGTACTTAATTAAATGTAATGTACAAGTTCATGGAATGCCTCCTTAATGATTTAATTACGCAAAGGTATACGCAGATGGCATAGCAATCGCAAAAAACAAACATCATTGTTGGTTATGGTTTGGAAATAAATACTTTAAAAAAAGAAAAACCACCATTTACCAATCAATCGGTTCAATTTGTGGGTTTTTAGGCTCTTTCCAAAACAACAACCTACAAGCAATATCAATTACTCATCGTAGGTAAATTCGTTTCGTAGAATGAGATTCTGATTTTTCACGCTGTTGTCTAGAATACTTTAGTGAATAGCAAATGTGTAGGTACCCTAGAAATGCATCTCACCATTGCATTTAATTGTGACCAGCTGAAAAACATTGTTGACAAAGATCTGGATTTTTTATGTCATAGGAGCCGTGCAAAGATTTTTAATACCGAGAGGGTGAGCCTTGAAAAAGTTTGAAAAAGAGATAAATATGTATTGTCATGGTCGGACATGGAAGCTGAATAAATTTAATTATTCTACTTACGGTTACATTTTCATTAATTGAAACACTTAAATTCCCGTTAGCGAAAAATTTCCGTTTACAATAACTAAACAAATTGTTTCTTTCAAATGACATTCCGAATTATGTAGCTACCTGTTACTTTACCAAATCCATGTAGCGATGAAGCAAGCAAGCTATTAGTACAGACGCAGATTTCATAAGGTGCAACAAACGATGCATCGATCACTGCATTAATGGAGCGCTGATGACAGTTTCACAGCTAAACACTTGGCCATTGGCAAAAGTACAGACAGTATAACAGCAGACAGGTACTAAAATAATTGCACGGTTTACCAAATTGACCATTAGTAGTGTTATGTTAGTTTTCGTCTACTTGACGATGTTGACTGTTTCATACATTTCGGCCGATCAGGTGTTGTAGTTTTCTTTGGAGAAGTTTTTTTTTTGCGATATCGAAGTTGGTCCCATACTAAAAGTTGTTGAGTATCGATAACTGAATTAGAAAAATTGGTTCCTGATCACTTATCATACGTCGAGTCATTTACGGTATACTCTGTAAAGTCGTGGAACGCGTTGCCATCTCCGCTGAGGTAGTGCCAGTCAGTGGCGTCGCTTAAGGCTAAATTGAAAAAGTTATGGCTTTCAAACCCATGACAATTGTAAGGTGGGTGGGCGTGTGCGGTTATATATGTTTTATATATTTATATATATATATATATATATATACCTATGTATGTATTATTATATTTATATATATATATATATATGTATTTGTATAATCTATACCAATACGTTACGTATTTATTAACACTACCTATAGTATCTAGGTTTAGTAACTTCTCCGTAGTTTTGCCGTCATGTGCAAGTGATGTACAAATCTTTGTCTTACCATGTCTGAGCGATTTCTCTCGGTTGCTTAAAGGTTAGCTGGAAGATATCCCTTAAAGGGATAAGTTCGCCTTTGTACACACTCACTATATTTTTGTTGGTCATTGTATTTGTTTTGTGCAATAAAGTGTTTTACTACTACTACTACTTATTATGAATCATCCTGTTAATTTAGGATCTTATCTCTTATCTTATTTGTCTCGGGGGCCCAAATGGATACACTTCGACCCAAAGGGATCTTTTGTGTAATTGCCCCCTAGTACACTTACTCAAGAGCTTTTTCAACCATCTCCATGTGTTGGGTGATGGAGCTCAAGGGCAGTGCTTTGAGGTCCTCTGGATCTGGATAGCCGATTCCAAAGTCCCTCATTCTTAGTCTGGCAAGAGCATGACATTCACACATTAAGTGTTTCATTGTTTCTTCCTCTTCGCCACACATTCTACAATCAGTATTGTCTGACAGTCCCATTTTAGCCAGTACTCCTTTCACGGCGTAATGGCCTGTAAAAACTCCTGTTATGATTTGGAGCCTTTTTCTACTAAGTTTCCAAAGCTTTTTGCTCCAGCTTGAGTCAACTCTATGCATGAATAGCTTTGAATGCCTTAGACCTGTCAAACTACCCCACTCTTGTTGGTGTTTATGTTTGGTGTGGTCCTTTATGGCCGTTGTTATGGTTCCCTTTGAGAGTCCCACAAATGGTTCCGGGCCTAAGAAGTTATTCATAGAGCCCCTTCTAGCAAGCTCATCAGCATTTTCGTTGCCGATAAAGCCCTTGTGCCCTGGGATCCACATCAGTTGCACTTTGTTTTGCCTTCCAAGCCTGTTGAGGACTTGGATACCATTGAATATCAGTCTGGACTCCACTTTGGGCGCTATAAGTGCTCTAAGCGCTGCCTGACTGTCGCTGAGTATATAGATATTCTTTCCCCGGGTCTGTCTATCTATATTCTCTTGTGCACAGGCAATAATAGCATACGTCTCCGCTTGGAACACTGTTGCATAATTGCCCATGCTTATACTACTACTGTAGTCATTTGCATAAATGCCAGCTCCCGTACTCGATCCTATTTTGGAACCGTCTGTGTACCATATGCTGTCATCACCATCAGAGATTGGTGGTTCAAGACCCTCGGCCCAATCGGCCCTTGTGGGAATTTTTACTTTAAAATTCTTTTGGAAAACAAACTTGGGTTGCATCTTGTCACAGCCCATGCTTGTTAGCCTATCCATGAAATTGTCAGATTCCATTCTTGTGTGTTTGGTCTTCGGCTTGCTGTCGTCCCAGAGGCCTGCAACAGCCAATCTGTGTAACGACTAGCGCGCTTCAGACTGTAGCACTAAGTGTAACGGCGGTAGATCAAGTAATACATCTAGCGCCGCCGTTGGCGTCGTTTTGAATGCGCCGGTGATAGCCATGCATGCCATTCTTTGTATTTTCGTTAGGGCTTCTCTGCATGTGCTCTTTAGTGTCCTTGGCCACCAGACCAGGCTCCCGTACAGTATGATAGGTCTTACCATCATGGTATAGATCCACCTCAGTACCTTCGGGGTTAAGCCCCAGGTTTTGCCATATGCTGACCTGCACATGCCAAACACTCTCATAGCCTTAGTTATGGTGAGGTCGGCATGCTTTTTCCAATTTAGTTCTTTGTCCAGTGTCAGACCTAGATACTTTACGTCATTGGATATTTCTAGTACCCTTCCGTAGAGTCTTAGTTGCTTCATACCATTCAGGGTCTTTTTCCTGGTAAATGGTATTACCACTGTTTTGCCTGGATTGATCGAGAGTTGGTGGTTATTGCACCACTGCTCCACAAGCCTCAGTGCTCCGTTCATGATTTCTGATACCGTGCTGGGGAATCTCCCGTTAACAAGTATCACTAAATCATCTGCATACCCTACCGTATAAGTTGGGCCTTTATTCAGTTCCTCCAAGAGTGAGTTGACTACCAAACTCCAAAGAATTGGTGAGAGAACCCCTCCCTGTGGGCAACCTTTTGTGGCCGTTGCAATAATTTCGTCACCCATAAGAGAGGACTTAATAAGTCGGCTATTTAGCATGTTGCCTATCCATTTACATATCGATACCTCCTAAGTGCAAAACCACGATTTTACAGGAGGGCTGTTCAAAGGTACAAAGTTCCATAACTAACTCATACGTTGAAATAATTTCATGAAAATTTCAAATATGTATAATAAATATACTTTGCTTAAATCTACATATTTACTTTTTCGAAATAAATAATAGTTTTTGAAAAAACGGTACTTAGTCCAGTATACGTGAAATTTACGAGTACTAGGTCTTTGATAAACTGAGCCAACTACCACTTGATCCAGTATACGTAGTAAATTATGATTAGATGAATATGGTCATAATTTTATTAAACTAGATGTCTATTATGTGTCATGTACCATTAGATAACTAAACAAACTCAAAGCTCGTGCGCAGATAGATTATATCGGTTATTTTTCGTCTGATTTATCACTTGTACCAGTATACGCCTGAATGAATGCATTATGTACCAGTATACTGTTAAGATTATTTTGTTTGTTATGACCATTATAGGAAGTTTAGAAGTTTATTATATTTAGGATATTTAAGCAAGTTATGTTTGTAATACAAAAAAAAACAAATTAACACTAAAATTTTGTTTATTATAAAAATTAATTAATCACAGCCCTTAGGGAATGGTGTTTTTGTCGTTGCCACAAAGTGTTATTATCAACATAATACTGTTTTAATACTAATTATGGATTAATCATCTCACAGTCTTCATTCCCATTACTTCGAGAACGAAGTAATGGGAATGAAGACTGGGATTCTACAAAATCACAAAAAGCACTTTCTTTTAACTTTAACAATAAAAATCAAAATGATTAAGTCTAAGTTAAGCACGTTATAAATATAACAACGCAGATCAGTTTTTACTAATACAAAATTAAAATAATATATTAACTCTCTCTGACACAAAAATTAAAATATAACTTCTTAAACATCAGGTTCTTCTTAAACACCTACTTATTTTAGGTTAAAATATATATATTTTTAAAACGATGGCACTTGCACGGGATCAATCATTAATCGCCTTCATTGACTATAATAGCTTCTAGTCATTGGCATAAAGAACACAACACAAATCAATTTAGTCTTAACATAAAAAACTTAATTCGGACAAACATCCTAGAACCCCAAAAACAAATGTGCTAACAAAATAGTTAACTTCTAAGAAATAATATTACTTATTTTAATTAGGCAAGTATTAATAATTACTTACTGATGGCACATGAAAATCAGCCAACAGGATGTTATTATAAGGTAATTAAAGTTTTGAAAAAGTCGTGGTATTGAGCTGGAATTATACTACTTTGACATAAATAATGAAGATCTTAACTTTTATCTTTGTCGATAGGTATTGGGCTATTATAGGCCAATTGAATGCTATTGAAGCCTTCCGTTAACTCATTTTGTCGGCTCCTAGTATTTTTATTTGCAGAACATTCAATTGACTGATAGTGATATGTACTTCAAAACTGTATTTTATTGTGAAAAGCTCCTCAGGTGAAACATGTACTTCACACAATTTACTCCACATTGCAGCTTGTCCGTTAGTGCCAGTTTTCCAATTATTAAAAAGAGGTAGGCATGCTTTAAAATCAAACACCGATTCTTGCAAATTTCTTGCACTTCATAGGGTTTATCAGTTTTTGCCATACGCATAGCCATGTACCATTGTTCAGGAGTATAAATGTTTATATTTTTTGTCTTTCTTTCCATTGACAACCAGAAAACATGCAGAAAACGATGTGTAATTATTATGTTATATTTCCAGCAAGCGTACATGAGAAATACGATCCGGTTCCTATTTTGTCCCTCACAGTTATCAGACCAAAACCTGAACTCTTTTACATCGTGTTGAAGCTTTAATTTAATTAAGTGTAATACATTGCTAGCAACTTCATCAGACCTTTTTTTAGCTAAATAGCTAATCAAATCAAATGATCATGCCAACAGAACAGTAGCCCTCTAGTGTTCCCAAATCAAATGCTGTGAAATTGTGCAAATTAAGTTTTCTTTTGTAATAAAACACGCTTATATTACCGTGCGATAACTAAATCATAACCAACAGAGCCTAATTTTATACGTAGTAGGTAGAAAAGACGTATGCCGTATCGACTATTGCTCGCGTATAGTGGGACAGCGTCCACCCGCAACGACGACGAGCGAGCATACTGAGCCAACTGCCACTTGCGCTGCGCCCGCGCCGCCCTTCCTCGATAGGTGTCCCACGTATAGTGGTACAAGTGACTTAGCTCAGTATACGATGTTCTAATTCAAAAAACAGTGTTAGTTGGGTCAGTATACGTCACTTTATTTTGAAAACTAGCAGTAATTTCGCTACGAAATTTTTATAGCATGTAGATATAAGTATTTTGATTCTAAATATGCAAAAAAACGAAAATCGAAAAAATGTCAGTTGGCTCAGTATACGTAGGAGGTATCGATATGGTCGGTTCTATGCCGTGCTTTAATGCTGCAACACTAATTGCTTGGTAGGTGGTGCGGTCAAACGCTCCCTCTACATCTAGAAAAGCAGCAAGGCATAGTTATTTGTTTTCTATTGCCTGTTCTGCTCTGGCCGTCACCAGGTGCAGTGCTGTCTCAGTTGATTTGCCAGCCTGATAAGCACATTGCATCTGGTGCAGAGGATGTCTTTTGAGCGGACCATCTCTTATGTGTCTATCCACCAGTTTTTCCAACGCCTTGAGAAAGAATGATGAAAGACTTATTGGCCGATATGATTTGGCCTCTGTGTAATCTGCCTTGCCCGGTTTAGGTAGGTACGTTACTTTTACCATCCTCCAAACACGCGGAACGTGTCCGAAGGCTATGCACGCCCTGTACAGTCTACTCAAGTGTGGTATGAGTACATTGGCGCCTTCTTGTAGTAGGATGGGGTAGATTCCATCTGGGCCCGGGGTTTTATAGGGCTGAAATGTCGAGAGCGCCCATTTTAGCTTGTTGTGATCTACTACCTTTTTTGACGTGTCCCAATTGTGTCTAGTAGTTCTCGTTGACTGTTCTACAACACTAATTGTACTTTCGTCTGGTTCGCCCTAGTGTATTACCGAGCCTGGGAAGTGTGTCTCACACATTACTTTGAGAGTTTCTAACCCTGTTTCTGTCATCAATCCGTCACTCCTTCTGATTGAGGTGAGCGGTACTGACTTTGTCGAGGCTAGCGCTTTTGTTAATCTCATGCCTTCCGGTAAAGACTCTATCTGATCGCAGTGGTTCCTCCACGCTTTCCTTTTCGCTTTTCTCACGGCTTTGTTAAATTCCGTGAGTTTGCGTGCATAATGCTCAAAGTTGTTAGTTCTTTTAGCATCGTTAAAGATGGCCCGTGTTTCTTTCCTGAGTTTTACGATCTCTGGATTCCACCACGGTATCTTCTTAGCCAGGTTTTTCTTTTCCGGGCAGTTGCTGGTCCATGCCGTTAACACAGCTTGGACGATTTTGTCCGCTTCGAATTCTATGTCAATAATAGAGTTTAGCTTGCCTTTTGGATCCCCTAGATCCGCCTTCAGGTCGCTCCTAAAAGCTGACCAGTCTGTGTTTCTGGGGTTCCGCCTACGTACAGTTTCTACTGGGATTATAGTCTTGTACTTAAAGCATATATATCTATGGTCTGATAAAGAAAGTTCTTGAGATACATGCCATGAGTTAGTATTATTACTAGCATTGTTAGAAGCTAACGTTATGTCAATAACCTCACCTCGTCTAGCGTTGACGAATGTCGGTTCATTGCCTTTATTTAGTAATTGTAGAGAAGAACTCACCAGAAAATCCAGTACTTTCTCCCCTCTTCTGTTGACATCTGAGCTGCCCCAGATGACGTGGTGCGCATTAGCGTCGCAGCCAATTATCAGGTCGGCGTTCACCCGGCTGCCGTACGCAACAAGATCTCGCAGTTGTGGTGTAATTGGATCTGTTGCCTCATAGGGAAGGTAGGCTGATGAGATGATGAGTGCCCCGTACCCCCCCCCCCCCCCTTGTTATGGATCTTGACCGTGGTCAGATCCCTGGAACAGAAAGCGTGTAAGATCATAAAATCAACGCCATTTTTAACATATATACATGTCCTCATATTACTTTCGGGGCAAAGGTATATTATTGTCCCTCCAGTACCATTTAAGCCTCTTATCTCACCTTTATAAATGTATGGTTCTTGAATAAGAGCAATATCAAACTTATCGCATTTTAGCTGCCTTGCCAGAAGGGCAGTGGCCGCTTTATTGTGTTGTAGATTTATTTGTACACACCTTAGGCCCTCCATGAGTCCTCTTGCCTCCGGCTGCCTCCACAGGCGCCTGCTGTATCCCTACCGTCACACAGGGACCGCTCCCAGCCCCTCCATGCCCCTTCCCCTCCGCATCCTCAAGGAGCTTGAATGAGCTGAGATCGATCCCTGTGTGTAGTTGATAGCCAGATTCCTTGATGACGTCCGCCGACACCCGGTCCATCAAAACGATTCTCCTGGTACCGGCGTCCGTCGCCAAGGTATCCACTATCTTCCATTCCTCCGTGTGAAGCCGAGGATTAAACCTCTGCATCAGACGGAAGAACAGTTTAAGGTCAACGCCGGCAAGAATCTTCGTTTTCCAGTCCATCTTGACTGGTTTTGGAAGATCCCTGACGGCCATGACCCTAAGGCGCAGCCCGGCAACCTCCACTCCCCCGATTACAGAGCTGAGCCATGTGGCGGACTCCCTCCCTACGCAGTTAACGTGGAGGGCACCCCCCACGACGTTTCCGACGGAGACCCTTGGTAGGGGATCCACAGCGCTCTCCACCATGAGCTCTATAATGGCTGTTTGGATCGATGTTACCTGCCCTACCAAGATCTTCTCAGCCGGAAAGGCCATTGGGACAATGACCATCTTCTCGCTCGCAGCGACCTCAGCGAAGGAGCCACCGACCTTCGGTCTCTTGTGGTCGCCAGCGAGCAGGGAAGATTCGCCACTCTCTCTCAATGGCCTCTTCTTCTGGGTTGCTTCAACCCTCGCTGTGGGCACATCATTTTGTGCTCCCACCCTTGCTCGCAGTTTAGCACGCCTCTTCTGCCTCCTGGTAAGAGCAGCTCCTCCACCCGACTGCGAGTCCGAACCCTGGAGGTTGGCCACACTATCAAGGGCGACCGGTGCCGCTCCAGCAGGATTTGGAAGTGGTGCTCCTGCCCGCCTATCACAGGTGGCTGCAGTTCCGCCCCCCATCCCTCCAGTACCTGCACCAGTCGGCTTCCCTAAGGGAGCTTGCTGAGCGTGTCCACTTTTCAACCCTGAGGGAAAAGGTTGGACGGTACCTTTGGAACTGGTTGCTCCACCCCAGCCCCTGTCCGTTGCGGTATACGCCGCGTCAGTTCTAGCAGACCCTATAGCTTTCCCAGCTCCCGCGTTCCTGTTCTGAACAGGTACACGACCCGCTGGTCCCGCTTTTGCGCTCTGCGCTATAGCCTCATCCCTTAAGGGTCCGGCATTTCTCCCTTCCGTCGTTTTAGGTAAATGTGTGTCCATAATACCTCCATTGAAAATTTTCATTAGGCTGGCTCCCCACCCTCCTCGGAGCCCTCACATTTGGGGGTGCTTTGACGCACCAGGGATACCAGACTGATATAGTGCCCCAAAAGTGTGTTATGCATGAATCCGCACGGTGCCAAAACCATCGTCAACTCCCACAGCCGACTCAGGAATCGTGCTCCGCCGATTATGCACCCCACACCCCAGGACACTCACCATGTGGCCATCAGACTGGACACGACAGCCGATTGATCCTGACTGGCTAGTTCAGGACCTCCCGTGTGAGATGAATCTAGAGCCAAAGGAGTTTCGTCTAACGGGGATAACGACCGCAGACCCCCGCTTCGAAAAACCCACTCCCAGGATCTCCTTCTCCACCCGTACGGGTCCCCGCGCACGGCACAAACACGCGGGTGGCATTCTACCGCTAACCATCCTTCTTTGTGGATGGAGAGCCCGCTGCGACATGCCACGTCATCGCTTACGGCTGATTATAAAGGATATAGGTCATTATTCACGAGCTCCCGCCACCCTTCCTCCATGGAACCGCCCCCGAAAGACTCGACCGATGGATTAACAGCAGTCGATTCCCCAGGGACGCGCACACGAAGGCAGGCAGGCAGGGACCCGACAACTAATGACCCAGCTGAGGGATAGGGATGTGTTGGGATTCCTAGGCAAGGCGTTTTGCACTGAGTCACCTACCATACTCGGTCCTCGACAGCGGCATACGGATGTCGCCACCGATTCTCGAATATGACATTCGACCCTTTGCAAATGCGCCCCGAAGTGGCTCAACTGGTTGATTCCGTCCTGCCTGTTTCTACGCTAGAACCAGGCAGTTAACAGGCAGTAACCTCGGGAAGGAGCACAACCAGTTTTGCCTCGGGGTTCTCGGCAACTGTGAGCTCCCCCCGAGACCCTTCACCATGTTAACTACCGGACAGGTAGTTACCATAGAGACAGACCCATCACAAGCAGCGACCGGTCGCAAATTATATCTTGCATATGGACCCGCCTCCGCCCAAATAGTTAATTTAGGAACTTTTAATTTTAGGATTATGCCAGTCCCATTATACCTTAATCTAGATGACAAACGTCTACAATCTGACAACGTACTGATTAAGAAAATAATATCTTCAAGTATCATTATTACTATACAAATACATCTGTACATTTTTCATTCCACGGCATAAATAGTCTAGTTAGGTTAATATTAAGAGATAATATCACACTTGCAGGCTATTAAAAAAAAATATTTTTCGCAGTAGTAGTGGGGTATGTGTCAGTTTTCCGGCCATACTTATTTAAGTATTAATATTTAAGTTTTTCCCAAAATAAAATCTAAACATTAAAAAATAACTCAAAGAATAGGTACTATTAGTAGATTTGACTTTAAAAAGCTTTTCCCATATATTTGTACCAGTTTAGCCAGGTGAACGGCAAACTGAACCTGGACGGGAAATAGGCATGACTGTACAGTGTGTTGCTGTCGGTTCATTCATCAACAAATCACAATTATATTCAAGTTGGTATATTGTAATAAACAAGAGTATGCGAACCAAGACGAGTTCCATCAAATTCTGATTTGTGAAAGCCAGAAGACTTATAAACTGTAATATGATACGCTAACACGCAATAGTTGACACCCTAGTATTATAGTTATGACTACTGGCTTGTTAAAGAAGACGTATATGGGTAGAGACTAGCAGTCTGACTTTTACCTTACGTTATAAGAAGTGATTAGCTAACTGATTTGACATTACATTGCTTATGTACCTAACATAGACTAATTAACCCAAGACCCCGCATACCCGGGCGACCCCCGCTGCCAGGCATGAGGTAATTTCACTCTTCAGTGAGACACTAATTATTGGAAGTGACTTAACACGTCTCCATGGCAACCATTAATGTCTGACTCTCTCGTACGCCCCACGGGACAATCGCGCGTTCCCTGTCTAGCATTGCGTATTCCCCTCCCGCGCCCCTTCTTTTTAGCAGCTTAGGTTTCAAAGAAATAATGCGCTAAGCGGAGTATAGAGATATCTTGTATATGGTACCTAATCTCTATTGATTGCGAAAAAGCACTAAAATGTTTCTGTAGATTTTAAATATGAACATAACTAGTCTGCCTCGAACTAAGAGCTTGCAATTCTTGCTAACGAGTTGACCAGTTCATAAATATAACAAGACCTCTTAACAAACTCTTTTAAGCCTTCTGATTCCAGAAGCCTTTGATCAATCCAGCTCATATAATTATTACTATGAATAGCCTATAGTCACAAAGGCCTCCCCCTCGATATCCATCCGTTTCGGTCCCGTGCGATTTCAGGCCAGTCGTTAACAAATGCGTCGGTCATCTCGCCATCTCCGCCTGGGCCTGCCCGCCCCTCGCCTGTCTTGTGGTACCCACTCCGTGGTTATTTTAGCCCACCTCTGTATATAAGAACTGTCTAATTATATTTATCTCTGCTACAACCCCAACTTTCATGAATATAAGAAAAAACATTATACTAAGCTATTATACTAAAGTTATCGCGGAACAAACATTCAATATTTTGAAATTTCAATAATAAAAATTCAATATATTAACATTCAAAAAGTCATCGAAATGCACGGACGTTCTAGTAGCCAGCTGACATTTCTGTTGTGTCCGAGTTGGCTGTAAGAACTTGGCTTCGCTACGCTCGTTCGACTATCCTAAAAAGCGCAATGCTATCAAATCCTAGGTTGCAGGTCCTTAGTAAAAATAATTAAAATGCTCGAATAATTACTAAAGAACTCTTTCTCTAGTATTGGGACATCTAACAAAATTATAACTACCTATATCGAATCCTATCGGTCATCATCCAATTATTTAATTTCGTAACATACGTAAGTATTACAACTAATAACTAGTATAAACCGTCCAAGCGCATTGCTAAATATTTAACCATAATTTTCCGCGCTTATACGCGGCAGCGTGTCAAGCCAAGTTCAAGTAAAGGAACTGGCTAGCCAGCGCCAAGTGTATATTACACGAACCACTTGGAGCCACTTTTGACCCTTCTATAACTCAAAACCTCTTTAACGTAAACATATAAAACTACGTGTGTTTAATTATATCCATAAGGACATCTAGAAGCCCAAATTTCATGAAGCTAGCTCAAACGGTTATAAAGATATGAAGGTCAAAAAGTCGTAAATTTTAGCACTGACTGACTGACTGACTGACATATAGTACCTAAACCTAACATACTTCCAGATGATCTAGAAGGATGAAATTTGGAATCCAGCTCGGTAATTATGTGTAAGCGTAGGAAAAAATCTAAAAATAAAAAAAAGTAAAAAATAGGGGGGGTCCCCATACAAAAAAAAAAGTTTTTTAATTATATCGTTGTAACCGTCAAAAGCAGATATTTGAAACTATCCCAATATATGTATTATTATATTTGCTATAAATATAAAAATAAAGTTAAGTCAAATAATAAGTGGTGTCAAGTCAAACAATAAATAATGGTGTCCCCATACAAAAAACTTGTAATACGCGCTAAACGACCGACCAACGGTGTGTCGTCGGCGGCGCGCGGGAGAATGAAGACAATAGCATAAAAAAGAAAACCATGCAGCGGAAACGCAAGAAAAAACATTAAATCTCAATACCTGCCTAGTTTTCTTTACAAAAAGTAATGATATCCCACCAAAAACATAAATGTAAAAAAGGAGAGCCAAGTTCAATACAAAAATTATGCTTGACCGCATATGCTTGGTGTGGGCTTCGCCGCAAAAAGAATGGAGATCTAAATGAGTGCCAAGTTCTATGCAAAATCCAAATATGTATTTATAGGAACAAAATAACATTATGAACAAGTATTAAACTCTATTTCTTTGCTTTATTGGATACCTATAACAATTGCTGTTATTTAAAAATGTGAGATCTTAAAGTAGGTTAGATTTGACTTGGCCAGTTTTTATCAGAATTAAAATATATATATATTATATGTTATATGTATTTATATATATAAATATATATAAAAATACATATTTGGATTTTGCATAGAACTTGGCACTCATTTAGATCTCCATTCTTTTTGCGGCGAAGCCCACAGCCAAGCATAATTTTTGTATTGAACTTGGCTCTCCTTTTTTACATTTATGTTTTTGGTGGGATAAGAGTCAATGATTCCGGTTGATAACAATCATAATATGTTCAATTTCTCATGTGGTTTTGGGTTTTCACAACATAAACCGATCTCACGGTAATTAAACGAAGAATTTGGATTTTGCATCCGTGTCTCAAATACGTGCAAAAGTATAATTATGCTAATGAATTTATACCAGTTCTGGTCAATGGAATGAACTATTTATTGGTCGTCGTGGTATCAAGTTGCTTTAAGCACGGTGCGCTTGGCTTCCATTCGACAAAAGACAATGCAATTTACCAATTTATTACATAAATCACATTCGTAGATAAATCGATTGCTTAGCCAAGGCAGGGCAGGGCAGGGCATACATCTGCACGTAAGTAATCGCACAATTATGTAAGTTATTATGATGAGGTACTAACAAAGGATGGCTGCAACACCAGAGTGCATTCTCTACTCCAATCAACCACCAGGTACATATTTGGAACTAAGTATTAGGTACTTAATATTAACAAAACTCTCTTTCTAATCAAAGTAATTGGATAGAGTCTTCGGCTGATATTTTTTAGTTGTTATGCAAATAGGTTGTCATTGAAATGGTACATTCTGCCTTACATCAAATCAGGCATGGCTGATGTTAAGTGATAAGATACTTATGCTAGACATGAGCTTACGAGCTTACACCTTCTTCACTCACCAATTCTTGAATAAGTAACACTAAAATTTATGTTTCTAACATTTTTTCCATATAAGACGTGTATGGTACGGCAAAAGACCCAGAACACATTGAAGTAGACTATACCGAAAATTTTAGTGATTTGATGTAAGGCATAACCCCTTAATACAGGGTGGAATTTTGTAATGCCACCTGAAGGGGAAGTACTCTTAATATTGTAGATAGAAAATTTTACTCAAAGAAAACATTCCTATATTTTTTTAAAGAAAGAAAACTGCATTCAAAGATTTTTAAAAATTCGCTTGCCGCACCCGGTAATCGAACTGACTAAAATCTCTAAAAGTTACATCCTGTACTTTTATTGCATCGATCGTTAGGGTCAATTATAAGGATGAAATCTATCTTACAAACTTCATAAATTAAATGAAAGGAAAACAATGAAATCTTAAATTATTAATTCAATGGATCAAGTTAAAGCACTTTTACTCAAAGATCCATCTGTTTACTTATGTTATTAATTAATAATTATCATTGACGTCATTTATCCATTAAAATGACGTATTACTTTTTAGATAAGACGATTGCAATTTGCACGTGTTTGTAATGCAGACTCCTTTCTTAGATGCGACATAACTCCGTGTGTGACGTAGTTTAAATATGGAATGTTACATTTGAAAATAGATTTTCATCTGTTATTCACATTTGATTGTCACAAACAAATCATTTCATATTTGTTTCACGGTAAAAACGGCTTATCAAGAACAATTTGATTTAATGGAAGCTTATTTTTTAAATAATAAAGATGTGAATCGTGCTCTGCGGTGGTATGGAGAGAAATATCGAGATCGACAGGCACCAACTCGGTTTGTACTGAAAAGAATGGTAGAAAATTTAAAGCATACGGGTAGTTTCAAAAAGCGACGGCAAACTCTTCAGCAGAACAACTTCGATTTTGATCTAAATGTTTTAACATACTTCGAAGCATTTCCGAAGGCTTCAAGCAGAGATGCTGCCGAAGTAATTGGAACAACCCACACTCGCGTACTTAAAGTGCTGAAAAAGTATAAGTTTAAATGTTATCGCGATGGTCGGTTGGTACAAAAATTGCATCCTGGGGATTCTGACAGACGACTACAATTTTGTCAAGACATGCTGAGAGAAATTGACCGTAACCCTAATTTTTTGAGTAACATTGTATGGTCTGACGAAACCAACTTCAGTAACAACGGCATGTACAATCGCCGCAATAACCACTATTGGTCTCGAGTGAATCCTCTTCGTGTTCACGAAACTAACAGTCAAGTAAGATTTTCTTTCAACGTTTGGTGCGGAATTATGAGAAATATGGTTGTGTTAGTCCATGTGTACGAAGGTCACTTAAACACCGTCAAGTATTTAGAAATACTGGATTTATTAAGAAATGAGTTAAATGGTTTTCCCGAGGAAGAACGAAACCAAATAATTCTACAGCAAGATGGTGCTCCAGCCCATAACAGCAGAATCACTACTGCCTACATTAATAACCATTTTAATACCTGGATTGGTACAAACGGCACAATCAAATGGCCTGCGAGATCACCAGATCTCACCCCTTTAGATTTTTTTTTGTGGGGATGTAAAAAATCAAATTTACATTAAATCTTATGAGAATGTAAACGAGTTGAGAGTTGAAGTTCAGAATACGATTTATAACATTCACCACAACACGTTATTAAAGGTTACTAGAAATGAATTCCTTAGAAGAATAAATTTGTGTAACCGAAAAGGAGGAGCCCATTTCGAACAATTAATTAGTTAGTTTACCATTTTTTGTAAATAATTAAAATAATTTAAGATTTCATTGTTTTCCTTTCATTTAATTTATGAAGTTTGTTAGAGAGATTTCATCCTTATAATTGACCCTAACGATCGATGCAATAAAAGTACAAGGTGCAACTTTTAAGATTTTAGTCGGTTCGATTACCGGGTGCGACAAGCGAATTTTTAAAAATCTTTGAATGCAGTTTTCTTTCTTTTAAAAAATAAAGGAATGTTTTCTTTGAGTAAAATTTTCTATCTACAGTATTAAGAGTACTTCCCCTTCAGGTGGCATTACAAAATTCCACCCTGTATAGTCTGTGCCGTTAACAATCACGAAATCAGGTAATGTTTTTAAGTAGGTAGAGTGGAAAATTCTGTTTTATTACAATATAAACAATATTATACGAAATGATTGGAATAATCTATGTTTAGAAAAATATAATTTGTCATATTATATTATTATTTATATTATTCGCTAGCTAATTTACTAATAATGAAAAAAAAGGTCAATCACCATTTCTATGAATTAAGGCTCCATATGTAAATAAGTAGTTATTAGGAAAAAATTATACGAATAAGTTAACTAAATCAACGGCCTCCTAGCCCAGTCGGTAGTGACCCTGCCTACGAAGCAGGAGGTCCCGGGTTCGAATCCTGGTCAGGGCATTTATTTGTGTGTTTACCACAGATATTTGTTCCCGAGTTATGGATGTTTTCTATGTATATAAGTATTCATTCATATCTACCTATTATATATATCGTCTTCTAGTACCCATAACACAAGCCTTATTGAGCTTACTGTGGGACTAGGTCGATTTGTGTAAGAATGTCCCATAATATTTATTTATTTAAATAATGCGAGTCGATTTATTAAATACCTCCAAAACAAATATGCATACAAAAAAATTAAATGTTCGTAGCCTACAAATACAAAACGACTAAAATGGACACGCAAATGAAGGCACGACTTGTTCACATTTACTTTTGTCTTCAACATTGACTCGGAATAATACTCTAAAAGGGATTTATTAGTCCTTCAATAAGCCACGTCTCGCGTGTTTAAAGAATAGGTGCTATATCGTTTTGCATCAATTGGGACCAATTACCAAAGGGGTCTTAAGTAAATACCAACAGCAGGCGGAAATGTGAAAGATCAAAGGGTCGCACGCGGCGAGAATGGCAAGGATCGTGAGCGGCATTCCAACTTTTAAAATCTTATCGTAATTTATTTAATTTATTTATTTAAACTTTATTGCACATAAAAAAAGTACAAGTGGCGGACTTAATGCCTTAAGGCATTCTTGGATTTGATTATTAACTAATTTTAGTTTAGTTATAGCTTCTACATTTTATTTTAATTTGAAACTTTTTATAACATAAATGTATCGAAATTCTATAGCGCTACCGTACCCGCTTATACCGTAACGAAAACCCCCTGCCACTAGGTACTCTTTTCTTAAACTCTTAAATTCACATCTTTACGTAAAAGGTGAAGGTCGCAGCGATTTCCTTTTTTTGTTATAAAGTAAAGAAGGTTGTAGAGAAAGGTCCTTTTATGGGCTTCCCACAATAATTTGGTAATTTTGGATTTAATGTTGAAACTTTTTATGTGATTTCTACTCACAACAGAACTGTCAGGCTGGCTACCTAGATGTCTTTCTCATTTACTAGTTGCCTGCAGCCGCACACACATACAGTTGCCATCAAATATATCAGAGCGGCTAAAGGTGCTCAAAAATATCTGAACATGGACTTTATCGCCTTTACAATAGAGGCGTTGTTCAGATATTTGGGACCACCTTGGCCGCTCCGATATATCTGATGGCGACTGTACAAAACGCCACACAGTAATTCTGTAACAAACCATCTCCCACGCCACGCGACCATGGTACCCTAGTACCTAGATAAAAATCTTCGGCCCTGTTAACTTAAGTGTAGTTTGCACTCATTATCCCCATTTTTTTGTAAATCCATGCACCCCTGGTAAGTCTCACACCTAAGTCACA
Organism: Pammene aurita; assembly: GCA_947086415.1. Classification (NCBI taxonomy): domain Eukaryota; kingdom Metazoa; phylum Arthropoda; class Insecta; order Lepidoptera; family Tortricidae; genus Pammene; species Pammene aurita. The sequence continues at coordinate 22,651,542 of OX352297.1, forward strand.
TAACGAAACCAAAAATGTTATTTAGTGTCGAAGGAAGCAGAACTAAGTATGCACGGCACTCATACATTAAGCGCGCATGCAGGTTGTATGATGAAAGATGTGAACAGGTAGATTTATTTGGCAGTTCGTTAGGATTATTTAAAAACCTTGTAAATTCCTCATTAAGATAGTTGTTAGAGTAGTTGTGGAAACTATATTCAATTGTATCTAAGTAGTTTTTTTTTCTTGTAACTTATAACGTTGTGTTAACTTTTCAATGCTTTTCATAGCGAAATGTTTATAATTTATTTACTGTTAAGAAATACAGGAAACTATAGGTCTATATAGTAAAAATAGCTTTTAGATAATTTACAGATATGTTTTTATAAGACTGTTTGTTTCTTAATAAATAAATAAAAAAAAATAAAAAAATTAACAACTAGTTCAAGACATGGAAACCTACGCCAACCTATGCGCCCCTAGTAAATTGCTCCAAATGTATTCTCCAAATGTCCTTTACTCGTACTGCCCGCCTCCATACACAGTTTTACACACGCCTCACATGCGCCTCACATACAAACAGGAACCGGACCACCAATTCTATAAGATTCATTGGGGTAATTTCGCAAAGCGTGTAATTCCGAAAATCATTTATACGAATATCGCTCGTATCCCATTCTGATAAGAGTCAACTTTTGGAATTATCCGCCACTTTTTAGGGTTCCGTACCTCGAAAGGAAAAAACGGAACCCTTATAGGATCACTTTGTTGTCCGTCTGTCTGTCTGTCTGTCTGTCTGTCTGTCTGTCTGTCTGTCTGTCTGTCTGTCAAGACCATTTTTCTCAGGAACGCGTGGAGGTATCAAGCTGAAATTTATATCAAATACTCAAGCCTATAGTCCCTTGGAGCTGTAAAAAAATCAAACTTAAAAGCGAACGCAATCAAAAGATACAGTCGTTTATGCTGCAATTTTAGAGTTTTTCGGCACTTGCAAAACCTACGGGGTACTTCCCGTGAACTCAGAAACTTGAAATTTGGCACGAAGCAACGTCATATAGCATAGACAATGGAAAAATTACAAAAAGTAGACATTTTTAGTAAAATCATACAAAAAATATTTTTTTAAATTTTAAACTTACTATCTTTTTCCTCGTAAACGCGTGGAGGTATTAAATTGAAATTCATGTCGAATACTCAGGGCTATAGGACCTTTCAGATGTCGAAAAAACTAAACTTTTAAGTCAACGCAATCAAAAGAAATAGCAATGTAAGTCGCATATTTTGAAACTGAGTACTCGCAAGAAACTCAAAACCTAAAGGGTACTTCCCGTAAACTCAGAAACTTGAAATTTGGCACGAAGAAACTTTATATAGCACAGACAAAGGAAAAATTACGAAAAGTAGACATTTATTTAGTAAAATCGTACAAAAAATATTTTTTAAAATTTTAAACTTACTACCTTTTTCCTCGTAAACGCGTAGAGGTATTAAATTTAAATTCATATGAAATACTCAGGTCTATAATACCTTTAAGCTGTAACAAAATCAATTTTCTATGTCAATGCATTGGGTGAACTTTTACTTATATACCTACAGGTTTGTACGGAACCCTCGGTGCGCGAGTCCGACTCGCACTTGGCCGGTTTTTTTTCCTATCAGAATTATCCCAATGCACCCTAGTAACTTCTTCCCCCCTTTTACTCCATTAAGGAATGATTTCCTCGATAAAAACTATCCTGTAAGGACATACATGAAAAGTGTTTTTATGATCAAAATGAAACTTGTCTATGGCTAGTTTCACAATCGGTCGCCGATATCCAGGTGCCGGATTCTAATTTTAAAATACATTAACAATACAATAAGAACACAACCTATCTCAAACCTAACTCTAGCACACAACAAACATTCAACCAATATTGAAGTTGTATTCGAGTTACGTTGGAATATTTCTCAAGGAAGTTCTGATATTTCTGATTCAGATGTTTATGCCAGTTGTATTGAAGTTGGATCGTGTCTATACGTGTTTTAAAGTTGAATACGGCCCCAGGATATACGAACCTATACTCGAACTTGTACTTATTTTACTAGTACGTATTTCATTCGTGCTTATCTATGGGTGCAAGCAAGATGCATAAATAATGTCAAATGGAGATAGAATTTTTAAAGTTCGAAATCAGCTCCGTGGCTCGTCAGCTCGGAGCCTGAAGCGAGTCTAAATTCTACTTAACGCTACCACACGCTTCTTTAAAATCTCAGTTCATTGTTGAAAGCAGCGTAGTTATTGGTGATTATGTAATTTATATCATGTCATATAGTATTGTTTTCATAAAGTTTTACCGATTTTTATTGGTTTTTAATAAATAACTATGGTACCTGATTTGGGGTCATAGATGGATACCCGTCTTTCGGCTGATTTTGTTATGGTAAGTAGCTGAATTCCGCTCTCAATTACGGTAAGTATGTATTGTGTTGCTGTTTATACAGAAATTGAAGGCAACACTTGCAAAAGATGCTTTGTATTCGATTGACGAAATTTTTTGGAGGTATAAATCATTATGAAAAAAATAGTTGATAATACCATATCTAATTTACTTATTTGTAATATAAAGGAGATCGTCAATTCTGGGCCACCTGATATAAACCGTATACAGTTTGTACTGCAATGTAAAATAAATACTCATTTTATTACTAAAGTAGACAAAATATTGCAAATAAATGAAACGGGAATTATAAATACTAAATAAATAAACATTATATTGATTTTTCCGCGATTAAACTACAGCAAGACAAGTTGTTAACGTCCTTATGGCATTGACATAAAGTTTAACTTCACCCTGGCCTGAAATGGGATTGTTAGGGTTCCGTAGCCAAATGGCAAAAAACGGAACCCTTATGGATTCGTCATGTCTGTCTGTTTGTATGTCCGTCCGTATGTCACAGCCATTTTACTCGGAAACTATACGACGTATCTGAATAAAATTTACACATAAAGTGTATTTTGTATGCCGCTACTTAGTAATGGAGTTAAACTTGAAAAAAAAAAATTTTAGGCGGGCGCTCCATAGATGTAACTAAATTTAATTTCAAAAAATGTTTTTTAACCAAATATCAACATGTGATACATCAATCGATAGGTCTTTAAAAATAACATTGAGGTTTCTTTGACTATTTTGTGATTAAGTGAATATTTTCTGAAATAATCGCTTCGAAAGTCAGAAAAATTGTGTAGCCCCCCCCCCCGGTAACTTTTGAACCGTAAGTCCAAAAAATATGAAAAAAATTGAGGCGATGTGCTGTTACTTTCTACGAAAATTATTTTGAACATTATCGGTTCAGCCATTTATGAGTTATCTCTAAAAAACTTCTTCCATAGGCATCAGATACGACCTTTTGGTATTAGTTTGGTTTTTATTACATTGAAGGTACGGAACCCTCCTATGCGTGGTCCGACACGCACTTGGCCGGTTTTTGGTTTGACACTGTCAATGTATACCGTTACATAATCTGCGTTTTGATACTGTTCAGTAGTTATAACATTGTAATATTAAAATAGTATCTAAGCCTACGAATACGGAAGTTTAAATTAGAAATCGACTGTATTATAACGCCTAAAGATTGAAAATGCGTATTTTTGCTTTATTGATCGGAGTTTAATTATTAAAAGTGGGTTTTAAAATGGCATAATATCATGCTCCTTCGATAACGAAACGCATCTTTTTTTCAATTTTGTAATGTCAGATACTAGTTCTATGGCACTTAACGGTGGTAAACCTTATCCCTTCGCAATAGGTGTTAGGAATGTTCAGTTAATAGTATCAACGATGGTTTGACAGCAGTCTTTGTTTACCGAAATGCAGGAACTATAAATACGATCAAAATATGACTTTTTATTATTTCATCATGATTCCCGTTTTGTTTTCAAGTCCGCTTTTGTGTTATCTTTAAAAAATCGGCACTTTTTTACATTAATATATAAATCATAGGCAAGCACGCTTTCAAATATTGTCCTTGTCAGATTCAAGTTTTATATGCATGATTTTTCAATTTTCCCATTAGATTTCGCAATATTTTTACCACCATCCTGATCTAGAAATTATGACGATTCTTTAAAAGTAAGAACCATTCCTAAACGGTCCTAAATAATCTGGGCCAGATCACCTAACAAAAATTGACGATCTCCTTTAATAATATACTTTAATATAAAAACTGTATTGACGTGTAAAATGTATATTTTATGAATAAAAGATTGAATTGAATTGAATTATGGTGCGCATTAGTTTGACGGAGTTTCGATGCAGACACAACTCTGTAGACGGCCTAGAATAGCTAGCTAGTGTAGTGGCTAGGTATAGCCCAAAAATTAATTGTATACATATATGTATATAGGATATGGGACTTTTCAGACACCTTAAAAATAATTTGCAGAGCAGAGTATTTATAAATAAGTTTACTGACTACATCACAGAAGAACAATATGTGAATATCAAATTAGTCAATTTTATTTGAGGTTAACATACAAATGACTTAAAATATCAAATAATATTTTGTAAATCATTCCCGATAATACGTTGGGTATGTGACAGGGTTAATTGATACCTGATGTCATTTGTACCTATAATTTTATGTAGGCAACTCCGTTTACATCTCGTATAAAGTTACTTACCACCTACATATATATATATATATATATAAGGTGCAAAAGTGTATATATATATATACACTTTTGCACCTTAAACCACTGTAATAAGGTTCAAAGGTGTAGATATATTTTTGGAGTTGAGTGTACAGTGGTGAGAACGTTAAGTTGCGGTCATCTGCCGTGAGACCCATTGTTGGTTTACAGCTGTGAACGTCGGTTTACAACCGAGAAACTGGCTAACAGTGAAAATTAACCTTGTTAATGAATATTAAGGTTGAATTTAAATTGAACTTAAATTCGAATCTAAAAATGCATTCACGATTTAGATTTTTTTTGTACGTAAGGTAAATGTCCTAGTATTCGATATGCTAATGCTCTATATGCTAATAAAACTCCTATAATAAACTATGTCCCTGTTGAAATTACGGTGTCTAATGAATAAAGTCCTAATTAGAAAATTTAATATACGTGCTACACGTTAGTCGGGTTTTTTTTCTGTATCCAAAAGTTTAAACCACTAGGCAGGGCTCAAACCACTAGCACTTTTAAAACGATATGACGTCATACCATTTGTTTCGGTATGATTTCGGTAGCGCAACCTATATTTTTCTGTTTCGAAATATAACGGTACCGTTTTCGATATCTCAACCATTTTCATAAAGGTATACCTATAGAGGTTGAAGTATGCGCTACCTGCCGGCTCCCCGTGCTTCGCGCCCCGCTCCCCTGCAGTTCCCAGGTCGCCGCGCGCGCCGTACAAGCTATGATCTAAAATTACGATATCGAAATAATTACGGTTGGATATTCGTTATAATCAAGGGCGTCTGCCCCCCCCCCCCCCTAAATGTAAAAAAAAATTGAAATTTGTAGCCGTATGTTGTACCCATTATTCTTATTTTCTTCATCCTTCATTTATATCAATTTGCCCCCCTCTGGGCCATCGGCTGGTGACGCTTTTGGTTACAATAAAGATATAACTACCGTATCTAAAAATACTGGTATCGTAAATTTATACCGGTAACGTACTGTTATATTTCAACAGTATACTTCTACCTTTAAAACATAAAGGTATCGAAATTCTATAGCGCTACCGCTTATACCGTAACGAAAACAGTCCCTGCCTCTAGGTACTCTCTTCTTAAATTCACATCTTTACGCAAAAGGTGAAGGTCGCAGCTATTTCCTTTCTTTGTTTTAAATCAGGAAGTAAAGAAGGTTGTAGAGAAAGGTCCTTTTAAGGGCTTCCCACAATAATTTGGTAATTTTGGATATAATTGAAAGGAATTCCCTTCCTGGTGGTTTATTACTTTTAATTGACTTTACTTTTTGATTCATGATCCATTTGTCATATGAGTATGAACGAAAGTAAGCTAATGGGAAATTCATCTTAATTATTTTAATAACGGGATTTTACTGTGTGAATAATTACTTTAGTATGGTTATCATCATTACTCAGTACAAAAGTGAAAAAAATTGTGCGCATTGAGAAAAAGTTGTGAAGTTTTGAACATAGATAGAGTGCCCCATGATGAATATTTTTAGTTCTGAAGGTCCGTAAAATTTTTGGACCTTCACGTCTAAATCAGGGGTCCCGTGCAATATGTTAGTACTCTCTGGTTAAGGCTGCTAGGGGTTGTGTGGTGTCATTTCCGTCTAAAACAATGCAGAATTCATTTCTGATATTAAAAATGTAAAATTCCATAATGAAAATGAGCACTTTTTTCTCAATTTCAAGCTCTGCTACTTCTTGAGGTACCTATACAAATGCATATTTTATACTTTTCACCACACCCGCTCGTAAGGGCTCACTCTATTATTTAGTTAAGTCAGTGGAAAGTCGCATATTATCCTCTAGAAAGTAATTTTGTACAATGTTTAACTTGTTTTTCATACGCTAGCTAGCGTATGAAAAACATAGGTACATGTTGTATACACTTTCATGCAATAATTTTGTATCATAAATATTGAATACTTACCATTCATTTTGATTTGTAATATTTTAGCTTGTATTTTTCTCGCATTGGTGTAGTGAAAAGTGTTGTATTACACACACACCTTAACTTAAGGCCCTCGCACGCTCAAGATTTCGCTTTTTAATCACTCGCTACGCTTGTAGCTCATGTTTTGGGTCTTTCGCTGGCTCGGGTCTAAATATAAGCACGAGAGGCAAAGCAACAACTTTGCTTATAATAAATGACTACTTCAAGCTGCTATATGCAACCGCGGTATAAAAGACATCAACGTGCAAGTGAATAAATAAGCACATTTACTGTAATATCTGCTGCTCGCTCTTTGCATTATTTGCTGTATTGTTTTCGTCTTAATGGCATCATTATTTGTGACGTTTTGAAACCAAAGGTACATCATTGTCAGTTGTTAATAAGGCGTTAATGCTTTAAAAATCATTTAGAAATAGGACTCTCTTACCAACCGACATAGATGTATGTACCTTTGACTAAACGTCACATTTTATGAAAAATATTATATCACCCTACAATAAAAAATTCAAATGCATATATATCAAAGCGATGTTTTGAATTTAGTTTTCTTTTTCTCTGTCGTATTGTTTTTAGTTTCTGTCGATTTGATTCAGCGATGTTATCATACCGACCATTGACGCTACAGGTAAACCCGAAGCGTCATTGAGTGACCTATGACGCTTGGGCTTAGGGTAATGTTTATCTGATAGAACTTCTGATAGTAGATAAAGTACCGTCAGCCATACTGTTTACTGACGATTCGGATACCTTATTAAAATTACATAATATTAAACAAAAAAGAACCGACTTTACTTAGCCTCCACCTTTCCAAAAGCAAATGCTCAAGCTGCTGTAAAAATTACTCAAATTAATACCACGACGGTGGCATACAAGCATACGGCCCGCCTGATGGTAAGCAGCTAACGTAGCCTATGGACGCCTGCAACTCCAGGAGGTGTCACAAAAGTAGGATTCACTATGTTGACGGCTAAAAGAACAAGAGGGTCCCTCATCGTCAACACATTGGGTCCTCTTTGAGCTCTTTGGCAACCTTACTCACCAGCAGGAACACAATACTAGGAGTAGGGTCTAGTGCTATTTGGCTGTGGTTTTCTGTGGTGGAGATACTTCCGCAGTCGGGCTCTGCTCCAGATTTGAGCGAGATGACATTCGCTCTGCTGTGCCCTACCACACACGGCGAGATGACATTCGCAGTACCCATATCTCTCCTTTGGACGTAGCCTAAGGATATACCCGTGTCCGGACGTAGTTTAAGGACATACTTGGGTCCAAGGGTCTTTAAAAAACCTTTGAGGTTTCTTGTACCATTTTTAATAAGAATTATGATTCAGAAATAAACGTCCCGAAAGTCTAAAAAATTGTTTCATTCTTTCTATAACTTTTGAATCAGAAATCCAAAAAGAACAGAAAGATACTTCTTAATACACTCATTCAATAAAAATATTTTTTATATCATTAATTAAACCATTATTTGTGTTTTTAAAATTTTATTTTATTCTACTCAATACTATTATTAATAACCATCTTTGATTACTGTTTTATTTTGCGTAACCTGTATTTAAATATTCCCTCACTTGGGGAATATTCCCGAGAATAAGGGAATATTCCCACGGTACATCACTAGTCGTGATTTGTCTACTCTCATAATCGAAGATACCTTAAAGAGATCGCCCAAAAGATTAGATATCCTTCACACACTTACGTCTCGCACGTGCTTCCCATACACGATAGGGTATTAGCGGCAACATGGCGGCAACTATGGTATACAAGAGCATTGGTTTTGTAACCAGCCTTAAACATGGTCTTATTTACAAGGACGAGAATGCAATACGACGAACGAAACGGTCATATTTTTTTTTACAAAGGTTTTTTCGACAACTTTTTTCCTCATTAAAATTTAAATTGAGTGTTAATGCTTTCATTTTCCGCGTAATGTCTGATTTTTGATCGACACGTAGATTAGCGGTAGACTGCCGAGGTTTTCTCAGGAGGGCTACAGTATGAGGATCTTCAAAAAAGGAGTGTATAAGTTCTTAAAGGGTAGGCAACGCGCATGCGAATCCTCTGGGGTTGCAGGCGTCCATAGGCTACGGTAACTGCTTACCATCAGGCGGGCCGTATGCTCGTTTGCCACCGTCGTGGTATAAAAAAAAAGGTACTCATTTAAAAAATATCACTTCAATCTTATTTTTAGGATACCTAATTAACAAGGATCGGACAAACGCCCGTCATTTCGAAAATATAACCCTGTTCCGTACAGCAGAGACTTCCTTATGTTAATTAAAAAAATAGTATTTTATGGATTTATTGGACCATAATTTATATCCAGTGACAAATTAATGAATGATTGACATTCCGAAAATTACTTTCGCCAATAAAATAGAATGAAGGAAGTCTCTGCTGTACGGAACAGGGTTATATTTTCAAAATGACGGGCGTTTGTCCGATCCTTGCTAATCAACCAGTTGAGGAGAAAACATAATAATAAAGAAATACATCATTATTGTTACAGAATTCGTTGCTGGAGCAAAATGAAGAGACTGAAACTGCATATACGGATGTTTTTCGTTGTGAGTATATTAATCATAACTTAAGGGTCTTAGATTTTACGTACCTTCCTAAAATACCTAAGACATTTTTATTGTTGCAATAAGCTTATTTACTTCTTTTTAGGATTCCGTACCACTAAAGGAAAAAACGGAACCCTTATAGGATCACTTTGTTGTCCGTCCATCCGTCCGTCCGTCTGTCAAGACCCTTTTTCTCAGGAACGCGTGAAGGTATCAAGGTGAAATTTAAATCAAATACTCAAGTTTACTGTCCCTTGGAGCTGTGAAAAAATCAAACTTCTAAGCCATCGTAATCAAAATTTCTGCAAATTATCGAAACTCGCAAGGGAATCAAAATCTACGGGGTACTTCCCGTGAACTCAGAATCTTGAAATTTGTTACGAAGCAACGTCTTATAGCACAGATAAAGGAACAATTGCGAAAACCGTAAATTTTTAGTTACCATCATATAATAAAAATATTTTTAATAATTTTAAAATTACTACCTCTATATACCTACAGGTTTGTACGGAACCCTCGGTGCGCGAGTCCGACTCGCACTTGGCCGGTTTTTTTTAAAGAAAACCAATAAATCACATGCGAAAGTTTTTCCGACCGCCACACAATTTATAGGTACGTACTCCAATGTATTGTTTTTTCTGCCAATCTAACGGTAATAAATGAGAGTTTACATAATTGTACCAGAAGAAATCAGATAAATAAAAGTTATGCTGTTCATGCCTTACATCTGCTTATGTACATAATTACATATTTAATTTTATCCTTAAAATAATTTGTGCGTCCAAAAAAATTCAAACAGGATATCAAAGTCAAATATGTGTAATTGAATGGTACTTAATAACATTTCGATAGTACGCGTGGGTCTTTGACCGCAGCAGCTCGTGTGTAGCCAATCGATTAGTTCCTGACTGCCATGTTTCATGTTTATTAATGAAATGAAATGAAATATTTTTATTTCGAACATTAAGTCCATAGCGGGTTAGGAAATACAATAACTTATACATCTAGCGTTAGTATTACAATTAATTAGACAAAACAAACAAACAAAACAAAACATTTATAATTTCCGTGGCGGTACAGCAACAGGTGAGTGTAGCTGCACGTACCGCTTGATAAGGAGTGAGTCCCAACGCTGCGCCAGCGTTCTTAGGATGCTGTTCGTGCTGCTTTGGCTGCGAGTGAGGAGTGACGCGCATCGCTTTCTCATGATGGCAAAAAAACAGTCTGTTCGTGCCTCAGCAAACATTGCCGAGGCGCTACAGTACCGCGGCAACCTAAACAGCATCCTAAATGCATCGTTGTACTGGACACGCAGAGCGCTGTACGCCCGCTGCGTAAAATTAGCCCACAGACCGCACGTGTAGAAAGTTTGACAAAAAGCTTTAAAGCTTTTAAGCTTTATTAATAACATTATCATATAACGGCCACTTTAGTCCAGTTTAGGGGTCTCTCAACTTTATGACCCATGCAAACCTCCGCTTGTTTTTCGCGGACCGGAGAGTTGCCGGAGCGTGCCGGAGAGCCCTATACGGTCCCAGTACATTTCATCTTTAAACTTATGTCATTTGCAATTAAGTTGACAGCAGGGTGTCACCTATTAGGCATTAGCGTGTCGAGGACTAGGACGTTTACCTTACCATACTTTAAGATCATATGAAATAGACAAACACTTAAATTTTGAATATTTGGTGGATGATCTCGGCTGCAATTCTGCGCGCGCGATCTTTCACCACGCGACAGTTGCGACATGCACTTGACACGTGCTATTGACACGTAGCGTGTCTGAGTTCGACGTGATGATTTGTCGTGAATGTGTATGTTTGGTACCTGTTAGCGCTTTAACCGACTACCCCTGGTAGTTGTTTTGCGTTTCGGATAAAATACTTTCATAAGAAACGATGCTGGACCAAAATTAGGGCTTTTTAATTACTAGTAGGTAAGTACGGTCTACGGTGGAGCACGCTTACCTATGAGATACCTATTTACTCTCGCTTAGAACATACCCAAATTGTACTCATGCGGAAACACAGACTCGGGTAGTATTTTTAAAAATAACATTCAAGAACGGATGACGGTAAGTTTAGCTCCAAATACGTCGCTCCTCGCGCGATAAGGTCTCTGTTTGGCCCGACGGTTAAGACGATTGTCGCCGGAGTGTCCTTGAGCGTTTGGGCGCTCTCGCGATCGTGCGTAAATCCGCCGCGATGCACCGCAATAATGTTCAAAGAATATGACTTTACTCAGAGGCGCGCGGGCAGATTTGTAATAATCATACCTAATCCTTTTGTGGATGTTTTGTGATTTGAATAATTAAGTACTACGGTGACATTTTTTAGGAATGCTACTAAATAAGATAAGTAATAACGATCTCGATTAGTAGATTTTTATGTAAAAAAATGAAAACCTAGATTTTGAATTTAAAGTACTGTATGTTGCGATTTTAAACATTAACCGTAAAAATTCACTTAATTACGATAAATTAACAAAACTAAGCCTGTTGCGAGTTGCAAATAGTAAAAATGCACATGTAAGGAGCGGTATTTGTGCACGAAATCGTCATACAAATGAGAGCTGTAAGCCCATTAAATTTAGATCTTTAAAATATAACACAGCGCAAACACTTCTTAGGGTTCCATAGCCAAAATGGTAAAAACGGAACCCTAAAAAGTTTTTTGAAACATGTCCGTCTGTCCGTCCGTATGTCATAGCCATTTTTATTATAAAACATATATTACTGAAATTGTATCTAGAGGTGTGTTTCATGTGCCGCTACTTAGTTTTCTGGCTAAATTGCTAAAAAAATCTTTTAGGTGAGGCACTCCATACATACATATGCCAAACTAAATGTCAAAAATATTTTTTTTGTAAATATGAACATGTTGTACGATACGGCTTTAAAAATATCTTATATAGAGTATTTTAAAACTTTTTTATTAAGTCAATATTTTCAGAAATAATTGCTTCGAAAGTCTAAATATAATAGACCCCATCTAACTTTTAATCCGTAAGTCTAAAAAATATGAAAAAATACCAAGAAGGCTTAGTACTTAATTTTCTACGAAAATTATTTCACATATTATCGGTTCATCCGTTTTTGAGTTATCTCCAAGAAACTACTTTCTACGGAACCCTACATTATACATGGTCCGATACAAACTTGGCCGGTCTTTTAAAGATATTTGATAGGTAGTATTAAGCCTTAGTAGTAATTTATTTATTCACTTGTGTTGATAATTAATATAAAATTTGTATTTATTTGCATTTCACCGACATAGTAAAGCTTTTTTAGGGTAGTCAACGCGCATGTGAATCTTCTGGGGTTGCAGGCGTCCATAGGCTTTATAACTGCTTTCAATCAGGCGGGTCGTATGCTTGTTTGCCAGCGTCGTGGTATAAAAAAAAGCTTTTTTTCCTTTATTCTTACACACATTCTTACGTACAACTCTTAAATATCAGCAATTTTTTATTAGATTCTTAATCAGGCTTTGCTCAGTGATACCTAGTTAGTAGACTGAAATTTGGTATGAGTAATTATGTGTTTTAATTACGCCTACAAATTGGTAAATCAATAAATATCTGAAACCCATTGTTGGATAGGTCTTTCAAGAAGAATATGCCTTAAACAACTTTTGGATAAAACGAGTACTTTCGTAAATAATAGCTTCGAAAGTTAAAATGCTCTTTGATTTTTGAACCGTGGGTCCACAAAAATTGGGAAAATTCCTGGAAGTGAGGCCATTGAAATACTTATCACGTATTTTCAATAAAAACTATATGGAATAAAATCGGTTGAGCCGTTTTTGAGTTATGCCTATGGTAAAATAACGTACGTAAGTGCCACAAAATATTTCTTTATAGACTACCTTTTGAATGGATGTATTGTAACAGGCCGGCAACTACGGATCCCTACACTGAGCATAGCCCGATATTCTCTTGGCCGGTTTATCTGCAATCCTTTGCAGTTTACTTCGCAATTTCTAGATTTGAGAAATTAGTACAAAGTATAACATTAAAGATTGTGTTTAATCTTAAAATAAAACGCATATTACATTCGTTTAGAACACGGTATTCTTAAATAAATATGTTTAAATAAATTCAGTTCTTTGGAGTTTTTTATTAAATTAATTATTAGTCTATGGTATTGCAGTACTAGCAGATTTCCGCAACTCGAAGACTAATGCCTATTTTGCGTGATGCATGCGTCTACTAAAACATAATAATTTTAGTTTACTTACATGACCAAATTTGTTTTCAGAGCAATGTGAGATTCATGATTTTTGTTTTTTCTCCATTTTTATTTCATTAGTTTTTTACTTGTATTATAATCTAAATAAAATACACTTTATATACGAACTTACATAAACATGCATACGAGTACACGACGATTCCGGGAAGACACGTTATATCCGCACCGCATGAACCCTCTGCAGTTATTTAGTCTTTAGGCACAGTAAGTCCGATAATATTGCTCACGGGCCAAGCACAAGTATATGTAGTACAAGGGAAGCACGGAGCGACGAGCGACACAGCCTCCTCGTCTCAAAGCTAGCTCACGACTGCCAGCAATGCCGTTTTCGAGCTAATAACGCACGAAATGTGGAATTATGATCAAGTTGTTTAAGAAAATTTAATCAATTTAAATATCCTACGTTGAGTTTGTAGTGTTCTGTAGTACAAATATTTTAGTTCAACAATATTTTAAATCGAATGAGCCGTTCAGTAGATATAAGCAAAATTAACCGTAAAACGACATTTCGTTACATTTACATAACGGAGAAACTATACGTTACACGAGTTATTCAAACGTTGACAATATTGTACATGAAATGGTTAATAACATATATTTTTTTCAAAATTTTTGAATGACCCGTTATTGAGATATATCCCTTAGAAAGTAACAGTTTTCGGCCACAATCAGCGCCTAGCGCCTTAACTGGTAGAGACTGCCTTTTGGCATTAAGTTAGCCTTTTGTACTCCTTTTTAATTGTTTATTGCACAATAAATGTGCAATAAAGTTTAAATAAATAAGGGAAACTCTAAGGAATAATATAGCAAAAAAAAAGTACCACGTAATGGCTTCTTTTCTTTAAACAGTGATATCAAAATTACGCATGTAGGTATTATATAGTTAATATAGTTTCAGCACTAAATACTACAGGATGTAACAAAAATACTGGTGACTCGTTTAAGGGTATAATAGGCATGATGACACATGTCGAATTATGCAATAAAATTTAATTGATAGGATGCAAAATGATCAATATATCCAACTAAAGTGAAAATTTATAAATTCTATTGAAATAGCTCAAAGATATCAAGCTGCAAAATTTCTAAATTTTACGATTTTTTAAAGTGCGAAATTTAAAAAAAACAATGATACCATTCGATTTTTAACATTTTACTGTAAAATAAATTGTACAGAAACCATATACATAAACGCAACATTTCACTGTAAAAATAGTAATTTCATATTTTTTCCATACTTTAAACAGGGCGACTATGTGACCGTGACGTCACTTTTGCACGTCATTTTGTTAGGAGCGTTTTGAGAAACAAATGCAAATCTCGGACTTTATTTCTGACTTTTGTGTTGCTTTAACGCAATTGGCCCCATATAGACATTTGATCCTCACAACAAAACGAATCGATTGATACCACATGAAATAAATTCACCATGCCTATTGGTATCGCATCGCGAGTAAGAAAAAGTAGAAGAAATTTTTTTTGGCGCGAAAAAAGTTTTATTCAAAAATGTCCGGCAAGGTTGACTTTTACGATTAAAAACTAGGCGGCGAAGTGCCTAGTTTATGGTCAAATAAAAATTAAAAAGTTACGGAAATTGCAGGCTCGATTTCGCGACATAAATGTTGCATACAAATTCCATTTTTGTCGAGGTACAAACTTTTTAAAAAGTTCAACAGCCATACAAAAATAAAGGCAAAGGTCCTAAACAGCCAAAACACAACATCGGTATTTGTTATTTATAATGTTGGTATCGCGACTTTTTAGTTATCTAATAGCTTACGGTAAATTCAGAAGAAAAATACACTTCAAACTTTTTAATAAAAATATATAAAGGCGGCAAAGCTGAGCGTGTACCGCGGTGACCGCGAACATAGAAAATTGTAGTTTCGAATATATCTGTCTCTCTCACTCAAAATGAGAAGCGATGGAGATGGAGATAATTATAGGATTCGAATCGAAATTCGATGCTCGCGGTAGTGGTCATTCTTTTAACCTAGAATTTATCCTGAATATATTATTTATGTCAATATTGTTTGTTGGTCATCAACGTTGGCTGTTTTGCATTATTTTTGAATAAAGCACTATATTGGACTCGGCGCGAAGGGCCATTGCTGGCTTCGTATTAAATTAAACGGACTCCTAAAGTCGTCCGTTTAAACGTAATACTCAGCCATCAATGTGCTACTTCGCCTCCTCGACAATAATGTACTATTGTCTATGGGACACGTCGTCCCAGCAAGCCAATTATTTTTTCTTATACTTTCATAATTAGAATACGATAGCAATTATGCCTTTAAAATGATCACCAGCTTTTTTGATACACCCTGTATAAGCGCCGGCTCCATAAAACTTTTGTTACATCTTGGCTTGGAAGTGAATTCTTCCGACTTTATCGATTTATGCCAAAATATACTTACAGATTAAATACCAGTCATAGATATCGTTTTAAACACTAAACGAATACCTAAATATGTTGCAAAACTGCGTGCCAGATATGATATTTCGATATTTCGACTAGACGTTGAAGACCGGTGAACGGTCACCATCGGTCAGCGACACAAATCTATCTACAATGAGGTCGTCAGCGCGGCGCCTAAATCATAAACTTATAAAACTAGAATCGATCATCCTTAATCGTTAAAAATGCCGTCCCAAATACCAGCGCAGACGCATCCGCGACCATAAGCGGCGCCCATTGCACGTCTAATTCGTCTACATTACACAACGCATTACGTGTCCTGACGCAGATCGAACTGTTGTTTTATATGAATAGTATATTTATTAAAAAAAAACTCTTGTGTGTGACGGGTATAGAGGTTATAAAGTTTAAATGGGTTGAGTCTTAAAACAAGTTGGCTTTTTTTAGGATAAATTATGCTTTTGGAGGGTTCCTTGAGTCGTTTTAGCCCGAGAAAATAAATTAAAATGAAGAAAATTTATAAATTCACGGAATACTATCATTTGACAGAATCAAGGTAGGTGCGACGACGATCAAAGTGAGGAGGAGCGTGTTAGGTGAACTGCGAACAAACAGCGCGCAAAGCCAAGCCCCTACCCCTACCCTCCAACACCCCTCCCACCTCCGTATTAAGGCGACTCGTTTTAAGACTTTTATCGGTTAAATCAGGATTTCCCAACCAGTGGGGCGCGCCCCACTTGGGGGGCGTAGAGTAATCCAAGGGGGGGCTCAGCGAGCGGTTCCAGATTTAAACTGTATAAGGCCTATACCGCGGCGCGGACGGTGCACGGTTTTGACTCCCCATTTCGACCCCTAGGGGGGCGTAGCATTTTTGGATAACGTTGGGTGAGGCGCATAGGGTAAAAGGTTGGGTTGGGAATCTCTGGGTTAAATAGTTAACTGGGACCTTTAGGCTATCTCATTTAACGTCATAAAATGTAGGTAGGAAATTAATTAAAACTCGTGTCTAAATTATTCTGATCCTCGTCTATTTAAAGCAACTTGCTTGTTGCCACTACTCACAAATTAGTAACTTTTCTTTAATAATTGAGTCATAATTTTTAGTTTTCTGCTTTATTGTTGGGTCAGTAAGCTAAATGAAAATCCTCAAAGACAATTTAGCGCAATCATTGGAGTAGTTTCCTTACAAAAGGTGGAGTAGAAAATGTTTTAATGGTTATTGGTAGGCTATAGGGTGGTAATTAAAATACTAGATTTGATTTTGACTTGAAGCTAATAAATAAAATTCTTATGATATAAGAAAATATACACTTTTTCACCCCCTGTATCTTTATATTTGTAAGACTTACAAATGTATTGTGTATGGAAATATTGTAGACAATTTTATCTTCTTCATACGTTCCATAGACATTTTAGGCATACTGATAACCGTTTAAGCGCCAAGGTTCAAAAACGGACTTTTGGCACCTTTAAACCAAGATGGCGGCCAACGCTGCCCCTCCCTCAAGGTCTCAAATCTCAGGTTTAAGATACTTTTATTCTCAAAAAGAAGATATACAAACTTCACTTATATGAGAATTACATTAAATTAACTTATTAATCTACATACATAAGAATTTAAGTTACAAATTGCATGCACACATACTGAATGTTTACGTATAGCAGAAACATACTAAATTAAGAAAACTTTGAGTATATGACACTTTAGCTTTTTCTTGAAAATGTTTATTGTCAATGAGTTACGAATTTCAGTTGGTAAGCTATTGTAAAGTTTGGGTCCCTCCCGAGTAAAATTTTGGTGGCCGAATTGGTTAGTTCGGGCATTAGATAAGGTTAAATTGTTCGAGCGACGGGTTTCCCGCAAGCCTATTTCTCTGTTAGTAAAAAATTTAAGTTGAGAATGTACTTGTTTGTTTCTTATTTTGTGTATCAGGACACAGGTTTTGTAAATATAATTTTGTTTTATCGTAAGGATTTTAGTATCGTTATATATTTTTATGGTAGGTGTGAGATAATCATAATTGAATAATATTTTTATTAGCTTGTTTTGAGTTCTTTGTATTTTATCTATATTAGTTTTTGCTGCACTTCCCCATACCTCTATGAGATACTCTAGGTGTGGTTGAACTAAGGCATTATACACTTGTTGACGGATATGCTGTGGGACACAACCAGCCATTCCTCGCAGGGCTCTTGTTATCGAGATCATTTTACTTTTAATTTTTTGAATGTGTGGCCGCCATGTCAGGCCGCCATCGAGTATAAGTCCTAAGTATTTTTCTTCTTTACTTTCTTTTATAACCTGCCCGTTAATAGACAAATGACGAGAACATCTTCCAATATTTTTGTTTTTAGCTGCAAAAACTACATATGATGTTTTGGCAGTATTTATGGTGAGCAAGTTACTCTCGAACCATTTGCTCAATATATTTAAGTCCAATTGTGCTTGTTTAAAGATATCTGCCATTGAGTTGCCATAGTAAAATAAGCTGGTGTCATCAGCATATAATGTTATGTCACCAGTCAACCCCGCAGTTGTTAAATCATTAATATAGATAGTAAATAACAAAGGCCCCAAGATGGATCCTTGGGGCACTCCGTAATTTAAGCTACGCGGCTCACTGGTAACATTACCTATTTTGACTACCTGTTGCCGATTTGTTAGATAGGATTCAAATATTTTAAGGGCCGCGTTTTTAACACCTATGCTATCTAGTTTCTTTAACAGTAGCGAATGGCTGACCGTGTCAAAAGCCTTTTTTAAGTCTATAAAAACTCCTAGCACTATTCTCTTTTCATCAATGTTAGTTTTAATTTTAGTTATTAAGTCTACAGTGGCCGTCATTGTATTTGATTTTTCTCGGAAACCATACTGCTTGTCACTTATGTAGTTTATAGATTTTAAATAGTTATTAAGGCGGGTATATAGGAGTTTTTCAAGTATTTTGGATAATACTGGCAGGACTGATATTGGACGGTAATTCTCCGATTCTGTTTTTTTTCCCGACTTGTAGATTGGTGTCACCCTTGCAATTTTTAGCGTGTTGGGAAACTCTCCCGTTTCAAAGCAAACATTTAAACTATCTCTCAAGTCATCTAAGATATGTGTTTTAATACATTTGATAGTCTTTGTGTTAATGCCATCTATGCCTGCACTCACGTTTGAGTCTAGGGTATCTATTATTTTACTTATTTCTTTAGCCTGGCATGGGGGTAGTACCTTGAGTTCTTTATTAGTATGTACACTTAAATTGTTGTGTGCTAAGCACGTAATGCTGATATCGTTTTTACTTATTATTTTCTGAGCCAAGGTGCTACCTACTGTTGAAAAGTACAAGTTAAAATATTCACATATTTCTTTTTTATCTGAAATCGTATTGTTGTTTACAACTAGTTTTGTAGGGCCTTCGTTACATTTTATTTTGTTTGTTGATAAAGTATTAATTAGGTTCCACATTGTTTTTGGTTTTCCGTGACATTTATGAAATTCTCTATAGTAATACTTATTTTTAGCTGATTTAATGGCTGCACATACTCGGTTTCTCTCTTGCTTATATTGCTTCTTAAGAGCCTCATTTTCTGGATCATTTTTAAGGTCCCTCCATAGTGAGTTTCTCTTTGATATTCCGGCAATTATGTATTTATTTATCCAGTCTTCCTGAGGTAAATTCTGTACTTTCTTCTTAAGAGTTTTGTTCTTGTTTATATTCTGTATTATGTAGTCTTCCAACGCAGAATAGTGATTAGATGGGTTATTTAATTTAGAGTCTTGAAAAGTGTTGTGTAGTTTTCCATAATTAACAGCTTCATATTCTTCGGTTTTCTTTTGTATTGGTGCATACTTTTTTATTTCCAGGTATAGTTGCTTGTGGTCAGATAGTGGCGATTCAATCACAGCTACATGGAATTTTCGATTTCTTAGATTGGTGCAGATGTGGTCTAATATCGTTTCTGTGCTCGGAGTTTTGCGTGTGCAATGTTCATTGTCAATTTTGTTAAGAAACTCGTATCCGGCTTCTTCAATCATATCCCTGTAGGCTGTGGTAGTACCGTTGGTCTTGAGAATGTCGATGTTAAAGTCGCCAATAACGATTGCATTGCGCATCTTTTCTAACTGCGTTGAATATACCTCTAAAAAGTCGCTCAGTTTAGTATCTCCAGGTTTGTAGATGACACCGATATCAAGTGCCATCGTATTCAGGTGAACCCACAAGTAATTGTTTCCTCCATGGTAGAGATTTTCCTTAACAGTGTATTGCAGAGAATTAATTACGTATAAAGATACTCCTCCGCCTCTATAGTCATTCCTGTAGTTACAGATGTGTGTGTAGTTGGGCAGGTGTAGCAGTTTCGTATCGTCTTCCGTTTTAATCCAGGTCTCTGTCAGCAGGATTAGATGCACAGTTTTAGGTATAATTTGTAAGATACATTTTAGTTCTTCAAATTTTCCCGGTGCCATGATACTGCGCATGTTTGCATAAAAAATGTTTAATGACGGTGAGGTGTTCGGAAGACTACTGTAATCAGTTGTTAGCTGGTATGATATTGGGTTTAATTCGTCCGTATTTGAAGATGATATTTTAGTTGTGCTGTTTTTTTGCTTTTTATGTAGATGCATTTTTGCTGATATGGTGTTTTGTTGTGCGGTGTTTTGATCATTTTGTTTCTGATTCTTATTAAGTACTTTCTTTATAGAGCTCGGGAGGGGTGCTAATTGCTATTCATTCAGGTCCTTGTTTTCCTGAATGTTTTTATTTTTATTTACTAGAAAGTTCAATATTCCTGGTTTTACTACTCCTTCTGAAGAACTCGGCGTCCTTTGGGGTGGTGTTTGTGTAGCCTGAATTTTGTTTTTCTTTGCCACTTGTGTTATGCGATCAGGTTGGCGTGCAGTGTTGCTTTCCGGTGACATATTCAGGTTTCTTTTTTTGCTGTTGGTAGTGTTTGTTTTTTTCCCGAGTATTATTAGTTTATCGTACTTAATTATGGCTTTATTACCATTTTCATTTTCTAGTTTCAACTGCTCCTGCAACTCTCTTCTTTTTTCTAAAATGTTTTTAGGAAAGTCTTCCTTGATGTAATATTGAGTCTCATTAAGCATATTTTTATTTTTCAATATTTTGATCTTTGTGCCTAGTGTTGAGAAGGTTACAATTGTGGGACGAGGCCTGTCCCTCTTTATGCCGAGTCGTCTGACTGCTTGGATGTCCCTGGATTCCAGCCTGATGTTCAGAAGATTTTCTATGAATTGCATAATGATATTCTCTTGTTCTGCATATGATTTTTCATTTTCTTCCATTCCGAAAAATACTAAGTTTCTTTCTCTTGTCTGTTTTTCAAGGATATATAATCTCTTTTCCTGGGTATCCACTTTCTCCTGTAGGGTATCGCATTTTTCTTGCAGCACTGCCAACTTATTGTCGATGATTTTATTAAAGTTTTCAGTTACTTGTTCGGTCACTTTCGCTCCATTGTTTTCAATCGTTGTTTTTTGTTCGTTCAGTTCAAATTGTATCTTGCGTAGTGATTCGAGTATTTCATCAACTTTCTCCATATTTATTTATTTATATCGACCTTCTTAAACTCGCTGGCAGTATCCGAACGCACCCGTAGCTGTCAGTTTCAGTGTCACGAACACTTGTCAGTGCTCTTGCGCAAGACGTCAAAACGTCAAAATCAGCTGCTAATTACCGCTTTTATTGTGAGTTTTTTCGACGCATAATTCTGTTAATTTAAAATATATCCATGTGTGAGTGAGTTTTGATCTTAGCCAGTTGATTATCACTTCAGTTTTTAGCACATAACAAGCGTAAAATCTAGTATTTTAATTACCACCCTATAGCCTACCAATAACCATTAAAACATTTTGGAGATGATTCCCCAATGATTGGATTAATTACCCATATAGAAACCTATATGGAAACAAATGAATGATTAAACTATTCTGCATAGGAACCGTCCACTGATTTTCTATGGAAGCGTATCTACCTTTAGTTTGCGCCTAATTTAGATCGGTTATTTCCTTCCGACCATGACCTTGTAGCTAGCTTTCTTTTCGTCAACTTGACATACCTATAGCATAGATGTCCACTCGTATGTACACACACTGTTATCGGCTATTATGCTAATGTATGCACAGTACGAGCCAGCTCATTTTTATTTGCCATTTGCACCTTGTTACCATAGCAAAGAGTTAATTTGGAGGATACTTTTTGTTTACGTAAGTTACAAGTGAATTTAGTAATGCTTTAAAAGATATAGGAGTTTTTTAATTAGTATCGAGAGGTATAAATAGTTTTTACTAGTACTGAGTATTTGCAGAACTATCATTATAATTTCTCTAGGAACTTACACCATTTTTAGATTTCTCTAGCTCGGGTCGGACACTAAAATGGTATCCGAATACAAATAAATGGCGATCGCGGACATGTACTCGTATTTATGGAGGTTATAGCATTATCTTTATGCCATAAATACTATATTTGTTACGTCTAGTTATTTAAATATTTACGTTTGCTAAAATCACAAAATAATTTTTAAACCACCTATGTACTTAAATATTGTTTATTTGGTTCATTAATTAATTACTTTGT
The DNA here is from genome assembly GCA_947086415.1 of Pammene aurita. Taxonomy (NCBI): domain Eukaryota; kingdom Metazoa; phylum Arthropoda; class Insecta; order Lepidoptera; family Tortricidae; genus Pammene; species Pammene aurita. The sequence continues at coordinate 22,673,988 of OX352297.1, forward strand.
GCATAAAAAACCTCCTTACATGTGTTAAGTATATAGTAGTAGTAGTAGTAGTAAAACACTTTATTGCACAAGAAAAAACAACGAGATACATAACATAACACAACATATACGTACAAAGGCGAACTTATCCCTGGGATTTCTTCCAGTTAACCTTTACTTGGATAGCAAATGCAGCAATTTTGTGTTATTGATGACCTATCACTTTAGTACCGACTTACCGAGAGCAATGCATGACCCATTTTATAAATAAGCAGGTACTTACTTGCCAAACCGCAAATTATTCAAGTGTCACTCTATGTAGTCGTATTTCAGTAGTGTGACCCCTGGCATTGCCCAACCGACTTGAATAAATATTACTTTCGTAGCCATCCCAAGGTTTCACCTCAAGAGGGTTCCAAAACACTCTATGTTCGGACTGCGGATACTATCGTTTGAATATCGGAGTCTGTAGAATTTATGTTAATGTAACGTGCTTCGATTTTTGGCCCAGTTTTATATGTATTCATATTTTCACCTTATGTACGGTCAACCAATTTGATTCCTAGGCCACTGTAGAACCTTGTCGTAATGACAGTTGCCTGTGGATACGTATAAACGTAACCTATTCGCTACCACACTGAAAAAACTCTTTTCAAAAATTTGAAAAATCACTTTAGTTTTGCTACATCTGAAAGCTCCTATAGCCCTGAGTATTTGACATGAATTTCAATTTAATACCTCCACGCGTTTACGAGGAAAAAGGTAGTAAGTGTAAAATTAAAAAATTACATTTTACGAGTATGTATGATTTTACTAAAAATGTCTACTTATTGTAATTTTTCCATTGTCTATGCTATATGACGTTGCTTCGTGCCAAATTTCAAGTTTCTGAGTTCACGGGAAGTACCCCGTAGGTTTTGCAAGTGCTGAAAAACTCTAAAATTTGCAGCATAAACGACTGTACCTTTTGTTTGCGTTGGCTTTTAGGTTTGATTTTTTTACAGCTCTAAGGGACAATAGACTTGAGTATTTTATATAAATTTCAGCTTGATACCTCCACGCGTTCCTGAGAAAAATGGACAAACAGACAGACAGACAGACAGACGGACAACAAAGTGATCCTATAAGGGTTCCGTTTTTTCCTTTCGTGGTACGGAATCCTAAAAAAAGGACAAACGAACTACTTCGGCTATTTTATTAACAAACCAAAATTCGGTAAGGAGTTAATAAAGTTTATTTATAAACAACAAAACATTTTGGTAAGTAATAAGCCTTAGTTTTGAAGTCCCAAAACTTAAGTTACTAGTAGACGAAGTTTGGTTGTTGATAACAATTTTTTTTTTAGTGTTACTATAATATAGCTATTGTGACAATGACAATGACAAGGTTCTAGAGTAGCCTAGGAATCAAATTGGTTGACTGTACAATGTTTTCTATACTTTTATTGTTGTTTTATATTGTAGACAACTACATACATGTATGTCTCGTTTTACTTTGAAGTTGGGTTCAAAACTTCAATTAAATATTTACGTCAAAAAAAAAATGTTTAATTATTTATGTTGAGAGACATTGAAATTATTTAATCTGCTGCTATTTTTTAAATTCGTAACCTAAGAAATCATAACTTACATAAAAGTTATAATGTAGACCTTAACAAAAATTTTGTAAGTAGGTATTTAAGAAAAGTATTTTTTTTATATGTCAACGTAGCTTTTACTCCTTATTCATAGCAAAACTTAATAATCTACCTACAGCTCATGTTGTTTATATAATATAAATTATCTCGTGTAGTTTTAAATCCATTACAAGTGTATTTGTATTGTACCCATTATTCTATCATGTATTTGAACATGTTATTTTCCAGTTGTAAACTTTCATTTCCAAGCCCAGTGACACTGATTTGATTAATTACTGGCATAAATTGTATAATCGATGTATTCCATCAAGTTAATTTTGATCACATATTCATAACTTTCCCGTACGCGAAATTCCGAGCCACACGCGTCTAATCAGCGCTTGCTTACCAGTTTTAGTTTGTTAAAAATGCAGCATTCGGTTTTTATTATACGAAAAAGAGCCGGCGGTATTTTGATGTTGTGTAATATGCATTAAGGCATAACTATCGTTCAGAGCTGATAGTTCTGCATAAGTGGCTTTGGTTCGACTTCTCATCAGAGCAATTATAAAAAGTTAATAAACTTTAAAATTGTATTGGGTTATATCTTTAGCAACATAATCACCTGAGTCGGGCCTTTTAGTAACTTAGGCGCACCTGAGGACGGTTCCCTACTACTGACAACAATACAGCGCACTTGATACTTAACTGAGTCATATAGTTATAACATATCAAAAGGTCGTTAGATGTAAATATATCACCAAATATTTTGAGAGAAAAAAGAAATATTTTTAAAAGAAACACTTTGGTATCTGATGATCGCTCTTAGAGTAAACAGTTCTGAAGCAAGACAAGCAAGGTCTGCAAGGACGCATACTCAACAAGGATGCAATGCAACTCGCATTGCAAATATCAAAATGCGTAATAACTTTGGCAAAAGCAATTTTCCTGTAAGTCGCACATATATTTAAATAGTAAACGTAAGACTGTGCAATTTCTAAGTGACGTGACCTTTCGAAACAATAGTTGGTCCCAAGGGCGGATATCACTGCTCCTCTTGGGGTACGAAGGGTCAAGGTTAGTGGGGGAAGGTCGTTAGTGTATCTGACCTTTACGCAAAATTATCCAATAGGCCCGTGGTGCAAGCTACAAAAAATATAAAAATAATATTTTAACTGCTACAAAATAAATGTCATACACTGCTATAATTAAAGATTTTTTGTTCACTCTTAGAACGGTTTAAATGACATCCATCGATCCGATATCAACATTTTCATGCATTTCACTTGTCTGAAGGGGAATATGAAAGATACTTAATAACATTAGAATAATACTTAGGTAACTATTGACTTTTTCTTTGTAATTTTTTCTGAAGTATATGACATCTATTTCAGTTTATAATTTAGCTGACCCGACGAACTTCGTACCGCCACCTACTTTTTTTTCTCCAATATTTTAAAAGTTATTCTGCTACTCGGGGCGGAGATAAATCCAAAAAATCTAATATCATTAAAATCAGTTTAGCCGTTATTGAGTTATAAATACATAGCCTAGATATAGATCTATGTATAGTAAGTACTTAAAAACTGCAAATCGAAAAATATTACGAGATAATTTGATTTTCTTCAAGATTAATAATAAATAGTACGGCTTTAAACTTAATACAGAAATTCCATTAAGTAACATTTGTTTAAAAAGTTGACAAAAGAATTATCAAACGGAAATAGTTCAACACGGCACGAAAAATGAGGTACTCGTATAAACAATAACAATATCAAGGTCGCAATTCAAGGCTCAAGGTTGTGTCACTTGGGTCGCGATGGAAAGAATTCTCGTAGAAATTAACATATATACGATGATTAGTAGGTACGAGATAAAAGACGATTTGCCACATTCCCGTGATCTTGTTATGTGCTTATTGTGCTAGACTACAACACTTACTAGTTTTTATTATATTCAATTTACCATTTGGTAAGTATTAATTGGTATTTACAGTAATGACACCGTTTATGCTTAAAAGCTTGCAGTTTGCATCATTTGCAGCAGTTGCAGTAGAACCTGCTGCTGCATTGAAAGATTTTCAACCGACTTCAAGATTTCGAAGCAGGGGGTTATAAATTCGTCGGGATCTTTGTTTTTGCTATTTTATTTTTTTAAGTATGTTCACCGATTATTCGAAGACGGCTGGACCGATTAGGAAAATTCTTTTTTGTTTGAAAGACTTCACAGTTGGTCCCATTGTGACCAGGTCCGGGTCTGATGATGAGGAAATTCTTCAACTATTATAGGCACACCTACAGTGATTTGAGTGTTTTTTACAGTAGCTCGGGCATTTGCTTTTGGAAAGGTGGAGGCTAAGTGAAGTCGGTTCTTTTTTGTTCAAAATTACTTTAAATACATTAGTAATGTAACATTACGAAGAGACGTATGTGCCTAGTTCTCGCCAGACATTGACAGTTTTGTCCGCGAGTCACTTCTGCTAAACACATCTATACGTAGTCATGGCCAGATAATTAGGGACAACATTATTTTTCCCATACAACTATCGACAAATATGACGTTCGTTTGATGCTTATTTGAACTACACTCGCGTGCAAATAATTCGGGTCAGTACGAAAAACTATAATATCTCCTAAAATAATAAAGCTGGGAGCCAGAATTAAATTGTATATTATAGATAAATGCATTAGTTAATAAAACAACGTCAAGAGTTAGAGATGATATTCACTTGTTTATTTAATTAACATAGTAAACACGATATCAATTAATTATAGGTAAAAAGCAACCGTGGTACCTCACACACAAAACTAAAAACAAAAAAAAAGTAAAACATATCAATACTTCGTATTGCCTCCTCGGGCTCTTCTTACAGCTTCTAAACGATTGGGCATACTGTTTATTAAGTTTCTTATGCGTTCTTGCGGGATATTAGCCCATTCTTCCACTAACGCCTGTTTCAGGTCTCTAAGTGTAGCTGGGGCGGGGTTTCGATTTCTTACACGCCTTCCGAGCTCGTCCCATACGTGCTCAATCGGATTTAGGTCCGGGCTTCTCGAGGGCCAGTTCATAGTGTTGATGCCAACCTCCTCAAAATAATCTTCCACAATCTGTGCGGTGTGTGGCCTGGCGTTGTCATGCATGAACATTGAGTTTTCACCCATATTAATTAAATATGGGCCTACATGCTCATTAAGAATCTCTTCCACATACCTGGCACTAGTTAACGGTCCATTTTCTATCAAAACTAATTGCGTGCGACTCTCTGAAGAGATTCCAGCCCAAACCATAACAGACCCACCGCCGAAAGCAACTTTTTCTTCAAAACAGGCTAGAATAAAACGTTCACCTGGCCGTCTGTAAACTCTTCGCCGCCCGTCATGTGCATAGAGAATAAATCTGGATTCGTTAGAAAACATAATTCTTGCCCATTCTTCGGCACCCCATCGCCTGTATTCGCGTGCGTAAAGTTTCCTTGCAGTTCGATGCCCTCTGTCAAGTTTTGGGCCATTTGCCGGTCTATGTGGGGTCAAATTAGCTTCACGAAGCTGCCGCCTTACAGTACACTCGCTGATGTCATCTCTTCGGGTCTCCCGAAGTTGGTTTTTTACTTCAACTGCAGTGAGATGCCGATTTCGGAGCATTGTTGTTACAATAAATCGATCTTCTCTAGCCGTAGTACATCTCGGCCTGCCGGTTCCTGGTCTTCGAAGGTTCCTGCCAGTTTGTAGGAAACGTTGGAGGACCCTCTACACCGTAGATAGTGACTCGCCTGTTCTTCTTGCTGTATATCTCTGACTTCTGCCTTCTTGTAACAAAGTGACGATACGTGTACATTCATCTTGTGTTCAACAAAAACTGCCTTTTATCATTTTGCTTTGACAGATTGAAAACAAAAGTGAGAAAACAATCAAAAGTGAAATAAGCTCAATTTGAATTTGGTACCAAATTCGACTTTTTTTTAAATAAAACTTTTTCCAGAATTCTTGTAGAACATTGAAGGTTCAATTTAATTCGATATTAAATTCTCTTTAATACACAGTTAGTTTCCTGCACATACCGCTATTAATTTGCAAAATATAAGGGTTTTTGTCACTGACCCGTATTATTTGCTCGCGAGTGTAGTTATTGACTATCTTTGTAGAAAGGATGTATTGGGCCGTATTCTAACTTTAAAACACGATAAAATAAAACTTCAATACAACATGCAAAAACTACGCAATACAGCTAGCGCCTAGCCTAATCGTCTAAATCAGAATTTGCTTGAAAATTATTCCGATGCAACTCCAATAAGTACAACTTTAATTTTGGTTGATTTTTTTTTGTGTTCGAGTTATGTTTGAGAATTTTGAGATAGATTGTTTATGCATTTTATGACAATTCCAAAAGTGTTTGACCAGTTGTAATAATAACACGATTTATCTCTGTTTAAACAGAGATTAATATAGTATACATTAAACATTTTTTAAAAGATCATCCAAAATTAGCGACATGTCCTTATTTTTTTATAATCTATATGTATGGTTAATGGTTAGCTGATAAGTAAACACCTTATTTAGTGTTGTCTGCTGCGTAATGGTATAGAAAATAATCAATGGTAAATGACAGCATACTCGTGTCTACTTTAAATTTAAAAAAAAAAATCATGAATCAAATGTTTGATAGTTAATTTTAGTTTCGGTTGTATTTATAGAAGTCCGGCTATGTCTAACGACATTGGTTACGTGGATTTCCTACTTGTCATGTCACATTTTTATTATACGCTATCTGTTATTGTAATCAATTAAATGATTATGCATATAGAGCGCCTTGATTGTAATAATGACGGAGCTGCGGATGTTGACACAATGGTGAATTGTCCTTATGGTCTAAGAGCTGGCCACTTCAGATATGACACAATAATGAAAGCAATGTCCAGTCCTTTACCAGCCTTATTGCTAGATCCGGGCATCTGGCAGCTTTTAATGGGTGGAGGTCAGAGTGACAGACCAACAAACTTTTAAGTTGGAAAAAGCAATACTAAAACAGGTAAAAACTGCAAAAGTTGTGTCATTTATAGAGGACAGGGCCTATATTTTAACATAAGATTAAAAACTGTCTATTATTGCGGAAACAAAAACAGTAGGCGACTAACTAAAAATTGCATTATAAGTCAATGGCACTACTTTCCCCCAACAGAAACCTCTGGATATGATATAATCAAATTAATTACATAATATTGCATCAAACCCAGATTTGTTTTCACCAAGTTATTTGCATTCTTTGACCTCCACCACTTTATAGCTGCCAGATGTACGGATGTAGAAATAAGCATAGTATAGCAAACTAACTAGAGGGGTTTCGTTGCTCTCATTATTGTGTCATATCTGACGTAGCCAGCTCTCCGTCTATTACAAGTTTTCAATCTATTCCGCTTTAGGAAATTGTGAATTAAAGAGGTCATTATTACTCATTTATTACTACATACCTAACAATCCTAAATGTCCGATTTAATGAGGACGCATGGTCCCAGGCTTCCTTGCCAATAAGATTTGGCGGTCTGGGAACTCGCAAGATCTCAAGTGTGGCTCTGCCCGCATTTTTGTCTTCAATTCACGGCACGTCAGATCTCGCAGGTAAAATCCTTAAAGCCCCATCGGCTACAAACTGCGAGATCGCGTGCCTGAATGAAGCCAAGAATGCCTGGCTAACTGCCTTGGGCCTAGAGTTCCCATCCAGACCCGAGAGGCAAAGGGCCTGGGATACCATAGCTTCTGCTGCCACTCTAAAATATCTTATAGACACTTCTTCAGGAAAAAACCGCGCAAGGCTTCTGGCAGTTTCAAGGTCAGAGTCTGGACACTGGCTCCACGCGTATCCTTCACCCAACACTGGCACCTACATTGACCCAGGAACCCTCCGTATAGCTATTGGTCTCCGGGTTGGGGCTGACGTATGTGTGGACCACAGCTGTGCCTCATGTGGGGCCCCCGTAGACGGCCTCGGCCACCACGGACTCAGTTGTGCTTCGGGAGCCGGCCGCCTGTCCCGTCATGCGGCACTAAACGACATCCTGAGGAGAGCGCTCGTCAGCGCCAACGTCCCCGCCGCTTTGGAACCCCAGATCGTGCGGGACGATGGCAAGCGCCCCGACGGGATGTCGTTAATCCCCTGGAGGATGGGCCGCGCGCTGGTGTGGGATGCCACCTGTACCGACACGCTGGCGGCGTCCTATCTTCCAGCGACAAGCAGACGTGCCGGGGCGGCGGCTGACACCCGAGAAAATGTAAAAAATAATAAATATAGCTGTCTCGGCGCCAACTACGAGTTCGTAGCATTTGGCGTCGAGACACTTGGTCCGTGGGGGAGGGGGGCGCGAGGGCTCCACAAGGCGCTCAGCAAACGCCTCAGAGAGGCTACAGGTGACCCTCGTGCAGGCGGCTTTCTTGCGCAAAGACTTGCTATCGCAATTCAGCGCGGGAATGCCGCCTGCATAATGGGCACCTTACCGAGAGGGCCAAATTTACAGTTAAATTTTTAATTTATTATTTTTAAGTAGTTTTATTTATAGTTAATTTAATTTTAAGATTTATTATTAGTATGTTTTATAATTAATTGTAACAAAGTATTCAAGTTGAATAAAATTATATTTACTGCTTTATACCAGCAAAAAAAAAAAAAAATTATGTTAACTAGAAATAATGAAAAAGTCCATAAAATTGTATTTAGGAACTATTTCATTTTTGCATTGTAAAAAAAATTCACAGATTTCGTGCCTCACACGACTATCGAGCACATTGGAAATGAATCTACGGAATTCGAAAAAATATTGTCGCTGAGCGACGAGAAAGTCGGGATAAGGAAAAGGTTATAAAATAAAACTACGACGTTGAAAGATAATTATTTTATTCTCAATTAACATAAGTATCCTCGACATAACGCCTGTGAACCAGAGTTGGGCAAAAATTAACGTGATTGAAACTAAAGTTAAAAATGAGAACGTTACTCATAATCATATGAACATGATTACGAATTCAATCATGAGCTTTCTAATCTGATTGACCACCGACATGAGTAAATCATGTCGATTTTTAGTTTCACTCATGATTAGCTGAAGTGATTACAATAGTAAGACAGAATGCTTAGTTAAACTAACGATTTAGTTGATTAGATGATTAGATTTTGATTAGATTTTGCGTAGCTACTAGCTCCTTCACTTTTTTCCCTGACGAAACAGAGGCGGTACCTAGGTGAGTATAATATACATTTAGGATAAATGGCTATTTGTGACAATATTTCTAAAGGTATCATTTGGCGGTTGGCGCTTACGTCTTAAGTTGTATAGTGCAGATTCAATATTGAGCAATAAAAGCGTAAATGCCAGTGGCAAATGTTACCTTTACCAAAATATCGACAATTTTTTTGTTAGTTTTTGGTATGAGTGTACAAATGAATGCTCCCATTTAACTTTGAAACGGCCTGTTAGGTTTTATTGCGGTTTTCGGCTACCGTTAAGGCAGATATCACACAGCTGCGGTTTCCACATGCGCTTTTCATTTTCATTTTCATTTATTCTCATTCTCATTCTCAGTCTCATTCTCATTCTCATTCTCATTTAGGATAATGAAAATTTCTACATATGTATCTGGTTCAATATGTGAAATTCAGAACAAACGTCTTATTCTAATAATATAAATCAGCTGAAGAACACTCTAATCATACATTAGTCAATCACATTGAACAAGTTAGTTGATTAGCGTTAATTTAGTTTCAATCAGCGCCCGTCGTTAATGATTTACTCATAGCGAAATTACTTGATTGTTTTGTGTTATGATTTAATCAGCGATTATTTAATCAGCGATGATTAGTAATCAATCACCGATTTTAATCAAGTGTGCCCAACTCTGCTGTGAACAAACAAATTGAAAAATTTCCACACGCATATCGAAGTTTGAATAATTGTCGCCGTGGCGCCTAAGTATACATATTTCATTTTTAGATTAATAAGCAGGATATAATAATGTTCAAAGTACAAGAAAATTATTACATTACAAATCCGTAGTCAACTCGAGAAATGGTAGCCACATAGCTAAATATTTTTTAAGAAAAAAAAACCGACTTCTTCAATAGAGGAAGCCGGTGAAGGATTATTGTAGATGGTACACTGTATACAATGAAATAACTTGCTTAACAAACACAGCGAAGAGGACAAATCGTCAAACGTGAACTATGCGTCGTTGAAGAATTCCTTTTTCATTTTACATGTTTATGGCATCAGCCGCAGTTCCAGTTCATCAATATGTCACTGTTTTCAATGAAAATGCTTGATTTGTTGATTTAAATACAAAAATCAATTTATGTATGCCTTTAAGATTTGAGAAGTTTCCTCGATTCCTCCTGGATCCCATCATCAGAACTTGAGCTTGACGAAAATTTGTCCTGACAATCTAACTTTCTTAACAAACACATCGTAGAGGAGAAATCGTCAAACGTGAATTATGCGTCGTTGAAGAGTTCCGTTCTGATCATCATCAGCAGTTCCACTTCATCAAATGTCACTCTTTTGAATGAAAATGCTTGATTTGTTGATAAAAATACAAAAATCACTATGTGTTTGCCTTTAAGATTTGAGGAGTTCCCTCGATTCCTCATGGATCCCATCATCAAAACTTGAGCTTGGCGAAAATTTGTCCTGACAATCTTACTCGCTTAACAAACACCGATGTGTGTTCGATAAGAGGAGGAATCGCCAAACGTGAACTATGCGTCGTTGAAGAGTTCCCTTCTGATCATCATCAGCAGTTCCGCTTAATCAATTGTCACTGTTTTGAATGAAAATGATAGATTTGTTGATAAAAAACACTACATGTATGCCATTAACATTTGAGGAGTTCCATGCTCATGGATCCTCATCAGATTGACAAAAACGGGACCAATATATACTTAAAATCAAAAAAAGAATTTTCAAAATCGGTTCAGACATGACGGAGTTATGGAGCAACAAATATAAAAAAAAAAAAAACAAAATAAAAAAAAACATACACGCCGAATTGAGAACCTCCTCTTTTGAAATCTTGAAGTCAGTTAAAAAAAAATTAATGTGAAAAATGTCGTTCTGACTTTTTTCAAAAAGGTTAGGCTACAGGGCAGACTCTTAACCCTATCGTCTTTTTTTTAGGCTTAAATTGTAGCTGACTAAATTGTCCAGAGGAGTTCTTCTCAAATTTTTGATATCATTCTTCGTTTCCAAAATATCGAACGCCAAAATTAAAAATTATTTATTTTTTCACTATTCCGGCCATAACTTTTTTCTTTTTTGATTTTCTCGAAAAATTCTTTTTGCACCTTACAGCTCTTGTAAATATGAGACTTTTGAGCTATTTTTGAATATCATATCTTTACAACTTTCCGAGGTATAAGGGGATCGCACTTTTTCGTGAAATCGGGGCCTATACTGGAACGAACGAAAAGACATTTCCAATGTCAAAACATATTTTTTTATATACCACAACTAGTGATGTGCCGTTGGAATATTTAATTTTTATGCAAGCTAAATATTATTTTTAATGTATGTACGTCATCCAGTGAAGAAATTGACATCGTCTGTCACACTTCAAAAACTGATGATTTTGCAATGCATTGCTTGCTCAAATATGTTTTGAACTGTAATTTGTTTTTTAAATCCAGTTATTTTCAAAAGTTGTAATTCAATTGAAGTTTAGTCTAATGAGCAAAATTGATCCTTGCATTTAAAGCTCCGTGCAGGCACGCTGCTTTTGCATAGGTACAACGTTGTATGTAAGGAGCAGTCAGATAATGTTACTCTAGTCAATTTACAATTAAGAATTCTAAATTAATATTAGCTAATTATTATTAAGGTTTCCGCTTCCCTATGGTTGTCTGGAAGAGATTGCTTTTTAACGATAAGACTCATAAGACCACAAATTGGGGGTTACAGATAAAACAATTGTTTTGCTTTGCAGATTAAACATTCTCATAAAATTGGTTCCAACCAACATTTTGTGCTATATATATTGGTGCAATTATTAGAACCGCAATTAACTAACTAGAATATTATTTACAATTGTTAAAAAATAAATATAATGAGGGCCATACTGATGTTTGTAACGCAATGATTGGCGGCATATCAATATAGCATGTACGATTCATGGGCGAGTTCTATGAAGCTGATACCATATTTCCAGGTCCAATTTATTTTTAAGTGTTTGGACTGAGGGTTGTTTGTCAGTTTCTGAGTAATATAACGTTTTTATATAAATGCATGTAGTATGTAAAGACTTAAAGAGAATCCCGAAAAAAAAACTCATTATTATACAAAACTTGGTTATTTTTACCTTCTGCGTATTAAATTATATTAAAATAATAAAAAAATCATCAAAAAATATCTGTAAAAGTATCGACTTGCAGCTGCACCCCAACGCTATTATCACAGATATCTGCAAGCCAAGACAATTATTTGTCAAACATATTGACGTGGGGGTTGGTTTTCGTATAAAAAAACGTCTGATTCTAGTCTATTAAAGGACACAGATAAGCCAAAACCTGGGTATAGACCGACCTGACCGAGAGACGTCCGGGTCAATGGCCCTTACGTAACATGTCGAGCCTTTGGACTGGTTAAGGTACCGGTTTTGATTTATTACCTTTAATTAAATGAATAAGGGGGGAAACTTCCTTAAAAAAGGGGTGAAAGGAATTTTTGTTGTTGTGAAAGGAAAAGTAGTTACACCCTACTTTTTAAAGTTATTCGTTAGCATGACAAACACAATAGATATAATATATATGTACCACATATCGTACGGAGTTTAGCCATTTGGACAGTCACCCGCAATAGTATCTTCCTACATGAAGGCCGCAAAAATATGTGACACGCTCTTATTTGTAGGGCCATAAGAGCGTGTCACATATTTTTACGGCCTTCGGTGTGATGATACTATTGTCAGTGACTGGACACGTGTCATTATAGGTACAGTCGACGTCAAATATATGTTGACCTATACTATACACTTTCGCACCTTATTACAATGGTGTGACATATCTTGACGTCGGCGGCTGTACAATTGTACGTGAGTATTACCGTTGTTTTTTATTTATTATTTTATTTATTATTAGTATTATTACCATTGTCATTAGGTGTATGTCAACCATAGCAGTACCATAAATAGTAGTATTAGTAAATATAACGATATCTGCGCTAATTTATAATGTTTACAATTATATTAAGAACCTTTTGATTCTGGACAATACCAACTACCATGACCGTCGATCAAATAATCCAATACAGTAGTACCGCAAGAACGACTCGTGCGGTACTTTCTTTGAATGTCTTATTACAGTATAAGACTGGCCGGTTACAAATTTTCACGAGCCACATTTTCAGTAAATCTTATTTGAGGCTCTCCTTTACATTCCTCCGCATTTACGAAGTGGTAAAGGCGTCTGCCGCGAATGCAGAAGACGCTGGTTCGATCCCAGCCCTGGGCACCGGAGGCCTAAGTCACTTTTTCCTTTGTATATGACATCTATATAAGTTAACTCCCTTACATTGTTGCTCAAAGGCCGTGACAATAACAAAGGCGTGGTTACCAATAAATATTGATATCGATCTTGTATAAAAACAATTACGAATCAATACGTCTACCTCGTCACTCCTGTCTTATTAACATGTTGACAGCCGGATAACGATAAAACAAATATAATGGGCTGTCAAGTTGTCAAGCGGTTAGTGATTAGACACAGCAAAAAAATGTTTATTGCAATTAATAAACGTCAAAAAAAGCGTCATTTGCATAATTAATGGGTTCGTTTTTAACTAACTTCAAAAAAAGGAGGTTTTCAGTTTGACATGTATGTGTGTCCGCGATTATCTATCGTTTGGCTGAACTATTTTTGATGAAATTGAGGAAAGGTGGAGTAGCCTAAGTGAGGTCGATTCTTTTTTAGGGTTCCGTACCGCGAAAGGAAAAAACGGAAACCTTATACGATCACTTTGTTGTCCGTCTGTCTGTCAAGACCATTTTTCTCAGGAACACGTGAAGGTATCAAGCTGAAATTTATATCAAATGCTCAGGTCTATTGTCCCTTGGAGCTGTGAAAAAATCGAACGTAAAAGCCAACGCAATCAAAAGATACAGTCGTTTATGCTGCAAATTTTAGAGTTTTTCGGCACTCGCAAAACCTACGGTGTACTTCCCGAGAACCCAGAAACTTGAAATTTGGCACGAAGCAACGTCATATAGCATAGACAATGGAAAAATTACAAAAAGTAGACATTTTTAGTAAAATCATAGAAAAAAATATTTTTTTCAATTTTAAACTTCCTACCTTTTTCCTCGTAAATGCGTGGAGGTATTAAATTGAAATTCATGTCAAATACTCAGGGCTATAGGACCTTTCAGATGTAGCCAAACCAAACTTTTATGTCAACGCAATCAAAAGAAATAGCAATTTAAATCGCATAATTTGGAACTGAGTACTCGCAAGAAACTCAAAACCTAAAGGGTACTTCCCGTAAACTCAGAAACTTGAAACTTGGCAGGAAGATACTTCATATAGCACAGACAAAGGAAAAATTACGAAAAGTAGACATTTTTAGTAAAATCATACAAAAAATATTTTTTTAAATTTTAAACTTACTACCTTTTTCCTCGTACTACATACTACAACTTTTGCTTGTTATAGGTTTGTACGGAACCCTCGGTGCGCGAGTCCGACTCGCACTTGGCCGGTTTTTTTTATTATTATTTGGATTTAAGGATAATTAACATTTGTTTCTCAAGGCGTAATTAGAAGAATACCCCGATTTCATAAAACGCATTTTTTCGTAAAAATATTTCTTTGAAGCCGTGAAAAGTAAATTAAAATTAGGAAGTATCCTAACTCTTTTTGGGATTTAACCCCAAATGGAATGTATGAGCTACCATATAAAAAACGACACGACTCTACAATACAAACCAATCAATGTGTCCAATATATCATGTTCAATATGAACATTCATATCTTTTATTGTGCTCTAATTAGTTACGCAAGTATCAATTTATGAATAAATAATGAAACGGATATAATTACGCGTTAATTAACTTGGTACTTGATGGTCATCAAATGGTGTGGGTAGACGTAGTGCTTAATCGTGCAACAACACTAATGTTTAGTCGCTCTTAGGCCCCATTTACACATTGATTAGTGTTAAGTGCGAGTCCAGTCCACGTTTTCTACTTGTGTTTAGTAACAAATGTATGAACTCGCACTAAACACTAATCAATGTGTAAATGGGCCTTTAGTGACAGATCGTCCATAGATCTCGACTTCCACCGGTTTATCTCAAACGTTTAAGCACTATTGCTACACCTCACGGAGAAAAGAAGAGCCAAATTAGCACCGGCTTGCTTGCAAATATCTATGACGCGCTGTCACTGGTGCAGTAAACGCCAAAAATATGCATACACTTATGCACCTTACTCCATTGTAGGTAATAAGGTTAAAATTGTATTAAATATTATAGGCGTTGACTGTACTTATCTATTGACGAATGCATTTTTGCCATACAAACAGCCCCTCCACTGGTCGTCGAGATCAAAGTACAGGTGCCTACATAACAATTAATTTGCGAGCTTGAGCTTCGCTCACGCTTGTACAATCAGCAGCCGCTATAGCTGAATGGATGAATGTTCAAAATCTTCATACTCCGTTAACATTAAAGTCGTGTCGCGATAATTTTAAATGCCTCACGCCCTCTACTTCCTGCTACTGATTGAACACTTTAGTTTAATCGGAACTGTAGTGTTAGACTCTGGTATATTAATGTAAAAAAAAATCTAGTATATAACTACTGGTATAATTGTCATATGAGTTTGGCACGTGTCTACAACAGTAAATAAAGAAAATAACCGTCGTAAAAGCGTTTAAAAAGCAACAAAAGGATCGCTGGCGTTGCGAATATTGTCGCGCGCTGTTCAAACAATTAATATTACGACAATAGCCGTAATAGATGCAAGTGGGGCGAGGTTGCGCACTTGCTTAATCCCGTTTGGATCATAAACGACAAATAGTCGAGGCATGCGGATCCGGTGAGGCAGACGAAGCCTTCTAATAGTAGGTTTAATTTTGGCATATACCGGGTGGATCTTTTCTAAGGACTATGCTGAAAGGATTGTTATACAGGCTATTACATTGAGGTCGGTCAGTGTGGGCAAGTCTGGAACTATAAGACATACAAAGATCTGTTCTTAGGAACAATGTCATTGATTTTAGGGAAAAGAAAAACTGCATACATAGATTTAAAAAAAACTTGTACTCAGTTCGGGAATCGAATCCGATCGTTTTCAACATAAAACTTACATTATTTCTATTTGGATATCGTGTAGGTCATAAGCAGTAAATATTACTATGAAACACGATGTCTAAAATGAATACAATGCATATTCTTTAATTTAATTAAGTTGACATAATAATTAACTGAGTACAAGTATTTTTTTAAATCTATATATGCAGTTTTTCTTGTCCCCAAAATCGATGGCATGGTTCCTAAGAACAGATCTTAGTATGTCTTATAGTTGCAGACTTGCCCATACTGACCCACCTAAATGTAACAACCTGTATTATAAATGTTTTAAAATCGATTTGTAATATTAACACCCTCCCCAATTAAATTAAATAATAATTGGTATAATAATTTTTAATTTACATTGCCAACCCTAGTGCTAGGAGCACTAAGCTAGGAGAAATGTTTACATTTTCAAAGAACATACAGTAACGCAAAATAGCCTTAATTTTGAGCCTGCTGGAGCCTATTTATGACTGTGCCTTTAGGATAAAATTGGATTAAGTTTTATATGCCATGATTTAAAAAAAAGGTGTTGAGATATGTAACTACGTCCAACTGCTGCATGTGAGGACCGATCCCATATACAACATTCAATCTCCTTCGGGTGTATAGGTCGCAGGGAAATGTTTAAAACAGAGATTTGAACAAATCTCTAAGGGATATGATCAAATCACGCAGGATGTTAAAATGGAGACTCCATATCATCATTTCCCTAGAAAAATTCAATAATTTCACCAAATCACTGACTCTGTTTAGTGGGAAGACAAAATCGGCCAAAAAACGTGACACGCTTTTTCAATTCACTAGATTTGTTTAGGAATTTGACAAAATCCCTAATCACTACAGTAAGTTGATGAAACGAACTCCAAAAGTCGACTAGTTTTATCATTTCGCTAAACAAGTTTAGCTTCTAGTTCTCGCACATGTTTCCTTCTCGGAGTTTGAACCCGAGATCTCCGAAATAAAAGTCGGACGTACCTATTATTACTGTGACTTTACCGGACGAGCGAGCGTAGCGAAGTGAGTTAGATTACTTAGATTACTTAGATTACATTTAAGTTCAGCTGTCGGCTGGCTTCCATTACGTCACTATATATTTTTATTTATTTTTATTCGCAATTCGTACCTACTCCAGTTATTGCGAATAAAAATACATCAAAAAAAAGTTTAATAACCAAGATAAAACTAGTGGTCCGCCGAACTGGGAATACAGATTTTGCCAAATTTCGTTTAAAATTAAATAATAAAACTTTTTTTACGAATTATAGCGATGGTTTCTAAGTAAAACCTTCTTGAGCAATTTTGCTAAACTACCTTTAGCAAAATTGCCTCTTCTAATTTAACTAACTAGGCCAAGTAGCTAAATAAGTGCAACGTACGTGTTATCCAACTTACAACACGTATTTTGTAAACATTTAGTTTTAGCACACGATTAACCTCTAACCTCGGCGGAAGTGGCACCGGTGACACAAGCCACGCCAGATGAAACAATGAGGTGTCAAACATCCCGACAAACGTTGAGAAAGTTCATGATGACACAGGGGCATGGGCAGAATATACGGCGGGCGAGATATGCTATCATTTTTATGGTTCCGTACCCAAAGGGTAAAAACGGGACCCTATTACTAAGACTCCGCTGTCCATCTGTCCGTCTGTCATTAGGCTGTATCTAATGAACCGGGATAGTTAGACAGTTCAAATTTTCACAGATGATGTATTTCTGTTGCCGCTATAGCAACAAATACTAAAAATCTGAATAAAATAAATAGGGGGCTCCCATACAACAGACATGATTTTTTTGCCGTTTTTATCTGTCACCAAGCTGTATCTCATGAACTGTGATAGTTAGACAGTTGAAATTTTCACAGACGATGTACTTCTATTGCCGCTATAACAACAAATATTAAAAGTTAGAATAAAATAAATATTTAAGGGAGCTCCCATACAACAGACATGTTTTTTTTATAGATAATGGTACATAACCCTTCGTGCACGGGTCCGACTTGGCCGATTTTTATCCTTTCGCTAGCATACTGAAGTAATTAGGTTGTAGGCAATCGAGAGAAAATTATCATTATTACTTTCTGTCAATTGAAAAAATATATAATGTAATGGCCACCAGCACTGGGCCCAACTAAAAGCGTTGCGTTGCGTTCCTGACGGTGAGTAAGCTCGCCAGAGAGATCAAAGAGATGTTGCACCGACAGGGGACCATCTTGTCCCTTTAGGTCGAACTGGGATAGTTAAACCATTTTTAAAGGTATTGGTATGGGACAAACTGCATAAACAGAACAAATTCCACCTATTGAGGTATTGTAACCGAAGAAACTGATTAACATAAGTATTTCAGTAACTACATAGTTAAACGTACCCATTTTCAGTGTCGTCAGGTTAACGATCGTTTTTACCATATTAGCATCACAAACTCGTCTCTAACGTAATTGTTACTTAACGCAACGCAAACGTGCGGAGTATTTTTACGTATGTTTACATGCAAGGATATACTTGTTATTCAGGAGATGACATGATGTTATCTTGATAACTTTCTAGTAATTCGAGTTTAGAAGCCAGCTATGATAGAGACTGATAGCCAACTAAGATAGCCTATTTACTTTATATGTAATTTAGTAGTTTGTAGCAATAGCGAGTTATTAACATTCTTATTGAGGTTTATCGTATCACTTTCTAGCAATACGAGATTACTAAGAAATAAGGTCTAGTTTTACGATTGTAAGCATGCTTTGATTTGGTAATAAATAGGATTGAAATGATCATTTGACGTTTTATAAAAATAAAGTGCTTAAAACCAGTACTACATATTCAACCCCTTATTCGAAAAATTAGTAAACCTCTGTTAAATTCCGTCTTCTTCTAACAAACACGAATTAAATAATGACAGACGAGGGCAAACTATAATCAATGGCATTTTAGATATGAAAAATGTTCATGAATAATGGAGTTATTGATTGACGATGATCTGTAATCAATCTGTAAAATTATATTTAAAAAAAAAACATTTATTCTCCTTAAATTTAATTAGGTATTAGGCCCAAAATTACACAGAATAGCATCCATAACAAACTTCATCTTAAAAATATGAAATTAATATTTACCTGTTGCTCTTAGGTGAAATAAAACATTGTGCGGAAATCTGAATACATTTAACACGGAAAGAACATGTCTAGTCACATTGACAACATTTTGAGTTAGAGCGCTTTTAAAATTTGGAACGATTCAATTAACCATACTAGATGGTTTTTAATAGTTAAGAAGTGGATATACGTTAAAATTAACATCTGTAACAGAAGTTGTTCATTGCAAGCTCTACATTTTGATATAAAAATCTCATTTTACAAAAAAGTGACTCTTTCTCTTTCCGTGTACCCTTCATATATTCTTTAAGTTTATTTTGTAATTTTTAGCATATAGTTTTTAGGTTAGGTCTAGTTTTATTGTTTATAGTTTAATGTTATCGGTTTTATGAACTAATAAAGACCTTTTTACTAAGAAATTGTATGAATTTTTAAATATTCGGTGTATTTGTTGATTTATGTAGGTTGCGTTTGCCTGGGAACTATAGCCCAAACCCTTTTGTACGAGGAGGCTTGTGTCCACGTTCAGGGCACGGGACATGGGCTAGTATTGATGTTAAAATTAATGAAAAAATATTCAAATCTATTTTGTTCCAAGTCACTTATCAAACAAATAATATATAAATCATAGTAGTGTAGATACCTAAGTACATGCACCTTGTTTGGGGTGAGAGGATGCCACAGCCTAAAACGGATACACTGTTGACTAACTGCGTACCAGTTTTGTTTTTAAACAGTAACAATATCTAAGTTTTAACGGCCTCTTAGCCCAATCGGTAGTAACCCTGCCTACGAAGCAGGAGGTCCCGGGTTCGAATCCTGGTCAGGGCATTTATTTATGTGTTTTTTACAGATATTTGTTCCTGAGTTATGGATGTTTTCTATGTATTGAAGTATTTATCTATATCTATATATTATATATATCGTCGTCTAGTACCCATAAAACAAGCCTTATTGAGCTTACTGTGGGTCTAGGTCGATTTGTGTAAGATTGTCCTTTTAAGTGGATAATATTTCGGTGCTTAGTCGGCACTAAATTCAACAGATGTGTCACCAACTTACCAACAATGGAGGTTCACCTACTGTCGAAACTAAGGTAGACAAAATCTGAGTCATTGCAGGTGCTAGGTGTACGGTGGCATTGACATTTCAATTACTTTGCTCTAACATCGACGTATCACAATTTCGTTAGCATTACTGAAGTCTGAACGAAAAAAAATTTGTGGTAACTAGTTTTAACTATTACTTAACATACGGCTACAGTATGAGGTTCTTCAAAAAAGGAGTGTATAGGTTCTTAAAGGGTAGGCATTCATGTGAATAAGCATGCATGTGAATTCTCTGGCGTTGCAGGCGTCCATAGGCTACCATCAGGTGGGCCGTATGCTTGTTTGCCACCGTCATTGTATATTAAAAAAAACATAAAAATATTCAGTAGACATGTAGATATGCTTCTAGGGGTTTACGTTAGCTAATAGAGTTAGTAGGATGCTATGTCCGTATGGTTGTGACGGACCTTGGGGCTGATTTTTGACTTTCGAGCGCTCGAATTCGAAAACTTTAACCTCGAATATAATCGCACACAAAAGTTTGTCGCCATTATTTACGCATGAAATTAATAGTATAGATCATCGTAATTTTAAATTACTGCCGCTGTTATTTTTAAAACGTCATTTCTTTGTTTTATTCAGAGTTTTAAATGTTAGATTCGAGCGTCCGAGTCTCAAAAATCGCCCCCCTTATCGTACTAACACAGTGACATCCATAGAGGGTCGACAACGAGCTCATGACACCGTACAATCTTTGAGGTTTCAAACCTCCATAGCTTACGGTGTCGGCTTACCATAAAGCAGACCGCTAGCTTTCTTGCCAACGAAGTGTTATAAAAAAATAAATCTAGTGAGCGAAAAACACGTCATTAAGCTAACCAAACAATTAGGTTCCCAGATAATAGCGATGACGACGCAATAAAGTTATGTCACCTTGCCGCAACATCTCATACTTCCGATGCAGATCTAGGTCTCGTAATGAGAATTCTTCCTATTTTTTACCAAACTTTGCCTTAAGCAAGCTTTCTAGTTTCGTAATGTTATTGTTCATTGTTTTTAAAATTTTGCATATTGATATAACATTTTACAATTAGAATACAACTGTAGATATACAAATAGTATATCTTTTTCGGGCCTTTTTAATATATATGATTAGCTAATCATTGGGTGAGGTGATTGAAAAGAGTTATATTAGGTCCAATGCACTTATAAATATTATAAAAATACCAACTTCTGACTACAACTGTGGTGTAGGTACACATCAGTACCGAAGAGATTGCAGCGCAAGAAACTCGGCGGTACAATTTTGAAATCTTAAAAATTACTTGATAATGTAGTTCTACCAGAAAGAGATCAGTACCTACCCCACGGACTCTCCGCTTTGGCTATGAACTCAAACTCAACTCAAATATTTATTCAGTAAGTAGGCCACAAGGCACAAGGCACAAGGGCACTTTTACACGTCAAAGTAAAAGAGAGAGAAAAAAATCAAACTACACCGGTTCTAACCCTACACCTCTGACCCGAGAAGAATTATGTCCGGCAAGAAACTCGGCGGGACTTATTTTTTCAAAACAACAGTACATCAAAACTAAAAAATACATATAAGTGCGTTGTTCTATAAGGAAACATATTAAACAAAGTTAGATTAACCAACAATAGGAAGAAAAATACCAAAGAAAAAAGATGAGTCCAAATCTGACAATTTGAAAATGAATTACATACAAGTTTGATATACTTTCTTACCTGAACTGTGTCTTCTACATAAATTTCCAAATTATAATAATCCATCATCAACAGTTAGAAACAAATTTTGAATTTAAATAAAAAAAAAGTAAGTGATTCTAGTATACAATAAACATACTATTTCCAATTATCCTTAGAGGTGTATAAGGTCTCCAAGTGTCTTGATCTATATATGCTATATAATAAAAAAATATGGATAATCAAGCACCGAATGTTGTGTCTAAAGCCAATTAAACTATAATTAAATATGATTAATAAAAAGTTACGTAATTGTGTGGCCCCAGTTAGCCTAAACAGACCGGTCTCCACAAACAGCACCCGTTCACGAGTATGACGCATATCTCAGCCATCGCCTCCCTCAACCTTTCTTCGGGAAAGTGGCGACCACATTAACCACTTGTCAAACCTGATGGTTGTTTGACAATGTCTGAAGCTTCATGGTATGCCAACATAAACATGCCAGCGTTTTCACTCGGGCCGTTTATCTTCAGGGCCGTCTTTTCCATAAGGGCACACGGGGCACGTGCCCAGAGCCCCCCTCCTCAGGGGGGCCCCGAAAGTTTTTTTTTCACCTCAGCAGCTCGAACAAGCCTACTTCCTTGCGAATACACAGTGACGAAAGTCTTTATACTTTCGTCTCTCCAGGGAGTGAGACAAAGTAGTTTTTTAATTTAATGAAGGCCCCGAAATATGAAGTGGCAGACTTCATATTTCGGGGTCTATTACAAATTCGAAATACATATTTTTAACCTTTAATATGTTCTCACTACTGAGGTGAAAAGTTGTATGTGTCACACTAGAGCAAAGTTATTTTACATCTCGTGTTTTTGAGTCCCGAGTAAGCGAAAGATTCTATAATTGAATCACGAGCGAAGCGAGAAAAATCAAAATCAACACTCGCAAGAAAAATCAACTTTCCCCTCTTGTTGCACAAATAACTATTTACAGTCGACGTTGTCCCTAATTGAGCGCCTGAGGGCCCCTGATTCTCAAAGTGCCCTAGGGCCCCGTCACGTATTAAGACTGCCCTGTTTATTTTTTATAAAGTAATATTTAATATTATATAACATCAAATCCAAGTTATATTGTGTTCATTGAAACTTTAGTATTATCCTCTACTAATCCGTTATTGATTCTTAACCATTCTGGTCACACAGTTGAAAGTGATCGCGGACTTGCGTGTGTAGAATACTATGCTAATACTTGTGTATGTTACATATGGGTGTTAGCGCCTTGCCGATACTTAAGGAAAATCCCAAGGAAGCGTTTTATTTACTTAAGTGAGTCTAGTTTTCACCAGGGAAAACACTGAAGTGTTTCGCAAATGTATCTAACAGCGTTCGTATATAGTTATAGTCAAGTATGACTGTTTCCTCGCAGTAATAATAACATGGTAATTTATATTTAGGACTTAATACCTAAACGTTTCTTCTGTTATTAGATTCCATACAGTATTTACCTACACAATTGCAGACATGTTTTTTCTGATGGTATTTTGATAATGTAACGTTACTTTCGCTAACATAACTATTTACGTCTCTATTCGGTAAAGGTATAATATGTAAAAACATTTTTTAAGGATATTCCTTTTTTTTTATTACCACGACGGTGGCAAACAAGCATACGGCCAGCCAGCAGGTAACCAGCTACCGTAACCTATGGACGCCTGCAACTCCAAAGGAGTCACATGCGCGTTGCCGACCCTTTACAAAAAGGAGGATTCACTGTGTTGATGGCTAAAGGAACAAGAAGGTCCCTCATTGTCAACACACTGGATCCTCTTTGAGATCTTTGGCAACCTTACTCACCAGCAGGAACACAACACTATTAGTAGGGTCAAATGCTATTTGGCTGTGGTTTTCTGTAAGGTGGAGGTACTTCCCCAGTCGGGCTCTGCTCCAGGTTTGAGCGAGATGACATTCGCTGAACGTGCCCTACCACACTTAAGCGAGATGCCATTCGCAGTGCCCATACCTCTCTTTTTGGCGTAGTTTAAGGACATACCCAAGTCCGGACGTAGTTTAAGGACATACCCCGGGTCCAAAAACCGACCTACCTACCTACCTACCTACCTATTACCTAGTTACTTAATAGAGTTAACAAAGAAATAGGTAGAAAATATTAATCCTTTGGTATGATGTCAAATAAAGTTCTTATAAAAGTACAAGTAGATACGACAAGTGTTACGGTATGATATGAAGTAAAACTTCCAGTTGTCATAAAAGCCAGATCACAGTTGAAGTCTGGAACTGGTGATTAGGTATGACACATGAAAATAAATTGCAATCTACACTAATAATGAATAATGATACTTCGGTCATGGTTGCTGCCCCCACCTTAAACCTATATCTTACGAGTTCAATTGTTGGTACAGCTCTAGATCTTAAAACTTAATTATGAAAATGTCAACGCCTAACAGCCAACCTTCTGTCACAATGGTGGCATAATTGACACATTAGCTATCGGGCTACGGATCGAGGGCAGTAGATGTGACAGTGACAATAGTTCGGATCATGTGTGAAGGAGATACTATTACAGTATCGTGTCAAGATCTTCGGAGACAAGGTTGAATAAAAGGTTACTTACTTGCTATTCATTTTATTGGATCTTCATTTATCTGCCTTAGTTTACAATGTTTATATGCACAGGTGTGAAGGTGTGATATCGCTTTAACGATCTTAAAATGTGTAAAGTATAAAGTTGAAAAGTATGCATTTCTAGTATCAGATGATAGTGGCAAGTGTCATTTTATAGGTACATAGTACCTTACCTAATAACCCAATGAGAACTGGTTGTTGGAATGTCGAATCAATGCTGGAATTTCCTAAGGTTTCTTACATGTCTGCCTACAATTGTTAGGAAAACACTTAACAGCGTCCCTTTTTTCGATATACATATATTATCTACACGAGCATTTCCGTATTTTTTTTATACTACGACGGTGGCAAACAAGCATACGGCCCACCTGATGGTAAGCAGTTACCGTAGCCTATGGACGCCTGCAACCCCAGAGGATTCACATGCGCGTGGCCTACCCTTTAGGTACCTATCCACTCCTTTTTTGAAGAACCTCATACTGTAGCCCGCTGGGAAAACCTCGGCAGGGAGTTCATTCCACAGCCGCAGCGTTCGTGGGAGGAAATTCCTCTTGAACCGTACTGTGCGCGACTCTTTGGGCTCCAGGGTGTGAGGATGAACACCCTGCCGGCGGCGAGCGGTGATAAAAAGCTGCCGTGGGCATCATATCAAACAGTTCTTCGGAGCACAACCCATTGTACAAGCGATAGAACACACATAAGGAGGCAAAGTCTCTCCTTAGACTCAAAGGTTCAATATCACTCGTCGACGATCCGCACAGCGCGCTTTTGTACCGAGTCAAAGGGCCCAAGCTGGTATCCAGGTGCTCCCGCCCAAAGGTGACAACAGTACTCCATGTGGAGTCTGACTTGCGACTTGTATAGAAGCAGTATCTGCCCCGGAGTGAAGTATCTCCTCGCTCTGTTGAGCACACCGAGCTTTTTGGATGCCAGCTTGGCCT
The DNA here is from genome assembly GCA_947086415.1 of Pammene aurita. NCBI lineage: Eukaryota > Metazoa > Arthropoda > Insecta > Lepidoptera > Tortricidae > Pammene > Pammene aurita. The sequence goes on from OX352297.1 coordinate 22,699,327, forward strand.
TCCCTTCAAGGTGACTACGGAATTGGACGTCACTGGAAATGTCGACTCCGAGGATCCCAATACTCCCTGACATTGTAAGGGTTGTGCCTTGGAACTTGCCTCAGTAAATGGGGTTTTCTTAGCGGTAAACGCGCAAACTTGTGTCTTTGTGGAGTTGAATTGGACTAAGTTGTCCTGACCCCACACCGAGACTCCAGAAAGAGTATTCTCGATATCGGACACAAGTTTTTCACGACTCTCTACCACAACGGATCAAGGGATATTGGCACGGCCCGTGTAACAGGCATCCCCAGTACTGTCTTCTGCATAACAATGAATGTCGCCGATAGACAATATATCATTGATATGCAGCAAAAACAGCGTTGGGGATAGCACGGAGCCTTGCGGGACACCAGCGTTTATATCCATGCTTTTGGAGCAACTTCCGTCAACTACGGCTCGTATGCTTCTGCCGGACAAAAAGCTGGTAACCCATCTGCACAATCCCTCGGGCAGGCCGTAAGCTGGCAACTTCGACAGAAGACCTCGATGCCAAACCCGATCGAACTCCTTAGCTATATCAAGGCTGACTGCCAATGCCTCTCCCTGACTCTCAATGGCTGAAGCCCAGCGGTGAGTGAGATACACTAGAAGGTCGAGCGACCGTGGCGAAAGCCATACTGGCGATCTCTCTCTTCTAGGTATCCCAGGAGCTTCGCATTGATTATGCGCTCCATAACCTTGGAGAGAAGGGAGGTTATAGCGATAGGCCGTTTATTTTACCATTAAAAATCTATATTTCTATTAAACTGAAACTCTTAATCTATGTAGAACTAATGCAGTCTAAAACGTGTCCAATTGCATCGTATCTCGCCACTATCTTTATGTGAAAATATGTAGGGTTTCGAATAGCACTGGGATTTTCGGAATTACTCGCTGGTTATCAGCAGGTTTGTGTCCAGTGTAACAAATAACTGTTTTTTCCAGATAGCCTGGCTATCTCGCGGCGACGGCTACAGTTGCCCCTACGGACAGAACTGCGCCAACACCTTCGAGCCTGCTCCTCCAGGCCGCGCACCACCATGCGCACAGCCAGGGCTCACCTACTGCGTACACCCAGATCCTTATCCTGAGTAAGTTTTTCTTGCTACGCGTAAGGCACGGGATTTTACTTTTTTTTTCCAATCCCCTCTCGCTCGTGTTTCAGATGCATATATCCCATTAAGGATAGCACTTGTTGGCGTACCAATAATTATGCTTTGTTACTTTGATAAATAATCCCTACAGGATCAATTTCTCTGCCCAAGTCCAAACTCTGCTTGAACACATTGCACATTCGAAATGTTCAAACATTTTACCTCTCAATAAACACGCTTATACTGATGTTGTGATTGTGATATTCAAAATAATAGTAATAAACTTGATAAACAGAATCTTTTCTATAGTTTAAAATAGCCCTTCCGTAATTTTCCAGGAAAATAATCCGCCGGCTAATCGAAGCGGGACAGTACGATATATCGACGCTGCTCTCGGACGAGACACGGGACGACTTCAACACAAACAAGAAGGTGGACTATGGATACGGCTATGGCCCCAACTCGCTGCCCAACGTCGACCAGATCTCCATTGTCAACGAGCCAAAAAACTACAACACCAAGTTCCATTCCAGGTTCAATCATGGTAAGGATCTTGGAGATCCAATCTCCAATCTCTTTAAAGAATAATTAATATCGAAATAAATTTGGAGGCATTTTTGCGCCATTTGGAAAACTCAGTTTAAAATGTGCACAGTTGCAAAATTATTTGGTACCCACCTACATACCTACAGATCTCTGTACAGAACGTTTCATTAGGTCAGGGGCGTAAATATTACAAGTAGCTAATAGTCCATAATATTGTGGCAATATTCAATCCCTATACAGCCAATCTCTTGGCATGGACGGATCAGCTCATACAAAAAAAACACAAACCCAAAGGAATAACTAGGAACTCGTACAGCGTTATTGAAGATTGATTTCGAATTAGAGTATGATAACAAATCCGTCAACATTCCTAGGAATTCAGGGTTTTCTTATAACCTTAGTACTGTTTTTTTTTGCAGAAATATTCTCACAAAAGACTCCTCTCCAGCCCCCATCTCCCGTGGACCCTTCGCCATACAACATCAACGCTTTCCAATCATCAAACTTCTCCAAGTTCGGTTACCAGAACCCCAACTACTGGGCGCCCAGCTTTGACTACGAGAACAAGATTAACAGGCCCAACGTTTACAATCAGAACTTCTATAACACGCCCTTTAGCCAATACGATACCGCGGATTGGTTCAGACAAGCGGCGAGTGGAGTGACGCAGTATAATCCTAATGAGTGGTGGAAGTAAGTCAAAAATAGGAATCACTTTAATTTAATTACTCTCGAGTTCGAGTTACAAGTTTATTTTGTTATACATTTTCTTGAAGAGATAGATACTTAGTTTACTAGTTGCAGCAGTAGTGACGAAATTTAAAAAGTTGCTTAGCATACAAGCAGGGTCGCTCGACCGTCGGGCTCATTCGATCTAGTCGGTTTTTACTATTTCGCATTTCACATATAACCTGTATTCGTATTATTAATTGACCGCAGATATTTGTCGGAGACTCAAAAAGTCCTGTCATAGGTGGGTTTAAACAAGATCTCTAAATTCATGTAATTTTCTATAGATACCCGTCCCGCGCTGAAGTGACCGTTCAACGCTCCGTAACGTTCCCGACGCGGTCTTCACAGCACCGACGGCGGCGCAACGCGGCATTGGTGCGGGCGTCGGAGCAGAGGCAGCTCACGGGCACCGAGGCCCTAAGGATAGCTTTAGGGTTAGCCAGGTAAGACCTTAGCCTAGTCAACAGTCCTGTCAACTTATTGTAAAAGGACAAATATCTAACTAATTTAAAAAAATCAATCAAGAAGACTTCCTATTTTTGACCTATACCACCCCATACCTATTTTTGGTCACAAACAAATAGCAAAGATTCTAATCTACACCCAAACTTCCAGCGCAGAGACATCCGCGGAGCGTACTCGACGGCAAGCGCCCGGCACGCAAGAGCTGTGTCGGGTGCGCACGGACTACATCACACCGCGAGCCGCACTCAACAACAAGGGCGCTTGGCGCTACGTCGTCAACATGCCTAACAACATGACGCAGCTCGTGCGCGCCGAGATATGCACGTGAGTATAGTATACTTACTGAAGAAAGCGTGGGCAAGTCTACTCCATGTTAACAACAAGAGCGCCTGGCGCTACGTCGTCAACATGCCCAACAACATGACGCAACTGGTGCGCGCCGAGATATGCACGTGAGTATGTAAATATAATCCCACCAAAAACATAAATGTAAAAAACCGGCCAAGAGCGTGTCGGGCCACGCTCAGTGTAGGGTTCCGTAGTTTTCCGTCCGTCACAGTAAGCGTCCCCACTTAAGAGTTAATAACACCGCCATGTAGGATATGATATGAGAGTTCCACGTACAGCGACATCTATCGGCAAATTAAGTAAACTATTGCGCGCGAGCTTAAAGTATGGAAGATGATTTTTATGGAATAATTCTTTATTGCGTGAACCGATTTTCACCGTTTTTACTTTATTTGAAAGCACGTCATTTCATTGTAATTTTGTAGAAATTACAGGTACAATAAACACCTGCTTATACGGTTAAATTACAAACTTAGTTCAGAAATTATTTTGTAATTTTTTTTCAAAAACTATTCATCCTATCAAGTTCAAAATAATTTTCCTAGAAAGTTTTTATAAAGTTCTACTTTTGAGATTTTTTTCATATTTTTAAAACTTATGGTTCAAAAGTTAGAGGGGGGGGGGGACGCATATTTTTTTACTTCTGGAGCGATTATTTCCGAAAATATTTACATTATCGAAAAATGATTTTAGCAAACCCCTATTCATTTTTAAATACCTATCCAACTATATATCACACGTTAGGGTTGAAATGAAAAAAAAAATCACTCCCCACTTTACGTATAGGGGAGGTACCCTAATAAATAAAAAAATCCACTTTTTATTTTACCACTTTGTCGGCGTGATTGATATACATATTAGTACCAAATTTCAGCTTTCTAGTGCTAACGGTCACTGAGATTATCCGCGGACGGACGGACGGACGGACGGGCAGACATGGCGAAACTATAAGGGTTCCTAGTTGACTACGGAACCCTAAAAAGGAGAGCCAAGTTCAATACAAAAATTATGCTTGGCTGTGGGCTTCGCTGCAAAAAGAATGGAGATCTAAATGAGTGCCAAGTTCTATGCAAAATCCAAATATGTATTTATGAACAAAATAACATTATTAACAAGTATTAAACTCTATTTCTTTGCTTTATTGGATACCTATAACAATTGCTGTTATTTAAAAATGTGAGATCTTAAAGTAAGTTAGATTTGACTTGGCCAGTTTTCATTACATCAGTCATTTTATAAAGTTATTCAACGTACTTATATATATATATATTTTTTTTTTTTAATTCTGATAAAAATTACATTTATGTTTTTGGTGGGATGTCATTACTTTTTGTAAAGAAAACTAGGCAGGTATTGAGATTTAATTAATATGACAATCATTTAATTCATCGTTGAGAAAGAAGCAGGATGAACATAAATGTAATAAAACAATAAATAACTAAATCGGTATTCGTAAGCGGTGCCTATGTTTTATGTGTTGCTCGGGAGCGCTTTTATGTAGATTTACTTCTGTTCTGTGTATAATTATGTGGTGCCGCGCGCCGCCGACGACACACCGTTGGCAGGTCGTTTAGCGCATATTACAAGTTTTTTGTATGGGGACACCACTTATTTTTTGACTTAATTTTATTTTTATGTTTCTGTTATATAGCAAATATGATACATATATTGGGATAGTTTCAAATATCTGCTTTTAACGGTTCCAACGATACAATAAAAATAAAAAATTGTATTTTTTTTATTTTTTTTATTTTTAGATTTTTTCCTACGCTTCCACACAATTACCGAGCTGGATTCCAAATTTCATCCTTCTAGGTCATCTGGAAGTAGGTTAGATTTAGGTACTATATGTCAGTCAGTCAGTCAGTGCTAAAATTTACGACTTTTTGACCTTCATATCTTTATAACCGTTTGAGCTAGCTTCATGAAATTTGGGCTTCTAGATGTCCTTATGGATATAATTAAACACACGTAGTTTTATATGTTTACGTTATAGAGGTTTTGAGTTATAGAAGGGTCAAAAGTGGCACCAAGTGTTTCGTGTAATATACACTCGGCGCTGGCTAGCCAGTTCCTTTGCTTGAACTTGGCTTGACACGCGTGTCTAGATGCTGAAGGCGGCATCGGCAAGCCCTAGGACCGAGCTATAAGTGCGCACCAACTACATCAACAACAAGGGCGCCTGGTGGCTACGTCGTCAACATTGAAAGTATTGAAACATACGAACATTTTAAATCCCCGGGAACTTAAACGAAAGTCATTTTCCAGCGACGTATTTTATAACCAAAGGTTAACCTTGTGAATTAAAGAGTATGTATATCTAACTAATAAACCCCCCTCAGCAATAGCCTCTGACCCCCGTGCTGGGGGTCAGAGGCTATAGCCTTTATTTATTAGGGAAGTCGGATGCCGCATCATAGAGAAGGGGTCTGACGCCCGCGCGGGTTCGTAGTGTTCGTACCTGGAGTGCGATTTTTGAATCTCACCAAATGACTAATTCTCACCGATGTGAGTGATTTACTATCGGAAATCACTCACATCGGTGAGAATTAGTCACTTGGTGAGATTCAAAAATCGCACTCCTGGTGCAAAAGTTGTCACGCTAGCCGCGTTACCACGTCGCATTCGACGTGGTAACGCGGCTGGGCACCGTGATGGGCACCTTTGCGCCGGGGACGACTCGAGGGGGACTTTGTGACTAGGCTTAAGATAGTCTTAAGTTGTTTTGTTTATAATGTATTTTGTTTTGTTGACTTATGAATAAAGACTAATTAAATAAATATCGTTCGTTACTTATTAATTAAATGCAACATACCTATAGGTATAATGCCACCTATTGGATACTCTATAAACACAAGTATGCTTTAGCAGAGAGTATCTATTTAATGGAGGCACACAGTCTAAGAACTTTTTAAGCCTCTTAAGTCTGAAGCGCCATCTGAACTAGAGCAGCCCAAAGTTACCCAAAATGTAGAGAAACTGTAGTAACACTACTCGTTACTAGACGGTGCTGCACAGTTCCTTTACATTATATTGAGGTAACTTTGGGTTGCTCTCGTTCAGATGGCGCTTCAGACTTGGAGCCTCAACAAATTCTTAGACAGTGAGTTTCTATTAAATAAATACTCTCTGGCTTTAATTGTGAATTACGCCCTCTATGATTCAGTAGTAGCATCAAAAGAAATGTGGAACAAGAGTTTTACTGTTATATTATAAATTACCCTACTTTTAAATTATTTAGAAACATAGGTACAATTTATAAATATGTACATTAATTTTATTAATTTATTGGTTTACAGATCAAGTCAATGCAGCAACTTGTGCTCCGTGCCAGTCGGTTACAGTTCCCGCTGCGAGCAGAAATACATACAAAAACGACTGGTGGCCCTGGAGTCTAGTGGTCAGAGCTTATACACGGACGTTTTCTGGATACCTAGTTGTTGTCAGTGTACTATAATAGCCAACAATACTTAAAGCTTAATCGAAATAATCACAAATTTTACACAACGTACATTAGTTCTAAATATTTTGTCACATCTACTCGACGCTAGATGGCGCGCAAATCAAAGTTATAAGCATTTTGTTAACAATCACTGCCCCTACAGGTTTAAGTATGATTTAAATAATTATTATATAACTGTTGCTTTAAAGTCATGATATTACATAAAAAAATAGGTATATGTTGGTTTCTTTTTTTTCTTTCACAAGTTCACACATTGCTACTTTTTGAGGTCTCTGCCTAGATGGCGTTGCAATTCATCCAAACTTCCACAAGAAGAAGTTATTTAAAATGTATGTTTTGCTAAATGTATTTGCTGTTTATGTATATTTATATATGTATTTGTGACACAGGCTGTGCTGTTAACGTAACTGTCATTTTAATCTAGTTAACACTTTAAAACATACATGAATTTAAATTACAATACGAAAGTTGGGCTGCAAGAACATCAATGTGCGCTCGGCCTCGATGCGAATCATATTTCTTGCTTTTCGGAAGCAGATTAGACTTGTAAAAAAATCTGAATTTTCGCGGACATTCTCGGATGTTATTGAGGTTCTTATTTTCTCAGATTTCGATATCGTACACATTCGTTGCTTGTACCGTAGACGTTGACGATAAAGCCATGTTAAAGCAGAGGAGCCAAAAAGAATGAAGTCGATGGCAACGGAATACTGTGGGTGTGGAAGTAATTTGGTCCACTGCTTTAAGGGCTATCGTGACGGTATCACGTGACGATATAGTCTTCGTAGGTGTTGTATTAATCCCGTACATAACTCCATACAATACCTATATTTGTTTACGAATTCATTACATCTCCGATTCAAAATTATCTACGTTTAAGTTTATTTAGTGTGTTTATCACTTTTGTCCTACAGACAAGTATTATAATGTTAAATGCTTATTAACGTTAATCAAGTATTAATTAATAAGTTAAGTGAAGTGTTTGTAAATATTAGTTCCAATTAAATAAAGTGCTTTTAGTTTCTTGGTATTTAATAATAGCGGATCTTAAAATGCTTCGAACAAATTCGATATCATTGGAAAATTTGGAAATCCTATCTATTCAAAAATAAATAGTATATAAATTATAGTATTATTTGTGCTAATATTGCTGTTTAAGGGACTATGGTAGCCAATATCAATTTAATTAAAAGTAAGCTTAAGTGAATCATAAATTATTATTTATTTAAGACTGGTGAATAATAATGTGTACAGTTTTAATTGTCTTTGTAATGTCTACTTTATCATACATTTATAGGGAATGTTAATAAATAAGTATACGATTTAGCGAACTATAGCCGAATTATGATTTTACTTACAAAATTACGAGTATACTACGACATTGTCGTTTTTTTAACCTGTAGCCTAGTTCTATTAAATATTAAATTAAGTCCTACTTAGTCGTTTTAAAGCACAGAGTACCGTAAAATGGGGTGAGCAGGGACAAAACCGGAGTTCAAATCTAGATTAAAGTTTATTTTGACAAGTGGCACGTTGATTGTACGGTCGTAATAATTTTAGTTTTTTATTGATTATTTCTCAATTAATTTCATAATTTAAATGATAAACACAAAATAGTGGGAAATCCCAGCTCACCCCGTACCTAGTGGGATGGTTGTAAAATTTATAGGATTAAAAAAATCGGATTATGACTAGCTATGAAAAGCTAGACTTCGTCTGGCGTCGTCAGCTTTCGCGGCTGACGTCCTGACCACTAGACCACCCGGTCACGGCGGAACTTGACAATTTTTTCTCATGTATATGCAATCCCTGAATTTGAATCTGAAGTTCAAATCTGGCCTCGGACACCGGAGGGTTTGGTCACTTTTTCTGAAGTATATGACATCTATTTTCAATTTATACATAGTAGTGTAACTACTTAAAAAAAATTGCAAATCAAAAACTATCGAACAAAATAATTTGATTTGCTTCAAGATTCATAGATGGCAGCACCATCTCTCTCGCTATACCAGAATCACGTAAGAGATTCGGATAGGAGGTGCAAGCACGTACTGCGCATGCCCTTAGAGTATGGTCAACGGCGCCTAGCCGTTTCAAATTCAGAGATTGCATATACATGAGAAAAATTTGTCAAGTTCCGCCGTGACCGGGTGGTCTAGTGGTCAGGACGTCAGCCGCGAAAGCTGAAGACGCCAGTTCAAATCTGGCCTCGGACACCGGAGGGTTTGGTCACTTTTTCTGAAGTATATGACATCTATTTTCACTCTATTTATACCGTTAAGTACCTATGTTAAGCTTGCAATAGTGCGTAGTACCAGGCGCGGTTCGAGGGGGGGAGTCACATGTGACATGACCCCCCTCCCCCCCCAAATTTCATAGTGAGCCCCTCCAATTTTCAGGCTGCGACCGCGCCTGTGTAGTACCTGCGTGGTGTTTATATTATTTTTTTATTAAATTTAAAGAAATATAAAAACACTTCCTGTTGAAATACGCTTGTCCACTTAGCGGCAAACTATCTCTATTTCTGGATGATCATTGCTACACAATACACTCGTAGGTATTAGGTAGTCCACGGTCTCAAATGAGAACCGAATTTGTCATTCATTACTGTGATAAATAAACAAGGCACCAACTGAACGCCATTAAAATAAAAGGATTATAAAATATCAAAAACAAATCAAAATTCAAATTGACCCATCAGTCACCTTATAAATAATTTAGACAGGTATCCCCGCCTCAAGACAACATATTTTCCGTCTATAGAGTTAACGAGGGGTACATCTGGGGCTGGAACCCTTGGCGCACCCTTGGGGCTGAGCCTACCTTAACAAATTTTCCCTTAAGCTGTAAACATGTTCTGTATTTCCCGATTCAGTAGCTCTGCTTTGAAGTCCTTTGAATACACAGGAATTCTTTTAAAGATGGAAACTTCTATTGGAAATGCGATTGCAAGACTAAAAATTAATGCATAACAGATTTTCTCTTCTCTTTAGTAAATTTCAGATATTTTAATTCTGACCTCGCCATATATAAACATCCAATATGGTCTCGAACACACAAAATGCAACAAATTAAGTTTTTGATAAATTAAATTATCAAAACCACTGCTAGCACTCGAGCTTTCAAAAGTTCAAGTAAAACGTCGCTACGCATAAAAGTAAAAGAGGAAGGGAAAAAATCAATGCTTGCATTTTATGTTCTGTGCGTGTGACAGATCGGTTGTCATGACTACCGCGACGGGGGAAAATGCGTGGCGCGAAAAAATGACGTAAGTGACGTAAGGAACCGACAAAATGGCGCCTGTTCTTCCCGCGTAAAGTCGTCGCTTAACGCTGCGTTCACAGTTACGACGTTTAGCGTTTGATATTAAGGAGTGTGCGTTGAAGAAGAAAGAGATGGAAGATGGGGTAAGGGAGCCGGTAATCGATATTACGCACTTTTGTAGCAATGAAATTGGCGCTCCGCAGTGCAAGAAAGGTCTGCACGTTGCAATCTTATTTTAAAATGTAATTCGATCATCAAGTAAATCTATGATATAAGGATATAACACAAAATGATCTTTACTACATTAGATTAAAATACAGTAAGTGTCTACCTACTTTTTAAATTTGTAAGTATAGTTTCTTTTGCCTTATGTTACGTATTTTCAAAAAAAAAGTTTATTTGATTTAGATTTATTTGTACTTAGGTATATCACAATATATTAAATACGAGCGTAAATTTAAATAACATGCATGTATAATTAATCATATGAGTCGAAGGGTTGCACCAGATATTAATTATCGCGTATAATTGTAGCAGAAGCTTATAAAAAGTATAATTAATATGGCTACCAACAGATGGCGCGGTGATGAGTTCAACAAGGCGAGGAAATGACACAGTGGAGCGGCGGCAGCGGGTAAAATTCTCGTGAGTCATCCTTTAGGGGTGTGTGGTGCGTTGGTCAGTCGCGAATATTACTCATTTTCTAGAATTCGCTCAAGTAGATACGAATGACTATTATTTGATTCATATTTCTGTATATTCACACGTTAAAGGATCCACCTTTTTTTTGTAATGAATATTCGATGTTTTTTTCTTTTTTAGGGTTCCGTACCTCGAAAGGAAAAAACGGAACCCTTATAGGATCACTTTGTTGTCCGTCTGTCTGTCTGTCAAGCTGAAATTTATATCAAATACTCAAGTCTATTGTCCCTTAGAGCTGTGAAAAAATCAAACTTAAAAGCCAACGCAATCAAAAGATACAGTCGTTTATGCTGCAAATTTTAGAGTTTTTCGGCACTCGCAAAACCTACGGGGTACTTCCCGTGAACTCAGAAGCTTGAAATTTGGCACGAAGCAACGTCATATAGCATAGACAATGGAAAAATTACAGAAAATAGACATTTTTAGTAAAATCATACAAAAAAATATTTTTTTAAATTTTAAACTTACTACCTTTTCCCTCGTAAACGCGTGGAGGTATTAAATTGAAATTCATGGCAAATACTCAGGGCTATAGGACCTTTCAGATGTAGCAAAACCAAACTTTTATGTCAACGCAATCAAAAGAAATAGCAATTTAAATCGCATATTTTGAAACTGAGTACCTACTCGCAAGAAACTCATAACCTTAAGGGTACTTCCCGTAAACTCAGAAACTTGAAACTTGGCACGAAGAAACTTCATATAGCACAGACAAAGGTATTAAATTGAAATTCATATCAAATACTCAGGTCTATAATACCTTTCAGCTGTAACAAAATCAAACTTCTATGTCAACGCAATGGGTGAACTTTTACTTATATACCTACAGGTTTCTACGGAACCCTCGGTGCGCGAGTCCGACTCGCACTTGGCCGGTTTTTTTTATGTAGATATGGCTTGTGCTCCTTGCTTATATGAAATGTGTCTGGCTGATTCACTATTTTGACAGTTAACCAAGTTGAGGTGACTTAATGTGATGTCCTTTTGCAGTTTCATTTCTTGTCACATTGTATACTATTATCTCTTCTGTGACATTGTGCACTGCGATCGTTCATGATACCCCCACCATGCACTTCGCACATAGCGAATACCGAATTTTTACTATCTTTAACATAAACACAATTGAGTGGGCCATAGAAGGTAAAGTAAGTATATGAAGACCTAGAACAACGTGGAGTAAAAACATTAGGGACTGGGGGCCAATTTTTGACTTCCGAGTACTCGAATTCAAAGAAATTAAGCACGAAAATAATCGCACAGAAGAGTTTGTCGCCATTATTTTTGCATGAAATTACCTAATAATTTAAATAATCGTAAATCCCTATCGCTGTTATTTTTTAAACATCATTTTATTCAGAGTTTAAAATGTCAGATTCGAGCGCTTGAATCTCAAAAATCGCTCCCCTGGACCGGTACAAAAGACGCCGTTACTCTGTCTAGAACGCGAAGAACAGAGAAAACTTTCGCATGATGATCGCCGACATCCGATAGGATATGGCACAGGAAAAAGAAGACTATCTTTATTTTATGTACAGTCAGCAGCAGACAGAAGTAGCTAAGCGAGCTAGGTATTCAAAATGATCTTGACACGGCTTTTATTGTTAAGAGAATAAGAGCGTGTGAAGTTCATTTTGAACACCTCACCCGCTTAGCTACTTCTACTGACTGTACCTAGGTATTTATTATGAAGTTATTTGTTCAATATATTGTTATTGTAGCTATTTGACTTATTTTTTTTTATTAACAATACAACGATCTTTACTTAGGTACGTCTGTGCAACGCATCGTGTGTGTATTCATAAGATGTTAAGCTCGATCTATATTAGAATATATATTATTATACAGGTATACATTTTAACCCCTGCCAAGCACTGGTGGCCTGGCGGTAAGAACGTCAGACTTTCAATCCGAAGGTCGCGGGTTCAAACCCCGGCTCGCACCACTGAGTTTTTAGGAACTTATGTGCGAAATATCATTCGATATTTACCAGTCGCTTTTCGGAAGGAAAGCATCGTGAGGAAACCGGATCTGAACCCAAAAAGGCCTAGTTTCCCCTCTGGGTTGAAAGGTCAGATGGCAGTCGCTTACGTAAAAACTAGTGCCTACGCCAATTCGCAGGATTAGATTGCCGAACGGACCCCAGGCTCACTAGAGCAAAAAGCTGGAACAAACGCTAGGAGGAAGAAAAGATATTTCAACCTCACCTACGAGTATTTTCCCTTGATTTTCTCAGAATATCAAACAGGCGCCCACACGTCACTTTCCGCCCATAAATTATCAATATGTAAATCTTCAACGACGGGGCGGCTAGTCAATTCATGAAGCTGTAACAAACAAATTTACATAGTAATGGTAGATAAACAACTTAAACAAGTATCTAATAAGCAGAGATTTAGAATACTTACAGTTAACAAATAATATAATAGAATAGTATAGACATAGTTTATTCGTAAACACATCCATATAAAAGAAACAGAAGGAAAGAAGACATAATACGGCAAAGTGCCACGAAATGGCCTCATCTCAACATGATGCTGGCGGTTGTCAGCGCTGATCTTCCGATGAGACCATAGTCCTAGTCATAGTCATGCATGAGACCCTATAATAATGTGTCATATTTTCGATCATAGCTTACTTATCAACCGACTTCAAGATTTCGAAGGAGGATGTTATCAATTCGTCGGGATCTTTATTTGTTTTTTTTGGTATTTTTTTTTATGTATGTGCACCGATTATTCGAAGACGGCTGAACCGATTAGGAAAATTATTTTTTTGTTCGAAAGAGTATACTTCACAGTTGGTCCCATTGTAACCAGGTCAGGATCTGATGATGGAATCCTGGAGAAATCGAGAGAACTCTTCAACTATTATAGGCACACTTATAGTGATTTGAGTATTTTTACAGCAGCTCGAGCATTTGCGTTTGGAAAGGTGGATGAAGTGGAGTCGGTTCTTTTTTCTTTTAAATTATTTATGTATGCTTTGAACGTCTTTTTTAGGGTTCCGTAGTCAACTAGGAACCCTTATAGTTTCGCCATGTCTGCCCGTCCGTCCGTCCGTCCGCGGATAATCTCAGTTACCGTTAGCACTAGAAAGCTGAAATTTGGTACTAATATGTATATCAATCACGCCGACAAAGTGGTAAAATAAAAAGTGGAAAAAAATATTTTATTAGGGTACCTCCCCTATACGTAAAGTGGAGAGTGATTTTTTTTTTCATTTCAACCCTAACGTGTGATATATTGTTGGATAGGTATTTAAAAATGAATAGGGGTTTACTAAAATCATTTTTTGATAATGTAAATATTTTCGGAAATAATCGCTCCAGAAGTAAAAAAAAATGTGTCCCGTCCCCCTCTAACTTTTGAACCATAAGTTCTAAAAATGTGAAAAAAATCTCAAAAGTAGAACTTTATAAAAACTTTCTAGAAAAATTATTTTGAACTTGATAGGTTGAATAGTTTTTGAAAAAAAAAATACAAAATTATTTCTGAACTAAGTTTGTAATTTAACCGTATAAGCAGGTGTTTATTGTACCTGTAATTTCTACAAAATCACAATGAAATGACGTGCTTTCAAATAAAGTAAAAACGGTGAAAATCGGTTCACGCAATAAAGAATTATCCCATAAAAATCATCTTCCATACTTTAAGCTCGCGCGCAATAGTTTACTTAATTTGCCGATAGATGTCGCTGTACGTGGAACGCTCATATCATATCCTACATGGCGGTGTTAGTTTAACTCTTATGTGGGGACACTTACTGCGACGGACGGAAAACTACGGAACCCTACACTGAGCGTGGCCCGACACGCTCTTGGCCGGTTTTTAAATTATATACTTATTTTTTTTAAATTTTAGGTAAAATCGTGCGATTGTCGTAGTGCGATTTTTGGGAAAACTTTATTAAAATTCGGCATTATGCATCTTATTGGCTTTAAAAAAAACCCGTATAAGGCTGAAAAAATAAAGATTTTCATTGGCGAAATCGACCGTCATTTTGCTAATCTGAAAAAAAAACTAGGTATAGTGCCAACAACACTTGCAGCATTTATGTACGTATACTTACTTTAGGATATTATCAGTGTAACAGTTAATGATTTAAAATTTTCATCGTTATGTGCCTTTATGAATTAAATATAACGGGACTTAATTAGGCATAGGTATACATTTGAAACTTACCTCAGACATTTCGATACGACTCTATTACGGACTTTCTTCGGAACTTGAGGACAATGTCGTTCTCGAAATATCAAAGGTATTTTCCATATCCGTGATAATATTTGTGTTTTAAGTAGGTACCCTAATGGATGCGAAGTCCGACCACGAAAATCGTATTCAGGCACAAAAGTGCAGTGAAAGTTTAATAAATATTTCTAAAGAATCGGCAACGCGTATGTGACACCTCTTGAGCTGCAGGCGTTCATAGGAATCATAGGTTACGGTGGCTGCTTACCACCAGGCGGGCCGTATGCTTTTTTGCCAGTGTAGTAGTATAAAAAAGTGATTTTCTTTCCAAAAATGCACCAGCTTGGGGAAATAATGCAATCATTGGGGAATCATCTCCATACATTGCCTTACGTATTGTGTATGGAAATATTGTAGACAATTTTATCTTCTTCATACGTTCCATAGACATTTTAGGCATACTGATAACCGTTTAGGCGCCAAGGTTCAAAAACGGACTTATGGCACGTTTAAACCAAGATGGCGGCCAACGCTCCCCCCCCCCCCTCTCAAGGTCTCAAATCTAGTATTTAATAACCACCCTATAGCCCACCAATAACCATTAAAACATTTTCTACTCCACCTTTTTTAAGGCAAATGCTCCAATGATTGCGCTAAAAGGCCTTGATCAGGACTAAAAAATTTTGTTATTACAAAACTTATTTTAAACTACATCTTTGCCACAACAATAGTCTGGTAAGTAGTAAATTATTTTAGTCATAAATTTCCTTTTTCTAATATAATTTAGTGAGGAGCGATTGGGCGCTGGCGTGGTTCGGAAGTGTCATTTTTCATCTCCAGGCGAGTGCGGGTGACAACTACACTTCCACTTAGTTGATGCAATATTTGACGCCTCGCTCGGTAAACTTGAAAATAAACGTATTTGTCCTTCGGACATGTCCGCGAGACAGATCCGTGTACATAAGGCACATAAGGCCGTGTACAAAAAATATTGTCATTTCTCAAATCAAGTGATTATATAATTATCAGACATAGAACTTTTAGTGGCAGGAATAAAATTGTCCTAGGGACTTCCCAAATATTATTAATTTATCGATAAATCCTTATGACAGTTATGATGTACGTACATAATATGATATGAATTTGCACGTTACATAATTGTACAATACGGGTGTTGCCTGTAACACGAACAATAAATTAAAACATACATATATTCGACTCCTTAAACAATACAACTTTAAAAAAATATCTAGTCTTTTGATTGTCTCTTTTTTAAACAAATTATTTTTCAAAGTTGCTGAACAATGGTTGTATACCTACTTCGAGGAGTAGAATCTTCGTTTTAATTTTTTGTTCATGTTACATGGAACACCCGGTATATATGATAGGTGTCCTTGGTGCTGTAGGCGCGACTATACTCAGGTATGACATCTTTAAAGATAATTTTTTTTAAAGATATTTCTTCTTGAATTAAGGCACATTACAATGCACTTATGAACGTCAGAGGGAAAAAATTCTACCACCGGTTCCAACCCGACACCTCTGACCCGAAAAGTAGGTATTATGACTGGCAGGACTCGGCGGGACTTTTTTTTTCAAAACAGTAATACATTAGATCTTAAAGATACACAATAATGCGTAGGTAGTTCTTCAAGAAGACATAGGTAGGTTTAGGCGTTATTGGCGTTCCAGAGGTTAAATAATGGTATGAACGGGGCAGTGGCGCTATGTAAAGGTTGCCACAGAAAATATTGCTATTCAGCAACAAGACCCACATCGTTGGAGGTTGTTTTCCCATATTCGTCACAAACAAATTCGTAGTAAGTACACGAAAATAAACTCCTTAGAGTCTCTTACTCTGCCCCTATTTACTACTAAAACTAAATAATTATATCGCCTACTTATTTCTTGTGAAAGAAATCTAATTGGGTACTTTCCTGGGTAAAAAAAATATAATTATATTTAGTCCGTCAGTTAGATTATCAAAAAATATTGGACACGTATTTTTTATTTTGTCAATCAAACAAAAATTGGTTAAGATATAGCCCGTTAAAGTTCCGCGTGACGTCACATTATACTAAAAATTGTACTGAAATGTGACGTCACGCGGAATTTTAACGGGCTATATCTTCACCAATTTTTGTCTAATTGACAAAATCAAAAATACGTGTCCAATATTTTTTGATAATCTAACTGACGGACTAAATATATTTTATTAGGAAAGTAGCCAATTGCCGAATTTGAGAGCTTAGAGAACTTTATGGTGTATGTATTGTACCACCTAGTTATTAAGTTAATGTGTGGAGACAGCTGGCAAAGGAGACGCCACATCAGCCCCCTGTGAGCGGAGAGGTCAGCAACGACGTATGAG
This sequence comes from Pammene aurita, assembly GCA_947086415.1. Lineage (NCBI taxonomy): Eukaryota > Metazoa > Arthropoda > Insecta > Lepidoptera > Tortricidae > Pammene > Pammene aurita. Next base: position 22,716,520 of record OX352297.1, read on the forward strand.
AAGTGCAGATAAAGCCAGTGCTCAGAGCCGAGCGGAGAAGCGAGGCGAGCGGAGATGCTCAGAGCCAGGGGGCGAGCAGAGAGAGAGAGAAGTACGACGACTAGGAGAGGAGAGAGTGAAGTAGTCGAGTCGCTAGGAGAGGAGTGGAGGGTGGTACCAGGCATGGGATATGTACAGGGTGTTTACAAGATATGTACAAGTGTTACAAAGTATTTACAAAGCATGCAGAGAGGGTTGGGTGGTACACTCGAAGAGGCTGGCTTGCTGCGGAGGCTGCGTCGGGATCTTGAAGTCTTCGAGGCTGCGTTTGCTGCTGTCCAGTCTCGGAGGTCACCAATGTAGAGATACATGATAATGACAATGTAGAATGGTACAGGACAGGAGCAATAGAGAAATCTCTCGGGGACCGAAGTCCAATGAGAGTTGGTTGTATCTGGTATATACGCAACTGACATTTGGAACTTCGTTAGCGCGATGTAGGTCTTGTATGGGCGCTTGATACAAGTTGTACTCTTACTATGGGAGTTGACAGTTCGTCGCCACTAGATCGTCATCTGTCGGAATTGTGGCGCGACGCTGGAATTGACAGCTGGCAGAGGAGACGCCACAAATGTATAATTTGCTGTGGTTACGTGTAGTTAGCTTTCTATCTGTAGATAGAAAGCTAACTAGTAATATGTATACTAATATATGTGCGTAAGTAGTATGTATACTGTGTGGTTGGCTATAAATAGTAACTGGGTTTCAATGAAAGCTCTATGAAAGCTCTAATAAATTAAGTGCAAATATTTTTACAGCTGATAGTACTCGGCTCCTGGAGTATATTTATGATGTTTTTTTGGAGAAAACTGTAATAAAAATTACTATGTAAAAACACTCTGTTCATGAGATATGTAAAGCCTGACCAGAAAGATATGATCATGCGCCATGTTGCGGAATTTCATTGGAACTAATTTCTTACACTGGCAATAATTTTAATGACAGAATGATATCCATGTGTGAGTGCATATGATAGGCTATCACTGTTGTCAAGTGTCATTGAGACGATTTACTTGAATAAAAATAAAGTGTTGAATATTAAATAATAAACCACAAAAAAATGCCATTCAAAATGCCAACTATCCATATTCAAGAGCACACAACATTGTAAATAGTGTATATAATAAACTGATGTAAATAATACGCTCGGGAAATGATACTATTTCGCTGTGAAACATTTTCAAATTAACATCAGAGCTGACAGGTAAACAAATCGGTGACAAATCAAGATGTCACTATACCATAAAGAATAACACGCTCTATGACTGTTGCCATATAAATGAGAATAATAGCGCCCTCTTGAAAATAATCATATATTTCTGGTCAAAAACACTCTGTTCATGAGATATGTAAAGCCTGACCAGAAATATATGATCATGCGCCATGTTGCGGAATTTCATTGGAACTAATTTCTTACACTGGCAATAATTTTAATGACAGAATGATATGCATGTGTGAGTGCATGTTATATGCTGTCACTGTCATTGAGGCAGTTTACTTGAATAATAATAAAGTGTTGAATATTAAATAATAAACGACAGAAAGTTCCCTAAATTATGAATAGTCAGGAGCGGAACATAGTAGATAGTGTATAATATGTCGCAGGGAAATGATTAAAACAGAGATTTCAACAAATCTCTAAGGGATATGATCAAATTACGCAGGATGTTAAAATGTACACTCCATATCATTATATCCCTAGAAACAATCAGTCTTTTCGCCAAATCACTGACTCTGTTTAGTGGGCAGACAAAATCGGCCAATAAGCGCGATACGCTTTTTCATTTCACTAGATTTGTTTAGGAAATTGACAAAATCCCTAACTACGACAGTAAGTTGACGAAACGAACTCAATAAGTCAGCTAGTTTTATCATTTCGCTAAACGAGTCTAGTGAAATAATAAAATCTCAACTGGAAGATGGTATATGGTGATTTGATTAAATCTCTTAACTGATTTAGTGAAATGACGAAAGCAAGTACCGATTACAACATTTTACAGTAAAGCGATTTGATCAAATCTCTGACTAGATAAAGTGAAACAGATATTAAAACAGGATTTTAACAAATCTGTAATGGATATGATTAAATCACGCAGGATGTTGAAATGGAGAATCCATATCATCATTTCCCTAGAAAAATTTAGTCATTTCACCAAATCACTGACTCTGTTTAGTGGAAAGACATAATTGGAAGGTGCGTTATTTGTGAAAATCCAGTGCATGCTCACGGTCACTATAAGATGTTGTTAGATTAGCTAATTACGTAATAACTTAAGACAGAAGGTCCCTTAAGTACGGTCTGAATAAATCAACCGACTTGGTATTACATGGATCTCACAACTTTTTACGGTAGAAGAACTGATATGCGAGACTTGTTTTTTTTTACAAGTTTTGTTTTTGATGGCATAAACAACTCTGATACCTACTTTTGACATTTTATGTAACAATTTCACGTAATCTAGTCTATATCTTCAAGTCATGTCTTCTATCTTTCTTCAGTATATCTTCAAAAATTTTGCTGCATTTTCCCTCTCAGCTCTAATATTGCTTTCTTTTTGACAAAATTGGCATTTAACGACTAAGCCTTAACCTTCCTCTCCAACCTTAGAGAATTCAACCAACCGGAGTCGCCATTGATAGGCGTTCCCCTCTGCCGAAAACATATGACTAGTGGTCATACACTTGTATCGACTGACGTTTATCTGACGAATAGCCATACATTTGACGTTACCCTCCCCCACAAAAATCGGCAGACTTTTTTGTATAGAAAATGACAGAAATGGCTACTCCATTCGGGTTAAATTCTCTAAGTCTCCAACAGTACTTCTACATGTTGCATGCATTGGATGTTCACAAATATTGCACCGGCGATTTTGTCTTTCCACTGAACAGAGTTAGTGATTTGGTGAAATGACTGAATTTTTCTAGGAAAATGATGATATGGATTTTCCATTTTAACATCCTGCGTGATTTGATCATATCCCTTAGAGATTTGTTAAAATCTCTGATTTAATATCTGTTTCACTTTATCTAGTCACTGATTTGATAAAATCGCTTAGGGGGCGTCCATTAATCGCATCATATTGTATAGGGGGGGGGGGGGGGAGGGGGTCAAGAAAAAAATCACCAATGATCACCACAGGGGGGAGGGGGGTCTGGACACGTATCACGTGCAATTTTTTTGTTCCGCCGTGTTATACTGTATTTTGTAACGTTGTTACATTGTTTTTGTTCTAATTAAATTAGTTTCTTATCAATCAATTCCGACATCTTCGATTCGATCGGTTATAACAATGCTTCAAACAGCGCCGTTCGAACGCACCTTGCGTTTATATGTATGGGGTTGTCATCTAATAAATTTAGCCTAAATTATGGGTTTTTCTTCTATCATTTTTAATAACATTGGCGTTTCATAAATATATATTTTGGAAAATTAGTAAATGAAATGTAGTCAAAGAAAATGTATCTGGAAATTCTGAAAGCGGGTTTTGAAGTAAAGTATTTGGTTATTTAGTATCATGTCTTTGACCTATTGATAGGAAAGTTGTTTGGCTGAATCAATCAACAATAATTAGAGGGATTTATATTTATTTAATTGCCACCCTGAATTGGGTCCTCTACCCTCTGGTTCCTCCATCTTGGGAGTCACTGAGAATGACTCGGTCATTTGATTTGCGGCTTTGTGCAAGGGCGGGCTCAGGCAGCCTTCTGAAATTTTGCCCTTGGTGGCAGCGAAGGTGGCGGTTCAATAAGCCTCGGTTATCTGCAAAGGAGAATCGTAAGTAAAGATTAATAGGGTTTTTGGCTATCACGGCGTGAAACGTGTTCAAAATGCAGCATGGTCAAAATAGCTAGCTATTTTGACCATGCTTTTGGTTTTCAGATTTGAACTTGCCTGAGGGAGGGCGTACTCTGTAGATATGTTATAGGAATATTTTCCATTCTCCGGTAAGGTTTCTTTCTTCAGTTTTGTCAATTTATCAGGGCTGTAGTTCAGTCGACTAATGCAGATAATTTATTGTTCCTTGCAGAAGTCGGGTGTTGTATTTTCAACCATTGTGTTGTATTTATCAACCATCGTACAATGATGTTGTATTTTTCAAGTACAATGTAGTACAAATAAGTTATAGTTCCAAATTCTGAAGACTTAAATTGTACTCTCATATCATTATGGATCGAGCAGCTCCTCCATGCGTTTCATCACCACATTGTTCCGGCCAAGCGGAAGCCCCAGATTTTGAGTACTTATAGTACGCGGGCGAAGCCGCGGGAAAAGGCTAGTATATCAATATGTACTTTACTGTTAGAGAATAGTCGGTATGTAACTTGAAGGCAACTAATCAGGCTCTCGGTAAAGGTTTATCTTCTAATAAATAAATAAATAATATAAATAAATAAATATTATGGGACAATCTTACACAAATCAACCTAGTCCCACATTAAGCTCAATAAGGCTTGTGTTGTGGGAACTAGGCGACGATATATATAACATATATATTATTATAAATACTTAAATACATAGAAAACATCCATAACTCAGGAACAAATATCCATGATAAACACACAAATAAATGCCCTGACCAGGATTCGAACCCGGAACCTCCTGCTTCGTAGGCAGGGTCACTACCGACTAGGCTAGGAGGCCGTTAATTCTAATAGGTTTCAAGTAGATGAATAAATAGTTTTTATTTGTCGAATTCCTAAGAGCTAAGCAAGACTATAAGTTTATGAACGAAGCGGCATGCCCTGCATTTTTCGATGTGTGTGTACCTACTTACTTTACTACTACTCATCCCCTTTCACAATAAATAACCCTTGTAACAAGTAGGAAGAAACGGCTTCTCGCCTTATCGTACCAGCAAAGTTCAAGGAAGGTGTGAAGAGGGGACCAGCCCACCTGTGCAGACCTAAATACGGTGTGTATGTGTATCAATTATTACCGTTTGTCAAGTGGTCCACCTCTGGCTCCTCAGATACGAGGGGAACGCACTGGGGTTCACCAATCACCCTCCTCGCACCTTACATCCTGAACGCAAAACAATCGGAAACATCAACCTGTCGCGAATAGGGATGAATGTCGCACCCTCTCCGCTAAAATTGCAGAATAATTTTATTATACACCAACCCTTTTTTAGGTTAAGGAAAATACGCACCTTCCACCGGTAAACACGCCGCGTTTAATTTGTAAAATCGCGTGGATCGATAGAGACGCGAAAGCTTTTCGTAAACAGATCGAAGCTGGTTACCGAATCGAATCCCGCCAAATGCAACGACAGCTGTGCGTAGCTCGTAGCGCGTAGCTGTAGCGGCGCCTATTATTATTATTTGTAAACAAGCGTGCGCGGCGCGGGGTGCGTGCGGCGTCACGTGACCGCCCGCCATTGGCCGCCGCGGCAGCTGCGGCGCCCTCCCCGGCCCGCCAGCACCGCGCGCGCCAGTCCGCCGCCGACCCGCGCCGCGCTTGCACGCGCTACACATCCCCGCGCGAAGCCACACACGCGCAACTGACGCGATCGCGAACTCCGATTCCCTTTTTGTTTATTTTTCGCGTCCTTCGAACCGTTTTGTGTTACCGAAGCGGCGACAGAAGACGGCGCATGGGTCGACCCACAAGAGAAGGTACCGCCGAATTGAAAAGTTTTGTGCGAGCTTTCGAGTTGTGGAAGTGTAGATTCCGAGGAAGCTTCTGGTTTTTTGTGCGTTTTAGTTGGAGCCAGCTTGTCGGCGGTGGAGCGTGAAGCGCGCCGTGCGCGTTCGCGTGCTTCCGCTGGAGCTTTCGTTGTGTGCTTTTGCGAATCGATAGCAACGAAGCAGTCCATGCCATGGCATGACGCATCGGCTGCTGCTGCATGATGTCACATCATTTAAGCCCTTAATTGACACGAGTTTAAAGTCGGAAGAATGCCGATTTTTATCGATGCGCCTGCAGATTGCACTTCCTTTGGTTAAATTGTGCAGGTCTCTCTCGTTTATTCCCAATTCCTCGTGTCTGGTATACCATACCTACACCTCAGCATATCCCTATTTCCTTTTCTAATTTTCTTCCTACAAGTCAGTAGAGCCTTGAAACGTTCCGTTTGTTCTAGGTATGTTTAGTCGCCTATTTTCTCTATTGTTGTACGCTGATCTAAACTTTCTACAAGGTCTATGTCATAGACCCTTTGAGATATAACTGCAGACTTGAGATGTGTATCGGCGGTTTGTTCTGTCTTTGGTTGTAATTATTTGTAGGATTAGGTACTGGATGTTCGCGAAAACAAAGATTCACAAATAACTCCTCAACGGTTTCTATAAAAACTACTTATGCATTTCTTTCCGAAACATAAGTTTTTCGGTACACATGCGTTTTTGTTTCACTCAAGGCACAACACACTCTTAAGCTGAATTCATCTATCATAGACAAAAAATTCAGCCGCCATAGACAAATTTCCGCTTTCCAACTGTGTTTTGCCTATGATAGCAGAATGCCGCACTAGTGTGTTTTGCGCCTAAGCAAGGCAACTTGCTTTAACATTGTTGTGTAGAATTACCCGTAGGAGTACTATTAGTTATTCTGTGCCATAGGCACAAATGCAAAACCACAATAGAAATTAAACTCCGAGAAATTGTTCCATCCCACTTTATATGTGAAATTACTGCTTAAGAATCCCGAAATGAAAGAGTAATTTTGGATTCAAACCATTACCATTGTATTCAGTTCCCTTAAAGATTCCAATTCAGAACAACTGTTCTAAAAAGACTAGGTACCTACTAAGAATCTTAATCAGCAGAGGTGTCAGCTAGAATGTTTTTTATGCCTGTATCTTCTTTTTTAAAGACACGTTAAACATGCATACGTTAAACATCTTCAAAATGTCCTAGGACGTTACGCACAATTTACTTGAAAGCTTAAGAGACTCAGTTTTATCCCTGATCAAATCTACACTGGCTTTCATGAGAGCCAAATTGAATCCACTAGTTTCGCGCCAGCGAACAACGTAGGTATAAGTTGTCGAAACTTTTGTAGACTGGAGATTCGGGAACAGGCTTGAACCAAGATAAATTGGAAAGGAAGAGGCATCAAGGAAAATAAGAGCTTTGCACAAACCTTCCCGAAATGAATATTTATCGGTTGAGCGAAAAAGAAAAGACGACTGGTATTTTATGAATAGGTACATTCTGGCCGTTGGATTCGCAAATTATTTACCTACGTTTACGAACAAGTAGGTAGATTAGTCTATTTTAGACATAATTAAAAATATTAAGATAATTCAGTATTCAGTTCCTCTGAACAGCAGAAACTGTATACGCACAATTCATCAAAATAAGCAATCCAACAAGTCTACATTAACGTCAGAGATTGGACTTGAAGTTGCAAAGACCCGGTCCCACGGAATAATCGAATAAATAATACGCCTTCCTCCCGTGAATGCGATAATGGGGAGTCAAGTTCAGTGAGGCCAATGAAAACAAATAAACAAATTGGCCAATTTCGCCCGAGCTAACTGTTGGTACATCAGCGGCTGGATTGTGCAATGCGACATGCTTCCTTTTTAGTTGAACAAGCGAGTTATGTTTCCTACGGCGGTCTAGTTTCGGAAATTTTTCATTGTTAATGATTTCCTTACTTCGTGGAAATCTGAGGAAGATGTCCGGAGCTAAAATTGTCTTAGGCGAATAAACAGACGAGTTGTTGGAGATGTTTCAACATGTCTAGGTTGTTGAATTTGTTTGACTTGTTACAGATTGAAACATGTTGTTTAGACTAATTACATTATTAAAAATGTTATGGGCACCTGCTAGAAGACGTTAGCGTATAAAAAATCCATTGATAATGCTTGTATTTAGGGATAGGCACTATATTTACACTTATTAAGATATAATATAGGAGTAAAAGGGTTAATAAACTTAACTTAGCTATATGTTCAAGGTTTCATTTTACATAAAGTCAATGCTGAATCCAGATGGACTAAGCGTAATAATGTAAAATGATGTTGTGCTAAAGTCTCAAGCGTCTTTCACTCTACACCGAATTCTATATCGCCACAAATATCTTAAGTTAATTCATACTTTCTTGAAGGATAATCCCCCTCTTATTGCTTGAGAGCAAACTGAAAAGACGCTTTCAGTTTTCATAACGTCCACGGTGTACACCGCTGAAAGTTCTATGCTGCTCTAATCTAGAGGTATATATATATATATATCCTCCGTCTATACTTTTGCTTTTCGTCTAGAGAAAGTTCAAACAGCGCTGCTGGAAAAAGTTTTGGTAGAAATGTAATTGTGGGGAATATTTTAGCGAGAGGGGGAGTCGCGCCGGTGAATGCTCTGGTTCTGCCACCTTGTTCGAACTATTGGCAAAAATAAGACAGAGATGCATACCTAATATCAAACAAAGTGATTGGTAGTGTTACTAAAAATATTTACAGGGAGGTACATACTATTCATATAGGCTTTGTATTGTGTATTGTAGTACGGGCAGGTTTCAGCAACTCGACGTCCAGCGCCTATTTTGCGTGAAGTCATTTAGGCTTTATTGATCCATAGGATATTTAGTGATCAGATAGAATAGGACTGCTTGAGCATAGATTTGGTTTTGATGCCTCTCATATCCGCGGGTAGCATATAAATAACTGACAGTAGCGGTCAATCGACCAGGATCAGTTTCATTTTGTCAAAGAGTCAAAACATCCGACCCCGGATGGCCGGCCATCAACGTCAGTTTTTCAGTTATATTATTATATTATTTATTTTTTCTCTTAGGTGAGGCTATTTACAATATTTTTATATATTATTGTGCCGCTTTGACCAGGAATTTGATCTATTGGGGCAGCCCTGACTGATTCCAGTTGAATCCAGAAACTTCCAGATCCTTTGAGCTGTAATGAGCTGTACCTCATCGGGTTGCAGTACATGTCGCCCTAGGTGGGTACTTCTTTGTGGTGTGTCCGCAGTGGTCCGCAGGAGCAGAGGATACGCATGGCAGTTTCCTCTTCTTCCTGGCAGAACCTGCATGCTGCGTTCTGTTTCTTACCCAGTAGAAACACGTGTTTGTTTAACTTACCTTGTGGCCTGTCAGTATTCTGGACACTGCACAGGTTTTTGTCTTTTGAGCCCTGGCAGCTCTTTAGTGACTTTGTTGTTGAACCTTTTGATTAGAGCGTTCGAGAGTGCTTGTCCTTTGATGACTCCGTTATATTACTTGAGAATCCCGCTTCTTGGCTAAACTGAAACGTATTGGTTTCATTAAGTGGGTACTCTTACAAACTTCTCCCTTAAATATGAACTAAGTTTTGTTACATAATCAAAACATCATTCTTAATGGAAACCAATAGGTTCTATAGATAAAAAGCCGGCCCTGCTACAGTTTTGAAAGGAAACAATACTAAATCATACAGTCACTGTAATATGCGACTTCCTTCAAACAATTCCATCTCATAGGTGTAAGTACAAAAAATGCTCAATTTCCGATGTCGCATCCGATAGCACAGACAGACGTGAGCACAAAAAATGTTTACAAAACTGCGTTTCGCTTACCTTATTCTACTGTTCAATCTGAAGTGCGAAGCTCTTGTGTTTGAGTGTTTATGGGTGGAAGTCGCTTAGCATCGAGTTGGGGAGTTACAAGGTACGTGTGCTATAGTTTTGAGGCATCAGAAAAAGTGGTAGTGTGGGAAAGATGGTTGTGAAAAAACGCCACATCTGCGGCGCTATTCAACCGGCTGAATGGGATGGGACGTAACTCTATATCGAGAAATCGCGCCTTATCAAATTGTGGATTAACCTTCATGTTCGTCTTTTGTTCCTATTGTTTTTCGACCTCATCTCACTTTTTGATCATTTTGCGCTGGTTACATGACAATCGTTGCATCTATAAATCAATGTAAGGAATAAAATTAAGAACAAAAAAGGCTTTAAAGTTCGTACTTGTTGTTCATTTAATCCATGATGAGGTTGATCATGGTCTTGATGAAGCTCTTAAGCGTTTGTAGAGTTTTCTATAAAATTAATACACGTTGCTGTCGTTGTTGCTGGGAAAGTGTGCCAAGCCAACTATTTTATACCTCGTGTCCTTTAGTTGTCATATGCCGATCTGCAAATAACACCCATCGAGAACCGAATCGGCACCGGCACGGCAATCAGGCTGATGTGCGTATCCTGTGTGATTACATTAGAATATACGGCGCGGTGAGAAAGTTTCCATTGCATGGATATGGCGAAGTTATAATAATCATTGTTAACGAACAAGTCTTGGATAAGAGAAGCTTGAATTGACATGTATTGCTGTAAAGAATACGCGTCGAGTTTATTGTCAGATCTTTCATATAAACCTAAAGCTCCACCACTCAAGCCTACTACGGCTGGAGGATTATTAAGAACTTGCAATGCCTGTATGAGTCCTTACACTGGTACAGGCATTTAGAGGAAGCATTTAGAGGCAGCTTTTAGAGGAAGATGAGGATTCTACCGCCCTTCTACATGTTCGTGCATTCTTCTTCTTCCTCCTAGGAGGAAGTTTGTCCCGGCTCCGGGTTCGCTTAACTACCTAATCCCAATAATTGGAGTAGGCACTAGATTTTACGAAAGCGACTGAAGGTCTTCCAACCCAGAGGGGAATATCAAATGATATTCCGTACATAGGTTCAGAAAAACTCAGTGGTACTAGCCGGGGTTTGAACCCGAGACCTCCTGATTGAAAGTTGGATGTTTTACCGCCAGGCTACCAGCAGCGCTCCCTTGTAAATGTTTGTGTTCGTGCATTCTGCAATAAAATTTAGATCTCACTTCGATTGACCTGTACTGTGCATAAAGGCTGAGCTATGTAGGCAATTACACATAAAAATATGTATTCATATGATATGTTTTAAAAATTTCCGAAAGTTCTTACATGAAGAGTAAAAATTTGAGGAATCTTCTTCCAATGGCATTGCATAAAGTTTTGTAAATGACCTAATACGCGAAAAACTCCCATGAATATACTTATCAGTGATTATCAGCTATGATCAGCGGATATATATCAATAAGTTTCCGGTGCGCACAGGAAATGTCGCTTTGTGGAGATTGATCAAATAGTGCCAACCTGATAAATGATTTAAAAGATAATTCACTTGGGCTGAAGGTCGGGACTGTCGGAAGAGATCGAATGAATACAGAACGACCAAATGTACCTACTCTGAATTGCTTACAAATTTATAAATTAAATCATTTGTAAATCATAGATGCGAAGAAGCACAGAACCAAAAAAATTCAAGAGCACAAATTTTCAATATTGCTATGACCTTTAAAAATAGCAAAATTTGGGTGAAAAAATATTTTATCTACACTCATATTGTAAGTCCTCTAAAATGCGTTCAAAAACCGTAGGCAATGACCAGCATTACAACAAACGATTTCAATATGATAAGTTTCTTATCTGTGGCAGTAATGTAATTTTAACTTTACATGCTCAAATATTGTTAAGTTATGAGATTTGGAACAGCTGTCAAAACCAACACAATTTCAATGGTTTTCTATTCTAGTATTCATAGATTTTAAAATGTTGTCGATACGAAACGTCAGTACGATATATTTTTTGACATAAACCGCACGACATTTTGATCTCGGATGACATGAGAATAAGGACTTTTTTTTTTATTTATTGCTCAGTAATAAAAATACTTAAAACTACTACAAAACTTCGCCAAACTGCGAAACAGTTTGTTGGCGAATGGAATACACCCATTGTACATATATTTCCTCACATTACCTAACTTAACTACTACTTACATCCAAGCACTATGAAAACGGGTCACTTTGTATGGACACTTCCTTAGGTACTAAGTAACCCGTCTTCACTGCAGATACCTACATATTGAGTTAAATTTAATATACTTGTGCTATCACTAACTTACATTTGAGTAACTATTTAATAACAAACCCTTGATTTTTCTCTTAAACATTGTTTTGGACAAGAACTCGTGAACTTCGTTCGTTGGCTAATATTTAAAAAAACTCGCGACAGAAGTTTGTACATATATATATTTCTCTATGGTTTGTACGGCCGCCATTTCTGTTATCAACTTGTCAGTTATTGTTTGTCGAAGCATTTTTAATTGCGAAAATGTAAATGTTTACTATTAACTATATTATAATAAATCAATATACTTTCCTTATCGGTTCTAATTTATTTATTTTTATTAAGCTTACACCTGTGGGTATGTTTCAGCACTTGTATCTACCTAGTAATGCAGGTCAATTGCCTTCGGCTTCTGAACCCATCTTTGAGTACTTGCAATATGTGTGTAGATAAAGTAATGTATGCAACTGTACATAATTAGGCCTTAAAACACTCGTGTGATCCTATAATGAAACTCGGTGCGCTCGTTTCATTAAACCCCACTCGTGTTTTAAGGCCCCTCATTATGTATCAGTTGCATAAACTACTATTAGGACGTTAATTGTTAAACATGCACCATACATTTCGAAGTTCAAACGTATTAATAATAACGTTATTATATTTTTGTTGTTGTGTTATGTCCACCGCATCAAATTGTTTATACATACGAATGAAATTAGAAAAAGCAGTCGCTCTAAGCATCGGGAAAACTAAACCGTATCGATCTGTTCTCCCCCTCTCGCCAAATGCATTGTGTTGTGTTGCGTGCGCTTGAGTACAATATTTTGAACGTGAGCTCCCAAGTTTGCGTTGGGGTTTACTAGACAATACGTACAGTACAGGCCATATTGTGATGACAGTTCATCGTCAAGTTTACTGAATAAAATATGCTTTAGATATTTTATAGTCTTCTTTTCAGAAAAGTAGTAAATGACGATAAAGTTACTTGATTATATTTTCAAAGTCAACAGACTGAAACGACTCGGAAACAGTCCCGCGGTGTTTGTTTCACGGACAGTTTATGTCGTCTATTTGAAATTCGAATTAGTCCATAAACTGAAATCAAGGGCGCGATTTCAAGTTTACAACCGAGGATGGCCGAACATCTAAACAGCGCTGCGCCGAGCGTTGCACAAAAAAGCGACAACATCCGATGCTAAAAATAAGCCGTGTAATTACAACGCAAAGCTGAAAGCGCAACGCTTTCGCTGCAAGCGGTTGTACGGTCGCCCTTGACAACCGAGACCCAGATACTATCGTGTTCCGCGCACACACCCTTACAACACACACACATGGAAGGATCAGACGAATCCCTATGCACACATAAGTGTTTTCACGAAGTAAGCACACGCTCACACATGGGCTTAGAGTTGCGTTCCGTTTGGTTTGGAGTGAGCTTTTAATCTTTTTTTCTCGTTCACTCTTTGTGCGCATCTACAAAGAGTTCTGCCTTGTGATTACTAGCAGAGTTGACGGCGCAATCACTCTGAATATTTTCTTGAACTTGGGTTTGGAATTATTTTGATTCCGTTTAGAACTGGCTGCTTGGGATTTGCAAAAACGACGACAGCGTTTGAATAAAACCGTCTTAAGGCGAATGCGAAAGATCCGATATTTATAAATTTTATTTAGGAACGAAAAAAAGTGTTTTAGTTTGTCCTAATATAAATTGCAAAATGTTTGCTTGCACAGTTTACCAGGTATAAGAAAAGTGTTTCCCTTTGACTGACGTACTTAAATCGTAGGTATAGGACGAATTCAAGCACGCCGCAATTCAATAAAACATCAACACGACCATTTCTGTTTTCATTTTCACCTAAATAACAAATTGAACCATTAAGATATGGATTAAAATATTTAAAATAGACGATTTATATGTATTGGATTTTATATATAAATAGAAATCTGTTTACGTCCGAAATGTCAACGACAGGCTATCAATAAAAGCATTCCGTGTTTAAATTTAGAAAAACGTGAATAGATCTGATTGGCTGAAAATAACCGATGGAATTTCATTTCCAATAATAGATCATTCTAAATTTAGAACTCTACGTTTTATTGAAAGAAGGGTTAAATTTAGAATCAATTTGATTAGCATGTTTTCTGTATTTGAAATAGGTTAGTTAGCTTCGTTACTCTTTTCTTTCTCTGTTGTTTTTAAATTTCAGGAACTTAGAATTTTCCAATTTAACTTACATGGCTAACAAAATATTTAGATCGTCTTATCCACTATTCAGTTTCTAATTATGATTATGACTATAGTCAGGTATATTAGTTATGTCAAGTTAAACTCAACTGACCTACCTACATTTCGACTTACACAGTTTTAAACTATCAAAAATAGTTCCCTTAAAATAGTGTAGCCGAAATAGTGACGCTTTACTATGGAGTAACTCTATTTATAGTTTGTTTACACTGTGTAACCCGGTCGAATTGAGTATCCTTGGAATGTTCGGCATTCTGTCATAACGAGGGCTCCCGAAATTCGCAGCGTAGGCCACACGCGTCTGCTTGTTAGCAAATTTCATTAACTAGCTTGTGAATTTAATATAGCTGTAATCTAGTTAGCTGTACGTACTTGATATTAATCAATGGATGGAATTGTTTATTTTTGTATAACGACTTAACTTATAACGACTTCCTTATTTGTGTGAAATACAACTTGGAGCAGCATCAGGAGTATTAGGACTCCGTGCCAAGATTGTCGAGATATTATATTTTAAGGATATCTAGATTAGTTATGGCATTTTTTATACTGATTTGAATGAATGAATAAATGCTTTATTGCACACCTCAAAAGAAAAACAGCACAGAAGAAAAAAAATACATGATAAAAAGAGGCAAACAACAGGCGGTCTATTTGCTAGACCGCATGCGTGATAATAAGTATCATGTCTCCATGATCGCTAGGGAACGGTCTTGATGACTCAAGAGTCATCAGTCATCAAGACCGTTTATCGATCGATTAGACATGCTTACAAGTAAGCATCTTAAGCTTTTAGTGCGTTTTTGCGTAAAAAATATTTTTATTCGCTGTAGGAAAACTGCTCAGATGCCTGAAAATTAGACAAGCCGGTGGTAATAGAGTTCTATGGACGCGCCGCCACTCCTACCCCGGAACTAACTAAAGGAGTAGGAACAAAAGTTTTATGCGGTGCGCAGGCGTCGAAGCGCATTTCGATGGTACTACACCTATTAAATAAGTATTCGCACTTTAAAATTATCTAGTCATTCTAAAAGCTCCAGGAGTACCAAATATACGTATAGTATTATCTACGGTATTCATTGCGGAGCGTTTGTAAAACTCTATTTTCTTCTGCTTTCCTTATTGACCTTACATTATCGGCCACCGTACATTATCGGCCACCGTACATTATCGGCCACCGTACCTTAACATCCCCTTTTCTTCTTTACTAAGAGATGAGTCTGGACCCCGTTATCGGAGGTGCAATTTGGTAGTTTGCAGTTCTTAGGGATGGGTAAAAATACTCAAAATATTTTTGATGTCGGTATCGATACTATTCCTTTTTCTTGGCAATTAGTTTTATATACCATTTTAGACTAAAATTTTACATGTTTTTAGTGTCACCCATGATAATCATTGTCATCAGAAGTAGAAACCATTATCAGTAGAACAATAACGATATGGTTGCTATTTTACTTTTCTAATGGTTCGAGTTGCAGGGCCGTGCCTGAACGCTCTTGAGATAAACCTTACCCATAGAGGTATAATACTCAAAATAAATTATTTACGTCAATAGATAGTCAATGACATCTCACAACAATATTCCCGATTATTTAGCTGTATTTACGAGCATATTTAATTCGTATATAATATTTCATTACATCGAAAATGTATTCACTTCTCGCAGAATACCCTGAAGTCCAAGAAATTAATGATTGAAAATTGTTATTTATAAAAATAAGAAATTTTAAGTTTTTTTTTTAGACATGTTTTACAAAATAAACACGTTTAATTAAATGGTAAAGGAAAAATATCGACATACAGCTAGTATTTCAAAACAATTTTTACCCATCTCTAATGGTGGCACCACGCTTCGCCTATGCGGACAAATATTCGTGTTGCGTCTCTTTCTTATTCTATACAATAAGAAAGAGACGCAACACGAATATTCGTCCGCATAAGCGAAGTGTGGTTGCAGCATTAGAATGTTAAACTACCAAATTGCACCTCCGATACTGAGCATCTGCTAAGGAGGTAGTTATTTAGAGAAAAATACTTAGAGGAAGATACGCCATAGCATTAACATCGGCACACCTTACCAGGATAACATGCACGGCGTATCACAAATGCTCCCCGTCATTACTAGATAAGGGTGACGTCACGGGGTGACCTCGATGCGTGCCTTAGCGCTAACGATTTTGCAGCGGCTTTCAAAACCATAGAAAAAAAGGGTCATTTTGTATTGGTGCAGTATAATTTATTGCGGCGATTTGCGTCATAGATAATCGAACTGTCAGTCTTAAGAGTTATTCATACTTCAAAAGGTTAAAATTAAAATCAAGTAGATTGAGAAGTATCAGCCAAACGCTATATTGATTTTTTTGTTCTAGTAAAGAGTTGACATACCTAATATACTTATCTCCTAACATATCTCACTTCACACAGCTATATTTTTAGATTTTATTGCTTTCTTAACGTCTGCCTTAAAAATAAAGATTACGAGTGATTTCACGTAATCGTCACATTCACGAAGACAATAGAAATTCGCAATAACAATCGAAAATTCGGTCATCATTCCATCGATTGCGCGCCTCAAAACAGGGCTACGCGCGTGCGCGACTCCTGCCAGTAAACATGTCCGCGCCAACCCCCATAACTTGCGAATTTCCTTGCAATTCCTTTCTTATTTCAAATTAAGAACGCGCCGCGTAAAATAACGGCTTTCTCACCACTTCGTAACAAAGCTTGAATTCTATTGGATATTAATACTCTGAAGTCTATAGCATAAAGTTGTTTTTGGTACCAAGTTCTTAGTTTAGGGAGGACGTTGTGAAAGAAACAGTTGACGAGCTTAATTTATTTCCTTTTTCTTACATTTATAATCGCAAGGCTTTCGGTATTTTCCTAATGGAATTGAAATTTGATTTCTTGTATTGATATTTTTGTGGCAATACCCTTTTAAAAACCGTTTTTATAACGCTTGTTTTTCGTAACTAAAAATTGGTATTTTTTTGATATTATAAGGATTTATTCCATGCATCTATTTAAGTGTTAGTTGCCTTTGAAGTAAATAGAATCATCGATAAGTCACCCGATTAGCCATCTAGGGTATCTGTTTCTACATCTCATTTAAGATGTGGGTAGCCTAGTGATGTGGAGCGAGTTGAAAATGTTCGACCACGCGACACTTCATCAATCGGACTGGATGAATGCTATGTTTATTTTCATGTGTATGTATTATATAGGTGTCAAAGTACTGTAGATTCATTTTACTTTTTATACAGTATTGTAAACACTTTTTATACAGTATTGTTATCTATATCTTCCTAGAATACTGTCTAATGATGTATTTGTGTTTGTTGCAGACTGGTGCAGGCCGCCCGGCTAGCCGCCGCTCCACCCACCAAAAGACGACTCACAAACCAAAGCCTCCAGTCATATCTTTCGTTTAAAATCTAAATATAAGCACTATTTTTTAAACCTTTTAACGATAAACCGTAAATAGTATACGCTAACTCCCAAACAGTACAAATTAATTTAAGTCTGAAGTGATCGGTATTTACAATAAGAAGAACGAACGAGCGAAAGAAAAATCTATCAACGACCAGTATTTAAACGTTCCAAAATAATAGAATATCGTTAAACGAGTGCACAAAATATTTATCGATCGTTAACGCAGTCGACACATTTTTCTAAAAATCAGCCAAAGATTTTATAAAACCGTAGTTAAGACTCGTGTGTAAACTGCCTCTCGGGGATTTTTATATTTATTTGTTAGTGATTAACGAAATTGTGATTAGTGTAGTGTAAACCAGTGTGCCGTATAACCGTAAATTAAGTGCTATTTAGACAGACTTTAACCAATTAACTTTAGCCAGTCAAAGTACAAATATCAAGTTCCAGTGCAGCGAGTGTTCATAGCGAGATAGACTTAGTAGAGCTTATTTTTGTAAAACTTTACGTGTTGAGCGTTTGCGATGAGGATGAGGATCCGCTTCCATCGCGGAAGGGCGCCATGAGCGAGGCGCTGCGGAGCGAAACAGGCGCGGAGGCGCACCTGCCGCCCTTCTCGACCTTCGTCGGAGACATGGCCGAGAACGAGCAGCGCATCCTGGCAGCTGACGCGCGCCTGCTCGACCCAGGGTGGGAATACTACGAGCGCGGCGACGGCGTCTCCGTCATCGCAAGCCAGGCACAGTACCGCCCCTGGGAATCCATGCCCATCACCGTCGGCGCCAAGGATGCCATCCTGCGCGCCGGCTTCTCATCCCCCTTAGACTACCAGTCCGTCACGCTGCAGCCCATCAACAAGCTGCCGTCCTTCCAAAGCCAGTTTCAGACGTTCCCGGAGACGACAGTCATACCTGAGACGGGGCTGCCGAGCGTGACGCCGGTACCGGTCACGGCCAGCCCCACGCCCAGCGCGAGCCCTAGCCAGCTAACACAGCTCACCCAGCTGACGACTCCGTCTTCTCCCGCGCATCTCACAACCCTGGCGCAGGTAACGCCGCTCTCCACGACCCTGACCACGCTATCACCCGTCAACGCTACAACATTCCATACACTCACGGCAGTAAACGCCAGGAGTTACCCCATTGTCCCGGCGCCACTCCAAGCTCGGGAACTCGCACCAGCCGGACAAGCTTACATTGACGACCGGCACATACAGCTATACCAACCAAATATCGCTACTATTAATGCTTTTCCCACTCAAAATGGTATATTACACCAAAACGGGACAATTATCCATCAAAATGGAAGCTTACTACAGAACATACAGAGCCCAACCGTGGTTCACGTATTAAAAAACGAGCCGTTCGATATGAAATCACTCCAAGAGAAGTACACACCGAACGGTCTCCATCACAGTAATTTCCAGAACCCGATGTTGATAGACAGCGGGTATGAGAAGAAGAACGGTTTCGGGAACGGGTCGTCGCCCACGAGATCGGATTTCCGAAAGAAAGAGAGGCGGAAAATGCGGGCTAACAGCTCGGAATCTGACGGGTCTAACATGGAGATGGGGTCCGAGAGCAGCGGGCAGGTGGCCGCCGTGTCGTCCACCGCTGGCTTCAAGTCGCCGCTTCACGGGATTCCGCCCATGAGCACAGGGCCCATGGACCTAGACGACATCTCATCGGAGAAACAGGTAAAAAAAGGCATTGTTTGTATGTTTTATGCATGAATAGTACTGTTCAAACTTTGATCGACAAAATAAATAGGAAATACGTATACGTATACGTGTGATAATGTAGTATTTGAGTATTTCCTCCCAATGGTTATATACCTACTTAATTTTCTCTATCTAAGATTATCTAGGTAAGAAAAGCTACATTATATCCGCACTGAGAAAAATCAAGAACGACAGCTAATGTCTCTTTCCGCGAATTGGCGAATTGCGTAAACAAGTCGCCGGGGAACGCAAAAAGCCGACTGAATATTCGACGAAAGATATTAGAATTCTCAGAATTTCATCCGACTACACGGCGTTGAAAGTGGATATTCGAGAGATCCCGAAAAAGAGAAAGTTTCGCCGTAATTCCACCTTTTATTATTCGGGGAGCAGTTTTTATTCTCGGTTCCGAGTTTCGGAATGGCCGAACTCTCTGTCTTCGCGGCTATAAATTTAATAGTTAGCCGATTCGGCTGCTCCGCCAATAAATTAACTTCTTCTCTCGTTTAAAACACAAATTAAAGTGGGGCGATTTACGCGTGTCCTGCTTAGAAAATTTTATGAGTCCCATCCCATTCACAGCGAGTGCAATTAGGCAGTTTGAGGGCCCGTGCCCGGCGCGGCTTTAATTATATTACCGCGCGAATATATTAGCGGATCTTATCTCGAATATTCTCCGCCGTACTTCTGTGTCAAAGAAAAAATTAACGACAATTTTTAGAGTTTCGTAGCCAAAATGGCAAAAACGGAACCCTTATAGTTTCGTCATGTCCGTCTGTCCGTCCGTCCGTATATTACAGCCATTTTACTCGGAAACTATAAGACGTATCTTAATACCATTTAGACAAAAGATGTATTTTGTATGCCGCTATTTAGTTATGTAGTTAAATGGCAGAAAACATTTTTTTGTGGGTGGCGCTTCATACATGTAACTAAAGTTGATTGTTTTTTAAATCAAATATCAACATGTTGCACGTCAATCGATAGATCTTTAAAAATAACATCGAGGTTTCTTTTAACATTTCGTGATCAAGTTAATATTTTCAAAAATAATCAAAGTTCTCCCATAGGCATCAGATACGACCTTTTGGTATTAGTTTGGTTCTTATTCCATAGAAAGTACGGAACCCTCCATTATGCGTGGTCCGACACTCGCTAGCCCTGGTTTTTCCTACTATATTAAAAAGGGTGGTTATTTTCCGATGACACTTGCCTAGTAACTATTTGTTCTTGCCTTGGAATACGGCCTTTGAATACGACCATTATTTGATTGTGCCGAATCATATGCAATTATTGAGGTCTTGTGAGCCAGTCTTGACGTCTATATTTAATTTTGGAGTAACTCTAACCAAGTACGGCGAATACAAATTTTTTGTGATGATTTTATTTGATGGACAGTAAGATCGCTTAATTTGTAATTATTCTATTGTAGTAATTAACACGAATTTCATAATTAACGTGGTTGCTGCTTACATTTTTCTCAAACTTGATGATAAGGCCGAGAAAAAAGCTTAAACAGGTAGTCTACTAACTTCGTACTTATTTTAAACGCTCTCATATCGTCCTAGTCGACTCAACATAACAAGATCTCCGATCGTGCATAGGTATTGCTGATCCATAGGTCCCATTTGTGCTGGCCCAGTGCTGGTGCTTGGAACTAGTCCTGTAGAGACGGCATTCCGCACAAATGTCAGCATTTCCTAGTCTAATAACGAACACCTTGAGCCAGCTGCCTTATACAATAGACACTAATTATCATTGCCTATGGTTTTTGCTTCACTCTATTTAAGATGTTAGGTTAAATGGTAGTGAACTTACTCAACTGCAGCGGGTATTTGACATATGAGAGATGACATTCCATTAGGTCTATTCTGGACTATGCTATTGACATATTGATATTAGAAACCATGGTTGCCTATGGCTAGCCTAAGTCAAAAAGGTGCAACATAGGTAAGGTGGAAAATATAGGTCTATAAAGGTTATGATAATAATTCAAAAATAATCTGAAACCGAATCTTAATCTTAACTACACTTTTAAATCAGTAATTCAAGTTGGGCGACGGAATAAGCAAACACGTAACATTGAGGTGTTTTTGTGCATGTTTTGTGATGAAATCAAAGCACTTGTGAGCGTGGATGTGGCATCATCTGAAGGGACATATAGTCAGGTTTAATGTTAGTTTAATGGTTTTCTCCTGTATATCATAATTAAGTATATACATGGGTATAGTGAGGGGATATTT
The DNA here is from genome assembly GCA_947086415.1 of Pammene aurita. Lineage (NCBI taxonomy): Eukaryota > Metazoa > Arthropoda > Insecta > Lepidoptera > Tortricidae > Pammene > Pammene aurita. The sequence continues at coordinate 22,738,014 of OX352297.1, forward strand.
TTAACCAGTTTGTAGGGCAGCTACTAGATCCCGTGCCGCTATGCGAAAATGGTCTTAGAAGACCTTTCCTAATTTTTTAATTTATTATTATTGCCATTGTTCGAAAGTTGTACAGACCTTAAGAAGTAAATTTCAAAGTGTGATTTAAGAAAAGTAAAAAAAAATGTTAAGCAGAAGTTTCTAAGCGGCCCAGATGCTCAAAATTAACTGATCACGGTTTTGATGTTGAGTGAAGAGCGTGTGCGTCCGTCCGTCATCCGTGCGTCATCGGCGTGGCCACAACCACAATAGAAAAGTAAAATAAGGTAAACAAATATGGCTGACTAACAGCTTTTTTTTTTCTTTTAATTAATGGCTTTTACTCCTCGCCTATTTTAGCGAGGTGAATTCTGCCAATGTCAAGGTACACTTAGGATTTTATTCATTTTCGTAAAATAAAATAAGAGCAACGTTGTTCGGTTAAGGCCTTGTTGATTGTAAAGTGATAGCCTCCTTACAAACACGTGGGTGGCCGGGACCCCGGATAACCGTTTGTTCAACTAAAGGGTGGTTACTCGCGTTATGGGACTAATTTTTCATTAGCTGCACACTTGTTCGTTAGGTCACCGCACAATAAGCTATCAATATTACACACTGAACTACGTAAATGATCAAAAAACAAATAACTATTCCAAAGACGATGCAGCCATCTTGAAGCGTAAACGATTATCGGCTTTATTTCTAGCCAGAAAAAGCATTTGACACATTACAAGATATTATTGAGAAATCTATGTGTTTTCACTAAAACATGAGTAAATTAACTGATATTTTTACTATAAATGGATGTAAATAACAAGTTTATGGGTAAAAATTGTTAATGCAACTATGTTTGTTCTTTAAAAGTTCTTGATTGCAAGGCCATGAAGGTTTGTTTATATTATATTACTTATATTTTACTTATCTATTGACCCTGAAATTACTTCTGCTGACTACATTAAATATGTCATTGATTAAAAAAAAATACATTGACACTGTAGCTATCTCACGTAGCATCGCACTCAACTGCACTCAACCGCACTCAATAAGCTAGATTATGAATGACAGTCGAAGTGAATTTTAAGTTGAATGCCAGTTATATGCCAGTATTGCAATATCAGAGTTATTAAATGCCATGACTTGTTAGAAGGGTGGCATGAGGGGTAGATATTAGACTAGACTAATCTAGTAAAATTTCTACCTACCCTAACTTTAGTGTTTCTTTATTCCCGATGCAGACATATTTTATTGTTATTTTTTTAAATTTGTTTGCCCCAGATTCCAGATTTAGGAAATTTGAAAACGTACAAATTTTGTAATTTTAGTATTATTGTAAGTAAACTGTTGGCAAAGCCAATTTTAACTTTACTTTTATAAGCAGTAATTAGCGAAGTAAAAAAATATAAATAAATAATTAACTAGCTTGCCTAATTGAAGTCAAGTCTCATGTGAAATACCTAACTACTGATAGTCATATCAAAACCAAACCAAAAAATACTAAACACGTTTAAAATATCTAAAATGTATATTTATCATTGCGTGAGTTTTGACATTGAGAAGTTTTGACCGTTGTATATGAACTCATTACTCGCACGCCATTTCTGAAAAGTCAAATTATTTTAATAAAACTCTTAGTCATGCAACATCAGTCGGTGCAATTATTATATTTTAAAAGCTTTTAATCAAGCCAATTTTGCTAACATGATAATTAGGAGCTTTTAAAAGCTTCGTGTCTCCAGCGAAATATAATCATTAACAAATCGGCCGGTCGAGCTTTTGCGGCCCTTTTCATGTCTCGTTAAAAGTTCTCAAGATTATGTATCATACTTAAAAACAAATAGGGAACTAATCAAATTATACATCAGCCAAATTTTTTTATCCTTAGCGGGGCTCTATTTCAAGAATATGTGTTCAAATTCCAATGTTATGTAAAGAAAACTATATTAAGTCTTTTCCCTGACTCAACCTATCCTTACACCTAATTACAAACTAAATCGGTTCTGCGGTTTAAGCTTGAAGAAGTAACAGAGAGACAGTTACTTTCACATTTATAATTACTTAATAGGGAAATAATAGGTAAATCGGGATGGGAGCCATATTCAAGTGCCACGATTTGTTAAAAAAAATAACTGGCGCCCCCATAAGATGTATTTTCCTTGTTGAAAGTTTATTTCATCATAAAAGGGTTAAAAGTGCGGTAGAAACTCACACGCGTCTATTTAATCGCGGCGACGCCCCCGCATTACACAGCGGGTGAATGAGCGGGAAAACCCTGTTTCTTGAGGCTAAACATTTACGTGCTCTCGTTTCGTTTTATTCCAAATATTCCAATTTAATTATATTTCACATACTAGCTTTTGTCCGCGACCTCGTACGTGGCTAAATAAAATGTAATGACAAACATTCAATAAAATGATAAACAATAATTTTATCTTAATCGGTTAAGTCGTTGAGCGTGAAGAGGTAACACACATACAGTTTCTTTGGCATTTATACATTTTATAATATTATAGTAGGGTAGGGGATGTGCTGAAATATTTTCACTATAACTTGGACTAATTGGAGGCGACACAGCTATTGCCAGTTCGACCAAGACGTAGATGGTTGGTAGACGTAGGTGGACTTATGCTTATGTTTTAACTATAGTCATTGATAAGTAAATTGTTGTTTCAAAGGAGATCGTCAATTCCAGGCCCACTTGAGATATGGTCTCGTATATGGTTTGTTGTTTAATTTTAAGCAAATACCCATTTTATTACGAAACTAGACAAAATATTGCATAAAAAAGAAACGGGAATTAGAAATACAATATAAAAAGTAATTTCGTTGATCCTTCCGCGATCCAAATAGTGCTAAATATGTTGTTAACGTCTTTACAGCATTGACATACGGTTAACTTCTCCTGGACCGAGACGAAACGGACGTTTTCAGTAAGGAGTTACGTTTTCTTTGCTAATATTGTTTATGATTCTAGTTTGACACTGTCAATGTATGTCGTTACCGTCATCCATGTCTGCGGCTTGAAGTTATATTTTAAACTGGAGTATACTCTTCGGGCACAAAGTGGGGCCGAAAGAGAGGGTAATACAGGGAGCTTCACCTCGTTTTGACTTAGGGCGTTATGACGGCATTATATGCTCTTTCGATAACGAAACGCATTTTTTAAATTAAGTAATGTCTGGTACTAGCACGGATTTACAATAAGTGGATGTGATTGTTGCACTTTTTCCCTAGCCACGGATGAACCTTATTACCGTGCAAAACAGTCGTTCATAGGTGACTAGAAAAAACGGTCCAATAGAGGGCATAATATGGGGGGCGATATCTCACTCGCACTCGTTACAAAATTGACACACATTGACATCTTGAGTTGTTCTCATGCTGGAATTATTATCTTATGACGTCATAACTCCCAAAGTCAAAACGAGACGCAGCTCCCTATATAACTCTCTCTTTCGGCCTCACTTTGTGGCCCAAAAGTATACTCCGGTTTAAAATTATAACTTCATAGATACTACGAGTAGGAGTAGCGCACTAACAGTGCTAAACCTTATCTCTTTGTAATAAAAGTTACGATTGTTTAGTTAATTAGCAATGATAGTTTGACAGCCATTGTCTTTGTTTACCCAAATACAAGAAATCAGCGGCAGGATCAAAATACGACTTTTTATTATTTTATTGTGATTTCCGTTTCATTATAATGTCAGACTTTGTAGAAATTCTTTAAAAACCCGGTATATATTTTGTGCTATACTTGAAATCATAAACATGTACGCTTTTAAATATTGTCCTTATCACATTCATGTTTTTTCATCCCCGATTTCTCAATTTTCCCGTTAGATTTCATGATTATTTTATGACCGCCCTGATCTAGAAATTAAGGCGAATGTTTTGATATCAATTTCAAAATTATATGCACCTTTATGATCTGGAGCAAATCGCCTAACAAAAATTGACGATCTCCTTTAAAACAAACGGTATTCGATCGTCAGCTGTTCGGCGGTACGATCTGCCCCGATTGCGCCCGAAGATAACCGACTCATTTGGAATGAAATTGTCCAAAATGGCGGCGCGCGCTTCACAGCTGTTGTGGGTTTTTTATGATACTTGAATTAATTTGATCATTACGTGACGTTACATATGTAATTTACATAGGATACCACCCAGTTGACGTATTATTTTTATCTTTTTAAAGTCGAGACTTGAATGAAAACCCAAAAAGTCGGTCAGGCCATTGACTGTTTCCTGACGACACTATTACTTTTCTCATTGCACGATTATGATCAACCGATCATAGATTGAACGTCAGCATACTACACCAGCACAAGGACATGTGTGACATCAATTGAAGAGGCATGTCCTTGAACCATTCTAAATTTCAAAATCTGCTTTTTCGTGGGGTTAGTGAGTAGAATAAAGCACATATACGCCACATAAAGAACCTTCTTTACATTAATGTGAGTAACGTAATTTTGTAGCTAGGAAATATTTTGTCGATCAGAGTTCGTGTAACAATCTTTACTTACATCTTTTCAAGTCGTCTTATGACTCTTATGTGTGTTATTCTGTTTTTATTGGTGATAATAAAATAAATATCCCTAATCTGCAAATCATATATACATTTAGGTATCTTTTGGAAACTATCTCGTATTTGCTAGCTTTTCGTAAAACATCGCGCTAGCGCATCATAGAGCGTGTAGCACTGAATGAGATTCGTAACATGCATGATCGAGTTATTTTGCACTCATATAGTCATAACTGAGAATGCCACCGCATTTGTTGAGTGAGGTCAAATCGGGTTAATCCGGACATAAAAAGGTGCCGAACACCTACATCCTTTATAATTCGTTTACTTTCGTATCGGACGACACAAGTGACACAAGTCGAGATCAACCGATTACGTATGAAGTTTGAATTATGAAAATTGAAATACGGTGACACCCTTAGGGTGCAATCTGAGTGGCCGCTGGAACCATGGCGACCGGCGAAGCGTTCAAGGCAAGCAAATGTAAACCTAAGGCTGTGGCCGCTGCTCAGATACCATGAAAGCTCGATGCCGATACCTTTATCGGCACCGTACGCGGCGCCGGTCGCTCGCCAATGAGGCCGTAAGCTAATTGTTTAATCAATCCGTTATACAAATTACTTATCCACAGACAAAGAAGAAGCGCAAGCGATGCGGCGAGTGCATAGGTTGCCAGCGCAAAGACAACTGCGGAGACTGCGCGCCGTGCCGAAACGACAAGAGCCACCAGATATGCAAGCAGAGGCGCTGCGAGAAACTCACGGAGAAGAAGGTTAGTCACATCACTCATTAAATTAATTAATCGGTTTAGGAAAATCTGGATAAGTGCCTGTGTCTCAACTTCATCAAATTATACCAAATGTATGGAAAGTTTAACAGCGTTAAGACTGACCGCGAACATAAAATTCGAGAATGCACGAGGAAATCGTAATTGTCAGTCCGTGCGGAAAGAGAAGTCCCGTAGAATATATGAGTTCCCATACAAACCACGAGACTTCGCTCTCCGCACAAACACATGATTTGAAACAGTCATGTAATACTTATACTAAGACCTTGGCACTTGAAATTAATTCACAGGTTACGATATTTTTTCCGGCCGATCATGTTTCATTCAATAGAAATCTTGAAGTAAAACCTGATGACGCAAGTGCTGTATGACTTATTCAACGTAAGATTTCCATTTGTTTGTTCAATTGCAAAGAATAAAGTTTGTCTGCAGGAAGTATCCATTGTTTAAAAGTATTTCCGTATGATCACGGTATATGAATTTGTGTGATAAACCCAATGAGATCCTTTTATAGTACATTATGATACAAGTGTGCTAAGTTGATCATTACATACGAAGCGATATTGTGCGCACGAACGCATGTGAGTGCGCATAAGGAAGCTGAGCTTATGTAATGATCAAGCACACGCGCATCATACGACGTTTTTCAACACACTTGCGAGGAAATAACAGAATAGTATAATTAATAACTGTTGATAAATACATTAATTGTCAGAATGTTTACAGGATAGAGGTACTTACGAACCTAAGCTAATTAAATTTAACTAACCTTTTTTGTGATGTTATTGAGTATCTGGAACTTTTTTCAAATCATTTCATAAAATTAAAGACTTCACATTTATTGTGCAATAAATTATAGTATTTTTTTCTTACGTATTGCTCACTAGATTTTTATGATGACATTTTACTAGTATGTATCACAATTTTGAAATATATCCAGAGGTTAAATTAACGCTAAAGTTGTCTTCTTATTCACTGAAAATATAATTTGTTTAAATTAAAAAAACACGACGAGAAAAATCTAACACATAAACAATGATTTGAGGTGAACTTATAAATGGCGCGCAATTTTCTTTTTTGGATGTGCGTGCAGCTTGAGGCAAAGGCGCGGACGTATAATGCCAAACAGCCAATATTAAAACAGACAATTCGTATTTAAAACGTAATTTATTGTGTATTACGAGTAATATAAGTAAGTAAGTTGAAATGATTCTTATTCACAATCAGGATTGTATAATTTGTATTCTACTCGTATCGTAAATGTGTATATTTTTAATATATTTACTTTTTTTTACTTTTTTAGAATGTAAAGAGTTAAAAAAAAGTAAAGGTAATACCCGACTAAATTACAACGATTCGTCTGCGTACGTACTACTTGGTACTAGAGTACAAACGTCACTTGATCGGATTATTAAATTATTCCACTAGTTGGATAATTATTTTGAAATGCACGCGTGTTTAATATCTAGGATTATGAGCATAAAAGCGGTGGAATAAGAACCTCGTTACGAGCAGGTGTGTTGAAAATATGATTTCTAATGAAAGGCGTCCTTATGTATAGGCCTAATTATGACATAATTCTGTGCCGATTATTACTAGGTAGGTAACATGAATTGACGCCGTTCAATACCCAACTTTTGCGGTCCATCAAACTTATTGCGAAACCTTACCATTTATTTAACTTGCCTTATTTCAAACGGATTGGGACGAGATTGGCAAACAGTCCTAGGGCATCTTACTTTTAATTTAACTGCTCCGTGTACTTAATAAGTTATTGCGAAAATATATAGGTATACACGAAGCCCCGTTTTTCTACCCAACATAATAAGTCGAATCGAATTCACTTGCTAAGGTCACAGTATAAACACGCTATATTTACCTGCCATTGAGTTATTTCATAATCAGCCGTATACATTTGCCACAAAGCCGCATCGACATTTTATTTTTCCTACTAGTGCTAGCCGAATAAGACGTCAGCAGTAATAAATACAAAATCTAAACTCAAAACAAAGACACTCGTTACCATAAAATCGTAATAAAAAACATAACCGCTGAGTTAATAGCCCGTGAAAAGATCGTTCGTGCTGCTCTTTCGAACCTACTCCATAATCTGTCTCTTTTATTGTTTTTGGTAAAAAAATACATCTATAGGCACCTAGCGACTCATAACAGCAAGGAGAGAATGTGATTCTTTTTTCAAATCCCAAACTTTCCTTTTTCACAATTCAAACGCCCGAAAAAACCGGCCAGTATTTCGTCGAGAAGTTTCCTCCGAAGAAAAAGCGTCGGTACTCCACTTAATTTACGATTATAACTTAACGGCTACGAAGGAAGTTTAGCAAATTAGTTTTAAAACAAGCACCGTAAAGCTTATAGGGGGGCAACCCCCTCCGTAACACCTTTACTTAGCTCACCTAATTACAAATCATCTTGCGAACGAGAATTGTATTAAGTTAATCCGAAAATGTGGAGGTAATTGATAAAGGGCTAAGTGGATTTTAAGACGAGCTCAATCAGAAAGACCGCAGAGTACACATAATCCTAAATGGATTGCAAAATCGACTGTAAGAGCATAGGTTCTTTTTAGGTTGCACATCGCTATAGTAGATTTTGTTTTGACATCCTGCACTATTATTGAAACGAACAATATTATATTTTTGTACTCGTATTAAGTGTATGATATTTCAAACAGTTCTCTAAAATAAATCCCGAATTACGATATATTTTGCAATATTAAGTAGGTGATTCCGCATAAAAGTGAAAAAATAATCTAGCTTGATTCGTGCTTAGGATAATTCGCAGGTAGTAACTTCAATAACGCCAACAAACTGTCCTCAGTTTGGCGAAAATAGATATATACCTACCTCTTAAGTTTTCTCTTGAAAGTAAATTTTAAAAAGAGTATAATAATTTCATAAATACAGATTTGCACTACGGCACCATAAATTTATTTTAACAGAATAAAAAAATAAAACCTTTCCTGCCCTGGATACTGGCCTTTTAATCCATTTCTCAAAGGCCGGGTGCGGCCATTAAGTCTATGATCTTTGACACCTGGCGTTTATCTTTCGTTATCTGTGACTACATTCATTACTCTACTCAAATACGAACGTTCGCCCAATATTTGAGCCAACGTTGAACCGAAATAGGAGTTAAATCACGTGTAGCAATATACAGGTTACTTAACTAATTAAATAAATGATGTGATTTATTTCTTCCTTTTTAGGATTCCGTAGCCAAATGGCAAAAACGGAACCCTTATAGTTTCGTCATGTTCGTCTGTCCGTCCGTCCGTATGTCACAGCCATTTTAATCGTAAACTAGTAGACGTACCTATCTTAAAAATACATTACATATTTTATATAATTTAGGTGTAATTTCGCCTAGTATGTACTCCTTCATTTGCATTATTACTAGTCCTAGATTTTTTCTGGCACGAACATTGATTTGCTTCTAATCATGAGTACCCTGACTTTTAGAACAGAGAGTATGATTTGCGGAAATGTCCTTTATTTCACCTACAGTGAACCTACAATGTGACTTTAAAGTCTAAAAAGAACAGATTTGCCATTGTTTGATTCGCCCTTTCTACTTAGTTTTGTAGTAAAATTGCTAAAAAAAAATATTTTTAGGGGGGCACTCCATACATTTTATATTTACCACATACATGTTGTACTTGCATCAATCGATAGGTCTGTAAAAATAACATTGAGGTTTTTTGAACAATTTTTGATTTAGGGAATATTTTCAGAAATAAACACCCCGAAAGTTTAAAAAACTTTTGAACCGGAAATCCAAAATATATGAAAAAAAATTGAGAAGATACATCTTTGCATATTCTTTCAACGAAAGTGATTTTAAACATTAACGGTTAAAGCGTTTTCGAGTTATCTCCAAATACCTATTCTATAAACATATATACGATTCTGTAGTCCGTCCAAACTAAATAAGAAAAAATATTAACAAAATATCTTTTCTTATTTAGTTTGGACGGACTACGGAACCCTCCATTATGCGCTGTCCGACACTCACTTTGCCGGTTCTTGTTCTTTCTAAAAAGCTATCAATACTTTCAACATGTATATTCTAAGTAAGTCAGGCTGTATGCTACACTTTATTTCAATTTTGAAGCGTGGTTTGGCAAAATGTCCCAACTATTAAAGCGACAGCTGAAATGTCAAAGTGAATTTCACTGATAGTCTGAATAGACACATGCTTCGGTTTTTTTTTAGTTACATTGTGTCTATCACATGTCGCCCTCATCGGCGCACGCGCCGCGCAACAGTTGTCGATGACTCTACAAACTCTACATACAATATGGATTCGTAATTTTACAGTTTTTTTTTACAAAAGATCTTTTATTTCGGCATGTTTAAAGCCTATCACAGAAATGGTGAAATTAGCAGCAAATAATTCAGTTATTTCATTACCTATTTTACAAAATAATACTTAAATCTGATGAGTTTAGATTCAGTGTAAGATAGTTCAGTCTAAGAATTACTGTGACATTTCGCTAAGGTTAACGACAGCTGTACTATCGCTCAAGTCTTACAACATAATAGGCACATGCTCAATACTGATAAAAAAATCTTTTTTTTTCTACATTGTACCTATCACATGTCGGCCACGGCGGCGCGTGCGCACCAGCTGCCCCGTCCTCCAATCAGAACGCACGGCGCGCACACGGACCGCCTTTAGGATTTTTATCGATCGCTACCTACCTATTGTTGGGTAAAGGTGTTTTTCGGTTGATTAAGATTAAATAATAAGTTTGATAGCGTTGTAGCAGTTGGTTGAGATGTAAAATTGTGTAACAAGTACAAAGCTTTTATTTTGGTTAAGGTACGATTAATGAAGGAGTTTAAATCGGAACAATGATCGTGAATTGAGTGGTCATCAATCTATTGTTTTACTCAAAAGATAGTAAGAGGATTTTAATGATGTAATTTTTGTAGAAATATTATCCTTTCCATTAAGGTGCCAACAATAGATTAAGTACATATATGTCCCAGACAAATAAAAAAAAACTTTTGCATTGAGAATAACAAATTCATATACATTATTTTCACAATGGTGTTATCTGTTTATGTTAAAGCCTGCAATAATATTACTGTTTAGCCAAATGGTTGACTGATAGAGAATATATTTGGGCACTAAGCCTGCCACTTGTTTCATATATTTTGTATTGTGCATAGAGATGTGCCATTCTCGAGAACGTTACATTTACTACGGGAAATATTCTCGAGCGGTAACATTACCCATACAAGCCAAACAAATCGAGTAACGTTCTTGAGAATTAATGGTATGGTAATGGCACAAATTTCATTGTGCAACAAAGGATAAATAAATAAACAACTTAATTCCATATTGGTCAAATCCATACTTTACACGGAGAAACAACATTCATAAAAATGAGTCACAACATAGAAACAGAACACTGATTCAATAGAAAGATGAATCACCTTTACTGAAGTTTAGCTGAAATCGTAATTTTCCCAGCAAAAAATAAAGGCTTTCAAATAAAATAGCTTTTAGAAGTTCTAACTAAAACGTTAGGTACTTCTGTGAAATGTTGTTGCCGACTTTTGAACTAAGGAACAGAAGCAAATCAAATTATTTTGTTCAATATTTTTTGATTTGCAATTTTTAAGTAGTTACACTACTATATATAAACGGAGGGTTTGGTCACTTTTTATGAAGGATATGACATCTATTTTAAGGAACAGAAATTACTTAAGTTATAGACTTCAGTTCTCAACAACGGTGTAAGCCTTTTGGAAAATTATCTAGTGTGGTTTTGGTCTTCCGTCTGTGTGAACATGTTCCTTAAATAAGGAAACTATAAGGAAACTGTCGATTTCATTTGTACTACAATATTACTTGTTTGGTTACTTGTCTCGCATCAAACAACTTATTCGACGGTGATAGATCTCAACTCAAATATAAATATTTTCGGTTACATTTCACCTTGAGACTTCGTTCTTTTATGTCTCAGAAAGATAATTCTCGTAAGTAAATAATAGCAAGCCATGTACACAAATGGGCGAGCGCCAAAAAGTGTCTCGCAAATGAATAACGCTTTCCTCAGCCGTACAAACAGTCTAGTATTAAACATTACTAACAAACTTGTCCATAAATCTCCGTTTATCGTCCATTTTAATTGCTTTTTTGTTTTCTCGAATATTCCGCGTACCTACAGTTTAATCGACATTCTTTTTCGGCACCGATTTATGACACAGAAATATGTCGCCATCTTGAAATTAAAACGAATTTATTGTTGTGATTGCAATTTGATTATGGTTTACGACTTTTATTATTCCATTTCCAGCGCTGTAATTTGGTTGAGACAATGTCTTGGGAGTACTTTTTTTTGCTTAACTTATTTATAGTTGTGAGCTCCACATAATTTTGACTTTAGTAGGCACGTCTTCTTTCATTTAAAAATAGCAAAAAATATACTTACATATAGCGCTTAGCACGCTTTATTCAAACACAAGTGATTTAAATTCATTAACAAGTCCATTGTTTAAGTGTCAATTCCAAATCGCCAACCTCTAAATTAAATATATAAATTGATTCCGTCCACGATTATACTTATTAGTATAAAATAGAGTACGTAGAGTCAAGTACTAAACGTAAAAGCTAGTCATTAATTGCTACCGTTCGGAGAAGAACGGTTTCCGTGTCGTTTTTGATGCAAAAGTGCCCATAACGCTCGCGGCATTACCGCGCTGGATAGCTGTGGACAGCCTTTGCACCAGAAACTCGGAGCGGGGGTTCTCTCCGTTTTGCCTAAGCCGGTGGTCTAATGTTGCGCACAAAACTTTTTGGCCGTTCCAGCCGCGCGCGCGAGGGACTTTTGAACTATGTCGTTGAAGGCATAACGACGCGGGTGCCTACCAGTGCACCTCCGGAAGCTCAGAGCGTGATGGCCGTTAGCCCCCACGATTGTACCGTAAATGCATATATGAGGTTGACATACATCGCAGCCCAGGCGGAGAGCAACGGACACCTGCAATGAGTCACCGTCGAGTAGAGGGAGGAGACGGGAACGCATGCAGCCATGCCCCCGATTCTGATTGCGACACTGCCAGAAGTCTTGCCCGGTCCGCTCCCACGGCATGCCCAATAAGGCCGTTCAGCGTCGCCTTAAAACCTACGCCATCCCAGGCGCGCTGAACCTTGGGGTTTTCTAGCACGGTTGCACCAGGATTGAGCGCCAACCAGCTCTTGAGGGAGCTCAAACCGTAAATGCATATATGAGGTTGACATACATCGCAGCCCAGGCGGAGAGCAACGGACACCTGCAATGAGTCACCGTCGAGTAGAGGGAGGAGACGGGAACGCATGCAGCCATGCCCCGGATTCTGATTGCGACACTGCCAGAAGTCTTGCCCGGTCCGCTCCCACGGCATGCCCAATAAGGCCGTTCAGCGTCGCCTTAAAACCTACGCCATCCCAGGCGCGCTGAACCTTGGGGTTTTCTAGCACGGTTGCACCAGGATTGAGCGCCAACCAGCTCTTGAGGGAGCTCAACGCATCAGACGCGTAAGGTCGGAAAGGAATGCTCGCTCTGTCCCCATATAAGGACAAAATATTAGCAACAAGGTCCGCTACCCCATGGGCCGAAGAAGGCCTACGTCCTGTATACGCCGCACACCAATGCCTGTATACGCCGCACACCAATGCCTTGCGTCCATTGGTCATCGCTGAGAGAGACGTTTACAACTGACTCGATGGTGGATTTAATGGCCTCGTCGAAAGAAATTATTTCGCCCGAGAAAGACCAAGCTAGGTCAAGCACTTCTGTATTAGGACCAGAGCTATGTGCGGACTTGAGACGCTCGCCGGCGAGCAGAAGGAGATCCATACGAGTCTGAAGCGCTTCCGGAACCGCAGATAGATAAATCGGAGCACCCAGCAAACAAAAAGAGTTGGTATAATACCCCCATAATACCCCTAAATTGAGTGACAAACATTTCGAAAAAGGAATTAAGAACTGGCCGGTTGGCCGATATATCACTGTCAGGCAAAAAATTCGAACGTGGAACCACGTGAGTCCACCCAGTGGGCCGCGCGATTATAACGGTCGGCGGGAGTTTACACTTTTGATTTTTTCTTTTTTCCCGCACGTGCCGCCAATTCAGCCGGCAGATGTTACCGGTTCTCGCCGGTTCTCGCCGGTTTTTGTGCTATCAGCTGATGTAACGTAACGGGTAGGTCATTAATGAATAATGATGCATCTTGCATGCATGACTGCCAACTATTACGTATAACAAGAATTTTGTAATTGATTTTTTGTTTCTGTTCTGGAACCATTACGTGAGATTATTTAAATCTATATATGTACAGAATTGATTAGCTGGCATTGTATTTAAGTTTTATGACTTATTGCTTTAAATATTTTGTGTAGGCAAAAGAAAAAGAGTTAGATGATTTTTTGTGAAACGTAATTGTCGATTATGTAGTAAACGCAAGAACAAATACCTTAATTAAACTCTATTAGGTATAAGTACTTCTGATCCTAGTACAGTCACCTAAAATACATATTATCTTTCTCAAAGAAGGCAGCAACAATATCTCAGACCATCTTATTTGTAAGGCCATAAGAGTGTATCACACATTTTTGCGGCCTTCGTAGAGGAAGATACTATTGCAGGTGACTGTACATATTGATACTGAATAATGTTAAAACTAAGTTTTTTTAGCCTTCTAGACGTTGCCTAAGGAGTATTTGCTACTAATTAAAGTTAATTTAATTAATAGGATCTTAAATGGGCCGCGACAATACGTAGAGTTACCTAGATAAAGATTAGTACTGTCAACAAAACCATGTTTTTCCCCAAACCTTACGCCGTCTACCAACGTCATGATACTAAAACTAAAGGCTTATGCATTAACACAAAGCTTTGAGCCGTGCATTAGATTTTTATTTTTGCACCACATATTATTTAGAATTTAGTAGTTTTCCCGCATTTTGCTGTGCATTTACTCATTGTGCAGTTAGTTTAGTTTTACTTCGTGTTTCTAAATGGCTTTTAGCTTTCAACGGTAAAAGGTAAATTTACATTGTTTAGTTTGCATGTTACAAATGTTAGTTAGTTATTTAGTTTGTTTATACAGAATACAATAAGTAAGTAATGTTACAAAATGAATTGATAAGTAATAATTAAATTTGGGATGTTGCAATTAATTGTGACTGTCGTCGATCGAAGAATGTCGTCTTTCTATAGCAAAATTTTAAGCTCTTGTACTAATCTTAGTATTATACTTACTTAGATAAATAAAATTACAGGTAATTTTTTCTTTGTGGGGAAAATCTAAAACAATGCCCACTGAGACGTCCAATCAACAACATCATTTGATGTAAGACATGGCTTAAAAAAGTAATCGTAACAATGGCGTCGTTTACTAATCTTACTGTTCAATTTAATTTAAATGCAATCGTCATCATTAACAATTATCTTCTAAAAACTCTATTAAATAAAGTATCTACGAAAAAGTTAAGAAATAATAGTTAAACTTTTTTCACACCGGATTAGGACGCGACGGCAGCTGCGTGGACTTTTTCTTACTCATTTCTTAACGCAAAGTGGAAGTACTTCCACTCGGTAAAAAAACAGATTCAAATGATAAATAACAAAACAAATAGTTTTGAACTGAAAAAATAATATATTCAACGTAAGCACAGCATACCTGTTTTAAAAGCATGACCGCGATATGCCTGCATCAAAAGGACCATTGTCGGTGGATAATAAAAATTTAAATAGAAGAATTAAAGCTGTGTTCGTTAAAAAACCGTTCATATAACCGGTTCTTAGCATCTGCATTAATTTAAACGTTCCTATTTTAAAATCTGATAGTGTGACTTTTTTTTAAAACGTCTGAATATTCATCTTTCCAGCCAGTTGCAAACTCCGAGCGGACGAGCGACAAATCAATACTTTTTCTGAGCAAAGACTACCCCAATGCACGCAACTAATTCATACAGCCTAGAACACGATATAAATAACTCTATCTACACACATTACCGACCTCTTTTCTACAGTCACACACACATGCGCAGACAGGTCGACCAATAGCGTCCCAGTTTTATAGTGCATGTGAAGTGCCTGTCCAAGTGTGTGTAAGTGCGTAAGGGGTGCGTTGATGCACCCCTTACTATAACGATACGAAATCGAAGGCGATGCATTTTATTTTCTAGCTTTCGCGCCCACGATTTTACTATATTATTTTGCACCCCTATAATCTTAGAATAATTTATGGTTTGCAATAAACTCATTGGAAATATAACCACACTTTATTCCGGCAAAATAAATCTTTAGATTTATAATATAACTCATACTCAAAGGAACCTTTACACTGTTTTAAACAAGTTTCAAGATACTTTAACAATAGGTATAATTAAATGTGCCTTGGGGTTTAAGCTATTTAAGGAATATCTACGCGAGTATCTATATACTATACAACTAAACCTGAATACCAATACTCTCATTCCTATACTATTACTGTTATTAAAATACATAATCGGAAATCCTGTTCAATATTTCTCTTTGTGTACTATTTCTTAAATAGAAAATCCTAGTTAAATAAATCCGCAGCAAAATCCTTCTCTATGCACGTACAACCATTAGATTTCAAGCTGTGTGCGTGCTAGGGGTGCGTTCAGAAGCAGCGCGGCGGTAAAATCGAGCGTGCCCACGCATTCACTTCCGAGCCCCGAGCGCTTAACGCATCTCTAATTACTGCCTTCAAGAGTTTTTAACACATTTTTTTTCTAAAGGTACGTGGGCCTAGGATTTTCTAAGCTGCCAGTGTTTATGCAGGGATTCAGGGTTCAATAACGCTCGAGTCTGTCCGGAAAGATATAATGTATGAGCTCCCATATAAACCACGACACTTTTCTTTCCGAACCAGCGCTATCCCTAGTTTAATCTTTTCTCATCACGGGTATATAAGATCAAGACAATTATCAAATTAAAATGCTTAGTAACATTACAATAATGACATTGCATTTCACATTACGACTCATAATAAATTACTTTTACAGCTCCCAGGACAATACCCTATTTCCCGGAGAATTCCCTGGCGAAATAGATTGATGGGCAAACGCAATGGCAGGTGGACCGCGACCCTTAAACATACATATTGTGTAATTTACTTACTTAAAACACTATTATGCAACTGCTTACAAGAATGAAAACAATTTTATGTACGTTGGTTATATTATAAAATCTATTAAGAATATCGTTAATGAAAAAAGAACATCACTGCTTCTAGGTACTACATATATAACTCAATTCATGAAAGCTAGAAAGAAATTTGTATTAAACTGCCAACATATAACAGTTTCATTGAGATTCGGTGCCAAGGCTTTGTGTTGTGCGTTGTCCATCTAAATATACCTATATGTACGTGTAAGTAGAAATTCAACATAAACCAGCCTTCTATTCTTTAACAGACACTAAGCAGTGATGTCTTGTGCTCTATTTTTTTTTTTAATTATGTTTACTAACACCGATATGCTAACAATTAGAAGCCCTCACCTACTGAAACCTCCCCCGTAAAAAACTAAACCTAACCTAAATTAAGCGCTCCACTAGTTCCCACACAGCCGAGTTGCCAGGAAACAAAATAGGTTTTGAAAGTAAATCATCTAGAAATGCGTGGCTCAGTAGCTCTCTATAAATGGCCGTGCCTACGCAACTAGCAGTTCAGAACATGCGCTTCATTACGCTCGCCGGCGCAGCGTAAGTTCTCATTCTGCATGTTTGAACATGTTACATATTTTAATAATTTACAAGGTTAGGAGTAAATCTAACAGAAATGCACTTGTATGTAAGTAAATAACACATTCTAGAAACAAGATGTCAACCCCTAAAACTCGATTAAAAATTCTGAAAACATATGTAGGTATATTAATAATTTTAAACAAAAAAGAACCGACTTCATTTAGACTCCACCTTTCCAAAAGGAAATGCTCGAGCTACTGAAAATATATTTAAATCACTATATGTGTGCCTATTTTACCCTCGATTTCTCATGGATTCCATCATCAGATCCTGACCTGGTAACAATGGGACGAACGGTGAAGTATACGCTTTTAAAAACAAAAAGAATTCTCCAAATCGGTTCAGCCGTCTTCGATTAATCGGTGAACATACATAAACAAAGATCCCGAAGAATTGAGAACCTCCTATTTCGAAATCTTGAAGTCTGTTGAAAATAAGATTCAACGTTTTCTGTTAGTTTAAACTTGATGAATATAAAATATCATCATTAATTAGGTCAACGCGTGTCGTTCAACATAACATTTTCTCCATTAATGTGCTATTCAGGTGCTATTGCAGCCTAAAGGATTGTTTTGTAATTGTTTTCTTGTTTTCTTTTTGCGTTGTACCTAAACAAATCCTAACCCCACGCACAGCCTTCCTTATGTCTTCTACCTTATTTACCTAGCTCAATTAGCAGCTCATGCCTATGTGTTCCACCCCGTGTGTGCACAACTTAAGTGCCTGTAGGGAGCACGCGTAACCTACAAATCTGCTGTAGGCCATTGTGACGTGTACGACCTGCTTTTTAAAAAGAATAAGATTTATCTACGGAATTTATCTTTTTAATTCAGAAATTGAAACAGGGGGCCGTATTCTAACTTTAAAACACGTATTGACACGATCCTACTTCAATACAGCGAGCCCCTACCCTTTGAATCAGAAATACCAGAATTTACCACAGGAGACGTGACATCCCTAAGAAATGTTGTGTCCCAAAAGTTGTAGTGAAAATTACTACAAGTCTATCTATACTACTCTTTGATTCAGTCATAGCTGTCAACCGCCAAATATGGCGCACAAAATTTGTTATAGATGACACATCTAGTAGAATACATAATAAATCAATGGAATTTGCTTGAAATTTATTCCGATACAACTCCAATACAACAAAATATGTTTGAAAAAGATTGTGTTTTCAACCGACTTCAAGATTTCGAAGGAGGAGGTTAGTACAGTACGCGAACAGTTTTGAGCTTCGATAACTCAAAGTGCGATTTTCTTTTTTAGTTAGAATTATAGCAAAAAATATTTTCTAACAGTTTTTGACGTCGCGCTACGAGTAGGTATTATATAAGTAGATATTTGTTAATAACAACAAGAAAATATTATACAAGATATATTTTCCTTTACCATACTATTTCATTCAACTATTTCAACATCATCTGTCATTTTATAACAGTTTGGTCAATAGATTATGTGAGCATAATCGAAAACAATTTGTCAAAATATAAGTGACCTTGAATTCTAAACGAATTACAAATGGCTAAGACGACATATACTCTTGACAAAACCGTTATAAAATATTAAGTTATGTTGCAATAGTAAAAAGCGATAGCCTGGTGGAGAAACTTACATAATCTTTTCTATGTGTAGCAAACCTACCTAGCGCAATGCTAACAATTGTTAGAAAATATTTTTTATTATTAGTACTTAACGTATTCTAACAGGTCACAAAATAAAATCGGACTTGTGATTTACGTCATTTTTAACCGACTTCATTTTCATAGAAGGAGGAGGTTCTGTATTCGGTTTGGGCTTTTTTTTTTATGTATGTTCACCGATTACTCCGAGACGCGTAGGCCGATTTGAATAATTCTTTTTTTATTTGAAAGGATATACTTCCAAGGTGGTCCCATATTAATCTGGTGCTGTTCTGATGATGGGATCTATGAGGAATTGAGGGAACTCCTCAATTTTTAAAGGCACATGTATGGTGATTTGGGTGTTTCCTTAAGCAACTCGAGAGTTTTCTCTCGAAAACCACCAATTTGATGAAGTGGACCTGATAATGATGATTGTTTTGATGATAATGATGATGATTTTTTTTAATGTAGGATGTTCAGCGATTACTCCGAGACCCGTGGTCCGATTTGAATAATTATTTTTATGTTTGAAAGGATGTACTTCCAAGGTGGTCCCAAATTAATCTGGTGCTGTTCTGATGATGGAATCCACGAGGAATTGAGGGAACTCCTCAATCTCTAAAGGCACATGTATGGCGATTTGAGTGTTTTCTTAAGCAACTCAAGCAGTTCCTCTCGAAAACCAACTATTTGATGGAACGGACCTAATGATAAAGACCACATATGACATGTGGAACTTTCCTTAGTTTAAGCGGGTGTATTATGAACTTTTTCTTATACGTCTATACCGATTATTCCGAGACCCGTTGTCCGATTTGAGTAATATTTTTATTGTTTATAAAGAGTTACCTCGAAAGTAGCGGACTAATTTGGTTGGACCTGATGATGGGAATCCATGAGGGATTGAGGGAACTCTTCAATTTTAAAAGGCTCATGTATGGTGATTTGAGTGTATGTTTAAGCAACTCGAGTGTTTCCTCTCGAGAACTACCAATTAGATGGAGATGACCCGATAATGAAAACCGCAGATGACATGTGGAGTCCCTTCCATAAATAGCTATTTGAATTGGGTAAACATTGTGTGAAAGAAGGAAGCAAATTTAGTTTATGTCCAAAGAGCTGATTTCATCCCGAGAAAGCGTAGCAAAAGATTCTACTAATTTATAAGCATGAGCGTAGCGAGGGCGTTTAAGGCACGAGGTGCAAAGTTAATAACGTCAATCTCGTGTGGCACATACAACTCTTCACCTCAGCCTTCACACCGACTACATCTGCATCGCTGACGGACTGCACCGCGCACCCTCGGGTTTTGATTTCCACCTCAATGAGACTAGTGATACCTATTACGAATATTTTATTTTGTATGCGTCCTAAACGCGGGGGGTGGTACAGTCGACTACAAGGAGATGTATCCACTTTTGGACCATATTACAACGCAATAAGGTGAAAAAGTGGATACATCTCTTTGTATTTGACTGTACATTATTAACCGACTTCAATTTCATAGAAGGAGGAGGTCTGTATTCGGTTTGGGCTTTTTTTATGTATGTTCACCGATTACTCCGAGACGCGTAGGCCGATTTTAATAATTCTTTTTTGTTTGAAAGGGTCTACTTCCAAGATGGTCCCATTATTAATCTGGTGCTGTCCTGATGATGGGATCTATGAGGAATTGAGGGAACTCCTCAATTTATAACGGCATATGTATGGTGATTTGGGTGTTTTCTTAAGCAACCCCCAATTTGATGATGTGGACCTCATGATGATGGTTGTTTTGATGATAATGATGATGATTTTTTTTTAATGTAGGATGTTCAGCGATTACTCCGACACCCGTGGTCCGATTTGAGGAATTCTTTTTTGTTTGAAAGGAACTACCTTTAAGATAGTTCCACATTAATCTGGTGCTGTTCTGATGATGGGATCCATGAGGAATTGAGGGATCTCCTCAATTTTTAAAGGCACATGTATGGTGATTTGTTTGTTTTTTTAAGCAACTCAAGCATTTCCTCTCGAAAACCACTAATTTGATGGAGTGGACCTTATGATGAAGACCACATATGATATGTGGAACTTTCCTTACATTGAGTAGGTATTATGAACTTTTTGTTATATATCTTTTTTTTATTTGCCGTCTTTTTCTGATTATTGACAAAGTAGACGTGTATCAGAATATATAGACATGGGTACCACATTTCATCAAAATTGGATTAGTGGTTTAGACGTGAAAATGTAACAGATAGATTCACATTCACCTTTGCAATGTAAATAGGTATCGATATGTTTTGTGATTTTCAGACTTGAAGCTGATTTGACCGGTATTGTAACTTTTTGGCTTGGCACCGACTTCAAACATATCAGTTTGTAACGCATATAAATAATATAATAATTTATTTTATACTTTTTGAAGTCGGTTTATCTTTTTTTTGTAAAAAGATTTTATTATAGGTTAAAAAGGCGTTCCCGTACTCCACTAGGTTATCAATTCGTCGGGATCTTTGTTTTCTTTTTTGCTATTTTTGTTGTATGTGATATGTTTACTAATTATTCGAAGACGGCTGGACCGATTTGGAAAATTCTTTTTTTGTTTCAAACAGTATACTTCACAGTTGATCCCATTGTAGCCAGGTCAGGATCTGATGATGGGATCCTGGAGAAATCGAGGGAACTCTTCTACTATTATAGGCACACCCACAGGGATTTGAGTATTTTTACAGCAGCTCGAGCATTTGCTGTTGGAAAGGTGGATGCTAAGTGAAGTCGGTTCTTTTTTGTTTAAAATTATTAATATATTGTTTATGTATTTTAAAATTAGAATACGGCACAGGGACTGCTCCCAAACATGTCATACTGATGTAATGTTTGCCGTGTGGTAGTAGTATGTAATATTTAAGTGCGAGCTATAAAGCTAATATAATATACATATAAATGTATTTGTACATATTATAGGTATGCCCTTATTTACCTTGTTTTATTTTGACGGAGACACTGCAGAAAGAATATTAACGTAGACAATCAGTAATCCTAAAGAAAACTAAATAAACACATCAAAAATAAATATATAGGAAGCTGCTATCACAACACAGCAAGTATGCTGTGTTTTGATAAATCAAGACACGTAGGTACTCGTTTTCTTTAAGAAAGTCTGTGAAACAGTCTCTGCAAACAATGCCATCCTATACCTAATATGTTTCGTATTTTTCTCGTTGGCTCATGTAGCATACATTTAAAACATAAAAATTGAAGGTTATTATCCGTTCAAGTAGGCATCAGTAGATTCCGATACAGTTTCCGTACAATATTCCCGTTTATTTTCATACACAAGCGAGTGATTGCGGCTCTCATCGAACAATCAAAGGCAGGCTAACGACCTCCAGGCCACCCTTCAGCGGCCAGTTTCAGCAGACCTCTGGATCAAACTCGGGCCTGAAGTGGCGTTTGTGCGTTACTGATAGTCGCACATTTTTGACGTTTGTTACTTTAATTTATACTTATTTATTTTTGCTGTGTGTTTACATAACCAATTTATAGTATTGAAACGACTCCAGCAAGTTCTGAAGCAACGTTCACAGCAACAGTAAAGCGGAAATTGCTTTTGTGTGTCGTTTTAGGTTTTTTTTAATTAAAATCGTCCTTAATTATATTTGCTGTAAGGGATAAATACTTAATGTTAGACATAAACGTGACCATGCTTATTGCATATTTAAGATGAATTTTCATTAATTTTAAATATGCACTTTACTATATAGTAAATATGCACTTATATACTTTTTATCGAGAAAGTTGTTTTTGGCATACTTTCCTACATGTCGTTTGTTATCAAAATTACTTCATTTAACCGAATAGACATTTTAGTTACTTGGACTATTTCCTTAATATGGCCAGAAGATTGAGCTTAAAATTAACAGAAAAATGAGGAAATTGAGAAAGTCCATTAAAAGTATGAATATTACTGCGTCGCCGAAACATGTCAGCTGACTATTGCTACTGACAAAAGTTTAATTTGCCTGACTACTTGTATATAAACCCAGTTTTTCATGAATAGCATGTGCTACGCTATATATTGTTCTATTAGTAGGGGTTGTAGCGAGGCCAGGCTGCGCTGGGAGGGGTCGCAAGTTGGTTATTGTGTGACCCACGCACTGATAGGTAAATTGCAGTTTTTTATGCACCGATGTAGGCTACGAGGGAGATACGGTAAACGAGGTAAATAGAGATGCGTCAGCTTTTTATGCGCGCAATTAGTGCTTCGAGAAAATAGGGTTTAATGGAGGATAAATAAGGGATTAAGTGGGTATAGAAAGGCGGTATATATACATACTTACAGATTATACAGTATTATTTGTTTTGTAATGTAGAGTTGTTTATGATTTAAGAACATTACCGAGTTGGTAAAAAGTATAACCAATCAAAGGGTAAAATCGGGGTCGTGTAGCAAGCGAACTAGACATGATACATAATCAAAAGATGAAACTTATGATGTTATTCATATTTTTTTAGTCACTAATATTGATAATTATTTTTCAGACGATAAGTGGAAAAAATAAATTTGACGTACAATTTGGTTACCCTACTCAATGTGATGTCTCGACGTTTTTCATACAGCCTATGTCACAACTAATAGTGACCATGATTTCCTTAGTAAAGGATTATTTTAAAATAAGAATAATTAAATTCATTCTGTTTTGATCAAATACTATCATATGATAATGGTGATCAGTTACAGAGTCAGAAAAATGGTTCAGGACCACGATTAAAATTATACTCTGTAAAATATACTAAAAGTAATGTGATAGACGATAGATTCTTTCAGTTCATTAGTCAATTTGTAAACGATACTTATTCAAGACATAGTAACTTTAAAACAACCATGTCAAAATAAAAGAAGTCTTGCTCGTTTTATAATAACAAAGTTGTGATTACAGAGAATTTCTACAAGTTTACAAAGCGATATTGTCGCCGTGACTTGCTATCGCAAAATATTTCAAAGTTAACGTAAAGTTATACTTGAGTACTAAACTTTCTTACTAAAGTTATGTTAGACTTTAAAATAATTACGGCTTAGAGATGGAATGTGAAACTTAACGTTATATTTTTTTTTTGCGACTTGAGTTACATTTTGAATAAATATGTATAATAACTACACTATATTAGATAATTTTAAGTTTACCATACTTTTGCAATGTGTATAATTTTGCATTGATCCGGGCATTTGTATTATATATTTCGATCACCAAAATAGCTACCTCAGACAGTTTTCCATATAACTAATACACTCGAAAGTGACGCACCTAAAAACATTACTGATGTATCCTTATTCGTTTGAACAAATTCAAATATCCCTCAGAACACCACGCAATCTATAAACCAATATTCTCACGGTAATCGTAATTAAGTGACAACAGTAACGCGAGCCCGGCGGGAACGGTAAATCATAATTTACGGTTCGGCACCGGTTTTCGAACGTCGCCCGCTTCCGTCGACTACTGCGGATACACCTTTATTTGATTTACGCGCCGCTTTTTATTGAGCACGAATGTTACTGGCTGAAAATAATGTATTTAAAAAAAAAATATACGTTAGCTGTGTACGTATACGTACGCTTATAAATTAAAAAAAATAACAATCGAGCAAATTATCAACAAATTTAACGACACATTAAAGTCATTTTTTTATTTACAACTCGCATTCAATTTATTTGTATTTTAGTATTTATGTCTATCTATCTATTATATATATATATATCGTCGCCTAGTTCCCACAACACCAGCCTTTTTGAGCTTACTGAGGTTGATTTGTGTAAGATTGTCCCATAATATTTATGTATTTATTTCATTTGCCCAAAGCATACCTACATAGAATTATTAAATTATCGTTACAATGGAAATGTTTGAAGCACTTTTTACTATCCACGGTAAAGTTTTACATCGCAGTAATTTGACACACATCTGTCGCGTCATTATTGTCTACGCGTCATCTGCGCGCGCAATGCATCCTGTAGCATTCAGCTGCGCTACAAACGCATATGCGACTAAATTGTAGTAAATAATATCTGCTAAATATTCACTTGATTTTGTATTGTCGTTTGGCATTTCTCTTTTTAATTTATTTATAGTTTATGTTTTTAATTTAAGTTTTTTTTGACGGAAATATTTAGATGTAAATACTCCAGCCGACAGGATTGTTGCCATTTTTTCTGCGATCACGTCATGATCACTTTCACACTTAACGTGACACAGCTGTATGGCGATATTTTATAGTCGATAAAAATCTGTACATGTAAGATTATAAGGTTCCATTTATTTTAAGATAATGCTTTGGTAAAAACTAAAACTGTAACTGGCAACTGTCATAAAACATCATACTTACTTTGTAAATTACTGAAATTCTTTTTCAATCTAATTGATATGATTTATAATAACCAGCCAGTTGCATACAAAATGAACAGCTAAGTAAATCGTTCTCAATGCACGATCCATCACTGGAACTTGCTTGCATTTATTAATTTTTGACATTAAAATGCCGGCCATCTTGAATTGGAGCAGCTGTTAGGGGTTGTTGACCTCTTTTTTATGGCACGCTCAGGTAGAGCTCGAGCCATAGAAATTGGATGTCTTTTTGTGCGTATGTGCATTTTGTGTGAATAAAAGGTTAAAAATAAATTCAAAACTGTAATCCTGCTTGCATTATATATGTTTTTTTTTTTTATAATTAAGTCGCGTATTCAGTTAACTGTTTTATAGATTTTCATGTTCAGGGTTTCTTGAACTTGATATGTATAATATAATGCACAATGTGCATCATATTATACATAACAAGTTACTATTCTCTCAAAATGTCAGTTCAGTAGTCCGTCAAAGGTTATATAAACGGGACTCGCTAAGGTCGACAAGCCAGTCTCCATTCCTGTATTAATAGGAATACTTAACATACAAAAACGTTTTCTCAATACAATGTTTCGTATGACACTTTTATAATATGATATGATAAAATGATATCAGATTTGACAGATTTGCCGTGTAGGTTTTTGCGCCAAAAAGAATTTGAATTGAAAACTATCTCAATCCCAAACTTATATAGATGTCATATACAAAGGAAAAAGTGACCTAGGCCTCCAAATAAACAAACAAAATACTTATTGTATTTGTTCTTCAGTCTTATCTCAATTCCATTAACTACACAAATCGTAAGTGTAACTTTTAGCAAATACTCTACCTTCTCGCTCGATTTACCTTATTCAATGAAGTTGTTATTTTAAATAATGTAACTATTTATTCGTTTATGCGCCAATGCCATGTGTTATTCAACAACTTAATAACCTTTCCGAGTAAACAATACTTACATAAATCGAGTGAGTGCAACAGCAGTTGGACGGTATTATTATTGTAAAAAAATGGTGCATGCACAGGTTGCTTTGGAATTTCTTGATAGGTCAGAGCTTAACTTTGCAACTTTATAAAATTGAGAAACGAATGGTACTTTTTAGGGTTCCGTAGTCAACTAGGAACCCTTATAGTTTCGCCATGTCTGCCCGTCCGTCCGTCCGTCCGTCCGTCCGCGGATAATCTCAGTGACCATTAGCACTAGAAAGCTGAAATTTGGTACTAATATGTATATCAATCACGCCGACAAAGTGGTAAAATAAAAAGTGGAAAAAATATTTTATTAGGGTACCTCCCCTGTACGTAAAGTGGGGAGTGATTTTTTTTTTCATTTCAACCCTAACGTGTGATATATTGTTGGATAGGTATTTAAAAATGAATAGGGGTTTACTAAAATCATTTTTTGATAATGTAAATATTTTCGGAAATAATCGCTCCAGAAGTAAAAAAAAATGTGTCCCCCCCCCCCTAACTTTTGAACCATAAGTTTTAAAAATATGAAAAAAATCTGAAAAGTAAACCTTTATAAAAACTTTCTAGGAAAATTATTTTGAACTTGATAGGTTGAATAGTTTTTGAAAAAAAAAATACAAAATTATTTCTGAACTAAGTTTGTAATTTAACCGTATAAGCAGGTGTGTATTGTACCTGTAATTTCTACAAAATTACAATGAAAAGACTTGCTTTCAAATAAAGTAAAAACGGTGAAAATCGGTTCACGCAATAAAGAATTATCCCATAAAAATCATCTTCCATACTTTAAGCTCGCGCGCAATAGTTTACTTAATTTACCGATAGATGTCGCTGTACGTAGAACGCTCATATCATATCCTACATGGCGGTGTTATTTTAACTCTTAAGTGGGGACACTGTGACGGACGAAAAACTACGGAACCCTACACTGAGCGTGGCCCGCTCTTGGCCGGTTTTGTTAATTATGTTCAATTTGGTTTCATTGTCTAACTCATTTAATTACTTACTTAAATAACCAACCTCTTACAAGAAATGTCATGTATATGAAATTTTCATGTGCCTTTGCATAAACCATTTTACAGTTATATAATATAGATACTAGTATTATTAAACTACAATACAATAAATATTCTTTATTATTCACAAAAGGAGAAACTAGCTTATAATGAATAATTAGAGTGGGAGACAAAAGGCGGTCTATTTGCTAAAAAGCGATAGCTAAACTCATATTTCCGCCTTATAAATATAGATTCTAATCGTCAAGTAAAAAAAAATATCCTAATTAGACTGACGCTCTTTATATACCTAAAAACTCATAGGTAGTTAATTTAATACTTTATACCATAAATAGTCACTTTAATTAGTCATTTTGTTATTTAAATATTGTTGTTATGAACGCTCGCTCATTACAACCTGGCATGTGACATTCCTAAAACGTTAGATCGTAAAAAAAGTTAAGCTATGACTAGTTTTTGCGAGCAGCCTATAGATAATATTTTTTTAACAAGATTCCAGTTGGCAACACATTAGCGACACGTGTCTATGGGCGGGCTGACCACTTACCGTTACAGGAGGGGAGCTTCGCATCATAAAAAAACAAAACAAATTGACGATGACACCGTAAAGAATTTCCATTTTATCCGTGCAGTACATTTTTTAAAGAATTTATTAGTTCGTCAGCTTGTCTTGTACAATTAGGTGCTACTTTTTCTGAATTGAATTGAGCTTCCCTGTTTTTCTTCTTCTGTTTTTAATCTACGGCGTTGTTTAGGAAGGTTTCACAAAATATGTCTATATGAATATTTTTTTTAAAGAAAGTGCTATTTTTTATTTCATTGGTATATCGTTGATTATATAGCGCTGGTAGCCTGGCGGTTAGACGTCCGACTTTCAATCCGGAGGTCTGGGGTCAAACCCCAGGTCGTGCCAATGAGTTTTTCTGAACTTATGTACGAAATATAATTTGATATTTATAATACCATTTGCTTTTCGTTGAATGAAAACATCGTGAGGAACCTGCATAAATCCGCGAAGAAATCCAAAGGTGTATATGAAGTCCCCAACCCGCTTTTGGCCAGCGTGGTGACTACACTGACTCTAGCCCGATAGTGGTAGCCGTACAAGCCCAATTTCAAAGAAAAACCGCAAATCGATCTACAGTTTAGCCGTTTGGCACACGCATACTAGAGGTCAAAACACATTTTTTGACCCGCAGTTCTTAAAAAAAATCCCTTCGGAGGGGAGTGCCGAGACATTTTTTATTAGTATGGAAAAAAAAACTTTTTTTTTTCAGAAACCTATCGTGTGTGGTATCTTATGAAAGGGCATTTTGAGGCGATTGTAAAACTATAGTTTTACAATCGCCTCAAAATGCCACATGTGGTATACCACATCAAAATGCCACATGTGGTATACCACATCATTACATTTCAGCCATTTTTTTTTAATTAACACAAAAATAATTTATGAAACATACCAAGTTTGGGCTCCTCCAGATACGATATGGCTGGTTTTTTTTGTACAATATACCACAAATGATACGTGATATCCTCATATCTAACCTAAAGAAAGCAATTTTGAAAATAATTTCATTAGGTTTTTTTTTTAATTTTTCAATATTACAAAGTGGCGGAGTTCTATTTCAATACCTATTTTACGAGACGTATAAAACTGTACTGCAGATACGGTACATATTAATCATAAAATGATACGTAGTATCCATATATCCAACGGGAAATACCTCTTTAACCATTTAACTGCGTCTTTTCATCAGTTGGTATAGTTTTTGTGGTAGATACTGACTTAAAAAGTGACTGAAAGTTGAATTAAAGATGTTTATTCCTGTTGTTTTTTATCTTAACGGGTGATAACAAAAAAATGAGAATTCTTTCAGAGGCGAAAAAAAAAATCTTCTCTGCCTTTTTTTGAGTTTTGGATGTTCTTAGGCAATTCACACATAATAGTTTTTTACAAAACCATCAATGGACATAAGAATAGGGCCCGTGGTCAGCTGTTCGTCAAAGTTCAGACACAATGTCCGAACAAGATCGTTGGACGGCATGTTTTTCCCTTTTGTGCACATATGACCTTGATCCCTTTTATCAACTGGGTAAAATTTTCAGCTCTCCGATTGTTTAAATACTAAGTTACGACATGACTAAAAATATTTTGCATCCAGCCACATTGTGAAAAAAATTTGAGGTATCGGATTTTCACTCGACGTCTAAAATTAATGATTTTCATGTGTGATTTCGAATCGTCCAGCGACACTGTGATATAAAATTTATTTTTGCTGATCTATGTATTCTAGTAATCTTATCTGCTAGCGGCAATCTAGACCTATCTTTTTAAACATCAACAAATGTAGGTACCGTTGGAAAACTTGAAATTTTTTGTGGCAACTCGTTGGCTGGTGGAATCATCATCATTAAAGATGCAATTCTGTTTGTTCAGTCTTCCCTTGGTCATTATGTTTGCTAATCTCCCGCTACCATTTCTGTAAACTACAGTCAGGGATGTAAGAATTCTACAAATAGTAGATACGGGTACATTTTCCTTTACTAAAATGACATACACAGTGGTTTTTGTCCATGTTTAAGTTTGAAATATAAAAAAGTACAAGGGATTTTCGCATAGCTTCTTGTTTCGACACCATTTTTTACAAATACAAGTACTTGAAAAAATAATATAAACAAAATTAAAGAACCTCTAAGACATCGCCACAACTTCATAAACAAACTATTTCGTTTACGTAAATAGTTTAATTTTTATGTGTAAAGAAAATGAGTCTAATTTTTTTGTTATCACCCGTTATAATTATAATACACATACTATTAATCTTTATATTTTTTCCTCTCCGTTTTCTATATACGTTTTGCTGCAAATAAGAAAGCGGTTTGTATAAATGACTTCAATTATTTACGTAAAAGCACAGATTATATAATAGTTCTTACGAACAGATATGAATCACTCATAGAAAAATCAAATAGGTACCTACGGTTTACGTACCTACGCAATAATACAATGGAGCGGCCTTCAACGCGCGGCACCCCACACCTCCCGCGCACCCGCACAATCGCTAGGGTTGCATATGCTTGGAAATGTTTTATAGTTAAGGAAATAGGTATTTTGCATTGATTCAGTGTTTAAGTGGTTCGCATGGGGCATAACAATTATAGTTACATGAGTAATATTGATTGATATTTTGTTGCCGCGATGAGAGTATCATTAATCTTGACAGATTTGCCACACACTGTCAAAATTAATATGGATTGACAGCTATCTCAATCTTATTCTAATCGCCTTTTAGCAATATCATCAGTTATTTGAGAGATTTGTATTAATAGTCTAAGATACGATAAGCTATTTGTATCTTCATCTGTTATTTTTATTAGCTTTGCTATTTTTTACATCCATCCACATCGCTATAAATAAAAAAAATTCGTGATGACATTGTTCCGAGTTCCGAGTAGCGTCGCGCGCGGTACGACGTGCGTTTAGTGGGAGTCTATAAGGAGTCTAACCTTGATATTTTGTGTCAAAAACTATACCAGCTTATGAAAAGGCGCAGTTAAAGGGTTAAAGAGGTATTTTCCGTTGGATATATGGATACTACGTATCGTTTTATGATTAATATTACAGTACATATTAATCATAAAACGATACGTAGTACTGTACTACAGTTCCATAAGTCACGCCAAATAGGTATTAAAGTAGAACTGTGTCACTTTGTAATATAAAAAAATTAAAAAAAAAACTTAATGAAGTTATTTTTAAAATTATTCCTTTGAGGTTAGATAATACGTATCATTTGTGGTATATTGTATTTAAAAAAAATAAGCCATATCGTGTCTGGAGGAGCCCAAACTTGGTATGTTTCGAAAATTATTTTTGTGTTAATGAAAAAAAAATGGCTGATATGTAATTATGTGGTATATTTTTAGAATCACCTCAAAATGCCCTTTCAATAGATAGCACACACGATAGGTTTCTGAAAAAAAAATTTTTTTCCATACAGATAAAAAAATGTCTCGGCACTAGGAGGGGTCCTAAGGGAATTTTTTTTAAGAACTGCGGGTCAAAAAATGTGTTTTGACCTCTAGTATGCATGTGCCAAACGGCTAAACTGTAGATCGATTTGCGGTTTTTTTAATCGTACGGCTACCACTACGATCCCTCTCGTGTATGAGAGGAGGCCTGTACCCAGCAGTAGGCTAACATATTATTATATTATTTTATTATTTTTGAACTTAAGAGATTTCTTTGGTATTTATTTATACTGTCATTGGTGCTAGTCACATTTTACATACGTAGGAGAATGCATATATATGTGATGTATATGGCTAAGAATGATCTTTTACCGAAATCAACGTAGGTCCACAACCGATTTTTTCCGGTGACGTAACGAGCCGTTTGACCTCACCTAACGCGTCTCTCAGCGCAACCTTTTATCAACGCGCAGCTGCGCAGGTACACATGCTGTAGCTGTAGTGACAGCTGCCGACGGATTTACGGCATTCTTCCATTATACCGGATTAATGACGTACAACGTTAAAAAATATTTCCCTTTTGTTTATCGGAAGTTGCCAGATACGTGGTTTTTGAAGAAAGGCCTAGTTTCAACGGCCTCATAGCCCAGTCGGCAGTGACACTGCCTACGAAGCAGGAAGTCCCGGGTTCAAAGTGTTGGTACCCTGGTAAGGGCATTTATTTGTGTGTTTATCACAGATATTTGTACCTGAGTTATGGATGTATTCTATTTATTTAAGTATTTATCTATATCTCTCTATTCTATATATCGTTGTCTAGTACTAGCCCCGTCCCGCTGGCAATATTTTGAGGGTTAAGTTTCGAAAATTCTAAAGTCACTTATTATTGAAGTTGTAAATACTGTGTGTACATGAGAATCTTTCAGTGCGTTTTGTGTCATATTCAATTGGTGCTTTTTTTGTAATTCAATAATTTGAGGTTAACTTTTTCAGCTTGCCATAACTTGAGTAACAAAATATTAGAGTTAAAAAATATAACTGTTTTGTATTTAGAACAGTTTTATTGTTGTACAAAACCAGTTTGTGTCATATACGTCGAGTGCAATTTGATATAGTATGACAACGCTAAAAAACTACGTATAAAAAATTAGAGTTCATAAATTAAGGATTAACTATATCATCACGTTAAAATACGTCAATAAAATCAATATGTGTCAAATTAAGCAATGAAAATTTAAGTTTCTTGGTAATTTCGGTTTTTTAGGCTGTTATCGTTTTAATAAATTAGTAACGTCATCAGAGTTCACATTGTAATAATCAAAAAGGGACTTTAGAGTAGATATTTCAATTTGTGTCACTTTCATCAATGATATTTCGTCAAAACTGCGTTCAGAGGAAATCTTCCTTCCTAACTATAGCGCGTGACCTTGATGGCACGCCTGTTCGGCATGCTTCTGTAGTGACTACTAGAAGTAGGCCCCCGGCTCGCTTCTTAACAAGCTAAACCATGGGTCAACCAGGCGCTGGCATCTTAACAGTTACGATGTAGGTACATGCTCACGGAGGCGCGCGCGGGGTGATAAAGCTGACATACTCGACAAAGGAACTGAGCGGAGCGACGGGGAAATGAACTCTTGCGTGTCTCGCCCATACGTACCTTTTAAGCGGTAGCTTACCGCGTTGTTTGTAACTAGACTGTTGAGTACATTTTCGAAGATTTCAAGCATCGTGAATTATGGGTAGAAAACGCAACGTATAATTTTTGTTTTAGTTTCGTTTAATTTGTTTTACTTTTGTTTTATTTTTGTTTTTGGAACGGACGGTTCGCGGATGGGGGCTAGACGAAAAAAAATCACGTGAACGTCACGAAAAAGCGTCAGGTCACGGAAACGCGAAACAAAGCCATACGATTGAGAAACATTTAAATGGCATAAAGTAAAAAAAATAAAAAATAGAATAATGTGAAGTGAAGTGAAGTGCAGTGAAAAGTGAAAGTGAGATGTGACAAAGAGAAAAAAGTCAATAAAATAAAAAGTCCTAAAAGTAAAAAAGTCAAAAATGCCGAAAATTTCAAAAATTTCAAAAATCTCAATGAACATTTCAAAAAATCATAAAAAATATGCTTTATAATGATACCCCATCGCTGGGTTTTTTCGAAGTCCAAATTAAATACAAGTTCAAAGTCCATAATCTTGGCAATTTTTGATTTTAGAGAAAAGCTATTCAACTAAAAAAACGCTTATTTTAGTGTATTCTATACGGTAAAATCATAAAAAGTACACGTTATAATGACGTCCCGATATACAAGTTCAAAGTCTATTATCTCGGCCAGTTTTGATTGTAGAGAAAAGTTCCTCAAATAGAACACGCTTATTTAGCTTATTCTATACAGAAAAATCATAAAAAGTACACAATATAATGACGTCCCGATATACAATTTTCATGTCCAATCGCCCATTTTTGATTTAAGAGAAAAGTTTTCAAATGAAACACGCTTATTTTAGCGTATTCTATACGGTATAATCATTAAAAGTATACCCCATCGCTGGTTTTTATTTTGAAGTCCAAATTATATACAATTGAGGACTCTCAATCTAAATAATATACTAGTTCAGAGTCTATTATCTCTGCCACTTTTGATTTTAGAAAAAAGTTTTTCGAATAAAACACGCTTATGTTAGCGTATTAAAAAAAAAGCCATAAAAAGTACACGTTATGATGACGTCCCGTCGATGGTTTCTTTTCGAAATCCAAATGATATACAATTTCCATGTCCAATCGGCCATTTTTGATTTTAGAGAAAAGTTTTTCAAATAAAACTCGCTTATTTTAGCGTATTCTATACGGTAAAATCATTAAAAGTATACCCCATCGCTGGTTTTTTTTCGAAGTCCAAATTATTTATAAGTTCAGAGTCCATTTTCTCGGCCCCTTTGGATTTTAAAGAGAAGTTTTTTGAATAAAACATGCTTATGTTAGCGTATTCTGTACGAAAAATCATAAAATGTACACGTTATAAACGTCCCGTCGATGGTTTTTTTCGAAGTCCAAATGATATACAAGTTCCATGTCCAATCAGCCATTTTTGATTTTAGAGAAAAAATTTTCAAATAAAACACGCTTATTTTAGCGTATTCTATAAAATCATTAAAAGTATATCCCATCGCTGTTTTTTTTTTCGAAATCTAAATAATATACAAGTTCAGAGTCTATTATCTCGGCCACTTTTGATTTTAGAGAAAAATTTCTCAAATAAAGCACTTATTTTAGCGTATTCCATACGAAAAATCATAAAAATAACACATTATGTTGACGTCCCGTCGATGGTTTTTTTTTCGAAGTCCAAATGATATATAAGTTCCATGTCCAATCGGCCATTTTTGATTTTAGAGAAAAGTTTTGCAAGTAAAACACGCTTATTTTAGCGTATTCTATACGGTAAAATCATTAAAAGTAAACCCCATCGCTGGTTTTTTTTTGAAGTCCAAATTATATACAAGTTCAGAGTCCATTTTCTCGGCCCCTTTGGATTTTAGAGAGAAGCTTTTTGAATAAAACATGCTTATGTTAGCGTATTCTGTACGAAAAATCATAAAATGTACACGTTATAAACGTCCCGTCGATGGTTTTTTTCGAAGTCCAAATGATATACAAGTTCCATGTCCAATCAGCCATTTTTGATTTTAGAGAAAAAATTTTCAAATAAAACACGCTTATTTTAGCGTATTCTATAAAATCATTAAAAGTATATCCCATCGCTGTTTTTTTTTTCGAAATCTAAATAATATACAAGTTCAGAGTCTATTATCTCGGCCACTTTTGATTTTAGAGAAAAATTTCTCAAATAAAGCACTTATTTTAGCGTATTCCATACGAAAAATCATAAAAATAACACATTATGTTGACGTCCCGTCGATGGTTTTTTTTTCGAAGTCCAAATGATATACAATTGAGGACTCTCAATCTAAATAATATACTAGTTCAGAGTCTATTATCTCTGCCACTTTTGATTTTAGAAAAAAGTTTTTCGAATAAAACACGCTTATGTTAGCGTATTAAAAAAAAAGCCATAAAAAGTACACGTTATGATGACGTCCCGTCGATGGTTTCTTTTCGAAATCCAAATGATATACAATTTCCATGTCCAATCGGCCATTTTTGATTTTAGAGAAAAGTTTTTCAAATAAAACTCGCTTATTTTAGCGTATTCTATACGGTAAAATCATTAAAAGTATACCCCATCGCTGGTTTTTTTTCGAAGTCCAAATTATTTATAAGTTCAGAGTCCATTTTCTCGGCCCCTTTGGATTTTAAAGAGAAGTTTTTTGAATAAAACATGCTTATGTTAGCGTATTCTGTACGAAAAATCATAAAATGTACACGTTATAAACGTCCCGTCGATGGTTTTTTTCGAAGTCCAAATGATATACAAGTTCCATGTCCAATCAGCCATTTTTGATTTTAGAGAAAAAATTTTCAAATAAAACACGCTTATTTTAGCGTATTCTATAAAATCATTAAAAGTATATCCCATCGCTGTTTTTTTTTTCGAAATCTAAATAATATACAAGTTCAGAGTCTATTATCTCGGCCACTTTTGATTTTAGAGAAAAATTTCTCAAATAAAGCACTTATTTTAGCGTATTCCATACGAAAAATCATAAAAATAACACATTATGTTGACGTCCCGTCGATGGTTTTTTTTTCGAAGTCCAAATGATATATAAGTTCCATGTCCAATCGGCCATTTTTGATTTTAGAGAAAAGTTTTGCAAGTAAAACACGCTTATTTTAGCGTATTCTATACGGTAAAATCATTAAAAGTAAACCCCATCGCTGGTTTTTTTTTGAAGTCCAAATTATATACAAGTTCAGAGTCCATTTTCTCGGCCCCTTTGGATTTTAGAGAGAAGCTTTTTGAATAAAACATGCTTATGTTAGCGTATTCTGTACGAAAAATCATAAAATGTACACGTTATAAACGTCCCGTCGATGGTTTTTTTCGAAGTCCAAATGATATACATACAAGTTCCATGTCCAATCAGCCATTTTTGATTTTAGAGAAAAGTTTTTCAAATAAAACACGCTTATTTTAGCGTATTCTATAAAATCATTAAAAGTATACCCCATCGCTGGTTTTGTTTTCTATGTCCAAATTATATACACGTTCAAAGTCCATTATCTCGGCCATTTTTGATTTTAGAGAAAAGTTTTTCAAATAAAACACGCTTATTTTAGCATAATATATACGGAAAAATCATAAAAAGTACATGTTATAATGAAGTCCCGTCGATGGTTTTTTTTCGAAGTCCAAATTATATTCAAGTTCAAAGTCCATTATCTCGGCCATTTTGATTTTAGAGAAATGCTTTTCAAATAAAACACGCTTAGTTTAGCGTATTCTAGACAGAAAAATCATAAAAAGTACACGTTATAATTTTATTTTCCAAGTCCAAATTTTACTCCATGTAGTTAATCTTCAAAGTCCGGTAACTTCGAAGTTTTTGAGTAAAAAATTTTTTTTATTATAAAACTTGCTTATTTTAACACATACTACACAATAAGACAAAAAAAAGTGTAATGATGACACCATTTCAACCAAAATAGTCCAAACTGTACTCAACCTTCAGGGCCCCATAACTTCAAAACTATTGAGTTTAAAAAATGTGTTAAAGAAAAGTTGCCTTTTTTATGTTTTATACGATAAGTTAATAAAAACATAGCCTTATCAGACATCACACTGATGAAAATTTTTTTAAGTCCAGCCCGGCCCTTTGCTAGTCCAACCGAGAGGCAGATAACGAAATTTCGATTTTCGCGTTTCACGATTGGCACTCTGTAAACAAACCGCCTTGATGCATAAATTACATATTATTAGTAACAAATTATCTCTGACAATTTGTCAAAATACTGTTTATATGGTAAACTAGGTTTAGCGTGGCACACAGATCCGCCGTTGCAGTGCCTTACGGACTACGGTGTAGTCATACGTTATATCACCATTAATTATCCTTTACGCTGTTTATCTTTGTCGCACTTATTACTATATGTATGTATAGAGTAATAATGTATAGAAAACAAACGAGCTGCTAGGCACCCTGGCCGGCACATGCACCCCGCCCGTGCCTTACCGTTCCCCGCGCATGCCCTTTACGCAAAACAAATTTTTGTTTTGAAAAATAAAAATAATCCATTGATTATAACGACACACATTTCAAACATTGTTTCGATACGCTTTTATAAAAATATTGACGCAAACTTTAATAACTTTAATATTTTGTTGTATTGTTAACAGGGTCATACAATAAAATAAAAAAATATCATTGATTAGTATGGCACAAATTTATTCAAATAATAGATACCGATATTTTAGAAAGCACAGTACCTAATCGATCAACTCTAATTTTATATAGGCTTATAAAAGTCTACATATATGTGCTGATTGAATGTCAGTCTTCCCGTTGACGAAAGTGACACAAAACGCGTGCGTGCGTCAGTAACAACTTTGCTGTTACAGTGAAAAAACAATTTTGATCTCTAATTTTCTATTTACCGAATAATGTTTATAAAAAGAAATGTCTAAGTTTCTACCTAAGCAACAACCTAGGATGACACAAATTATTATTATTAGCTAAGTTGGATGGCCTGAATTCTGTATGTGAAAAATAAGCATCTTTAATATTATCGAAACTTCATAATTTATCGGTACGGGTCTATACCCACAACACAAACCTCATTGAGCTTACTGTGGGACTAGGTCGGTTTGTGTAAGATTGTCCTATAATATTTATTATTTACTTATGATTCTCATAAAAATCATCAAATAATTCCAGTACCTAGTTCCATGAAATATTTTTTACTTTTTGTTTACTTATGCATATACTGAATAAGAACTATATTTCTCAAGCAATTTATATGGAACCTTCATATTTGTGAGCTGGTGACCCATATTTAAACTGAACATGATGGTTAAAAATATGTGACTGCAACTGTATGTATTAAGGGAATTTTCGAATACATTTTAAAAAACATTACAATACAAACACATACAAACACACACACATTTTGACATGTAAAAAAATTACGTAAGTTCCTTTTCTTTATCTCCGGTATGTACTTTTATTGTATCGGGCATTTGTGAAAATAATAATATTAATTACACTATTTTTAAAATTTTCTTATGTGTAACATAGATATTATAAAATAACGGATGACTGTTATTGGCCTTTTTTATGTAACTACTATTATATCATAGTTATATTTATGGCTGTTGTTGTCCTGAATACCAATAAAATAAAATAAAAACAAATAAATTAAACCAACCTTAGAATACCGTGCTCCCATTTAACATTGTCAGTAGTGGCATTGTCGTTAAAATATCTTAATTTTCCGAGTTTGGCTCCGTACGTAACCGTGCGATCTAATTTGAATTATTGCGTATCGGAAACTCGCGGTGGAAGTGGCGACACGAAGAGGCCAAGCTGCTGAAGCCACGCGATCGCGCGCCCACGATTCCTCAATTCCAATCAAGGGGGCGTGTTCACGAAAATATGATTTCAGTGATCGGGAACCGGTTTTTTTTGTATAAAAAATACCGGTAGGTATTCCTTATGTTACGATGTGTCTTTTACCAATTTAAATAATACCTTATTGAGGCCTATATAAAGAGCATAAACGAATTCAAAATATAGATTTTTTTGTGAAAATCATTTGCGATGTATGATACTAAAAAGATTATAGCTCCAAATTGTTCCACGGAGATCATCATCATCTGATGACGTGTCAATTTCAATGCCAAGTTACGAATAAATTCAAATGCACGCATTTATGGGTTTAACAACTTGAAGCTAGAGCTAGTACTAGGTGTGAGAAAGAGTTTTTAACTTCCATTATTTTTAAATAAATATTACTTCTTTGCGCTGCTTATTCATTATCAAATTGATGTAAAAACGCTCTGATAACAATACTCAAGGGCAACGGAAACGGCTACCCACGTATAGAAATTGCCATACAAGGTGACCTATTTTCATTATCCTCGTTTGTATTTGAGTTTCGCTAATGGACATAAGAATCATAAGTTTAGGTTAGTTAAGCATATTATTTTTGTTACAGGTAAGGCTGTAGTCATTTTATTGCAGAACCCACAGACATGCAGGATGGTGACCAACAAAAGAGGTAAATAGCTAGAAAACAGATTAGTTTCGTTACTTTTCATTTGCAATTCAACTTTTGTTTAATTACAAACCCGAGAAAAAACCAATTTAATTTAATTGTACCTTATTTGTTTTAATTGTATATTAAACATGGCGCAGCAAACGAATTCAAACATTGTCTTAATTATTTGGTTTAATCACGTTATTTTATATACTACAATGAGTCTTAACTCCATGCAATACGATTTATAGTTGAATACAGCGTCTGTATGTTAAAGGCCGAATGAGTCATCGACAAGAAAAGTCGAGGGTGGAAATGCGATGTTGCATTTTCTTCGATGTGCAAGCGAAAATAACCTTTGTGACGATCTACATAAATGCAATTATAGTTTACGGTAGGTACCTTACTTAGTCATTCGTTTCTTTCGTTAACTTCGTGGCATTTAGACGTTTGTTAAAGGAACTAAAAGGTCCTTACGCCTCAATTATTCAATTGAGGCGTAACATTAGTTAAAACTTAAAAATCCTAATCCTAATCAAAATTATAAATTTTATGAAAGAGTCGAATATATCACATGCCGCTTTCCCAGCGAACTAAAGGTGTAAATAATGTATAGCAATAATCGTGATTTTCTATGCCAATAGATATTTATTACTGCCGTTTACAATTGTAGTTTTAATAACATTTTGTGTTAACATCACTTTTAACATAAATTGTATTGAGCTGACAGAGGCCGAAATTTACCAACTTTATAATCGGCGCGCCGGGCGGGCAAGACGAGTAACTTATTATTAGGTACCTATTGTTTTTTCTTTTTATCTTTAGCTGGGTTTTAGGTAACGATACAACTAACTTGGCCAATGTTTATCCCATCGCACATCGCCAGGTGTGATCTTCGCAAATTAGCGAATAATTTATCAGCTATTGTGCGCAAACGTAACGAAATCGCACCTTTGTTGCGCAAAACTCACGCGCACAAAGGACTTTTACCTGGTCCTTTTATAGTTTTTTGTTTATACAAGATCTTATTCACTACCTGAATCGCTGTCAAATGTCACTTTGATAAAGTTTATTTGAAGCTATAACGTGTTCTATTTTTCTCGATATAGAGTTTCTATTTCTACGTTCGATTATTGTGAATGTTGCGCAACGGTGTAGATAAGAATTATTACTCGCCGCGATGCTGAGAAAATTTATCATGTCGCGAGAATAATAATATGAAATTACGTACAGATCGACGCTGCCTTTGACGCCACTTAAAAGGAAACGATAATTACGCTTTTATTTGTAAAATCTTCTTACACCTAGAGCGAAACGCGTAGAGCATATCGCGCGTTTTATGATTATACGACAAATCTTTATAAATTTGTAAACTACTCTGGCAATTTCAACAATCGTACTGACGATCAATAGCCCCAATCATTATAAATAAGAATTGAAATAATTACGAAACGCAACCTGAACTCATACCAGAAGATATAGAGCCTAATTATTAACTGCGAATACTTTAGTAAACTGAACGAAAGATTGATATGTATTTTGACTATTTCCATAAAATATGTCTGCGGTCTAATTACCGAGACTGTAAGTGTAGGAGTGCTATTCTAATCATACTTTGTAGAAGTTAGAGTTTCTTATTGTCAAATATGTAATAAATAGACTACGGGAATGGATTTTGCTTCATTACGAGGAGTTTTTTCTTAAATTATTCTAAAAAATACGGAAGCTTAAACATACATTATAAATAAATAGTGCTCTTCACTCCGCAACAAAGCGTAACAAAAGCAAGATGGCGGTCGTCCGGTGCCGCGCCGCTTCCGCGCCCACATCCGCCGACACCGGACTCCGGCGCAGCCTGCGCACAGCCTTGCCCGATCGATTACACGCGCACCACACTTTGATAACTTTCAATATTTAAAAAAAAAATGTGTATAATTTCTACAATCTTAAAAGAGAATTAAGGCTAGTGTTCTATACAGACTTCGCTTGATCGATAATGTGCGCATTACATTTTGATACTAGAAAAAAAATATTTATTATCATTGAGTAACAGGAGATGACATCCCTAAGACATTTTTAGTCCCAAAAGTTGTAGTGAAAATCACTACAAGTCTATACTACTCTTTGATTAAGTCATAGCTTTTAAGTGTCAACTCTAGTAGAATACATAATAAATTAATTAATGTTGATAATTTATTGTATGCTTTATTGCACAAAAAAAGGTACAAAAGTCAGATTTCATGCAACGCTTTACATTATCTACCAGTCAACCATAATTTAATATATGTAGATTTGCACACATCCTGAAAACAAATGATGGCTAGGTATGCACGAGCCTATTCGTTTAATTCTCGACTGGAGTCTTGTAATTATTTAGTTACTTATTAAGTCACGGAGAAATCTTAATACCGCCAAAAGAAATATAAATAAACATAGCAACTAGTGTATAACGGAAATAACTAATAAAAACACACCTCAGCTAAGTAACAATTGTGACATATTTAAAAGTATTTAGAAGCTAGCGTTCAGGCCTAATAAATTGTATATTTAGTCCTGAGTTGGCCTTATTCAGAATCTGCAGTTTTAATATTAATATTGTACAATTCAAATATTAATTCCAATCAGGTAACACGTAACTGCTTCTGAAGCTGTTTAGACACATTTTGTGATCGATATTAATTTAAAATACATATTTGGCCATTTTTATTTTTATTTGTACTTGAAAGCACGACTTAAGTCTTGTTTCGTTTACGTCTAACCGTCACATTCCTGACAAAATCTATAGGATTTGACATTGACCGTCAGTTTTGTGACGATTGCTAACCGGCCGTTAACGGTACAGTGGACGTCAAAGATATGTTTACACTTTAGCATCTTCCTCCTTTGTAATAACGTGCAAAAGTGTAAACATATCTTTGACATCGACTGTACACAGTTAAGTCAAAAAGCCCATTTTCTAAAAGCCGTATCTCCGATCGCAGTATAAAATATTCTACTCGAAAACAAACTGTCTAAAAACTACTAATCGGCCTAGGAATAACTCAAATCCTCGTCAACTTTACGTGAGTTGAATCTTAAAGCTTCATAATAAATAGTAGAAGTTAATAAATCACTTCTCTCTGTATCACGGATTAAATTACATTTCACGAGTAAAATTTTTAAAATTGTACGAAAAGTTCGGCTCGCGTTCCATTCAGTCGATAGTGCAGAGCGAGAGACCTAGTAGTCCGTCCCTCTCGGATGACACTTCCGAGAATTGTCCGAGCTTTAAAGTCCCCACACATAGTACCGTTACTTTACGAGTCGCTTTTAGTTTTTTGCCTTTTGTTATTACACCACCCCTCTTAATAATCCACGCGAATTTGCAAAAAAAAAACAATAGGGAGTTAACTCATATTGCGTCTTTGAAAT
Organism: Pammene aurita; assembly: GCA_947086415.1. Lineage (NCBI taxonomy): Eukaryota > Metazoa > Arthropoda > Insecta > Lepidoptera > Tortricidae > Pammene > Pammene aurita. Next base: position 22,780,666 of record OX352297.1, read on the forward strand.
GATAGACAAGATAGTTCAAAGTTCGCTCTCAATAGAATGTTAAGGACTTGGATTTCCGACTGGCTTTTTTCTTTAGGTTTATTTTTATTATTTTTGATATGTAAGTTTAAATGTTTTATAGTATTAGGATAGTGGCGACATTGTTACTCACAGTGCCAACATTAAAAATGAAAATGTCGGGTTCGGAACTCACTAGCCGCGCCACCCCCTTTCAAATGTCGACGAACGGGGAGGTGCGACGTTGCCAAAACGGAAAGTGAAATTTCGTCACACTCTCCCTCTCATTCACACACACCTACACATGCGCAGTTGATTGTGCGTTTCAGTTGCCGTGTGGATGTATTTCGGCAGACAGTTTTCGGGTGTGTGCGTTTGTTTTGATGGAAATAAAAGGTTGGTGTGGGTGAGTGGAATTTGTAAAGCGTTGCAATGTATAGGTACGTTCGCTTCCGCGTTCGATCGAGTTCGCAGACGGCGACGGCCGCGTCGCGGCGGACAATTAAAGTTATTAAGTGAAGCGAGACGGTTCTTTTGGAAAATTCCAACTAGGAATCGACTCCGCCATCTTGTCATTTTGTAAAAATAAATGCCTCCTGCTGAGTGCCTCGATGAAACTGAGAAAATGTATTGGAAGTCTTATTACCGTGACTCTATATAAAATGTATTTAAAAAGTAGCGCCAAATAGACGCAACCCCGAAGACATCGTTTCTAAATTTAGACGCGCGCTTTAATACATATTGAAATAATCATTTCTACCTTTGCTTTATCTCAAAAAAAAAATAAGTATAAGCACATACTATCCTACATACATAGATTCTATGACACAAGTCATACTAGGGCTAAGGGTCTCTAGTGCGTTCCTGAAACGCCCTTTTTTCGAATGAGGCTCGTTTAGAAAGCTCTAAAAAGGGGACCCGCTAATTTGTGTAATTGCCTAGTACTTATGACATGACAACATGCTCAAACCTTTCTTCCTATGATTATTCTACGATTCGGGATTATTGTCTGGTGCGTGACATATACGTATATGTTATTTTACTGAGGGGCACATACGAAGAAAGGGTATCTACTATACGAAAAGATAAAAGGGGCGTGAATATGAATGATATGATTAATATTTCACCGATAGGGTAGGTATGAGTAATATTGGCCACTTCTAAAACTATGAAAACTTTTAAGACTTTTTTGTTATTTAGTGACCGAGTAAAATTTTGTATGTATTTAAGCCCTAAAACATCCAAATCCTGTGGCAATGTACTGAAATTTAAATGACTCATGTAATTTTTTATGTTACGTAGCCAAAATGGCAAAAACGGAACCCTTATAGTTTCGTCATGTCCGTTTGTCACAGCCATTTTACTCGGAAACTATAAGACGTATATTAATAAAATTTAAACATAAGGTGTATTTTGTAAGCCGCTATTTAGTTGTGTATGCAGTTAAATTGCAGAAAAAAATATTTTTAGGGGAGGCGCTATTGTGTGACTAAATATCATTTTTTTAAATCAAATATTCACATACTGCACACCAATCGATAGGTCTTTAAAAATAACATTGTGATGAAGTGAATATTTTCAGAAATAATCGCTTCGAAAGTCAGAAAAATTGTATCCCAACCCCTCTACCTTTTGAACCGTAAGTCCAAAAAATATTAAAAAATTGAAGAGATATCCGCGTTAACACATACTTTCTACGAAAATTATTTTAAACATTATCGATTAAGCCATTATCGAGTTATTTCATAAAAACTTTTTCCGTATGAATCAGATTAGACCTTTTGGTATTAGTTTGGTTCTTATTCCATTGAAGGTACGGAACCCTCCATTATGCGTGGTCCGACACGCACTAGGGCGGTTTTTTTAAATACCATAATATAAAGGGAAGACTTGTAAACTAAATTGATATTTCATAAAATAAAATAATATGTTTTGGTATTCGAAAAACAATTTCTCGTGAGAAAGCAAATACTCGATTATAGGCTAGACGCTGGCAATTTGTCGACTTGGCGTAATTTGGGCGGGAAATTGATTTTTTATGCCATTAAAGGGAGGTGCGAGGGAGAGAGACGTTCGCTTCGGGGTATTCGAATATTGCAATTTGCAAATGTAATAGTATGGAAAAGACGTGTAGTTGTATGGACAGGGTTAAATGAGGTGAGATTTGGGAATAAACTCAGGTATAAAGTTTTGTCGATAACATCATTACAGTCAATTCGCTTATAAGAAATAAGAAAATAAATTGAGGTGTTGACGGTTTTAGGTCTAATTTCGAAGGTTAAAATACTTAAAATAATATTTTAGTGGCAAATAAAGGATTCGGTGCATTTTATTTTAGTTTATTAAGAAAATAAGCATAGAAGTAGAAACTGTAGCTGCCACTTAAACTGAACATGTTTATTTCTTCTAACAGCTGAAAGTTCCTAAAGAGTTAGGCAACGCGCATGTGAATCCTCTGGGGTTGCAGGCGTCCATAGGCTAAGGTAACTGCTTACCATCAGGCGGGCCGTATGCTTGTTTGCCACCGTCGTGGTATTAATAAAATAAAAAAAGTGCTCTTTAAAAAATTATAAAAAATATACATACGTGTTATTATTTTAAATAATATTTTTTCTTGCATTAACAGTCACTATTTGATGATATTTGTTCTTCAAATAAATTACAGTTAATTATTCGACCGTGCGTACACATAATCTTCTTAACATGCGCCCAAAATCCCAACATCCTCATACATTCCTAGCTCCCCAATCGGCCGATACACCAATAGCACTAGACAGCACACTACACTTGCACTGCAATGTCCGCGTGACCTTGGTGCGAGGGTGAAAGTCCCTTCCTCCCCTCATCCCCCACCGTACACGTGCCTTCCGCTATTTGGAGCTCTTGCCCGCCATTTCCATTTCACGATGACGCGTTCCAAATTTGAAAATTGGAATCGGGTTTTTAACGTTCGCTTTTTGTCGCCAGTCGGTTGTTTGAAGGTCGGTTGTGACCGCCGTTATACATAGTTTATCCGGAAAGAGAAGTGTCGTCGTTTATATGGGCGTTCATACATTGTACGACACTTCACTTTCCGGACAGACTCTATAACAGAATACTTCCATGTGTACTTACACTTCCTTATACTGTGGTTATAATTAGACCGCGCATATTTAACTGTTGAAAACTTTATACACGTTTTGGCTGTGATTTTGGAAACTACGTGTCATTTTGTGTCTTACATGTCATTGCATATATCTAAGTTAACCAACCACTTATATTAGAAACGATTTTATATTTAAATACCTTTGATATAATATCCTAACCTAAATCAGCAACAGTATTGCAACGTTGTATTTAAACTTCCTAGTTACTTTGCTTGCGTCTTTGTTTCTGTTTTACATACGTTACGTACGTCAAAAATTATGCCGTTATATGGTGCCGTATTCTAATTTTAAAAGTCATAAACAATACAGAAAAAACACAAACTATCTCAATCATAACTCCAACACACAACAAACCAATATTGAATTTGCATTGGAGTTACATCGAAATTATTTTCAAGCAAATTTCTGATTCCGACGTTTATGCTTTAGCTCTATTGCGTAGTTGCATTGGAGTTGTATTAAAGTTAGATCGTGTCTAAATGTGTTTTAAAGTTAGAATACGGCCCCTAGACTCCTTAAAAAGTCCCGCCTTTCCCAAAAGTTGGCATTATATTTTCGTAAATTTTCATAAACACCTGAAGCGCTACGCGAGTAATAGAAGAGTGCTACGGCGTAGGCCGTAGCGGCGCTACGTGATCTATTCACTAGTAGCGCATTCAAGATGTCTAGAATATGGATTATTTAATGGATAATACTAAATATGTATTATTAAGTCAGTTTTTTGAGTGAGGACTGTGTCTGGAAGTCAACTGGAAGTGGATCCTTAATGCACTACGTGCAGATTAACTAAACGTCATAAAGTATTTATTTATTTATTTTGCGGAATGTAGACTTAATTTATACAAGATATAACTGTGTTTTTAGGTCAACCTTGATTCGAAATTTCAATATTCAATAACAAAATACATCATGCAATGATTTTCTTGTGATATCTAAGTCCACTATAAATAAATACCTTAAATTGTCCTAAACTTTGTATCTGTAGTCATAATAATAACGTCACTACTTTAACGACCATGAATATTTCTACTAAAGTACTCAGCTGCTACTACGCATTTAATACTGTCGAGAAAAGGCTGTACATTTTGTACACTTTATCCGTCTTCTCTTTTAATTTTAACCGTACGAGTATTCTCCTTTGATGTTCGTTTTTACCGAAAAAAGTTGAAACCTGTTCCCGCCAAAGTAACGTGTCCTGCTAAAAACAAAACCAAAATTCAAATTCAGAACAGGGCTTGACCTTGTCGGTACAATATACGCGCAGATAAGGCATTAATCTCGATAACCGGCAGACGCGCGGCAGACGGTCCCCTCCGGATCAGAGGGATGACGACGTCATTTGGGGGCGAAACCCGTGTTTTGGTGTTCGCTTTGTATAAATAAAACACGTGGAAAGAGGATTTGATGTTTAATAAATTACTAAAGACGAGCGTAAGACGAGATTAGCGTGACTCGAAATCTTACGCAGTAAGTATTCGAGCATATACAATTTTAAGACCGCGTTATACCTTCCTACTTTCAGCTTCTTCTTTCTCCGGCCATATCCTATGTTGAATTGGGGTCGGCTCTCCTAATCGCTTTTCGCCAGCTTGTTATGTTCTGGGTCGTCATTGGGTCTAATTCTATATAGAGCTTCGAGGTAACTATTTACTACAAATAGCCATTGTGAGACGAGTCCTTCCGGGACCTCTTGGACCAGTGTAAATATCTAGCCTTTTACGGGCCATATGGTCTTCGGGCCTTTTCATAACGTGTCCGTACTTTTCAGCATTCTAAACTAAATCAACGCAGTCTATTACGGCGTTGCACGTAGCCTAAATATATATAAAACTGATGCCGCCATACCTACCTATTATGATTTTTGTTATACAAATACTTCCAATTTCGTCATAAATTGCAAGTGGCAAAATGATCTCATGTATTTTCACTTAGGCTGATTTTTAGTTTAGTCTGAAGCTGTGTTTTTTTTGGATTTATGTAAATTGTCCCTTGTTGTAAAAAAAAATTACCAAAAAAATGGAAAAATTGAATGTTTAACCGTCAATCGAAATGTTTCCCGGACCTCGGAAACAATTTGACCCACACGTCTGGCCCCCGTCTGGGCTGGGATTACGGGTCAGGCCGGTACCAGCCGTCTGTAATGGGACGATTGCCGATTCAAGGGACTTTCAGCGTTTTACCTCGTAGTTACGGAACGGGCTATGTTGTCGTTTTATGGGAGATATATTAAGAAACAAAAGATAAGTACTGCATTTTTATAGTCTGTGCGTTGAAGACGTCAATGACTTTTTTTTAAATATTAACCTCATTCGAGTGAAGGATATTGAATAATAAGGCTATTACTAATATACTTACACTCATAGTGCTGCGAGTGCTCCACTATTAATGAATTAAGCTTTATTAATCCCTTACAATGTTTTCTTAGAAGTATTAGTTTTAGTTTATTAAAGTAGTTAGTAGTAGTAGTAGATTTTTTCGGGTACCTCCCGGACACATGAAGTGGGTGGGGGGGGTAAATATTTTTTTTACCCTAACCATAATCCCGTCGTTGGATAGGTCTTTTAAAAAAAATAAGAGTATTCTTAAACAATTTTTGGATAAAAGTAATACTTTCGTAAATAATAGCTTCGAAAGTTTTAAAAAGCGCAATTAATCTTTTTTATAGAAAATTATATGTGGGCCACCGTTACTGAGTTATTTACGAAAAACCAAAAAAGGGACCTTTACACCCCCCTCTCCCCGTTAGCGGCGCCCCCATCCACCGGTACTTTTAGTATGTTGTGTAAGATACCTTTATGTACAACTTCACCAAAATTCAGCTATACAAGAATTATTTCCCCTATCAGGCAGTTAAGCGTCTTTGTTTGGTGAGCTACTTTGGCAGCACTGTTTTGGTGCAGATTTTGAACGGTGATTACACTTCCTTCCTTACCCATTATTCTTCCAAAGTGAGAGGGACCAATGCCACAGGGTATGTTTACTCTAAAATATTTCGTAACTATAGGTATTATATTTCTTCAAACACTCAAATTCACATAAATTACTATACATTTAGCATGTCAGTTCAAAATAAAAGAAAGTGGAGCGCGTTCGGCGCGGGGAGAGTGTCAATTGCTGTCGCCTTGGGCGTCGGGCGTCAGGTTGACGCGCAATCGGCGTACGAAATGTAGCCTTTATTAAACGAGGCGTTTGATTTTGCTTTGACACTGATTACTGGATACAATGTTAGGAGTTTTAATGTTTTGATGGGTAGAAAGGGTCAAGGAGGGAACAGTGGCTTACCCATTTTGGTATAACTTTTTTCCAACTGAAAATTTTTGTTAGTCTGGCACACTGACCTCCATGCATTAAAAGCTGCCAGATGCCCGGATCTAGCAATAAGGATAGTATTGCTATCTTAATCTTACTAGATGGGTTTTGTTGCTCTCATTATTGTGTCATATCTGACGTGGCCAGCTTTTAGTCCATTACACAGTGTATTTGATGTTCATGTAGGTTTATCCAGATTAGTATTTAAAATTTCTTCTGTCTAACCTTAATAATCATTTAGTGAAAAAAACGTCGCTTCGAACAACAAAAAACTAAAATACAACACTGTAAAATATTTTTCGAGTTTATTTTTAAAAGAAAATGTTAGTCTCTCGAAAACAAAGCTCTAATGAAAATTGCAACCTCACAAAAAACCACTACGATCTGACTGCGGCTAAGGAAAACTATTTGGTCCCTCATTCCCGGAGAGCTTTTAACTATTATTCACACTTACTATTCCTCGTTTGTTTTGCGGTTGTAGAGTCTAGATATTGTTCTGCTTGCTTACCGAAATCAGGCGAGATTAAGGTTCTGGCTTGCATACAGACATCTCTGAAAGCCATCTATGCCCATAGCTCTTGGATTATTAATTGCCTGAAATGGATATATCCGATTTCTGTTGTTCAAAGTAGGCCTTCAGGCTACGTGTTGTCTGATTATGCGGATTACAAAAATTTGCTGACATATTTTCGAGAGACTTAATTGTGGGCTTCTTTAAAAATTTGGTTTAGGTAAAGGGTCGGCAACGCGAATGTATGGTACCGCTTTAGCAATCTTCCTTAGACTACGGGTGAAAGCTACTAGGCGGTCTGCTTATCCATCGAGATAACAAAACAATACACTGGATGGCTCGAAAACTCTGCTCACGCGCGCTCGCATTTCCATTCAGAACCCACAGCCAAAATATTTCGTGTTCCAAATGTTCCAATATGGCGGCGTCTTAATCACGCGTCGTCGCGAGTTTCGGTGATTAAAACAAAAATATTGCACTTGTTTTTGTTTTAGTCTTGTGTGTGGAACACGTTTTCTGTGTGGGTATTTATAAAGAAAATATGACTTCAGACAAAATGCATAGTGCAAAACTTCATCGGCTAAGGTTATTGTTATGGCTTGGGCTCGACCAAGAGGGGATTTTTGGAGTTACTCGAGCGCGTCAGATAAGGATATGGTGATATCTTGCAACCCGTGGATATCTTCCTCAATCACTTTTAGCCGGCGCCTTTGGTGGGTTGGTTGGTGGGCAGTTAAAGAATCTATTGGCGGATTGTGGATTCGGTAATTTTGTTCCACGTTGATGCTTTGATTGTGTTAATAGATAATCTGACCTTTATCTTAAGGAATTTTCTTAATCTGACGCATTCAATTTAAATTTTAAGGTTATTGTATGAAGACCATCGTAAATTTCAATCCCATCATCCATTTTGTCAGAGTATCATACTGCATTATCAGTGACACGTCAGAAGCCTCCAGTTTCAATATCTGACGCCCTCGAGCAAGTACATGTGACCTTTTGTGTGTTTAAAATCTTTGAAAGCCTATAGAAGACCCCTACTGATGAAAGTATATACTTTATATATTTTTTTTTTCTTTTTACAATGTAGTCTTCAAAATGGTCTAGGTCCTGACGACACTCGAGTGACTGCAATTTTGGTCAACTTTTAAAGTAAAGAAAACGTTTAAAATCCGTCGCTCATCAAGTGACCGTATATCTTTATGTAAATCCAATCCCTTTGGCCGTGAAACCTTTTCAGAGGTCTTAGAGCCCGAGGGACCGGGGTCAGGGCGGGCCTTGAACTCCGGCGTGTGTTTGTTTACGTTTACGTGAACGTATTTACCGAATGTTTACGTTTTCGTTTGAACGTGGATATTTTGATCAATTTGATTTGTGTTCAGTTAGCAATGCAAAGCGCACTTAAGTTAGTCATTGAATTTAGTGACTTTTTTATTATGTTAGTGACAAACGAACATAGAAATCGGCCATCGTAGCCTATAGACGCATGTAGCCTCAGGGGTATCATAATACGCAGTGCTGATGCTTTAATAAACAAGGATTCACTGTATTCACCTAATTCATTTTGATTAATATCTATCCTATTATTAATATACGATTTGAAGCTCACATGGTCATTTATATTATAACTATTATTTGTAACGGGGTATTTCCCATGTATATTAGAGTTTTCGAGCACCCGACAGTGAGCTATTATTAATAGTTCACTCATTTGGTTGCGCTGGTCTAAAGAGCTCATATGAATGATTAATACATAGGAGAACATTAGAAAATTGGGTTTATTAACGGGTTTTCATTTGTTCTTAAGATAATAGTAAAAACGAAAAAAATTAAAAACGAATTCACTGTGCAATTTCCCACTACCTTTTGTATACATGTAATGTATCCCAATTCAATTGACCTAAGGTGTAATAAAAGCTGCACGATTGCGACTTAATATGGAACATCCTGACACATAATTAACCCTGGCGCTGTTTTGCTCATTGTTCCTTAATAACAACGATAATTTTATTGTTCATCGCGATACAACATTATAATTCTTTTGGTAACTTTACCAAACTCGTATCTAATACGTACATACGACTAAAAGTATCCTGCTTCGTCGAAGTAAGGCTTTAGATCGAAAACACTTTTTTTAATGATTTTGCGACATTTGCGGCTACAAAAGCAATGGTAAACTTTTACAAGCTCATATTCTCACGCAATTTTTTGTTAGATGAAAACGAACTTTACCCTAAGCCCTTAGAGTCTAAATTTGCAAAGAAAAGTGAAAACATGATATGAGTTTGCTAATGTTAAACAAAAATCGAACGCAATATGAGTCAGAGCTGGAGTTAGGACAATGAATGAGTCACCGATCGGCTTTTCACACGAATTCCAAATTTAAATAATTTGAACGCTGTGATTGACGTTTCTTTGTACGTTTAGATTTTGTTTTTATTGTGACAATGTCAGAGATTCAGGTCACAGTTTTTTCAAATTGCAAAGTGTTTTATTTCACAAAGAAGAGCGTACATCGCATTCTTTATATTCGGATATTGAAATCAATTTATTTATAATCCTTCCTTTCAGTGTTGGGGACGATGTCGTATGTCGTTATAGGTATTCATGGATGAGTTACTCTACTAAAATTGCTTAAAATTGCATTGTTATTATAAACTTTATTTATCGGCTATACTTACTTAATAATTCCTTAAATGTAAGTTGTCATCTATCGCAGATTAGATTAGTACACCTAAATAACGCATCACATCACATATCGAATTGGCAATCACGTGGGCACGTTCGAATTACCGCCTTAACATCGATCAGGTTAACCAGACCCTCGAAGGGTTGATGGGGATCAAATTGCCCTGAAAGCATCATTATTAGGGGTTAAGGCGAAGTCGCAAGTTCTAAGGATATTTAAGAGATTATATTTTACAATTGATTCAGGAGGCGTTTTTGAAGTACATACCTATCTGTCTCTGTACGGTTCTTGCAAACTAGTTGATGTTTTGTATATTGACTTTACAGTGTTTTTTATACTGGGCTCGTATTCTAACTTTAAAACACGTATAGACACGATCCAACTTCAATACAACTCCAATGCATCAACAACGCAATACAGCTACGGCATAAACATCTGAATCAGAAATATGAGAATTTTAACTTGAGAAATATTCCAACGCAACTCCAATAGGTACAATATTGGTTGAATGTTTGTTGTGTGTTGGAGTTATGTTTGAGATAGGTTGTATTTTTATTGTATTTTAAAATTAGAATAGCCCTGGATAGGGCCCAAGATCTGTTACAGAGGAAACGCTACTATGTTTTAATATTAGGCACTTTTAACTTTTGTAGCTTCAAACAAAAAGGTTAAACAAAAACCTATCAAACCCTAATATAAGAAAAATAACTAAATAACAATGTAACGTTAAATAGATGTATCCGTCAAACGCTCTTATTTTTTTATTGAGCAGCCAATCAAACTCGTCGAACGAAAGTGTACCGGCTGTCTATTGTTTAATGCCTCGAGGACATTTTTATCCAACAACGGAAGCTCAATTCAGCGCAATCACTACACATACTGGTTGAGCGGAGCAGCGCTTCTAGCGGCGACTAGCGGTACTATACAGGATATAATGTTAAAAAAGTTTGTGTTGATTTCAAACTTCGTTTGCCATATTAAATCCAAACCGATTTGGCGAAATAGGGAATATAACGTTAGCGTTATGACTCTGCGTAGGGGGCGGCACTAGCAACAACAGAGGGCCTACCGCGAAACACGAAAATCGAAATTTCGTCATCTGTCTCTCTCTCTATCAGTCTTGCATATTCGAACGATACTCGTAGAGAGGCAGTTAACGAAACCCCCGCGCGTTTCGCGATAGGCACTCTGTGAACAAACCGCTTTGATGCTTAAGTAACATATCTATTACGTAGTTACGTATAGATGTAGAGATCTGGTGTCCATCTAAATGCCAATGGCGCAGCAGAGCTATAGGCACTGTCGTTCTGCTGCGTCATTGGCATTAAAAGGGTTAATTAAAACATAAAACACTTTGTCTCCCCTTTGTGTTCGTCGCAACCAATACTGTCTAATTTTGATATAACTATCCTATATTTTTTGTAAATAACTTAACCAGGGATATTTTGCCACAAGCATACCTTATGTTGGAAAGCGGTAGCATTAAATCTGCTCCACATAACGTTTTCAGTGCAAGTGAATCTGTGCAACGCGCGCTTAATTCAACAAATTGATCGCCTTCCGCTGTCGGCGGATACGCCGCGTGACGCACAGGCGCAATTGCGGCAAAAACAAAGCGTGTATGTGGGTTATACATCAATGGAGACGATAGGAATACCTGGGTCGCGTTTATATAATCACAGGGTTTAGAAAAATCAAATATAGGGCGAGACTAACTCGCGACTCCGAGAGCCTACCGCTCTACCTTTCCATATTTCCTTTATGAACTTAACCAAATGACTACTTACTACACCTTGTAGTATCGTTAGGAGAGGATTGTGCTCGTACATCAATGGAGCTTATAGCAAATACTTACGTCGCGATTTATAAAGGTACAAGTCGCAAGTTGTAGAGAAATTGAAAAAATAAACATTACTTGAAATGAGACTTGAACTCGCGGCTCTGGATCCCGGAGTTTCAAGAGTCATAAACAAAACTACAAAATATGTACACCTATTTACTTACACCATTTTTGAATAAAATGCCCCAAATAAGATAAAAATCTTTACTTAGGTATAAACCCATTAAATTATAATAATACCTTATGTTTATATGTTTTAGTACGAATATTCCATTTATTTCAACCGTGTATAAAATTGTAGATAACATAACAGGACACAATAAAGTTACAACGATATGTTATTTTAAGTGAAGACTTAACAAGCGTAACTTTTTTAGTTGTTAGCTGCGTAATTTCTATGTAGATACTGGGTAAATAGGTAATGGACGGTAATGAGTTGTCTCATTTTGCGTCGCCGTGTGAACGCAACAGGAAACCTTAACCGAGTGCAGTAGCAGAAATTACGTGACCGAAATTACGCGGCTCACAACTCAAAAAACTACGCTTCACCCTTCCTATTCGTATTATGTACGTCAATATAGGAACATTACCTTAATCGTGACGTGACATTTTACCCGCTTGAAGCTATTAAAGTTCATCGTGTCAAGGGCTAGCGATGAATATTATGCTGCTAAGGTCTATTGTCTATTTACAACAAGTAGTTAGTATATCAACCTTCGGAACTACCAACGTGCCGTACATTCGGAGCTAGCTACTAAAACATCATCGTCCTAGCGTTTGGCCTTATTGGATTTAGGTCTGGTTTCGTCACGCTGTTTTCCTATTACTTAATAAAATAAAATAAATGTTTATTCAGTTTAAGTAGGTTTACAAACATTGTACATGTTGATACCGTTATCTAAACATATAAAAGAAGAAGTCCTGATCTACCATCAACGCACAGCCGTAACTACTGGAACTAGAAACTTCAAATTTGGTCCAGAGCTTACTTTTATGACGTATGCAAGGGATAAGACGGGATTTTTGGAAATTCCACCCCTAAGGGGATCAAATAGGGGTGCAAAGTTTGTATGGGAGAAATTTTTTTTTAGAGCTGAAGACTTAAAAAATCGTCAAAAGGTTACGAACTTAAATCCATAGAAAGTGTTTTCAGCGTTTTGCAAAATTCTAACCCTAAGAGGGTAAAATAGGGGTGCAAAGTTTGTATGGGAGAAACTTCTGTTTTAGAGTTAGAGACTTAAAACCTTGTAAAAGGTGCAAAGTTCCTATTGCAGAAATTTTTATTTTGTGTTAGACTTTAAACTTTTTGTTTTTTGAAAAATTCCACGGCGATCTTTCCGTATTCCAACACTTATTCACTTATTAGGTTCACTACTCCCCAGTAGATGGCGTTACTGGTCTCATCATAAATATGTTTTTGCCGTTGATTGTATTCCATTAAGTAGAGAAAATGAACGTATTTAAAACATTTATATTTAGATTACACATTGACCCTGTAGGATGTTAATTATTTTTTTACGTTATTAGTTTATTTTTTCGGTATTAGTAGGTACCTATAATAATATATGTTTCTAAAAACAAATATTGATTGGTTGTTCTGGCTGGTCTCATCTTAAAATTTAATGAAAAAATACGGAATATTAAAATACATACAGCAAAAAAAAAATTATAAGCAAAGTACCTATTTTAAAGTTCTTTACGATTGTAATTTTTAATTGCATTAGCGTAGCGTTAAAAAATGATTAACTACTGAATCTAGAATGTTTTAATTTGCAGGACGAGTTAAATTTACAATTTGTTCAACTAACAAGAAGCGATTTTGAATAATTCAACCCCTTGATGGGTAAAAAAGGGGTTAATAGTTTGTATGGGTGGGGTTTAAAATTTAGAGTTAGAGATTTGAAACTTCACACGTTTACTAATAATTAAAAAACAATAAAGGTAATTTCAGCGTTTTCCAAAATTCAACCTTTAACAGGGAAAAAAAAGGGGTAAAAAGTTTTTATAGATTTTTTTTTTTGTGACAGACTTGAAAGTTCGTTTGTAAGCTACAAACTTTAAAGCAAAAAACTAATTTCAGCGTTTTTCAAAATTCCACCTCAGAGTTGTAATTTGCAGGACGGGTTACATTTACAATCTGTACAACTAATAAGAAGCGATTTAGAAAATTTCAACCCCTAAGGGGGGATAAAATGGGGGTTAAACGTTTGTATTGGTGGGGTTTAAAATTTAGAGTCAGAGATTTACTAATAATTAAAAAATATAAAAGGGGTTGAAAGTTTGTATAGAGATTTACTTTTTTTAGGGTTCCGTACCTCGAAAGGAAAAAGCGGAACCCTTATAGGATCACTTTGTTGTCCGTCTGTCAGTCTGTCTGTCTGTCTGTCTGTCTGTCAAGACCATTTTTCTCAGGAACGCGTGATTTTCTTGGAAATTCGTAAGCTGTAAAAAAAACAAACTTAAAAGCCAACGCAATCAAAAGATACAGTCATTTATGCTGCAAATTTTAGAGTTTTTCTGCACTCGCAAAACCTACGGGGTACTTCCCGTGAACTTAGAAACTTGAAATTTGGTACGAAGAAACGTCTTATAGCACAGATAAAGGAAAAATTGCGAAAACCGTACATTTTTAGTTACATCATATAATAAAAATATTTTTAATAATTTTAAAGTTACTACCCCTATATACCTTCAGGTTTGTACGGAACCCTAGGTGCGCGAGTCCGACTCGCACTTGGCTGGTTTTTTTGTTTGAGATTTACTAGGACTTATTATTCCTCTTTCCGTTCCATTTCCATGTTCCAGAGTGAACACTGACAATAGTTTGGTCATCGTATCGGCAAATAAAACCACCACAATATAGTACACAAAGAAGTTACGCAAATAATAGGGTACATTTACGTTATTAACTATTTGCATATTAACACTTATTTGTAACTGAAAGTATGTCTACGTTACCCGTTTTTTCGCCAAAATAGCTAGAACTATAAATAGATTAAGAAGATGGTTCGAGGATTAACAAAAGTTAGTTAAGAAGTTACAGTTGGCTATGAAACTCTATATGAGGAACCCTATTATACGCGGACGGAGTCGCGAGCGGAAAGCTAGTTCTACATATTTTTGGTAATTGAATAACAAACAAGTTTTAAAAGAAATAGAATTGAAACAAAATAATGAAAATCTCAATGTGTAGCAATAATAGTAGTTATTTAGTCTTACTGTTAACTATATTAAATAAAATGAACATTTGATAGATTAACAAAAAAAGTTTATACTCGTAAGTAGTCTTACTTAGACGTATGATATTTTTAGATTTTACCAAGGAGCTCTTTTTACCAATCGGGTTCCTTAACAATTCCTAACAGAATTTTCCTAAAACTTTCAAGCTTTTATTCCCTCCAGTAAGTTAAAAAACAAAGCTCGTGAAGTTTTTCTTGTACCAATATCCACAATATTTACGTTGTCCACAAACTTGATTGGATCAAGTTTGGCTATAAATTACCTGGGGCCCGTAATTTCGCGACTGGATACACTTAATCAACGCCGGATTTGATGATGCAATGATTAAGAGCAACAAATCCTGAATTTATCTCCGTTTAAGTTCTGTCACTTTTAAATTATATGATATAAAATCAAATCATTTAATTTTTGAGGGATAGGTACGTCAAAACACCTATGTTTATTGTGGTGCCTTGTTAACTCTCATACAATGAAGAGCAATAAATACTATCTGTTCCATACATACCCTTTTTACATTACTCTCTTGTGTAGTAAAATACCTGCAGGTGCAAAAAAACACATTATATAGTTGCTTACGAGTATAATTTTTAATGGGAACTTACTTTTATTTTGTTAACGCATAGCACAGAGAGAGTCCTCTTCGACTTGCCACGTCAACATGAAACACTATATATTACAGTATTAATCGTATTTAACAAGGAATGTAGTAAACTGGCGAATATTAATGTTAACACGTTTATTGCAAACATAGAAAGCCAACCCTTTAACACTTTCGCTGCTAGGAACCCGCTCGGCCCATTTTGTATAGGATTTAGGGAGCTCAACAAAGTGGTAACCGCGGTATTGCAACTTGAATCGTATTGATACTAGCTTCGAGAGAGCTGCAAACATGCCGCGCGTTGATATTAAGGTGTAGCATTTGACGTAGCGAATTTTAAGATGCAAGATCTTCGTAGGTATGTGCCAAAACTAATACTTATGTATCATCGGGGTCGGACTACGGAGCATGGCTGTTATTTACCAATTTTAAACTTTATTCCATAATAATAACAAAAAAATACAAAAGGCGGACTAGGACTAGTACTAGTAGCGGTAGAGTTGAGGTGTTTGACAGTTTAAAAAATACTTAGTTGAATCTCAACTATATGAAACCAACCAAAGTTACCGTATAATGTAGGGCAGAGTACTCTCTGCTCTCAGCGCCATCTAGTAATTGATAGCGTTACTACTATTACGGTATTACTACGGTAACTTTGGAATGTTCTCGTTCAGATGGCGCTTCAGACTTGGGCCTATAGACTGTGGTGCTCTATATATGTATAGACGGTTGAGATGAAGACATTTTATAACTTTTAACCTTTTTGCAAGAAATTATCTGTGCTTTGGAATGCTCGTAGGATAGTAGCTAAGGATGCAATATGATGAGAGAAAACTTTGTTGAGTTGACAATTCTTTCTTTTAAAGTATGGAGAGAAATCCCCTCATATCACGGGTGTACTGTAGAGGGAGCTACATCTGTATTCCAAAATTTTTGTGTTATCGCTTGGTTTCCCGAGTGCCGCGCGCCAAATCGCATTTTCATCGCAACCGCTGACTCGATAGTCTTACCGCCCAATTGCTTTTCACACACGAATACCGACCAATCTACGAATTACGTGTGCAACGTCGTATTCCGGAGCCGTATTCTAACTTTAAAACACGTTTTATTATACCTAAACTACATCGACGGAAGTTGGGAAGTTACATACTTCCGTGTATTTACACGTGTAACTTTTATTTTTTTGCGTGGTAAAATTTCTAGACTAGTTAGTATTGATAAAAATCAAAATGCATCTAATGCGAATAAATAGGTATGGTAAGCTAATTTATAAAAAAAATATTATGCGACGTGAAAACGGCAAATTCGGATTACGCGTAGGTATTCGTCGGAAACTGGAATTGCTATTAACTTGCATTATCATACAAATTGTTTGTTTATAGAATACGGCATTTTGTCATTTCTACTGCAGTCGAGATTGGCCAAGTAAGTAAGGCAAGGCAATAAAAGTCTAAATCTGACTATTCAAATTACAACACAAATAACAATATCAAGTTAGAATTACATATTTATAACTGTCACGGGTAACATGCACACCGTACAATTAAGAAATGGATACCACTAAATTACTGCATGCGTACTATTCAAACACAATGCAACCGTAGTTCCGCAAATTATGCTGCGCGCCATCTGTTGTCGGATAGCGGCACTAAACACGCGCTGCAATTTATCACCGGCAAAAAACCGTGCGGCCAGAAACAAAACGTCCAATTAACCTCGATATTTTCACTGTACAGATTAACGGTCGAGATTATCTTGCGTTTATTATCTTATGCACCTGCCTTAACCGATTTTAAACTGCCATTAACATCCATCATGTGCGTATTTTAGCGATGGATGTCGAATGTTACAACCTACGAGTAGGAAGGTAAAAATAACGTTAATGATTTTTAAATCACCAGCGTATCTTGTATAATTTACATTTTATATTCTTGACTTGGACTCTTGAATATTACCGGACGTATTGAACTCTCAATTATTCCGCTAATCTAAACATATGTAGGTAATTACTTATTTTTGTTTAGTAGATAAGCACCGGCAATTTTTACTGCAATCTCAATTAATTAACTTTTACATATAACCTAAATAATAAAATAAGTACTTAATTTTCAACAAATTTCATTACCTAGTTGTAAATAGTACGCGGTAACAATCTTGATCATTGCTCCATAATGAATAAGTCACTATAACATAGGTACTCGTAGGGAGGTATATCAATTTCATTGCCGTATGTATGGAATGTGTGAAGAAAGTCGTAGAGCCGTCGCGTGCGCGACCTGCCCCAACCCGCACCCACGCTGCGTGGGTTGTGTGAAAATAATTGCCCGTAAAATAGTTTTATGGAATCAAACCTTTCTGAGATTGTATGGCGTGTCTTCTAGGAATATAATATGACAGCTAAATAAATTTTGTGTGCGTAAAGTTTGCAGGTAGATTATTAATTCGTGTTACATGGAATGTACTTATCGGACAACCAACGGTTGCAACCAATGGTTGCAACGGAAGACCAGCGCTGGCCCTGCCGGCATTTAACGCTGAGTTGCGACCGTTCCGTGGCAATTAATGTTTCGAGTTGTATATGTTATTGTTTATTACGTTTTTTGTAATTGTCATGAATAAATCTTTCATTCATTCATTCAACGTACTAACGGGAAAATATTGTAATCACAAATGCTACAAAAATGAGTAGTATCTAACGTAAATGCAGATCCAAAAGCTGTTTATCTGTTTATTATCTATTTCCACAAAAACACTAATTGATGTTTTATAACCTAGTGTCTAACATGCATTATAGTAAAGTCAAATAATACAATACAATGGAAAAAAGTGACGAATGTGTGTGTGGAATATAAAAAAAAATTAAGTGTCAAATTAGTTAAATTAAATTAAATGCCGACAATGTCAAAAGAAACAAGTTCAACAGATAGTATAAAAAAAGGTCATTGTGGTTCTCGAGTAATTGAAATATTTTTGCATACTAAGATTTGAATATTTAACGTAATTCTAATACAAGATCTTCAAGATAACTTTATGAATAAAATAAAAAATACACAAAACTAAATAGAAAATTGGTATGTAAAGATACTAAATTAAGGGTGTCGACTACGTTGACCATAGTTGGGTACTGAAAAATATTGGTTCCAAAAATATTTAAACAAATTTTACCTACCGATTTGATCAATGGTAGAATAATAAAAGGTATCACCGTCACAGACACCAATTTGATTCTCAAACTTGAAATGTTTGGGTAATTTTAACTAGCTTAGTGAATATGGCCACCTTGCCGAGTGCAGGGCCAAAGTTTAGGTTCGCCAGAAATGCAAAGTTTGTATAATCCACTAAGCCACATCCACTAATTTAGTTAAAATTGCCCCAAAATTTTAATTTGTCTATCATAGTAGTATCTGTGACTGAGTGATGGCGATAACTTGTTTTTTTCTACCATGGATTTGGTAATCATCATAACAATATTAGCGTAATTGGGACTAAACTAAACATAAACGAAGCTTAGCTTTTTTTTACTTCCCCAAAACAAGTACTTATAGATAAAAAATTGTTTAATTAAAGTCAATTTGAAGGTCATTGGATGTTGTCAGCCTCAAGATAATTAAGTATGATTAGAGTGTTCACTCCATATAAGTCTAAATACGACGTATATATATAATAAGCTTTAAGCGCGCTTTGTTAAAAGTTTATAATTAATAAGATCACAGCTTAATATTTAAGTGTGCTTAAAACTTAGTAAAAATAAGTTTAACCATACCTCCCATACGACTTATTATTTATTAAGTCTTGTTATTTACGGAATGAGCTATCTATTATTATTTATTACTTACTTATACTATGGTAATTCGGAACTAAGTTAGACACAAAACTCTTTAATTAAATGAACTAACGAACAAGGTCCGGGCTAAAGTCAATGCCATAATTGAGTATCAAGTTGCTAAAGTTTTGCTAGGTAGTTGTAAATAAGTAATTCCTTTCTAACAGAGTTAGCCTGGCCGTAAATACCCGATCAGTATGTATTGGGTTACAATTTCAAAAATAGGTAGGTACTTACTAAATGACACGACGTTGTTACAAAAAACAATTATTTATACAAAAAAATTTGGTTGTTAAATATATACCTATTAAATATAATCGTGTAGATCGTTTTTAAAACAAAAATAATTTTAAACAATAAAGAACCGACTTCACTTAGCATCCACCATTCCAAAAGCAAATGCTCGACCTGCTGTAAAAAACACTAATCACTATAGGTGTGTATAATAGTTCAAGAGTTCCCGATTTCTCCAGGATCCCATCATCAGATCCTGACCTAGTTACAATGGGACCAACTGTGAAGTATACTCTTTCAAACAAAAAAATAATTTTTCAAATCCGCCCAGCCGTATTCGAATAATCGGTGAACATACATACACAAAAATTTTTTTAAAAAATAGCAAAAAAAAACAAAGATCCCGGCGAATTGATAACCTCCTCCTTCGAAATCTTGAAGTCGGTTGATAAACACGCTTTCAGTAAGTAAAATGACAAAGTCCACTTTTTAATATTTTTACTAGCTAAGAATACAAATTATATCGGCCGTCTCTCTATTGTAATTATAAAACTTGCGATTTGAATGAGAATAGGTAGAAAAGGAAAACACTACTATAGAAAGAGTCGACAATAGAACAAATGTCGCGTTCTAACACAAAAACAGGAACGAAACGCCAGGTGTGCGGACCATGTGCCGTAACAGCAACTATATTTATTCGTATACATCTCTCCAATTTAATTAGTGGCTAGGAAATGCTCGTTAGGTTGCTGAACTCTGACGCAATGACAGCTGTCAATGGGATTGACAGTTGACTAAAAGTGTAACCTTCGGAGTATGCTATGCAATGCAACTAATGTGACAAAGTATTTATTTTTAACTTATAGCTACGCAAGTGATAACACAATTGGTTATCTCGAATCTGCAAGTTTAAAATTATTTTTTGACATACATACCATTTAAAATTATTTATTCCTATTTCCTAGTAACTCCATAAATTTAAATTATCCAAAATTATAAATAAATAAAACATTCACATCTCCGTACGTTGATTTTTACCTCCACCTAGCGGCGAATAGCTAAACTACTACTCGTCGCGTAGAAGTTAGGTGGCGAGACGTTTGCAGATGTTTCGTGGCTGAAGTTCCTGCGTACTCTCATAGATGGCGCAACAAGCGCTAAATACAAACTAATAACTTATCTGTTTTTTTTTTCATAGTCGTAACGCGGTTTCTGAATAAAAACTGTAAGTTTTATAAATGTATAGTAATAATTTCTTCGAGTATATAACAATAACATTATTTTCTTCATGATTAATGCACAAACAATCATTAAACGAAAACCATTTACTAAAAAACTAATCTGTCGCCATCTAACCCTTATCCATCGCATGTCTGTTCATTTCTTTTGTGTTCTTTATCTTTATTTTGCTTTATGTTAAGTCTGTGGTGTGTATGTTGTTTTAGCTTATTTTGGGGCCGGACGGGACGCTGCAGACGGTCAAGAGCGAGTCGCGCCGAGGTCGAGGCCGCGGCAGGACCGTCACGACGCCTGTGAGTATTTCTTTCTTTTGTTTTCTTACTTTTCCGCTGTTTCATTTTCATTTGACTAATTTACTAATCATTAACATGAATGTACAAACAGCAACACCCTTAACCGGCCATCGGTAGACCTTATGCCGTTGCAATAGGGATTACAAACGGCCGGTTAACAGTGTTGGCGATGGTACTCGAGTTACGAGTAGGTATGGTGTCTTAACCTTTTCGACGCCAAATATGTAATAGACCATCTCGAACAATTCAATGGTACGTAAAAAAAGGAAATCCCTAAAATACATAGATATATGTATACACACACAGAAACACACAAAATACACACGGGAAACTACGTACGTGTATACGCCGAGTTTCCCGATACAACACACAAAAAAAGAGACCGCCATACGAATTTGCGCGACAAGTTAATTCGAATTCCGGTCCCGTATACGCATTTTAATTAGAATAGATCAAACAATCAGTGAGCCTGGCACTGTTTACGAGCGGCAATTGAACGTAAAATCAACCTTCGAACTTGCATTGTCAAGTAATTATGAGCGACTGAATGAACGCGCGGCGCCGCGACATTCGTTTATTGTTCCGCATACATTACGTGTTTCAGCACGGTTAGCATGAGTGTGCCGCGACAGTATATCGCACGTGAGATAAACTTTCTGCGTCTATGTAAACTGTCGCGGCACACTCGTGCTTACCACGCACTTTACCCGTTAGCGGTTTAAAAAGAACAGGTCTTAGTTAAGATTCCCGTGAAATATACATATTTGGCAAAACCAGCATAAACATAACCTTATTATATCACTGAAGCTTAATTATCGTGGTGTCCTCGCGGCTATACCTATTACAATGAGGGAAGATGAGATGACATAGGTTGAATTTTCTGGTGCGATTCTGCGCTTATATCATCCGTGATCCCATAAAAACATTGATTGAATTATGTCCACAACTTCATATTGTATTTAATATATTAACTTAAAATGAGCGCTTATTTATATAGGGTACTGAAATATTAAATTTAAGGTTTCGTGAGACATACTAACACTCTAAAATATAACGGCACTCAAGTCTCTTTCGTGACTTCGCGCGACATGTTTTGGAGAGTCTAGGTGTCCCTCTTCAAGCACTAAGAGTTCTATTCGAACCGGCCCGTGGCGCACTACTGCACAGCGCGTTGCCGACTGCCAGCCTGCGTACATTATTTCTATATAAAATTAAATGGATCTAAAACACATCGACCTAGTCCTAGAATAGTAGATTAAATTCGATTAAAATGGATTCTACTAAATCTAAATACGATATGTTTAATTAGAACAGAGACTATAAATAATATAGACAGCCACAGTCTAAGAGCCTTTTGAGGCCAAGGTCTGAAGCGCCATCTGGACGAGAGCAAACCAAAGATACAAAATTAGTAGGAGGAAATGACATCGCACTGCAGCGTCATCTATATAGCGTTACTACGGTACGCTACTCGTTACGAGATGGCGCTGCTGCGCACTGTCATTTTCCCTACTATTTTTGTACCTTTGGGTCAACTTTGGGTTGCTCTCGCTTCAGACTTGGGCCTCAAAAAGTTCTTAAACAAGCCACAGTTTAAGAACTTTTTGAGGCCCAAGTCTATATTATGTATAGTCTCTGGTTAGACGTATTAGTACTACTTAAAATGAAAACCCCCTAAAATCAACCAGCAATGGACACCGCCCGCGGAATCGTCGGTATTTGTTAATCCGCGACTGTCCGCCCTCTTTATCCGCATTCGGCCTGAAACCGAAAGTGACCTATTTGTTCGTTTTCGTTTGACACGTCATTGCGTAATAAATTGCTATGAGCTTTGCACCTATGTTTCTACGTGCTATTGTGTCAATGCCTGTGCATTTCTGATTTGCGGTTAGCGTCGAGTTAGGAAGTAAGTTGGGCATCCAATTTCACGCGTTGGTCTCTATGTGGCTGTAGATATTATGAAATATAGTGCACTTATGTATATTATAGGGGAAAAAATCTGTAACACATGTACTATCGGGTTCAGAATTGCATGGCCAATTTATGAATGAATTCATTGATAAATTGACCATGCAATTTTGAACCTGATGGTACCTCGTGATTCAAGTTGAACGAGTGCGCTATACAATACTTGTCATATTTTGTAAATAAATAAAATAAACTCGAAATATGAGATCGAAAATGTTGTGGGTTCGAATCCGCGTTCGTGCTAATAAGTGTGTTTTTAGTGTCCAACCGAAGTTTCGGTTTCGGCCAGTTTCGGCCAAAAAAAATTGTTTCGGGCCAAGGTTCGGTTTCGGCCATAAAACGGCCGAACCTTTCGGCCGCGCTGAAACTTTCAGCATTGTACTTAATCTGCCCACACCACAACGTTTTTAACTGATAAAATCACCGTTGTATAAAGTCATCATCAAATATATCAGAGCGGCCACGGTACTCAGAAATATCTGAAGATGCACTTTATCGCCGTGACAATAGGGGCATTGTTCAGATATTTGTGACCACCTTAGCCGCTCCGATATATCTCATGGTTACTGTACAACGGCTGACATGTAACTGAAATAAATATGTACTATTTAACACGTCTATCAAAGTTTCGGTTTCGGCCGAAACTAGACCCAGAGCCGAACCTTCTGTTTCGATTCCGGCAAAAAAACATGTTTCGGTCGGACACTAGTGTTTTTCTATGAAGAAAACCATAGTTTAAAATTAAGTATGTACTCTACGCGCGAAAAATCTTGCTACGGCGTAGACATCGTAGCGTTCGTAGCATAGCCTCGATAAGATAGAGCTTTGCGTTTTAGAATTAATTACCATTATGTAATTTATGTTTATCATCTTAATTGGCTACTTTCCTAAAAAAATATATTTAGTCCGTCAGTTATATTATCAAAAAATATTGGACACGTATTTTTTATTTTGTCAATCAAACAAAAATTGGTGAAGATATAGCCCGTTAAAGTTCCGCGTGACGTCACATTTCAGTACAATTTTTAGTGTGACGTCACGCGGAACTTTAACGGGCTATATATTCACCAATTTTTGTTTGATTGACAAAATAAAAAATACGTGTCCAATATTTTTTGATAATCTAACTGACGGACTAAATAGAATTATATTTTTTTTACCCAGGAAAGTACCCAATTATGAAAGACAGTAACGGTAATAATAAATATAAATTATCCTGACTACAAAATATCGCCATCTAGTAAATAAGTTTAAAACTATCCAGACACGCACGGCCCCTAACCTATACGTTCAGATGGTTGTATGTTTAAAACCGAGTAAACCTTAACCCAAAGTAAACCTTATTCCAACGAGATAACATTTAGTAAATGTGTCCCAATGGTGCACCCACGGGTCCCGTACTGACCCCGGCTACCCGTCTCGGCCAACTTGGGTCAGTATTTCTCATACTTATATGGGTGTTAGGGGTGTAGGACTAACACATTTTCCCTCTACCCAAAACGTCTCTTTACAGACATAAAGAAGCTGGTGTGGGAAAATTAACTAAAAAAAATGCCGCCTCGTATCGTATATTTACGCTGAGAAAATGTCATTGTTTTATATGAGACAGCGTTTTGTAATTCCTTACACGAATATTTTTGGATAAAATCGGTTAAGTCGGAAATAAAGGCTTTTTTATTTTATTATTTTATATAAATTTTATTATATTATATGAGACCACAGATTATACTAGATGAGACTGCCGAACTAAATTTATTATTTTCGATTTCAGTTGATCCTATAGTAATAATAATAACTGTCCAATATTCACCAGAGACTATTATTACGTTGCTAGATGGCACTGCAGCTCAGATGTCATTTCCTACTATATTTTGGGTAT
Source organism: Pammene aurita (assembly GCA_947086415.1). Lineage (NCBI taxonomy): Eukaryota > Metazoa > Arthropoda > Insecta > Lepidoptera > Tortricidae > Pammene > Pammene aurita. The sequence continues at coordinate 22,805,432 of OX352297.1, forward strand.
CTTTGAGTTGCTCTCGTTCAGATGGCGCTTCAAACTTCCAGCCTCAAAAATTGGCTGCGGCTGTCTATTAATATGTATAGTCTCTGACATTAGAAAATCCTGTATACAGAGTGTAATCGTTAAGTGTAGCCAGGCGATTACTTCGTAAATATAAGATATATTAAATCGTAAATATAAAATATCTAACGGAAATCGAAAGTGCGTCACCTAATGAGTAAAATTACATTAATAACTTTTTTTAATAAAATCAGAACTATCCCAAACATTAACTTCAAACCTTCCCATATTATTCATTCATTTAGTACGACGTTCGTTGAAAGACTAGTTTGTACGGTCGTCATTTCACCGTTATCAAATGATTCATGAATTGTTTTATTCTTTTATTACAGTTTATTCGTGCAAATACTGAATCTCAAGCAGTTTTATCTCTTACGGCACCGACGTGTACTTTGAGAGTGAGTCGTCGTAGGTACTAACTATATGGGAGCGTTTAAACTTAATATTTTTAATATTAATACTTTTATTTCAAAAAAGTTATTAATGCAATTTTACTCATTGGGTAACGCACTTTCGATATCAGTTTGAAAATTTCTAATATCTCTTATATTTACGGAATGATCGCCTGGCTACACTTAACGATTACACCCTGTATATGACGTCGAGTGTAGTTAGAAATCGAAGCACAAAGGCATGCTATATATAAAGAGAGAAACAGTCTGAATCAACTGAAAAATTGTAAGGTGCAACGGGGCAATCTTGAATGCGGGAAATTTTTAGTAATTTATTATATTTTAATCTTACATCATTAACTACAGTGCCATCTATGTCCGGATATGGGAAAAGAGCTTTTCCGCACTATAGATGACACTTAGTTAATGATGTAAAAATACGGAAGATATTCCGCACTGCACCTTACTTCCATATCTGATCCCGTCTAATAACGAACGTAGTCCAAGCTCGCGCGATTCCCTTTGACTACACGGGTATTCTTTTGCTTGAATATGGAAAAACAATTCCTAGGTATCCGTTATCTATCGTCATTCTTTTTACGCTGATGAAAATATGACGGGCTTGGAAAATTTAAATTCACTTTATCGACGTGTAGAATAGCCTAGCCTACAGACGGATTTTGGGTCAATTGTAATATATGTACCTAGTATGTCAAAACTTAATCATAGCAATGTGTTTAAAAAGCTTTTTGTGCCGCTCCTGCTACAAATTGCTGTTCCATTTTTTTTACTTTTTGATTTTGTTAGGTAGGTAACATAACATATATCAAAAAGAAGCAATCCAGAGTTTGCCACTCCAGATTCCCTTTCATTTTAAAAATTAAGTTTACCGTATCTGATCTATATTATTTCAGTATTGTAGACCTCAGTAGACAAACTATCTGGCCCTCGCTCACTTAATATGCGTCGACAGAAGGCCCTCTGTTCATATCGCTTCAACACTCCCAGTTGAACCAGCATATTTATGACCTGAGATCCATAAAAATTATGCTTGATAAAGGACCATGTTCTACGGATATCTCGTTTAGCCCAGGTTCAGACGGGCAGCGTTACGTGCTGTCCTAGTTAGAATATAAATTGCACCCCTTCTAATTGCTTCCTCCTAGCTAGGTTTAGTTTGGAGTTATTGCGTCCATGATGCATATTCCTCATTATAACCCACTATATTATAATTTGTATCATATATTCCTGTTACTCAGCCATTACTGGACCGTTACCGGTATCGTAGTTAGTCTTAGGCCTATGTTTCACCGGGACATGGCGGCGCAAGCAGGTCGCCGCGACCAACATAATGTATACAGCTCGACTATGGGGGGTTTTTCAACTGATGTCCACTTGGTTGCGCAACCTTAGTAGTATAGTAGGTTTGAATCCAATCTAAATAAAAACATGTAACGTCAGTACCTAGGGTAGGTATTGTAGTTTACCTTCAACTATTGATTTTGCCAACTTTGTGTTGCAAAAATATTTACCTAAATTTATTATATTTCATTTTACAGCTTATATTATCATTTTAGTCTACTTTGGGTTAATATTACGTGAAACTACTTGCGGGCTTTTATATTAAAAATATTTTTTTGCAAAAATGGGATATGTGTCAGTTTTTCGTCCATACATTCAAATTTTTCCCATATATTTTTACCAGCAACATAAATTAATAATTGTGACCCTTTTTCGTAGTTACACTCTGTGTAAAAACTACTTAATTATATTTAAAGCTTGATAGAAGTTCCTACTATGGATATGATATTGATTATTTTCGTTATATGTCTTCAGTTATGAATAAATTAGATTCCTACTCAGGATAAGGCAAGATGTAGTTAAAGGCGCCGTGCCGTGTTCCATGCGGCGTCGATGGATCACCTATCACCATATGCATCACCATAAAAGAATGAAAATAATTTTACATTATCAATAACTTTACTCTACGTTTGTAGTAAACTAAAAGAACTCACTGTATAAATGCAAAACTGCTGTCTAACGCTTGTTTGGGCATAAATTGAAACCAGCCATAATGAAGACGCATAAAGCTGCAGACGGACTAATCGCGGCCATCTTGCGGTTGCCATGGCAACAGACTACCTACCCCCCTCCCCCCGATGCACTTCCTAGCAGTGGGGGTGCACTGATTAGCAGTTTCGGTAGAATTATTGTAGGAATGGCGGTTATAGAAAAAGTTTAGTGAGTGCTTTAGAATGTGTTTAACGAGTTCGAAAGATTCATTTTTGTAATTAGTTTTGTAACAGAAATAGTTTTATAAGTTAAGTTTTCGGTATAAGCGAGTAATGCGGATGTAAATCCGATATGTAATTTTATACCACGAAGGTGGCTACCGTAGCCTATGGACGCTGAAACTCCAGAAAACAAAAAAGGAGGATTCACCGCGTTGACGACTAAAAGAACAAGAGGGTCCCTCGTCGTCAACACACTGGGTCCTCTTTCAGCTCTTTGGCAACCTTACTCACCGGCAAAAACACAAGTAACACAACACAAATACAAAAATTATATACATTCAGGTACATACACCTATCTAATAACCAACATTTTTATTCAAAGTTCATAAGAGTCGTCATTCAAATACCGTTTAACTGAAAATAACACCGCAATTCACATTTATTTACTTACCCACGCCTTCTTAACGTAACGAGCATAAAAACGAGGAATATTCGAAAATGGCGCTAACGTAAATTTATTTTCAAATATGGCAGTCGGCTGGCAGGCGAAACTCGCCCGTCCGCCCTCCGAATTATACCAGCTCGGGCGAAATTTCCACAGCGCACTTTGTAATTGCAAATTTTGCCGATTCGCGCATGCGCTCTGCCCCGATCAATACCAACTTTATTATTGTTTTTTTTTTCTCACAAAAATCACTTTGCGCGCCAAAATATGAAAGCGCACGTTCGAAAATCTGCAATTAAAAGTTTTCTTTCGTGAAGAAATTGGATGGCAGAATCTAATTTAATTTTCGAGCGCAGTATTAAAGGGGTGGTGGGTGGCACCCGCTGCTATTGGATAGTTACTCTAAACTAAACTATTACTTCGAACTTATATTAATACATTATACTGCTTCCTATATGCACGGCGCGGAATTAGTTTGGTTTAATAATTTCAAAATAACTACTTAAATAAGAACGATATGAAATTTTTATAGGGTTCGTACGTAAGTCGTAATTTTTTGTGGATATTTGAAAATTCATAACTTTTCTCAATGTAGGTATCGTTAAATATTTTATTTGGAATTCACGAGGGGATCTTCCTATTACTGGAACAACGAACGCCTTCAATTGGTTCGTAAATATGTAATTGCGTAAAGTAGGAAGTTATACTTATACATACTGTCGCCACCAAGATAAATTATTATTCGTAAATTCCTACTTATGTAGGATAGTGACTAGATTAGATATAGGAAAAGTTAAGTAAGAAATTTTGGTATTTAGAAATTAGTTCTTACTAATTTCGGGCAATAGGTTATCTCTAAAATATTTCAGGCCTCTTATAAAGGAAAAGAAAAGCAATTTTACCAAATTAAAAAAGCTGAAAAGCGGAAGGAAAACTTTCCGAAGTCGCCTTTATTAACTGAAGGCTGCCAATATACAAGACTCAAAAAAGTGTACTTCACGACAATGGTCTATTGTGCCGGCTGTCTGGCACTCACACATTCACAGACCCTCCCTTATCTGAGCTCGTACTTGTATATGCATATGTTTTCGTGCATTCTCAACTAACTAGCCAATACGCTGATGCGGCCAGACTGCTGGCTATCCAAACCTTTGAAACGGAAAAATCCGAAGGAACAAGCTATTACACTTTTATACCAGACGCAATTTTCGAGGAGAGGAATTTGCTTTGCAATTTGCTGAGAGAGATTGGCAATTTTTGAGCGGCACTCGTTCGGAATGTGGGATTTTTCTTTTTAATTAATGGCGGTATATCACGTTAGAGCGTCACGTGGCTAATGCACATTAGGAAACGCGGATGTGGTTAACATCGCTAATGTTAAAGCAGTTAACATTAATAGTAGCGGTCATTAAAAAAGTAATTTCTATACTTATTAGGACATGAACTAGGTGCTTTAATAAATGCAAAAACAGAATAAAGCCATTAATTGTATCATATTATCATAAACCAAAACTATTATGAGTAAGCCGACGTAATCAAATTCAATATTACTAAAAAATGCATGGTAAAGTCATAAAGCAGCATGGAATGCAGCGTTTACTAATGAAAATTCCTGCTACTACATAGTATGTGCCGTGGAAATGTCAAATAAGACCTTTATAGCAGCAAAATTTATGGAGCGTAACTGTAAACATGGCCACGTCCTTCAATTTTAATTTCATGTGAAATATGGATTTATGCGAAACCTATTAAGTGGATTATATTCATGCTTTTGTTATTGATGCCATTAACATGACCTATTTGGCCTAATGAAAAGTTACGAAATGTAATTTGGTTGCTGATAGTGATAATGCTTATATTACATGCCATAGTGTTGCTAATCTGTTTATCTACACTCATATTGTAAGTCCTCTAAAATGCGTTCAAAAACCGTAGGCAATGACCAGCATTACAACAAACGATTTCACTATGATAAGTTTCTTATCTGTGGCAGTACCGCAATTATAACGTTTCATGCTCAATTATTGATGTGCTCTGAGTTTTGATAACATAATGTACACCTGCACGCGCCCGCGGCCGGCGACACCCGCCCGCGCTACCGCCGGCACAATCGAGTAGGCCGCGCCGACACAATCGAGATGGCCACGGCGGTACTGTGGCGGCCATTCTATGGTTTACGAATACGGCATTTATAATAAATAATATGAGTGTAGATAAAGCAGTGTGCATACACTGCAGTGTGCAGTAACTGTACGTAATTAGGCCTTAAAACACTCGTGTGATCTTATTATGAAATTCGCCTGCGGCTCATTTCATAAAACCACACTCATGTTTTAAGGACCCTTATTACGTAACAGTTACATAAACTACTATTTAAGACGAGTACTAATTGGAATCTATGTTAGCAAAGCTCTAATCTTACTTTATCTTTGGTTTTATTAGCATAAATATACTATTGGCGATCATATATGAATTGCAATTTGCTACCATCGACCCCAAAAACCGTTTTGTTTGTCGCGAATCACATGACACTTTAATTCAATCCTCGCCTCGCCGATGCGAAATCAGCTTAATATCCTTAAAAAGATCACGCTCGTAATTATGCAATCAGTGGCCGTCTCCAGCAAATCAGACAAGCACCCTCAGGCGAGCTGCAGGGTGCAACAAGTGAATACAAGTGTCGCCCGCTAATAGACGATTAAATCCTATGGGAGATAAGCGGTTATTTCCTGCCGTGGTCGTGAAAAGTCTTCCTTAATTAGTCTTCTCCCTTTTATGTTGCGCTTCTCGATGCAGTGGGATTTTAGAATATGCTTGGAAACGCTATATAACTTATTACATCGGGCAGATAAAGGAGACCGCTGACGCTCGTTTTATAGGAACATTTTTTTTTTTTTTACAACGACGGTGGCAAACAAGCATACGGCCCGCCTGATGGTAAGCAGCTACCGTAACCTATGGACGCCTGCAACTCCAAAGGAGTCACACGCGCGTTGCCGACCCTTTACAAAAAGGAGGATTCACTGTGTTGACGACTAAAGGAACAAGAAGGTCCCTCTCTCATCGTCAACACACTGGGACCTCTTTGAGTTCTTTGGCAACCTTACTCACCAGCAGGAACACAACACTATGAGTAGGATCTAGTGCTATTTGGCTGTGGTTTTCTGTAAGGTGGAGGTACTTCCCCAGTCGGGCTCTGCTCCAGATTTGAGCGATGACATTCGCTGAACGTGCCCTACCACACTTAGCGAGATGACATTCGCAGTGCCCATACCTCTATTTTTGGCGTAGTTTAAGGACATACCCAGGTCCGGACGTAGTTTAAGGACATACCCCGGGTCCACATACCCAGATCCGGACGTAGTTTAAGGACATACCCCGGGTCCAGGACATACCCCGGGTCCACTAATCTGAACTAATCTGAACATCTGAAGCACGAGAACTGCATATCGTAATTGTTCATACCGGTGAAGGAACATCCATAGATCTCGATTTCTACCGTTTTGCTTAGTATACAAACAGTTGAACATTTTTCCTACAGCTTAATAAAGACCGAGAAGCCAAACTATCGCCAGCTAGCCTTTGACGCGCCGTTACTGATCGGTATATACATAGGTACTCGTACTCGCAGTTTTGATACCAGTCACTGAAGCCACTAAGACCAATAGCTCAACACTCAATACACCAAAGAACCACACCAAAGTAGGTATATTCAACGCGATTCATATTTTTTTATTGAAGACTGACCTTATTTTTAATAAAAAAAGCAGTAAAATATCGAAACGCCGACGCGTTTGCAAATTTTCCGTCATTTTTTGCACATAGCTAAACCTGGGTCCAGGCATTTCCAATGCATTGAAATTGGCACATGCCTATCGCTGTCGAGCCTCAAACACTGTCAAGTTAAAAATAATCCGGCAGCAGGCAGAGCAACAAGTGCGTGGTCACACGTACACCACACTACAGGCGAGCGGAACAGCGGGATCTTTCTTGTACTATTTGTTCATATCCTCAGATAAGAAATTCTTTAGGGAAAATATAACAGCGAACCACTTCGTTCGTTCGATAGTATTTGCATCACTATCTTCCGAATATGGAAGAGCGATAGAGAGCGGCGATAATGAAATTTCGATTTTTGACGTTTGCTGGCGTACACGTAAACTTCGGTTTCGAGATTCCACTTAACATGACCACAAACGTGATGTTTTTCACTCCAAATTGAAACATAGTTATAATATAGGCTCTATCCTCAACGTCGGCTATCTTCGCAGCTGTATAACATATATCAGTTCTTCTAAATGGGTACAGTTCAGACCCACGTGCGTGCGTAAGTGATTTCGAATTTTTTTTGGCAAGCCGATAATCCATTTGATTAGATATCGTTGCTTGAATCTAGACGTCATGTCAGTTGTCGGTTCTATTATCGCCATAGCTTTTAACAGATGGCGCAAGGATGTCCATATTGTCCATTTCCCATACGACGCCAACAAATTGTACAAAATTGATTAAAAAAGAGTACTAAAGTTTCATAAACTAGATGTATAAACTTAACCTCTAACCAGCAGACCTCGGCCCTTAACCACAACAACTTTGAGGATAGATGTGCCTATTAAACCTTTCTTCCTATAAATCCTTCGTTGCGCTGCATAAAAAGTGAGCTATCTTCATCCACTGCCGCCGGTCGGTATCGCGACACGTTCCGCGCTAACACGGACCCGGTGAATTTTCACACGAATCTCTTTGACAACCACGCTGTTTGCGCCTGCTGTGAAAAAAATACGTGCACCATTGGTTTTTTAGCATTCTTGTATGTACTACAGGAACGTGATATCGGTACCAGCTCTTTAGAATGCTAAATTATTGTTTTTTTACGTACTAGACTAGACAATTTAAAAATACGTATTTATTTATCGTATGGCTACATGTCACTGGATATAGTTTCTTCCCTGGGGTAGTAGTGGGCAAGTAGATATGAAAGAAAAGCAAAATACGTATTACATGAAATAGTATGCTTTAAAAGTGGTCAAAATAACAATCAAAATTTTATTTCAAAAAAACCATCTTAACAAAGTATAACTAGGTCCCAGTACATTACGAGTATCTATAACACAGCTCCCTCGCAATTAGGTGAAAACAATCAGAGAAGTAACTTTAAATAAAACTAAAACTAAATTAATCAAAGGTTTGTGCTGCATCTTGGTCCTTGAGAAACAAAAGATATGTTATTGGGACATATCTTTTGTTTATTAGACTTATGTAATTAATCCATTAACTAACCAGCTACGAGTACCAAGGCGCGGATTATATTCAATTACTCTCCTGTGCATATAATAACAGAAGTCTTAAAACGCACAAAAGATATTAAAAGAGTGCAAGAAAGCATAAGAGCAAATATATATATATGTATATATATATAAGAGCAGATATATTATGTTGTTAAAATCTGTTCAGACGATGAATATAAAATGAAAAATATTCTAGTATACAAATACATTGCATAAACATAGGCACATAAAATGGTTATGCCTACAATGTAGGCCGACATGAATTATGCATGCCAATGTCAATTTCAAGAAACTTTTACGACACCATTTACATATTATCTACTGTGTTACGAAAAAGTTATTTTAATGTTCTGCGACTTGTGCCATTATTTTGTACTTTAAAACTATTTAAATTAAAATTACTGCACCACGTTTGTTTAGCAGTTAACGATCAGAAACTTTGTTTGAGGCAATAATGCCATCAAAGACACACCGATTACTAATGAATAATTCCAAAATCATTCGAACTATTGAGAGGGCGTTGACGGAATTTTCTTAGGACACTATTTGCACGATAAAGGCACCGTCAGACTGGGATTAGTAAGTTGGCTAAATAGGGCCGCTATTCGTATAAGTCAGAATGAAGTACAAACTCAGTAGGTACTTACATATGTATATTGTAAAGGCATAAAACCCGTGACCTGAAGGATCTGTTGCGAAATTTCAGCACAATTTGGCAACATAAATATTGGAAGAGCAATAAAACGGTTGGAGGATTTTATGCCAGGCGCAAGGAAGTAATCCTCCCATAAAACAGATTTCAGAGCGGCGGGTAATCCGAGATATATTAAAAGTCGACTGCTAAGCCTCTTAAGCGTACCTACGTACACTGTGTTATGTGCCTTAATAGGGTTGCAATTAGCGACTAGGTATACATATGTGGATTTGGTGCAAATTAATGGTAGTCGACGAGCGATAGCTGACAACCATGCTGCACGGGGATAGTATTGTATTGTAGTACGGGCAGGTTTCCGCAACTCGACGTCTAGCGCCTATTTTGCGTAAAGGAAGGACGGCTAGTCCAGCCAGCCCAGCTCCTCGAGGAATCCTATTAAACCTTTGATGTTGAGTAGGACCTCGGGGAGATCACCCGGGGATCCGAGGTGTTTTGCCCTGTACGGGGCCACTCCGTTGCACTCCAGCACCACGTGAGAGGCTGTTTCTTCTGTCTCCATGCACCCACGGCACAGGGGACTGTCTGTCGTGACACACATAACGCGGATAGTAAAAATACGAGAGAAATTCAGTTGATAGTTTAGTTTAGAGCAAATTTCCTTCGCGTAATTTGCGGCTCATGGCGATACAACAGTCACCATCATCTAAACAAAAAAGAAGTAACATTTGAGTACTTGATATTTGTTTTTTTATTGACCCATATCATTCTAAAAACGGTTAATTCTCAAGACAAAACATCGTAGCACGTCCTACGCGTTTTAACTTTTTCCGGGTGAGCGGGAAATTTAATTTTCTTTATAAATTGGTATCCCGGAGCACGTCGATGCAGCAATGAATCGAGTTAGCTCATGGAACTCCTATAAATACTTATTTGTTGCGTTCTGAGAAAATGGTAATGCGATATAGCTTCATGTATGAGAAGTAAAGCTTTTGTGAGATAAGTTTCTTCTCAAACTATGCTGTCATCTTAGAAGTATGAGGTAGAAATATAAAAGATAACCTTATAGTTTAATGTCACTTTAATTTGTGACATACATATAATGTAAACCTTATATATGTATTTATTTACCCCAATAAGCCTATTAGATTCATTGTAATGATCATCTAACGTCAACTACAGTGCTGAAATTTAAGGACGTATGTATTTATTTATAGCAATTACAATCTACATTCTACATATTTTATCCCCTTTTAATATGAATAAACCCTTCTAGCTATTATTGGACAGGTACAGTCGCTATCACATATATCGGAGCGGCCAAGGTACTCAAAAATATCTTAAGAACATGCACTTTATCGTCTTGACAATATAGACGTTATTCAGATATTTATGACCACCGTGGCCGCTCCGATATATCTGACGGTGACCGTACCTACCCCGCAATGTCATTATCAATAGCAAACAATTACAACATTCTCGTAAATCAGAGTGGTATCTAAAACAAACAGAACAGATAAATTTGCCTTGAACCGGCAATTATCGATTCCTCACTAAATCACTTAAAGATATTTTAATTAAACATCCTCAATATATCAGCGAGATAGCGGGGGTGGCGAAATTAATTTAAACTTGATATAATATATCACGAGCCAATAATAGAATTATGTAGCGATTTGCATTCGTCCTCAGCGTTTCGCATACCTGCTCAAAATCGACTAACAGTTGATGCGGCTAAATAATTGTATAAATAATGTACACTTAATTAGTCGGGCCTCAAACTAACTTGTCCATCTACAAGATGTAAGAAAAATGCTGGTAATTCGTTTAAGGACATAATTGGTATCGTATTCTAATTATAAAAATGAAGAAAAAAAAATTTTGTGGCGGGAAAAAAAAAATGGTTTCGTATGGAGGGTTGGGCGCCTGGGACGACGTGTCCCATACAATAGTACATTACTTACCAAGGACTGTAAAAGAAAGAAAGCCCGAGGTCGCAGGTATTTGTAACCCGAGCCACTGGCGAGGGTTGTAAATATGCGATGGAGGGCTTTCTTTTTTACTGCCCGTGGTGAGTACACAATTTTACATCTCCATCTGGCCATAATGCGAATTTTACCGTACGCGTAGCGTGCGGTAAAACTCACATTATGGCCAGGTGTGACGTAAAAATATTTATTCAAAAATGTCCGGCAAGGTTGACTTTTACGGTTAAAAACTAGGCGGCGAAGTGCCTAGTTTATGGTCAAATAAAAATTAAAAAGTTACGGAAATTGCAGGCTCGATTTCGCGACATAAATGTTGCATACAAATTCCATTTTTGGCGAGGTACAAACTTTTTAAAAAGTTTAACAGCCATACAAAAAGAAAGGCAAAGGTCCTAAACAGCCAGAACACAACATCGGTGTTTGTTATTTATAATGTTGGTACCGCGATTTTTTATTTAGCTCAAATAGCTTACGGTAAATTCAGAAGAAAAATACACTTCAAACTTTTTAATAAAAAGATATAAAGGCGGCAAAGCTGAGCGTGTACCGCGAACATAAAAAATTGTAGTTTCGAATAAATCTGTCTCTCTCACTCAAAATGAGAAGCGATAGAGATGGAGATAATTATAGGATTCGAATCGAAATTCGATGCTCGCGGTAGAGGTCATTCTTTTAACCTAGAAGAAAAGTTATCATGAATATATTATGTCAATATTGTTTGTTGTTCATCAACGTTAGCTGTTTTGCATTATTTTTGAATAAAGCACTATATTGGACTCGGCGTGAAGGGTCATTGCTGGCTTCGTATTAAATTAAACGGACTCCTAAAGTCGTCCGTTTAAACGTAATACTCAGCCATCAATGTGCTACTTCACCTCCTCGACAATAATGTACTATTTTTTTCGAATCAATTTTTTTTTCTCCTACATTTTCTTACTCGCAATACGATACTAATTGTGCCCTTTAACGGATCACCACAATTTTTGTTACAACCTGTATAGCAAGCTTGCCACAACTTGCACTTGCAAAAAAGTACCACATTACTATTGGTCATCGAAATAATACCAGGTACCTAATACTATCTACTCAATATTGTAGTAGATCTCTATTGATCAAAGCGTCTACATAATCCGAATATACCTTCTAAAATAATCGATAATTCAGGACGATATGCAGTATGCAATTCGGACCGTAGCAAGCTATCTGCGGACCTAATGCGTTTCCTAGGCCTAGATATTTCATGCAGACTCGCTAGATTGCCCCCCGCATAGGGGGTCGTCTGCCCCCTTACCTCCCGATAGCGTTTAATTTCCGCATAGCATCATTAATTGTAAGACGATATTTGGCAGGTTCGGTATAATGTGCTGCGTTGTATGCACGTGATTAAAGCACGATTAAAGTTTCAAAATTAATGGGGTTATTAAAGATCTTTATGGAAATTGGGAACGTAATTGTTTCAGTAAAAGGTACTTCAGTCGTGCAAAAAGGGCACACATTGAGCAGGCAAGTCATGTGAAATGTATGAAACCTACTTTCGCCTTAAATTTTCCATAGTTACATTGTTTACGTTCTCTACATATAAGGAATGTAAAGTAGATAGAAGTACTCATATAAGTAACGACAGGGGCGATGCAAAGCGTCATTTCGTCTCGCCGCGCAACTGCAAGTACATGCTGAAACCGGAGGCCCGTAATTACGGGTCCGTTAATTCTAGATCTAGGCGGAAATACGAGTATATAGATATAAAGCGATAGAGGGAGACGGCCACGTCTATTAGGCACATTTCGCTTACCTAAACACGGATTTTATTACACAGTGAGGTACCGCGTGAGCCTTCTGTACGTACATGTAGTACTATTATGTATTTATTCTGTTGTAACTTTATGTATTCATTTAGTTCAATTACACTGTTTTACCTAAATACGTACGAAGTAGCCGCGAAGAATACATAATCCTTTTAATAGAATTACTGTAACTAATTTCTAGTAGTAATGGGATAGGTACCGTAAAACGGGGTAAGAAGGGATGAAGGTGAGCAGTTGTGTCATGAATGGGGAGAGTAGAAATGCTAGAGAGGCGAGTTGGTGTTTTAGACCACGGTTGTTAAATCGCCAAGTAAATAAAATATTCTCTTAACAAGTCAAGCTATTGCAATGTTCATAATCCAAAAAATGTTTTGCTTAATTAAATTGCTTAAAGGACTAGGCGTTATTTCGAAATCATAAATAAAATAAATAAATAAATATTATGGTTTGTAAAATGTGTTGCTTATTTTACATTCAATGTAATTATAGTATTGATTTATATGTGATTATTATGATTGATTTTTGTATATAATACTAATTAAATAAAACCAATAATGCCCAGGATTTTAACCCAGGACCTCCTTGCTTTGTAGGCAGAGTTACTACCGACTAGGCTATAAGGCCGTTAAATCATAAACTTGGCACAATCGTAGATAACCCCAAACTGAGAACTGAGAGCAACACAGTGCATCGGCCGTCAGGCGGTGGCGGCGGCATGCAAGCCCGAGAACTCCGAGAAGTTGGTAATAGGAAGTTTGCCCCTTTTTGCGCCACGGCGGAACTTTTAATTACAACCATTGTGGAAAAACTCGCGACAAAGAACTTTTTCTAATGAAACTTCGCGTCGCCATTACTTGCGTAAGTTGTAAATTGTCTGCGCGTTTTAATAATCGTTATTGTGTTCATGAAATAAAACAATTAAAAACGGATTTTATCGCGTGTATTGAGTTTAAATTACATCCCGACGTTTCAAACACTTTACAGCGTTCGTGGTCAACGGGTCGACTGAGGAAAAATGTACAATTACCTCCGTTCAAAAACTATCTCAATATGCAAACCTACCCACATATTAAATATTAAACAAATTTAGTGTTTGCACATGCCGGAGGGGCCTTTATAAAAACAAATTATTTTTATTACAAAACAAATTATTAAACAAATTATTTTATTATTATTAATTATTATTTTCATTTTTATTTTTAATTTTTTAAATTAGTATTAAATTATTATTAGTGACCACACTGTCCACCATTATGGTCTCACAGTCCTATGTCTAGCTTGCTCCTTAACCAAATGAATAACTGGATCCCAAGCTGGTGGTACCGAAAAACCATCCTCTCTGTTGAAATTTGGATATTTTTTAATCTCGATTGCCTCTCGCAACATCCGGGGAATGTATCGTTTCTCCTTGACGAGGACTTGCGGTTTGTCAAATTTAACTGAGTGGTTGGGTCTATCCATGACATGCTCACAGACTGCTGACCTTGGTCGACGGTGCTTTACATCGGCTATATGTTCCTTTACCCGAGTAGAGATGCTCCGCTTAGTCTGGCCTACATATGATAGACCACATTCACATTCCAGCCTGTAGACCCCTGCACTCTGTAGAGGAGTAGCCGACTTCACTGACCTCAGGAACTGTGACATCTTCTTCATTGGCTTAAAGTAAGTTTTTATAGAAGCACGTTTCAAGATGTTGCCAATCCTGTCAGTGACTCCTCGGACAAAAGGCAAGACGGCAGGCCGGCGCTCAACTGTAGGAATCTTCATCCGAGCTTTCTGATTGAGCCGTGGAATCTTGAGCCCGTTCGCTTGAAGTGCATCCTTGGCATGCCGGAGTTCCGCCGCCAGGTGCTGCTCATCACATATCCTCTGGGCTCTCTGAAACAAAGACTTGCCTACAGTAGCTAGCTGACTGGGGTGGTGGTGTGATCTACCATTCAAATATCTATTTGTATGTGTAGGTTTCCTATATACAGTGCGGCCTAAGGTATTATCGGGGTTTCTCAATACTAGTACATCTAAGAAAGGCAGTGAACAATTATTTTCCAATTCCATGGTAAACTTAATCTTACTATGAATGGAATTGAGGTGGTCAAGGAAAACTGAAACACTATTTTTAGGTAATATAGTAAAAGTATCATCTACGTATCTTTTGAAAATCTTCGGCTGCACGGGAGCCAATGAGAGCGCCCTCTCCTCAAAGTCCTCCATAAAGATGTCAGCGACTACTGGAGATACCGGGGACCCCATGGCTACACCGTCGACTTGCAGGAAGAATTCATTGTTCCATAGTAGATATCCTGATGTAAGGCAGTGTTCCAAGAGCTTAGCATATTCTTCAGACATGTTCTGCTCACGCAACCTCTTCTTCACAATTTCAATGCAGTATTGTACCGGTAGACTCGTAAAGAGTGACTGGACATCGAAACTGACCATGATCTCGACATCAGTTAATGTAAGGTCTTTAATGTCACTGATGAAATGGTAAGAATCCTTTGTATGTGTTCTAGTATTACCCCGTAAAGATGAAAGGACTCCTGCTAAGTATTGAGCCAATTTGTAAGTTGGAGCATCAATTTGACTCACTATTGGACGTAGCGGGGCACCCGCCTTGTGTATCTTCGGTAACCCATACAATTTAGGAGGCACCGGGCAATCAGGAACCAAACCTGCAACATCTAGATTAAGGGATTCGCAGTATTCACCAATTAGGTCTTTAGTACATTTTAAGACTTTCGCAGTAGGATCTTTTTTGACATGTATGTCAAAAAAGACATGTATTTTTGACATGTATGTTTGAATACTGCGAATCCCTTAATCTAGATGTTGCAGGTTTGGTTCCTGATTGCCCGGTGCCTCCTAAATTGTATGGGTTACCGAAGATACACAAGGCGGGTGCCCCGCTACGTCCAATAGTGAGTCAAATTGATGCTCCAACTTACAAATTGGCTCAATACTTAGCAGGAGTCCTTTCATCTTTACGGGGTAATACTAGAACACATACAAAGGATTCTTACCATTTCATCAGTGACATTAAAGACCTTACATTAACTGATGACGAGATCATGGTCAGTTTCGATGTCCAGTCACTCTTTACGAGTCTACCGGTACAAGACTGCATTGAAATTGTGAAGAAGAGGTTGCGTGAGCAGAACATGTCTGAAGAATATGCTAAGCTCTTGGAACACTGCCTTACATCAGGATATCTACTATGGAACAATGAATTCTTCCTGCAAGTCGACGGTGTAGCCATGGGGTCCCCGGTATCTCCAGTAGTCGCTGACATCTTTATGGAGGACTTTGAGGAGAGGGCGCTCTCATTGGCTCCCGTGCAGCCGAAGATTTTCAAAAGATACGTAGATGATACTTTTACTATATTACCTAAAAATAGTGTTTCAGTTTTCCTTGACCACCTCAATTCCATTCATAGTAAGATTAAGTTTACCATGGAATTGGAAAATAATTGTTCACTGCCTTTCTTAGATGTACTAGTATTGAGAAACCCCGATAATACCTTAGGCCGCACTGTATATAGGAAACCTACACATACAAATAGATATTTGAATGGTAGATCACACCACCACCCCAGTCAGCTAGCTACTGTAGGCAAGTCTTTGTTTCAGAGAGCCCAGAGGATATGTGATGAGCAGCACCTGGCGGCGGAACTCCGGCATGCCAAGGATGCACTTCAAGCGAACGGGCTCAAGATTCCACGGCTCAATCAGAAAGCTCGGATGAAGATTCCTACAGTTGAGCGCCGGCCTGCCGTCTTGCCTTTTGTCCGAGGAGTCACTGACAGGATTGGCAACATCTTGAAACGTGCTTCTATAAAAACTTACTTTAAGCCAATGAAGAAGATGTCACAGTTCCTGAGGTCAGTGAAGTCGGCTACTCCTCTACAGAGTGCAGGGGTCTACAGGCTGGAATGTGAATGTGGTCTATCATATGTAGGCCAGACTAAGCGGAGCATCTCTACTCGGGTAAAGGAACATATAGCCGATGTAAAGCACCGTCGACCAAGGTCAGCAGTCAGTGAGCATGTCATGGATAGACCCAACCACTCAGTTAAATTTGACAAACCGCAAGTCCTCGTCAAGGAGAAACGATACATTCCCCGGATGTTGCGAGAGGCAATCGAGATTAAAAAATATCCAAATTTCAACAGAGAGGATGGTTTTTCGGTACCACCAGCTTGGGATCCAGTTATTCATTTGGTTAAGGAGCAAGCTAGACATAGGACTGTGAGACCATAATGGTGGACAGTGTGGACACTAATAATAATTTAATACTAATTTAAAAAATTAAAAATAAAAATGAAAATAATAATTAATAATAATAAAATAATTTGTTTAATAATTTGTTTTGTAATAAAAATAATTTGTTTTTATAAAGGCCCCTCCGGCATGTGCAAACACTAAATTTGTTTAATATTTAATATGTGGGTAGGTTTGCATATTGAGATAGTTTTTGAACGGAGGTAATTGTACATTTTTCCTCAGTCGACCCGTTGACCACGAACGCTGTAAAGTGTTTGAAACGTCGGGATGTAATTTAAACTCAATACACGCGATAAAATCCGTTTTTAATTGTTTTATTTCATGAATAACTATCGCGGCAACCGAAGACGTTATTGTGTTATTAAAAGGGATTAGAAAACTGTAGTATAATCTGCTAATAAACAAGAAACCACAGTGTTAATAGATATTAGATTAGATTTAAGTAGGATTAAGTCACAATTTGAGTAGATTGAGCAACATAGGTACATAGTCAACATTTATCACACTTATCTTTTCAAATTTGACTAAGTAATAGATGACAGTAGTTGGCATAATATAAACGTAACGGTATCTTTATTCCGTGTGTAAATCCTATACACGCGAATCTTAAAACTATGGTTAGCATAAAACATAAGAAACATATTTAGATAACTTTTTTTTAATTACGATGAAAATTTCAACCATACAAAATAATGCAAAACACTCAACTTGAATACTCGTTGACATGACATTGACTTTTACTTACTTGACTTCAATCAACACAGTGAATCCTCCTTTTTGTAAAGGGTCGGCAACCCGCATGTTACACCTCTGGAGTTGCTGGCGTCCATAGGCTACGGTAGCTACTTACCATCAGTTAGGCCGTATGCTTGTTTGCCCCCGTCGTGGTATAAAAAAAATTATGTTTACTGCGTGGTAAATTTGAAGAAAAAAAAACGGGGTCATAACATAATTAAGTGTAACTTTAAAAAGCTTCTTATTAATGATTACACTAAAACTCCTTTATCTGGTTTATTTCTTTGCTCTGGAGTTACACACAGTTAGCCCCGTCCCGCTGGCAATATTTTGAGGGTTAAGTTTCGAAAATTCTAAAGTCACTTATTATTGAAGTTGGAAATACAGTGTGTACATGAGAATCTTTTACAGTTCAAAATCTGTAAGAATGAACTTTTGACACTTCAGCATTGACGTCATTAGTGATGGGGCTAAGAAGTATCGTTTGTCAAATTTAGCGATTATCTATGAATTTTTCGAATCGATTTTACTACAACCGATCTTTTGTTGTTATATGCCTACATATTTTGTATCACAAATCTTAACTGCATTTACAAAATGTTGGGAGAAAATACAGTTCAATAAAAATGGCTAAACCGAATTTTTTCATATTTTTTGGACTTACGGTTCAAAAGTTACAGGGCCGGGACACAATTTTTCTGACTTTCGAAGCGATTATTTCTGAAAATATTTACTTAATCACAAAATGTTCAAAGAAACCTCGATGTTATTTTTAAAGACCTATCGATGTGCAACATGTTGATATATTTTGGTAATTGTTTTTTTTTAAATTTAGTTTAGCCATTTTTGAGTTATTTCTAAAAAACATCTTCCATAGGCATGATACGACCTTTTGGTATTAGTTTGGTTCTTATTCCGTTGAAGGTACGGAATCCTCCATTATGCGTGGTCCGACATGCACTTAGCCAGTTTTTATGGAATTGGACTCGTACACCGTCCACTACTACCTAATAGGTAATCAAAATACGACAAAGCTCAAAATATCTCGAACAGTTCTGAAATTTGGTACGTAGGTTAAATAGATGTATCTGATGATACGACCTTTTGGCATTAGTCTGGTTCTTATTCCATTAAAGCTACGGAACTCTCGATTATGCGTGGTCCGACACGCACTTGGCCGGTTTTTTTACATCGTACTTCATTTTATTTTCGTTTTGTTTTGGTTTTTATTATTATATCAATATATAGTCAATACTATTGAGTACATAATCGATTTTATCGACTTACGGAAATGTTATATGAATCGGAACAGCTGATATGGTCACAACACTAAATTTTAAAAAAAGGAGGCGTAGACCGTAACTGTTTGCATGCTAATTTGTTATCGTAAAATATTCAATAACTAAGATATGAAAAAATGTAACATTAATTAAGTTATGTTTATTAAAAGTGAAATATTGTGTTTACGTACATGACAAGCTGTAAAATCGTTATGGGATTTTGTTTATAATTTCTAAGTGTCTTGCGCGTTTACGTTCTACGGGCGTTGCGATGTGTTAAAAGTTCATTCTTACAGATTTTGAACTATAGTGCGTTTTGTGTCATATTCAATTGGTGCTTTTTTTGTAATTCAATAATTTGAGGTTAACTTTTTTAGCTTGCCATAACTTGAGTAACAAAATATTAGAGTTAAAAAATATAACTGTTTTGTATTTAGAACAGTTTTATTGTTGTACAAAACCAGTTTGTGTCATTTACGTCGAGTGCAATTTGATATAGTATGACAACGCTAAAAAACTACGTATAAAAAAATAGAGTTCATAAATTAAGGATTAACTATATCATCACCTTAAAATACGTCAATAAAATCGATGTGTCAAATTAAGCAATGAAAATTTAAGTTTCTGGGTAATTTCGTTTTTTCAGGCTGTTATCGTTTTAATAAATTAGTAAAGTCATCAGAGTTCACATTATAATAATCAAAAAGGGACTTTAAAGTAGATATTTCAATTTGTGTCACTCATCAATGATATTTCGTCAAAAATTAAACAGAAACAAGATTTGCGTTCAGAGGAAATCTTCCTTCCTAACTATAGCGCGTGACCTTGATGGCACGCCTGTTCGGCGTGCTTCTGTAGTGTCTACTAGAAGTAGACCCCCGGCTCGCTTCTTAACAAGCTAAACCATGGGTCAACCGGGCGCTGGCATCTTAGCAGTTACGATGTAGGTACTTGCTCACGGAGGCGCGCGCGGGGTGATAAAGCTGACATACTCGACAAAGGAACTGAGCGGAGGAGCAGGGCGCGGGAAGCCGGCGACGGGGCAATGAACTCGTGCGTGTCTCGCCCATAGGTACCTTTTAAGCGGTAGCTTACCGCGTTGTTTGTGACTAGACTGTTGAGTACATTTTCGAAGATTTCAAGCATCGTGAATTATGGGTAGAAAACGCAACGTATAATTTTTGTTTTAGTTTCGTTTATTTTTGTTTTACTTTTGTTTTATTTTTGTTTTTGGAACGAAGTTCCTTATCGGACGGTTCGTGGATCCGGTTAGACGAAAAAAAGTCACGTGAACGTCACGAAAAAGCGTCAGGTCACGGAAACGCGAAACAAAGCCATACGGTTGAGAAACATGTAAAATGGAATAAAGTAAAAAAAAAAAAAAATAGAATAATGTGAAGTGAAGTGAAGTGTAGTGAAAAGTGAAAGTGAGCTGTGACAAAGTGAAAAAAGTCAATAAAATAAAAAGTCCTAAAAGTAAAAAAAGTCAAAAATGCCGAAAATTTCAAAAATGTCTGAAACTTTCATAATTATTCAAAATTTTCAAAAATTTCAGAAATTTCAAAATGTCTAAAAATTCAAAACAGTCAAAAATTTCAAAATGTCAAAAAATTCAAAACAGTAAAAAAACCAAGTGTTCCATGACACTTTTTTTAGTTTTTATGTCGTTTTAATTTTGTATTTATTGTTTTTATTTTGTTTTATTTTATTCTTTTTCTTATACCACGACGGTGGCAAACAAGCATACGGCCTGCCAGATAGTAAGCCGTAGCCTTTGGATGCCTGCAACTCCAGAGGTGTCAAATGCGCCTTGCTGACCCTTTACAAAAAGGAGGAGAATATCTCGCCCATTTTCAAATTTAAAGAAAAGTTTTTCAAATAAAATACGCTCATTTTAGCGTTTTCTATACGGGAAAATCATAAAAAGTGCACATTATAATGACCCGTCCGTGTTTTTTTTCGAAGTCAAAATGATGCACAAGTTCAAAGTCGTATCTCGGGTATTTTTGATTTTAGACCAAAGTTTTTCAATAAAACACGCTTATTTTAGCGTTTTCTATACGAAAAAATTATAAAAATATACTTTATAATGATACTCCATCGCTGGTTTTTTTTCGAAGTCCAAATTAAATACAAGTTCAAAGTCCATTATCTAGGCAATTTTTGATTTTAGAGAAAAGCTATTCAAGTAAAAAACGCTTATTTTAGCGTATTCTATACAGAAAATTCATAAAAAGTACACGTTGTAATGACGTCCCGATATACAAGTTCAAAGTCTATTATCTCGGCCAGTTTTGATTGTAGAGAAAAGTTAGTCAAATAAAACATGCTTAGTTTAGCATATTCTATACGGAATAATCATAAAAAGTACACGTTATAATGTAGTCCCGTCGATGGTATTTTTTTTCGAAGTCCAAATTATATACAAGTTCAAAGTCCATAATGGACTTAAATAAGCGTGTTTTATTTGAAAAACTTTTGTCTTAAATCAAAAAGTCCATTATCTCGGCCATTTTTGATTTTAGAGAAAATTTCCTCAAATGGAACACGCTTATTTAGCTTATTCTATACGAAAAAATCATAAAAAGTACACAATATAATGAAGTCCCGATATACAAGTTCCATGTCCAATCGGCCATTTTTGATTATAGAGAAAAGTTTTTCAAATAAAACACGCTTATTTTAGCGTATTCTATACTGTAAAATCATTAAAAGTATATCCCATCGCTGTTTTTTTTTTCGAAATCTAAATGATATACAAGTTCAGAGTCCATTATCTCGGCCACTTTTGATTTTAGAGAAAAAATTCTCGAATAAAACACTTATTTTAGCGTATTCCATACGAAAAATCATATAAATAACACGTTATATTGACGTCCCGTCGATGGTTTTTTTTCGAAGTCCAAATGATATACAAGTTCCATGTCCAATCGGCCATTTTTGATTTTAGAGGAAAGTTTTGCAAATAAAACACGCTTATTTTAGCGTATTCTATACAGTAAAATCATTAAAAGTATACCTCATCACTGGTTTTTTTTTAAGTCCAAATTATACAGGGTGGTCCAAACCTTGACGTCAAAAATTTTTTTTTAGATACCTCTCGTCGTGGGCTATCAGAATATACCCCATGTATGTTAGCCGATTTTTCGTAGTTTTCGAGTTATGAATTTTTTTACTTTTGTTAAGAAGTTCCGTGTGAAGAAATTAATAAATTTAAAAAACGATTGAACTTTTTTGATTTTTTCTTTTTGTAACACAATCCTTAAGAAACGGCACCATTGAAAAAAAACAGCATCCTCACTTGGCTACGAGTTGGAAAAAAAAAGACAAAAGTGAAAGTTTTACGTTCAAGCATGAAAAGCTTAGATTTTGCGCTTAAATAAAAAAAATACAAGCGATTTCAAGGACTTTTGGTTATTTTATAAAATTTAGCATGCATTTTCTAACTAGCAAATAAGCGCAAAATCTAAGCTTGACATGCTTTTTTGTAAAACTTTCACTTTTGTCTTTTGTTTTTCAACTCGCAGCCAAGTGAGGATGCTGATTTTTTTTGCAACTGCGCCGCTCATTAAGGATTGTGCTACAAGAAGAAAAAATCTAAAAAGTTCAATAGTATTTTATTAATAAATTAATTGCTTCACTCGGAACTTCTTAACAGAAGTTCAAAATTAAAAAAATCATAACTCGAGAACTACGAAAAATCGGCTAACATACATGGGGTATATTCTGATAGCCCACGACGAGAGGTATCTAAAAAATTTTTTTTGACGTCAAGGTCTGGACCACCCTGTATACAAGTTCAGAGTCCATTTTCTCGGCCACTTTGGATTTTAGAGGAAAGTTTTTTGAATAAAACACGCTTATGTTAGCGTATTCTGTACGGAAAAATCATAAAATGTACACGTTATAATGACGTCCCGTCGATGGTTTTTTTTCGAAGTCCAAATGATATAAAAGCCCATATCCAATCAGCCAGTTTTGATTTTAGAGAAAAGTTTTTCATATAAAACACGCTTATTTTAGCGTATTCTATACGGTAAAATCATTAAAAGTATACCCCATCGCTGGTTTTTTTTTTCGAATTCCATATTAATACAAGTTCAGACTCAATTATCTCGGCCACTTTTGATTTTAGAGAAAAGTTTCTCGAATAAAACACATTTATTTTAGCGAATTCTATACGAAAAATCATAAAATGGACACGTTATATTGACGTCTCGTCGATGGTTTTTTTCGAAGTCCAAATGATATGAAAGTTTAGAAAAAATGGAAAAGTAGAAAAATCCACTGCCTCAGGCGAGACTCGAACTCGCGACTCTGGGATACATGCCCATCGCTCTGACCAACTTAGCAGACGTTCTGCTTCATACAAAATTAATGATATGAAAGTCCTACGTCCAATCGGCCATTTTTGATTTTAGAGAAAAGTTTTTCAAATAAAATACGCATATAATTATTTTACATGTTTTTAAAGTGGGTCATTACACTCATACAATAGTATGTTATTCAATCAAATACAAACATTGAAAACATTGAAAAAATAAAAAATAATCAGCCCAGCAGGATGCAGGATCCTGCTGGGCTGATTATTTTTTCAATGTTTTAAATGTTTGTATATGATTGAATAAAATACGCTTATTTTAGCGTATTCTCTACGGTAAAATCATTAAAAGTATACCCCATAACTGGTTTTTTTTTTCTATGTCCAAATTATATAGAAGTTCAAAGTCCATTATCTCGGTCATTTTTGATTTTTAGAGAAAAGTTTTTCAAATAAAACACGCTTATTTTAGCATATTCTATACGGAAAAATCATAAAAAGTACATGTTATAATAAAGTCCCGTCGATGGTTTTTTTTTTCGAAGTCCAAATTATATACAAGTTCAAAGTCCATTATCTCGGCCATTTTGATTTTAGAGAAATACTTTTCAAATAAAACACGCTTATTTTAGCGTATTCTAGACGGAAAAATTATAAAAATTACACGTTATAATGATACCCCGTCGCCATTTTATTCTAAGTCCAAATTTTACTCCATGTAGTCAATCTTCAAAGTCCGGTAACTTCGAAGTTTTTAAGTAAAAAAAATTTCTAATAAAACTTGCTTATTTTAACACATTCTACACAACAAGACAAAAAAAATGTGTCATAATGACACCATTTCAACCAAAATAGTCCAAACTGTACTCAACCTTCAGGGCCCCATAACATCAAAACTATTGAGTTAAAAAAATGTGTTAAAGAAAAGTTGCTTATCTTTATGTGTTTTATACAATAAGTTAATAAAAACATAGCCTTATTATGACATCATACTGATGAAAATTTTTGTAAGTCCAGCCCGGCCCTTTGCTAGTCCAACCGAGAGGCAGATAACGAAATTTCGATTTTCGCGTTTCACGATTGGCACTCTGTAAACAAACCGCCTTGATGCATAAATTACATATTATTAGTAACAAATTATCTGTGACAATTTGTCAAAATACTGTTTATATGGTAAACTAGGTTTAGCGTGGCACACAGATCCGCCGTTGCAGTACCTTACGGACTACGGTGTAGTCATACGTTATATCACCATTAATTATCCTTTACTTACTTAAGTTTTATATTACTGCTTTCTTTACTATGAAAAATAAATAAGAGCGACTAAAAAGTCGCTGTTTGTCTTCGTCGCACTTATTACTATATGTATGTATAGAGTAATAATGTATAGAAAACAAACGAGCTGCTAGGCACCCTGGCCGGCAAATGCACCCCGCCCGCGCCTTACCGTTCCCCGCGCATGCGTTGCGTAAAGACGCAAAACAAGTTTTTGTTTTGAAAAATAAAAATAATCTATTGATTATAACGACACAAATTTCAAACATTGTTTCGATATTTAATATTTTATTGTACTGTTAACAGGGTCATACAAGAAAAAAAATTAAAATAAATAAATATCATTGATTAATATGGCACAAATTTATTCACATAATAGATACCTATATTTTAGAAAGCAGAGTACCTAATCGATCAACTCTAATTTTATATAGGCTTATAAAAGTCTACATATATGTGCTGATTGAATGTCAGTCTTCCCGTTGACGAAAGTGACACAAAACGCGTGCGTGCGTCAGTAACAACTTTGGTGTTACAGTGAAAAAACAATTTTGATCTCTAATTTTCTATTTACCGAATAATGTTTAAAAAAAGAAATGTCTAAGTTTTTACCTAAGCAACAACCTAGGATGACACAAATTATTATTATTATTATTAGTTAAGTTGGATGGCCTGAACTCTGTATGTGAAAAATAAGCATCTTTAATATTATCGAAACTTCATAATTTATCGGTACGGGTCGAAGTGTGTGTCAACTGTCAACGTGTCCAAGTCTTTTATTTCTGTAAAAAAAACGCAAGCTGTTATATTCTAAGCAATATTTACAGCTCAAGTAAAATAGATAGATAATAATGTTATTATGTATGTACTTTGCGAAATATTACTTCTTCAATCAAAACAGTCGCTATGCGCCACGCCCGGCTTCACTCACAATATTTACTAAGAAAACTGAGACGCCGCCCTGCATAAATTGCAAAGCTTCACATAATTAAAAATCAACATTTACATTCAATTCGATCCCATTTAGCCATACATTACCTTGGAAATTTGGGCGAGAGATAATATGTTTTTCTTTAATTTCCATATGACTTTAGTCTTCTCTGTTAATTGTCTGTGTTCATTCATTCCGTTGGTATTGTAAAGTTAAAAAAAAAAACCACTTAAAAAGTACCAATTTGTTTTAAGCGATAATTTTATTAATAACATTTACTCGTGTGAAATGTGCAGTAAACATCAAAAAAAAATTTTTTTTTTTTGCGTAATTGACCTAAAGTCACATAATATTTTTTCATTCTTTTGGTCTCAGAAATTCGTGGTTAAGATTTGTCGGGTTATACGTGCCCACGGTGTATAAACAATTTTTCACTTGGATTTTTTTTTGTTAGCATTCATTTGGCTTCGATTTTTTATATTTTATAACTTATATTTTTCCTGTGGTGAAAATTTTTGTATTATACTCGACAGCAAAGTATGTTCAACCTCTCCTGCCTTGAGGCCCTTGTAAGTTCAAGATTCCATTTTTTGAATTGGCTCAATTCTAGAATATTTTGCTGGCTTGGGTCTCAATAAAAGCACGAGAGGTTAAACATCAACTTTGCCCCCTTGTATAATAAATAACTATTATCCAGCAATCCCGTCCAAGTTATATTAGACCTAGAGGTTTTTTCCATGTTTTGTACCTGCCTATTTATAAAATAGTACATTACTTACCAAGGACTGTAAAAGAAAGAAAGCCCGAAATCGTAGGTATTTGTGACCCGAGCCGCAGGCGAGGGTTGTAAATATGCGATAGAGGGCTTTCTTTTTTACTGCCCGTGGTGAGTACACAATTTTACGTCTCCACTTGGCCATAATGCGAGTTTTACCGTACGCGTAGCGTGCGGTAATTCTCACATTATGGCCAGGTGTGACGTAAAAAATATTAAGTTGCGGTCAAGGCTGCATCTCGCCAGCCGCGAGCGAGAGTGACTGTTACATTATTAATAACGAATAGAGAAGTAAACTGCATTCTACATTTGAATTGTAAATTTAAGTCCCACTGTTTCGTGGTTTACTTTGTGTGAAGTGCATCTATCTACTCGTACCATTGCCTACCATTATATTATATTAAATCAAGATGTACGATAAGGCTTTGGAAATAAGTAACGGAACTTAACACTTTCCAAGAACAAACATTATTTCCAAGCGATAAAATACAAAATTCCTAACTTAACAAATCTATTTGAAGCAAAAGAAACCAACAAAGCAATAAAAGCGAAATAATAGTTATGGAAATAGTCTTTCATTTTCCACGAAAGAAAACTCCGCGAAACTACCGACAATATGAATGAAACTATAATATTAGAAAAGTTTCGTCCGGGAAAATGAGAAAACGTTGTACGAACTCGTTCGTCTAATACACGTAGTTATAAACTTGTTCAATAAATATCGAGTGGTGGAAGATGGCTGTCTCACTCGCGCGCCCTGAAACTGCCCTCATTTAATTGCATATTCAGTTGTATAATGTTGCCCACGGCCACATACCCGTCTACCGTCTGCCAGACGTAACGGCAGATAGCTGCCACATTTCGTATTAATGCATCCGCACAGGCACATTCAACTTCAATCTTGCCCTTGAAATTAAACTCGTTGGCCACACAGACAGAAAAGAAAAAGTTGAAATCGTAAATTCAAAATAGGAACGTTTTGTTTTTAAAGCTAGGGTCTGTACCTTCGGATACGCTCTACCGCGAGGCGAGCGCATAGTGCCATCCCGCACCGATGCATCGAGCCGTCCGTCAGTTGCACAATCGATAACAGAAACGATCTATTTGCCTAATATGCGGGGCAGACTTGTCAAAAGGAAAGGAATCTTGATGCGATTGAAGATGTTGTATTGGCCCTGCTCGCTCTTGGTCGGATATTCTTGTACTTTTTTTAGATATTATTGTGTAAAAGAGTTTAAGTGATATACCTACCTAAACATAAACTAAAATGCATAAGCAAACCAATACCCATATTTATTTTAAGTAAGCACTGACTTACCTTTGTTTCTTTGATAAGTTGATGCAGTGCCCTAAAACGTCAGGTTATTTATTGAACGTTGCCGACCTCTGTGCACTAGGTACACTCATGCAGCTTAATATATAATGTACCCGCTTCGTACATAACATAAGCGATTGTTATGATAATACAGGCTGCAATAGACGTAGGAGCGATGAAATATTTGCCTGTTTTGCATAAGTACCATCTCCTAGCGCCGCCGCGAGTTCCGTGGCCGGATCTCATGGCAATTTAATTGCTCATTGCCGGAAATGGTACAGAAAGCAAACTTACTAAATTTCAAAGATATTATAAGTTTTAGCTCTAATTAAAATTAAAATTCAGTCTTAATCAAATCAGATTGAAATTAGCACCTACCAGCGCCTGGCAGCTAAGCGCTTGCCTATCACCTAACAACTTTTTTAAGTGATTTCGGTATGATAAATGATAATAAGTTGGGTATAAATGCCTATAGTGGAATTGTAAACATCAACTTTTTTGTAGTCTAACAAGACTATACAGTGTGTTTTTTTAAGTGGGACAGTATGGGGAAATCCTAATGTATAGGAGATACAGGGAAACTGCCTTAGGAAACATTAGGTATTTTTTTGAGAAATAAAAATTGGTATAGTCAAAATTTTGGTCAAGTGTGAGTTGTCCCTAAAAATTAATAATATTGATGATTTTTTTTGACGCAGATCTACTCAGTTTCATGAGAGGATCATTTTATTGTATAGGAAGAAAAAAAACGGAACAGCAGAAGTTAGGTAAATTTCAATCGTCAAAAAAAAATTCATCAATATTATTAATTTTTAGGGACAACTCACACTTGACCAAAATTTTGACTAAACCAAATTTTTTTTCCCAAAAAAATACCTAATATTTCCTAAGGCAGTTTCCCTGTATATCCTATACTTTAGGATTTCCCCATACTGTCCCACTTAAAAAAACACTGTAGATGCATATTTATACTAGTGGACTCGACAGCACACTCGTCTCGACGTTGAGATCCAGCATCGTTTCATTTAGATTTTCTTGCGCGGGTTTTCTTCATAGGTTTATGTGTGATGTATCTTTGCATATCCATATAAATAAGTTCCGTACAATAGGTAAGTCTACATATTTACATATTAGTATGTCTTCTTTTAAAAAAACTTTTTTTATAAGCTTCTATTTAACTCACAGGTTTGTTAGTTAGTTTGTTGTTTAGGTAAAGTCTTGCAAGCCATATTTGAACCTGTTCCTGATGTCTGATTGTACTGAAGTTTAGCATACCGACCAGTATATTGGTACCATCGACTTGGACTTATGATGGAGCCCGAACGTGGTCGTAAGAACTCTGAGATAAAAGAAAAGAAGCTGTTTGAGTTTTTAGAATCATTTCGTTAAGCTGTAGATGATTTTTGCACGAAAATACAGTTGGCGTTAAAATATTGTATAGAAAATATATTTTTTGGCAAAATCTTATTCAAATTAGTATCAGATACTTTAATATATGTGCATCAGCAAAGAACTTCAACAACACGTCAACAGGTTTAACTTTCATAGATTTTACTTTATGTAGCATAAAGTCTAAAAATAATTTGCGCTCTTAAAAATAATGCAAATAACATAACTACCTGTACTTAGCGGCCATTTATAAATACAGTCTGGTCGCGTGTCAGTCGCCGGTTTGCTAATTCTCCAGCAAAATTTGAATAATGCCTCATATTTAATACTATTTAGCTGTTAGGAAACAGCGGTAGTTACGTTATTTACCTTCCGTTTTTCTTTATTTTTAAAGTTGACTTTGATTTACGTGTTTTTTATGGTGATATTGTTAGCATGCCGTAGTGCGTAGCACGCTAGACTAGAGTCATTGTAAAAATTTACGTCCTTGCGTAGCGCCATATCGAGTGGTTACCTTGCGATCGGTAAAGATTTCAGTGACGATTTTCAATAATTAATTAGTACCTAATAAGTCTTTAGCACGCTAGACTAGAGTCATTGTAAAAATTTACGTCCTTGCGTAGCGCCATATCGAGTGGTTACCTTGCGATCGGTAAAGATTTCAGTGACGATTTTCAATGATTAATTAGTACCTAATAAGTATTTTTTGTAGCTAAATCTCATACAATTGGGTTTCTACGTATCTGTGTTCTTCTTATTGTTTTGTGATCTTATTATTTTGTTAAGGTTTAAAGTCATAAAGAATAACTACTTAAAAGAAAAATTTCAAAGTTACTTATTATTTAGATACGAAGTGGGCCTGGCGTTAATAAAAAGTGTTTGGATATTAAAAAACTTTATTCCTTCAAAATAAAAAGTAAACTGTAAAGAACTCCGTAACAAACGTGTTTATACGCTACAAAAGACTAAAGAAAACCTATTAAAGCTCTCACGGTAGCTATCTAAAATTTGTAATTTGTTTATCAAGTGTGTTATACGTATGCCTTGTAGCGTATCTATGGCTAGGGGGCGCGGGGCGCGGAGGCGCGGCGCGGCGCGCTCCGGCACGGCACATCGCCAGTCTTCAGTCACGTGCGACGCCGCTGGCACAACGCGCTTACGTAACATATCGATTCGACTGCAACTATCGATTGTCACTCGCAAATCACCGACGATTTGCCGCGCGAATTGTCCAACTTTTAAACAAAGTTTCCGAACGCGTGTGCTGTGATTGTAAATTTTTAGTGACTGTTTAAGTTGGATTTTCGTCAGCTGTGTCGAAGGTTTGTTTTCTTTTTGGTTTTATGGGAAAATGGAACCGGTTTGGTGCTAAATCGCGTCTCTAGGCAAGTCAAAAGGTCAATACACCGCGAGGCATGCGATGGTGTCGATGGATGTAGAGCATTGCACGTGCAGGTTGCAGACGACGTGACGTGCAGTGCAGTTTACGAGAAAAAACTAACGTAAAAGTTTGGAAACTAATTCCAAGCTCGAAAAATAACACTCGCTTATCTACATTTATTTACTTAATTGCATTTGTCATCATGAAAATGACGGTGCAATTAGGTACTTATTTAATTTAAGATGTATGAGAATACTTGTTTTACGAATAGCTATCATGATTATTATGATCATGAATGAATCATGACATGACCTATGAAGTTAACAACCTCTTATTTTTGTAGGTAAGTGACCCATGTTTAAATTAGGCTCATTATACCCATAGACATATAAAATAAGGAAATGTAATCCCACACATATAAACTGTGATTTCATAATAAGCCGCGGTCTCGTGCACACACACACACTTTTGACGTTTGAACCTATCATCGCTCGTCCACGAGAGAGATATGTGTGCGTGTCGCGCGTAAACACGAAAAAAGCGGCTTATTATGGAGTTTCAGTTTTGTCTTCACGGCATTACGTTTCCGTATATTATATTAAATGTATATGATGATACCTAGTCATGATATACCTACTGAAAACTAAGGCACTGGGTATCTACAATACACCAAAAAGCGGTTCTCGTTTTATGTACATAGGTTGCTACTTATATATCCGGAAACAAAAAAACAAACAAACGTACACGGCTGAAAATGGTTTTATTGTTTTTCAAAGTATTCCCCTTGATGATCTATGCACTTTTGCATTCGCGTGAACCAATTTTTAAAGCACTTCTGCCACTCCGCCTGAGGTACCTCCATAACGTGTTGTTTGAATGCGTCGACAGCATCTTCAGCGGTCGAAAATCGTTGACCGCGTAATTTATTCTTTATATTTGGAAATAAATAAAAATCGTTGGGTGCCAAGTCAGGGCTGTACGGCGGATGACCCGTTAATTCCACATTTTGACCCTCCAAAAATAGAGTTGTTTCGCGTGACGTATGACAGCTGGCATTGTCATGATGAAGAATGATTCTTCGTCGCTGGTTAGTTTTACGAATTTGTTCAAATACTTCCGGTAAGCAAATGGTCGTGTACCACTCTGAATTAACCGTTCTACGGTTTTCTAGTGGCACTGTAGCTACATGGCCATTAATACCGAAGAAGCAGGCCACCATTTGTTTCAATGTACTTTTTGCACGAGTAACTTTCGTAGGGTTCGGCTCATTTTGAAACACCCATACCGTTGATTGTTGCTTCGTTTCGGGATCGTATGCATAGATCCAGGATTCGTCACCTGTGTAGATGTTATAAACGGCTTTTGAGTCACCACGGTTATATTTTTTTAACATTTTATTGCACCATTCGACGCGAGCATCTTTTTGCTCTTTTGTTAAGTTGTGGGGTATCCAACGCGAACAAATTTTTTTTACAGCCAAATAATTATGTAATATGCTATTAATGCTGGTCATAGAAATACCCAGAGTCGCCTCTATCTCGCGGTACGTAACATGTCGGTCGTCCATTATAAGTTTTCGCACAGCCTCGATATTTTGTTGTACAACGACCGATTTCGGGCGACCTGCCTTAACTTCGTCCGTAAGCATACTACGTCCACGATTGAACTCACTAAACCAGTGATACACAGTAGTTTTAGATGGGGCTTCATCACCAAAAGTTGAAGTTAGTTGATCTATGCACTGTTGTTGCGTTAAACCACGCCGAAAATCATAATAAATCATAGCACGAATATTTTCACGAGTGAGTTCCATTCTTGCTGCGAGATGACATTTAAAACCCGTCAAAAACAAAACACGAGCGTTAATAAGAAAGAAAAAATATACCGGCCAGTACTTAAAAAAGTTCAAATTTTACCATGGAGGTCAAATATGCTATTTAAGAAGATTGTAATCCCGGTTTCCGGATATATAAATAGCAGCCCTCGTATGTACTAGAGGCGTAGTTGAACTTAGGTATCAAATTAACATCAAAAGGACATCATTTTGACATCATTTAGTACGAGAGTTCGAATAGATGCGTCCAACTCCTCCACATGTAAAAAAAGCATTCGATAATATCCCTATAGTGTATCACTTAGGTAGGTACTTGGTTGGCTGAGAAACTGTATCAAATTTAAGGAGTAGGTACTATCATCGGGTTCAGAATTGCATGGCCAATTTATGAATGAATTCATTGATAAATTGACCATGCAATTTTGAACCTGATGGTACATCTCCATCTAAATATATAAAAGAAGAAACTGACTGACTGACTGACATATCAACGCACAGCCCAAACCGCTGGTTCTAGAGATTCCAAATTTGGCACGTAGGTTCCCTATAAGGTCTAGGGGTGCACTAAGAAAGGATTTTTCAAAATTCACCCCCTAAGGGGGTAAAATGAGGGTCCAAAGTTTGTATGGCGAATCAAGATTTGTTAGACTATTTTATTCGAAACTTCACAGGAGTATTCCTAACAATAAATGAGTAAAGACGTGTATCAGGTTTTTTGAAAATTCAATCCCTAAAAGAGGCAAATGTGGTCACAAAGTTTAATAATCAACATGGGTATCGTATCCTTTTCGAGTACTCATAGTACGCGGGCGAAGCCGCGGGAAAAGGCTAGTACCAAATAAATCGGTTCAGTAGTTTTTGTTTCGCCATACAAACTTCTCGCCCCCTTAAGGGATAATTTCAGGGACAAAATATATTCTATATCCTTCTCTAAACTCTAAACCAGAACTCTAAACAATCTCACTACCAAATTTGATCTACCTATAGATAAATGCACAATAGTGTATATAGTAAGCCTGTGGGTAAGCTTTACGCAGAGGTCCTATAACACCTTAAGGGTGCAGTACAACAACATCCTCAGGATGCTGCTGAGGCTGCCGAAGCACTGCAGTGCGTCGTCAGCCATGTTTGCCGAGGCGAGGGCAGATGACTTTTTTGCCATTAGGCGGAAAATAATCGCCTCGATGCTAAGGCGGGTGCGTGGCAGCAGCAACAGTATGCTGAGGGTGTTGGCGGAGCGCCTGGACTGCCCGCTAACCAAGTACTGGGTGGAGGTGGTCATTGGCAGGACCAGGTAGTAAATAAAATATTTAATGCCTGCTCCTGCCAGTGGAACATCACTAAATTAATTTTTGTTGTGATGTGTGTTTTTGCTTCTTTTTATTTTTTATTTTATGTAACACTAACATAGTCTCTTAAGGTTGTACAACTAACACTTTTATGGACGTATGTCTGAAATAAACAAATTTTTTTAATAGTCAATAGAAACTTTAACCCCAAAAGGGATGATTTGAGGGATATACCTAAACGAGGTATGTTTTATATTTCATATCAAATTTCATCTCAATCAATTCTGCGGTTATTGATTCCCAGCACAAACTTGCTCTTCCGTTTCTACCCGCCCCCCTCTCCCTTCCATATAAGGGATGATTTTGGGAATAAAAAACCCTAGAACTCGAACTATCTCCATACAAATTTCCTTTAAATCGTGTTAGCCGTTCTTGATGCCCCCATACAATGTAGGTATGTATTTAAAAATTATCCTAAGTCCCTCCGCGGGACTCAAACTAGGTATCTTCTTCTCAATCAATTCTGCGGTTATTGATTCCCCGCATAAACTTTCACTCCCCTAGTCACAACCCACGTATTAAGGATGATTTCGGAAATAAAAAACGCCAGAACTCAAACTATCTCCATACCAAATTTCATCTAAATTGGGTTAGTAGTGTAGTGTACCAAAATTTAAAAAAAAAACATTCCACTTCTGATTCATACTTCTTTCCAACTCCTTATCGCTAGAGTCAACAAAGATACGACTACGACCACAGATAATGCTTATCTGACGTCCTCGTTTTTAAATCGATTTGTTTTTAAAAAACGGTATCGCTCTCCGAACGTCGGCCTTCGTCAGTTGCTAGTTATTAGAGGGGCCTTGACTATATTTACGGAGCGACGAGGAAACCTTTTTAAAAACCAAGCTTAGGTATTTCCTTGTTTAAATAATTAAGAAACTACATATCGTAATTGTTGTTGGTTGTTATTTCGTGTTTACTTTAAAGTTTATAAAATCAGGAAGGGTTTTCTTGTATTTTTTAGATAATAATCGCATCAGTTACTTCAAAGTAAACCCTGCAAATAAGAGTAAATGGGTAAAAATCACCTATAAGATTCATATATTATGGGTACAAGCTAGCTAAGCTAGCTTACAAGTTGGTAAAGGCAAAAATGGTTTCTTTATACCTCGTTTCTTACAAATTTACCCTCAAGATTGAATAACTCAACAACTTAAAAGCATCCTTAATCAGTCAAACTTTCCTTTAAAATAGAAATCGTATGGGGCATTAGTCTCGCTTATCGGCCTGTGCCGATGCCGGCCGGCGTGGCGTGCGTACAAAAATTTAGGTCAGCCAGTTTCATTCAGTGGCCGATTGCGTTGGCTTTATAGTAGTGTAAATAAACACGTGGCGATGCGGTCGTTTCACACTACATATTTTGTTTTTACTTTGAGGGTGTCCTGAATAGTTTGTTCACTAGGTGGCAGCACCGTGGCGAGAGGTCTAGCTGTCACAATCCACCAATCATGTTAAATCGTACTTTTTTTGATTGGCGGATTTTGACAGCTGTCAAAAAGACCTCTCGTCAGAGTGCCGCCACCTGGGAACCAGGAAACCCTCATTTACAAAGATTCAAATTGGTCATCACGATCACTTTCAATTGATCTCGGAACAAACCTCAGTTATAAATTAAATATATCCTGGCTCAAGTAACCAAATAGCTAGCTTAAACATTTTCAAAATGGATCCTAGGTTACAATCAAAATATTCAAAAGATAACTATATCTTTGAAATAAACGTAACCCATATTTTGTTTCAGTCAGAACTGTTAGAAAGTCACACCACACACTGATGTAGGATATTTTCCCACTTTTCTTTATGAAATTCTCGAGGTCTCAAGTTACATTCAGGGATAAGAGCAGCACACATATGTATCTAGATATTCAACGAATTCTCTCATCAACAAAGGCTATTGGGAACTAGGACTCAGTAAAATGCCCCCAGCGTCCCAGATGGCGCTCAATCGACGTCGTCACGAAACGCCAAAATGTTTCTTTGAAACGATGTAATTGGGTTTTCTTAAACGTTTACGCCCAAGGCCATTGTCGTTTCCTACGTACGCTGTAACAAAAGTTGTCAAAATACTCCTAAATTATGTTAGGTTAACCTCGTAAACCTTAACGAGATTTAGGCCCTGCCTACCTCGAGTTTCGATTTCGTGCCGTCTTTGTCTTTCCCACGTCTATAGATTGCCTGTCTCGCCTTAGTCTACACGATCTAATACGGTCATTCTATGCAGTTAGATAGAGAAGGATTTGAATCTCTTGCATTTTATTCGAACCTATAAAATATCCGGGAAAATTTTGCGAATATGTCACAATGGACACTGCACAAAAATATTTATTTTTATGGCATAACGATATCCTATATTTTGAAATTAAATCTACGCTCGCTTGATATAATCAAGACATTCAAGTCCAGAATGGAAACTTTATTAATTCTAAATTGTTCCGAGAATGCACTACCGAACTTTCGTCGAAAGCCAATTTACAGCCTAATCGAATCAAGCTTTTATAAAGAACTAAAGCGATTAAGTTAAAAGCTATAAAACAAAACAAATTACTCTCTTTGCCACTTACTTTATAGCCTCAGACAACGTCGCAATACGACTGTTGTTTTATTTTAAAAAAGAGTTTAAAGTCCGCCGTCAAAAGTTATTGGCAGTATCGGCGAGCCATGAATTCACGTCGGAATTTTTAATGTAAGCCCCCAGTAAACCCGTCTGCTGCAAAAAGCGAAAATCAATATGGCCACCGAGTCCCGTAATTGGAAAATGTACGATGAAAGCTATAAATTTTCACTTTCCGTGTATGCCTTTCCGTGTATGCAGCTATTTTGTTTTACGCGATTTATAATGGCATCTGCTATCGTTTAGGAAACACATATTTTGCGTTATCTGCACCCATATCATAACTTCCCTATACTTCAGAAACGATAAACTGCCGGCCTATATTAAGAAACCTGCATCGTAGGATGTAAGTGTGATGGATCGTAAAATTTAGGATTACAATATCGATTACCGATACCTTAATTACATTTAAATTTCGAACGTGTTCTGGTATACCGATTCCTTCCGGTATCGGCGAGTCCAAGGAGATGTTTGAAATTTGAATGTAAATTAAAGTATTGGTACTTTTGGTCATGATTTGAAATCTAATTGTGCATGAATGTGCAATGACGGTCATTCTAATGAATCTCAACACGTTGAGGAGTTATATAATATGTGTTATAAAGTAATGTATGTAACTGAACATAATTAGGCATTAAATCACTCCTGTGATATATTCTCCTATTTTAATGTCCATCATTATGTAGCAGTCACATAAACTACTATTACGCGATTTATAATGGCATCTGTCATCGTTTAGGAAACATACATTTTTGCTTTATTGCATGAGATGATTAACTCGCTATTACAATCATGTTTACGTGTTTACTGATTTTATATAAGTAAGTATTTAGTTTGTCCTCACCTTTGTTGTTTTTAAATACCTACATATAACACGCGAACATCGCTTATAACGGCAGTGATTTAAAATTGAACGCACTAAGCTTTTTATTTTACACCAACAAACGTACTACGACTCAAATAGAACACAAAGAAAAAGATTGTCAGAGCGCACTTTAACTGTAACTTCTGGTCCCTTTTCATGGAAAATAACAAAAAAAATACGAAATTATTTTTGGCCAATCACCTACCCCAATAAACACACGTCAGATGATACTAGTGTTTCAATTCGCTAAGTAGCCGCATCATGCTGTCACAAAGTGAATTCATTTAGTTCTTCCTAATTGACACAACGAGCTCACATCATCCCGAATTAGTGCCATACTGCGGTTTAACTCACTTGTTATCAACACTCAACGCGTTTTAAAGTTGCAAAATGTAAACTACGTTAAGAAGCTCGAATAACAGCAATTTACAAATTCTGAGATTCTCTCGTCATGGCAAACTAAGAGAAAGATAATTTGGCTTACATAAAGACATGTGGCTTAACTAAAACAATCACAATAACATTAATTTAATATTCAACTTGATTAACAAGAACAATGAAATATCTTCAGCTATTAAAAAGCTCTCAAAAAAACGTATTGAAGAATGAATAGGTACACATTCATAACACTTCTATGCAACTCCATGATTATGACAAATGGCTGCTTTGCATTCTAAATGTGGGTAATAAATCACGTAAAAGAAGTCATTTCTGAAGGCATTCATCGCTCACATAGTCTGACACACATAAGGGCATAGGTACGAGTAAACGTACAAGTAGGTCGAAGTTCCCGTAGTTTCGCCGCTTTCTAACGCATTGAAGTTTTAACCGGGACAATATTTGGTTAATTTAGTTAAGATTGAAGAGGACGTTAACATGTGTATACCTGTATAGGCAAGTCAGTTAAGGGATTCGATTTTTCTGCTTAGTCTTTTTACCCGACTGCACGTTAAAGAGGATGGAATTCGTTTGTGTTTTGTGGGATACAAATACCTCGTCCTTAAATCGTCATTAAATCTTCGATTTATTACCGACTTTTTAAGGCTCAATTTGGCAATGGTATTTATATATTGTTTGAAATTTACCATAATTCAACTAATTTCTATACAGATGTGATAAATGGTCTACAAATTTTAAGAACAACTACAAACAGTATATCATATCTACTAGTATGATATGGATTGCTAAAATGGTATAGGCTTAGGCATACCAGTAATTCCCGGAAAATATACGAGTATGCACCGCCGCTCATACGTAAGGTTTCCTATATAAAACGCCGTTCGCGATAAGGACGGCTAGTTTTCATGTGTATTAATTATTAATCATTTGTTTTTGTGAGATAAACTTAGCGTAAAATAGTAAACAAATGCAATTCGCACGTGGTGTAAATGTGAATGGCATGGAAAATGCGGAGGCGGCTGCCGCGCCGTCTGCGGCCTGCGACAACCGTCACGGCACGCCCCTGTCACTGAGGGCACCGGTGGAGCGTTTATTCATGAAACGTCTATTACGATCGTTTATAATCCTGCTGTTTGATAGGATAAGGAAATCGAGGACTGTAATAACATTCCGTCGGTGCGTTTTAGCGTGAGGTGTGAAATATATGTAGGTAGTTGTAACTAACTAACGACATTTCATCAGTGACCCGATACATCAATAATTCAAGAATCATGAACACTGTGTTTGGTGTCGTGTATAAAAGTGTAAAGGTGTCGTGGTTAAAACACTAAGTAGAATATATTGAATATTTACTAAATATAATGGCTACGAAATATGAATTATCGAAGTGAATGTCATTATAAAAGCTCAGTAAGATTAACTTCGGTACATTCCGGTTAATCTGCTCTACTGTAAGGTTTCCTTAGCTTCGCAATGAATGTTCGCAAAGCACCTATAAAATAAGCATAAAAGCATAATACCGTATTATGTATATAATACAAGCAGAGCAGAGGTATTTAAATGCTTGAATGTGAAGCCTTCTAATATATAAATATTCAGATTCCAGAAAACTTTCTGATGAATACTGTTACAAAGTGACAAATGTCTATCTCGGCCGCGAGATACTGTCGCTGCAAACTTGTGCTAACCGTGCTGTTCAGATATGGAGTGGAGCGCATTACCCAAGTAACAAAAGCTTCTATAACTAAGGCCTTTTATCACCAAACTGTGATATAGTAGTCCTATAATGGTAATCATTGTGACTGCTTGTACCATAAAGGTTTTTAATAGAGCGTTTTGGTTCTATAAATTAAAGAGCATTTCAGTTCTATAATTTAGCTCTTAGACCGCTTAAAGGACTATAAAAAAGAATCTTTAAGGTGTTGCACTGTAATAGATTTTCAAAACGCGATTATAGTACTATTTAATACTATAGACACTTTTCTGACACTTTTATGTACCTATTATGCACAATATGCACTAATAATGCGTCGAATTAACTTTTATAGTACTAGTATTGTAGCAGTATCGTAAACACTATTACATGACAAATCTGCACTATAAAAGGACTATGCACGACCATTACGTAATGTTTTAGCTTTTTAAATGCTCCTTCAACATCGCTATGGGGCTCAGGGACCGGAACCGGTAACCAATAAAGGGGTATTAGATTGGGTATTTGATAGAGTTGTTTTTAAAAACCCTATCAATTCGGTAAGCGTATAGTTTGACTTACCCGAACGAAAGGCTAACCATATCAATACAGTTAATTCGGGTAAGTGGTTACAACCCAGCATATGGTTTCCCTATCAGATAGGGTTTTTCAAATGCGATTAAGCTATTTTAAACTCTGTGACCAATACATTTGGCTTATTTATTATTCGAGCACCCTACGAGCTAAGCGCTGCCGGTATGGCGGCACGAGCGAGTCTACCAACAAACAAGAATCTTTTTGCATGTTTTCGTACTTACGCCTTTGATCTAGACGCTATTATTGCTTGTTAGTGCACTAAAAGATCGTTGTGTGGTGCTGGTGTTTTTGTTTTTGCCATTCGAACGTGACGGCTCGTGTCGATTGAATCTTAGACCCAGGCTTATAGGAACCAAAATCAAATGCATATTGTGAAGTGTTAAAATATATAATTTTGTGTTATTCTAGTTATAGGTAGTACTTTGTTTCAATGGCTCCAGCAAAATGTGACGCCGTTCACCGATACTTCTAGTATAATGAAACGATCAATATCAGTCAGTGTTGGACACTCAAGAATAATATTTGAAAAAAATATCGTAAGAATAAACTTATGTTGATTTTATTCCCGTTAAAATGATTCAAAATAATTTCGTCGGGACTAATTCATACGCGAGAAAATGTAATAAAAATAATTTATTCTTAACAGAATTATTTAATCATGCTTTTTATATTAAATAATGTTCCGCGTATAAGAATGTAATCTGGGTTTTTCGGTGTAAGAAAACATCGTGTGGAAACTGGGCCTAATCCCAATAAGGCGTAGTTTCCCTTATGCCCAGCAAAAGTTATATCTGTTTTAAAATCCAAGGTAGGCAGATATACTCTTTTCACTTCTCATGCTCGTAAAGCTCGACTTTAAGTCGTGCGTGGATGACATAAAATCGCATTTTAAGCTCTAGGGCATAAAGTAAAATTTTCTTCTAAGACCTAATGTGGCTCAACAGCCAAACAGAGCCAAAATATATTGCACAATTTAATTGAGCAGTAAACTTTCGTAGAATACTGAAACTTGTTCTTTTATTATATTCTTGCTATAATTATTTGAATTGCGTGTTTTCTATAATTAAATAAATGAAATAAAATAAAATAGGAGTTGATAATAATTTAGAAATGCCCCGAAATGTTTTTATGACTTGGCAGAAAACAAGTATCTATGTCTAAATTCACATGTTGAAAATTCAAAAAAATATATTAAAAAATTTATTGGTGGGAACCATATTTGTTTTCATTGTAATATTTTTGTTACAACTTGAAATTGTTTTACCGATAAATAATTTCCTCGCAATTGAAGTGAAAATTAGAGTGTAACTCTCGTCCATAAAACCCATTTTACACTCGACTTTATATCAATCCTCGCTCGCAAGCTCGTTTGGATGGATAAACGCCTCGCGTAAAATCGTACGTTTTATGCACTTGTTGTACAATCTACTATTATAATATAATAAAAATAAAATAAAATAAAATGAAGTAAAAATGAAATAAAAATGAAATAAAAATGTAATAAAAATGAAAACTGAAGGTAAGACACATTTCTTTAACAGAAATTATTTAATTTAAAGTTGTGTACGCGAGCAGAGGACTGGACTGTGAGTGTGACTTTTCCAGAATGAATAAACGACAACAAATCTTATATTCACCCAATTTGTTCCGCCGCCACCTCTCCTGTTCCATTTCAAGTGAGAAAGATAGAACTGCCTGCCTGCGTGGAAAAGAGACAGGAAAAGGGTAGC
Organism: Pammene aurita; assembly: GCA_947086415.1. Taxonomy (NCBI): domain Eukaryota; kingdom Metazoa; phylum Arthropoda; class Insecta; order Lepidoptera; family Tortricidae; genus Pammene; species Pammene aurita. The sequence goes on from OX352297.1 coordinate 22,847,053, forward strand.
CCTATGATAGGGTAAGCGGTAAATATTAAAGCTATCTTTACCCCATTCGATTCGGAAACCATATTGAAAAGGGTTAAGCCTATTCAAAATGATTTCCATATCGGTAGGGTAACCCTATCATTGGGGGTAAGACTTTAATAGGGTTACCGTATCGAAACGATTAATCAAATGAAGGGGTTTTCCGGTCCCTGATGGGGCTACCCAAATCCATTAAAATAATGGCTGCCGATTTCTGAGAGTGATAACGCATTAGCAGCACGACTGGAGCCCATGTGTACTATAGCAGCCACAGTCGGGACAAGTCCTGATTTTATTAATTTAAATTTAATTAAAACAGTAAAAATATGAATGCGTGATCCCTTCACAGATAACAATACAGTCATACGACAATGGGATTTTCATGGGTCATTTTCATTTATCACCATCATTGATCATCCACTGCTCATGGTAGTTCCGAGAGACTGCGAAACCAGACCAACAGAAAGCCGTGTCTGTCTTATGTATTTTGTAATTGCTTGTATTTGTACGCTGGTTTTAAGATTAACTATGGGAAGCCTATTCGCCTGAAAATAAAATTATGTACACAATTTCATTTCAAATATATACGGTCTCTCTTCTTACGACTAAACACATGAATCGTGTTGTCGTGTACTACAATCGCACGTCGTAAGAACTCGATCCTTTTTTTTAAACGTCATATTTGCACCCGAATTGTCCCAGTCCTTTTAGCAGCTCTAAAGCCTTTACAGGCAAATCGACCATTCACCTCGCTGTTTACAAACAGTTCATTCACGGCTCATATTCCCCGGGGCAAGGCGCCCTTGAACCATCACGCGCAGGACTACCTTAATCAATTCTCCCAGTGTCGACTTCGGATCATTCCCAATTCCCAGAAATAGAACTCGGAAGATCATTTTGTCGAACCATGAATCTAGGAGTTCTTAAACTTTGTATATCCTTACTACTTGACAATAAATAGTTTAGATACATTATACAACTACACATACAATATAAAAGCGCTTAGTGTGAGACTAAGTCAATCTATATGTCCCCGAATATTAATGTGTAGAGTAGAGTAGGTAATAATTACCTTATTAAAACAATTTTATTTCTCATCCCTTCTACATTGAGTAAGGTAATTTTTACCCATTGACAACATACCTAATTGCTTAGTAGCTAATATTACCTACGTAATTCTAAACACATGCCATAGTTGGTAGGTCTATTTTTCAACCAACAAAAATTATAATATACTTCTAACAGTAAAATTCCTATATACATTTCATTTCTGAATTGAAATTTGCATCTCCGAAGAGTGTCATTCACCCACGACAATTGTCACCTGTATCTACCTGTCACCTGTTGTGGTAGCATTCGCCCCGTGGGGTCGATTTTGTGTATGCGTGTTTTTAAATCGGGGACTTTCTCCTGTTTACACGTCCTCGCGAGGCGTGGCGAAGTGAAATATGCCATGGGACACGCGTGTTGCTAGGGTTGACAACTACATTATCTTTTTTATAGACACAATATAAAATAGTCCATATAAATAAATGATTTAAATGCGCAACAATAGATCTGCTTACATATTCGAAATAATAAAGACAATTGTAATCCTTTAGTGGCAACCCTACGTTGGCAGACAGACACCAGACTGTATTTGAACCAGCAGCGGGTAACAGCGTGCGAAAGGGCTATTTGTCATTGAGCATTTTAGTAGTCAACGCCACGCCACTAAAGATTACATCATTCTACACATGTGTACGATGATTAAAAATTAATAAATTATTCACGAAAAGGGCAAACACGAAATATAAAATACTGTGCCTGTTTGTAAACTACCGTATTAATTTAGTAAAACTAAACAACATAGCAGGAATCCGAGGACGGGTATAAGTGTGACGGGGAGAAGAATTTTACTATGATAATCTTAGTTTTAATGTGACTAGGTGATCAAGACATTATTCTGTACAATAAAAAAAAGTTTTAGCCAATTAAAATGTGATCTGGAGACAGATAGGACGTTACAATTGCGGATGTCGGTTCTACTAATACAAATGATATTTACCTGTCATAAAAAATATACAAAATATTTTCATAGCCGAACGCTTTACAAACATTATTACTTTAAGTGACAACCCTATCTCAGCAGACAGGGCCCAGACGGCCCTTGAACTAGCATACCTCGTGTGAAAGGTTCGTCGCATTCCGCGATGCGTGCCTCGAGATCGCGATCTTACATCGGGTTAAATTAATTGTTTTACGAACGCACTTACACGTAATAGACGGAGAGTGGCCACGTCAGATATGACACAATAATGAGAGCGACGAAACCTATCTGGTTGGTTTGCTATACTATGCTTATTTCTAGATCTGGTCATCTGTAAAGTGGTGGAGGTCAAATAATGCAAATAACTTGAAGAAAACAATTCCAAGAGTTCTGGGTTTGATGCAATTTTATGGGAAATTATGTATTTAATTAGATTATATTATTGCCAGAAGCTTCTTTTGGGGGAAAGTAGTGCCAAACAGTGTTGGTCGTTAATTTCAATTAGAATTGAAAATTGATCAATAAGATTGAAGATTAATTCCGTAACTAATCAATTACACTAACATCAATTTTTACTAACGTTAGTTCGCATTGATTTTGTGACGTCGTCAATTACACTAACCGTCAATTAGAATTAACCTATTAGTTACACTAACGTCTCGAAAATTCAATAAGAATTACAGTTAATTAGATTAACGTTAGTGTTACTAAATTAATCCTGTCTTACACTAATAATTAATTTTAAAACTGCATCTCGGGTTCGGAAGTCGGGACCAATATCACAAGATGGAGCTCATGCTGGACCCTAGGGCAACCTACTGGATCTCGGGTTTGGCGCATCATAGACTCATGCTGTTTGGGCTCATTCGACTTGTACTGATGAGCAGATGGTACCGGTATCAAAATCTGGAGCTCATGCTGGACCCTGGGGATCCCTACTGGATCTCGGGTTTGGCGCATCATAGACTCATGCTGTTTGGGCTCATTCGACTTGTACTGATGAGCAGATGGTACCGGTATCAAAATCTGGAGCAATGATGCGCCAAACCCGAGATCCAGTAGGGATCCCCAGGGTCCAGCATGAGCTCCAGATTTTGATACCGGTACCATCTGCTCATCAGTACAAGTCGAATGAGCCCAAACAGCATGAGTCTATGATGCGCCAAACCCGAGATCCAGTAGGGATCCCCAGGGTCCAGCATGAGCTCCAGATTTTGATACCGGTACCATCTGCTCATCAGTACAAGTCGAATGAGCCCAAACAGCGTGAGTCTATGATGCACCAAACCCGAGATCCAGTAGGGACCCCCAGGGTCCAGCATGACCTCCATCTTAGGATACCGGTCCCATTGCTTATTAAAACAAGCCCCCGAGTCCAGAGTCAAAATCGAAACAAAAATCAAAACCTCGTAGCTTAACCTAAATTCGCGTTTAGTTAGGTAAATTATTAATGTCAATTACCAATTCAATCTACACTAAAAATTAAATAAATGTTTCAATTTTTGAGAAAGACTAATAATTAAATATCTTCAATTATTAGTTATTCGCAAAGGATTAACACGTTAGTTACAATTAATTTCAATTATAATTGAAATCAATTTGCACTAAACTATTAGTGTTCAATTTTAACTAACGTGTTTCAATCTTCAATTTTTAATTTTCAATTACACGTAACGTTCGGCCAACACTGGTGCCAAATGATGTATAATGCAATTTATAGTTAGTCGCCTACTGTTTTTGTTTCCGCAATACACAATGTTTTTTTGTTCTAATGTTAAAATATAGGCCCTGTCCACTATAAATGACACAACTTCGACAGCGTTTACCTATGTCGGTATTACTTTTTTCCAACTAAAAAACTTTGTAGGTCTGTCACTCTGATCTCAAGCAATTAAAAGCTACCAGATGCCCGGATCTAGCAATAAGGATGGTAAAGCGATATATCTGGATAGGTTTCGTTGCTCTCATTATTGTGTCATATCTGACGTGGCCAGCTCTTTTTTTTTTTTTTTTTTTTATTGGGGAGAAAAACAGATACAAGCCAAAAAACATGTACAAAAATAAATCATGGAGGTAAATAGGTACAGCATATATCCTAGCACAAATCCCACTGAGATTTCACACAAATTATATTAAGATGGCATTGTTAACGGAACAAAACAAGTATCCTTAAGTAATCTTAAACTACCTATAGACTACTTAAACTAAACACACAGTAGAGAGTAGCGAAAACAAGAGAAAAATGTTACAACTACCATTACTAAGACAATAAGAGGAATAGACTACCATTACAGTGAAGAAATGAAGAAAATACCGACAGTTACAAGAGTTCGCTTACTTTGCATTTAAAATCAGCCCGCGTATGATTAAATATGTCAACCGAGACCAGGCGTTTGTTATAATTGCAGCAAATTCTGCGCAGAGGCGCACGCACGCCTGCTTTAGTGGAGTTTATCTGCTCCGCAAAAAGAGACAAATTTCGTGTTCTATAGGAAGGAGCTCTAAAACCAATAGTCTCTAACAACTCCGGGCAGTTATATGAACCAGTGCATATGTTGTAAAGAACGGTGGCATCCTTAACATGACGTCTGCTAGCCAGTGTTTTAAGTTTGTACCGTTGTAGGAGGCTTTCGTATGGCAGATATGCATGTCCGAGTCTATAGTTAAGGGCTCTGAGAAAACGTTTCTGGACCGCCTCCACAGCGTCGATATAGATTGCGTAATGAGGGTTCCATACTTCGGATGCATATTCTAAATACGGACGTACAAGGGATTTATAGAGTAGCAAGTACGATGAGGATTGTTTCAGAGGCTTCGCTGATCTAAGAGCAAAACCAAGCATTTGAAAGGCTTTCGAGGTAATGGAGTGAATATGCTGGTCAAGCGTTAGCTTTTCATCTAGTATCACTCCAAGATCTTTCACCTGCGAAACTCTTTAGAGAGAGCTCTTAGTCCATAAGTAGAGTTGCTTGACTTGTGTTACATTTTGTTCGTGTAAACGATTACAGAATTACAAACGTCCTTCTAGTTTAAATTAGTGAAGTATTCATTTCTTCTGGTATGAGTATGTATTTCTATTGTAAGCAGGACCATCGCAGTATTTTTACGTTTTAAGGATATACGAATGAAATCGGATTTTTTTTGTAATCCTATAAAATTCCCACTGCTGGGCAATTAAAGTATGTAATCAATTTTCATGCTAGGAAAAATAGTAGAAACTAAGACAACATCGGGCGAACCCTGCTGCTTTTTAAGAATATTTTTTTATAGAATCGAGATTCCTCATTGTCCAGGCCGTTTTAATTCCGCTTTTTCTTTATCCAGTTGATTGGATTTCTTGTGAGTTGGCAATCTTGAAATTCTACTAGAGAATTCGTTTCTTTGTCAGAATGAACCTTGATTTCCACGGTGTTCGCTTAAGTAGGTATCTAGGTATAAACTGATTTTAGTACGGGAACTACTGCCAAATGTTTTTTTTTATGCATGACAGATGCCGCAGGCACAAATGTGCCAATGCCAAATTTCAATAATTTTTAATACTTTAATGAAATATTTTAGGTCGCTGGGGGTTTTCATAAAAAATACCAGTTTTGAAAAAAGTTTCAACAATTTTGCATACAAGTCTTTCAACACAGACTTACTCATCATTAAGCTTTTACAAGGAGCACGGGGTGACTACACATTAGCTCAATTTTATTCGTAAATTTCTACGATTCGAACAGCACATCTCAATAGTATTCTACACCATTTTGTAGTATAACAATCCAGGTTAGCCCCTATAACTTAATTTTTTTGTTTATATTTTTAACTCACATGAGTAATGATCAAAAACGTTAACTCAAATGAAATAAGCGGTCGCGCTCTCATACTAAATTAGTACGGGAGCGCTGATGTGTGGTGACCTCGAGTTGTACTTATGATGATCTATCTACGAGTAGGTAGTGGTTGAGGTTCTCTGTGGACGAGCCATACAGAATGTATGTAAAAACGTGTCACAAAGCTGACAAAAAAATATAGGACACTATTTTATTATTTAAATCGGTAGTCCTCGTGATTCTGAGCAGAAATAACTCAAAATAAGTTAGGTTAAAAAAAACAGTAAATGGTACACTTTTTTTCTGAAATTACCCAGCTTATCTCTAGAAACGAGAAGCGGTGACAATAGTAAGAAAATCGTTCAGGCACCCTACAAATGTTTTGTTGTTCTGAATACAGCTTTCCTTTACCGTGCTAAAGCCCTTGTAAGCCGGAGATCTCCGTGATACCTCGAATGTAAAAGCTCCTTTAAAGCTTTTCCAGAAACAATATTGCGGAGACTAAAAGTTTCATGTTACACAGTTATTTTGTTTACATGTAATAGGTATAGGTACATATATAACAAGACAACTCGTTTAAATAAAAACACTGATCTACCTAAGTACTCAATGATCTGTGTTCTATCAAGAACTTAAAAATTTTGCATTGCAATTCAATGTTCTCGTAAAATTGATCACCCAACTCCGATTTCCTTTGCGGGAACGTAATCCGTGACGGGTAGTAAACATCCCTGACCTACCACTACCCGGCTTGCCCGGGTGCTGCCCGGTCGGGTCGCCCGGGGCGATGACCTTTCATGCCATCACTTCTCGAGATCGCCCGGTGTTCAGGAGGTTTTTCCGCCGCTTTCTGATTGCGACGGACGGTCGATTGACACTGCTTTTTGTCGGTTTTCTTTCTGGATGCTTGATTTGGGAAGTTGAATTTTGACACTTTCTGCGAATAAGTATTTTTAGCCAGATACTTGTTTTGTGTTTACATTTTTTCTATTTGCATACTTTAAAACCAAAATAATTCTTCTGGCTATTATTTTCAAATTTCAATATTATTTGAGAACCTTGTTTAATATTGAATAGAAGTACCAGGAGAGCAAAGTAACGATTACATCTGGCCTTGCTTTCTGTTATCTTATTTACCCTTGCCCGATTTGCGTTACATATATATGGCTTTATTTTTTTTTGTTTAGTCATGACATATGTACTTTTATTGTAATGATGACTCGTACACTCTTCATGAGGGTTTTAACTAAAATTGTATTAATCACAAAATGTTTTTCGTATCCAATTCGTTAATTACCTAATTTAAAACAATTAATTGAAATAGGCGTTACTTTGCACACACGTATGTACATATTATTAACGACATTATTAATATTTTGTTACATTTGCTTTTACGCAACATTTTGATGTGGCGTTTACGATTTTAGAAAATATTGAGCTGTTTTAGGAATATACATTTATACTAAGTACTTAGATGTTACAGATGTTACCTATCAGATATATTTCCCTTGTGTATTAACGTTTGATTGCTACATAATGTGTCTACGAACATTTAAAAGTTCGTTTCGACTCTAAATTACAGCTAAATTTTCCTGCTCACTTTTTACCACAATTAGCGCACCTACATAATGCCTTCTTACAATATGTTTGTGTTCAACTGTGTTCCAATGCTAATCTTTGTTTAATTCTTGGTTCCAGGTCTTGCAAGACATCAAGGTAAATATGGTCTGTTCTCGCCTCTTCGCTATTCTTCTAGTTCTTCTGTGTTCTTGCACATTTTCCTATTTATTTCGTTCTTTTGAGTTTGTTGTTTAAGTTTTTCAATCCAAACAATGGCTGTGCTTTCTTAATAGTTTTGTTTTTCTTCTCTTTGCTTTATTGTAAATGTGGCAGCTACTGTGTGTGTGTGTGTAAGGTAAGTGCTTAGTTTATATTAAGCAGATTTTTTTTTTTTATTTAGTAGGTAACTAGTTTGAATGTCTGCTCATATTTTTTACAATTAACTACATTGTAATCGTAGCGCTCAATCATATTGCATCTAATTTAGAGAAAGTAAAGACTAAGAGAAACATGTTATGTATGATATTTATGTTTAGTGTAGGTACCTCTTATTTCGTTTTACATAATTTCTGATAGTTCGTTGTTTAAGTACCTATGATAACTCGATAGAAAACTGCATACGAATACATATATGACAGTTATATTTTTTACAATAATGACAAAGTGTTTAAGTTAAATTTAAACGAATAAAAATATACGTCGTGCGGTAGAGGATAAACACCTATTACGAGTGAAGGTAAAAACTACATAATTATAATGAGGAGCATAACTAGGCATGTATATATAACTTGGCTGTATGTGTATATATGCTGCACATTGCTATGTAACAACTACCTTAATTTTGAAGGAAAAAACATTTCTGTTTCAAAATTCAATCGATGCAATCTAAAGACCTTAGTTACCTCAAGATATATTTTATACAAGATACATGTCGGGCTATATACCACAAGTACATAGACCTGTGTTCTTACGTCCGCGAAGGTTCGATACGTAGGGCGGGGGCGCGGTCGATGAGGCAACGACCCCGCCCAAACCACCCCCACTTATTTATTTATTAAATTCCCTATTGTTCCGTATTAATTATTTGTCTGGAAACTTTAATAGCGCTATAAAGGAAGGCTGCGAGATTAAATTCGGGTTTTTTAGTATTGCTCTTGGAATTTTGCATAGTATCTAATCTGAGTAAATGTGTACATTGATCCTTGTTTGTACGATGTAACTTAATCTCTCATATCGTTAGAAGTCCTTACATAAGGGTCAGCTGTACCGTTATACAATCACAATTGACGGACTCGTTAACGTTACTCAGCAGATTTTAATTTAATTAAAAAAATATAGTATGTCATAATTACTTTTACAACATCCAGGCTAGTGCCTCTTCTACAAGTGATCACATTTTATTCTATGATTCAAAAATAAGAACATGCAATATATGTGGCTATGTGCTAGATTATTCAGACAGCGAATTTTTAATAAACTTACCATACAATAAAATTTTGCGAACGTTTAACACTGACGGGCAGTTTGGTGCAACCGATCTTATGTAACCACTTAAAGGAATCTCCTGAATTTTAGTGCAAACTTTATCTTGCTCTGTCTCTAATTAAAATATAGATACTGGAGCAGACAGTATAGTAAAAGGGAATAGGATATTATCAGACCTAGGAATCTGTGGGGCAAATTTTGTTGAGAGATAGGGACTTCCTATATCGACAAATTAAATTATCGGTGTTCTTTCTATATACTAGTGATTACTCAAGGGTTTGCTTGTAAAAATATGTTTTTATTTAAAGTATAAAAATAATAATTAAATCAATAACTCAATACTCTTCCTCCTTTTTTAAAGACAATTTATAAGGTTGAGATAATTATAATTATTAACTATTTTGTAGTGCAATAGGTATTACACCCTACCTTTATATAAGTAACCTAGCGATTATTTAAAATATGCTATGTTGAACAATAGATCAAAAAACACACAATGTTGGGGGCGATCAGTAGTATATAGAAAGAACACCGATAATTTAATATGTCGATATAGGAAGTCCCTACCTCTCAACAAAATTTGCCCCACGGATTCCTAGGTCTGGATATTATCTATATATGTACCTATGAATTTCCGATAAAACACATCCAATGTAAGTTTTACCTATTGGTAACTTTTTTTTACTAATGTATATTCTTTATTTTGTATCAACACGCTCATATAGTTAACTTAAATGAGAGCTTTCTGCTTCTAAAATCATCACTAACCACTAAACCACTAATATACTACACCTAATAATAATACCATACAGTTTAACTACAAAATATGAACCGTTATTCCACCACAAATAGCGCAGCAATAAACCTAATATCGGAAATCATTCAACATAGCAACATACAAATTATGCTCCAAAATCCATAATTCAAGGATATAGAGTTCAATTTAACTAAGGTTTCGAGGTCTTCCCTCCTTTTCGAGCTTATACTTCCTCGCTCACACAACAATCGCCAACGGAGATTCTATTTACAAAACATTCGAGGCGACGTTGCCACATTGCGCAGGAGTGTATGACGTCACACATGCCGTCCCTCTTTGCGCCTCTCTGTCTCGGCAGAGGTCGTTTTCCAGACTTCGTTTTGTAACGAAGGATGACATACGAAGATGTGTTTCAAATGTAAATTAGTTCAAGTTTGGAATTGTTTTGTGTAACATTCTTAACGAGTTTAATAAATTTGACCTAGATTTTTAGAGGTGAAAGGGCAAACAAACGTCCCAACTTTTTTAGTATCTACCGACAAAAGTGGAAATAGAGGTAGACGGCATATCTTAAAATACCTTTTTATTATATTATTTTATAATATACCAATCATTCAAATCAGTTCTAAATTCTAGCTGTATGTAATTAGAAAAATCCCTAGCGCTTTTCCCACTTTACTCTCAACTCTGGAACCTTCTTCATACACCCAGTTTGACCTTTCCGTGATGATGTTGAAGACGCTAAGCTAATTTCATATATTGTAGAGCGTAATGATGTATTGTAGAGTAGAGCCGATATTTCTACCGCGAGTATACCAACTCCCGAAAACCGCATTTGGCATACAAATTGAAGTCTACGCTTTAGGCAAGTTTTCTTTGTGACTCACTATCAGGTCATCTGTCATAATTAATCGAAATGACGTCACGATGTTTGGACTCCACAACGGATGTTTAGGAAATATCCCGGCGAATTATTAGCAACTGTTGCCGCACTGGCAGTTATTTAATAAACATTTAGTTCTATTGTCATTGTATAACATAACATAACAATATAATGCACGGTAGGAAAGTAGTCCATCCAGAATAATCTAAGCGAGTTGTGTCTACGGCGGACATTTCTTTATAGTTGTGAAATACATTGATAAAACATTGGCAGGGCAGGGCAGAGTAACCTATGTCAGGTAGTGAATTGCGTGTGCAACTATTCTAGAATTATTAATTAAATTATTAAAGTTATCTATTTCCATTTCCACCGTACCGTGGGGTGGGTGCACTTTTCCTAATTGAGGAAGGAAAGTTCTTCGTGGTACTTAGAGTAATTGATACACGTGGTAGAGTCTATATTGAGCAATCAGTATTAAAGCAATCAGATAAAATTACACCTATAAGTAAATATTTGTTGTTTATCAAAACGTTAACCATCAGAACAAAACACACTGCAGAACAACAACTTATCTTTTTCGCTAACCAATATGGTCACTCCAGGTCACTCAGAACAGGTCACGTAATAACTCTATGAAGCCATGTTTCGTTTCATCTTTGTCCACCTGACCACATGACTTAGTAGCTGTAACTTGCGGAAGCAATCAATTCAAATAGATCAAACTAGGAAGGCAAAGGTCCCCAGTTATTCGACTACAATAGTCGGCCTTCGCCTCAAACGATAAAATTGTGCCTAAGCGATTGCATCTTGAGAGTCTATGGTCAACTTATATTTAGCCCTGGATCCTTATGGTATGACCTGAAGCTGAAACTAATGCCAATGGCAGTTACGTACTTTATACAAGTTTCTTTTAAAATCAAGGATAAAATTTCAAAATTTGGGAAGCGGACTTTTTGTATGGCGACAATAATGTAATGATTTTGTAAATTATTTTAATCTTAAGAGCTTTTCAATCATATAGGTACATTATAGTAGATTGTACACCAAGGGGATAAAGCACTGTTTTATGTCACGGGCGCAATATTGAATCCTGAACGTAACGAAGGACTCCAGATTTTACTCCCGAGCGCAGCGAGGGGGTTATGAGTTAATTCCCGAGCGAAGCGAGTGAATTAAGACTGAGTCCTGAGTGCAGTGAGGGGTTCAAGCGCACCCGTGACAAAAACAGCTTTATCCCCGAGGAGTATACTCTACTTTTTTCACCTCTTGCGAGACAATAAAATAGCTAAGGCTACTAGAAACGGATTTTTATTAAAGTAAATCAATTCAAAAGTAAAAACCGGCCATATGCGTGTCGGACCACACATAGGAGGGTTCCGTACCTTCAATGGAATAAGAACCAAACGAATACCAAAAGGTCGTATCTGGTCCCTTTGTTTTTTTTTGAGATAACTCAAAAATGGCTAAACCGATAATGTTCAAAACAATTTGCGTACAAAGTATATGATAAGACGCATCTCCTCAAATTTTTTCATATTTTATGGAGTTACGGTTCAAAAGTTACAGAAGGGCACAATTTTTCTGACTTTCGAAGCGATTATTTCAGAAAATATACACTTAATCACGAAATGGTCAAAGAAACCTCAATGTTATTTTTAAAGACCTATCATTGGTGTGTCACATGTTGATATTTAGTAAAAAAAATAGTTAAGTACATGTATGGAGCGCCCCCCCCCCCCCCCCCTATTTTTTTTAAATCTACATAACTAAGTAGCGGCATACAAAATACACCTTATGTGTAAATTTTATTCAGATACGTCGTATAGTTTCCGAGTAAAATGGCTGTGACATACGGATGGACAGACATACAGATAGACATGACGAATCCATAAGGTTTCCGTTTTTTGTCATTTGGCTACGGAACCCTAAAAATTGATTCTTGATACATTAGTCCATTTTATTCGAATTTTATCTTCAATTTTTATAGAACCTGCAGTTTTACTCCGTATACTGCAGCGTCTTATGACACTCACGACATTTGTTTTAGGTATTTAAAAAAGGTGACCAGCACGATTTTCCGAATAAATTCGATTTTCAAATCAGTTCGACGCGGGGGCGCGGGCCCCGGCTGGCGTCGCGGGGCTGTGCACCATGCGGACTTTACCAAATTAGACTTTAAGTACATAACAATAAGAACTATGGGAAGTGAAATCACATTATTAACCAGCGGGTTATAATGAGATTTAGTACAACATTATAACCCGGCTAAAGCCAAGGGCTATAATGATTTGCTTTCGGCGAGGTTTGCATGATATATAATTTGGCATTGTCGAGCAGGTGGTGTGAAAAAATTAATACTTCACAGCGCAGATCCAAGTGAACGAGTACAGCTATTATTTTGTCTTCTAAAAGCGTATCAATACATTTAGCCTTGAAAAAAAAGCGTAATTTATTTGGCTCTTGTCATTATAAAAAACAAAATTGAACAATAAATTGTCTGCACGGTGCTCGAAGCTGACATTTCTGATCGTGCGTCAGAGAAAATAGTGACTTTTGCCCTTGAGTTATGAACCGAAATGGATTGCAATATTCTCTGTGTGTCAGTTAAATTGACAGCAATTTATCTTGTATTCAAGATATTTTTTCTATTAGGGTTACAGAAGGTAACGTTCAATGTAATGGTAGTCATTAGGAGTTGCGGGTTAAATCAACTCTAGACTGTTACGGGCTTTTAAAAGGACATTATGTATTTACGATGACATTTACTGCCTATGGTCGTAGAGGAAGTCGTTGACTTTTTAATAGTTTAATATTGAAGTAAAACTCGACGCAATATTTTTAACGCAAGTTTATTTGTTTTGTTTGGTTTTACATGGACAAGGTTTTCAGATAAGTCCCTAATTAGTCTGTCTACTCTTAGAAAATATTTGTGATCAAAATGCAAGTAAACACAGTTGTGACGTTGGCTTGTTAGTTGTTACTAGGAGCGCCTCCCGCCACGTCCCGGAATAACCTACGATCCACGCAACGCATGTGCGTATAGATATAAAAAACCGGCCAAGTGCGTGTCGGACCACGCATAATGGAGGGTTCCGTACCTGCTACCGAAAAACGAATATCAAAAAGTCTTATCTGTCTATTTATATATTATTTTGGAAATAACTGGAAAAGGCTTTAACCGATAGTGTTCAAATTTTTTGTTGAAAGTATATACAGAGGTATCCGGTTTAAAAATTACAGAAGTGAGACTCAATTTTTTTGACTTTCGGGGTGATTATTTCTGAAAATATTATACATACACCGAAATAATTTATTTAAACAACATACAACAACCAGTCAAAATTATGATTATTAAAAAAATATCGTCAATATATTCGAATGTCAGCTTGGGTACACTTTACAATACGTTATTTCTTATGAAATTTGCTCAGTGTGAAATCTGCTACATGTAACTGAGCTCAGGTCAAGAAAAGAATAATGGGTAGACTGGGTAGCCACGGCGCTTTAAACAACATACTATTATTTAATGTAGGTATGCTATTCCACTTAAAATGTCAGAATGGCTTCATATTACAAAAATATAAGATTCCATTATCTGAGGTCATAAAACGTAATTAATATAGGTTTCTATGTACATTTACGTTCGAAATAAATCGTAGCTTTAACCTACATCGGAGCTCATTCAGTCCTTCGCCTCAAATGAAATAAAAGCGCAGAAAAGATCTCTCTTATCCAAATTATTGCACAACAATGATAAATATTTGCAATATACAATCACTTTTTCCGAACAACGGAGCAACGGCTGAACAATATTTTCATAATGATTATTCGGCCGGCGGGCATTTTCCTTTAAATATGGCCGAGCTTTTTATTTGCATAGCCCTGCTAGTTTTATAGAGACCTATTTTATTGCCGATCTCTGCGACTGATTTGATATCTTGCTAGATTTGATGAAAAAGAGATCTATTCATGCCAAAACGCTCCTTGGCGCCGATGCAAAAGATTGTCTCGGTGAAAACGTGTATGCTGTTGTTGAAAGAAAACCTTATTTACAATTGCCGTATAATAGTTTCAATAAATAAATGCAATGAAAGGTTATGTTTTCTTTTTTATTGAGGTGTATCATAAAGTGTATTTAATAGTGTGTATTGTGGTAGGTACGGTGCAGGCGTATGTTAGATAGGATTCGAAACAAAAACATAGATTTATTGTTTATTTAACTTAAATTCTTTTTTTTAACACTGCTTGTTATTTAGGTAGTAAACCTTAGCATAGATAAAACGCTTGTAAACCATAGGCCACATTAACCTCCTCGGTTATTTTATCGCGAGTATCGCGACCTATTTCTGCGTGATTAATTGTAGCGCCCGATAACATCGCAAAACAAGGCCTCACTTTCTTACCTGGTTAATTTATTTTTAACCTAGGGAAATGAGTAGGTACATACGGCTATAATTATTACGTTTTAATTAACAGTCTCATATAGTATGCAAGTTAATCGGATTATAATTTGTATTAGGAATTAGATATCAGAAACAAAACAATGTAAGAAAGAAATCTTATGTCGCTCTTGATAAACGTCAATAAAACTCAAAATTCAATAGTAGATTGTGTAACAAGGGAGCAAAATGAAATATTTACGGCGAGGGCGTGTATTGAATCCCAAACGAAGCGATGGAGTCTATAATAGAATCCCGAGCGCAGCGAGGGATTCTAAAGTAGACTCCTGAGCGTAGTGAGGGATTCAAGGTTAACGCCCAAGGTGAAAATAGTTTTGCTCCTATGTGACACATACTGCTTTTCACACCAACTTAGAGAAAATATTTTTTTTATTGTTGAATCATATTTATTTTAACTTTATATGTGCTTCTAATGTGCTTCCTGATTATAATTAATCGATTAATTCAATAAGAAATATGTTTTTAATGACGGACCAGCTTAAAAAAAAGCTTATGTCCTAGAACAGAAAAGTGCCACTTTCTTCCCTCCTAGCAGGGAAGAAAAAGCCCGTATACGATTAGGTGGTGTGAAAAAAAATATAATTGTTTTGTTCCTACCTTTCATTAGACATTGGTGTTGGTTAAAAAGAGACGAAAATCGGCTTGCTAAGTAGTATGAATAAAAGGATTTCTTTCCATACAAACGCAAAATTAACTATTTTCGTATTTTTACCTCGTACGAATAAAATTGTCATCGAACTTGCTTTAGAATGTTTTTTCGTAATTGGCGATTTGTCATTATAATAACAACTATAATTTAATTGTATCAAACATCGAATGAAATAATTTGAAATTCTGGAACAAATTAATTTACCAAATAGCTGTTGTTATTGTTGGTGGTCCATCCATAAATAATGCGAAACGTTAGCTCTTGTCAGAATTATCGCCGTTAACTGTTTTAATAGCAGTTCTGGTTTGTTTGGTGAACGAAATTAACGCTTTAGAAACAGAAAAATGGGATTTAGTGTTATTGTTGTTTACCTATCTATTGTATAAAATAATGTGCCTTCCATAGCTATTTGTGTCAAAGATGAAAATTACTATAATAGATACATACTAGTAATTTTATACGGTCATATTTTTGTTACATGGGTAGGTTTAAATTTGTATGATTAATGTAACACTTCGTTAATCGGTTATGATTATGAAAAAAATATGTTTCATACGTGAGGCTTTTTTTGTTTCCAATGAGCTTGAGGGTTAACTATTTTCATAGTAAATTAATTGGTGGCATACATCTATCTAGTGTCAAATATAACTAACAGTAACAAAGCTTACCACAAACAAAACTACACATGTTTTACGTTCGAGTTTCACAAATTGCGATAATTTACGATTTGACGTTGAGCCAGAAAGATCAAAGATACCGTGGCCTTGGCCCGGCTGGTCTACAAACCGAATGTCCGATTACGTGTAGATACGAGATAGAGATTAGCTATTGCTATGCATGCATTGTCGCTGATAAACTTTATGTAAGTACTGATAAATTTTGATGAATCCCAAAAAATAATGACGTTTTTGTACTGGGTAAATGCAACCCCCAAATTTTCACTGATCTTTTCTGTACCTAGTGTACGTACTGTATTCGGCCACTCCTCCATTTCATCCCACCATCGCCGGCTGGGATCGCCAAGTCCCCAATTAGGGTTTTTGGGCTTATTGCCGTTTAATTTACATATTTTTTTATTAAAATTTAATGGTATATTACTAGATATGTATTCTGACTAGAAACAGGCAACCGAATTTTCAAGTTAGGTTTAGTTCACAAGAAAATCTGCAATCTAATCTTGACTTTGATCACTTGGCTTGGTAGTCATCCGATACATTTGGTACGCTCTTGTGTTTTTAAATCTATTGCCTAGGAGAGGATGAACATTGATAGACATGAAAATATCATGAAAAGGAAACCATAGATTCCTTTTCATCATATTTTCGTGATATCATCTTATTTGTGGTCCATTCTGTTGCACGTCACGATAGAACTCCAGGTGTTTCTAAACTTGACCGGGATAAGCGTTGAAATATTTGAATACTAGCTTTTGCCCGCGGCTTCGCTCGCGTTAAATTCGGGATAACACGGTTCCCCTTTCCTGATTGCCCCCCGGAATGCTCCATACAAACTTCCACCCCCCATTTTAGGGAAGTGGGGGGTTAGAAAGAGACAAAAAGTAGCCTATGTCACTCTCCATCCCTTCAACTATCTCCACTTAAAAAATCACGTCAATTCGTCGCCCCGTTTTGCCGTAAAAGACGGACAAACAAACACACACATACACTTTCCTATTTATAATATTATTATGGGTGGATTTATGGGCATAAATATGTATATATGTCAGTATGTACCGATTCTGCGGAACTTCTTTAAGATTTAACCGGAAAATCTTAGTTGGAGAAAATAATGTATTATCCCAGAATCGAAACCCGTTGAGGATACCGAGTTACAAGACTACGACAAGAATACTGCAAGTCATTTTACACCACGTGACGCAAATCATGCGTACACAACGTCATACTTACCTACGTGACTTCTTATCAGGGAATTTTTTAAGTTACTCGCATCGTTTTGTACGGAAATTGTTGATCTTTAAGAAAATAGACGATATCGTACGCATATTAAAGTCGAATCGTACGAGAACCTACAAAACAGTAGTGCGAATGGGATAAGGAGAGGTATTATAAGGAAAAAAAAATGTGTGACCACCTTTCAGTGTAGGTTAGGTATGCGCATACCTGACTCGGATAGTGTGTGTAGAAGTTTTAATCAACAAGTTTTGTATTTTCTACAATGGGATATATATTTATTGGGTTCACCTTTTTAATGTGCCCTTTTTGTGCAATGTCGTGATTTTTACTTAATTACTATTGATACAACTTACACATAATCTTCTAGAAGACTCTGAAAAGGAAAGCACGTTTCATCTCTTTGGACTGGTAAACTAAGTACTCCAAAATTATTATTTATTACATTTTTGTATTTAACAAATAATTTTTATTGAGCCAATGGCTGACATCTGAATGTTGCCTATAATGGGCAACTCAAATTAATATTGTATATTGAAAAAAGATTCCGTTTGTTTTTGTTCTCGCCTTTTCAACTCAAAGTACGTTTTAGGCAAATGGCAAAAGAATAAAGGTTTATTATAACGGTAATTCCCTATGTGCGCTGTAAATTAGAAGTTTAGGAGTAATTTGTAGCGCCTGTTTGTGCGGGAACAAAGCCGCCGGATGCAGGACGCCTTTGTGGGCGAATTACCGCTCGGCCGGGAATATTGTCCGGCCGGGAATGGATGGTGCAAGTTTACGTGACCTGCAATTTAAATTATATTTAAAAAGATATGACATCTGCCAAAAATGTATGATATAACCTTGTTTTTTAACCCAGAAGCGTGACATTTTGCGCGCCTAATTTATAAAGGTGCAAACTGAGTGGCCGTTCGAGCGGCGTCGACCGGCGGTGCGTTTAAGTATAGCAAACAGATGGAAACGTATGGAAGTGGCCTCAGTGAACGCTTCTCAAATCTCTTGGAAGCTTGACGCAACGCTGGTCACGCCGCCGGACGCCGGAGGCCGTACACCGTACACGTGAGATGTCTTATGGTGCCACACTGGTGTTATAAAATTTTATATATAACACAGTGTAACAATAATGCCGATATAATGTATATATACAATAAGAGTATCCTTGTTACACTGTGTTTTATAACCAGTGTGTACCTAGCACCATTAAAATTGCAGAATTTCTCTAAACGAGCGTTCTAAACGTGTGCATTGGTGGTCCAATGTAAGAAACCTGATACCCAATTTCTACAATAAAATATTAATAACTAACTTCCACAGCTGCTCCTAGTGAAATTTAACTAACCG
Source organism: Pammene aurita (assembly GCA_947086415.1). Lineage (NCBI taxonomy): Eukaryota > Metazoa > Arthropoda > Insecta > Lepidoptera > Tortricidae > Pammene > Pammene aurita. The sequence goes on from OX352297.1 coordinate 22,865,963, forward strand.
TAAAATCTGTAGAAAACATCACTGTATTTCAATTAAAAAAAGCTTATTTCAAAAAGTTACGTAAGACTGCATTTCAGATTTACCTGAGATTAAATACCCTGTTGAAGTGCAGTCAAGCGTATAAGTTTTATAATTGGATGAAGCATTTACTTAAAACAGCAATGTGCATTTATTTTGCTATTGCGTTGAGTCATTTTATCTACCCCTCACAATCGTTATCCATCGGTAATATTAAAATGGCTGCGAAAATAACAATTAAAGTCATGTCATTAATGGACAGATTAACAAAATGGCAAGTAAGTTTCTTCAGAAAAGAATTGTGATTAACTGTTGTAACACTTTAAGTCTATTTCTACTTTACACCAATAAGTGTTATACGGCGTTAATTAAATAGAATTTAGCCGATATAAGACGCATCCAGCCGCAAATAATGAGCTCACGGTGGCTGAGCAATGAGCACCGCACACTTCCTTTACCATGCCCGCTATCAATTCATGAGTACATTTATCTCGTTTTCATCTATTACTTGGATAAGACAGAACATTGTGCTATTTAAAGAAATTGGTTGGTTTAACTTTAAAGTTTTTTTTGTTAATACCTTTAGCTTTGGCCACTTAGGACTACCTACTAATCTTTTGATTGAAATTAGGGAACCAAAGTTTATAAATTTTATCAATTAATAATATGAACTAGGGAGCCTAAAAGTATTCACACTGTTCAATTAGTACTACTGGATTTATCGCATACGTTGAAAAGTAAATTGTGAGGAAATCCTAAAAGAAAATGCCTATAATTTAATGAATAAAACTGTTCACAGACGGTGATTAAGTTCCCGATAAAATGCTTTCATTTTCAATTTCAAATTAGGATGAGGATCTAGAGTACCGGCTAGTCGAAGTCGAAGCCACCAATCAGGACGCTCCATTCATAAAAGGAAGAGTCCATTGAGATAGATGAGCCGTATTAATACAAAATGGCCCGATATTGCCGGTCTGTGTCGTGTCTTTATTCCATAAAACACACATTACTGTAAAATGTAATATCGTAAGTAATGCTTTTTAATCACGGGGTATGTATTAGTTGCTAGTTGATTACAGCAGCAATATCGTTATTATACCCTCGCATTACTGCTACTACCGATTGAGAGTTTCTTTATACGATATTGCATGGGTTGAATCACTATTAAGTAACTAATCGCGCAATAAAACCTTTGAATGTAACATTTAGGTTTTATTGTGTACAAATATTTTTAGTAACACAATCAATCCAAAAATTAAATAGCTGCTTCCATATTTTTGATTCACAAAATAAATACCATTGACCTTACCAACACTTCGCCTCCCTTCAATCTGAACAAATAAACAAGCTCTCTCTCGTTGTCCACAGAGCTTCCGAGGTCGGAAGCCTCTAGGCGGCACAGCAGGCGTCCCCGGTCCTCCAGGCTCCTTGCCCGGCGTGCCCGGCCTCAGCCCCGGCGTGCCTGCAGCAGCGTCGCCGAGCCCTGCACCGCAGGCGCCGGCCGCCCCTAGCCCCGCACCCGCCACCACGCCAGGCATGAAGCAGGAACACCCTAGTCAACCCATGGTGAGTTAGCTTATCTTACGGAAGCCTCTAGGCGGCACCGCAGGCGTCCCCGGTCCTCCAGGCTCTGTGCCCGGCGTGCCCGTCCTCAGCCCCGGCGTGCCTGCAGCAGCGTCGCCGAGCCCTGCACCGCAGGCGCCGGCCGCCCCTAGCCCCGCACCCGCCACCACGCCAGGCATGAAGCAGGAACACCCTAGTCAACCCATGGTGAGTTACCTGCTCTTACGGAAGTTTCAGCAGCGTCGCCGAGCCCTGCACCGCAGGCGCCGGCCGCCTCTAGCCCCGCGCCCGCCACCATGCCCGGCATGAAGCAGGAATACCCTAGTCAACCCATGGTGAGTTAGCTTATCTTACGGAAGCCTCTAGGCGGCACCTCAGGCATCCCCGGTCCTCCAGGCACCTTACCCGGCGTGCCCGGCCTCAGCCCCGGCGTGCCTGCAGCAGCGTCGCCGAGCCCTGCACCGCAGGCGCCGGCCGCCCCTAGCCCCGCGCCCGCTACCACCACGCCCGGCATGAAGCAAAAACACCCTAGTCAACCCATGGTGACTTAGCCTCTCTTAAGTCCGGTACAGACGGAGTGCAACCAAGCTGCGACTTGTATTGGAAATGCCCGCCAGCTGCACAATAACGGCACGACGACTACACACTACACAGCAAGTTGCAGTTTCGTTGCAGTCCGTTTGAATCGGCCCTTTACCCTAATTAAAAAAATAGGTTACCACATTCGAAATACATTTTTTATTTAACCACCTATTTTTATGGCTGCAAATGCTGCAATAAGTTATTAAAATTACTTAACCTAAAAATCAAGCGAAAATTATATCAGCATTATTCTATTACATTTTATTATTATTAGTTTTGTTCTTAATATTACAACCAACATCTATTATTATTAAAGTGACTTAATAGGTAATACGATTCATAAATCTTAATAGGAATGTTAAATATAAAAATTATTTACGACAAGGGCAATAAAGGACATAAAGGTTTAGGACAATTATGGTACGTATATACATATATGCCTACTTATGCCTAAAATAAAGTCCTTAATATAATAACTGATATCAATTTGCTGCTAAAGTTAACCGAAACCTTATTTCCAAATATTATTATATTCTACCACCAGTTCTCAGTGGCGACCGTGTGACGTCGCGTTCAGCGCCGCGAACAGCATTGCGTCTAGCTTCTAAGCGATTTGAGTAGCGTTTACTGAGGCCCATCCCATACGTTTTTATTTGTTTACAATGAACGCGTGGCCGCCACCAAGTCCGCTATGAAGCAGGAACACCCTAGCCAACCCAAATAATTAAAAAATAGGTGCGTTTAAGCTTAACTCATATCATTAACAACACAAGAAAAATAAAATGAAACATAAATTAAATTAATGACATCCAACAAGTAAAGGAACCAGTTAAAACAACATGCTAATAGCCTACCATTACATTACATTTATGTTAATTCCTCAATTATGCTAATCACACCGCAATTATTCCTCATTTGTAATTTAACACTAATTGTAACGTAGATGTCGTCTTTAATTTAATCGGTTATTGTTTTGAACTTTAAATATCAAACAAAGGTGTTTTACGGAGACAAGCGACAGTTATAGGTACTGCTGACGCAATAAGGGGCCTTTTTGACAGATAATGTATTAAACTGACAGCTGTCAGGTATTAACATTCAGCGTGAGCAGTATAGTGAGTTTCTAACCTGCTATATCAAAGCATTCACTAACTTATGTTACTATACCTATTTATACTTAAACTTGCCGTAGCCTTCGTCCGCGACTTCATTTATATCGAGTTAGCGAAAAACTTTTAACTCGTTTTTCACTCCGTATACCTACTACTAACAAAATAAATAATTTAAGTGGCCATATTTGCGCAAATACAAGGGAAATTTGAAATACGGGACATAACATTCTTACTCCAAAAAATAATTCCGGCTTTAATATACCGGCCCAAGTTTAAACATAGATATCATTACGTAAGATATCTATATCCTATATCTTAAACAGCAAATTAATAGATTACACAGGCAGTTTCCCCGACTCAGATGAGTTATGTGAGCCGCTATCTCTTACGCTTGATTTGGCATTTGTTTCATGGTTGTGCTAAATTAACTCGTGGGGGAAGTGGGACGATCTCGCGACGCGCACGCTACAACGCTCCCGTGAAAACAATTATAAGTGGATATTAGAAAAGTTCGCGTGTAAGGACACCAAAAATTTAGACTGACACGTATTATTGGTGTTAGAGGAATTCATCATCATCAGGGATTGCCTCAAAGCTGGAAATCAAGACGGATACCAAGTATCACCATAGGTTTCTAACCATCTAACCCTCGCCAAGCACATATACTCGTGCACTCTTGACTAGATGGTAATATTAGCAGTAATTTCGGTTAACCATCTCTTAGGTATGCATACAGAGGCTCCCATTTTGAAATATTACGGATCTGACAGTTATGGGGGACCACCATGGTAGTATATTTCCTGAAGTATTTATTCCGGAAAAACGAACCATTTTCGGTTTACTAAAAGTTTACATTTTATGCAGCTAAAAATAGTAACTAAACCCAAAAATAGTCGTATGGCATGCATCGTTTGGGCAGACATTAACACTAAAATTTAAAATTACCCCCACGAGAAGTGGGATAAGTTGGAAATTTTTAATTCGCGCGCTCAACTTCGTCAATTTGTGAGCATACGGCTCGTACGTTTAACTTCGTTAGAAGTTCAGCTTTTAAAGTATGCAGTATGCACTAACAACTAGATATTTATTTTCACGCTTCAATCATATTTTCCTTAAAGTCTGGGTCTTACCATTTAGAGAGGTTCGACACATATTCACACAACATTCGTGTATCTATAGACATGTAACTGTTAGCGTCATTTAAAATTTGAGTCTTACAAATATTATTATTATACAGGATGTAATCGTTAAGTGTAGCCAGACGATTATTCCGTAAATATAACAGATATTAGAAAATTTTAATCTGATATCGAAGGTACGTTACCCAATGAGTAAAATCACATCAATAACCATTTTTTTAATAAAAGTAAGTAGTAACATTGAAATGCTATGTTCTTCCAATCCTCATGTATGGCTCCGAAAGCTGGACGCTATGGAAAAATATGATTAGTAAAATACAGGCTTTTGAAATGTGGATCTATCATATAATTCTTAAGATAAAATGGACCCACAAAGTTAGTAACGAAAGAGTTATGATATTAATTAAGAAAAAGATGGAAGTCGTAATAACTATTAAAGAAAGGAGAGCCGCCTATTTCGGACATATATAGAAAAACTTAAAAAACTTTTTGTTAAAACTAATAAGCAATTGAAGGGAAGATTGAGGGGAAACGAGGACGTGGTAGAAGGAGAATATCATGGACAAGGAACGTAAGAGACGTTAGACGTGAACAATACAAAGAAACTAATTCGCATGACTTCAGATAGAATGGCATATAAGCATAAGGTCGCCAACCCCCGCGATGGAGAAGGCACTTGAAGAAGTAATATTTAAAAATTTTACTTATTAGTGTAAACGCTCCCATACATTTTGTACGATATCTTATATTTACGGAGTAATCGCCTAGCTACACTTGACGATTACATCCTTTATATCATAGCTGTCTTAGCGATTTTAATAATTATATAATAGACTAGCCTTTTCCCGCGGCTTCGCTCGCGTACTATAAGTACTCAAAAAGCATACGATACCCATGTTGATTTTCAGACTTTGTGACCACATTTGCCCCTTTTAGGGATTGAATTTACAAAAAACCTAAAACACGTGTTTACTCATTTATTGTTAGGAATACTCTTGTGAAGTTTTGAATAAAATAGTCTAACAAATCTTGATTCGCCATACAAATTTTGGACCCACATTTTACCCCCTTAGGGGGTGTATTCTAAAAAGTCCTTTCTTAGTGCATCCCTAGACCTTATAAGGAACCAACGTGCCAAATTTGGAATCTCTAGAACAAGCGGTTTGGGCTGTGCGTTGATATGTCAGTCAGTCAGTCAATCAGTCAGTCAGTTTCTTCTTTTATATATTTATAGATATAATCTCTCTCTAGTTAAATGGAGTAAGTACAATATCAAAGAAAGTTGTCGCATGGGGAGTATTTTTGGTTCGTTGCTAATGTGACAAATACATTTGCATACCTACTAACGCTTTTAATGGATTTTACTCAAAATTTCTCGCTGTGTACGAAAAACTGCACGTGATATTTCTTCGACCCATGCATCTTATTAAAAAATAAAAACCGGCAAAGTGCATGTCGGACCACGCATAATGGAGGGTTCCGTACCTTCAATGAAATAAGAACCAGACTAATACCAAAAGATCGTATCTGATGCCTATGGATGAAGGTTTTTGGAGATAACTCAAAAATGGCTAACAATTTTCGTAGAAAGTATGCGATAAGGCGCATCTTCCCAATTTTTTTCATATTTTTTGGACTTACGGTTCAAAAGTTACAGGGGGGACACAATTTTTCTGATGAATGAAAGACCTATCGATTGATGTGCAACAATGTGACGATTGGTAGAAACTTTTTTTTTAAATTATAATGTATGAAGCGCCCCCACTAAAAATATTTTTTCCTGCAATGAAACTACGTAACTAAATAGCAGCATACCAAATACTTATGTCAAAATTTTATAAAGATACGGCTTATAGTTTCTGAGTACAATAGCTGTGACATACGGACGGACGGACGAACAAACGGACATGACGAAACTGTAAGGGTTCCGGTTTCCCATTTTGGCTACGGAACCCTAAAAACAAGTTATAAACAAGCGAATACTGGTTGCGAGTTGCGAGTGAGCTTTGGACTTTTTAGTTACGTTTTTTACGCGGCTATGGTTAGAGTACCAAAATAAAGCTTGTTTTCAAACTACCGTCCGATATGCCACGGAGTTGTTGACAAACAAATGGCATGCACGAAGGTAAATTTATACCTATGATTTATGGTGAATATGCATTTGCGTACCTACGCACTACGATACGTGTGTATTTTATACTGGTGGCTCTTCTTTGCCTAAATAGATAATTTAAAATTATAAATGTCGTCTAGCTTGAACTGTGCCATCGATAACTATTGTAGGTTTTTGTGCACCTATCATTAATAGCATTTTTAGTTATGAAAAAGTAATCATAACTTATGATTACCTATGTTGCTTACTTCAATTGCCTTCCTTCAGTTACTCGGATCAGCCCTTTTCTTTACTTTATAAATTTTATTATTGCAGACTTTATTATTACAGTGACACGTACGTTAATGTTCAAACATTTTTAAATGCAAAATCAGGACACGTAGCCCGTTCTCTTCATTACCAACCATAAACAACCCATTGTTATCGCAACCTCGTTGCAAACTTTACTTTTAATTACGGCCGCACATTTATAAATTAACCGACGCGTTCTTAATTTAAAATATTTCCAAATTCGAACGAAGTTACGAGGATAACGTACTTACGCGTAATTTGTTACGAACACGTCAGGCGTTGAGTAACTATTGCGAACTCTGCATTTGTACTTTTGTTTACTTAAAAATGATGTTTGCGTACATGTCGTAAGGTCGAGAATGTAATAACTTGTTACTTAGAATACGCGCTTTTGAAAGTTATATCTCAACATGCGTTCAAGTTTAGTAATTTAATATAGCCGTGAGTTTTATTGAAATTAATTTCTTACCTGCCTTTTACCATAGAGCCCGGTTGGAGCGTGAGTTCTTTCAAATTATGCCTTTATGTTAGAAGCAGTCCGTATTTTTTACATCGTTATGAAATAATAAGTATGATTGACGTAGGTAGTAATTATATTGGTACAGTAGATAAGATGCTTTTTATAGAAATGTGAATAAACTACCTTCTTATTGATCTCGCTCTTTTTCCCTCTTAAAAAGCGCAAGGTTCTTAAACCTTAGATATGAAGACGCACAGTTGCTTATGCTTAACAGTCTTATAACAGCTATCCATAGCTCACATAAAAAGTACACCAGTCAGCGTCATTTTTAACGGATAATTACGGCATATTAAATAAACAATAAAATAACGTCAGGTTTATTTAATAACATCATACATTTGCATACATTATTACCTAAACTGGTAACCTCGCGGAGTATTCACACGCTGAACAATGTGCGAGGTCCTTCGCCAGCCTCGGCCGCTTTACTGTTCCAAGAGTACTCGGGGTAGGTCAAGAGCGGATGATTTTTATGCATTTTCCAAATGCAAGAGTTATCCATTTATTTCGTGTCGCTGGTACTGTGGCTATATTCCAGATACTTTTTATTTTAAACAATTGAGCTAGTAGGTTGGTAGGTACTAAAATAAATAATAGAATAAAAAGCCTTTATTAATTCCCAAAATTACAATTGTTTAAAATAAGATAGTAAAAGAATTTAAATGATTAATTTATTCCGTAGAGACCCCTCTTCGGGTGAAGGCCTCCTCCAGTTTCAGCCAGTTATTTCTGTCCTTGGCCTTCTCTGACCAATCTTTGCCGGCTGTAGCCACGATTTCGTCTATCCATCTTTCTTTGGGCTTTCCCCTATTCCTTGTACCCGTAGGGCCACGCCATAGGGTGGTAATTTTGGCCCATTTTTCTCTGCATTAGCGCTGCGTGGTCACAGCATTTACATTTAAATGTTTGTGCAAATGAAAGGGTCGATAATACCGGTTTTTTGTTTTATGTCTTCATTTCTCTATGTATTCGTTTTATGTTAAGTATATGTGATAGGTACTACTAGTTTCAAATTAGGGCATACTTTGACTAAATAACATAAATAAAAATAACCAAATAAATATGTATACTGGATAACTCCTAACTAAATTCCAGTATAACGCTCGATATTTCATGGAAATAGGAACGTTTTGTTTCAACATCCACTAAAGTAGGACACCTCAATGTTGCGGGTCTCCCCGACGCGTTACGACATAGTCTAAAAATAACTAGACAGAACGACTCGTCGCACAAAACCACACACACCAAGGTTTTCGCAGAAACGAATGAAAATACCTAATACCTAATGCACTTCACATTACGATAGTTACGATATGTCATTATTTAATACCTATTAACATTTAAAGTCTTCGTGGAAACGTGTTTTAGATGCCCAGTCGAAAATGAACTCCTGTCTGGTCCTTTTATTTTTCACCCTAATACTGAATCCCTAGCAGATTCAGTAACAACATGCATAACTAAAAAAGAAGCAATACTTATACCTAGACATTTCTGTATTGCGTTTTATTTATTATAATACACAAAACAACTAATAAATAACTCAACGAGTTTGTGCGGGAAGGGAAGTTTCGTTGTTAAATATTTGAACTAATCAATTTGGTGAAACTTCTCGTTACGCAGAGACTCTACAAATCAATAAATTATATCAGATTGTATCTAATTCTAAAAGACAGATTTACTATAAAAGGCATTTAGTACTTGCAACACTGTAAACATACAAACCATAAAAGTAACCCCATGGATATTTACATGGAAACGATTTCGAATCGCGCGTGTATTTGTTCAAGAGTATGCAATAGTCATTGAGCATTGTTTGTCCGCAGGCCCCGATGCCTTTCTACGCCGGCGACCCCAACAGGTTCCCGACGACCTGGCAAACCGACCCGTCACAAGGTAATTATACTTAAACATACACATTCATATAAATGTAACAGACATTATTTATATGTGCAATATTTAACCCTTTGAAATGGTTGCTAAGGTCTTTGACCTTTTTAACTGATAAATATAAATATGTGCTTTTCTTTTTTGTATTTTAACTCAGTATGACGCCAAATATTTCATTTTTTAATCATATTTCTCTGTATTTAACCAACAGTATTCGTCTCTCCAGGTTGGCAGAACCAGTTCATCCAACAGCTTCCAACCCAAACTGGACAGACCACTCTTGACTACCAGGGCAACCACACGGCGTACGCCACGTCGCCGCACTACCAGGCTAATACCACTTACACCGTCCAGAACGTTGCCACCACCTTCGATGTGGCCAATAACACATACTACCAGGCCGGCGTACAAGCCGTGCCGGCCCAACGACCGCCTTCTAGTCGGGCATACACCCCAGTGCCCTCCCCACGAGCTTCGCACTACCCAGAGTACCAACAGCAGTACGCCCAACAAGCAGCTACTCCAGGAGTCACCGGCGGCAATGACTCCAGACCCGCCTCCGCCGCCTCGTACCAAAGCGCCGTCCCAACTACCTCCGCGCCCGTTTACACCGTCAGCCAACAAACCTACGAGCGCACTGACTATCAAGAACACTCAGAAGAGTACAGCGGTGAGAATGGCACCGGAGAATCTAGCAACGACACCGAGAGGCAAGAGAGCACCCCGAATGGACAGCATTCGGGAAACGCCGAGCCTGGGTACCTGCAGGGGAGCAGCGGTCCGCGAGCTTCACTCGATTGTAGCGGGTACCCGGGCGGCTATAATGGCGGACACCAATACAGGGAGAACGGACAGACCCAACAACAACAACAGCAGCAACAACAACAGCAGCAGCAACAACAACAACAGCAGCAGCAGCAGCAACAACAGCAGCAGCAACAGCAACAAGACTGGCAACAGCGCCAGTGGCAGCACAACCAAAGAATAAACCAACAGATGCAAAACCAACAACTACAGAGCCAACAAATGCAAAATCAACAGTTACAAAACCAACAAATGCAAAACCAACAAATACAGAACCAGCAGCAGATTCAGAACCAACAACAAGTACAACAACAGATCCAGAATCAACAGCATATGCAGAACCAGCAACAAATGCAAAATCATCAGAACCAGCATATGCAACAGCAGCGCGAAGACGCAGAACAGCAGCTTTTTTCGCAATCCGACCGCGTTAACCTCAACTCTCGACTGAAGACCATGATTCTTAATAAGCAGAGTCATTCACGGGATGGCTCAGGGACGCCGCCCGACAAGGGCGACCCTGGAGAGGGGCCACCGAGACCTGTAGACGAGAGAAAAGGCGGTGCCATCGCCGTCAACGATGACAGGAATACCACCGGTCATTTTTTATCGTATAGCCACCATCTCCGAGATAATTACCGCTTAGGCGAGCAGCATCCTGCCGCTGGTAATTATTCACAAATCGCTCACGCCTACGGCGCGAGCGAGTTCGGAGGTGGTGGCCACCACGTATGGGAGGGGGGCACGGAAGTGCCGAGAGGTTACGATAAACACGCTAAGAATGCGAAGCCTCAGAAGTTGCCGTCCTACGCGGACGTGCGAGCACAGTACGGTTATCCACCAGTTCCGTACGAAGCGCAAAAGTATGCAGAAATGTATGGTAGTGATAATTTAAGTTACAATCAAACAGATAGTAAAGATTTCCAGTCAAAAATGGTTGTAGGGCCAGTATCGGAAATGAATCAGCTGAATTGCTCGCCGGCGCGCGACACCAACGCACAAACGAGGAACTATGATCACAGGGAGTATGACGCAAAATTCAGACATCCCTCAGCACCTCTTATACCTAAACTGGAAACGCCAGACACGTATCAATATGCTAAAGATGACCGACTGAAGGACCAGTCTAGGCTTCCACTAAATGTAAACCCTACTTACTGCAAAAGCAAGGACATGACTAATCCTTACAGGGAATGTCCAAACGGCGTAGCGCGGTCGCAGAGCACAGCGCTGCCGCCTATTTCAACTATTAAGCAAGAAAATTTTGGTCCAAAGGCGCAAAATTACCAGAATTTTCAGAATTACCCGTACGAGAGACGACAAGAGGCTGAAGTGTATCCACGATTACAAAAAAACATGGGGTTTCAGAAGTACAATCGGAATTACATTGAGCAACAAAAACAAGCCAAGGAAATCGAGAATCGAGCTAACCTTGAAAGAGCATCGGAGCCAAAACCGCCTTACTATATAGAGCAGATAAAATCGGAGCATTCTCCTCCGGGACATAAGATATACAAGAATTTAAGCTACAATGTTCCTAAAAGCAACGAGCCATATATGTATCCTGGGGATGGTGGGCCAATGTCTATAAACAACGAGATAGGTTACTCCTGCTGTCGGCAAGGGTCAACCAAGAAACCGCCTCCAGAACACTTGCGAGACGGAGCCTGCCCTGGCCTTCAAACCAAGGACGAAATCCTCGAAGACGAGCCTGAAGAAAAAGACGCCAAAAAACCACCAACTCCAGTCCCAGATATTAAAGTTAAAGAGAACCAGTTCAACTACTCAAAGGAATACTTGGATAATCTGGAGCGGCTAAAGAATAATTCGAGGACGGAAGTGCCTGACTGTAATTGCTTTCCCGCAGACAAGAATCCTCCGGAACCTGGCAGCTATTATACTCATTTAGGTAAAATATTTTTTATTTATCTTTAGAATACTTACATCTTAGATACCAAAAGTCTAGTGTTAGCATTTACTATATCATATTTCGATTACTTGTTTTGTTTTGTAATTTATGACCATAAAAAAAATTGCATTCAATAAATATCTTTAATAAACTCTAGTAGACACCTTAATTTGAATGAATTTATCTATATTTAGTGTCCTTTTTCATATAAAATCAATAATAAATTGCAGGAGCAGCGGCAACCCTAGCAGAGCTGCGCAAGGAACTTGAAGGGCGCACGGGCTTGTCAGGCAAAGAGTTGCGTATCGAGAAAGTGTGCTACACCGGCAAGGAAGGGAAGTCGGCCCAGGGCTGCCCCATAGCCAAGTGGGTGAGTGTATGGATCCCAACTACTTTACTTCAATACTCTTATGATACTGTGGCTAATATTCATGTAAAAAATAAATAGATTTTTCTGGACTATTTTCAATTATACTGTTTGAATTCACAAGTGTTATCATTTGATAACTTAGTCGAAAGCATAATTAATGGCCAACGGCCTTAGTATTACTTCGTTTATATTAAGTTATAAGTCCTGAATAACTTTGTTTAGGATTAAATTGTAAACTACTTTTCAATACACTATTCAATAATAGATGGCAACACTAGACGAAGTAGACTAAAAGAAATACTAAATATTACTTCTACTCGGTAACAGATGTCGCCACACGTCTCTAACTTCCATCATCCATAGCACTCAACCAAAACCAATTTTCACAGGTGATACGTCGTTCAAGCTACACCGAGAAGGTTCTGGTGGTGGTGAAATGTCGCGCGGGCCACAAATGCCCGACCACGTGGATCGTGGTGTGTCTGGTGGCTTGGGAAGGCATACCGCAATCTGAGGCCGATTTGGATTACACACTGCTCTCACATAAGCTGAATCGCTACGGCTTGCCTACTACTAGGCGATGTGCTACGAATGAGAATAGAACATGCGCTTGTCAAGGTAATTTTACAATTTATTAACAAATATTTCTAGTGGTGCTAATATAATGGTTTTATTAGGTATATAAATAAATAAGGGAATTTGACTATTATGCAATCCTAATAACTAATGCAATTTCTGTCTTACTTCCAGGTCTAGACCCAGAATCCTGCGGCGCTTCCTACAGCTTCGGCTGCTCATGGTCAATGTACTACAACGGCTGCAAATACGCTCGTTCCAAAACCGTCCGGAAATTTCGACTCTCCGTCAAAACCGAGGAATCAGAGATAGAGGAGAGAATGCATGTCCTGGCGACTTTATTGAGCCCCCTGTACATGAACTTGGCTCCAAAAAGCTTTGAGAACCAGTGTCAGTTTGAGAAGGAGGCGTCGGATTGCAGGTTGGGATTTAAGCCGGGACGGCCGTTTTCTGGTAAGTATTTATCACCGTATTTTCCTTAAACAAAAGCGCATCGTCTCCGCTGGCTCGGCCACCTCGAGAGGATGGGAGAAGATCGCTCTGTAAAATGAGCATATTTGGGTCGACCGACTGGACGGCGTCCTGTCGGTCGTCCTAAGTATCGCTGGGCAGACAGAGTAGGAGCGGATCTTCAGGAGCTCGGCGCCGGTGAAAGCTGGCGTGAAATAGCGCAGGACCGAACAAAATGGCGTGCTCTTGTGCCGACACAAGAGCACGTCATTTTGTTTTTGGCCTCCGAAGGCCAGGTGTCATTTTGGGTCGTTGCGCCAAATAAGTAAGTAAGTAAGTAGTATTTTCATAATGGGTACTTATTTTAGCTATCAGCCCCTCGATACTTATTATTTTATTTTATTATATTATTAGTCGAAGTCGAAGTTAAAGGAAGTAAAAAGAGAAACTACTCACAGACTTTTAACTTCAGCACTTTATGTGATTCTCTTTTAATAAGTTAATTAATACTTAAAACTAGTTTCGAAAGCCTTAAAAAAGGAATAGGTAGAAGAGCGCTAAAAATCTCAGAATAATTAAAAAGTAGCATTACGTTAACGTCACTCTGGAGATAGTTATTTCACTTAGTGGTGCACTCAAATAATGTCATCGCACTCTAACCCCCACTTTCCAGGCGTGACCGCCTGCATCGACTTCTGCGCGCACGCGCACCGCGACCTGCACAACATGAACAACGGCTGCACGGCCGTCGTCACGCTGGCGCGCCACCGCGCGCTCGGCAAGCCCGGCGACGAGCAGCTGCACGTGCTGCCGCTCTACGTGCTCGACACCAGCGACGGGCTCGAGGACAAGATCAGGAGCGGCGCGCTCGAGGTCTTGGATAAGTGAGTGGTGATGTACAACTATTGTTACTCTTTAGTAGCCGTGTAATAAAAGTTCACGTCCTAGTATCGCTGGCAGAGTTTCGCAACTGAGACCTTTCAATATTTTGTAAGGAACGTTTAAGCTGTTGACTTCATAATGGCAGCCGTTAAACTGTGAGCTTTGGGTGACTTAAGTGTATAATTTTGTCGTAATACTCGTAATTGACAAAAGCTTCTCAGAGCCGTAGCTAGAGTTGCAGTTAGGGCAGTGCTAATTTAAGGCAGGACGTGGCCAATTTTAATGTAGGGCATTAAATTTATTGTCATAGACAGTCATAGTCGGTAGTAGTTTTTAAGGTGCCCTATACCCTACCTTCTCTTCGCAGCGAAGCAGATAACAGTCAATTTTACAAATAGTTACTACCTACAATGTTTATTAAATACTTACTAAGTATTTTATTAATTACAGATATCCCATGGAAGTCCGCGTGCGCTCAGTCCCACTGCAACCCTGCAGAAGACATGGAAAGAAGCGGAAAGACGAAGAAGCGACCGGTGCCAACAACTCCAGCAGCAGCCAGGCCAGCCCCAACAGCCAGAAGAAACCCGTCAACCCTCCCGCACCGCGGACCCCACAGCCCGACCCCAGGAACAACCCTAGCCCGAGAAGCCAGAACAGCGCCTCCCCTAGAGCACTTACCCCTTCGCTAAACCAGTCCAACACCTCAACCTTCAACAACTCTTACAACTCTGCCTTCAACCCCATGCACAACTCAACAAGCCTCATGAACCCTAATCTAAGCAACCCCGCCCTCCTCGACATGGCCACCATGATAGACAACTTCACCGACGCTCAGCTGCAGAGCAACCAGATATCCAGTACCGTTCTGGACTCACCGTACAATTCCTACGAGCAGAACTATAATCTGCACCATCAGAATGCGCTGTACCCGAACCACGTCAACAACACCCCGCTGGTCGAAGGCTGTCAAAATCCTAATCCCAATCAGCTTCCTAGTTTTGCTTCCGGTCTACAAAAGAGGGAACAATTCCCTAATCCCCCGAATGGTGCTCAGATGAACCCCGCACAGAACCAATGGCCGGATTTCGCCAACGCCGAAATGTTCAGCAACGTCGTCAAAGAAGATCCAGATTCGACGACGGCGCATCTTAACGTTCCCCCGAACAACTACAGTCCGGACTCCAATAGAAGCGAAACGAACTCCGACCCGATGTCCCGAAAGAATCCCACGGAAACGGACAAAAACTCCCTCATAACGGATCTAGCGCAGAAACTTCCAGACTTCGATATGCCAAGCTCTCCGAGACTGACTGAGATTTCTCAGAAATCGCAGAGCACCCCGGCCTCGCCAGCCCCTTCCCAAGTTCCTGAATTAAAATCTCCAAATAATAGTACTGATTTAAATACTTCCTTAGAGACACGTAAGAGTGTCTGGAAATCACCCGAATCCAAGAATTGGGATCCTTCCATAACCAAAGAACCAACGACACCAGAAAATGAAAACTCCCTGTTCAGAGTTCCAAAGGCGCGGCCTCCGTCGCGATCGCAGCACATCAATCCGGCCGAAGGTATGGAAAACACCACTTTTTTGAAACCGTATCCGCCCTCTGAGAAGCCAGCACTGGTTCAGGGATACGAACACAGAAGTCCGTACGACAATAGGTCACCGAACAACACTGCCCCGCAAACTGCCACGTCCCACGCTAATTACACTATCAGCCACGATGATAATCAGAACATGGCACCGGCCAACAAGCCGGCCGAGTTCTCCGGCAGCAATTTCCAAGCTGTCAATCAACAACCCTACGGAAACCAAGCTCCTATTCAAGGCTACGGCAACTATCCCCAAGTGGCCAACGCCTACTCTTTCTCGTCAAATCCTTACGGACATTTCAATCCGTACGAAAACACGTACAACGACTACAACAGCTTGGCGTACTACAACGCCGAGAAGTACAAACGAGAGGAGCTGCTGAGAAACCCCCACTGCTACAACTCGTACGGGTATCAATATAATCCTAATTTTGCGCCAAATTTTTATCAGAATCCGAGTCCGAACTGGTGCCAGTCGTCGCCCAACTGGTGCATCTACCCGCCCTTCTCCATCCCCTACCCGCCCGAGCCGCCCAAGGCCGAGCCCATCGGGGAGGTCACCGACCTCACCGACAACCTCGACTGCTTCAAGGACGCGCAGATGGGCGGCGTCGCCATCGCGCTCGGCCACGGCAGCGTGCTCTTCGAGTGCGCCAAGCACGAGATGCACTCCACGACGTCCGTGAAGACCCCGAACCGGATGAACCCGACGCGGATATCTCTAGTGTTCTACCAGCACCGTAACCTCAACCGTCCAAAGCACGGCCTCGAGGAGTGGGAGGAGAAGATGAGACTAAAGAAGCTAGGCTTGAACCCGACGCCGAGCGCGCCGCCCGCGTGCACGCCGGGGCCGGAGACGAGCTGCGCGCCCGAGAAGTGGAAGCCCAGCGACGCCATCCCCGGCGGCTACAGCTCGCTGGCGGCGCTGGTGGAGGCCACGGCGGCGGCGCGCAAGAGCGGCCAGGTGCTGCTGCGCGCCGCCACGGCCACCACCACGTCGTGGACCACGCTGTTCCCCATGCACGGCTGCACGGTCACGGGCCCCTACCAGGAGTCGGCCACCTGACGGCCCGCGCGCCGCGCGCCGCCACCCAAGCCAAAGTGAGCGAGTTGCCTTTCCATAGGGATGGGATGAAAAAATCGATTAAAGGAAAAAAAGATAATTTCATAATATCTCGATATCTTAAATCGATTTGCATTGCTCCTATCGATATTTTTTATGACTGGCAGCTATTCAATCAATAAATTTCAATATCGATTTTTACGTCAGAAGTCCCATCCCTACCTTTCCATTAGTAGACTCTAGAGACGAGTGCTTTCCGACTTTTGTAGTTCCTCGATTTATAAAATTTAAATGTAAGTCCGGCCGGGGCCGTTTCGACCCGAGTGAGTTTCCGATCAAAGATGTAATTTTAAGTTATATTTTTTAATAGTGTTTATCGCATTTCAGCTAGTCTTACGTTACTATGTTAGTATCGAATCGTATATCGTCGAAGTGACCGTTATCGTGTAGAATTGTTTTTTTGTATATTCTTGTCTTATTTTAGTTCACCGAAATCGATTTGTGACCCTTTTTGGATCTAGTTTCTATTTTACATTCTACGTTTTATAGAATGGTTAGTATTTTGCCTGCATATTTGTGGGTGTTTTCTAATACGACGCATGCGTGTGCATCGCAATGATCTCAACTACTAACCTGTGACTAGCTTACGAGACAGAGTACAAACGTCAGACGATACTCGCGCCGCCTACGCCGCGGAGACGCAATCGGCGAGCGTGATTATTGATATTTTTGTACCTTTGTTTAATGTATTTAAGTTGTTTTAATTGTATTTTAATTACCATTCCTCTGTATTGCTAATCATTTTTAGGCGTATTTATTATTATTAAATCAAACTGTGGAGCTCGAGCGACACGGTTAGTACCACAAAGATATGAGTGCTTTTCTATTAGGTTAGGATGTGTGTATTTTTAACTTTTTAGAGTATTTAACTTATTTATATTGTATTACGTGAACCATTGTCAGAATCAATTCCTTTGTAACGGTTTAGTGTTACTGTAGACTTTAATATATTTCCTTTACGTCATCACATTAAATTATTGCAGTTGTTTTTAGCATGTTCAAGTAGCCTTCTTTACTTTTCACTAGTGCCTGCATGTCCGGCCGCAGACAGACGTCTGTAGACATTCGATATTAACTAAATCATTGCCTTGTTCGTTTGATCAAGTGACGCGTCTACCGACTTAATCATTTACGTAGACGATAAAATTTTATAAATTAGGTACATACAATAAAAGATGAGTAATAAATTACATACATTTATATAAGATAGAATATTTGCAGAAAAAAACAATTGTCAGGCGCTTGGAAAGATTATAAAGTAGGCGTATTATTGAAAATGAATGAAAACATACTGATTAATAGTTATTAATATATAATTAGCGTAAGAAAAAGTTTGTTTTAAAGATTAAACTATTGATATAGTTTATATTTTTTACGTGTATGTATTTATTGAATGGTAAATTTATTGGGACGAACGTGAAATTATTTATAGGTTAAAGTTTTGGTGAACAAAACTTATAAAAATTAAGCAATAATAATAGACATCGGAGTCTATGTAAATTGTAAGGTAGGAGTGAAATTAAAATTAACGAATGGTGCGAATTGTCGTCGATCTTATGGAAATGCTTAACGTTTCAAAACTTACCAAAATTTGCCTAAAATTGTAGTTGGATATTATTTGTGTAGACGTTGTAGGATGTCTTGCCATTGCCAGTTGCCAACGGTCGTGACCCGCTCTAGTCCTGCCAGGACTGCACATATCAAACCAACCGCAATATTTGTAATGAATAATGATAGTTACACGTTTCAAACCTCGTATACCCTTCCACAACCACGTTACAATCAAAATGTCTTTTTGGTGTATTTTTGTCACTCGTCAATTTTATGTATACCGACATTTGATCGTTCTGTGGTACTAGCATTTAAACCGAAGTTTATAATTTTATACACGTTTTGCACGGGCAAAATTTTGACACCAAAATTGTAAAGATAAAATTAGTAGCGTAAAGAAATCATGTATCATCGGTCTTTTATAAGCGTTGTATCAGTTAGGTCACTAGAAACCTGTGATATACCCATTAACTTGCGAGTGCTTGGACTGCTTGTAACGTGTATTCTTCAGTGTGCATGAGATGAAGCAGTTTTTTCATTAAATTCTAAACTCAAAACCAAAAACGACCAGTATTGTCATAATATTGTAACCAAAAAGCATGACGTTTTTTGTTGATTGATTTCGCCTGATTTCAGGTATTTTAAATGTGAATTATTACCATGTGGTTTTTACAATAAATTAAGGTTACTTTACGCTCTGTGCGTTAATTTAAGTTACGACAAACCTATTGTGTAACAATATTTTTATTGTCTTCTGCCAAAACAAAAGAGTAATCGAATGTGTCATGTAAATAGAACTACCATTATTTATTAATACAATAATTTAAAAAGATTTTTGTTGTTTACTTTTATACTTCATCTTTGGTGTCAAATTAACGCTTTTCCTGGCATAGCATTATTTACCTATCATATACCTAATTTTCAATTCAATTTTAAATCTGTTTGTTTTTGCGATTGCGACGCCATCTGTGCTAAGTTTGGCGCGTTTATCCTCATTTTACGAATTTAAAATGAAAGATCAGTCACAATAATGTGAATACTGTGTGGATTATAGGTTTAATAGGAGAGAATGTTAAGGTAATTCTCATATAGTATTGTACCATGTGCAAAATTTTAAGGATCCTATTAAGGTATGTAGGGTAAATCGGCAGTAACCGGCCACCTCATACTAATAATGAACTTTTACCTATAAACAGGATTTATTTTAGTATAAGGTTTTAATTACTGCCCGCCCTTCAATGCTGCAAATACTAGCCAAGTTATAGTAAAATGGATTCTGTTTGTAGGCGAATAGAGTTCATTTTTAGTATGAGGGGGGACCAGTTAATGGTGATTTACCTTATTAGCTGTATCGACATTCTTTCTGGTCATATAAAACAAAGATAAAATTAAGTACCTATCTATTAGTACCGTTAACTTTTTCACATGGTTGTGACAGGCTGTGCTATATTTAAGAAATATCCTAAACCAAAGGAGAAATACCATTTTAAATAAAATTCGAGGTTAGTAAAAAAATTTTAATACAAAAAAATGTATTCCAATAAATGTACTTACAATTTGTTTTATGGAATGCAATTATGAACAAAGTAAAAATGTTATAAAAAAGTATAAAATACCCTGTGTCACCAAGGATAGCGGAGTACCTAACTCACATCGAAATTTTGTATTAACACTTGCTTACTGGATCATTGGGCCGGTAACATTTTTTTTGTAGATGGGCACAAAATAGATCTTATGTATTTCTATGACATTTTGAATATGGTAACTTGCTCGTTGGTAACACTAATATTAATCTAATTATATTTTTAATTTTCCCCACTAAACTCTTCGAGTAAACAATATATCTGCAGCCTCACAGAACTACTTAGGAATCTGTATCTAAACAAGTACTTACAATAATCCAAAAGGGTTTTTAGTAAACATTATCTTTTTTGTAAGTACTAACCCCCCTATTCATTAACGTCTCTGAAGTTCCAAGCTCAAATTATAGTTCAGTTATGTTTTGTCTGTTTCTAACAAACACAACTGTCAAAGTGACAGATTAGGACAAAACATAAATTAACTAATAGGCCTGAGAGATGTTTATGAAAAAGGGGGTTCGTTACTATAAATGAAAACAAATATTTATCAAATGAAAACAAAGACGTTCCTGCTAACCATGTCTCTTTAAAAAGCATCAGGCTAGATTGATACATCTAGCACTCTTAGTGCTTGAGGATGGAGATCTAAGCTCTCCGAAACATGTCGTTACCGTTTGATGTTTATACAGTAGATCGATACAGTTACGGGAGCTATCACTAAGTACGTCTTTAGCCGATTTTTCGACCTCCTCATCCCAACTAGTGAGCCCAACTTCCCCTAAACACCTTACGTAAATAATTGACACAGTATTGTGATTTCGCAAGCTAACAGAGCCTCGCAGTTGGTCCATTCATCCATTGTGTTCGTAACTGTGATATTAGCTAGCAAAGTCTGCAATCTAAACTGAAATCTCTAATAAGTCTAAGATATTTTTATTATACCTAGAGCAGCTTTAATTGCTTTGGTTATATTGTTAACTGCATTTTACAATATTAATCTAATGCCGCCACATGACCTGATGTTCTTGTATCATGTCTAAAACACAGTGTCCTTACTTTTTTGATAATAATAGAAAATCTAGGCAACTAATGTATGATTCACATAAAACTGCCGCAGTTGGCGCGCATCTTTAATAAGAGCCAAAGGAAATTAATCCTATTACATTAGTTAGTGTAAGGCCTGGCCTGAGTGGACGCTCGAAGCGAAGCGTTCGACGGGGCGTGCAGCGTGGCGGGCGAGCGTGCATTCACGTTGTGCAGCGTCGACTCAGGAGTCAGGACACAGTATGAGTTACATTTGTTTAACATGCACGCCGCACGCCCCGCCCCGCTGCACGCCCAACTCGAGCGTCCACTCAGGCCTTACACATAGTCACATTCTATGTTTGAATCACAACGCAGCGCCGTGCGACGTGCTTGCGCATCCGCCCAACCGTTAGGCGGCTTTCACACTGCTGCGGTTTATACATGTGTTACACAGTGCGCGAACGAGATAGCGCTCTGCAACTGGATGCGGTGCCAGTGTGATAATCGCCTTACTGCTGCCATTATATGAAGTGTAACTGCTATGAAGAAGGCTCAAATTCTTTGACACCAGTAAAACGCGTGCCGACTATAGCCGTTTGATGTGAATCAAACATTAGATGCATTGTAGAAGAAAACAAAATATCGCCATCACTACATCACAAACACCACTTTGATCCTCAAACTTAAAATTTTGGAGTAATTTTACCTAAGTCAGTGGATGTGGCTTACTCCGCATGGTGAAGCTAAACCTACGGGCCCTGCACTCCGCAAAGTGGCCACTTCCACTAGGTTAGTTAAAATTACCCCAGAATTAAAAGTTGTGGCGTAGTGATGGCGATACCTTGTTTCTTCTACCATGATTAGCAGGTTCTTAGCTCTAGAGGTGATCGTGGTGCATGGCAACTATGATGTTGGTAAGGGCGGTCCTAGCGTCGCAGTTGGGGAAGCTGTCGAGCACCTCGCAAGCGGTGGCGATGTGCTCTCGTTGGAGTTGCTTGGTCTTCTCGATCCCGTCTCCTTCCAGAACCGCTTTATATAGCTGTGGAAAAAAAATACTAGTTCAAGAAAGCCTTTCGAGGATTTGATTCGATATATCAAAAGGATTAACACCTTTCTAAAAAAACACAATACAAAAATCCAGCCCCTGACCTAAATGTATGATGATGATAATCAGACAATACCTATACTTAGGTACTTTCAACATTTCTTGCTAGTAGAAACCACCTCGTAACTAGAGTCCGAACATGCTATCTCTGCATCGTTATCGATCTCTGCTTTCTTACAAAGAGCCTGAGTGTATTGGTAGGGCTGAACTTTACTATGGCTCTTGTGAAAGGGGTATCTACTATTTATACGAGCATAAATCAAATTCTGGCCAAATTTAGGAAAATAATCAACGATTGATTTAAAGGGATGAGCATACTAGGTATGCTGTTAGGGTGGTCAACTGGGCACCCTACAATCGGGAAGGCCGATGAAAACTTTTTGTAGAGGGCGCTGTTCTAGATTCCATACAACGAGAGAAAGAGACAAAAGATGAATCGTCCTTAACAATGTACTGAACATATATACAGTACAGTCAGAAACCTTTTCTTAAGGAAATTTTTTCCTGTCTCCTTATTCTACAGCATTTTAATTTTTAGAGTATTTCAGAAATTTGATAATTTCCCTTAGGGACCAATTCGAGACAAAGCAGACATTTTCGCTAAAATATATAAAAACTACTTCCCGCCATACAAACTTAGTTTTCTAAGGACCATTGTTGGAAATGTAATTTCTTGAACTCTGTATTGAACTCACCGCACGGTAGTCGACATCGTGAACACTCTTCCTTCCAGCTTCAATATATTCATACAACTCGGGTCGCGCTTGCAGAGTGAAAGCCAGTGGGGCTCCGACTAAGGAGAAGCGAGACGGTTCAGGGCCTGAGAATGGTTCCAAGTCCAAGAAGGCTTGCCAAGCTAAGGCTAGGTGGCAGCCGAAGAGGTAGCCCTGAAATTAAAATGGTTTAGTGAGTTATTTCTTTCTGATTTAGCATATTTTTATACGGTAGGTATTTGTATTTCTAATACAAAACAGAATCGTGTCACCATTCACCTTTATTCAGTTAACGTGTTGGGGCCTTGGTCTCCCATGTCTTAGTGGCATGTATGTTTGACTGGGAGAGAAGCGATGCGACAAGCATCCAAGTGTCCTGAACATGACACTGAGACATAGTTTTGGATTTATATTGCACGAACGTTGCATAGACGTTACCACTCGAGTGTCCATTCTGTTTGCACACTTTTACGGGGTAGGACCATCAACATTGTTCGGGAAGGCATTGCTGCGTTTGCAATATTTATATAGAATCGAAGTGTGGACGACGTTATAGTCAACCTAAGACGGCTATAAGATTAATAAGCCTACATAGCATAACTATTTCCTACATAAGTTTGCAGTTAACGCACCCCATCACGTCGGTTATTGGTAGAGTATCGACGCTATCCTATTTTGAACTAGGTATCTATAAAATGTGACGCTATACCCAGAGCGATGTGAACTTTGAGACCTTGTGGTATCTAGAGGCTAAGCAAGACCCTCTGCAGTTGATTTGTTACCTGCGTCTGCAGTTTAGGCTGGTGTCCGGCCAGCTTGAGCGCGGCGGAGCAGCTCTTGCCCAGCAGGGCGCCGGCTGCCAGCACGTGTCGCGCTGCCCACTCGTGCCGCGCGCGTCCCATCACGCCAGCTATTGGGAGGGGATCGATCACGCAATCCCATTCTGTAAAAATAACAATAGCGCATTTTAAACAATATTCTTATTCGGAACGTAATAATTAAACTTACAGATGACTTACAGCTAGTAACATCTGTTCCCAGTTCCCACTATCTTTATTTTGGATACAATATATAGTGAGGACAACGAAAAACTGTTACAAAATATTATAAATTACCTACCTACGCAATGCTGGTAATGCCGAAAGAGCAATTAAGTTTTTTACCGCCATTTAGGGCGAAGTTACATTAAAGTGTCGTTGCATTAATCTAACCCAGACATACCCACACCACACCCTTAAGATAAATTCAGTAAGAAAATGAAAAACAATTCTAATAAATAAATTTGTGAAAATGTCTATATAGTAAACTGTGGAAAAGTTAAATATACCAATTAACCTACTGGTTACCATATTTAGTTTAAGACCACCGTAAGCACGAAGTTAGTACCTACTGCAATAAAACATTGATTATTTGCATTAACACGTTTAATTTTGCAGATTAAGTAGATTATTTAAAATTAGCAATTTGGTCCTTCGACCCGGATAGAATGTAATTAAGAACAATAATCAGATTATTTAAAATTAGCACCTCACATAAAAATGTCGATAACGATATCGATGTAAAGATATTTCACATTCAATAATTTCCTAGTATCGTAGACCCGGATACAATGTAATTCAGAATAATAATCAGATTATTTAAAATTAGCACTTCACATAAAAATGACGATAATGATATAGATATAAAGATATTTAACATTCAATAATTTCCTTAGTATCGTAAACGTCTACTTTCCGCACGAAAGGAAAATAAAACGAGGGAGTACTAGCAAAACTAGTAAGTACAAATAAAGACTCGGCTGGTAATTTGGCTGCGGGGAAAGTAATGGATTAATAAGCGAGAGATATGGATGGTGACAGATGATTCGCTGGATGAAAATAGCCTAAATTCAAGAGCCAGGTCTTTGTACGCCCGTCAAATGAGGCAATTAGAATTTTGAGGGTTTAGGGTTAATATTAAAATGCGGATTACAGATATGTAAGAATGGTAACAACAATATAGAACTAAAGCACGGCAAATAAAATGCGAAGTCCCCGATTAAACTCTAGAACACTTCACGGAGCGACACGCCGCTTTCACCTGGTGAACCATGCGCAATGCGGGCTCAAGTCCTTCGGAGGCGAGTGGCGGCCGTATCCTAGAGCGACACTCCGGTTTCACCTGATGAGCCACGCGAAATGCGGGCTCGAGTCCTTTAGAGGCGACTGGCGGCCGTATTCCAGGGCGATACGCCGGTTTCACCTGGTGAGCCACGCAAAATGCGGGCTCAAGTCCTTTGGAAGCGGTTGGCGGCTGTATCCCAACCGCGACAGGCGATATCCAATATCTGCGTTGGACAGTATCGCGCGTCCGGTGGCAAACGCTTGACGCCCCTCCGACGCGGTACACGCACGCACGTGGCGTTGGATATCACAAAATACTAATTCCAATCACGCCCAAGAATAAAAATCAAACTCAGATTAAAATAGGAAAAATGGGATGTCGAAAATGGATTATGACAACTGCCTAGCTTGAGGTTCACAATCTATCTGTCTTCTCGACTAAAACAAAAACTATTCCAAACTCCTACAAAATTTGAATTTAAAATTGATGCGAATATCCTCTTTTCTTAGACGTCAGCTTCTTTCAAAATAAAAAAAACACATGATATGGTGATCATATTTTGATATCGGCGCCACCTATCTATAAGTAGACGAACCACGATCTAATCTACTCTGACTCGCGCAACTTGGCCGGTAAACAAAGTAATCGCGACCCAAGGGACGCCGCGAGATGTAGCTGGCGTTCTTTCGGCATGCTACACTACCTAAGAGTAAAAGCGTTAAGTTCAAGAGACATTCAATACCAAGGAGAGAAATCTAAAGTCTAAACACGATTAGCCTACATGACAAATGTTCACTACGTTCAATGCCACGGTGCCACGACTTGCGGGACCTAACCGTTTTCGAATCGTGGTGTTCCGACCCCGCCCGGAAGTAAACTCAGTAAATATGTTACAAAGTGTAAATGTAACCTCTCAATTCCCCATCGAAATTCTGCTAAGATGACCAATAAATTAAAATTGTAGTCTCACTAAATCTGTCGTTTGACAAATCTAAATTTTTTCCGGACGTTAAGTCCATGAACCTTAATTTTTTTTTAAATTTAGATTGGTTGTTGTTAAAAATTTTCCAAAATTATTCGAATTATTGTCGAGTTGGACGAGATAAAATTAGTGGTTTTCATTCTGCCCTAGGCTTTTACTATACAAAAACGGTTATCCACCCGTTTCCGTTTCAACGGTTATCCACTGGTGGAGTTTTTGAAAATAGGTACCTGGTACCTACTTTCAAAAAACTAAATATTAATCAAGATTTTAAAATACCAAGACTTGGCTGAAGACAAACACCCTCGTGACCATTATGTTACCTAGGTACCTATAATAGTATCTTCCCAGTGCTGGGCATAGGCCTCCTCTCATGCACGAGTGGAATATGTATAAGGAACCAGTAAAATTGCAACTTATAAATTAGCACCAACTACTTCGCTACCTCGTTTGGTCGTGAAACACAGAACTGTGCATACTTAAAGTGTCCAACATCAAGTTGATACCGCGGTATGCTATTTGTGGAGCAAATTCCACTTGAACGTACTTAGTATTCAACACACGGCGACACTTCGCATTCAGGCCGCATGCGAACCTTAAGGCCGATCTTTGTGAATTCTAACACATCAAATAGAATTCCAACTTTATATTTGATTATTTTGTTCCCGCTGCTACGCCCGTGAGAGGTATGGAGGTAAAACTACCACAAAAATATTAGTCCGCGACTCCGCGGTATAAACTGGTACAGATTTTGTGAAGTTTTTACGTAGTTCAAGAACAAACAGATAATTCTCCTTACACAATGATTATACATACGTATAGATTTACCTATAGAAGATTTTGTACTGATACTAATATAGGTACACTTCCGACTAGGTAAATAGATGAACTCAATTGCTGAAAGCATGGAGTTAGAATATAGTAGAGGTAAAGTCTCAAACAAGATTGACCGAAAATATGGGTCTTAAAAATTTGTAAAAAGACCAGTCTTATCACTGAGTAAAGTCTAATGAAAGTGACCGAGGAAGTGCTCTACGAGTCGTTCTTCCAGCACTATTGTGTTGTGGGCAAGGTTGGGCAGTATTTCAAATACATGTATTTGAAATACAAATACGTATTTTGTATTTGTATTTCAAATACTGTCTTCGAAAAGTGTTTGTATTTTGTATTTTAAATACTACACGTACATGTATTTAGTATTTTGTATTTCAAATACTTTAAGTTTTAAAATACATTAACATAAAATACATTATCTTAATTCCATAATCATAATATGGACCGAATTTAACTATAATTAGTTGGCCATTAGGCCTGTGGCAACACTGAGTATAAGTGTCAACGCGAAACTTTTAAGTAGGTATTATGTCAACAGTTTAGTTCGTTACGCGCATAGAAATACTAGCCATAGACCTGTCACGGTAATAATAATACCAAGATCCCAGAAGTAGAAGTACGAGTAGTACTAGTTTGAGCAAGAATGGTGACAATGACTTCATCGTCTTTGCTGAGTCTACGCATGTCAGGCCCGCGACAGCTAGGATGGAATTAGAAATCTTTAATTGACAACGGGAAAGAACTAAAAGTGTCCTTGAACGCAACCCAAATATTAGGAAAGTATTCATAAAATTTTATTCTAGCCTGTGACCTTCTGTGCCAGTCGACAGACTGTTTTCATTGGCTGGTTACATTCGGTGATCTACGAGAGGCTTATCCGACAATACTTTTAGGAATTTAGTTTAGTTTAGTTTTTATAAAATTCCCTCTACAATTGTTTTAAAAACTAGTGCCTATGACAATTCCTGGGATTAGGTTGCCGAGCGGACCCCAGGCTCAATAGAGCAAAAAGCTCGGACAAACGCTATGAGGAAGGAGGTTTGTTTTAAATTCCAAGATGGCGGAAATACACTTTTTCGTATAAATGGTCATGGTAGCCATTTTCGACTATTTAGGGTGTGTAGGTTTCGAAAATGATGTCTGTTTTAAAATTCAAGATGGCGGTTATTCTGAAAAATCGTCATGGTAGTCCTTTTCGGCTAATTATGGGTTGTAGATTTCGAAAATTATGTTTGGTTTAAAATCCAAGATAGAAATACACTTTTTTGTATAAATTGTCATGGTAGTCATTTTCGACTATTTCGGGTGTGAAGATTTCAAAAATGATGTCTGTTTAAAAAAAAAAGATGGCGAATATATTTTTTTTCTGAAAAATCGTAATGGTAGTCGTGTTCGGCTAATTAGGGGGTGTAGATTTCTAATATTATGTTTGTTTTAAAACCCAAGATGGCGTTAACACACTTTACTCTGAAAAATTGTCATGGTAGTCGTTTTCGGCTAATTAGGGGTGTAGCTTTCAAAAATTATGTTTGTTTTAAACTAAAAATTGGTGCAAATACACTTTTATGTATTTATTGTCATGGTAGTCCTTTACGACTATTTCGAGTGTGTAGATTTCATTTTTTACGGTGGCAAATAAGCATACGGCCCGCCTGATCATAAGCAGTTACCGTAGCCAATGGACGCCTGCAACCCCAGAGGATTCACATGCGCGTTGCCTTCCCTTTAGGAACCTATACACTCCGTTTTTGAAGAACCTCAACCTCGGCAGGAAGGTCATTCCACAGCCGCAGCGTTCGTGGTAAATTATGTCTGTTTTAAAATACAAGATGGCGAATATACTCTTTTTCTGAAAAATCGTCATGGTAGTCATTTTCGGCTAATTTCGGGGATGTAAATTTCGAAAATTTAACTCATGAGTCCATCACAAGACCCCAGATTTTATCTCAAGCGGAAGTGCACATCAAGGAAAGTCTAATGAGCCCAAACACAATGAAGTTATGATGAGTAGATAGGGAGTGCTGATGACCTACTCCTGACTCCATCATGAGACTCTGGACCTCATATCAAGCGGAAGTGCTCGTCTAGGTAAGTCTAATGAGCCCAAACACGATTAAGTTGTGACAAGTAGATAAGGAGTTCTGGTGACCAACTCCTGATGAGACCCTGGACTTCATCTCAAGAGGAAGTGTTCGTCAAGATAAGTTTAATGAGCCCAAATACTATGGAGGTGTGATGAGTAGATAGGGAGTCCCAACACGATGAGGTTGTGACAAGTAGATAAGGAGTTCTGGTGACCAACTTCTGACTCCATGAGACCCTGGACCTCATATCAAGCAGAAGTGCTCGTCCAGGTAAGTCTAATGAGCCCAAACACGATGGAGCTACTATGAGTAGGTAGGGAGTTCTGGTGGCCAACTCCTGACTCCATCATGAGACCCTGGACCTCATCTCAAACGGATGTGCTCGTCAAGCAAAGTCTAATGAGCCCAAACACGATGGAGTTGTGTCTCATCACAACTCCATCGTGTTTGGGCTCATAGGATAGGGAGGGAGGGAGGTTTGGGATAGGGAGTGCTGGTGACCGACTCCTGGCTCCATCATGAGACCTTGGAGCTCATCTCAAGCGGAAGTGCTCGTCAAGCTAAGTCTAATGAGCCGAAACACGATGGAGCTGTTATGAGTAGGTAGGGAGTTCTGGTGGCCAACTCCTGACTCCATCATGAGACCCTGGACCTCATCTCAAACGGATGTGCTCGTCAAGCAAAGTCTAATGAGCTCAAACACGATGGAGTTGTAATGAGTAGATAGGGAGTGTTGGAGACCGACTCCTGACTCCATCATGAGACCCTGGACCTCATCTCAAGTAGAAGTGCTCGTCAAGGTAAGTCTAATGAGCCCAAACACGATGGAGTTGTGACAAGTAGATAAGGAGTTCTGGTGACCAACTCCTGATGAGACCCTGGAACTCATCTCAAGAGAGCACTCATCAAGGTAAGTCTAATGAGCCCAAAGACTATGGAGCTGTGATGAGTAGATAGGGAGTCCAAACACGATGAAGTTGTGACAAGTAGATAAGGAGTTCTGGTGACCAACTTCTGACTCCATCATGATCCCTGAACCTCATCTCAAGCGGAAGTGCTCGTCAAGGTAAGTCTAATGACTCAAACACGATGGATCTGTGATGAGTAGGTAGGGAGTTCTGGGCTGAATTCCGCTAAATGTATGTCGCACCTAAAAAGTATTTCATAAAATGTATTTTGTATTTGAAATACATCATTTTGAAAACTGTATTTTGTATTTCGTATTTCAAATACCTGTCGCCAAAGTAGTTTGTATTTTGTATTTCAAATACCTGTGGCCAGAGTAGTTTGTATTTTGTATTTCAAATACAATGAACCCAGTATTTTGCCCAACCCTGGTTGTGGGGCAATTTTTTTGGGCTGGTTGTGTATCCCTTTCTTTATTACATATCGATGGTCGAAAGCCTTAAAGATTTTTGGACAGATGAAGTAGGTTCAATGTGACGTGCACCCCGTGTACCCAGCGCAGTGGTGTATGCTTTACTGCCACATGTCCATACGGATAGAAGTCCATATACTCCTCAACTACTGCGTATAACCCTTCAGGTGGCAAAGTCCGGGAGCCGGACCTGTCGTAAAGTGGCAGGGATCCGGGAGCCGGACCTGACATAAACAGCCTTTGAGTGGCAGCGCCACCGATTGAACGGCAGCAGAAGTGGCGCGGCCATTTTGGAAAAAATACCGTTAAGTAACACCCTCACAGGCAGGCCCCTCACAGGTGATCATAGTGAATCTTCCGCGTGTTAGAAAAATGACCATTTCTCAAAAAAAATGTATGGATGCTGTATATAGACCATGTATCCTTATATTGAGCATTAAATAGCCTATTTGATTATATAGTAATTTATGTCATTCCATATAAGTGAAATTCGCTAGTCTTGATCAAATCTCAGATGATCATTTTTTTTCTACTTTCATCTATATAAATAACTATGATTAAGAAATAAACCAATTAATTGTAGAAAACACAGATTTAATGACTAAACTATACAATTATTTACACTTGTAAACCTTTTTATTACCCCTCACAATACAATATTTTTACAAAACAAGGTTCTCAAAAACGTGTCTAAAATTGGACACGCTCGCGGACGAAGAAAATTGGGACATATTCCATGTTGATTTATGACGAGATGTTTAATAAAACAACTTATGTGGTTTATTTATTTCAAAGTTAATTATATAATTTTGCTGTAGACACAATTACAGCCCCTAAAACCCTGATGGTTTTATATTTATTTGCCAAACAAAATATGACTTAAAAACTAGTGTCGAAAAGAGACCTTCAGAAAATGACGAAAAAAACCGAATTTTATTCGATTCACTAGATTTTTGACTGTAGATTCCACAACATGAATTAATTAACTAATATTATAAAACCAAAAACCTACCTGTTTTCATACATAAAAATGTTTAAAAACAATAGTGAAAGTAGTCGAAACTTCTAAAAGTATGTACTTGTCAGGGCTACATAGTATGGATAAGACGTTGGATTTAATCGGGCCACTTATTTTTAATTTTTTATTATCGTTGCTAGTGGTCACTAACAAGTGAATGAGGTAATTTCAAGTATGATCAGGTCACAAAATAATATACAAAAAACAATTAAGTACACCAAAACCACAACACCAGCCTTATCCATACTTTCTAAGCACGCGACGAAACGCCGAGAGTGGCAGGATCCGGGGCCCGGTCCCAAGTTTCCCGCATGCATTTTTATTTCACTTTTTGTTAAATACTAGCGGTTTATTAACAATATAACACTAAAGTGACGTAAATAATAAGTTTTAGTATCATTATATTACTTAATTTTATGTTAGTAATGCAATATAAGGCAAAAAACAAGGCATTCTAAAGTGTGTTTACGTCTTCGTACACCGGGGTAGTTGGTTAAAAACATCACAGAACCATCACATTATGATTAAAAATGGATTATTACTTACCGATTCCTGATTAAGAAGCATAAACACAATTTTAAACAATATAATTATTCCACAATTCCGATAACTATTCCCGGCTCGGCTGTCGTCACCTCGCGGGTCCGTGGGGCGGGAGTATGACGCAATTTGTAACTAACTTTACTCGGCGCGGCAATTCGACCGTTATTGAATGCCATTCTTGTCTATTGACGAATACATCATGCAAGTGTAACCAAGCTAACAGTAGTTTTGCCCGTTCTAAATTAGGTGCGAAATAGGGCATCGCACAGGGTCCGGGAGCCGGTCCGTGCCACTTAACGGCTTTGTATGTCAGGCCCGGCTCCCGGACCCATGCCACTTTCGGAGCGATCCGGCTCCCGGGCACTGCCACTTAGCGGTATATTTTCCAAAATGGTCTTGCCATTTCTCTTACCGTTAGACCGCTGGCGCTGCCACCCGAAGGGATAATGTATTGCTTGCCATATTTTAACTCCTAAAAGAATGTAATACATTGATGCTTATCTACCTGGGTATTAATGATTTCCTATATCGTTACGTAATCAATGGGCAGATCACATGCGATGCGAACCGTAGCGGAAGGTGCGTTATAGTGGCGACGTGATATATTTGTCTAGAAAACACGCATACGAATGTGCAGTTAACCTTGAATATACATTAATACAGGATATACTGGATATATTTAGCATTTTGACGATAAATCTTAGCATTTATTTTAAAGTATATCGTAATGTACCATCAGGTTCAAAATTGCATGGTCAATTTATCAATGAATTCATTCATAAATTGGCCATGCAATTCTGAACCCGATAGTACACATAACACGCCGGCCCAGTGACCGTAAAAACGTAAACTAATGGACGCTTACAATCCTTAAGGTTGACCCAAGTCCAGGTTTAGGTACTTATTGGATTTCTTATATTTTGACAGATCCCTCACATGTCGGCAAGACGGCGTATTCTATGGAACTTCATTGATTTCATTCTTAACTCACCTTCAAATCAAACTTCTGTACGAGCCGACGAAAAAGTAATCCGTTTTTATCGTTATTTTGAGTAAGTATAGTTGGGCTACTTCGTTTAAGCCAGAAGAAATGACAGCCAGAAAAAAATACTGGGTAGGTACTACAGGCGCGAATATACGGGATGGGGGGCAACAGGGGCAATTCCCCCCCCCCCCCCTCCCCTGAAATGCAAATCTCGTATACTATGGGGCCCATAGGTGCGGACCGCGAGATTTTTTGTCAAGGAAAGTGCACCCCTCTGACCGAAATCCTGGATCCGCGCTACCAAGTCGTAACGTAATAGCAGAGCGTATGTATTAAATAGAGGGGCAAAGTCTAAAAGAAATTTGTACAATAATACATTATGCGATAACTGTGGTTCAGATGGCGCTTCAGAGTACGGCCGCACAATGTATGACGGCCGTACAGCGCCATCTAGTAAAGCTATCAAACTTGGAGCACAACCAATCCTTAGACTGTGCTTCTCTTTTTCATATATACTTTCTGGTAACAGAGATTATATAGCAATTTCAGACATTTCAAATATGGGTAGAGAATGGACTCCATAGAAACGATACATAAGTAAATTTTTTTTTAATCCTTTTCGGATGATACCCCACTTGCCATAGTGCGTCAATTTTCATTTTTTTATGTTATAGGTACAATATGGCGTCTGATTTCCACCATATTGGATTTGGATTGCCATTATGAGCATCAATGTCTTTAGTAACACTCGCTCAATCAAGATCAGAATCATCTAAATCGGTCCACGCGTTTTGCCTCTAGAGTGCCACAAGGAACAAACATACATACATACATAGACTGGTAAACACATTACCCTTTTTTGCGTCGCGCAGCCGGGTAAAACATGGTTTGGTTTTAACAATGCGCTGTGCGTCCTCATATTCTGTACCCACATCACAAGGAATTGTTTACACTTTTATTTAGCAACAATTTAACGGAGTGGCGGATGCGTTCAAGGCTAGCCACTTTGCCCTATCGAAAACTTGTTACACCGCAAACGCGTCGCTTCTTCAATGTTGTCCATGCATATATTTGTAAGGTATGTGATATATTTGCCTTGATAAATACAAATGAAACGCAAGCGATGCGAATGTTGCGGAGGTAGTTTGTGCCAACTGGGTGGTCGCTGGAGTAGCGGTGACCGGCGGTGAGACTGGCATTAAGTTCAGGGCAAATAAATGCAAATGAACATGGGAATGGGAATGGCCGTAGTGAATGCTGCACAAATTCCTTGACAGCTCGACGCAACGCTGCAGGCCTATGATGGCAGATTTTATCAGCGGATAAGTTGATATAAATCTGATAAAATGACAAACAATGGCGGCAACTGTCATTTTATCAAATTTTATCAACTTATCCGCTGATAAAATCTGCCATCAATAGGCCTACAGGTCGCGCTCCGCGCCCTCGCCACTGAGACCTTACAATAAAGTTCAGTGTAGGGTCTACTAACAGCCTACATTAAAATGCCAAATGCAAAATACAAAATACATTTATCTAAACATATAAAAGAAGAAGTCCTGATCTACCATCAACGCACAGGCGAAACTACTGGAACTAGAAACTTCAAATTTGGTCCAGAACTTACTTTTATGACGTATGCAAGGGATAAAACGGGATGTTTGGAAATTCCACCCCTAAGGGGATCAAATAGGGGTGCAAAATTTGTATGGGAGAATTTTTTTTTTGAGCTGAAGACTTAAAAATTAGTAAAAAGGTTACGAACTTAAATCCAAAGAACGTGTTTTCAGCGTTTTGCAAAATTCTAACCCTAAGAGGGTAAAATAGGGGTGCAAAGTTTGTATGGGAGAAACTTCTGTTTTAGAGTTAGACTTAAATAAAACTTTGTAAAAGGTGCAAAGTTCGTATTGGAGAAATTTTTATTTTGTGTTAGAGACTTTAAACTTTGTGTTTTTTTAAAAAGTTTACTGGATCTAGAAAATTGTAATTTGCAGGACGAGATAAATTTACAATTTGTACAACTAACAAGAAGCGATTTTGAATAATTCAACCCCTTGATGGGTAAAAAGGGGTTAAAAGTTTGTATGGGTGGGGTTTAAATTTTAGAGTTAGAGATTTGAAACTTCACACGTTTACTAATAATTAAAAAACAATAAAAGTAATTTTAGCGTTTTTCAAAATTCAACCTCTAACAGGGTAAAAAACCGGCCAAGAGCGTGTCGGGCCACGCTCAGTGTAGGGTTCCGTAGTTTTCCGTCCGTCACAGTAAGTGTCCCCACTTAAGAGTTAAAATAACACCGCCATGTAGGATATGATATGAGCGTTCCACGTACAGCGACATCTATCGGCAAATTAAGTAAACTATTGCGCGCGAGCTTAAAGTAAGGAAGATGATTTTTATGGGATAATTCTTTATTGCGTGAACCGATTTTCACCCTTTTTACTTCATTTGAAAGCACGTCATTTCATTGTGATTTTGTAGAAATTACAGGTACAATAAACACCTGCTTATACGGTTAAATTACAAACTTAGTTCAGAAATTAATTAGTATTTTTTTTTCAAAAACTATTCAACCTATCAAGTTCAAAATAATTTTCCTAGAAAGTTTTTATAAAGTTCTACTTTTGAGATATTTTCATATTTTTAAAACTTATGGTTCAAAAGTTAGAGGGACACATTTTTTTTACTTCTGGAGCGATTATTTCCGAAAATATTTACATTATCAAAAAATGATTTTACTAAACCTCTATTCATTTTTAAATACCTATCCAACAATATATCGCATGTTAGGGTTGAAATGAAAAAAAAAACACTCCCCACTTTACGTATAGGGGAGGTACCCTAATAAAACATTGTTTTCCACTTTTTATTTTACCACTTTGTCGGCGTGATTGATATACATATTAGTACCAAATTTCAGCTTTCTAGTGCTAACGGTCACTGAGATTATCCGCGGACGGACGGACGGACGGGCAGACATGGCGAAACTATAAGGGTTCCTAGTTGACTACGGAACCCTAAAAAGGGGTATAAAGTTTTTATAGAGATTTTTTTTTTGTGACAGACTTGAAAGTTCGTTTGTAAGCTACTAACTTTAAAGCATAAAAACTAATTTCAGCGTTTTTCAAAATTCCACCTCAGAGTTGTAATTTGCAGGACGGGTTACATTTACAATCCGTACAAGTAATAAGAAGCGATTTAGATAAATTCAACCCCGAAGAGGGCCTAAAATGGGGGTTAAACGTTTGTATCGGTGGGGTTTAAAATTTAGAGTCAGAGATTTGAAACTTCGTACGTTTACTAATAATTAAAAAATATAAAAGGGGTTAAAAGTTTGTATAGAGATTTACAATTTTTTTGGTTTGAGATTTACTAGGAATTATTGCTCCTATTTCCGTTCCATTTCCATGTTAGTACGAGAGCCCACGACCAAAATTTTTGTCTCATAGCAATACGGCCAAAACCGCATCAAATCGATAGATACGATTATCCTGAACTCGAAAATACCAATATCAGACATTTTCCGCGTAGCGTTTGATCTGACCGAATTTTCAAAATTGTCAAAAAAATTTACCGAACTGCATCATAGCAATATGTCTGATTTGCAGACTGTAGTTGAATGATAGTTCTGAGATACCGGAAACATATTTTTCAGACGTTAGTGGTGTAGCGCAAACCCGTAAAATCACTTAAAAAAATTAAAAATGAGACAAAAAAAATGTCTCATAGCAATACGTCTGAAAATCTTTTTTATTAGTAAATTTTGGTTATTTGATGCGAACAAAACAATTTTCAGACGAAAATGTGAACGCATTAAATTTTGAGACCGTTTTGAAAATGTTAACAAATTTTACCGATCGGTATCATAGCAATATGTCTGAATTTTGTTGGACATGATAAAATAAGTTGTCCACATGTGCAAAAAATTTATATCAGACAAATTAAGTGTAGCACCTTCTCTATCAGACAACTTTTCGATACTCAGATATCATTTAAAAATCGTATTGAGGCATCTTGAATTCTCTGTTACAAACCAATGAATACGTTGCGACCCTGAATTTATTAGATGATAATTAACAAAGAATTTACCCGAAACCGTAACATTGAAGTTGAAGGACTGAAATAAATCGCACAAAAGGAAACTGGGATGAAGTTGAAAAAAAACGGTTTATTCAAAGTAACAAGCGCTGAGGCGTCGGCCAGGCGACTCCGAAACGTTATTTTCGTTTTTGGGAGTATATGCTACACTTAAAGTATCTGAAAACAGGTTTTTGGTAATCCTGGCAGCAATACGAAAAGTTAAAAAAAAATATTATCCGTATTGCTATGATACAGGTCGGCTAAATTTGTTGACATTTTCAATAATGCGCTCAGGCTATATGCTACGCGCAAAATGTCTGAAAACAAACTTTTTCGTAATACAATTATAAAATCTATGTACATTTTCAATATCAGACGTATTGCTATAATATCGACTGCCTTTTTTTTTGACACAGCAGAAATGGCCTCCCACGCATTTGCTACACTTTCGACCGTTACTACACACCTAGTCGGGTTCAGAATCATATAATCTAACGATTTTATAGGGTTTTTGCCGTATTGCTATGAGACATGGTTTTGGTCGTGGGCTCTAGTACTATGTTCCAGAGTGAACACTGACAATAGTTTGGTCATCGTATCGGAAAATAAAACCACCGCAATATAGTACACAAAGAAGTTACGCAAATAAAAGGTTACATTTACGTTATTATTTGCATATTAACACTTATTTGTAACTGAAACTATGTGTACGTTACCCGTTTTTTCGCCAAAATAGCTATAACTATAAATAGATTAAGAAGATGGTTCGGGGATTAACAAAAGTTAGTTAAGAAGATACAATTGGATATGAAACTCTGTATGAGGAACCGTATTATACGCGGACGAAGTCGCGGGCGGAAAGCTAGTACATTATAAATTGATAGGCCAATAAGAACTTGACCTTCTTTATTCAATTTTAACTTCGTTCGGTCGGGCGTGGGCCATACGCGGATGTGTGAGTTTGCTCATTAGTTCTTACGCAAATACGTCGAATGGAGAAACTTGAGGAATTTTGGTTGTGTATTCATTAAATAGACTAAGGGCCTGTTTCACAATCTCCAGATAAACTTATCTGCCAGGTAAAATTATTGCTATCCTTTTCTCCAGTAATATAAAAGAAAAGGCCAGCAAACATTTATCTGACAGATATGCTTTAACTTGAGATTGTGAAACAGGCCATAAGTTCGAGTCGCACGTAATTAACTAATCATTACCAACTTGGTTTTAGCAATACTGGGGTCGCTGACGTCCACGTTCAATAGACAGTCGGTAGAAATTTATATGGCGAAGATTAGTTCCTTATTTGGCCACCGGCATAATTCACTTTGCTATGGCGATTTAGCGGTAAACTTTAGCGTGCGTATGTTTAACCGTTGGATTTCTATGACGCGGTTACGAGTAGTATGAGCAGAAGGAATGTAAGTGTCCGAGTGTTTGTCACTGTCCGAGTACATTTAATCTATAAAATTAAGTCATAAGGGTGACAGCAGGATTTTAACTATTGGTTATTAACATGTTGAGCACTAGGACGTTTCCTTCTAATGAGAAATAAGTCCATACTCTATGTGATGGTATTTTTTGTCAAGGAGTGACGTATGCAATGCCCGTTTCTAAGTTTAAAACAAAATACATAAAAAGCATGTGATACAAAGAAGATAATAATATATGTTAAAATACCTTACCTGTATGAGGCTCTCCGTCTCCTGCGACCGGCCGCGAAGGCAGCGGGTTGTTCTGCTCGTCCCTCTCACCCAGGAACTCGGCTTCGGCCAAGTCTCGCACAGCTGAGGACATAAGCTCCACAAGCTCTTGGTTCCTGAAGAAAAGAAAGAAAATATTTAATCATCATTCGCTTGCCCTTGGGTGTCACCCTTGGGCCACAGCATGTCATTTTCTGCCACAAC
This sequence comes from Pammene aurita, assembly GCA_947086415.1. Lineage (NCBI taxonomy): Eukaryota > Metazoa > Arthropoda > Insecta > Lepidoptera > Tortricidae > Pammene > Pammene aurita. The sequence goes on from OX352297.1 coordinate 22,904,785, forward strand.
TCTCTTTCGCCGGAGAAAAGAAAAAACTAATACTTACTTACTTATTATTTAGTGTTTAATGTCTATAAGATCTGGCCAAAAGCGTGACGTCACACGCTCAGTGACCGATTCTTCCATATAAATTTTAAGTGATAGGTATTATGCAAGTTTTGGAAAATCTAACCGAAATATTAGTACACTAAATATCTATCTGGGAATAAGCAATTAACTTAATGGCGCACCCAAATTAAATGAGTCGGACCCAATACTACTGAAGATAGCTTCAGCCAATCATCGACTTGGAGATCGCGCAGATCTATCTGCGTCTGCAAATACCAAACCTTGATTTTAAGGCTTGTTACCTATACAAACACGAGTTAGATTCTTAACCTTATTTTAAATAGAGATTTATGAAGATTTATCAAAACTAGTTGCATTAAGGCCTATCTAATGCCCCATGTTCATAATCTACGGCATACCTATTCACTTAATTAATAAGATGATTTTATGTAAGTGTTTGTTGCATAATGCGCTAGCGCGCTCTATGATATGGCGTGAAAGCGTTTTTGACACAAATTCCACAAATGACCCGGCTCGGATTGAATGTTACCTACTGATTATGATATGATGCAAGGTTACTGGTTTTCGTTTTGCATTGCTGATTAGGACGTAGTATAAACAGGTGCAAATCGTGGCAATGTAGACGAAAGTTTACTTTAATACCTTTTAACCTTTAAAATCAACGAGCAACAATATAAAGTGGCTCGTGAAAAATATAACCGGCCAGTCATATACCGTAATAAAGACTGTCAGAGAAACTGCTGCACGGGTCGTTCTTGCGGCAGTATTGTGGGGCCATTTTTTTAGCTGATTGTGTATCCCTAAAATTACTTGATCAGCAGTGTTTGAAACCTTTAAAGATTTACTAAAAAAGTAAACTTGCGTCTGCATAAGTGCGTCCTGTAGCCTGTATATGGATTTCCATGACAATGTCAATAATGTCCCGGTGATGGCGGTGATAACTCGTAAAGTGGTTAATGGAGATGTATGATAGTAATTTATGCCTTTAGCCGCCACTTATGGACGTCAGCAGCCTCTCTGTTGGTGGTTTGAGGAATGGTTGCCATGCAAGCGTGCAATTCCCCATTAAGTCTAAAAACTATCCTTTTCCTAACTCCACGGTGCCAGCAAATGCGTATACGAGTACAGTCGTTACGAGTAGAATGGCCGAAAACATCCTTGAACGGAAATGTCCCGTAGACGGATTTGGCCGCACTCACAGAGAACCTCCTTATCTGTGGCCGCACTACATTACCTTATCTGTATTATGTTCTCTTATAGTCCGATATTAATTAGTAACTAATCGGTACAGAACGGGGAGGCCACAAGCTTTCTATTTGGATGTTCCTTGAATTGAATGCTCAATTCGCACAATGCGCACACTTTCGCTGCTTTCTAGCAGGAAGCAAGATTTGTACGCGCAAGAAGTAACACGGCATGTTTTACTTTGTAGCCGATTCTAAGGACAGCAATCAGTATAGCTTACCTTCGAGTTGATTAATCCTTAGCGCTATATGCATATCCTATGCCTATACTTATTGTATATTTATTTTTATTTTATTGCCTACCTATGTACTTCAGTCTATGTTTTATCAGTTTTAACTTTATTCTATTTTTCAACTATGTCCCAAAAACCAATAATAAAAGTAACTTCAGACGACTATCCAGGTCATGTGCGACTCCTTCTTTTGATTTCCTATTTTTCTCGACCGGTTTTCGTAAATGTAACATGTGACCCACCTGAACTCAAGTTAGAGTTGGATCCCACTTGTCGGATGTCGAGCCCGGATTTTAATCGGATGTTCCAGTGGCAGAACATTTTATATGAAGCTGTTCACACTAAATCGGTGTCGGACGAGTGTGAATAGCTTGATATAAAATGTTCTGCCACTGGTACGACCGTTTAAAATCCGGATCCTACATCCGATAAGTGGAAACCAAACCAGCGCTTAGTTGTTAGATGCATCTCTAGAATAGCAAGTAAATTCGGGTAAATTGCCATATGTAATTTTAAGATCCTTTCAATTTTCTTCAAATATTCCCATAGCACTGTAACAAATCGTAAAACCTAGCGGCGCAGCTTAATGGCTTGCACTTTCTTCTAAAGCTTCGTGCAAATTTTACAACACCCCATACGCTCGTCTTCTGATGTTATAACAAATAGGAATACATACAGACAGTTACGAGTATGATCTATACTATATAAACTTTATAGTATTTCACAAATTTGATACAGATATCCATTGTAATGAAATAATGAACGATGTTTAACGACCGCAGGACTTGAACCAACAACCCGATGCAATGTGTAAATAGTGTATTGAGATATAGCCCACACTGTAAGAAAAGTAAAAACTTACGAGACATGGTGCGTGTGTGCTTTTGGTTAAAGTTTGACACATTTCATTATTCTGATGCATTCTTTGCAATGGGAAAGACGAAATAAGAAAACTACCTGAATAATAGAATATTCATTTAATAAGATTTTAAAATAGCTTTTCACGATCGGATTTAGTTAAATTGTGAAACAAATCCTAAGAAAACCTTTAATAGCTATAACGTATGTCTACCACATAAGGTAAGTAAATAATTTTAAACAAAAAAGAACCGGGTTCACTTAGCCTCCACCTTTCCAAAAAGAAATGCCCGAGCTACTGTAAAAAATACTTAAATCACTAAAGGTGTGCCTATACCAGCCCCAATGCAAATGAGTTCGTCTAGCAGGTGAAAAATGTAGTAACCTAACTTTAACCTAAAAATTCAGGATGACAGCGATGTTTAGAAGATCATGTAATATAAAAACAATATAGAAAATGAATAACATACTTACATACTTTATGTATCGAATGAAATAAATAACAACTTTCCACAGTGATAAAAAAAAAACATTGTTTTGCTAAATGAGATATTCGCAAAAAAGTTCGTCTTCGGTTTAGCCGATGCATAATAGACCGTCTACCACTTGATGGTATCACCTTTTGCATCCAAAACGGCTTTGATCCTGAACGGCATTGAATCTACCAACTCTCTACACTCTTCGGTGGTTATTTCATTCCAGACACAGGTAAGTTTCTCCTTAAGATCAGCTTTAGATCTAGAAGGGTCCTTTCGCAGCCTTTTCTTCATTTTCCACCACAAAGTTTTTATGGGAGACAAGTCCGGACTGCTGGACGGCCATGGCATGGTAGGGATTTTTTTGGATTTCAGCCACGCCATCGTTGTCTTCGCGGTATGGCATGCAGCACCGTCTTGTTGAAAAGTAAATGCATTTTTATATTTTAACTGCCGTATAGACGGCAGCAAACTCTCTTCAAGGATGCTTTGGTATTTCTCGGCATTGACGGTTCCATCTATAAATTGCAGACGGCCCACGCCCTGTGCCGACATATAGCCTCAAATCATTAAAGATGCTGGAAACTTCACCTTTCGCTTGAGACAGTCTTTATGAAATGCCTCTCCTTTTTCCCGAATGACTTTACTTCGTTCGTCACCAACTGTGACTTCAAATTTGGATTCATCACTCCATATTATTTTTCGCCACTAATTGACAGTCCAGTTTTTGTATTTATTAGCGAATTTCAATCTGTTGGTTTTCTGTTTTTTAGTAAGTAACGGCTTCTCTTTAGCAGTGTAAATTGCCCATTCTCTTCATTACTCTCTTGCAGGTATCGACTGAAATGTTTTTTTTAATAGCGTCCCGCCACAATACGGTAAGTTCTCCTGCTCTTGCACGACGATTTTTCTTGATAATCTTCTTCAACATCCTGTTTTCTGCCTTGGAGGTTATTCATCGACGGCCAGATTTTTTTAAACAGGACATTGTTCCATGTTTTCGGTGATGCTCGATAATCGTTTGAATTGTAGATCGTGGCAATGACATCTCCTTGGATATTTGGTAAGTAGATTTGCCGTTATTGTTACAGGAAATTATAATTTTCCGCACTTCTTCAGTCACTGGTTTACCTCGCACCATCTCGATAGAATAATGATTATAAAGTAATGAAAATTTGCACTGCAATTGCGTTTTTATATAGCCATCTGTCATTTTAGATGACAGAGAATATTCTATATTCAATTTGAAATATAATTAAATATTAAACTTCTTAAAAAACAGTTTTTATCTTATATAGACGACCTATTTTGCCTAAAATATGAACTAGACGTAATTTTTTGCTTGCTTTATGTTAACTTTACGATACAATTACTCTCAATTAAATAACATTATTACACTTTGTGCAACGCAACATTAAACTACTTTCAATGGCTTTGTATGTAGCATATTCCTTTAATCATCAAAGTCAATCCGGATTTAAATAGCAGTCTTTGAAAAAATATCGTATTTCTAAGTGTGACTAGATGATCTAATATGCATTGGGGCTCGTAATATTTGACTAGTTCCCTCGATTTCTCCAGGACCCATCATCAGATCTTATCCTGGTTACAATGCAATGGGACCAACCGTGAATAATTTTCCAAATCGGTCCAGCCGTCTTCAAATAATCGGTGAACATACATAAAAAAAATACAAAAACAAAGATCCCGACGAATTGATAACCTCCTCCTTCGAAATCTTTAAGTCGGTTGAAAATAAGTGCATTACTTAAATAAATTAAAAACTAACCCCCTTATTCATAAACCTCTCTCAGCCCTCAATTAGTTAATTTATCTTTTGTTCCTGGTTATCACTTTGACAGTTGTGTTAGTTAGATAGAGACAAAACATAAATTAACTAAAAATAACTAGTTCCACCACCGGTTCTAACCCTACACCTCTGACCCGAGAAGTATTATGACCGGCATGAAACTCGGTGGGACTTTTTTCAAAACAGTAAAGGACATTTTACAAAATGTTATTATTACACAAAATATAGGTAGGTAGTTATATATTTTTCACACCACCTGCTCGACAATGCTAAATTATATATCATGCAAACCTGACCGAAAGCAAATCATTATAGCCCTTGGCTTTAGCCGGGTTATAATGTTGTACTAAATCTCATTATAACCCGCTGGTTAATAATGTGATTTCACTTCCCATAGTTCTTATTGTTATGTGCTTAAAGTCTAATTTCGTAAAGTCCGCACGGTGCACGGGCCCGCGCCGCCGCGTCGTCGAACTGATTAGAAACTCGCGCTGGCCACCTCAATTTTAAATACTAAAAACAAATGCCGCGAGTGTCATATGAGCTGCAGTATATGGAGTAAAACTGCAGGTTCTATAAAAATAGAAGATAAAATTCGAATAAAATGGACTAACTAATGTAAGTAATGTATCAGCAAGAATCAATTTATACTTTTGATTTACTTTAAAAAACCGGCCAAGTGCGTGTCGGACCACGCATAGGAGGATTCCGTACATTCAATGGAATAAGAACCAAACTAATACCAAAAGGTCGTATCTGATGCCTATGGAGTATGGAGGAAGTTTCTTGGAGATAACTCAAAAATGGCTGAACCGATAATGTTCAAAACAATTTTCGTAGAAAGTATGATAAGGCGCATCTCCTCAAATTTCTTCATATTTTTTGGACTTACGGTTCAAAAGTTACAGGGGGGGGGGAGACACAATTTTTCTGACTGTCGAAGCGATTATTTCAGAAAATATTCACTTAATCAAAAAATGGTCAAAGAAATCTCAATGTTATTTTTAAAGACCTATTCTATTGATGTGTCACATGTTGATATTTGGTTAAATTTTTTTCATTTTTTATTTAGTTACATGTATGGAGCCCCCCCCCCCTAAAATTTTTGTTTTTTCAAATATAACTACATAACTAAGTAGCGGCACACAAAATACACCTTATGTGTAATTTTTATTCAGATACGTCGTATAGTTTCCAAGTAAAATGGCTGTGGCATACGGACGGACAGACAGACAGACAGACAGACATGACAAATACATAAGGGTTCCGTTTTTTGCCATTTGGCTACGGGACCCTAATAAAAATCCGTTTCTAGTAGTAGCCTTAACTATTTTATTGTCTCACAAGAGGTGAGAAAAGTAGAGTATACTCCTCGGGGATAAAGCTGTTTTTGTCACGGGCGCGCTTAAACCCCTCACTGCACTCAGGACTCAGTCTTAATTCCTCGCTGCGCTCGGGAGTAAAGTCTGGAGTCCTTCGTTCCGTTCGGGATTCAATATCGCGCCCGTGACATAAAACAGTGCTTTATCCCCTTGGTGTACAATCTACTATTATAATATGTATGTCTATGTGTCGTACAGAGCATAGCCTTATCAATAATGCATACCTTTATATAAAAGATAATTGGCACAAAGCCGGTTTTTGAAAGTTCTGTTTATTGTATATTTCTTAACGTACGCGTACGTGAAACTTGTTCTCCCTTAACGTCTTGGCACCTGGGTGAAATTATTATTTATTCCGTGCCTGGGTCAGAGTCTCAGCAATGCTGGCAATGCGGTAGTGCATCTTGATCCCTACATTATACGTTAAATACCAACGACCGCGACCCAAGCCATCGCTCCGATAAAAAAATATGAAATATTTATGCAGCTTAAATGTGTTAATTAAAAACTATTCCTTGGAAACAGATTAGCTGATGAAACGTACCTAATTTAGTCATTAATAATAAGGGTCGTCAGACCGTTCTGAAGTTAAAAACACGTTTAAGGTGCTACTATGTATATAATAACATAACTAACTATGTTACCTATAATAACAAGTAGCTAACGCGTACACATAGTTACGTTACAAGTATGATTAGATTCAGTTATCGTCGACATATAACACAATAGTAGTTTTCGATACAAGTGCGAGAAGTATGTCAGTTAGCACGAGTACCGAGGTTACTTGACCCGAGCTGAGAGGCGAGGGTCAAGACTCGGGACGAGTGAAAATGACACTTCCGCACGTGTGTCGAACAATGTTTTTTAATACGGTTGCGAAAAAACTACAATAAAATAATAAAATTACATTTATATTCTGTCAGTGTACGAAAGACAGCTTCATTCAATCGCGCGTTGTTCAAGTAATACTATTGGGTCTCGCATAATACTCCTTTATGCCCAATCGCGCGTAGTTCAGGTGGGTCATTTATAAGCGGGTCTCACATAATACTCATTTATTTAAAATTCTGATCTGCAAATCGTGCGTAAAATCAAACTTTATGCACGATTTGCAGATCAGATTACTTTTTAGCACTAGTGCCTAAAATCAAATTTTACGTACGATTTGCAGCTAAGTACATAAACTAAACTTTTTGAGCAATTGTATTAAAATAGTAGTTTTCGATACAAGTGCGAGAAGTATGTCATTTTGCACGAGTACAGAGGTTACTTGGCCCGAGCCGAGAGGCGAGGGTCAAGACTCGGGACGTGTGAAAATGACACTTCTGCACGTGTGTCGAACAACGTGTTTTAATACAATTGCGAAAAAACTACAATGAAATAAAATTACATTTATATTCTGTCGAAAGACATCTTCGTTCAATCGCGCGTTGTTCAAGTAATACTATTGGGTCTCGCATAATACTCCTTTATGCCCAATCGCGCGTAGTTGAGGTGGGTCATTTATAAGCGGGTCTCGCATAATACTCATTTATTTAAAATTCAGATCTGCAAATCAGATTACTTTTTAGCACTAGTGCATAAAATCAAACTTTACGCACGATTTGCAGCTACATAAACTAAACTTTTTGAGCAATTGTATTTAAAAAAAGTTTTTACTAAATTACCTAATTTAGTTTCTTATAACCAATTCTACTCTAACTAGTTACGACAAAAATGCTTATTATAGGTCTATTAAGTATATACTCACATACTTGTCGTAGGACAGTTATAAAAAGAAAAACGAAGCTTCTAACTGGTATGTAAATACAGTACATTTAAATAGTTACGACAAAATTGCCTATTCAGTATATACTCACATACTGGTCGTAGGACAGTTATTAAGAGAAAAACGAAGCTTCTAACTGGTATTTATGTAAATACAGTAAATTTAAATAGTTAAGACAAAAATGCTTATTATATGCCTGTTCGGTATATACTCATATACTGGTCGTAGGACAGTTATAAAATGAAAAACGAAGTTTCTAACTGGTATGTAAATTATAGGCCTATTCAGTATATACTCATATACTGGTCGTAGGACAGATATAAAATGAAAAACGAAGCTTCTATTCTAACTGGTATGTTAATACAGTAAATTTAAATATGTTTATGTCTTACTTTCAAAATTGCAATTAACGAATTTAAATGCCGAGTATTTTAATAATTAAGAAGAGAATAATTAAAGTTCTTGAATAGGAAAATTGTTGGTTTAACATACTTTCTTATCTCTTACTTACGTGGTTACACATATCTGCACCGGTGAGAAACGGGCGACCTATTGATGGAAAGTGGTCATTGATCTTGTGGTCATTTGTGTTTCTGCTTTGAAATACAACCTATTTTACTTGAATAAGAACTCGTACCTTCTTTAATTTGAGTTTAGATAATGCCTAACAGTATTGCCTAATTCACAATCTGATATTGAACGCCTACGGTTGTCGGTAGCGGTATAAGTTGTAAATAAGGTCAAGGCCCCAGGGGCCCAATTTGACTCGAGAAATTGTCAGATGACGTAGTTACCATATGTCACAGTCAAACTGCCAACTTCGAGGCTTCGTTAGTAGTGACAGTTTGACTTACCGTCTAATAATCTGTCATATAAAAAATTACAGCTTGACTGTGATCAGCGCCACGAATCATGATAGTAGTTTATGTTATGCAAATCATTTTTTCAAGTCAAATGAAGCCTCAGGTTGATTTGGTTGAGCACGTATAATATTAGGTATTACTATTGACCGTAAAATGAGAGATTCAACCGACTCACTCTGACAACTGATAGACATTACAAGAATGAATAAGCAGGTATACGGTGTTATCGAGAGTCATTAATCATTTTTACAGTACCTAACTTTTATGTACGTAAATAACTGATTTCTCTCTTATGAGGCCGAGGTCAAGCTTCGTGATGCATTGAATAGCAAACTATGTACAATCAATCAACACGCAATTTGCGTAAACATAACATACCTAATTATATGTCTTTTAACGTTTACCGATCGAAAGTAACCTTGAACTGTGTTTTACGAGTTAAAAAGGACACAGTTATACATGAGTAAAAGACACAAGAATTTGTAGTAGAAGGCTTACTTTCTAGCAGCAAAAAAATAATGATGACCGGCAAGAGCTATACGAGTACACTTAAGTATGTATATATAAGATAGTAATATATTGTTACTAGCTTTTGCCCGCGGCTTCGCTCGCTTTAAATTCGGGGTAACACGGTTCCCCTTTCCTGATTGCCCCCCGGAATGCTCCATACAAACTTCCACCCCCCATTTTAGAGAAGTGGGGGGTTAGAAAGAGACAAAAAGTAGCCTATGTCACTCTCCATCCCTTCAACTATCTCCACTTAAAAAATCACGTCAATTCGTCGCCCCGTTTTGCCCTGAAAGACGGACAAACAAACAAACACACACATACACTTTCCCATTTATAATATTAGTATGGATATATATAGACTACACCTATAGAGTATTACAATAACCTACGTAAAGGAGTTCGTTGGCCTCTTTGGCATGGTGTATCAGTCTCCTAAAAAGTACTCATATGTTGACTCCGCCTTTGATTCGCAATGAGGCCACTATACATTTATAACGGTAAAAGACTAGTCCCTTGTAATAAAAAACGGATCCGTAACAAAACGGCCTATGAAATTTGCATTTTTTAATCGGTCAGTTGGATTATGGATATAAAGTTATAATACGTACTTATTAGACTTTGCACATTTTTTAAGGTACCGATTATTGAATTTAATTTTAATTTATGAAGAGCGCAATTATTGATACAAAATAACTAACCTTAAGTTAGCGAGCTCCGAGCAAGAATTAGCGAGGAGGTAGTCACCGCTGAGCAACGCGATTTTGTTGCCGAAGGTCGAGTCGTCCGGGTCAGCTACAGTCAGCTGTCGGGTGTTCATGTTCACCAGCGCCTTGTGGACCAGGTGGGACGTTCGGATCATCTCCGTCACTTCTGCTAGGGCGCGTTGGCTGTTGACGGAAGAATAAAATGTTTTAAGAATAAGCTGAAGCTAGTGAGGAATACCTAGTACAAAATGAAAATAAGATAAGAAAACCAACAAACCAACGAGATTATAATTATACAGGCTCATTAGAGTGCTTTACTAGAAAAATCGTTTATAAAATATTGAGTAAAAAAATTCAGAAAAAAACATGCATGATTTCAATTCCTGAATAGAATTAAAACTTGGATGACGCACCTTCCCAGGCACATCGATGTTATCCATTTAGAAACTATCAGAGATTTGAGGTTCCTAACTTACTCACATATTTGGCGCAACGACCCACAACGAGTCTTTGGCTCCGAGTTTCTCGATACAACACAAAAAAAACCGGCCAAGAGCGTGTCGGGCCACGCTCAGTGTAGGGTTCCGTAGTTTTCCGTCCGTCACAGTAAGTGTCCCCACTTAAGAGTTAAAATAACACCGCCATGTAGGATATGATATGAGCGTTCCACGTACAGCGACATCTATCGGCAAATTAAGGAAACTATTGCGCGCGAGCTTAAAGTACGGAAGATGATTTTTATGGGATAATTCTTTAATGCGTGAACCGAATTTTACCGTTTTTACTTTATTTGAAAGCACGTCATTTCATTGTGATTTTGTAGAAATTACAGGTACAATAAACCTGCTTATACGGTTAAATTACAAACTTAGGTTGCCATGATAAAAAAACATGATAAAAAAAAACTGTACCTATATAACTACTATTCTAGCCTCATCCCATTCAGCTAAGGATTTCAAGGGCTTCTGGAAAAATACCAATAAGCTAAGTGTAAAGCCCGGGGTCCCTGTGAGCGTCGGAGGTATAAACGACGGGAAGAGGATCGCTGATAAATTCAGGGAGCTGTTTACTGTGTCATCTTTATACTCGTACCAATCTGGCCAGGGTGGGATGTGCGATGCTGGGGCCACTGTGGGAGATAGTACCATACATTTCACTGCAAAACAAGTCGAAAAAGTAATTAAAAACATGCAGAGGGGAAAATCTCCGGGACACGATGGCCTCAGTTTCGAGCACCTTAAATATGCAGGAATACATCTGCCTCGCATATTAGCGATGTTCTTTACCTTATGTTTAAGGCATGCGTACCTACCTGAGCAGCTAATGAAAACGGTGGTTGTCCCGTTAGTTAAGAATAGGACAGGGGACGTGGCAGATTTTGCAAACTACAGGCCCATCTCGCTTGCCACTGTAATCGCTAAAGTGCTTGACAGCTTGCTTAATGACCACCTTAACAAGCATATACAACTACACGACGCTCAGTTTGGGTTTAGGACAGGGCTGTCCACTGAGAGTGCTATATTGTGCCTTAAGCAAGCTGTCAGGTACTACAAGGACAGGAACACACCAGTTTTTGCCTGTTTCCTCGACTTGAGTAAAGCGTTTGACCTGGTGGTGTACGATTTACTATGGGACAAGCTAAGTGAATCCACGGTCCCACCCGAGTGCGTGTCCCTCCTGAAATTCTGGTACGCCAATCAGGTCAATCAGGTAAGATGGGATGGTGAATGGTCTGACCGGTATAGGTTGGAATGCGGGGTTAGACAGGGAGGGTTAACGTCTCCTGTCCTGTTTAACTTTTATGTAAATGGATTGATTGAGGAGTTGAGCAGCATGCATGTCGGATGCCATATAGATGGCGTGTGTGTAAACAATATAAGCTATGCTGATGACATGGTGCTGCTCGGCCCCTCAATCAACTCCATAAGAAAGCTTATTGTAAAATGTGAGCAATACGCCACTCAGCACGGACTTAAGTATAATGCAAGTAAAAGTGAGATGGTGGTTTTCAAAGCCCGAAAATACAATCCACAAAATATACCTTCGGTCATGCTGGGTGGGGTGGCGCTCAAGATTGTAAATAGGTTTAAATATCTAGGTCATATAGTAACAGAGCACCTGGACGATGACCTAGATATAGAAAGAGAGAGAAGGGCCCTAGCAGTTCGGGGCAACATGCTCATTCGTAGATTTGCACGATGTACAAGGGAAGTCAAGCTCACACTTTTTAAAGCTTATTGTACATCCTTCTACGCGTGCAGTCTATGGGTGAAGCATACAAAACGCGTTTATAACGCGTTGCGTGTCCAGTTCAACAATATCTTCAGGATGATGTTTAAGCTGCCTCGCCACTGCAGTGCGTCTGGCATGTTTGCTGAGGCGCACACAGATGGTTTCTATGCCATTCGACGCAAGAGGGTAGCCTCTTTGCTGAGACGAGTGAGAGGTAGCGAAAACAGCATCCTGAGGATGGTGGCTGGACGCCTCGACTGCCCCATGCTGGGGCATTGGGTAGGTATTGTGACGGGGAGGGTAAAATAATATAATCTGTATTTGTATTTGTATTTTGTATTTGTATTTTCCGTATTTTACTAACATAGGTTTAAGCGTCTTGTTTAGGTTAAGTTTTGTAGGTATAAGTTTAACACACATTATGGATTTTTAAAATCTGAAATAAATAATTTTTATTTTATTTTATTTATAACTATATAATTAACTATAGAATTAACTCAGTTTAGTAGTAAAATAAAATTTAAATAAGTCTGATCTGTCCTTGGAACACAAATTTGCCCCGATGTGAATACAAACAGGGTAAAACAAAAGTTTGACTTTATTTCCCATATAATGTATGTTTCATCTTTGATGGGGAGAGTTTATCTCTATTAGCTTACAATATCAGCAGAGACAAAAAGTAATATTTTTTACTAATAGTTTTATTTTTTGCTAGTCTGTTGTATTGTGGGTATAACCTTATCATACTTAGTAACAAAATACATAATAAAGTATGTAACGTTATAACGTCGCGTGACCATCACGTGACGTAGTACCACGAAAGAACACGAAATACGTTGCGCACGCGTTACCTTCAGATTTCACTGTTGTTTTGTTTGTCTACATTGTTAACGGCTGAAATATTTGGGTCTTTATATCTAATGGTTAAAATGGCATTATGACACAACAATGACTTTTCAAGTGTGTGCATCTTGAATAACACTTTTAGAGATTACCATTGTTACGAAAAAGTTCGTAATTCATCCCGACGATTTACTCGTTTTTAGGTTCCGTAGCCAAAATTTCGTCATATCCGTCTGTCCGTCCGTCCGTATGTCACAGCCATTTTACTCGGAAACTATTAGACATATCTTGAGAAGATAGATCATTGCATAAGTAGGTATTCTTACAACGACAATTATTTTGAACATTATCGGTTAAGGCGTTTTCAAGTTATTTCCAAAAAACTTATTACAGAGGCAGATACGCCCTTAACGACCTGATGACGAAACCCTCCATTATGCGTGGTCAGACACGAATTTGGGCGTTTTTTTTTAAGTTTGATAATTTGTGGCATCACGTCACGAAGGTTACGTCACGTCACTACCTTATATTTCGATTTTTCCCGTTGAATCGTAAATCACGGATAAAATTAAATTAACCAACCAAAACTGCAATCAGTTAAAAACGGCGTCGGGTAAAAACAATGTAGGCAAGGTAACCTACTAGCCCCACGCCACCTAGGGGCCCCGTGGCCTACTGACCTGCCAAGCCTACCCCAAGATGTAGGTATATGACCAGGCCTATTTGCTAACCACTTCGTTCGTTCGATCGTCTTTTCGCATCACTGTCTTTAGAATATGCAAGAGCGATAGAGACGGTAATAACGAAATTTCGATTTTCGACGTTTGCGGCCCATACAGAGCTTTTTACACCTTACCTAGTCAGCTAAGTACTCTAGATCTTAGGCTTATTGACTTATTATCAAATTCGCAAAATACGCAAAAACTAGGATAAAAATCCACTGATTATAAATGGTTTATTTTTCTTTTTTAAGCACCATTTACTTGAAATTTAGAGACTCTGTACCAGCGTACACTGTATAGCTGACCAGACACTGTCAGTAATAATGTCATTTTTCTACTCAATCTTCTCTTCTTCATATACATAGAAAAGGATGGGTACAGAAATAATGACATTATTACTGACAGTTTCTGGACCGCTTATGAATTTGACATATCCAAACCAAAACCAACAAGACCTTTTTTTCGATTGCGGTGCCATCTGTGCAAAGCTGTGCGCGTTTATCCTCATTTAAATATTTAAAGCAATATTGTGGAATGACAGGCGGTTAAAACAAACCCGTGGCCCTAAGGCACTGGTCCCACCAAGAGCGAGTAAGCGAGTAAAGTTAAGCGAGTAGCATTACATTGCGGTTTGTCGAGCTATAGAGGGAATGGTGCCCATAAGGCTGGCTACTGAAAGGCAAGGCCTAATTCTTTGCCAGAGGAATGAGTCGAATGAGCCAGCCTTAGGCACTAGTCCCACCGGCGGCTAGTAAGCGAGTAAAGTTAAGCGAGTAGCATTACATCGCGGGCCTTGAAAGGTTGATCGATCACTCTATATCCCAATTTGCAGTTAAACACTTCGTAATTTGCATTAACACGTTTAATTTTGCAGATTAGCAATTTGGTCCTTCGAGCCAGATAGAATGTAATTAAATTACAATAATCAGATTATTTAAAATTAGTACTTCACATAATAATCAGATTCTATCCGGGTCTAAGATACTAAGAAAATTATTGAATGTGAAATACCTTTATCAATATCGTTATCTTCATCTTTATGTGAAGTGCTAATTTTAAATAATCTGATTATTGTAATATAATTACATTCTATCCACTAAGGAAATTATTGAATGTTAAATATCTTTATATAGATATCGTTATCGTAATTTTTATGTGAAGTACTAATTTTAAATAATCTGATTATTGTAATTTAATTACATTATATCCGGGTCGAAGGACCAAATTGCAAATTTTAAATAATTTACTTAATCTGCAAAATTAAACGTGTTAATGCAAATTACGAAGTGTTTTACTGCAAATTGGCGCCCGAACAGGGACGAACGACGCCTGACTCTAACATCTTGTCGATCTCTTCGTTGAGAATCTTAAGCTTGACTGGAGATAAGGGATAGTAACGTTGACGGATGGGCGAACCGACAGTCTCAATCTTATGCGAAAGCCACGAAGTAACAAGATGTTAGAGTCAGGCGTCATTCGTCCCTGTTCGGGCGCCAATTTGCAGTAAAACAGGGACGAATGACGCCTGACTCTAACATCTTGTCGATCTCTTCGTTGAGAATCTTAAGCTTGACTGGAGATAAGGGATAGTAACGTTGACGGATGGGCGAACCGGCAGTCTCAATCTTATGCGAAAGCCACGAAGTAACAAGATGTTAGAGTCAGGCGTCATTCGTCCCTGTTCGGGCGCCAATTTGCAGTAAAACACTTCGTAATTTGCATTAACACGTTTAATTTTCCAGATTAAGTAAATTATTAATAATTTAATATATAGATATCGTTATCGTCATTTTTATGTGAAGTACTAATTTTAAATAATCTGATTATTGTAATTTAATTACATTCAATCCGGCTCGAAGGACCAAATTGCTAATTTTAAGACTAATAGAGTGATCGATCGACCTTTCAAGGCCCGCGATGTAATGCTACTCGCTTAACTTTAATATTAATAATTTAATATATAGATATCGTTATCGTCATTTTTATGTGAAGTACTAATTTTAAATAATCTGATTATTGTAATTTAATTACATTCAATCCGGCTCGAAGGACCAAATTGCTAATTTTAAGACTAATAGAGTGATCGATCGACCTTTCAAGGCCCGCGATGTAATGCTACTCGCTTAACTTTACTCGCTTACTAGCCGCCGGTGGGACTAGTGCCTAAGGCTGGCTCATTCGACTCATTCCTCTGGCAAAGAATTAGGCCTTGCCTTTCAGTAGCCAGCCTTATGGGCACCATTCCGTAGGGAACAGACCTGGGGGCTTAGCCAGTTAGCCTAAGACATATTAGGTAATAAGTATATTGTTTATTTATTTGTATTTAGTTTTTAATTTAGTTTATATTTGATAGGTACTATTATATTTTTTTAAGTTTACCTTTAATTTTTACCAAATATTTGTTATAAATAAATTTGAAAGTTGAAGAACGGATAATATTCCTCGTAGATTTTACCTATGTAACACTCCAGCTGCTTTGTCTTGCTCCATGTCTGGTATCTCTGGGCTGTGTCCGGCCGCCTTGGACACCAGCAACACGATGAGACCCCACGCTTGCATGTTGTTCTTGCCATTGTAGATCAAGTTTCTGTAGACAATTCCAATTTTAAGAGAAACGTAAGATATTATCCTTGATCTATTTATTATACCTATACCTAATAATGTAACGTAATACTTAGGATCCTTAGAATCCAACCCCCTATAATCTGTCATAAAAAAAATATTGTCTTACAAAAAAGTCAAAATCAAAGATTTTCAACTTCATTGCAATGGCAAAATATTGGAGATTATTTTCTCTGTAGATGGCATCTTATGGTCCTTAATTGGTCTTGCGGTGGGATGATTAATGGCGTGCAAAACTATGCAACGCAAGGATGATTTTGTTGAATTTGTTGGCAATTTATGAGGTGAGGTGTACCTACTAATATACTAAGGTGAACGTCAGAATGCTTCTCATTGTCTCAGTACAGTCGACGAATAAAGGGGACAGCAGCAGGGTGTCGACTATCGACCATTAGCATGTCGAGCACAAGGACATTTTTTATTTATTTTTGTATTTAATTTTTTGATCTTCAGGAAAACAACAGCCTTGAATAAGAGTATTACATATAAATGGTTACATAACAGATGGCCAATAACAGTTATACATAAATTACATTGTACATAATAAGTAATGTAGGTAAGTATATTAATTGGTAGAAAACGGTACAAACATGAAGTGTGCAAAAAAAGTCAAACAAAATGCTCATCGCAAGTAAGATAATTGACCACATAAAGAGATGTTATAACTTTATAAACAAGATATGTTTCCACTAAGTATCGTGATTAAATAATTGAAAGCCCTTTAAATTCTATGACCTGCTATTAAATAACATTGATTAAAATATGTAAAAATAAAACATTCTTTCTTATCAGTATTATCACAGTACTCACAAAAGTCCTAAGCGCCATTTGATGGTCCCTTTATTTTACGACAAACGAGTGAGAAATGCGACCCGTAGAAGAGGAGAAAATCCGGACTTACGAAAGCTTTTTGCCCAAGATGAAAAGTAGTCGCTTCGCTCAGTCAATATACACTCGCTCGGTGGACTAAGCAAATTCGCATAGCAAAATATAAAAATCTAGGGATAGTTAAAATTTTAGTCAGCGTTGAGTGAGCAGATTCAGAACTGGAGGTCTTGGGGCTTCTAATTCTAAATTAGAAAACCTACCTACAATTTAGTTTCACTGAACTTATGCACGATATATCCACTATAGGATATTTGATATTCAACAGTAACTAGGCATCGAAGTTAAAGTAAAGGGCTTACACTTTCCCAGTTTAATTAAGAAGAAAATTGAAGGTCGCTTTAGTAGCCCAATTCCAATGTAGCAGGCTCG
The DNA here is from genome assembly GCA_947086415.1 of Pammene aurita. Lineage (NCBI taxonomy): Eukaryota > Metazoa > Arthropoda > Insecta > Lepidoptera > Tortricidae > Pammene > Pammene aurita. The sequence continues at coordinate 22,922,369 of OX352297.1, forward strand.
AATTTCTACGAACACGACTATACCTAATACCTCCTATCTCAGGATGAGGCAGAGTACAGTACCTAAGTTATACCGTACCTATAGGTACATAAGTTGACTTTGGTTCAACATGTAAAAAATCACATTTACATACACAAGCGTAATCTAGAACAAACGCGTAAAGCTTAGAAATATGGCCCAAAATTTAAGTCTTCTAACTACCACTTTTGTTAGTAGAAGTAGGAGTAGCCATAAACCTGTACATTTGCTAGTTTACCGGGCCATAACGCCCATAACATAAGCTTTTATGGTCTGCCTACATACCTACAAGCATTTAGCGCCTTGCGTTGTACCAAATAAATGATATATTTAATACCTATGTAGGTATATTTTTTTTTTTTTTTTTTTTATACTACGACGGTGGCAAACAAGCATACGGCCTGCCTGATGGTAAGCAGCTACCGTAACCTATGGACGCCTTTAACTCCACAGGAGTCACATGCGCGTTGCCGACCCTTTACAAAAAGGAGGATTCACTGTGTTGACGGCTAAAGGAACAAGAGGGTCCCTCATCGTCAACACACTGGGTCCTCTTTGAGCTCTTTGGCAACCTTACTCACCAGCAGGAACACAACACTATGAGTAGGGTCTAGTGCTATTTGGCTGTGGTTTTCTGTAAGGTGGAGGTACTTCCCCAGTCGGGCTCTGCTCCAGATTTGAGCGAGATGACATTCACTGAACGTGCCCTACCACACTAAGCGAGATGCCATTCGCAGTGCCCATACCTCTCTTTTTGGCATATTTTAAGGACATACCCAAGTCCGGACGTAGTTTAAGGACATACCCCGGGTCCAGTATAATCAAGGTTGAAGAGGTTGGAATGACCTAGTCGTTTTTCAGTGAAGGAAAACATCGTGAGGAAACCTGATCAGGTTTTCAAGCGGACCCCAGGTTCAATTGAGCCGCGGCAAAAAGCTGGGACATATGATGATTATCTTTTGTCTTTTGCTACGGCGCATAATCAAGTAACTAATAATCGGATACCTATTAACTGCGTGTTGCAAATCGTTGCAATTACGAAACTTAGCACGAACGCGCGCTCGTGCGCTGCTTGTGAATACCTAATTAATTTGGGATATTATATTACTAATGTGCGTATTTACCTGCCGATTATAGCGGAAACAAAAAAAACATTTTTGCAATGAGTGTGGTCAGTTATGTTCACTTTCGTAACATTGAACATTTTATTAAAAACATTTTCGCGAGTTTTTTTATTTCTACAAATACCTAGTTAACGATTTGGTATCATGTTTTACACCAAAAAAAATATTTGACGACTTATATTTAATAGTATAAGTGGTAATATTACGACTTGCTTCCCAATACTCACTTGGCAGTTTTCAGTAAAGGGTGATTGCTTCCAACTAATTTACGCAAGTGCAAAGCGACATTCGCAATTTCATCACTCATAACCCATCGCAGACTAAGGAAAGAGGTTGGGTATCCCACAATTTTCTCAGCCTCGCTAACCGCGCGGTTCCAATCTGGCTTTGAAGTATGTTGAGCAATCGTGACGCGCTGGGCCTCTGATGTGCACAAGTCCCTTCCCGAGCAAGGTCCCCGCAATTTCGACACCAACGCGCTTGTAGAAGAAACTTTCACCAAGTCGGCCCTAACGATACTTCGTAAACGACTCAAACTCATTTTTGGTGATTTGTATAAATACACACCTAAGAAAACTATTAAAAACTTTTTAAACTGCTTCAGTATAAAACAGCACTAAACACTGAACAATTCACTTTGAGGGATTTAACACGTTACACAATTTTTTGCACTGAAGTATTCTAGAGTTTATGCAAGCATTGCATAAACCAGAATGTCTTTCGTAAATAAAATAATGAGCGAAGTAGCTGCGCAAGAGTCGCCCTCCACTTTCGCGCGAAAATAACTAACTGACAGTTTGACTGACCGGAACTCGAAGTTGGGTTGAATGGATTGAATGAATGAGTCGACCGAAGTGAATGTTAATGTAACTTGACTAAATTAAAGTAATGAACTAGCGGCGGGCAGTGTACTTATAATATGTTTGCCTATTGCTCAAATTAAATAATTCAGGAATATATGGAAAGCGAAATAAGGACAGGATAATTATTTACATTTTGTGTCATAATAGCAACGCTTCTGAGTTTTGTCAAATTCGCTGTCATTTAATAAACATCATAAATACCTACTTATAAAAAATGAAACAAAGGTAGGCAGGTAAAGGTAATACTGTCAGTTTCCAAAATTCACAAAAAAATGTTGCAGCTTGTTATACACGGTATTACCTGTTAATAAGGAAAAGTCAACCTGGCTAGCTATTATAGCTCAACCAATTTTCAATAAAATAAATTTGAATAGTTATTATTTAGGTATCCACGACAGCAGGTAGTGTAAACACTCCTTTACTGGAAGCGGTAATTAGGTAATTACGAAAAGGACCAAATGAGATGAGAACCACAGACTTGAAATATGTGATGTCTTCATGATGAGAACACGAACCGAGAGAGAAACCGGACATAACACTTACTCTATTTCCCTAACACAGTTGAACCTTATTACCGAGTAAAACAGTCGTTTATAGGAGTCTATTACAAAGTAGTATAAACGGTCCGATAGAGAGCTTAATCTAGGGAGCGGTGTCTCACTCGCACTCGTTACAAAATTGACCTCCATTTGACACATTGACATTTTGATTGTCTAATGACGTCATTACCCCCTTAGTCAAAACGAGACAGTCCCCTAGATAACTTTCTCATTCGGCCCCACTTTGTGGCGGAAGTACACTCCAGTGTATAGACGGCTATTAGACATGGCAATTTGTAGGGCCCAACCTGTTGTGTCCAACTCCTGTCGGCGTTGGACCCGTTATTACACTTTCCCTACAAATCGTCCCTGCAAACCCTACCTCACCAACAAATCGTCCCTACCAACGTTTACAGAGATGCCTTCAAAACATCTAAAAAATGTATTTTAGTGAAGCACGGTGATAGTACTTATAACAGTATACATTAAATTAAAAAAAGAAACTGTTTTTATTATTATATATATTTAAATGACCGCTCGAGCTGCCTGACTCTAACTTCATCTGCCCAACCCTTCTATTATTTAAATACAAAACTAGATAAATATATTAATTACCAGCGAATCTACACATTTTAACTTTTATTTTAAATAAAAAACCAGACGGAATGTGTAGCAAATTTATAAATAAAAAACCGGCCAAGAGCGTGTCGGGCCACGCTCAGTGTAGGGTTCCGTAGTTTTCCGTCCGTCACAGTAAGTGTCCCCACTTAAGAGTTAATAACACCGCCATGTAGGATATGATATGAGAGTTCCACGTACAGCGACATCTATCGGCAAATTAAGTAAACTATTGCGCGCGAGCTTAAAGTATGGAAGATGATTTTTATGGAATAATTCTTTATTGCGTGAACCGATTTTCACCGTTTTTACTTTATTTGAAAGCACGTCATTTCATTGTAATTTTGTAGAAATTACAGGTACAATAAACACCTGCTTATGCGGTTAAATTACAAACTTAGTTCAGAAATTATTTTGTAATTTTTTTTCAAAAACTATTCATCCTATCAAGTTCAAAATAATTTTCCTAGAAAGTTTTTATAAAGTTCTACTTTTGAGATTTTTTTCATATTTTTAAAACTTACGGTTCAAAAGTTAGAGGGGGGGGGACGCATATTTTTTTACTTCTGGAGCGAATATTTCCGAAAATATTTACATTATCGAAAAATGATTTTAGGAAACCCCTATTCATTTTTAAATACCTATCCAACAATATATCACACGTTAGGCTTGAAATGAAAAAAAAAATCACTCCCCACTTTACGTATAGGGGAGGTACCCTAATAAAAAAAAAAATTCCACTTTTTATTTTACCACTTTGTCGGCGTGATTGATATACATATTAGTACCAAATTTCAGCTTTCTAGTGCTAACGGTCACTGAGATTATCCGCGGACGGACGGACGGACGGACGGACGGGCAGACAAAGCGAAACTATAAGGGTTCCTAGTTGACTACGGAACCCTAAAAAGGTAAAATAACTCTAACGACCTCCATAAACAGCTGCGGGTGTCGGGGCACTGCCGATCGCCCCGATCGCCCTAGATCGGGACTCCTACTCCCTAGGTGCCATTACACCTACTAACCCTACAGGTTGGACCCTACATATTGCCATGTCTAATAGCCGTTATATAATGACTTCATGGAAAGGAACGGAAATGACGTTTAAAACAATGTTGCCATGTATTATAAATTCATGTATTATAGTAGTTTTTCTATGTTAATGGTTTGTTATGGTTACTTAGGCGCTCCACACACATAGCGGAATGCAGCTATTCATAGACAACATCGCCTATATAAGCAAATCAATAAAGGAAAAACCTCTCTAACCGTTATGAGTGTTATGACAGCACTTTGATTATGAAAAAAAATTGTCAAATTAATTGAAATACGATGTTTCATGGTGGAACCACACTTCGTTATGTGTTATTCGTTATGCGTCTTCGCTGTATTTGCCTAAATATATGTTAATATATGTTATGTGTGAAGCGAACAACAAATAGGGTGTACCACACTTCGCCGTAATTCGTGTCCTTTGAAGTGTGTCAAAAAACCGACAAGTGAACGGATACGCGTATTTTCTATTTGCGCTTATGTGTTATGCGTGCGAATATGGCAAATACAGACGAATAAGTCCTCTACACTTCGTCGTATTCGGACGAATAACGCGCATAACGAAGTAACCAGACATCTGATGACAGAATAACAAGAAAGTATCATAGCGCAATCATTGGAACATTTGCCTTACAAAAGGTGGAGTAGTAAATGTTTTAATGGTTATTGGTAGGCTATATGGGGGGCGCGGCCGCCATTGTGATTTAAAGGTGCCAAAAGTCCGTTTTTGAACCTTGGCGCTTAAACGGTTATCAGTATGCCTAAAATGCCTATGGAACGTATGAAGAAGATAAAATTGTCTACAATATTTCCATACACAATACGTCTGTAAGTCTTTCAATAAAGATACAGGAGGTGAAAAAGTGTATATTTTCTTATATCATAAGAATTTTATTTATTAGCTGCAATTTTTTGTGCTTCGAGATAAGGAAATTAAGTCTCTACCACAGTTTTATCATCTTCTATTGATTCTTTTAAAAAATATTCAAAAGTTGAATTCACCCCTAGAGCACTTATAGAGGGGGTGAAAGTAGTAAGTCTCACACACAAAATTAATGTTCTATTACTCATCATAAAATACTACTAGGCGTTGTCAGGTATAGTTATCAATCAATTCGGGTATAATGAATTTAGATTTGACAAAAAACATATACGCTTTCATAGAATTTTTTTTTTAAGAAAGTACTTGAAAATATTTTCATTTTTTTAAACTTCATATATAGTCTGGCCAGCCAACGAACGCAGTAGCAATGTACATCAAACAAAAATATAGCATCACTCTAGGGTGAATCGAACAGCAGCATTGCTCCATAGAAAACCAGCAATGTATGTCGAACCAACATTTTTTTCCAAGTTGGCTGCATTGGCACGGTCGCTTTGCTTTCGTACGTCAGTGTAGTTAGTCGTAATTTTGTAAATTGTAACTGCATTATTAGATAAAATAATTGAAAACTCGACTAAAAAATATGTACCTATAATTATGACTTTTCAATAAATAAGTGCGAAGAAATAAAAATAATCAAAATATAAAAAAGGACAGAAGATTAGAGGTGGAGATCATGCAGTCAAAATACAATAGTTGAATGTTGAAATCTAGGAAGGAAACGAACATTGAATGCTAAAATAATAAGCCCGACGAGAAATCGAGTATATCTACCAGAAAATACAAGTTTTCAGTTTAGAATGGAATCGGATTAGCTGCATAATCTGTACGAATAAAATTGTAATGCATATTATTCAGTAATACTCCTTTCATTATGATTTCCTTTCGTCATTCGTTTATAAGACTATTTTAGGCATAGATTATATAATTCTCCTTTGATTATTAAACCAACTTCTCTGAGTATTTCTCAGATGGAGTGCGGCTATAGTAGTTTATGTAACTGTTACGTAATAAGGGTCCTTAAAACATGAGTGTGGTTTTATGAAACGAGCCGCAGGTGAGTTTCATAATAAGATCACACGAGTGTTTTAAGGCCTAATTACGTACAGTTGCATACACTGCTTTATCTACACTCATATTATTTATCCAAAATGCCGTAATCGGAAACCATAGAATGGCCGCCATTGCACCGCCATGGCCAACGCGATTGTGCCGGCGGTCGGGGAGGCGCGTGTCGGGCTGTCGGCGGATGCGCGGGAGGGTGCAGGTGTACATTATGTTATCAAAACTCATAGCACATCAATAATTGAGCATGAAAAGTTAAAATTACGTTACTGCCACGGATAAAATCATAGTAAAATCGGTCGTGGTAATGCCATTGCCTACCGTTTTCGAACACGTTTTAGAGAACTTACAATATGAGTGTAGATAAAAAACATTTTGTGATTCCACAAAGAGCCAGTGTCCTCGTCTTTACGCACTACACAACATACGCAAAGCAATAATGAGCAATGAGCCGCTGCCCCGACAGTCGTGTCCAAACGTCTATGCAGTCAAGTGCTGTTAAAAAATAATTAAAATATGCCGTCGTGCGTTGTCAAATGCTGCAGAAATGCCACCGGTCGAAAGAAAAAAACGGATGGGGTAACTTTTCACCGTTAAGTAAACAATTCATTGCGTAATCATATTAAAAATCAGTAATTTCGTAAACTAATTAACTTCATGGCAGCGGTGTTGCCAGGTGGTTGAATAGAGAAACTTCCCAAACGTAAGGGGGTCCATAATCGCCGCGATATGTTGTCAATATGACATTGACGTCCACACTCCTAACTATACGTTTTATTTCACGCACGTTCTCAACGAATATTAAAACGTTACCTAATAGTTAATAACTTTTATACTTTTGTGAGCAAATTATTATTTATTATTTTTTAATTAAAATTTATAAATAAACATAATTATATATTTCTTAAAATTATTCCAAAAACTTCGTAAAACAAAAAGCCCATATCTAATCGTAGATTGAACGCGCGAAGTTATGTCAGCACTACTGACCTGTCAAACTTTCGTCTCATTCTAACTATCGCTCCCTCTCACACTGAGCGGCTTCAGTAATCGACTGGTCAAGCGATTAAAACGAGATGGAACTATAGTTAGAATGAGAGGTCAGCTCTTAAGTCAAACCGATTGTGTTGATCGATCGAGGAGCATTTTTAACCTACTTCAAAAAAGGAGGTTCTCAGTTTGACCCGTATGTATGTTTGTTCGCGATTATCTCGCGCTTTGCTGAACCGATTTTAATGCAGTTATCAAAAAGTTTTTGTTACATTCTAAACAAGGTTTAATATAAAATAAGGCGTTGTTCATTGATTACGTAAGACATTTTTTGCCAGAGACACCCTTCCGCCCCTACGTAAGAAAAATAATAATAATAATCCTCTCTTCAGTAGAAGTAAGACAGACATCAATTCCCCTCCCCCCCTAAATCGTGTTACGTAATAAATGAATACGTAATTACACTTTTAGTTGTCTTCGTCTTAGCGTGGGCACTGCCGTGCCTCCAGATTAAAAAGGTATACCTAAAGTATGCTTAAAATAATAGTATTGGAACGACAAGAGAGGCCACCTCAACAGTAGTCGTGTAATTTTAATAAATAGTAAATTTATATTTTTTTTAATTTTACCTTTTAGTCCACAGAAATATATTTCATCAAATTTATTGAAACAGGTGCTTATTAATTCTATTTAACCATATATATTAATAATCTATTTTTTTTATTCAGAAATACTGTATTCTGAATCGGGAAAATTTGTATTACATGGCAACACTCGTCTGGACACACAAATTCGAACCAGCCGCCATCTTGCGTCACAGTTTATTGTACAGCCATGCTCCGTCCTTTTAATTTATTCGTCCAAAATTTTAGGTATAATTATTGTGTGAAGTGTATGGTAGTTAATAAACGCACGTAAGGTTTTGGTATTTGTTTATTTTATACATAGCTTATGCGACATATGTATGAAGGGAAACATTAAAATAATTTGATAAAAATCTATGAACTTGGACTTCATTTGGCACCAGTTTTCGCTTTGATTTGTTCGATTTATATACACTGAAAGAAAGAACTTCAAATGATAATTCTATACAAAACTATATAACCTCAAAGTCATATTTATCACGCGAATTTTATTATACCTGCACGAGGTAGGTACCTAAGTATAATATATCTTAACTAAGCTTTGTTAGTACATTTTATTGAACGGAGTTGGCAGATATTACATTGATAAATAATAAAGTACGCAACCTGAAACTGAAAAACGTAAGTAAACAAAACTAACTTCTTAAATTAAAAATGTTACATGCCACAGATAAAACACAAATTATGCACAATTTTCGAATTATTCAAAGACAGGTGTTGCCACCAAGCGATTTTCAAATTTGCCGCGCTTTTCTACTGACAGAAATGGTTTGCCAGACTATAACTGTCAACTTATTATTAAAGTATCGTATAGGCTTTAGCATTTTTTACATAATGCTTGAAGTTCACTTTATGACAAAAATGTCTACGAGAATTATAATATATAATTTTCTACTCCACCTTTTGTAAAGCAATGTATGGAGATGATTCCCTAATGATTGGATTATCAGTACTCGATGGTGTATTCTAATTGTAGAGTGACCATGCGTGAGGCCTTTACCCAGCAGTGGGACACTCTATTGGCTCTTAATTAGACTAAATTATGTAGGCTACGGTATGCTATCACTGCTATCAGCCATCTTGAAATGCGTTTCCAAATTAGTCGCTTGGGCGTAAGCGTGTTTTAACTCTCGAGATACTTGCTTAGAGAATTCAACCAACCGGAGCGGCCATTGACAGGCGTTTCCCCCTGCCGAAAACTTATGACCAGTGGTCATATTTACTAGTAGTCCGCCTCGAACTCAGAACTCGCGATTTTCTTGCAAACGAGATGACCAATATAACAAGACCCATATGATGTTTTTTTCGCGTCTTCTAGCTCCATGACCCCTTGGTCGATCCTGCTCATATACGAACTCTCAAATTATATGTATCTCTGCTATAACCCCAACAAATTTCATGAAGATCAGAAAAGCGTTACTAAAGTTATCGCGGAACAAACTCTCAAAATCAAAAAGCCATCGAAATGCTGAGACGTCCCACTAGCTAGAAGTTGTTTGTAAGAACTCACTTCGCTCGTTCGATTATATGGACTGACGTTTATCTGACATGGCTCTTTGTATGTTACGTACGAATAGCCATACATTTGACGTTCCCCTCCTCCGCAAAAATCGGCGGACTTTTTTAGTATAGAAACTGACGGACATGGCCGCTCCGGTTGGTTGAATTCTCTAAGAACTCCACGGCACGGTTGCTTTGAGTTTGTAGTACATTATTAACAGTAGTAGTTTTTTCACTTTGATGCTGGTAACATTTCATAATCCGTTCAGCCTATATTCAGCCAATAGCAAGCGTTGCTGATTCTGACATTTCGTTTCGTCTTTTTTTCAGTCAATCGCGTTCCACCGGCCGTCGTAGTCGACATTAGAAAGGTCACTACGCATCGCCGGCTTTCAGTGTCCCAATTGAAAATATAAACTATATATTATTTCCTTTGTGGTTTGATAATACTGGTCAGTGAAATAGTGAACGTTGAGAAGTGGTTTGATTGCACAGTCTTTCAGCTTTTTTGCGTTTACTCTAAGGTGAGGTTTCTGATTTTTGTGTGGGTAATAAATAGTCCGAACGTTTCTGGGCTGTCTGGTAGCCACGTGTAGTGCATACGTGTTACAGGGGTGAAGTGCAGCTAGCAGTTATAACTCTCTTCTTGTTTTCTTCCTGTTTCATCCACTGACCAATTTTACCTGTGACGCAGACAGACTTCACTTCGGTTCACTTAGGGACCCCTGTAAGAAGTTATTCGTGATATTTTTGACTTATCTGTTATTTATTATTTTGTTACACTTACACTAGATCTATTTCTGTAGTTAATAGATTTACAAGAACCAGTTGTTGTAGTAATTTTATTAATTTTCCTTCGGCCTAGATGTACAGCCCAGATGATTTGGAAAACAACATTTGTAATCTATCATTATAGTTTGTATATAATTTTATTTTTATATATAGTCATATAAAAATAAAATTATATGAAGAATCTCTATTAATTTGATATCAATGAAATGCCTCTGAATAGGTAACCAGTAAAATCAATAAGTCATACCCTTGGTAAAATAATGCAGCATCTGCATAGGACTTTAATTACAGATTCTGCATTATTTTACCAAGGGCACAAAGTAAGTTCCAAGCTTCATATCTATGCGACAGCTTGATGGTGTACCTACAATTCAAACAAATATTTTATCAAGTTCTCTTTGAAAGGAAACCTGCTCTTATTTCACATCACACAGACTTACAGATAGACAATGTAGGATTATTAAAGTAATAAGGTCTCTTATACATCAACTAGCTTTTTTGTAGACCTTTTAAGGTGTACAATTCTGTAGTATATTATTTTGGTCTATCTCGTAGAGTTCAGCCAGCATTTGCAATGTAAGCGCAAAAATGTGTTTATTTACATCACATTAGATACCTCAAAAATTGTCAGTGTTTCATACTCATTATGCATGTATTATACATATAAACCTTCCTCTTGAATCACTTTATCTATTAAAAAAACTGCATCAAAATCTGTTGCATAGTTTTAAAGATCTAAGCATACATAAGGACAGACAGCGGAAAGTGACTTTGTTTTATACTGTGTAGTGAAGCCAATGTAGGTATAATTTTAGCTGATATCCTATTTTTAAAGTAAATAGTGTAGATACACCTTCCACAGTGTAGTAGAAGTGGTGTAATCCGCTGCTCCTCTTCTGTGATTGGTGGCAGGGGCTGGAGCATTTGCTATGGTTCCTGTGTCAGGTCGCTGTCACACTGCAGTGGGTTGGTCTTCTCGTTGTCTGTTTATGGAAAACCTGGCGTCTGGGCCTGCCGATGAGGTGCATGAGATAAGAGGGATTATTATTATTATTTATTTATTATGGGCTTACAAAAACGAACAATGTTTCAATGGGATATGTCACTAAGATTGTTGAATCACTGAATTAATACGAGTTTTTAATATATTATTTTATTTTTATTTATTATTCCTCATCATCAGTACTGAATTAACGTCAGTCACAGATCCCAAACATATTCTATTATTTATTTGTTTTAGCTACATGTGAATCAGTCCAGTAGTTTTGTAGTTTTTAATGTAATGAACATATTATAAGTAAAAACTCTAGCCAGTTGACTCTTGCAGCCAAAAGCCAATGTGAATATAAAGAATAATAAAAATAATGTTTACCCAGAGAGTTCAAAACAGGAGAGGCCTTAGGTATTGGCAGGAAAATCTAGTACATCTATAAAAACTATTTCAATAATCGATGTCACACACTTTCGTCATCGCTGTTGATGGATAACAAGCTCCGTGAAAATGCCCTTATGCGCTGTTTTTGGATGTAAAAAATGTTATATTTCGTCTAGTTTACAAAAAGATGGAATACCATTTCAGATGTAAGTTTTACTTTATTTATCATTACTTTCGTAATAAAAGATTTAACCTAAATCGAAAATCAAGCTTCGTTTACAGAATCGATTCAAAGACAATCGTTTTCTTTCTGACGGGCAGTAACTATTTGACGTTTGACGTTTCTCCATATTTAACGCGCTTAAGGATTGCTGTCTTCTATATTTTGTTTGAAAATACAATCAAAAATGATCCTTGGCTTTTTTGTTTGACATTTGCAAAGACTGCATCCAATAATGAACCATATGTTAACGTTTGTACAGTCGACTATCTATTGCTCCATTTAGTGTTATGATTATGAAGTATAAAAAGAATATGTCAAATATGTTTGGTGTTTTCAAGTCAAAGGTACATCTTTGTCGGTTGTCAATAAACGTTGCTGCCATAAAAATTCATTTAGAAATAAACTGTATTAACAACCGACAATGATGTACCTTTGACTAGAAAACATCACATGCGTGCTACCTCGCCCCCCTCAGATTTTGGCAGACTTTTTTGTTTGGAAAGATGAGGCGAAGCATACTCCATTTATAGAGCTTTATGTGTTTACCAGATTTTAAGGTGAAATTGGCCCAATGTTCAATCTGATTGTAAAGGTACCAATGTCCTAAAAACACAAGCATAATATCTGCCTAATTGATATGGATCCCAAGCATGCATCCAGCCAATAATTTCATAAGTAACTAAGGAACACAAACCAAATCTCCCAAGGCATAAATTCTACGAAAGATTTTCATTTGGGACCTTTCCTCCTCGAGGTTTAATTTGCAAATAGCTTCCGGACCATCTTGTGAGTCTTGCTGTAGAGCTTCTAACAAATAAACTGGCTCATCATATTTCTGTACCATTAAAAAAAACTCATCTTTCTCTATAGGTGGTAGTACTAGCGAAAGAAAAAAACAGTATAATTCTCACTGTCTATGCTCCAAGAGAACTCTCCCTGATCAAACAAGGGTATCCCTACAACCAACGTCAAGACTTATAAGGCTGGGTGATAAAACAGCTGATGGTATTTTTATTTTCGAGATATTGGCAAAATGACTTTAAGCTTGACTCCTTAGCTACTTTTCCTTATATACAAGTGCCAATATCTCAAAAATTATGTCATTTTCATTAAGACCAAATTTGCTTAATCTGATAGCCCATCTGCTGTCCTATCAGCCCTTTAAGTCTGTTGGAGTGTGACGTTGGTTTTAGAGACACCAGTATATGTCACACTTTAAGATGACAAGACATGGAAAATTTGGCTTGATGCAGTGCCTGCATCAGTCAAGATAATTTGTCATTGTGGACAGATGCTTATGCTGATAAGATGCTTATTTTAACACAGTGCCAATAATACTCTTTCTTTGTCTAAGTAGGGTGTGCTCAGTATCATACAGTTAGCAGCAGAAGTAGCTTAACGGATGAGGTGTTCAAAATGACCTACACACACTTTTTTGTACCACAACTGTGTCAAACAAGCATACGGCATACACTCTTATTCTCTTAACAATAAAGTCCAAGCACATTTTGAATACCTCACCCGCTTAGCTACTTTTGCTGCTGATTATACAATGTATGTTGGGAGACAATAATGATTAGTCATTTATTATTATTTAATATTAAATTTTTTTATGTATTTAAAACAAGTTATTTTATATTTGTTCCTGTAATAAGGTGTAAAAGTGTTAACAACTTTGAATCTCGATTGTGCGCTACACTAGGTATACACAGTCGACATACATACATACATAAGTACATTCAACATATAAATAAATGACTTTCATGGTAGATGAAAACAAGGTATCGTCATCACTACATCACAGATACAACTATGATTCTCAAACTTTAAATTTTGGGGTAATTATTACTAAATTAGTGGATGTTGCTTAGTGGACTCTGCATACTCTGGTTAACCTAAACCTGGTCCTGCACTCCACAAGGTGGCCACATCCACTAAGGTACCTACTTTAAATTACCCCAAAATCTAAAGTTTGAGAATCAAAGTGGTGTCTTGTGATGTAGTGACGACGATACCTTGTTTTCTTCTACCATGATGACTTTTAAGATGAAAAAAAAAACTACATATAGTAATAGTTGTTTTTCTTTCATTTCAAAGTCGTTTATTTTTATCAGAGTCAGAGCTAATTATGTATCCAATTGTGCAATGTTTGCCTTTAGTTGTCATTGAACTTCTGATAAGTATTGTTTGTAGGTCAGAGCTAGGAAGTAATCCTTGTCATGTTCAAACATCTTTTTGAAAACTAAGTTCACATTTTAACCCAAAAAAAAACAGAAGTCAACATACACACATAGTACGTACAATAAACATAATTAATGTAATAATGGTGATTGCTGATCAAACCCTGTCTACTATGTACAGAAACGTATAAGAAACAGTTCTTGGGGAGTCAGGTTACATGTGTATAATAACCATTACTCATGAAACCCCCATGGTTTTCTTTCAGCAGAAGACATTTCCAAAAAGACCTCGACAGTTAGTTTGAAAACCATGCACTAATGATGATTAATAAACCGTAGATAGGGAATGCTTCGAACTCTCGTTTGTTTTTTTTAAACTTAAATACGTTTAAGAGTCTTTAAGTAGGTACTATATAATCACGCTATCTACGCATCAGCGCTCATCTAAACATTATATTGCGCGTTTTTTCATTGCATTTGTGTTTCAGGTATGGAGTGGGAAGGGCCACCCAAGCAAGGCTTGTACGACCCCCAGAACGAGCACGAGGCCTGTGGCGTCGGATTTGTGGTTGCTATCGACGGGAAACGGACTCATAAAGTGAGTTTTTGGCACTAACAAATGTTATTGCACTACAGTAGCGCTTAATGCCCTTTACTGGACCTATTAAGGCGTAAGGTTTAGGCTGCCGAGCGGACTCCGACTCAAAAGAGCTGGGACAAACCCTAGGAGAAAGAAGATTAAGGCGTAAGGTTTGGGAGAGAATTTGTTAATTTATGAGATTCGTAAGAACTAGCTAGAGAACTCGCTCTTAAGAACGATTTTTGCTGGTCTGCGTATACCTACCTCTGTCTGCCCGCACTATATTCTATTTTCAAAATAACAAAAAATAAATAATCCCCCGACCCGTTGACCACGAACGCTGTAAAGTGTTTGAAACGTCGGGATGTAATTTAAACTCAATACACGCGATAAAATCCGTTTTTAATTGTTTTATTTCAAAAAATAAATAACTTATGTAGGTAAGTAAGGGCCTGTTTCACAATCTCCAGATAAACTTATCTGCCAGATAAAATTATTGCTATCCTTTTCTCAAGTCATATAAAAGAAAAGGACAGAAAACATTTATCTGACAGATATGCTTTAACTGGAGATTGTGAAACAGGCCATAAATGTTGCAAGGCATTTTATTGATAAATTCAAACTAATTGAAGACCAACCAAATCCATAACCGACGACGATGACATACGCATTAACGATGCCATATACGTAATTGATACTGTATCTTGGAGAAATCAATAGAATTAAGTAATAAACTGCATCGCAAGCCCCAAGAAGATAAAATTATGTGGTTATGATAAACAGATAAACTATCACCCATGCCGGTCGCCTTGACCTGATTGGATGATATCGTCAGAAACTTACTTAAACTATAGGAACGGTCAGAACATCATAAGAGTAGCTTTACACCGAGTACTTAGTTCAATGGGGATGGCAACTGCCGAAATGAAAATTCCAAAATTCCTATAAATTTGTATGGAAGTAGATTTTAATATTCTCAAAAATTATTCCGCCAATCCACCGGTTTCTGGACTAACCTAAAAATAAATTGCGGTATTTTAACCCTATAGGCAAGGTTTCCGAAAACCTTACTGTATGGTTGTATGTATGGTATCCGTATATAGTTAAAAACCATCAACCTCCCGTCTATTTGTCTCAGTGTATGGAATCTGCACGGTTAGCACAAGTGTGCAGCGACAGAATCTCGCGGGCGGGATAGACATCTGTCACTTTCTAAAGAATACAGTTAGAAAGTGACAGGTGTCTTTCTCGCCCGCGAGATACTGTCGTTGCACACTTGTGCTAACCGTGCTGGAAGATGCGTTTATCGTGCCCCCTACAAAAAGTTTTCACCGGCCTTTTTTGACACTTTGTTTTATTCATTTAGCCGCAAAATTGGGCCAGTAACATGTAGGAAAGTAATAGAGAAAAAAAGAGCTTCTCTCTTTCTTTCTCAAGTGACAGAAAAAGATGCAGAAGAGGGAAGAGAAGAGTCCACAGGCCTTCCCCATTAGAAAATTCTTAAATATTGCATGTAGAGCCGACAGGTAATGAAAACGTAACATATCCCAATCTTTAACAGATTTCATCTCTCTTTGTCCTCACATTAAATTCAACGCGTATACAACTGCACCGTTGGGTTAGATATAAGCCTCTTCAATTCTGTTCAAGCTAAACTCATTAGCTGGCTTTAGAGTGGGGATCTTTTTTAAAAGACTTCATTAACGTTCTAAGCGAATAACAAGAACAGAACTGTAACTGCCCCTGCTCTGCTATAGTTTACCCTAAATTTCAATAACGTCTGTATCCGATAGCGTGAGCATAAAAGCCTTTGCGTAAGTTTCAACCTAATTTTTTACTATTGTGGGGTCTAAAGTGCTGATTCAGTCCATAGACGTCTCGTTCGCTCTCGCTGTCTGTAGCGATTAGCGGCGCAGCGCTCTTCCTTTATTTTTATTACCCTACCGGCACGTTGGTTGTGTCTTTACAATAACAAGTTTTTCCCCTCACAGATCGTCCGAGATGCCGAAACGCTCGCCAAGCGCATGGAGCACCGCGGCGCGTGCGCCTGCGACAACGACACCGGCGACGGCGCTGGCGTGCTCGTCGCCATACCGCACCAGTACTACTGCGCGCAGCTGAGGTGAGTGACATACCGCCTCAATTCCATCTCGCTGCCTCATTCGAATACTACCTAGAATGAAGTTAAAAACCTATAGATAATAGAGGGTTACTATTTTTTTTGAAGCCTAACGGCTAATATACGTTTAGGGACTTGACTACAGAGGATTCAACATGTCTCATGTTTAGAGAATGTGATATTTTTTTACACACTGATGTAGCGCCATCTATGCGTTATTTTGCGCTGATTATCGCGCGCAAATATCGCGTGTAAGAACCTTTGACTGTTCGCTTGACTGCTAATATCATAAAATCCTTCATTTGTGTCTACACAGTGACCACAGACGGACAAAAACCTATCTGTCTCTCGGCGGTTTTGAAATTCAAGTAGCGTGCTCAAACTGTTTAATTACATACAAACAGCCAGTCCAACATTTGAAGGAGAGCACGGATAAGATCTTTATGCAATTATAATCCTGCCGTTACAGCGTATAATAAATTTTATTTGTTAATCGGATTCGACCATCAAATCCATACTAATATTATAAATGGGAAAGTGTGTGTGTTTGTTTGTTTGTCCGTCTTTCACGGCAAAACGGGGCGACGAATTGACGTGATTTTTTAAGTGGAGATAGTTGAAGGGATGGAGAGTGACATAGGCTACTTTTTGTCTCTTTCTAACCCCCCACTTCCCTAAAATGGGGGGTGGAAGTTTGTATGGAGCATTACGGAGGGCAAAGGGGAACCGTGTTACCCCGAATTTAACGCGAGCGAAGCTGCGGGCAAAAGCTAGTCCCAAAATATTTACGTACTTTTTTGCGGGAGCGTCTCCTTTCTATGTCGGAAGAAAACTAACAAGACAAGCTCGGTTAGCAACCAGCTGTGCCCTCAACTGTGATACCACTTCTGTGAAAAAATCAAATAATAATCCATCACGGCAGTCTTTACACAAGATTTGGGTTGGTCCATCCAAGGGTGCGAGTGTGACGTTGTACATTAAAATTAGTAACCTGTATCTTTCTCTCTCGTGCGCAATCTATCCCGGTTTGATAAAATGCAAGTAAAAAGTAATATCCAAGTGTTTATTAATTGAAACATACACTATTTGAATTGAGACGAATCAAAGAATGAGTCAAATGGTAAAATCTACCAACTTTGACAACAGCAACAGAGCGTGCAAAAAATCTATAAATTCAAACACTTGTCAAGTCATTACCCTCTTTCTGGGACAGTAAAACGTACAGCTATGTATAGCTGCTGGATCTGTAATAGATTTTGAGGTTCCTTTGAAGATATTTTACGATCGGTTTTCAAATAACGAAATATGATAACGGATGTCAAACATAATGGAGGAAAATTCTGTACGCATTTTACATAATATTTTAGTTTGTAATATATTTTCCTATGCATGATTTTTGTCTTTTATCAAGCGCTTATTCATTATTTATAGGATATTAGAATGTAAATAGGGATCCTATCCTTTAAGAGCTTGTTTCGTGTTGATAGCGAATATCGATTTGGAATTCTCTATAAGTTACCCCCAGGCAAGCAGGTATTTTTCTAACTCACGAACAACGAAAAATTACGTGGAATGTGATTTATACCAATTTGACGACGTAACTCGGGTTTGTGTATTTAACTAAAGCCAATTTCTATGTTGCGCTCCCAGGCAAAATGTACCACTTTGTTTGTTCATTACGTACTATGGGATAGAGATGGGATTAGAAATCTGTATATTCCGTTGCTACTTTTGTTCTGATTCAGCTTCTTAGACTTTTTTAGAAATAGCTTTCGTTATGACGTTGTTCTTTGCATGTACTTTCTTTCACAACGCGTAAAAAATGGTACTGGACCGTAGACATATCTGAAAATAAAATAACATGTGTATTTATATACAGCAGTTCGATGCTCTAGATTTTCTGCTCCTAAGACGCACCGCTTTTCCATCCGCGTAACCATGGCCAAAAAACTGCCGACACGATTTCCACAACAGCAATAACTGTACGCGAGACTAATGTAAAGTTAAACTTTAAGACCTATTTTACAGTTGTCGTGCCAGTAGGCAAGTTGCCAGATCCTCGACAATCGAACGTAACCTTACACTTGGCAACGTGCCAGGGCTTTATAAAAAATCGATGCCGGTACTGGAACGATATGGGAAACGCCTGAAGGGCAAGGTAATTTAAAGTCGAAATTAGAAGCTATTAATTAACCTTGAGTGGTACGCTGCATATTTCGCGTGATTAACAATGTAATGGTGTAATCAAATATGGAATTTCACCTATAAATACCTACATAATTATGATAGGTACAGGGATGTATGACTCCTCCTGCATATGTTATAAGCTTATAAGTTTCTATTAGTGGCGGTTTATGTATGTATATAGGTATCTCTACATTTGAAGTATCCAATGCGGTAAAAATACCTGTTCCTTTTCCTCTGTCTGTATCAATATCATTAAGCTCATCATAACTTTGTCCAATATGTTATATATGTATGTCAGCATAAGTTTATTGTTGATTGTAGCCTATGAAGTCCAACCGCCATAGAATCTAATGAGACCACGATAGGACAAATCGCATCAAATCGGTACAGCACTTTCAGACGATCCAAGCTCACTCGGTCGGTACTCAAACAGAAGGACGACGGACGCCTTATATAAAAACTTATAACTTAAAAAAAAAGTGGAATGTTTCCATTCATTTCTCGTCTAGTCACTGCATGTAATCGGGCAATGTATTCCATTTGTATCCTAAACCAGTTTGATTACCCTACCCCAAGAGCTGGGCCAAGAGCACACATAATAGATAATGGTATCCTCGCCGTATAGGTGCACATACCTACTGCGTCTCGCGTCGCGAACTACGCAGTAACTCTGAATTAATGCTCTAGAGCATTGTATATTGTATTGGTTATCACTGAGCTAGTAACACGATGTCATTTTTATACTCTATACATCTTCTTATACTTATCGTGAATTCTTTAAAAAAAAGGGCAAGAACTGAACTTTGATAAATTATTCAATCGAGGAATTTATATTCAGACGTGTCTTTCTCTTACAATAAAATCTGTCTTATATATTAATCAATAGCAAATTCGTCTCTCGAATATTTTCTGATTTTGCAATCTGCCGAGCGCAAAATAGTGGTGCACACCTTAAATACTTGGGTGTCGAACATTTTGAACATTGCGTACGCTGACTGTCAGACATTATTAGACACATCAATTCATTAGGGTTCTTTGAACAGTCAGACATTGATTCGACCTTCATCTATTCATGGCCTGTAGCCACAACGAGGGAGGCATGCGATGATACAAATAACATAATCACGAGTATGGTAATTTTATTAACAAGTACAAAGTACGTTCAAACAAACAAGTCTAATGCATAACGTGCTAGTAGTCTCAACTGGATTAGATTATTGTTTAAGTGGAATGTGCATGCTATAGTGGAATAAATTTAAGCATTTGTGTAATTTTTTTGTTAGTATTTGACTTTGTGATTGCGATTAATGATATAGTCACGAGCATGGTAATGTAACAAGACGAATACCGTGCATTAACTGGATTACATTATTGTCGAGTTTATTTTAAGTGCAATATGCACGCTATGGTAAATTTGAAATAAAGTGCTTTAATTTAGTCTCGCTTATGTCTGTATTTAATTCTGTAATCATTTTTACCCTGACGGAACAGAGATATTAACTATATATCGATATATAGTTTCGCAGTTGCGTGTACGTCTTTATGGCATCGTAGCTACTAATAGAATTTGAGTGAGATTTTCCATGGTTCCGTTCCGTGGACGTCTAGGAACCCTTATAAATTGGAAAGGCTTGTTATGTTATGTTGGTCGAGATGGTTTTTGGTTAAGTTTTCACTCACTTACACTGTTATAATTTTTTCATATCGTTCGAATTTTCGAAACGTTTAAGAGGCCTTCTTCCCGAAAAGCGCGTTTTCACGAAATGCTTCATTGTCTTCGGAAGCTATGGCGAAAATACTTAAAATTTAACGAGTAAAATATGAAAAAGGTTGGTTATTTCTGGATTTTCCAGTTAAACGTACCGTTCATTTCCAAATTACATAAAAAGGGGTAACAGCCTTTATTAAATTTTCATGAAATTCAATTGTGTATAGCATGTCTGAGACCGTATTTTTTTTGCATTATGTAGAAGTGGAGATTGATGAGCAAAATTGACTAATAATAAAGAATACATACATTTTCAGGTCAATACACTACGGAAGTTCACGTTCACATTGATTTTCGATACTTACTATGGGATACACCACGACGCGAAAGATTTTTTTTTGTAGTAAAGTTTAGTTTAGTGTAGTAAAAGCCTTAAAATAAATATTTAAAAACTGCATTAAATATGCTTTCTTATGATATATTTTTTATTTCAAAAGAGTTATATTTATTAGTTATAAAACGTTAAAAAAATATTTTTCTGAGTGATTTTCCTCTCCGCAGACGTTTTTTTTAAATATGGAATTTTATATTTTAAACATCAGAAATTAATTCTGCATGTCTATTTTATACGGAAATTACATCACACAACCCCTAGCAGCCTTAACCAGGGAGTACTAACATATTGCACGGGACCCCTGATTTAGACGTGTTTTTTTTTAAATTTTACGGACCTTCAGAACTAAAAATATTCAACGTGGGGCACTCTATCTATGTTCAAAAATTCACACCTTTTTCTCGATGCTCACAATTTGTTTTACTTTTGTACTGAGTGATATGATAACCATAAAAAACCAGTTTGATCGATCGGTAATAGGAAGATAGGAAATTTGCTTTAAGGGGCTGACAACAGCTAAATTCCCTCCCTATCTTATTCAGCGCTCGTGAAAGAGAAACACTGTGTTACGATTAGTATGGGAGCTCATTGCAAATTTTACAAAATAATGAATTAATAAAAAACGACGCATTAATTGAGAAATATAAGGCAACGAAGTTTTTAGTATTAGTGTGGTGGAATTTTGTCCTTAGTTACAGACGTATAAGTCAAGAAACTAAAGACATACAACTGTTTAAAGCTTATTTTAAGATGTAACTTTGGAATTATTTTCTATCGAGCCGATTTCGTCCAATCGTGTATCGGACGCAACGAAGTTCTTCCAAATATAACGAATATTAACATACATTTTTTTTACTTTCTCAAAACAAGTAGTTATAGCTGAAACACTGTTTGGGTAAAGTCAATTTGAAGGTCATCAGCTGTTGTCAGCCTCTTAAACCAATCCTGTAGAATTTGCACTCATGTATAAAACATATACATACAGTTGGTCATAAACACTTGTTTTGATCCTGCGACGCAAAACACACAAAGCTGTTTCAGCTGTATTCAGTCCATTATCTCTGCTATTTTGTTGTGGTACTCGTCAATCTCAGGATCGACACATGAGCCTATCTAAACAATACAATCCGGGCCTGAGTATTCACTTAGGTAGAAACAATACACATCGACAAACAAATGACATTTGATGCATTCCACACCCACGCCTCTTCAGGCTGCTATTCACAAAACCTACTCGATATTTACGGCTATGCTGTAGGTGCACCGCTATAAGAGTGACCTTTTGTTATACTAGGGCAAGGAAAACGGAGCACTTTGTGTAAATAGAAATAATTCTAGAGGTCTGGACGCCAGCCGCATACTTGGTCACTTTTTACTGAAGTGGACCTATGACATACTCGTATATACAATTATTTCAGTTTATATTAAATAATATGTATTTACTACTTGAAAACAACTCAAATCGAAACATTCAAGAGAGTGATTTGATTTGTTCATTGTATTATTCGCATAGAAATCTCATAGCTTCGGTAGTTCAGTATCGGTAAAAGGTGACCAGTTTTTTTTCTCGGAATTCGGGCAACGCCTGAACTGACAACGATTTCTGAAAACACCTATTAACTCTTTTTAAAATTGTTGTAAATTTGGAGTTAGATTATAGGTATACTATAATTTAGCTCGCGTACTAGTAAACATTGCATTGTGAATAGGCCAGGAGCCAGAATATCAAATAAAGAGCGCTGGCGGCTATCGAATACACATTCCTGATCCCTGAAATGGAATTTCAATTTACGTTTACACAAATTAGATTCCGACACCTTTATTTCATTAGATCCCTTAAATAATAAAACTGGTCACCTTTTATAGTAATTTATACTAAACAAACTGTGGTTTTAGTTGTTCTTGAGTATAGTTTATTTCCTAGTAGGAATAGGTTATGTTTAATTGTTTGTTTGTTTAATTGTTGAAGTTACGTTTCATTTGTTTCATAATCAATCATCTTTTAAAATTTTGCTTTTACTATCTTGTTATTTAAGCATCAGTCATCAAGATTTACAGCGTTATTCATTAAACGTCTGGCAAATCTAAACTGCCGTTGTTTGTCATTTGTCCCTAACATACAGTTTGAAACATGTGTTTGTTAGAACGAGACAAAATTTAACTTTTTGTTACGTTTCATAAATAAGGGGGTGGTAATTTAACTTGCCAACTCTCAAAAGTACTTTATGCCCTATTCTGGCATACCGTCTTGCGTTTAGTGCCAAATATTTGTGTAAGCCTCATATGACTCTATGGCTCCTGTGATACCCTATTTTTTATCTGATTTCGTCTCTGTTTTAGTGGAAAATAGGTTGGTGTGTGGTAAATAACGATAAGTCTCCGACAGTTTTCTTTATCACCGTCTGCAATCAAGTCTCAAAGTATACGCAATACGCTGATTGATGGTTATTTTAGTATCTACTTTTTTTGCTATTCAAGCTATTCAAGGTAATGTGTTGTTTTTCTAAACTAGCTTCAATATACTTAAGTACATTGCTCATATAATTATCTTTGGTATTTTGTTATTTTTGTTCATTAATTAAAAGTTCTGTTTAAATTCCATATACACTTATCTACTTATATATTTCTAATCCTATTTTATTCGTTCTACTAGATCTTTCTCATCATTCTAAAGGTATTTTAACTATTCTCCTTGAATCTCGCTCGACTCGCTCGAACTTTAGCAGATCTCAGGGTTCCAAATTATTTTCGTTTCAATTTTCAACGAAAAGAAGCCTTTTCATCTGGTTGTAACCAGATATGATCGGACTGAATTGCGCGAATCTATTAGGCGTCCATTATGGCATCTCGTTGCTACGTAGAATTGATTATCACTTGCTGAGGTCGGGCTATTTAGTGACATTGTTGCGCACGATAACAAGTTGAAAAGATGTTGTTAGGACTTAAGATTGGACGTGAGCAAGATTCACTAGCCAATAAACCGATGTTTTAAATAAAATAAAATAAATCTCCTTTGTTCTATTTTTTTAAGATGTCCGTAAGTTAGTGCTTTGCCTTCGGCTATTTTAAAACTAAGTAATATTTCTATCGCAAGAGGTTATAAATAAGACTACTAGCATACTACTACAAAGCATTTTACTAAAAGTTTATAATATTTTATTATCTATCCAGTTATCTATCCGGATTGTTTGTGGTCAATAGAAAAAGATGCAGCAGTGACAAATGTGACAATACAATAGCGTATTTTGCTACAGAAAATAAACGTTACTCATTAGGATTTCGTTATAAGTACAGACTTAAGTACACACATTATTGTTATCAATATTGATCGTTGACAAGACCGACTTTAAAACATGGCAATGATAAATTATAAATATTTGACAAATTTAGCAAGCAGGAACCTTGTATCAGCGGAATTTTACAGAACGGAACTTCTCTGAGATAGCTGGCGATTGCGTTATAATTGCATGTGCTTGACTATTGCTTTATCTGATAGTGATAAGTATTTACGCGTAATAAGTTTATCCATCTTCATCTCTCGTTATTAGCAACTATAACTATAGTGGTGGTTATCTTAAAGTTATCTATTAAAATATATTAGTAGTAGTAGTAAAACACTTTATTGCACAAAATAAATACATGACCAACAAAAATATTGTGAGCGTGTACAAAGGCGAACTTATCCCTTTAAGGGATCTCTTCCAGCTAACCTTTAAGCAACTGAGAGAAATCGGTCAGACATGGTATATTATGCAAACTATATAGATATTGTTAGAAGGTATACCTAGGTAAGGCGAACATACGTACCATCAGGTTCAAAATTGCATGGTCAATTTATCAATGAATTCATTCATAAATTGGCCATGCAATTCTGAACCCGATAGTACATATGTTCGCTAATTTTATTACACATGCCTGCCGGATTCGTTTTCTTTAGTATAGTCTTTCTTTTGACATAGTCAATCTATAAATGAATGGTTAAGTACCTACTATTGAAATAGAGATTGAATAAAATTAGAGTTCATTAGTATTGCAACACGTCCAGTCCAAAGTATGTACTACCTTAACTAACTGCTGAAAATTAGATAGCATTGTGGAACTCTCCTATAGAGCTAAACAATTACATGAGCGGTACTATTTTGAATATCTCCATTATTTTCTTATAATTATATCAATATTGATAATATGAATTGTTCGGTAGCAAATATGCCCGTTAGGAAACCTTGCTAAATAATCGAACTAAAATGTTGTTTTCTGCTAAATTAATTAAATCCAATGGAAATCAGGAATTTATGAAAGCCTGCCGAATTGCTATTTAATGCCTAAGTGGTTCACGAACTGCGCAGTAAATCGCGGCCTTTACACATAAACATTTATGTCCAGTCTGTTAAATGTCGCCTCTCACATCAGCATCACAAGTTAACCTGTAATTGACTGGTTTATGTAGGTTCGATTCATTTATAAGAGGATTTATTAGATTACTATTGTTGGAAGTGTTAATAACCTAGCGGGGTAAGACGACCTTTCTATCCCAGAGGTCTCGGGCATTTTTGGAACATTTTAAATCATATTTTATATTCCGTCGCTTTCCGCTAAAAGAAAAATATCGTGACGAAACCTGCCAAGAAATTCACTAATGTATGTGAAGTCCTCAACCCGCATTAAACCAGCGTGGGGATTATAGCCCGATATCCCAGCAGTGGGACGAAAATATATAGGCTAACATATGATTATGTTATGTAGACGCCAATTACGGCAGATACTCTATTTAAGCCTAGTTATGTTTTACTTAAGAAACCTTGCTAAATAATCGAACTAAAATGTTGTTTTCTGCTAAATTAATTAAATCCAATGGAAATCAGGAATTTATGAAAGCCTGCCGAATTGCTATTTAATGCCTAAGTGGTTCACGAACTGCGCAGTAAATCGCGGCCTTTACACATAAACATTTATGTCCAGTCTGTTAAATGTCGCCTCTCACATCAGCATCACAAGTTAACCTGTAATTGACTGGTTTATGTAGGTTCGATTCATTTATAAGAGGATTTATTAGATTACTATTGTTGGAAGTGTTAATAACCTAGCGGGGTAAGACGACCTTTCTATCCCAGAGGTCTCGGGCATTTTTGGAACATTTTAAATCATATTTTATATTCCGTCGCTTTCCGCTAAAAGAAAAATATCGTGACGAAACCTGCCAAGAAATTCACTAATGTATGTGAAGTCCTCAACCCGCATTAAACCAGCGTGGGGATTATAGCCCGATATCCCAGCAGTGGGACGAAAATATATAGGCTAACATATGATTATGTTATGTAGACGCCAATTACGGCAGATACTCTATTTAAGCCTAGTTATGTTTTACTTAATTTACTGGCTACAGTAACTACGGTAATGTGGAAATAATATAACGATAAAAATGCGTGAGAAAATGTAACAGTATATTGTAGACATTTATCAAACTCGTAATGCTATCAATTGTTGTTAGTGCATCATGATTGTTAATAGACGCGACACGGTAAATAAGAAGAAATGATAATTCCTAGAAATCACAAGGCAAAACCTAGACATTTATTGGTAAACTGAATAACTATACATTTTACCTGAATATACTATACACATTGGCATATCCTGAAAGAAAGTAGAACAACAAATTGGTGCATCTACTCTACTTGTTCAGAGAATCATCTACTATTTAACACCGCGTACAATTTTTTTCACACGAGACATTACACATTATTTATTTTTATCCGTATTATCGAAGTCCGATGACCCTCTTTGCGCACACCGCTTTAACATTCATATGACGCAATGATTGATAAAAGTGGTTGGAAGATTTTTATTTTTGGCCATAAACTCGTTGGACTAATGGTGCAGGACCATTGCAATTTATAAAAAAAAAATTAGAAAATAGCCGACGGAGGAATAAGGAAATTGACTTTCCCCTCCCCGTCCTTTTGTCTCAGTTTATTTGTTTTTATTTTAAATGTCGTCAAGATACCTACTTATTTGCATCATGCCACACAGTCGTGGTTTTATATTGTCGCCATAAGGTGATAGCGATTACAAAACCTGTATTATGCTCGTGTGTACAATAAAAAATAATAATTTCTGTATTACTGTAATCCTATTATATTATAAGCTATCATTGTAATTAGTTATTGATATTTATTGGATAATAAAAGGGGCGATTATGGTTTGTTTTATAGTGATTGTTGATGTTGACTATGACTGCACATTGACTGTTTATTCGCGACAGCGATGAATGGGTGGAACTTTTGTAAATTTTAGCTGTATTATTTACGGTTACATAATAATGTGGTACAAAGTAATAGAACAGCCTAAGATTTAGTCGTGATTAGATATCGACACCATGTTATATTTATATACTGTGAACCACTACGAATTTTGTAAAATAATTTATAGTTACGCTGATTTTATAATAAAAACGAACAGCATTTTTACAGCAGAACCTGACTGTAAGTAAATTATAAATTCGTAGTGTTTTTTGCTTTAAAGATTGATATTCCTAATCCTAACGTATAAGTTTGTTGAGTTGGGATATAAAAGGTCTTATTTAGAATAGTTGGTTTGGGCCGGCACTCAAGGTCTTCCCTAAACTAGGTCAAGGCGTACAGTATGCCGCTATTTTATTTAAATATGATTATTAAGATTTAATTTACTTCTTACTTGAATGTGTTAAATGGATCTTAATACTCAAATGCTAATTAATACGTAACTATATGCAATAGATAAGAAACCCGCCAAGTGCGTGTCGGATCACGCATAATGGAGGATTCCGTATCTTCACACGATACAAAAAACCTCACCCTCACGGTACTTGCGTCCTTTTGTTGAAAATGCGAGAATTTTAACAAAATCTAGCATGTGGTCCAATCTACTAAGGAGTGGTAGGAAATGTTAGTAGTCTTATAGGAATGTTAGCGATTCTTCATATGATTCTGTCAACATGATACTTGCCTACTAATACAGTCATTATACGGTCGGCTAGTATGGCGAATTGGAAATAATTAATAATAGCAGATTTTTTTGATGTAGCAGACGTATCATAAATCTAGTGATTACGTCGACACATAATCTCACTAAATTTTACTTGTATAAATATATATAAAAATATTTAAAAATGTAAAAATTCGTAGATTATTACTTAAAAATATTAATTAACGTTTGTTTTCTTGTAAATATACATTAATATTTGCTTTATAATATTGACCACGAATGGCACAAAAAATAAAAATGGGTAGCTTATTTATAGTCAATTGACCTAAAGTTTTTTTATTATTGAGCATATCTCAGTCCATTAAAATCGTAATTGGCTACAATTTTTATGATTAATAATTTAATATAGTAATTATATATATATATACTGATAATAAATCACATTATTATTTATACCGGAGGGTGGGTTTTATGAGAGTGTAAATTATTTACCAATAAAAATTTGTAAATAAGTAAGTATGTTTTGGGATTTTCATAATGCGCACTTTTTAGCTCAACTTTGCATAAATCGCCTTTTAAAATAAGTTGTTACTTGTTTTATTCCAAACACTCATCACCGTTGTTTTAAATTTGGCGCGCATGAGCCAGAGAACGCTCACGATTGGTCGGTACGGGAGCGGAGAAGAAGTGATGGCCGACCACGCGCAAGGTTCGTGCCTCGCCTGCGCTGTGTTAACAGCGCAGATGTATCTGTATTTTAAATATTTTAGGTCATCATAATGATAAAAATGTCACCATTTATTGAGTAAGATAGACGTAAGTACCAAAAACCTGACAACGGTGCGACTAGGGTAAATAAAAACTTCTTTCGAGTGCGGGTAAAATTGACCAAAGTAGGTATAATATTGCTGATTGAGAGGTAATAATTTATCATTAGGAACGTACAAATTTTGTGTCGTGTACCTACATCACATATTTACTGCATACGAAATATGGCAAATTGATAGTATGTCGGACTGTCGGAGTCGGAGTTCAAAAGATAAATATTTTTAGGCATGCGGTAAGCCAACTTAAATAGTACGGTTCAATTTCGAAGTTAGTCAATGCGATAAGCCAAAATTAAAATGTAGTAAGAATTGTTTATTTATTGTTATTCTCATATACTACAGATTTTTAAACTTTACGCTTACGCTTTTTTGGTTCGATATCATGGCAACATAGGTCACAACAGTAATGGCGCATGCGGCGATTTTTGCCACGACTAAATAAATATACGGTTGTGCAAAGCAACCATACTATATGCTAGGGATGTAAAAAATATTCGTATTCGCATTCGCGAATATCTGCATGTTTTTTGATATTCGCATTCACGTTCTTATTTGCACAATTAAATGCCAATATATTTAATTTAAAATAAAAAATACAGAACATTTACTATAATTTCAAACGGTTATTTATTATTTTATTCGACGAAAAAAATATGTGACGTTTTAAAGTCAAAGGTACATCATTGTTGGTTATCATTATCAATAAGGCATTCCATCCATCCAATTTTAAGAGTCAAACTCTTGTCGGTGTAGCTGACGGAGCGTGTAGCTCTCTCCATCTGTTTCTATCCAGAGCCGCCTCCTTGACCTCCCTATACGATGTGACGGCTATCTTCTCTTTGATTTGGTTAATATAACTTACTCGAGGAAGAGGAAGACCGAGAATAAGGCATTACTGCCATAAAAACATTAAGAAATAAACTCTAATAACAACCGACAATCATGTGCCTTTTAATCCAGTCATCGGGGAATCCTCTCCATAATTACCTTACAAAAGTTAGAGTACAAAATATTTCAATGGGGATTGGTAGGCTACAGGCTGGTTATTAAAAATCTAGATTTTAGATCTTGAAGGCTCCCCGCGTTGGCTGCCATCTTGGTTTAAAGGTGCCAAAATTTGGTTTCTTACCTTTGATGCTTAAACTGTTGTTAGTATGACTAATGAATGTGTCTATCGAACGTATAAAGAAGATACAAATGTCGTAACAATTTTCATATTTAATAGCTCTGTAAGTTTTACAGATAAAAAGATACATGGGGTGGAAAAAGTATAATTTAAAAAAATCATGAGAATTTGATTTTTTAGCTTCACAATTCTGTGCCTCGAGATAAAGAAATTACATCTCTACCACGGTTATGTCATTGTCATTCATATAATGATTCTTTTAAAAGATATTCAAAATTTGATTTACTCCCAGAGCGCTTAGTGAGAGGGGCGAATATGGAAAGGCTTACACAAAAATTCAATGTTCTGTTACTCATCATGAAATATTACTAGGCGTTGTCGGGTATAAAAACTACTCATTTAGTCATTTTTACCAAAACTTATTTTGAAGACAATTGATGCCAATCGTTTTTATTTCCAACAAAGATAATAATTCCAACTCAAACTTATTAATTCCAACCAAGTTGAGCGCACAAGCCATAAATAATAGTTTTTAGTTAGTTTATTTCTTATTCAATATTTTAATAATAACTTATCAATTATATGAAGGCTTAAAAAAATTAAAATATCTTCAAACTTTTTATTTAAAAAAAAATCTATCAAAAGCTACAAGCTTTCTATCAAATCCTAATTCCTTACACCCAAATTGATCGATAACTTTACCCGACAGCGCCTAATAATATTCCATGATGAGTAAGAGAAGAAGCCTTTCCACAATCACCTCCCAACTATAAGCGCTATGGGAGTGAATCCAACTTTTAAATATCTATTAAAAGAATCTTTTTAAGATGACAAGACTGTGGTTCAGATTTAATAAATTTCTTAATCTCGAAGCATAGAATTTTTAAGCTAACATTTATCAAATTCTCATAATTTAAATAAGAAAAACTTTTTTCATTCCTGTATCTTTGTATGTGTAAGTCTGTCAGATCTATTGTGTATACGCGAAAATGAACTTACAAGACCTTCCCTCGATTTCAAATTAATGAAGATTGGCGTTTACAGATTTTGAAAAAAAACATACGGGGTACGAGAAAAAGGTCATTTTTGACAAACTTTTTTTTTATGCTTATCGATCCCATGCCTATCCAGCAACCAAAGCTTGTATGGGACCAAAAAAACTACCGGCTAAAAAAGCCACAAATTGAGATTTTTTTTTCCCATACAATATGTATGAAAATGAAAACCTTTATTTATCACATGCTGTTTTTTATGATAATCAATTCCGTTCCTATCCAGTATCAATAGCTTCGTACGGGTCAACTTACGGTCAGGTACTAAAAAGCTACAATTTGAAGAAAACTATTTCCATACATTTACTGCCTTAAAATCCCCATTTTTTTATATTTTGAACTATAATGTCTTCATACTGTATTATAGTCCTTAAAATTAACAGGACTGAGTGGCGTGATAGAAAAATATGAATAAAATTTCACTTTTTCTCCATAGTAAATGTATGGAAAAAAAATCTTGAATTTGTGAGTTATTGTACAGCCGACGTAAAAGATTATATCTTTGACGTCGACTGTACATAACCGTAAGTTGATCTCTAGGAAACTATTGATTCTGGATAGGAATGGAATCGATTGGCAAAACAAAATAGCATGTGAAAAATTAAAGTTTTCATTTTCATACTGATTGTGTGGGAAAGTTTTCCTCAATTGGTAGCTTTCTAGTCGGATTTTTTTTGGTTCCATTCAGGCTTTTCGATTCTGGATTGTAAAGGAATCAATTGGCATAAAAAAAAGTTTGTCACAAATGACCTTTTTCTCGCAACCTGTTTGTTTTATTCAAAATGGTAAACGCCAAACTTCATTAATTAAAAATTGAGGGGAGGTTTATTAAGACCATTTTTGCGAAGCAGCACGGGATCTGGTAGCTGCACTCACTGACCCAAAAAGAAAATTTACCCTGTATATCGGTTCATCGATTAATAATTTCACATACGAACATACATTGCAAGTCTTGCAAACCCCTTTTCACTGCCTCAAGAGTTGATTTTCCCGGGACTCAAATTATTTCTATTACTAAGTTTCATCGCAATCAATTCGGATACTTTCGCATTTATAATGTTATTATCGCATGTATATACATGTCTAGGTAATACAAGCTATCCACCCGTGACTTCGTCCGCGTATAATACGGCTGCTCATACAAAGTTTCATTCCTTATTTTATCTTCTTATAATGTGATGTTAAGTATTAGTACTATCTCTTGTTCATCCCCGGGTCTGTGAAAGTCTGTCACAAAAAAAGTAAATATCTTTACAAACTTTCAGCCTCTTTTAACCCCGTTAGGGGTTGAATAAAAAAAATTGCTGAAATCACTTTTATTATTTTTTAATTAGCAGTACGTATGAAGTTTCAACCCTCAACTTAAAATTTTAATCCCTACCCATACAACATTTTGAACCCCCTTATTACCCCCCTTAGGGGTCTAAGTTTTCAAAATCGCTTCTTATTACTTGTACACATTATAAATGTAATCTGTTCTGCAAATTACAACTTTCTAGCTTCAGTAGTTTTGGAGTCGCTTTAATACAAACTTTTTAAATATGCATTTATTTACAGATAACCATGATCCATAGCATTTGAGAACAAATATAAATTAAAACAACACAGGAAATAATAGTAAAATTAAATGCTTGTTTTTAAGTGAGTAGCCAACAAACGAACAAAGTTTCAAGTCTCTAACTTAAAATTTTAAATCATACCCATACAAACTTTTAACCCCCTTTTTACCACCCTAAGGGTGTAATTTCAAAAACATGCGTTAATGAGTCAGTCAGGACAAAGGCTTATTAAATCTATCTATAATCTACATAATGTTTTTTCAATAACTAGCCAATTTGAGCGAAGTGATTAGGTAGGCCATACTTAACAACTTTTACTATGGGACCAACTCCGATATCACAAAAAAAAACATTGGATCTTTCAAACATTTCGGCAGATCAGACGTCGAAGTTTTCTATGGGAAGGCCATGATGCAGTGGCGGTACTTCCATACAAGCCCAAAAGCCGGGCTTGCCCTAGTTGCCTCACCGAAATTACGTATTTTAATCGTGGCGCTAAATAACCCGTATTAATTATTTCGAGTGAGCTGTTTATAAATTTTGCCACACGCAACAAAGTGTCGCCACTGCCGCGCAAACGACTGAGGCAAACGAAACTAAACGTAGCACATGCTGCTGTCCCGCTCGCACTCACCACCGCCGCCGCCTTGCAAGCGGCATACAAGTGGGCATACATTTCGCCTATACAAATCGCCCTATTGGTGTCTGTACAACGAGCAACAATTTTTGCCCGGTGTACCTATAGCAAAATACGGCGATTTAAAACCAGCTTTTTGGTGTGAAGTTGGCCGCATGCCGTAAGATCGCGCGACGCAAGTGAGCGTTAACGGACAACTTCAAGTGTATTATATTACAAAAGTCGAATTTGATATGCAAATTAATTGTTTGAGCAAGTCAATGTGAATTGAATGGTATTGTGGTGAGGTGAGGTTACGACTTAGTAAAAGTGCTTAATTCTTTTGTAAAACTTGTAAAAGTGTTAAAATTACTTATTAATAATGAAGCCGTTCCTTGTGACTGTTTGAGGTACGTCCAAGTGTTGATCATGATCAACAAAGGCAAGGTAAAATCTCTGAAGTTTGTTCAAAATCAATGTGTCGTTAAACCTAATACCCGGCTTGTGTTATTTGTAGGCATGTCTCAGATAAACCAGTTGCATAAGCGAAAATTTAGTAGGGCTGCTTACAAAATACACAAGGCTAGATTGTTAGTTGTTTCCATTCTAAATAACTTATATTGCTGTTGTAGCATATTTTTTTCGAAAGATGATGACATTTTGAGTATATAAAGATTGAATAGTTAGTACGAAATCATGTCTTTAGGCTTGCCCTACTCCAAACCTCTGGGCACGCTACTGCCATGATGAGTAAAGGTTGAACACGCCAAAACTTAGGCACGCAAAATTTGTTTTTAAACCAGTTTGAAAATAAATAACTAAATTATGAATACCACATTAAATGACAAATTTAACTACCTCTAATATCACA
This sequence comes from Pammene aurita, assembly GCA_947086415.1. Classification (NCBI taxonomy): domain Eukaryota; kingdom Metazoa; phylum Arthropoda; class Insecta; order Lepidoptera; family Tortricidae; genus Pammene; species Pammene aurita. The sequence goes on from OX352297.1 coordinate 22,956,235, forward strand.
TTTTTAATTCTAATTAATGTTTACACAGTAAGCCATAAATCGAATTTTCTACGCACACGGCTCATAAGACTTTGCACCATCTCTTTAGGAAAGATTTTTGTCGCCCAGGTCCGTATTTTTTGTAGCTGAGGGACCGATTTTACTTCTCCGCCTTTCTTTTTTAGAATTCCTTTCATAATACTCCAGTACTCTTCAACAGGCCGCAGTTCTGGACTATTTGGCGGATTGCATATTTTGGGTACCACCATGATCCTGTTAGCGTTGTACCATTCCATAACTGATTTTGCGTATTAGCAACTGGCTAGATCTGGCCAAAACAGCGGTGGTGAGGCATGCTGTCTTATAAAAGGCAGCAAACGCTTCTGTAAACAATATTTCCGATAAATATCGCCGTTTATTGTCCCGGTGGTGATAAACGTGCGACTTATTTTACCACAGCTGCATATTGCCTGCCAAAGAAGGTATTTTTTGGTAATTTCACTCGTTTTTTTAATTCACAATCTTCAGGAGCATCTGTTCGTGATTTGCTAGTATAAAACTCTTGACCAGGTATTTGTTTAAACTCCGCTTTTATATACGTCTCCTCGTCCATCACCGCGCATTCAAATTTTGTAAGAAAATATTCATAGAGTTTTCGCGACCGTTTCTTTGCGGATAAGTTCTATTTTGAGTCTAGGTCTGGTGCGGCCTGGGCTTTATAACTCCTCAGTCCTGCCCTCTGTTTCATTTTTTGGACAAAAGACTGAGAAATTTTCACTTTCCTAAAACATCACGAGATGAAATCGTATGATTTGAGGCAGAAATCTTTAAAATACTCTGTTCCTTTTTCTTATTCTTGACTCCCTGCAACCCACCACTTCCTGGCTTTCTATCTATTGGCAAGCGGTCATGGAATGTTTTTAATACGTGACCAACCGTAGATTGTGGATATTTCAGCCTTTTCGCGATATCTTTGTAGCTTAACATGGGATTTTTTACATGTTCGTGCAGAATGCGTTCACGTTTTTGATGTTGTACGCTCGACATTTGGCCAATGAATAAATAAAAGAAAATGAAACGATCATCATTTTATAGCCCAGTTCCTTGTGAGAAAATTGTTGTTTAAAAAGTTTGAATATCTTCATTTTTCGAATAACTATAGCTATTTTTACATGCCCAAATTTTGGCGTGTTCAACCTTTAATAGAACATTGAATTATTGTGTGAGCCTTTCTATATTCACCCCCCCCCCCCTTTTCTAACCGCTCTGGGAGTAAAACCAAATTTTGAATATCTTTTAAAATAATCCTTATATTAATGACAATGACATAACTGTGGTAGATATTTAATTTCTTTATCTCGAATGACAGAATTTAGAAGCTTAAAAATCAATCTCTCATGATTTTAAAAATTACACTTTTTTCACCCCCTGTATCTTTTTATCTGTAAGGTGTATAGAGCTATTATGTATAAAAAATATTCGAAAATTTTATCTTCTTTGAACATTCCATAAATACTTTACTCATACTGACAACTGTTTAAGCATCAAGGTTAAAAACCGAATTTCGGCACCTTTAAACCAAGATGGCTGCCAACACGGGGAGCCTTCAAGGTCTAAAATCTAGATTTTTAATAACCAGCCTGTAGCCTACCAATACCCATTAAAACATTTTGTACTCCACATTTTGTAAGGTAATGTATGGCGATGAATCTCCGATTACTGGATTAAAAGGTACCTACATCATAGTCGGTTGTTAATAGAGTTTATTTTTAGATATTTTTTTATGGCAGTAATGTCTTATCGATAACAAACAATGATGTACCTTTGACTTATTGAAAACGTCACATATTTTGCTAGTTGCACCTTGCAAAAGGGTTTAGCAGGCTAAGGAAGGACGTGTGGCCCCTGTGAGGAAAAGTTGAATTAGTAAATGTCAATTGTTTGTCGCCTCATAACTAGTAATCACTCCAACTTTCAGCCCTCTATCTTGAACTGTCTCAGAGATAATGTCAAAAATGTATTTTTTTAACAATTTTTTCAAACTCGTATATCTCCTAATCCATAGCAGCTAAAGCGTTGAAACAAAATCACAGCTACGTAGTTTGAGTGGGAGTATACCCTATAATTTTATTAATATTTTATACGTGAAAAATAAAAGAAATAAATGTCAATTTATTTTTTGACAGCTCTTTCCAACACGTTTTTTTGAAAGTACAATTATGAAAAAAATCACGTAAATTGCTTATAGTATTAGCTACTAGCATACAAAAAATCAATTGATTATATTTGGTGCAACATACTGTAAAAAAAAAAAAACTAACGAAAGTATTCAAGTATCAAGAGTAGGCTTCTGAACTGAAAGTTCGTTTTTAAGTTTTATGTTTGTTGCCTAGCAACAAAGGGTGTATTGTTTTTAATTTGACGTATGACTGTCAAAAAAGGTCACTGAACTACTGCTGTGTTAGCATTTGTAACTAATTTTACTAACTACTAAATCAACGAAACGAGGGATGTGCTATTTTGCTGTGTTTATTATTTTATAATAGTACATTACTTACCAAGGACTGTAAAAGAAAGAAAGCCCGAAATCGCAGGTATTTGTGACCCGAGCCGCAGGCGAGGATTGTAAATATGCGATAGAGGGCTTTCTTTTTTACTGCCCGTGGTGAGTACACAATTTTACGTCTCCATCTGGCCATAATGCGAGTTTTACCGTACGCGTAGCGTGCGGCAAAACTTACGTTATGGCCAGGTGTGACGTAAACAAAATTAATTGGTTTCATTATAGTACACGTATTAACATAACGAATTAAATAACTCATTAGAGCAGATATCACAATATAAGTCACTTAAATAATGACTATCGTAATATTCGTCGTCCCAGGTATAGGACAATGTTATCCTGCAGTCATCGCAATATCCTTTTAACATAACATTTTCGTCAGAGAGCGATATCTCAATACTGGTAAAGACTGTAAAAACAGTTGCTTCGCTATTAACCGTGGCAAGTTGAGCCCAAATATTTTTGATTTTATGATTTCCATCTGAAAGAATGTATATACCTGAAGTTTCCGTTTTTTTTTTTATTTACATTTAAAACTTACTTTCGCCATTATGGAAAAATCGGACTCCTCTTCTACATAACGTGTTGTATATTCCCTTAAACAATTCACTATTATGTTAAATGTGCTAGCGTATAAATTGTATAATAGTATTGTATAATTTAAAGATAGCTCATACCTAATAAATCATAATGTCTAATGTTATGTTACTCGGAATCGACAAACGCTTAGTTTATACGCTAGCACATTTAACATAATAGTGGATTGTTTAAGGGAATATACAACACGTTATGTAGAAGAGGAGTCCGATTTTTCCATAATGGCGAAAGTAAGCTTTAAATGTAAATAAAATAAAACAGAAACTTCATGTATATACATTCTTTCAGATGGAAATCATAAAATCAAAAATATTTCGGCTCAACTTGCCACAGTTAATAGCGAAGCAACTGTTTTTACAGTCTTTACCAGATATTGAGATATCGCTCTCTGACGAAAATATTATGTTAAAAGGATATTGCGATGACTGCAGGATAACATTGTCCTATACCTGGGACGACGAATATTACGATAGTCATTATCTAAGTGACTTATATTGTGATATCTGCTCTAATGAGTTATTTATTTCGTTATGTTAATACGTGTACTATAATGAAACCAATTAATTTTGTTTATAAAATAATAAACATAACACGCATTATGGCCAGATGGAGACGTAAAATTGTGTACTCACCACGGGCAGTAAAAAAGAAAGCCCTCTATCGCATATTTACAACCCTCGCCTGCGGCTCGGGTCACAAATACCTGCGATTTCGGGCTTTCTTTCTTTTACAGTCCTTGGTAAGTAATGTACTATTATAAAATAATAAACACAGCAAAATAGCACATCCGTCGTTTCGTTGATTTAGTAGTTAGTAAAATTAGTTACAAATGCTAACACAGCAGTAGTTCAGTGATCTTTTTTGACAGTCATACGTCAAATTAAAAACAATACACCCTTTGTTGCTAGGCAACAAACAAAAAACTTAAAAACGAAGTTTCAGTTCAGAAGCCTACTCTTTATACTTGAATACTTACGTTAGTTTTGTTTTTACAGTATGTTGCACCAAATATAATCAATTGAGTTTTTGTATGCTAGTAACTAATACTATAAGCAATTTATATGATTTTTTTCATAATTGTACTTTCAAAAAAACGTGTTGGAAAGAGCTGTCAAAAAATAAATTGACATTTATTTCGTTTATTTTTCACGTATAAAATATTAATAAAATTATAGGGTAGACTCCCACTCAAACTACGTAGCTGTGATTTTGTTTCAATGCTTTAGCTGCTATGGATTAGGAGATGTACGAGTTTGAAAAAAATGTTAAAAAAATACATTTTTGACATTATCTCTGTGACAGTTCAAGATAGAGGGCTAAAAGTTGGAGTGATTACTAGTTATGAGGCGACAAACAATTGACATTTACCAATTCAACTATTCCTCACAGGGGCCACACGACCTTCCTTAGCCTGCTAAACCCTTTGGATAATTGTTGAAAAAACAACCGGTATATATGTAGATACATATATTTAATAAGTAACACTTAAATTAAAATGATAATAAAAAATGCAATACACCCGCCCTCTTATTTCTACTCAAATAATAAATTACATAGGTACAAACATTTGCAGACGGCGATCTCCTACTAAGTACCTAAATAGAAAATGTTATATTGGCGTTTGGTTTACTTCCATAGTTTATATACACTGTACTACGTTCATTATTATTATTATGTATCGCCGATAAAGTGGCAGTGGGCGGGGCACATTGCTCGTAGAACCGATGGCCGTTGGGGCGGAAAGGTTCTCGAGTGGCGACCACGAACCGGAAGGTGCAGCGTGGGTAGACCCCCCGCAAGGTGGACTGATGACCTGGTGAAGGTCGCGGGAGTCCGCTGGATGCGGGTGGCGCAGGACCGGTCATTGTGGCACTCTTTGGGGGAGGCCTATGTTCAGCAGTGGACGTCTTTCGGCTGATATGATGATGATGATCACCGATACCTACTGTCCCCTATCGGGTATAAGTACAGTAGGTAGGTATGTAGGTAACTCAAATAACACAAATTATTCTGTATCATATTATAATTATAAATATTGTTCAATCAAAGCGTCTACGTTTCAAATTCCTTATGACAGTTATGAGTGTTATGACATTGACGTAAGGTTTCGTTTTACCTAGCTAGTCGGAATGGTTTACTTACTAAAGCTGTATACGAGCGTGACCTTGACTGCGAACTCCCGTCTCCCGCGTCAAAACACCCGTGGCGCGTAGCATACGAAATTGATCCTAAACGCTGGGAGTTAAAGTTTATTTGTAAGTGGAATTTTTTAATTATACTTTTTCTTTACCCCATTGCATTTTTTTTGCGTGATTTGTTAATTAGTCTTAATTTATACGTGATTACAACAAAGTCTGAAATAAATTGAGTCTATAATCAATTTCATTAATGTTATACATACGTAAATGACTATACCCGTAATACAAACATATTGTTTGTAGGTTTTTGAGGTAAATAGCTTGATGAAGTAGTTTCATGATACTTTAATCAAAGTCCTGCCTATTAGTAATTATTACTATCGACTTACGATATACCCAATCGAAGCCATTGTATCTTCTTGATTAAGTTGCTTTACGTGGAAATATTTAGTTTGATTTTACTAGTTTTTCATTAATTACAAAAATATTGACAAGTTGACAAAATAAAAATTTAATTACTATTTAAAGTGAAAAAATTAAGCGTTTTTTTGACACTTAATTTTTGTACCTTCTTCCGGGAGGAAAGTTAGTAGGATTCAAAAATATAATATCTTAGAATGTCACAAAAAGCATAAGAAAAAAAAATTAAGCTATTATAAATTAATGTTTTGCGCGGCCGTATATTTACTGTAGTATACAGGGTTGGGCAAAATACTGGGTTCATTGTATTTGAAATACAAAATACAAACTACTCTGGCGACAGGTATTTGAAATACAAAATACAAACTACTTTGGCGACAGGTATTTGAAATACAAAATACGGTTTTCAAAATGATGTATTTCAAATGCAAAATACATTTTATGAAATACTTTTTAGACGCGACATAGATTTAGCGGAAATCAGCCCAGAACTCGAACCTACCTACTCATCATCTCACAGCTCCATCGTGTTAGGGCTCATTAGACTTACCTTGACGAGCACTGCCGCTTGAGATGAGGTTTATTTTATTTATCATGATGGAGTCAGAAGTTGGTCACCAGAACTCATTGTCTATTTGTCACAACTTCATCGTGTTTGGACTCCCTATCTACTCATCACAGCTCCATCGTGTTTAGGCTCATTAGACTTACCTTGACGAGCACTTCCTCTTGAGATGAGGTCCAGGGTCTCAGCAGGAGGTGGTCACCAGAACTCCCTATCTACTCATCACAACTCCATCGTATTTGGGCTCATTAGACTTTGCTTGACGAGCACTTCCGTTTGAGATAAGGTCCAGGGTCTCATGATGGAGTCAGGAGTTGGCCACCAGAACTCCCTACCTACTCATAACAGCTCCATCGTGTTTGGGCTCATTAGACTTACCTTGACGAGCACTTCCGCTTGAGATGTGGTCCAGGGTCTCATAATGGAGTCAGAAGTTGGTCACGAGAACTCCTTATCGACTTGTCACAACTTCATCGTGTTTGGACTCCCTATCTACTCATCACAGCTCCATCGTGTTTGGGCTCATTGGACTTACCTTGACGAGCACTTCCTCTTGAGATGAGGTCCAGGGTCTCATCAGGAGTTGGTCACCAGAACTCCTTATCTACTTGTCACAACTTCATCGTGTTTGGGCTCATTAGACTTACCTTGACGAGCACTTCCGCTTGAGATGAGGCCCAGGCTCTCATGATGGCGTCAGGAGTCGGTCACCAGCACTCCCTATCTACTCATCACAACTCCATCGTGTTTGGGCTCATTAGACTTACCTTGACGAGCGCTTCCGCTTGAGATAAAATCTGGGGTCTCATGATGGAGTCAGGAGTTAAATTTTCGAAATCTACACCCCCTAATTAGCCGAAAACGACTACCATGACAATTTTTCAGAAAAAGAGTATATTCGCCATCTGGGATTATAAAACAAATATAATTTTCGAAATCTACACCCCCTAATTAGCCGAAAAGAACTACCATGACGATTTTTCTGAATAAAGTATATATCCGCCATCTTGGATTTTAAACCAGACGTCATTTTCGAAATCTACACACCCGAAATAGTCGAAAATAGCTACCATGACCAAAAGTGTATTTCCGCCATCTTGGAATTTAAAACAAACCTCCTTCTTCCTCCTAGCGTTTGTCCTAGCTTTTTGCTCTATTGAGCCTGGGGTCCGCTCGGCAACCTAATCCCAGGAATTGGCATAGGCACTAGTTTTTAAAACAGACCTTATTTTTGAAATTCGAAATTTATTATTTTTTTAATTTGAAAAGTACCTCCAACAGTCCCTACTGATTACCCATCTCTGGTGTTAGATGCGTATTCCTTTAAACATACTCTAATTAGTAGTATCTTCCATATAAAAAAAAGTTGAAAAATCATTGCCAGCGGTCGTGTACTGAGCGCTAACGCCATCTATCGAGTAAGATTTCCTGAAATTGAGGCACGTTCATGGGACTAAGGCCTCTTCATTAAGGAATGAGGATAAAACCCACATATTACAAATGGTGCTTTTTAACCGCCGTTATGGAACCATTTCTGACGTTAAAGTTTAGGTCTAGAGACTACCATAGACTATATGGATTTGACATGTCCAAACCGTAACCAACGAGATATTTCTTTCTTAGCGATGGCGACACCATCTGTGCATATTTTTGCGCGTTTATCCTCATTGTAGAAGGAATTTCATAAAAACTAAATTCCTAAAAGTATTGTCGGATAAGCCTCACGTAGATGAAAGAATGTAACCACCCAATGAATAAAAAAAAGAGTCTGCCGACTGGACCAGAAGGTCAAAGGCTAGACTAAAATTTTATGAATACTTTCCTAATATTTGGGTAGTTCCCATTGTCACTTAAAGATTTCTAATTCCATCCTAGCTGTCGCGGGCCTGACATGAGCATGTAGTCAGCAAAGACGATAAAGTCATTGTCACCATTCTTGCTCAAACTAGTACTACTCGTACTTCTACTTCTGGGATCTTGGTATTATTATTACCATGATAGGTCTATGGCTAGTATGTCTATGCGCGTCACAGGCGCGCCACATCAACGAAAGAAGAGTGTCGATTTTGAGGTATCGAAGCTATCAACATGGCGGTTAAAGTGTAAGGTGTTGACGTCCTGAGCTCTCAATATGGCGGATTTTTCGGCCGCATTGGGTTTTTACGTATTTACTCGTCATCTCTTTTTGCTTATGAATATGGCGCTGAGTTAAAACGAGGCGAATATATTTTATGTGTTTTGATTTACATATGTCGGATCCCCTATAATGATGACTGTACAGTCGACTACAAAGAGATGTATACACTTTTTCAACTTATTGCGTTGTAATAAGGTCCAAAAGTGGATACATCTCTTTTTAGTCGACTGTACATCCATGATGCGCGACATGCGCGTAACGAACTAAACTGTTGACATAACACTTAAAGTTTCGCGTTGATACTTATTCTCAGTGTTGCCACAGGCCTAATGGCCAACTAACTATAGTTAAAAATCGGTCCATATTATGATTATGGAATTAAGATAATGTATTTTATCTACACTCACATTGTAAGTCCTCTAAAACGTGTTAAAAAACGGTAGGCAATGGCTAGCATTACCACAACCGATTTTACTGTGATAAGCTTTTTATGTGTGGCAGTAACGTAATTTTAACTTTACATGCTCAACTATTGATGTGTTATGAGTTTTGATAACATAATGTACACCTGCACGCTCCCGCGCGGCCGGCGACAGCCCGACATGCGCCCGCGCGACCGCCGGCACAATCGAGTTGGCCATGGCGGTGCAATGGCGGCCATTCTATGGTTTCGGAATACGGCATTTAGGATAAATAATATGAGTGTAGATAAAGCAGTGTATGCAACTGTACGTAATTAGGCCTTATTACGTAACAGTTACATAAACTACTATTATGATAATGTATTTTAAAGGTTAAAGTATTTGAAATACAAAATACTAAATACATTTACGTGTAGTATTGAAAATACAAAATACAAATACTTTTCGAAGAAGTATTTGAAATACAAATACAAAATACGTATTTGTATTTCAAATACATGTATTTCAAATACTGCCCAACCCTGCTTGCCTACCAACCATCACATTATCACTTTAGGATAAGTGCCGCTGCAATCTAAAGTCTGTCTTCTAATTCTAAATAAACAACCTTTATTCATATCTATAAGGATAACCAGAAGAAGTCGTTACGTGGGTTAGAAAACCATTATCAGCCCTGCCAACTACGCCTGGCGCTTCACTAGTGCCCAGCATTCTATTCGCTTACCTTATGCAGGTGAACCGCCAAGTAATCTCCAAACACACACGCTGTTCACGGCTGTCGAGGTCATTATTACACTGGTTCTCGTGATGTGATAGTTGTATAACTGATGTAAATAATTGTCCTGAGTGAATGGAATAAATCAACGCATGACCGGCCGGACAACTGCAAATTACAAATAAACACTTTATTTATTACCAGAAGAATAACTGCTTGTGTTTACTTGTGAACTCGAAAGGCACGAATCAAAATTTTAGAAAGATGATGTGAACAAGGAAGAAGGCTGCTATGTAATTTTTGGCCTTATAGTACCTAGTAAATGTATCTAACTGGTACTCAACTTCAAATATGTATCGTCTAGATTAATCTCGGAAAAAAATTGGTACCTAGTCCGTACGTCAAAATAAATAAAGAAAATACTTTATACTTTCATTTAGACTGTATACGATAACAGTAGTACGGATGACGTGGTAAATCGTTATCTTATCGTTTAAATCTGGTGTTAGTGGATTACAAATGTCAATTCGGTGTGCAATTGTTATCACTTATCAGCTTATCGTAAACGATCTCGCTACTACGATCACACCGTGCGCTGGTGGCTTGGTGATAATCATCAAAACATGCCGTAAGGACATGAACTTCGATCATCGCCTTCGAGTGATACCCGGGGAGTTACCGCAAATATCGAAAGTTGAAGATCGTCTATGTGCATCCCTATTGCTCTTGCATTATTTAAACCATGGGGAAGGAGATAAACGATCTTCGAATTTCGAAGGTTGCAGTTGCAGTTGTTTTTACGCTACTTTTTCAACCTTGCACCACACAACACGATTGGTCGCGAAGTGTGAATTGTAAATAGACACAGATAAAAGAACGCACGAGCTTCACGGTGCACGTGCTGGCACGATGATACCGCATCAAGGTCTGCAACTTAATCTTCTATATCCATGACAATTCCTTATTCGACTAACTCTGTATTATGTAGGCTATCTATACAAGTATTTAAACACCATTTTGTATATTACACCTTTCGCTCGGGAGACTCTCACTTCCGAATATGTACCGATTATATTCGACAAAAACCGTAAAATCAGTTTTGGGGCGGTAGCGTGACCCTAGCCGCCCCATTTTTAGGGTTCCGTAGCCAAATGGCAAAAAACGGAACCCTTATGGATTCGTCATGTCTGTCTGTCTGTCTGTCCGTCCGTATGTCACAGGCATTTTACTCGGAAACTATACGACGTATCTGAATAAAATTTACACATAAGGTGTATTTTGTATGCAGCTACTTAGTTATGTAGTTAAATTTGAAAAAAAAATATTTTTAGGGGGGCGCTCCATACAGGTAACTAAATTTAAAAATATTTTTTTTTTACCAAATATCAAAATGTGACACATCAATCGATAGGTCTTTCAAAATAACATTGCGGTTTCTTTGACTATTTTGTGATTAAGTGAATATTTTCTGAAATAATCGCATCGAAAGTCAGAAAAGTTGTGTAGCCCCCCCCCGTAACTTTTGAACCGTAAATTCAAAAAATATGAAAATTTTTGAAGAGATGCGCCTTATCATATACTTTCAACGAAAATTGTTTTGAACATTATCGGTTCAGCCATTTTTGAGTTATCTCCAAAAAACTTCTTCCATAGGCATCAGATACGACCTTTTTGGTTCTTATTCCATTGAAGGTACGGAACCCTCCTATGCGTGGTCAGACACGCACTTGGCCGGTTTTTTTTTTAAATCGATGTTGGAGTCGGGTCACGATTTAAAATACTGAACTAACGATATAGATAGTTATGCCTTTAACCTTTTGAACGCCACGCATCGGACAGAAAAATCGTGCCACCAGCGCCAGAGCGAAATTTGCACGAGCGCACTCAGATACCGTAGTAATTGGAAAACAACATATCGACGAAACATTTCTTTCCGCCTAATAGTGGGTTTAGTTAGGCAAAATCACTTTAGATATTTAGAAATCATAATAGTAAAGAATATTCATTTCGTATTTTTCTTATACACCTAAAATCAACTACAAAAATATGAAAATTAATATACAATTTTATTTAATTTTGTCAATATAGCCACAGCACTACTTAGTGATAAAGTCACGCGCTGACGTGTTATGACGGCTTTGGCGCTGGTGGCACCGTAACTTATTATGAATGTTAGAGTTGGGGGTGAGAGATATTCATTCATTTCTGTATCGATATTTCCGTGGTGTAACTGTATGAAGGAAAATACGTTAGGTTTTTAGGGTTCCGTAGCCAAATGGCAAAAAGCGGATCCCTTATGGATTCGTCATGTCTGTCTGTCTGTCTGTCTGTCTGTCCGTATGTCACAGCCATTTTACTCTGAAACTATACGACGTATCTGAATAAAATTTAGACATAAGGTGTATTTTGTATGCCGCTACTTAGTTATGGAGTTAAATTTGAAAAAAAAAATATTTTTAGGGGGGCGCTCCATAGATGTAACTAAATTTCAAAAATGTTTTTTAACCAAATATCAGCATGTGACACATCAATCGATAGGTCTTTAAAAATAACATTGAGGTTTCTTTGACCATTTTGTGATTAAGTGAATATTTTCTGAAATAATCGCTTCGAAAGTCAGAAAAATTGGGTCCCCCCTGTAACTTTTGAACCGTAAGTCCAAAAAATATGAAAAAATTTGAGGCGATGTGCCTTATCATATACTTTCTACGAAAATTATTTTGTACATTATCGGTTCAGCCATTTTTGAGTTATCTCCAAAAAACTTCTTCCATAGGCATCAGATACGACCTTTTGGTATTAGTTTGGTTCTTAGTACATTGAAGGCACGGAACATAGGAATGCGTGGTCCGACACGCACTTGGCCGGTTTTTTAAGTGTTTAGTTGAGTAAAAATATATTTAACAATACCATCAAATAAATAAATTTTATGATAAAAACTAATGAACATCGGACAGAACGGGTGTGTAGGTAAAAAAACACCTCGCGCACATTTCATTCTTTTGTACCTAAAGAAACTTGGTATATCCCTAATAATGACATATTCTTTGTTCACTTAAACTCGGTCTCACCGATAAATGAATGTTATCGGTGAGACCGGTATTGGTTGATTGGAGAATGGTATTGGTTGACATTTTATCTAAAATACCATTTCATTATTTTTACTTATTTGGTATGAATGAAATGGACCGAAAGCCCACGTGTCGTGTTATTTATCATTGTTTAAGGATTAACAAGAATGCGGGGAAGCAATAAGATTAAAAAAAACGACATACACATTGTTAGCTTTTAAATACGGCCCTTATAACACGCATTGTATTTATTCCATTGCGACTTAAATAAAACTCTTTCTTTTTTAATAATGCACATATTAAAGTAAAAATTTAAAATATATACCTTTTTTAACATTACGATATGTAGTTCCTAAAACTAATCTTTTACACGAATCACAGTTTAATAATTAGTTTTATTATATAATAAAGCTTAAAATGCGAAAAACATTCATAATTACAGTGTTTGGTTAATGTTCATACAATAATCAACATCGACCACTATGCTTTCAAACGAACAACACTATTTCGAAATGACGTCACGCCGCTTGACGTGATTACCCGTCAACGGCGAGGAGGGCAGTGCCTTTTTGTTCTTTTAAATAGCTTTGAGGTATTTTCTATTTTTTTCTTGAGTTACCGGTTATTTTGAATGAAATTTTAACTAAAAAGATAAGTGAATGGTAGAGCTATAATAAATATACAAAAATATTTCTATAAAGGTTGTTCATTAAGGAGTATTTTGATCTCTCATTTTGGACGTTTTAACACGTCATGGCGCTGAGGGCACGACTTTTCGTTGACGTGTTTGAACGGCTTTGGCGGTCAAAGGGTTAACGTGCAGTCAATTTGGGGCGGTCAACTTCACAGACATGGGTAAATCGGGGATCGGATCGGACTGACAGATTAAATTAGTTTTTCTCTTTCGAAATATCATAACGAGGTCCCAGCACGGTTAGCACAAGTGTGCAGTATGAAGTTTGTAGGAATGTCACCATGATCATGTTTCCAGCTCATAAGTCCCAGGTGTATTGGATGTATCGCAGAAGTGCTAGGTGTTGCGAAGTGGAAGATGTTGCTATCATAATGTAAAATATATTTTCATTAATTTTATTCATTTTAAATACATTAAGATGTAACAAAACTTTTTTGTTTTTCCGTAAAGTGGTCTTATGTCTGATCAAAGGAAGGCATTCAGATCTGAATGTAATTGTCAGCGATGGTCCTTTAACAGCTTCCGTCTTTTCCTTTGTTTCTTTAGTAAGAAACTTGTTCATAATCCTTATCGTAAAATATGAAGTGATAATTTAATAAACAAACAATACAATAGCGCCTCACACATAATTAAGATAAAATGATTATGTGTTATAATGCTGCTTAAAATTTCAATTACTTAATTATCACCGTGGTAAATATTCCCTGCTACATAATCTAGATAACTGATGTAAACATCATAAATACAGGGTGTTTGGTAACCGGATGCAAAGCCGAAAGTAGGAGATAGTCTAGGTCATGTAGAACATTTTTAGCCATACTTGTCTTAGACAAATGTTATTAGTTTTTTTTAAATTTAAATTTTAAGATTTGTCGGAGAAAACTGCAAAACTTCAGACTAAATCGATAATTAGTACTTTTTTTACTGCAGGTAGATTTTTTTTTGTTTTATTTCTTATTGTGCAATGTCTATCAAACACTAGAAAAGTGATTTCAAACATCTGTGTCTAAAGAAAACAAGTTGACAGCGATTTAAAATTTTAGTTACATGAAAATGTAAACGATTTAAGTGATTTCAAAGTACGATAAAAAAAAAACTAAAATAGCCACGAATTTTCAAACCATTTTAAAAACATGCTTGGCTTTTACCCTTTTATTTAAGCTATCAAACACGACTGTAGCTACTGTATCCTTGAAAATAAGCCACCTAAACCAACTGGGTAGCTAAAATGTTTCACTCTACTTGTGATACTTGTGGTAGTTGTGGTGACGAATCTCATTATGATTTTACAATAAAACATTGGTTCTGAATACTAAGTTGGCGTTGACTTGACATTTGACTTGTTTTAAAAGGGTTAAGTGTACTGGACAAAACTACCACATGCAATTTTAACAAACAAAGGCTTGCGGCGGTGAGAGACAAAAGAGACTGATAGCGGCAGGCGGTGAGCGGCGTTAAACAAAGATGATCGGTTTTGTGCTTTATTGACAAAGATAAACTGATTAGCTACATGAGTATTTGTGCAAAAACTAGTAATTTAGTCTAGTTACAACTTCAGTTGCGATTAGACGTTCATTGTGGTTTAATTTCCCGCTCTCATCTCAATTTACCGTGTCAAGTTGTAGCTGCCGTAGGCGCTCCTTCACGTGTAATTACGACTTCTTCATTGTAAACATGGAGTTTACGAACGAAGAATACGCCGACATTATCTACATGTACTGCAAAGCTGACAGTAATGGAGCGATGGCCCGACGGATGTACCAAGAGCGTTTTCCAAACCGGAGATTGCCTAATGTGAGAGTGTTTTACAATTTATTCCGAAGGCTACGTGAGAATGGTATTGCTGTGCAACGTGGAGGGAATCCAGGACGTAATCGCCCTGAAGTGGAGGAAGACGTTCTACAGGCATTTGCAGAGGATCCGAATACGAGCATCAGAGTGGTAGCTCGTAATCTGAACTTGTCCACATGGAAAGTATGGGCCACAATGAATCGTGAGGGAAAATATCCTTTTCGCGGCATCGGAGTTCAAGGTTTGGACGAAGGAGATCCTGCACGCCGAGTGGACTTCTGCCGATTTTTACTCAATGCGGATATCGAAGACCGACGTTTTTTGCGAAGCATTCTTTGGACCGATGAATCGAAATTTTCCCGGGAGGGGATCACAAATTTCCATAACCTACACCAATGGGCTGACAAAAACAACAATCCACATTGGAAAAAGCAAGTGTCCTTCCAAAGAAGGTTTTCCGTCAATGTGTGGGCTGGAATCATCGGCAGAGTCCTTATTGGGCCACATTTTTTGCCAAATAATTTAAATGGGGCAAATTATTTGGAATTTTTACAAAACGATTTGCCCAGGCTTATTGACGAAGACCAGCTGCCCGGTGCAGTGACATTTCAACACGACGGTTGTCCCGCCCATTACTCTCTGGCTGTAAGGGAGCATCTGGATAACTGTTTCCCGGACGGTTGGATCGGCAGAGGCGGACGAATCCCTTGGCCCGCTCGGTCACCTGATTTGACACCATTGGATTTTTTCGTTTGGGGCCGAGCTAAGGAGCTAGTCTACACACAAGAGGTCATTAATACCGTAGAAGAGCTGAGGGAGAGGATAGAAGCGGCGTTCGAAAGGATGAGGGAAGAAATGATATTCGGAACAACCACCACAGAAGTAAGAAGACGGGCTCGTGCTTGTATTCGAAACGGCGGGTCACATTTTGAAAACGAGCGATGATGTGTAATTTTAATGTGTTGATCGTAAAAATAAATAACTTATCTTTTATGCTTTTGTTTTAATTTACCCTAAACATTCCTCTTATTAGTACAGGTAGCCTATTTTCAAAGATAAAATGGCTTGAGACATGATTGTCTTATCGCCCGCCGCCTGCCGCTATCAGTCCCTTTTGTCTCTCACCGCCGCAAGCCTTTGTTTGTTAAAATTGCATGTGGTAGTTTTGTCCAGTACACTTAACCCTTTTAAAACAAGTCAAATGTCAAGTCAACGCCAACTTAGTATTCAGAACCAATGTTTTATTGTAAAATCATAATGAGATTCGTCACCACAACTACCACAAGTATCACAAGTAGAGTGAAACATTTTAGCTACCCAGTTGGTTTAGGTGGCTTATTTTCAAGGATACAGTAGCTACAGTCGTGTTTGATAGCTTAAATAAAAGGGTAAAAGCCAAGCATGTTTTTAAAATGGTTTGAAAATTCGTGGCTATTTTAGTTTTTTTTTTTTCGTACTTTGAAATCACTTAAATCGTTTACATTTTCATGTAACTAAAATTTTAAATCGCTGTCAACTTGTTTTCTTTAGACACAGATGTTTGAAATCACTTTCTAGTGTTTGATAGACATTGCACAATACGAAATAAAACAAAAAAAATCTACCTGCAGTAAAAAAAGTACTAATTATCGATTTAGTCTGAAGTTTTGCAGTTTTCTCCGACAAATTTTTAAATTTAAATTAAAAAAAAACTAATAACATTTGTCTAAGACAAGTATGGCTAAAAATGTTCTACATGACCTAGGCTATCTCCTACTTTCGGCTTTGCATCCGGTTACCAAACACCCTGTATATGTCGATTAAGATATACATTTCTCGGCTTTATTCACTTGTACAAAACAATACTCTTACACTTTATTGACACCCCAAAAAGAAAACCAGTCCAGAATACTTGCGAAATGTCTCACGAAAGTTTAAATTCAATAATGTCGATTACTATTAAAAAAACTACCTATGTTAAAATAGGTATAATGTGAAGACTTAACTATTATAGTTTTGTATTTTTAATCGTAACCATTTCAATAGATTTTTAAATTTTCAGTTTATTTATATCATTTTGCATCTTATCAAATAAATTTTAATGCATAATTCAACATGTGTCATCCATCATCCCTATTGAGTTCCAAGGGAAGTTTTATGGGTGCGGTAGAAGGGGTAGAAATGTTCCAAGTTAAGGGTAGGTCCTAAAACGGAGCACTGTGTAAAGCCAGACTGTCAACGTCTTCTAATAAAGACCATTGTATTGATTACATTCCACTATTTGGGTCAATCGAACGCTGTAGCATACTGTACATGCAAGCCGACATTTGTATCGATCGTGACGATCATGGGCAATTATTAAAATCTAGACATTGGTTAAAATCAGTTGTAATAAACAGAAAGAAATGCAAGTTGTAGAAAGTTTTCAAGAACATATATATATCAGTCTTCGAAAAGTTCTGGAGAAGGTAAAAAGAAATAGAGGTCCTTTTGGAATATCGAAAAATTAAGTCGCCGTACATAAATGTTATAAGTTTCCAAAATTTATTATGCAGAAAATTTGCAGTTTTAAAACTTTTCGTTGGCACATATGTAAATAAGTAAGTCGTTGGATACTGTTATTGTCCACCATGAACTAGTTATATCTTGTCATGGTATCTCATAGAGAATGTTGTTTTTCAAGCTTTGAGATATCGGCTGATTGTTTTATTTACCAAAACACCATATCTTCATTACATAATGTGTCGATCTCGCCAATTAACCTCGATCTATGTCGAGTAAAGGTGAGCGTCAGGATGGCGGGTGGACCTCGGGAATTTCATCGAATTGTTAATAAAAGTACTGTACCTTTAGTGTACCTCAGTGTACCTTCAGTAGAAATCAGTGTACCTCTTTCTAAAACGAGATTTTTTCGAAAAAGGTCCACCCGCCATAAATCTTATTTTAAGCGTAGCTCCTTTTCAGGAGAGGTATGCAGATTGTTTTTAAAGTTATACAGAGGTACACTGAAGGTACACTGATTTTTAATAAAGGTACACTGAGGTACACTGAATATACAAACGAATTACACACCTTTTGAGTGATAAAGTGCAAGATTTACCAGGTCTACCCGCCATCCTGACGTTTGAGCGTAGCTCCTTTTGAGGAGAGGTATGCAGATTGTTTTTGAAGTTATACAGAGGTACACTGAAGGTACACTATAACCACATACATTATATGTGGTTTAATGTATCATTTACCAGGTCCACCCGCCATCCTGACGTCAGGATGGCGGGTGGACCTTTTTTTAGAAAAATCTCGTTTTAGAAAGAGGTACACTGATTTCTACTGAAGGTACACTGAGGTACACTAAAGGTACAGTACTTTTATTAACAATTCGATAAAATTCCCGAGGTCCACCCGCCATCCTGACGCTCACGAATAATGACGCATTTGCTTTTAAGATTGATATTCCTTAGATACCTATAGAAATGTCATGATCACTACGAAAAAAACGTTTTTATGCAAAACATTAATCATATAAAAAAATACAACAAAGAAGAAATTGACTCGAATGACGTATCAAGAGCTTTAAACATACGCTGGAAAAGAATGGAATGGGAATAGTCCACGGATAAGTAAAAAGCAAATTATGATGATGATTGATGAAAACCGCATAAAACTCTCCGATTATTGATCGGTAATTATTTAGTTCTAAAAGACATCGCCTGTCGAAATTTAGCTCAATGAAACGCACTTCCCCTTTTGATTGAAGTGTAAAACATGTGACCCCAGCACTTGTAAAAGGTTCCCAGTATGTGCGCAGTGATCAGATCAATAACAGGATGCAGCTACGCAGTGCCATAATATAGCAGGGCTATTTTCACTACTTCCCACGTCTATAGTTCAATATATTTGTCAACGCAGGTGGTGACAACGCAAATTAAATACCTTATAAGATGTGACTTCTATATTTATTTATCACTAGATTTAGTATTGCTGTTTAAGAGACAACCAAAATATCGAATCGCTTGGATATTAGAATCCATCTCATCGAGTCCTAAATGTCATATTATATTTTGTATAGGTACTTGCGTGAGCTTTTTCTGTTCTTTTGCACTAAAAAGTTTTTATTTATCGAAACCAATCAATAAATCTCAATCATCCTAATAATAAAAATCCTGATTTTTTTGTAGTAAAAATTTGTTTTCTATTTCTATTAAAAAGTACGAAGTAAGGATCCATTACGTACTTTTTAGAATGTAATTGGCAGCAATAAAATCCAGAAAAAGATTTACGCATACATATTCTTAAACGAGCTAAAGATTTCGAACGAGAAGAATGCTCCAAGCGACTGCAAACTTGATACCTTAACACTCGCCCGCATTTCTAAACGTGAACGTCAGTCCCTATATCCTCATTAAATTCATCGAAAAGACTGCACACAGAAACGTCCTTTCATCTCCCAACGGCAAGGCGTTGTCAACTAAGCTGAACCTAAGTTGCGGTGAATAGACCTACGTCTGGCGGGCGTCCAGAACGGCCGTGCATACCTCGTCCGTTTTAGTCCGGCGACTCCGGCGTCGTTGCCCGCCAATCACGCCATGTGCTTCACTCTTGTGATACATAAAACGGGAAAACAAATCGTAAATAATAAGATGGATATAGTTTTGAAATTATGAGATGCGAAAATTGTGGCGAGATTTGTTTTCTGCCATATAGCACAGTACGAACCGCATGAGCGACGTAGGATACACTAGGCAATCAATTTTGGAATTTGGAATGGTTTATAAGTAAAGTTAATGGTTAAAGACCAACTTTTGCTGCTCTTTTATAGACAGCCCGCCCGTAGCCAATATTTTAACATTTAATGCCTCTCTTGCTAGGATGATGTTTTGTGGTCGCCCATACTATTTTGTATGATGGTGTAACATTGCTCGTCTTAATTTGCGCTACACATAAATTGAAAACTATAAGTGCTAGCAACATATGTACTTTTAGCTTAAAGACAGCTATTGTAGAAAATTTTATAAAGAACATATTCTTCATTGGAAGTTATGTCGTAACTTATATGCCTTCTTCCCGATGGGACCAGACATTATGAGTTAGACTCGGACTATGTATGTATTTGCTAACAAAGAGATTATAACATAACACTGAGCGACTTTTTTTTAAATATCTTTTTTGTTTATGGAACCTTTGTCAATATGATAGCATAGTTTGTTTATTATTACTACATCTAACTAAACATCGAAAAACTGTACACTGTCCGACTTAATATTTTTCAGCCAATTCAGCTATTACATGTTGGGCAGTAATTAATTCTTTGAATTAAGCTGGCTAAGCTTACAGTCCGCTTTCAACAAATCCCAAAATGGTCATGGCGGCAGTTTGTATGTGACAATTTATTGACCGGTTTTACTTGTACATTTACTTAAACCGGTCCATTATTGAATTCACGTTAGCAGATGAAATGAAAGGATACCGTTGGCTCGCAATATTTATGACAAAAATACGTACAAGTGTGTTTTGAATACTGATATCGATACCCACTTACCTATTTAAACTGCCGTCACAAAAAAACATTATTATATACCTTATTATGCTATTTTTATCTTGCGGCCCTTTGTATTTAAATACTCTCTTGATAGATTAAACTTAATTTATCTGGTCTGCGTTCATATCAGCTAGCTTAAGAAATATATACCCACATACATAAAAAATAAATTCGATAATGAAAATGATATTTTTAAGCACTGTAAATACTGTAATGTCTATATTTGATAAAATTAAGATGTCGATAATCCTGGATGAGTATGATAAAATAAAATTATTAGTAAAAAAATGTAGGCATATAAAATTGCGTAACACAGTTCATCAACCTCGATATATTCTACCTAGGCAAGTTAATGAGTACGGCAAAAGGACGTGGGAATACATCTTACCTAGCATACTTAATGATTTACCAGAAGATAAAGGTTGAACACGCCAAAACCTGGGCATATAAAAATTGCTATAGTTATTCGAAGATTGGAGATATTTAAACTTTTGAAACAACAATTTTCTCACAAGGAACTGGGCTATAAAATGATGATAGTTTTATTTTCTTTTATTTATTCGTTAGCAAAATGTCGAGCGTACAATATCACAAACGTGAACGCATTTTGCACGAACATGTAAAAAATCCCATGTTAAGCTACATAGATATCGCGAAAAGGCTGAAATATCCACAATCTACTGTTGGTCACATATAAAAAAGTTTCCGTGAACGCTCGACAATAGATAGAAAGCCAGGAAGTGGTGGGTTGCAGGGAGTCAAGAATAAGAAAAAGGAAAGAGTATTTTAAAGATTTTTGCCTCAAATCATACGATTTCATCTCGCGATGTTGCTAAAAAAGTGAAAATGTCTTAGTCCTATGTCCAAAAAGTGAAACAGAGGGCAGGACTGAGGAGTTATAAGGCCCAGGCCGCACCAGATCGAGACTCAAAACAGAACTTATCCGCAAAGATACGGTCGCGACAACTCTGAAGATTTTCTTACAAAATTTAAATGCGCGGTGATGAACGACGAGACGTATATAAAATTGGATTGAAAACAAATACCTGGTCAAGAGTTTTATACTAGCAAATCTCGAACAAATACTCCTGAAGATTTTAATTAAAAAAAATGAGGGCAATTTCCAAAAAAATACCTTCTTTGGCAGGCAATATGTAGCTGTGGTAAAAGAAGTCGCTCGTTTATCACCACCGGGACAATAAACGGCGATATTTATCAGAAAGATTGTTTACAGAAGCGTTTGCTGCCTTTTATAAGACAGCATGCCTCACCACCGCTGTTTTGGCCAGATCTAGCCAGTTGCTAATACGCAAAATCAGTTATGGAATGGTACATCGCTAACAGGATAATGGTGGTACCCACAATATGCAATCCGCCAAATAGTCCGGAACTGCGGCCTGTTGAAGAGTACTGGAGTATTATGAAAGAAATTCTAAAAAAGAAAGGCGGAGAAGTAAAATCGGTCCCTGAGCTACAAAAAATATGGACCTGGGCGACAAAAATCTTTTCTAAAGAGAGGGTGCAAAGTCTTACGAGCCGTGTGCGTAGAAAAGTTCGATCTATGGCTTACTGTGTAAACATTAATTAAAATTAAAAATGTGATTTTAGTATTCATTAAATTTGTCATTAAATGTGGTATTCATAATGTAGTTATATATTTTCAAAGTGGTTTAAAAAAAAATTTTGCGTGCCCAAGTTTTGGCGTGTTCAACCTTTATATATACAAATACCCTTAAAAATAAAAATACATGTAAAAACGCATTTAAGAAAGTATTTGTTTACAAAAAGGATGACGTTGTGTGATGGGTGATGACGCTGTCATAATGTATTTAAATTGTTGCAAGCAATGCGATGCATTTGCACCACGCATAAACCTTAACAGGTTTCAGTGGCGCATCTTAGTTAAGGTTTATTTACTGTATTTCCTTATGATATAAATTAAAAATTTAAAAAAAATATATACACGGTGCCCGTGAGCATTGCGAGAGACTTTAACAGTGTATTCATGATCATATTTAGAGAACAAAATGTCCTTTAAACTTTTCCGAAATTCGCCATAGTTTCAGAGTAAATACTACTTACAAAAAATTGCATTTTGAATTGTTTCTCAGTGTAAAATGATTTTTTGATGGCGATCTCACCGGTATGGGGCATAGTCTAGACATCTCTTATTGACTGATATCAAAGACCTAAGAAACACTTTTCATGGACTAGTTTCTACGAGAAAAAATGTAGCTAAATTTACTTTTTCCGTTACTTTTTTCTAATGACATTTACTTTTTATGTAGAACAGCATTCCAAAAAACTGAAAAAAAAAAAAAAAATTTTTTTGGCGTTTTACAACAAAAGTCATATAATGTTTTTTCATTCTTTTGACCTCAGAAATGCGTGGTTAAAATCTCTCGCAATGCTCATGGGCACCGTGTATATATATCAAATCTCTTTGACTTAATCTGACTTAATTTATGTTTGTTTGTTTTTACTTTTGTATTGTGAAAGCTAGCAAAAATTTAGCTAAATCTGTAAGTTTGAATGGGGATCAGTCTTCTTCTTAATGCTTTCACTTAGTAACAATGTAAGGCTGCAGTCCCTTGGCTACGGTGTTATCAAAAGTTACATATGTACTTTTGCCTCGTCCATGTCGCGTCGTATCCGTGTCGCATCAAATATCCTAAGTCGCCAAATGTTAATACTGTTTGAAGGCAAACCCCAGCGATAATCTGATTAATTTGAAGACACCGTATGAAATATGAATCATTTCATAATGATGGTTGAAATGGAAACCAGACAAATCTTCCATCTTATTCACCGCGTCAAGATTAGATCTTCGAGACATAACAAAAAGGAAAATCTAAACAATTCTAAATAAGTAACAGAATGATAACAATTGATTATTACGAGTAATTCTGTTGTTGCTACTCCCGTAAATAAAGACTTAAGCTCAAGTACATAGTATAGCAACTACGTTTTTATATATTATATACATTTCATACATTGATATGCAATTCATAGATAACCACTAGAGATAACGATTCACAGTGAATCGAGATTTCCTTGATTGCATTTTTTTTTCTCGATTGTCGTTCAGAAAGAAGTAAACTCCACGTTAAGAATTGTTTACACTTTTGCACTTTACGCGTTTATAATAATACTTACTTTCTAGACGATAAAAATAATATGGATATTTAGTAGTCAGTTATGGGCAGATTAGGTACATGTTAAACTAAACAAAAAGAACCATACTAACATACTACAGTTTCCGTATGACAAGGACGATATTAGCTACTATTAGATATTATAATTTCTAGCCATATACATATATGTATTGAAAGCTATACAAGACATGACGTGACAATAAACATTTAGAGAACCCATCAACTTCCAACCGATTTCCAATAACCGTAGACCTCGTGACAGTCAGGTAAACTACCTACTGGAGTGTTATTTTATTTTAGGGAACTTCAATACCGATTATTTTCACTTATCGAAAATAAATTGAAGATAAAGTAGAACCATCACTTTAAATATACCGAACATTACATATTCCACTAGTAAATATATAAACAGGAAATAACCTAATATTTCGCCTATGCTTTTCACGTTACTGTTAAATTTTTGATACAATTTTTGACGTCACGTTATCTCCATCTAAACTATCCTCGAAAGCCGCCTCCTGCTTCAACGGAGCTTCTGGATCATGAAATCTGTTACACAAAAACGTGACCAAATCCAATCCCTAAAAAGTTTTACCCTTCCCCACAAATAGGGCCAACTGTTACCCAGCTGTCCCAGCTCTTCAATTATTCCGAGACTCTATCGTGCGTGCTCGGCGACCGTAATTTAATGTCTAGACGTTATTCGAAGGCCGCTTTTCTATCAATACAGCCAGCAACGTTGAAATAAAATTTTACAACAGAGAACATGCTCCTTTTCTGCGGCACTTTGGATGCCAATTTTTGAAATGATTTTACCAGTAATACCTATAAATGAGGCTGATAGTGTAGAATAGTGTCAACCCTGGTACAACTGGTCCACTCTTCGGTGATGTAACCGTAACTAGGTAATATTTCAAACCCCAGTTTGGTCAATAGCCGCGGTGTGTGACGTCACAGTTTGCGCAGGCGCGCTTGGCGTCGCCGTCTGACCTTTACAGCTTTGTTTACTGCCCGATTACAGCCTGAAACGTCATATGCTTCAGCGGTTATGCTAAGATTTAATCACATATGCGTGCATGAGAGTTGCTTTAATACCGCCATAAAAGATTATTGTTACGCAATTTCATATATATATAGCTTTTAAATTAACATATACGCCGGGATTTCAGAACAATTAACTTTAGGATTAAGAGGACTGGCTTTGTTTATGTTATAACGTATGCTAAAGAAGACAGGGGAGAAAAGGCTTTTAGCAAAGTGTACTATACACTCTGGAAACTCTGAATAGGTTAATTTCAAATCAATAACAACGAAGTCAACGAACATTACTTTTTACTCCTTTAGAAATCTTACTCAACTGCTCAAGTTGCTCGCTTTATGTGTAATCAATGATAAAGCCGTTTTTTCTCCGGGAGTTCTTTGGTCCTAATAGCAATGCCAAAATACTAACATCATCTCAGGAATCTGATATATTGCAAAAATCTATGACCTACCTTCATGCTAAATTGTGATTATCCAAATCAAAAGGGCCTTTTGGCGGCAGGTGTTGTTTGGATTATTAATTTTTTTAATACTAATTGTATATTACGAGGGTTGCTACTTATATATCCGGAAACAAAAAAACAAACAAACGTACACGGCTGAAAATGGTTTTATTGTTTTTCAAAGTATTCCCCTTGATGATCTATGCACTTTTGCATTCGCGTGAACCAATTTTTAAAGCACTTCTGCCACTCCGCCTGAGGTACCTCCATAACGTGTTGTTTGAATGCGTCGACAGCATCTTCAGCGGTCGAAAATCGTTGACCGCGTAATTTATTCTTTATATTTGGAAATAAATAAAAATCGTTGGGTGCCAAGTCAGGGCTGTACGGCGGATGACCCGTTAATTCCACATTTTGACCCTCCAAAAATAGAGTTGTTTCGCGTGACGTATGACAGCTGGCATTGACATGATGAAGAATGATTCTTCGTCGCTGGTTAGTTTTACGAATTTGTTCAAATACTTCCGGTAAGCAAATGGTCGTGTACCACTCTGAATTAACCGTTCTACGGTTTTCTAGTGGCACTGTAGCTACATGGCCATTAATACCGAAGAAGCAGGCCACCATTTGTTTCAATGTACTTTTTGCACGAGTAACTTTCGTAGGGTTCGGCTCATTTTGAAACACCCATACCGTTGATTGTTGCTTCGTTTCGGGATCGTATGCATAGATCCAGGATTCGTCACCTGTATAGATGTTATAAACGGCTTTTGAGTCACCACGGTTATATTTTTTTAACATTTTATTGCACCATTCGACGCGAGCATTTTTTTGCTCTTTTGTTAAGTTGTGGGGTATCCAACGCGAACAAATTTTTTTTACAGCCAAATAATTATGTAATATGCTATTAATGCTGGTCATAGAAATACCCAGAGTCGCCTCTATCTCGCGGTACGTAACATGTCGGTCGTCCATTATAAGTTTTCGCACAGCCTCGATATTTTGTTGTACAACGACCGATTTCGGGCGACCTGCCTTAACTTCGTCCGTAAGCATACTACGTCCACGATTGAACTCACTAAACCAGTGATACACAGTAGTTTTAGATGGGGCTTCATCACCAAAAGTTGAAGTTAGTTGATCTATGCACTGTTGTTGCGTTAAACCACGCCGAAAATCATAATAAATCATAGCACGAATATTTTCACGAGTGAGTTCCATTCTTGCTGCGAGATGACATTTAAAACCCGTCAAAAACAAAACGCGAGCGTTAATAAGAAAGAAAAAATATACCGGCTAGTACTTAAAAAAGTTCAAATTTTACCATGGAGGTCAAATATGCTATTTAAGAAGATTGTAATCCCGGTTTCCGGATATATAAATAGCAGCCCTCGTACTATACTCTATGTCTTTAGGTATTTAAATAAAAGTAAACAAACAATTTTTACATTTTCGGGTAGTTATAACTTTTATTGGTTAACCAATCAAATACAAAACTGCCTGGATCTGTCACTTAACGACCTGGCTTTAACCAATATTATTTGATCGTGTAATGTTTTCATGTTTTCATTCATTTACTTTTATTGAAATACCTAAAGATACAGAGTATAGTATACCCGTAAACTCTATTTGTCAAAACCAATATTTAATTAACAAACACACTTATAATAACGTTGGAATCTTCATCTTTACAGAGACACACACCAGCTCGACTTGCCGCCGTTCGGCAAATACGCTACTGGCATATTCTTCCTCGACAAGCTTCACCACCAGGACATAGAGAAGAAGTTCACTGAGCTTGCCGAGAGCCTCGGCCTCCAGGTCCTGTGCTGGAGGACTGTGCCCACAAACAACTCGACTATCGGTTAGTGGTGTACTTTATTTTTATTACATGATAGAAAAGTTAAAGACGGAAGCTCACCTTAGTAACGCACGTTTTTTTTTTTTGTGTTGAAATGAAGATCGTCAGTCTTAGAGCAGAAGCAGAGTGTACAAACTTGCACGTTAAACGGGCAAACAAGTCACGATTCGTTCTGTGAAAATTGATTTGTTTTGAGGAAGTTTAGTTAATTGTTCTCACTACACGCGTTGCATACGTCGCGAGCTTCCGTCTTTAATGTTTCATATTTTGTCAAGATTGTTGTGAAATTTTAGTTATGGTCGTTTGGAAAGAATCGTTTGAAGGAATGTCTTAATTCGTGTATTGGAGGGTGTATTCGTGAAAAATAACCATAACCTAACTATTATACAGACTTGAGCAGCAAAAAAATCCAAATTCGCATCGATACATCGTTTTGATGTACATTTAGATTTTTTGGCTGCGAGTCAGTATTTTTGATATGCGTAATAATAATATTTCCCTGTTTTTATTAAGTAACTATGTTATCGTTGAGTAAACATTTTATTGAGCGGTATTAAACCTATTCAGGATGTTGAAGTTTGTGCTCGACGCAATATAACAATGCATAATTTATTTCTTTTTAAAGATACCCTTGATTATGTCATCTGAGCGGCCTTCATTTACTACAGCTACTAATAAAAACTACTAACATAAAAATGTATTGAGAAAGAACATGGCTAGTCTGAATACCATTTTGAACAGTCGTGTTCTTTAAATTTAGAGTACAAAAGTTAACTTTAAATAGATATTTAGACTCTAGCCATTGAGCAACAATGTCAAAGAGTACAGTCTCAAACAACATTTACTGAAAATATGACTCGTGAAAATTTGTAACCGACCAGTCTTATAAATACCGTAGTAGGACTGTCAAAGAAAGTACCGCACGAGTCGTTCTTGCGGTACTACTGTGGGGCCATTTTTTTGGGCTAATTGTGTATCCCTAGTATCATTTGATCGGTGACTCTAAAAAAAAATATTATTAGCAGAAAATATTAGCAAAAATCCGTGACAAAACACTATGACTAAAATGAAACTTTCTAATAAAAGTGAGACGGTTATGTTCTTTCCGTGTACATACCGGTTTATTAACGTTATCTCTTCCATATACGTTTAAAGACATTCTTCCTTGCTAATTAAAAAAAAACACAACTTTTGCTGCAAATATAGCAAAAAAAACACATGATATGTAAATGTTTCATTCGATTCATTGCTTTTATACTAAGTTATTAGACTTTGAAACGCATGTTATTAAAATTGTGAACAAGTCAGATTCATTTGGCTGATGTCCTATGGTGTCTCACATTTTATTTCTGTTGGGAGTACCTTTGATTAGCCAAACGATCCCGGTTAATAGTGAAAAGAACAGCGCAAGTGCTTTAATTTTTGTTGTAAACTTATAATAATTAAATATTTTCTATAACTATTTTTATCTGTAATACCTATACTGAAATAAGCATCATTTTCAGAAACATGTTCGCTTAACATATTTTTTTGCTAACATTCATATTCCTTATTTACTAATCAATAGTACTCCCCCTAGTTGCCTTGTATTATGGAACCTCCCCCTAACATGGCGTCTTATAGAACAGGTGTTGCGATTATTTTGCGATCATTTCAGGTCGTACCGTACCGTAGTAAACACGGGTACTGCTGACGGGTCATGCGTTGCTTGACCATCTGGTTTGTTACGTTTTAACATTACACTTTATCACTGTGACGATATGCGCCTTCGGTACATTCCACGGAATCGTTTACCGCGTGTCCCGTACAAATGAGATTTAAGAAGCTAACTCCTTGTGTGTGCGTTTATGAAAATGGTCACAGCTGTCAGAATAATATTTTTCGATTTATAATATAATACAGTAAAACTACAATAGACCACAAACAGGCGTTTGTATGGGCCCATTGGGACCGATCCATGGAATGCTCCTATTAATAAGTAAAGTTGCGATTAACTTGTGTTATGTGACATTGCAGTTTTGCTACTTATCGCTTTATGCGATACACTTGAGCGATTTCTAAACTATTGCAATGCAATATTCGACGTATTACGTCACGGTTTTATAGTGTGTACGTATTTTGTGAACATAACGTACTTGTTTGAGTTCATTTTGCTATATTCATGATTACATGACGAAATATTTTTTGACATATTGATTTTGTAAATGATAATGTTACCATTATTACCTTTGATTTCGGCAACACCATCAATTATATATTTTTTAAAGTTCTAATGTTTAAAAATTGTACGGTAAGGAAAGGTACAACCATAACGAAACTTTAGTATTAAATTTACCGATTCCTGTAATTTTTCTACTATAATTTAATGATAACTTTACTTATACCATTAATTACATTTCTCTGGGAAATATGTTATAATCGATGTTGTCGCCATCAATACTTAAAATAGAATACCCCATTATCTTTTATGAATGTATTAAGACTTTGTATTGCTCGACTGGTGAATGACGTATGCCTATCGCGGTTTACCACACTATTGTTGATATGCAATAGCAATAAACTGTGTAGTTGGTTTTGCTTTATCATATAATTCATATAATACAGCTAGGTCAGCTAGGTACTTAATTTTCATACAAGGAATAAACAAAACACCAAGTCGCACGATACAAACTTAATTTTTGTAATGGACTATTAATTATTACATTGCTGTGATTCATTAATAAACCTTGGGCTTAAACAAGTTTCTTAATGAATCTATTTGATTCAGATATTAGTAACACGTTAATATTTAAAATATTTGAATTTTCATAAATGTAGTGGTACCAATGCAATAGTACCATATCCATCAAAGTAAGCTTCGAAAACAATTTATTACTAAGCCCGAAAGTACTTGTAGCGTCTTTAAAGTTAAACCATTCATGTCAAAATAGAATCGCATCGAAGTGAATGTAACTGTAAGTTCAGTATCGTATAGTCCAGTTTCCTACAACCAGAGGTAAAATTAGTAATGGCCCATTTTGACTGGCTTTCAGGTCAGGTGGCCCGTAACTCGGAGCCATTTATGCGACAAGTGTTTGTTACCGGCGATATCGAAGACGAGACTCAACTCGCCAGGCAGGTAAGATCTTACCATGCGGAGAACATTACGGCTAAAATATAACAAAGAGTATGAATTCGTAATAAGCCATTACGAATTCAAACTCGATTATTTAAATTTAGAAGGATTAGGCAAGGAACTCTTGGAGGATTTTTTTCAGATCACCGTGTCCTGAGGCCGGCCGGACCGGGGACAGTCTACATGCGAACGTAAATTTACACACCCTATAGCTTTCCCTTGTCAAGTTTGTGACGGACCTGTTCGGAATTGTTCGTGTGTGTTCGCAGATCTTCGTGCTTCGCAAGCGCGCGTCGCATGAACTTGGAGTGCCTGGCGCGAGGTTCTATATATGCAGCTTGTCATTGAGGACTGTCGTCTACAAGGGGCTGCTGACTTCCAACCAACTATGGGTACGTTAGACTTGTCATCCTTGGGACAGAAATATCGCCTGATTCTAAAAGTAAATGTCCTACATATCTCTTGTGTATTGTAGGAGTACTTCAAGGATCTGACGAACCCCGCGTTCACGACATACTTGGCGTTGGTGCACACCCGATTCTCGACCAACACCTTCCCCAGTTGGGAGCGAGCCCATCCTCTGAGGTTGGTATTTTTTTTATGACTTCCTTATATCCTATGAATGTAAAAAACTTCTTCTTTACTTAAAGACTTACTTCGTTATTCGAGCGTTTGTTTCGAGTCGCTATCTTTGTAGGATTGATAGCCGTTTTTGAGGGCCATTCCATCTAGCTGATATCCATCTGGTGAAAAATACGGCCTCTATCAAATAACTAAAACAGTTGCCAATATCTGCAGCTAATTTTTGAAATATGTGCTTGTCTGTTGTAGTTAGGGAGAAAATCTCAAATAATGGGCCCAAATACCTTGCTATAAGTTCTTTCTCTGTTTTAGGGTCCTCGCCCACAATGGAGAAATCAATACGCTGCGTGGCAACGTAAACTTAATGAAGGCTCGCGAGGGAGTGATGAAAAGCGATGTATTTGGAGATGGTACGCTTTCATCCATAATCCTAAAGACCTTATATACATCTTGTCAGGTGATAGCAGCAGTTTGTAAGGCGCAAAAAGCGTTTGTTTGAAAGATAACTTCTCTTCCGGAACTTCAATGATGTTTAAACTTCAACTCATTACTAACAAGATTATACTGTCACCAAAGGCGATAGTGGCCCTGCAAGTGGTGGTAGTAGCACCTCTTTCAGCGCCACTATTTTCACATCACTACTATTATCTTTAGTATTTAACCTGTTCTAACATTATATGCAATATTTTCCTTTACAGACCTCAAAAAACTCTACCCAGTCGTAGAACCCAATCTCTCCGACTCCGGATCTGCCGATTGCGTCCTCGAATTCCTCCTACACTGCGGAAACCGATCGCTACCCGAAGCGGTCATGACCATGGTTCCAGAAGCGTGGCAGAATGACCCTACGATGCCTAAGGAGAAGAGGGATTATTACCAGTGGGCATCTTGTGCTATGGAGCCGTGGGACGGACCGGCTCTAGTATCTTTCACCGATGGACGCTACATTGGTAAGTAAAATAATGTTGGTGTAGCTGAGCTGCTCTTGGACCGTTGTAGCCGCTGCTCGAAGCCGTCATGACCATGGTGCCAGAAGCATGGCAGAACCACCCTACCATGCCTAAGCAGAACTACTATCCTGTGCTATGGAGCCTTGTGATGAACCCGCGCCAGATCCAATCACTAACAGACGCTAGTGAAAGAACAATTGATGATGATGCCACGGGGTCGTTATCCCGAAAATTAAGGAGAAGAAGGACCACACCACTTGCTTAACCAATATAATACGCCGTTCACGCTCATGCTCCTCACTCTGCCAGTCGTCGAGCTTAGCGGAGTTTCTTGCTGGAGTCTTCTCTGCAAAGCAAGGAGTGACGAACCACCGACAAAACTCCCATCAGTTTGACTACCCCCCACTCACTCAAATGAGATTGAACTCGCTTCAACTGATCTCGCTGGAAGCGCAAGCAGTAATCCAGTGTAGCAAACCTATCACGTCTGGTCGCTGAAATCTGGAAGGAGTCTGATCCTGGATTTTCCCCCGGTTACCATCCCACCAAACAGTCCGCTCGCTTTATCGCTCCAGTAGCATAAAGCCCAAATCACTTCAAAAAAAAGAATGGTCATGCTCCTGCCGCAGCCGCGGAACAATTAACGGTAGTCAATGTTTCCACTTTACTCAAGTTTCCACTTTACTTCTGCGCATTTGATCACGGGTGTACTGATTGTAACTAAAAAAAAAATATTGTAAAACAATTAAAAAATACTATTAATTTTTATTTCAGGTGCGATTTTGGACAGGAATGGATTGCGACCTTCTCGCTTCTACGTGACCAGTGAGAACATACTGATTATGGCATCTGAAGTCGGAGTGTACGATGTTGACCCGGAGAAAGTAACTCATAAGGTAATCGAAAATTATCTCTACTCTAAGGTTACAAACATCGAGCATATTAGATCCACCTATAGAAAGCTGCAGTTCCTTTTTTCTAGGAGATATTCTTTTATCAATTGTTAAATGCAGTCCCGGTGTAAATGTTTTAAACCAATGAGCTTGGAAGGTTGTATATGTAGTGTTTTTTTTTCAAAAGTGTGGATTTATACTTCGATTTCATTTTATTTCAGAGCCGATTGAAGCCCGGTCGTATGTTGTTAGTAGACACGCATGAGAAGAAAATAATCCAAGACGTCGAACTGAAGATGGAAATTGCTTCCAGTCGTCCACACTCCGAGTGGCTTAATGAACAGGTGACACTTTCTCCATATGTAGTAATAAAAGGCACATAATAAAAACCTAAACCAAAACCTAATGTGCTGTAAGTAAAAGCGCTAGCAACGTATTTGTCAAGTCTGGACGCATTCTTTCAAACAAATGCGCGGAGTCACGGAGGCAACAGATTTTGTGAAGCAAAGTGTAGTTAGAATATTTTAAGATCTTCGAATGTCAAGGATAGCTCTAGTGACATTTGGAAATGATTAAAAAATTACTGTAAACGTGGCTTTGGCACAGTTAATGTGAACCTTACTGCAACGAAAAAAGATCTACAATGAGCAATCAGTTCTGTTATGAAAACCCGGTAATAAGTCTTATTTGACCGCTGCTAATGCATTCTCTTGCATCACTTTTCAGTTTTCATCGTAATGCTTTTTTTCACTCGTTTCATGCCGGATACATTGTCTAATAATATGGCATGTGATTCGTGCGCATATAGGTTTGGCCAATGCTGCCGCGCTTTTGACAACAACAGTACCTAACAAAACAACATTTGAAAAATCATTTAATTCCTCACCTTTTTTATGGGTCAATTCATATAATTTAATGATTTCTCGAATGATGTATTGTTATTGCGAATGTAGCTGGCACGGCAGTAGGCCTAAATGTGTATGTAAAATGGTGTCGCCTTTCATATTAACAATTTGGGAGCTTCATAAATTACATCGTTTTATGGTTAACATTATATTATAAATATATATATATATATATATGTTGCACCTCCTGCTACATAATTGATATACTGTTTTATACAATTGATTTTCTATTTTAATACAAATGCAATAATGTCTGCAATGATTGTCTATATTGATGGCACTCCCCTTAATTGGTTCTTAAAATATATATAGCTTTTATTATTATTTTTGGATAAGGTAGAAAATCTATCATCACAAGTATCGTCACCAATCATCGTTTGCTTTGTTCTGTGGTAAAATAAAACATTGCATCTGAAACATCATCATCATTAAACATCATCATTAAAATTGGGTAACATGTTTTCTGTTCTCTGTGCTGCTCATTGGCGATGGGATTATATTTAAAATATATATCAGATGGTGAGTTCTTGGTGTTGGACGTTAGCTTGGGTGTCGATATTGCTTTTTTCTAAAACATGACGTTCGCGCTACGCGCATGAAAATTTTAGGGTTTCCGTTGTAAAGTTTTTGGTGTCTTATTGCTGTTGTAAACTCGTCGGCTTATGTGTTTTGATTTGTTAGCTGTAAGTTTTTTAGTAGGTAGGTAAAAATAATTTGAAATATATTAAAAAGTTAGACTTAAGTACTTTTACCAGAGACGAGAAAATAAAGAAAAATGCTACGTTTTTGTGAAGAAAAAAGTACATTATGAAGTGTTTCACTTGTAACTCACTATCTAGTAAGACGCTTTCTTTCATCATTTTCTTCAGTTATTCGTCTCTGGTAATAGCCATTTACGTGTGCTGAATAATTAAAATCATATGTCGTATAACTTCAGATAACGCTCGAAGACATCCACAAATCGGTAGCGGCCGAGGCGGTATCCAACGGAGCCAGTGACGTCATCACGGGCCTCACCGACCGCCGCCTCAGCCTGTACGGCTACACCATCGAGACCATCAACATGTTGCTTCTACCCATGCTGCAGAACAAGTGAGTACATTGTGTATGCAGAACAATAGAGGACGTGTACAAGTCGGGGTTGCCGTGTCGGTATCCAATGGGGTAAGTGACGTAATCACGGGCCTCTCCTACCGCCGCGTCAGCCTGTACGGTTACACAATCGAGGCCATCAACTTGCTGCTGCTGCCCATGCTGCAGAAGAAGTGAGTACATTGTGTATGCAGGACGCAGAGGACGCTAGAGAACATGCACGAGGCGGAATGGCCGAGTCGGTGTTCAACGCAACCTAATTGTTATGAGCAGTAGATGAGTGATAAAAGAAAATGCAGTCTGTGATAAGATTGATAAGAGGCAAGCTCTTATCAATCTTATCACAGACTGCATTTTCTGCACTTGTACGCGAGAATTGACAATATTATATTGATTTTACAGGAAAGAAGCTCTCGGCAGTATGGGCAATGACGCTCCTCTTGCCTGCTTGTCTCAGTTCCAACCACTACCGTACGAGTACTTCAAACAGTTGTTCGCTCAAGTCACCAACCCGCCTATTGATCCCTTCAGGTAAAATTTTGTAATATATTTTAATAGTAAATTAAAGATAAAAGTGTGATTTGTGATTTTGTTTATAGTAAAAAATAAATGCTTTGCAACTGTTTCTTTTCTTTGTGTTTGTTACTTTAATATTTAACATTTTAATACAATTTTATGTTCAGGGAGAAGATTGTAATGTCCCTGCTGTGCCCCATTGGCCCTGTGGCCAATATCCTGTCCCCGAGTGCAGCGTTCACGCACCGCCTGTTTCTACCGCAGCCCATACTGTCGCTGCCCGACCTCTATGCGCTCAAGCATAGCACGCACCGCGGCTGGAAGGTGAATACTGTAGTTAATGTCCCTGCTGTGTCCCATTGGTCCTGTGGCCCCGTGTCTCACATGTATCTGATTTCTACGCCATCAAGCATCCTGCTGGAAGGTGAATATTAGATAATGTCCCTGCTGAGTCCCATCGGTGTCCTGCCTTTTCGCCGAAAATTGTATTGCCGAATTTCACTTGCCAACCAACTTTTCGCAGACGTTTCATTTGGCCGAATAACTTTTACTAAATAATTATTTCGCAACCATTTCATGGTTCCCCAACCCCATAGTTGGGAAATGAAAATTACCTACTAGGTTGGGTTAGGTTAGGTTGGATTATAAACTTCTGCCAAATGATATTTCGGAGAAAAGTTGGTTGGCAAGTGAAATTTGGCAATACAATTGTCGGCGAAAATACCCTAGACCGAGTCCCATCACTTGGCCGATGTACTGTCACTGCCCGACCTCTAGGCGCACAAGCATACCAGGCACCGCGGCTGGATGGTATCGTACATATGTATGATGCCTCATAGTTCCCATCGGCCCCGTGTCTCGCATAATGTATCTGATGTGTACGTCATCAAGTTCGAGGCTGATATAAATGGGTTTTCTCAAACATGCATTGAAATATTCTCTTTACGTTCCTTATAATAGACTCGGAAGTATCCTTTTTCGGGCGCAGCATGTCGAGGCGGCCTGAAATGGGATTTCATACAACTTTTCAGGCCTAGGCCTGCAAAGTAACTTTTTTTTTCTTTCAACGTCCAACCTCATTCAGACAGCGTCAAAGATGGCGGCAGGTTTTATGAACAGCTGATTTTAACTTTTTAATTTTTACTTCATGGTCGCTTTTTAGATTGAATAAAACATTGTCCTTTTGGTTTTTTATTTTATTTTATTTCATCGCATGTTTGAGAAAAGCACTATACATGCCTCGGCGTGAAAACGGATTAACGGCCTCGTATCTCTATCCACTACTTGGCCGGAAATCCGTGTTTTCCCGGCCTCTGATGTAATGTACTATATCTTTCAGACGAAAGTAATCGACTGCACGTTCGACTACCGGCTCGGCGCGACGGCGCTGGAGCCGGCGCTGACGGAGATCGCGGCGCAGGCCGAGGCGGCGGCGCGCGCCGGCCACCAGCTGCTCGTGCTGTCCGACCGCGCCGCCGGGCCCGAGCGCGTGCCCGTCAGCTCGCTGCTGGCTCTAGGTCAGTTATACTACACTACCGAAGATACGAGTACCTTCATTCAACCCAGAAATAGTAGATTGTTTGACAAGGGTCTAAAGTAGGCCATATTACCACGAGGTGGTATCCCGAACGAAATGAGGGAAAATTGTTCGAGTGGTAATATGGCTTTTGGACCAGAGTAATGCATACTATTTTTCATTTCGATTGCGAGAAGATAAGATATAAAAACTTTTTACAAAAAAAAGATAAACCGACTTCAAAAAGTATAAAATAAATTATTATATTATTTATATGCGTTACAAACTGATATGTTTGAAGTCGGTGCCAAGCCAAAAAGTTACAATACCGGTCAAATCAGCTTCAAGTCTGAAAATCACAAAACAGTTAATATGAACGAGGCGTATTTGGTCAGTGAATTGTTCTTCATACTATAGAACTATTCTAATACGGTATTGACTGCACGTAGGTTCTCATTCAAGTACAGAAAGAAAGTATAATCATGCGTCTTATGATGTTTCTTAATAAACTTTTTTACTAGTTTCGGACTAAACATATCTCGAACGGAGCCCGTGCATCGGTTTGAATTATTTCTCCTACTTCATTTAAGGTGTAATATCGAAGTGTAAAGGAATTCAATGGCTAGATTGATCTTTCTATACTCAGACATACCGGGTGTGTGGGACCCACCTTTTCAGTAGAAAAAGGCGCGATAATTCAAATTTTGGATGGAAGGTCAACCAATCAATACATGTTTTTTTTTATTTGCCGTCTTTTTCTGATTATTGACAAAGTAGACGTGTATCAGAATATATAGACATGGGTATCACATTTCATCAAAATTGGATTAGTGGTTTAGACGTGAAAATGTAACAGATAGATTCACATTCACCTTTGCAATGTAAATAGGTATCGATATGTTTTGTGATTTTCAGACTTGAAGCTGATTTGACCGGTATTGTAACTTTTTGGCTTGGCACCGACTTCAAACATATCAGTTTGTAACGCATATAAATAATAT
This sequence comes from Pammene aurita, assembly GCA_947086415.1. Lineage (NCBI taxonomy): Eukaryota > Metazoa > Arthropoda > Insecta > Lepidoptera > Tortricidae > Pammene > Pammene aurita. Next base: position 22,993,912 of record OX352297.1, read on the forward strand.
AATAATTTATTTTATACTTTTTGAAGTCGGATTATCTTTTTTTTGTAAAAAGTTTTTATTTTTCCATTTTTAGTGGTTATATAATTATCATAATCGGACAACGGATCTCGCAATAATCGGTTGCTCGATGTAAGGAAAGTTCCACATATCATATGTGGTCTCCATCATAAGGTCCACTCCATCAAATTAGTGGTTTTCGAGAGGAAATGCTTGAGTTGCTTAAAAAAACAACCAAATCACCATACATGTGCCTTTAAAAATTGAGGAGATCCCTCAATTCCTCATGGATCCCATCATCAGAACAGCACCAGATTAATGTGGAACTATCTTAGAGGTAGTTCCTTTCAAACAAAAAATAATTCCTCAAATCGGACCACGGGTGTCGGAGTAATCGCTGAACATAAAAAAAATCATCATCATTATCATCAAAACAACCATCATCATGAATTCCACATCATCAAATTGGTGGTTGCTTAAGAAAACACCCAAATCACCATACATATGCCGTTATAAATTGAGGAGTTCCCTCATTTCCTCATAGATCCCATCATCAGAACAGCACCAGATTAATAATCGGACCACCTTGGAAGTAGACCCCTTCAAACAAAAAAGAATTATTAAAATCGGACTACGCGTCTCGGAGTAATCGGTGAACATACATAAAAAAAAAGCCCAAACCGAATACAGACCTCCTCCTTCTATGAAATTGAAGTCGGTTAATAATGTACAGTCAAATACAAAGAGATGTATCCACTTTTTCACCTTATTGCGTTGTAATATGGTCCAAAAGTGGATACATCTCCTTGTAGTCGACTGTACCACCCCCCGCGTTTAGGACGCATATAAAATAATATAGTCGTAATAGGTACATAGGCTGCTATTTATATATCCGGAAACCGGGATTACAATCTTCTTAAATAGCATATTTGACCTCCATGGTAAAATTTGAACTTTTTTAAGTACTGGCCGGTATATTTTTTCTTTCTTATTAACGCTCGTGTTTTGTTTTTGACGGGTTTTAAATGTCATCTCGCAGCAAGAATGGAACTCACTCGTGAAAATATTCGTGCTATGATTTATTATGATTTTCGGCGTGGTTTAACGCAACAACAGTGCATAGATCAACTAACTTCAACTTTTGGTGATGAAGCCCCATCTAAAACTACTGTGTATCACTGGTTTAGTGAGTTCAATCGTGGACGTAGTATGCTTACGGACGAAGTTAAGGCAGGTCGCCCGAAATCGGTCGTTGTACAACAAAATATCGAGGCTGTGCGAAAACTTATAATGGACGACCGACATGTTACGTACTGCGAGATAGAGGCGACTCTGGGTATTTCTATGACCAGCATTAATAGCATATTACATAATTATTTGGCTGTAAAAAAAATTTGTTCGCGTTGGATACCCCACAACTTAACAAAAGAGCAAAAAGATGCTCGCGTCGAATGGTGCAATAAAATGTTAAAAAAATATAACCGTGGTGACTCAAAAGCCGTTTATAACATCTATACAGGTGACGAATCCTGGATCTATGCATACGATCCCGAAACGAAGCAACAATCAACGGTATGGGTGTTTCAAAATGAGCCGAACCCTACGAAAGTTACTCGTGCAAAAAGTACATTGAAACAAATGGTGGCCTGCTTCTTCGGTATTAATGGCCATGTAGCTACAGTGCCACTAGAAAAGCGTAGAACGGTTAATTCAGAGTGGTACACGACCATTTGCTTACCGGAAGTATTTGAACAAATTCGTAAAACTAACCAGCGACGAAGAATCATTCTTCATCATGACAATGCCAGCTGTCATACGTCACGCGAAACAACTCTATTTTTGGAGGGTCAAAATGTGGAATTAACGGGTCATCCGCCGTACAGCCCTGACTTGGCACCCAACGATTTTTATTTATTTCCAAATATAAAGAATAAATTACGCGGTCAACGATTTTCGACCGCTGAAGATGCTGTCGACGCATTCAAACAACACGTTATGGAGGTACCTCAGGCGGAGTGGCAGAAGTGCTTTAAAAATTGGTTCACGCGAATGCAAAAGTGCATAGATCATCAAGGGGAATACTTTGAAAAACAATAAAACCATTTTCAGCCGTGTACGTTTGTTTGTTTTTTTGTTTCCGGATATATAAGTAGCAACCAGAGGCGGCTCGCCCTAAGGAGCGCTGGTGCAGTGAACTCCCATAAATAATTATACTTAATAAAATTATACTAATTAAACTCATTATTAATATTACAAAAACTACTGTACCAATACCAATAATATAATTACATTTACACATTACAAGATCGCCCATCATCCCATCACCTGTATCATTTCATTTCATAGGTAACGCGCGAAGCGGAGCGCTCACGATTGCGCTCCAATGAAACAAGATTCAGTACATTTTCTAATACGAAATCCAATAAGAGTGATAGAGAAATTTCGCCACAGTCCTGCGCGTGAAACAAAAGATTTTCTATGACAAAATAGCCAAATTCGGAGCGCCGCTCACGCGATGTTGCCGGGTTAATTTACCGCGCGCGGCCGCACGACAGCGCGCGACGTTGCCACTCCTATATAAACAAACACTAGTCAACTTAAAAGCATGCGCGCGAATGCGAATTCGGGAATTTTCTAATTAATAATCATTCAATACGTGTTGAAATAACCTTTACTTATCAGTTATTACTTGTGAGTGTAAAAATGGACAATTATAATGTGGTGTTCATTAAAAAGTGTGAAAAAAACGTTACAATTCGGCTTGAATTGAAGGCAAAGGGACCGCCACGGCCTGAACTTGACTTTACGCAAAAATGTACGACGAAAACCAAAACATATACGCGTGTGTTTAAATCCAAACAATATGTGTAAACACCGCGGTTGTGTGGTTGTGACGAGAGTAACAAACTATTTTGTTTTCCGTGTCTTTCAAAAAAGTTATAGATATTTTTGCACACCCAAAAGACAGACGTATGTATTTCCTCTATAAGTATTTTTTTTAAATATTTTGTGCTGCTAACGCTATATAAGTATTTTCATTGTTTTATTTCAAGTGAACACCCATACAATTTTGTCACGAGCCGCCTCTGGTAGCAACTCGTCTAGTCTGATTGAGGTGGAAATCAAAACCCGAGGGTGCGCGGTGCAGTCGGTCAGCGATGCAGATGTAGTCGGTGTGAAGGCTGAGGTGAAGAGTTATATGTGCCACACGAGATTGACGTTATTAACTTTGCACCTGGTGCCTTAAACGCCCTCGCTACGCTCAGGCTTATAAATTAGTAGAATCTTTTGCTACGCTTTCTCGGGATCTCAATCAGCTCTTTCGACATAAACTAAATTTGCTTCCTTCTTTCACACAATGTTTACCCAATTCAAATAGCTATTTATGGAAGGGACTCCACATGTCATCTGCGGTTTTCATTATCGGGTCCTCTCCATCTAATTCGTAGTTCTCGAGAGGAAACACTCGAGTTGCTTAAAAATACACTCAAATCACCATACATGAGCCTTTTAAAATTGAAGAGTTCCCTCAATCCCTCATGGATTCCCATCATCAGGTCCAACCAAATTAGTCCGCTACTTTCGAGGTAACTCTTTATAAACAATAAAAATATTACTCAAATCGGACAACGGGTCTCGGAATAATCGGTATAGACGTATAAGAAAAAGTTCATAATACACCCGCTTAAACTAAGGAAAGTTCCACATGTCATGGCAATCAAAACCCGAGGGTGCGCGGTGCAGTCGGTCAGCGATGCAGATGTAGTCGGTGTGAAGGCTGAGGTGAAGAGTTATGTGCCACACGAGATTGACGTTATTAACTTTGCACCTCGTGCCTTAAACGCCCTCGCTACGCTCAGGCTTATAAATTAGTAGAATCTTTTGCTACGCTTTCTCGGGATCTCAATCAGCTCTTTCGACATAAACTAAATTTGCTTCCTTCTTTCACACAATGTTTACCCAATTCAAATAGCTATTTATGGAAGGGACTCCACATGTCATCTGCGGTTTTCATTATCGGGTCCTCTCCATCTAATTGGTAGTTCTCGAGAGGAAACACTCGAGTTGCTTAAAAATACACTCAAATCACCATACATGAGCCTTTTAAAATTGAAGAGTTCCCTCAATCCCTCATGGATTCCCATCATCAGGTCCAACCAAATTAGTCCGCTACTTTCGAGGTAACTCTTTATAAACAATAAAAATATTACTCAAATCGGACAACGGGTCTCGGAATAATCGGTATAGACGTATAAGAAAAAGTTCATAATACACCCGCTTAAACTAAGGAAAGTTCCACATGTCACATGTGGTCTTTATCATTAGGTCCGTTCCATCAAATTGGTGGTTTTCGAGAGGAAATCCTTGAGTTGCTTAAGAAAACACTCAAATCGCCATACATGTGCCTTTAAAGATTGAGGAGTTCCCTCAATTCCTCGTGGATTCCATCATCAGAACAGCACCAGATTAATTTGGGACCACCTTGGAAGTATATCCTTTCAAACATGAAAAGAATTATTCAAATCGGACCACGGGTCTCGGAGTAATCGCTGAACATCCTACATTTAAAAAAATCATCATCATTATCATCAAAACAATCATCATTATCAGGTCCACTTCATCAAATTGGTGGTTTTCGAGAGAAAACTCTCGAGTTGCTTAAGAAAACACCCAAATCACCATACATGTGCCTTTAAAAATTGAGGAGTTCCCTCAATTCCTCATAGATCCCATCATCAGAACAGCACCAGATTAATATGGGACCACCTTGGAAGTATATCCTTTCAAACAAAAAAAGAATTATTCAAATCGGACCACGCGTCTCGGAGTAATCGGTGAACATACATTAAAAAAATAGCCCAAACTGAATACAGAACCTCCTCCTTCTATGAAATTGAAGTCGGTTAAAAAATACTTATTACTTACGCACAGTCAAGTGCAAAAATACGTATCGAAAAAATCGTTTCATAAATATGGTACTGCGCACTTATTACAACGGAATAAGATACTATGGGACATATTTTTGAGTAAGATGAGTACACCCATATTTTTACACTTGACTGCACAATAACTAAACTAAGGTGAAATTATGGTTTAACTTGACGGTCTTTTAATTTTTTTAACTACTTTGACATAGATACAAAATATAAACATCGCGAATAAATGCCACAGACGACGGTATAATTAGCTCTTTAAACAGTTTAAACACGCTTTAAACCGCTTCCAAAAAATTAAAATCTTTTTTAATGATTGTGAAGTAGGAACCAAAAATCACCTCATGTTTTGAGAAATAAATTGCGTTTCCTGATTGGTCGATTTTAACATTGCTGTATTCTGATTGGTCGATTTTAACATTGCTGTATTTTGTTTGGTTGATATTAAATCCAATGTTTTTTAAGGACTTAAATTATTTACACAATATACGCACCAAAAAAGTATCTAGCGTTCCGATTAACTCAGATATGTGTTGTGATTGGTGGATTTAATATGGTGCAGTGTTCCGATTGGTCAATTTAAAATGTTTTGTAATCATAAATATGTATACATATTAGCCCTAGAGGCTAAATGTACTACTTTAGTCCGCCTTGGTAAGCATAATATGAAACACTTTTTGAGCATGAGAAGTGAAAACTTACTTTCTGACTCACACGCTATTTCATACAATTTATGAATAAGGGGTTACAGGGTAACAGTTTTACGCGGTTATCACACTGGCACCGGAACCAGATTGGTAAACGAGACAGCGCTATACACATGCAGAGCGCTATTTCGCTCGCAGACCGTCACCGTATACGGAAACCGCAGCAGTGTGATAGCTGTCTTAAGGCTCCGCGGAGCGCAATGCTCGCGGAGCGCGTCGCGCCCGCATCACGCTCGCGACCCGCCAGCGCCGCGCTCACAACACGCGCGCATCACTCTCTCAAGGGGCAGTTATATATGTGGCCTATTTAATAAACCTACAAGTGATAATTTACAAGCGTCGGTCTCTTTCTAATATGAGACTTCCGCTTGTAAATTGTAACTTATAGCTTTATTAAATAGGCCAATGGTCGTCTTTGTCTGCCCGGGCGCGACGCGCTCTCATCGCACTCCGCTTTCGCCCCAGTCTGACGGAGCCTGTAGTCTTCGATTAACCTGTATCTTGCGTATGGCATCCTTTTCTATAGAAACTATATCTATATAAAACAATATCACAGAAGACAGCAGTGTCTTCTGTGATATGATACAGCTGCCATCAAATATATCGGCGCGACCAAGGTACTCAAAATATCTAAACACGCACTTTATCACCTTGACAGTAGAGGCGTTGTTCAGATATTTGTGTCTAACTTGGCCGCTCCGCTATACCTGATGCCTACTACAAAGACCGCAACAGCTGAATACTAAGGTGTTTGTGCATAATTTAGGCTATACGTCTGTTTTTGGTCTCATTGTTTTTAACACACACTCTCTGCATAACATTTATTTTTCTACTCCTGCATTATAATTTGTCATGAAGATGGGGGACAGGTGTATTCAAAACATATACTTTATAAACGTTGTCTATAATATTCCATAAGATGATCGCTAAACGATGTTCTTAGGGATTTTCATACAATATTATAACATTGCTGTGGGGGACGGACTCAATCCGCCTGGAGATTGAACTTACTGAATTGTATAGATAGAGTCATTTGTCGAACTCAATCCTTACCGGCTTGCCTATTTTGAGCACTCTTAGAAAAATTATTAAATACAATAGTGACATAATTAAGCTTTTCAATCTGTTACTATTGTATAAAATATTTACTATTATAAAACTCGGTGGCTCCCTATAAATTGTAAAATTCTATCACCAATACCACCATGTGTTTTTTTTTAGGTGCTGTGCACCACCACTTGATCGAGACCCGTATGCGTATGAAAGTGGGCATTATTGTGGAGACGGCCGAAGCAAAGGAAGTACACCACATGTGTGTCTTGTTGGGTAAGTAAATTATTACACAACTTTAATATATTTTGAACATTTTGCATAAAACGACACGATAAAAAAAAAACACGTAGCTATACCGGGTGACTGCTAATTCAAAGTATTCCTTCAAGGAGCTAATTCTAGAGTTAATTTGCAACAAATAAGTTCCCATTAACCGGGAGTCAAAAATAAATAGCAGTAATTACTTTAATTTAATCGATTTTTGATTTTCTAATTCCACTACTACGTAGATGGCGCTAGTATAGTAAAAACCATTTCTACATTTACAAATATATTTTACTTTTTTGTAGCGCTACAGCATTGTAACAGATCATTAGGTCAATTATAAATGTTATAATCCATTGTACTTACAAAAAAATACCGGCTAAAATGTGTTATCTCGTTTTCTTCAGGCTACGGGGCGGACGCGATCTGCCCATACCTGTCCTTTGAACTGGCCTTCGCTCTCCGAAACGACCACATCATCGACCCATCCATCACCGACGACAGCATCTACAATGCCTACCAGTCCGCCATCGAAACCGGCTTATCCAAAGTCATGGCTAAAATGGGCATTAGTACGCTGCAGTCGTATAAGGGTGCGCAGATCTTTGAGGCGGTTGGCCTGAATGAGGATGTTATTGATAAGTGCTTTAGAGGCACTCAGTCTAGAATTGGTAAGTGTACTACAAGACCTACAGTCATAACTCAACAAATATTTACCAGTCCGTCATCAAGTCATCACGACTGGCCAAAGGGGCCAGGCACTGCATAAAATCATGGCTAATGCTGGCAACATGGCTTCGCATATTCGCGTATTTGCTTTATTTGGCCAAAAACGAACATGTGAGGAGGTTTTTTTCGTCTATATTCACCATATTTGCTCCAATAAGCCAAACATGCAAATAAGCAAACACTATCCACCCGCTTGTCGGTTTTTGATCACACATCAAAGGATTCAAAGGACGCAAATAAGGCAAATATTTACCTTCTCCATCTACACATGGCTTGCTCAGTAGTGTGAGCGCAGGAAATATATCAAATACGATATTTCCTGTTAGCATCCCAAGTGTGGAAGTTGTGATGTTCGGACTTCATCCGAATATTTAGACAAACACGGCGAATACGCTACGCGAACACCGCAACGCCAAGTAAAGTGCCAGCGTAAGATATGCTTTAACTACGGTGCAGTAAAAAGGAATCAATATTGAATCGGACATTCTGGTTTGGGGGGGCCTTATTACAAACTTAATATTTGATTGGTGCGACATGAATAAATGTGACAAGCTAAATAAGAAACTGAGATTTATACTGTTTAGATTTGTAAACTTGGTACAATTATATGTGCCTTTAAGAATACATTTAATTACAGGTGGCGTAAACTTCGAAATACTGTCGAAGGAAATATTCGAAAGGCATGAATTGGCTTATGGTACTTCCACAGATGCTCTCGTTCTAAGGTAAGATTTTTCATAAATTCCCTTGATTGATAAATAAAATAAAAAAACATTTAATTTAGAAATTCCATCCCATCAAAAAAGGCCGCTGATTTACTTATTTTCCTGCAAGACCTGTTTTTTTTTAAGTGCAGATAATTACGTGTATTACGATATTGCTATGTTACGTGTGTCTTTTAAAAATATTATGGAGTTTATTATTTTGTTAAGGTAATTGTGACGTACAAAAGTCTTTAAAAACTGACCTACAACTCCTACAAGTCAAATCTTTTTGTTTAAACTAAGTTTATTATATATAGTCTGGCAAACCATTTCTGTCAGTAGAAACGCGCGGCAAATTCAAAATACGTACATGTGGCAACCCTTTCTGATGAGACACCGAATTTCATGACGAACATTTCAATTCACATTGAATTTGTTTCTAGTGTATTTTACTCTCTCATCTTAAGCGCGAGTGAGATAGAATTCCTACAACGTTCCCAATTAAATTTAAATTCATTTTTAAGCCATTTACCAATTGCCTCAACCAGATTATCTGTCGCAGTTGATGACAGATCAGACGAAATATATCCATCTCCTTTTTACACACCGTAAATGTCATCTAATGAAAGGGGCGGAAATACCACGTAAAATTAAAAACATAAAATTTGATCATCAGTGCTGCTTTTTTCACTGATTCTTAGTGTTGTCATCCTTTTGTTCGCTGTACATTGCTACTGCGTTCGTTGGCTGGCCAGACTATAACTGCCTTTTTACTATGTTATGAACGTGTTTTTCAGAAATCCCGGCCACTACCACTGGCGCGCGGGGGGCGAGAAGCACATCAACGACCCCATGTCCGTCGCCAACTTGCAGGAGGCCGTCGCCAACAAGAGCTCGTCGGCCTACGACAAGTTCAGGTTACCACTAAAATTTCACATACTTTTCACGTCACTGTTACTGTTAATGAAAGGCCAAATGAACTCGTTCAGCTATTGCTCATTTTCTTGCCTCTTCTAGTGGTATATGGATAATTTTCTAAATTTTAACTCAACTATCTCGTCCCTCTGTACTTTTAGTAGGGTGCTTGTCATTCCTGGTGCGCAACATGAGACTTTGTAACTTGCTTCAGACCGTTTAAAAAATAAACAGATTTACTCGTACATTGTGTATCTTTAATTTCTTTGCTACATTATTTAAGGATAAAGCAAAGAAAATTTTTCCGGTTACAAGCTTATGTATTGTGTACTAGCTGATCCCGCGGTTTCCGCCAAGTAAAAACTCCTTGAAATGTTGGTCCGGAGTATAAACTGTTACGATACAAAATTATGTGCTGTAGTTTTCTGTGTAGTTCGCAAACGAAGTGATTTTTCCTTGCGCGTTGATTGTATGTATGTATTTATTTATTTAAACTTTATTGCACAATAATACAAAGGGCGGACTTAATGCCAGAGGGCATTCTCTACCAGTCAACCATCAGGCCAAACAGATAAAAACAATAGTGCGGGGAATGGGTAGCAAACAGAAAACTAAAATCAAAAATGTATGTATATGTATACCATGTAACAGGGAGAGCACGCTGGAGTCGGTGCGCGCGTGCACGCTGCGCGGGCAGCTGGAGCTGGTGAGGCTGGACGAGCCCATCCCGCTGCGCGACGTGGAGCCCGCCTCGGAGATCGTCAAGCGCTTCGCTACAGGTCACTTTCACCTTTTCCTTGTGTATTTGTAGGTATAGTCCCGGGACCAGGGTTCGTAAACTCCCTAGCCTTGGTATTTACAAACCGCCTATATATTTTTATTTGTTTATTAAACAGTAATTACACAATATATTTAGTAACATAAATTTTCGCCGAACTGCACGACAGTTTGTTGGCAAACAGCAGCACTCAGCACACTTCCTTATCTACTGTGTAACAATTATAAAAGTAGTTTATCAACCTTAATATTATAAGTATGCTACGTTTGGCGGTGGACTTGAATAAAAACAAGGTTTAAAGACACTATATTTATTGCCACCGTAATCCACCGCAAGCACACAAGTAGGTCGTAGGGTTTGGGTACGAAAAAAGCCGGTCTGATTATTGCTCCGAGGCGTACAGTTGTTCCCACCACGCAAGTACTCCCCTGAAGAAGCCGGAACTGGTGCGGGTCAGGAGACGGGCACGCTGAGGGACGTCAGCGAGGGCCGCTCAGGAACATCTGCCTGGGTCTGGTCTTCAAAGTCTAGCCGTAACTAGGCACCCTGGAATTTATTTCCGTTGTGTAAATAAAACATTCACTATTTATCTCCGTTGACTGTACTCGGCACGGCATGAAGCATAAGCAGGAAGTAGTACTGCGTGATGATGATGATGAAGAAAGGTTGGTGATATGCGGATAGTACAATCAGACGGAGTTTACCAGGGTGCAGAAGTAAAAGAAAGAAAGAATAAAAGTGTTCGGAACAAAAGCGGTTAAGTCTTTTCGTTACAAGTATTATAACCTAATAATATGTAACTACAAGAATGTACTACAAAAACTTGTATTGTGTATGATACCCTCAGGCTACAGCTTATCTTCTATGAACAAGGGCAGCTCTGAGAGAATTCATTTCAAGAAATTATGAATGCTAAGTCGCGCTGCAAGTTTTAACTAAAAATACTATTTTACGGTGATTTTCGTAGACATAATAACGTATTGCGTGTTTACAGGTGCAATGTCATTCGGGTCTATATCGCTTGAGGCGCACACGACGCTCGCCATCGCCATGAACCGCATCGGCGGCAAGTCCAACACCGGCGAGGGCGGCGAGAACGCCGACCGCTACCTCAACCAGGTGAAACATTTAACGCGGCTTATTGGTCGCTTTTATACATCGCCGCGGACTCCAACGATATCGACACGATATAATAGTGGTAAACATAGCTAGAGGCGCACACGACGCTTGCCATTGCCATGAACCGCATCGGCGGCAAGTCCAACACCGGCGAGGGCGGCGAGAACGCCGACCGCTACCTAAACCAGGTGAAACATTTAACGCGGCTTATTGGTCGCTTTTATACATCGCCGCGGACTCCAACGATATCGACACGATATAATAGTGGTAAACATAGCTAGAGGCGCACACGACGCTTGCCATTGCCATGAATCGCATCGGCGGCAAGTCCAACACCGGCGAGGGCGGCGAAAACGCCAACCGCTACCTCAACCAGGTGAAACATTTAACGCGGCTTATTGGTCGCTTTCATACATCGCCGTGGACTTCAACGATATCGACACGATATAATAGTGGTAAACATAGCTAGAGGCGAACACGACGCTTGCCATTGCCATGAACCGCATCGGCGGCAAGTCCAACACCGGCGAGGGCGGCGAGAACGCCGACCGCTACCTCAACTAGGTGAAACATTTAACGCGGCTTATTGGTCGCTTTCATACATCGCCGTGGACTTCAACGATATCGACGCGATTAATGGTGTAGTAACCTCCGCAAACTCTACTACACTCTCTAGTGGCTCCAAAAAGTGATTTAATTTAATAATTTAATACCAATTAGTCACAGCGGCCACACCCCGGGCAACCACGGTAAGTGGGCTAAACCTAGAGAAGGGGACTATATCCACGAACACCTGTGGAGTAGTTTAACGGACGGTTCCCATTAATCAAAAGTCTGCGTCGATACCTACGTAAACCATTCCTATATCGATGTAGCAAGCTAATGCTGAAACCTTAAGGGCGCTCGTCAGAATCTACTTAGTGGCTTGCGGCCTTTCAGCTGCACCCCGCCCTCTGCCGATCGTACCGGTTTACCGGTCCATTGGGCCACAGAGGTAGGGACGAGTGAAGTGGACCTGCACCCGCGCAACTGCTAGTCCACTATAAATAAGTTCACGCGCAGATGACCTCAGCAATGCTATCTGGATCAGAGCTAATGAAGTCCTGCGGCGGTGGGGTTTAGGTAATGATGTACCGAGGCTTTAGTTGACACCCTGTACGTAGGCGGCCAGGAGAGAGTGGTCGGTTTGGCCTGGCCAGCCACATAAGAGCTCATAAAATAAATCCTTAATTGTTGGCGTCGCCGTCATCGAAATCGATGTGGAGGACTATATATAATGGTGTGCTCCGCATCGCTGAATAAGATTAACATTAGAAGATTTTGCAAACGCAGCAGCTTGATATTTCATATCCTTTGATCCCATGGGCGTAGCGTCCTCCAATGTAGCATTCCATTATAATATTATTGTTGTTTTCAGGACCCCGAGTTCAACAGGCGGTCAGCCATCAAGCAGGTGGCGTCAGGTCGCTTTGGCGTGACGGCGTCGTATCTGGCGCACGCCGACGACCTGCAGATCAAGATGGCGCAGGGCGCCAAGCCGGGCGAGGGCGGCGAGCTGCCGGGTAAGCGCTTGGTCGGGATAGATCAATGCTTTTTAACGCTACTTTAAGACAAGGGCATCAGGTACCTTGTAGGATATAAAAAAAAACAACGGGTTGCACTCCGGGAGTGCCGGCAGAAGTGTAAACTTGATATTAAGAATAGTTTATTTACTTTCGTCCTCCTTTTGACCAACTAACCTGTCAAATACGCCGGACGTAAACATAGTTCATAATTTCCGAACGCACCCCACACTGTCAAGTTGTCAACCACTAAAATATGTAATATAGCCGACCATTTGTCATTAAATTAACACTTTTAAATGCAAAATACGCGACAATCCGAATTTTGCCCATATATGTCTTCGATTCAAAACTTTAACTTTTTACGCTTTTTCATTTGAGTATAATTTCATTCGGGTCTACCGTACCCCTCGACGGAATTATTAATATAGATTTATTCGATCAGGAGTGCGATTTTTGAATCTCACTGGTGATATCAAAGTCACCGGTGACTAAAATTATCACCGATGACTATGTCACCATTTTCCAAAAGCCGTATTTTTACATACGTACATGCTGAAATTTTACAATGTCAAATTTACAATTTTACAAATTTTACCAATGGTTTCGTAAGCCGATAATATTTTTTAAATTTCGCATTAGACATCGCAAATGCTTGCTCGTGATGAATTATTTCTGCGACGCCTACCGCAGCTGGATTATGTTGACGGTGAGGAACGTCGTCGTCTTCGTCGCTGTCCGTCATCGCCATCATAATGTACTCCTCCAGGCATGCCATTTTTAGGGTTCCGTCGCCAGAATGGCAAAACGGAACCCTTATAGTTTCGTCATGTCCGTCTGTCCGTCCGTCCGTCCGTCCGTATGTCACAGCCATTTTACTCGGAAACTATAAGACGTATCTTAATAAAATTTAGACATAATGTGTATTTTGTATGCCGCTATTTAGTTATTGCTGAAAAAAATATTTTTAGGGGGGGGCGCTCTATACATGTAACTAAATTTCAAATTTTTTTTTACCAAATATCAACATGTTGCACATCAATCGATAGGTCTTTAAAGTTAACATTGAGGTTCTTTAAACAATTTGTGATTAAGTGAATATTTTCAGAAATAATCGCTTCGAAAGTCAAAAAAATAGCGTCCCCCCCTGTAACTTTTGAACTGTACGTCCAAAAATTATGAAAATATTTGAGAAGATGCGCTAAGAGATAATAACTCAAAAATGGCTTAACCGATAATGTTCAAAACCGAAAATTGTTTTGAACATTATCGGTTAAGCCATTTTTGAGTTATTTCCAAAAAAACTTCTTCAATAGGCATCAGATACGACCTTTAGGCATTAGTTTGGTTCTTATTCCATTGAAGCTACGGAACCCTCCATTATGCGTGGTCCGACACGCACTTGGCCGTTTTTTATATTTTCAATAAATCGTCGCAATCACAAATGTCACAATCGAGCCTCGCTGCTAATTCTTCCGAAAAACATACTTTGGCGTTTTTGTCAAAAACAATCGTATGGTGATTTCAATTACGAGTGGGTAGGGGCACTCGTAAATCGATATCATAGGTATGACAAATGTAAGTCACCGATGAGTTTCAAAAATATGAACTTTCGGATATCACTCACATCGGTGAGAATTAGTCACTTGGTGAGGTTCAAAAATCGCACTCCTGGTCACGTGTCCGTCTTACGAATTTTCAATCTGACGAATCTGACGTGACCTGACGCGAGTTTAATATTTTTCCCCATCACAAAAAGTGCACAGCGTCGCTAAAGAAGTTTTCACTTGAAAAATAAAATTGACCTACTTCTATTGGTTTAATAATAACCAAAGAGAACCTAGTAAGAAAGGCGCAGTGCCTCAATGCCGTTACCAGGATTCGAACCCGCGACCTCCTGCTTCGTAGGCGGGACTACCAACTAGGCTAAGAGGCATCTAATTTGTGGTACTTTCCCAGGCTACAAAGTGACCGAGGACATCGCCAAGACTCGCTGCTCAGTAGCCGGCGTGGGCCTGATCTCGCCGCCTCCGCACCACGACATCTACTCCATCGAGGACCTGGCCGAGCTGATCTACGACCTCAAGTGCGCCAACCCGCGCGCGCGCATCTCCGTCAAGCTCGTGTCCGAGGTCGGAGTTGGAGTGGTCGCGTCCGGAGTCGCTAAGGTGACTACCCTCTGAACGTACAACGCCAAAGTAATTTGAACTCTGTAGTGTAGGACATAATTTTGAATGTCTTTTGTTTCAAAATCAAGCTAAACAAAAGAAAAACGACTTGTTCCAATAAAATTGTAGATGGTTTATTGTGCTAAAGGTTAGCAAGCTTTCAACGCATTGATAACCAATGTCTTGAGAGTGTGCATTGTGTATTTCTTTGTCATTTTAAAGTCAAAACTACAAGCAAGTTGCCGCTGAATCTGAGTAAATAAATGGAATAACCAACAAATAATAGTACATTACTTACCTAGGGCTGTAAAAAAAAGAAAGCCCGAAATCGCAGGTATTTGGGACCCGAGCCGCAGGCGAGGGTTGTAAATATGCGATAGAGGGCTTTCTTTTTTACTGCCCGTGGTGAGTACACAATTTTACGTCCCCACCTGGCCATAATGCGAGTTTTACCGTAAGCGTAGCGAGCGGTAAAACTCACATTATGGCCAGGTGTGACGTAAACAATTTTTATTGTTATAACGGTAGGTTTAGTTAAGTTTTAACTCTAACTTGACTTGTAACACCCTCGTCAGCATCACTGACTTAAAATATTTTGCCTTTAGTGAGAACACAAAAAATGCCACTTCCGTATTAATAACAATGATTCTTTTTTGTGCAGGGCAAAGCGGAACATATCGTAATATCTGGCCACGACGGCGGAACCGGTGCTAGCTCCTGGACTGGCATCAAGAGCGCCGGTCTACCGTGGGAGCTCGGCGTCGCCGAAACCCATCAAGTTCTGGTGCTCAATGATCTTCGCTCGCGGTAAGGAGGCCTAAGACGAATTTCTATAAAATTAAGATATTTGGTCAGAACTTCAGTTCAATTAGATGCCAATACAATACCGTTGGCCGGATATTCAGCTAAAAGTTTAACTTATAAGCTAATTCGAGCACGTTGGTGGCACTTCGTGCATATTGCAACTTGTTCAAGAAATTGTAAGCTACCTAAAATTATGCCCTTTATTGACTAGAAGAACCACGTAAACTAATATTAATAATGAGGGTTTCCGCGATCGAAACTAGATGATCTAGTGAAAGTTTCGATCGCGGAATAGATGGCAGCACCGTGATGAGAGGTCTAGCTGTCATCCATCAATCATGTTTTATCTTTTTTTTTATTGGTGGATTTTTAAAGCTGCTGTCAAAAAGACCTGCCATCTAGTGAAAATCTCGATCGCGAGAACCCTCATTGATAAGTAAATGATTTGGTGGTTTACCATGTATTCATCCCGTTTTTAGGGTTCCGTAGTCAACTAGGAACCCTTATAGTTTCGCCATGTCTGCCCGTCCGTCCGTCCGTCCGTCCGCGGATAATCTCAGTGACCGTTAGCACTAGAAAGCTGAAATTTGGTACTAATATGTATATCAATCACGCCGACAAAGTGGTAAAATAAAAAGTGAAAATTTTTTTTTTATTAGGGTACCTCCCCTATACGTAAAGTGGGGAGTGATTTTTTTTTTCATTTCAACCCTAACGTGTGATATATTATTGGATAGGTATTTAAAAATGAATTGGGGTTTCCTAAAATCATTTTTCGATAATGTAAATATTTTCGGAAATAATCGCTCCAGAAGTAAAAAAATATGCGTCCCCCCCCCTCTAACTTTTGAACCATAAGTTTTAAAAATATGAAAAAAATCTCAAAAGTAGAACTTTATAAAAACTTTCTTGGAAAATTATTTTGAACTTGATAGGATGAATAGTTTTTGAAAAAAAAATACAAAATAATTTCTGAACTAAGTTTGTAATTTAACCGTATAAGCAGGTGTTTATTGTACCTGTAATTTCTACAAAATTACAATGAAATGACGTGCTTTCAAATAAAGTAAAAACGGTGAAAATCGGTTCACGCAATAAAGAATTATCCCATAAAAATCATCTTCCATACTTTATGCTCGCGCGCAATAGTTTACTCAATTTGCCGATAGATGTCGCTGTACATGGAACTCTCATATCATATCCTACATGGCGGTGTTATTAACTCTTAAGTGGGGACACTTACTGTGACGGACGGAAAACTACGGAACCCTACAGTGAGCGTGGCCCGACACGCTCTTGGCCGGTTTTAAACTTGTCTCTGTGTCGTTTTACTTTACTATGTATTTGGCTGAATAAGTAGAATTGTGGCCGGATATCCGTTAAATCTAAATCTAGCCTAATTTCAACAAGAATATTGCTTGAATATAGCAAACTTCATCAGGGGGCCATCTGCAAGTGGCAAGTGTTAACGCAATTTTAATGTTTACAAGCCCCGCTTACGCAGGGCATCAAAAAATTTCTATAGACTCATTTGAGTGTTCCCCTCCACGGAAATCTTTAGTAAAAGGCGAAAGATTTATTCGTTTTGAAGGGAAACCAGAGTAAAGTCTACATTATTAGCTGTATCAGGGCATGATTTGTAGAAAAATCTTAACACCGCGATGTACGATTTCTCGCGGACGTAACAGCGACATCTACCGAGTAATTGGTAACTAAACAAGGCATTGAGAAGTGAGATGTAAATATTATATAGACAGCAATGGCACACAAGTAGTCGTTTTTCAACCGACTTCAGGATTTTGAATGAGGAGGTTTTCAATTCATCGGGATCATTGTTTTTGCAATTTTTTTTATGTATGTTCACCGATCATTCGAAGACTGCTGGAGCGATTTGGATAATTCTCTTTAGTTTCAAGGAGTATACTTCACAGTTGGTCCCATTGTCATCAGGTCAGAATTTGATGATGGGATCCATCCTGTGGAAATCTAGGGAACTCTTCAAACGTTATAAGCCTACCTATAGTGATTTGAGTATTTTTTACAGTAGCTCGAGCATTTGCTTTTGTAAACGTAGATGCTACGTGAATGCGGTTCTTTTTTGTTTAAAATTATGTAATAATAAAATGAAATAACAATTATTTTTTTATCTTTTTATGAGCAAATGATATAAAAAAGTAAACACATTATTAAGAATTGAATCTCTTTGCAGGGTGGTGGTACAGGCGGACGGACAGATTCGCACTGGATTTGACGTGATGGTGGCCGCTTTGCTCGGGGCTGACGAGTTTGGATTTAGTACTGCGCCGCTCATTGCACTTGGTTAGTACTGATACTCGGAAATTAAATAATAACTTAGATATGTAAATACTTTACAACGTACAGTGGCTCTGTGAGCTGTAGACCTCGCGAGCATAGCTAAAAACTGAATAGATTATGGCTATTCGATAATTAAGCAAACGCACAATGGTCTTTAGCGTCATAGACCATTATGGCGCCAAAGTCTTTTGTGCCCATTTTAACCGATTTGAACAATTTCCAAAAAAGTAACTAAAAAAATCTAAGTAACTAAAGATAAACCCTGGTCACAAAATTTTAAGGTTGTAAAATCTGACCTGTAGAGAGAACATACGAAACCTTCGCTATCGCTCCATATATTTTAACGGCCTCCTAGCCTAGCCGATAGTGACCCCGCCTATGAAGCAGGAGGTCCCGGGTTCGAATCCTGGTCAGGGCATTTATTTGTGTGTTTATCACGGGTATTTATTTGTTCCTGAGTTATGGACGTTTTCTGTGTATTTAAGTTTTTATCTATATCTATCTATTATATATATCGTCGCCTAGTACCCACAACACGAGCCTTATTGACCTTACTGTGGGACTAGGTTGATTTGTGTAAGATTGTCTGATAATATTTATTTATTATTTATTCATTTAAAACCATATCCAGTGATCGTATCGGTTATTATTATTTTAAGGGCCTGTTTCACAATCTCCAAATAAACTTATCTGCCAGTTAAAATTATTGCTATCCTTTTCTCCAGTCATATAAAAGAAAAGGACAGCAAACTTTTATCTGACAGATATGCTTTAACTGGAGATTGTGAAACAGGCCATAAGGCTATAAAATGTTTGAACTAAGAATTAAATAAAATCAAAGCCATTTAGAACTAAATAATGATACTAATAAATAATAATGTAGAGATGGTTGGTAATGAAATAACAATTTCACAAAAAAAACGTCATTGCACCTGCTGAAAATCTACGATCACTGATTATACTTTTATTTTTCCATGAAGTTATAATCATAAGCTGGACCGAAAGAAGTCAAATGTGTCAGTTTTATAACGAGTGCGAGTGAGATACCGCCCCCTATGTTACGCTCTCTATCGGACCGTTTTTTCTAGACCTATGAACGACTGTTTTGCTTGGTAATAAGGTTCAACTGTGATTAGGGAAATAGTGTAAAAGTGCTGTCCGGTTTCTGTACTGGTCCGTGATTCTTTCCCTCAGGTTGCACAATGATGCGTAAGTGCCATCTCAACACGTGCCCCGTGGGTATCGCCACTCAGGACCCGATACTGAGGAAGAAATTCGCTGGCAAGCCTGAACACGTCATTAACTATCTCTTCATGTTGGCTGAAGAGGTAAATATCTGATTAATTTATTTCTTGCATCCTCTCTATCATCATAAGTTAGTCTTCAAACGGAAGTCAATTGAAGAAGGGCTGGGTAAATCTACGGCAGAGCTTAACGCCAATTACTAATGGAGAAGGCCGGTGAAAACTTTTTGTAGAGGACGCTGTTCCAGATTCCATACAATAAGAGAAAGAGACACATACAATGAGAGGACGAGACAGCAGATGAATGGTTCTTAAATGGTCCTTAACTAGTGTGCAGTTAAAAAGCTTTTCTTAGGCAAAAACCTTCCCTATGGCGTTAACCTACAGCATTTTAATTTAAGTCTATTTCAGAAACCGGTTGATTTCAATTTCAGAACAATTCGAGACAAAACATTGAATCATTTTCGCGAAAATAAATAAAAACTACCTGGCGCCATACAAATTTAGCCTTTTCTAAGGACCAATGTTGGAGATGTCACTTTGACAGTTGCCTTCCCCATTGCTCGTGTGTTTTTTTTTCTTAATAGTTCAATAAAAATGTTATTGTCAATAACATTTGCATAAGAAAAAAAAACATTCCATGAAATGGTAATAGTTGTGTTACATTTTCATGGAATTGCCCGTTTGCTAAAAATTTTACAATATTGTTCATTTATGTGTATGACGCCGTGCTTATCGGATATCTTGGTTAGAAAAACTTATTAACTAGTAATATTTAGGAATTTTAATATAGTTTACAGTGTTGGCAGCATACCAACCGCCTAAGGAATCTGTATCTGTATAATGATAACACAAACTTAAAAGTGTTTTTTTTTTGGCTATGTTCCATCCCTAAATTTACCTTTATCTACACTCATACTGTAAGTACTCTAAAATGCGTTCAAAAACCGTAGACAATGACAAGCATTACAACAAACGATTTAACTATGATAAGTTTCTTATCTGCGGCAGTAACGTAATTTTAACTATGCATGCTCAAATATTGTTAAGCAATGAGTTTCAAATTTGGAACATCGAATTTGATAACATAATGTTACCGCCATGGCCAACTCGATTGGTCCCGCGCGAGCGCCGGCACAATCGAGTTGGCCATGACGGTACTATGGCGGCCATTCTATGGTTTCCGAACAATTAATTTAATATATATAATATGAGTGCAGATAAAGCAGTGTATGCAACTGTACGTAATTAGGCCTTAAAACACTCGTGTGATCTTATTATGAAATTCGCCTGCGGCTCATTTCATAAAACCACACTCATGTTTTAAGGACCCTTATTACGTAACAGTTACATAAACTACTATTCCAGTTTTGTCAATAACAGTAGAATAAAATACTATACTCGTCCTTCTATTTGGGCTAATAATACTAGTGTAAGAAAAAGATAGCATTATCAGGGGGTGTCACTACGCAGTTTAGGTACATTTGGCCGGCGCGCCTCCCGGGCAGGCGTATGGCAGTGGGCTGCCGCTCGGCTCGCACGATAGTCGTGTCACGTGGCGCTCGCGCAAAATTGAAAATACACAATGGCTTCGAAACCTAAACCTCGATCATTAGATCGACGTTTAGGTTTCGGATTACCGTATAAAAGATATAATATTGGTTGCCCAGAAAAAAATATCAGGTACTGACCGACATTTTTTCAAAGGAAGACGGCTGTTGCATACCTACTTCCGTGAGAATCAGACATACTTACTATCTCCTGATAAAAAAAAATGTTTTTAGAATCAACGTTTGTAATTCCTACATATTTATCTTAAAAATAATAAATCAGTAGGTATAGGTACAAAAACTTGTCAAGTGCTAACCCCGTGCCGACACTCACAGTTCGGTCATAAAACTGCGGCGCGCAAAGAAGATTCACGGTTCGTGCGCGGTTATAAGTTTCAATTTTGCTTGCAGGCGGCGAGTATAGGTATAATGTTATACCTAAATCAGACTTTTGTGAAGGAGTGAATTTTCTGTACGGTAGTACTATTAGTTATTCTGTGGTATTATGAACTGTATTGCCAAACTATATTTGAACAGGTCCGTCAACTCATGGCCGATGTCGGCGTGCGTAGGTTCCAAGACCTCATTGGGCGCACGGACTTGTTGAAAGTGCGCGAGAACAATGAAAACCCCAAGGCTCGTCTTCTGAACTTGAGCCTCATTCTGAAGAACGCTTTACACATGCGTCCCGGCGTCAATATTATTGGAGGATCTAAGTCACAGGTTAGTTTACAATTTTGTAGTCATACTCAAGCAAAAAAAATAATTGAAAAAGCAAATATATTAGTGGTTCGTAATTTCTTTGTGTGGAGAGATTGTGATCTGACTTTTAATAGATTTACTTTAAATAACGTCGACTTACCATCAACCTCAATATGTAAGTCGTTTCGGTAACATTATTACCGACATACCGATTTCATTAACACAAAATCTCATAATTTTACATGATAATTTAGCGTAATAATTTGAATAGGATTTCTCGCTTCATGGCTTTGACAGCTCATTAGAAAGGTAAATTAATACACGACAGTCAGCAATGTAAGAAATCGGAGCGTATTAATCACATTTGTTTGGCAGGATTTCCAACTAGAGAAACGATTGGACAACCAACTGATCGAGCAATGCGCCGGCATCCTCGACGGCAGCAAGAAACACGTGGACATCGCCATGAAGATCACCAACGAGGACCGAACGTTTACGTCCACGCTCTCGTACCACATTGCCATGTGAGTTTCATACTACGAGTAGGCTACTACTATTAAATGTCTCATGTCGAAATATTAGAAATGGTCATTTTTTAGGTAGCAAAAAAATTTAAAAATTGCGATTAGTTTTTTTGGTAAAAACAAACAACATAGACAAAAGGAATGTCATCATCATCATATCAGCCGAAAGACGTCCACTGTTGAACATAGGCCTTCCTCAAAGAGTGCCACAATAACCGGTCCTGCGCCACCCGCATCCAGCGGACTCCCGCGACCTTTACCAGGTCATCAGTCCACCTTGTGTGGTCTACCGACGCTGCGCCTTCAAAGGAATGTAGTAAAAAGGAATGTCAGATTATTTTATCAAATGTAAAAGTAAGTGACAATAGTAATTATTTACAGGAAATACGGTGACCATGGGCTTCCGGACGATACTAGCATCAATATTTCGCTGATTGGCTCTGCTGGGCAGAGCTTCTGTGCCTTCCTGTCGAAAGGCATCACGGTCACTTTGGAGGGCGATGCCAATGACTATGTTGGTAGGTACCATTACGACATAGAGAAATAAGTAAGTATAAAGTGCTAATTCCATACAACTGGTTTTTAACCCGGAAGTTTGACATTATGAAAGCTAGACGACTAAAGGACTTGGCAAACCAATATCTACTTTTCTGGCCTGTCGCTCTGACCTCCACACTTAAACGCCCGCCTGGTGCAGCCTGCCGTAAGACCAAATAATAAACATATATGACATACTATATAAATAAATAAAACTTTATTGAAGACAAATAGTACATACATCTTGTTAGTTACAGTAATTTGCTGACAACAAGAGGGAGATCCCCCTTGATCCCTCAACCAGATGGTTGCTGTGTGTTTTTAGTAATAAATTTATTTTGATTACAGGCAAAGGATTATCTGGTGGCAAAGTGATAATTTACCCACCGAAGATTTCTCCGTTCGAGTCCCACCTCAACGTTATCGTCGGAAACGTCTGTCTATACGGAGCTACCTCTGGAAGGGCCTACTTTAGGTACTTAATTTTATAATCTAAGTATCTACTCGTATCTATATGAGCCTTCGGCGGCGCCCGGCTTCGTAACTTATATTTATCCCTCCACACTTGTCAATTCATCCATACTAATATTATAAATGCGAAAGTGTTTCTGTCTGTCTGTCTCTCTGTTACCTCTTCACGCTTAAACCGCTGAATCCAGAAACTTTAGAAGACTTAGTAGCTCAGTTGGTCAGAGCGATGGGCATGTATCCCAGAGTCGCGAGTTCGAGTCTCGCCTGAGGCAGTGGATTTTTCTACTTTTCCATTTTTTCTAAGCATTGAACTTTAGAAGAGCTTTTTTGCCACTTTTATCCCAGAAATCATCCCTTAAGGGGGTCGAAGTTTGTATGCAATTCTTGCTCACTGTAGACGTAAAATAGGATGTGCGCTCAATTAATATTTGCTATGAGATTTTGCTATGGCGTTTCATTAATTCCTTATGGTGAATGTTAATCCCACGCAGACTAAGTCGCGGGAAAATGCTAGTAATTTTATAATAGTAGTTCTATACTTATTTTATTCAGTGCTTATAGTAATGAATATATAAAACTTGGGCATAACATAGATTAAACAAGAAGCAACGTTTTAATTTGATCCTAAGTTAGTACACGGAAATTATTTACAGGACCTGTCGCCTTAGATTGTGAATTTAAAATGAGCTGAACGTTTTGTCTATACTCTCGTTAAATGTAATCCCGTAGGGCGTAGGGCAAATGCCCCAGTTTTGGCCACTTGAAGGAGAGTTTGTTTATTTAGATGTCCGTCATTTTACGCCAATAAGGAACCTTTAATAATATATTACTATATTTATATGAAATCTCCGCTGTTAAGATTCTGACATTAATCTTTTTTTTTCTTTTGTGAAATCTCAGAAAAGAGCCCATGAGCCACTTTAGGGTACTTTTTCCATGGTTCTTGACAACTGAATGACAACTGATACATGACAGATGACAGTGCCATCTGTGATGCCATACTTTACTCTTATATCAACTATAAATCATAGACTAGTACATCTGTCTATACCTTAGTAAAGTTGAAAATGGCCAAAACCAGCACAGTAGCCACAACTATTGCATCTGCCGTATGAATCGTATGATCCAGTCGCCTCGACTTAAACAACGATACATATAGGTGTTACATCTACAGTTTGTGTTGGCGAATGTGTGTTAGTACATTATTTTCATATGGACTTATCAACCGACTTCAAGATTTCAAAGGAGGTTCTCAATTCGTCGGGATGTTTGTGTTTTTGCAATTTTTTTTTATGTACGTTCACCGATTATTCGAAGACGATTGACCTGGTATGGAATTTTTTTTTTTTTAAGTATACTTCACAGTTGGCCCCATTGTAACCAGGTCTGATGATGGGATCCGGGAGAAATCGAGGGAACTCTTCAACTATTATAGGCACACCTATAGTGATTTAAATATTTTTTACAGTAGCTCGGGCATTTCCTTTTGGAAAGGTGGATGTCGCAGATAGCTTAAAATTGCCATTGTTTGTGTATAACTAGATCTAAGTCAATCATTTTCTCGGTTTATACCAATTTGTTTGTGTTAATAACGTGTATAAATATTGTGTTTCTATGTCTAGTTGCTAAGTCTTATCTGTGTCTAATTTTATTGATATCATGTCATAATACGCAAAATGTCTAGATTATAAGAATTTTGTACTAATTTACGAAGAAATGTCCTATATAAATATCAATTTTAACCCTCCTACAAACATGTAATACTGTAAGCTTATTAGCCAATAAATGTCTCACATACACGGCACATACCAGCCACTAGTACGAGCACGCTAACAAACCCATAAAAGAGGCCAGCACTCGTACTCGTTGCTCACTTCAACCTCACTTCTACAACAACTCCCAGCGGGGAAACACCTGCAACTACACTGCTCAAATGTTTTACAATTTTAAATAAGCGTTATTATTCATCTCCCTACATGACCTGGTAAATGGTACAGCGGGTCAGCGCTGCTTGGTTCAACGTGGTAATCCGGTCTGCACACAACAGCTGGTCCTTCGAGCTCCGGATATCAGAAAACTGCGGCCAATTGAAGAAAGAAACAAGTACGCGCTGAGCTGGATTAATTTCGCTCAGAATCTTCATACGGTGTCCGGCCTAACCGCTGATACACCTGCCCGCTTTCGCGGAAGAGCCCTGTGCTATTTACCAGCTTGCTGGACGGACCGCTCGTGTAGAGGCCATACTCCACGTTCGTGTCCTGGCAACTTTCGTTGCAACGTCACATGGTTGACGTCTTCACACTGCTTTCGGACGCTCTGGCACTTGCACTTAGCCTTTGCGCGAGATTCAGTGCATCAGGGATTAACGCCCACGAGTAAGTAAAGTGAACGTAGGGCCGCTTTCACTGCACTAGGCAGTGTCAGCCATTAGGTTTTAGGTAGGTAAGGTTAGGGAACCCCACGTGCGTCAAGAAGCAAGAAGAAAGAAGAAGATGTCCGATCATACGCTCAAGATGTCTCTTCGCTCACACAAGGGACAACCCTCCAGAGCCGTTACCCCGCCGTCTGGTGAAACAACCTCCGGCGATACCAATACATGGGACAAAGGCACCACCAGCACTCTTGGCGATGGTCCTAGTGTCGAACCGCGTCTACAGCCGCCGCCGGCAATAGCGCCGGCGCCCGCTTATTCGGAAATATCGGAAGACGAGGCGGAGAAGACGTTAGTTAAAAGTCCACCGGGGACATCGTGTAAACCTAACACGTCCGCCGGGGAAAAAGACCGCTTTTCTCAGTGCGGCGACCGCGGTAGTAAAAAAGTGCGCGAAAATCGAAGTGTGTATAGTGAAAAGTGCGACGAAAAGTTAGCTCTGTTGCTAGCGGAACTCGAGGTTCATAAAGCCGCCCTCGCCGTTGCTAATAAAGAGACGGAAACTGCCAAGTTAAGGCTACAGATTGCCCAGCATGAGGCGCAATCTGTTAGCGGTAAGTCCGAACCTCTTGTCGAAAAAGACGAGCAACGCGTGAGGAATTGGGTAGAACGACAGTCCCAGCTAGATCAGAGCAATTACGTAACTAAAAATGAAGCGTCCGCGTTACACACAATACGTAATTTCGCCTCTAGCGCGCCGGCGCCCAGCGCCCCCGCGCCCCGCGAGCCGCATATGAGTACTCATCGCCCGCCGCGAGATGTGTCTAGTCAGTATGCGCCCATTATGCATAGGCCACCCGAATTACCCGCTTTCGACGGTAATATCACAGAATGGATCGCATTCCGTGCCGAATTTAACGATACCGCGCCCATGTTTAGTTACGTAAATAACGTCAGTCGAATTAGGCGCGCGTTGAAAGGTGAAGCGCGTACCGCGGTGAAATCCATAATGTATACCGTCCAGGATCCATACGAGATAATGGAGGCCTTAGAGAGGCAGTTCGGGGACCCTGAAGAGATCGTGTTGACTGAGCTACATAATGTTAAACGCATGCCGCGCCTAGCCGAAGATAACAGTAATATCGTGTCTTTTGCCGCGCACGTCGCAAATGCAGTAGCGACAATAAAATCATTAAAGCAAGAAAAATACTTGTACGCGCCAGAGCTAGTCAACAAGATCGTCGATAAGTTGAACCTTATTGTTAGGTACGAATGGGGCAAGTTCAAACAAGCTAATTTGAACTCGCCCGATTTAGTCGCGATATCAGAATTTCTGCTAGAAATTAGTTCCGCGGCTAAAAGAACGAGTCGTCATCGAGGTCCGAAGCCGAAAAATGCCGTGAACACGGTTTCCTTTGAGCTGGACAATAGGTCAGGGCGTCATACCGCCCCCACCCGTACGCCCGCCCCCGTGTTCTCCCGCGACTATTCGAGCGACTCCAACGACAGCTACCAGAGCACTCGCCCGCGAAATAGAGTAGATAGAGCTCACACGGGGGAGTATAGGTCGCCGACGGTAGCTCAAACGAAGCCCCGCGAGGCTAAAAGGCCCGCGTATACGGGGACCAAGCCCAAACAACATTCGGTACCAGCACGATTTACGTCACGTGATAAGTGTTTAATATGTCATAATCATGAACACAAAGTGGAAGCGTGTACTAAATTTTTGAATGCATCGGTATCCGAACGTTGGGATTGGGCGAAAAACGAAAAGCTGTGCTATAAATGTCTAGGCGCGGCGCACCGTGGTCGCTTCAAATGCAGGTATGTGGCTTGCGGAGTGCAACAGTGCGAAGCCGGGCATCACAGGTTACTACACGGTTTGAACGCATCTAAAGCGCCCGTGGAAGACAAAAAAGTCAGTAACGTTCACGCGATTAGAATAGCGCCCACGTTTTTGAAAATGATGCCCGTAGAGGTTACGGGCCCACTAGGTACTACGCAAGCCTTAGCCCTGTTAGATGAAGGGGCGGCCCTTAGTTTGATTTCACACGAAACAGCCGATCGTATAATGCCCCGAGAGCGGGGAGAAACGCTCGACATAGAAGGTATAGGTGGGAGCGTGAGCGATCCGGACTCTTGTAACGTGCGATTCGCAATCCGCGGCTTTTGCAGTAGGCATCTAGAAATGATGGAAGCGCTTACCATCAATCGATTGAACGTAGGAGCGCAAGGCGTCTCCAAAAACATAGTCGCGCAGTGCGACCATTTAGCCGACATAGCCGAGGAGCTGTGTTACGATTCTGCCGCGCCTTCAATAATTATAGGTCAAGATAATTGGCATTTGATAGTGACGCGCCAAATTATCAGCGGTAAATCGCACCTCCCGGTAGCTAGTTTGACGCGGCTAGGATGGTCACTGCACGGACCGCATAGGTCATCGGAGGCAACCGTAGCGTTTGTAGGCCACATGGGGCCACAAACGGCCGACGATGAAGCTTTAGCTCTCATGAAGGAACATTTCGATATCGAGTCACTAGGGGTAGTTAAAAAGTTACCTCGGGCCGATCCCGATCAAAGAGCAATAGATTTACTAGAAGCGACATGTGAAAAAATCCCCGGGGAAGATAGGTTCCGAGCGGGTTTGTTATGGCGTACCGATAACGAAGAATTGCCAAATAATAAAGCGCACGCGTTACGGCGGCTGTACAGCCTGGAAAATAAGTTAGATCGCGACCCTATTCTGAAAATCGAGTATACTAAGCACATAAATAACCTGTTAGACAAAGGTTACGCGGAAAAAGTAGACTCGCCGCCCCCGCAGGACGCGCCTAGGGCATG
This sequence comes from Pammene aurita, assembly GCA_947086415.1. Classification (NCBI taxonomy): domain Eukaryota; kingdom Metazoa; phylum Arthropoda; class Insecta; order Lepidoptera; family Tortricidae; genus Pammene; species Pammene aurita. Next base: position 23,022,202 of record OX352297.1, read on the forward strand.
GTACTTGGCGCATTTCGCAACGTTTCATCCGCAGCGCGGAAAAATGCGCGTAGTTTGGGACGCAGCCGCTACCGCGTACGGTAGGTCGCTAAATAGTGCTCTTCTAGCGGGTCCTGATCTGTTAGAATCCTTATTCGGCGTGTTAGTCCGTTTTAGGGAAGGCAGGACCGCGGTAATAGCCGACATTAAAGAAATGTTCCTGCAGATAGAGATTATAGAACGCGATCGAGATTCGTTACGTTTTGTTTGGCGGGGGGAGGACCGCTCAGCCTCACCGCAAGAATATAGGATGAAAAGACTGATATTCGGGTCCGCGGCTTCGCCGACGACGGCATTGTACGTCAAAAACAAAAACGCATACGAACATGCGAAGGAATTTCCGATCGCCGCTGAGAAAACTATAAAAAACACGTATATGGACGACTTAGTCGTAGCTTTTGACCAGTGTGAGAGCGACGTTAGGCGCATAGTAAACGAAATTTACGCGCTTAATTTACGCGCGTCGTTCGAGCTCCGCGGGTTCGCCTCTAACAACCCAAACGTAATTTCTGACGTAGTTCCTAGCAAAGAGGATACGTCCCTCATCGGGGGAGGCGAAAGCGAGCGCACATTAGGCTTAAAATGGAACCATAGACGCGACACGTTAGGGTTTAACGTAAATTTACGCAACACGCCCGAAGACGTGCTCAACGGTACGAAATTACCCACTAAACGACAGGTGACGAGTAGCGCGATGTCGATATTCGATCCCATAGGCTACGTAAGCCCGATCTCTGTCTTAGGGAAGGCATTGATGCAGGAAGTCTGGCGTACAGGGATAGGCTGGGATACCGTTATACCCACCTCGCTCGCACCCGCGTGGAATTCATTCGTGAGTAATATTCAGCAACTTAGGGAGTTAGAAATACCGCGATACGTACCCGCGAGAAATAGAGAGGCCGACATGCACGTTTTTTGCGACGCTAGCGAAAAGATATACGCCGCCGCGATATACTTAGTTAGCGAAGGCCCGGACGGACAAAAGTCCGCAGCCTTAGTAGCCGCCAAGGCGCGAGTCGCACCGTTGCGTATTGTCAGCATTCCTAGGTTAGAATTGCAAGGTTGTGTACTAGCGACACGACTAGCCGACACAGTAGTGAAGGAGTCCGATTATGTCATTAAACATAGGTATTTTTGGAGCGACGCTCGGACAGCGTTATCCTGGATAAGGTCGGATCCACGTCGGTACAAAAGCTTTGTCGCACATAGAGTAGCCGAAATAGAAAACACAACTAAACCTACCGATTGGCGTTGGGTACCTAGCGCGTTAAACGTCGCCGACGACGCTACTAAGGGCGTTCCGGCCCAGTTCGGAGCTAACCACCGGTGGTTTATAGGGCCTGATTTTATACGGCAAGCGGAGGAGCATTGGCCGCGCGAGAAAACAATAGAGCCCGTCGTAGAAACGTGCGAAGAGCGCGTCATAAAACCGGTTTGCTCTGTAAATACCGTTCAAAACAAGTTCGCATACTTGCCCGAGATATGTAGGTTCTCGAAGTTCACTAGGCTGGTTCGCACTACGGCCAGAGTTTTGGTTGCTGCCGAGGTATTCAAAGCCAGATTGTCTGTCAATAGAAATCCAGAAACAGAAATGAATAACAGACACATAAGTCTAGCGGAGATACTGCTGATTAAACGGAGCCAAAATGAGTCGTATGCCGAAGAGATACGACTACTGGAAGCCGGGCGCGCGCTGCCGAAGAAGTCTGCATTACATCGAGTTGCTATTAAGCTCGATAAGAACGGAATAATTGTGCTAGATGCCCGAATAGACAGAGACGAAGCCCATATACCTGTCTTGCACGCTAAGGAGGCATTTACCAAGCTGTTGATCCATCATTTCCACGCACTTTTCAACCACGGAAATCATGCGACGGTGATCAACGAATTGAAGCAAAGATATTACATAGTCGGACTGCGCGGTACGATTCGTTATCTAACGAATAAGTGCCAATGGTGTCGGACCTATAAAGGAGCTACCCTCAAGGTTCCTGTAGGCGACCTACCGCCAGAGAGGCTCAAGGCGAATCAACCGCCATTTACCGCAGCAGCCGTAGATTTGTTCGGTCCTATGCAAATTGTTGTAGGCCGCCGCCGAGAAAAGCGATGGGGCGTCCTTTACACGTGCCTCACCACTAGAGCCGTGCACCTAGAGCTAGCCGCCTCCCTATCGGCAGCCTCTATGATCCTATCGCTACGAAGAATGATGTCTCGACGCGGCGCACCCACCGTTCTGTACTCAGATAACGCCACAAACTTTTACGGCGCAGAACGCGAGCTATCAGAGGCCAAAAACTCTCTGCCCGATAGTCTCAAACAATTTATGACCGAACGACGCATGATCTGGAAGAAGATCCCGCCTGGCAACCCCTCCGCCGGCGGGGCTTGGGAGCGTCTAGTCGGAAGCGTGAAAACAGCTCTGAAAGTCACGCTAAAAGACAGAGCACCCCATGAAGAAGTTCTCCATACGCTATTGCTGGAAGCTGAACACCTGGTAAACTCCAGACCGCTGACCCCAGTGAATCCTGACTTAGAGGCTGAAGCGCTCACGCCGAACCACTTTCTCATCGGCCGATCGAACGCTATGTCCCCGCTGGGAGTCTTCTCCGACGAAAATATGAGCCTTTCGTCCTGGAAAACAGCTCAAGCACTAGCTGACAACTTCTGGAAACGCTGGCTGAAAGAATATCGTCCAAACCTGATGCCACGATCCAGTGCACACCAGAACGCGACGAAACTACACGTAGGAGATGTAGTAATTATAGCCGACGGCACGATGCCACGAGGTACTTGGCCTAGAGGCGTGATCGCACAGCTCTTTCCAGGTCCTGATGGCCACATAAGAGTAGCCATTGTACGTACTCGCGCAGGAGAAGTTCGCCGCCCGGTTTCCAGACTCATTCTCATCTGCTCTGCACCAATCGACTGTGCTGACGCACGTGGGGGAGAATTGTCGCAGATAGCTTAAAATTGCCATTGTTTGTGTATAACTAGATCTAAGTCAATCATTTTCTCGGTTTATACCAATTTGTTTGTGTTAATAACGTGTATAAATATTGTGTTTCTATGTCTAGTTGCTAAGTCTTATCTGTGTCTAATTTTATTGATATCATGTCATAATACGCAAAATGTCTAGATTATAAGAATTTTGTACTAATTTACGAAGAAATGTCCTATATAAATATCAATTTTAACCCTCCTACAAACATGTAATACTGTAAGCTTATTAGCCAATAAATGTCTCACATACACGGCACATACCAGCCACTAGTACGAGCACGCTAACAAACCCATAAAAGAGGCCAGCACTCGTACTCGTTGCTCACTTCAACCTCACTTCTACAACAACTCCCAGCGGGGAAACACCTGCAACTACACTGCTCAAATGTTTTACAATTTTAAATAAGCGTTATTATTCATCTCCCTACATGACCTGGTAAATGGTACAGCGGGTCAGCGCTGCTTGGTTCAACGTGGTAATCCGGTCTGCACACAACAGTGGAGTCTATGTAAAGTCGCTTCATTTTGTTTAAAATTATTAATTGTACAGGGGTATCGCATCAGAGCGGTTCTGCGTGCGCAATTCTGGCTGCACGGCGGTGGTGGAGGGCGTGGGCGACCACGGCTGCGAGTACATGACGGGCGGGACCGTGCTCATCCTCGGCCTCACGGGCCGCAACTTCGCCGCCGGCATGAGCGGTGCGTTACTTAATGAGAAATGGACGGCTGACGGATGCAAATTACGTCAAAATAATGTCGAACGATATGCGTAATATGGATGTGACTACAATTTATTTAAAGCAAAGAGAACATCATTGCACAAAGGTGATAGTATTTTGTCTGTTGTAGTCAATAGTCTTTTTTTTTATTAGGTACTTTAATCCCATTCCTTTGTATATATATATATATATAGTTCATCCACTTATATAGGAAAAAAGATCCTTCAACGTATACATAGGCGTAAGAGGCGCGTATTCGTAAAGTGAAACTTCACCACTGTGAAGTGTGATGTATACAAAGAGATTTATAACAAAGCTTATGCATGTTTTCCCGTTTTCATGTTTTTATAATACCCGAAATTTAATAAAAGTCTTATCCATCTTATGCTTTCGTAACCATTTTGCATCCGTCAGCCGCCCTTTACATCAGAGTACACCCAGTTATATCGAGTAGTCAAACTTATAACAAAAATACATTTGACGTACCCGGGCATAAACAAGCGACGGCGTGTCTGAAGGATTTTTTTAACACTCAGTTTCAGTTTACTTTCTAAGTTTACTTTTAATGTCATAACCAGTTAAATTGAAAGGCAGGAATACTCAAATTTAAATATTCTCTGTCACAGGTGGTATTGCGTATGTGTATGACATCGACGGCTCGTTCAAACGCGGCAAATGCAACCCCGAGATGGTGGAACTACTGCCATTGGAGCTGGAGGATGACTTGCAAGTCGTCAAGACTCTGCTCCAAGATTTCGTAGAGTACACTGGGTGAGTCAAACTAAATTTAATGTCTGACCCTCTAGCCGCCCAGCAAGCAGGGTTCGAAATTATGAAGATAATTATGATCTCTGATATTTATCGTGATAATTATCCGATAATTATCCCCGGTATGGATTTTTTTTTCTATTATAGTTCAACTACTAATGTTGAAATTCGCACGCGATATTATTTTTGTGCCTTCCGCCTTTACACATATTGGGTTATTATCAAATCGATAAGTATCAGACATAAAAATCGTATCCTTTCGAACCCTGCCCGCAAGAGGCCTATAACAAGGCCTTTAATTCCATTACAACTGAAGAACAAATCAAATTATTTTTAATAAATATTTTGATTTGTTTATTTTAAGTAGACACACTACTATATAAATCATAAACTTATATAGATGACATATACAAAAAAAAAGTGACCTAGGCCTCTGCCCAGGGCTGGGTCTTCTGCATTCGCGGCAGACGTCTTTACCACTTGGCCACCCGGGTCACAGCAGCACCGGTCGAATTTCCCTGTGTATATGCAATCTTTGTAAAATACGATCCCCACCCCTGGGCACCGGAGGCCTAGGTCACTTTTTCCTTTGTATATGACATCTATATAAGTTTATGGTTTCAATTCCATTGTTTTTTAAATCTTAATTTTGACAAATCTTAATTACATTTGCTTCGGCAGTTTTTGATTTTTAGGCGCCAGGAGGCTACGAGTATGACGAATGAAGTCTTGATGATCCGTTCAGTAAAATACAGTATATTGTAGACTTACGAGAAGCAAAACATAAAATTAATTATACTTCCTCCATTACCTCCTTTTTATGCCGTCAGTTATACGCAAAAAACCACATACTTATGCATTATGTGTATATTTTCAAATAGTACTTTTTTATATTTTTGTTAAATTTGTATGTGACATTGTTTGAAAAACCCTTTTTTTCTTTCATAAATAAGTCTGACGACCTTATAATGGGAGCATTTTGTTTTATCTTTAGTGTAAAATACCATGTCTTTTTCATTGAGATATAAACAAATTTATCTATCTATTAAATCTATCTATAGGCGAAAAATCGATTTTTCAATATTTCCTCCCTTTTAGGTCCTTAATAGCAAAGCAATTGCTAGAAACTTGGCCAGCGCCAGCCAAGGAGTTCGTCAAAGTATTCCCCTACGAATACCAACGCGCGCTGAAACAGCTGGCCATACAGCAAGCACCCAAGGTTGAGGCCAACGGCAAGGAGGAGAACGGCATCGCTGACATTGAGGAGTCGGTGCGCGATGTGGAACTGGATAAGAAGAATTTAGAGAAGATTCTCGATAGGACCAGGTATGTTAGTTTAGTTCATTGAAGATGAACTTGTTTTTGGAAGGTGATTAGTACATAAATGAAAAAAATATTATTTTAATATTCATGCTAGCATACAACTTAGTTTTGATTTATACGATAAACTAAGTGTGGCCAAGGTGTCAGCGGAGTATAGCCCAACCGCTTAAATGCACCGATTTATTATGTACTAGCTGTGCCCGCGGCTCCGCCCGCGTGGAATTCGGTCTGTCAATAAGCGGCTAATTCACCCTTGATTTCGCTCCCGCTACCCCTGGAGGCGGAACTTGAAGTAAAGTTGACAGATGGATACGCTAGAGGACAGTAGTCCTAATAAAATATTTTACAATTACCACTAAATTAAACTACACTCAAAAATAAATACTTTTTTTAATCCTATTATTTTTTTTCGCATGATTTAAACGAAATAAGTAGTAGGTGTATATCGGACGATACAGGACCACTTTTGTATTTATACGTTCATGTCCACGGCAAATATCATCCAAACCAAATCGATCCTCCCGTCAAATCAGTCTAAGCATGAAAGGTAAGAACAGGCGCGGTTGAAATTGGGGTGGGAGGGGGGTCACAAATGTAGAAATGATTTTTTTTTATTTGAAGTGCACTTAGAGGAGGGGGGACATGCAAATTTGACTCAATCGAGTGTAGTGGCTACCCCCCCCCCCTCCCCCCTTTTAGACGTTGGATTTTTATAGGCTACGTATAACCTGGATAGGGATTTTCTTGAATTGGAATTAGTAATCCTTAAGGGGTGATTTCCGGGATAACAATGCAAAAAAAACCGGCCAAGAGCATGTCGGGCGATGCTCAGTGTAGAGTTTCGTAAGTGCCGCCCTGTTACAAAATATCCGTTCAAAAGGTCGTTTATTAAGGGATATTTGGCGGCGCTTACGTCATTTTACTATGCGGCACTTTCTTTCACTATGCGTTTTTGACTGATAATTCAAAAACGGCTTAACTGATTTTATTCAATATAGTTTTTATTGAAAGTTCTTATCAGGCCTCACCAAATTTCAGCTTTCTAGTGCGAACGGTAACTGAGCTAGACCGCGGACAGACATGGCGAAACTATAAGGGTCCCTAGTTGACTGCGGAACCCTAAAAAGAGATAAATAGTAGTTTATGTAACTGTTACGTAATAAGGCCTAATTATGTACAGAAGCATACACTGCTTTACTTACACACATATTAAAAATCCGTTTAAACCATTAGAATGACCGCCATTACACCGCCATGACCAACCTTATTGCGCCGGCGGTGGGGGGGTGGGGGGGGGGGGGGGGTGGCGGATTTTCATTACGTTACCGTAGGTAATGAATTTTCATACGTTTTTACAACACTGTCACAGCACAGATAATACACTGATTTTACGTTACTGGTTGCAATAGAGGATTTATGATATTGGTGTAGATCAAGATATTTATTCTTCAATATAAGCACATTACAATGCACTAATGAACGTCAGAGAAAAATAAAATACGTGAGTGTCGTGGAACACGGTTGGAACTTGGAACGAAGTTATATCATTTCATTTTATTTCGTTTTTGACTTTTTCATACATTTTGTGGCTTTAATCTTTTTTGTATTTTATGGAATTTTTGAAATTTATGAAATTTTTGACTTTTAGGTTCTCGACTTTTTTCACTTTTATCACTTTGTCACTTCTCACTTTCACTTTTCACTACACTTCACTTCACTTCACTTTATTCTATTTTATATATTTTTTATTTCATTCCATTACATGTTTCTCAATCGTATGGGTGTCGCGTTTTCGTGACGTGACGGTCACGTGACTTTTTTTCGCCTAGCCGTCCGATAAGGGACTTCGTTCCAAAACTACCACCGGTTCTAACCCTACCTCTGGCCCAAGAAGTATTATGACCGAAAAGAAACTCGACGGGACTTATTTTTTTCAAAACAGTAGGTATATATTATTAGATCTTAAAGATACAAAATAATGCGTAGTTATTCAAGAAGACATATCAAAACAGCTTGAGAGACAGATAATGTACCTATTGTTTAGTTATAAAGAAAAATAAATCCTAATCTGACTGCTTCACAAAACGTTTGATATGTTTTCCTACCTAAATGGTGTCCTATCAATGTTAGATGATTTTGTAATAGTTTTTTGGTTTGGGCCATGCATCTTTGTCCGTCATATATAGTCCTCGAACTTGCAATAACCCTTTGACATTCATGACATTTTCAAATGTTTCTTAAGAGCGGGTAAAGGTAAATTTAAAGCATCGACGGGTAACATATTATAAATATGAACACCTTGACCAAAAAATTACAAATTATTTCAATACCAAATTTCATCGAAATACGTACAGCGGTTATTGGTAATTTCTTCCCCATGTAAACTTCCACCCCTTTTGTATCCGCTTAAGGGAATTTCCGAGATAAAACTATTTTATTTCCTTTTCCAGAGCTCAAATTATCTCCATACCAAATTTTATCTAAATCAATTCTGCGGTTAATAATTCCCTACACAAATTTCCAACTCCCTTTTCACCCCTTCTTTGGGGTGAAACAACAGACAACCTACTGTTCTGAAGTAAAATGGAGGGGGGCGGGGCTTTTTTGAAGATTAAACTATCCTTTGTCCTTTCTCGAGACCCATACTATCTCTATACCAATTTTCATCTAAATCAGTTCAGCGGTAAAATATTCCTCACACCAACTTCCAACCTCCTTTTCACCCCCATGAAAACTATCCTATGACGTTTCACGGGACTAAAATTATCTCCATACTCATTTCTATCTAAATCGTTTCAGCGGTTTCAGGGTTGATTTTCGGGATTAAAACTATATATTATCTTTTCCCGGGACTCAAACTATCTCTATACAAAATTTCATCAAAATCCGTTCAACCGTTTTCACGTGATGCGCGGTCAATTAAACAGACAAACAGATAAACAGAAAAACAGATAAACAGATAAACAGACAAACAGATAAACAGACAAAAATTCTAAAAATTGTTGGAACGTGTTCTGTTATCGATTCTAAAGTATCCCCAGCCAACTTTTTTTCGATTATCTTCCATGTACAGACTTTCGACCTTCTTCAGCTTTATTATATGTATAGATTCTACTCTACTAGATGTGACATCTAGAACAAATTTTGTGCGCCATGTTTAGCTGTTGACAGCTATGACAGAATCAAAGAGTAGTATAGACTTTTAGCGATTTTCACTACAACTTTTGGGACAAAAAAAATCTTAGGGATGTCATCTCGTGTTACTCAATGCTTAAATGAGTGTTTGCCTGCCGGTACGCGGGCGCGGGGGCACGACGACGAGGTGCAGGCGACGGGCGCGAGCGCGAGCGCGGTTATAGGATTCGATCTAACTAAAGACATTCGTTTTTAACATCCCTCGCTCTTAAATTAGAGAGCTTTAATAAACTAAGTAGGCTATGTTATGTCATTGTCCATCCCCGAGATTGAATCTGTTTGTATGGTAATCGGATACAGAGTGTAACGTAACAATGATCTGCAGGGGCTTCATAAAGTACCCACGTGAGACCTCCATCTACCGTCCCGCGGAGAAGCGACTCCGCGACTGGGACGAGATCTACAACTTCAACCACGTGCGGCGCGGGCTGCGCGTGCAGGCGGCGCGCTGCATGGAGTGCGGCGTGCCCTTCTGCCAGTCCGGCCACGGCTGCCCGCTCGGCAACATCATACCCAAGTGGAACGAGCTCGTGTTCCGCGGCGACTGGAGGCAGGCGCTCAAGCAGCTCATGCAGACCAACAACTTCCCCGGTAAGTGGTTCTGCCAGTCCGGCCACGGCTGCCCGCTCGGCAACATCATACCCAAGTGGAACGAGCTCGTGTTCCGCGGCGACTGGAGGCAGGCGCTCAAGCAGCTCATGCAGACCAACAACTTCCCCGGTAAGTGGTTCTGCCAGTCCGGCCACGGCTGCCCGCTCGGCAACATCATACCCAAGTGGAACGAGCTCGTGTTCCGCGGCGACTGGAGGCAGGCGCTCAAGCAGCTCATGCAGACCAACAACTTCCCCGGTAAGTGGTTCTGCCAGTCCGGCCACGGCTGCCCGCTCGGCAACATCATACCCAAGTGGAACGAGCTCGTGTTCCGCGGCGACTGGAGGCAGGCGCTCAAGCAGCTCATGCAGACCAACAACTTCCCCGGTAAGTGGTTCTGCCAGTCCGGCCACGGCTGCCCGCTCGGCAACATCATACCCAAGTGGAACGAGCTCGTGTTCCGCGGCGACTGGAGGCAGGCGCTCAAGCAGCTCATGCAGACCAACAACTTCCCCGGTAAGTGGTTCTGCCAGTCCGGCCACGGCTGCCCGCTCGGCAACATCATACCCAAGTGGAACGAGCTCGTGTTCCGCGGCGACTGGAGGCAGGCGCTCAAGCAGCTCATGCAGACCAACAACTTCCCCGGTAACTTGTTCAGCCAAATATGTAGCCATCCATCCTTCATCATATTTAGTTACCTGCTACATGATGTGATCCGAAATATGAGAAGTACTAAAATGTTTCAAACACATTTTCAAACCAAACAATTATCTATGAAGCGACCGTATTAGTCTTTATAAAAAAAGCCGTACAAATGAATAATAGTTCTTCAAAAAAGGAGTGTATAGCTTCTTAAAGGGTAGGCAACGCGCATGTGAATCCTCTGGGGTTGCAGGCGAGGCGTCCATAGACTATGGTAACTGCTTACCATCAGGCGAGCCGTATGCTTGTTTGCCACCGTCGTGGTATATAAAAAATTCTACTACCTAACCATGAGGCACTAAATTGTTATGACAGTTGATCCTAAAAGTAGGAAATTGTTAGATTGTCTCCTAATGATTATAATGAAGGATACTAATGTTTTGCATATGTTACTTACAGAATTCACCGGTCGCGTGTGCCCTGCTCCGTGCGAGGGAGCGTGTGTGCTGGGCATTTCTGAACCGCCAGTCACCATCAAAAACATCGAGTGCGCTATTATCGACAACGCCTTTGAAAATGGATGGATTGTTCCAGAGGTGAAATCATTTTTACTAACGAAACTATCGTGTTTCGGTCATTCAATCAACTAAATATATGAGTAACTAAGTACAAAAGATAGGCGTCTGCGGTGAACTAAAGCTAATTATATTTTTTTTACATACAGATTCCAGAACATCGCAATGGCAAAACAGTAGCAGTAGTTGGGTCCGGTCCCGCCGGCCTAGCGTGCGCGCATCAACTGAACAAGGTAAATGAACTTTCTAACACTTGAACATAACAGGCAGAGCTGAACAGAATCTACTAAAGTCGTACACTAGGGCATCGCATTTATTATAATAATCATACTTTTGACTGGCACAGGCTGGCTACTTGGTAACGGTGTTCGAGCGAAACGATCGAGCTGGGGGTCTTCTGCAGTACGGCATTCCCACGATGAAGCTCAGCAAGGAGGTTGTACAGCGGCGCGTACAACTACTTCAGGCCGAAGGCGTCGTCTTCAAATGCAACGTTGACGTAGGCAAGGACATCAGCGCCAATGACTTGGCCAACGAGTGAGTACAGCAGGGGACAATGTTGGGGCAGGATGGCCGAGCCGAAGCTCTGTTACAATACCCCCTCCACAGGATGAAGCTTAGTAAGGTAAGGCACTGTTGCATACAGCCACTGCAGGCGCAGACCGCTGTGTTCAAATGCAACGTTGATGTGGACAAGGACATCGAACGACCTGGCCAATGAGTGCGTACAGCAGGGGACAGTGTTGGGGCAGGATGGCCGAGCCGGAGAACAGTTACAATACCCCTTCCCCACGATGAAACTCAGCAAAGTGAGGCAGTGCTACATACAGCTGTTGCAGGCCGAGAGTGTTGAGTTCAAGTTCCATGTTGACGCGGGTAAGGACATCGGTGCCAACGACCTGGCAAACGAGTGAGTGCAGCATGGCAATAATGTGCGTTCGTCATGTATAGTCTAAAAAAACATTATAAAACGTCGGGACCGGTCATGTCAACGCCGAATTTCAAACCATGGTTTATCCTTCGTCCTTTTTTTGACGTAAATATTTAATAGTAAGTACCTATTAATAATATTTTTTCTTGCATCTTTGGGAATCTTTTTTGACATTTTTGTGGTAAAATCGTTTATAATTGCGAAATCTTTACTTCTTATTTATATTGGTGACATTCGATGACTTTCGATGACTTTCGATGTCTGTTGTCAAATAGTACTCCTTGTCAGTAAAATAAATGAGTACCAGTGAATTCCGCACCATGGCGAGGGCCAAATAGTAAGGGTTTACATTATTTGACAATCTTCATAAGATTAACCAATAAATACCTCCACCAGATACAACGCCCTAGTGCTTTGCATGGGCGCGACGTGGCCGCGCGACCTGCCGCTCAAGGGCCGGCAGCTGAACGGCATCCACTACGCCATGGAGTTCCTCGAGTCCTGGCAGAAGAAGCAGATGGGCCCCGCGCTTCACCACGGGAAGGAGCTACCAGAACTTAACGCCAAGGACAAGAATGTGCTGGTTATTGGAGGAGGTGATACCGGGTAAGTTTTCTTAAGATACAGTGCTTTAGCTCAAGTGACCTGCTCAAGGACGGCAGCTGAACGGCATCCATTACGCCATGGACGTTCTCGAGTCCTGGCAGAAGAAGCAGATGGGCCGCGCGCTGCCCCACGGACCACGGCCCATGCATGCGTGGTGGTAGCTCCATAGATACCTGAACTCAACGCCAAGGACAAAAATGTGCTTGTTATTGGAGAAGAGGGATACTGAGTTAATCTTTTACACAAAACAGTTATTAAGCAAAACATTCAGTCGGCCATACGAGAAATATCATAACGAAAGTGCGCGTCTTCTGGTCTATTATAGTTTGCCACATTGCTTATATCCTTTGCATCATCTGCAACGAAACATGCTTAACTACGCCCCGCGCGCTTACGCCGTATTTAGTAACTTTAGGCCGGATTTATGCTTGTAACTTTTACTTTGGTTAGAATGAGAGATGAATATTTATAGTCTGATTCTAGCCAATAGCTTCATACCTACTTACATATGCAAAATTTACAAGTTTATATCTAGCCTTACTAAGGCGGCTTTCACACTGCGGTTTCCGCACGCGGCGCCGGTGCACGATTTGAGATAGCGCTCTGCATAGCACTGTCACTCTTGCACCTTGTTGCGGCGCCAGGGTGATAATCGCCTTACAATATAAGTTGCATGTTTTCCTAATTCCATAGATGCGACTGCATAGCGACATCGCTCCGACAAGGCGCCAAGTCTATTACGACGTTTGAAATTCTACCGGAGCCGAAGCCAACCCGCGGCCAGGACAACCCGTGGCCGCAGTGGCCGAGAGTCTTCAGGTAATATCGTTTATCACGTTTTCAACATTGAACTCATAAGGTCAGTTCGCCCAAAATCGGACAAGTTTTGGGTGGGTTAACATAATTTTGGTTTTTAATTTTTTTCTTAGCTTGTATACCTACATGCTACGGACGTGATTCAAATAGCGAAATGATAGTAATGAAATGATGTACCGTCTGATTTTTTGTCATCTTCTTAAACATCAAAATAAGTGTGTGGTGATTGTTAATTTAGAGAAAAAAATATTTCGACATCAGTATCTTTTTAAGTGATGTGTAAAACCGGACCAGCCTATAAGTCAGTCCCTATTACCAGTAGCATAGAGTTTCTTATCGAAAACTAACTGGTTTTATCCATTGATAAGCATATAAAAGAATTATCCAGACAGTATTACGAACTGTGATTTCGGGCAAAATTTTAATTTTTTGACACTTTGTCCGATTTTAGACCATGCACACAATATTGAAGAAATTGTGATTCCCAAACTTTTTGCTGCTGTCAATGAACTCTTTTGAGTTCGTTGACATCAGATTGGCCCTTTTTGGGCGTGGTATGTTGAAGAAAGTCGTGACTTAAAAAAATCACTTACATTTCAACATCTCTACTAAAATTCCTAACAAACTATGAAATATCACAGAAAACAGTAATTCGACGTTATAAGTCACTTTGCGACGCTCGCTCGTTCGACAAATCAATTAGTTACAGTACATTCATTAGTTATAGTTTTGGATATTGAGGAAAATTCTTAGAAAATAAAAAATGTAATATACTTTAGTTCGAGAGATAATTGACCAACCTGGTGATACATCTAAAGTTTGAGCATTACTGACAGTTTAAAATCGGATGAATAGCATCCGATTTTTGACGACTTCGGGTAATACCGGATCTCGGACTATATACGCCGTATTCTAATGCCACATTTGTCGCAATTTTAATAAAAATAATATACAATTTGTAAAAGTACCTAAAGTAACCTATTTAGTCCCAGTTATTTCCAAAAAACTATAATTATGGATTTTATATTACAAAAGGAGGGTAATTATAATTATGGACAAAAAAAATTATAGGTATTTTCTTTTACTCTTTTTAGGGTTCCGTAGTCAACTAGGAACCCTTATAGTTTCGCCATGTCTGCCCGTCCGTCCGTCCGTCCGTCCGCGGATAATCTCAGTGACCGTTAGCACTAGAAAGCTGAAATTTGGTACTAATATGTATATCAATCACGCCGACAAAGTGGTAAAATAAAAAGTGGATTATTTTATTTTATTAGGGTACCTCCCCTATACGTAAAGTGGGGAGTGATTATTTTTGTGATATATTGTTGGATAGGTATTTAATAATTTTTAAGAAAAAAAAACCGACTTCCATGGGGGTAGCCGGTGAAGCATTATTGTAGATGGTGCACTTAGATTCCATACAATGAAATAACTTGCTTAACAAACGCAGCGGAGAGGACAAATCGCCAAACCTGAACTATGCGTCGTTGAAGAGTTCCGTTCTGATCATCATCAGCAGTTCCACTTCATCAAATGTCACTCTTTTGAATGAAATGCTGGATTTGTTGATAAAAATATAAAAATCACTATATGTATGCCTTTAAGATTTGAGGAGTTCCGTCGATTCCTCATGGATCCCATCATCAGAACTGCGTTTTGATAAAAACGGGACCAATCTGTATATATATACTTACAATAAAAAAAAAGAATTTTCAAAATTGGTTCAGACATGACGGAGTTATGGAGTAACAAACATTAAAAAAAAAAACACGCCGAATTGAGAACCTCCTCTTTTGAAATCTGGAAGTCGGTTAAAAATGAATAGGGGTTTCCTAAAATCATTTTTCGATAATGTAAATATTTTCGGAAATAATCGCTGCAGAAGTAAAAATATATGCGTCCCCCCCTCTAACTTTTGAACCATAAGTTTTAAAAATTTGAAAAAAATCTCAAAAGTAGAACTTTATAAAAACTTTCTAGGAAAATTATTTTGAACTTGATAGGATGAATAGTTTTTGAAAAAAAAATACAAAATAATTTCTGAACTAAGTTTGTAATTTAACCGTATAAGCAGGTGTTTATTGTACCTGTAATTTCTACAAAATTACAATGAAATGACGTGCTTTCAAATAAAGTAAAAACGGTGAAAATTGGTTCACGCAATAAAGAATTATCCCATAAAAA
Organism: Pammene aurita; assembly: GCA_947086415.1. NCBI lineage: Eukaryota > Metazoa > Arthropoda > Insecta > Lepidoptera > Tortricidae > Pammene > Pammene aurita. The sequence goes on from OX352297.1 coordinate 23,037,591, forward strand.
TCATCTTCCATACTTTAAGCTCGCGCGCAATAGTTTACTTAATTTGCCGATAGATGTCGCTGTACGTGGAACTCTCATATCATATCCTACATGGCGGTGTTATTAACTCTTAAGTGGGGACACTTACTGTGACGGACTGAAAACTACGGAACCCTACACTGAGCGTGGCCCGACACGCTCTTGGCCGGTATTTTACTTTGCTGGACATAGTCGTATCACACACGACTTATCAGACCGAGCATCAAGTGCGGTCTGAAGAGAGGTGCCATACAAAACGGCGCATCATTTCATCTTGCCAGAACTGAAAAATGTCCCCGCAATGGGCGTAAATTTGAATCATACGATTTTACCCGGTGTCCGATATCGGCCGAACTCACCTTATAATACTGAAAATTACAGTCACCTCTCGCTCGGCTCTCTTCCGCTAAAAAGGGGTCGTATTAGGACCCCTTATTCTGTGCCACTTTTCGGACTGTAATAGGGATGTTGAGTTGACATTGATGACACATATAAAATTTTGTAATAAAACTTAGTTAAATGTATACAAAATTAGTCATATATTATAATACAGAGAAAATTTTAAAAATCTGTTAAAATGTTCCAAATATACCAACCCTCAAAATTTCAAATTTTACGATAAAAACTATGATAGGACAAGTCGATTTTTCATATTTGAATCTCTTCTCACAGTTTTTGTCTAAAATTTTATTTTTTAATTCAAGCAACGTGTACTTTTTTTGTATAAGTTATCTACTGCTCAACGAGACGATTCTACGAAACCCAAACGCAATGAACAACACTCAAATCGTAGGCAGAAAGGTTGAATAACACGACCTATACGTGTTAACGTTTAAAAAATATGAAGAAAATCTAAAATGTGTAAAATTCGCAGGGTGGACTACGGACATGAGGAAGTCAAAGTCAAGTTTGGAAACGACCCGAGGAAGTTCTCTACGCTAACCAAAGAATTCTTGGACGATGGTAAGTTTATACCCTTGCCTAAAGATAAATTGATTATTTTGGTATCAAAATAATAGGGTAGCGATACGAGGCCGGGAATTCGTTTTAACCCCGAGTGCTTTTCTTAAAAAATGCGTGGAATAAGACCTAAAACCCAATACTTAAAGCCTAAAATTTTATCGCACTCGGGATCTTTCGGGGGCGAGCGCATGGTGGGCGTCGGCTAGGCAGGCCTGCAAAGTAGTATCAAAATCATTTTCATTTCAAGTGTCACTAAGGCACCCCAAACGTGATGCTTCCAAGTCTATTTTCTCAAACATGCAATGAAATATTCTCTTTACGTTCCTTATAATAGACTCGGAAGTATCCTTTTTCGGGCGCAGCATCTCGAGGCGGCCTGAAATGGGATTTCATACAACTTTTCAGGCCTAGGCCTGCAAAGTAACTTTTTTTTTTGTTTCAACGTCCAACCTCATTCAGACAGCGTCAAAGATGGCGGCAGGTTTTACGAACAGCTGATTTTAACTTTAAAAATTTTACTTCATGGTCGTTTTTTAGATTGAATAAAACATTGTCCTTTTTGTTTTTTATTTTATTTTATTTCATTGCATGTTTGAGAAAAGCACTATACATGCCTCGGCGTGAAAACGGATTCACGGCCTCGTATCTCTATACCTACTTGGCCGGAAATCCGTGTTTTCCCGGCCTCTGATGTAATGTCTTATTTCACGAACGTAACGACCACATTTCCGCGCATGTTTGAGATGCAAGCTTTATTTGTAGGTATAGATTATAGAACATTCGTAAACGATCGAAAATTAGGTTATGGTCATTCATCAAAATTAGTCTATAAAAATAAAAAGGTATTTAATATATATATCTCCATCCTATATATATATATATCTCTTCATATTTATTATGATTCAACAATACATAAATTTACATACATACAATTAATATCTTAAACTCTAAAATTTTAAAGTAAAAATTCTTAAATATACTGATTTCAAGGACATTCGTGCATTTGCCCCGTTTGATTTTTTTTGTGAGGCTTTCTGAAATCGCAGGTCCACTCAAACAAACCGGAATCCACGTATGCCCTTAAAATCAATATAATCCAAGCCATTGCTGAAATTCAGCCTGATCTTTGCGGCAGATTTATTGAAAATTGGACTTTTAGGATATGGGCTATCAGAAGAAGCCGAGGCGGACATTTGAACGATGTGATATATCAAAAAAAATGGCACGCATCGACCTTTCAAATAAAACAAAAAAGTAATTAATATCTTACACATAGCATGTTTTATTGAATTTTAAAATCGACCCGCCCTTATTGGAAAACGCTATACAATTTTGAAAGCTTTCATTTGGCTTCGATTTTTAATATTTTAGTATTTTTCTCGTGGTGATGTGGTGAAAAATGTTGTAGTACTCGTTTTGTTCAGTATTATGTTGTTGTTGTACTCGGCAGCAAAGTTTGTTCAACCTCTCTTGCCTTGAGGCCCTCGCACGCTCATGATTCCATTTTTGAACCGATCTCTACGCTCGTGACTCAATTTTAGACTCTTTCGCTGGATCGGGGCTCAATAAGCACGAGAGGTTAAACAACAACTTTGCTCTCTTGTTAATAGTTGTTCACCACACCACCATAGGAAAAATATAATAAACTATAAAATAAAAAATCGAAGCCAAATTAATGCTTTCAAAGGAGGATGGGCAGATTTGTATGGACTCTGGCCTATCTCGAATCGCTGTGTGATAAATGAACCAGAATGACACAAAAAAACATGAAAACTCATAAAAAACAAAAACATGACACATAATCATCGACAGTTATAAAACCTTCATAATCTGTAGAGCGATACAAGAATTTAGTATCAAAAAACCTACATAGTAACGTTTCAGCTCAAACTACTTTTATACCTCGTTACTTTTTTACATATATAAGATTTGGGGCTATCTGTCATAGTAAACGTTTTAGAACTTAGAATAAGCTATCCAGTGACATATCGCTTGACCTTATTGGTCATATAGGCCAATTTGCCCACCCTCCTTTATTTAATTCAAAATCATCTCCATCTCCATCTTTATGTCCATCCTGCCTGAGTGGAAGGTGCACGCAAAAAAAACCGCAAACGATGTACAGTTTAGCCGTTTAGCACACCCATACTAGAGGTCAAAACAATTCTTTGACCCGCAGTTCATAAAAAAACCCGTTAGGATTATTTTTTTCAGATATCTATCGCATGTGGTATCGTATGAAAGGGCTTTTTGCTGCGATTCTAAAAATATACCACATCACTACATTTCCGCCATTTTTTTTATATTAACGCAAATATAATTTTCAAAACATACCAAGATTGGGTTCCTCCAGATACGATATGGCCGATTTTTTGTGTACAATATACCAAAAATGATACTTGATATCCTCATACGAGGGCGGAGTGATAAGTCCGGTAAAATCATTAGTTAAGGTAATATGTTCACAATTTCAATGATGCCCACTTGTAGTCGAACCTTTTTGAGGCTGAATTGTATATTTTCAGCCAGTTCGCATCATTACTTTTTTTTTGACAGCGAAGAAAAAAAACAATTGCTTTGATGTTTGCAAACATGGAGAAAAGTGAGTTTCGCGTTCTGATCAAACATTATTTTCTTCGAAAAAAATCTATTACGGAAACAAAAAAAAGCCTAGAAAAATATTACGGGGACTCTGCTCCGTCGATTAAAATGATTCACAAGTGGTTTACTGAGTTTCGTTGTGGTCGTACAAGCACTAATGATGCCGACCGACCCGGACGGCCAGTTGCGGTCACTACACCAGAGATCATAAGGAAAATCCATGATATCGTATTGGATGACCGAAGAGTAAAAGTCAGAGAGATAGCTGATATTGTAAGCATTTCAGACGAAAGGGTTCGTAATATCCTACACACTCATTTGGACATGAAGAAGCTATCCGCCCGTTGGGTGCCGCGATTGCTTACAGAGGATCAAAAGCGTACTAGAGTGGCCATTTCAGAAGAAGGTTTGGCGAAGTTTAGGCGTAATAAAAAGGATTTCATCCGTCGTTTCATAACTGTAGACGAAACTTGGATCCATCATCTTACACCAGAAACCAAGGAGCAGTCAAAACAATGGATTGCTTCTGGTGAACCTGCACCGAAGAAGGCCAAAGCAGTTTTATCGGCAAATAAAGTTATGGCTACCGTCTTCTGGGATGCTCGTGGTGTAATATACATTGATTACCTTCAAAAAGGCAAAACAATCAACGGCGAATATTATGCCAATTTACTGCAACGATTTCATCAAGTTTTAATGGAAAAAAGGCCCCACTTGGCGAAGAAGAAAATTCTTTTTCACCAAGACAACGCACGGGTGCACACTTGTGCAGTTGCCATGGCTAAAATCCACGAATTGCATTACGAATTGGTCGCCCATCCGCCTTATTCGCCAGATTTAGCCCCCTGCGATTATTTCCTTTTTCCTAACTTGAAGAAATGGCTTGGAGGAAAAAGGTTTAGGTCGAATGAGGAAGTGATAGAAGAAACCAATGCTTATTTTGAAGGGTTGGAGCAATCGTATTATGCGGAGGGAATAGAGAAGCTAGAAAAACGTTGGAATAAGTGCTGTGACTTAGAAGGAGACTATGTCGAAAAATAAATATTAACTTTGCCTATAACATAACAAATAGTTTAATTTTTACCAGACTTATCACTCCGCCCTCGTATCTAACCCCAAAAAAACTATTTTGAAAATAATTTCATTTAGTTTTTCTGAGGTGACACAGACTACTTCAGTACCTATTTTTTTATTAAACAAAATTATTTATGGGTGAGTGGCCCTCGCTAACAATACGGGCGACCATTCACCCTGAGTAAAAGATTGTAAGTAATCCATCAGGGAGTTTTTGTTTTTAAACTACTGTAGGTAATTTATGTGCCATTCAATTGACAACATTTCATTTTTTTGAGTGCTACTTTTTATTGTCTGGCCTGAAAGAACACACAATTTTAAGAGACCCGTATATTTTTGTTTTTGCGAAAATCCATGTCTTTTAGTGGAAAAATCCGTTTATATTATTACTTCGGCAGAAAGGGCGTATGTAACAGTCGTCAAAGGCTCAGCTAAATGACGTCACATGTTGTGTTTCATACACCTAAAAAAACGTTGAAATAGTTACATTGAGCGACATTTACGTAAAAAACCATAGCGTGACCAGAGTGCGCTTAAACAGTTTGACATTTTAAGCACAAGATAAACGTCAACACTTAAAATATAAAATCAAACCGCTAACTTCGAAAGATATCTTCAAGGATTGTTGAAAATGCCTTGCATTAAATATTACCTACTGAAAACTTGCACATCTTTATAGCCCGGTTATTTACTATTCTCGAGGGAAACAAAGCCGAGTGGTGTGTCGCAGCGGGTTTACATCGTTTACCAACCAGGATACTTTTAATTTGCGAAGATCACTTGAATGTGAGTACAATGCGTGTCTATTTTAATGAATTCTTAGAATCTACAAGAGTTTTTGGCTATATTATTAATCGTGTGTCCGTTTCTTTCAGTTGGAAGAAGATATGGAAATTTTTTTGTATTGGAAAACAATGAAAGTGAAAGCACGTCTAAAACCTCGACTACCAATGTTTAAACAAGCGTTGCAGGATGTGACAAAACAAAACAAACAAACAAAAATTTTAGGACAACAAACAAATATTTTAGGACATTTTAGGACTCAGGACTTCAAAAGAAAAGAGGCAGTGTACCGAAACTATTGCTTTAACTTTAAGAAGTGTCACTCGGGGACGCCGGGGCCCAAGTGGCACCATCAGCTGAGGGAAGCTGACCGTACAGCTGCAAAAAAGACCCCCCCCCCTGCATACAAAGTTTGTATGCAGGGGGGGCTTTGTGTGAGAATGTATATTTTATATTAGGTCATGTTTCCACCACAGATGTGCTAGGTATATGATGATACCATCATACGAGGGCGGTTTGATAACTCGGTGACTTTAAGTAAAACAAAAATCATTTTAACATATAAACTTTTTAATTACGATTCTGAACTCCTTGGTAGCTGGCAGTTTTTTTTTTTTTTAAAAAGGTGGGAAAATAAAAAAGTTATTGAGGCATATGTCAAATACGGTCGGAAAATTGTTGGAAAATGGAGAAAAGCGAATTTCGTGTGTTAATTAAACATTACTTTTTACGCGGAAAAACTATTAAAGAGACTGAAAACTGTTTAAAAAAATATTATGGGGAATCTGCTCCTTCTCATGGAATGGTACATAAGTGGTTTACAGAATTTCGTTCTGGGCGTACCACTACCAATGACGCAGAACGCTCTGGTAGGCCAATTGAAGTCACCACTGATGATGTCGTGAATAAAGTTCACGATATTGTTTTGGATGACCGTCGAGTTAAGATTCGTGAGATAGCTGAGACTGTACACATTTCATCTGAACGAGTTTTTCATATCTTGCATAATATTTTGAATATGAAAAAGCTTTCCGCAAGATGGGTGCCGCGTTTGCTGACAGCCGATCAAAAACGACTTCGTGAAACAACTTCCGAGCAATGCTTAGCCAAATTCAAGCGTAATCCCAATGAATTTTTACGTCGTTTTGTGACGGTAGATGAAACGTGGATCCACCATTATACGCCAGAGACGAAAAATCAGTCAAAACAGTGGACTTCTGCTAACGAACGGGCCCCAAAGAAAGCGAAAACCGTTAATTCGGCAGGAAAGGTAATGGCCACTGTTTTTTGGGACAGCCAAGGGGTTATTTATATAGATTATTTGGAGAAAGGTAAAACAATAAATGGCCCTTATTATGCTACATTGTTGGAAAAATTCAACGCAGAAGTAGTGAAAAAACGGCCACATCTGGCAAAGAAGAAAATCCTTTTTCACCACGACAATGCCCCTGCACACTCGTCGGCAGTCGCAACAGCCAAATTAGTAGAATTGCGTTATGAAATACTGCCCCACCCACCTTATTCTCCAGATTTGGCCCCATGTGATTTTTTTTTATTCCCAAACATGAAGAAATGGCTCGGTGGGAGAAGATTTTCATCAAATGAGGAAGTCATAGCTGAAACTGAAGCATATTTTTCAGGGTTTGATAAAAAATATTTTTTGGAGGGGTTGAAAAAGCTGGAACATCGTTGGATGAAGTGTATGGAGTTGAAAGGAGATTATGTAGAGAAATAAAATTATAAAAGGTCAAAAAGATTTTTTTTTCTGCAAAAAGTCACTGACTTATCAAACCACCCTCGTATACCTAGCACATCTGAATCACCGCCTACTGAATAACTGAACGAAATTAAAATAATTTTATCATAATATACCTTTTTTTTCTCCCCTGATTAAGACCTGGTGAATTTTACATCTCCAGTAGTAGCATTCTAAGTACAGGAAAGATATTTAACTTATTATCGACAAGTCATCAGAAAGTACTTAAGGATCTACTTAGGATACAGGTTTAAAAATGACAAATATTCATACTAATAAAATAAGTACTTTATTTCCTATAAATTGTAATTTATTTACCACAATCAGAAACAACTTTTGCTCGTGACATTTTAATTGATATAATTTCTCAGTTTAATCTGTAAAGGGACATTTCAACTTGACAACTAAATCGTCACAGATTACGTTTGGAGAAGCACCTTTTTTTTTCTATTGTCACACCCAAATCATGTTCAATTACTTTAATAACCACCCCTTCAAGCCTTTCACCTCTCTTGATGGCCGTTGTTTTGAGAACTTTATACCCCCATTATTGTATGAACTAGAGCTCCATCTGTCTTGCATTTTGTTGCCTTATAAAGCGTTGATGCGGTGAATCTTGACTGGCTCAATTAGTGCCACACCTTGCTGTTGACTTGATCTTTGGTGCTGTTTTCAACAAGTGTTATAACCTCAGCTGTTATCTTTGAACTCTTGAATGTAAAGTGAATCTGATTCTGACATGAAGTTCAACATAATGTCAAAAATGCAAGTTGTGCACAGTTGGTTCATAAATATTATATAACTAAACAGTCATCCATTTTATGATTGTTGGCTTCTTGGAGAAACTCTTGAAGATTTGGCACGTCAGCATCACATCTATACTGTTTTCGTTTACAAATAGTAAAGGAACATAAGGCTGCACTTAATAAAGGCCTCTGCCAGTTTGGACATAAGAACTCCGCGAAGATAACGAAGCTTTGGTACCTCGTGTGCCAGGCAATTTATATTTATCCGAGCTTTGCAAAAACTCACACGCGGCGAGCTCCTGCTGCCAGCTTTGACAAATCTTTCTGAGTTTCTCGTGTCCGCTTCGTTGTAGGGGTATTGGTCAATACCCCAACCGGGGTATTTTCCGAGGATTCCCTGAATTCCATCGAGAGGTCGTCGTAGAAGAATGCAATCCGGGGTCTGTTAGAAAGCGAGTTGTGGTCGTCGTAGAAGAAAGCAGTCCAGGGTCCGTGACAAATCACAACGCGTAGATAATTAAAATAATCCAAGGAAACGTAAATAACAAGCAAATATTCGAATCGAATGAATGAACTGTCAGCTGTCCTGTCGTCTCTGTCAGTAGTGTGTGTCAAAGTTGTCAAACAGAAACCCGGAAGATAACGTTTTTTCATAATGGTAGTATTGAATCAGCGGTGTGACGTCATTTCCCGGTTTACATATTTTGGTGATTTTTCCAAAAAAATACTGTTAAAAAAAATCTAAAAAATGGTTTTTGTGTTCTACAAGTGTATTTCTCGAAATGGTTTTCGATTTATAAAATTTGGAAATTTTGAAATATTGTCAATTCCTTGAGGCTATTGATAATTATATCGATGAATTTGTTAAATGACTCTATCGATGATTCTTTGTTGATTATGCTGCTTATGTCATATCATAAGGGGCGATATTCATGGTTTTACACAAAATTTCATGTTCGATGCGAACGCGATCGAACTTTGGGCACTCTTGAGGAGGTGTTCAATTGTCTGGCAGGTTACTTTATCACAGAAGCAAAAATTGTTTAAAAAAAAAATTCCTACCATAAAACATGACTCAGCACTCTCCTCCTAGGGGACTTTTTTTAAGAACTGCGAGTCAAAAGATTTGTTTCGACCTCTAGTATTTATGCGTGTGCCATATGACTAAACTGTATATCGATTTGCGTCCTCTTTCAAGGGGTAAAGAGCGCGTTTCCGAGGTGGAGTGGTGAAAATAACTATTCTGTTTTATTCTATTTGTGCATCATAGATTCACGTGTATGTCTCATGTTTTTGGTTTTATTTTACAAGGTCGTGTTTTGTTCGGTTTGAACTTGACATAACATAACCCAGACCCTTATGACGTTATTTACCATTGTCTACACCGAAGACATTCGAAATTCAAAATAATATAATACGTGCATGTATTAACATTATACATCTATTGTATCTCGGCTCTAATATTTAACTTAGCATCTGATATTATCACGTTTTTATATAAATTACTGGCTCAGTGACCGTAAAATGATCTTGGGCATACATACAAGGGAATTCTTTATTATTGGTTATATTTTTATGTTCACCTACAAAAACTCTGCACATTCTCCTTTTTGGTGTAAATATATACATTCACATACCAAAAAAATACTTAATTTATGTATTAAAAATTATGTTTTGTAATATCTAAAAACCATGTAATTGTGATTTTAAAAGCATATAGATTAATATTTATCACCGTCGAAAGCAGTGGTATATTACCACAGGGTTACGGAGACAGCAACGACCTCTGAGTTGCTCAATTTATTGGTATTTTACAAAACTATCTTAAGCGATTGTATAATCGAGCGAGCGAGTGCAGCGAAGTAAAGTTCTTCCAAAAAACTTTGGACACAACAGAACTTTCAGCTGGCTATTAACTTTGCTGAGGTTCTAGCAGTGGTTTTGGAATCAGAAGGTCTAAAAGACATGTCAAGGTGTCTTATTATACTGGTCAACACGTTTGAATCGCGATTTCTTAATAGTTCGCGGCGGCGGACTACTAAATACTGAAGCCCCTTTTACAATGAGAATGCAGTAAAATGTTTGAGGCGTTTAAATTTAAGCATATGATAAAGTAGAAAGAGCATTTATCTGATCAATTGCGTGATTAATTATCGTCATGATGTTTCATTGTAGGTACACTTATATAACAATATTTATGTAAGTTTATTACATAAAGTATATGTATAAGTTTATGTTTATTCTTAATGTTTGATTAAGTATATAGCGTTTATTTTATATTTAGTAACTGTGATACTGTTTCAATACATTCTTTCATAAACCCTGCACCAAACATATCTCTTTTTGGCCCAGTGGTTGATTGGTAGAGAATGCCTTAAGGCATTAAGTTCGCCAATTGTACGTTTTATCTGCAATAAAGTTTAAATAAATCAGAAAGAGCCGTATACTGAGCAGGGCTTGTAACCGGTATTTTGCTCCATACTAAAATACCGGTTTTTTTTCGTTCTTTCGTTTACTATTTCATATATTTCATTTCGTTTACTAGTCGGTAGTGACCCTGCCTACGAAGCAGGAGGTCCCGGGTTCGAATCCTGGTCAGGGCATTTATTTGTGCGTTTATCACAGATATTTATTTGTTCCTGAGTTATGGATGTTTTCTATGTATTTTAGAGTTTATATCTATTATATATATTGTCGCCTAGTACCTACAACACAAGCCTTATTGAGCTTACCGTGGGACTAGGTTGATTTGTGTAAGATTGTCTCATAATATTTATTATTATTATTTATTTATTTTATATTTAATCGAAAAATCTTACAATATAAAGTCATAACCTAGAAACAATACGAGTTCTACGTAAAAACCATAAAATATGTAAACATATTGGGTTATATCGGGGCTTTTTGCGAAAACCGGTTACAAGCCCTGATACTGAGTAAGTTTTTATAATGGACAGGGTACGGTAACGTGACGGGCGTGTCGGCGGTGGAGGTGGAGTGGACGCGGGCCGCGGGCGGCCGCTGGGAGATGAAGGAGGTGCCCGGCACCGACAAGGTGTACAAGGCCGAGCTCGTGCTGCTGGCCATGGGCTTCCTGGGCCCCGAGAGATACGTGGCCCATCAGCTGGGTAAGTCCATGCAAACTTGGCGGCTGCACTGTCCCATCTGGACCTCGCGGCACTCACTGGATTTTCTTCATCATCTGCTTTTCCACTACTATTACCTCAGAGAAGAAATGCTTATCTATATCCAGTGACATGTAGCCATACAATAAAAATAAAAAAAAACAATAAGTATAAACGCGCGATAATATGCACAGATGGCGTCGCAATCGCAATGAAACAACCGTTGGTTATGGTTTGGAAATGTCAAATCCATACAGTCTATGGTACAGAGTATCTAGACCTAAACGTCAACGTCAGAAAAGGTTCCATAATAGCGGTTAAAAAGCACCATTTATAATCTGTAGGTTTTTATCCTCATTGCAGAATACTATGGGATCACAAACAAGTAAGAAATGAACACGGTCAAAAAGTAACCGATTAACTAACAGTAATTCTCACGCAAAATACATACCGGTGGCATCTGTATCAAAATTTTTGAACAAATCACAAAAAATACACGAATCTATAAAGTTTTGTCTAATTTAGCTTTTTGAGAAAACTAGAATGCCATATTTTTAACTTAGTTACATTGCTTAATATCTTATGGTTTATGAAAGAAGCAAAATAAGGGGAAAAGGGACCTGACTTCGGGTTTTTTTTTCTATCGAGCCAACTTTCAGCAGCCGTGTTTCGGATTATGCCATACAGAAGAGTATACACTCTAATCACATATCATCGAAAACAAATTCAGGGACTTTTCCCGTTTAGTCAATACAGCGTTCGAAAAAACGTATAGTTTTTCCGCCTGCAAATTTTCCCGTGGATAATTCCGTTGATAAAACCACGCAGCATCTGCATAGTGCTTTAATTACAAATACTGTATTATTTTACCAAGGAAACATAAAAAAACATGTATGAGGTTTTACAAGAGTTGTCTTAATTTCAGACTTACCTTTGGATGCTCGCAGCAACGTGGAGACGGAAAAGAAAAACATTTATCAGACACCCGTCAACAACGTGTTTGCTGCCGGAGGTAAGTTCAATGGCTATTTGCGTAACGGTATTCATTCACGCATTTACATTTGAACACCGCAAGTCATAAATAAAAACATCACACACAAAAAGATCTCGGACCACAAAACAAATATTGAGGTAAAAGCACCAAGAAGATTTTAATGAATAATAAAATAAAAAATATCTACCTACAGTTTACGAGTGATGACTTATAACACAGTAATAAAAAACCGGCCAAGTGCATGTCGGACCACGCATACTGGAGGGTTCCGTACCTTCAATGGAATAAGAACCAAACTATCAAAAGGTCGTATCTGATGCCTATAGAAGAAGTTGTTTTGGAGACAACTCAAAAATGGCTGAACCGATAATGTTCAAAATAATTTTCGTAAAAAGGTGTGATAAGATCTTCTCAATTTTTTTATATATGTTTTGGACTTACAGTCCAAAAGTTACAAGGGGTGGGAACCGGCGACTGATGATATATAGACAATGAAGTAGCTCTGAAAAATGACCCCACAAAAAGTGAGCCGCGAGGGGCGGGGCTTACAGACTGAGCCGCCAAGCCGTTTAGTTTACAAATGGCGGTTCAGTGACACGGTGGTACTGAAGTTTATCAAAAAATTAAATAATTTAGTAAACATGCCTTCTTGCGCCGTAAAATGGTGTCAGAGTAGAACTGGAAAACATAATAAAAAAGACGGGCTCACTCATCATACGTCAGTTAAGCCGAAAACATATGATTATAAATTTATTTTACCGGATAATTTTATATGGGGATGGTGCTATGCCAACTTTTGAACAACCATTAAAACTTCTTACAATATTTTTTTATTACTTTTTAATGAGATAAATGTTTTGATTTAAGTTAAATACACATGTTTACATCTCATTTTTCATAACACGCAGATAAAGTTAATAGTATACAGTATGCCTCTGATCATGGACTTTAAATGTAAGGATCGATTTTGCTCATAAACTACAACTTTTGAAAATAACTGGATTTGTAAACACGATTACAATTCAAGACTTATTTGAGCATGAATTTACTGCAAAATCATCACTATCATCAGTTTTTGAAGTGTCAATTGCTTAATTTGATGTGGTATAAGGAAATAGTATTTATAAAAAATAAAAATAAAACATTATGGCACAATCTTACACAAATCCACCTAGTCCCACAGTAAAGCTCAATAAAGCTTGTGCTGCGGCTACTAGGCGGCAGTATATATAATAGATAGATACAGATAAATACTTAAATTATGCTAAATTCAGTTTATCTCCTGACTTTACTACGTATTCCCCGAGTATTATATATGTGGGTAGTTATGCACATTATAATTTTCGGATATAGATATATTTTTGCAACAGTGCAACAGGGGCATTTGCCTGCACGCCTCCTGTACTACGGGGACCATAGGTAGGATTTTTTGTGAAGGAAATTGCCCCCCCCCCCCCCCCCCCCCCCCTTGAATGGAATCCTGGATCCGCGCCTGGTGTGACATAAAAGTATTGCGGTAAACGTATTAAGCAAGTAACCAGTAAAGTGACCAAGTATCTGTTGCTCAACAAAAAATACACATTCGAAAATTGCTCTCTATTTTATGAAATCGTCTACTAATAATGTCACTGTTGCCTTGTCATTTTCAAGTGTCAGTGCTACGACGAATCACAGCAAAATCATTTTGCGATTGACCAATCGTATTTCAAGTAATTGTTGTAATTGAAAGCAGACTAATATTTCGACGCGTTTGATTGGCAGCGTAGTAGACCCGTACCGATAAATTATGAAGTTTCGATAATATTAAAGATGCTTATTTTTCACATACAGAATTCAGGGCATCCAACTTAGCTAATAATAATAATTTGTGTTATCCTAGGTTGTTGCTTAGGTAGATACTTAGACATTTCTGTTTTTAAACATTATTCGGTGAATATAAAATTAGAGATCAAAATTGTTTTTTCACTGTAACAGCAAAGTTGTTACTGACGCACGCACGCGTTTTGTGTCACTTTCGTCAATGGGAATACTGACATTCAATCAGCACAAACATGTGGACTTTTATAAGCCTATATAAAATTAGAGTTGATTGATTAGGTATTGTGCTTTCTAAAATATCGGTATCTAGTATTTGAATAAATTTGTGCCATATTAATCAATGATATTTATTTATTTAAATTTTTTTTCTTGTAGAAACCTGTTAACAGTACAATAATATATTAAAGTTATTAATGTTTGCGTTAGTATTTTTATAAAAGCGTATCGAAACCATGTTTGAAATTTGTGTCGTTATAATCAATGGATTATTTTTATTTTTCAAAACAAAAACTTTTTTTGCGTAAAGGGCATGCGCAGGGAAGGGTAAGGCGCGGGCGGGGTGCATGTACCGGCCAGGCTGCCTAGCAGGTCGTTTGTTTTCTATACATTATTACTCTATACATACATACAGGGTGTTTGGTAACCGGATGCAAAGCCGAAAGTAGGAGATAGTCTAGGTCATGTAGAACATTTTTAGCCATACTTGTCTTAGACAAATGTTATTAGTTTTTTTTTTAATTTAAATTTTAAGATTTGTCGGAGAAAACTGCAAAACTTCAGACTAAATCGATAATTAGTACTTTTTTTACTGCAGGTAGATTTTTTTTTGTTTTATTTCGTATTGTGCAATGTCTATCAAACACTAGAAAAGTGATTTCAAACATCTGTGTCTAAAGAAAACAAGTTGACAGCGATTTAAAATTTTAGTTACATGAAAATGTAAACGATTTAAGTGATTTCAAAGTACGATAAAAAAAAACTAAAATAGCCACGAATTTTCAAACCATTTTAAAAACATGCTTGGCTTTTACCCTTTTATTTAAGCTATCAAACACGACTGTAGCTACTGTATCCTTGAAAATAAGCCACCTAAACCAACTGGGTAGCTAAAATGTTTCACTCTACTTGTGATACTTGTGGTAGTTGTGGTGACGAATCTCATTATGATTTTACAATAAAACATTGGTTCTGAATACTAAGTTGGCATTGACTTGACATTTGACTTGTTTTAAAAGGGTTAAGTGTACTGGACAAAACTACCACATGCAATTTTAACAAACAAAGGCTTGCGGCGGTGAGAGACAAAAGAGAATGATAGCGGCAGGCGGTGAGCGGCGTTAAACAAAGATGATCGGTTTTGTGCTTTATTGACAAAGATAAACTGATTAGCTACATGAGTATTTGTGCAAAAACTAGTAATTTAGTCTAGTTACAACTTCAGTTGCGATTAGACGTTCATTGTGGTTTAATTTCCCGCTCTCATCTCAATTTACCGTGTCAAGTTGTAGCTGCCGTAGGCGCTCCTTCACGTGTAATTACGACTTCTTCATTGTAAACATGGAGTTTACGAACGAAGAATACGCCGACATTATCTAAATGTACTGCAAAGCTGACAGTAATGGAGCGATGGCCCGACGGATGTACCAAGAGCGTTTTCCAAACCGGAGATTGCCTAATGTGAGAGTGTTTTACAATTCATTCCGAAGGCTACGTGAGAATGGTATTGCTGTGCAACATGGAGGGAATCCAGGACGTAATCGCCCTGAAGTGGAGGAAGACGTTCTACAGGCATTTGCAGAGGATCCGAATACGAGCATCAGAGTGGTAGCTCGTAATCTGAACTTGTCCACATGGAAAGTATGGGCCACAATGAATCGTGAGGGAAAATATCCTTTTCGCGGCATCGGAGTTCAAGGTTTGGACGAAGGAGATCCTGCACGCCGAGTGGACTTCTGCCGATTTTTACTCAATGCGGATATCGAAGACCGACGTTTTTTGCGAAGCATTCTTTGGACCGATGAATCGAAATTTTCCCGGGAGGGGATCACAAATTTCCATAACCTACACCAATGGGCTGACAAAAACAACAATCCACATTGGAAAAAGCAAGTGTCCTTCCAAAGAAAGTTTTCCGTCAATGTGTGGGCTGGAATCATCGGCAGAGTCCTTATTGGGCCACATTTTTTGCCAAATAATTTAAATGGGGCAAATTATTTGGAATTTTTACAAAACGATTTGCCCAGGCTTATTGACGAAGACCAGCTGCCCGGTGCAGTGACATTTCAACACGACGGTTGTCCCGCCCATTACTCTCTGGCTGTAAGGGAGCATCTGGATAACTGTTTCCCGGACGGTTGGATCGGCAGAGGCGGACGAATCCCTTGGCCCGCTCGGTCACCTGATTTGACACCATTGGATTTTTTCGTTTGGGGCCGAGCTAAGGAGCTAGTCTACACACAAGAGGTCATTAATACCGTAGAAGAGCTGAGGGAGAGGATAGAAGCGGCGTTCGAAAGGATGAGGGAAGAAATGATATTCGGAACAACCACCACAGAAGTAAGAAGACGGGCTCGTGCTTGTATTCGAAACGGCGGGTCACATTTTGAAAACGAGCGATGATGTGTAATTTTAATGTGTTGATCGTAAAAATAAATAACTTATCTTTTATGCTTTTGTTTTAATTTACCCTAAACATTCCCTCTTATTAGTACAGGTAGCCTATTTTCAAAGATAAAATGGCTTGAGACATGATTGTCTTATCGCCCGCCGCCTGCCGCTATCAGTCCCTTTTGTCTCTCACCGCCGCAAGCCTTTGTTTGTTAAAATTGCATGTGGTAGTTTTGTCCAGTACACATAACCCTTTTAAAACAAGTCAAATGTCAAGTCAACGCCAACTTAGTATTCAGAACCAATGTTTTATTGTAAAATCATAATGAGATTCGTCACCACAACTACCACAAGTATCACAAGTAGAGTGAAACATTTTAGCTACCCAGTTGGTTTAGGTGGCTTATTTTCAAGGATACAGTAGCTACAGTCGTGTTTGATAGCTTAAATAAAAGGGTAAAAGCCAAGCATGTTTTTAAAATGGTTTGAAAATTCGTGGCTATTTTAGTTTTTTTTTTATCGTACTTTGAAATCACTTAAATCGTTTACATTTTCATGTAACTAAAATTTTAAATCGCTGTCAACTTGTTTTCTTTAGACACAGATGTTTGAAATCACTTTTCTAGTGTTTGATAGACATTGCACAATACGAAATAAAACAAAAAAAAATCTACCTGCAGTAAAAAAAGTACTAATTATCGATTTAGTCTGAAGTTTTGCAGTTTTCTCCGACAAATCTTAAAATTTAAATTAAAAAAAAACTAATAACATTTGTCTAAGACAAGTATGGCTAAAAATGTTCTACATGACCTAGACTATCTCCTACTTTCGGCTTTGCATCCGGTTACCAAACACCCTGTATAGTAATAAGTGCGACAAACACAAACAGCGAGTTTTTAATCGCTCTTCTTTATTTTTCATAGTAAAGAAAGCAGTAATATAAAACTTAAGTAATTAATGGTGATATAACGTATGACTACACCGTAGTCCGTAACGGACTGCAACGGCGGATCTGTGTGCCACGGTTAACCTAGTTTACCATATAAACAGTATTTTGACAAATTGTCACAGATCATTTGTAACTAATAAATATGTAATTTATGCATCAAGGCGGTTTGTTTACAGAGTGCCAATCGTGAAACGCGAAAATCGAAATTTCGTTATCTGCCTCTCGGTTGGACTAGCAAAGAGCCGGGCTGGGCTTAATAAATTTTTCATCAGATGTCATAATAACGCTATGTTTTTATTAACTTATTGTATAAAATACATACAAATAAGTAACTTTTCTTTAACATTTTTTTTAACTCAATAGTTTTGAAAGTTATGGGGCCCTGAAGGTTGAGTACAATTTGGACTATTTTGGTTGAAATGGTGTCATTATGACACATACTTTTTTTTGTCTTATTGTGTATAATGTACTCAAATAAGCAAGTTTTATTAGAAACATTTTGTTAACTCAAAAACTTCGAAGTTACCTTACTTTGAAGATTGACTACATGGAGTAAAATTTGGACTTAAATAATAAAATGGCGACGGGGTATCATTTTAACGAGTACTTTTTATGATTTTTCCGTAGAGAATACGCTAAAATAAGCGTGTTTTATTTGAGAAACTTTTCTCTAAATTCAAAAATGGCTGAGATTAATGGACTCTGAACGTGTATATAATTTGGACTTCGAAAAAAAAAAACATCGACGGGACTACATTATAACGTGTACTTTTTATGATTATTCCGTATAGAATATGCTAAACTAAGCTTGTTTTATTCGAAAAACTTTTCTCTAAAATCAAAAATGGCCGAGATAATGGACTCTGAACTTGTATACAGGGTGACTGGTAATTCGACCTATTCCTGGAAAGGGGTTTATTCTAGAGGTTATTTACAATGTTTTTAGCCCAGTCAACCAGGGGTCTAAATTAAGTGGTTTTCGAGTTATTCGAGTTTTTAGTGTTTTTCAAAAAAACGCCATCTTCCGGCCTTAAAATGGCAATAAAAAAAAACTACATGAATTAGGATGGTTAATTATTTGTTTACTGGTAGCCAGTGAACAGAAGGTTATTTAAAAAAAAATCATGTCAAACAATTAAGACTTTAGAAATTTGTTTATTTGTTTATTTTGGTCAGCACTAACAGTTAAACTAAACATGCTAACCTGTGTTACATAAGATAAAACTTAATATCTAACATAAAACAAACAAGCTTAATTAAATTAGACTAATCTTAAATCTAGCGATAAGATTACAACAAAAGTAAGACTAAATTAAAAAGTTAATGCATTTTCAATATTACAATGTCAGGATAAATTAATAATTATGTCATCAAGTAAATAAAAAAACCAACTACAGAACAAAATTAAATACAACGGTGGTAATTAATAAATATAAGATTGGACAAGTTACCTTAGAACATTTACGCGTCATTCAATTTAAATGGAACTTGTGGCTACAATTTTTTCAAGGTAACTACAGGATGCTACCAGAAATTGATTTTCGGAAGTGAAAAATAGGTCAAGTTGGCTATTGCTTTCTAAAATGTCGTTTAATAGCGTTAGCGCTCGGTGTAGTGGGGAGAAGGAAAGCGCGCGCGTTCTGGCATATGGGATGGCAAAGAAGCCGCGGCTTCGAGTGCGTAGTGATCTTGTTAATGGCACAGGGACGCGAATTGTTACTAGGGAAAGTAATGATGGATTAGCTACCACCCCGCGTATTAACTGATAGAAATATTTCACAAGGTACATATTTCTTCGGGCTTCGAGTGATGTGTAGTCCACCATTCCAATTACAAATAGAGTTGGGTATAGGTAGGGGTAATAACCGTGTAACTTTTTGTAAAGGAAACGTGTAAACGGTTTTTGTACTTTTTCCAGAAGGAGAGTGTATTGTTGTTCATGGGGATTCCAGATTGCAGCATTTGATTCTAGCTTGCTACGCACAAACGCATTGTACAAGATGCTGATAGCGTGCCTGTTTGAGAATATTTTGGCTTGCCGGATAACAAATCCAAGACATCTCCTTGCTTCGTTGCAGACTCTGACTATATGTTGGTTGAATGTGAGCTGTGGGTCAAACCATGTGCCTAGATCTTTCGTTTTAGCGGTTTTCCCTCTAATTTGTATGTGGGGTATATAGGAGAGCGCGCACGCGTGTAAGTCATGACAGTGCATTTATCCATATTGAGGGCGAGGCTGTTCTTTTGCGCCCAGGTGTGAACAGCGTCAATGTCTAATTGTAACTTACTAACGTCATTAGCACATTCGATAGGCAAAGCCAATTTGAGGTCGTCAGCAAACAACAAGCAAGTTGAGAATTTAAGTGCTGCTGGCAGATCATTGACAAGGATATGGAATAGGAGAGGCCCAAGGTTGCTACCCTGTCCAATGCCTGAGGTAACCAGAAATGGAGCAGATCTAGATCCTTCATAACATACATATTGTTGCCTGTTCGAGAGGTAATTCGCTACAAATTCTAGCAGGTCCATAGAAAAACCGCTTAGGTATAATTTCTTAAGTAATATGTCGCTGTCAACTCGGTCGAATGCTTTGCGAAAGTCAAAGTAAGCCACGTCAACCTGCTTCTTCTGGTCTAAGTTACTCGCTATTACAGATACAATATTGAGTAAGTATGATGTGGTGGAGCGCTTCGGTAAGAAACCATGTTGTTCATCGCAAAACCAACCGTTTAACTGTTTAAATATTTTCGAGTAAATGATTGACTCGAAAATCTTGCCAAAAATACAAAGTACAGCTATTGGTCTGTAGTTATGGACATCAGATTTCAATCCCGACTTATGAACTGGTAATACTTTGGTGGTCTTCCAGGCTTTAGTTTAGTTTTTATAGGGTAGACTTTAGTTTTTATTGCTAAGTTGAATAAAAGTTTGAGCGGTCTGACAAAAACTTCGCAACAATCTTTGACAATGTATTGGTGAATACCATCTGAGCCCTGAGTGTGCTTGGACTGTAAGCGTTTAATTGCTATACGAACATCCTCATCACTTACGTGACCAATGGTTATAAGCCGATCACTTAAATTGGTCGTTTCACCCGTTTCTATCAGACATGCTGCCGTTACGTCAAGCGTGGGGGAATTTTTTAAGAAGACGTCTTTAAAAAAGTTAGCAAATGAGTCTGCAACATCCTGAGATGACATACTTCCAAAAGTCACAGGTTGATTAGAACCGCGATTGCGTTTTACATAGGTCCAGAAGGCGGAAGGATCTCGTATTATATTATTTTGCAGGTTATTGACATAGGTACTCAGGGCAGCCTCCGACTGAATGTTTACCATTTTCGGTAGTAGGTGAAAAACGCATAGTAGAGTTGATTGCTAGTCTGTTTAAACAATTTGTGATATTTATTTTTTATTTTGTTTAAATTAATAAGTTCCGCAGTAAACCATTCCGGATATTGCTGTTTGTTCTTGGGTTTTTTTTAAGCGGCACACATTCAGTTATGATTTCATCCAAAATGGTGTAAAAATAACTTGTGCAATCATTAATTTCATTGATGTTATGAAGCGGAGACCAGTCTATGCTAGCCAATTTATGATAAAGGAGATGAAAGTTGGCCTTACGGTAATTTCTAGCAGGTATATTCAGGGAAGGGTTAGAGGTTGGGTTATTTAAATGTTTCTTGAATGGAGAGGGGCATGACAACTCAATGTTAAGCGGAGGGTGATATTTCTCAACTGACACAAGCCCGGCGGCAGCTTTCGTAACAGTGATTTCAGAGCACACGTCATTCGATAGCACCAGGTCCAGTAGCCGGTTAAGATTGTTAAGTATGTTATTGTGCTGAGCCAGGTTACAGAAATTAATAAAATGTTCGAAGGCACCATGCCCATTGGTAGTGGCCGAGTATAAGTTAAAGTTACCTACTATCACAATGGGATGGGTATAATTATTTATAATTCGTTCTAAACTTTGAAATGTAGAATGATAACGAGTATATGGTATTCTAGGAACTAAATAGACCACACACAGTATAAATTTTAGATGCCCCATGGAAAGGAGTGCGCAGACGATTTCATCCTGAGGATGGGCGCCACAGTCTAGCTCACGTATACAGTATGGCGCGCGCGCCGCAAGTAATACGCCGCCCCCGCCACGATCGGAGCGGTCGCAGCGCAACACGCTGAAGTCAGCCGGGAACAGCTCCGAATCGTGCACCGAGGCGTCTAGGCGGGTTTCGTAAGGGCAATTACATCCGTTTCAAACGTTAATATTAAATTTTTTGTCGTGGACAGTTTCCCTTTCAGACCTCTTACATTTTGGTAAAAAATGTTTAATTTACGTGTTTTTTGGGGTTTGGGAACGAAAAAACATATCCGGGGTTTTACTGGCGACATTGAGATCCAGATTATTTAAGATTAAGGGATACTCAGTTGTATTTGAATCATAAGTAAAACATGTCAGAAGTTTGATAAGATCATTATAGATCGCTATAAAACCCCGTCTATTTACATTTCCAAAACGTGAGAACATGCTACTGTCGTTGGCCAGATTCAAATTAGTGTCTAATGTAAAGCAGTACTCACGTTTTACATTATCCATATACAACAGCCTATTAAATGCCGAAATACGGCTATTGAAAAGGACTGAATAACTGTTATTTTTGAATGTAGGCAAACATATAATTATATTGGTATGCTGTACTTCTGTGAAGTTCTAAGTTCTAGCAATGCTCAGGAAGCGTTTCAAATATTTTATGAAACATTTAAACTTTTCTATGATTTGTGCTTTCCTCTTATAAAAGTTAAAGTGAACAATAGACAAAGTAATACTAAGTGGCTATCTACAGGTATTCGTAAGTCTTGCCAGGTAAAGCGTCAAATGGTATTCCAAAGCAGAAAAAGTGAATATAATACAGAATCTAACAAAAATACTATAAAACATTATAGTAAAGTACTTAATCAGTGTATACATAAATCAAAACAAATAACCAATAATAAATATATATCTTCAAATAAAAGCAAGTGTAAAGCAACTTGGAATGTAATAAAATAAACTCACAGATATCAAACTTAGACCACTCAACTGACATAAAATACTTAAAAATCGCTGACAAGACTTATAACAGTCCCCATGATATATGTACTATTTTAAATAATAATTTTATTGAATTAAGTAACACCAGTAAAAATAATACTAACCATCAAGCAAACATAAATAGTGAACATTGTCCATTCACCATGTTCTTAATGCCAACAGATCCAAAAGAAATTTTAAAAATTATTATGTCTCTGAAAAACAGCAAAACTTCTGGGATAGATGATATTACAACTGAACTGGTAAAACTTACCGGATCTTTCTTAAATATCCCTCTAGCACATGTAATAAACTTGTCTTTTTGTCAAGGTTATTTTCCAGAACACTTAAAGATATCTATCATTAAACCCCTCTTTAAGAAAGCAGAACCTGATGATCCTAATAACTATAGACCAATCACAATTGTCCCAATATTCTCCAAAATATTTGAAAAGTCTTTTTGTGTCAGATTAGACAACTTTTTAATAAAACACAACATTCTACATCCTGATCAATATGGGTTTCGTAAAGGTTTTAACACTGAATTAGCATGTTTTGAATTTATTAAATATGTAACGGAGTCCATTAATAATGAATCGCCTCATGTCTATTTTCTTAGACATGACAAAAGCATTTGACCTGGTAGACCATTTAAAACTGCTTACAAAATTAGACAATTGTGGAATCAGAGGTCAAGCCAATGATTGGATCAGATCTTATTTAACAAATAGGCAGCAATGTACTGAAATTTCTAAATTTGTAGAAATTGAAAATCAAATGCACAAATTAGAATACAGGTCACCTGTTCGTACTGTAGTTTCAGGAGTACCTCAGGGAAGTAATTTGGGCCCGCTACTATTTCTAGTCTTCATTAATAATCTTCCTAAAGCCACAAAGCCTAAAACCATATTATTTGCTGATGATACAACCATCGTAGTTAGGAGCCAAGATCCAGGTTCATATGAGTCCGATGTCAATGAAGCCTTGACAGATATGAATAATTGGATAGTCAATAACAACCTTCTAATCAATCTTAGTAAAACTGAATATATGCAATTTCATTCTTGTAGAGCATTACCGCCACTACTTAATATCAATTACAATAACAATCACCTACACAAAAGCAATAGCATAACATTTTTAGGCATACATATTGATTCCTGTTTAAACTGGAAAGAACATGTTGATTCATTATGTAAAAGACTTGATCGTTTCATATTCGCTCTAAGAAAATTACGACAGTCTGTATCCCATGAAGCTGCTCTTACAGCCTACCACGGTCACGTTTCATGCGTTCTCAACTATGGTCTCATCCTATGGGGTAACTCTGTAGATGTCAAAAGAGCATTTAAAATACAAAAAGATTGTGTTCGTGCAATATATAACGCTCATATTCGCAGCCACTGTAAACCAATTTTCAAAAAACTTAAAATTTTACCTGTAGCCTGTATGTATATTTTAAAAATATGTAGTTTCGTTAAAAAGTTTCCAAAGTACTACGTTAAACGTTCTGATATACATTTTTCAAGTAATCCAAGATCCCGGTACAAAAATATGCTAAACCAGCCGCGATGTAACAAGGATATCTATAAAATAAACGTTTATAATATGAGTATTGTAATATACAACAAGTTACCAGCCCAAATGAAAACACTTGAGGGAAATAAATTTACACAAACACTAAGATATTGGCTTCTTGATCACTGCTTTTACAAGGTTGAAGAATTTATGAGTTACGAAGAGTAATTTGTATTGCATGATTTGTATGTTGTATATTTTGTTTAATTCTAAGTTTGTTCTGTACATTTCTTGTTAAAAACTACCGTGTTGTACAAACCCAATTTATTGTAACAGGATCCTAACAATTTTGAGAAGGTTAAAACTATAAATAATTGTATATAAATGTAGTCTTTATAAAATATTTTGTGTGTATCTAGTACGTACTTTAAATATTTACATACTGTTTAAAACAGTCGGAAAAGGT
This sequence comes from Pammene aurita, assembly GCA_947086415.1. NCBI lineage: Eukaryota > Metazoa > Arthropoda > Insecta > Lepidoptera > Tortricidae > Pammene > Pammene aurita. The sequence continues at coordinate 23,062,085 of OX352297.1, forward strand.
GATACAATAGATTTTTACAATACCACTGTAAGCTACCCTTTTTCTGTAAATAAATTTTTGTTTGTTTGTTTGAATTTACCTGTTCTCTTATAAAGTCAATTAATTCACCATAATTTACATGTTTTTTAAAATCACTGTCCCCCATATATATAATACAAAAATCGTTAAAGTTATAATCACGAAGTTTTACTGATAAATCACGAAACAATTCTTTCGAGTCCGCCCCTGGCTTTAAGTAAAGACACGTGTTCTTATATAATTGCGTTTTATGAAGTAGCCGTAACATATGATTAGAATAGTTGCTTATTAGACACATTTTTGAATGAGGCAGCGATGACAGTTCACTGCCGGTTATTCTGGTAGTGCAGGTGCTGGGCGTTTCAGTTAAAATCCAGTCGTCCGAGGAGTTAAGTAAAGCTAGTCCAGGCGAGGGTGTGATGGGGGTTTTGTGATTTGAAAGTTGTTCCTTGTGAGCTTCTAACTGCATTTCTAAAGATGTTACGAGCTTTTTCAGACGCTGTAATTCAACCTCACAGCTAACATTTAGGCATATCTTAGTTCCACCTGGCGATGGCGGTATGGCGCTGTAAATAGAATTTCGCTTATTCCTGTCCGACGTAGAGGGAGAGCCAAAGTTCGATGAATGACAGAGCTTTTTCAGTGTGCCTATTTCTCTCTGTAAGTTGTCGATGAGTCTTTTAAGTCCATTATTCTCAATAATCACCTCTTCAAGTTGGTTTTCAGTTGAGGTAAGTTTAGAGCCAAGCCGTTCTATTTGTTCTTTCATCTCTAGGACAGTTAATACTTCATTTACCGAGTAATTCAAACTTTTAGAGAGCTTGTCTTGTGGGAACACTACTTTTGTGGACGTTTCCGAGTTCGCTAGTTGGTCCACTGAGGAGTCCGTAGTGCTATGCGAGGAAACAGGTAAGAATAGGAACAGTCTGGGGATTTTTCCTGACCCTCGCCCATATTTCCTGAATCTTCCATTTGCAGTGCATGTAAAGAAGCTGGAACTATTAATTGTGAAGGATTTGGAGATTTTTCGATATACGTACTTAGATTTTCGAGTGCATCAAGTTTCGGTGTATGTGGAAATACTGGTGAGCCAGATTGATGAGAACGATCTAAAGATCCCTGCCGGTCAGTACCCAGATTTTCAGACGCGTCTGTTCGTAGTGTGTGTGGAGGAACTGATTGACTTGCTTTGCAGTAATCTGGAACTTCTCTTTGGTCCGAGTACGGGCTTTCCAACACATCCGTTCGTGGTGTGCTGTGTGAAGGTACAGGTAAACATAACTGGGTACTATTTGGGGATTTTTCTATGTCATTATTTTTGCACGCAGTTTTAGTGAGGTTCGAACGAGAGGGCAATGGCCTCAGTGTCAGTTTGTTTGTCATCAAGGGCGATTGTTTTTTCCCAATACATGTTTTACATTTCCAATTTTGTCGTTTAGCTGGTTCCATCAAATTAAACACTTTTTGTGGTGGACCTGTACAGTCGAAATGAAAACTCAGCTTGCATACTGAACATAGAGTGCTATTTTTTGAGTCTGCTAAACATTGACACTTAGGACAAATTGTGGTGAACTTTCGGCTTTTGATCATAGTCGTGGCTTTATTAGAAATTTCCATTGTTCGTTTTGTTTTTAATAAAATAAAAATCGATTATTAAATTGATTGTTATAGATTACAAGCCAATCCAATATTTATATTCACACCATCTGTCGGCGAGTACGGATTTACAGTAGCGAGAACAGTGCGCTTGGCCGTAAACGTAAAGTGGTTGTAACGTATTGGAGTAGACCAAGAAGTTCAACACAAGTGTAACAGATGGCGCTATTATACCATGTGTTTCTAGTCGTATCAGTGTTTTGGCCTGTTGTCAATAGATGGTGTTCGTAGATCGAACAGCTGATACGTCACCTGATTTTTTGTTTACAACCACCATATTCTAAATAAAAAATTGTTTTGTCCAATCACCGATTTAATTTAGATTGTTTATTAATAATATAGTGTTGAGATTTTGTTCTTGATGACACTTCACGGAAACGTACTGGTTTTATACACGATATTATAAGATGAGAATATTTATTGTTAATGCACTTGAATCTGTTGAAAAACACTCACACTGCGTAGTCAAACTGTTATTTACATAATTTGAGTAGGCTATCCTTAAAAACAGGCTTAAAATTATTTTATTACAGTATTTTGATACAGAGCTAATGTTGTTCGTGGCAGTGGCGCCATCTTTCCGTTAGTGGCGAAATAACAGGTAATAAATCAATAGCTATCGTACTTTAAAAAAAAAAAATCAAAGACGAATACCCTAAAAAATGTGTATGAGACTTCGCGTAAAAATAACTGAAATGGATTCCTCAATTCATAACCTTTCCGAAAAAGTACAAATGTTGACATGATTCACTAAATTATTGAAAATAATAATAACCGCGCTGCTGGAGGATGCGCCGCTTGGTACAAGGATGGCCATGATTTACCAACACGATGGCTGCCCAGCTCACTAGTACCGGTGTGTGTGGCAGTGGATGGATTGGTCGAGGCGGTCCGATCCCTTGGCCAGCAAGGAGTCATGAAACATGAAAGAAGGCATGTCGCTGCGAGTAACAATCACCGATGTACGCAAAAGGCTTCGTGCTTGCATTCGAAATGAGGGCAGGCAATTCGAACAAGATTTGTAAATTATTGTTTATTTTTAAGATTTTAGTGTGGTGTTCATTGTTATTAGTAAGATTAATTTTTAGTAAAATTATATTAAGATTTTATTATGATTTATTTTAAAATTTAATTTTACTCAGAAAATGGTTGTTTTACTTTCTTTAATCTCTCTACCATAAATCCATAATTTAAGTCATGAAACACACGCAAAAAGTGACAAAAACAAACTGGTTCCTGGTTAACTTTATTTGTGTTGCTTTCATCATCTTTCACAACACACGAACATGTCAGAATACTTCCCAAGGGCAACCTGTTATGACCTGGACCCTCAAAAGATAAAAGTCAAGATAAGATGAAAGATAAGGTAAACCAAGCACACAAAACAAACAAACAAACTGCTTTCGGGTCTGGTACGCTTCCAGTACACCCACTACCTGCTCTGTTATTATTATTATTATTTTCAATAATTTAGTAAATCATGTCAACATTTGTACCTTTTCGGAAAGGTTATGAATTGAGGAATCCATTTCTGTTATTTTTACGCGAAGTGTCATACACTTTTTTTAGGGTAATCGTCTTTGATTTTGAAAAAAAATAAAACACGTAAGATGGCTTGTGATTTATTACCTTTTACTTCTAAGTCTTAATTTTTATGACATGTTTTTTTTTGTTCGGAGTAACCTTTTGTTCATTGACTACTAGAAAATAAATAATTAACCATTCTTATTCATGTAGTTTTTATACAAATGCCATTTTAAGGCCGGAAGATTGCGTTTTTTTGAAAAACACTAAAAACTCGAATAACTAGAAAACCACTGAATTTAGAACCCTGGTTGACTGGGCTAAAGACATTGTAAATGACCTCTAGAATAACTCCTTTCAAGGAATAGGTCGAATTACCAAACACCCTGTATAATTTGGTTTTCGAAACAAAAACCATCGACGGGACGTCATTATAACATGTACTTTTTATGATTTTCCCGTATAGAAAACGCTAAAATAAGCGTGTTTTATTTGAAAAACTTTTCTCTAAAATAAAAAATGGCCGAGATATTCGCCTCCTTTTTGTAAAGGGTCGGCAACGCGCATGTGACACCTCTGGAGTTGTAGGCATCCATAGGCTATGGCTTACTATCTGGCAGGCCGTATGCTTGTTTGCCACCGTCATGGTATAAAAAAAAGAATAAAATTAAACAAAATAAAAACAGAATATAAACAAAATGAAAACAAAATAAAAACAAAATAAAGACAAAATAATAACAAAATATTAACAAAAATAAAACAAAAGTAAAACAAAAGTAAAACAAAAATAAAACGAAACTAAAACAAAAAATATACGTTGCGTTTTCTACCCATACTTCACGATGCTTGAAATCTTCGAAAATGTACTCAAAAATCTAGTCAAAACACAAACAAACAGTAAGCTACCGCTTAAAAGGTACGTCGGGGCGAGACAAGCACGAGTTCATTGCCCCACTCCCCGGCTACCCACGCCCCGCTCCACCGCTCAGTTCCTTTGTCGAGTATGTCAGCTAGATCACCCCGCGCGCGCCTCCGTGAGCAAGTACCTACATCGTAACTGCTAAGATTCCAGCGCCTGGTTGACCCATGGTTTAACTTGTTAAGAAGCGAGCCGGGGGTCTACTTCTAGTAGTCACTACAGAAGCACGCCGAACAGGCTTGCCATGAAGGTCACGCGCTATAGTTAGGACTTAGTCTGAACGCAAATATTGTTTCTGTTTAATTTTTGTCGAAATATCATTGATGAAAGTGACACAAATTGAAATATCTACTTTAAAATCCCTTTGTGATTATTATAATGTGAACTCTGGTGACTTAAATAATTTATTGAAACGATCACAGCCTAAAAAAACGAATTTACCAAGAAAATTAAATTTTCATTGCTTAATTTGACACATATTGATTTTATTGACGTATTTTAAGGTGATGATATAGTTAATCCTTATTCTATTAACTCTAATTTTTTATACGAAGTTTTTTAGCGTTGTCATACTATATCAAATTGCACTCGACGTAAATGACACAAACTGGTTTTGTGCAACAATAAAACTGTTCTAAATACAAAACAGTTATATTTTGTAACTCTAATATTCTTTTACTCAAGTTATGGCAAGCAAGCTAAAAAAGTTAACCTCAAATTATTGAATTACAAAAAAAGCACCAATTGAATATGACACAAAACGCACTGAAAGATTCTCATGTATACACTGTATTTCCAACTTCAATAATAAGTGACTTTAGAATTTTCGAAACTTAACCCTCAAAATATTGCCAGTGGGACGGGACTATAGTGAGCATGCGTATATCGAGTTGTTTCCCAGTTTCACGCTGACAGTTTGTTTGAAGTTCTACGTCTAGATATATCATCAGTCGCCGGTGGGAACACAATTTTTCAAACTTTTGAAGCGATTATTTCTGAAAATATTCACTTAATCACAAAATGTTCAAAGAAACCTCGATTGATGAATAAAACGATTGATTGATTCTGATGTGCACATTTTGTTACATGTATGGAGCGCCCCCTCAATAAATATTTTTATCTGCAATTAAGTACATAACTAAATAGCGGAATACAAAATACACCTGTCTTAAGTTTGATTAAGACACGTCTTATAGTTTCCTAGTAAAATGGCTATCATACGGACGGACAGACGGACATGTCGAAACTATAAGGGTTCCGTTTTTGCCATTTTGGCTACGGAACCCAAAAAATGATACACCATACACGTACTCGTCTTCCCGCAAAAAGCATATAAACTAAAAGCTAAAATTCATTACCTTGTGTCGTGTAAAAACTCACTATTGAGTATTGTTCAATACCAAGCGTTCGTGAACTTGTGAACTGATGCGTCTAAGATTTTTCTAGACCTTGACGTTACGTACGATCGCCATGCATTTTAGTCAATTTAATGAACAGACAACAAGGAAACGAAGTAAATTAAATATTATCAATATTATTTGTGATACAGGCTTTCACGTCGACTGTAATTTTCTTTCAACAATCCTGTACATAATTCTATAAACTCAAAATCAATGAGGTTACATCATTTTATCAGATATTTTCTTAGACCTCTCCGTCTTCATTATTAAATCAACTATAGATATCTCAAAATATTACATTGTATGTTAAATTTTGACCCACACGGCAGATTACCCTATTAAACTATTAAGCTACAATGAAGGTATAAAATCGTAAAAAGGTCTTTATAGGCCAATCGAATAAGATCCCTAAAAAGCGTTTTGAGGAATTAATTTCCAGCAGGTTGGAAATCGTTCTAATACCTTCACTTGGTACTAAGTGCGTGTAATCTGAGTTTGCCCAATCCCAGGAGGTGTGCATAACTTTTGTCAGCAATATTAACTGTTAAATGTTTGTTTGTTTTTTTCAGTTATTTGCCCGTCGGAAAAAGTTAATCCATTCCATGTTAAAGATGGTTAAATTCGGCTGCATTTGTTGGGGGGTAGAGAGGCCAGATTGAAAGTTGGCTTTATGAGGTATTTTGAGAATATCTCGTGGCGGGTTTTGTCCAAGGAGGTTTCAGTGACCTTATGTGAATGTAGGGCTGCCAGGAATAGTTGACATGCTGAAATGAGGTCCTCAGGATCAACACAGGAGCAAATATTCCCCAAAAATAATGCACAACTCTTGGAATTGGGCAAACTCGGATTACACGAATTTAGGACCAAATGAAGTAATTAACACTTTGACTACCGAGAACCCGCCTGGTAGGCACTCGTAATGTTTGCTCAGATGCCGGGCACGCGGCGTGCGGCATTGTGTTGCATGTCGTAGCCCGCCTGGCGGGTTCTGTCGATTTCTGGGGTATTGTTCAAAATTTTGCCCGGTTGCGAAAGTGTTAAAACGATTTCCAGCTTACTGGAAATTAATTCTTCAGCAATGGACAAACACCGGCTGAATAGATGGAGAGATAGATGAAATTTTAGTTCTTGATTTTCATTATTTGTTTTACTAGATTGTCGCCGCGGCCAGTCTCTAGTCGTATGGGCTATCTCCGAGGGTCGCCAAGCGGCGCGCGCCGTGGACGTATACCTCTCCGGCAAGTCCGCGCTCCCGGGGCCCGGCGGCGTCATTGGAGCCTACTGAACCAGCCAATTGAAGCTTCACACTTCAGTAGTAAGCAAGCAAACCCTGGCCCGCTGACGTAAGCTAGCCAACCCTGCACGGTTAGCACAAGCGTGACAGATATCTATCTCGCCCGCGAGATACTGTTGCTGCACACTTGTGCTAACCTTGCTGAGAATTTCTGCATTCTTCAGCGTTGACGTAAAGCAAAGGGTTTGTTATGCTGTCATTCGTTTGTTGGGCAAGTCTATTTTGAATAGTTTGGATCCCGTGTTAGAAAAAGTAAGAATTGGCTGACCCCTTCCCCTTATTTAATATTTTTTACGTAAGACAAAGTATCTCAAACAACAATTTAAGACGTACGAACTAGATTTGATGGTTGGAATATGCTATGCCTTCTTGAAAAAACGAAATTTTGAGTTTTGAGCTTGAAAAGATTAAATCGGTGAACCTAACTCATGGTTTTATTTTATAAAATGCTATTATTGGTACAGTGAACTCAAGTGTAATAAAGTCTGTTTTTTATTGAACTATAATATTATCTTAGCGCCTTTTTTGTGATTTTTACAACCATCGAAACTCCAAAAAATACATGGTCAATTTCCTTCCCCCTAAATCGTCTTACGTAACAAATGAATGACACCTATGATGTTTAAGATCGAATTGAGATACTTTATTATTTCATATTGACGCAATAGCCTATGATGATAACCATAATGATAATGAATCAATTTTTTAGAAATTTTAGACTGTTCAATTTGATAGTAGTATGCGTTTACAGAAGCTTTTAGTAAGTTTTAAATATTATAATAAATAATGTATGAAATGAAATATTTGCAGTAGAAGCGAGGCCAAAATGTACAGCAATTTCACATGAGATTTAATTGATTTCGAATGTCGTATTTTAAAGTATAAGTTTAAGTGTTGTTTTAAGGACATTCCGTTTGCACGGTCTCGTCTGAAAATATGGAAACATTTAATGTGACAAAAACCGCACCGCTCGCCGCCGGCAGGGTGTTCATCCTCACACCCCGGAGCCTAATGGGTCGCGCACTGTACGGTTTAAGAGGAATTTTCTCCCACGAACACTGCGACTGTGGAATGAACTCTCTGCCGAGGTTTTCCCAGCGGGCTAAAGTATGAGGTTCTTCAAAAAAGGAGTGTATACGTTCTCAACGCGCATGTGAATCCTCTGGGGTTGCAGGCGTCCATAGGCTACGGTAACTGCTTACCATCAGGCGGGCCGTATGCTTGTTTGCCACCGTCGTGGTAAAATAAAAAAAATGTATCCAAGACTTGGTAATAGAGTCGTAGCTACAAACTTTTGTCACATTAAATGTATACATAATTTCAGACGTGTCCAACATATATGCTGATTAGAATCGCATAAACAAATGTATCCTGACCAAATTGTTTGCACTGTGATCTCTGCCCAAGTGTCATAAAACGTAAATTTTCGTTATTTAGATTTGGCTGTTTTTAATTTTATTATAATCGTTTCTATAGTTATGCTTTTTTAAATTATTAAACGACATGAATTATCTTTATTTGCAAATCTGTGTATGAGGTGCCAAGCATTATATTAGTATTTATTTTAACGACAAAATTATAATCATAGTTGGTATGCATCTGATTATATCTACAATGAAAGTTTCCGCGATCGAGATTTTCATTAGATGTCAGCACCGTGGTGAGAGGTCTAGCTGTCATAATCCACCAATTTATTTAATCGTATGGCCAAATACATTATTCCTATATGTACATTAGAGTCGCTCTGAAAACACAAATAACAAGGAATTAGAGAGCGATATTTTTTCAATTTCAATCCACCAATCATGTTTAATCATATATTTTGTTATTGGTGAATTTTGACATCTGCTGTCAAACAGACCTTTCACCACGGTGCTGCCATCTATTTCACTAGATGGCAGCACCATTGCTAAAGGTCTTGAAGGAAACTCGATCGCGAAAACCTTCATTATTTAAAATAGGTTAGTTAACTTTTTAATTCTGTTTGCGCACAAGATGCGCAGTCCGAGTATTTAAACGTTTACTGTGATGTAAGTTTTTATAAGAAATATGTTACAGCCCGTTTTATTTGTCATATAGTTAGCAAAGTTCCTAAATGAAGAAACTGAAATCACATATCTCTTTAGTTTTCCAGTTACGTACAGTCGACATCATATATATCGGCCAGGCGGCCAAGGTGGTCATAAATATCTGAACAACGCCTTTATTGTCAAGGCGATAAAGTGCATGTTCAGATATTTTTTACTACCTTGGTCGCTCTGATATATTTGATGGCGACTTTACATATTTTTTTTCTATGAAGTATGTTTTCGAATAGTTCTCACTGTAACCCGACTACAACTTTATACGAATATCATAAATACTTCTTTGAATGTTGGTTAAATACATATGTAACCTAAAATATCGAAGTTATCACATTAGCTTTGACGTTACCCATCACGACGAGATAATCTATATATACAACGTGTTACTTGAGCCACTAAAAAACCCAGACACCCCAAATGATTTTTATTATTGCTAATTAATCTCGAGTATTTATTTTTCAATCAATTACTTATTTACAAATATATTCGTATGTTTAGTTTTCCTTGCAATTCTATTCAATTATTAACTCTACATCTGTTGCGTTGTTATCACCTATCAACCTACTTTGTCAATTTGTATGATATGACATAAGACAATGACAACCTAGATGACTCTATGTACAGTGAAAAAACAAATTTGTCTCTATCTCCTACTAACTTTTAGACTCGACACGTAAAAAATTTGAAAATTAAAGAAAAAGTATACCCATGTTAAGATATACTGCAATCGATTCCACTCTCGATTCTGAACAAACAGTTTTCAGGTTTTTAGTCTTGGGTGTAACACGTTGTATATATATATATAAGGTGCTTACAAATTAAGTACAATTTATTTAAGAGTTGTTAACTTACACCGAAACAATTAACTTTTTGTGTGTTTCTTGTTTTAATTTTCCGAACAAAATAAATAAATTAAAATTCTGTCCAAAATTAATCACCGTGAGCAATTCACTGACAAGATGCGTAACACTTTCTGTCAAGTGAACATTTAGGCAAGTGGCGAGTCAAGTGATGGAGTTAAGAGATAATCAAGGAGGACTTATTACTGATTATTGTTTATCTCATGAACTGTTTTACATAGCAAATTTGTTTTCCAGTTGTCTCCAAAAACATCATAAAACCTTTTAAGTTTTCGTATTTAAATATACTCCAGGAGCCGAGTACTATCAGTTGTAAAAATATTTGTACTTAATTTGTAAGCACCTTATATACTCAAGGACAAATCAAAATGGTTTATTAATAAAATTGTATCCATTCCTTTAATATATGTCATAGTCGGGTTAAAAATGTTATGTTTATGATTGTTTTATACATGTGTATTATTTACTAGTTAACTAGCTTAGTTACCCATATCTTGGTAGATGGCTGTTGACTGAAGAGATATAAAGCTCATAAAGTTGCAGTGTAGTTTAGTAAGTATGTATAAGTAATTAATTATAAAATGTATAGATCTTGTCCTACTAGATCTTGCCCTTGTATTATTTTAAACCTGTGTCATAACCAGAGGGCTATAATCTACAAAAGTATGTGATGTAAAAAGTCATTTTTGAATTGATTTTTTAGTGACGTATTTTGTTCATAGTTTATTTTATTTATTATTATTAAATGTATTCGAATTTTAGTTGTTTTTTTTCTAAAATTTTTAATAGTTCCTTACCTACCTTGTTTCAGATCTTTCTTTACATATTATTTTATTATGTTAATGTACCATTATAAACTGATATTTGTTTCTCTAAAGTCACTTTAGTACACATATAGTTAGGATTTAATACAGTGTCAATTAATGGACCTTACCATTATACATGTTATTAACATCTTTTGGCCTAAAAACCTATGATAACATTTCTATAAACAATGCACATCAAACATCTTTGGCTATAGGATAGAGTACAGTCGCTATCAAATATATCGGAGCGGACAAGGTACTCAAAAACATCTGAACATGCACTTATTCGCCTTTCACAATAGAGGCGTTGTTCAGATAGACCACCTTGGTTAGAGATAGGGACCGCCTTGGCCGCTCCGATATATCTAATGGCTACTGTACATAAACAATCTAGTTAGTCAACAGGAAGACACATTACGCCTGTCTGCTTTTAATTTATATTAATGTGTCTGTATGTCTGTTTATAATTTCTGATTAAGTGCTCTTACCTGGATTCGAATCCGGGACCTTCTGTTTCCTAGGCAGGGCAGGATTACTACCGATCAGGCTAGGAGTCTAGGTAGGAGCTTTGCTAGATATCAGTAAATCTTATAAAGATCGAGAAGGAACCAAATCTTGAACTGTTCACCCTATATCAGGCGTTCTCAACTTATATTTTATCGACGTACACCCATAACTGTTTAATTTTTCCTATTCCTCGCATCATTTTAACTGTCAGTCATGCGTCAAATTTGTCTGTACTATTATTAGGATTCAAGCTTGGAGTTCATAGAAATACCTTGAAAAACTAATAGCTGTAGGTCACCTTGGTTTTTACCGCGTCACAAATTAGAAGAGGCATATTTTTTAAGGCTTCATTCCAAAAAAAAGATTGTCAACCTCTGTCTTACAAGCTCCACACTTCACATTAAGAATCTATTAAGTACCGCATAAATATAGGTAAAGGTAGGCATTGCTTTCAATTTGCAAGTGCCGGCGCACGATTTATCATAGTCGGAACACTCGACTGGAGTATCTGGTTGAATAGTTAGTATTATAGTAAAAAATAAATGTTAAAAAAATACTAAAAAATATCTAGTCTTGTAGATAATTATTTCCTTCTTTGATCGCCGCGTCCATTTTTTTTAGAGTGCTCAGTGAAGGCGAAATTTTGGGCATTTAACGCATTACTGACATCAGATTGGAAATTATTTTTCTGTCAGTTCGTCCGTCAGAACTAAAGAATTTTACACTTGATTTTCAAAACCATTTTCTGAAATAGGTACCTATCAATATCAAACTTACGTCATTTTCAGACTTCTTAGCGGGCAAAAGTCAAGGACTAAGTATTACCTAACCGTAGCCGTAGTAGCTGAACCTACTTAGACCTATTGGGAATCTATCAATTCTATTATACCTGTATATAATTTTACGGCGGTCAAAAAGGTTCTTGTTGAAGTTATGAATGTTTCTAAATTATATCATTGACAATAATTAAATGTCTGTTCTTAGTGGAATTGTATATCAAATTGGAATTAAATATTTCAGCACATAATTCAGCTTTTCTTTTCCACACGCGACGGAAAAAGGAGGCGTGTACCTATATTACTATAAGATTACCTTGTGTACAGTCAGCATCAAAAGTAACTACGCAAACGAAAACGTCAAAAACAAAGCTCTGCGGAGAGGAAAAACACTCAAAAAAATATTATTGTTTAGAACGTTGTATAACTAATAAATATCATTTACTTTTATATATGAAAAATATCGTAAGAAAGCATATTTAATGCAATTTTTAAAAGGGAATAACAGCTTTTGACGTCTTCGATTGCGTATTATTTTTGATGCTGACTGCACCTGTGTCTCTGTGGCAGCATAGCGTAGCTTCCAAACGAATGAAAAGATTTGCGACCGACTTCAAGGTTTCGAATTAGGAGGTTCTCAATTCCTTTATTAACCGACTTTAAGATTTGAAAAGGAGGATCTTTTTTAATGTTTGTTACTCCATAACTCCGTCATGTCTGAACCGATTTTGAATTGCAGATTGGCATTGCCCGCATAATGGTTCGCGGTTCCAAAGCCAGTCGCCACCACCGCAAGTGAAACTAGATAGGTCACACGCAACCAAGGGGTCCCTACCTAGCATATAATGTTGTGTTTTGGCAAAGGTATTATTTAATACCACAACGCTGGCAAACAAGATACGGCCCGCCTGATGGTAAGCAGCTACCGTAACCTATGGACGCCTGCAACTCCAAAGGAGTCACATGCGCGTTGCCGACCCTTTACAAAAAGGAGGATTCACTGTGTTGATGGCTAAAGGGACAAGAAGGTTCCTCATCGTCAACACACTGGGTCCTCTTTGAGCTTTTTGGCAACCTTACTCACCAGCAGGAACACAACACTATGAGTAGGGTCTAGTGCTATTTGGCTGTGGTTTTCTGTAAGGTGGAGATACTTCCCCAATCGGGCTCTACTCCAGATTTACTACGCGCTGAACGTGCCCTACCACACTTAGCGAGATTCCATTCGCAGTGTACGCCAAAAAGAGTGCCCATACCTCTCTTTTTGGCGTAGTTTCAGCACATACCCAAGTCCGGACGTAGTTTAAGGACATACGTACCCCGGGTCCAAAAACACATATCATTTGGGTACATATAGCTCATGCTAATTGGAATTCTAAAGAAAGGTGAAAAGTAAAGCTGCGGCGCACGGCAGTAGACTAGACTAGGCGATGATAAACGACGAAAGACTTGTGGGCCAAAAAACCACTGAGGCACCAGACGGAGAGCGGCGGAGATGGTGGGACGATCTTAACGTCTTTCGAAGCGAGTGGGCTGATAATGCTATAGACAGAGACACGTGGCAGTAGCATAAAGAGAGGCCTCTATGCCCAGAAGTGGGACACTACAGATTAATAAATAAATAAATTTGTACATCTAAATAATATACCTTATTGTAACTTTATATTTGACCTTGGCATGTAATCGACATTTTAATACCTAAATAATAACAACAGTGTAGGTATGTATCAAATTATTCGTATCTAAGCATCCTCACATAAAAAATGTATAGGTACTCATGAGTCTCATGACCTGTAAAATTTTAATTTTACCAATAAAATATCTGTACTTATCTGTAAATCTTTAAAAAATATTGGTTGGCAATACATCATCAGGCCCATGTCCATTCCATACATAAAACTTCAGACTATTACGTAAAATATTCCATTCATTTTAAGTTTCGTATTACCTACTTATACAAATTATAGTTTAATGTAAATAACACAATATGTTAAAATATGTAAATTCACTCGTTACTTAAATCATTTTCGACACTTACCTATCAGCAAAGGAGACAAATGTCACCCTTAAGTTAAGAGTGTAATGAACTGGAAATTAGACACGTGTCTGAACATCCCCTTTCCATAATTAAATAGACACATGAGTTCCAGTTTAATAAGACAGAATTATTCCTTACCTGGGACGTCACCGTGTGAATATGCTTCAGTCTCGTCTTGGGAATTAAACGAAACACCCAGAATAAAGTCAGTCCTAAAATGAAGTTTAAGGAAATGTTGATTACTTTGTATGAGGCTGTTGATTGGAAATTTAAAGAGCAATTTGGATTTAAGATTCAAGAAACATCGTTTACGAAAATCGTCAACTATTTGCATGCACCGAAGGATGCGTCCAGCTTAGCTGTCACGAGAATTTTATTTGGTAAGTTACGTTATCTACTTAGTTTCAAAACTAAACATATGGATGATATCTACCTACTTGTATGTACTTCTGTATCCTACGTAAGTTTCGTTGGAAGGGGAGATAAACCAGAATAAACCTACATAGTAGGCGTACGCATTGAAATATTCCAATCCACTAAGTATGTCCAAAATGTGCTATTGAACTAGGTATATGTATACCTACATCTAACCTATGCCTAATAATTATGTCCAAACGATTTAGGCTGCGCTTCCACCAGATATATGCTAGGTAGCTTGAGCGGTGCGAGGATGTGGAACGTTGTGAGTGTTTGTTTCCACCAGTACTACAGTCATTTTACGGGCGGCTAGTATGGGGAATTGGTAATAATTAATAATAGCTAATATTTTTAGTGTAACGGATATATCATGATAATAGTATTATTTACGCAAATAAATCCTACAAAATATCGTTATTCGCTAACCGCCACAAATATGTACACACATATTACAAGCGGTTTTCTTGTAGGATTTAAATGAATATATCGTTTCTATGTCATTTAAAATGTGTAAAAACAAACTACCAATTATTACTATTTGTTTCTAACGAATTAGGATATATTACCCGCGCCGTACATTTTGTAATTTTTGTTGTTTTACATGGACACGGTTTCTTGTTTTTCGCTTCAAACAGAAAGAAGACTTAAATATCGTAATGTTTACAAATAAAAATAATTGATATTATTGTAAATAAAAATATACAAATTTTTCATATATTTTTTTTACCTATTTAACTACTTCCGGGTGAAAAGTTGGTAGGATTTTTTCATATATTATCTATAAATATTCCATAAGAATTAATAATAAAAAAATCAGGCTATTATAAATTAATGTTTGACGCAACCGTATATTTACTGTACTACAGAGATGAACGATGTAGCTGAGCGGTGCGAAGATGCGTTGCGAGGTTTGCTGAGCGGTGCGAGGATGCGTAGCGAGGGCGTGTAGCGGGTTTCTTTTCAAATGCTTATTTGAAAAGAACCCGCTACACGCCCTCGCTCGCTTCAGCAGGGGTGTGGTCAGGTGAGAGCGGAGTGCTAGTAAATATCACTTACTAGCCTACTTACTAACCTAACCTAACCTTCCTTTCACATGTATGTACAAAAACCTCGCTCCGCTGAACTGTTTCCACTGGAGCTGTGCTGAGCGCAGGCGCGGATCCAGGATTTCGTTCAGTGGGGGGCACTTTCCTTCACAAAAAATCTCGCGGTTCGCACCTACGGGCCCCGTAGTATACAAGGTTTGTGTTTCAGGGGGGGCAATTGCCCCTGTTGCCCCCCCCTGTATGCGTGGATAGGTAAATGAAGCGTTCTATTGATTCAAGACAAACAGATTCCTCGCAACTCGCAACGCATCCTCACACATCTCTGGTGGAAACGCACCCATACACACCTACATAACAGTTGGTATAGGTACCTATTTAAGGCCCTGCACGGAATATCTTAGTTTTTAACTTGTTTTCATGTTTAAATGTGCCCCATCAATCGACTAGAAGTGGCATTATTTGGCATTAATCAAGTTAAGGGTAGGTTAATAATTAGAATAAAGATAATTATATATTATTATTATTTATAACATTTTATAAGGTACCCTTAATTTCTCAGGTCTAACGATGCTCTTCGACATACCGGAAGAGCGCGGCGGTGCCCACATGAACAAAAGATGGGGAGACCCTAAAATGTGTCACTTCCCACTGCTCGACTTTGTCCAGGGCGTCAGGATGCCCTACATGGTTGTTGTCTACACAGCATTGTGGATAGGTAAACTATTTTCAATCCGTTAGCCTGAGAACTTTACGGTTTTGCTTATCATGTAATCGGCATTTTTAAAATGTTTTTGATGGTAATACTTACAAATCATGTGCTGATGGCCTCAACTCAACGGTAAAATATTAAAAGAAAACGTTTTACCACGTTTTACCGACGCCTGTGATGGTTGTGACTTGAGTTAGATTCTCAGTTCAATGTAAACTTTTTTTTTCGTTCCCAAGCTTTTAATTAACTTAAGTCATTCGCAATAATGTGACAGCAGGGTGTCAACTATTGGCATTTAGTGTTAGTGTGTCACAGTGTCAAGCACTTGGACGTTTACCTTATTAACATATTTTTTACACTTTTCAAACGAGTTTTTGTTTTCTACAATTTTTGTTTTATCACCAATAAGAACGCTAATAGATGGCGCTATTCCATGTATTAAAAATCCTAAAAACGCAAATGTAACTTTGCTATACGCTATTTTGACTTTTTAGCAATTTTTGTACTTTTTACTTTCTTAATTTGAGCTTTATAGATTCGTGATTACTTTGCATAAACAAGAACTAGTGTAATGCCACTAATGTCACAAATATCACAATGAGATCAATATATATAGTTCGAATGCCGCTCTAGAAAGCGTAGTCTTCGATCACTTTAAATAAGTAATTGCCTAAAAATAAACCTACGTATTTAATATGTACCTACCTAAGTATTTATTTTTAATTTTGTTTTAGGGGCATTAGGCATAATGCTTGGTTACAAATACCATACCTCAGCGCGACTTTTTACGCTTTTCTATTGGTACTTGTTCCTGATTGAGAAGAGTTACTGGAACAATCATAGTTACTTGTTTGGTTTAGTTGGTTTCCTTCTTACTTCCACCAATGCCAATTGCTATTGGTAAGTATAGTGTAAACAAAGTTATCATGAGTGTTTATTTTACGAGTCTATAATATACCTAATTATTTTTATTTAATATTTCAGGTCTTTAGATGCTATAATAGAACCAGAAAATTTCAGTGATACAGTGCCATACTGGAATTATTTTATCTTAAAGTATCAATTTTTCATTCTTTATTTTATGGCTGGTGTGAAAAAGGGTACAGCCGAATGGCTAACTGGATACTCTGTGCCGAATCTTAGTGCTCATTGGGTTTTTACTCCTTTTACGTAAGTATTACGTACGTAAGTGTAATACTATTGTTTTGAAAAAATAATTCCCGCCGAGTTTCTTGCCGGTCATAATTCTTCTCGGGTCAGAGGTGTAGGCTTAGAACCGGTGTAGTTTTGTTTTTTTTTCTGTTTTACTTTGATAAACTATCTGACGTGTAAAAATGCCCTTGTGGCCTACTTACTGAATAAATGTTTAAGTTTGAGTTTATTAAAACACGTACTTAACATTATTGATACTACTTTCTTTACTGTTGGCATTACTTTCTTTCTTGCTAAAGGTACTGATTGAATCCAATCGCCATACGAGTACCTATGGGTATACCTACCTATACGTTGATAGGTACCTATTATTAATCGTTGTTAAACTTACCTTACCTATATCAAGTAATCGCAGACAATTGAAATGGGTAGGTAACCAGGTACCAGATGATATGATTACGATGATATGGTTTATTTCCACTAACATAATTGTATCTACTTTACCCGCCTGTCGCAGGAGGGGTACGTTTTTCGAGATATTATGTATGTGTACATATGTCCATATCTTTGACACGCCCTACAGCCTACATCGTTTGACAGATTACGACGTGTCAGGCATTAGATTCGTCTCGGCCGTGGGTGGGTCATATTAAAATAAATAAATAAAACAAAATGGTGGATTTTACGCGCCGATAATTACCTAAATCGCCTGCAAATTCATACCGCAGTTCGGGTTTTCAACCTCTAACTTTATATCCAGGTTGTTTTTAACGATTGAGCAGACCGACTACATCATCGTGCACTGGTTCATTTTCGTGTTCGATCTCACTGTGGCTTTCTGGATGATGTGGTCTCGTACCCGGCACGTCGCTATGGTTTTCTGTGCCTTATTCCATCTTATGAATTCCAGGCTGTTTACTATAGGTAAGCACTTTCAATTATCTCCAAAAGTATATTTGCAGGAATTGCCCTTCTTCTTCATGTGTCATCTATGCCCTTAATGTTATTTTATTTTGCAATTTAAGAATAATTCAGTGTTGGTTTTATAAGTACTATTAAATTGAATAGTAGTATTAAATTGAATAATTCCTAACTATTAAGTACAATTCTTTTCACACCACCTGCTCGACTATGCTAAATTATATATCATGCAAACCTGACCGAAAGCAAATCATTATAGCCCTTGCCTTTAGCCGGGTTATAATGTTGTACTAAATCTCATTATAACCCGCTGGTTAATAATGTGATTTCACTTCCCATAGTTCTTATTATTATGTGCTTAAAGTCTAATTTCGTCCTATTTATAATTAAGTCCTCACGGTGCACAGCCCGGAGCACGGGCCCGCGCCGCCGCGTCGAATGATTTAAAATCGAATTTATTCGGAAAATCGTGCTGGCCACGATTAAATTAATCTAAGAGACAAAAGGAACAACTCTGAAAAAGGAATTTCCATCATCACTATTTTCCGTACAATAAAGTGTACACTACGGACTAACCGGAATGGTTTTAAACTTGGTATTTGTGTTTTGTTGAATGGGTCTTGAAATTACTTAATGTACTGTGAAAATTTGAAGATCAAAAATAAAAATAAATTAAGGCCAAAAAAATTGTTGTGATTTCATTTGGTTTTAAAATATTATGCGCCCACCACAATGGTCTTAAACTTGGTATGTACGGCCACGTCTGATAATATGGCTACATTTAATGTGACAAAAACATATATCCCTTCGGGAGGGCGGAAGGATTTATCATTATTTATGTCTGTCTATATTATAAAAAAAACCGGCCAAGTGCGAGTCGGACTCGCGCACCGAGGGTTCCGTACAGACCTTTACAACTTAAACTTGAGTATTTGATATGAATTTCAATTTAATACCTCTACGCGTTTACGAAGAAAAAGGTAGTAAGTTTAAAATTTAAAAAAATATTTTTTGTATGATTTTACAAAAAATGTCTACTTTTCGTAATTTTTTCTTTGTCTGTGCTATATGAAGTTTCTTCGTGCCAAGTTTCAAGTTTCTGAGTTTACGGGAAGTACCCTTTAGGTTTTGAGTTTCTTGCGAGTACTCAGTTTCAAAATATGCGACTTAAATTGATAATTCTTTTGATTGCGTTGACGTAAAAGTTTGGTTTTGCTACATCTGAAAGGTCCTATAGCCTTGAGTATTTGACATGAATTTCAATTTAATACCTCCACGCGTTTACGAGGAAAATGGTAGTAAGTTTAAAATTTAAAAAAATATTTTTTGTATGATTTTACTAAAAATGTCTACTTTTCGTAATTTTTTCTTTGTCTGTGTTATATGAAGTTTTTTCGTGCCAAGTTTCAAGTTTCTGAGTTTACGGGAAGTACCCTTTAGGTTTTGAGTTTCTTGCGAGTACTCAATTTCAAAATAGGCGACTTAAATTGATTTTTCTTTTGATTGCGTTGACATAAAAGTTTGGTTTTGCTACGTCTGAAAGATCCTATAGCCCTGAGTATTTGACATGAATTTTAATTTAATACCTCCACGCGTTTACGAGGAAAAAGGTAGTAAGTTTAAAATTTAAAAAAATATTTTTTTGTATGATTTTACTAAAAATGTCTACTTTTTGGAATTTTTCCATTGTCTATGCTATATGACGTTGCTTCGTGCCAAATTTCAAGTTTCTGAGTTCACCGGAAGTACCCCTTAGGTTTTGCGAGTGCCGAGAAACTCTAAAATTTGCAGCATAAACGACTGTATCTTTTGATTGCGTTGGCTTTTATGTTTGATTTTTTCACAGCTCCAAGGGACAATAGACATGAGTATTTGATATAAATTTCAGCTTGATACCTCCACGCGTTCCTGAGAAAAATGGTCTTGACAAACAGACAGACAGACAGACAGACAGACAGACAGACAGACAGACAGACAGACAGACGGACAACAAAGTGATCCTATAAGGGTTCCGTTTTTTCCTTTCGAGGTACGGAACCCTAAAAATATATATTAAGTAAATTTGAATTAGCTTATAATTGTAAATAATGTTATCTTAGTCAGATAGTAATTTTCTCACTGCACCCACCTTGACGCATTTCTGTTTGGCCCTATGGTTGACTGGTAGAGAATGCCTAAAGGCATTAAGTCCGCCCTTTGTGCTTTTTTTTCATGAGTCTAAATAAAAAATAAAAATAAAATATCCAAGACTTTATGCCTTGGTAATAGAGTCGTGGCTACTTATTTTTGTCACATTAAAAGTATCTATATTTTCAGACATGAGGACATGACTGTACTATATAGGTTATTACAAGTGGGCCCATTTACGACCGTGTCTCAAAATTTTGGAGCGGTAGCCCTAAACTTTTAAATTAAATTAAATTAAGTAAACGTTTATTTCAGGAAATTGCCCATTTCGTTGTTAGTACAGAATTAATGTTAGTAGGTATATACAAATTTACGATTCTTAACTACAGAAAAAGAGTATAGGCGCCACCTTGGGTTTTAGACAGACGTTATTTTCGAAATCTAAACACCCGAAATAGACGACAATGACTACCATGACAATTTATACAAAAAAGTGTATTTCCGCCATCTTGGATTTTAAAACAGGCATAATTTTCGAAAACTATACCCTCTCAATAGCCGAAAACGATTACCATGACGATTTTTCATAAAAAAAAGTATAGCCGCCATTTTGGATTTTAAAACGGATATAAGTTAATGAAGCTACAGCCTCTAACTAACCGAAAATAACTACGATGACCATTTACCAGAAAAAATTATATAACCGCCATATTCGACTGTAAAACGGATATATTTTTCGAAATCCACAACCCCTAATTAGCTGAAAACGACTACTAGTCCCTACATCAATTTCATCACAGGCTCAATTGAGCCATGGCAAAAGCCGGGACAAACCGGCTTTTGCCACGGCTAGGAGGATGGTTGTATTCGTTTGTACCACAAACTTAACTTCATTCCAAATAACATTTTAGTTGAATAAAACGTTATTTGGAATAAACCCAATCCTAGAATAATTATTCCGTTTTTCATTATTTATTTAAAATAAGATTCACGTGATTTATTCCCATTCATTTTATTTTGGATAACGAGTGCAAGAATAATTTTTATTCAAATCGATTAGAATAAGAATAAAAAATGCGTTTTTATTTTATTCTTATTCAAAAAAATTTTAGCCCAAATGATCAATACGTGAAAACTATGCAAAAATAAACTGAAGATAAGAAACATTTCTTTAACAGAATTTATTTAAATGTATGTGCGTGACGACTGCAAACCTAATATTCACTCAATTTGTTCCGCCGTCGCCTCTCCTGTTCCATTTCAAATGAGAAAGATAAAACCGCCTGCTTGCGCGGAAAAGAGACGGGAAAAGGGTAGCCCTATTAAAAGGTAAGCGGTAAATATTGAAGCTATCTTTACCCCATTCGTCTCGGAAACCACATTGAAAAGGGTTAAGCCTATTCAAAATGATTTCCATATCGATAGGGTAACCCAATGATAGGGTAACCATAACATCAGGGTTTGGGACTCAAACTATCTTCATACTTACCAAATTGTATCTAAATCGGTTAAGCGGTGTCAGCGTGAAGAGGTAACAGACAGGCAGACAAACACACTTTCGCATTTATAAAATTAAGTATGGTTTCAATAAAACAAATTGAGTAATTACTTGGTAACATTGGGAATTTAGTTTTCCGGTGGAGGTACTGTGCTGAATGTCCTGGTAAATTTTTGGTCTTCGTTTAAACTATTCCTTCAAAATACAATATGTGTTTATACAACAATTTCAAAATTCTCCAATATTCCCTTGAGGTGAATATTCCCGGGGAAGGTACAACACTGCTAGTGCCCATTTAAGGCCCGTTTTCATGATCACCGAGATACGGTTACGGTTTAAGATGTTTATTTCTCAAAAGATTACAGATAATCACTATTAATCACTTACTGAGAAATACAATGTTTACTTTAATTATACATAAGTACAAGAAGAGGGTACATATTAAATTTAAAGGTTCTTAGCAACTATGGGTATGGAACTAAACTATTCTATTATTTAAACTAAAGATGGACTCTACAATGCCATAAAGAAGCCAACCGGTAATATTTTTGATAAATTTACAGTATGGCTGGCTAATTGCCTTTTAAAATTTTGGTACAGTTGCCACCAAATATATCGGAGCGGCAAAGGTACTCAAAAATATCTGAACATGCACTTTATCGCCTTAAAAAAGAGGTGTCGTTCAGATATTTGTGACCACCTTGGCCGCTCCGATATATCTGATGGCGACTGTACACTACATGCTTCGTTCAGTCCAGAGTTTGGCGTTATTTAGATAATTTCTTATCTATATAATTATTTGAAATAAATTTATTCGAAGATAATTATCTAGATAAAAATGAAACTAATCTAGATAAAATCAAAATAACAAATTACGGATTATTTCGTTATTTCAAATAAAATATGATTTAGTTATCTTCCCAATAGATAATTTTTGGCCAACTCTGGTTCAATCCAGCAAATAAGTTAATTTGCACAGAATACTGATGAAATCAAAACTGAATTTTCTTACACTTACTTTTATTTCGCCTGAGGTTTCGAACGCGACGTTACTTTCTCCCATCCACCTATGACTAAAAGTCCCGGATAAATGGTGTAAGTTAAAATCAGAAAACAACAATGTTTATTGGTTTATTTTATAAATAGGTACATTTGTATAAAGGTGATAGATTCATGCAAAGTGAAATCGCTAAGCGATAAGTAACGGAGTTCGTTCAGACACACAATACGTTATCCGCCGGGATGAAAACTATCACGTACACCGCTCTCAACTGGGTCCCACCCAGAAGGCGAACGTAGATCTGGTCGTCCCGTGCACTCACGGTGGCGCTCAGTTGAGAAGAAGCCGTTCAGATGACCTGGAGTGATGTTACGAGCGCTCCTGATGATCGAGACGAGAGGCATGTCCATCTGTACCTCTGGGGTCCTACTCGTACCATATAGGAACGGCAACCGATTCATGCGCTTCTCGATTTGTATGTGCTGCAGCCAGAGACGTTCTTCATTATTACGCATGCACGTGTATGTTGTGTGCAAAAACTCGATATATCTGCCTGCCTAGTCATTATTTTAATTTCTTGGTCTTATTTATCTCATCACATCACAAACGGCCAGCAAGAAATAGGTTCCATCATATATTGCAGAAATATATCTTATACAAATTTCGCGTATGCTAAGTAAAATAATTTGTTAATAAGATTTGAGTACTAAGAAAATTGTCAATCAAATTTATTGACGTTCGTATAAATTTTTTAACCGACTTCAAGATTTGAAAAGAGGAGGTTCTCAATTCGGCGTGTATGTTTTTTTTTTTTTTTTTTTTTGTTTTTTTTTTTTTATGTTTGTTACTCCATAACTCCGTCATGTCTGAACCGATTTTGAAAATTCTTTTTTTGATTGTAAGTATATATATACAGATTGGTCCCGTTTTTGTCAAAACGCAGTTCTGATGATGGGATCCATGAGGAATCGAGGGAACTCCTCAAATCTTAAAGGCATACATATAGTGATTTTTATATTTTTATCAACAAAACCATCATTTTCATTCAAAACAGTGACACTTGATGAAGTAGAACTGCTGATGATGATCAGAACGGAACTCTTCAACGACGCATAGTTCACGTTTGGCGATTCGTCCTCTTCGCTGTGTTTGTTTAGAAAGTTTAATTGTCAGAACAAATGTTCGTCAAGCTCAAGTTCTGATGATGGGATCCATGAAGAATCGAGGGAACTCCTCAAATCTTAAGGGCTTACACATAGTGATTTTTGTATTTTTATCAACAAATCAAGCATTTTCATTCAAAAGAGTGACATTTGATGAAGTGGAACTGCTGATGATGAACAGAACGGAACTCTTCAACGACGCATAGTTCATGTTTGGCGATTCTTCCTCTTCGCTATGTTTGTTAAGCAAGTTAGATTGTCAGGACCAATTTTCGGCAAGCTCAAGTTCTGATGATGAGTTCCACGAGGAATCGAGGGAATTCCTCAAATCTTAAAGGCATACATAAAGTGACTTTTGTATTTTTATCAACAAATCAAGCATTTTCATTCAAAAGAGTGACATTTGCTCGTAGAACTGCTGATGATAATCAGAACGGAACTCTTCAACGACGCATAGTTCACGTTTGGCGATTTGTCCTCTCCGCTGCGTTTTTTAAGCAAGTTATTTCATTGTATGGAATCTAAGTGCACCATCTACAATAATCCTTCACCGGCTACCCCCATTGAAGTCGGTTTTTTTTTCTTAAAAAATATTTCATGTAATAATATGACCAGCATAATAAATAAAACTTCGTAATTAAAAAGCCTCTTTCTTCTTCTAAACCTCTTTTCGCATTAAATAGCTTTGGAAGAAACGAATTACGAGGATTCGGTAGAAACGTTTCTTTTATGAAATCGTTAGTTGTATTTTTCTAGTATTACGACATGTAAACATCAAAAAATACAATTTAATATGACACACGGTCTCTGTTTGTTTTCCCTATTCATTTTGAATACATTCTGGCTACTGGTATCCTTTTTCGTGTACTTATATGATTTTCTGTCAAAATAATTGTCAAAATGAAATGTCAAAGTGTGAAATTCAGCAGCACGTCCACTTGCAACGGGCCCCGTGGGGCATCTGAGTCATAGATGAATATGTATATAACTGAGATAGATAGGCAACTCTACGGCTCGTACTTGCAGCAGCTAGTGCCACCATCTAGTTTCATAGTGCTACATTTGATCACGTTACAGGGGAACGGGGGAAGGGGTTTACAGGGTATGGGGAGTGGGAGGGGAGGGAGGAAGAGAGGAAAAATTGGTATCTTACATATGTTTTGTATGAAACAATACTTATTGATTATTTCTGAAAGTATACTTCTGAGTGAGTTGTGCCCTTATAAAAAAATAATCAAGAGACTCGAATCTACATTGTACATAGGCTGCTATTTATATATCCGGAAACCGGGATTACAATCTTCTTAAATAGCATATTTGACCTCCATGGTAAAATTTGAACTTTTTTAAGTACTGGCCGGTATATTTTTTCTTTCTTATTAACGCTCGTGTTTTGTTTTTGACGGGTTTTAAATGTCATCTCGCAGCAAGAATGGAACTCACTCGTGAAAATATTCGTGCTATGATTTATTATGATTTTCGGCTTGGTTTAACGCAACAACAGTGCATAGATCAACTAACTTCAACTTTTGGTGATGAAGCCCCATCTAAAATTACTGTGTATCGCTAGTTTAGTGAGTTCAATCGTGGACGTAGTATGCTTACGGACGAAGTTAAGGCAGGTCGCCCGAAATCGGTCGTTGTACAACAAAATATCGAGGCTGTGCGAAAACTTATAATGGACGATCGACATGTTACGTACTGCGAGATAGAGGCGACTCTGGGTATTTCTATGACCAGCATTAATAGCATATTACATAATTATTTGGCTGTAAAAAAAATTTGTTCGCGTTGGATACCCCACAACTTAACAAAAGAGCAAAAAGATGCTCGCGTCGAATGGTGCAATAAAATGTTAAAAAAATATAACCGTGGTGACTCAAAAGCCGTTTATAACATCTATACAGGTGACGAATCCTGGATCTATGCATACGATCCCGAAACGAAGCAACAATCAACGGTATGGGTGTTTCAAAATGAGCCGAACCCTACGAAAGTTACTCGTGCAAAAAGTACATTGAAACAAATGGTGGCCTGCTTCTTCGGTATTAATGGCCATGTAGCTACAGTGCCACTAGAAAACCGTAGAACGGTTAATTCAGAGTGGTACACGACCATTTGCTTACCGGAAGTATTTGAACAAATTCGTAAAACTAACCAGCGACGAAGAATCATTCTTCATCATGACAATGCCAGCTGTCATACGTCACGCGAAACAACTCTATTTTTGGAGGGTCAAAATGTGGAATTAACGGGTCATCCGCCGTACAGCCCTGACTTGGCACCCAGCGATTTTTATTTATTTCCAAATATAAAGAATAAATTACGCGGTCAACGATTTTCGACCGCTGAAGATGCTGTCGACGCATTCAAACAACACGTTATGGAGGTACCTCAGGCGGAGTGGCAGAAGTGCTTTAAAAATTGGTTCACGCGAATGCAAAAGTGCATAGATCATCAAGGGGAATACTTTGAAAAACAATAAAACCATTTTCAGCCGTGTACGTTTGTTTGTTTTTTTGTTTCCGGATATATAAGTAGCAACCCTCTCGTACTAAAATTTCGTGAGTTTGACTGAAACCACTTTTTCCCTATGTTTGCTGCGGGGTCATTTGAGCTTTCTTATACTAACAATATATCACTTAACTAGTAAGCAGACATACAGACAGAAAGAAAATTATTACGAGGAATTTTTTTTCTTCAATTATTTGACGTGACCTATCCCACAATACTTGGTGGAAATGTACCTTCAGTCACAATTAACAATTGACATAAATCTAGGTACAGGGAAATTTTATTTTACTGGTATGTTACCTAATTGTGGCGACAAAAATTTAATTACGCAAATCTGATATACCTATTTATGGTATTTTTTCCGGTACCACAGAAACAATAATTGATCTCGAAACATCGGAGGTAACTATTAAGTTAATATACGCAATTTAGTTCCGTTTTAGTTAATAATCATAATACGTAAAAGCCGTGAAAGTTTAAGTCTTATTGGTGTTGACAATAATAACGA
This sequence comes from Pammene aurita, assembly GCA_947086415.1. NCBI lineage: Eukaryota > Metazoa > Arthropoda > Insecta > Lepidoptera > Tortricidae > Pammene > Pammene aurita. The sequence goes on from OX352297.1 coordinate 23,089,022, forward strand.
TGCGTAGGAAGGTACAATCATACATATATACTGTAATTTACAGAAAGTAAGTGTACAATATACATTCTTCTTGAAGTGATAGGGCTCCAGCCTTTTATGTTGCTACATCACCGTATTCTGGTGGGTTCATAAGCCGACTTAGGTATACCTAGAACATAAAAGTAGATAATTATTGTACATACAGTTACGATCTAACAAATTTAGTCGATTTTTGTACCAAAATATGTGTGCACGACCATAGTGTTATTTTATGAGATTAATCATTAAAGTCAGTACACAAAAAGAGGCACAGTAAAAGGCGTCGCTCAAGCCGGCTTTTGCCGTAGACATTCGATCATACTAATGGAATTGATAGTCACAAAGAACCAACAAACTATGTTTTATAAAGGAATAAATGAATGAATGAAAAGCGCTTCGGTATCCGACATTTACATTCAACCCCTGTCGCTGCCCCTCGCGCTGCCGGCATTAATTCCCTAAATACTGCTGCAGCAGGATCGAGAGGAGTGTGTGTTTACATACTGCCCTACCACTCACTTCGCTTTCAAGTCTCGGCAATGGCAGACGTTGAAATAATTACAGCGGCCGCGTTGTGTCTTTTGCGATCCTCCAGGTGCTCGACGAGTACTGAGCGACGGAGGAGAATGTAATTGGAAACACGTACTGCCGCTCGCGCTGCCGGTCCTTTGACTTCGCACAAAAAAACCGCCATTTAGGGGAGCGCCGGGCAGCGCGAGTGGCAATAGCAGTGGCATGAGAAGTATCATGTTTACACACTCGTCCTTCCCACTTCCCTGCCCACTTGCCTGCTCAATTCGGCTGAATGTAAATGCAGTATTAAAATTAAACCAGCGGCAGCGTATTCCGGATAATTCGCTAGTTACTAGGAATTCAGTAAAAATAAACATCGTTAGGAAACCAAACTTCTCACAATAAGGTCTAGTTAAGCTCTGGGTTTGAACTAGTTTAAAGTCCAGATGGCAATCGCTTTTGAAAAAGGTTAGTCTTGAGGATAGATTGCCAAAAAGCTCCTTTACTTATAGCAAAAGTCACACAACAGGTCATTTTATACGAATGAATGAATTTTTATGGCAGTAACGCCTTATTGACAACCTACAATGATGTACCTTTTAGTTGAAAATGACACATATAATCACCATAATATCAAGATCTGTTCTGTGTCTGTGTCTGTGTGTCTTTACCTATACAAATCTGACTGTGGTCGTGTGTGTTGATCCTAATATATGTATATCTAAATGAGATAATAAAATTAAAATGTTTACGCAACAATACCTAAAGTCATTGGAGTTATTTCCCCGCTAACCCGTAGATACTGGAGTTTCGGATCCCAAAAACCTGAAACAATATTATTATAAATAGGTATAATTTGATAGTTACTTATATTTTTAATGTAAATTATGATGCTACCAAATTCCAAATGAAATTGTGTCGAAGAAACACACCTTTTCAAAACTAAACTGAAGTCTCTTCTATTAAAAAAAGCTTACTATTCCATCCAAGAGTTTATGGAGGATAAACTTTTAAAACAATCCAACTTTTAACAAGCTACTTTTTCTATAAGCATGGAGACTTTAATTGTTATATAGTTTAGATTTAGGCTTAATTTTAAAACTGGTTTATTTTTAAATAAAAATTTCATTTCATGTCTTACCTTGAACAGGCGTAGGCTTTGCAGAAGATACAGTAGACACGGGAACAACGTTACTGACTCCTGCTACGGCCACTTCCATTGGCAGTGGCACATCTGCAAGATATTTATAGAACATACTCAGAACACGCGAGTAACAGGACTAAAAAGTTCAGTACGGGAACGCCTTTTTAACCCATAAAAATGAAATAACTCGCAATTCCGATTTTATATCGTGACCTGTATACGACTTTTTTGACTTTTTGACTTTTTTGACTTTTTTGACTTATTTGACTTTTTTTCACTTTTTTTGACTTTTTTGATTTGACGACTTTATGACTGACTTTTTTTTACTTTTTTTTTACTTTTTTGACTTTTTTGACTTTTTTGACTTTTTTGACTCTTTTGACTCTTTTGACTCTTTTGACTCTTTTGACTCTTTTGACTCTTTTGACTTTTTTGACTTTTTTGACTTTTTTGACTTTTTTGACTTTTTGTTTTTTTTGACTTTTTTGACTTTTTTGACTTTTTACACTTTTTTGACTTTTTTGACATTTTGACATTTTTTGACTTTTTTGACTTTTTTGACTATTTTGACTTTTTTGACTTTTTTTACTGTTATGACTTTTTTGATTTTCGTACTAACGCGGACAGACGGACATGGCGAAACTATAAGGGTTCCTGTAGTAGTTCCTATAGGAACCCTAAAAAGGACATACATACAGGCCATTTAACGGCCTCCTAGCCCAGTCGGTAGTGACAGTGCCTACGAAGCAGGAGGTCCCGGGTTCGAATCCTGGTCAGGGCATTTATTTGTGTGTTTATCACATCACAGATATTTGTACCTGAGTTATGGATGTTTTCTATGTATTTATCAATATCTATCTATTATATATATCGTCGTCTAGTGCCCACAACACAAGCCTTATTGAGCTTACTGTGGGACTAGGTCGGTTTGTGTAAGATTGTCCTATAATATTTATTTTTTATTTATACAGAGACTATATATACTTTATTTTGTGCTGAACTCCCACCTTTATCAACCTTGGTTCAAACAGTTTACTTATTCCTATTGTTCATTTTATTTGAGATTAGAAAAAAGTTGACAGAACGATGTACAGGTTTCTTTATCAGGCATGATACATGTCACATCTGTCAGAGTGCCTACGCCGTCATTAAACATACTAAGGGCCTGTTTCACAATCTCCAGATAAACTTATCTGCCAGTGAAAATTATTGCTATCCTTTTCGCCAGTCATACAAAAGAAAAGGACAGCAAACATTTATCTGACAGATATGCTTTAACTGGAGATTGTGAAATAGGCCATAAATATATTTGTATTTATAGTAAAGCCATGTTATATTGAGTATTTAACAATATTTTGATAGTAATTATTTTTTGGAATTATTTTATTATTAACACTTTTAATGTTCTTGTAAATGTTGCACAATATAAAACCTATAGAAGAAGAGGTTCGAGACGGATGGTTAGATTTTTAAATATTTTCTCGCGTCATCTGTCATTCGTATCTCTCAGACATATCTGGATAGTTTTTAATGTTAAAGCTTATAGTAAAGGTATTTGTTTGTTCTATTATTGTGCGATTGGTTGGAGGGTTATGGAGCAATCAGAGGCAGGTCCGAGTGGCATACAACAACAAAAGCCACCTCGTAGTCCAACAAATCTTTTACCATCACCTAAGACAATTGTTTTATTATTTAGTATTATATAATAAAACGATTAAATATCGTTTAGAAGAACTTTTGTTTACGAAATTTTATTAATAAGTGCATATTATGATTGTCAATTAAATAATTTTCGTGAATACTGATAAAGAACTAGACGTTAAGTTTCCGTTTTAGAACGTACATGCTTCACTGTCTGTTTTTAAATTTTCACGTAAGTATCTCTTACGTGATAATCAAAACGAAATTGTGTTTTTATTGTTGTGTTGGATTATTTAATCTGCAAATTGTTATTATTTATTCACAAATGTGAACTCTTAATCATGTTAACTAATCGCTTGTTGGTGTGTTTGCAGTGTGTTTAAATTGAACATTTAGAACAGGTTGGCAACTACTGTTTCTATGTTTACTCAATTTCTAATCTCAAAAAAAACGAAGTATAGTATAAACACAATGATACCTGATCCCATAGCCTCAATAGCTTTGACACTAATGGGAACAATTCTAATTTCTCTAATTTAGTCATGCACATCCTTATAGCGAACACTGAAGTGCTGGTAGCCTGATGGTAAGATGTCTGACTTTCAATCCAGAGCTTTCGGGTTCAAACCCCGACTCGACTGCGTTTTTATGAATTTTTGTACAAAATGTAATTTGATTTAGCCGTCGCTTTTTTCTGGAGGAAAATATCGTGAGGAAATCGGACCTCCTTCTGGGTAAAAACTAGAGGTGTGCGCCGATGGCAAAATCATCGGCGGCGGCGTCCGATCGTTTTTTGACCGGCGGCGGCGGCGTGATCGGCGTGAAATCGGCGTGGTACATATTTTTAATATGCCTGGGGAATTTGATTAATTACCTTCTAAATTGAAGCCTACTGAGTATTTGAAAACGTATGATTGTCTCGCAAACATTGCACATTTTAATTCAAAGACTTGATTTTAAAGAGTATTCCAAAAGATGGACTAGTTATGGTCCACATTTATAGCACCGTACTTAATGTTTTATTATGTAGAACTGGCCACACCACTTGCCTGAAAATCAACTACGATAACAATACAAAATGCCCCGAAGTTAACAAGTGCAGAACAGACTGATTTAAAATTTGTAATTTGTGAGAGAACATGTTGATTCTAAGTTCTAAAAGACAAAGATGCTTGTGGTAGCCCGAAATTGCTAACTAAATAAAATCTACATTTTTGTATCGTTCTTTGATGGATGGATTGGATTCTAGTTTGTTATTAAATAAAATACAAAAATTGAAAAATAAACTAACCCAGTTGGGCTTGAACCAACATCAATACGCCTTGCCAGGGCTCGATCGCTTTACTGATTCGCAACATACATAATTTTTTGAGAAGACTTCATTTGATTCTATTTCCCGTTAGATTCAAATGTCTCTGCTCTAATAAACCTACTATCTATTGTAGACTTGAAACGTCAAAAATGCGAAAATACGTTAGTTATCTGCGCCGCGCGTCAAACGCTCCATACAAAAGACGTGAGGTTTATGACGTCACCGGCCTCAAAGTTGCGGAAAACTGTTTGAAAGGAATACGTTTTTGGAAAGTTTTTGTAACTTTTGGGCACGAAACAATGCGTGTTTACCTACACAGTTGTTATACTTTATTTTCTTGTATACACACAAGTAAACCAAGGTTGAAGTTGAGGCTAAGGTCTTCTCTTCTCGAGGACAAGCAGGTTGAGACACAATGCACATTATGCACAAATTCTACCACAACATAATCCACACTGCGGTACTCGAGGAGAGATTACCTAACTTAGAGGCTTTTAGAATGTTGCTTTGTATTTTTTTTTGTTTAAAACAATGAGCGCATCTCGCCATCAAACGTTACAGTTTGGCGAGGTTTACAGTAACATGTATAATATAAGTTTACATTAATAAATAAATTAAAAAAAAAAAAAAAAAACAAATTGAGGTTATAAAAATATATTTGGGGTATTCAAAAAATTGCTCAAATTAAACGTTTTTAAAATATTTACAAAAATATTAGAAACTTATTACGGATTTCCATTATTTCAAATCAATTTGGTGTTGTTGTTGAACGTGTTTATTGAACAAATTCAACTAAATATTTTTCACGCATGTTTTCAATTAAATGGGTCAAGTAACTAAGATGACGAAATGTTCAATGCATCACTCTAAAAAAATGCAAAAATAAGTATGGATTAGATTTCTTGATTAACTAACAGAATTCAGCTTTTTTTTCAATTATTTGTGTTACTTATTTCATCCAATCATCTTCGCTGCGAGCGACTTGCGAATTCCTATTTTATTTTAATAGCAAAAACATGAGTGCTGATGAATATCGATAAACCACGATAAATCCATGCGCATAACGCTCGTCAGTAGCATCGGATAAAAAAAACGAGTAAGTTTAAAACAAAATAGAACCATCTTTTCGAAATAGTTTAAGTTGACATCATTTTATAGTGATATCCACAGTTCCACTTTACTATTAAGTAGTGTCGCTAGCAGAGCGAAAATGTGCGAGCTATTATTAAATCACGTAAATTGCAATTTATTGCAGGTGTAACGTTACGTGACTATACTTAACATTAAAGTAATTATATATATCTCTCTCGATCCCAAAATAAAACATGACCTAATGAGAATGGGCCATTAAACAAAAAAAACTAACCCAGTCGTCTTCGCGAAATGAAAACAACAAATGTGAACCTGCAGCTTTTTGGAGTCAGTCAAAAAATAAAAATTAGTTACTTCACTCTTATTTTAGGCAAAATTAAAAGTATCTCAAAATGCTTTCCATAAGCCGGAAAAAAAAATATAAACCTATCATTTAAAAACCAGACGTTGTCATAAATTATCGATAAGTCGTCCACATAAATCTTACGATAGCATCGAAATGACAGCAAAAATAACGTCAGTTAATTGGTACACCGGCAAGGAATAAGTGAAGAAGGAAAAGCAGTTTTTTAAAAGAAGTACTCACTGGCCACTCACTACCATATTCGGGCATTACTTAAAACAAGATAAAGACTTAAAAATTGCCACGCCGATTCTACGCCGGTCAAAATCATCGGCGGCGGCGGCGTTGAAAAATTGTCGGCGGCGGCGGCGCGGCGGCGCGGCGCACATGTCTAGTAAAAACTAGCAGTCGCACTAGTTCATAGGTTGGTTGCCAACGGTACCCAGGCTCAGAGCCGTAGCAAAAAAAAAACCGCAACAAGACGAACGCTAGAAGAATTATGATGATGGTGATTCTAATTAAGCTGATTACATTATAGCGTTAAAACTAACCTGGTAAATGAAGCGTTGGTATAGCCAAGCGGTTGAGGCACCCATTGGGGTAAATATATTTGGCCTCAAAATGGCGATGGCATACCCGCGCATTATTGTAGATCGCCGTGTCCGCCTTGCCCACAATATTTCCACCGATCCTTATTACCCACGTTCGGAACCTTTCAAGTTCTGAAGGGTTCCTGAGATTGGTGGGATTTGGGAATGCATGCATTTGAATTCCTGAAACAAGGATCATTTTTCGTTAAGTTGATCCGGTCCACGCTCTTGGCAGATTGATTATAGAAAAATAATATTATACTAGCCCTGTCCTCGTTGATTATTGCACAAGGGCACGCAGCAATTTGGAGGCGACATTTTTATATGATAATTAATATAATAATAATTACCCTGCACCCAAAAACTATTTAATTATTTTAGACAACTGTCACTATCTTCAAAGCTTGCGCTAAAAGAAAGAAAGAAAATTTGACTTCGCCGCCATCATGATCCCGATTTTTTTTATTTAGCACAAATGTTGCCACAATATCTACTACTTTCTACTAGTGTTTTAAAAATCTATGTAAATCTTGAAGAAACAAACTATTGCACTATTTAACCGTAATTAAATAATAAAATGCATAAAAAAAAGCATGTTTCAATAATAAACTAATTTAACAAAACTTAAACCCAGAATATTTAAAACTTCTATGTTTTTCAAACAGCAACACAGCCGTCACATGCTGCACAGCGCTATCTAGCGTACTTTAGAAAAACCAAAATCACAAGTAGCTCGCAGTTTGTAGATGGCGCAGAAAGTATAAAAATATCAACGCTCCTGTCAAAGTTCTAAGAGACCATAGCATGATCTGAGTCACAAAGACAATATGACTGATGTGGCGAATGTATGGGAATTTCACGAAAGTTTATATTCATAATTGAGTTTCTTTGTTATTTTTATGAGGAAAAATATGAGTAACCCTTTATTCTTTAGTGCATTTATCTGGCTTTCAAAATATTATAACCATTTAATGATCATATGCATTTTTAATTCATGTTTTTCCTAAACCGCACAAACGTTTTTCTCAGATTTTGTACAACTTTACTTCGTTGTATTGAGTTAACTACTAATTATAATCGAGTACTTATTACTTTAAATTGTAAACACACTCTTTGTTGTTATAATAACATATAAAATATAGATTTTTGTAAAGAATTGTGAACTCAGGAACCTAAACGGTGACTGCTGTTTTTGCTGATTTTGTACGACGCCCTCTTAAATATCTAAAACAAATTCCGCGAGTGTCATTAAGACGCTGCAGTATACGGAGTAAAACTGCAAGTTCTATAAAATTGAAGATAAAATGGACTAATGTATCAAGAATCAATTTATACATACTTTTGATTCACTTTAAAAACCGGCCAAGTGCGCGTCAGACCACGCATAGGACGGTTCCGTACCTTCAATGGAATAAGAACCTAACTAATACCAAAAGGTCGTATCTGATGCCTATGGAAGAAGTTTTTTGGAGATAACTCAAAAATGGCTGAACCGATAATGTTCAAAACAATTTTCGTAGAAAGTATATGATAAGGCGCATGTCCTCAATTTAATTTTTATTTTTTTGACTTACGGTTCAAAAGTTACAGGGGGGGGGACACAATTTTACTGACTTTCGAAGCGATTATTTCAGAAAATATTCACTTAATCACAAAACGGTCAAAAAAACCTCAATGTTATTTTTAAAGACCTATCGATTGATGTGTCACATGTTGCTATTTGGTTAAAAAAATCTTTTTAATTAGTTACATAATTTAACTACATAACTAAGTAGCGGCATACAAAATACACCTTATGAGTAAATTTTATTCAGATACGTCGCATAGTTTCCGAGTAAATAGGCTGTGACATACGGACGGACAGACAGACAGACATGACGAACACATAAGGGTTCCGTTTTTGCCATTTGGCTACGGAACCCTAATAAAAATCCGTTTCTAGTAGTAGCCTTAGCTATTTTATTGTCTCCCAAGAGGTGAGAAAAGTAGAGTAGGTATACTCCTCGGGGATAAAGCTGTTTTTGTCACGGGCGTGCTTGAACCCCTCACTGCACTCAGGACTCAGTCTTCGTTCGACTCAGTCTCAGTCCTCGCTGCGCTCGGGAGTAAAGTCTGGAGTCCTTCGTTACGTTCGGGATTCAATATCGCGCCCGTGACTTAAAACAGTGCTTTATCCCCTTGGTGTACAATCTACTATTATATGTTGTCTTTTGTATGCGTGCATATATTGTATCAACGACGTATCTACCTCACCTATATTAGGAATACCTACCTAATAAGACCCAAAAAATAATTAAGATTTTTTCAGGTATGTTTCCATGGGTGTGTTTGGCTACAATGCCGCTGTTTTATCCCTTCAATTGGCCAAAATTAGTTATTCATTTTGTCAAATTACGCGTCTTGGCTTCAGCGAAGGAAATTTACAAAATAATACAAACGACAGTGCCAAAGCAGTTAAATGAACAAAATACGGATAACAATGATGATGGTAAAGATTATGATAACAACTTTGAAAAAGATGACGTTGCGATTCAACACAAGGAGGAGGAAAACGAGGAAAAATTTGATGAAACCAATACATTAGAAGATTTAAAACATGCAAAAATAGATACAATCGAATCTTTCAAAACACAAAGCGAAAATACAACATTTGATAGACATGTGGAATCGCAACAAGACTCATGTAAAAGAGGAAATAATGTAGATAATCACATGGTGGTGGTTACACGGCGTGAAAAAATGACTACTATATTGATTATTATTTATATGACAATGCAAGGTTTTCTGCCGTTTTCCCACTTCATCACTAAGGTAAAATGTCAATCCTAACCAAATACATTACCAACAATACCAACGTCGCTTTTGTGTAGGTAGTTATCGCAATTACTTCTGTGAAACATTCAATACCAGCAATAAAAAAAAACAGCCAAGAGTATCATCGAGTCGGGCCATGCTCAATGTAGGGTTCCAATCAAAAGGTTGTTTTTATAAGGTATTTTGCGGCACTTACGTCATTTCAAGATGCGGAACTTACGTCGTTTTACTATGCCTTTTTGATTTATAACTCAAAAACGCCTGAACTGATTTTATTCGATATAGTTTTCATTGAAAGTACTTATTAGGCTTCACTTTCATGAATTTTACCAATTTTTTTTTACCCACGGTTCAATATTTGGATGGGGGGACGGTCTTTTTTTTAACTTTCGGAGCTATTATTTACGAAACTATTAGTTATATCCAAAAAATTTTAAACCTCTATTTTTTTAAAGACCTATATAACAACACCCCACACGATAAGGTTGGGGCGAAAAAAATTCACCCCCCACTTCATGTGTATGGGAGCCACGGGATAAATATTTTTTATAGGGAGCCCTTATAAAAAATAATTTTCCAGGTTTTATTCTACCACTTTGTCGGAGTGATGAATGCACATATTTATACCCAAATTTCAGCTTTCTAGTATCAATGGTCACTGAGATAGGCCGCAGACAGACAGACGGACATAGCGCAAATATAAGGGTTTCTAGTTGACTACGGAACCCTAAAAACAAAAACAAAAGGATTTATCAGAACTCATCATCTACTTGGTTGACAATGATAAGAAAAAAGTGGGAAAAGAGGGGTAGAAATTTGTAGAATGGCAAACAATTCCACGCAAAACTATGTAAGTTACATGTACCTTTTTTTAAAAATATTTATGTGTTTATTTAATGATATGATGATATACTTATAAAAATTGCATCATGCATGTTCAGAATAACTGGTTGCACAAGTAAGTTCCATTTGGTTCATATTTTCTGCAGGGACACTCTTTATTTTTATATCGCGCCGGTGGCAAACGAGCATACGGCCCGCCTGATAGTAAGCAGCAAGCGAGCAACTCCAGAGGTGTCACATGCGCGCTACCGACCTTTTAATATAAAAATTCACTGTGTTTCGGCTAAAGGAACAAGTCCCCCGTCGTCAACGCAACGCATTGCATTGCACCCTACTCTTTGAGCTCCCTGGCAACCTAAATCTCTGGCTTTTAAATACATACTATTAGGATAGGAAATTGATTGAGAAATAAATAATTTTTGGGCATAATTTTCCATGTTAATCCGATGATATTTACAGGGCTACAATAACTGGACAGACGGCCTCTACGGATACTCCTGGGATATGATGGTCCACACATGGGACCTGCAATCGGTGTCCGTGAAAATTGTTGATAACGAGAAGAACAATCATTTCTACATCGACCCTCATGTATTTAGCCCAAACGATCGATGGAATAAGCATGGAGATATGGTGCATCAATACGCCATGTGCTTAAATAACACATTGATTAAAGAGTCGGAAAAATTGCAGAATCAGAATGAAATTCTATCGAAAAATATTTCAATCTTCATTGATGTGTGGTGTGCCATGAATGGCAGATTTGTTCAACGAATGTTTGATCCCAATGTCGATTTATTGGTAGTTTCTTGGAGGGCATTTCGAAGGATTCCATATTTAATGCCTCTTTTGGATGAAGCATCAGAGTGGAGACCCGTTTTGAGTAAAATAAGGAGTGAGGTACACTCTTGGGGTCTGTTCAGCGATGTCATATTTTTTGCTGACTTTCCAGGTTGGTATAACTTACTTTATGCCACCAATTCATTTTGTGTATTGGGTTTTAGTGGAGGACGGGAACGCCTTTTTAACCTATAAAAACCGGCCAAGAGCGTGTCGGGCCACGCTCAGTGTAGGGTTCCGTAGTTTTCCGTCCGTCACAGTAAGTGTCCCCACTTAAGAGTTAATAACACCGCCATGTAGGATATGATATGAGAGTTCCACGTACAGCGACATATATCGGCAAATTAAGTAAACTATTGCGCGCGAGCTTAAAGTATGGAAGATGATTTATATGGAATAATTCTTTATTGCGTAAACCGATTTTCACCGTTTTTACTTTATTTGAAAGCACGTCATTTCATTGTAATTTTGTACAAATTACAGGTACATTAAACACCTGCTTATACGGTTAAATTACAAACTTAGTTCAGAAATTATTTTGTAATTTTTTTTCAAAAACTATTCATCCTATCAAGTTCAAAATAATTTTCCTAGAAAGTTTTTATGAAGTTCTACTTTTGAGATTTTTTTCATATTTTTAAAACTTATGGTTCAATAGTTAGAGGGGGGGGACGCATATTTTTTTACTTCTGGAGCGATTATTTCCGAAAATATTTACATTATCGAAAAATGATTTTAGTAAACCCCTATTCATTTTTAAATACCTATCTAACAATATATCACACGTTAGGGTTGAAATGAAAAAAAAAATCACTCCCCACTTTAAGTATAGGGGAGGTACCCTAATAAAAAAATAATTCCACTTTTTATTTTACCACTTTGTCGGCGTGATTGATATACATATTAGTACCAAATTTCAGCTTTCTAGTGCTAACGGTCACTGAGATTATCCGCGGACGGACGGACGGACGGACGGACGGACGGACGGGCAGACATGGCGAAACTATAAGGGTTCCTAGTTGACTACGGAACCCTAAAAATGACATAATTCACAAGTCCGACTTAATTTTGTGACCTGTTAGAATACGTTAAGTATTAATAATAAAAAATGTTTTCTAACAATTGTTAGCATTGCGCTAGGTATGATGCATGTATCTGTTTGCTACACATAAAAAAGATTATGTAAGTTTTTTTTTTTTCACCAGGGTATCGCTTTTTACTATTGCAACATAACTTCACATTTTATAACGGTTTTGTCAAGAGCATATGTCGTCTTAGCCATTTGTAATTCGTTTAGAATTCAAGGTCACTAATTATATTTTGACAAATTGTTTTCGATTATGCTCACGTAATCTATTGACCAAACTATTTCAAACATTTTTCATTTTCATTTTCATAGTAAAGGAAAATATATCTTGTATATTCTTTTCTTGTTGTTATTTAAAAAATATCTATATAATACCTAGTGCGGCGTCAAAAACTGTTAGAAAATATTTTTTATCTACACTCACACTGTAAGTCCTCTAAAACGTGTTCAAAAACGGTAGGCAATGGCTAGCATTACCACAACCGATTTTACTATGATAAGTTTTTTATCTGTGGCAGTAACGTAATTTTAACTTTACATGCTCATATATTGATACGTTATGAGTTTAAAATTCCAAACATCGAATTTGATAACATAATGTACCTAAATCCTGTGCTCCTTCCTGACCAACGGCACGCGCCTCCCCGACCACCGGCACAATCGAGTTGGCCATGGCGGTGCAATGGCGGTCATTCTATGGTTTCCGAACACTTAATTTAATATATATAATATGATAATTATTTTACATGTTTTTTTAAAGTGGGGCATTCCACTCATACAATAGTATGTTATTCAATCAAATACAAACACTGAAAACATTGAAAATATAACAAGTCAACTCAGTAACTGAACCCATAGCTTAATTGGTAAAGCGATCGAGCCCCGGTAAGGCGTATCGATGCGAGGTTCAAATCCTGCTGGGTTGATTATTTTTTCAATGTTTTCAGTGTTTGTATTTGATTGAATAACATACTATTGTATGAGTGGAATGCCCCACTTTAAAAAAACATGTAAAATAATTATGAGTTGATAGCAGCGCCATCTATTATTTCCGTTGTGACACTTGTAAAAGGGTCGGCGGGAAGGGTATCTAACTCTAGTAGTTAGCACCTAGATGTCGCTTACGGCTGCTATAAAGTCGATGTAAAAATAAATGCAAAAAGATGATTGAAGGCATTGAGAATTTCGTCAACTCAGTAACTGAACCCATAGCTTAATTGGTAAAGCGATCGAGCCCCGGTAAGGCGTATCGATGCGAGGTTCAAATCCTGCTGGGTTGATTATTTTTTCAATGTTTTCAGTGTTTGTATTTGATTGAATAACATACTATTGTATGAGTGGAATGCCCCACTTTAAAAAAACATGTAAAATAATTATGAGTTGATAGCAGCGCCATCTATTATTTCCGTTGTGACACTTGTAAAAGGGTCGGCGGGAAGGGTATCTAACTCTAGTAGTTAGCACCTAGATGTCGCTTACGGCTGCTATAAAGTCGATGTAAAAATAAATGCAAAAAGATGATTGAAGGCATTGAGAATTTCGTCAACTCAGTAACTGAACCCATAGCTTAATTGGTAAAGCGATCGAGCCCCGGTAAGGCGTATCGATGCGAGGTTCAAATCCTGCTGGGTTGATTCTTTTTTCAATGTTATCAGTGTTTGTATTTGATTGAATAACATACTATTGTATGAGTGGAATGCCCCACTTTAAAAAAACATATAAAATAATTATGAGTTGATAGCAGCGCCATCTATTATTTCCGTTGTGACACTTGTAAAAGGGTCGGCGGGAAGGGTATCTAACTCTAGTAGTTAGCACCTAGATGTCGCTTACGGCTGCTATAAAGTCGATGTAAAAATAAATGCAAAAAGATGATTGAAGGCATTGAGAATTTCGTCAACTCAGTAACTGAACCCATAGCTTAATTGGTAAAGCGATCGAGCCCCGGTAAGGCGTATCGATGCGAGGTTCAAATCTTGCTGGGTTGATTATTTTTTCAATGTTTTCAGTGTTTGTATTTGATTGAATAACATACTATTGTATGAGTGGAATGCCCCACTTTAAAAAAACATGTAAAATAATTATGAGTTGATAGCAGCGCCATCTATTATTTCCGTTGTGACACTTGTAAAAGGGTCGGCGGGAAGGGTATCTAACTCTAGTAGTTAGCACCTAGATGTCGCTTACGGCTGCTATAAAGTCGATGTAAAAATAAATGCAAAAAGATGATTGAAGGCATTGAGAATTTCGTCAACTCAGTAACTGAACCCATAGCTTAATTCGTAAAGCGATCGAGCCCCGGTAAGGCGTATCGATGCGAGGTTCAAATCCAGCTGGGTTGATTATTTTTTCAATGTTTTCAGTGTTTGTATTTGATTGAATAACATACTATTGTATGAGTGGAATGCCCCACTTTAAAAAAACATGTAAAATAATTATGAGTTGATAGCAGCGCCATCTATTATTTCCGTTGTGACATTTGTAAAAGGGTCGGCGGGAAGGGTATCTAACTCTTGTAGTTAGCACCTAGATGTCGCTTACGGCTGCTATAAAGTCGATGTAAAAATAAATGCAAAAAGATGATTGAAGGCATTGAGAATTTCGTCAACTCAGTAACTGAACCCATAGCTTAATTGGTAAAGCGATCGAGCCCCGGTAAGGCGTATCGATGCGAGGTTCAAATCCTGCTGGGTTGATTATTTTTTCAATGTTTTCAGTGTTTGTATTTGATTGAATAACATATATAATATGAGTGTTGATTAAGCAGTGTATGCAACTGTACGTAATTAGGCCTTAAAACACTCGTGTGATCTTATTATGAAAACCACACTCGTATTTTAAGGACCCTTATTACGTAACAGTTACATAAACTACTATTACTATAAGTAATCATATCATATTCTCTAACTAAAAAAGAAAATCACACTTGTGAGTTATCGAAGCTCATAACTGTTCGCGTACTTGCTGTAGTATTTGTGTTGCTTGCGTTTTCTATATTTAGAATACATATAAAGGAAAGAGAAACATTGCGAATGTCTACAGCGCCAATTGTAGCGTACGCTACGCTACTCGTTACGAGATGGCGCTGCAGCGCAATGTCTTTTCTCCGTACTACCTTTGGGTTGCTCTCGTCCAGGTGGCCCTTAAGACTTGAGATTCCGTGTTAAAAATCTATGCATAATAACATTAATAACGATTCTCGGAAATGGATTTTTTTTATTGGATGGTGTTATTTGGGTGCTATTTAGGAAGTTACTTTTTTTATTTTTATTTTTTTATACCACGACGGTGGCAAACAAGCACGAGCACGGCCCGCCTGATGGTAAGCAGCTACCGTAACCTATGGACGCCTGCAACTCCAAAGGAGTCACATGCGCGTTGCCAACCCTTTACAAAAAGGAGGATTCACTGTGTTGACGGCTAAAGGAACAAGAAGGTCCCTCATCGTCAACACACTGGGTCCTCTTTGAGCTCTTTGGCAACCTTACTCACCAGCAGGAACACAACACTATGAGTAGGGTCTAGTGCTATTTGGCTGCGGTTTTCTGTACGGTGGAGGTACTTCCCCAGTCGGGCTCTGCTCCAGATTTGAGCGAGATGACATTCGTTGAACGTGCCCTACCACACTTAGCGAGATGCCATTCGCAGTGCCCATACCTCTCTTTTTGGCGTAGTTTAAGGACATACCCAAGTCCGGACGTAGTTTAAGGACATACCCCGGGTCCAAGAGGTCAAAGATTTTATTTTTACACTGGGATCTTTTTCTGAAGCAACGCCATTTAGTATAACTTTTGCAATAAGTTTAGAAGCGTAAGGCTCCTCATGCCCTAAAAGATTAAAAACTCTATTAATGAAAAAAGTCGCAAAAAATGCTATTTATAAGATATGTTATTCAATCAAATACAAACATTGAAAACATTGAAAAAAAAACCCATACCCTGAACCCATAGCTTAATTGGTAAAGCGATCGAGCCCCGGTAAGGCGTATCGATGCGAGGTTCAAATCCTGCTGGGTTGATTATTTTTTCAATGTTTTCAATGTTTGTATTTGATTGAATAACATACTATTGTATAAGTGGAATGCCCCACTTTAAAAACATGTAAAATAATTATTTATATTATAAGATAGTTCGAAGTATTAGTAATACAAAAAAATACTTTTGAACCATAATTATTATTATTAAATACCCAAAAATACGTTATTTTAGAAAGTATCCTGTGAAGTGTGATTTATGGGTCATCATTATTAAAAATTCATACTATATTTAAATTTACCACTATAGTAATGATTTTTTTATCGTGATAGAAATATAGTTTATCTTTGCTATAGTAATACTTTAAGGGCAATATATTTATAGGGTTTTCGTGGAAAAAATGAAATGTAACCGTGTTTTCATTAAAAAACTGGCATATAATCAGAAGGTATTTTGTCTATTATCCAAGATGAATCTTCGATTTTTATTTCCATGGCCGTCTCAGACATGATATACTCAATAAGAATTGTTACCCTATTTTGCGTAATTTTGAAATGTAACTGGAAAATCCGTTACATCTAACTGGATTATCCGGAAAGGCCTTCCAAGACGACCAATATTTTTCATATTTTACTCGTTAAAATGTAATATTTGCTCCGATAGCCGTCTAGATAAAGAAATGAACTATTATGGGTACCCCTAACTCGCCTTCCTAAATGATTTAGCAAAGTGTAACCGAATTTAGCAAGTAAATTTATTATTAAGTTTACGATACCGAAAAAAAGGTAACTGCAATGGGCTTTTAGATGGCGTTTATACATAAGTACTTATATATCCATGGCATAATAGGAACTAGTTCTTACTTACTGTCCAATTTATTTTACTTAATATTTTGCAGATTATGTTTTGGACAAATATATTCCGCCGGAATTAAGCAACGTGACGCTAACAATCTTAGAAGGAGAGATAGCCGTGGAACCAGAGTTTACAAATTTTTACAGCCAGTCTTTCCTGTTAAGGACCGGACAGCGCACGCACTTGGACTCTGGGATGTTTCATCGAGTTTTAAATGTTGGCAAAAAACCAGCATTTTACATGTTCACATTTTACAACAAGACCGAAGCAGAAACATACGTTGAGAATAACCTTAGGGAATCGTCATTTAAATTACCAATTGTAACGGAATTGAAAAATAGATTGAGTAACATGTTGGTGTTTGGTGATATTTTGTTCAATGCATATTATGAACAGTTTTTTCGGTTGCCGATGTTTTTAGTTTGAACTTTTTCTGTGTAAGCATTAATGCTATTGTCAGTATTTATGTTTATATTTTCATTATGCTTCATCTTTGACTAATTTAATATTTTATGATTATGAGTATGTAAGGGTATACTAATGAAAGGATTAATAAGTGGGTACTTTTTATATTTTTACCTCAGTTTAACAAAATTAATGAAAAAAGTCACAAAAAATGCTATTTATAAGATATGTTATTCAATCAAATACAAACATTGAAAACATTGAAAAAAAAACCCATACCCTGAACCCATAGCTTAATTGGTAAAGCGATCGAGCCCCGGTAAGGCGTATCGATGCGAGGTTCAAATCCTGCTGGGTTGATTATTTTTTCAATGTTTTCAATGTTTGTATTTGATTGAATAACATACTATTGTATAAGTGGAATGCCCCACTTTAAAAACATGTAAAATAATTATTTATATTATAAGATAGTTCGAAGTATTAGTAATACAAAAAAATACTTTTGAACCATAATTATTATTATTAAATACCCAAAAATACGTTATTTTAGAAAGTATCCTGTGAAGTGTGATTTATGGGTCATCATTATTAAAAATTCATACTATATTTAAATTTACCACTATAGTAATGATTTTTTTATCGTGATAGAAATATAGTTTATCTTTGCTATAGTAATACTTTAAGGGCATTATATTTATAGGGTTTTCGTGGAAAAAATGAAATGTAACCGTGTTTTCATTAAAAAACTGGCATATAATCAGAAGGTATTTTGTCTATTATCCAAGATGAATCTTCGATTTTTATTTCCATGGCCGTCTCAGACATGATATACTCAATAAGAATTGTTACCCTATTTTGCGTAATTTTGAAATGTAACTGGAAAATCCGTTACATCTAACTGGATTATCCGGAAAGGCCTTCCAAGACGACCAATATTTTTCATATTTTACTCGTTAAAATGTAATATTTGCTCCGATAGCCGTCTAGATAAAGAAATGAACTATTATGGGTACCCCTAACTCGCCTTCCTAAATGATTTAGCAAAGTGTAACCGAATTTAGCAAGTAAATTTATTATTAAGTTTACGATACCGAAAAAAAGGTAACTGCAATGGGCTTTTAGATGGCGTTTATACATAAGTACTTATATATCCATGGCATAATAGGAACTAGTTCTTACTTACTGTCCAATTTATTTTACTTAATATTTTGCAGATTATGTTTTGGACAAATATATTCCGCCGGAATTAAGCAACGTGACGCTAACAATCTTAGAAGGAGATATAGCCGTGGAACCAGAGTTTACTAATTTTTACAGCCAGTCTTTCCTGTTAAGGACCGGACAGCGCACGCACTTGGACTCTGGGATGTTTCATCGAGTTTTAAATGTTGGCAAAAAACCAGCATTTTACATGTTCACATTTTACAACAAGACCGAAGCAGAAACATACGTTGAGAATAACCTTAGGGAATCGTCATTTAAATTACCAATTGTAACGGAATTGAAAAATAGATTGAGTAACATGTTGGTGTTTGGTGATATTTTGTTCAATGCATATTATGAACAGTTTTTTCGGTTGCCGATGTTTTTAGTTTGAACTTTTTCTGTGTAAGCATTAATGCTATTGTCAGTATTTATGTTTATATTTTCATTATGCTTCATCTTTGACTAATTTAATATTTTATGATTATGAGTATGTAAGGGTATACTAATGAAAGGATTAATAAGTGGGTACTTTTTATATTTTTACCTCAGTTTAACAAATACAATAAATGTGACCTTTATGTTTGATAAGAGTGATGTGGTAGTGATAAATTATAAACTCATTTTAGTATGTCCATATACATTTTTATTTCACTACACTACGTTAACTAAAAAATAAATATGTAAGACTTAAGTTAAGAGGATGTGGTCACTGGGTTACTGTTTCAAGAAAAATCTTCATACCGCAGCGATTCAGGAGATTTAGTGCGTGGAACAGCGCCATTTGGTGACTATAATCTAGGGTCATTATTCAATCCTAGGAAATTAATGACACGATTCGGTAGATTGAGTACTAAGAACAGCGTCATCTAGCATGCAATTTATTAACTAAACAAAAATTATATGAGGCCCAATAGTTAGAGTGTAGAGTGTGACACACACAGGAGAGTGACAACACTCTATATGCACACCGTTGTGCCCGCCGGTGAGGACGGCCGCCGCGGTCCCCTATACAAGCCCTTTCACAATTTTAGGTTCTAATTTCGATATCCTACATATCGGATATCCTTTAGCTAGGAGACTTAACAACTGACATTGACAAAAACTCAGTACTTACTAAAAGTCCTGTTAAGTTTGACCTAGTTAGCTTCCTAAATGATTTAGTCACTAAATTTAGTCAAGAGTAACCGCATTTAGCAAGTAAATTTACTATGAAAACAAGTTGGGATCCTAATTAGGATGCTAGTTAGGACACTAAAAAAAGTAAAGTGTAACAGGTCTTGGGCAAACCTTAGCTAGGTGCACACAGATTGACCCGTGCGCTCCCGGAGCGCGTCAATCCCACTCACAACGGTCGCTCGGTTTACCGCGGTAAACCACACCGTAACACTGATCCGCCGTTGCAGTTGCAGTGTCTTACGGACTACGGAGTTTGTCATGCGCATGTCATGTGTCATTTTGATGTCGAGGCCCTCTAATACCGTGTGACCTTTATTGATAAAAAGATCTTTGTTTATCTTAATTTTTAGAATCCATATACAGTATATCAAATGCGAATAGTAATAATCCTAGGAAGTTAAATATAGCAACCAAGTAACGTTGCGTGTGTTAAATATACTTAGTAACGAAGTAACGTTTTAGCGCGCTGAGTTTCAGATAAAAAGGCAGCAGTATTTATCTCTAATCTCCATAAATCTGGGTGTCGCGAAGTTTTAAGCAATATTCCGTATAGCATCGATTTCAATAACCTAAGCTAAGTAGGGTGGATACAGAAATGACAAATATTCGTATTACCGGCGACGCTTTCATTTTGTCGTACGACTTAGTGAAGGTTGGCTGTCTCCCTACGAGAACACAGAAGGTGTGGGAGTCCGCGCGTGCCACATGAATTGATGGTGACATTTTTTAACGAAAAGTTACCTTATACCTAAGTTATAATAGTTACGATCGCTACGAAGGTTACATGTTTCCTCCCTTGATATTATCCCCTGTTCATATGATTCTCTGCTGAGGAAGAGAAGTACTCAAGGTGACTCGAGATCATTGCGCGGGCCCGGACCATAGTCTCGCGGTGGACAGTGCCCCTTAGTCTATGCGCTTAGTAACGTGCGCAGGTGCACGGCGATGCACGCCCATCGATTCACATCTGCGAGTGAAGTGACCGCTCTCTTAAGGCCCTCTTGTTGGATAGAGGTAGTGCGCAGGGCGAGGGACTACCCATCTGCGAGTAATGTAGCCGCCCCGGTAGGCGCACACGGGCAATTAATGTTGTATCCCGGGGACCGGCAGCGTGGAGGTAGGTGTAAATCCTCCATAGGGCTATCGGTGGAGTGTCAAATCCTCCCAATGCCCTCGCGAAGGCAAGCAGGCCTTCAGGTTAGATTCGTTAGATGCGCGGGCGAGGCATATCCCCAGGGGATAGGTGCCCTATAGTCTATGCGCGTGAAGGAAGATTACCCTCCAGTAGTAGAGAGTGCACGGGTTAGGGTCGGTCGTATCTTAGGCAGGTATGTTGTTTATGCCTGGTTGGGAGGACCACTTCAATAAGCTTGTTAGGCGTAGTTGATTGTGTTGAGGGAAGGTTTGGCCTATCCTTCGAATGAGGACAGAAAGGTCCTCAAGACAGTTGCGGGTTCCCTTCGAACGAGGATAGGAAGGTCCTCATGACGGTCGTTAGGAGATGTTACGAGCACGCAACTGACTGTAATACTATATAGCTGAATAATCAATTGCATGCCCTGTACTAGACTGAAGGCACTTAACGACATATAAGTCAGGGTGTTTTTTCACCCACATGTCGAGCATATGAGGCATAGAAGCGAAGCAGATAAACGAGACTGCGGACATGAGGTGAGAAACCAATTTTACCTCACACACTGTTGATCTATTGTCGCGGCGTCCTTGATATTTACCGCAGCCTAGATTTTTATGTAAGCAGTTGCCCAGACACCTATATAATTAGTTAGCAGATATGCTATACATATGGAAGACGGCGCAACACTGCGGGCCCATTGCGTTGCGGGCCTATATGCGAACGTAAAAAACCGAAATTTCGTCATCTCCCTCTTTATGGCTGATCGCTACAGTGATCCAGTGAACGAAGAACGAAGTGATTCGCGGTTATTGATCTAAATGCTGAGTCGCCATTGACAGGCGTTCCCCTCTGTCGAAAACATATGACCAGTGGTCATACACATGTATGGACTGACGTTTATCTGACGTGGCTATACATTTCACGTTCCTCTCCCCCGCAAAAAACGGCAGACTTTTTTTGTATAGAAAATGACAGAAGAATGTATACAAAACCGGCCGGTTGCACCAAACAGTATGTTAACGTCAACGTCATCGTTAAAAAAATCTTGTATGAAAAGTTTGACAGTTTTCTATGGGATGACAGCTCCGTCGCCATATTTAACGTTGATCAGTTTGTTAGTTATGCGTTGTGCAACCCACCCTAGGAGCCCTGTTACACTTTCCTTCTTTTCGTATCCTAACTAGCATCTTAATTAGGATCCTAACTTTTTTCAATAGTAAATTTGGTTGCTAAATGCGGTTAGACTTGACTAAATTTACAAACTAAATCATTTAGGAAGCTAACTAGGACAAATGTAACAGGGCTTTAAGTCTGAATGTGATCTGGATTTGAGTACTAAAATTGAGGGGAAGACAATAAATAGCTCTCTCTTTTTAAGCGCGAATGAAAGAGAAACACTGTGTTGCGATTAGGATGGGAGCTCATCGCAAATAAAAAAATGAATTAAAACAAAACTACGCGTTCATTATAAAATAATGCAGTTTTTAGTATTGGTTCTTAATTATAGTCGTAAAAAGACATACAACTGCTTAAAGCTAATTTTAAGATGTAAGTTTGGAATTATTTTATACTAGCTTTTGCCCGCGGCTTCGCTCGCGTTAAATTCGGGGTAACAAACCATACAAACTTCCACCCCCCATTTTAGGGAATTGAGGAGTTAGAAAGAGACAAAAAGTAGCCTATGTCACTCTCCATCCCTTCAACTATCTCCACTTAAAAAATCACGTCAATTCGTCGCCCCGTTTTGCCGTGACAGACGGACAAACAAACAAACACACACATACACTTTCCCATTTATAATATTAGTATGGATCGAGCCGACTTCGTCCAATCGTGTATCGGAATTAACAAAGTTCTTTCAAATATAATGAATATTATCATATATTTTTTTACTTTCTCAAAACAAGTAGTTATAGCTAAAACTGTTTAAGTAAAGTCAATTTGAAGGTCATCGGTGTTGTCAGCAAGTGTGTGGCGCCCCTAATGCAACGTCGGTGTAGCCAAAGCATTAAAAAATCCATAGAGCAAACGTCGGGTGACAGTTCCTCCTCCAATTCCTCTATAAACTTTTGTCAATGTCAATTCTGTCAATTTCTGTCTGTGGCAGTGGCAGCCCGCGGTGGTCATGGCAGTAGGCGCGGCGTGAGACGAGTTCATTCATCTTCTTTACTTGACGCGACACTGACTACGAATAAGTCTGTGCCTCGTCCGCGTCTCACCGCAAATAAATAAATAGTCAACGTGCTATTAGCTGGCGCTCATTGCTGGTGTCAGTGTCATATAGGCAACACGCCTTCCCTCGAAACATTGACATTAGTCATCTGTGATATAACGATTAATAAATACCACTTAGGTTATATTAATCGGAAACCGGCGCGGTGATGATAAGTGTAGCGACTGTAGCGTGAGGCAGACAACAGTGCTCAGTGACCTAAAAACTTTTGAAATGGAGTCTGTAAAATGGAAGTACAATCTGGACACTACTCCAAATTACTCCTACATTTTCGATTTTGAGAGCGAGTTTATTCACCAAAATTCAAGGAAATGGATGACGGAGAATTGGACAGTGGCGTTTTACTACGTGGGAGTGTACATGGCTATAATTTTCTTCGGGCATCGCTACATGCAGACTCGACCCAGGTAAACTTTTTTTTACTTACACTGTAGATGTACTTCTATACAGCAAGCACACAAACTTTCTAGTCAAAACGTTTATGGACAGTTTTATGACGGTTTTACAGTGTCTCATACAATTCATACAGAGTGTTATAAAAGTTACATACTATGTAAAAGATATTATTAAGTAACTTTTAATCAATATTAATTTATGAACCTTAAGTAATAAAAAAAATATCTACGTAATTTGCTTAAAAGATATTATTAAGTAACTTTTAATCAATATTAATTTATGAACCTTAAGTAATAAAAAAAATATCTATGTTATTTGCTTTTCAATTTTACAAATTTCATAGAAACATTTTTATTCTGTTATAATATTTTAAATTTTGTATAATATAGTCATGGCCAGCTAAATAAAAATAAGACTATTACGTACAATCTCATACACTACTGAGTGCGAAATATGTTGTTTGAAATTTGATGTAAAAGAAGTAGTGTAGTTTAAAAAAAAAACTATGTACTATTACTTTTTTACTATACTATTTAAAAAAAAAACTGTATTAAAGGCTTATTTTATTTATTTATAAGTAGTGTAGTATAAACCTAAAATAATATTTAACGAAACTAAATTAAAACTGCTGGGGACCAACCCAGCAGTTTTAATTTAACTGGTCACATGAAAAAGGAAAATTTGGAGAAATGGATAAGGGATGTTGTGGAGTGGTGCCCAAGGTACAACATCAGAAAATGTGGCCCACAAAAATACCGATGGTCCAATGACCTTAAGTAAGGCCCAGTCCTATCTTTAGGACAAGTGAAATAGTGACCCAGAGTCCTAAAAATAGTACATCATATTTTAAACTTTCAGCTTCTGGAACAAAATCTAATTTTGAACAAAAAAGTTGACCTTGGGTAATTAGGACTAAATTTTACCGTCCTAAAAATAGGCCATTGGGCCTTACGAGGTTAATAAGATTGGAGAAGATGCCTGAATAAAGACGGCAAGGGACAGAAATAAATGGAAGGGTTTAGAGCATGCCTATGTCAAAGGACGAGTTGAGGTTGTTGATGGAAGACTTAAATAGTATATTTAAAATGTAATTTAACTAAACTTCAACAATAAAGGCTATTCTTTTTTATTAAACTAAATTAAAACTAAACACAACTATACAAAAAAACTACCAAAAGCTTACCTGAAATCCCTGTTACAAAAAGAACACCCCTATAAGAGGGCCCATAATGTGATCCACATTTTAACAAGGTTTAATATAGTTCATATCAAGCTTTTAGAAAAGCTGTAATTTATAAAATATAGACAGGTCAATTAACACCCTTTAATAAGTTGATTGGAAAAATTATCTTATTCTAAATTAGCTGGCCATAAGTATACATTCAAAAAATTTAAATACATTTAGAATTCCTTATTCTAAAAATACACATGACTTTATAAAAAGAAATGGATGAATCAAGTAAAATATTAACTTTGCTAATTTAATAAAAATAATACCCTTAGTTCAAACTTCAAAGAAATATTAGTCATAAGGAAATACCCTTATCATGTGATATAAGACATCTCATACATTTTATCACAACCTTCCTTAAGCGGATGAAAGGAGAGATATTTACTATGGAACTGCTATACATACATAATGCTCTCATTCTGATTTTGTATGGCGAGAACTTAGAAGTACTGGATCAAATTTTTTATAGAAATCAAGTATTGCAAGCAAACCCTATTTCTACGCAAACAAAGTCGCAGGCTGTAGCTAGCTTAAAACAGATATTTGTATTATATTCAATGTTATGTAATAATATCTTAAAATCATGAGTACAGGAGTCAATGTCAGGTGAAATAAGTAATTGTTTATAAAGTAATATCAATCAGCTGATGAGGTTATCAAGTTATCATGTGTAAACATTAATTACATTACATGTTAATAGGTTATCAGTCATTCATCATGTCTTGTCCATCACATTGTACTCTATACTTAACTGAATTAGCATAGGTAATTAATTGTTTTAAGTAAGTACATTGTTAGTTTTATCATTGGATAACACCTATTTATGAGCGATTATTAACTATTTAACTCTTTATCAATTACTAGATAAAAGTAAGGAAATTTATTGTTACCTTTATTTATTTTATTATTGTGAGCCTATAGTGTCCCACTGCTGGGCAAAGGCCTCCCCCCACTCTTTCCAATTATCCCGGTCTTGCGCAGTCTCTGGCCATTTTTTCAAAAAGGAGTCAAGCTCGTCTCGCCACCGCCGGCGGGGTCTGCCGTTTCAAAATTGGTCCATTGTTACCTTTACGAGTTATTTATTGCAAAATAGTGTAAATATGATTAAGGTGATTGATTAGTAAACTATTTCACATCCTAGATCTAAGGAGCAATATTAAATTACAATTTTGTTGGTCATCTGTTTATTTCTTTCCGCTTGCTCCCCGTAATCCCACACCAGGGGCCCATTTCTCAGAAGCTTGTAACTTGTAATACAAGCGGAAGTCCCTTTCTAGCAAAATATGTCAAAAAGTGACATCCGCTTGTATTACAAGTTATATGCTTTTGAGAAACGGGCCCCAGGTAGCCAGGTGTAATACACAAGCTCCCACTTCTTCAGCCTCAGAATACACAGACCTTGTGTTAGAGGCATACTTAAAAATTCAATTTGATAGGGATTACGTACATCCTGAGTGGAATTTATGCTTTTAAATGATTATAAACACTGTTACTATGTGCATTACGAAAAGTAATGACATGAGATGTAAAGTAGATTACTAAATGACTCCAAGATTAACCAAGCGAAGTGACTACTATACGAACTTGGACTTGTTTTGGTAATGTCAAGTTTGTGGTCTGCATGCGTGTATACTTTGTTATTTATTACGGTTACCACTAACACACCCATTGCTAGGGTTGCCACCCGTACTGTAATATATAGTACCTATCGCAATATATTTTGGCTTGGTGTACTGTTAAAAAAATGCAAAAAAAGTAAAATACCTGTTTCTGGCTTCAAGCAACAATGTAAAAGTGGTACAGACTCAAATAACATTTACTGAAAATATGGCTCGTGAAAATTTGTAACCGGCCAGTCTTATACCGTAATAAGACTGTCAAAGAAAGTACCGCACGAGTCGTTCTTTGCGGTACTATTGTGGGGCCATTTTCTTGGGCTTGTATCCCTAGTATTATTTGATCGGTGGTTTCTGGAGTATCTTGTGAGGTTACGATAAGGTGTACTAAGTATATATTTTCCATGTAAGTTTGGAACATAATATATTTCTTTCAAAAATGGCGACAAGCGGCAACCCTACCTACTGGTCTTAATCATTAGTTGCGTATAAGCACGAAACGGACAAATTACACCTACTTAAGGGTCTTTAAACGTCTGTCAAATCTAAAATGTCGTTGGTAATTTTGGTTAATTTTGATTGGTAAAAATTTTGTCCTTATCCGTTATTTAGTCATTAATGTTTGTTAGATAGAAAAACCCAAAATCCAATAATGAAAATAATCTTATTCCGGTCATTCACCAATGTGCGAAGGCTTGTAAAATGAGCGAAGGCTTGTAAAATGTGCGAAGGTTTGCGGACGTATGAATGACGGTTTGATGCCTATCGATGTTATCGATGCTATAGACGAGGTATTAGGTAGGTCATACTGAACAACTTTTTCCATTTGACCAATCCCGAAATCCCAATAAAAGTTGACCTTCCCACAGGGCCAGGCCACCAGGCCAGGGCAGTGCCAGAGTTGCAGTTAAGATAGGGCAGTGCTAATTTAAGGTAGGGCATGGCCAATTTTAAGGGCATTTACTTTATTTTCAAAGTTTTTCGTGCCGATGGTAGCTTTTAAGGTTGGGCATTGCCCCGTAATGCCCCCCCGCCCCACCCTCCTAGCTACGACGGCCCTGCCTCCCCATAGAAAACGTCAACATCTGATTGGCAAGAAAGTATGAAACAGCCAAAAATTATGATATGATTTCAGAGTTGGGCCCATAGAAAAAGTTCTTCAGGATGGCTTACCTAATCACATCGCACAATATGGCTAATTGTTGAAAAGACGCCGTGTATGCCCCTTTACTTATTTACCGTATAAGTACTTTAAATCTACTGAAATTCCGTAATCTCTTTCATAGTTGTTCTTGGATATGATACTGGCAGTAAACTACGAACGATCCAGTCCAGCCTTGTCCCAGTGCCCCTGACGATGTTACGGCCACATTAATAACACCTACATAGCTCAGGCACGGTAAATAAGGCTAACCGAACCAGTGGAATTAGGATATATGACGTCAATGAGTAATACGGAGAGGACACTTACGGCCTTATTCATAAATGTCTGACGGTGACAAAAAAGAAATTGCTCCGTTTTTTATGGTTTTCGCATTGTCCTCACATTAATTACAAAAAACCGGCCAAGTGCGAGTCGGACTCGCGCACCGAGGGTTCCGTACAAACCTATAACAAGCAAAAGTTGTAGTATGTTTATTACTAATTTCAATTTAATACCTCTACGCGTTAACGAGGAAAAAGGAAGTAAGTTTAAAATTAAAAAAAAAAATTTTTTTGATGAAAATGTCTACTTTTCGTAATTTTTCCTTTGTCTGTGCTATATGAAGTTTCTTCGTGCCAAGTTTCAAGTTTCTGAGTTTACGGGAAGTACCCTTTAGGTTTTGAGTTTCTTGCGAGTACTCAGTTTCAAAAAATGCGACTTAAATTGCTATTTCTTTTGATTGCGTTGACATAAAAGTTTGGTTTTGCTACATCTGAAAGGTACTATAGCCCTGAGTATTTGACATAAATTTCAATGTAATACCTCCACGCGTTTACGAGGAAAAAGGTAGTAAGTTTAAAATTAAAAAAAAAAAAATTGTATGATTTTACTAGAAATGTCTACTTTTTGTAATTTTTCCATTGTCTATGCTATTGTTGCTTCGTGCCAAATTTCAAGTTTCTGAGTTCACGGGAAGTACCCCGTAGGTTTTGCGAGTGCTGAAAAACTCTAAAATTTGCAGCATAAACGACCGTATCTTTTGATTGCGTTGGCTTTTAAGTTTGATTTTTTCACAGCTCCAAGGGACAATAGACTTGAGTATTTGATATAAATTTCAGCTTGATACCTCCACGCGTTCCTGAGAAAAATGGTCTTGACAGACAGACAGACAGACAGATAGACAGACGGACAACAAAGTGATCCTATAAGGGTTCCGATTTTTCCTTTCGAGGTACGGAACCCTAAAAACCGCTAAATAAAAGTAGATTGACAATATAGACAACATAAATTTACATCTGTGATAGGTAAAAACATAGCCATAGGTTTTTATTTGAGTTTGCGCTGCAGAGTTATTGTGGTCAGGTTCTAGTTAGGTATGCCCTTGATAATTGGCTTGTGTCCTATAGTTAGATACTCGTAGTAAAAAAATTCTGTAAAAATTATTATAATTTTAGCCTGTTAAAAAGTTCCGCGTTATATCAAACCGTGATACCTAGCAGCTACACCTTACAGCACAGCACGCTCCTGAAACATCTTATCACCTGTCACATTTTTTGCGCCTAGTTAAAAAAAAAACATTATTCGTCATCATCATCATCATCATTTAGTCATAAAAAAAAATACGTGTTCAATATTTTTCGATAAGGTAAGTAATGTAACTAACAGTAACAGACTCTTACCTGTAATCATACTATACACACGACACGGACTCTCCTATTGTTTGTTCTTATCTTTCTTATCCGTTATTTTGACATTTGAGTTTCTTAGAAAGGGACCCACAGGTTTCACAGAAATTTTATGGATAAGGTTGTTCTCGTAGTGGTTTGCCTGTGACTCGTTGAGCGACTGGACCAGCACCCCGACAACCGTCAGAGAACCAGTTTTGTAGGCCATTTCCTTGCTATGTCGCTAATTATTGGAACTGCCGTAGACAGTAATAAAAACGATGACAATTTTAAAAATCCTCCATATAAATGCTTCTTAAGTTTGTGAGAACACACTTTGACCGTACTTAATAATCATAGAAAATAATAAAAACAATAATAATAAGCGTAAAATGAGATAAGTATTTCTTATACTTATTTTCTCTCTCTCAGTCTGTATTTTTTAAAGTTCAAATTTTATGGAAGATGTTTATGGCCCATATTAAGTCTTGTTTAAACACGGATACGTCAGTATTTTTTAAAATATAAATAGCATAAGCAAAATTTATATATTTATCAAATTTAAAATGTCATATTTGTATGCAGTTGTATGGCAAAAATAATCTTGTTCTTAATTATCTGGCCACGACTGTATATTAGACTTATGTGGACCGGGATATTGACCGTGATTACCTTGTTTATTATTTTGTTTTAGTGTTTGTCTAGTGAAACTAACTGTTACATTTATATTAACTTGTATGTATATAATTTATTTTTAGTTATATGTCAACACACATTACAAGAGAAAAAAAAACCTTTATCTAACATGCACATATCCGCAGCGCAGGCTTCGTCAGGTGACAAATGGAAATCCACAACACGCTTCGTCTCACACAAACCAATGATAGAATCCGCAGAAGGCTTCGTCATTATTACAAATTGATGTCATTAATTAGTTGATCGTACCTGGCGCAAATGTCCCCATTACACTGGCAGCGTTACCGCGTTGAATGGCCAATGAGATCTGTTGCACCAGGTACGACCCGGAACGAGGATCATACCCCCTATCCCTGAGCCGCCGACCCAACTCCCCCACAAATTTCTTAGCCTCCACAGCCCATGGCCCAGCAGTCTCGACTGCAACCGGCACGAAGTCGTACACCGATTCCAAGGCAGAGTACTTGGTATGCTTCAGCTTGGCTGCATACTCCGCGGCTGACCCAGCGGATCTAATGGTGTTACTCATGTGGGATGGTGCAAACGTACTAACGCAAGTCGCATCCCACAAGAGGCACCGACCCTTCTGCCATGGAACCAGTGTCAGACCATCAGGCTTTTTGCCGTCCGTTCGGCACAACCCTGGAGGTTCCAAAACGCAAGGCACGTTGGCCGACACCAAACCCCTGCGAATAACATCATTAATCGCACGATGCCTCGAAAATCGCCCTGCGCATTTCATGCAACTAAGACCATGGTGTCCGTCTTCCTCAACCATGACCCCACAAATACATCGGTGCGCTTCGCACACCTTGCACCCTAATCGTAAAGCAACCGCGATTCTCAACGAGTCATTGTCCAAGAGCGTGCCTAATGATGGGGAGGGCAGCGCGTGTAGCCACGCTCCAGACTCAACCTTAGATGCGGCTTTGAAGCGCGCCAAATCGGAACCTACTGCATCTCCCACCAAACGAGTAACGATCTTCTGGCACAAAATGTCATCCCACCCCCTCTGAACGAAAAGATTTTCTGGCCGCTCACCATCGCCGCAATAAGAAGTCCACTTGGTAAGCGCTTCCGCAAGAAACGGTACCCGGGTAATATCACCATCAGTCGACAAAATTCGAGTGACAAGACCCAAAGTACCGTGAGCAGAAGCAAGGAATGCTACCACTCCAACTTCTTTACACCGGCGTATTCCCAACCCTCCGTGACGAACCGGAAGGGCAGCCTGACACCATTGCGCTTCTCCTTTTGATTGAAGGGCCAATCTTAGTGTTTCATCGAGCCTCGCGACATCTTCCTCAAACATCCAAGTTGGCGCCGTTCTTAAAATGTACATTAAGCGCGGCATCGCGAAACAATTACGCAACAGTACCAATGAGACATGCGAAGACAGGCTGCTCAGAGTTTCCTTAGCCTTGACTAATGCCAACCTCTTCTCCTCAAGCGCAGCACTGACTCCTTCGGAGAAAATAGGAGCACCTAACAGGCACAAGGTTGACCTCTCAAGATGTATATAATTAATTAATTATACTAAAAACACTCCACTATTAGGAAACAAAATAAACTATTTTAAGTAACAATAATAAAAATCTCTTCTTCAATCTAATTTGTCATATTTGTGGTGCGTAGTGCTAAAATTCCGTATAGTATCGTAGTCGGGATTCCGATCTAACACTTTTTCTAGTTTATCTAGAACGGTATCGGTAGCACACCATTGTAAAACAATACGTGCTTCGTCAACAACTTGTAAAGAGTCTGCGAGAGAAATATTGGTACACTCTAATCGCGTTATAGTTTTCGGTATTATTTCGTAGGCGTTTTTTATAAATCAAGATCACTTCTGAGATTGATGTTTGAAAAAACCTCTTTAGCATTTTTAATAGATATGGCATCTTTCGACTTTAAGTTTGCAACAATATTTTTTATGTCTTCAAAATACGTACTGTAATAGAAAGCTGCAGTTAGCCAAGTGCCCCACCTGGTTATTACAGGTTCGGGTGGCAGGGGAACGTTCGGAGCCATTTCTTTGAAAACTCTCACTCGCTGTGGCGATTTTAAAAATATTTTGTTTACATTTGTTATCAAAGTATTTACAAGTTCATGCTCCGACCTAATTTGTTCTGAAACTCTATGAAAGGCATGAGCTAGGCAAGTTACATGCTTCAAATTGGTATGCCTTTTCTTCAAACGTTTTCCAGGTGCAATCATGTAAGCAGCTGCATCCGCACAAAACACAGCGAATTTGTTAATGTTACTAAGGTAATCGTCCTGCCATAAAAATCGTAAGCTCTGTTCCACCAAATTTGACATTATTTCGCTATTTACCTTTTCAAGAATAATCATTCAAAGGCTTTGCCACTATGTTCACTATACTGTTTCCCATGCAATCCAAAGTTACGTCCATTGAAAGCCATATATAACTGTCTAAAAAAACGTTCCTTATCTTGGTGATAGTGCTTATTGCAGATACAGTTTCCTTATGATACTTTGCTCAGGCAATCTTTTAGTTCCACAAGTACAACATATATATTTGTTGAAGAACTTTTTAAATTCTGGGTGATTTATTTTGTTCCACGCAATGTTGCAATTAACCAGAAACAAACATAGATCCAAATAAAATTTATTCATTTTTCCAGTCTGTTTCTGGTGATTTTGGCTGTTAACGTGCTTTATAATTACCGACTTTTTGAGTTTCAAGTTAACATCACACGCGGAGCAGTAAATGTGGGACTTATCATCACTTACTGCTAGTTCATTGTACGGCTCTATCCAATCTAACAGCAAGCTATTTTTACCACAGGTATTTTGATGGGATAAAGTTTTAACATGATTAATAATAAACATTTTTTTTTCTGCTTTGAAATAAACATCACATAAAGAACAAAACACAGAGGACTTTTCTTCATCATATTTTAACTCGCTACAAGGCTCTAACCAGCACTCAATTTCACAAGTCGTAAAACTATTCATTTTAAATATATCAGAAATTGCTTAAACCGTCTTTAATCAAAAATGTCAAACTCAAGTGTTTTTCTTTTACTTTTTATTTATAAAATAGTTGTCAGTAGTCTGTCACAATCACAACACAAGTATCAAAGAGGATGCACAGTTAAGTAAATCATATATTTAATTATATGCATATCGCGTCACCTGTGAACAGTGTGAACTCTGTGTGACTTGAAATTAATTGCAGTCATAATAACGTGTTTATTACTGATACACCCGCATAAATCATGACATCTAATGTAATGTTCTATTTTTACACTTTGACTTTGACTTCGAAAAAAATATTTTAACATAATAGCGACTCCCTGGATTCTAGAACCACGGCAAGCATCCAAAAGTCCTAAGCCTAGTAATGATACGTTCAATAATATATTAAATTTGTCTTTTGCGGAAAATTACATTAAATTTAAGTAATCATGATTATATTTCTTCTAAATATCTTGTGAACACAAACGTTGACCAAGAATGACCTTAGATTATATTAAAAACAATAATATTAAGCGTAATTTGAGATAAGTATTTCTCATACTTATTTTTCTTTTATAAATATAAAATTACTCGTAGCAAGCGACCTTCCACCTATGGAATGGTACTTTCAATAATATTTTAGATCATTTACATAATTTTAAACATGTTCCAAAACCAGCAAGAATAAAATATTAATGGTAAATTGATAATAATGAGTAGGTATAGGTATTAGGTAGTAGCTATCTACTATTGCTTTTGACACGAGTTTAAGTGACATTTTTTTTTAAAAGAAATATAATGAACTCGAGAGTTTATAATTATAACTATTGATTGTTTTGCCCACAAAGGGAATTTTTAAGATTGAGATATATTTGGCCTATATATGGCCCAAACTGCTTTAAAGAAAGTGTAAACCGGCCTTTTGACTGTTCTCTTAAAAGTAGCCCCGCATCTGCTCTGCAATCTGCAATGTTACGTAAGTTAATCTCGAGCACGCTTGGCACGCTTCCCTGCCTCCAAAGGGGTGAGCTAATAGCACACTAGAGGTCAAGCCGAGTGTCCAGAACTACAGAATCGAATCTGATCACCCACACGATCAATAGTCTAATGAATATAATATGTTAGCATATATACGTCCACTGCTGGGCACAAGCTTATTCACGAGAGGGTTTGGGTTAAGTGGGTACGATTAACTATGCTGTCCCAAAGCGAATTGGGGACTTCAACTATATACCTTTGAATTTCTTTGCTCAAGGGAGTCAACCATTTCTGCAGTTTACTGTAGGCAGGTGTCTCGAACTACTTCGGCCTAGCCTAGAAAACGTAGATGTAGATGGAAGAAAATTGCTTAGCCCAGATATTACGTACTAAATAAGTCGGAGAGGAGAGCTAGAAAAGCTATAGTAATTTGTTGATATTTAAATTTTTAAGAATATTGACATCCATATTTGCCGGCACCCTTGAACATCTGCCGGCTTAGACAACGTGGGAATCGTTAACGCTCCGTGGCGTAGCGAAGTCATCTCTCTCTATCACTCTTCCATATTCAATGCAATTCAATTCAATTAATTTAATTCAGACATGTCCATAGAGGGTTAGTAGGTAACAAAGCATAAATCTTACATCCTAGGTTAGATACTTAAAACTAATTTTCTAATAACTACACAGGTACTTAAAACAACCCATAAACATATTAGTGCAACAGTGACAATTGCGTTTCGTTCGCTACGGAGCGTAAACGATTGGCACGTCGGCTAGGCCTTGACCTGTAGGCCTAGCACATGAGTGTAGCGACAGTATCTCGCGGTCGAGATAGACATCTGTCACTTTCTGTTGAATACAGTTAGACAGTGACAGATGTCTATCTCGACCGCGAGATACTGTCGCTATACTCATGTGCTAGGCCTACTGGCCGATGACTGGGCATCTGATGTTCAGTTATTTTCTAACTTATAACAAAGTATATAATGCAGGCGTATACTTTTTGTAGGCCGAAAAAGAGACTATTCTAATCGACGTTATTGTGAACATGTGAACATTAGGTAGGTAGCTTAACCATCTATAAATTTATATGGAAATTGCGTCGTGTGCGTCACAACGTTCCATATGCCTACTAGATGTTATTGGAATGGACCAACCATCCTTGATCATAACTGGATCGTAGCAAGTTAATTTAACCGGTTTAACAACATTAAAAAGAAAAACAACTAATATGATAACGTCAATAGGTATATGTAGTGTATGTATGGATGTATGTATCACTTTATGGCACATAAATAAATAGGTATAACATTAAAGCAACAGTAACATATATAAGAGATATGCATGAGGACGAGCTTATCTCCGATAGGGATCTCTTCCAGCCAACAGATGAGAAAATGAGAAAGAAATAAAAAGTTCGGAAACACAAAAAGCTTCAGGTAAAAACTAATAAATATATAGGTACATACATGTTCCATACAAATACTTAAAATACGCTTAAACTACATTAACTACAAACATATAATATTCATTACTAAACAAATATATTAGTACATATATGGTTTTTAATAAAATAAAAACTAGAGCTAGTTGCCTTTTTTTCTAGAAAATGCGATTGATTTCGTGTATTGAAATTATACAGTATATTTTGCCGCATACCTATACCAACAGCATAGTGTAGCTGGAAGTATATTCATAAATCGTTCTTTTATATAAATATTAATAGTTGGCACTAACGTAAAGAAAACGGAGCTAAAGCATTATGGTTTCAGATAATTTTAGTAAAAAGGTTGTATGGGCTACTTCAAAAGTCGTATCTATTTGTAATAACGGGACTTAACCGCGTATATATTTCCAAAAAAAATTACCTTCGACGTTTCGAGGACGACATTGTCCCCGTGGTCCCGAAGAAAGACTGGCTCCAGTTGACATCAACATCTTCTAGCCGCGCGAGTTTTTCGAACTACCCGCACTTGATCTTGATTATCAACTTGAACGTTTTGCACACTAGGGATGTCACTCGGTCGACATACAACACTCACAATGTCCGGCTTTCGAACCGGCGGTATTCGTTGACGCTTACATTTACTAATGACAGGATTCCATGTAGATGAGATCCTAAAACCATCGTCCCGATTGAAATTGCAGTGTTTTTTGATTTCAATGGCTTCACGAACTTTTCTACTGTAAAACCGACGATCCGTAGAAAGGATTTTAGGATTATGAAGCTCAATCCAATGGTCCGGTCCTGACTCCAGTAAATGCTCAGCAACGGCAGACTTGTTCACCTGACGATTTTTGACAGCTGCTATATGTTCCTTGACTCTTTCCGCTATTGTTCTCTTCGTTTGTCCGATGTAAAAGGGATAACGGATAAGATTGGAACAGTACTTGAGAAGTACTCTATAAGGACCGTGTACACACCGTTGTCGAAAATCGGGGAAAATCTAAGGTCACCGAAGGACGTTATCCCTTTTCAGTCACCTGGCATTTATAAGATCGATTGCAGTTGTGGTAGTTCCTACATCGGACAAACGAAGAGAACAATAGCGGAAAGAGTCAAGGAACATATAGCAGCTGTCAAAAATCGTCAGGTGAACAAGTCTGCCGTTGCTTAGCATTTACTGGAGTCAGGACCGGACCATTGGATTAAGCTTCATAATCCTAAAATCCTTTCTACGGATCGTCGGTTTTACAGTAGAAAAGTTCGTGAAGCCATTGAAATCAAAAAACACTGCAATTTCAATCGGGACGATGGTTTTAGGATCTCATCTACATGGAATCCTGTCATTAGTAAATGTAAGCGTCAACGAATACCGCCGGTTCGAAAGCCGAACATTGTGAGTGTTGTATGTCGACCGAGTGACATCCCTAGTGTGCAAAACGTTCAAGTTGATAATCAAGACCAAGTGCGGGTAGTTCGAAAAACTCGCGCGGCTAGAAGATGTTGATGTCAACTGGAGCCAGTCTTTCTTCGGGATCACGGGGACAATGTCGTCCTCGAAACGTCGAAGGTAATTTTTAGAAATATATACGCGGTTAAGTCCCGTTATTACAAATAGATATGTGTAAAAACCGTGAAAGTTTAAATCAGTGTACTTCAAAAGTCATACTAAAGGGCCAGTTGTATTTATAAAGCACAATTGGTTAATTGACTGATTATCGTATAATAATAATAACAGCAGCTATAAAACTGTACAATTTTAGCGAACGTATTAATCTCATTTACAGACGGTTTGGCGCAACCGGTCCTTGTCACGAAGATATTCTTATTTGACACTGTAGCAAGCTAGCTAGCTCTTGTTGCATTGCGGGTGTTTTCCGCTTTAGTAATTACTAGTGCTGATGAGCACTTTCGTTTCCTAGCTATTTAGGCTTAATGTAATGAGCGGGGAGCAGACACCGTCACGGAGCGAGGCTGTCTGTTTACGTAACCGTATCAATGGACGACGGCGTTACGTTCACCGCGACGTTATACAGGAGTGACATTTTATCATTTACAAAGCTGACATTATTAGTTTTAAATACAAGTCATAAATACATATTAGTTCCCCACAGGCTTACCACCGACCGTTATAAAATAGGACTGAATTTCTTAAACAACTTGTACCTATAGCGAAACGGTGCCAATAATGTTTTTGTCAACAATACCTTACCTTACATTGTTAATTAGTCTAGCGTAATTCGGTAATGAGAAGATAAAAAAAAACAAAAATGAACTTTGGTACGGATCTAGAAGTCCATTTGCAAATAACTGTTTTTTTTTTCATACAATTTTACGAGTAACATACGCTGGGACGTAAGAGACAATACAACCGGTTATTACGCATTGTCTGCAATGCAACCTATATGATTGTATAACTCTGCACCGTACTGAGATATCTATGGAATATTACGACTACCATTACATTGTTGAAGTCAAGAGGCATCGATGAGATAATTTGCAATTAATTATGTCGGTATGTTGATTTTCGACCGGTTTAACTGGCCTTGTCAAGTTCTGGTTAAAAATGTTGTATATTGTTTCCTTTTTAGAGAAAACATTTTTCGCAATAACTATAATTTGCCAACATTGACTTGATGAATGATCATGGTTAGAAACATTAAGCTTTTATTTTGTTTATTTGAATTCGCTGGTGAGGCCAATATAATAAAATAATCAAGGAAAACCTCACGTCAACTTCCGATTCTTACGAGGATAACGTGGCATTTTACGCTGTCCATGAGTTGGTATGACAAAAACTGCTGTACTGCAATATTTTTACTGTTCTGCTTTAACTGGTCTCTCTAATCTTACAGAATATTTTGCATAAAGAAAGAAATACACCCAACAACTCTTTGTTGCTTAAATACTAAATCGGTGGGGGACAAACCAGAGATGTTTCGCTTCATTGTGCTGATATCGAGATATTGTGTCTAAATTACTTACGTTTCTGTTATAAATTTAAGTAATCATAAAGAACAAATTATTTAATTAGAGATTAAATAAGTTATAACTAAAGTAATTTAAGAAAAGGGTTTTTAGGGTTCCGTAGCCAAATGGCAAAAAACGGAACCCTTATGGATTCGTCATGTCTGTCTGTCTGTCCGTCCGTATGTCACAGCCATCTCACTTGGAAATTATACGACGTATCTGAATAAAATTTACATATGTGGTATATTTTGTATGCCGCTACTTAGTTATGTAGTTAAATTTGAAAAAAAAAACTTTAAGGGGGGGGGGGCGCTCCATACATGTAACTAAATTTAAAATTTTTTTTTAACAAAATATCAACATGAGACACATCAATCGATAGGTCTTTAAAAATAACATTGAGGTTTCTTTGACCATTTTGTGATTAAGTGAATATTTTCTGAAATAATCGCTTTGAAAGTCAGAAAATTTGTGTCCCGCCCCTGTAACTTTTGAACCGCAAGTCCAAAAAATATGAAAAAATTTGACGAGATGCGCCTTACCATATACTTTCTACGAATATTGTTTTGAACATTATCAGTTCAGCCATTTTTGAGTTGTCTCCAAAAAACTTCTTCCATAGACATCAGATACGACCTTTTGGTATTAGTTTGGTTCTTGTTCCATTGAAGGTACGGAACCCTCCTATGCGGGGTCCGACACGACTAGCGTTTTTCCTAAAAAAAAATTGTCAAAACCGTAAGTATTTAATACTTAGATATATAAAATTAGGAATATATAGTCTGGCCAGCCAACGAACGCAGTAGCAATGTACAGCGAACAAAAGTATGACAACACTAAGAATCAGTGAAAAAAGCAGCAATGACCATCAAATTTTATGTTTTTAATTTTAGGTGGTATTTCCGCCCCTTTCATTAGGTGACATTTACGGTGTGTAAAAAGGAGACGGATATATTTCATCTGATATGTCATCAACTGCAACCATAAAGCTCTATAAATGGAGTACGCTTCGCCTCATCTTTCCAAACAAAAAAGTCTGCCAAAATCTGAAGGGGGGCGAGGTAGCACGCATGTGATGTTTTCAAGTCAAAGGTACATCATTGTCGGTTGTTAATACAGTTTATTTCTAAATGAATTTTTATGACAGCGACGCTTTATTCACAACCGACAAAGATGTACCTTTAACTTGAAAACACCAAACATATTTGACATATTATTTTTATACTTCAGAACACTAAATGAGGCAATAGATAGTCGACTGTACAAATGTTAACATATGGTTCATTATTGGATGCAGTCTTTACAAATGTCAAACAAAAAAAGCCAAGGATCATTTTTGATTGTATTTTCAAACAATAGTAGTTTATGTAACTGTTACGTAATAAGGGTCCTTAAAACATGAGCGTGGTTTTATGAAATGAGCCGCAGGCGAATTTCATAATAAGATCACACGAGTGTTTTAAGGCCTAATTACGTACAGTTGCATACACTGCTTTATCTACACTTATATTATATATATTAAATTAAGTGTTCGGAAACCATAGAATGACCGCCATTTTGTACCGTCATGGCCAACTCGATTGTGCCGGCGCTCGCGCGGGACCAATCGAGTTGGCCATGGCGGTAACATTATGTTATCAAATTCGATGTTCCAAATTTGAAACTCATTGCTGAACAATATTTGAGCATGCAACGTTAAAATTACGTTACTGCCGCAGATAAGAAACTTACCATAGTTAAATCGTTTGTTGTAATGCTTGTCATTGTCTACGGTTTTTGAACGCATTTTAGAGTACTTACAGTATGAGTGTAGATAAAATATAGAAGACAGCAATCCTTAAGCGCGTTAAATATGGAGAAGTGTCAAACATCAAATAGTTACTGCCCGTCAGAAAGAAAACGATTGTCTTTGAATCGATTCTGTAAACGAAGCTTGATTTTCGATTTAGGTTAAATCTTTTATTATGAAAGTAATGATAAATAAAGTAAAACATTACTTACATCTGAAATGGTATTTCATCTTTTTGTAAACTAGACTAAATATAAAAATTTTTACATCCAAAAACAGCGCATAAGGGCATTTTCACGGAGCTTGTTATCCATTGACAGCGATGACGAAAGTGCGTGACATCGATTATTGAAATAGTTTTTATAGATGTACTAGATTTTCCTGCCAATACTTTTGACAGAGGGGAAATGTTACCTAAGGCCTCTCCTGGTTTAGAACTCTCTGACTGCAACAGATAATCTGGTTGAGGCAATTGACATATGGCTTAAAAATGAATTTAAATTTAATTGGGAACGTTGCAGGAGTTCTATCTCACTCGCGCTTAAGATGAGAGAGTGAAATGCACTAGAAACAAATTCAATGTGAATTGAAATGTTTGTCATAAAAAACGGTGTCTCATCACAAAGGGTTGCCACATGTACGTATTTTGAATTTGCCGCGCGTTTCTACTGACAGAAATGGTTTGCCAGACTATAATTATAATTAGGAATAGAAATATAATCGAGTGAATTGCCCTTTTATAAGTAATGATCTTACACTATTGATGTGCGCTAAATATTAATATAATAATTAATACTAAACCCCAGTTAATAACGTAATAAATACGAAAGTCGACTATTTATACTCTTAGTTATAAGTAGTTATAATAAGTACTTTTTAGTACTTATATATGTTTGGATTAAAAAAATATTAAGGGTAGTATTCTACTCGTTATATATTCACGTGAAGACCTTAAATTCTACATAAAGACAGGCTGTCATCAATTTTGTTGGTAGTTTTTACATTACAGACACTACATACAAGGTAGTGTTCCAAATAGAATCAATTAATTGAAAAAATATTATTAAATGATAAAAATTTACTAGTTCCTGGTTTATTTCTTTGGATTCACCCAACTAGCTATCTGGATGCCAAATTTCAACTTTCTAGGTCATCTGGAATAGGGTTTTGGTCTATAGGTCAATACGTCATAAAAATGTCGATTTTTGGACGTTAATATCTAAATAACCGTTTGTGTGTTTATGAAATTTTGAGAACATATGTATGTATCTCGTAAGTTTCAATATATGAGCCAAATTTGACATGTTTATGTCAAAGAGTTTTTGAGTTATGAGGGTGTAAAAAGTGGCTCCAAATGGATCATGTAACACGGTGCTGCTCGCCAGTTCTGTTATACTTGCACTTGGCTTGACACGCTACCGCGTAGATAACCTCTATGTCAAATAAATTAAGCAACAACCGATAATTTATATTTTACATTAATAGGCCAGTTGCAACCACATAGTTCATCTTTCCACGTAGGTAGTTCACCTTGTGATAACTGGTACCTCTTAATTAGTGTAATTGAATACGTTCTCGAATATTCGACAGTCATGTATAAGTAACATCGACTGCGTGATAGCAAGATTAAATTAAAGTGTTACATTATAAGCTCGTGTGGTAAAATAATCTAAATATATAAAAGAAGAAACTGACTGACTGACTTACATATCAACGCACAGCCCAAACCGCTGGTTCTAGAGATTCCAAATTTGGCACGTAGGTTCCTTATAAGGTCTAGGGATGCACTAAGAAAGGATTTTTCAAAATTCACCCCCTAAGGGAGTATAATGGGGGTCCAAAGTTTGTATGGCGAATCAAGATTTGTTAGACTATTTTATTCGAAACTTCACAGGAGTATACCTGTTTTTTCACTATATTTTTCTTAATTCCCGAGCGAAGCGAGGGAATTAAGACTGAGTCCTGAGTGCAGTGAGGGGTTCAAGCGCGCCCGT
Source organism: Pammene aurita (assembly GCA_947086415.1). NCBI lineage: Eukaryota > Metazoa > Arthropoda > Insecta > Lepidoptera > Tortricidae > Pammene > Pammene aurita. The sequence continues at coordinate 23,131,147 of OX352297.1, forward strand.
GACAAAAACAGCTTTATCCCCGAGGAGTATACTCTACTTTTCTCACCTCTTGCGAGACAATAAATGAGTAAACACGTGTTTTCTGGTTTTTTGAAAATTCAACCCCTAAAAGAGGCAAATGTGGTCACAAAGTCTGAAAATCAACATGGGTATCGTATCCTTTTTGAGTTTACTTATAGTACGCGGGCGAAGCCGCGGGAAAAGGCTAGTATTGAAATAAATAGGCACATAAAACAAACGTTTTCTGAGAAAAAATATTTCCATGTGTACCGACAAACCGAAGATTAGTGAGAGTACAAAACAAGATACAAATAGCAGACTCTATCAAACAGAAAGAACCGCGAGAAGTTTTTTTTTCCTTTTCTTTTGTCTAATGGCTACTATGGAGTACTATACTGTAGCTCTAGTTCAAGACGCTATTAAAATTCTGAATACCTTTCTACAGTCGTTAACGAATCAACGGGTTTCGTATAGTTTTTCTTCAGATTGTACAGCAAGAAATACAAAAGTTCTATGCATTCCTGAAGCCTAGTGTTGTAGCTGAAATTCGTGGCTAGGGGTCAACGGCCTACGCACGTAATGACGGCCTAATCCGCCGGTTTCAGGTTACAGGGCGTTGACTTCGAGTAAGTACGTTTCCCACCTCCCATATAACAATATAGTCATTCAAATATTTCAAATGGCAACATTTGCAGAAATGATTAACTTATTAACTATAGTCTGGCCAGCCAACGAACGCAGTAGCAATGTACAGCGAACAAAAGTATGACAACACTAAGAATCAGTGAAAAAAGCAGCAATGATCATCAAATTTTATGTTTTTAATTTTAGGTGGTATTTCCGCCCCTTTCATTAGGTGACATTTACGGTGTGTAAAAAGGAGACGGATATATTTCATCTGATATGTCATCAACTGCAACAGATAATCTGGTTGAGGCAATTGACATATGGCTTAAAAATGAATTTAAATTTAATTGGGAACGTTGCAGGAGTTCTATCTCACTCGCGCTTAAGATGAGAGAGTGAAATGCACTAGAAACAAATTCAATGTGAATTGAAATGTTTGTCTTAAAAAACGGTGTCTCATCACAAAGGGTTGCCACATGTACGTATTTTGAATTTGCCGCGCGTTTCTACTGACAGAAATGGTTTGCCAGACTATACCACTAACATGGAAATTTGAAGACAAGAAAAAACGTGTTAATTTATATGAATAACTTATGTTATGTTAATGTATTTAATTCCGGTTTTCACGTCCTACTCGTCCATGCGACAACATTTCAATTCAGAGAACCTTGAACTTTAACGCCGAAACAAAAGTTTTTTTTAAATATTCAATCGTTAGGTAATCAAATACGCGCAGGTTCACGGTGTCCAATTTACAAGTGATAAAAATATTCCTTTAAAATCAAGTCATTTAAGTCATTTCTCATTTACATAACTCGCCACTAGGGAATGCAAACCGGTTATAACCGGAACCGAAATAATCGGTTAAATTAAACTAGATTAAATAACCGGGCTCGGTTATTTTGGATTATTTATTAAATGCTTTTTTTACCTAAAATTTAATCAAAAGATTGTAAAATCATAGTTTTTCGTCAGGTACTTTGAGTTCTATAAGTACTTTATTTTAAAATAATATCAGGTTTCTCTTATTTTACTCTATTTCGGCGAACGACTTGCAGCGAGTACCACCTAAGTAATTCGTACGGCTGAACTTGAACCAAAAATTTTCCAATTTTTATTTATTTAAAGACCCGTTCTAGCTCGACTTACAGTATACAATTATCTTATTGTTGTTTTTTGACATTTTGATGGTTATTTGATCAAATTTTAAGAAAAATAACCGAAACCGGTTATAACCGATTATCGGTTATTTTTCGGTCATAACCGATAGCATAACCGATTATGAAATTTAACCGGTTATTGCATTCCCTAATAGCCACCCGGATTGCAGCACCAGTCCACGTGGATCCTGCAGGTAGATGCAGATTTGTATGAATAAATGCAACACATGGGTATTTTTCCTGAAATAAAGACTATTTTTATATTATTAATATATATATATTATTAGATATGAATTGATAGCTAACCTAACACACTGCCGATCATTGACAAACAATGATAATTAATAGGTCGACGGCTCGGACTGCTCCGAGTAATTTTTTTTTTGTTAAAAACCATAAAAAACTTGCTACATGTTTCTCACTAATCTTCCGCTTTTGTAGATATGGAAATATTTATTCTCAGAAAACGTTTGTTTAGAAATTGTTGAACGTTGGATCGAATCTGTATCATTAGTGAGTGGCAAAGTTAAACCGATAGTAAAGAACAATTCAAACATAATTTTTAGCCATCATCACAGCAATAAATGATAAGATAATGTCAATCCTTTTTCGTTATTTCTAAGATAAGTTCAAGATATAAAATTAAGCGTTGCTAAATTTTATGTAGGTAAACGAATTTTTGCTTTACTTTTTATATTCTGTTTATTCTACTTCCTATTTCTTTCCTTTACTATATGCTATTTACTGATAAAGTTTACGATCTAAGGGTGCCACATTTATGGTGCTGACACAACATAATAGTAGGTAATAGCATTTCGGTCTAACTAGACTTACAACAATTTGTAAACAAGGAAACGTAACAGCTGCAAACACCGATAGAATTGCTGATTTATTTATTGTAGTTATGGACGTTATTTAAACTGATAATGATAACTTTATAATTTAGTCATACTCTTACAATTTGCTCATATTCTCGGTAGGTATCAGACACATGGGTGTCTAGTATCCGACATACATTTAGAAATTGGTCCGCAACACACGATCTGACGGGGAAATTGGTCCGCAACACACGATCTGACGGGGAATTTCTCCGCGATTTATCCACAAAATATACGACTAGTAAAGTTAAATATTACAGTTGGCTTTTCAACCGACTTCAAGATTTCGAAGGAGGAGGTTATCAATTCGTCGGGATCTTTGTTTTTGCTATTTTTTTTTTTTTTTTTATGTATGTTCACCGATTATTCGAAGACGGCTGGACCGATTTGGAAAATTCTTTTTTTGTTTGAAAGCGTATACTTCACAGTTGGTCCCATTGTAACCATGTCAGGATCTGATGATGGGATCCTGGAGAAATCGAGGGAACTCTTCAACTATTATAGGCACACCTATGGTGATTTGAGTATTTTTTACAGCAGATCGAGCATTTGGTGTTGGAAAGGTGGATGCTTAGTGAAGTCGGTTCTTTTTTGTTTAAAATTATTTTAATTCATTTTAACTTCTACCACCTGACGAATAAAGCCTGTACCGAAAAGTCTTTTTACAAAAGTTAATGCTGTTTTTATACATCATAATTAATAAGGACTCGTATTCATATACTCTGAAGACTTTATTAACAACATTTTTTAATTAATTATTTTGTTATATGCAAGAGCGACAATTTTCCTTCAAATCCCAATGCCAGCAAGTAATGTTGCGAGCCTATGTTTAGATACATTTGCACATCTCGCCAATGGTTTTTTTTCATTGGTCATTCTCATTTGTGCCGTAAATTTAAAAATGTTACTAAATTCCGCTTTTGATGTGTAAGTATCACTTTGAGAAAGTTTAACAAAATTATATGAAATTTGAGTATTTGGTTTGAGTATTTTTCAATCATGCGATCTCGTTTTGTATGAAAACAGAGGCCTATTTATCTCTATTTTTATGTAATATTAAAATATTATTCTGTCACCAATTTTAGGTCTTAGCAATGATTATGTCCTCTTCTTTGGATTCTGGAACCTTGTTATTGCTTTGGCAAAAACAAAATACCAGCCGTAAATCGACTGCGAGTTGCGCAAAAAATATTTTCTTCATTTTTGCATTAGGGTGGGTATGCGTAATATGTACAGTCACCGGCAATAGTATCTTCCTACTCGAAGGCCGCAAAAATATGTGACACGCTCTTATTTGTAGGGCCATAAGAGCGTGTCACATATTTTTGGGGCCTTCGTGTAGGAAGATACTATTGCCGGTGACTGTACGTCTAAAATTTTATTATTTTGATATTAATCATTACTATCATTAGGCAAGGGTTGTATAAGTAACATAGTTACAGCTGAAATCATTAGGTACTTTTAAGAGTTTTAGGTACTGGCGTTACATATAGCGATAAGATATCACCCTCTGATATCAAATCTTGTTTCAGGAAATGTGGAGTTATTGTACAAGATATTTTTATTTTATTTTAAGAATACAAGCCTTTTTCCGCCACTTCTTTAGCCTAGGATGCGATTTACTGGCCGAATCGCTCTCCCACCGTCCGTAATATTTTTTACCCGTCATTTCAAATTAACGCGGATATTTCTTAAGATTAAATAGAAGGTTATTTTGACCTCTTAAGACCGAGAGCTGGTTCTTAAGAACCAGTTGTTTTGTTTTTAAATTTGGGATCCTTAGCAACTCATTAAAAGTTAAAAACGTACCTAAGAATATTTGTAAAATATTAAGGTGGGCTATAGGAGGTTAATTAACTCTTTGGTCTTTTCAACCGACTTCAAGATTTCGAAGGAGGAGGTTATGAATTCGTCGGGATCTTTGTTTTTGCTTTTTTTATGTATGTATATTTTTTTGACACCGGTTAGGGGGCGTCCATTAATCGCGTCATATTGTATATGGGGGGGAGGGGGTCAAGAAAAAATCACCAATGATCACCACAGGGGGGAGGGTCTGGACAGATATCACGTGTAATTTTTTTGACGGGATTCATGAGGAATCAAGGGAACTCCTGAAACCTTATATTAAGCAGACGTATAACGATTTTTTTAAATCTAAAAACCAAACAATTGTATTTAAATAGTGCTATTTAGTGAAATTGAAACTGCTCGTGAAGATCAGTAGGTATGGAGCTCCTCCACGACAAGTTTTTTTACGGCTTGGGACTCATAGCCATTTTACTCCGAAAGTTTCGGAACTATAAAGGTATCTTAATACATATTTGAACATAAGGTGTATTTTTGTATGCCGCTACTCAGTTTTGTTGTAAAATCGCAGAAAAAGATTTGGGGGGGGGGGGGGGGGTACTTCATCTGATCGCAACCCTCAGCCATGAGGAAACGAGGAAGAAGAAGAAGAAGACTCCATACATACATATACGTAACTATTTGTCAAAAACATTTTTTTTACCAAATATCAACATGATGCACATCACTCGATAGGTCTTTCAAAATAGCATTGAGGTTTGTTTGAACATTTTTTTATTTAGTGAATATTTTAAGAAATAATCACCCCGTAAGTCTAAAATAATAGTGGACCTAACTATAACTTGAAAAAATTGAGAACGTTATCGGTTTAGGAATTATTGAGTTATCTCCAAAAAACTTATTTCATAGGCAGATACGACCTTTTGATATTACTTTTTCGATAGTAGGTACGAAACCCTCTATTATGCGTGGTCCAACATGCACTTGGCCGGTTTTTTTCTATTAAAGATTATTTTAATTAAAATAGTGAGATATGTGTACTTACATGTAGTTTACGTAGGTTCACGTGTTAGAAAACTGTACTTACTGGAGTTAAAAAAATGCTGGAGCTGAAAATATCACCAAATATCACCATGGGGGGAGGGGGGGGGGGTCTAAAACAAGCCAAAAACGTATGACGCGATTAATGGACGCTCCCTTATTCGAAGCGATTAGGAAAATTCTTTTTTTTTTTAAGTATACTTCTCAGTTGGTCCCATTGTAACCAGGCCAGGATCTGACGATGGGATCCTGGAGAAATCGACGGAACACTTCAAATATTATCACACCTATAGTGGTGGAGGCTAAGTGAAGTCGGTTCTTTTTTGTTTAAAATTATTGTAACCACCATTTGAAGTATTTAATCATTTGAATGCCAAACTACGTATAATACGTATATCGCTAAACTGAAAATAATGTTAAAAACAAGTTAAATATACGAACTTACGACCTAGTATGACGTAAATCGTTTAAAGTTGCGCATCTGTCACGGGTGACTCGCATGATGGATTCGGGCCGAGTACAGTAAGCAGCAAAAGTAGCTAAGCGGGTGAGGTGTTCAAAATGAGCTTGACACGACTCTGTTGTCAAGATAATAAGAGCGTGTGTATGTCATTCTGAACACCAGCCCGCTTAGCAACTTTTGCTGCTGACTGTACGTACGTTCGTACGTTGCACTAACGCACTAAATTTTATTAAAATTCGTTCAATTTAGTCTTTAACAATGTCTACTATTTAAGAATTTTGGATAGTCTTGTCAGTCTCATATTAACACTCAATCATCATAATATCACAATATCATATCATAATCAGAACTCTTAGCATTTCCGTTTTGTAAGGTTTCATCTGATTTCATACTTATGTTATGTATGTATTTATATGTATTATATTTAGTATGTTTGTACATACAAAATGTGTGTTTATGCCTGTATATTGTATTAATTTATATATTTATAGTTACACGTGTTTTGTCCTATGTTAAAAATGATTTTATCTTTTATTTGTCCCACATAACGTTGCACCACCTACAACTTATCTGCTGCGCCCGAAGGTTGACTGGTAGAGAATGCTCTATAGTATTAAGTCCGCCTGTTGTACGATTGTGTATTCATTTTGTGCAATAAAGTTTAAATAAATAAATAACATCTTAGTTAATGTTTTGGGGGCTGCATCAGCTTACTTAGCTTTTAGGATACGGCTACCCAAGTAACACATCAAAGCAGTATAACGGCCGTCTCACAGCATATCTGTATGCTTTTAGCATTTTGAGTTCGTTTTATAGTAGCATTATAAACGTTTATAGTGCTGATATAGCTCTTAAATGGGCACAAATTACCCAGCTTGAGATCCTATACAGGTTATTTAATAGCATTACAGGCGCATTATGTCTGCGCTATTAGCATTATCGTTGTCATGGAAAGTGCCAATCGCCTTAAAGAAGCATTAGTACGCTCTATTAAGTTGCCGACTGCATTAAAGAAGCCTTAATACGGCCAAAAAACTTGCTAATCGCAGTAAAGAAGCATAAGTACTCTCGATTAACTAGCCAATCGCAATACAAACGCATTATACTAGCATAAGAGTGTAGTAAAATAAACCTTACGTCAATGCAAAAACGTCTCTAATACCGACGGAAAAAATGTTATAATACAATGAACGTTGTGATTTAACTACTTTGTCTCGCAATATAAAATGGACGAAGACGGTACAAAATACTGAATGAGTGACACGTCATATTTGTTTCCATCGTAACAAAATTTATAAAAGTTTATGACTCTTTTACGTTATTATATCCTTCAAATATTACTGCGCAATGTAGTTTACTGTAAATGTGTATATAAGTTTCATTGAAAATTTTCACGCGCCTTTGATTTATTGCGGTTTTGCTATAAAATATTATAAAAAGATATGCGTCAAATAAACAAAACAATTGTGTAATCCTCGTATAGAACGAGTTTTGCATTATTAACATAATAGTGTTGGTTCAGCAGTCTTAAATTAAGTTATTTCATTGTTATATGGGTATTTTCCTTGTATAAATAGGTCCGCATGATTTAATTTTTAGGTTATAAATTATTTACTAATCTAACGGCCTCCTAGCCCAGTCGGTAGTGACCCTGCCTACGAAGCAGGAGGTCCCGGGTTCGAATTCTTATCTATTATATATATCGTCGTCTAGTACCCACAACACAAGCCTTATTGAGCTTACTGTGGGACTAGGTCGGTTTGTGTAAGATCGTCCTATAATATATATATTTTTTTTTTTATTTACAAAACCCACCTCAGATATGACACAAAAATGAGAGCAACCAAACCCCTCTAGTCAGTTTGGTATACTATGCTTATTTCTAGATCTGGACATCTGGCAGCTTTAAAGTGGTGGAGGTCAAAGAATGCAAACCAGTTCAAGAAAACAAATCCTAGAGATCTGGGTTTGATGCAATATTATGAGAAACTATACAATATTAAGAGAAATTATACAAAAGTTTATGTTGGGGGAAAGTACGTAGTGCCAGACAATGTATAATATAGTTCATAGTTTGTCGCCTACTGTTTTTGTTTCCGTAATAAATAATACACAAGTAATTTTTTGGTCTAACGTTTTTTATCGATTTTTGACCATTTTTGAGTCGATATTCCAACATATTCACTACAGATAGAACTATAAGGGAAACGACTATCGATTCTTGAATCTTTTATCTCCATTCTGTAGAGCCGCATCTTGAAATAAATTAACCGTTATTTTTTTATGATATTTTTAAAATATGGTCTAAAAAAACACTTTTATCGATATTCGAATGGTGTAAAGAATCTTACATATACGTAATCTACATATTAGGAATCCTCTTTGATGTCTCTAAAAACTGTAAGAGAGATTTTAATTTTTAACTAATTAACACAACATTTATGACCATAAAACCACTATTTTAGCCTAAACCGGTTCGACTTTGATGTCAAATATCTCGAAGACAAAGAATATTGAAGTAAATATAGGATACTATAGTCTGGCAAACCATTTCTGTCAGTAGAAAAGCGCGGCAAATTTGAAAAATCGCGGGTTAGCAACACCTGTCTTTGAATAATTCGATTATTGTGCATAATTTGTGTTTTATCTGTGGCATGTAACTTTTTAAATTTAAAAAAGTTAGTTTAGTTTACTTTCATTATAAAGTTTCAGATTACGTTTTTTATTATTTACTTAATAATGTAATATCTGCCACCACTGTTCAATAAATTAATGTACTTACTAAGAAAGCTCAGCTAGGATATTAATATAGGTAATGTACCTTAAATACCTTATGCAGGTATTTTGCGTGATAAATGGGGCTTTGAGGTTATGCAGAGTTTTGTATTGAATTATCATTTGAAGTTCTTTCTTTCAGTGTAAATTGGATAATTAAAGTGAAAACTGGTGCCAAATGAAGTCCAAGAACGTTTGGTGCTAAATATTGTCGAAAGAAAGCGGTAAAAATCAGGTTTAACAAGCAGTACCTACCTACAAGCACCAAGCACTCCGCTACCTTCCGATTTTTTAACAAGTCTTTGTAATGTTTTCCCTTGATATACCTACCTCAGTAATGTTTACAATAAATAAACACCAAAATCTCACGAGTTTTATTAATTAATTAATGATACACTTCGTACAATAGTTAAGTACCTAAAAATAATCTTAAAACAATGAAAGGAAATCTTAATAATTAGGAGTATTACTGAATAATATGCATTATGCAGCTAAGTAAACCTATCCCGTTCTAAGCTAAGCTGAAAAGTTGTATTTTCTAGTAGATATGCTCGTTTTCCTCCACTGTCCTTATGATTTTAGCAATCAATGTTTTTTTCCTTGCTGGGTTTCAACACTTTTAACTATTTTGACCGCGTAATTTCCACCTCCGATCTTCTTTCCTTTTTAGATGTTGGTTATTTTAATTTCTTCGCACGTTCTAATTCATACAAAAGTCATACATAATAATAGGTATATCATGTATCAGAAATTAATTTATACAATGCAGAGTTAAAATTCTCCAATAACTTCACTGACATATGACTGACGTACCTACGATACCTACGGAAGAGCGTGGCCATTTTGTTCGATTTACACTGCTGCTTTTCTATGAAGCAATGCTGCTTTTCGATTCGCCCTAGAGTGTTGCTATATTTTTGTTTGATGTACATTGCTACTGCGTTCGTTGGCTGGCCAGACTATATATTTACTTGTTTAAAGCCGTTACTGATAATATAATAAGCTATATAAATCATTACAAAACTAAGGGAATCAAATCGAAGGTCTTTGGAGCCAGGGAGCGCCATAAAATATAGGCCCTGTCCTTTAAAACTGAGACGACTTCGGTAGTTTTTACCTAGTTTGGTATTACTATTTTCCAATTAAAACATTTTGCTGGTCTGTCACTGTGACCTCCACCCATTAAAAGCTGCCAGATGCCAGGATCTAGCAATAAGAATAGTATAGCAATCTAACCAGTCGGGTTTTGTTGCTCTCATTATTGTGTCATATCTGACGTGGTCTAGCTCTTAGTCCAATAGCAGTTAAGTGACCCTTGAAAAAACCTTATTAATGCCTACAGCATTACACGTGATTAATTATGCTATTAAACAACATTAAGCATTATATACTACTTAAAATTGCTATTGTAGACCCTAAGGCACTAAAAGAGCTAAAAACTGTATAGGGGCTGTTCATACATTACGTCATACATTTTTGATTCCAACCCTCCCCCTGCCAAATAAAGTGACGTCATTTAAAAAAAATGCGTTTTAGCTTAATTGTAAAACAAAAAAGTATTTAGTAGATAATATTTTATAGCATTAAAAGTTTATAGAAACACGAATTTCATTCCTTTTTTCACACATTGAAGCACTTTTTAAAGATGCGAGAGATGATCTTCGGAATGACCGCCCCCCCTCCTACGTCATGCTACCATCATCCGATGTCCAGACCCCCCCCCCCCCTTTGAAATGACGTAATTTATGAACAGCCCCTTATACACGGAGAAAAAAGTCTCGTCCATGATACCAAAATACTGTAATCTGAACGAGAAAATCTAGTCAATTCTGGGACAATTGTTCACATAGTATAAATAACTAAACCAATCTGTTTAAATTCGTTGAGCTTAGTGAACTAATTATCTTGTAACTGCCACACATTAAAATAGCGTGTATTACTAGAATATTTAGTAATCATAACACGTGGATCGTACTAATAATTTTTTTTTTTTGCGGAACTTAATAAATGATATGTAAACTTAACAATACATTCTTGTAAAGGTAATATATTCATTAAGTATGATGAAATAGTTATATTGTAAGTGCCACACAGTCAAATTGTGTGTGTTACTAGATTATTCAGTATTTATATTATAACACATGGAGTGTCTAAATTAACAATATTTATTGTAGATATTAATAAAAGTTATGTAAACCCTACAAAAAAATCTTGTAAAGGCAATAAAACTTTAGTTAGTCCAAGAATATGTATCGTTAAGAATACAAGCCATCTGATTTATGTTACATTGTCTTTATTTATGCAAACTTCATTAAATGGTTGATGGAAGAAGAAAATATGTTACAGCAACTGCATTTATGGTACTCTCTAATAAATATACAATTGCGTTAACGTGTTATATTGTTTATCGGTACCTATTAATTTGTGTGTGCACCGTATAGACAACTAACATTTCTTGTTAATTAAAAAAAAGGTTCGTTGTCTATACAAGGTGGTATAGTAAGGATTTAAGGCTGAGCCACGCCAGATGCGTGTGCGTGATGTGCACGTAGACGTGCGCGTGGCGTGCGCGTTGTAAAGTACGAATCCTATAAGAGATGCCACACCGCTTGACGCGCACAGGTAACACGTCTCCCATGCGGTGTCATCTCTTATGAGGATTCGTCTTTTACAACGCGCACGCCACGCGCACGTCACGCACACGCATCCGTAGTGGCTCGGCTTTTAGGCGGGATGCAAGTTGCTAGGGCCAGTTCCAGGAGACAGACTAGCTAGAGTTGAGAGTTGAGTGATCTGGAAGTAAATAAAATATTTATATAATGTGTATGCTTTATCTTGGTATAAATATTAATTCCTACAATAACAATTGCATCTACGGAAAGTTATACAAAAACCCGGTTTAAAATGAACCATATCCGTCGACGTTCGACAAACCCTTCTGATTGATACGGGCCCCTGTATTGAGCCTGGCATCCCATTCAGCTATCCACGATTATATTATCGGGTTAGCTTGTGGACCTGAGTCGTGAAACTTCAAAGCAGGGGGTTTCCTGGACTGCAGTCTGAGGCCCTTAAGCGTGTCGAGGTCTTGATGGATGGGCAATTTAGTGTTCGCACGAATCTTCGCTATTTCACGATCCAAGCACTTTTCTCGTCGGTAGTTTGACGCTAGGATGTACTGAGCGCTGGTAGCCAGTGAGTGGGAGTGGATTTGAGGCATCCGCTGATAAGGCGCAACGTGTGGTTCTGCTGGACGTCGACGGCAGAGGTATGTGTGCTGTTCAGCCACACTGCTGAGCAGTACTCAGCAGACGAGTACACTAGTGAAAGCGCAGTTGTTCGGAGTGTGGCTGTGTTGGCACCCCAGGTGGTACCAGTGAGCTTCTGAATAATGCTGTTCCGGGCCTTCAGTTTTGCCGACAGGCTGCTTAGGTGCTCTCTGTAGTTGAGGCTTACCGTAATTACCACCCATAACAAAGTGGTGGTACTGGGTGGGAATACCCCTTTTCTTTATAAAACAAATAATTAATAAACTTATTACGGCACTACTGGTCAGAACCCACTTAAAAAGAAAAAAAACATTTCTATAGAAACGACTTGGACTTATTTAAACAATTTATCTCAAATTCAAATAAAAATCTTTTAATGTCTCTTTTTGCACTAAACTTGGTCCTAGTTCTTTGCACGATCCACGCACGATGACGATAATCACGATAATGGCCGCCGACTGCAACGCCGCGCGCGCTGACATTAACATTGCGTTTCGTTACACAAGTGAAACATTTATTTATACGAACTAAACATATTTGAACTGAATTATTTGTTCGATATATATTACGAGAATATTATTGCAATATTTTTGCAAGAACCGCATAGTAACGCCAGCTATATCAACTAGCATTCGCTACGATACAAAATGGTGCTTAAAGCGCTCCGACATGGCGTTTCGTTACACAAACGAAACACAAATTTATGCTAACTAAATATTTTTTAAACAGAACTATTTGTTCACCAGTATACATTACGAGAATATTATTGTCATTTCTGTACAAGAGATGCAAAGTAATACCAACTTATAAACCAGTCATATAAACTATACTGCGATAGAATTCACTACGATACAATTAGTAAAGCGCTCCGCGACTGCGTTGAGTTGACGACTGTGCACACATATTTATACAAACTTAATATTTTTAAACAGAACTCTGTGTTGAGTATACATTACAAGAATATTATTTAGGTTTTTTACAAGAGCTATAAAGTAATGCCAACTTATAAAAAAGTTACAACAAGTATACTGTCATAGTATTCACTACGATGAAGATTGTAAAGATAATTTTTAGTTTTTTAGCATTACAAGAAGCTTCTTGTAAATATAATTATTGTAACGTTTATTCAATGAATTGTAAAAAAAACTAGACTTCTCGTAAATATCATTAAACAGAACTATTTAGTACATACGAGGTCCTTGAGGTTATGTTAAAATGATCTAGCTATAGCACAATTTTTACCCTTGCTGTAGTTCTCGTCATTAGTTCATGGGTAAATACTCGTATTAATGTTTGAATAGTTCAATTGAATTCAAGATATAGTAAACGTAAAAATAGAGTAGTTTTCCTTACAAGATTGTAGTATCCGTTACAATAAATCTATTTTACTAATCGTTCTGGTAGTATTGTTGGAATTTTTTCTTTCCGTGTAATGAATTACTTGGCTTTATAATGGTTTATATTATGGCTATTATACAGCATTAGGAATGTATTACTTACTTATAAATGCTATTGTACACCCCAAGGCATTAAAAATAGCTGAAAGCTGTATAGCGAATTTACGTGGCATTATAATGGCTAATATTCATGCTCTTAAACAGCATTAAGCATTTATTTATGCTATTGTAGAACCTAAGGCACTAAACCACACCGAAGCATTAGTGTAGCAAACCAAAACGCAACTGTACAGCATTCAGCTGTACAGTTGCATTTTGGTTCGCTGCACTAAAACTAATGGCTTAACAAAAGCATTTACATATGCCATTATACAACCGTTATACAGCGTAAAGCATCATATAATGCTATAGTAGAATCTAAAGCACTAAAAACAGCTGAAAGCTGTATACCGGATTTACGTGGCATTATAATGGCTAATATTCATGCTCATAAACAGCATTAAGCATTTATTTATGCTATTATAGAACCTAAGGCACTAAACCACACCGAAGCATTAGTGTAGCAAACCAAAACGCAACTGTACAGCATTCAGCTGTACAGTTGCATTTTGGTTCGCTGCACTAAAACTAAAGGCTTTAAAAAAGCATTTACATATGCCATTATACAACCGTTATACAGCTTAAAGCATTATAACATGCTATTGTAGAACTTAAAGCACTTAAGTGCTTTTAAACAGCTGAATGCTGTACAGTTGCGTTGTGGTTTGCTGCACTAAAGCTAAAGGCTTTACAAAAGCATTTAGATATGCCATTATACAACCGTCATACAGGTCAAAGCATCATATAATGCGACAAGTTGCTCGGTGAACGTATATAAGAGTTTATACGGTCCTTAAGTTCGAAATAAGTTAACTATTCATATGTTATAATGCTTCCTGTGTTACTTGGGTATCTATCAATCATCTAGCCAAAGGCAGACCGGCTCAAAAAACGGTTGGTAATTTTGAACTATTAAAACATCCCATAGTTTTAAACTGGACTTCACTTCAACGACATCTGCAGAACATTAATATTTACAACTTCATTTTAACAAGAACATGTTTCTATCATCAGATTCGAGCTGACGCGGACGCTGATCGTGTGGAACAGTGCGCTCGCAGCGTTTAGCATCATGGGCGCGTGCCGGACCCTACCGGAGTTCATCCATGTGCTGCGGAACTACGGGATCTACCACTCCGTGTGTGTTCCCAGGTGAGTGACGTCAGCAACATATTTTTAGCAAATTCGGGTGTATACCCAATATACCCATGTGTCCCCGCCTCCATCATGCGTAGTGCTACTTATGTAAATCATCCTTACTTGTCTTATAATGTAAACAAACACTTCCCAAAGACATTATCACACCTGTCTCTGGGATTATTATTATTACTTACAATGTTGTTGTTTACGTCACGAAACTCTTAAGTAATATTGAATTGGGATTGATCATTGATTTTAAAAAGGTATATTTCTAAAACCATTTCGAGGTCTAGGTTTCGTAATCAATTTTAGACTAATATTTCGCCAAAGTAATCAGTGGATTCGGATATTTTCGCAAAAATATGAATGACCTTTGTTAGCATTGCTAAAATATAAATTCAATGTAAGCATTGCCAACAAAAATAAAATCAAATACGCTACGACAGTTGTCAAACATGTAAACAGAAAATTGTAAACAAAAACGGCCGCTACGAATACATGCGAAAAAAGTAAGATTTACGCATAAAAAATAAGTGTATTAATAATCTAACACAAATCTTTTAAAATATATAAATGCGTACAAGACGGTTACTCACATACGTATTTGTTTTTTCGGTTAACTAATACAATTTGAATATTGATATTTTTCACTATGGATGGTACAATCTCTATGTTACAAAAGTGTCCGTCAAAACGCGATAAACTGATGGCGCCACAATGATATTAAAGGAGATCGTCAATTCTGGGCCACCTGATACAAACCGTATACAGTTTGTACAGCAATGTAAAATAAATACTCATTTTATTACTAAAGTAGACAAAATATTGCAAAAAAATGAAACGGGAATTAGAAATACTAAATAAATAAACATTATGTTGATTTTTCCGCGATTAAAATACAGCAAGACAAGTCCTTAACGTCCATATGGCATTGACATAAAGTTTAACTTCACCCTGGCCTGAAACGGGATTGTTTTTTGGTTTGACACTGTCAATGTATACCGTTACATAATCTGCGTTTTGATACTGTTCGGTAAGTTAGAACATTGTAATATTAAAATAGTATCTAAGCCTAAGAATACGGAAGTTTAAATTAGAAATCGACTGTATTAAAACGCCTAAAGATTGAAAATGCGTATTTTTGCATTTTTGATCGTAGTTTGAATATTAAAAGTGGCTTTCATAATGGCATAATATCATGCTCCTTCGATAACGAAACGCATCTTTTTTTCAATTTTGTAATGTCAGATACTAGTGCTATCGCACTTAACGGTAGTAAACCTTATCCCTTCGCAATAGGTGTTAGGAATGTTCAGTTAATAGTATCAACGATTGTTTGACAGCCGTCTTTGTTTACCGAAATACAGGAACTATAAATACGATCAAAATATGACTTTTTATTCTTTCATCATGATTCCCGAATTTAAAAAATCGGTACTTTTTTACATTAATATATAAATCATAGGCAAGCACGCTTTCAAATATTGTCCTTGTCAGATTCAAGTTTTAAATGCATGATTTTTCAGTTTTCCCATTACATTTCGCAATATATTTACCACCATTCTGATCTAGAAATTATGACGATTCTTTAAAGGTAAGAACCATTCCTAAACGGTCCTAAATAATCTGGGCCAGATCACCTCACAAAAATTGACGATCTCCTTTGATTAAATTAATTTTGAAATTAAAAAAATTGAATCCAAATTAATTATTTGCGGAGATGAAAAACACTCGGAATATTATTTTATTTAGAAAGTCATATAAGTATTAAATATCGGTAATTCATTTCAAATGCTGAACACCTAGCGCCACCCGGAGATATTTGGAACTATTGTTTAGTGCTTACCGCTGGACACTTTTTCGACCGTTTTCCTATAAGAGAGTTAGTTCCATTAGACGTGTGCGCCGGCATAGAAATCCGCGGCGTGGCTGCGCCACGCCGGCGTCAAGGTCTCTTTTGCCTACACTCGCAAGGCTCGCGTTTCGCATTAAAAATATGTTAAATATCAAAAACATTTTAGGAACAAGGAACATAAAACGATATATAAGGGTGTTTTTTTTCTAGTACACTTCAGTCCTGCCTTTTCGGAAATCGCTTTTATGTTGATATTTTTCATAATTGTGATGAATTAAGATCCTTTTAAAGCCAACTCCATCTAAAGCGTGTACCAAGGCCAGCTACCAAGAAATGTCTTGATGCTCGCCAGAAGGTTGCGTCTCAAGATAAGGGATCCTTTTGAAGATACAGAGACAACATGGAACGGCTTCAAGCGGTTGTGTCCGAAGCAGCGAAAGAAGTCATCCCCACTCCTGGGAGCCAAGCATGACGGAAACCCTGGATTTCTGATGCTACCTGGGAACTTATTGAGCGACAGAGGACTCTCAAAGAACATGGCCTTAACACAGACATAGCAATAAAGGAGTATTCCAGGCTACACACTTCCGTGAAAAGGGCATGCAGACGCGATAAGAATAATTCAATCCATGCTTTGTGTGACGAAATCGAAAACCATGCTGCAACTGCCCATTCTAAAGACTTGTTCCAGAAAGTCAAACTTCTCACCCGCGACTACAAACCTAGAAACTGGCAGATAGCAGATACTGATGGAAACACTTTATCAGACCTGGGAAAAGTGTGGGCTACATGGAGAGACTATTCGGAACAACACTATCTTTTAGTGTGAAATGACGCTGTGCATCCACTAGAGCCGAACATATTTATTTCCGAAGTGGAAGACGCTAACAGACGTCTGAAAGTTAATGCCGTCGGTACTAATGGTATATGCGCTAGTCTCCTAAAGAATCTAGGTGGCGAAGGTACACAGTTCTTACACCAGATTTGCTGCAAAGTGTGGAGAACTGGCCAGTGGCCGAGAGACTGGACTGAATCCATGTATATACCTCTCCATAAAAAGGCTCGACGCTGTGACAACTATAGAACTTTGTCTATTATATCGCATGCCAGTAAAGTATTTCATTACATCATGAATTCGCGATTAACAAAGTTCTTGGAGTTCCTTTCCAATTTTCCTATACGGTTCTGAAACTTGGACTAACGAGGCAGATCTGAAATCTACTTGCAATTAAAACTGCAAGAAGCCATGCGCTTAGCGAGGGATAGAAGCCTATGGAACCTGGTCTTCAACAGAAGGACATGATCCTCAGCTCTGAGGGAACGACTAGTGATGATGAAGATCCTTTTTTGACTCGCAGTAGGTCCAAACATACCGTTCAGTATTAAGGACCAATCCTGCCACCGAAAACACTTCTTTTCTCAGGATAATTTAGTTGGTGGTACAATTTTGATTTATTAATTTCGTTACCAATCTTATTAATAAGGCCATCGACTTGATATTTGTTAGGTGAGCGGTTAAATCATACTCATTTATTAATCTCCCGAAAGAGAAGAAATTGACCAAACGCAAACTATTTCAATGTGTAGATGTTTTCATGATTTAATTCGTCAATATACGTTGACATGTAAAATACACATAATACACGCATATTCGAGTGGATGCGGAGATCGTAAGCAATATCGCGCTCGCAACTAGGGTTTGCAAGATCCGTAATTTTATCGGATCCGGGTATTTTGGATCTTAAAATTCCTCGGATCCGGATATCTGGATATTTCGGATAAAACGGATCCCAAAGTTATTTCCCTAAAAAAACTAAAAAAAAACAACAAACTAAGGTAAAAAAACCTTTTACATATTAAACCGAGGTGATAGACGCAAAATATTCTACTTTTTTTCTTTTTGGAATTATCAATTATCATGAAACTTTCTTAGGGGAAACTGTATACGACTTTAACAATGACGAACCCCCAACCCCAATTTCGGGTAGTTTATATACTATAATTTATGTGGGAGTAGGACAGTCCTTTTTCACAATTTTCTTATATACTTATTTTTGTACTTACTATAGATAGATAGATATAAATTTATTCAATAAAGCACACACTACAGAACATAAAAAACAAAGGTTGAAAAATGCATACCTAAAGGTAAACACTAGTCGAGTATAGGTAACTACAGAAGTTCACAATGTGTTCAGCAATGTGCGCGATAAAGAAAAGGCTCAGACTCAGCATAATGTTGCGAAATTGCGAGTTGACCCCACAATTTGCAACGCTGTTATTCTGTCCTGGCCTTTAAGGAGTCTAACGTTGTTTAAAAAAAGAAAGTTGACGTAAGATATTTTGCATAAAAAGTAGACATGCACAAAGTGAGAGGAAAACAAAACGATATGGAATTAAAGGATAAAGTTTATAGTACTTATATATTAAATGTATTATAGAAAATTGCATACATACGAAAACAAGACTAACTAACTAACTACTAACTAACACTAACTAAGACTAAGACTAACTACTGACTAAGATATACTATATGTATAAGTAATAAGTTTTAAAATCATCATACCGACAAATTAAAAGCTAAAACGTATTTGTACGCAAGTTACCATAACATTAGTTGACAGCGGGGATGTGGATCTCTTTTAACATAAGTGAGTGAGCATATAACAGTATTTAGCTCTCGGTATGATCCTTTATTAAAGCTTATGCTTTAAGCCGTTAATAAAGTTGTCACACATCGTGTTTCTATTTCAACATATTATTTTCTTATAATGCTTTATGAAATGACGAAGAAATATTAAATCTACATTTAAAAGCAATATCTATTACCTATTTAGTTTTTACATATTTGGCAGTCATATTTTATAGGATTACCAAACCCATAGTGTATATTTTTACATTTTACTCACGTTTTTTTGGGATCCGTACTATCCGAAGTATCCGGATCCTGTACACACTAGGATCCGGATCCAAAATTCGGCGGATATCCGGATATTTCAGGTATCCGGATACCCGGATTGCAATCCCTACTCGCAACGAACAGGGTCTCATGGCCGCTTGCCGATCGGTCTGCGTTACCTGGTAAATGACGTCAATGAATGACCAAAGTGTAATCTACCGGTTCCGAGTAGCCTGCCCCGTATCTAATGACTGATGAACCGATGTTTTAAAACTTGGCTTGTTTTTGTTTACTAAAAAAATAACCTTAACTTATAGGTTTTCTAATTTACATTTACATCGATGATATTTTATTTCAGCTACCGACTTTGTTATAGTGTACAATGAATATTATCTATTTGGCTCTTTGTTTGGATGTTTTGAGGTAAATAAACGATGATGTGATGACATTGATAGCTCAACGAAGGATCAATGTAGGTAATTTGCAGATGAAACAATTAAATGAAACCAATAAATGTGTTTAAACTATACTTCAGGGTGTTTAACATTCCTTTCTGATATCGATGAACACTAAAGATAAATGTGGAGAACTGCTCGTAGTCGCTAGTTGATTTACTAGCATTGCAAACATGAAGTGTCGTTGTCCTCAGAACGAGGGACAGTGACTACTTCGTCTCTGCACTTCAAATACGTCAGTGTATAATATTATTGTTAATCGAAATAAGTACTAAACTAAACTAAAATTATTTCTGATTAATATTTAGACAGACCTATTAACCTAATGTGTTTTATCACAGTCGGGCTAGTGACTCATAAACTAGACAGTGCCAGGTCTGGTAATAGGTGGCTTATCGGCGCTATCAATCTAGGGTCGCGATACCGTTATATCAGACCGTAAGCCAGGAACAAATTTCGTTGGTCATCGCGTTCCTGGCGATAACTTGCGAACCGGTTAAGGGCGATGTATAATGAAGGATCGTGAAGGTCAGCTGCCTTCCGTTGGTGGGTTGAGGAACGGCAGCTATTTAATCAATTGAAAAAGAACTATCACCGTGTCCCGATTTAATGTTTGTCAGATCAGATGATAGTTTATATCCTATTATAAATATTAAATACCGTGTGTGTACTGTAACACGAGCAAAAAATTAAATCGTAGATTCTACTCCTCAAACTTAACAACGTTTGTTCAGCGACTTTAAATATTAACTTGTGGTTTGATTTTTAGTACACTTTAAAGTTTATTCGAATACGCATTGGATTGCGAAATTGATCATGTCTGTAGGGTGACAAGACTGACAAGCAATGTCAATTGGACGGATTTTAACGTACATTGATAATACTATGTAGTTTATATGAAAAAGAGACAATGTAAACACCCCATATTTAAAGGTTATTGAACAAAAGTTTTATAGTTTGAGGAGTCGAATCTACGTTTTATTTTTTTGCTCGGGTGCTGTATAAAAAATCATCAGTCAGCTGTATCGCAGTGAAAAGATCGTTAGCTGGTCACATGAACATACGATCTTCAGGGCATCAGATGACGGTCTTTCCATCTGGATACAGCTGGTTGACGATATTTCTTGTTTGTAAGAGCATATAGACTATCATCTGACAATTTTTTTATCGGGACGCGATGACCCTTTTTTTCAAGAGATTAAATGGCTGCCGTCCCTTAACCCACTAACGGAGCGGCAGCTGACCTTTACGTGGCTTCATTATACATCGCCCTTAACCACATAACAAGCTATCGCCTGAGACCCGATTGGTCATGAAATTTGTTCCTTATGTATCATAATTCACACGATCGTTTTCTATTTGACTTCCTTCAATTCTACTTTCATACATTATTATTGTTGTTGAATAACAGACAAAACGATTCTTTTTCCTCTTAAGCCGTAGGTAAGTCATCATTTGACGTTTTTATATAGAATTTTTTTTTTACGAAATTCTGATTACTTACGTATCTTTTTTATACAGAATTGAAGGTTTTTACGTGTCGTTACAAAAATAACATCGCAAAGGTATGGTTTTATTTGTTTTTTGTTTCGTAATATAGTTTTCAAATTGAACTTTTGTTGTGATCGGATTGGTGGATGTTTTCACCAATTATTTTCTCCTTTTCCCGTAATATTTCGCGCAGTCTCGTTGTTTAATTCGTTAGCTCACCAAACGAAGACGCTTAACTGCCTGATAGGGGAAGTAATTCGTGTATAGCTGAATTTTGGTGTAGTTGTAGGCAAAGGTATCTTACACAACATACTAAAAGTACCGGTGGATGGGGGCGCCGCTAGCGGGGAGAGGGGGGTGTAAAGGTCCCTTATTTTGGTTTTTCGTAAATAACTCGGTAACGGTAGCTCATACGAAAAAATGTTCTATTGCTCAATTCATCCACATCTAATTTTCTATAAAAAAGATTCTTTGCAATTTTTTGCTAGGATCAATGTTTAATGAGATATCGAGGAAATACGAGAAACACTTTTTTAAACTTTCGGAGCTAATATTTACGAAAGTATTAGTTTTATCCAAAAATTGTTTCAAAATACCCTTATTGTTTTAAAAAGACCTATCCAACGATACCCCACACATTAGGGTTGGAGTAAAAATACTATTTACCCCCCCACTCCATGTGTACGGGAGATACCCGAAAAAATAATATTTTTTCACATTTTGTTTTAAAACTTTGCCGGCGTGAATAAAGTACATACTCACACGATTTTTTTATTTTCTAGTACTAACCATCACTGAGCAGGCTGCCCACCCTGCTACCTCACTTCCTACCCTTATAGTTTCGCCAAGTCCGTCTGACCCCATCTGTCCGTCTAGACGTCTAGTACTAAACATCACTGAGCAAAGCCGTGGACGGACAGACGGGGACAGACGGACATGCCGAAACTCCAAGGGTAGGACCCCTCCTCACCCTGCTCAGTGATGGCTAGTACTAGAGAAATTAAATTTCGTATAAGTATGTGTTTTAATTACGCAGACAAAGTTTTAAAACAAAATGTGAAAAAATATTATTCTTTCGGGTACCTCACGTACACATGGAGTGGGGGGTAAATATTTTTTTTACTCCAACCCTAATGTGTGGGGTATCATTAGATAGGTCTTTTTAAAACAATAAGGGTATTCTGAAACCACTTTTGGATAAAACTAATACTTTCGTAAATATTAGCTCCGAAAGTTTAAAAAAGTGTTTATCGTATTTCCTCGATATCTCATTAAACATTGATCCTAGCAAAAAATAGCAAATTATCTTTTTTATAGAAAATTTGATGTGGATGAATTAAACAATAGAACATTTTTTCGTCTGAGCCACCGTTACCGAGTTATTTACGAAAAACCAAAATTAGGGACCTTTACAACCCCCCCTTTCCGCTAGCGGCACCCCCATCCACCGGTACTTTTAGTATGTTGTGTAAGATACCTTTGCCTACAACTACACCAAAATTTGGCTATACACGAATTATTTCCTCTTAGTTTTCCTTTATTGGGTGGGCTACGTGCTTAGCATTTATCTAAGAGCTAGTAAAAGGATCAAGAAACTTTTATGTTAGTTTCGTGCTACCTTCTCACTTGACAGTATATTTCTGGAGTATTTCAATTATTAACCGGGAGCGAATAAGTCGAAAGCTTAGTAGAATCAGTCGTAGTGCGCTCTCTGTCTACGCAAAGTCGTTACTGATGTCGAGGTCACAATTACTGTGGTTTTTAGCTTTAGTCTCGCCTCGGCTAGGCAATGTAAATACCCTGAGATTATGCCTGTCACGTAAGACGGTTGTAACGGTTTACCGTTATAACTAATGAACTTATACAGTAAAATTAAACTACAAACTAAACTAAACTACAAATTAGTATAATAGACTAAATTAATACATATAGATTTAAAAAATAAAATAATCTTAACCACTAATAAATAAGGCAAAATAAAACTCGAACAAACAGAATTGACGACTGCATTTGTTATTAGTTAAAACTAGATGCGAATACAAAGGACTACGTCACCCGCTCGCGATAAGCGGCGTGCACTGGCCAGCTAATGGGACACATACGCGTCCGCGACATTCCTACCACGGCTACGACAGCGAGAGGTCTAACCAGCTAAATACTTAGATCCGATTTTAAAGTTTAACACGAAATGGTGTGACAAATTTTTAACATGGTGTTAAATAAATCTAAACTCAATGTGTGATGTTAAGTTCCAGTATTTCCCCAAATAGGGTGAGTGTTTGAATATTTTGTATTACTTAGAATAAGGTAGGTAACGTAAATAGTTATAAAACATTTACTTTATGCAATCATTTTACATGTAGTTCTTACTGTACATTTTTCACTATCTGCTTATTAACAATATTTTCCCTATCGAAATAACGCTGGAATTACCTAGCGTCTAAAACCTTCTAGTAACATGAGACTACCCACTTCATGAAAATCTTGTACGTTCTAGCTAAAATTATACTTAATTTTAATTAATTTCCTTGTGATTACATACCTAATTGTAGTTAATACCCATTAATAATGTTTTTAGTTGTTCCCTAGTTAGTACAAGTACATTTAGTATATTTCACTTCACTTTCTTCTTTGTTTAAAAAAAAATTGTTATTTTGTCTGTGACTGCCACATCATTGATCACCATTTTAATGCTTGGGGTTCACTAAACCAGCCTACTTTCATACTAGCACATTAATTTGGCCTAAAAATCCGGATGTCGCAGTCACTTATTCGAAATTAGACTTTTCTTGAAATGGCCATTTGTCCGGAATTCCAGGGACCAAGTCTGGGGTTGAAATTGGAACTCACCAACCTGGATGCGCATGCTCCCCTACGTTCCCGAAGGTTCCTGTGCTGAGGACCTGGAACCACAGCTGGACTCGGCCACCTCCAAGTGCGACGATCCGCGGCGTAGTGCAGGGAAGTGACCCCTAACAAGGACTTGTTTCGCGCTTTCTATTGTCTAAATGCCAGCTCAGGAAAGGACTCACGACCTTGTTTTCTTTTAATTATTTTAATACATTTTGTCAAACTTAATCCGGTTAGTTTTCTTACATCTTCTCTGCGGTCTACCCTACTTCATGCGACGCTAAACGTCACACGGTATGTATGTAGGTATTGTAGGTATTCCACACCACACTCGTCTATCTAATGTTATTCAGGTGGCGTAGCGCGAAAGTGCCGACCGAGTGTCTGGCGTAATTTTTTTGTTACATTATATTTCATTAAATGTCGCTTTCATTTAAAGTAGTTGTAATAATAATATCAATGACGACCCAACTCGATAACTATGCAACTAATAAGTTGCATTGCAAACTTGAAACGCCGCCGCTGTGTTAAAAAAGACGACTACCTACTTACTCCTCTGCGCCTCACAGATATTAAAAATGTAATAAATGCAAGGAAATAAAATAAAGAGATATTAATATTAACTTTAATGATTATGTAGTGTTGTTCTGAAATGCATACGATACGTGTTCTAGAACATAATAAGTCAGCTTCTTTAAAATCTTGACGAGGAAGTAAATTTCCGCGTGCCATGAACTTTGATAACGTATTGTTATATTAATACGTTTTCCTTGAATTTACTGAAAGTTGTATGTATTGTTTTAAGTAGATATATGGAAACATAGTTTAGAAGTACGTACGAATGACGCACAAGGTACAGTCACCGGCAATAGTATCTTCCTACACAAAGACCGCAAAAATATGTGACACGCTCTTATGGCCCAAGTAATAAAAGCGTGTCACATATTTTTGCGACCTTCATATAGCAAGATACTATTTCCGGTGACTGTACGTTTGGAAATTCGTACGTGTATTTAATTTATGCATCCTACTACAGAGCATGCATGAGTGAACTGCAAGTTTTCTCTAGAGAAAACAAGGATTCATTAAATTGCCTAGTATTCTTTCGTAGTAAAGTTTCCGTGATTTGCCCATTCTCATAACAGTAACATTAACTCATGAAACGACTGCAAAATTGCAAGTTTGTCCTTCGATCACTAAACATGCTGTTCTCAACTTATTTAAAATTCATGTTCAATCTAGAAGCTGCTGTTTGGCATTTCATGTAAGCGTCTAAAAGTTTATTCGAACTGTCATTGAATTGCATTACAAGACATGTTTTAGGATATTGCCCAACGCCTCGTTCTTATCTTATGTACCTAACAATGTTTATTTATCTATTCCGTGACTACACCGGAGTCGAAAAAATGATCATGCGACATAAAAACAACCCCTTGGCTTGGAAAAACTTTTGGGCGAACTCCAACATTTTGCTATTTTGACCTTCATGTTTTTAATTATTTTTTGCGACCCGCGACCCTTCATAGAATAGAGGTTAGGTTCACGACCCACAGATAGAAAAACACTGTATGTAAGTGCCATGACATGACGCTAATATATTTTTTACGTTGGGCTTTTTTCTACACCTACAAACATTATTAACTCGTTTTGTAGGAATGAATTATGTACATATTTTTGTTGACTTGCCTAAATGCTAACTATGAAACGGGTTTATAATGTTTAATATGTTGATATAGGCTCTCATCCGGTTTCTGAAATAGTAGCGTCACGTCTACAAGTTGGTACAATCTTAAGATCATTACTAATACTTGTTTTGTTAGTCAAAGCATCAAGTACCTCGTGAATGAACATATAAACAATACATGACAAATGTGTTAATTGAGTGCGTAGGCTTCTAATGTTAAACAATGAGAATATTGGCAAATGACCGAAAATAACTCCACATTGCGTATTAAGGCATAGGTATTCCTTGATAGGTTAGCGTTGTACTGTTGTTTTTAACTCTATTTTTTTTTTTTTTTTTTTTATACTACGACGGTGGCAAACAAGCATACGGCCCGCCTGATGGCAAGCAGCTACCGTAACCTATGGACGCCTGCATCTCCAAAGGAGTCACATGCGCGTTGCCGACCCTTTACAAAAAGGAGGATTCACTGTGTTGACGGCTAAAGGAACAAGAAGGTCCCTCATCGTCAACACACTGGATCCTCTTTGAGCTCTTTGGCAACCTTACTCACCAGCAGGAACACAACACTATGAGTAGGGTCTAGTGCTATTTGGCTGTGGTTTTCTGTAAGGTGGAGGTACTTCCCCAGTCGGGCTCTGCTCCAGATTTGAGCGATGACATTCGCTGAACGTGCCCTACCACACTTAGCGAGATGCCATTCGCAGTGCCCATACCTCTCTTTTTGGCGTAGTTTAAGGACATACCCAAGTCCGGACGTAGTTTAAGGACATACCCCGGGTCCAATCTATTTGTCTTGCACATGTCAATTCAATATTAAACATTGGATTCAATGTGCAATGAAGTTTGGAATACAATGTTGATCTAATGTCATGTTTTATGTTAATACAATGCAGTATACGTACATTACAAATTTTGAATGTTCGACAAGGATTTATTTAACACTGCATCTCCTACAAGTCCCACACATTCATACGAACCAATACGATTCAAATGTCATCGCAATATGCCATCAGCGCATGCGAGAGTTGGCCCCCGGTGCATTGATTTACTTGCAGCCCCATTCAGGCTGGGTCATTCACGAGCTCCGTAAACCCCCCCCCCCCCCTCACCCCCCCGCCCCTGAAACGAGAGGGGGGACTGCAACTTTGCTTTTTGGCAGTAGCTTGGTAAGTTCTCTACATTCACTGAATGAATGTTAATACGCATTTATTGTTGCAGTCTTTACAAAAGTGTAACGTTAAGATATTTTACATTTAGACAGAATTTACTAAATAGGATCGTACATTTGAGAAAATGAGTAATTTGCAAACATCGGCATTTAATTATCGATAATATAATAAACATTATTATTCTCTTTAATATTTTTTATCAGCACAAGCGTTAAAATAGGCTTTCCAGCGGTATTCTTGAGACGAACGGACCCCAACCTCCATTAAACTGTGGCACCAAAGCCGATTCATTGTAATAGTGTGTAGAGATCAGGTAAATAACATTCGGTGTTTTCTACGGAACCCTTCGTGCAGAAATTATACGTATTAGTTATACTTTCTAACACTCATTTAGCTAAATGGAATTAGCGTGGTGATAATTAGTGTGGTGAACTGGCGACTCGACCTCTCGAGGCCACTGTAGGATGATATCAGGCATAAACCAATGAAAATTTTGTTTGCTGATAAACATAGATATATACGTTATGCATAGTATGCGGAGGCGAGCGCGCAGAGGCCCTTTCGACAGTTTCATGAAAAGTGAGAGCTAAGCGGATGCTGCCCCTGCCCGTGTCATGGGACGCACGCAGAGACAGCACCCGCCATAGTGTAAGGACTAAAGATGTGCCGATCTCGAGAACGTTCCCGAACGAGAGGATGTTGCGAAGAACGATTTTGTGGGGCACAAACAGGGAATACCTATATTCCTATGTACTTAAGATGTATTTATATCATTTTGGTAATATGACGTAGAAGATCCGTACCGTACCCCTTCTTATATAACATTCGGTTGGCTGTCAGCCAAATCAGGCACTGCTTAAGTTCGCTCCATTTCATCCTCCGAGGATTTAGCGTCAAAAAGGATTGACGGATTACCTCCTCCGAGTCCACAAAGGTATATTCCAAAAAGTAAATTGTGACATTAAAGTGGAGCCTGAAACAGATAAAACCAGAATAATTTTATCAGAAAACGCTTATTGTTTTTTAGGTAGATTTTATAGCTTCTTACGTCTATTTTACATTTATCTTGGCAGTATTGTTAGATTAGTGTGAAAGGACTGAAATTTATATAAGAGTAATAAAATAACCCGTTACTTGGAACAGTATCAATAAGTATTAGAGTTTAGTTTCACTTTCACTATCTGAAATCAGTTTGTCAGTCAAGACATAATGGAACTATAGAGGTAGGTACAAATCCAAACATTGATATTTTTATTTTACCATTCAGTTTTGTTACTTATTTAAAAACTGAGTTACGAAAGACAGAATATGCAATAATTAATCGTATATTTTTATTAAATACTTCCTCTTAAGACCTACGTGTTCATGTCATGTTACACTTTAAAAAATGCGCATTAATATTATGTACCGGTGTGAAGTTAGCAGCCAAAGTTAGCAGCCGCCGATAACCCAGCCAAATTAAGGAGTCAACATTTTATATCAAATAAATCGTCTTAAAAAGCCAGTGAAATGGCACGTGTGACACTTGTATTTACTATACTTACTTATAGCAAACATGATAAATTATTAAATAAGCACTAAGCGCATTAATCATGGTCGGCCGCTCCGGCCGCTAACTTTGTGGTTCAGCGGCTAAATTCGATATTTGATGCTTATTTTATTTTCACATAATAAATTATGCAAAAATGCACATAAACATAGATACATCTGCTGTTCATTCTACACACAGGTACTTGGCATAGCTATATCATGTAAATAAATACGATTACATTATAGTAATCTAATCCCAACAAGGCCTAGTTTCCCCTCTGGGTTGAAAGGTCAGATGGCAGTCGCTTTCGCAAAAACTAGTGCCTAGGATTAGGTTGCCAAGCGGACCCCAGGTTCAATAGAGCAAAAAGCTTTGACAAACGCTAGGAGGAAGAAGAGACTTATAGTAAGTATAACCTAGTAGGCGAAGCGTGGTAAGAATGCAGTTATCAAGGATTTACAACTCGAAGGACGGCAAGCAAGGGATATTTCACCACAGAAGCAGTAAGCTAGTAGTAAAAGCTAAAAACGTGTGCATATGTGATACTCAATCGTAAAGAGAAGTGAAATTACCTGCTGACAAAATAAAAAGTGAAAAAGTCATTCTATCTGTAATATTGCCAAGAAAAACAACCAGACAGAGGTTTCTGAAACCTGATTCAAACAGTTTGATACTCAAACTGAATGGCTGCTAAGAGCTACAAGTGATACTCAACTGAAAAATTAATGCAAAGGGGAGACCAAGGCAAAATGTACCCAAAATATTCTGAAAAATTTCAGTTTTGACTGATTCTTCCCATGACGGACGGCAAGCAAGGGATTTTCGACCTAAGTGGCAGTTAGCTAGTGATATTACCTAACAATTTTGATAGATCGCAAGTTGATACCCGATCGATAAGACTGGTCAAATATTTAAAAACTTAAACAATAGGATATTCTTAGTCAAATGGCTGCTGAGCGATACAAGTTAAAAAACGGCCAGCAAGAGATGATTGAAACCTGATACATAAAGCTAAATAGCTAAGCTAAATTAATGCTATTAGCTTCAAGTGATACTGGACCATTAACTGGGTAAAAAGGGGAGATCAAGGCAAAATGTACCCAAAATATTCTAAAAAAATTTCAGTTTTGACTGATTCTTCCCATGACGGACGGCAAGCAAGGGATTTTCGACCTAAGTGGCAGTTAGCAAGTGATATTACCTAACAAATTTGATAGATCGCAAGTTGATACCCGATCGATAAGACTGGTCAAATATTTAAAAACTTAAAAAATAGGATATTCATAGTCAAATGGCTGCTGAGCGATACAAGTTAAAAAACGGCCAGCAAGAGATGTTTGAAACCTGATACATAAAGCTAGATAGCTAATCTAAATTAATGCTATTAGCTTCAAGTGATACTCGAACATTAACTGAGTAAAAAGGGGAGATCAAGGCAAAATGTACCCAAAATATTCTGAAAAATTTCAGTTTTGACTGATTCTTCCCATGACGGACGGCAAGCAAGGGATTTTCGAACTAAGTGGCAGTTAGCTCGTGATATTACCTAACAATTTTGATAGATCGCAAGTTGATACCCGATCGATAAGACTGGTCAAATATTTAAAAACTTATAAAATAGGATATTCATAGTCAAATGGCTGCTGAACGATACAAGTTAAAAAATGACCAGCAAGAGATGTTTGAAACGTGATACATAAAGCTAGATAGCTAATCTAAATTAATGCTATTAGCTTCAAGTGATACTCGAACATTAACTGAGTAAAAAAAGGAGATCAAGGCAAAATGTACCCAAAATATTGTGAAAAATTTCAGTTTTGACTGATTCTTCCCATGACGGACGGCAAGCAAGAGATATTCGACCTAAGTGGCAGTTAGCTAGTGATATTACCTAACATTTTTGATAGATCGCAAGTTGATACCCGATCGATAAGACTGGTCAAATATTTAAAAACTTAAACAATAGGATATTCTTAGTCAAATGGCTGCTGAGCGATACAAGTTAAAAAACGGCCAGCAAGAGATGATTGAAACCTGATACATAAAGCAAGATAGCTAAGCTAAATTAATGCTATTAGCTTCAAGTGATACTGGACCATTAACTGGGTAAAAAGGGGAGATCAAGGCAAAATGTACCCAAAATATTCTAAAAAATTTCAGTTTTGACTGATTATTCCCATGACGGACGGCAAGCAAGGGATTTTCGACGTAAGTGGCAGTTAGCTAGTGATATTACCTAACAATTTTGATAGATCGCAAGTTGATACCCGATCGATAAGACTGGTCAAATATTTAAAAACTTAAAAAATAGGATATTCATAGTCAAATGGCTGCTGAGCGATACAAGTTAAAAAACGGCCAGCAAGAGATGTTTGAAATGTGATACATAAAGCTAGATAGCTAATCTAAATTAATGCTATTAGCTTCAAGTGATACTCGAACATTAACTGAGTAAAAAAAGGAGATCAAGGCAAAATGTACCCAAAATATTGTGAAAAATTTCAGTTTTGACTGATTCTTCCCATGACGGACGGCAAGCAAGAGATTTTCGACCTACGTGGCAGTTAGCTAGTGATATTACCTAACAAATTTGATAGATCGCAAGTTGATACCCGATCGATAAGACTGGTCAAATATTTAAAAACTTAAAAAATAGGATATTCATAGTCAAATGGCTGCTGAGCGATACAAGTTAAAAAACGGCCAGCAAGAGATGTTTGAAACCTGATACATAAAGCTAGATAGCTAATCTAAATTAATGCTATTAGCTTCAAGTGATACTCGAACATTAACTGAGTAAAAAAAGGAGATCAAGGCAAAATGTACCCAAAATATTGTGAAAATTTTCAGTTTTGACTGATTCTTCCCATGACGGACGGCAAGCAAGAGATATTCGACCTAAGTGGCAGTTAGCTAGTGATATTACCTAACAATTTTGATAGATCGCAAGTTGATACCCGATCGATAAGACTGGTCAAATATTTAAAAACTTAAACAATAGGATATTCTTAGTCAAATGGCTGCTGAGCGATACAAGTTAAAAAACGGCCAGCAAGAGACGATTGAAACCTGATACATAAAGCTAGATAGCTAAGCTAAATTAATGCTATTAGCTTTAAGTGATACTGGACCATTAACTGGGTAAAAAGGGGAGATCAAGGCAAAATGTACCCAAAATATTCTAAAAAATTTCAGTTTTAACTGATTATTCCCATGACGGACGGCAAGCAAGGGATTTTCGACCTAAGTCGCAGTTAGCTAGTGATATTACCTAACAATTTTGATAGATCGTAAGTTGATACCCGATCGATAAGACTGGTCAAATATTTAAAAACTTAAAAAATAGGATATTCATAGTCAAATGGCTGCTGAGCGATACAAGTTAAAAAACGGCCAGCAAGAGATGTTTGAAACGTGATACATAAAGCTAGATAGCTAATCTAAATTAATGCTATTAGCTTCAAGTGATACTCGAACATTAACTGAGTAAAAAAAGGAGATCAAGGCAAACTATACCCAAAATATTGTGAAAAATTTCAGTTTTGACTGATTCTTCCCATGACGGACGGCAAGCAAGAGATTTTCGACCTAAGTGGCAGTTAGCTAGTGATATAACCTAACAATTTTGATAGATCGCAAGTTGATACCCGATCGATAAGACTGGTCAAATATTTAAAAACTTAAAAAATAGGATATTCATAGTCAAATGGTTGCTGAGCGCTACAAGTTATAAAACGGCCAGCAAGAGATGTTTGAAACCTGACACATAA
This sequence comes from Pammene aurita, assembly GCA_947086415.1. NCBI lineage: Eukaryota > Metazoa > Arthropoda > Insecta > Lepidoptera > Tortricidae > Pammene > Pammene aurita. Next base: position 23,163,509 of record OX352297.1, read on the forward strand.
AGCTTGATAGTTAAGCTAAATTAATCCTATTCGCTTCAAGTGATACTCGAACATTAACTGAGTAAAAAGGGGAGATCAAGGCAAAATGTACCCAAAATATTCTGAAAATTTTCAGTTTTGACTGATTCTTCCCATGACGGACGGCAAGCAAGGGATTTTCGAACTAAGTGGCAGTTAGCTCGTGATATTACCTAACAATTTTGATAGATCGCAAGTTGATACCCGATAGATAAGACTGGTCAAATATTGAAAAACCAAATAAATAAGATATACATAGTCAAAGAGTTGCTGAGCGATACAAGTTATAAAACGGCCAGCAAGAGATGTTTGAAACCTGATTCATAAAGCTTGATAGTCAAGGTACATTAATGCTATTAGCGTCAAGTGATAATCAACCATTAAATGGGTACAAAGGGGAGATCAAGGCAAAATGTACCCAAAATATTCTGAAAAATTTCAGTTTTGACTGATTCTACCCATGACGGACGGCAAACAAGAGATTTTCGACCTAAGTGGCAGTTAGCTAGTGATATTACCTAACAATTTTGATAGATCGCAAGTTGATACCCGATCGATAAGACTGGTCAAATATTTAAAAACTTAAACAATAGGATATTCTTAGTCAAATGGCTGCTGAGCGATACAAGTTAAAAAACGGCCAGCAAGAGACGATTGAAACCTGATACATAAAGCTAGATAGCTAAGCTAAATTAATGCTATTAGCTTTAAGTGATACTCGACCATTAACTGGGTAAAAAGGGGTGATCAAGGCAAAATGTACCCAAAATATTCTGAAAATTTTCAGTTTTGACTGATTCTTCCCATGACGGACGGCAAGCAAGGGATTTTCGAACTAAGTGGCAGTTAGCTCGTGATATTACGTAACAATTTTGATAGATCGCAAGTTGATACCCGATCGATAAGACTGGTCAAATATTAAAAAACTTATAAAATAGGATATTCATACTCAAATGGCTGCTGAGCGATACAAGTTAAAAAACGGCCAGCAAGAGATGTTTGAAACGTGATACATAAAGCTAGATAGCTAATCTAAATTAATACTATTAGCTTTAAGTGATACTCGAACATTAACTGAGTAAAAAAAGGAGATCAAGGCAAAATGTACCCAAAATATTGTGAAAAATTTCAGTTTTGACTGATTCTTCCCATGACGGACGGCAAGCAAGGGATTTTTGACCTAAGTGGCAGTTAGCTAGTGATATTACCTAACAATTTTGATAGATCGCAAGTTGATACCCGATCGATAAGACTGGTCAAATATTTAAAAACTTAAACAATAGGATATTCTTAGTCAAATGGCTGCTGAGCGATACAAGTTAAAAAACGGCCAGCAAGAGAAGATTGAAACCTGATACATAAAGCTAGATAGCTAAGCTAAATTAATATTATTAGCTTCAAGTGATACTCGACCATTAACTGAGTAAAAAAAGGAGATCAAGGCAAAATGTACCCAAAATATTCTGAAAAATTTCAGTTTTGACTGATTCTTCCCATGACGGACGGCAAGCAAGGGATTTTCGACCTAAGTGGCAGTTAGCTAGTGATATTACCTAACAAATTTGATAGATCGCAAGTTGATACCCGATCGATAAGACTGGTCAAATATTTAAAAACTTAAAAAATAGGATATTCATAGTCAAATGGCTGCTGAGCGATACAAGTTAAAAAACGGCCAGCAAGAGATGTTTGAAACCTGATACATAAAGCTAGATAGCTAATCTAAATTAGTGCTATTAGCTTCAAGTGATACTCGAACATTAACTGAGTAAAAAGGGGAGATGAAGGCAAAATGTACCCAAAATATTCTGAAAATTTTCAGTTTTGACTGATTCTTCCCATGACGGACGGCAAGCAAGGGATTTTCGAACTAAGTGGCAGTTAGCTCGTGATATTACCTAACAATTTTGATAGATCGCAAGTTGATACCCGATCGATAAGACTGGTCAAATATTAAAAAACTTATAAAATAGGATATTCATAGTCAAATGGCCGCTGAGCGATACAAGTTAAAAAACGGCCAGCAAGAGATGTTTGAAACGTGATGCATAAAGCTAGATAGCTAATCTAAATTAATGCTATTAGCTTCAAGTGATACTCGAACATTAACTGAGTAAAAAAAGGAGATCAAGGCAAAATGTACCCAAAATATTCTGAAAATTTTCAGTTTTGACTGATTCTTCCCATGACGGACGGCAAGCAAGAGATATTCGACCTAAGTGGCAGTTAGCTAGTGATATTACCTAACAATTTTGATAGATCGCAAGTTGATACCCGATCGATAAGACTGGTCAAATATTTAAAAACTTAAACAATAGGATATTCTTAGTCAAATGGCTGCTGAGCGATACAAGTTAAAAAACGGCCAGCAAGAGATGATTGAAACCTGATACATAAAGCTAAATAGCTAAGCTAAATTAATGCTATTAGCTTCAAGTGATACTGGACCATTAACTGGGTAAAAAGGGGAGATCAAGGCAAAATGTACCCAAAATATTCTAAAAAATTTCAGTTTTAACTGATTATTCCCATGACGGACGGCTAGCAAGGGATTTTCGACCTAAGTCGCAGCTAGCTAGTGATATTACCTAACAATTTTGATAGATCGCAAGTTGATACCCGATCGATAAGACTGGTCAAATATTTAAAAACTTAAAAAATAGGATATTCATAGTCAAATGGCTGCTGAGCGATACAAGTTAAAAAACGGCCAGCAAGAGATATTTGAAACGTGATACATAAAGCTAGATAGCTAATCTAAATTAATGCTATTAGCTTCAAGTGATACTCGAACATTAACTGAGTAAAAAAAGGAGATCAAGGCAAACTGTACCCAAACTATTGTGAAAAATTTCAGTTTTGACTGATTCTTCCCATGACGGACGGCAAGCAAGAGATTTTCGACCTAAGTGGCAGTTAGCTAGTGATATTACCTAACAATTTTGATAGATCGCAAGTTGATACCCGATCGATAAGACTGGTCAAATATTTAAAAACAAAAAAAATAGGATATTCATAGTCAAATGGTTGCTGAGCGCTACAAGTTATAAAACGGCCAGCAAGAGATGTTTTAAACCTGACACATAAAGGTTGATAGTTAAGCTAAATTAATCCTATTCGCTTCAAGTGATACTCGAACATTAACTGAGTAAAAAGGGGAGATCAAGGCAAAATGTACCCAAAATATTCTGAAAATTTTCAGTTTTGACTGATTCTTCCCATGACGGACGGCATGCAAGGGATTTTCGAACTAAGTGGCAGTTAGCTCGTGATATTACCTAACAATTTTGATAGATCGCAAGTTGATACCCGATCGATAAGACTGGTCAAATATTAAAAAACTTATAAAATAGGATATTCATAGTCAAATGGCTGCTGAGCGATACAAGTTAAAAAACGGCCAGCAAGAGATGTTTGAAACGTGATACATAAAGCTAGATAGCTAATCTAAATTAATGCTATTAGCTTCAAGTGATACTCGAGCATTAACTGAGTAAAAAAAGGAGATCAAGGCAAAATGTACCCAAAATATTCTGAAAAATTTCAGTATTGACTGATTCTACCCATGACGGACGGCAAACAAGAGATTTTCGACCTAAGTGGCAGTTAGCTAGTGATATTACCTAACAATTTTGATAGATCGCAAGTTGATACCCGATCGATAAGACTGGTCAAATATTTAAAAACTTAAACAATAGGATATTCTTAGTCAAATGGCTGCTGAGCGATACAAGTTAAAAAACGGCCAGCAAGAGACGATTGAAACCTGATACATAAAGCTAGATAGCTAAGCTAAATTAATGCTATTAGCTTTAAGTGATACTCGACCATTAACTGGGTAAAAAGGGGAGATCAAGGCAAAATGTACCCAAAATATTCTAAAAATTTTCAGTTTTGACTGATTATTCCCATGACGGACGGCAAGCAAGGGATTTTTGACCTAAGTGGCAGTTAGCTAGTGATATTACCTAACAATTTTGATAGATCGCAAGTTGATACCCGATCGATAAGACTGGTCAAATATTTAAAAACTTAAAAAATAGGATATTCTTAGTCAAATGGCTGCTTAGCGATACAAGTTAAAAAACGGCCAGCAAGAGATGTTTGAAACCTGATACATAAAGCTAGATAGCTAAGCTAAATTAATGCTATTAGTTTCAAGTGATACTCGACCATTAACTGAGTAAAAAGGGGAGATCAAGGCAAAATGTACCTAAAATATTCTGAAAAATTTCAGTTTTGACTGATTTTTCCCATGACGGACGGCAAGCAAGGGATTTTCGACCTAAGTGGCAGTTAGCTAGTGATATTACCTAACAATTTTGATAGATAGCAAGTTGATACCCGATCGATAAGACTGGTCAAATATTTAAAAACTTAAAAAATAGGATATTCAAAGTCAAATGGCTGCTGAGCGATACAAGTTATAAAACGGCCAGCAAGAGATGTTTGAAACCTTATACATAAAGCTTGATAGTTAAGCTAAATTAATCTTATTAGCTTCAAGTGATACTCGAACACTAACTGAGTAAAAAAAGGAGATCAAGGCAAAATGTACCCAAAATATTCTGAAAAATTTCAGTTTTGACTGATTCTTCCCATGACGGACGGCAAGCAAGGGATTTTTGTCCTAAGTGGCAGTTAGCTAGTGATATTACCTAACAATTTTGATAGATCGCAAGTTGATACCCGATCGATAAGACTGGTCAAATATTTAAAAACTTAAACAATAGGATATTCTTAGTCAAATGGCTGCTGAGCGATACAAGTTAAAAAACGGCCAGCAAGAGAAGATTGAAACCTGATACATAAAGCTAGATAGCTAAGCTAAATTAATGCTATTAGCTTTAAGTGATACTCGACCATTAACTGGGTAAAAAGGGGTGATCAAGGCAAAATATACCCAAAATATTCTGAAAATTTTCAGTTTTGACTGATTCTTCCCATGACGGACGGCAAGCAAGGGATTTTCGAACTAAGTGGCAGTTAGCTCGTGATATTACGTAACAATTTTGATAGATCGCAAGTTGATACCCGATCGATAAGACTGGTCAAATATTAAAAAACTTATAAAATAGGATATTCATAGTCAAATGGCCGCTGAGCGATACAAGTTAAAAAACGGCCAGCAAGAGATGTTTGAAACGTGATGCATAAAGCAAGATAGCTAATCTAAATTAATGCTATTAGCTTCAAGTGATACTCGAACATTAACTGAGTAAAAAAAGGAGATCAAGGCAAAATGTACCCAAAATATTCTGAAAATTTTCAGTTTTGACTGATTCTTCCCATGACGGACGGCAAGCAAGAGATATTCGACCTAAGTGGCAGTTAGCTAGTGATATTACCTAACAATTTTGATAGATCGCAAGTTGATACCCGATCGATAAGACTGGTCAAATATTTAAAAACTTAAACAATAGGATATTCTTAGTCAAATGGCTGCTGAGCGATACAAGTTAAAAAACGGCCAGCAAGAGATGATTGAAACCTGATACATAAAGTTAAATAGCTAAGCTAAATTAATGCTATTAGCTTCAAGTGATACTGGACCATTAACTGGGTAAAAAGGGGAGATCAAGGCAAAATGTACCCAAAATATTCTAAAAAATTTCAGTTTTAACTGATTATTCCCATGACGGACGGCAAGCAAGGGATTTTCGACCTAAGTCGCAGTTAGCTAGTGATATTACCTAACAATTTTGATAGATCGCAAGTTGATACCCGATCGATAAGACTGGTCAAATATTTAAAAACTTAAAAAATAGGATATTCATAGTCAAATGGCTGCTGAGCGATACAAGTTAAAAAACGGCCAGCAAGAGATATTTGAAACGTGATACATAAAGCTAGATAGCTAATCTAAATTAATGCTATTAGCTTCAAGTGATACTCGAACATTAACTGAGTAAAAAAAGGAGATCAAGGCAAACTGTACCCAAACTATTGTGAAAAATTTCAGTTTTGACTGATTCTTCCCATGACGGACGGCAAGCAAGAGATTTTCGACCTAAGTGGCAGTTAGCTAGTGATATTACCTAACAATTTTGATAGATCGCAAGTTGATACCCGATCGATAAGACTGGTCAAATATTTAAAAACAAAAAAAATAGGATATTCATAGTCAAATGGTTGCTGAGCGCTACAAGTTATAAAACGGCCAGCAAGAGATGTTTTAAACCTGACACATAAAGGTTGATAGTTAAGCTAAATTAATCCTATTCGCTTCAAGTGATACTCGAACATTAACTGAGTAAAAAGGGGAGATCAAGGCAAAATGTACCCAAAATATTCTGAAAATTTTCAGTTTTGACTGATTCTTCCCATGACGGACGGCATGCAAGGGATTTTCGAACTAAGTGGCAGTTAGCTCGTGATATTACCTAACAATTTTGATAGATCGCAAGTTGATACCCGATCGATAAGACTGGTCAAATATTAAAAAACTTATAAAATAGGATATTCATAGTCAAATGGCTGCTGAGCGATACAAGTAAAAAAACGGCCAGCAAGAGATGTTTGAAACGTGATACATAAAGCTAGATAGCTAATCTAAATTAATGCTATTAGCTTCAAGTGATACTCGAGCATTAACTGAGTAAAAAAAGGAGATCAAGGCAAAATGTACCCAAAATATTCTGAAAAATTTCAGTTTTGACTGATTCTACCCATGACGGACGGCAAACAAGAGATTTTCGACCTAAGTGGCAGTTAGCTAGTGATATTACCTAACAATTTTGATAGATCGCAAGTTGATACCCGATCGATAAGACTGGTCAAATATTTAAAAACTTAAACAATAGGATATTCTTAGTCAAATGGCTGCTGAGCGATACAAGTTAAAAAACGGCCAGCAAGAGACGATTGAAACCTGATACATAAAGCTAGATAGCTAAGCTAAATTAATGCTATTAGCTTTAAGTGATACTCGACCATTAACTGGGTAAAAAGGGGAGATCAAGGCAAAATGTACCCAAAATATTCTAAAAAATTTCAGTTTTAACTGATTATTCCCATGACGGACGGCAAGCAAGGGATTTTCGACCTAAGTATCAGTTAGCTAGTGATATTACCTAACAATTTTGATAGATCGCAAGTTGATACCCGATCGATAAGACTGGTCAAATATTTAAAAACTTATAAAATAGGATATTCATAGTCAAATGGCCGCTGAGCGATACAAGTTAAAAAACGGCCAGCAAGAGATGTTTGAAACGTGATGCATAAAGCTAGATAGCTAATCTAAATTAATGCTATTAGCTTCAAGTGATACTCGAACATTAACTGAGTAAAAAAAGGAGATCAAGGCAAAATGTACCCAAAATATTGTGAAAAATTTCAGTTTTGACTGATTCTTCCCATGACGGACGGCAAGCAAGAGATATTCGACCTAAGTGGCAGTTAGCTAGTGATATTACCTAACAATTTTGATAGATCGCAAGTTGATACCCGATCGATAAGACTGGTCAAATATTTAAAAACTTAAACAATAGGATATTCTTAGTCAAATGGCTGCTGAGCGATACAAGTTAAAAAACGGCCAGCAAGAGATGATTGAAACCTGATACATAAAGAAAGATAGCTAAGCTAAATTAATGCTATTAGCTTCAAGTGATACTGGACCATTAACTGGGTAAAAAGGGGAGATCAAGGCAAAATGTACCCAAAATATTCTAAAAAATTTCAGTTTTGACTGATTATTCCCATGACGGACGGCAAGCAAGGGATTTTCGACGTAAGTGGCAGTTAGCTAGTGATATTACCTAACAATTTTGATAGATCGCAAGTTGATACCCGATCGATAAGACTGGTCAAATATTTAAAAACTTAAAAAATAGGATATTCATAGTCAAATGGCTGCTGAGCGATACAAGTTAAAAAACGGCCAGCAAGAGATGTTTGAAATGTGATACATAAAGCTAGATAGCTAATCTAAATTAATGCTATTAGCTTCAAGTGATACTCGAACATTAACTGAGTAAAAAAAGGAGATCAAGGCAAAATGTACCCAAAATATTGTGAAAAATTTCAGTTTTGACTGATTCTTCCCATGACGGACGGCAAGCAAGAGATTTTCGACCTACGTGGCAGTTAGCTAGTGATATTACCTAACAAATTTGATAGATCGCAAGTTGATACCCGATCGATAAGACTGGTCAAATATTTAAAAACTTAAAAAATAGGATATTCATAGTCAAATGGCTGCTGAGCGATACAAGTTAAAAAACGGCCAGCAAGAGATGTTTGAAACCTGATACATAAAGCTAGATAGCTAATCTAAATTAATGCTATTAGCTTCAAGTGATAGTCGAACATTAACTGAGTAAAAAAAGGAGATCAAGGGAAAATGTACCCAAAATATTGTGAAAATTTTCAGTTTTGACTGATTCTTCCCATGACGGACGGCAAGCAAGAGATATTCGACCTAAGTGGCAGTTAGCTAGTGATATTACCTAACAATTTTGATAGATCGCAAGTTGATACCCGATCGATAAGACTGGTCAAATATTTAAAAACTTAAACAATAGGATATTCTTAGTCAAATGGCTGCTGAGCGATACAAGTTAAAAAACGGCCAGCAAGAGACGATTGAAACCTGATACATAAAGCTAGATAGCTAAGCTAAATTAATGCTATTAGCTTTAAGTGATACTGGACCATTAACTGGGTAAAAAGGGGAGATCAAGGCAAAATGTACCCAAAATATTCTAAAAAATTTCAGTTTTAACTGATTATTCCCATGACGGACGGCAAGCAAGGGATTTTCGACCTAAGTCGCAGTTAGCTAGTGATATTACCTAACAATTTTGATAGATCGTAAGTTGATACCCGATCGATAAGACTGGTCAAATATTTAAAAACTTAAAAAATAGGATATTCATAGTCAAATGGCTGCTGAGCGATACAAGTTAAAAAACGGCCAGCAAGAGATGTTTGAAACGTGATACATAAAGCTAGATAGCTAATCTAAATTAATGCTATTAGCTTCAAGTGATACTCGAACATTAACTGAGTAAAAAAAGGAGATCAAGGCAAACTATACCCAAAATATTGTGAAAAATTTCACTTTTGACTGATTCTTCCCATGACGGACGGCAAGCAAGAGATTTTCGACCTAAGTGGCAGTTAGCTAGTGATATTACCTAACAATTTTGATAGATCGCAAGTTGATACCCGATCGATAAGACTGGTCAAATATTTAAAAACTTAAAAAATAGGATATTCATAGTCAAATGGTTGCTGAGCGCTACAAGTTATAAAACGGCCAGCAAGAGATGTTTGAAACCTGACACATAAAGCTTGATAGTTAAGCTAAATTAATCCTATTCGCTTCAAGTGATACTCGAACATTAACTGAGTAAAAAGGGGAGATCAAGGCAAAATGTACCCAAAATATTCTGAAAATTTTCAGTTTTGACTGATTCTTCCCATGACGGACGGCAAGCAAGGGATTTTCGAACTAAGTGGCAGTTAGCTCGTGATATTACCTAACAATTTTGATAGATCGCAAGTTGATACCCGATAGATAAGACTGGTCAAATATTGAAAAACCAAATAAATAAGATATACATAGTCAAAGAGCTGCTGAGCGATACAAGTTATAAAACGGCCAGCAAGAGATGTTTGAAACCTGATACATAAAGCTTGATAGTCAAGGTACATTAATGCTATTAGCGTCAAGTGATAATCAACCATTAAATGGGTACAAAGGGGAGATCAAGGCAAAATGTACCCAAAATATTCTGAAAAATTTCAGTTTTGACTGATTCTACCCATGACGGACGGCAAACAAGAGATTTTCGACCTAAGTGGCAGTTAGCTAGTGATATTACCTAACAATTTTGATAGATCGCAAGTTGATACCCGATCGATAAGACTGGTCAAATATTTAAAAACTTAAACAATAGGATATTCTTAGTCAAATGGCTGCTGAGCGATACAAGTTAAAAAACGGCCAGCAAGAGACGATTGAAACCTGATACATAAAGCTAGATAGCTAAGCTAAATTAATGCTATTAGCTTTAAGTGATACTCGACCATTAACTGGGTAAAAAGGGGTGATCAAGGCAAAATGTACCCAAAATATTCTGAAAATTTTCAGTTTTGACTGATTCTTCCCATGACGGACGGCAAGCAAGGGATTTTCGAACTAAGTGGCAGTTAGCTCGTGATATTACGTAACAATTTTGATAGATCGCAAGTTGATACCCGATCGATAAGACTGGTCAAATATTAAAAAACTTATAAAATAGGATATTCATACTCAAATGGCTGCTGAGCGATACAAGTTAAAAAACAGCCAGCAAGAGATGTTTGAAACGTGATACATAAAGCTAGATAGCTAATCTAAATTAATACTATTAGCTTTAAGTGATACTCGAACATTAACTGAGTAAAAAAAGGAGATCAAGGCAAAATGTACCCAAAATATTGTGAAAAATTTCAGTTTTGACTGATTCTTCCCATGACGGACGGCAAGCAAGGGATTTTTGACCTAAGTGGCAGTTAGCTAGTGATATTACCTAACAATTTTGATAGATCGCAAGTTGATACCCGATCGATAAGACTGGTCAAATATTTAAAAACTTAAACAATAGGATATTCTTAGTCAAATGGCTGCTGAGCGATACAAGTTAAAAAACGGCCAGCAAGAGAAGATTGAAACCTGATACATAAAGCTAGATAGCTAAGCTAAATTAATATTATTAGCTTCAAGTGATACTCGACCATTAACTGAGTAAAAAAAGGAGATCAAGGCAAAATGTACCCAAAATATTCTGAAAAATTTCAGTTTTGACTGATTCTTCCCATGACGGACGGCAAGCAAGGGATTTTCGACCTAAGTGGCAGTTAGCTAGTGATATTACCTAACAAATTTGATAGATCGCAAGTTGATACCCGATCGATAAGACTGGTCAAATATTTAAAAACTTAAAAAATAGGATATTCATAGTCAAATGGCTGCTGAGCGATACAAGTTAAAAAACGGCCAGCAAGAGATGTTTGAAACCTGATACATAAAGCTAGATAGCTAATCTAAATTAGTGCTATTAGCTTCAAGTGATACTCGAACATTAACTGAGTAAAAAGGGGAGATGAAGGCAAAATGCACCCAAAATATTCTGAAAATTTTCAGTTTTGACTGATTCTTCCCATGACGGACGGCAAGCAAGGGATTTTCGAACTAAGTGGCAGTTAGCTCGTGATATTACCTAACAATTTTGATAGATCGCAAGTTGATACCCGATCGATAAGACTGGTCAAATATTAAAAAACTTATAAAATAGGATATTCATAGTCAAATGGCCGCTGAGCGATACAAGTTAAAAAACGGCCAGCAAGAGATGTTTGAAACGTGATGCATAAAGCTAGATAGCTAATCTAAATTAATGCTATTAGCTTCAAGTGATACTCGAACATTAACTGAGTAAAAAAAGGAGATCAAGGCAAAATGTACCCAAAATATTCTGAAAATTTTCAGTTTTGACTGATTCTTCCCATGACGGACGGCAAGCAAGAGATATTCGACCTAAGTGGCAGTTAGCTAGTGATATAACCTAACAATTTTGATAGATCGCAAGTTGATACCCGATCGATAAGACTGGTCAAATATTTAAAAACTTAAACAATAGGATATTCTTAGTCAAATGGCTGCTGAGCGATACAAGTTAAAAAACGGCCAGCAAGAGATGATTGAAACCTGATACATAAAGCTAAATAGCTAAGCTAAATTAATGCTATTAGCTTCAAGTGATACTGGACCATTAACTGGGTAAAAAGGGGAGATCAAGGCAAAATGTACCCAAAATATTCTAAAAAATTTCAGTTTTAACTGATTATTCCCATGACGGACGGCAAGCAAGGGATTTTCGACCTAAGTCGCAGTTAGCTAGTGATATTACCTAACAATTTTGATAGATCGCAAGTTGATACCCGATCGATAAGACTGGTCAAATATTTAAAAACTTAAAAAATAGGATATTCATAGTCAAATGGCTGCTGAGCGATACAAGTTAAAAAACGGCCAGCAAGAGATATTTGAAACGTGATACATAAAGCTAGATAGCTAATCTAAATTAATGCTATTAGCTTCAAGTGATACTCGAACATTAACTGAGTAAAAAAAGGAGATCAAGGCAAACTGTACCCAAACTATTGTGAAAAATTTCAGTTTTGACTGATTCTTCCCATGACGGACGGCAAGCAAGAGATTTTCGACCTAAGTGGCAGTTAGCTAGTGATATTACCTAACAATTTTGATAGATCGCAAGTTGATACCCGATCGATAAGACTGGTCAAATATTTAAAAACAAAAAAAATAGGATATTCATAGTCAAATGGTTGCTGAGCGATACAAGTTATAAAACGGCCAGCAAGAGATGTTTTAAACCTGACACATAAAGGTTGATAGTTAAGCTAAATTAATCCTATTCGCTTCAAGTGATACTCGAACATTAACTGAGTAAAAAGGGGAGATCAAGGCAAAATGTACCCAAAATATTCTGAAAATTTTCAGTTTTGACTGATTCTTCCCATGACGGACGGCATGCAAGGGATTTTCGAACTAAGTGGCAGTTAGCTCGTGATATTACCTAACAATTTTGATAGATCGCAAGTTGATACCCGATCGATAAGACTGGTCAAATATTAAAAAACTTATAAAATAGGATATTCATAGTCAAATGGCTGCTGAGCGATACAAGTAAAAAAACGGCCAGCAAGAGATGTTTGAAACGTGATACATAAAGCTAGATAGCTAATCTAAATTAATGCTATTAGCTTCAAGTGATACTCGAGCATTAACTGAGTAAAAAAAGGAGATCAAGGCAAAATGTACCCAAAATATTCTGAAAAATTTCAGTTTTGACTGATTCTACCCATGACGGACGGCAAACAAGAGATTTTCGACCTAAGTGGCAGTTAGCTAGTGATATTACCTAACAATTTTGATAGATCGCAAGTTGATACCCGATCGATAAGACTGGTCAAATATTTAAAAACTTAAACAATAGGATATTCTTAGTCAAATGGCTGCTGAGCGATACAAGTTAAAAAACGGCCAGCAAAAGACGATTGAAACCTGATACATAAAGCTAGATAGCTAAGCTAAATTAATGCTATTAGCTTTAAGTGATACTCGACCATTAACTGGGTAAAAAGGGGAGATCAAGGCAAAATGTACCCAAAATATTCTAAAAAATTTCAGTTTTAACTGATTATTCCCATGACGGACGGCAAGCAAGGGATTTTCGACCTAAGTATCAGTTAGCTAGTGATATTACCTAACAATTTTGATAGATCGCAAGTTGATACCCGATCGATAAGACTGGTCAAATATTTAAAAACTTATAAAATAGGATATTCATAGTCAAATGGCCGCTGAGCGATACAAGTTAAAAAACGGCCAGCAAGAGATGTTTGAAACGTGATGCATAAAGCTAGATAGCTAATCTAAATTAATGCTATTAGCTTCAAGTGATACTCGAACATTAACTGAGTAAAAAAAGGAGATCAAGGCAAAATGTACCCAAAATATTGTGAAAAATTTCAGTTTTGACTGATTCTTCCCATGACGGACGGCAAGCAAGAGATATTCGACCTAAGTGGCAGTTAGCTAGTGATATTACCTAACAATTTTGATAGATCGCAAGTTGATACCCGATCGATAAGACTGGTCAAATATTTAAAAACTTAAACAATAGGATATTCTTAGTCAAATGGCTGCTGAGCGATACAAGTTAAAAAACGGCCAGCAAGAGATGATTGAAACCTGATACATAAAGAAAGATAGCTAAGCTAAATTAATGCTATTAGCTTCAAGTGATACTGGACCATTAACTGGGTAAAAAGGGGAGATCAAGGCAAAATGTACCCAAAATATTCTAAAAAATTTCAGTTTTGACTGATTATTCCCATGACGGACGGCAAGCAAGGGATTTTCGACGTAAGTGGCAGTTAGCTAGTGATATTACCTAACAATTTTGATAGATCGCAAGTTGATACCCGATCGATAAGACTGGTCAAATATTTAAAAACTTAAAAAATAGGATATTCATAGTCAAATGGCTGCTGAGCGATACAAGTTAAAAAACGGCCAGCAAGAGATGTTTGAAATGTGATACATAAAGCTAGATAGCTAATCTAAATTAATGCTATTAGCTTCAAGTGATACTCGAACATTAACTGAGTAAAAAAAGGAGATCAAGGCAAAATGTACCCAAAATATTGTGAAAAATTTCAGTTTTGACTGATTCTTCCCATGACGGACGGCAAGCAAGAGATTTTCGACCTACGTGGCAGTTAGCTAGTGATATTACCTAACAAATTTGATAGATCGCAAGTTGATACCCGATCGATAAGACTGGTCAAATATTTAAAAACTTAAAAAATAGGATATTCATAGTCAAATGGCTGCTGAGCGATACAAGTTAAAAAACGGCCAGCAAGAGATGTTTGAAACCTGATACATAAAGCTAGATAGCTAATCTAAATTAATGCTATTAGCTTCAAGTGATAGTCGAACATTAACTGAGTAAAAAAAGGAGATCAAGGGAAAATGTACCCAAAATATTGTGAAAATTTTCAGTTTTGACTGATTCTTCCCATGACGGACGGCAAGCAAGAGATATTCGACCTAAGTGGCAGTTAGCTAGTGATATTACCTAACAATTTTGATAGATCGCAAGTTGATACCCGATCGATAAGACTGGTCAAATATTTAAAAACTTAAACAATAGGATATTCTTAGTCAAATGGCTGCTGAGCGATACAAGTTAAAAAACGGCCAGCAAGAGACGATTGAAACCTGATACATAAAGCTAGATAGCTAAGCTAAATTAATGCTATTAGCTTTAAGTGATACTGGACCATTAACTGGGTAAAAAGGGGAGATCAAGGCAAAATGTACCCAAAATATTCTAAAAAATTTCAGTTTTAACTGATTATTCCCATGACGGACGGCAAGCAAGGGATTTTCGACCTAAGTCGCAGTTAGCTAGTGATATTACCTAACAATTTTGATAGATCGTAAGTTGATACCCGATCGATAAGACTGGTCAAATATTTAAAAACTTAAAAAATAGGATATTCATAGTCAAATGGCTGCTGAGCGATACAAGTTAAAAAACGGCCAGCAAGAGATGTTTGAAACGTGATACATAAAGCTAGATAGCTAATCTAAATTAATGCTATTAGCTTCAAGTGATACTCGAACATTAACTGAGTAAAAAAAGGAGATCAAGGCAAACTATACCCAAAATATTGTGAAAAATTTCACTTTTGACTGATTCTTCCCATGACGGACGGCAAGCAAGAGATTTTCGACCTAAGTGGCAGTTAGCTAGTGATATTACCTAACAATTTTGATAGATCGCAAGTTGATACCCGATCGATAAGACTGGTCAAATATTTAAAAACTTAAAAAATAGGATATTCATAGTCAAATGGTTGCTGAGCGCTACAAGTTATAAAACGGCGAGCAAGAGATGTTTGAAACCTGACACATAAAGCTTGATAGTTAAGCTAAATTAATCCTATTCGCTTCAAGTGATACTCGAACATTAACTGAGTAAAAAGGGGAGATCAAGGCAAAATGTACCCAAAATATTCTGAAAATTTTCAGTTTTGACTGATTCTTCCCATGACGGACGGCAAGCAAGGGATTTTCGAACTAAGTGGCAGTTAGCTCGTGATATTACCTAACAATTTTGATAGATCGCAAGTTGATACCCGATAGATAAGACTGGTCAAATATTGAAAAACCAAATAAATAAGATATACATAGTCAAAGAGCTGCTGAGCGATACAAGTTATAAAACGGCCAGCAAGAGATGTTTGAAACCTGATACATAAAGCTTGATAGTCAAGGTACATTAATGCTATTAGCGTCAAGTGATAATCAACCATTAAATGGGTACAAAGGGGAGATCAAGGCAAAATGTACCCAAAATATTCTGAAAAATTTCAGTTTTGACTGATTCTACCCATGACGGACGGCAAACAAGAGATTTTCGACCTAAGTGGCAGTTAGCTAGTGATATTACCTAACAATTTTGATAGATCGCAAGTTGATACCCGATCGATAAGACTGGTCAAATATTTAAAAACTTAAACAATAGGATATTCTTAGTCAAATGGCTGCTGAGCGATACAAGTTAAAAAACGGCCAGCAAGAGACGATTGAAACCTGATACATAAAGCTAGATAGCTAAGCTAAATTAATGCTATTAGCTTTAAGTGATACTCGACCATTAACTGGGTAAAAAGGGGTGATCAAGGCAAAATGTACCCAAAATATTCTGAAAATTTTCAGTTTTGACTGATTCTTCCCATGACGGACGGCAAGCAAGGGATTTTCGAACTAAGTGGCAGTTAGCTCGTGATATTACGTAACAATTTTGATAGATCGCAAGTTGATACCCGATCGATAAGACTGGTCAAATATTAAAAAACTTATAAAATAGGATATTCATACTCAAATGGCTGCTGAGCGATACAAGTTAAAAAACAGCCAGCAAGAGATGTTTGAAACGTGATACATAAAGCTAGATAGCTAATCTAAATTAATACTATTAGCTTTAAGTGATACTCGAACATTAACTGAGTAAAAAAAGGAGATCAAGGCAAAATGTACCCAAAATATTGTGAAAAATTTCAGTTTTGACTGATTCTTCCCATGACGGACGGCAAGCAAGGGATTTTTGACCTAAGTGGCAGTTAGCTAGTGATATTACCTAACAATTTTGATAGATCGCAAGTTGATACCCGATCGATAAGACTGGTCAAATATTTAAAAACTTAAACAATAGGATATTCTTAGTCAAATGGCTGCTGAGCGATACAAGTTAAAAAACGGCCAGCAAGAGAAGATTGAAACCTGATACATAAAGCTAGATAGCTAAGCTAAATTAATATTATTAGCTTCAAGTGATACTCGACCATTAACTGAGTAAAAAAAGGAGATCAAGGCAAAATGTACCCAAAATATTCTGAAAAATTTCAGTTTTGACTGATTCTTCCCATGACGGACGGCAAGCAAGGGATTTTCGACCTAAGTGGCAGTTAGCTAGTGATATTACCTAACAAATTTGATAGATCGCAAGTTGATACCCGATCGATAAGACTGGTCAAATATTTAAAAACTTAAAAAATAGGATATTCATAGTCAAATGGCTGCTGAGCGATACAAGTTAAAAAACGGCCAGCAAGAGATGTTTGAAACCTGATACATAAAGCTAGATAGCTAATCTAAATTAGTGCTATTAGCTTCAAGTGATACTCGAACATTAACTGAGTAAAAAGGGGAGATGAAGGCAAAATGCACCCAAAATATTCTGAAAATTTTCAGTTTTGACTGATTCTTCCCATGACGGACGGCAAGCAAGGGATTTTCGAACTAAGTGGCAGTTAGCTCGTGATATTACCTAACAATTTTGATAGATCGCAAGTTGATACCCGATCGATAAGACTGGTCAAATATTAAAAAACTTATAAAATAGGATATTCATAGTCAAATGGCCGCTGAGCGATACAAGTTAAAAAACGGCCAGCAAGAGATGTTTGAAACGTGATGCATAAAGCTAGATAGCTAATCTAAATTAATGCTATTAGCTTCAAGTGATACTCGAACATTAACTGAGTAAAAAAAGGAGATCAAGGCAAAATGTACCCAAAATATTCTGAAAATTTTCAGTTTTGACTGATTCTTCCCATGACGGACGGCAAGCAAGAGATATTCGACCTAAGTGGCAGTTAGCTAGTGATATAACCTAACAATTTTGATAGATCGCAAGTTGATACCCGATCGATAAGACTGGTCAAATATTTAAAAACTTAAACAATAGGATATTCTTAGTCAAATGGCTGCTGAGCGATACAAGTTAAAAAACGGCCAGCAAGAGATGATTGAAACCTGATACATAAAGCTAAATAGCTAAGCTAAATTAATGCTATTAGCTTCAAGTGATACTGGACCATTAACTGGGTAAAAAGGGGAGATCAAGGCAAAATGTACCCAAAATATTCTAAAAAATTTCAGTTTTAACTGATTATTCCCATGACGGACGGCAAGCAAGGGATTTTCGACCTAAGTCGCAGTTAGCTAGTGATATTACCTAACAATTTTGATAGATCGCAAGTTGATACCCGATCGATAAGACTGGTCAAATATTTAAAAACTTAAAAAATAGGATATTCATAGTCAAATGGCTGCTGAGCGATACAAGTTAAAAAACGGCCAGCAAGAGATATTTGAAACGTGATACATAAAGCTAGATAGCTAATCTAAATTAATGCTATTAGCTTCAAGTGATACTCGAACATTAACTGAGTAAAAAAAGGAGATCAAGGCAAACTGTACCCAAACTATTGTGAAAAATTTCAGTTTTGACTGATTCTTCCCATGACGGACGGCAAGCAAGAGATTTTCGACCTAAGTGGCAGTTAGCTAGTGATATTACCTAACAATTTTGATAGATCGCAAGTTGATACCCGATCGATAAGACTGGTCAAATATTTAAAAACAAAAAAAATAGGATATTCATAGTCAAATGGTTGCTGAGCGATACAAGTTATAAAACGGCCAGCAAGAGATGTTTTAAACCTGACACATAAAGGTTGATAGTTAAGCTAAATTAATCCTATTCGCTTCAAGTGATACTCGAACATTAACTGAGTAAAAAGGGGAGATCAAGGCAAAATGTACCCAAAATATTCTGAAAATTTTCAGTTTTGACTGATTCTTCCCATGACGGACGGCATGCAAGGGATTTTCGAACTAAGTGGCAGTTAGCTAGTGATATTACCTAACAATTTTGATAGATCGCAAGTTGATACCCGATCGATAAGACTGGTCAAATATTAAAAAACTTATAAAATAGGATATTCATAGCCAAATGGCTGCTGAGCGATACAAGTTAAAAAACGGCCAGCAAGAGATGTTTGAAACGTGATACATAAAGCTAGATAGCTAATCTAAATTAATGCTATTAGCTTCAAGTGATACTCGAGCATTAACTGAGTAAAAAAAGGAGATCAAGGCAAAATGTACCCAAAATATTCTGAAAAATTTCAGTTTTGACTGATTCTACCCATGACGGACGGCAAACAAGAGATTTTCGACCTAAGTGGCAGTTAGCTAGTGATATTACCTAACAATTTTGATAGATCGCAAGTTGATACCCGATCGATAAGACTGGTCAAATATTTAAAAACTTAAACAATAGGATATTCTTAGTCAAATGGCTGCTGAGCGATACAAGTTAAAAAACGGCCAGCAAGAGACGATTGAAACCTGATACATAAAGCTAGATAGCTAAGCTAAATTAATGCTATTAGCTTTAAGTGATACTCGACCATTAACTGGGTAAAAAGGGGAGATCAAGGCAAAATGTACCCAAAATATTCTAAAAATTTTCAGTTTTGACTGATTATTCCCATGACGGACGGCAAGCAAGGGATTTTTGACCTAAGTGGCAGTTAGCTAGTGATATTACCTAACAATTTTGATAGATCGCAAGTTGATACCCGATCGATAAGACTGGTCAAATATTTAAAAACTTAAAAAATAGGATATTCTTAGTCAAATGGCTGCTTAGCGATACAAGTTAAAAAACGGCCAGCAAGAGATGTTTGAAACCTGATACATAAAGCTAGATAGCTAAGCTAAATTAATGCTATTAGTTTCAAGTGATACTCGACCATTAACTGAGTAAAAAGGGGAGATCACGGCAAAATGTACCTAAAATATTCTGAAAAATTTCAGTTTTGACTGATTTTTCCCATGACGGACGGCAAGCAAGGGATTTTCGACCTAAGTGGCAGTTAGCTAGTGATATTACCTAACAATTTTGATAGATAGCAAGTTGATACCCGATCGATAAGACTGGTCAAATATTTAAAAACTTAAAAAATAGGATATTCAAAGTCAAATGGCTGCTGAGCGATACAAGTTATAAAACGGCCAGCAAGAGATGTTTGAAACCTTATACATAAAGCTTGATAGTTAAGCTAAATTAATCTTATTAGCTTCAAGTGATACTCGAACACTAACTGAGTAAAAAAAGGAGATCAAGGCAAAATGTACCCAAAATATTCTGAAAAATTTCAGTTTTGACTGATTCTTCCCATGACGGACGGCAAGCAAGGGATTTTTGTCCTAAGTGGCAGTTAGCTAGTGATATTACCTAACAATTTTGATAGATCGCAAGTTGATACCCGATCGATAAGACTGGTCAAATATTTAAAAACTTAAACAATAGGATATTCTTAGTCAAATGGCTGCTGAGCGATACAAGTTAAAAAACGGCCAGCAAGAGAAGATTGAAACCTGATACATAAAGCTAGATAGCTAAGCTAAATTAATGCTATTAGCTTTAAGTGATACTCGACCATTAACTGGGTAAAAAGGGGTGATCAAGGCAAAATGTACCCAAAATATTCTGAAAATTTTCAGTTTTGACTGATTCTTCCCATGACGGACGGCAAGCAAGGGATTTTCGAACTAAGTGGCAGTTAGCTCGTGATATTACGTAACAATTTTGATAGATCGCAAGTTGATACCCGATCGATAAGACTGGTCAAATATTAAAAAACTTATAAAATAGGATATTCATAGTCAAATGGCCGCTGAGCGATACAAGTTAAAAAACGGCCAGCAAGAGATGTTTGAAACGTGATGCATAAAGCTAGATAGCTAATCTAAATTAATGCTATTAGCTTCAAGTGATACTCGAACATTAACTGAGTAAAAAAAGGAGATCAAGGCAAAATGTACCCAAAATATTCTGAAAATTTTCAGTTTTGACTGATTCTTCCCATGACGGACGGCAAGCAAGAGATATTCGACCTAAGTGGCAGTTAGCTAGTGATATTACCTAACAATTTTGATAGATCGCAAGTTGATACCCGATCGATAAGACTGGTCAAATATTTAAAAACTTAAACAATAGGATATTCTTAGTCAAATGGCTGCTGAGCGATACAAGTTAAAAAACGGCCAGCAAGAGATGATTGAAACCTGATACATAAAGTTAAATAGCTAAGCTAAATTAATGCTATTAGCTTCAAGTGATACTGGACCATTAACTGGGTAAAAAGGGGAGATCAAGGCAAAATGTACCCAAAATATTCTAAAAAATTTCAGTTTTAACTGATTATTCCCATGACGGACGGCAAGCAAGGGATTTTCGACCTAAGTCGCAGTTAGCTAGTGATATTACCTAACAATTTTGATAGATCGCAAGTTGATACCCGATCGATAAGACTGGTCAAATATTTAAAAACTTAAAAAATAGGATATTCATAGTCAAATGGCTGCTGAGCGATACAAGTTAAAAAACGGCCAGCAAGAGATATTTGAAACGTGATACATAAAGCTAGATAGCTAATCTAAATTAATGCTATTAGCTTCAAGTGATACTCGAACATTAACTGAGTAAAAAAAGGAGATCAAGGCAAACTGTACCCAAACTATTGTGAAAAATTTCAGTTTTGACTGATTCTTCCCATGACGGACGGCAAGCAAGAGATTTTCGACCTAAGTGGCAGTTAGCTAGTGATATTACCTAACAATTTTGATAGATCGCAAGTTGATACCCGATCGATAAGACTGGTCAAATATTTAAAAACAAAAAAAATAGGATATTCATAGTCAAATGGTTGCTGAGCGCTACAAGTTATAAAACGGCCAGCAAGAGATGTTTTAAACCTGACCCATAAAGGTTGATAGTTAAGCTAAATTAATCCTATTCGCTTCAAGTGATACTCGAACATTAACTGAGTAAAAAGGGGAGATCAAGGCAAAATGTACCCAAAATATTCTGAAAATTTTCAGTTTTGACTGATTCTTCCCATGACGGACGGCATGCAAGGGATTTTCGAGCTAAGTGGCAGTTAGCTCGTGATATTACCTAACAATTTTGATAGATCGCAAGTTGATACCCGATCGATAAGACTGGTCAAATATTAAAAAACTTATAAAATAGGATATTCATAGTCAAATGGCTGCTGAGCGATACAAGTTAAAAAACGGCCAGCAAGAGATGTTTGAAACGTGATACATAAAGCTAGATAGCTAATCTAAATTAATGCTATTAGCTTCAAGTGATACTCGAGCATTAACTGAGTAAAAAAAGGAGATCAAGGCAAAATGTACCCAAAATATTCTAAAAAATTTCAGTTTTGACTGATTCTACCCATGACGGACGGCAAACAAGAGATTTTCGACCTAAGTGGCAGTTAGCTAGTGATATTACCTAACAATTTTGATAGATCGCAAGTTGATACCCGATCGATAAGACTGGTCAAATATTTAAAAACTTAAACAATAGGATATTCTTAGTCAAATGGCTGCTGAGCGATACAAGTTAAAAAACGGCCAGCAAGAGACGATTGAAACCTGATACATAAAGCTAGATAGCTAAGCTAAATTAATGCTATTAGCTTTAAGTGATACTCGACCATTAACTGGGTAAAAAGGGGAGATCAAGGCAAAATGTACCCAAAATATTCTAAAAATTTTCAGTTTTGACTGATTATTCCCATGACGGACGGCAAGCAAGGGATTTTTGACCTAAGTCGCAGTTAGCTAGTGATATTACCTAACAATTTTGATAGATCGCAAGTTGATACCCGATCGATAAGACTGGTCAAATATTTAAAAACTTAAAAAATAGGATATTCTTAGTCAAATGGCTGCTTAGCGATACAAGTTAAAAAACGGCCAGCAAGAGATGTTTGAAACCTGATACATAAAGCTAGATAGCTAAGCTAAATTAATGCTATTAGTTTCAAGTGATACTCGACCATTAACTGAGTAAAACGGGGAGATCAAGGCAAAATGTACCTAAAATATTCTGAAAAATTTCAGTTTTGACTGATTTTTCCCATGACGGACGGCAAGCAAGGGATTTTCGACCTAAGTGGCAGTTAGCTAGTGATATTACCTAACAATTTTGATAGATAGCAAGTTGATACCCGATCGATAAGACTGGTCAAATATTTAAAAACTTAAAAAATAGGATATTCAAAGTCAAATGGCTGCTGAGCGATACAAGTTATAAAACGGCCAGCAAGAGATGTTTGAAACCTTATACATAAAGCTTGATAGTTAAGCTAAATTAATCTTATTAGCTTCAAGTGATACTCGAACACTAACTGAGTAAAAAAAGGAGATCAAGGCAAAATGTACCCAAAATATTCTGAAAAATTTCAGTTTTGACTGATTCTTCCCATGACGGACGGCAAGCAAGGGATTTTTGTCCTAAGTGGCAGTTAGCTAGTGATATTACCTAACAATTTTGATAGATCGCAAGTTGATACCCGATCGATAAGACTGGTCAAATATTTAAAAACTTAAACAATAGGATATTCTTAGTCAAATGGCTGCTGAGCGATACAAGTTAAAAAACGGCCAGCAAGAGACGATTGAAACCTGATACATAAAGCTAGATAGCTAAGCTAAATTAATGCTATTAGCTTTAAGTGATACTCGACCATTAACTGGGTAAAAAGGGGTGATCAAGGCAAAATGTACCCAAAATATTCTGAAAATTTTCAGTTTTGACTGATTCTTCCCATGACGGACGGCAAGCAAGGGATTTTCGAACTAAGTGGCAGTTAGCTCGTGATATTACGTAACAATTTTGATAGATCGCAAGTTGATACCCGATCGATAAGACTGGTCAAATATTAAAAAACTTATAAAATAGGATATTCATAGTCAAATGGCCGCTGAGCGATACAAGTTAAAAAACGGCCAGCAAGAGATGTTTGAAACGTGATGCATAAAGCTAGATAGCTAATCTAAATTAATACTATTAGCTTCAAGTGATACTCGAACATTAACTGAGTAAAAAAAGGAGATCAAGGCAAAATGTACCCAAAATATTGTGAAAAATTTCAGTTTTGACTGGTTCTTCCCGTGACGGACGGCAAGCAAGGGATTTTTGACCTAAGTCGCAGTTAGCTAGTGATATTACCTAACAATTTTGATAGATCGCAAGTTGATACCCGATCGATAAGACTGGTCAAATATTTAAAAACTTAAACAATAGGATATTCTTAGTCAAATGGCTGCTGAGCGATACAAGTTAAAAAACGGCCAGCAAGAGATGATTGAAACCTGATACATAAAGCTAGATAGCTAAGCTAAATTAATGTTATTGGCTTCAAGTGATACTCGACCACTAACTGAGTAAAAAAAGGAGATCAAGGCAAAATGTACCCAAAATATTCTGAAAAATTTCAGTTTTGACTGATTCTTCCCATGACGGACGGCAAGCAAGGTATTTTCGACCTAAGTGGCAGTTAGCTAGTGATATTACCTAACAAATTTGATAGATCGCAAGTTGATACCCGATCGATAAGACTGGTCAAATATTTAAAAACTTAAAAAATAGGATATTCTTAGTCAAATGGCTGCTTAGCGATACAAGTTAAAAAACGGCCAGCAAGAGATGTTTGAAACCTGATACATAAAGCTAGATAGCTAAGCTAAATTAATGCTATTAGTTTCAAGTGATACTCGACCATTAACTGAGTAAAAAGGGGAGATCACGGCAAAATGTACCTAAAATATTCTGAAAAATTTCAGTTTTGACTGATTTTTCCCATGACGGACGGCAAGCAAGGGATTTTCGACCTAAGTGGCAGTTAGCTAGTGATATTACCTAACAATTTTGATAGATAGCAAGTTGATACCCGATCGATAAGACTGGTCAAATATTTAAAAACTTAAAAAATAGGATATTCAAAGTCAAATGGCTGCTGAGCGATACAAGTTATAAAACGGCCAGCAAGAGATGTTTGAAACCTTATACATAAAGCTTGATAGTTAAGCTAAATTAATCTTATTAGCTTCAAGTGATACTCGAACACTAACTGAGTAAAAAAAGGAGATCAAGGCAAAATGTACCCAAAATATTCTGAAAAATTTCAGTTTTGACTGATTCTTCCCATGACGGACGGCAAGCAAGGGATTTTTGTCCTAAGTGGCAGTTAGCTAGTGATATTACCTAACAATTTTGATAGATCGCAAGTTGATACCCGATCGATAAGACTGGTCAAATATTTAAAAACTTAAACAATAGGATATTCTTAGTCAAATGGCTGCTGAGCGATACAAGTTAAAAAACGGCCAGCAAGAGAAGATTGAAACCTGATACATAAAGCTAGATAGCTAAGCTAAATTAATGCTATTAGCTTTAAGTGATACTCGACCATTAACTGGGTAAAAAGGGGTGATCAAGGCAAAATGTACCCAAAATATTCAGAAAATTTTCAGTTTTGACTGATTCTTCCCATGACGGACGGCAAGCAAGGGATTTTCGAACTAAGTGGCAGTTAGCTCGTGATATTACGTAACAATTTTGATAGATCGCAAGTTGATACCCGATCGATAAGACTGGTCAAATATTAAAAAACTTATAAAATAGGATATTCATAGTCAAATGGCCGCTGAGCGATACAAGTTAAAAAACGGCCAGCAAGAGATGTTTGAAACGTGATGCATAAAGCTAGATAGCTAATCTAAATTAATGCTATTAGCTTCAAGTGATACTCGAACATTAACTGAGTAAAAAAAGGAGATCAAGGCAAAATGTACCCAAAATATTCTGAAAATTTTCAGTTTTGACTGATTCTTCCCATGACGGACGGCAAGCAAGAGATATTCGACCTAAGTGGCAGTTAGCTAGTGATATTACCTAACAATTTTGATAGATCGCAAGTTGATACCCGATCGATAAGACTGGTCAAATATTTAAAAACTTAAACAATAGGATATTCTTAGTCAAATGGCTGCTGAGCGATACAAGTTAAAAAACGGCCAGCAAGAGATGATTGAAACCTGATACATAAAGTTAAATAGCTAAGCTAAATTAATGCTATTAGCTTCAAGTGATACTGGACCATTAACTGGGTAAAAAGGGGAGATCAAGGCAAAATGTACCCAAAATATTCTAAAAAATTTCAGTTTTAACTGATTATTCCCATGACGGACGGCAAGCAAGGGATTTTCGACCTAAGTCGCAGTTAGCTAGTGATATTACCTAACAATTTTGATAGATCGCAAGTTGATAACCGATCGATAAGACTGGTCAAATATTTAAAAACTTAAAAAATAGGATATTCATAGTCAAATGGCTGCTGAGCGATACAAGTTAAAAAACGGCCAGCAAGAGATATTTGAAACGTGATACATAAAGCTAGATAGCTAATCTAAATTAATGCTATTAGCTTCAAGTGATACTCGAACATTAACTGAGTAAAAAAAGGAGATCAAGGCAAACTGTACCCAAACTATTGTGAAAAATTTCAGTTTTGACTGATTCTTCCCATGACGGACGGCAAGCAAGAGATTTTCGACCTAAGTGGCAGTTAGCTAGTGATATTACCTAACAATTTTGATAGATCGCAAGTTGATACCCGATCGATAAGACTGGTCAAATATTTAAAAACAAAAAAAATAGGATATTCATAGTCAAATGGTTGCTGAGCGCTACAAGTTATAAAACGGCCAGCAAGAGATGTTTTAAACCTGACACATAAAGGTTGATAGTTAAGCTAAATTAATCCTATTCGCTTCAAGTGATACTCGAACATTAACTGAGTAAAAAGGGGAGATCAAGGCAAAATGTACCCAAAATATTCTGAAAATTTTCAGTTTTGACTGATTCTTCCCATGACGGACGGCATGCAAGGGATTTTCGAACTAAGTGGCAGTTAGCTCGTGATATTACCTAACAATTTTGATAGATCGCAAGTTGATACCCGATCGATAAGACTGGTCAAATATTTAAAAACTTAAAAAATAGGATATTCTTAGTCAAATGGCTGCTTAGCGATACAAGTTAAAAAACGGCCAGCAAGAGATGTTTGAAACGTGATACATAAAGCTAGATAGCTAATCTAAATTAATGCTATTAGCTTCAAGTGATACTCGAGCATTAACTGAGTAAAAAAAGGAGATCAAGGCAAAATGTACCCAAAATATTCTAAAAAATTTCAGTTTTGACTGATTCTACCCATGACGGACGGCAAACAAGAGATTTTCGACCTAAGTGGCAGTTAGCTAGTGATATTACCTAACAATTTTGATAGATCGCAAGTTGATACCCGATCGATAAGACTGGTCAAATATTTAAAAACTTAAACAATAGGATATTCTTAGTCAAATGGCTGCTGAGCGATACAAGTTAAAAAACGGCCAGCAAGAGACGATTGAAACCTGATACATAAAGCTAGATAGCTAAGCTAAATTAATGCTATTAGCTTTAAGTGATACTCGACCATTAACTGGGTAAAAAGGGGAGATCAAGGCAAAATGTACCCAAAATATTCTAAAAATTTTCAGTTTTGACTGATTATTCCCATGACGGACGGCAAGCAAGGGATTTTTGACCTAAGTCGCAGTTAGCTAGTGATATTACCTAACAATTTTGATAGATCGCAAGTTGATACCCGATCGATAAGACTGGTCAAATATTTAAAAACTTAAAAAATAGGATATTCTTAGTCAAATGGCTGCTTAGCGATACAAGTTAAAAAACGGCCAGCAAGAGATGTTTGAAACCTGATACATAAAGCTAGATAGCTAAGCTAAATTAATGCTATTAGTTTCAAGTGATACTCGACCATTAACTGAGTAAAACGGGGAGATCAAGGCAAAATGTACCTAAAATATTCTGAAAAATTTCAGTTTTGACTGATTTTTCCCATGACGGACGGCAAGCAAGGGATTTTCGACCTAAGTGGCAGTTAGCTAGTGATATTACCTAACAATTTTGATAGATAGCAAGTTGATACCCGATCGATAAGACTGGTCAAATATTTAAAAACTTAAAAAATAGGATATTCAAAGTCAAATGGCTGCTGAGCGATACAAGTTATAAAACGGCCAGCAAGAGATGTTTGAAACCTTATACATAAAGCTTGATAGTTAAGCTAAATTAATCTTATTAGCTTCAAGTGATACTCGAACACTAACTGAGTAAAAAAAGGAGATCAAGGCAAAATGTACCCAAAATATTCTGAAAAATTTCAGTTTTGACTGATTCTTCCCATGACGGACGGCAAGCAAGGGATTTTTGTCCTAAGTGGCAGTTAGCTAGTGATATTACCTAACAATTTTGATAGATCGCAAGTTGATACCCGATCGATAAGACTGGTCAAATATTTAAAAACTTAAACAATAGGATATTCTTAGTCAAATGGCTGCTGAGCGATACAAGTTAAAAAACGGCCAGCAAGAGACGATTGAAACCTGATACATAAAGCTAGATAGCTAAGCTAAATTAATGCTATTAGCTTTAAGTGATACTCGACCATTAACTGGGTAAAAAGGGGTGATCAAGGCAAAATGTACCCAAAATATTCTGAAAATTTTCAGTTTTGACTGATTCTTCCCATGACGGACGGCAAGCAAGGGATTTTCGAACTAAGTGGCAGTTAGCTCGTGATATTACGTAACAATTTTGATAGATCGCAAGTTGATACCCGATCGATAAGACTGGTCAAATATTAAAAAACTTATAAAATAGGATATTCATAGTCAAATGGCCGCTGAGCGATACAAGTTAAAAAACGGCCAGCAAGAGATGTTTGAAACGTGATGCATAAAGCTAGATAGCTAATCTAAATTAATACTATTAGCTTCAAGTGATACTCGAACATTAACTGAGTAAAAAAAGGAGATCAAGGCAAAATGTACCCAAAATATTGTGAAAAATTTCAGTTTTGACTGGTTCTTCCCGTGACGGACGGCAAGCAAGGGATTTTTGACCTAAGTCGCAGTTAGCTAGTGATATTACCTAACAATTTTGATAGATCGCAAGTTGATACCCGATCGATAAGACTGGTCAAATATTTAAAAACTTAAACAATAGGATATTCTTAGTCAAATGGCTGCTGAGCGATACAAGTTAAAAAACGGCCAGCAAGAGATGATTGAAACCTGATACATAAAGCTAGATAGCTAAGCTAAATTAATGTTATTGGCTTCAAGTGATACTCGACCACTAACTGAGTAAAAAAAGGAGATCAAGGCAAAATGTACCCAAAATATTCTGAAAAATTTCAGTTTTGACTGATTCTTCCCATGACGGACGGCAAGCAAGGTATTTTCGACCTAAGTGGCAGTTAGCTAGTGATATTACCTAACAAATTTGATAGATCGCAAGTTGATACCCGATCGATAAGACTGGTCAAATATTTAAAAACTTAAATAATAGGATATTCATAGTCAAATGGCTGCTGAGCAATACAAGTTAAATAACGGCCAGCAAGAAATGTTTGAAACCTGATACAAAAAGCTAGATAGCTAAGCTAAATTAATGCTATTAGTTTCAAGTGATACTCGACCATTAACTGAGTAAAAGGGGAGATCAAGGCAAAATGTACCCAAAATATTCTGAAAAATTTCAGTTTTGACTGATTCTTCCCATGACGGACGGCAAGCAAGGGATTTTCGACCTAAGTGGCAGTTAGCTAGTGATATTACTTAACAATTTTGATAGATTGCAAGTTGATACCCGATCGATAAGACTGATCAAATATTGAAAAACCAAATAAATAAGATATACATAGTCAAAGGGCTGCTGAGCTATACAAGTTATAAAACGGCCAGCAAGAGATGTTTGAAACCTGATACATAAAGCTTGATAGTTAAGGTAAATTAATGCTATTAGCGTCAAGTGATAATCGACCATTAAATGGGTACAAAGGGGAGATCAAGGCAAAATGTACCCAAAATATTCTGAAAAATTTCAGTTTTGACTGATTCTACCCATGACGGACGGCAAACAAGAGATTTTCGACCTAAGTGGCAGTTAGCTAGTGATATTACCTAACAATTTTGATAGATCGCAAGTTGATACCCGATCGATAAGACTGGTCAAATATTTAAAAACTTATAAAATAGGATATTCATAGTCAAATGGCTGCTGAGCGATACAAGTTAAAAAACGGCCAGCAAGAGATGTTTGAAACGTGATACATAAAGCTAGATAGCTAAGCTAAATTAATGCTATTAGCTTCAAGTGATACTCGAACATTAACTGAGTAAAAAAAGGAGATCAAGGCAAAATGTACCCAAAATATTGTGAAAAAATTCAGTTTTGACTCATTCTTCCCATGACGGACGGCAAGCAAGAGATATTCGACCTAAGTGGCAGTTAGCTAGTGATATTACCTAACAATTTTGATAGATCGCAAGTTGATACCCGATCGATAAGACTGGTCAAATATTTAAAAACTTATAAAATAGGATATTCATAGTCAAATGGCTGCTGAGCGATACAAGTTAAAAAACGGCCAGCAAGAGATGTTTGAAACGTGATACATAAAGCTAGATAGCTAAGCTAAATTAATGCTATTAGCTTTAAGTGATACTCGAACATTAACTGAGTAAAAAAAGGAGATCAAGGCAAAATGTACCCAAAATATTGTGAAAAAATTCAGTTTTGACTCATTCTTCCCATGACGGACGGCAAGCAAGGGATTTTTGTCCTAAGTGGCAGTTAGCTAGTGATATTACCTAACAATTTTGATAGATCGCAAGTTGATACCCGATCGATAAGACTGGTCAAATATTAAAAAACTTATAAAATAGGATATTCATAGTCAAATGGCCGCTGAGCGATACAAGTTAAAAAACGGCCAGCAAGAGATGTTTGAAACGTGATACATAAAGCTAGATAGCTAATCTAAATTAATGCTATTAGCTTCAAGTGATACTCGAACATTAACTGAGTAAAAAAAGGAGATCAAGGCAAAATGTACCCAAAATATTGTGAAAAATTTTTAGTTTTGCCTGATTCTTCCCATGACGGACGGCAAGCAAGAGATATTCGACCTAAGTGGCAGTTAGCTAGTGATATTACCTAACAATTTTGATAGATCGCAAGTTGATACCCGATCGATAAGACTGGTCAAATATTTAAAAACTTAAACAATAGGATATTCTTAGTCAAATGGCTGCTGAGCGATACAAGTTAAAAAACGGCCAGCAAGAGATGTTTGAAACCTGATACATAAAGCTAGATAGCTAAGCTAAATTAATGCTATTAGTTTCAAGTTATATTCGACCATTAACTGAGTAAAAGGGGAGATCAAGGCAAAATGTACCCAAAATATTCTAAAAATTTTCAGTTTTGACTGATTCTTCCCATGACGGACGGCAAGCAAGGGATTTTCGACCTAAGTGGCAGTTAGCTAGTGATATTACCTAACAATTTTGATAGATCGCAAGTTGATACCCGATCGATAAGACTGGTCAAATATTTAAAAACTTAAACAATAGGATATTCTTAGTCAAATGGCTGCTGAGCGATACAAGTTAAAAAACGGCCAGCAAGAGATGATTGAAACCTGATACATAAAGCTAGATAGCTAACAACTCGCGTATCAACTTGCAATCTATCAAAATTGTTAAGTAATATCACTAGCTAACTGCCACTTAGGTCGAAAATCCCTTGCTTGCCGTCCGTCATGGGAAGAATCAGTCAAAACTGAAATTTTTCAGAATATTTTGGGTACATTTTGCCTTGATCTCCCCTTTTACTCAGTTAATGGTCGAGTATCACTTGAAGCGAATAGGATTAATTTAGCTTAACTATCAAGCTTTATGTGTCAGGTTTCAAACATCTCTTGCTGGCCGTTTTATAACTTGTAGCGCTCAGCAGCCGTTTGACTATGAATATCCTATTTTTTAAGTTTTTAAATATTTGACCAGTCTTAACGATCGGGTATCAACTTGCGATCTATCAAAATTGTCAGGTAATATCACTAGCTAACTGCCACTTAGGTCGAAAATCTCTTGCTTGCCGTCCGTCATGGGAAGAATCAGTCAAAACTGAAATTTTTCACAATATTTTGGGTACATTTTGCTTTCATCTCCTTTTTTTACTCAGTTAATGTTCGAGTATAACTTGAAGCTAATAGTATTAATTTAGATTAGATATCTAGCTTTATGTATCACGTTTCAAACATCTCTTGCTGGCCGTTTTTTAACTTGTATCGCTCAGTAGCCATTTGAGTATGAATACCCTATTTTATAAGTTTTTTAATATTTGACCAGTCTTATCGATCGGGTATCAACTTGCGATCTATCAAAATTGTTACGTAATATTACGAGCTAACTGCCACTTAGTTCGAAAATCCCTTGCTTGCCGTCCGTCATGGGAAGAATCAGTCAAAACTGAAAATTTTCAGAATATTTTGGGTACATTTTGCCTTGATCACCCCTTTTTACCCAGTTAATGGTCGAGTATCACTTAAAGCTAATAGCATTAATTTAGCTTAGCTATCTAGATTTATGTATCAGGTTTCAATCGTCTCTTGCTGGCCGTTTTTTAACTTGTATCGCTCAGCAGCCATTTGACTAAGAATATCCTATTGTTTAAGTTTTTAAATATTTGGCCAGTCTTATCGATCGGGTATCAACTTGCGATCTATCAAAATTGTTAGGTAATATCACTAGCTAACTGCCACCTAGGACGAAAATCCCTTGCTTGCCGTCCGTCATGGGAAGAATCAGTCAAAACTGAAATTTTTCAGAATATTTTGGGTACATTTTGCCTTGATCTCCTTTTTTTACTCAGTTAGTGTTCGAGTATCACTTGAAGCTAATAGGATTAATTTAGCTTAACTATCAAGCTTTATGTATCAGGTTTCAAACATCTCTTGCTGGCCGTTTTATAACTTGTATCGCTCAGCAGCCATTTGACTTTGAATATCCTATTTTTTAAGTTTTTAAATATTTGACCAGTCTTATCGATCGGGTATCAACTTGCTATCTATCAAAATTGTTAGGTAATATCACTAGCTAACTGCGACTTAGGTCAAAAATCCCTTGCTTGCCGTCCGTCATGGGAAGAATCAGTCAAAACTGAAATTTTTCACAATATTTTGGGTACATTTTGCCTTGATCTCCTTTTTTTACTCAGTTAATGTTCGAGTATCACTTGAAGCTAATAGTATTAATTTAGATTAGCTATCTAGCTTTATGTATCACGTTTCAAACATCTCTTGCTGGCCGTTTTTTAACTTGTATCGCTCAGCAGCCATTTGAGTATGAATATCCTATTTTATAAGTTTTTTAATATTTGACCAGTCTTATCGATCGGGTATCAACTTGCGATCTATCAAAATTGTTACGTAATATCACGAGCTAACTGCCACTTAGTTCGAAAATCCCTTGCTTGCCGTCCGTCATGGGAAGAATCAGTCAAAACTGAAAATTTTCAGAATATTTTGGGTACATTTTGCCTTGATCTCCCCTTTTTACTCAGTTAATGTTCGAGTATCACTTGAACCTAATAGCATTAATTTAGATTAGCTATCTAGCTTTATGTATCAGGTTTCAAACATCTCTTGCTGGCCGTTTTTTAACTTGTATCGCTCAGCAGCCATTTGACTATGAATATCCTATTTTTTAAGTTTTTAAATATTTGACCAGTCTTATCGATCGGGTATCAACTTGCGATCTATCAAATTTGTTAGGTAATATCACTAGCTAACTGCCACTTAGGTCGAAAATCCCTTGCTTGCCGTCCGTCATGGGAAGAATCAGTCAAAACTGAAAATTTTCAGAATATTTTGGGTACATTTTGCCTTGATCTCCCCTTTTTACTCAGTTAATGTTCGAGTATCACTTGAAGCTAATAGCATTAATTTAGATTAGCTACCTAGCTTTATGTATCAGGTTTCAAACATCTCTTGCTGGCCGTGTTTTAACTTGTATCGCTCAGCAGCCATTTGACTATGAATATCCTATTTTTTAAGTTTTTAAATATTTGACCAGTCTTATCGATCGGGTATCAACTTGCGATCTATCAAAATTGTTAGGTAATATCACTAGCTAACTGCCACCTAGGACGAAAATCCCTTGCTTGCCGTCCGTCATGGGAAGAATCAGTCAAAACTGAAATTTTTCAGAATATTTTGGGTACATTTTGCCTTGATCTCCTTTTTTTACTCAGTTAGTGTTCGAGTATCACTTGAAGCTAATAGGATTAATTTAGCTTAACTATCAAGCTTTATGTATCAGGTTTCAAACATCTCTTGCTGGCCGTTTTATAACTTGTATCGCTCAGCAGCCATTTGACTTTGAATATCCTATTTTTTAAGTTTTTAAATATTTGACCAGTCTTATCGATCGGGTATCAACTTGCTATCTATCAAAATTGTTAGGTAATATCACTAGCTAACTGCGACTTAGGTCAAAAATCCCTTGCTTGCCGTCCGTCATGGGAAGAATCAGTCAAAACTGAAATTTTTCACAATATTTTGGGTACATTTTGCCTTGATCTCCTTTTTTTACTCAGTTAATGTTCGAGTATCACTTGAAGCTAATAGTATTAATTTAGATTAGCTATCTAGCTTTATGTATCACGTGTCAAACATCTCTTGCTGGCCGTTTTTTAACTTGTATCGCTCAGCAGCCATTTGAGTATGAATATCCTATTTTATAAGTTTTTTAATATTTGACCAGTCTTATCGATCGGGTATCAACTTGCGATCTATCAAAATTGTTACGTAATATCACGAGCTAACTGCCACTTAGTTCGAAAATCCCTTGCTTGCCGTCCGTCATGGGAAGAATCAGTCAAAACTGAAAATTTTCAGAATATTTTGGGTACATTTTGCCTTGATCTCCCCTTTTTACTCAGTTAATGTTCGAGTATCACTTGAACCTAATAGCATTAATTTAGATTAGCTATCTAGCTTTATGTATCAGGTTTCAAACATCTCTTGCTGGCCGTTTTTTAACTTGTATCGCTCAGCAGCCATTTGACTATGAATATCCTATTTTTTAAGTTTTTAAATATTTGACCAGTCTTATCGATCGGGTATCAACTTGCGATCTATCAAATTTGTTAGGTAATATCACTAGCTAACTGCGACTTAGGTCGAAAATCCCTTGCTTGCCGTCCGTCATGGGAAGAATCAGTCAAAACTGAAAATTTTCAGAATATTTTGGGTACATTTTGCCTTGATCTCCCCTTTTTACTCAGTTAATGTTCGAGTATCACTTGAAGCCAATAGCATTAATTTAGATTAGCTTTCTAGCTTTATGTATCACGTTTCAAACATCTCTTGCTGGTCGTTTTTTAACTTGTATCGTTCAGCAGCCATTTGACTATGAATATCCTATTTTATAAGTTTTTAAATATTTGACCAGTCTATTCGATCGGGTATCAACTTGCGATCTATCAAAATTGTTAGGTAATATCACGAGCTACCTGCCACTTAGTTCGAAAATCCCTTGCTTGCCGTCCGTCATGGGAAGAATCAGTCAAAACTGAAAATTTTCAGAATATTTTGGGTACATTTTGCCTTGATCTTCCCTTTGTACCCATTTAATGGTCGATTATCACTTGACGCTAATAGCATTAATTTACCCTAACTATCAAGCTTTATGTATCAGGTTTCAAACATCTCTTGCTGGCCGTTTTATAACTTGTATCGCTCAGCAGCCATTTGACTATGAATATCCTATTTTTTAAGTTTTTAAATATTTGACCAGTCTTATCGATCGGGTATCAACTTGCGATCTATCAAAATTGTTAGGTAATATCACTAGCTAACTGCCACTTACGTCGAAAATGCCTTGCTTGCCGTCCGTCATGGGAATAATCAGTCAAAACTGAAATTTTTTAGAATATTTTGGGTACATTTTGCCTTGATCTCCCCTTTTTACTCAGTTAATGTTCGAGTATCACTTGAAGCTAATAGCATTAATTTAGCTTAGCTATCTAGCTTTATGTATCAGGTTTCAATCGTCTCTTGCTGGCCGTTTTTTAACTCGTATCGCTCAGCAGCCATTTGACTAAGAATATCCTATTGTTTAAGTTTTTAAATATTTGACCAGTCTTATCGATCGGGTATCAACTTGCGATCTATCAAAATTGTTACGTAATATCACGAGCTAACTGCCACTTAGTTCGAAAATCCCTTGCTTGCCGTCCGTCATGGGAAGAATCAGTCAAAACTGAAAATTTTCAGAATATTTTGGGTACATTTTGCCTTGATCTCCCCTTTTTACCCAGTTAATGGTCCAGTATCACTTGAAGCTAATAGCATTAATTTAGCTTAGCTATTTAGCTTTATGTATCAGGTTTCAATCATCTCTTGCTGGCCGTTTTTTAACTTGTATCGCTCAGCAGCCATTTGACTAAGAATATCCTATTGTTTAAGTTTTTAAATATTTGACCAGTCTTATCGATCGGGTATCAACTTGCGATCTATCAAAATTGTTAGGTAATATCACTAGCTAACTGCTACTTAGGTCGAATATCTCTTGCTTGCCGTCCGTCATGGGAAGAATCAGTCAAAACTGAAATTTTTCACAATATTTTGGGTACATTTTGCCTTGATCTCCTTTTTTTACTCAGTTAATGTTCGAGTATCACTTGAAGCTAATAGCATTAATTTAGATTAGCTAACTAGCTTTATGTATCACGTTTCAAACATCTCTTGCTGGCCGTTTTTTAACTTGTATCGCTCAGCGGCCATTTGACTAAGAATATCCTATTGTTTAAGTTTTTAAATATTTGACCAGTCTTATCGATCGGGTATCAACTTGCGATCTATCAAAATTTGCTAGGTAATATCACTAGCTAACTGCCACTTAGGTCGAATATCTCTTGCTTGCCGTACGTCATGGGAAGAATCAGTCAAAACTGAAATTTTTCAGAATATTTTGGGTACATTTTGCCTTGATCTCCTTTTTTTACTCAGTTAATGTTCGAGTATCACTTGAAGCTAATAGCATTAATTTACCCTAACTATCAAGCTTTATGTATCAGGTTTCAAACATCTCTTGCTGGCCGTTTTTTAACTTGTATCGCTCAGCAGCCATTTGACTATGAATATCCTAATTTTTAAGTTTTTAAATATTTGACCAGTCTTATCGATCGGGTATCAACTTGCGATCTATCAAATTTGTTAGGTAATATAACTAGCTAACTGCCACGTAGGTCGAAAATCTCTTGCTTGCCGTCCGTCATGGGAAGAATCAGTCAAAACTGAAATTTTTCACAATATTTTGGGTACATTTTGCCTTGATCTCCTTTTTTTACTCAGTTAATGTTCGAGTATCACTTGAAGCTAATAGCATTAATTTAGATTAGCTATCTAGCTTTATGTATCACATTTCAAACATCTCTTGCTGGCCGTTTTTTAACTTGTATCGCTCAGCAGCCATTTGACTATGAATATCCTATTTTTTAAGTTTTTAAATATTTGACCAGTCTTATCGATCGGGTATCAACTTGCGATCTATCAAAATTGTTAGGTAATATCACTAGCTAACTGCCACTTAGGTCGAATATCTCTTGCTTGCCGTCCGTCATGGGAAGAATCAGTCAAAACTGAAATTTTTCACAATATTTTGGGTATATTTTGCCTTGATCTCCTTTTTTTACTCAGTTAATCTTCGAGTATCACTTGAAGCTAATAGCATTAATTTAGATTAGCTATCTAGCTTTATGTATCACGTTTCAAACATCTCTTGCTGGTCGTTTTTTAACTTGTATCGTTCAGCAGCCTATTGACTATGAATATCCTATTTTATAAGTTTTTAAATATTTGACCAGTCTTATCGATCGGGTATCAACTTGCGATCTATCAAAATTGTTAGGTAATATCACTAGCTAACTGCGACTTAGGTCAAAAATCCCTTGCTTGCCGTCCGTCATGGGAAGAATCAGTCAAAACTGAAATTTTTCACAATATTTTGGGTACATTTTGCCTTGATCTCCTTTTTTTACTCAGTTAATGTTCGAGTATCACTTAAAGCTAATAGTATTAATTTAGATTAGCTATCTAGCTTTATGTATCACGTTTCAAACATTTCTTGCTGGCCGTTTTTTAACTTGTATCGCTCAGCAGCCATTTGAGTATGAATATCCTATTTTATAAGTTTTTTAATATTTGACCAGTCTTATCGATCGGGTATCAACTTGCGATCTATCAAAATTGTTACGTAATATCACGAGCTAACTGCCACTTAGTTCGAAAATCCCTTGCTTGCCGTCCGTCATGGGAAGAATCAGTCAAAACTGAAAATTTTCAGAATATTTTGGGTACATTTTGCCTTGATCACCCCTTTTTACCCAGTTAATGGTCGAGTATCACTTAAAGCTAATAGCATTAATTTAGCTTAGCTATCTAGCTTTATGTATCAGGTTTCAATCGTCTCTTGCTGGCCGTTTTTTAACTTGTATCGCTCAGCAGCCATTTGACTAAGAATATCCTATTGTTTAAGTTTTTAAATATTTGACCAGTCTTATCGATCGGGTATCAACTTGCGATCTATCAAAATTGTTAGGTAATATCACTAGCTAACTGCCACTTAGGTCGAAAATCTCTTGTTTGCCGTCCGTCATGGGTAGAATCAGTCAAAACTGAAATTTTTCAGAATATTTTGGGTACATTTTGCCTTGATCTCCCCTTTGTACCCATTTAATGGTCGATTATTACTTGACGCTAATAGCATTAATGTACCTTGACTATCAAGCTTTATGTATCAGGTTTCAAACATCTCTTGCTGGCCATTTTATAACTTGTATCGCTCAGCAGCTCTTTGACTATGTATATCTTATTTATTTGGTTTTTCAATATTTGACCAGTCTTATCGATCGGGTATCAACTTGCAATCTATCAAAATTGTTAAGTAATATCACTAGCTAACTGCCACTTAGGTCGAAAATCCCTTGCTTGCGCTCCGTCATGGGAAGAATCAGTCAAAACTGAAATTTTTCAGAATATTTTGGGTACATTTTGCCTTGATCTCCCCTTTTACTCAGTTAATGGTCGAGTATCACTAGAAGCGAATAGGATTAATTTAGCTTAACTATCAAGCTTTATGTGTCAGGTTTCAAACATCTCTTGCTGGCCGTTTTATAACTTGTAGCGCTCAGCAACCATTTGACTATGAATATCCTATTTTTTAAGTTTTTAAATATTTGACCAGTCTTATCTATCGGGTATCAACTTGCGATCTATCAAAATTGTTAGGTAATATCACGAGCTAACTGCCACTTAGTTCGAAAATCCCTTGCTTGCCGTCCGTCATGGGAAGAATCAGTCAAAACTGAAAATTTTCAGAATATTTTGGGTACATTTTGCCTTGATCTCCCCTTTTTACTCAGTTAATGTTCGATTATCACTTGAAGCGAATAGGATTAATTTAGCTTAACTATCAAGCTTTATGTGTCAGGTTTCAAACATCTCTTGCTGGCCGTTTTATAACTTGTAGCGCTCAGCAACCATTTGACTATGAATATCCTATTTTTTAAGTTTTTAAATATTTGACCAGTCTTATCGATCGGGTATCAACTTGCGATCTATCAAAATTGTTAGGTAATATCACTAACTAACTGCCACTTAGGTCGAAAATCTCTTGCTTGCCGTCCGTCATGGGAAGAATCAGTCAAAACTGAAATTTTTCACAATATTTTGGGTACAGTTTGCCTTGATCTCCTTTTTTTACTCAGTTAATGTTCGAGTATCACTTGAAGCTAATAGCATTAATTTAGATTAGCTATCTTGCTTTATGTATCACGTTTCAAACATCTCTTGCTGGCCGTTTTTTAACTTGTATCGCTCAGCAGCCATTTGACTATGAATATCCTATTTTTTAAGTTTTTAAATATTTGACCAGTCTTATCGATCGGGTATCAACTTACGATCTATCAAAATTGTTAGGTAATATCACTAGCTAACTGCGACTTAGGTCGAAAATCCCTTGCTTGCCGTCCGTCATGGGAATAATCAGTTAAAACTGAAATTTTTTAGAATATTTTGGGTACATTTTGCCTTGATCTCCCCTTTTTACCCAGTTAATGGTCCAGTATCACTTAAAGCTAATAGCATTAATTTAGCTTAGCTATCTAGCTTTATGTATCAGGTTTCAATCGTCTCTTGCTGGCCGTTTTTTAACTTGTATCGCTCAGCAGCCATTTGACTAAGAATATCCTATTGTTTAAGTTTTTAAATATTTGACCAGTCTTATCGATCGGGTATCAACTTGCGATCTATCAAAATTTGCTAGGTAATATCACTAGCTAACTGCCACTTAGGTCGAATATCTCTTGCTTGCCGTACGTCATGGGAAGAATCAGTCAAAACTGAAATTTTTCACAATATTTTGGGTACATTTTGCCTTGATCTCCTTTTTTTACTCAGTTAATGTTCGAGTATCACTTGAAGCTAATAGCATTAATTTAGATTAGCTATCTATCTTTATGTATCAGGTTTCAAACATCTCTTGCTGGCCGTTTTTTAACTTGTATCGCTCAGCAGCCATTTGACTATGAATATCCTAATTTTTAAGTTTTTAAATATTTGACCAGTCTTATCGATCGGGTATCAACTTGCGATCTATCAAATTTGTTAGGTAGTATCACTAGCTAACTGCCACGTAGGTCGAAAATCTCTTGCTTGCCGTCCGTCATGGGAAGAATCAGTCAAAACTGAAATTTTTCACAATATTTTGGGTACATTTTGCCTTGATCTCCTTTTTTTACTCAGTTAATGTTCGAGTATCACTTGAAGCTAATAGCATTAATTTAGATTAGCTATCTAGCTTTATGTATCACATTTCAAACATCTCTTGCTGGCCGTTTTTTAACTTGTATCGCTCAGCAGCCATTTGACTATGAATATCCTATTTTTTAAGTTTTTAAATATTTGACCAGTCTTATCGATCGGGTATCAACTTGCGATCTATCAAAATTGTTAGGTAATATCACTAGCTAACTGCCACTTAGGTCGAAAATCTCTTGCTTGCCGTCCGTCATGGGAAGAATCAGTCAAAACTGAAATTTTTCACAATATTTTGGGTATATTTTGCCTTGATCTCCTTTTTTTACTTAGTTAATGTTCGAGTATCACTTGAAGCTAATAGCATTAATTTAGATTAGCTATCTAGCTTTATGTATCACGTTTCAAACATCTCTTGCTGGTCGTTTTTTAACTTGTATCGTTCAGCAGCCATTTGACTATGAATATCCTATTTTATAAGTTTTTAAATATTTGACCAGTCTTATCGATCGGGTATCAACTTGCGATCTATCAAAATTGTTAGGTAATATCACGAGCTAACTGCCACTTAGTTCGAAAATCCCTTTCTTGCCGTCCGTCATGGGAAGAATCAGTCAAAACTGAAAATTTTCAGAATATTTTGGGTACATTTTGCCTTGATCTCCCCTTTGTACCCATTTAATGGTCGATTATCACTTGACGCTAATAGCATTAATTTACCCTAACTATCAAGCTTTATGTATCAGGTTTCAAACATCTCTTGCTGGCCGTTTTATAACTTGTATCGCTCAGCAGCCATTTGACTATGAATATCCTATTTTTTAAGTTTTTAAATATTTGACCAGTCTTATCGATCGGGTATCAACTTGCGATCTATCAAAATTGTTAGGTAATATCACTAGCTAACTGCCACTTACGTCGAAAATGCCTTGCTTGCCGTCCGTCATGGGAATAATCAGTCAAAACTGAAATTTTTTAGAATATTTTGGGTACATTTTGCCTTGATCTCCCCTTTTTACTCAGTTAATGTTCGAGTATCACTTGAAGCTAATAGCATTAATTTA
This sequence comes from Pammene aurita, assembly GCA_947086415.1. Taxonomy (NCBI): domain Eukaryota; kingdom Metazoa; phylum Arthropoda; class Insecta; order Lepidoptera; family Tortricidae; genus Pammene; species Pammene aurita. The sequence continues at coordinate 23,205,136 of OX352297.1, forward strand.
GCTTAGCTATCTAGCTTTATGTATCAGGTTTCAATCGTCTCTTGCTGGCCGTTTTTTAACTCGTATCGCTCAGCAGCCATTTGACTAAGAATATCCTATTGTTTAAGTTTTTAAATATTTGACCAGTCTTATCGATCGGGTATCAACTTGCGATCTATCAAAATTGTTACGTAATATCACGAGCTAACTGCCACTTAGTTCGAAAATCCCTTGCTTGCCGTCCGTCATGGGAAGAATCAGTCAAAACTGAAAATTTTCAGAATATTTTGGGTACATTTTGCCTTGATCTCCCCTTTTTACCCAGTTAATGGTCCAGTATCACTTGAAGCTAATAGCATTAATTTAGCTTAGCTATTTAGCTTTATGTATCAGGTTTCAATCATCTCTTGCTGGCCGTTTTTTAACTTGTATCGCTCAGCAGCCATTTGACTAAGAATATCCTATTGTTTAAGTTTTTAAATATTTGACCAGTCTTATCGATCGGGTATCAACTTGCGATCTATCAAAATTGTTAGGTAATATCACTAGCTAACTGCTACTTAGGTCGAATATCTCTTGCTTGCCGTCCGTCATGGGAAGAATCAGTCAAAACTGAAATTTTTCACAATATTTTGGGTACATTTTGCCTTGATCTCCTTTTTTTACTCAGTTAATGTTCGAGTATCACTTGAAGCTAATAGCATTAATTTAGATTAGCTAACTAGCTTTATGTATCACGTTTCAAACATCTCTTGCTGGCCGTTTTTTAACTTGTATCGCTCAGCGGCCATTTGACTAAGAATATCCTATTGTTTAAGTTTTTAAATATTTGACCAGTCTTATCGATCGGGTATCAACTTGCGATCTATCAAAATTTGCTAGGTAATATCACTAGCTAACTGCCACTTAGGTCGAATATCTCTTGCTTGCCGTACGTCATGGGAAGAATCAGTCAAAACTGAAATTTTTCAGAATATTTTGGGTACATTTTGCCTTGATCTCCTTTTTTTACTCAGTTAATGTTCGAGTATCACTTGAAGCTAATAGCATTAATTTAGATTAGCTATCTATCTTTATGTATCAGGTTTCAAACATCTCTTGCTGGCCGTTTTTTAACTTGTATCGCTCAGCAGCCATTTGACTATGAATATCCTAATTTTTAAGTTTTTAAATATTTGACCAGTCTTATCGATCGGGTATCAACTTGCGATCTATCAAATTTGTTAGGTAATATAACTAGCTAACTGCCACGTAGGTCGAAAATCTCTTGCTTGCCGTCCGTCATGGGAAGAATCAGTCAAAACTGAAATTTTTCACAATATTTTGGGTACATTTTGCCTTGATCTCCTTTTTTTACTCAGTTAATGTTCGAGTATCACTTGAAGCTAATAGCATTAATTTAGATTAGCTATCTAGCTTTATGTATCACATTTCAAACATCTCTTGCTGGCCGTTTTTTAACTTGTATCGCTCAGCAGCCATTTGACTATGAATATCCTATTTTTTAAGTTTTTAAATATTTGACCAGTCTTATCGATCGGGTATCAACTTGCGATCTATCAAAATTGTTAGGTAATATCACTAGCTAACTGCCACTTAGGTCGAATATCTCTTGCTTGCCGTCCGTCATGGGAAGAATCAGTCAAAACTGAAATTTTTCACAATATTTTGGGTATATTTTGCCTTGATCTCCTTTTTTTACTCAGTTAATCTTCGAGTATCACTTGAAGCTAATAGCATTAATTTAGATTAGCTATCTAGCTTTATGTATCACGTTTCAAACATCTCTTGCTGGTCGTTTTTTAACTTGTATCGTTCAGCAGCCTATTGACTATGAATATCCTATTTTATAAGTTTTTAAATATTTGACCAGTCTTATCGATCGGGTATCAACTTGCGATCTATCAAAATTGTTAGGTAATATCACTAGCTAACTGCGACTTAGGTCAAAAATCCCTTGCTTGCCGTCCGTCATGGGAAGAATCAGTCAAAACTGAAATTTTTCACAATATTTTGGGTACATTTTGCCTTGATCTCCTTTTTTTACTCAGTTAATGTTCGAGTATCACTTAAAGCTAATAGTATTAATTTAGATTAGCTATCTAGCTTTATGTATCACGTTTCAAACATTTCTTGCTGGCCGTTTTTTAACTTGTATCGCTCAGCAGCCATTTGAGTATGAATATCCTATTTTATAAGTTTTTTAATATTTGACCAGTCTTATCGATCGGGTATCAACTTGCGATCTATCAAAATTGTTACGTAATATCACGAGCTAACTGCCACTTAGTTCGAAAATCCCTTGCTTGCCGTCCGTCATGGGAAGAATCAGTCAAAACTGAAAATTTTCAGAATATTTTGGGTACATTTTGCCTTGATCACCCCTTTTTACCCAGTTAATGGTCGAGTATCACTTAAAGCTAATAGCATTAATTTAGCTTAGCTATCTAGCTTTATGTATCAGGTTTCAATCGTCTCTTGCTGGCCGTTTTTTAACTTGTATCGCTCAGCAGCCATTTGACTAAGAATATCCTATTGTTTAAGTTTTTAAATATTTGACCAGTCTTATCGATCGGGTATCAACTTGCGATCTATCAAAATTGTTAGGTAATATCACTAGCTAACTGCCACTTAGGTCGAAAATCTCTTGTTTGCCGTCCGTCATGGGTAGAATCAGTCAAAACTGAAATTTTTCAGAATATTTTGGGTACATTTTGCCTTGATCTCCCCTTTGTACCCATTTAATGGTCGATTATTACTTGACGCTAATAGCATTAATGTACCTTGACTATCAAGCTTTATGTATCAGGTTTCAAACATCTCTTGCTGGCCATTTTATAACTTGTATCGCTCAGCAGCTCTTTGACTATGTATATCTTATTTATTTGGTTTTTCAATATTTGACCAGTCTTATCGATCGGGTATCAACTTGAAATCTATCAAAATTGTTAAGTAATATCACTAGCTAACTGCCACTTAGGTCGAAAATCCCTTGCTTGCGCTCCGTCATGGGAAGAATCAGTCAAAACTGAAATTTTTCAGAATATTTTGGGTACATTTTGCCTTGATCTCCCCTTTTACTCAGTTAATGGTCGAGTATCACTAGAAGCGAATAGGATTAATTTAGCTTAACTATCAAGCTTTATGTGTCAGGTTTCAAACATCTCTTGCTGGCCGTTTTATAACTTGTAGCGCTCAGCAACCATTTGACTATGAATATCCTATTTTTTAAGTTTTTAAATATTTGACCAGTCTTATCTATCGGGTATCAACTTGCGATCTATCAAAATTGTTAGGTAATATCACGAGCTAACTGCCACTTAGTTCGAAAATCCCTTGCTTGCCGTCCGTCATGGGAAGAATCAGTCAAAACTGAAAATTTTCAGAATATTTTGGGTACATTTTGCCTTGATCTCCCCTTTTTACTCAGTTAATGTTCGATTATCACTTGAAGCGAATAGGATTAATTTAGCTTAACTATCAAGCTTTATGTGTCAGGTTTCAAACATCTCTTGCTGGCCGTTTTATAACTTGTAGCGCTCAGCAACCATTTGACTATGAATATCCTATTTTTTAAGTTTTTAAATATTTGACCAGTCTTATCGATCGGGTATCAACTTGCGATCTATCAAAATTGTTAGGTAATATCACTAACTAACTGCCACTTAGGTCGAAAATCTCTTGCTTGCCGTCCGTCATGGGAAGAATCAGTCAAAACTGAAATTTTTCACAATATTTTGGGTACAGTTTGCCTTGATCTCCTTTTTTTACTCAGTTAATGTTCGAGTATCACTTGAAGCTAATAGCATTAATTTAGATTAGCTATCTTGCTTTATGTATCACGTTTCAAACATCTCTTGCTGGCCGTTTTTTAACTTGTATCGCTCAGCAGCCATTTGACTATGAATATCCTATTTTTTAAGTTTTTAAATATTTGACCAGTCTTATCGATCGGGTATCAACTTACGATCTATCAAAATTGTTAGGTAATATCACTAGCTAACTGCGACTTAGGTCGAAAATCCCTTGCTTGCCGTCCGTCATGGGAATAATCAGTTAAAACTGAATTTTTTTAGAATATTTTGGGTACATTTTGCCTTGATCTCCCCTTTTTACCCAGTTAATGGTCCAGTATCACTTAAAGCTAATAGCATTAATTTAGCTTAGCTATCTAGCTTTATGTATCAGGTTTCAATCGTCTCTTGCTGGCCGTTTTTTAACTTGTATCGCTCAGCAGCCATTTGACTAAGAATATCCTATTGTTTAAGTTTTTAAATATTTGACCAGTCTTATCGATCGGGTATCAACTTGCGATCTATCAAAATTTGCTAGGTAATATCACTAGCTAACTGCCACTTAGGTCGAATATCTCTTGCTTGCCGTACGTCATGGGAAGAATCAGTCAAAACTGAAATTTTTCACAATATTTTGGGTACATTTTGCCTTGATCTCCTTTTTTTACTCAGTTAATGTTCGAGTATCACTTGAAGCTAATAGCATTAATTTAGATTAGCTATCTATCTTTATGTATCAGGTTTCAAACATCTCTTGCTGGCCGTTTTTTAACTTGTATCGCTCAGCAGCCATTTGACTATGAATATCCTAATTTTTAAGTTTTTAAATATTTGACCAGTCTTATCGATCGGGTATCAACTTGCGATCTATCAAATTTGTTAGGTAGTATCACTAGCTAACTGCCACGTAGGTCGAAAATCTCTTGCTTGCCGTCCGTCATGGGAAGAATCATTCAAAACTGAAATTTTTCACAATATTTTGGGTACATTTTGCCTTGATCTCCTTTTTTTACTCAGTTAATGTTCGAGTATCACTTGAAGCTAATAGCATTAATTTAGATTAGCTATCTAGCTTTATGTATCACATTTCAAACATCTCTTGCTGGCCGTTTTTTAACTTGTATCGCTCAGCAGCCATTTGACTATGAATATCCTATTTTTTAAGTTTTTAAATATTTGACCAGTCTTATCGATCGGGTATCAACTTGCGATCTATCAAAATTGTTAGGTAATATCACTAGCTAACTGCCACTTAGGTCGAATATCTCTTGCTTGCCGTCCGTCATGGGAAGAATCAGTCAAAACTGAAATTTTTCACAATATTTTGGGTATATTTTGCCTTGATCTCCTTTTTTTACTTAGTTAATGTTCGAGTATCACTTGAAGCTAATAGCATTAATTTAGATTAGCTATCTAGCTTTATGTATCACGTTTCAAACATCTCTTGCTGGTCGTTTTTTAACTTGTATCGTTCAGCAGCCATTTGACTATGAATATCCTATTTTATAAGTTTTTAAATATTTAACCAGTCTTATCGATCGGGTATCAACTTGCGATCTATCAAAATTGTTAGGTAATATCACGAGCTACCTGCCACTTAGTTCGAAAATCCCTTGCTTGCCGTCCGTCATGGGAAGAATCAGTCAAAACTGAAAATTTTCAGAATATTTTGGGTACATTTTGCCTTGATCTTCCCTTTGTACCCATTTAATGGTCGATTATCACTTGACGCTAATAGCATTAATTTACCCTAACTATCAAGCTTTATGTATCAGGTTTCAAACATCTCTTGCTGGCCGTTTTATAACTTGTATCGCTCAGCAGCCATTTGACTATGAATATCCTATTTTTTAAGTTTTTAAATATTTGACCAGTCTTATCGATCGGGTATCAACTTGCGATCTATCAAAATTGTTAGGTAATATCACTAGCTAACTGCCACTTACGTCGAAAATGCCTTGCTTGCCGTCCGTCATGGGAATAATCAGTCAAAACTGAAATTTTTTAGAATATTTTGGGTACATTTTGCCTTGATCTCCCCTTTTTACTCAGTTAATGTTCGAGTATCACTTGAAGCTAATAGCATTAATTTAGCTTAGCTATCTAGCTTTATGTATCAGGTTTAAATCGTCTCTTGCTGGCCGTTTTTTAACTCGTATCGCTCAGCAGCCATTTGACTAAGAATATCCTATTGTTTAAGTTTTTAAATATTTGACCAGTCTTATCGATCGGGTATCAACTTGCGATCTATCAAAATTGTTACGTAATATCACGAGCTAACTGCCACTTAGTTCGAAAATCCCTTGCTTGCCGTCCGTCATGGGAAGAATCAGTCAAAACTGAAAATTTTCAGAATATTTTGGGTACATTTTGCCTTGATCTCCCCTTTTTACCCAGTTAATGGTCCAGTATCACTTGAAGCTAATAGCATTAATTTAGCTTAGCTATTTAGCTTTATGTATCAGGTTTCAATCATCTCTTGCTGGCCGTTTTTTAACTTGTATCGCTCAGCAGCCATTTGACTAAGAATATCCTATTGTTTAAGTTTTTAAATATTTGACCAGTCTTATCGATCGGGTATCAACTTGCGATCTATCAAAATTGTTAGGTAATATCACTAGCTAACTGCTACTTAGGTCGAATATCTCTTGCTTGCCGTCCGTCATGGGAAGAATCAGTCAAAACTGAAATTTTTCACAATATTTTGGGTACATTTTGCCTTGATCTCCTTTTTTTACTCAGTTAATGTTCGAGTATCACTTGAAGCTAATAGCATTAATTTAGATTAGCTAACTAGCTTTATGTATCACGTTTCAAACATCTCTTGCTGGCCGTTTTTTAACTTGTATCGCTCAGCGGCCATTTGACTAAGAATATCCTATTGTTTAAGTTTTTAAATATTTGACCAGTCTTATCGGTCGGGTATCAACTTGCGATCTATCAAAATTTGCTAGGTAATATCACTAGCTAACTGCCACTTAGGTCGAATATCTCTTGCTTGCCGTACGTCATGGGAAGAATCAGTCAAAACTGAAATTTTTCACAATATTTTGGGTACATTTTGCCTTGATCTCCTTTTTTTACTCAGTTAATGTTCGAGTATCACTTGAAGCTAATAGCATTAATTTAGATTAGCTATCTATCTTTATGTATCAGGTTTCAAACATCTCTTGCTGGCCGTTTTTTAACTTGTATCGCTCAGCAGCCATTTGACTATGAATATCCTAATTTTTAAGTTTTTAAATATTTGACCAGTCTTATCGATCGGGTATCAACTTGCGATCTATCAAATTTGTTAGGTAATATAACTAGCTAACTGACACGTAGGTCGAAAATCTCTTGCTTGCCGTCCGTCATGGGAAGAATCAGTCAAAACTGAAATTTTTCACAATATTTTGGGTACATTTTGCCTTGATCTCCTTTTTTTACTCAGTTAATGTTCGAGTATCACTTGAAGCTAATAGCATTAATTTAGATTAGCTATCTAGCTTTATGTATCACATTTCAAACATCTCTTGCTGGCCGTTTTTTAACTTGTATCGCTCAGCAGCCATTTGACTATGAATATCCTATTTTTTAAGTTTTTAAATATTTGACCAGTCTTATCGATCGGGTATCAACTTGCGATCTATCAAAATTGTTAGGTAATATCACTAGCTAACTGCCACTTAGGTCGAATATCTCTTGCTTGCCGTCCGTCATGGGAAGAATCAGTCAAAACTGAAATTTTTCACAATATTTTGGGTATATTTTGCCTTGATCTCCTTTTTTTACTTAGTTAATGTTCGAGTATCACTTGAAGCTAATAGCATTAATTTAGATTAGCTATCTAGCTTTATGTATCACGTTTCAAACATCTCTTGCTGGTCGTTTTTTAACTTGTATCGTTCAGCAGCCATTTGACTATGAATATCCTATTTTATAAGTTTTTAAATATTTGACCAGTCTTATCGATCGGGTATCAACTTGCGATCTATCAAAATTGTTAGGTAATATCACGAGCTACCTGCCACTTAGTTCGAAAATCCCTTGCTTGCCGTCCGTCATGGGAAGAATCAGTCAAAACTGAAAATTTTCAGAATATTTTGGGTACATTTTGCCTTGATCTTCCCTTTGTACCCATTTAATGGTCGATTATCACTTGACGCTAATAGCATTAATTTACCCTAACTATCAAGCTTTATGTATCAGGTTTCAAACATCTCTTGCTGGCCGTTTTATAACTTGTATCGCTCAGCAGCCATTTGACTATGAATATCCTATTTTTTAAGTTTTTAAATATTTGACCAGTCTTATCGATCGGGTATCAACTTGCGATCTATCAAAATTGTTAGGTAATATCACTAGCTAACTGCCACTTACGTCGAAAATGCCTTGCTTGCCGTCCGTCATGGGAATAATCAGTCAAAACTGAAATTTTTTAGAATATTTTGGGTACATTTTGCCTTGATCTCCCCTTTTTACTCAGTTAATGTTCGAGTATCACTTGAAGCTAATAGCATTAATTTAGCTTAGCTATCTAGCTTTATGTATCAGGTTTCAATCGTCTCTTGCTGGCCGTTTTTTAACTCGTATCGCTCAGCAGCCATTTGACTAAGAATATCCTATTGTTTAAGTTTTTAAATATTTGACCAGTCTTATCGATCGGGTATCAACTTGCGATCTATCAAAATTGTTACGTAATATCACGAGCTAACTGCCACTTAGTTCGAAAATCCCTTGCTTGCCGTCCGTCATGGGAAGAATCAGTCAAAACTGAAAATTTTCAGAATATTTTGGGTACATTTTGCCTTGATCTCCCCTTTTTACCCAGTTAATGGTCCAGTATCACTTGAAGCTAATAGCATTAATTTAGCTTAGCTATTTAGCTTTATGTATCAGGTTTCAATCATCTCTTGCTGGCCGTTTTTTAACTTGTATCGCTCAGCAGCCATTTGACTAAGAATATCCTATTGTTTAAGTTTTTAAATATTTGACCAGTCTTATCGATCGGGTATCAACTTGCGATCTATCAAAATTGTTAGGTAATATCACTAGCTAACTGCTACTTAGGTCGAATATCTCTTGCTTGCCGTCCGTCATGGGAAGAATCAGTCAAAACTGAAATTTTTCACAATATTTTGGGTACATTTTGCCTTGATCTCCTTTTTTTACTCAGTTAATGTTCGAGTATCACTTGAAGCTAATAGCATTAATTTAGATTAGCTAACTAGCTTTATGTATCACGTTTCAAACATCTCTTGCTGGCCGTTTTTTAACTTGTATCGCTCAGCGGCCATTTGACTAAGAATATCCTATTGTTTAAGTTTTTAAATATTTGACCAGTCTTATCGATCGGGTATCAACTTGCGATCTATCAAAATTTGCTAGGTAATATCACTAGCTAACTGCCACTTAGGTCGAATATCTCTTGCTTGCCGTACGTCATGGGAAGAATCAGTCAAAACTGAAATTTTTCAGAATATTTTGGGTACATTTTGCCTTGATCTCCTTTTTTTACTCAGTTAATGTTCGAGTATCACTTGAAGCTAATAGCATTAATTTACCCTAACTATCAAGCTTTATGTATCAGGTTTCAAACATCTCTTGCTGGCCGTTTTTTAACTTGTATCGCTCAGCAGCCATTTGACTATGAATATCCTAATTTTTAAGTTTTTAAATATTTGACCAGTCTTATCGATCGGGTATCAACTTGCGATCTATCAAATTTGTTAGGTAATATAACTAGCTAACTGCCACGTAGGTCGAAAATCTCTTGCTTGCCGTCCGTCATGGGAAGAATCAGTCAAAACTGAAATTTTTCACAATATTTTGGGTACATTTTGCCTTGATCTCCTTTTTTTACTCAGTTAATGTTCGAGTATCACTTGAAGCTAATAGCATTAATTTAGATTAGCTATCTAGCTTTATGTATCACATTTCAAACATCTCTTGCTGGCCGTTTTTTAACTTGTATCGCTCAGCAGCCATTTGACTATGAATATCCTATTTTTTAAGTTTTTAAATATTTGACCAGTCTTATCGATCGGGTATCAACTTGCGATCTATCAAAATTGTTAGGTAATATCACTAGCTAACTGCCACTTAGGTCGAATATCTCTTGCTTGCCGTCCGTCATGGGAAGAATCAGTCAAAACTGAAATTTTTCACAATATTTTGGGTATATTTTGCCTTGATCTCCTTTTTTTACTCAGTTAATCTTCGAGTATCACTTGAAGCTAATAGCATTAATTTAGATTAGCTATCTAGCTTTATGTATCACGTTTCAAACATCTCTTGCTGGTCGTTTTTTAACTTGTATCGTTCAGCAGCCTATTGACTATGAATATCCTATTTTATAAGTTTTTAAATATTTGACCAGTCTTATCGATCGGGTATCAACTTGCGATCTATCAAAATTGTTAGGTAATATCACTAGCTAACTGCGACTTAGGTCAAAAATCCCTTGCTTGCCGTCCGTCATGGGAAGAATCAGTCAAAACTGAAATTTTTCACAATATTTTGGGTACATTTTGCCTTGATCTCCTTTTTTTACTCAGTTAATGTTCGAGTATCACTTAAAGCTATAAGTATTAATTTAGATTAGCTATCTAGCTTTATGTATCACGTTTCAAACATTTCTTGCTGGCCGTTTTTTAACTTGTATCGCTCAGCAGCCATTTGAGTATGAATATCCTATTTTATAAGTTTTTTAATATTTGACCAGTCTTATCGATCGGGTATCAACTTGCGATCTATCAAAATTGTTACGTAATATCACGAGCTAACTGCCACTTAGTTCGAAAATCCCTTGCTTGCCGTCCGTCATGGGAAGAATCAGTCAAAACTGAAAATTTTCAGAATATTTTGGGTACATTTTGCCTTGATCACCCCTTTTTACCCAGTTAATGGTCGAGTATCACTTAAAGCTAATAGCATTAATTTAGCTTAGCTATCTAGCTTTATGTATCAGGTTTCAATCGTCTCTTGCTGGCCGTTTTTTAACTTGTATCGCTCAGCAGCCATTTGACTAAGAATATCCTATTGTTTAAGTTTTTAAATATTTGACCAGTCTTATCGATCGGGTATCAACTTGCGATCTATCAAAATTGTTAGGTAATATCACTAGCTAACTGCCACTTAGGTCGAAAATCTCTTGTTTGCCGTCCGTCATGGGTAGAATCAGTCAAAACTGAAATTTTTCAGAATATTTTGGGTACATTTTGCCTTGATCTCCCCTTTGTACCCATTTAATGGTCGATTATTACTTGACGCTAATAGCATTAATGTACCTTGACTATCAAGCTTTATGTATCAGGTTTCAAACATCTCTTGCTGGCCATTTTATAACTTGTATCGCTCAGCAGCTCTTTGACTATGTATATCTTATTTATTTGGTTTTTCAATATTTGACCAGTCTTATCGATCGGGTATCAACTTGCAATCTATCAAAATTGTTAAGTAATATCACTAGCTAACTGCCACTTAGGTCGAAAATCCCTTGCTTGCGCTCCGTCATGGGAAGAATCAGTCAAAACTGAAATTTTTCAGAATATTTTGGGTACATTTTGCCTTGATCTCCCCTTTTACTCAGTTAATGGTCGAGTATCACTAGAAGCGAATAGGATTAATTTAGCTTAACTATCAAGCTTTATGTGTCAGGTTTCAAACATCTCTTGCTGGCCGTTTTATAACTTGTAGCGCTCAGCAACCATTTGACTATGAATATCCTATTTTTTAAGTTTTTAAATATTTGACCAGTCTTATCTATCGGGTATCAACTTGCGATCTATCAAAATTGTTAGGTAATATCACGAGCTAACTGCCACTTAGTTCGAAAATCCCTTGCTTGCCGTCCGTCATGGGAAGAATCAGTCAAAACTGAAAATTTTCAGAATATTTTGGGTACATTTTGCCTTGATCTCCCCTTTTTACTCAGTTAATGTTCGATTATCACTTGAAGCGAATAGGATTAATTTAGCTTAACTATCAAGCTTTATGTGTCAGGTTTCAAACATCTCTTGCTGGCCGTTTTATAACTTGTAGCGCTCAGCAACCATTTGACTATGAATATCCTATTTTTTAAGTTTTTAAATATTTGACCAGTCTTATCGATCGGGTATCAACTTGCGATCTATCAAAATTGTTAGGTAATATCACTAACTAACTGCCACTTAGGTCGAAAATCTCTTGCTTGCCGTCCGTCATGGGAAGAATCAGTCAAAACTGAAATTTTTCACAATATTTTGGGTACAGTTTGCCTTGATCTCCTTTTTTTACTCAGTTAATGTTCGAGTATCACTTGAAGCTAATAGCATTAATTTAGATTAGCTATCTTGCTTTATGTATCACGTTTCAAACATCTCTTGCTGGCCGTTTTTTAACTTGTATCGCTCAGCAGCCATTTGACTATGAATATCCTATTTTTTAAGTTTTTAAATATTTGACCAGTCTTATCGATCGGGTATCAACTTACGATCTATCAAAATTGTTAGGTAATATCACTAGCTAACTGCGACTTAGGTCGAAAATCCCTTGCTTGCCGTCCGTCATGGGAATAATCAGTTAAAACTGAAATTTTTTAGAATATTTTGGGTACATTTTGCCTTGATCTCCCCTTTTTACCCAGTTAATGGTCCAGTATCACTTAAAGCTAATAGCATTAATTTAGCTTAGCTATCTAGCTTTATGTATCAGGTTTCAATCGTCTCTTGCTGGCCGTTTTTTAACTTGTATAGCTCAGCAGCCATTTGACTAAGAATATCCTATTGTTTAAGTTTTTAAATATTTGACCAGTCTTATCGATCGGGTATCAACTTGCGATCTATCAAAATTTGCTAGGTAATATCACTAGCTAACTGCCACTTAGGTCGAATATCTCTTGCTTGCCGTACGTCATGGGAAGAATCAGTCAAAACTGAAATTTTTCACAATATTTTGGGTACATTTTGCCTTGATCTCCTTTTTTTACTCAGTTAATGTTCGAGTATCACTTGAAGCTAATAGCATTAATTTAGATTAGCTATCTATCTTTATGTATCAGGTTTCAAACATCTCTTGCTGGCCGTTTTTTAACTTGTATCGCTCAGCAGCCATTTGACTATGAATATCCTAATTTTTAAGTTTTTAAATATTTGACCAGTCTTATCGATCGGGTATCAACTTGCGATCTATCAAATTTGTTAGGTAGTATCACTAGCTAACTGCCACGTAGGTCGAAAATCTCTTGCTTGCCGTCCGTCATGGGAAGAATCAGTCAAAACTGAAATTTTTCACAATATTTTGGGTACATTTTGCCTTGATCTCCTTTTTTTACTCAGTTAATGTTCGAGTATCACTTGAAGCTAATAGCATTAATTTAGATTAGCTATCTAGCTTTATGTATCACATTTCAAACATCTCTTGCTGGCCGTTTTTTAACTTGTATCGCTCAGCAGCCATTTGACTATGAATATCCTATTTTTTAAGTTTTTAAATATTTGACCAGTCTTATCGATCGGGTATCAACTTGCGATCTATCAAAATTGTTAGGTAATATCACTAGCTAACTGCCACTTAGGTCGAATATCTCTTGCTTGCCGTCCGTCATGGGAAGAATCAGTCAAAACTGAAATTTTTCACAATATTTTGGGTATATTTTGCCTTGATCTCCTTTTTTTACTTAGTTAATGTTCGAGTATCACTTGAAGCTAATAGCATTAATTTAGATTAGCTATCTAGCTTTATGTATCACGTTTCAAACATCTCTTGCTGGTCGTTTTTTAACTTGTATCGTTCAGCAGCCATTTGACTATGAATATCCTATTTTATAAGTTTTTAAATATTTGACCAGTCTTATCGATCGGGTATCAACTTGCGATCTATCAAAATTGTTAGGTAATATCACGAGCTAACTGCCACTTAGTTCGAAAATCCCTTGCTTGCCGTCCGTCATGGGAAGAATCAGTCAAAACTGAAAATTTTCTGAATATTTTGGGTACATTTTGCCTTGATCTCCCCTTTGTACCCATTTAATGGTCGATTATCACTTGACGCTAATAGCATTAATTTACCTTAACTATCAAGCTTTATGTATCAGGTTTCAAACATCTCTTGCTGGCCGTTTTATAACTTGTATCGCTCAGCAGCCATTTGACTATGAATATCCTATTTTTTAAGTTTTTAAATATTTGACCAGTCTTATCGATCGGGTATCAACTTGCGATCTATCAAAATTGTTAAGTAATATCACTAGCTAACTGCCATTTACGTCGAAAATCCCTTGCTTGCCGTCCGTCATGGGAATAATCAGTCAAAACTGAAATTTTTTAGAATATTTTGGGTACATTATGCCTTGATCTCCCCTTTTTACTCAGTTAATGTTCGAGTATCACTTGAAGCTAATAGCATTAATTTAGATTAGCTATCTAGCTTTATGTATCAGGTTTCAAACATCTCTTGCTGGCCGTTTTTTAACTTGTATCGCTCAGCAGCCATTTGACTATGAATATCCTATTTTTTAAGTTTTTAAATATTTGACCAGTCTTATCGATCGGGTATCAACTTGCGATCTATCAAAATTGTTAGGTAATATCACTAGCTAACTGCTTAGGTCGAAAATCCCTTGCTTGCCGTCCGTCATGGGAAGAATCAGTCAAAACTGAAATTTTTCAGAATATTTTGGGTACATTTTGCCTTGGTCTCCCCTTTGCATTAAATTTTCAGTTGAGTATCACTTGTAGCTCTTAGCAGCCATTCAGTTTGAGTATCAAACTGTTTGAATCAGGTTTCAGAAACCTCTGTCTGGTTGTTTTTCTTGGCAATATTACAGATAGAATGACTTTTTCACTTTTTATTTTGTCAGCAGGTAATTTCACTTCTCTTTACGATTGAGTATCACATATGCACACGTTTTTAGCTTTTACTACTAGCTTACTGCTTCTGTGGTGAAATATCCCTCGCTTGCCGTCCTTCGAGTTGTAAATCCTTGATAACTGCATTCTTACCACGCTTCGCCTACTAGGTTATACTTACTATAAGTCTCTTCTTCCTCCTAGCGTTTGTCAAAGCTTTTTGCTCTATTGAACCTGGGGTCCGCTTGGCAACCTAATCCTAGGCACTAGTTTTTGCGAAAGCGACTGCCATCTGACCTTTCAACCCAGGATTAGATTACTATAATGTAATCGTATTTATTTACATGATATAGCTATGCCAAGTACCTGTGTGTAGAATAAACAGCAGATGTGTCTATGTTTATGTGCATTTTTGCATAATTTATTATGTGAAAATAAAATAAGCATCAAATATCGAATTTGGCCGCTGAACCACAAAGTTAGCGGCCGGAGCGGCCGACTATGATTAATGCGCTTAGTGCTTATATTTAATAATTTATCATGTTTGCTATAAGTAAGTATAGTAAATACAAGTGTCACACGTGCCATTTCACTGGCTTTTTAAGACGATTTATTTGATATAAAATGTTGACTCCTTAATTTGGCTGGGTTATCGGCGGCTGCTAACTTTGGCTGCTAACTTCACACCGGTATATTATGTCCAGTTTGCCTAGCCTGATACTACGTCTTATATTTCGTCTGATCTGACTGAGTTAAGCATGTACCCTAATTATGTAACCAATTTGTGTTTCGTCATCGGAAGTTGGATCCGGCCCAGTGAGCAAAAAACTGAAAAAAAGTTGCATTTTACGCTTTTGGCATTTTGCCAATGCTATTGTGCAAAATCGTTTATTAAATCTAGAGATTTTATCACAGTCCATATTCATTTTCTACCTTAAACTATTTGAGTTTTATCCAAGTATGGACATGATGTTTATCGATATGAATGAAATTGTAGGCATTTTGAAAATATTACATGCACTTAGCAATAATTTGGCGAGGTTTTTCCTTATTTATTCAAAAGTACAAAAACTTATCACACCTTCGTAAAACCTAAAAAAAATTACCCCCTTATTCATAAACGTCTCTCAGGCCTCAATTAGTTAATTTATGTTTTGTCCTTATCTATCACTTTGACAATTGTGTTTGTTAGAAACAGACACAATATAAATTACCTAATTTAAGCCTGAGATACGTTTATGAATAAGGGGGTTAGTGTTTACATATTCTTGATCCAATGTCCAACACCATGTGTGAAGAAGACTCGAAGAATCGGGTTTTTAGGGTTCCGTAGTCAACTAGGAACCCTTATAGTTTCGCCATGTCTGCCCGTCCGTCCGTCCGTCCGTCCGCGGATAATCTCAGTGACCGTTAGCACTAGAAAGCTGAAATTTGGTACTAATATGTATATCAATCACGCCGACAAAGTGGTAAAATAAAAAGTGAAAATTTTTTTTTTATTAGGGTACCTCCCCTATACGTAAAGTGGGGAGTGATTTTTTTTTTTCATTTCAACCCTAACGTGTGATATATTATTGGATAGGTATTTAAAAATGAATTGGGGTTTCCTAAAATCATTTTTCGATAATGTAAATATTTTCGGAAATAATCGCTCCAGAAGTAAAAAAATATGCGTCCCCCCCCCCTCTAACTTTTGAACCATAAGTTTTAAAAATATGAAAAAAATCTCAAAAGTAGAACTTTATAAAAACTTTCTTGGAAAATTATTTTGAACTTGATAGGATGAATAGTTTTTGAAAAAAAAATACAAAATAATTTCTGAATTAAGTTTGTAATTTAACCGTATAAGCAGGTGTTTATTGTACCTGTAATTTCTACAAAATTACAATGAAATGACGTGCTTTCAAATAAAGTAAAAACGGTGAAAATCGGTTCACGCAATAAAGAATTATCCCATAAAAATCATCTTCCATACTTTATGCTCGCGCGCAATAGTTTACTCAATTTGCCGATAGATGTCGCTGTACATGGAACTCTCATATCATATCCTACATGGCGGTGTTATTAACTCTTAAGTGGGGACACTTACTGTGACGGACGGAAAACTACGGAAGCCTACAGTGAGCGTGGCCCGACACGCTCTTGGCCGGTTTTTATCAATTGGTAATCAGACATGATTCATGAATGATTTATTAGCTTAACATAACTACCCAGTGCCCGTCTGTCACTTAGCCATTAATTGTATTAGGCACTCCACTTCGCAAATTAACATTGACGTAGGTATTCATGAAACCAACAAGGTGCGGTTTCGAAGGGTACGCACAATTATTTGTATTGTGTGATCGTCAGTGTCGGTAACAATACCTATCCCAATTATATATAACATAACATAATATAAATACTCTTTATTGCACACCTCAAATAATAGACACAAAGTATACACAAGTCACAAACAAAAAAGCAGAGGCAAAACAATTGGCGGTCTTATTGCTAAAGAGCGATCTCTTCCAGACAACCTTTGGGAAGCGGAAACCTTTGTAAATTAACAGAAAAGTAGGTGTTGCAGAGCAAATAAACCAAACATTAATAAACTTGTCTGTATTATATTTACTATACGTAAAATAAATGTTTTTTTTAAACATGTTTTTGAGCTTTCCATGATTTGACATCATTCAGAACTCCTAAAAAGGTGGGTTTGAACACCTCGCTTGAATGTACCCATTAGTTTGCAATCATTTACGTATTTGAAAAATATGTGCTGTACAGTTGGCATGTCTTTTTGACAAAAAAAAAAGAAAAAGTGTTAATATAATTGGAAGCTTTCTGTTCTTCAATATTTAAGTCATGCATGACTTTGAGCTTGTGATTTTACTGTTTGTAGACATTGTCTGGCAGCGAGAATTTAAAGAGACTATTTTAGAGTGAAATAATAACACAAGTAAAATTGGTACTTACAAATATGATAATACTCGTACACAAACAATTAAATATGATATTTAATATTTTACACATTCGCTGACTAATTTTTTTACATATGTTAATGACATATCGCCGGGTTAAACGCAAAGCCAACTATCTGCTAACAAACGTAAATCCAGATAACCTACGTTCTACCTTTAACCCAGCGATATTTTTGTGTGACAGATGCGACACCAACAATCGTAGGTATAGTGTTAATTATAACTCATAGGAATATTACGAATAGGACGCAAACATTGCGCAGATTCTGTGTCAATATTATGTGAGTAAATAGCACATGTCCGTGTTTTACCTCATTGCCAGTGGGCTGAGTAAAGTGCAAACAATCTTTCATTTCCGAAGAGGATCCTTCAGTGGTAGTTTAGATAATGACCTCAGATACACTCACCGGGAGGTCGATTTCAATTTACTAATTTACGTTAATGTGATATCATTTTGTTATTATTCGCAAGTGCGTTTTGCCCCTATTTATTTATTGATGCGAATGGGCAAAATATAACATGAAATCAAATCGTCATCAAGATAAAATATTTTTCTTATGTTTCACTTAGCGAACAGCCTAGCGAAGGTCTTTGATTTGATTAAGTCTATGCGTATAACTCGATTTTCATCGGCTTCCCTGTTTTTCATGGACTTTTACTTTATTTTAGAAAGAAAAGGAAATTTAAATTGTTACAAATCCTTCGTATTTCCTATCATTCATCATCATTCGTATGACCAATGATCTCTGGATAGGAACAACAGCCCCACCCACGCTGCAACCAATTATCTGTCCGTCAATTGAATTAATTTCTCTGTCTGTTCATACATTATGCTAGTCGTATTGCTTCAAGGCAATAAAAGACTAGAATAGAATTAATAAATATGTGGTAATTTCAATGAGGTATTTTTCCTGTTTATTAATGATTTATGAAAGTTTAATTGCTGCTAGTGAATGGGATTATTAGATGTAACAATAAGTTATGAATTTTACGACAATAACGTCAGAAAGACCAACCGTTACTTGCTGATACCGTTCTGTATTAATAGACGGGTGCTTTAAGTAACGGTTGGTCTTAAGGATAACTCAAACGTATTGCTTACAGCCAGTATAACTAATCTTTCCTAATTATAAATATTATAATACTTTATTTCTTCAAAGCGAGAGTAAATAGGTATCTCATAGGTAAGCGTGCTCCACCGTAGACGGCATCATCACTTAGTATCAGGTGAGATCGTGGTCAAACGTCTGCCTATCCTCCATAAAAAAATAGATAGGATAAAACTTAACGCAGTGCAACGCAAATTGGGCGCAGTGCCAATGTCAATTAGATAAGAATTTGAATTAAGTATTTGACGATATGTTGCAGAGCACTGCTATCAATTAACATCGATGTACGATGTCAGTACAATAACACACAAATAAACTGAACCTGGGGGCAATTATCGCAGATTCGATCTCTTGAATCTTACATTTAAAACTCTGTCATAAACGAGGATTCGATGTTAAGACAACAGCGATAGGAATTAAAATCGTGGTTATTGAAACTATTAACTTTAAAATAATGATGAAAAACCTTCGAATGTGATTATTTAAGACCTTAATTTCGTTGATTTCGAGCGTTCGAATGTCAAAAAACGGCTCCCTGACTTCAGTGATCTGACGCAAAGGTCGGCTCGCCAGGCGGTATCGATTCGCAGTTCTGCAGACGAAGTCTGATGCGGTCACGGTCAATGTCGACCGTCAGATTTGGAGCGACGAAACATACGATTATGCTGATTGTATATTTATTTACTTTCTTACTCTTAGTTTTCTATTGTAATCACCGTGGTCAACGATAATGGCATACATCGGATAAATCTGATTTACGAAATACATAAAAATACAGATCATCAATGTTTTTTTTTTAATAATTTTGATATCTAGGCTACATTTTGAACCGACCACTGAAATGAGGTAGTATAAAAATGAATTGTCCGTAGACAAAATACTTTCATCAAATAATAAAGGAGAGGCATGCAAATAATGGTGCCTGAAATTCCAATTACATTCTCAGACCGAGTAAAGCAGATGTAATCTCAATCTGTTTGTTTCTCATCAAATCGGTACATATCCGCCACACCACACACGATTCTAGGAACGTGTCACCGGGAGACAACTGCATGCCGTCACGTGTGAATCGCGTGCGGATTCACCGTTTTTGTCGTCACGTCACACACGCCATTATCGCAGATAAAAATGACATAACATGATACTCTCGCCAGTAGTGTTATGTTTGATTTATAAGGCGGTCGATTGAGCTGGGCAGGCTACCTGACAATAGCAATGTTACGTAAGTCTCATGTCAACCATCATGTGTGTCATCATGTGTGTGTGTTTTGTATGAACAAAAAAGACGAGATGTCGTACTTTGCATTTATATTCTAGTCTAAATATACTATCTTTTTGCTAAAAGACTAATAATTCACGTTTATTCCGAAACACTTGAACAGAATGTACAGTCGAGGTCAAAGATATGTTTACACTTTTGCACCTTACTCATTTGTAATATAATAATAGTAAAAAGTGTAAACATTTCTTTGACGTCGACGGTACTATATCAACAAGCATCACAGTAATTTGCGTAAATCCTCTTAGGCGGTAAACTGATCCGGTTTCCGTACGTGGCGACGGTGTGTGAGCGAGACAGCGCTCTGCATGTGTATAGCGCTGTCTCGTTCACCGGAGCGGGACGCGGCGCCAGTGTGAAAACCGCCTTAGTACCTTTTCAAACAACATGTGGCGAGTGACGGACGACAGCAATGAGGATTTTTTGTTGGCATTAATAGCATAAGTGCTATTGGGTTGCTTTGTCTTGGTTTTATAACAAATAATTATGATTGCGTTGCTATGTTTTCTGACGCATCGTATAATCGTTTGCAAAAATATCCGAAAAGGTTTTTTTGAAAAACAATGAGGCAAAAATGTTTATAATTTATTGTTTTGTATTGTAGTAGGTTTGTTTTGGAACAACAAAACACTTATTGTTTCGGTGCGATAGCATTAGCTCGTATTATTCCAAATGCGCAGACTTACTTAACAAAGAGTTAACAAAGTTGTGAATTATTTAAGTAAATGTATTATAATGACGTAATAAAACATTTCCATATGTGTGCGTAATGCTGTCCGCAGTTTATTGTGCTAATTAATTTAACAATCTGATTACCTCATGTTGTTAATGTTGTTATACGTTATATGCTATCTTTGACACCATCCGAGTTAATATCACCTTATTAATAATTCAACAAAACATCCTGTTTCTTAAACCATCTTAGAACAACCGTACCTACTAACCTCCGAGTTTTGGCTATATGAAAATCTAAAAACCTATATTGGAAAATAAAACATTTATACAGGCAAATTTATAACGATGTGTAAATTATGTTTTGAAAACTGAATTGACATATTACAATAGGTGCAATGAACGACGAATGTTTTAAAAATCGTCCGAAGTCGCATAATTATGTGAGGTTGTAAATAGTTACAACTCGTATTATGTAGTATAGCTAAGTATATGGAATTGTAAGAATTGCTACAGATATTAAAATTACGGTAGATTCTTAATGTGTTTTATTTAATTATAATTCATATTTATAATCTTTTGTTTCATAAACGGAAATAGCCAATTTCGAGATTTCTTACGATATAAAATAAAATTTTATGCTACACATTATGTTTGTATATACGATAATATTTATGTCTACTCCGCCCAATCCAACGTGTCTGGCAAGAATAAAAAAAATCATTTCGTAATCTTTTCGCACTTTCTCGTGCATAATTACCGGTATTTAATTTTGAGTCACTGTTATTGTGTTCGGAATGTGGTTTCTAATTATACCGGTTTCTAGTAAATTGACTTACTTTTTTCCAAAACATAATTTAGAATAATTATTAATCTTATTGTCATCAACTACTATTTTTCCATTCATTTATTGATAGCCGCTACAAACCATCTAATATGCATTAAAATTCTCATTAAATGTACATTAACCACGTAAATATTGACGTCGCCCAATGAAAATTGACCGGACCTGGTTCTTTCGGTTACTGTAAGATGATAATATTGATAATTTGTACCAAATTAAAGATTTGTAATTTTCCGAGCGGCAGTCTATAGTCTATCGTAAGAGCAATAAATATGGGGCTGAGTATGATTATTTTAACAATATGTGTATAGCTTTCTAGTAACTAGTTTTGTGGACAACTGGGTATGGGTAGTCGCCCATCATAGTTTACGTAAAGTATGGCGCGTCCAAACATTGTCATGCCTAGCGTACAAACGGACAGGTGGTGGCATTATTGAGCAGAGAGGACAAAGGAGTCGCGAAGGTTACATTTTATGATTGAATGACTAATGATTAAATATTTTTTTTTGTTTATAACATCCATTTGTCTGTTTCCTCACTCAAGTAGAAATTGAAAAAGTTGTGGCTAGTGGACTCTTAATGTTTTTTGCGAATTGAATATTTTATATACATATATATATATATATATATATATATATATATATATATATATATAATATATATATATATGTATGTATAATGGTATATATTTATTTAGTGCTGCAAGCGTTATGGGCACTTTTGCACCGGAAACGACAACGAACGGTAGCAATGATTTTAGTTAAGGTGTGTTTGACTGAGTTTTACGTAAATGTCAATCAATGTAACTATTTCAACGTTTTTTTAGGTGTATGAAACACAACATGTGACGTCATTTTTAGTTATTTATTTATGAACGTGGTCTGATATTATATTTGTATAGTATATTATATTATTATGTATGTAATTATTTTACATGTTTTTTTAAAGTGGGGCATTCCACTCATACAATAGTATGTTCTTCAATCAAATACAAATACTGCTGCTGCGGCTGCTATAAAGTCGATGTAAAAATAAATGCAAAAAGATGATTGAAGGCATTGAGAATTTCGTCAACTCAGTAACTGAACCCATAGCTTAATTGGTAAAGCGATCGAGCCCCGGTAAGGCGTATCGATGCGAGGTTCAAATCCTGCTGGGTTGATTATTTTTTCAATGTTTTCAGTGTTTGTATTTGATTGAAGAACATATTATGTATGTAGTTTAAGTATTTGTATGGTATATGAATGTAAGTACCTATATATTTATTGGTGTTTACCTGCAGCTTTATGTGTTTCGGAACTTTTTATTGGTATATTTTGTGCATAGTTAGTCTTTTACCATTTGTATTTAACCAAGTGCTTCGTATCATATATACCGGCGTAATTAAGCAAGGATACCGAATAGCGTAAATGCTACGAAAATGGGTCAAGTTATACTAGTCCTAAACTCTATAGTAACCATTAGCTTTTGTGAATGTAACCGGAATTTGTCATGACAACAAATTTTCATAGAATTTTGGATGTGGCTGTTGCTATTTTATCCTATTTATTATATCTAAGGATATAATTATGAATTTATTGATAGCGTCCGGTTGGACTCGACCTGACCGAAATGTTACGCCTAAATGTTCAGATTTATTTATAAAAGTATTTAGGTTAACTCAACCAAAATGAATAATTATAAAACAAAAACTGTTTTTCTTATTAGTTATTTTCATCACTGGCTCTGTTACGGTGTAGGATTCGGTAGACCGCCCCGGAACCAACAAGAATCGACATAACTGACCTAGTGCATTATAAACCCATTTCAAGATCAACTGTAATAGACATAACACCGCTATAATAAGACGATCTCATGATATAATTGCTTACCATAACGTCTAATAAGTATAATAAGAAGTAATTTGATAGCATATATCGCGCCATCCCGCGCCACGCGGCTTGTGCAACACCACTTTCTAACTGACAGTCGGTCAGTTGGCCACCAGTGAGGTAATATTTACACGTGTTACTTAACTTTATTTGGTAAAAGCTTACTTAACCCTGCTTCGGAAGTGAGATGTTATCCTTATGTCATGAGTTCGATTCTTGAAATACTGCGGTACTGCCTGATAAAATAAGGTCAGAGGTGCATAGGATGTTTCGCGTCCGAGTCTGACAATAGAGCTTAAAAGTAGTATAGTAATAATAAAATAATTTTAAACAAAAAAGAACCGACTTCACTAAGCATCCACCTTTCCAACACCAAATGCTCGAGCTGCTGTAAAAAATACTCAAATCACTACAGGTGTGCCTATAATAGTTGAAGAGTTCCCTCGATTTCTCCAGGATCCCATCATCAGATCCTGACCTGGTTACAATGGGACCAACTTTGAAGTATACTCTTTCAAACAAAAAAAAGAATTTTCCAAATCGGTGCAGCCGTATTCGAATAATCGGTGAACATACATAAAAAAAAAAAAAATAGCAAAAACAAAGATCCCGACGAATTGATAACCTCCTCCTTCGAAATCTTGAAGTCGGTTGAAAAATAAAAAATCTAAACCCTTAGGGTTCTACCAGCAACATGAAGAAAATATAAATATTTTTATTATAGAATGAAATTGAAAACTTATTTTTCTAATTAATACAATTTTGTTAGCCCGCAGGTTTTGAATCGGTGGTAGTTTCTTTTGACGTTCGTAAGTGTATTGTAATGTGCTAATGTGTCAAAAGCAAAAACAAAAAATTCTTGTTTTTCTATTTTAAAGTTCATTGCAAATGTGGCAATACTGCACAAATTCTGGTATATATCGTTGTGTCGTAGAATTAATTTAAAAATTAATCAAATAGGTATATCTGTTTCTGGTTAATCAGATCTGTTTCTGGTTAATCAGGAAGGTTGTCTGACCATCCCGATAACGCTATCACGTTATCATATATGCACATGGTCACGGTCCCAGACCAGTCAAGCGCGAACCGAATGTGTTACACGCCATCGCATGTTTACAAAGAAACATTCTTACGCTAAACACGCAATCATTATGACATGTACTAAACTGAGATTAGAGCACGAGGCATAGATAATCTAAACACATGATCGACTATGTTTCTGAATAATTCCAAGAAAATATACCAGGCTTTTGTTTTTTTTTTACAGAGGATGACTAAAAAAAATGTACCTAGTAATAGTATTTCAATACTACTAGACCTATAGGGACAGTTTACACTTTGGATCACGTCCGGCGGGCTGCATATATCCTTTACGTTTTACCAATGAGGCGGATGTATGCAGCCCCTCCTCGGACATGACACGGTGTGTAAACCGTCCATTAGAATTTCAAGAAACGGCGTTTGTCAAACATTCTTATTCCATTTATTACTTTAAGGTTGATCTAATATTTAGATAGAAAAAATGGGCTCTAGCTAAAAGATTCTTAGATATTATTATCGGTTAAGAAATTACCGTCTAGACGTTTCACAAAATATTTGTTGTTAGATTATTTAAAATATAGCTAACACCTGCTTTCCAATCAGCTCGGATGCGGTCGCCTGTCGATTTTACGCTCCGGTACCGGTAATGGGTTCTCGCGGTTTCTACGAATGCTCCAACTAAATTGATACGACCAAGTCGCGTGCAATACCCAAACGTTTAAGAAAGTTAACGTTCCATAACATATCTTACCAAAACTTCGACATCCATTTTCGAATGATTTCTACTGAACATTGAACCTTGAACATATTCACAATACCACTCAAACCATGGACCTGGTTGTAAGTGGGAACCTGACCGGACTTTTACAAGCTGGGATACAGACGCCAGTAAGTTAAGATGTACAGATAAAGTGAGACGATAAAATGCTTCAAAAATGTATTTCTAGCTAAATTGAATCACTTTGGCTTACTGGCTCTTAGCTTTACTTATTTTATTTTAACTGCTTTTTTTTCATCCTTCAGAGCCTCAGAGAAATAAACCAATGGAGTGGTAATTGTCAGGCGTCCCCCTCTGTCAAAACTACAAGACCACTGGTCGTAGCGGTTATATAAAACTAGTTGTCGCGCGTCAAACGCCATTCAATGAATGTCAGTCAGCGCGGAACGATCTGAGGTAAAAATGCCGAATTGCTGCGTGTTTTCATGTAAGAAAAGATCTGAATTATCTAGTTTACAGAAGGATAACGTTTCTTTTCATCTCTAAGAATAATTACGTCTAAATATCATCAAATAGTGCACGAAATTAGCAAAAAACTAAAAAATATTGTCAATCAAAAAGTGTTGCCACTTAATGGTACTACATCTGCTTTAGGGTAATTTTTAAACTTGACTCTTCATAGTACATTGTACCATCGCGTTCATAATTGCATACCCAATTTATCAATGAATTCATTCATAAATTGGGCATGCAATTATGAACACGATTACATCGAGGGAGGTAAGTGAAATATTGCAAACAAGAGTAATCGACTCCAGTGCGGCAGAAATAGGTACATCCGCCATTATGTCATTCATTGTCATTGGCAATACATTTAAAGGATACTCTGTGGGTTAGGCAGAGACCCATTCGGCATACAGCCATAATTGTAAAGCATTGCTCTGTTAAAAAAGCAGTGTGTCTGTGTGTGTGTGTTGTTATTAAATGGTTTCTAAACATATTTTAATCGACTTTAAAATTATTAAAAATTGTCTATGGTCTCAAAAATACAGCTACCATAAACAAATTTCCGTTTTAATAGACAAATTTCAGCTAGTGTGATGAATTCCGCACTGAATTCCGCTCTAATGTGTGGCGCCCCTTAAGTGAAATATACTTGTAGATGCTTGAAATAACGATATTCCTGTTTAGAAATTAATTCGTTCCTTTATTTTCACCATACATTTTATGTAGCATTTTAATTTTGTATGGATTATACTTAATTTATTATAAGGTACGTTATACGCACTTATCCCCTTCAATAGGCACTTTTAATTTCCGACTCTGGTATCACTGTACCTAACAGGTAAGTTTTAGTGATGGGACAGCACAAAAATAAATGTCGATATTAACATTAGCAGTATGATATACTTTTTATTTATAATAGAAAACGGAGAAGAGATAATAGAAATAGAAACACAAATTGGAAACAGATGCCCATTACAATCAAAATATCAACTGCGAAGGACTCTGGAACATCACGATGTCGCTAGTGACTGATTAATCATTCAACTGAAGAACAAATCAAATTACTTTAATAAATATTTTGATTTGTTTATTTTAAGTAAACACACTACTATATAAATTATAAACTTATATAGATGTCATATGACATCTATATAAGTTTATGATTAATCATTGTTCATTACAGTGAAAAATTCACTGATGTTGATAGAGGAACGTCTAGTGTAATTGGAAGCACATTGGAACGGTAATCTAAACACGTGGGTTCGAATCCCGTGATGTTCAGAGTTCTTTGCAGTTCATTGTTTCATTGTAATAGTTATTTGTTTCCAATTTGTAGTATTTTCCACTAAATATTAAAGCAAATACACATCAAAATATTAAATTGATAATATAAAAGTTATTCTAATTCAGCTTGCAAGATTTGTCCTGAACAAATAGGCAAACTAACTTACGTAGAATACTAACATTGTAAGTAATATGCTGGTAGAAAAACTTGATATTTAATCACAACTTAACATTATAATTTTATCAATAGCTAAACCTTATAAGTGGTAAAGAAACAAAAATATATAACAAACCTACGATCAATGTTTCTCTGCGTCCATAGGAAACACCTTAGACAACCCTACACGTGATCCCTGGGTGGTGCTAAAAGAGTTACAAACTTGGCAGCTCTACTGTCCTACCTCACAGCACTCACTGGATTTTCTTCATCATCTGCTTTCCCACTACCCTAGGAAAGAAATGCCTATCTATATTCAGTGACATGTAGACATACGATAAATAAATCTACGATAAAATGTGACATTTTCAAGTCAAAGGTTATCGGTTGGACATTATCGGTTGTCAATAAGGTGTTACCATAAAAAAATCATTTAAAAATTAACTCTATTAACAACCGACAATGATGTACCTTTGACTTGAAAACGTCACAAATAGCGATACTTAAGTATATTATTATCGACGCGTTCCTCGCACTGTCTACGTTTACTTAAAGATGACATTATCTCGTTCACGTACAAGTTGTCTGTGTCTGTGTTTGTACTTGTGTGAGTATATTTTTTGCTAGTGTTTGATAATTTTATCGTGTGCGTGTGTAGCGACGTCAATGGAAAATGCATTAGTGTTAACAGTATTTGTGTGCGTTTCCTCGTACCCCGCGCCGAAATTGGCAGACTTTTTGTGATATAAATTAGTGCGCGTCTCGCATCCGGTTGGTTTAATAATCAAAGTTCAGAGCAGTTTAGCTTTAACTTACTTTTCAAATCCGTGTCATCATTTTGCGTTTGACTGTCTATGTTGGTCTCTTAACAAACATAGCCCGAATCCCGATAATGCCCGAAATACGTTCTTGTTTTTTGCCGTTGACTAAGAACATAGACCCCCATTTTATAAAATTCCCTTGCGCTGTCTTATCTGGTGTGAAATGGTCTCATGAAAAATCGCGAAACGGCAAATTTTAAACTCGTCGATGTGATACAAACCAGATGTTTTTTACTGTTGTGAATACGTAGATTAATCTATATAAAATATAAGGGACAAATTCGTTAGCGAACTATTTATGAAAGCCGTTAGTTGTTACATTTCAGAACTTTCCCTCCCACATAATGCAAAGTACCTACAAGGATCCCCAGGATTTGTAACTTATCAATAATCCAACGAAAGATACGTGTAACATTTCCTTCAAGTTAATTATTAGTAATACTGATTAACGAACGAGGCTAATATACCTGCACGTTTTAGCAAAAAATATAACTAAATTCGCTTTTCTGTTATGTCATATAAAAGTCCGGAAGAGGTATTTGAGCCAGTGTTTACAACTATAAAGCCGCATCCGCTGCGCCGGCATTAAGTCGCGTAAGTGGTTATTGCCCAGCTATGAGATAATAGTGGTTCTTTGGCAATTGCGGCATAAAACACGAGTATGAACATATTGTTCATGTATAAATTGTATATGCCATCGTCAAATAACAAATATTTATATGAGCTATAAAAGACAATCTACGTTCTAACGGATTTTAATTAAAGCTATGGTGCATATCTTATAACGTCGTGTAAACGCGATAACAGAACCTATTCTCTCATCAGGGGCTCGCCGATTTCCACTTGTGAAGTTTACCTTAGCGTCTACGAGTTTGATGAAGCTGACTATTACGTGTTGGAATTGCTGGATGTTGTATTGTAGGGAGAAGAGAGAGTTCTATGTTTCGAGTTCAATAAAATGAAAACAAGTAATTAAACTAAAAAGTAGGATTAAATCATTAGTAGCTGTATCTGACTTCTAGAGTTGTAGACAATCATTTTCTGTAGCTTCAGCACGCATTGTCAGCAACTTTTCCAGTTTTTCTACAAAAGCTATCCGAGATAGTTTGTCCATTAGTATATAAAACAAAAAAAGACAAAAGAGAATGTATAAATGAGAGCACAGTCTTAGAAGTTTTTAAGCCTCCTAGTTTGATAGCTTTACTAGAATCTAGTCATCTGATGACGCTGTTCGGCCCCATACATTGTACGGTAACTCTGAAGCGTTATCTAAACCACCTAGTCAAACTATGAATGTATATGCTTTTTCACACTTAAAAAAATCCTTGAATAAAGTTTTCGTTTAATGTTATCATACATCTTGTGTGCATATGAGCCTTTTAAGATCTTGTCTGTTAAAGCTAGTTTATTTTTATTCCAAATATTTTACAAGAAATTAAGATTAAATGCATCTTAGTTCTTAGTTGGACAATTATATTTTTCAGTGCATTGTTTTCCGTTTCTAGATCTATGTGGATTGTGTAGTTCATATACTTCATACATAACATCGTGCTCTTCAAAGGTTTTGAATTCTTGATTAATAGATTTAGGATCAAATTTGAGTGACTTGCCTAATTGCCTATACACACAGTCAAGTGATAATTTAACCATTAGCAGTGAACTAACACTCTAGTAATCTAGTACTCTTCATTACTAGGTCGTTAATTCCATTATAACTGCGTTAAATTATTCTAACAACTTAATTATGATTGTATGGATAATAGGTGATTGTTTAACTTGAATAATTAAACTGACGTTTATAATTAAACGATAAATAAATATAACAAAATGCCAAATGCAGACCGGACTCGCACCCTAAGAGTTCCGTACCATCAGAAAACTTTTTTACTTATAAGCGACTCGAACTTAACTATTTAACTATTACAACTAAAACAGGATAAATACTTTTCTTCAGTGGGGTTTAATTTAATTAAGAGCACCCTTATGTTTTACTATATTTAGGTTTAGGAATACCTAGTACTACAAATATGTTGGTAACTAAAATTGAAACACATTTTCTGTGTAAATATTGATCTCCAACTTAGTACGGATTTAGATACAGATCTCTGACAGACAGACCGACAGCACAGAATAAATAATAGTATTTCATACAGAATGGCCACGCTTCGCCCCGTCCCGATTAGAATTACCTCACCCCGCGGCGGCCGATTGATAGGAAACTAGTAGGTTATCAGTATCACGATCAGTCAGGTCGACGGTAAGAACTCACGCACACATTTAAGTTTTTACTGCACATTCGTGCCGTGCACACATAAGCGCTCAAACGAGTTTAAAATATGTATCCACGACTCTATTACCAAGGAGTAAAGTCGTGGATACATGTTTTTGTCACATTAAATGTATCCATATTTTCAGACGTGACCATACATAGTATGGCGTGTCCGCCAATTCTAATTAGGGCTCAGTTCATCCCATCTGGGTAAATTTTAAAAATTAATTTCCTAAGTGAGATTTTTTGTGTTTTTCTAAGTCATAACTTTGTAAAGCCTGGCCAGAAATATATGATCATGCTCCATGTTGCGGAATTTCATTGGAACTAATTTCTTGCACTGGCAATCATTTTACTGACAGAATGATATGCATGTGTAAGGGCATGTGATAGGCTGTCACTGGCTGTGCTGTCACTTTTGTCAGTGTCATTGTCGCGGTTTATTTGAATAATAGTAAAGTGTTGAATATTAAATAATAAACAACAAAAAAATCCCAAAACTATTCATAGTCAAGAGCGAAACATTGTAAAAAGTGTATGTAATAAACAGCTGTAAAAAATACGCTCGGGAAATGAAACTATTTCGCAGTGAAACATTTTCAAATTAACATCAGAGCTGACAGGTAAACAATTCAAGATGTCACCATAGCATAGAGAATAATACGCTCTATGACTATACTGAACTGTTGCCATATAAATGAGAATAATAGCGCCCTCTTGACAACATTCATATATTTCTGGTCAGGCTTTAGTCCAATCCGACGTTACCAAACAAATTAGCATACCTAATACACGTGGTCATAATTATAGGGTCTGGAACATAGAGGTTTTTTTTTTTTTTTTTTTAATACCACGACGGTGGCAAACAAGCATACGGCCCGCCTGGTGGTAAGCAGTTACCGTAGCCTATGGACGCCTGCAACCCCAGAGGATTTACATGCGCGTTGCCTACCCTTTAGGAACCTATACACTCCTTTTTTGAAGAACCTCATACTGTAGCCCACTGGGTACAGTGTATAACCTGCACGAGTTGTTATGCTAATTGTTCTCTTAAATATGCAAATTACGTCACACATCTTTATGTGTTATGCATATCGATAATTTAAAAAAATATTCTAATTTAAGACGTCCTTGATTTTTGTGTAGTTACTTTGTAAATCTAGCAATATGTAAATGTATAACATTTAGCATTATTTAATAATCAATGTCGTAAATAAAATAAAGAGGATCCCTGAAATCTAGATAATTGCTGTATTATCTCGATACCTCTTTATATAGGTATTCAGTATTCAAAGGTATTTTTCTGTTGTCATGAATTATTCACATCAACAAAAAATAAAAATAAAAACTCCGCTCGTATTAATTAAATTAAAACTACTGAGACATGAAATTGTGATGCAATTTCACAGATAAATGTTGCATTTCACGGGCACTCGGAACCGATTATGAAAGTTCCGAGTCTGCAACTCGGCATCGCGCAAACTGTTATGCATTTTCGTGCCCTCGTTCCGTCCATCGTTGCTATTCTTAGATGCTTGTACAAGTTCTAAGATTGGTTTGTGGTCGGAGATTTTACAAGGTAATATTTATGAATCTATCTGTACCTACACCTATTAATAAATATCACCGACCACAAACCAAAGTGATAATTTAACCATTCTTAGAAGTTGTGAAAAATAACCTCTTAACTAAAGTCCGCTATAGGAACAAGTCATCAAGTTCATACTCGTATACACAAAACAGAAAAAACTATAGAAACGTAACGTATGCGCGGCGCGTGTGGCAAAGGTAAGAGTAGCAACTCAAACCCTGACCACAGATAGCAGTCAGTTCGTCACGGACGGCACGAGCGGTTAAGCGAGACTGATGTGCATTGAAAAGTATAGAAAAATATACAAATATTTTATTTATTTATTTATTTTTATTTCCAAACACATTACAACAGCATTACAGTATACACCAATACGCCGAGTAAGATTTACAAAACATCAATACGGTACAGACAACAAAAGAAATACATAGTTATAAGTAGGTAGTGGACGGCCTGTCATCCATCTCCTCGCAAAACCTCAGACATTCATAGCACACAGCTGCCCATCGCCACGCAAACAGATCACACTCAGAAGCTGATGTCAGAAGCGCGTTCAGCAGTGACAACGCGCGAGGAACTGGTGAGTTCCGGTGCGAAACCGTACGCGTAATCGGCACAGCCAACAGTGGCCGTTGCCGCGGTCTTAAGTTTATTCTTGGGACATCTGGGACGTAAAGCTTTACCACACGAGCCACAAGCTCTGGGCAGTCTGACTCACCGCGCAATATGCGACAAGCAGTAGTAATAAGGTTATGGTTCCGCCTCACCACTAAGGAGTTGTACCCAAGGCATCCGAGTAAGAATTTTGTGGGGTATAGGAATGGGTAATACCCAAATCTTTTTGACGTGATAACGTCTTTAAAATCGTTTTAGTCGGGTGACATGTTCAGAAACTTGTGTCACACCAAAACCTCACGAGCGCGATCGCAGGTATAACGAGAGAGAGACGGACCGATCTCCCGTCTCATCTCGAGCGCTGCCAGTCATTCCGTGAAACTTGTCACGCGGAATCCTCACGAGCGGTTAGACGTTATCACGTAAACATCTCGATCGTAAACCTACTTTACAAACAACCATTTTTTTATACAAAAAACGCAGGAAGGTCTTTTGTATCCTCTCCAGAGTTAGGGCGTATGAGGATTCGTACGGGTTCCATATTATAGACGAAGTTTCAAGCTTGCTCCTTACTAGCGCGTTAAAAACCAGCTTTATCGCATTTATGTCCTGGAAATCTTTAACATTGCGCAGCACGAAACCAAGTCTACGAAAACAACTGTCAGTGAGGATTCGCATGTGATCATGAAAGGTAAGGTGATTGTCAAAGACCACTCCAAGGTCTTTAACGGAGAAAAGCCTCTCAATGGTCTCAGTCCCCAATTTGTAGTGCGCGTGCTGGGGAACAGTGGAACGACTAAATGTACATACACAACATTTTGCTGTGTTAAAGTGAAGCTTATTTGCGATACTCCAGTCCACTACTGAGGTAATATCCCCTTGTAGAAGCTCACAATCTACTTCGTTCTTTACCCCATACACTAATTTTAGGTCGTCAGCATAAAGTAGACATTTTGCATGCTTCACAACAGTTTCTAAATCATTGATCATGATTCCGAATAATAGGGGGCCCAGTATTGAACCCTGACCAACGCCTGATCTGGTATGATAGGGAGCCGATACAAAACACCCATGACGAACGTACTGCTTTCGATCGCGTAGATAACTTGCAAACAATGCAAGCAGCTTTGGAGAAAAGCCTAAATCACTAAGCTTGCACAGCAATATATCGTTGTCTACGCGATCGAAAGCCTTTTTAAAATCGAAATACAGAACATCTACCTGAGTCCCTCTATCGAGATACTCAGAGATGATGTCTGTCAGGGTCATTAAGTTGGTGTCGACCGAGCGATTAACCCTGAAGCCATGCTGGGAGTCACTCAAAACTGGTTTTAACTGGATTGCCAATATTTTATGGACGATAGTTTCAAATAACTTTGCCAATGTTGAGAGTATGGCAATAGGCCTGTACTCTTCAACATTAGCAAGGTTACCCGTCTTCGGGATGGGCGTCACCCTAGTTGTCTTCCACAATTTAGGATATATTCCAGTAGAAAGTACCAAGTTAAACATATAGTGAATAGGAACCTTAAGCTGGTCCATACATCCTTTGACTATGTATGCAGGAATGTTATCGGGCCCAATAGAACTACTGGCTTTCAACCGCTTTATGCCCGCTTCAACTTCCTGCACTGATATGTCAGCGATATTAACAGCTGGAGTCAAACAGCTATGCTGGCGGCTTTTAACTGATTGCACGTCCAGTCGAGGGATACCCGGTTGGAAGACACTAGAGAAAAACCTTGAAAAGGCTTCTGCAGCCTCCACACCCATGAAACACTTGCCTTCGAACTCAACTTCACCAGCAAACCCGCCTTTCGACTTCAGACTGTTGATATGCTTCCAGAAAGAACGAGGATCACATTTGACTCTATCTTGAATTCGCTCAACGTAGTTATTATATGCCAACGTAATTCTAATTTTGATATCTTTCCTAAGCTGAGCGAACTCTTTATATGCTTCAAAGTTTTTTGTTGCTTTCCAAGTCCGGTGGTTTTTAGCTTTCCGCTTAATATCGGAAATAAGGTCAGCCGTGAACCAAACTGGGTAGCGCCTATATGCCTTATTGTGCTATTTTAGAATACAAAAACGAGAGCCGGAGGACAAATCTTGCCCATGGTGGCATTGCATACCATCGTTAAGTCTTATTTTCATTATTTTTTAAATATTTATTACATATTTAGTTTTGCGGAAAACATTTCTTAATACGTTATAGAAACTTCAACTGTATCTTAAAGAAATAAGGTCGATATCTATTTAGCATAACACTAAAGAACTTTCTCGAATGTCTCAATTATCCTCCGCTACTCAAGCCAGTGCGAGGAAAATGTTAGAAAAAACTTGTCGATATCGATATTAATATATACGTAATGGTTTTTGATTGATGTTAACATTATGTGTTCCTAATAATTTATCTCTAACACTCACTGCATTTCAATAATTAAATAATTTGAAAAGAAAAAACGTACCAATAATAATAGTGTTGAATTTCCGTGCGTAAGTACCGTAATTCATTTATTTACTATGTCTGTACGTATTTATTATTATTGTCATTCATTTATTACGTAAGACGATTCAGGGGAATAAACTTGGAAATTGACCATGTCTTACTTCTACTTACGATAGGAGGTTTTTTTATTATTATTCTTGTTTTTTCTTACATAAAGATGTCAAAAAGTGGCAAAAATTATCTTACGGATAATATATAAATATAAATGAACGCCTTCTTGTATACCTTCTTCAGAATGTAACAAATACTTTTTTGAAAACCGCGTCAAAATCGGTTCGGCAAAACACGAGATAATCGTGAACAAACGGACATACATACAAACATACAGGTCAGATTGAGAACCTTCTTTTTTTTAAGTCGGATAAAAACGAAAAATCTTGAGTTGTGTTTGTGCCGGTGAGTAGGATTGCCAAAGAAAGAGCTGTAACAGGACGAGGGATCCTCTCGTTTCTTTAGTCGTCAACACAATGAAACTCCTTTTTGTAAAGGGTCGGCAACGCGCATGTGACACCTCTGGAGTTGCAGGCATCCAAAGGCTCCGGAAGCTCCATATTACCATCCGGCGGACCGTATGCTTGTTTTCCTTCATCGTGGTATTAAAAAACGACAGTATAACTTATTTATGATACATAACCTTTTTGAACAAACAAGTTTATGCTACTTATATTATAAAAAAAAATATTTCACACGTCATGTCGCAAGTCGCCACTATGTATTGTTGTATGTATTGATAAAAAAATAAGTACCTAATTTACTTGGAAAACTATACTTATTATTATTTATCGATATGACACCGACTCTTCTACATCACTATTGCATCCTACGACGCAAAGCCCTACCTCCATGTTATCTCGCTTACTCTTACTAAGACCACGCAAGTGTAAGGGAGAAAGAATATAGACGAAGATTTTGATATTTGTGACATCTGTTGTCGAGTTGCTGAACTGGAAATACCATAGGTCAAGCTATTCGACGCTAGATGACGCTACTTTGTATGAAATAAGTATTACGAATACAATTTCGACTATGTGGTATTAATCATAAAGTTCAAATTATATAACCGGTCATGGCTCATATTACTTTTTAAACAAGGTAATTTAGCCAATCATCTTAAAGATATTAAAGTAGTGTGCGTTTTGGCGACACTGGTTCTCGTACTAATCACGACGTAAGCCGCTTCTACTATTTTTTCTGTTTTGTGCTCGTATATGTATAGGTAAAGAAATATATTATGGTATTGATTTGACAGTCTCAGCGCACGGGCAAGATGAATTGAGAGTATATAAATAAATAAATATTATAGGACATTCTTACACAAACCGACCTAGTCCCACAGTAAGCTCAATAAAGCTTGTGTTGTGGGTACTAGACGACGATATATACAGGATGATTCATGAGACGTGAGCAGAAACAACCCTACACACTTAGTTAACGATAATGAATCGACCGCCATCATGTTTAAGTGACACAATAACGCCTTTAAATTTTTTTTTACCTTTTTGTTTCGTAGAAATTTTATTCTCTGTAATCAATCATGGTCACCCCACATAAACAAATCAATAAAGATAAAACCTCTTTGACAATCATGACAGCACTTTGATTACGAAAAATAAAATAAAAAAAATTTAAGTGAGATACGATGTTTCAAAAGTAACCAGACATCAATTTGACACATATCACAGAAAAACAAGAGAATATCAGTACTCGACCAGAGAAATGGGATGACAAAGAATGCTTGTCAACGATCAAAAGTGTGGCATAAAAATGAAATCCATGTATGTGTCTAAATTGTCTATGTGAGCGTAAAATAGTGATGCCAAATACAACAGGTTAATTATCTATCTGTATTTGACTTTCTTATCGATACGTTCTAAAGGCCTCTACAGACAGACGTAAGCGACTAGTCAAAGTAGTCAACTGTGACGTCAATTGACATTCCCACTACCAACTTGACGTTTCATTTCACGCACATTTTCGACTAATATTATTACATTACCTAATAGTTAATAACTAATATGTTTGTTCTAAGCAAATTATATTCTTTAGTATAAAAAAAATGTAAATAAACAAAATTATTTATTATTAAATTAAAAATATTAAATAAACAAAATTAGGTACCTAAAATAATTTCAAATATAGTCTAGCAAACCATTTTTGTCAGTAGAAACGCGCGGCAAATTCAAAATACGTATATGTGGCAACCCTTTGTGATGAGACACCGTATTTCATGACGAACATTTAAATTCACATTGAATTAGTTTCTAGTGCATTTCACTCTCTCATCTTAAGCGCGAGTGAGATAGAACTCCTGCAACATTCCCAATTAAATTTAAATTCACTTTCAAGGCATATGTCAATTGCCTCAACCAGATTATCTGTTGCAGTTGATGACAGATCAGACGAAATATATCCGTCTCGTTTTTACACACTGTAAATGTCACCAAATGAAAGGGGCGGAAATACCAACTAAAATTAAAAAACGTAAAATTTGATGATCATTGCTGCTTTTTTCACTGATTCTTAGTGTTGTGTATACTTTTGTTCGCTGTAGATGGCTACTGCGTTCGTTGGCTGGCCAGACTATATTTCATAAAACGGAAAACGGAATTTCAAGTCGCCAGTCGAATGCGCATTCGATTGATCGCACGACCATTTTGACAGCTGACCTCTCATTCTAACTATATTTCTATCTCGTTCTAATCGTTTGACTAGTCGCTTGTAGGCGCGGCACACACTTGAGCGGAATCCAGCTATCATAAATAAAAATCGGCCGCAGCATAAAAGTCGGAAATTTCTTTACGGGAGCTGAATTTTGTATGGAGCCAGCCCATGTACAATATTCAGCCCGATTTCCGTTTTCGGCTGCTTTTTGACTATGGTAGCGAATTCCGCTAAATGTGTTGAGCGCCATATTTGAATGAAATAATACAAGTACTGCAAGGTAAATAAATCTTTAATAATAAAAAAAAACCGTTTAAAACTGGATATAATAAGAACCTAATTTAATCTTCTTACGTAATGACGTAATGTGAATATAAGATTAATTGGATTTTTTGAAGCAATAATTATAATTTTCATATTAAACAGTTATCGATATAAGTCCCTAAAACGTTTTGTCAATCCCTAGCGTCGAATAAATGTTTCGGTTTTTACACAAAATAATCATGAATATTAACTATTATGATAAAATATTGGCACACAGTATAAGAAACACTAATAATTAATTGTATTTAGTAAATACTTACACGATTTATTTTGCTATTTTGATAAAATATTGTTTCAAAGACATCGATCGGAATATCATGTAAACCTATGAAATGAGTAATTACTTGGGTTTTTCCTATGAGGAACACAACACGACACCATGTTTCTCCTTTTTCATCCCAAGTTATTTTATTCACGATTGTTTTATATTTTCCACGCTAAAATATGAGCTGTCACGACGTGGGTACGTAAGCTAACTACCCAAATTCAAAAGCTGTCACTACTTCAAAATGATCGTGTGTCTCTTTTGCACTCGTGGAATGTTCATATACGTGTTGGTTTCTATTTTGCGCACTTCGTTTATCTTTTAGCGGCAAGCGCCATTTTATATCTATGTACTCGACGGAGTATTCTAATTGTAGACGGAGTATTCTATTTTTATTTCAAAAATGTTTTTTGCGCTTATCACACTAATACTGATATCAAACAATAGCTTATTTTTAACTGAATCCGTAGTGTTAAGCCTGCTCACGTCTCATGAATCATAATAATAGATAGATATTGATAAATACTTAAATACATAAAAAACATCCATAACTCAGGTACAAATATCTGTGATAAACACACAAATAAATGCTCTTACCAGGATTCGAACCCGGGACCTCCTGCTTTGTAGGCAGTGTAACTACCGACTGGGCTAGGAGGCCGTCAAAGTTAATATAAGTACCTAAGTGTATACTAGATCATGAGTAGGCCGTAGGTAACCCTACCTCAAGTACCTCATCGATTAGCAGAATTCGACTTATCTAGGGCGATGCACGGTGAAAAGTTTGAGTACTTGGTAGCCTGAGCTAAACTTGGAGCATTTTGTACAATATATACGTAACGTTGGACCGCAATTTACGAATCTATATCTACAACGGATTTTTCTTATTTTTTATTTTATCTGACGTTATTCATGTCGTGTCATTTACCTCGTTACCTATCCTCAAAAATTTCAAGATGTAAAACAGTTTGTACATTTTCTTGTGATGATGATGCTTCAAAGAGAAACATTCTGCGGTTGGCATTAAATTTTCGTAACCCAACAAATATTTAACATTTCGCGTTGCGCTACCAATTACCATATAATACCTACTATTAGTGAGACTAAAATGAAATAAATAATCAATATTATGTAACTGCGATGATATCATACTTACCTACATTAAAATTAAATTTAATAAAGCAATGTGGATAAAAAACTAATACTCTCATATAATGTAAACAAATGTGACACTTTATTGGAAAAGGTACCATTTGATTCGATTACGTCGTACGTTGTACATATTCAACATTGTATTCCAGCATTACAAGCGTAAGCGCCGTCCGCCAAATTGTGCCCTTTGATCTAGACTGCCACAAATATCATACGATAAATTGTGTGATCTGTACAGTGACGCACATCGTATGATTGCAGATTATGAGATATGCGGCTCCATAAGTATACATATTTACTTAAATATAAAATTGAGGTCATCCACATAATGCATGCTGACCTCCTATCTCCATTATCTAGCATTTTCACCGCTATTAGATGCATACAATCATGTGATCTCTGGTGTAAGGAAGTAGGTAAACATAACAGGCCAAGTAAGTCACAATTTTCACTTTGGAATAATTATGCATGATTAATCTGTTGTACTTGGCATCACTATTTTTACGCTCACATAGCCAATTGTGTAAGTCACTAATAATACTTTATTGTATACAAATGCAATGAAATACGAACAAGAACTGATCAAACACGGAACAAAATCATTATTCCGTAAAAAAAAAAATCTACTGTTTTTTATAGGTACTACTTTATTAAGTTAATGCGTATTTTTTTGGACGGTACAAGAATTTATTAATATATAAGCACATGAAAAAAACAAGATCATCATCTGAATACAAAGCTATATGTGTAATTATCTTGTATGGAGCTATTAAGAAAACAATAGGTCATAAAATATTATTCCGAAATTGATAATATTATACATTCCAGCCTGTTTAGTCCAGAGTTGGTCTTTTTAGACTACAGTCTAGAGTGGCCCTGTTTGCTTAGGACGCTGACTGCCCTAAGTTCGAACGAAACTTGCCTTGAGCGTCACGGAAAGTTTCTTCTTGTTTAAAACCACGTTAAATGTTAAAATATAACAAAGGAATTTGCGTAATATAATCGAATGGTTGTTCAAATGACCATATCCCATTTGACATTCTATGGCTTTTTCTTACTTTAGCGTTAACTCATGCTATGAAACATCGTCTCGTGATAGTCGTGATTTATTTGGTATAAACCATTGAACTATGAGATCGGTGTAAACACGGGTAACACCCAATTGTTCGTTAACTCTTGGAGACCTTTATTGAATGTTGAATTTCGGTTACACCCTTTCAACCAGTGTTGTTCTTGTTGAATTTTGGGGTTGCCGTATTCCGAGGGGTAATTTGCCGTATCCCCATACAAATTCTTAAAATAATTGCCGCTGAATTGCCGTATCCAGAAAATTGGCGAAAACGTGTCTAAAAAATGTATGGAGATACGGCAATGGGACCGCTGCCGTGTGCCGTATTTTTGACTGTAATGCCCCTGAATTGCCGTATATTACGGCAATTACCGTATCCGGAACAACACTGCTTTCAACATCAAGTAACCCATCTTAAAGACCGGGTGTCCATGGGTGTCTGTGCCTGTTTGACATACTGTGTCATGTATATGTGTGTTTTTTAGGTCTTGTGAGTTGTAACATTTAATTTGTTATTTAGCCTTAAATTGTAATTTCACTGGTTTCTGGTCTCTTGCCAAAGCTATTCAAGGGAATTTCTGTAAGCAATCTTTTCCGCCTTTGAAAATGGGAAATGACTCGTTGGCCCACGACGCAAAAGACAAAGCCAATCTTCTAGGCAAACTCTTTGCGTCCAACTCGACTTTGGATGACGGGGGAAACGCACCGCCGACCATACCGCAGTGTGAGAGCAGTATGCCGGATATACAGTTCCGCCAAAGCTCACTGCGTAAAGCACTTCTTTCCCTCGACATTCATAAGTCGAGTGGGCCCCATGGAATCCCTGCGATTGTGCTGAAGATGTGTGCTCCTGAGTTGGCCCCGGTTTTAACGCGCCTTTTTCGGCTCTCTTACTCTTCTGGCATAGTCCCGATCTCGTGGAAGTCAGCTTTGGTGCACCCGGTCCCAAAAAAAGGTAACCGCTCAAATCCATCCACCTACAGGCCAATAGCTATTACCTCCCTGTTCTCGAAGATAATGGAATTCACTATCAACTGCCAGCTCCTTCGGTACCTAGAGGACCACCAGTTGCTCAGCGACCGCCAATACGGTTTCCGTGGGGGCCGCTCGGCTGGTGATCTTCTAGTTTACCTGACACATCGTTGGGCGCAGGCGATCGAGACAAAGGGTGAAGCATTGGCAGTTAGTTTGGATATTGAGAAGGCCTTTGATCGGGTATGGCACAACTTCTATCGAAACTTCCTTCTTATGGGCTTCCCGAGAAATTGTGTGAATGGGTCAGTAGCTTTCTTGCAGACAGACGCATCAAGGTCGTAGTTGACGGTGAATGCTCTGACTCCATGACTGTGAATGCTGGTGTCCCCCAAGGCTGCGTGCTATCACCCACGCTGTTCCTTCTGCATATCAATGACATGCTGCAGATTAGCGGCATTCATTGTTATGCAGACGATAGTACGGGTGATGCCTACTACACCGGCCGAACCAACATTTCTCGGGAGAATGTCATTGAGAGCCGGGACAAACTTGTGTCTGAAGTTGAGACTTCCCTTAAAGAAGTTTCAGAATGGGGTCGACTAAATTTAGTCCATTTTAACCCTACCAAGACACAGGTTTGCGCGTTTACCGCAAAAAACCTTGCGTTTGTCGCTTCACCTCGTTTTGAGAGCACTTCCTTAACTGCCAGTGCCAGTGTCCGAATCCTTGGCGTCGACATTTCGAGTGAAGTCCAGTTCCGCGGCCATTTAGAGGGTAAGGCCAAGTTGGCCTCAAAAAAGCTCGGTGTGCTCAACAGATCGAGACAGTATTTCACTCCGGCCCACCGCCTCCAGCTTTACAAGGCGCAGGTACGCCTACATATGGAATACTGTTCTCATCTGTGGGCGGGAGCGCCTCAGTACCAACTTCTCCCTCTGGACCGCATCCAACGGAGAGCGACTCGAATTGTCGGCTGCCAGGATTTTACGGATCGGCTTGACTCCTTGGCGCTGCATAGAGATGTAGCCTCGCTCTGCATCTTCTACCGCCTCTATCATGGAGAGTGCTCCGAGGAATTGTTCGGATTAATCCCTGCCGCTTCTTTCCACCATCGTCCTACGCATTACCATCATCACCACTTAGATGGTTGGCAGTCCTCAACTGTGCGTTTCTCGAGAAACTTCCTGCCTGGCACAACAAAACTGTGGAATGAACTGTCGTCTACGGTATTTCCGGACCGATACGACCTTCAAGAAAAGAGCGTATTCCCATCTTAAAGGCCAGCAACGCGCTTGTGACCCCTCTGGTGTTGCGGGCGTCCATGGGCGGCGTTATTTGCTTACCATCAGGCGATTCGTCTGCTCGTTTGCCTCCTTTTCATAAAAAAAAACAGTGCTTAAGGGCCTGTTTCACAATGTCCAAGTAAAGTATTGGATAGCTAATTAACAAATAAATTAACTGCCAGATAAAACTACCTACAAAACTTAGCACTAAAGTGCTAAATCTACCAGTTACGCTTATTTGAAGATTGTGAAACGCCAACGATGACTTTATTCGTCAGCTAAGTGGCAAGTAGCTTAAGAATAGAATAAGAATAATAATCTTTATTGACTTAAACCTAATACAAGTATAACTAATATTTGCACAGGACGCTAATAGCTTAAGAGAGACTTATGTATTAGGTTTGAAAGAGTTTCACCGGAACTGAGCCTCTGTCTTCCGAACTAGGCAAACTAACTAAGAACTAGCTTATTCAGGACTACATGGAAATTGTAAAACAGGCCCCTAATGTAATAGTAGTAGTTAAATTGTATACTAATAAATAAAATGGGCGGCTGTAGTTGCTCACCAGTCGCCATCAGGTAATTCGTCTGCTCGTTTGCCTCCTATGTAAAAAAATTGTCTCTCGGGTAAAGTTTCGGTTAGTTTCATCCTACATGTAGTTTTCACGAATTGACGAATATATTTCCTTCCTTCCAGTTTCATCGAGGCCGACAAAGTGTCCGGTTTCTGGACTTGGATGTTCGTGCTCTCTAAAGTGCCCGAGCTGGGCGACACGGTGTTCATAATCCTCCGCAAGAAGCCGCTGATCTTCCTCCACTGGTACCATCACATCACGGTGCTGCTCTACTCATGGTTCTCGTTCTCCGAGTTCACGTCCTCGGCGCGCTGGTTCGTCGTTATGAACTATTGTGTGCACAGGTTAGTAAAGTTTAATGTGATTTTTTATACTCGTCGCTTATGACTTTGTAGACCGAATTACCAGCGCATACTATTCGATGGAGCTTCCGACAGACCTTTATTCGTTTATTAAAAAATGCTCCAGAGAACTGTAATGAATATCGAACAATCACGTGCCGCGCTCGCGAGGACGGACCATGCGGCAAATTGTAGAGCCAAAATGTAGTAGGATGGCCTATTTTGAAAACTGGTAGTAAAATTATTTTATACAATAGTGACATAAGAAAGACAGAAACAAGAAGCTTGACAGATAGAGATTATTTATCATTGTATAATTAATGAAAAAAAATAATACGGTTATCATTATCAATGGTATATCGTATGATACCTAACTGGCGATACCTATATTCTTGGACGTTTCCGATAACTTTCATCCGTCAACATCGTGATAGACAGACCAAAAATTGGACTTGTCACCCGTCAACTTTGGACTTTGAAATTGGACTTTTCACATTATTTGTACTACCTGTGTGTACATGGGAAAAATACTAAAATGATCCTCACTTATCTAGACTACATATGATTAAATTACATTCATTATTTACTAGTTTAAAAAGGAGATTTAAGTAACATTTGATTATATAAGCTTATTTTCAATTACCTATATTTGTAATTGTAGTATTTATATGATGTATTACGTTTTTTTTTTAATGGTGATTGTTGTTATATTATAAAACACAGTGTAACAAGGAAACCGCTAGTATGTCATCATAATGAATCCTTGTTACAATGTGTTTAAACATCAGTGTGGAACGACCATAAAAAACCGGCCGGCCGGCGGGGTAAGTACGAGTCGGATTCGCACCCGTGGGTTTCGTACAGTACACAATTTTAACAATAACCGAACATTGCTGTAACGAAAAGAAAAATTTAATTGAGGAACA
Organism: Pammene aurita; assembly: GCA_947086415.1. NCBI lineage: Eukaryota > Metazoa > Arthropoda > Insecta > Lepidoptera > Tortricidae > Pammene > Pammene aurita. Next base: position 23,249,538 of record OX352297.1, read on the forward strand.
AACTTTGACTTTGGCGTAGAATAACTGTTCTTTCCACATCGACATAGGTCGTGATTAGTTTACCAACTGGAAATACTTAAGTTTGTTCTTTTTTTTTGTGATGGAACATGAAATTAACGATTTTCGGATTTTTCCCTTCTTGGCAAATTTCATGATTCTATGTCTATGGGAAGTACCCTGTTTTGATTCCCTGCGAAGTGTTTGAAAATAAGGTTCAAATATATTTGGATCGCATTGACTTAAAAGCTTCAAAGTACTGCAGACGTACAAATACGTAACGTATACGTGTATACGTATTAATATCAAAATATTAATTTTCGTTTTTTTCCTTTTGTGGTACGGACCCCTAAAAATAATTGCCATAGATAAATTGCACTCTCCTGAATACGAGGTCAGTTCGTTTAGATGCAATTATTACTATGTACTTCGTAGGAAAAACTTAATTATAGTGCCTGCTCGTCATTAAAAGACAATAATAATAGATGAATAAAAAAGAAAGTAGATGTAACTAATATAATAGGAATGCAATTAACGATATACATTGTTATAGAATGACACGCGAATAAAGGCGTGGGTACCTACTGGGTACTTGGTTCAAAGTACACGTTTCAATGCTTTTTAGATTTCATCGTTTAGAACTGAAAAATAACTATTTACCGCTTTTATCATGTGCTTTGAGTACCTTTAGAACTGGACGTTTATACGCAAATGTTGAAGATCATCTTTCAATAAGTACTCTCGCGCCAAACGACAATGATGTTGCCTTATTATTTCGTAATAACAACTATGCTATATGTATACCGAACGTTTAGAACCACTATAAACGGAAACCAGTGGTCCCATTTTTAAAACTAAACATATTTTAACAGCACGTTTTGTTTCATATAGGTGACTACCTGGTATCTATAGGTAAGAATAATTAATGTGTGCTTAAGTAACTTTTATGTGGTTTTTATTCCAGCGTGATGTACTCTTACTACGCGCTGGTGAGCATGGGCAAGTACCCGCCCAAGGCCTTCGCAATGACTATCACGGTGCTGCAGCTGACGCAGATGATCGTGGGCTGCGCCATCAACGTGTGGGCACACAACTACATCACCAGCTCCACCGGCGCCTGCGGCATCAGCCACTTCAACATCAAACTCTCCATGGCCATGTATTTCTCCTACTTCGTCCTCTTCGCCCGCTTCTTTTACAAAGCCTACCTCTCCCCCAAACCGGGGAAGAAAGCCAAATCTGAACCAATCGAGAGTCAAGCTCCCAGCGCCAAGAAGAACTACAACGAGTACCCCCGACAACGGAACGGAGTCGTCGGCGTCGCCCACTAGTCGTAGCGAGTTGTGATATGTGCTAGGTTATTGTACAGTTCCCGTATGGCTGTAAGTAAGGGTACCGAACGGATTGGACGTGCCGGCTCGACCGCAACATTCGTTGAGAGCGTGATCATTCTTTCGGAATTCCATTATTTTCGAGACAAACAACTTTCATATGACGTTGACAGAACGTCAAACGTATACTGTGAATATTTTAATAGGTGATTAGGTCGAATAATGCTTCTCATTATTTGCTTATTTTGGTGTTAGTTTATTTGTTATAGATTAATTGAAAGGTTATTGGTGTGCTTCGCACGCATACGGTCAATTTATGATATGAAATCCAATAGCTAATCCTCGTCATGGTAACACATGACCATATCATCGCGATACGAACCACAGGGCCAGTAGCGGTGGTAATAAGCAATGTGCAAAAGCTTTTAGATTAAAAAAATATAGAGATCAATATATTGCGAATCGTAGTCAAAATATAGGTTGCGGCGCGGCCGGCCGTCGAGCGATACATTCCGCTAGTTGCACAGCGACTCCAAAATGACTTCGTCGGTAAACCTAACTTCTAGCGGCCAAAATGAACCTAATAAATACTAGTAGTCAAACATTTATTAGGTAACCAATGTCAATTTAATAAGAAATGAATATTGCACGAAATAAGATTTTATTTGTTATGGAATCAAATGAAACGAATGAAATTTGTTTCTCTTCCAATTGAAAATGATTACAATTTTATAAGTAAGTCTGACACTGATCCATATAACAATGTTGCGTCGCTTTCAAGAAAAGATTTAGTAATATTTTCACGCCTAGCGCCATTTTTATTAGCCATTGTGGATTGTTCTGTTGATACTAGACAGTTAGGGTTACCGACGGTGTCATAATTGGTTTGTTGACTTTAGTGTACGCTTCTGTGAGTAGTGACGCCCTCCCAGAGTGAACTGATGCTTTTAAATGGGTTCCTTTCTTTATAACCTTGTAGTAACTTTTTTCGACGCTTTTATACGTGAATTAGATATCTTACATTAGGGCTACCGACTGCAACGATGACTTATTTCAGCGTTATAGTGGCATTAAATTAATGTCTGCCGCTTAGTGTATTTACGCCCGCTCTGTTAAACTTTATAGCAACTTTTACTCTAGATTTTACGGTCTGCTGCTTTCCGACCCATATAAAAGCAGTAGTTTTTTGTTGTTGTTTATTGTATTTATTACTTAAAGAAAACTGCGTGATTTAAAGGTAATTTATTTGTAAATGGGTTATATACCTCTACATTTAGTAAGGTTATGGTTTCGCCGTGTGACCGTTGTTGTCTAGGTTAGATAACTTTGAAACGCTTGTCAAACAAGCGCACAAAGTGCAAGATTAAAATTCCTGTTGGGGGGGGATAAGCAATATTAATGTTTTGTGAAATTGACAGTGCTTTAGTGGAGGCCTATGAATAAGACGGCCCAGTTCTATAAGAGTGTAAATCATGTCTGCACATTCAAGCGAATTTATTATAAAATCGGGATAGTGATTAATTAAACCTTTAGAGCTGGAACATGACGTAATCGTATGCTAGCCAGGAATATCTATAAAAAGAACTCCAAATGTCTTTTGGCTTTGACTTGGTAGTAGGGTAAATGTCATTAAATTTGTGCCATGGGAAGGTACTGAAGCTATACATATAGCACACCGAGAGCAACTGTGTCGCCATCTGGTCGAACATATTACGAATTAAGTGTAATACGGAAGGGTTTTAGGACGAAGTTCTGATTTCGTCCTAAAGAATAAAGTAAAGTGCAAATTATGTAGGAATCGAACCGGATCACATGTGGTAACAGAGGACGTCAGCTGATGACTGCATGCCGCATCGTTATACTTGTTGTCGATCACGTAATTGGGACTTTTTGACGCAAGACATTTGATAGTTGTTCTTAATTGCCGAGACGATTACACTTCAAAACGGATTTCGATGGTTTCTAATGTCAAGAAAATGGTATTAGGGATATTGTTGGTAGATATGCTAATATTAATATAAATCAAAGCCAATGCTTAAGTTAGGGGTAAAAAAAGTACAACACGGCATTTTTGTGATCGACGAGATTTTCTACAACTATCTCGTGACGGTTATAAAGCTTTTTAATGCTTGGCTTGGAATAGGAAAATATAGCGTTCTAAAGGGTAGTGCTGTGTCAGCGCCCTGTGCATAGGTATCGATTTTATAAATTAAAGTTAGGTTAGCAAGACGTGATGCTAACTTAGACGCACACAAATTAGTTCTTTAAGCGTTACTAAAGTCCAAAATAGTTAGTCATTTTACTATTAGTGTTGGGAATTCTAATAACTACGTACTTACATTTGGTCAGACATCATGCCCTAGTGCCCTATGATATAGTGCTTTACTAGTAGGTAAACCTGATAAGTGCAAAATATCATAGTGTTATATAACATGCTTAGGAGGGTCCGAAACTTTATGCCAAGAGCACTTGATTTATCACTTTTTTAAGGGAGTGACAAGTCTGATACAGAGTAGAAACAACTTAGGCATTCTGTATATTACTTCAGGCGGTACTAAACTGCCAGCTTTCAGGCAGTTAGACCAAATGTAAGGAATCATACCATAGACCCCGTGTCAGTGATATAAATATAATGTTCGCGTCGAGTACATAGGTAGTAATGAAAAATAGCATTTGGAATTTAGATGAACGTTGTTGATATTTTCCTTGACATCTTACAGTTTTAGACAAATTTAAAATGGAACTGGATCATTGCCAAAGAGAAAGGAGACCAGAAATTTGACCTCTAAATGGACTCAGATATGGGTCTGTTTTTTGGCCACAAAAACACGAGATAAACTGAACATGTAAAACTTAGATGTAAGAGTTTTTCGCCTTCAGCTTCTCATTGAGCGGATCCAGTAGTACAATAATTTTAGACTAGAAAATGTATTCCCTAAAATGACTTAAAATATGGTTGGCCAGTGGACAGTCAAGTGCAAAAATACGTATCGAAAAAATCGTCTCATAAATATGGTACTACGCACTTATTACAACGGAATAAGATACTATGGGACATATTTTTGAGTAAGATGAGTACACCCATATTTTTACACTTGACTGGACAACCATTTTAATGTTAGGCCAGGTCAATTCGTCTAGTTCCACTATAGAAGTCACAATTTTAAGCTAAGTTCTTAAATGTTTATAAATAATTTATATTTTACAGATAGGCTGTTATTTTCCATTGTCCAGTCCATTGTTTTATTTATGGATAGGTGGGTTTAGAAATTAGATTAATTATTTGATAAGCGGATTTTGTATTTGTTATCGTTTTTGTTTGTACAAATCATGATATTGATACACAAACCTTTTTTTAATTTATTTTCATTGCAATAGCCATAGGTAATGGATTTTGTGATGCTTTTTTTGTTTGTTTATTGATAGTGTTTTTTTTTATATTTTCGGTTTCGAGTTTTTACTAGAACGTATATATTTTCAACCCAGTCTACGCATTCGCGTAGCTGGTTGAAAGAATCATGTCATTCGCAACTTTTTACCAAAACAATATGCCACATTAACATGAAAGTATGTGGCGTACAATTTTGGGATGAAAAGTATTTAGGTACTTAGATTATATTTTGGTTTTATGTATTTATATTCAGTAAAGCCAATACTGGTTCGAACAATTAAAAACCTGGTGACGTTCAAATTTCAACAAACCTTGATATTTGGACGTATTTTGACCAATGAATTAGTACAAAACACAATCTATTTGGGCTGGAGTTTTATAGTACATTACTTACCTAGGGCTGTAAAAAAAAGAAAGCCCGAAATCGCAGGTATTTGGGACCCGAGCCGCAGGCGAGGGTTGTAAATATGCGATAGAGGGCTTTCTTTTTTACTGCCCGTGGTGAGTACACAATTTTACGTCCCCACCTGGCCATAATGCGAGTTTTACCGTAAGCGTAGCGAGCGGTAAAACTCACATTATGGCCAGGTGTGACGTAAAAGTCTTTACTTTATATATTGTCGTATTCATCACGCTATTCATTGGGAATTTTATTGTTTAAACCCAGCCATGGTTTTTATGAGCACTTCTTAACCACACAATGGTTTAATATTTATTTCGATACTTTCTTTATGGTACCTTCCGATCTTTTTTTATGTACCTTCATACACTGTTGCCATGTAAAAATACAAGATGATTTTATAATACCGTAAAATATAATATTGATCGAAAACTTTCGAGTACCTATGTAACTGAATATTTCATATTGTATACCTAATAAATAACCAATATTCTATAAAGACATTGTCATAAACATTTAGCATTTATTTATTTTATTTATATTTATGCGTATTTTTCTCGCATTTACAAAAACTGTTGTTGTTCTGCCTAGAATGGACTAGCGGTTACAGTTCCATAGTATTCAATAAAAATATTTTTAAAATATATTTTTGTGAAAGTTTTGTGGTTACAGTTCTTGAAAAAATAATTGTCAAATGTCCATCGTATAATGAAGAATATGGAATTATTCTTACAATCATTCATTTGTATTTTCTGGGTGAATAAAGCGTTAGTGCGTATATCATTAAGATTGTTTGACTTTTTATTCTACCTACTTTTTTACTTCTACCATGGAAATTAGGAACCAAATCTGTAAAACCTGCAATTTGCAACAGAGTTAACACCTAAGACCGCTTACATCGTATAGTCACGGACTTTAATTAACGATCGATTTAGGGTTCACTTTATATTGGACATTTCATACAGTAAGTACTAAACAAAAGAAAATCGCCAGAACCGTAAATGGCTCAACAATTAAAGTCCGTGACCCTACAAGAGTAGGAGACTGCTATTTGCTAAAGTGAGATGCTAATAATGCCCGGATCTAGAAATGAGGATTGTATTGCAAACTAATTATAAGGTCGAATGATACTTATTCATAATTCAGTGGAGTAATTGGGCAGCTCCTGATATACAAATACGGCCGGGGTTCGCATAAATCTGCTACGTTATCTGATAGGTACAGAGAGTTCTAAACCAGGAGAGGCCTTAGGTATCATTTCCCCTCTGTCAAAAGTATTAGCAGGAAAATCTAGTACATCTATAAAAACTATTTCAATAATCGATGTCACGCACTTTCGTCATCGCTGTCGATGGATAACAAGCTCCGTGAAAATGCCCTTATGCGCTGTTTTTGGATGTAAAAAATGTTATATTTCGTCTAGTTTACAAAAAGATGAAATACCATTTCAGATGTAAGTAAAGTTTTACTTTATTTATCATTACTTTCGTAATAAAAGATTTAACCTAAATCGAAAATCAAGCTTCGTTTACAGAATCGATTCAAAGACAATCGTTTTCTTTCTGACGGGCAGTAACTATTTGACGTTTGACATTTCTCCATATTTAACGCGCTTAAGGATTGCTGTCTTCTATATTTTGTTTGAAAATACAATCAAAAATGATCCTTGGCTTTTTTGTTTGACATTTGCAAATACTGCATCCAATAATGAACCATATGTTAACGTATGTACAGTCGACTATCTATTGCTCCATTTAGTGTTATGAAGTATAAAAAGAATATGTCAAATATGTTTGGTGTTTTCAAGTCAAAGGTACATCTTTGTCGGTTGTCAATAAAGCGTTGCTGCCATAAAAATTCATTTAGAAATAAACTGTATTAACAACCGACAATGATGTACCTTTGACTTGAAAACATCACATGCGTGCTACCTCGGCCCCCTCAGATTTTGGCAGACTTTTTTGTTTGGAAAGATGAGGCGAAGCGTACTCCATTTATAGAGCTTTATGGATAGGTACAAAGATAAGACCCATGGCACATGTCTATTCATATTAACACTTTCGGTACCACACTTCGCTACGCTCGTAGCCGATCCTAGCGTTTTCCTCGTATTTAGCGGAAAGCGTCTACGAACAGAGAGTGTGGTTTTATGAAATGAGCCGCAGGCGAATTTCATAATAAGATCACACGAGTGTTTTAAGGCCTAATTACGTACAGTTGCATACACTGCTTTGTCTACACTCATATTATATATATTAAATTAATTGTTCGGAAACCATAGAATGACCGCCATTGTACCGTCATGGCCTACTCGATTGTGCCAGCGCTCGCGCGGGACCAATCGAGTTGGCCATGGCGGTAACATTTTGTTATCAAATTCGATGTTCCAAATTTTAAACTCATTGCTTAACAATATTTGAGCATGCATAGTTAAAATTACGTTAATGCCGCAGATAAGAAACTTATCATAGTTAAATCGTTTGTTGTAATGCTTGTCATTGTCTACGGTTTTTGAACGCATTTTAGAGTACTTACAGTATGAGTGTAGATAAAGATATTTAAATGACCGCTCGAGCTGCCTGAATCTAACTTCATCTGCCCAACCCTTCTTTTATTTAAATACAAAACTAGATAAATATATTAATTACCAGCGAATCTACACATTTTAACTTTTATTTTAAATAAAAAACCAGACGGAATGTGTAGCAAAAATGGCTAACATTATAAATAAAAAAGGTAAAATAAGTCTAACGACCTCCATAAACAGCTGCGGGTGTCGGGGCACTGCCGATCGCCCTAGATCAGGACTCCTACTCCCTAGGTGCCATTACGCCTACCAACCCAACAGGTTGGACCCTACAGATTGCCATGTCTAATAGCTGTTTAAACTAAACATAACAGACCACACACAACCACACTCCATCATCTTATCCCTAATAAGCTTAGAGAATTCAACCCGGATGGAGTAGCCATGTCTGTCATTTCCGATACAAAAAAAGTCTGCCGATTTTTGCGGGGGAGGGGAACGTCAAATGTATGGGTATTCGTACGTAACGTACAAAATAAATAGCTACGTCAGATAAACGTCAGTCCATACGTCAGTATATGACCACTGGTCATATGTTTTTGGTAGAGGGGAACGCCTGTCAATGGCGACTCCGGTTGTTTGAATTCTCAAAGCTAATAAGTAACCAATCACAACAGGTAATGGGTAACGGTGTGGAGCTGGTGTGGAGCAATATAATACTCACTAGGAGAAGAACGGTAACTACATACGAAAAAAATGTCTCGTCACTAAAGTTCGTTTATACTACAGCGCTCCCGTGTAGATCGCAGTAACTAATTTGACAACCAGTTTGGCCTCGTTGGTAGTAGCCCGCCTGTGAAGCGGATGTCCTGGGTTCGAATCCCGGTACGGGTATTCTTTTTGGTTTTTTTAGGATTATTGGGTATTTATTATTTATTTAGCATTACTCAAAAATATTTTTTAATTATACCAATTGTGTGTTATTTTTGTAATAAAATAGTTAAGTTATATTTAATGTAAAAAAGTAATAAAACAAGTAGACACATTTTTGGTCTAACAAGAATTCAAAAGGATCCACATTAGAAAAACCAAAATTAAATGTATAACTTATATGTAACTAACTTTTACAAATGTGGAAATAAAAAAGCTATTTTATTTATTTATTTTTAAGTATTAAAAGAATTAGGTTACTGCGTCAAAAACATACAATTGGCATAAAACATATGATTATTAGAAACTACCTACATTCATAGAAATGCTCTATTCGTTCCTAGGCTTAATTGAACTATAGGACTTCAAGAATGAAAATGAATACCTGTAGGTATATATTAAGTATATTCATTTATTTGGTTTTCTACAGTGTAAAATGGTACTGGAGGTGTGTAGGGACACTATATGGACGCATGTTGCGTTCAGCCGTTCATCACGCAGACAAGTTCCCTGAAGTTGCAGCCGCTATAGTTACTGCCCTTGAATCTTCTTATTATCCTGCACAACAGAAACATAATATATCTTTAATGTTGATATACTTTTACGTCGTTATCTTCTGCTTGCTTGTCTCTGCCAAATGTGTTAAGTACAACGCGTTTTTTTTTTTTTGTTTTTTTTTTTTTTTTTTTTTAAAAGTACAACGCGTTACTGCATACATAAGATATTCTGCTGGTATGCATGCTTACTAGTTCCCTTTTTACCTTTCCCTACCTTGCCTTCCCTTCTTTCGGTATCACTAGTCACTACTGAAGGTACCCTTCACTTTGAGGTAACAATTTATTTACTGTTGTAGCTGGTGATAAAGGTATTCTCTATAATTATGTGCGCGTAGTTCATGATTAAGATAATAATATAAATGTTATGTAAATAAGTTAAATTTTCCGGAATAGGTAATAATATTATGATAAAAATGCATGAAATATATTTCTTACCTTAAAATATTTGTGGTTATCGGTGTAGAAAATGATGAAACTTAAGTAAAATAAATAATCTTCATTGCTGCTTCTCCCTTTGCTACTCCCCGGGCATAGGCAAAGTAGTAGTAGCCCTATTTTAGCCCTAATTTCAACGGTTGCGGACCGGCACTTAATAGTCCCGTCTCGTTGGCAATATTTTGAGGGTTAAGTTTCGAAAATTCTAAAGTCACTTATTATTGAAGTTGGAAATACAGTGTGTACATGAGAATCTTTCAGTGCGTTTTGTGTCATATTCAATTGGTGCTTTTTTTGTAATTCAATAATTTGAGGTTAACTTTTTTAGCTTGCCATAACTTGAGTAAAAGAATATTAGAGTCAGAAAATATAACTGTTTTGTATTAAGAACAGTTTTATTGTTGTACAAAACTAGTTTGTGTCATTTACGTCGAGTGCAATTTTATATAGTATGACAACGCAAAAAACTACGTATAAATAATTAGAGTTCATAAAATAAGGATTAACTATATCATCACCTCAAAATATGTCAATAAAATCAATATGTGTCAAATTAAGCAATGAAAATTTAAGTTTCTTAGTAATTTGTTTTTTTTAGGCTGTTATCGTTTCAATAAATTATTAAAGTCATCAGAGTTCACATTCTAATAATCAAAAAGGGATTTTAAAGTAGATATTTAAATTTGTGTCACTTTCATCAATGATATTTCGTCTAAAATTAAACAGAAACAATATTTGCGTTCAGAGGAAATCTTCTTAACTATAGCGCGTGACCTTGATGGCACGCCTGTTCGGCTTACTTCTGTAGCGACCACTAGAAGTAGACCCCCGGCTCGCTTCTTAACAAGCTAATCCATGGGTCAACCAGTCGCTGGCATCTTAGCTGTTACGATGTAGGTAGGTACTTGCTCACGGAGGCACGCGCGGGGTGATAAAGCTGACATACACGACAAAACTGAGCGGAGGAGCGAGTCGCGGGCAATGAACTCGTGCGTACCTTTTAAGCGGTAGCCGGTTTGTTTGTGTTTTGACAAGACTGTTGAGTACATTTTCGAAGATTTCAAGCATCGTGAATTATGGGTAGAAAACGCAACGTAATTTTTTTATTTAGTTCTGTTTTATTGGAACGAAGTTCCTTATCGGGCGGTTCGCGGATGGGGGGCTAGGCGAAATAAAGTCACGTGACCGTCACGAAAAAGCATTGAGAAACATGTGAAATGGAATGAAATAAAAAAAATGAAAAATAGAATAAAGTGAAGTGAAGTGAAAGTGAAAGTGAGAAGTGACAAAGTGACAAAGTGAAAAAAGTCAAGTTAAAAAATTTCAATAATTTCAAGAATTTCAAAAATTTCAAATCTCAAAAATCTCAAAAATCTCAAAAATCTCAAAAATCTCAAAAATCTCAAAAATCTCAAAAATCTCAAAAATCTCAAAAATCTCAAAAATCTCAATCTCAAAAATCTCAAAAATCACAAAAATCTCAAAAATCTCAAAAATCTCAAAAATCTCAAAAATCTCAAAAATTTCAAAAATCTCAAAAATCTCAAAAAAATCAAAAATCACAAAAATCTCAAAAATCTCAAAAATCTCAAAAATCTCAAAAATTTCAAAAATCTCAAAAATCTCAAAAAAATCAAAAAATTCAAAAACGACAAAAATTACGGAAAAGTCAAAAATAAATAATATTACTTCGTTCTAACCGAGTGTTCCACGACACTAACGTATTTTGTTTTTACTTTTGTTTATTTTTGTTTTTTATTTTCGTCTGTATTTTGTTTTTATTTTGTCATTTTGTATTGAGTCTGTTTTTATTCCGTTTATTTTGTTTTATTGTATTCTTATTTTACTCTTTTTTTTTATATACCACAACGTGGTAAACAAGCATACGGCCCGCCAGATGGTAAGCAGTAGCATATGGATGCCTGCAACACCAGAGGTGTCACATGCGCGTTGCCGACCCTTTACAAAAAGGAGGAACAAGTTCAGAGTCCATTACCTCGGCCGATGGTTTTAGAGCATAGTTTTTTAAATAAAACACGCTTATTTTAGCGTATTCTATATGGAAAAATCATAAAAAAGTACATGTTATAATGACGTCCCGTCGATGGGTTTTTTTTCGAAATCCAAATAATATATAAGTTCAAAGTCCTTTATCTCGGCCATTTTTGATTTGAGAAAAAAGTTATAATGGCGTCCCGTCGATGGTTTTTTTCGAAATCCAAATAATATACAAGTTCAAAGTCCATATTATCTCGGCCATTATTGATTTTAGAGAAAAGTTTCGTAAAACACACTTATTTTAGCATACTCTATACGGAATAATCATAAAAAGTACACGTTTTAATGAAGTCCCGTCGATGGTTTTTTTTTCGAAGTCCAAATTATATACAAGTTCAGAGACCATTATCTCGGCCATTTTTGATTTTAGAGAAAAGTTTCTTAAGTAAAACACGCTTATTTTAGCGTATTCTATATGGAAGAATCATAAAAAGTTCATGTTATAATGACGTCCTGTCGATAGTTTTTTTTTTTACAAATCAAAATTATATACAAGTTCAAAGTCCATTATCTCGGCCATTTTTTATTTTAGAGAAAAGTTTCTCAAATAAAACACGCTTATTTTAGCGTATTCTGTACAGAATAATCATAAAAAGTACACGTTATAATGACGTCCCGTCGATGGTTTTATTTTGAAGTCCAAAATATATATAAGTTCAAAGTCCATTTATCTCGGCCATTTTTGATTTTAGAGAAAAGTTTGTCGAATGAAACACGCTTTTACATATATACAAGTTCAAAGTCCTTTAACACGGCCATTTTTTATTTTAGAGAAAAGTTTCTGAAATTAAACAAGCTTATTTTAGCGTATTCTATACGAAAAAATCATAAAAAGTACACGTTATAATGACGTCCCGTCGACGGTTTTTTTCGAAGTCCAAATGATATACAAGTTCCATGTCCAATCGGCCATTTTCGATTTTAGAAAAAAATGATTTTAAAATAAAACACGCTTATTTTAGCGTATTCTATACGGAAAAATCATAAAAAGTTCATGTTATAATGACGTCCTGTCGATAGTTTTTTTTTCAAATCAAAATTATATACAAGTTCAAAGTCCATTATCTCGGCCATTTTTTATTTTAGAGAAGTTTCTCAGATAAAACAAGCTTATTCTAGCGTATTCTATACGAAATATCATAAAAAGTACACGTTATAATGACGTCTCGTCGATGGTTTTTTTCGAAGTCCAAATGATATACAAGTTTCATGTCCAATCGGCCATTTTTTATTTTGGTGAAAATTTTTCAAATAAAACATGCTTATTTTAGCGTATTATATACGGTAAAATCATAAAAATATGCTATATAATGATACCCCATCGCTGGTTGTTTTTTCGAAGTCAAAATTATATACAAGTTCAGAGTCCATTATCTCGGCCATTTTTGATTTTAGAGAAAAGTTACATGAGTAACACACGCTTTTTTTAGCGTATTCTATACGGAAAAATCATAAAAAGTACACGTTATAATGACGTCTCGATATTCAAGTTCAAAGTCCATTTTTGATTATGAAGAAAAGTGTTAAAATAAAACACGCTTATTTTAGCATATTCTATACGGAATAATCATAAAAAGTACACGTTATAATGAAGTCCCGTCGATGGTTTTTTTTCGAAGTCCAAATTATATACAAGTTCAAAGTCCATTATCTCAGCATTTTCGATTTTAGAAAAAAATGTTTTTAAAATAAAACACGCATATTTTAGCGTATTCTATACGGAAAAATCATAAAAAGATCATGTTATAATGAGGTCCTGTCGATAGTTTTTTTCCAAATCAAAATTATATACAAGTTCAAAGAACATTATCTCGAATTTTAGGGAAAAGTTTATCAAGTAAACCAAGCTTATTTTAGCGTATTCTATACGAAATACCATAAAAAGTACACGTTATAATGACGTCCCGTCGATGGTTTTTTTTTTTCGAATTCCAAATGATATACAAGTTTCATGTCCAATCAGCCATTTTTTATTTTGGAGAAAAGTTTTTCAAATAAAACAAGCTTATTTTAGCGTATTCTATACGGAAAAAAATCATTAAAAGTACACGTTATAATGATACCCCGTCGCCATTTTATTTTTTAAGTCCAAATTAGTATGGACTAATAATAAAAAGTTCATGTTATAATGACGTCCTGTCGATAGTTTTTTTTTCAAATCAAAATTATATACAAGTTCAAAGTCCATTATCTCGGCCATTTTTTATTTTAGAGAAGTTTCTCAGATAAAACAAGCTTATTCTAGCGTATTCTATACGAAATATCATAAAAAGTACACGTTATAATGACGTCTCGTCGATGGTTTTTTTCGAAGTCCAAATGATATACAAGTTTCATGTCCAATCGGCCATTTTTTATTTTGGTGAAAATTTTTCAAATAAAACATGCTTATTTTAGCGTATTATATACGGTAAAATCATAAAAATATGCTATATAATGATACCCCATCGCTGGTTGTTTTTTCGAAGTCAAAATTATATACAAGTTCAGAGTCCATTATCTCGGCCATTTTTGATTTTAGAGAAAAGTTACATGAGTAACACACGCTTTTTTTAGCGTATTCTATACGGAAAAATCATAAAAAGTACACGTTATAATGACGTCTCGATATTCAAGTTCAAAGTCCATTTTTGATTATGAAGAAAAGTGTTAAAATAAAACACGCTTATTTTAGCATATTCTATACGGAATAATCATAAAAAGTACACGTTATAATGAAGTCCCGTCGATGGTTTTTTTTCGAAGTCCAAATTATATACAAGTTCAAAGTCCATTATCTCAGCATTTTCGATTTTAGAAAAAAATGTTTTTAAAATAAAACACGCATATTTTAGCGTATTCTATACGGAAAAATCATAAAAAGATCATGTTATAATGAGGTCCTGTCGATAGTTTTTTTCCAAATCAAAATTATATACAAGTTCAAAGAACATTATCTCGAATTTTAGGGAAAAGTTTATCAAGTAAACCAAGCTTATTTTAGCGTATTCTATACGAAATACCATAAAAAGTACACGTTATAATGACGTCCCGTCGATGGTTTTTTTTTTTCGAATTCCAAATGATATACAAGTTTCATGTCCAATCAGCCATTTTTTATTTTGGAGAAAAGTTTTTCAAATAAAACAAGCTTATTTTAGCGTATTCTATACGGAAAAAAATCATTAAAAGTACACGTTATAATGATACCCCGTCGCCATTTTATTTTTTAAGTCCAAATTAGTCCATGTAGTCAATCTTCAAAGTCCAGTAACTTCGATGTTTTTGGGTAAAAAAAATGTTTCTTATAAAACTTGCTTTTTTTAACACATTCTACAAAATAAAGTATGTGTTATAATGATACCATTCCAACCAAAATAGTCCAAATTGTACTTAACCTTCAGGGCCCCATAACTTCGAAATTATTGAGTTAAAAAAAATGTGTTAAAGAAAAGTTGCTTATTTCTATGTGTTATATACGATAAGTTAATAAAAACATAGCCTTATTATGACATCACATTGATGAAAAATTTATTAAGTCCAGCCCGGCCCTTTGCTAGTCCAACCGAGAGGCAGATAACGATATTTAGATTTTCGCGTTTCACGATAGCCACTCTGTAAACACACCGCCTTGATGCATAAACTACATATTTAGTAGTTACAAGTTACAATTTGCCAAAATACTGTTTAAATGGTAAACTAGGTTTACCGTGGCACACAGATCCGCCGTTGCAGTCCCTTATGGACTACGTTTACGTTAATTATCCTTAACTTACTTAAGTTTTATATTATTGCTTTCTTTACTATGAAAAATAAAGAACAGCGACTGAAAAATCGCTGTTTGTCTTTGTCGCACTTATTACTACTATTACTATATGTATGTATAGAGTAATAATAGAAAACAAACAAGCCGCTAGGCAGCCTGGTCGGCACATGAACCCCGCCCGCGCTTTACCCTTCCCCGCGCATGCCCGTTATGCAAAACAAATTTTCATTCCGAAAAATAAAAATAATCCATTGATTATAATGACACAAATTTCAAACATTGTTTCGATACGCTTTTATAAAAATATTGATGCAAACTTTAATTACTTTAATATTTTATTGTACTGTTAACAGGGGTCATACAAGAAAAAAAATTAAAGTAAATAAATATCATTGATTAATATGGCACAAATTTATTTAAATAATAGATACCGATATTTTAGAAAGCACAGTACCTAATCGATCAACTCTAATTTTATATAGGCTTGTAAAAGTCCACATATATGTGCTGATTGAACGTCAGTATTCCCATTGACGAAAGTGATACAAAACGCGTGCGTGCGTCAGTAACAACTTTGCTGTTACAGTGAAAAAACAATTTTGATCTCTAATTTTCTATTTAACGAATAATGTTTAAAAAAAGAAATGTCTAAGTTTCTACCTACGCAACAACCTAGGATGACACAAATTATTATTATTAGCTAAGTTGAATGGCCTGAACTCTGTATGCGAATAATAAGCATCTTTAATATTATCGAAACTTCATAATTTATCGGTACGGGTCTATAATATTACCTATACAATATATTTAACCAAATACATTTCAAGTAGATACGCTATAACTAAAGCAAAAGTCAAAACGCAAGTCATTATTTTTACATGACATATTTATTTTGAATTTAGCGGTGATTGACAGCATTATCCATAGACAGCATAGACAACAACCAGTACTATACTTTACAATTTCTCGGGCCCGATATGTCAGTTAGAGAGATGTAATAAATGATAGGAAACTTAGGGAGTCGAGGGAGTGAAGCAAGGCAGGGTGCAAAATTGATTAGACCCGAGAAATTGCAAAGTATAATATCGTTGAATGTCGGTTCTAAATGTTGCTATATTTAAAAACATATGTTTTAAATACTGGTAATAATTGTTATAAACCGTACGCACACATATGCAATTTAAGAAGGAAACACTTTTGTTAAGAAGTTACTAGGCCTTGGTGTGGAGCGAGTATAATTATATAAGCTAATTCTGGGTTGTATAATAGATGTTGTTGTATATATATATACGGCTTCCATTTATCAACATAAAATTATCTAATTAGATAATTTTATAATGATATTTTAAGGGAGGCCACAGGTGACCCTCGTGCAGGCAGCTTTCTCGCACAAAGACTCGCTATAGCGATTCAACGCGGGAATGCTGCCTGTGTGATGGGCACCTTACCGAGGAGCCAAGGTTTAGAGGGTCGATTTTAGTTATATATATTTTTTTTTAAGTTTAGACTTAATTTTAGTACTTTTGTTTTATAAATAGTTATATTTGTATTATTGATCTAATTAGATTGATGTTGTATATTTCACCCTGAGAATGAGAATTCTTTTGTTGTATATTCCGTGGATAAGAAAATCGGTTTTAGAAGTGACTTAAACGCAACAGCATGTCAGCAATGTCACTTGAGAAGTTGATAAATTGATTGATATTGACAATTGCTTTTTAGATTAGATTAGATTTTTATCTGTTGTGTATTGTGCTGTATTGTGTTATTGTAAACCTTAAATGGATTTGTTAAGCAATGATATTCGGCCATGGGACACCAACGACGTTAAAGAACAGTTCGGAGATAGTCTCATGTTACTGCCCTCCAATGATAACACCAAAGAGCTACAGAGTATTTTACGCGACAAGTAAGTGAGGTTACCTTCGAATCGTGTCGTGTGACGAGTATTTGAATTTTTTTATTTAATCAGTTGCACATTTTCTATTAGTGTGAACTTGGAACTAAGCATAACAATACCTACAGGCTACAGACGGCAACATATAATTTTGTCTATTCAGTACTAGCTGATATTTTATCGCACATTAATATTTTACAGAAATACATCGAGGAGTGATTTCAAGTTTTATGCAGACCGTTTGATACGGCTGGTGATCGAAGAGAGCTTGAACAGGCTACCATTCACAGACTGCGAGGTGGTGACCCCTACTGGAGCGTTGTACAAGGGGCTAAAGTATGGAGCTGGGAACTGTGGAGTGTCCATCGTGCGGTCAGGAGAGGCTATGGAACAAGTGAGTCTGTTTATTTAAACATTACAGGATACTACTTCAAGAACATAATGTTATAATGTGTATTCTAATTTTTCTATCGATTCAGGTATAATTTCGTAACAATTTTTTATAAAGCTTAACTCGATTTTTAAATTTTCATTTTCAAACAACTTCTGGGCTTTTCTAATGGCAATAGCTTCTTTACTGTTCAATTGCATCACAACATTTTTAATCACGTCAAAATGTCTATCGTAGTAAAAACTTGCATTTAACCAAGTGTCCCAACGAGTGATAATGGGTTCCGGCAGTAAAGGCACATTCTGCGCATGGTCCCTGAAAAATCGGACGCGGTGTGGTGATTTAAAAAAAATCTTCTTGACATTAGATATTAAAGAATTGACCAATTTATGTTCAGATCTTATCTGCTCCGCGACTCGTGTAGTCCATGAGCGAAACAAGTTACGTGTCGTACTTTAGTGTACTTTTTCTTCAAAATCTTGCCGGCAGCAAGCATGTACGCTGCGCTATCCGAACAGAATATTAAAAATTTGTTCATATTATCTGTAAAATTATCCTCCCACAAAAAATTCAAGCTTTCGTTAACCACCGCTGCAATTGAGTTCGCGTTTACAGTACTAACGACTTTACACGCTAACAAATATGGCCTTTGTAAAGCATCATCAAGTGATTTTATAATTACATTTACTACGCAATTACCGAAATTATCAAGAGTCTCATCCACCGCAAGCCATAAATTGGAATCGAAAAATGTATTTCGTATTTGCTTGACGGTCGCATTGTATATTCTGGTAAGATAGTATTTTCTCAAAACACTTTCTTCGGGAAGTTTTACGCCTTTATCTAAGTATTTTCCAAAGAATTTTTTAAATTCTGGATGGTTAACTCTTTTCCATGGGATGTTACACGCTATAAGGAAAACGCATAAATCATAGGCAAAGGTGCCATTTTGGTTTCCACAGTTAATTTGGTCGACATTATAGTTTTTCAACTGCTTTAAATCCACTGAGCAAGAAATACAGTGAATGCTACATTCTTCTTCATTATACATGGTGCCCGTGAGCATTGCGAGAGATTTTAACCACGCATTTCTGAGGTCAAAAGAATGAAAAAACATTATATGACTTTTGTTGTAAAACGCCAAAAAAAAAATTTTTTTTTTTACTTTTTTTTTTCACTTTTTTTGAATGCTGTTCTACATAAAAAGTAAATGTCATTAGAAAAAAGTAACGGAAAAAGTAAATTGCTACATTTTTTCTCGTAAAAACTAGTCCATGCAAAGTGTTTCTTAGGCCTTTGATATCAGTCAATAAGAGATGTCTAGACTATGCCCCATACCGGTGAGATCGCCATCAAAAAATCATTTTACACTGAGAAACAATTCAAAATGCAATTTTTTGTAAGTAGTATTTACTCTGAAACTATGGCGAATTTCGAAAAAGTTTAAAGGACATTTTGTTCTCTAAATATGATAATGAATACACTGTTAAAGTCTCTCGCAATGCTCACGGGCACCGTGTATATAAGATTTTCGTACGGTTCTATCATCCGCAGAATTGTTGCTTCACATGGCTTTATTCATCTTGATATTTTTCGGTTTTAAATATTTAGCCAACGCAATAATAATTCAGATAATATAGATGTAAAGCAGCTGTCTAAATTGACAATGTCAAATAATTCGTTTCTAAATGTCTCATAAATTTGTAAATTAGTAACTTTTTGAAAAGAAAGGTAAAAAATATTATATCGATGAATGGTGACTTTGTTAAAAGAAATTGAAAAATAACCCAAAACATTTACGACATAACATTTAGGTGTTCCTGAAATCGATTTATGAAAATAAATGTTAAGTACTTACTTCCAATTTACGAGTAGGTACCATACTAAGTACATTAGGCAAATGAATAATTTTATTATTCAAGCCTAAAATAATAATTATAAAAACGACTCCATACCTTTTGTGTGAAATTTGCCACCGGTACTCCGCCCTCTAGTTATAATAATACTGTATGAACAAGAACAGAGAATTTTTAAATAAGTAATAATACAACAAATAGTCTATTTTTGGATGACAATTAGTATGTTGGAAGTATGAAATCTCTATTAGGTCTCAAGAATGAGAAGCAACATATCTGGCTAATGTGTTGAAATTTTTGAAAGTGGGATATGTCTTGTTTATGGCAAGCTATTTAGTTAAAAATATGCTAAAAAAAGTATATTCCTTATACAGTGTTATTAACTTATTATGTTTCGGTCTATTGCCTGTATTTTTATTGGTATATATTATTTAGTAACTGATATTTGATTTATAATTCCTTATTATCTTTTCATTTTTATTTATTAGGGTCTCCGAGATTGCTGCCGCTCCATCCGTATCGGCAAGATCCTGGTGGAGAGTGACACAGACACACACGAGGCACATGTTGTCTATGCCAAGTTCCCTGAGGATATTGCTCGGAGACAGGTGCTACTTATGTACCCAATAATGTCCACAGGAAATACTGTCAAACAGGTGGGTTCACGGAATGTGTTATATTTCAGACAGTTATGTTTTTGGCTCTAGAGTTGAATGTTTTTTGCTTGTGGACTCCCTATAAAGGGAGAATGGGAGGGACAATGATCTTAATCGATTTTTACAAAAAACCCCGAAATAACGCGATATATTTAATTCCACGCTTCTCGATCCATTGCCATCTCCATCCAATTCTCGCCAGCCTGTTGACAGATGTCGTCCTTCCATCTCATTGGTGGTTTGCCACGACCGCGTGTGTTAGCGGGTTTCCAATTGAGGGTGCGTCTCGCCCAGCGGGTATTGTCCATCCTGGCAATATGTCCTGCCCATCTCCACTTCCTATGTCCAATCTCATCCACCATGTCTTTGAGTTTTGTGACTCGTCTGATGCATTCGTTACTTTTTCGGTGCATTAGCGTTATTCCGAGCATTGCCCGTCCATTGCTCTTTGTGCAACACGAAGCTTTTCGGCAGACCTTTTTGTCAATGTGGAGGTTTCCATCCCATAAAGGAAGACGGGCAAGACGAAGAAAGGATGAAATATACCAGTATTTTATGTATGTATGTAAACACTTTATTGTACATAAAAAAGTAACAAAACAAACATGATAAAAGAAAAATAAACAAAGTAGGGTAATTGTGCTAGTTTCCCGTCCAGGTCCAGTTTACCGTCCACTTGATTAAACTGCTGCAAATAAATGGGAAAAACTTTTTAAGGTCAATATAGTTTATATTTATAGTTTATTCTTTAGTAGATTTTTTAATTTTAAGCCTTTATTTTGGGAAAAACTTGAAGATAAACATAAATAAGTATGGACGGAAAACTGACAAGAGTGGACGAAAACTAGCACAATCACCCTACAAAGGCGAACTTATCCCTGTAAGGGATCTCTTCCAGTTAACCTTTGAGCAATTGAGAGATTGATTTTAGTATGGAGCCATAACTAAACTTATTTTTATTTTATTTTACTTCCACACAACAATTTTTACTGGTGCTAAGCCTAAGACAATAGTGTAACTATTCTTAAAATTAAAAACTAAAGTATATACATAATATATCTAGATTATATAATTTCGCCTATAACATAATATAAATATATGCAGCCTTTGTGAATTCATTCAAAGAACATGAAAATAAGTCAATACTTTCCACTATTAAGTTAAGGGTATGTATCGCATTATGTTAGAATCCCAAAGTTTGATCAATATGTTATGAGAAATAAATTGGGACTCGCTGCACACAACCATAGATGTATAAAGGCCATAAAGGGTCAGATGGAGAGCATGAAAATAGAGGGGTAGAGATGGGTAGGGGTGAGTAAATACTGATTATTTACTCAGTATTTATCCAAAGCACCCAGTTTAGCAGGAGCTAAGCTGAGTATTTACTCGGTATTTACTCCTGACTTTTACTCACTACCCATCTCTATATGGGGGTAGTGTCTCACTCTTGCACTTGTTACGATATTGACTTTTTTTTTGTCATGTTGGCATTGTTTATTGTTTCATCTTGGGTAAAAGGTTGATTTAAGTCCATAGACATGCCTGGTTTTACCCTTTGACCGCCAAAGACGTCAAATCACGCGCACGGAAAGTTGTGCCCTCAGCGCAAGCGCGTGATATCACGTCGAAAATATAACCGAGTGTGCTTGCCCAAACTTTGCTCTTTGGATGCTTGATGGTCAAAGAGTTAAACATGTTTTATAGTAACAGCATTACTGTTCTTAACTTGACTTATACCAATTCCAGGCCGTGAACGTGCTTACGCAGCATGGCGTCAAGGAGGAACGCATCATCCTCTCCAACCTGTTCTGCACACCCGCTGCCGTCCAGGCTGTGGTCGACTACGTGCCCAAGATGAAGATCCTTACCTCCGAGCTCCATCCTGTAGCGCCTAACCACTTTGGCCAGAAGTACTTTGGTACTGACTGAGTCGCTTGGGCTAATAAGGATAAAAGCGCCAAGCTATCTGCAGATGGCGTCGTTATCGCAAAAAAACAACGTCTTGTTGGTTATGGATTGGACATGTCAATTCCATTCAATCTATGGTATAGAGTCTCTATTTATTTTATAATCTGTGGGTTTTTATCCTCATTTTTAGGGTTCCGTAGCCAAAATGGCAAAAACGGAACCCTCATAGTTTCGTCGTCTCCGTCTGTCCGTAATTATGTCACAGCCATTTTACTCGGAAACTATAAGACGTATCTTAGTAAAATTAAGTCATGAGGTGTATTAGTGAAATTGCAGAAAAAAATATTTTCAGGGGGGGCATATTGCACACCAATCGATAGCTTTTTAAAAATAACATTGAGGTTTCTTTGAATATTTTGTGTTTAAGTGAATATTTTCAGAAAAAATAGCTTCCCCCCCTGTAACTTTTGAACCGTAAGTCCAAAAAATATGAAAATTTGAGATGTGCGTTATCATAACATTTCTACGAAAATTGTTTTGAACATTATCGGTCCAGCCATTTTTGAGTTATTTCCAAAAAACTTCTACCATAGGCATGAGATACGACCTTTTGTGTCGGACCACGCATAATGGAGGGTTCCGGTTCCGTAGCTTCAATGGAATAAGAACCAAACTAACGCCAGTTTGGTTCTTATTCCATTGAAGCTACGGAACCGGAACCCTCCATTATGCGTGGTCCGACACGCACTTGGCCGGGTTTTTTTTAAAACACGGGAGACAAAATAATAGTATTGTGCTAGTTCACAATCTACTATTGTTTTGTCTCCCGTGCGTCAACAGTTGTCAGCTTTCCGTCCATACTTATTTTATTTTTATATTCCAGTTCTTCACTAAATAAATGCTAAAAATTATAAAATCTACTAAAGAATAAAGTATAAATAGAAAATTTGTTGACCCGGAAAAGTTTTATCGCATATATTTGTAGCAGTTTAATCAAGTGGACGGAAAACTGAACCTGGGCTGGAAACTAGCACAATCACCCTACTTACCTGTAAATTATTTGAAAATTTTGAAAGGAAAATAAGTTTTTAGTCATGATTTAGCTCTAAAACTTATATAGATGTCATATACAAAGGAAAAAGTGATCTAGGGCTCCGGTGCCCAGGGCTGGGATCGAACCAGCGTCTTCTGCATTCGCGGCAGACGCCTTTACCACTTGGCCACCCGGGTCACAGCAGCACCGGTCGAATTTTCCCGTGTATATGCAATCTTTGTAAATGCTCAGGCGCATTTTAGCTCTAATACTAAAAAAAAAATTTTGTTCGCTTATATGCATTATAATTTAATTAAAATTACTTGATTGCTATTTAGTAAATTTCGGTATTGTTTATTGAAGAAAACAACACGATTTGATTTCAGAAATACGTGAAAATTATAGCAGTTGATAAATGTAAGTGATAAATGAATTACAGAAATAGAATTTATAGATATTAAATCTCATAAAATTATTTATTAGAAATGTAAGCTAAAAACAACTGGACTATTATGAATATTATTATAATTGTGTACAAAAATTACCCTGACCAGAATTTATGCATTTTTTTACACTATTGGCATGTGACTTACTTTAGTCGATTCTTGATTTGATACCGAATCTTTTAAACTGGTTAGGACTTTGTTGAAAATGGTATTATACTGAATTATAGTCATTAGGATTAAATGTGAATAAATTTGTGTATTTATAAAGGAACTTTGAATTTGATTGTTTGATGATATTAGTTTATGCAGAAAAAACACCAACTAAGGTAAAATTCATAATTCATTGAAGTTTTTTGACAGCTCCTGGCATACAAAGCGGTTGTCAAATGTATGGAAAGTGTTGTAAAGATTACTCCAATGCATTATGAATTTTGCCTTAGTTCTGTAGGTACAGTCACCGGCAATAGTATCTTCCTACATGAAGGCCGCAAAAATATGTGACACGCTCTTATGGCCCTACAAATAAGAGCGTGTCACATGTTTTTGCGGCCCTCATATAGGAAGATACTATTGCCGGTGACTGTACTGTATCAAAAGTAGCTAAGCGGGTAAGGTGTTAAAAATGAGCTTGACACGCCCTTATTGTTAAGAGAATAAGACCGCGTGGAGGTCACGTACAACCAAACCGCTTAACAACTTTTGCTGCGGACTGTACATATCTCCCATAAAATAGCTCCCATACAAATTAGAAATACTGCCATAGAACAAGTAAATAAATTTAAATACTTAGGCAGCATCATAACTAGCGACTCCAGATGTACTAAGGATATCATCACACGTATAGCTATGGCCAAAAAAGCTTTTAACTCCAAAAAACACATATTTAAAGCAAAGATATCACGTAACATCAGAAAACGATTTATAAAGACCTACGTCTGGAGTATAGCGTTATACGGCTGCGAGACATGGACATTAACCCAGCGTGATAGGGAAAGATTAGGCGCATTTGAAATGTGGATATGGAGAAGAATGGAAGGAATAAGCTGGAGAGAGAAGAACGAACGAAGAAGTACTGAATTTGGTAGGAGAGAACAGATGCCTGCTTAAAACGATTGAAAACAGAAGAGGAAATATGTTGGGGCACCTGATACGTCATGACGATTACATAAAAACTATTATTGAAGGGAGAATACCGAAACGAAGAGACCGAGGAAGACCAAGACGTGCGTTTCTAGATCAGGCCAAAGAAAAAGCCAACGTCATGACGTATCAAGAGCTAAAAGAATTAGCGGAGAACAGAAAGGAATGGCGATTACTCCACCGACAAGAGCCAGGCTCTTAAAATTATGATGATGATGATGAAAAATTTACACAAACAGCTCGCTCCCAATCGAATCGAAATTTAAATATTGTCGTAAGCCCCATTTAGACGGTGCCAGAACTTGTATGCAATTTTAGTTACATTGCTGCATTTAATCAATCGATTAAATCTTTTGTATCTCAGGACGCAGCATTGTATATAAAATTGTATTCAATCCTGGCACCGTCTAAATGGGGCTTTGGTGACATAGAACCCTGTAATATTGTGTCAGCGATATGCTATAGTAGTCAGTCTGTTTGGCCAACCACTACTATTACACCACTACCATCACCACTACTCCTACTACTGCTAGTTGAAAAACATACTCAATACTTTATACTCGTCCTTTTATTTTGAGGTGATAATTAATTGTGATAAATTATATTGCCACCGTATGTAGACGCTAGAGATGGTGATTCATAAGAGACAATAGCTGACGCTCGTAGCGGCCTGTATTTAGCCTTTGTAATGCTAGAGAGTATCTATTTTATAGTCTAATAACACTTTGACTACCGAGAACCCGCCTGGTAGGCACTCGTAATGTTTGCTAAGATGCCAGGCACGCGGCGTGCGGCATTGCGTTGCACGTCGTAGCCCGCCTGGCGGGTTCTGTCGGTTTCTGGGGTATTGTTCAAAATGTTGCCCTGTTGCGAAAGTGTTAACTTATTGAGGCTCCAAGTCTAAAGCGCCATCTGAACGAGAGCAACCCAAAAATACCAAATTTGTAGCAGGAAATGACATTTGAGCTGTAGCGCCATCTAGTAACTAGTAGCGTAGATTTGGAGCCTCAAAAAGTTCTTCGACTGTGGCTGTCGATATGTATAGTCTCTGATAAGGCAAAGGGAATATTTATTTCCGATCATTATTTGAGTTTGAACTTTATTTCAAAGTAATAGGGTTCGATTTTGCGTGGTTTCGGACACCATTATGCCCGTTAAAGGTGGTAAGGCTAAGGTATACTACAGGTTGCTCAAAAAGTGTCTGAAGCTTATGCCTTGACAGTAGTACACTCGGCATCAAAAGTAACTACGCAAACAAAGACGTCAAAAGTTCTTTTTAAAAGGGAATAAGAGCTTTTGACGTCTTCGATTGCGTAGTTACTTTTTGATACAGTGTCGTCATTAACTATTTTTAATGGTTGGGTTTTTGAGATGAAGGAATTGAATCGTGATTGTAAAATATTACGAAATTATTAACTTCAGTGGGGTTTAAGAGTGAAACAAACAATAATACTTTTAATGGTTTATTCAGTTTCGTAGTTTATACAATCTATTGAGTAGATAGATACAAAGATTTAAATTAGATCAGATCACACAGCTAAACAGTTTAAAAGTGTACACATTAATATAAATTTATATTTTCAACATTCTAATAATTTATCTTTTAACAAGTACCCATAAGTGATCCCTGACCGTGGTCTCATTCAACACAGATGTTACCCTACTTTATATATTACCTTGTAAAAATAGCGATAACATTCAATTATATTATTGTAACACGAGTAATTCTAATTCGAGAACAAAAATATTTTTTTTATTTTTTATTAGTAAAAACTATGACGAGTCGTCATTTAAGTGTTAGGAAGCGCCCTCTTAATAAGTGCGTACCTACTCCCGTATAGGTAAATAAATACTTATAAATATCATTAAAATGTCAATTCTTACCCTATGTTACGAGTTTTAAACAATAACAAGCACTTATCACTCCACTTCCATGACGATTTGAGAGCTATTGGAAGCTAAAATAATACTTTCAATGACGTTTCCTTAGTGTTTCTACAATAGCTGTCAAGTGACGTCATAGCAATATGGCGACCTATACAAATTAATCGCAAATTTATCTTTGCTGTTGGCTAAACTAAAGTCACTGCGAACTTATTTGATTGCAGTATTCCTTGTACCAGCAAAGATATGTTTGCACTTCTCCTACCTAGATAGAGACGTCCGGTTATTCCGGACTTTATCATGTTGTAAATTATATCGTCGAAATACATGTACAACACAAATTATATATACCCTCGAAATTGACTTAGATATGTTATTAAGGCATCGCGTGAATCGCACTAGGTAAATTGACAATAAAATCTAAGGGACTAATACAACGGCTAAAGCAAAATTGTATGGCAATTAGCATATAGATATAGATACATATGTATAACGATCCTAAATAAATAGGCGTGGATGGATCACTGGATTAGTGACAACTGAAGCTTACAGCCAAAATATATAAACACCTTAAACAAAACCAGTAGAAAAGCGAAATTAAATACTCATACATTTGTGCATCCACTTTAGATATTTTTTTATTTTTTTTAATAGTGTTTTTGTATAAAAATATCAACGCTTCGGTCAGACTATTTGCCCTTCCGGAAGTTGGTAATGTTGACCAGGTCGAAGAGGTCTCTCGGCGGGTCGCGGGCCTCCGACTCGACCCAGTCTCTCGCGCTAGCAACTACCGGCAGTACGGTTTTTTCGCTGCATCACAAATTAAAACACGAATCAGTTGTGCTGAACTAAAATCGTGCTGTTAGAAAAAGCTGTTGCGAACCAAAATGTGTTATCATTAAAGCGCGTTTATTTTTAAAGCAAATGTTAACGTTCCAATTTTGAAATTTGCATAGGCAAAAACCGACGCTGCTCTTTTTTTTAAATTTTGTTTGCGACGTAGGCGTTCGTTAGTCGACTTGGCGTTCGTTAGATGTTTACATGAGCTTCTGCTTGGCGCACTCGGGGCAGATGATGTCGGCGGCGTCGGTGATGAAGCCCTTGCCGACGAGCGAGGTCTTGCACTGCGCGCAGATGAAGCAGTCGTTGTGCCAGTGGCGGTCCTCGAACGAGATGAAGCGGGTGCCGCCGATGCCTGAAAAATTTTTGCTACGTTTTATTTTTTGCTATATAATTATCAATTATCAACGTGAATTAAAAAGGTGGACTTGAAGTTACTGCATTCGTAATGACGCGTGTATACTAGCGCCATCTATCACAGAGTAGAAATACTAAGACACCGCCACCTAGTGACAACTGTGGCTACTTCTTGGTTAGTTGGATTTAAAAGTAATTCATCCTAAAAAGTTACCGCATTCGCAATGACTCAATGACGCGGGTATAATAGCGCCATCTATTACCGAGTAGAAGATTACGCTACTGCCATCTAGTCTAGTGTAGTGTAGTCGATATCTTCCATATCGGGCACCCTTTTAACAAGGTGACAATACCACTGACGATGACGAAACTCTGTACTTAGTGGCCCAAATCATAACACACCTATTTGATCCGTGCGTTCCCGGATCGCGTCAATGCCACAACGGTTGCTGGGTTTACCGCGTTAAACCACACCGTAACACAGATCCGCCGTTGTAGTCTACGGACTACGGTGTCGTAAATCGTAATACTTCTTCTAACTGTGGTAAGACAAGTGTAGATATAAAGAGAACAGATTTAAACTAATTCGTCTTGTTATAAAACAAATTCTCTAGAATCTCTAATAGCCATGACAATCGTAGTGTCTGTTCTTATTTTTCTGAAACAGTTTTATCTTCGGACGCACGAAGCAAGATGCAATGGTTCCTGTGCGTCACTGTCACGGGACTAGTAATACTGACCGGTGATGGACTAGTAATACTGACCGGTGATGGACTAGTAATACTGACCGGTGATGGGCTTGGTGCACGACGTGCAGCGCTTGGCGAACAGCTCGCCGAAGCACTCGGCGCAGTACGGCTTCTCGTCGCGCGACGTGAACCGCTGGCCCGCCAGCGACGTGTTGCAGTTGGTGCACGTGAAGCACTCGCGGTGCCACGGCTCGTTCTTGTACGTCACGCCGCCTTGCGTGATGATCTGGGAATACATAAACAGATAATTAATTTTTTGATGTTACGGAAGCTAGGGTGCGATACCCATTATCTGTTGTACCCATATTTAACAGAAAGACGGGTGTAACCTAGACTTTTTTCTTTCGGAAATGACAGACATGGCTACTCCATCCGGGTTGAATTCTCTAAGGGTGTAACAAATCATTTGAACTCGCATGCAAACTGTGGCAAGCAGAGAAATGGGATGACAAAGAATGCTTGTCAACGATCAAAAGTGTGGCAAAAAAATGAAATCCATGTATGTGTCTAAATTGTCTATGTGAGCGATATAGTGATGCCAAATACAACAGGTTAATTATCTATCGGTATTTGACTTTCTTATCGATACGTTCTAAAGGCCTCTACAGACGTAAGCGACTAGTCAAAGTAGTCAACTGCGACGTCAGTTGACATCCCCACTACCAACTTGACGTTTCATTTCACGCACATTTTCGACTAATATTATAACATTACCTAATAGTTAATAACTAATATGTTTTTTCTAAGCAAATTATATTCTTTAGTATTTAAAAGAATGTAAATAAACAAATAATAATAATAAATACTCTTTATTGCACACCTCATACAGTTACAAGCACAAATTTTACAATTAGATAAATTTAGGTAGAGGTAACAACAGGCGGTCTTATCGCTAATGAGCGATTTCTTCCAGACAACCTTTTATACAAAATTATTTTAATATTATTATTTCCTAAAATAATTAAAAATATTTCATAAAACGGAAAACGGAATTTCAAGTCGCCGGTCGAATGCGCATTCGATTGATCGCACGACCATTTTGACAGCTGACCTCTCATTCCAACTATATTTCTATCTCGTTCTAATCGTTTGACTAGTCGCTTGTAGGCACGGGACACACTTGAGCGGAATCCAGCCCAGCTATCATAAATAAAAATCAGCCGTAGTATAAAAGTCGGAAATTTCTTTACGGGAGCTGAATTTTTGTATGGAGACTATGGAGCCCATGTACAATATTCGGCCCGATTTCCGTTTTCGGCTGCTTTTTGACTATGGTTGCGAATTCCGCTAAATTTGTTGAGCGCCATATTTGAATGAAATAATACAAGTACTGCAAGGTAAAAAAATCTTTAATAATAAAAAAACCCGTTTAAACTGGATATAATAAGAACCTAATTTAATCTTTTTACGTAATGACGTAATGTGAATATAAGATTAATTTATTCATTGGATTTTTTGAAGCAATAATTATAATTTTCATGTTGAACAGTTATCGATATAAGTCCCTAAAACGTTTTGTCAATCACTAGCGTCGAATAAATGTTTCGGTTTTTACACAAAATAATCATGAATATTAACTATTATGATAAAATATTAGCACACAGTATAAGAAACACTATTGATTAATTGTATCTAGTAAATACTTACACGATTTATTTTGCTAATTTGATAAAATATTGTTTCAAAGACATCGATCGGAATATCATGTAAACCTGTGAAATGAGTAATTACTTGGGTTTTTCCTATGAGTAATAGTCCAATCTGGAACACAACACAACACCATGTTTCTCCTTTTTCATCCCGAGTTATTTTATTCACTATTGTTTTATATTTTCCACGCTAAATTATGAGCTGTCACGACGTGGGTACGTAAGCTAACTACCCAAATTCAAAAGCTGTCACTCCTTCAAAATGATCGTGTGTCTCTTTTGCACTCGTGGAATGTTCATATACGTGTTGGTTTCTCTTTTGCACACTTCGTTTATCTTTTAGCGGCAAGCGCCATTTTATATCTATGGTGGCAAGAGACATCCTTCTTGTAATTGTAACCAGCTAAGTCCTTAAAAAAAGATGCTTCATTCGGTAGCGCTACAAACAAATGATATAGAATTTGCGCTAGCTCGGTAACATTGCTGTCAATATACCAGGGCCCGATTCGACATGGCATCACTGACAGTCGCTTGCGATACAACTATGATATCACACTTTTGTGACAGTTAAAAGGACCCCGCAGCAAACATAGGGAAAAAGTGGTTTCAGTTAAATCTCACGAAATTTGAATACGATGTAGATTCGAGTGTCCTGATTAATTTTTTATAAGGGCACAACTCGCTCAGAAGTATACTTTTAGAAATAATGAAGTACAGTTGTTTCATACAAAACATATGTAACATACCAATTTTTCGTAAAATCTTTCTCTTTACTTTTGCATAATATAAATAACTACTAAAATGCGATTTCAACGTCACAGAAACGTTATTAAGATCATATTTAACGCCAGTAATTTTCTGTGTGAGTCAATTCAAAGTATCGATTTTAAGAAACACGTCATAAAATAATAATAATATAAACTTGATTATTTCTGACAGTGTACTTCTGAGGGAGTTGCGCCCTTATATACAAATAATAAGGAGACCTAAATCTACATCGTACTAAAATTTCATGCGATTTGACTGAAACCACTTTTTCCCTATGTTTGCTGCGGGGTCCTTTGGGGTGGAATCACTCAAGAGTGATATCTAAAATGGTGGCCATAGCCATAGACAAAACGCTCTAGCGAGACCTACTGACAGCTTGACAGGTGTGGACACGGGTGGACAGATGGATATCACTCTATCCACTAGCGATACAAGTGTGACATCCACATCCAAGTTTCACAGTTTGGCATGTCGTTTGTACCCGAGAAATTTGGATTAAACACTTCGGATTGAAACTCGGACGACTTATTTCACCCAAGACTATCAACACTTATTTCCAATAAATGTGACACTTTTTCGGAAAAGATACCACACAATATCGAATCTGCAGAACGTACGACATAAGCGCTTTCCGCTAAATGGTAAAGGGATTTTTCAGTATGTTAGCCTCACCTTGTTGCACTTGACGCAGCGGGTGGCAAACTTGTCCTCATAGCAGCCGGCGCAGTAGATCTCCTGCTCACGGGGGATGAAGCTCTTGGTGCCGATGGGGTTCTTGCACACCACACAGCAGAAGCACTTCTCGTGCCACTGCCGGGTCTTGTACTCCATCTTCTTGGTTCCTGGGAAAGGAAAACAGTACGTTCGTTATTGACGGCTTTTAGCAGACTATGGTGAATGTAATGAATGGACGCATATTTTAGCGATACGATTTTGTCAAAAATATGAACTCCTCAACGGTCAATACCAATACCGGAAATTAAAATCTTTTGGACTACTTACATATTATCGACTTTAACATGATTTATACATATCTTGTAAAATACTTAGTGTCAAATAATTTACGACCTCTAACTGATTTGTAATATAATATGGAGTTTAACCATATCAGCTGGCCTTAACTAACCGGTATTTGATATATTGGCTGATTATTTTTTTATTGCATCTTTATTTGGAGGTTTACAACGACTTTATTAATAAGATTTGATATAATTGGTGTGTAAATTTGATTGCTTGAATATTTAATGTAATGTTTGGTTTGGGTCAGGGGCTTTATACCTGGGTACCTAGGTACCTACATAGCGACCGTTTGAATGATTTGACTCTTCCCTAACTAACCCTTTGGCCCATACAGACGATGAGTCGCTGACAAATATATAAGAGCCAGTAAGAACAAACACAAGCGTAGCTTTGAGGGATAGTGTTTAGTCGACTCTTAAAAGTTCAAGTCGCAAAGTTTTCGGAGTGGATTAAGCTTGAGATTTGTATAGTCTAGTTTAACTTTAGACTTTACGATGATGGGAAATAAATAAACTTACATCGCTAATCGAACTGAGCGACATTTAGTGGAAACCAATAACGATATTTAACAAGGAAGCGTTAAAAACAACGGTATCTGATGCATTCTATCTTGTATATATTCAAATTTCCCCGGTCGTGTTTATGACATCATAACAATCGTTTGCGTGTCTCCGATACATCAGATTTGTATGGATATCTGTCCTTGAAGCTTGCAGGCGGCAGTCGATATTTTGGGCCGTGATATTTGAATGCACGCGATGCATCGTTCAAGGTTCATCGAACTATATACGAAGATATTAAATTAGATATCGATTCTACATACAATATGTAACTTAACTTGTACAAATTACAAACGTAAAACAGTTAGTTACCTATCATTTAAGAAACGAACAGACTTTAATATTTTTTCGAGTTAAGTAATTGATTACAATCCGATTTTTATAAATGAAGAGATACATTTTTGTTTTTCTTTGTTTAAGCACAATAGGTAGGTAACTATGAATACCTACGGCAATGATATTTACTATGGATGGGTTATACTCTAACTATGAGCAGAAAAAATACTTCCATAGTTATTTCATAACCTAGCAACGATTCTGTTATGTTTATCTATTATGACAATCATTAAATCTTTGTCACTCTCATTGTTAGAAAATTACGGTTTGTCTCTTTCTCACGCGGGTGACGGGAGCTCATTCGCACGTCCGCATCTCACGCTGGCCGGTGCGCGACTAGCGACAGTTGTTTGAATTCACTCATATTGTGCTTCACTTTTGGAGCGTGCATAACCCATCTGTCATTATTATATATCATAGACCTACGGTAGGTTTTATGGCTCGGATAACGGGGTAGAAACTGACTTTGCCCGTAAAATGCCAAAATCAGCAATTTATTGATATCGCGTTTTGTGGTTTTCAACTTTTCGCCTTTTAAAACGTTCTTATGTTTGGATTTTTGGAATGGCACGGCCAAACCAGTGTTCGATGCAACATAAAAAGTTCGCGTGCCGAACACGTGGATATAACCTTAGCAACTTTATGTGAAGGTTGTATTTTATTTCCATTATTTAAAGGTTCTATCCTATTGGTACAACCGCCAGGTATCTATAATTCGATACGCCGTGAATGTAATGTAAGGAGCCTAAAAACCACCATGGTTCTACTTTTCACAAAACATTGTAATGTACGTAATGTTCATGTCGGGGAGTAGGTAGATTTTAAAAGGTTTATACCTAAGTAGTTCTGCATCTACCTACAACTTCTGCGTTGTTATCTCTGTTTGAATTGTTTCTTCCGGTATGTCTATCACTTGTCTATCGATATGCTCCAAATCAGTTTTGTTTTACTTACGATTTTGCAAATGGTTTGTAAGGGTGACTTTATAGGTATAAACCCAATAGATACTCACACCTTTAGTAACACCACTTAAGCAAGAATCCAGACAAATACCGATATTAGATTTGTTTATAATATTATAATAGATCAAGGTTGGCTGGTAGAGAATGCCTTATGGCATTAAGTCCGCCTTTTGTACGATAAGGTTTCTTTTGTGCAATAAAGTTTAAATAAATAAATTAGGTCTTTATTCAACTAATCATAGCTATTGACTCATCTCTACTCTGATCCAGTTGACTCTGAAATTTCAATAACCGTTCATTACGCCATTGTTCTCGAGTGAAAGGTCCGCGGTAGACAACTTTTAGCATCCCACGGGCAGCGTATTGATTTTAATTGCTAATGATTAAGGCTGCTGTCCATTGACCTACAGATTATATTATTATCACTGAGAAAAGGACAGTGGCGAATGAAATGGCCGATTTGCATTAATATGTGAAAGCGAATAACTAATTTCATTAGAAAACGATAGGTTAAATGAAAGGTTACGAGTGACTGGATTCCTAATAGACCAAGGTCTACGTAGTAGGTTGCAGATATGATTGACTCCCAACCCTACAGCTTATTTATTTAAATATCTAGACACGAGTTTGTGAAACAAAAGTTGAATAAGTATTAAATTCTACCATTATGCAAGTATATTATTATTATACATATTTGTTAAGTTCTGAGCTTGAATAGCCATATGTTCCCGTATATAACTGGCGTATGCACGGCAATAGAACGCTGCAACTTAAATACATAGAAGGCCTGCAACACAATTTCACGCTAAACGTTCCTCTGACACGACTAGCAATTTGCATTTTAAGACCTAGATTAAGTTCAGTTTACGCATACATAAGCTAGTATGTACAGATAGATTAGGATTGTGTAATACCTAAGTATTTGTAGTTATTAAACTTGACACCAATCGAAAAAATAAACTACCTACTGGACAAACCAATTGCAATAGAGGAAAATCGCCTGTAGTAGCTACCGTAAAACCTCCCAACTACTCGTATAGTTCAAAGCTCCCAACTGTGGTCCAAATATTAACTTGAATATCTTCGTTCTGGTGTTCAGGATGAACCGCAGTTCTATGCCAAAATATGTTCATAAATGAATGAAAAAACTAAGAAATTATTAGACTTAATTATTATTCAATATCCAAAGTTATTTTTATTTTATTGATACTCTATTAGGTATATCTTGAACTTTTCGACCATTGTTGCAGTACTGGGCTATAGTTGGGAGGTTTTACGGTTCCTTAATTAAGTCGTATCTTTTTACTGGTTTTTGGATTCCGTGTCTTACTCTGATAAAATCACCAAGTATTTGAGTTAGGTGGTGAGTTAGCAGCTACTGCAGCTTTGCAAACAAAATGTAGATTGTCGAATGGACTGGCACCCTTACGACGAGTCCGTGACTAAGTGGGTATTGGCACGTGGGAGGCAATAACGGTGCCACTCGTAATTGGACAGCTTGTGCTGACAATTTTGCATTAAAAGTGTATGAAGGTGACAGTGGCTCTATATGGTTTGTAACGGGGGTCATAAAATTTAAAGAATGCAAAAGAAATGTCAGTTTTTTGGCTTGAATGTTTTTAAAAAAAGCCACACTAACAGAACTTGCAGTTTGGTTCACGTTTTACCAATTTGACAAGGCAGTAAAACAGTTTTGTTTAGAAAGGCGACTAGCTAACCTTAATTCAAAATAAAGTTCTAATAAAAAATAAAGGACACAAATAAATGGTATGCATGTAGGTAGCTATAAAAATTATACATTTTGTCATCATAAATTATAAAATTATTGATATTAAAAATACCCTCAAGCGCTAAACTCCACACTAGGTCAGCCGGTCTAATGTTACAGACCATAAACCTTGACTTTTTGTTTGAAAAATGGGAGCATTATGTTATTTGTGTTTTTGTGTCTCAACGACTCATGTGGGCAAACCGCGGGACACTGAATACCGACACTGCGGTTAACTCGCGAAGAAACTAAGGCTCTAAGCTGACGGTTGGGAAATTGATACTTTTGACATTTGTAGTGCTTCTCGAGGATGCAGTTTCTTATAGATAAATTCAACAACCTACATTGCAATAGACTCCAACCACTAACTCTGCGTGGAGTTTGTAGCAGAGAAATGTGAACCCCATCACTTGTTCCTATAAATTTGACGTTAGTATGTTTATATGCCGGCTCTCCAAGTCAATGCAAACTATAACACACTGCACGGCATAGCGTAAAATTAATACACCTTAAGTAGATTAGATAGTAGGGCATGTCTAGACGTCCGAGCTTTTTGCTATCTCTTTATGCTAGTGTTTAGAGATTAAAAGTTATATTTACAAAAATATGTTACTATTTATTCTGCAAAGTAAATACACACGAATACACATTCGTATTGTACGTGTACGATTAATAAATGGAGCAACTAAAACATACAGCTCCGCGGACCAGGACCTCGACTGCTACGCCGTAGCATAGTCAGCCGGTACGAGTACCTACCTACAACCAAACTCAATATGTTATCCAATCGACTCACAAGTCTCACGACTACAATCCGTCTCGATTAGAAGGTTCCGTAGTTCGTAGTTAGGCCTTATTATTTGAAGGTAAAAATAGATATTACAGACAGATTAGACAATTATTTATAAGTGTTATAAGGGCTGGCAAAAACTCCATGTGGCCAACTAAACCGTAGCAATAACTTTAAGTTTTTTTTTTGTCATAATGTTAATATTTTAAGAAGAATATAAATACCACATTATAAATCATAAAGTGAAATCTGTATATTCAATACTCGTGTTTAAGTGAATTCAACTATTAGACTGAAATAGGTAAAAAAATAAACGCCAAAAAGGTATCTAAGCCAACAAGATCTGTATGTAATGTTGGCAAGTAAACAATATCTACGTACATATAGACATGGGATCTTTTCTAGGATAGGTTAGATGGTGCATTAACAAAGTGGCGTCTGTGTCCGATAGTTTGGGCCACGTGAAGCTAATATTTGCTCAATTACCGTACCGTCGTATTTGCCGTATAGAGTGACGGCAAACAGAGGATCCCACGTCGCCATGACATCACCGGCCTTCGCGCAGGCATTGATTCATTAGGTTTTGGACAACTTTTAAATATAAGTACATATTGTATTTTAAATGGTAACGTAAGAATATAAAATTAGATATGATTCTATCGTAATTATTGAAAGTAAGATACATTGATGATCCCGTCAATCAACGATTGTTTCAGTTCATAATTCTTGATAAACTGGCTAAAACCATCAGCTTACAATTTGCCATTCGTTGTTTGGCTCTATTGTAATATCTACAGTTCTATCTACAAGAACCATACGATAGTCACATTAAGGATGATTCACGCTGTTCCGTTCCGCGTCCTACGCGTACGGACGCGGAACGGAACAGCGTGAATAACCCTTTACGCTAAAAATAAATAAAGTTTTAAACAAGTTTTAAACATTGATGAAAAAAAAAACATTTCATGTAGATATGTCATTATAGATGATGATAAGTATGATAACATTAGTCATAAAACAAATATGTTATAAGCACATTTACAAAAATATTTGCTGATCAATTTGTAGTACTTAAACTAGTTTAGATCTATTTTTATGGAAATATAAATTTGTTATAAAGCATAACTACAAAAATATTTGCTGATCATACTTAAACTAGTTTAGATCTGTTTTTATGGAAATATACATTTTTTATAAGCACATCTACAAAAATATTTGCTGATCGATTTGTAGTACTTAAACTAGTTTAGATATGTTTTTATGGAAATATTAGGTGTAGTTGTTATATTAAACGTGTTAACTTAACGCTATGAAAACACAGACGAGCAAACATTTTCTGTAACTTGTGAGAACTCTAGTTCAGTGCCAAAAGTCAACGGTATGACGGGTATAACAGTGCCATATTATCGTCGTGTATTAGCTTGTATTTATGATGTCATCATTCATTATTAGATCAATACAACTATTGATCATAAAGAAACGTTTGTAGATGAATACGATAGCTCATTCCAGAACCCGAATTATGTCATTACAAAGTTATCTCAACCTAAAAGGAAAACTGACTTTATAACAGACACACTCTTTCTATGATAGTCCAACTGTTAATCCGCATTTAAGTTTGTCTTATAAGATTTCAAAGATTACGTCATTAAACACATAATATAGCAAGGTCAATGTTAAGGCTCATCAGTGAACGTTGTTTATTCGGTTGAAAAAACTTATGTCGTTGTACTTTCGACCGTGTGTAATCGTAATTAGTTTCTCGGATGGTTAATGAGGTGTATGTAATTAAATTAGTTTCGGTTTGAATGATTTGTTTTGTAAAACTAACACCGATATTGAGCACACTCGGTTACAAAAAGTTAATGTTCTTAATTAAGTGTAGTGTGCAACATAACAACTTTTTGCAACTCAACTTGGTTAGAAAAATACAATATAGTTAATAATAACATGAATAATAGTCTGAAGTTTAAAAGCTCTATATGGCCGAGAAGACACCTAGCTAGAGACACTTGTAATAGTACTATCGGGTTCAGAATTGCATGGCCAATTTATGAATGAATTCATTGATAAATTGACCATGCAATTTTGAACCCGACGGTACATACCTAGGTAGGTATCTCCATGCAACATAATTATCTATTTAAAACGTAAATTTGTATTAGACCCTGCAATAATTTCGAATCCTTTTACTAGAGAAAATTTTGTACCTACCTTTAGATAAACTAACCAGGAAATACGTTGTTAACATGTATTTTTGTATTTTTTGTTGCATTATGGTGGTAGCTGTTTTGCTGTAACTATTTCCACTTTACGTCTTGTTTTTATAGGACAAGTTAACAACTTGCTCGACCTCTACGGAGGCATTATATGACTAATGCCAAAGAGTTAAACAAGGCATTGTTTAGTTTCCCATATTTGCACTGCATCTATTGGCTATTGAATTGATTGTATTGTCGTTTTACTGACTTGGTTTCTAGACGTGTTTAAAAAGGGAAACTACATGTTAGGAATGGTACGGGTGAAATTTCATGTCCAAGGTTTTTACATTATATTATTTGGTTTGGTTTTTACATCGCATTACAGTTGCATCGACGCTACGTTATTCATGATGATCATCATCCTTTTAGCGTTTCTCAGTTTTTTCTTTGTCACGGCTTAATTGAGCCTGGCGTCCACTCCCCAGCTACCTAATGAATGAATGAAAGAATGTACGTTATACCTATATGTTATCGAGTAAGTATGCAATATATGTATGCATGCAGTCTCAGTACTCAGTATGGACTCTTTCTTAACTTAAAGCATCATATTTCTTTTGCAAAATATCGACAATTAAACCAAGTACCTTTTAGTTAAGGGCTCTACGTTAGCAAAAATCCTTATCAAAATCATTTAGACAGAAAGTTGTTCATTTTGTAATAATTGCAAACGCACCAACACATTTTCTACGCGAATTAGAATATAAAACAGTGAAATTGTAGTATAAATATGTACCTACTAGAGTTAGTATATATGTAATATAACAAGTTTCTAAAGACTACATAGGTCATGAATATCGAAATCTAAATAAAATACACTAATGGAAATGTTTGAAGAAAAACACGCGAATACTATTCCCAAAGTAATTGGTAGGTTAAATAGTTGCTTTCTGTAAGCTGGCAATAAAAGTAGGATTGGATTTGGAATGAAAAATTTCCACGCGAGGTTTCCTCTTTTCCGATCTAACTTTTGTTTTTATTACTGGCCATTAACGTAGTTCAACCTCTTTAATAAAATGATGTTTATGGAACTATTTTACGTTGAAGACTTTAGAATGATTGTGATGTGGGGTTATAGATTTAAGTACCTCTACCTATCTACTTAAGACTAACATTTCAGTCTGGCTTTGGAACCTAGTGCCGGATTCTAATTTAAAAATACATTAACAATACAATAAAAATACAACCTGTCTCAAACATAACTCCAACACACAACAAACATTCAACCAATATTGAAGTTGTATTGGAGTTGCGTTGGAATATTTCTCAAGCAAATTCTGATATTTCTGAGTCAGATGTTTGTTTATGCCGTAGCTGTATTGCGTTGTTAATGCATTGGAGTTGTATTAGAGTTGGATCGTGTCTATACGTATTTTAAAGTTAGAATACGGCCCCTATTTGAAAAAACCAGTTTTTTTGTAAGCTAACGAAATGACTGTTTTTTTTAACTTCACATGTTTAATGTGTTAATCTCACGCCAATCGAGAAGAAATGTTATCGGGCACGTTTCTTTGCACGCAGTTCGCTCACCTGCCACGTGTTGCGCTTGATAAGAATTGGCAATGCATTGTTTTCATTCACATTCAAGAGCGTTGATTTATTTCTGCGACTAATGAACGCGTATCAATACAAATACTTGCCTTTATGACTTTATTACATAGCAAAACTCTCCAAAGGGGCCCCACTACGTGTTGGGTCTATTGACTATTCCCACACAATGTCTTTTTGATGTCCTATCATGTGACCCTTTTTTTAATTTGATATACCTATCGAACTTTTGGTCAAGATCTTGCACATGTCCATTGACATGTGTTTTCCTCGTCAGAGGGTGGCTGAGGTTATCTGCCGCGTTGCGGCCGCGGTCAAGGCGAGCGGCCCGCCATCTGTCTCTTATAGGACGGCAATGTTCCGTACTGGCCAGCAACCTTCCGCCGGAAGTTTTTCTCGGCGTGAGTGATAGCGGACAGACAATGTCGTTATGATTGATTGACAGGAAAAGAAACAATAGACGTACAGTATTGTTAAACCTTGATTTCTAAAGCTAAGCTAAAGCTTCGAAAACTAAATATTTAATGTGTATTATCGAATGTGAAAAAATCAGGTAGGTACTCGTATATAATAGGCTAAGCAAATAAGATCTATAAAAAGTGTTTTGAGGAATTAATTCCCAGCAGGCTGGAAATCGTTTTAATACCTTTATGTGGTCCTAAATGCATGTAATCCAAGTTTGCCCAATCCCAAGAGGTGTGCATAACTTTTTAGCGAAATTTTTGGTCTTTGTCAGGTTTTTGCTTGTAGCTCAAAAACAGTACGTCAACGAAAAATGTCATGTTTATCAATATTAAAGAAGGTTAAATTCTGCGTCGAATGAGTAACTTAACTTCTAATTCGGTTCAGCGGTACAGCCGAAATCAAAAGTTATAAACCGGGAAGATGTCTCATTTAATTGAAAAACTCATATTTTGACTTCCATACCACATATCTTTGAAACAGAT
Source organism: Pammene aurita (assembly GCA_947086415.1). NCBI lineage: Eukaryota > Metazoa > Arthropoda > Insecta > Lepidoptera > Tortricidae > Pammene > Pammene aurita. Next base: position 23,290,675 of record OX352297.1, read on the forward strand.
GACTCCTGGTGAAAAACCTATAGAATAAAAGTTGTAGATAATACAAATTTACGTTATATTGACATCTCAATTTTCAAGTAGAGTCATTTTGAAAGACTAAATTTGGCATGAATTCAAAACCAGTTTTTTTCTAAACCCATCTGAGTTGCATATTTTCCATAAAATATGAGGTGTTAGGCCTACATTTAATGCAACTAAAAACATTTAATTGCAAATTTCTAAAACGTATCTAATCAGAAAACTATTTATACACCGTGTTTTTTTTCATTTCCGGTAATTCCAAGGGTACATTCCTGAGCTTAACTTATGTATATTTCTTAAAGACGCTGGTCCTAATTTGCTCCAGTTCTGAGGTAATCGATAGTTCTTTTTCGTCTTTCTGATTGTGTAAATTTTTCTTTTAGTCTGAGAACTCGCTATAAAGTCATGTAACTGTCTGTTAAGTCAATACAATATTAATTTTGTACTAAGCAGAAACGTCTGCAATCGAAATTTCATTTTTATAATTGAAAGAAAAATTTAAAAATTTGGACCGGTGTTCCGAAAGGTCGCAAGTTCAAATCTTGCTCGTCGCGGTGAATTTTTCCACTTTTCTTTCAATTATAAAATTTTCAATACAATATGTTACCTTTGTATCTCGGTTTGTTAATATTCGAAATTTCATTGACATGTCATGATGTTCAATTGTTTGGTTGAATTAATATACAGATTGGGGAATCAATCAATAACTACTGAACCTATTTGACTTAACACACAGGTGCATCATTTTGTAGCGGGTTCTCAGAGAAAAAATAATTAAATGTAGGTTTATATACAATTAGAAGGCATTAATAAAATATCGATTACGTCAGAACTGGAGCTAATTAGGACACTGGCGACTTTGAGAAATAAACCTAAGTTAAGCTCAGGAATATACCGTTGAAATTACCGGAAATAAAAAAAACACGGTGTATAAATAGTTTTCTGATTGGGTACGTCTTAGAAATTTGCACTTAAATGATCTTAGTTGTATCAATGCATTAAATGTACGCCTCACACCTCATATTTATGGAAAATATGCAACTAGAAAAAAACGTTTTTGAATTCATGCCAAATTTAGTCTTTCAAAATGACTGAATTTGAAAATTGAAATGTCTATATAACGTGAAATTTTATGGTCTTCAACTTTTATTCTACAGGTTTTTCACCAGGAGTCATCTGTGTCAAAGATATGTGGTATGGAAGTCAAAATATGAGTTTTTCAAATAAATGAGACATGTTCCCGATTTATAACTTTTGATTTCGGCTGTACCGCTGAACTGAATTAGAAGTTAATATGCTCATTCGACGTAGAATTTAACCATCTTTAATATTGATATACGTAACATTTTCCGTCGGACGTACCGTTTTCGAGCTAGAAGCAAAAAACTGACAAAGACCAACAATTTCGCTAAAAAGTTATGCACACCTCCTGGGATTGGGCAAACTCAGATCACATGCATTTAGAACCACGTGAAGGTATTAAAACGATTTCCAGCCTGCTGGGAATTAATTCTTTAAAAAAATCTTATTTTCTTAGCCTATAACTGACTATCTTATACTTAAGGTTTATTTCAATGAGTTGAAATATCTTAAGTTTTTAAATATTTACCCAATACTATCAGGTAAATGAAAATTAATTTGTATATAATAGTAATTAATCAAAATGAGTCAGAACGCGAAATTGCGTCAATGTAAAATGCTAAATAAAAACTTATTTAAACAGAAAGAAATATCAACGAGCGCGCCCACTTGTTCAATTAATTAATACCAGAGACAGTCCCAACAAATTGCATAATTAACGTGGTATAAACACCATATTAGTTATTAAAGCCTAAAGTTATTTTTCTTCGAAAGTAATGACCTCTGTTTATATGTATAGCCTTATAAAATTAAATTACACCTTAAAAGCCAGAGGTGAAGGAATTGATATTTAATTGAATTGCCTGATGTTATACGTGAATCAATGTAAAACAATTCAATATGTACCATTAGGTAGGTGTTGAATAATAATATTTATAATTTATTCATACAGTTAGTAGCTGAAGTAGCTAAGCGGCCTAAGCGGGTGAGGTGTTCAGAATGAGCTTGACACGACTTTACTGTTAAGAGAATAAGAACGTATGAAGGTCATTCTGAACTTGAACACCTCACCCGCTTATTATTATTCTTAGTTGGGCTGTAGATGTGCCGCTTCGTTCTATTGTGGCCCTTTATATTTCATTATTGATTCCCGTTGAATCCAGAAACTTCCAGATTCTTTGGGCTGTAACGCGTTGTACGTCATCGCAGTACATGTCGCTCTAGGTGGGTACTTCTGTTATGCATTAGTGGTCAGCAGGAGCAGAGGATGTGCCTCACCCGCTTAGCTACTTCTGCTGCTGACTGTACATGAGTGACTAATGTAAATTATGTTGTTTGTTTATCGCGTATTCCCACATGACTCCCATTTTTAATAATAATTTTTTCTCAAACATGCTCGGAAATGTTCCTGTTACGTTAGTAATTAGAGACCAGTAGGGACTCTATTCCAAGGCAGGTTCAGCGCGACGTACGTAAAGGATTTTCATACAACATTAAATCACTCAGCCAGTAACTGAAGCACTAAACAAGTAATTTTATTTCCTTACATGTTTGAGAAAAGCACTATACATGCTTCGACCGTAATCAGCTTACCTGGCTTCGTATTGTAGTCGTCCTCGTCTTCGACTCGGACGGCTACTAAATACTCAGCCAGGAAAGCTTACTTACTGGTCTCTGCAGTAATGTACTAAAACTGAGACTGTATGCGGAATTTAAAATTAGGCTATGCCTTCTACCAATATCTGCTCATGTAAATGTGATTCATTTCACCAACGCGTCGTAAACAACTTTTTTTTTAAAGAGAACCAAGGTAATGTAGCGGCACTGCGCAAACAGCCAGAGACGGTTCTGAACGGATATTACGATATTACACAGATTTTGAAGCATTTCCGAGCTGTTTAACTTTATGTCGAGTTTCATTGCGAAATTTTGTTTTTAATTGCGTTCGTGCGTAATGTTTATTTTGAATATGTATTTTAATCTTAGAAGCATGACCTATGTACGTTTGTTGTTAGATACATATGTATATGTCATGGTAGCGTGGTTGAGAGTTTGCAAAAAAAATAACATTATATATTTTTGTATACATCTTATAGTTACGATACTCGATATTTGTGTCGCCAAACAGACGCAATTTAAGTTACAAATGGGTTGTGTTAAACTTAAACGATCTATCCATCTCAGACAGAATTTTCCCCTTTAAAGGCATGCGCTGTGCGCAATGATATGAATGAATGAATAGTTGTAGTGAGTTTTTGTAAGTTTTTTTGTGTACTGGGCATAATTGGGTTCTTATCTGAGCGAACTGTTCTAATGTAACCTGCCCAGCCAGTATGGCCATAAAATCTATAAAAAGTTCTTCAGATATTTACGACTTGAGTTTACGTCTTTGGATCAATAGATATGTCTAAAAAAAGCTCTGTGAGTTAATTTGAGCTTTTAACTATTTTAGAGCTTCTCTAATTGTTAATAACATCAGTACCCATGAGGCTATATCGTATAACTAATACGTAATTGTTGGTAACAGCAATAAGAATAACCGCTCATCACGATTATATATGTTTTTGTAGCAAGTAGCTATTGTGCATATATACAGTATAAACTTAATGAATTGCGTATCATTACTTAAGTGAGTAATTTTCTTGTCCCAAATCGTGTATATGAATGTGAATGCGTCCACAGATAGATAGTTCATCACAGGTATTTGCGAAACGGGTCGTGAAATTCGGTTACAATCAGTTGGGACCCGTCAAATCGGCTTATGTCTGAACGTAGCTTCATCTCCCTAAACGCTTATGGTTTTACTATGCCTATCGATAGGCATAGTAACGGTAGAATGGATCGTTAACTTAGTCTATTTAGGGCGTTCAATCATAAGGTACCTAAATAATAATGTGTATTTAATTTTAAATCCCTCCTTTTGTTACCCATGTAACTATGATCCGGTGTTCGACTTTTAAGACATATTTAATATATACATATTTTTCGCATACCTACAATTTCTGGTATTTGTTAAAAAATTAAGCATTAACTAGGTGAAGGTTACAAATCCGACACGTCTTCATTAGTAGGTGTGGATAAATATTGACAAAACCATATTGACATAAATCCATCTAAAAATTTCCACCGTACCTAATTTTAACCGTCGACTCTATTGCTGAAGGTGTAGGTAGAGTCACTATGGAACGAGTTGGCGAGCACTAAAAGATATACCTTACAAATCTTTTAGTGCTGTTGTAATTTATGTTTTAGTTGTTTGAAATAAGAGAAAAGTTTAACGAAACTACAAGTAAATGATCGACTTTTGTTAAACGTTGCCAAGGCGTTGTTCAGACAGAATTTAATTTTCATATTAACAATTATGGGCTGATTCAGAATGCATATTTACATAAATGGTACCTACCTATCTGTATTCCTAAAGGCAAGTTAATTAAAATCTAAAAGTATTTTTTTGTAAGTTGTCGAAATGTTTCTGAACTCGAATGTCTACTACCTACTTAATAGTTACTATTCGATCAGATTAATAATACCTACCTCGTTTCCAAATCAAGAATGAAATCATGTTTTTAGTAAGGTAGGTAAAGTACCTATACTTTGTTTGAATTCTAATATTATTTAAATATACCTACAACTCATTGTATAAAAACATTAGTCCTGCTTAAACATCTCTCGTACGTATTTGTGATTCTAATAATAAAATTAAATACGGCCTTCATTCATTGAATGACAAGATTAATTGAATGAAAGGATAGACGACATAGTCGTTCATTCAATTACGAGTGAACGAATTAATGGAGCGGCTTAGAATTAACGGGTGACTAATGTAAATTTACTTGACGCCTGTTTATTGCCAACAAATCAAAAGTGTACTTTGGACAGAATAGTGTCCAAAATACACTTTTGCCAGACTTATTTAGCTATTAATATACTTATTTAAGTGTACTGATTAGAATAAATCGTATTATTAATATATATTACATATTGTGGTTTAAAGGAGGTTAACTGTATATAAGCATGATTTATGTTGAGCGAAAAAAAAACTCGAACGAACATATTTTCACACAAAATTAGCTTTTAATTAATTGTTATACCCACTCATAGTCGTTGTAAACAATATAAATCCAAAACTGAATGATCTAGTTCAGAATTATTTCTAATCAGAATGTTTAATGGTTATAATTAAATTCAGACAAATAGGATTGAATTGTCGTTGCGAATGTATTAAAGTATCGAAGTCAGATAAACTCACGCATCAGAGATCATAAGTCAGTAGGTAATATATAATTAAACACTAATGTGTTCCTGACTGACAATTAAACAAAAATAATATTTCCGCAGTTTAAGTAGGTAACTGTTTTATGCAACTAATTGGTAAGCTTGTTCGACAGGTAGATACGGTTGTGATCATCGTGAAAGTTTATAAAGTATTTTTAATTAAAACTGGTTTAAAATGCAAGCCGGAAAGGATCGCCCCAACTTTGGTGACACAATTAAAAATAGCGGCATCAGAACAGCAAACGAATGAATGATTTAATATTTATTTTGAACGAATGACGTTTGCAGTTAACAACGTTTCGGTGCATTTACATGGCAATGGGCGGCAGCATTGTTGGCTGGCTAAAGTAATTCGGAAGTGTATTTTTATTATTTGACTTAGATAGTTTTTCCTTATATGGAGAGATCGCAACATTTCCGTTAAAACCAAGACCAAGCTAGTACGGACTCTAGTCTTTTCGATCTTTTCGTATGGCGCTGAGACTTGGACACTGAAAGCTGCAGACCGCAAACGCATTGACGCCTTTGAGATGTGGTGCTGGAGAAATATGCTCCGTATCCCCTGGACAGCATTTCGGACTAACGTCTCCATATTGCGAGAACTTAAAGTCTCCTCGCGGCTATCATCCGAGTGTCTTCGCAGAGTCCTAGAATACTTCGGTCACGTTGCAAGAAAAGATGGTGGCAACCTGGAGAAGCTCATCGTGACCGGCAAAGTAGATGGGAAAAGACCTCGTGGACGCAGCCCTATACGTTGGTCTGACCAGATCCGCACCACTCTCGACTCGACCTTGCACCACGCCATCCACACCGCCAGTGACAGAAACAGGTGGAGAAAGATCGCACGTGAAAAAGTGATGCAGAAGGGAGGTCACGACCCTCAGTACTGAGGAATACGACACAAGGAGGAGGGAGTTTTTCCTTAGATAAACTATGGCTAGGACTAGTCCTGTTAGTTGATTTGTTTATAAAAGAAAACTTTGTTTTCTAATTATATAAACCGCTTTTAATTGCTTATTGATATCTGTCATCCGTAAGTGTGTGCCCATCTGCAGATATTTTATAAATAATAATATTGAAACAGCCGTATAATTTTACAATGATCTCAATCTGTTGTTAGCAGTTAAAACTAATTTTCTATAATAAAATAAAACAACCTGCGATAGTTTTCCTTGGGTCTCCAAGCAAGCACTGGTCTCTCATGGCACAGCAAAACTTTTTGTTTTCCCTTTCAGCTGTGGCGTTCGGCAGGAACATAGACAATATGGCGACATCCTCGTTATTATCCCTCGCCCTTCGTATTCTATCTTGTCCTACTGTTTTAGTCGTCAAATGCAGACGAGATTTCAAATCATCACTCAACACATCCGCCGACATTTTTAGTCAAGTCCTTTCAAATTAAAAATATAAAAAAGTTACGAGATTAAAAAGTTAAAAAGCGCGCCAAAGACGATTGTTTTTTTTAAAACGCGAGCGTGGTGTAGGCTTCTCGGCGGCCAGTACGTTACTGGCTGGTTGGTGCGTATCGGAGGGAGGCGTAGGCACGGTGTAGGCTGTGGATCCACCGCGATAACTTACTGCAGAGATACTCGTAATGGGGAAATAATTCATTCTCAATCATGATAATTGTCGCGTCATACCAACAATATTGTATCATACCAACAGTGTATTGCAACAACTGTGGATCTTGATCTCCAAATTACTGTATGAGCTTACCAATAGTAGATTTTGTTACAAGGGAGCAAAATTTATTATTTACGGCGTAATCCCAAACGAAGAAAAAACTATTTAAAAAGGAACTGCTTACCTCAATTTATAGGATTAGGTTGCCAACAGGATGCGGTAGCGGAGGCTCAGTTTAGCGGGGGCAAAACGCCTGGCTGGACAAACGCTAGGAGGGTGATGATAATGGAACTTTGACAATATAGATTCAAGTGAGGTTCTGTTTAAAGAAAGGAGATAGAGGTTCGATTTTACTTCTGTTCTGGTTTTGGAGTAGGTATTTTTTTCTTAACTGATAGAACGAGTTTTACTTTTAAACTAATAGAAGTCTATTTAGCTATGGTCATTATAATGACATAATCATAATCTCTACAAAAAGTGATATAACTATCGTTAGTTTTTTGCTTAATTTGCATTTGATATTTTCCGAGACGTTTTCTGAGAACATTTTTATAAACTTTATTGAGAAGAGGTTTAATACGTTCAGGCGATAAACGGTCGATAACGTTAACTTAACACGTGTGTTGTATTACCTTTAATAGCATGTACTAATGTAGGTATACGTGATATACTTATGTATAATCTAATGTTATAATTATAAAATAAATACGAACCAGAGCATTTAGCTCCAAAAAATATAGTAGTAGTCCGTTTGCTCTGACGATCGAGAATAGTCCTTTAATGCCATTTAATTCCAATTCTGATATAATCTCATTATAAATGGGTCTCAGTCACATTAATAGCTATTATACAATTTCAATCTAATCTCGATACGTCTTTAGGACCCCGCAGCAAACATAGGGAAAAAGTGGTTTCAGTCAAATCGCATGAAATTTTAGTACGATGTAGATTCAGGTCTCCTTATTATTTGTATATAAGGCGCAACTCCCTCAAAAGTACACTGTCAGAAATAATCATGGACATTTGTTATGGATTAGCTTAGCATAACATGCGTTGTCGCGCGCGACTGCATACTTCGAGTCGCTCCTGAAGTATGGAGAGTCGCGCGACAACATAAGACATGCTAGCAGGGCGTAATAATACTGAGAGAACTACATATTTACTTAATGTATAATGATTAATGACTTTCAATTGGTTTAACATCTGTGTCAGCAGCAAATGCTACAAAATCGAATGCCATGCCAAAAACGCAAATCGCCTTGCTGGCCTATAACCGCGAACCATTTCGTTCGTTCGATCGTCTATTTAACTCTCTTTCGAATACGCAAGAGTGATAGAGACGTAGATAACGAAATTTCGATTTTCGAAGTTCGCGGTGTGTATTTTACACACTTGACAGAGTATGTCAGTAGAACAAGGTGGCAAGAAAATGAAGAGTCCTTTACGCTTGTGGGTGGATGTGGGCCGACGATTGATGGATGGGACCAGATAACCTAGAATATATTAAGATTCAAACTAATTATGCATATGTATTGCAAACGCATTGGAAGTAAACTGAATATGTGTTCATGTACCTATGTATTGTAGTAGCTCTTTTTGACATACACTTGACAAAGCAAACGGGTCTAAGTAAAATTGTATGTATGTACCTAATAGTTATTCTAAATGAAGTAAGGTTTCAAGGTAAACTGTTAAATATTCAAAGATTTTTTGGTTCAATTAAGTAAGTCGAGATTATAAACTGAAATAGATGTCATATACTTCAATAAAAAAGACCAAGTCCTCCGGTGTCCGAGGCCGGATTTGAACTGGCGTCGTCAGCTTTCGCGGCTGACGCCCTGACCACTAGACCACCCCATCACGGAACATGTCGAATTGTCTCAAGTATATGCAATCTCTGAATTTGAAACGCAGTTGAGGATACTCTAAGGGCATGCACATTACGTGCTTTGCACCTCCTATCCGAATCACTTACGTGATTCTGGTATAGATTATATTCAAGATCTGCCTATGCTTGAAGTAAAACAGTCCCTAGCCCAACTATATTTTCAACCGACTTCAAAATTTCGAAGGAGGAGGTTCTAAATTCGTCGGGATCTTAGTTTTTGCTTTTTTTTTTAATGTAAGTTCACCGACTATTCGGAGACGGCTGCACCGATTTGGAAAATTCTTCTTTTCTTTCTTCTGTTCTGATGATGGGATCCTAGACAAATCGAGGGAACTCTTCAATGATTATAGGCACACCTATTACTCGTATGTTTTGAGAATTTTTTACAGTAGCTCGGGCATTTGCCTCTGGAAAGGTGGAGGCTAAGTGAAGTCGGTTCTTTTTTGTTTAAAATTATTATGCATATTATTCGGTCGAATGGGATAGCCGCCGTCCAGTTTTGGGTCATATCTTAAACGACGATTATAGCATCATCGAGGCGTGTCTTTGTAAATTTGTTTTTTTTTTCAATTCAAGTTATCATCTCATCTACATACATTTTGTGGGGGCCTTATGATTACTCGATTTATTTACTAAGTTTTTTTTAGACAAGTCCATTCCAAAGAGAGGTATGGGAACTGCGAATGGCATCTCACTAAGTGTGGTAGGGCACGTTCAGCGAATGTCATCTCGCTCAAATCTGGAGCAGAGCCCGACTGGGGAAGTACCCCCACCTTACAGAAAACCACAGCCAAATAGCACTAGACCCTACTCATAGTGTTGTGTTCCTGCTGGTGAGTAAGGTTGCCAAAGAGCTCAAAGAGGACCCAGTGTGTTGACGATGAGGGACCCTCTTGTTCGTTTAGCCGTCAACACAGTGAATCCTCCTTTTTGTAAAGGGTCGGCAACGCGCATGTGACTCCTCTGGAGTTGCAGGCGTCCATAGGTTACGGTAGCTGCTTACCATCAGGCGGGCCGTATGCTTGTTTGCCACCGTCGTGGTATTAAAAAAAATCCATATAATAAATTGGTTTTATACTTGTCAAACAGACCCTGTAAAAATTGTTTAAGTGGACAGTTAACGCAATATTGTTGTTCTTAAAATATGCCGTTCGGTCTTAAGATTATGTGATTTATAAGACGTCGTAATATTATCTTATCTGAATCAGGTGCCATTCAATCGACGTTCAGCTTGAGTGGTTAATTTAATCCCTATAAAAAATGTCGAACATATCATGAAACTGTAAAGTTGCAAAAGCAATCTAATTTCATACCTTACCCTTACCGTACCTTAAACACTGACTACAACTCTACATTTTTGTAATGGTAGTATATTAGTAGGTACCAAATATTTAAGAAACTATAACAAATTAATCATATAAAAAATTAATGTACATATGTACATTAATCCGAATACATTCTATATAGAATGTATTCGGATTCTATATAGAATGTATTCGGATTGTAGGACGCATCAGCTGCCATCTGTCCATATGTTAAAATATGTAAAGCGAACAGGCACGGCACTGTTGGAAATTTGTATTTGGACGGCAGCTCTTGGATTAGGAGTACATTGCTGGATTTGCCGGTACATCACTACATAGTATGTTGTTTTTTTTATTTGTAGCGAGTGTTCGTAGAGTAGAGTTCAATTTAAATATTATGCAACTAATCGGCTCGGGAAGATTAAATATGCTTTTTGAAATTGGCCATCTGATTAATTTCCTCTCGATCGCACTTCTAAGAACCCTAAAGCGATAAAAAGTAGCTACGAGTAGTACGAGTAGCTTAACTAATCCCTTCCACGCAACCAATATATGCATTGGCGTTTTCTCCAGAATCAAATATTCATTAATATTAATGTGACAATATTAACGCGATTATTACGAGAGTACAATTCATCACTCCGCTGATTTAATCGCAGGACCAATGAATACTTTAAAACAAACCGATGTCTGTGCCACAAATCTAATAATACAAATTTATCGAAGGTAGCGGACAAACTTGGAACTAAATTGATTTCATACAAGCTACGTGGTTTTGCTTCGACAAATCGACAAGTAGCGACACTTCTTTTAGTACTGGCATATTGGTAAAACTTAGATAATCGAAAAAAAACATAAACATCCGAATGACGACCTTACGACTCGAGAAATAAGGACACATGCGGTTTTCTCAACGCGTTCTGTATTGGTTATACTAATGGTGTGCCCACGCCTTTATTTCCAAGTGGGTATGATTTTGTTTTTGTATGGAAATCAGGGGAAGATGCCGTGCGCGTGATTTATCGATATTGCGAGTGTATTTTTCCACGAGCATTTTAGAATTGTCTTAAATTGCGTTGAAAAATACGTGACTAAGTTAATATTTATTGAAATACAGAGTATATTCAAGTACTTTCAGTCAAAATTGCGTCATTTTCTTATAGTTTGATATACCACAATGCAATTTGATAGGTAGACAAATTGCCCCCACTTTGCTTCTATCATGAATCTTTATGACAAAACTTTGATCACCAGATCACTATCTCACAACAAACTAATACTTTGCTGTCATTAACTCCTAACCAGCAAGTTTCCTAAATTTTTATAGGATTTATTAGAATTATAACCTAATCTTAAGGTTGATCGGCATCCGGCATGATGTTATAACATGTTATTAATCGTAAATTTACGGCATTATAGAGATTATAGAACCTGCTGGCTATTGCAGCCCACGCATGGTGATTCACTATGTAACACTATGACACTTGACAAATAGTAATGGACATAAGTTTTGTCTTATTTATGACGACGTTTTGCACTATTGGGATTACTCAATGTTTACTTTAAGACGAAATAGGAAGTCAAGTAACTAATGAACTTATATAAAATAAAAATAGGGCAGCGACAAAATTTCTTATAACGTGACATTTTACGCTCTTTAGCCTTTCCCAAGTGCTCAGTAAGATTTCTCGGTGAAAATGGTTTTACTTACTTGCTGTGCAAAGCCCGCAAATGCTTACATATTATCTTTCAAAGAGTAGATAGTTATACTTTCCGTACATAATTCGACCGTGCTTATAATTCGATAATCTATATATGATAAGTAAAGGGTAGAATTTTGAAACAATGGCCGATGATGCAAATCTTTAGATTGAGAAGTACGTACCGGTTGTTTTTTAACCATGCCTAGCCGCTGTTGAAGATTAACAAGGAAAAACCAATTAAATGAAAATAAAGCTCACATACAATTCTGAAAGTTAATTCGAATCGCAATCATTTCGACTCCCATCTACTCACTTAGATTAGGTTTGACCCGCTTCAACTGACCTCACTGGAAGCTTGGTAGGAGCAATGTAACAAACTTATCATGTGTGGTCGCGGAGGGGTCCCGGATTTACCTCCTGCTTTCATCCTCAAAACGTTTATTTATATTGCTTTACCGCTCCAGTAACATAAAGCCCAAGGCAGGACCAAAAAGGTCGCAAGACAGAGAAGTGATAACTAAGTTGATCAAAACATGTTCCTGACATCACAGACTTCCACGAACTCAAAAATCCAACGGTTAACTGCCTGAATCCAGCAATGCTTTAATATGTGACTAATTGAGCTTAGGCTACTTATACAGCTGTAGCCTAAAATGCCATACCGGACCTCAGATATATTTATTTTCAATCATCCTATTATAACGGTTATATAGTATTCATCTAAAACAGTTACAACGGCTCTTTTAGCGGTGCTAGGTCATCTCTCTTGAGAGAGAGAGAGAGAGCAGTTAATGAGGCATGCACAAGGATAGAAGTGAGACGATAAATATACGAATGCCCCGTTTACCATAGACTTCGACTTTGGTGTTAAAATTACAATAATCGATGTAATTACGTGAGTCATTGCGTCGCTTCCGCGATTTGGTTGGATCATCGTTTGGACGTGGGAGTCATTGAAAAGACATTAGGCGCGAGATTCGCAAAAACAAAGTATGGTTGCTTACGCGTTTGTAAATACTTTACTTCAATTGGTATTTCTAGGATTTCAATCTTTTAATTAAGCAATTCAATCTGCCATTTCCACGTATAAAAGCAAAAAAATAATTGATAGTCTTAGCTCAAGTTATAAATGGCCTACGCGCGGAAATAAACAATCACCTTGAATCTAAAAGTGCATTAGAGCTTTATATTTTTTGCTATAACTACTTACTATAAGGTAGTGATGTCACCCAAAATAGAACGTGGTCAATACAATAATACATAAGAACTAGGATCAAATTCCGCTTACTTGTTCCAGTATAGACAGGGCAAGGGTTGACTTTGTTATCGAATACATAACAAAATCGATACCGATTTCCAATTAACTCGATAAAGAAGCCGTGCGGGGTCAACGCAGATGTGATTCAATAGGCTGCCAATTGAACCCAAACAACTGACATCATCTATCAATAAAGAACAAGGGATTCATCCTCAAATGCACATTGTTGTATAAGAATGATATCAAACAAAAAAGTTTAGATGCGTGCTCATAAGCTCAACTATGTACATTGTACCTTGTATCGCATATGTGCGAGTTTAACACCTTAATATGAATATTATTAATTTATTTAAACTTAATGGCACATAAAATATACAAATGGCGGAACAAAAAAGAGTTAAAAAAGTTAAATTAGTACTAAACTTTCGTTTCTGAATGAGTCCCTGAGAAACTAATTGTCGGGAAACCATATATATATGGATATTATACTATGTATTACAATTAATCAGTATGAATAGCACATTTCGAGGGTTGCGAGGTGAAACCCGATAAGTAGAAATAATTTTTCATTTAAATACCTAACGTATGTCAGCTTATTGTTCTATTTTCAAAAAACCTCGAGTTATCGGGTTTGACCACGCACCCCTCTATTTAATGTTCAAATCTGGAGTTAGTATCAAAACCGTTGATTTTAAGTGTAGCGTAGTATTGCTGTATCATTTGAAACGTTGTTGCAAGTAATTAAGGTTTTGGTTTATTATATGCATATAAATTGAAGATTATACGAGCGGTTGCGAAATATAAGTACTTCACGCGGAGTATAATTTAAAATATGTCATTGACCTATTAACAAATTATAAGGTAGATACGTAAACATTAAACCAAATCAAGAAAACATCTGTATGTCCTTTAGTACAACCTATTATATAAATTGACTCACGTAAAAACAATGAAAGGATATAAAATAATCCTTCTTGATGACTTTTATTTATTATAAAATAAACTTTGTTTAATGCTACCTGTTAATCCAATTAACCTAATCGATGCCCGTCTAAAATCGATTCCAACAGGAGTACGGATATATTTTTCTACAAACACAACCAAAGGCACTAAAATATCCGGGTGTTACATCGCCCTCATCAGTCTTCCCAAAATATCGAGGAAAGGAAACACCGGGGTATCATGTACCTCGGATTAAATTAGCTTCTCGTTCTTTCACTTTGTTTAGCTTTAACACAACATATAAAATATAATAGGTACGATTCGGAGTATAAATACTTGAACTAACTGTACAGGATTTGAAAAAAATCTTTAACATCAAAGATTATTTCTTATAAAATATTTTAATTTTTACGCTTTTGATGCTCTGGACTGTTTCCACTTTGCTATGCCCCGATATGCTTTTATTTCACGGACATGCAAAAGATATAACCACATTAAGCACCTAATATATTCACATAGAGACTAGATAGGTACAAACAATCCTCTTCAATCCATTAGTGATGTTCCAATTCCAATTACAGAGGCCATGTAAGTGCACAACGACACCGCACCGGCCAGTTTGTGCTCATTTGGCGTCGTTTCGCACACGATTTACGACTGTTTTGCTTATTTCGCTCGTTTCGTCCACATTGCGAGTTAATTTGCGATTAGATAGCTCTTTTGGGCATATTATGTCAGAGCTGTGATTCAATTCGAATTTGTATTTAGTTATGTGGAATGTTTAATACAATTAAAGTTAATTTACCTGGTTTTCCACAGGGATTTTATAGATACACGGCATCCGTAACACCGAATCGCTCAACTCACAAAAAGGCGGTAAAATGACTCACTAAAACACAATCAAATTTACTGTATGCGGCCAGTGCAAGTCCATAAAGGGGTTTAAAAGTAAAACGGTCGAGGCTATGGCATTGGCATTGGTTGTTTTCTTTGAATGCCGGCCTTAGCGACTCCTTGTTGAACTACTGGCTGGAGATACGTCCTTATATGGGATGTACACACCCGGCAGCTTGTATTGGACAGGTCATGCTAAAATAGGTGCTGTGTCAAAGAGATAAGGCCGTTGACATGTCACTGAGAAGCGGGGGGGCTAGATACGAATATGTGATTAATTGAGAAAAAAGTTATTTTAAAAAGTTCGATTACAATAGTTAAATGATAATGAACATCGTAAACAATTTAGCAATCGTGCAACACTTTGAAGGGTACCTATTAAAATACCTATCTAGCTAAACATACATGTTCTAAAGTACTGAATAAAATAACCTAAACTTGAATTTTAGGTCAACTTTAACCCACTTTGAACCTGCCTAAGTAGTCTGCGAGTACAACCATTTATTACCTTTGGATCCAATTATAGCACAAGGGCACCATGCGATGTTATCTTTAGGCGGCAGCTCGTGATATGGCCGAGTTATCACCCACCAAATTTGTAATTTGGTTGGTGAACTAGTCACTCACAAAAATGTACCTAATCACAGTCATATTAAAATATCGAATGGAAGCCCTTGTTGATGCAGTACTCACCAGCACGGAACACCTCCCCGCAGCCATCGCAGCGGCTGGCGAACTGCGCATCGTAGCAGTTGCCGCAGTAAATCTTGTCGAGCTTGGAGCCGAACTGCTTGTCCACCAGCGACACGCGGCACTTGGCGCATAGGAAGCAGGCCTCGTGCCAGTGCTTGTCCTTGTACGACAGGTCCTGGAAATATGGTCATCGTTGAGAATATGCTATAGAAAAATATCTAAAGAAGATTTCAGGGTTTATTAGACAAGGCAAAATCTTACTAAATCGAATCCTAGAAACAGCCTGTTTTGCATGCATGTTAGAGTCGAATGACCTATACTTACATATTTTTGAAAGCTTTAAAAAAATGTTATCATGAGCATTTTTAAAAATAATGCTCGCGAAACAAATTGCCTTCGTTATCACTAACCACATCATAATTATGGAATTTTGTAATGGTGTTTTCGTGTATCTCATTTATCATTAGATGGGCCTAATTTAGCAGAATATCATTTGAATTTGACAGCACTTTGTTTAACATAATTTGAGTACCTCATATTAATACTATACCTACCTACCTACCTACGACTCGGAGGCGCTAAATAAAATCAAAATACATTATAAATGAGTAAGAGAATATAAATAATATTAAAAAAAACTTTTTTGCGTAGGTATTGTATTTTCTTTATTGGTTGTTCCTAGAAAGAATGTTTACTTGTGTCGAAATAGGAAGATGTAGGTATCGCACTGACAGACAAGGTATAATTAACATCTCCAACTGACATGATACTAATTTAACAAATAGGTTAGACAAAAAACTGGTCAAGGGTAAGCTGAACTTGCTGTAGGTATTCATAACGTCTTTAATTCCGAGTAACAGTAACTAGGTAATTTTAGTCTAATTTAAAAATAACTTGTTTGTCGCAATTATATGAAAACAGACGCAATTGAATTACAACATATTTTCTCTAGCGAATTGTTTCTTATTATAATTTTACTCATATATTATCTTAAATGATATTTATTCTTCAATTTAAGCACATTAAAGTGCACTTATGAACGTCAGAAAGAGAAAAAAAACTACCACCGGTTCTAACCCTATACCTCTGACCCGAGAAGTATTATGACCGGCAAGAAACTCGGCGGGACTTATTTTTTCAAAACTGTAATACATTCAATCTTAAAATTACGTAATAATGTGTAGTTCTCCCAGAAGCCGTATCAATGTAAGAGACAGACAATGTACCTATTGTTAAAATAAAATAAAGTAACTAATAAAATCCAAATCTGATTGCATCACAAAACTTTTGATATGCTTTCTTACCTGAACTGTGTCCTCTACTCTCTCTTCCTAGACTAAGAGAAGTTATACCTATTATGCTAAATAATTTTAAATATAAATATTAATAAAAGTATTTGGGGACAATCTTAATTTTTTTGGGGACAATTTTGTAGTATTTTCGGGTTTGGGCCATGCATCTTTATCCGTCATATAGTCTTCAACCCTGTATAATGACCCTTTGACATTAAAGTTTTTTTTCAAGTATTTTTTTAAGAGCGGGAAATTATAAATTTAAAGCATCGACGGGTAATTTATAGTACTTACTAAATATTCTTATAGGTTTTTCCATTTTGCATGGAGCTCTTCTGAATCCTAATACTGGTGGGCGATAATTACTGAGCTTCAGTTTGATTGAGAACCGCTCGCAATACTGTATATGGTTTGACTTGCAGTAATTAATATTTAAGAGGACTTAACTCATCAAAACGATTCGTAATGACTTAATTTGTTTTGATTGTTTGGTTTAAATTTAGGTATTTCAGTTTTTTTATTTCCTAATAAGAAATCGATTATCCGTTCCGTTATTCTGCGACAAGCACACTTTGTTTATTACATTTACATATAGGGTCAGGGAGGGTACAGTCGCTCGGTGGGAACAGTGGCTCGAATGTGCTGTGCGGGAAATGGAAAGAGCTTTATGTCTGTCCTCTACATCAATCGGAAGCGTTCCGTACCCTATCATGTACGAACTAGTTAGTGAGCCGCTTCGGCGCCATGCCAATGTATTATGGTGCGTTTTTGTGTTGAATGCTATCAAAATTACATTTCCAGGTAAGTTTCACTCCTCTTTTTTCTTAACTCGAACGAGATTTTTAATTACTTATATTTTTATCGAAGAGTGTGTCTAATCTACTTAGTATTGGCTGATAATTCAAGGCCCTCGATGTTTCTATTTGTTTTTAGTTCTATCTAAAATACAAAATGGCGCGAAAGTCAACAGTCGTTCGTTTCAGAAAAGTACACGGTGGCTCGCGAACCACTGTGCACCTTACAGAGTTGGGCTAAAATTTACTTGAATATGAATAAGAATAAAAGTTCTTTTATTATTCAAAATTATTCTTGCACTCTTTTTTTAATAAAATTAAAGTGAATAAATCATGCGACATTTATTAGGTAAGTACCTATTTTAAATGAAGAATGAATCAGGAACGATTATTCCGGAATTAGGCTTACCTATTCTAATTACCGTTTTATTCAACAAAAATGTTTTTTGTTATAAAGTTTATTTAGGTTCGATTCTTATGTAGCCATTGTGTACTGTTAGAACCACTGTGTACAGTCAAGTGCAAAAATACGTATCGAAAAAATCGTTTCATAAATATGATACTACGCACTTATTACAACGGAATAAGATACTATGGGACATATTTTTGAGTAACATGAGTACACCCATATTTATACACTTGACTGTACAGGGCGTAGTACAGTGACTGGAGCCACTGTGTACTGTTAGAAGCACTGTGTACTAGGGGGTCCTAGTCACTGTGTACAGCAACGGGTACACAGTGGCTCGATTCCCAATTTCTAAAAAAGAATGGATATATCTTTTTTGGTGAAAGTAACAGCAAATATATATGCTACATATGAAAGTTTAATAATGCACTGTGCTCTGTGCTTGCAACAATTAGTTCAGGGATTTATATTTTTCATGCTCCAGCCTCTTGAAAAAATCCTAGCGACTGTTCCCTCCCTGACCCTAACACTTAATTAAAGAAGACAATAACAAATACCTTACGTTTTTGGGAAACACCTATGGAAATGTAATGCAATTTTTATTTCATCACGTCTAACTAAATTAGTTTCTTTCGTATTTATATCGATGTCTTATAGTTTTTTATTTTATCTTAATGAGCCATTTTTGATACCTTACTTTGTATGTAAATTTTGTTTTCGATTCAACACCCTTTCTAGATAACCCACGGTTTCCTGCTACGATCATTCATAAATTTCATAATCTACAGCGTACATTAATTTTGCGTCCTATATCAGACGCAAATTGATACGAGCTCCAGCTCAGACGTCATAACTACAATCTCGAGTTATTTCCAGTCCGTGATTCACAACATTTCAAGACAAACGTTATTACCATCAAATTCTATTACTTACATCAATAAACAAGTTCACTGACCAAATAATGAGTTTAATGTAATATCGAGCGAAACTATCAGCGACACAGTATTTTATATTTTAACCGTTTAAAAGAACAGCAGAAGAATTCAAATAAATCACACGGCGGTTGACGAATGCTTCACTGTTCATGTTCAGGTTTCAAAATAAAGCGCCCCTCATTCCAGATCTATTCCTGCTCTGCTCTCAGCGCGCGTTCAAAACTCGCGTGTCGTAATGTCAATAAAATATGAAAGTTTATTTTTACCGATTACGAAATACTTAGCGGAATGTCTTGTATAAATCTCAAAAGAATTACTGACAGATCCAACGATAGCTCAAGGTCGGCAATAAAGCTGTATCCAGCTCGGAAATAGAATCAACAGGCGTTTATTCGCGCCGCTCGCCAATTTGTTAAAGTCAAAACAAAAGTGTAAAATAATTCTAATAATATTCCCATGATTTATTTCGCTGTTCGTAAACAAGACTGCAGCTTTTATTTCAGCGTTATTTGTAGCTGTACCTGCCTTAGAAGCAACTGCTATGCCAGGATTTCATTGACTTAAGTTTCACGATTAATTCAGCATTTTGAACATGAATGATACTTTTTTATTACGTACAATAGAAACTACCTGCAATAAATCTTTTAAAGGTCAAAACTGGCGAGCAAATAGGGCAACTTAAAGTCCATAATGAGCTAGGCAGGTTGGCCCTGTCTATCTCAACAGGGAAAGTTGTCAGTGGAATGTCTATTCATTTTTTTAAGGATTGAGTAAACAGCGACAAGTTGCAGCTGTTATTCGGACAGGAAAAGTCATTCGTCGGCGGTGGAGATAAATGTGTAGTGTTTGGCGTGGCGTGCCCACGTTGGCTTGGCACGGGCACTGGGGCCGTGTGCAGAGGTACGCCCGAGGAATCTGGGCCGGCTGGAGTGACATAACTAAATTTGATCGGGTGTAACAAAGCTACAAAATGCCAAGGATTCTTATTTCAATACAAATACTACTGCCCTTATTACTGTCAATTTAACATGATTAATTATGGTTATATTTCAAAATAACTATAGGAACCTAAACATCATATTGGGACAATTGCATTAATACAGGCAATAACATTCGAGTAGACAATTGAATCAATAATCAGCTCGTATTATTGCGGACGCCATGGCTGTTTATCAACTTAAAAACATGCCTTTTGGCTTGACCAATGATTTGCAAACTGTCAACACATGATCTCGATATAACGAGCCAACTGTTTTTCAGACTGACATAATATTCTATTACTAAACATCAGCAACTCCCACTGTCTTACATGTCAGCAGGTTTCTATGTATTTCTAAATGTTTTTAAAAGTGTTTTTTTTTTCTGCTAAACGAAAGTGAAAGCAGCGATTGCATTGCCAAAGTTTTTGCCCGTTTTTGTCACTTAGGGTGAAGCTCGGTTTAGCCCTGCGAAGTCAGCCTTGACAAAAGTTCAGATACTCAAAATATGATAATCTTTGACCTGATAGCCTAGCGTTGTCAAGTCTAACCAGTACCTACGCAAGTGCGTTCTGGTTACCTTGGAGTCGATGCCGATGGTCTTGTTGCACTCCTCGCAGCCGTTGGCGAACACGCTCTCGTAGCACTTGATGCAGTAGGGATGCTCATCGCGTAGCACGTAACGCTGGCCGGTCAGCGACTCATCGCACTGCCAGCAGCAGAAGTGACCGCTGTGCCAGTCCTTGTTCATCGCCTTGGTGTATTCGCCACTGAAAATTAGCTGTGGACAAGAGAAATTTCATGTGAAGATTGACGATTTTTTCAAACAGAAGCAGTATGGCTATTTTACTATACATATATCTGATGGTCTCGTAAATCGTAAAACAAATGTAAATTATGAACTAAAATAAGTGATCTTCATAGAATGATTGGCGAAAAATCATTAGTTATGATTGCCAAGATGCTCACCTAGGCTAAAAGGGATTAAGTGCGTAGTAGTTCATGACTTTGACCTATATGATTATTGAATTTTATAAATCATATTTATTCTATAACGAAAGAAATATTCTAGGCATTTAATACGCTCTAAGTGTAACATATCATATTTCATGTTTGCATTGTTTCTTGATCAGATTCAGATCTAACAGGATTATTGTCAATTAAATTGTAAATTGCCTATAAATACCTTAGATTAGGTCGGGTATGTGAGGGTGGCCAACAGCGAACCTACGTATGTAAACATCATGTACATGTCACTAAAGGTCGAACACGGTAATCGACACTTGGCTGCACAGACACTGCCGCATCACTGGGGGTCAAGGGAGTTTGGCCACCGCACACATACCCATCGTCGTTGGTGTTGGTCGTGGTGGTCTGCTCGACCTCCGTGACTGTGACGTCGCCATCCTTAGACTCCCTACGCTTTGAGGATTTCTTGACCTTCCTGGTCTTCCTCTCGGTGGTGGTGTATTGGACTTGTACGTCAACGTCGGCCATGGCAGCAGTCGGTCTGCCTGATTACAAAAAGCGATACGACGCGGTCGCGACCCGAATTCGAATGGCGAGCACCGGTATAGGATAGCGGGAATTATTCCAGAATGTTTAGCGTCGTCGGTGGGGGGAGTTTGGGATTTAAATTTGGAAGAGTGACGGAGAGGGCAGGTGCGCGGGCGGCTTCCGAGCGAAGCGACCCGAGAATCGCGTGTTTCCCGGAGTAACCTAGTCGCCAGGACTTGCGCTGTGACAACGATCCGGCGCTTGGCTTCACCGCTTTAGGAGATAATTGGTTTTGTATTTGTTGCCAAATATTTCCATTTTTAGCATTCTCTCATAAGTACTTTGGCAAGGCCACTTGGCGTTTAGAGGCGCTTCGATCTACATATTTTGACGAGTACTACGACTAATCGTTATCGAACATGGCAAATTTAAAAGACAAGTAATTAACAGTTAATTACTGGAAATGCTTAAGTTTAGCTTATATACATAATTATTAGTATTCCACAAGTGATGATGTGTTTTCAGTGATTAATTTAAAGAAAACGGAACCGATCATTACTTATAGGAAACTATTAGGCATTATTTAAGTCTCAAGATTTGGTTTAGTTAAATCTGTATCTGTGTCAGTTTGTGATATTTGCGCATCAGAGCACTCGAAACTGCTCTCAATATTTGGGTCAGTCGATATGAGTGTTACAAGAAACTTACGCCGCCCTAATTATTGGTTAACAATTACGGGTTCATGTAAGGTCGGTGATGCGCTATTAAAACTGCTGCTCCATTTCCAAATGAGCTTTAGGCTCTAAAGTTTTATTGTTTCTGTGGACAGGTACTTAAAACTTACAATCTTTACATTATTTACTGGTAATGATATTGATGAAGCAATGATATTAATACGATCAATCACTATGGGGACACCTGTTTGCAAATATTACGATGTAGGTACTCGTGTACCTTCTTTTACTGTTCGTATGATTGCAATTGCAGTAAAATCAAGTAAATATCTTGAAAATATTTAAGTTCGATTTTATTTACGACAATAACTTATGATTTTTACATCTCTAAGAAGCACAGAAACAAGGGTATGAAATATATAATGCAACCCGGATTTATTCATACTAAAAAAACCCGGGATGATTAAATATGTTACATGTTGCAGACCTATTATTCCTAATAATGTGCTAGTTATTGGATTGATACGAGTCATATAACTCCTACACTAAGAATGGGTACTTTACATGCTAATCTTGTTGGCAAACGCAGAAACAAATTGGTAGTTTCGTGTTTAGTAGCAACTACCAGCGATTTGAGTTCCCAAGACTGCACTGCGAATAACAAGAAAATATAACGTGAGGGCTAACACCATCTACGCGCAATTCAAGTGCTTACTTCCTGCCCTTGGCAAGAGGGATGTCAACATTTTGCTTTTTTACGCGTTATTAGAGGGTTTTGAGGGGAAGTTTCGCAATGGGCAATCTGTTCCCGTCATTTTTCAATTCATTCGTAACAGTCCCTCATTTGATATCAGTTGGTTCAGAGTATAAAAGGTTTTTAGTATAAAATTTCTTGTTTTTTTAAGGAGATTCAGTTTTATTAAATTAAACATAATTTTAACTGAGATGTGTCAAGAGCAAGTTTCGAACAAAAAGTATTTACAAAAGAGGTACTTAATACATTTTCTCGTAAAGAAACCAATTCTTTGAGGTTGCCAGACAGAAACGGTTACGTAACCGATGCAAAAGTGCAAATAGAAGCGCAAATAAACAGACATCAAGAGTTGAGTCTGGCCAGGTGGTCCCTTAGAAATCCAGCGTGTAGGAGGGTCGAATGAATAAAAGCGCTTAGGCGAGTTGTTGTGCGGCTGTAAGGGGCTTTGGACACTAAGTAACGTTTGCTTTTAAAGTTTATAATGTATATTGTAAGTTTGTTATGGCATATGAATAATACTAGTGTTATGATGATGAAGTATATATAGAAAATTATTTATGACTACATGTACAGTCTACGTCAGAGATATGTTTACACTTTTGCACGTTGGAGTAAGATGCAAAAGTGTTAACATATCTTTGAGGTCGACTGTACCTACACTTAAAAGTAGAATATGTCCATGTCACAATTCGCCACGTTAAATACATTTTAAACTCTACCTACCCTAAATATTAAAGTTAGAAAGAAAAATACCGAGCAAGTAGACATCGATAACGACCTGCTAAAAGTTTTTCGATACAAAATAACATGTGTCTTCTCCCATCATACAACTTTATATGAGAGACAACTGATACGTATAAAACGTTACTGTAACTTTCGATAACACGTAAGTATATGGCTTTGGAAGAACTCTCGAACTTTAACCGTCGGGAATAAGGTGGTTATTTTAGTTACCAGAGTTACTGACATACATAGTTCTCAAACATATTATTAGATGGTTTCATATCTTGGCAAGTTTTCCTCATTATCGTGGAATAGAATAGTAGGCTATCGTCAGTTAAATTAGAAAGTCCAAGTAACTTTAACTACAAGAAAAAAACATAATTGTGTAATCATTCAAATTTTAAGTGTCCTGTTGTAAATTTTACCTACCTACTAATAGCTACTAGGTAGAAAATAGTCTTATATGTAATAAATACTGATTTAGTTATTCCATTAACCACGTTTGTCAAAACTTGTGCGATAAATTATAATGATGATAAAAAAAGAAACATGTTTTTTTTTAAACTCTTCTTAAGTTTACTTTCAGACATTTTTTAGTCTATGGTGTATTTATGGTATACTAGCTTTTGCCGGCGGCTACGCTCGCGTTAAATTCTCCATACAAACTTCCACCCCCCATTTTAGGGAAGTGGGGGGTTAGAAAGAGACAAAAAGTAGCCTATGTCACTCTCCATCCCTTCAACTATCTC
This sequence comes from Pammene aurita, assembly GCA_947086415.1. NCBI lineage: Eukaryota > Metazoa > Arthropoda > Insecta > Lepidoptera > Tortricidae > Pammene > Pammene aurita. The sequence continues at coordinate 23,315,160 of OX352297.1, forward strand.
CACTTAAAAAATCACGTCAATTCGTCGCCCCGTTTTGCCGTGAAAGACGGACAAACAAACAAACACATACACTTTCCCATTTATAATATTAGTATGGATTTGACATAATCAAAGGGATTTTTTTTTAAAGATTGTGTGTTTACGACGGTGGTGGCAAACAACCATACGGCCCGCCTGATACTAAGTAGCTACCGCAACCTACGGACGCCTGCAACTCCAGAGGTGTCATATGCGCGTTGCCGACTCTTTGGAATCCTTCACATTTCATCCTAAGGATGTGTCGTGGACCCCAGAAATTATTACTAAGTAGAACAAAAATAGCGCTGACCGAGACCTTGCCGGTACATCGAGACATCGACCGCTGAAGGCTGTTTCAAAGTCGGAAGCGAACGGGAGTTGCGAGCGGAACTCGATGCCGGCTTCTTTACATAAGAGCTAGTTTCTGTTCACTGGTATGCTTCAAGCTAATTTACATACGAATAAAAAATATAAAGAATTTAAAAGCAATTACTTAGATAGTAGGTCGCTACAGCTTCGGGAGCGGGTCAACCTACGTATTCCAGGAACCGTAAACCGGCATTATTTTCATACAAATGATCGTATATCAGTACTTAATATCGGTACCTCGCGGTTGATAATCTTTTTTTGCCTGAATAATCTGGTTATGTAATGTCCATACCCAAATTACATTTGAGATTATCGGGTAAATGTTGCGAATACAAGGTGCTATTTCGATTTTTTAGTTATACCGGTATCAGTATGACTAAAAATCCTGACTTATTCAATAAAATATAATCTCTGGCTCTCGCTGGTATCTTTTCGGGACCAAGGTTTTTGTTTACGAACCGTTGGTAGTTTTTGACATTAATATGCAGTGCATTAGATTAGATTAGATTAGATTAGATTAGATTTGTTCTATTTCACGAAAGACAATTACATTATAATTTTACATCAACAAGCGATATTGCATTATTTTCAAAGTTATAGGAATTTCTGTCATGATCGTCGTATATAAAATTACAAAAATAATAGCAATATGTACAATAATCTTATTAGTATCTCCCAATAAGGATCGTCAAAATACAATTAAAAGCAATAAAAATCAAAAATCAAGTATGGAAAATACTTATAATATGCCTTAAGCAAAAACTCGGGAGTAGGTACCTAGTATACGCGATGTTGTTTTATTTCATGAATAACTATCGCGGCAACCGGAGACAATATTATTTCAAGTAAGAACTTTGTACTTTAGTTTTTAATCACCAACATCTCTCTTATCGATATAGGTAAGGTACCGCACTTTGTTTTGTAGTCTAAAAAGTAAAAAAAAATTACGTATTACTTGAAGATAACGATAACGCGTATGTAATGTCTAGCTTTACACATTCTGCTAAACGATGTCTGTAAAAAATCTTTCCCAGTATGCAGCGAAAATGCTTGCTAGAGGCTAAAAGGATAATTGGTCAAGATTAGCGCTGAATGGATTAATCATATCGTAGCACTAACTTATCCTCGTATTGATTTTTATTTTCAATATCCAACATATCAAAGGGAATAATAGGTAAAAAAAAACATGTATTTTCCTAAAAGTCAAGCTAATACACATGCCACTTCTGAAGCATCAATAAATATAAACAGCGAAGAAAATAATGTACAGCGTGTAGGTGCGAGAAGAATATTGTTGTTGACTTGACGAGGTTAGACGCAAACACAAGCAGTTTTCTTTTGGGATCGTATAATTTTTCCGTTGACGAGTTTACGTTGCTTGGGAGAAGATGTTTTTTGAAATGTCGTTCGTGTTTTATTAAGGGAATTGCCGATAATGATCGTAACTAGATTGTTATCGTCAGACATCATTATCAGTCATCGATTGGGTTGTTAGAAGAGGTCACCAGACAGAAGTTTTTGAGGCAAAAATTACAATTAACTAGGGGCTAGGGACTTCCTTCCGATATAAAATTTATCGATTATATTTCGAATTGACATTTCATAGCACAGTAAGTTCACAGGGTAGAGTATAAATTAAACTGTATGACTTATCGATGGTGTGTAATGGTAATAATATATGTCATATTAGCTATAATTAGTACTAACTTATCACAAAATTTAAAATATAAACAAAAAATAATTAGGTACCAAAACATAACGGGTGAAAACTGTTTTCTTAAGCGATTTATAAAAACTTTATGCTGTATATTAATATATGCAACTTGCGAATTCATATTAATATGTACAATATACCTAAATCATAACTGCCATAAGGATTTATTGATAAATTAAAAGCGTTGGGAAGTCCATACGACTATTTCATTCCTGCCACTAAAAGTTCTACTGTGTAGTTGTAAGTAGGATAGTCTAGGTAAACAGCTCATACTCTTAACGATCGTCTAAGTTTCTTTATCTAATAATCTATGCTGATGTATTTTAATATACATATACATAGATTAGACAATTATCATTTCCTTCTCTAACTGATAGTGAGTATGCATAATCTAAGCTCAAGAGTGAAAGCGCCAATTGGCCCGTGTCACCAACCAGAATCGATGGACGATTGACGTACTTACGTAACTCAACAGAGAACTATGAAACTCTCGTAAACGATGATAGATTGTGAGGTGCAACTGATCTCAAACTGTCCTATAATACTTTTTCTCGTAGTACAGGTACATTCCTCTAGAAACGTCTTGCATGATTAGGAAAGGGTAATTTAGCTTGTTTACATTCGCGGGCGGAGTCATGGTCACTGAATACTAATAAAAGCTAGGCGGCTCGTGTGCAAAGCTTCTCATTGTTATCTATACGGTCGACATTTATAACTACTGTAGAGTAATCTTCTAAAATATAAATACGTGTTGATCACTCACTTTGATGGGCGGTTTGCTCACATCACAAAAATATATTCATTTTTATCGTAAGGCATTTCACAGTTTGATTTATTTTTCGCGATCTTCAATATACTCGCAGAAATACAGTTAAATATGTATGTAATTATCCATCGATCAGGCCTATTTCTTTGCGATACTTGCACTTTTATATATCAAACACTTAGGTTTTACTAAACAGTATTATTTGTGTTATATTGAAGAAATAGTAGATTGTTTGACAAGGGTCTAAAGTAGGCCATACTAGCAGGAGGTGGTTATTTTCCCGAACGAAGTGAGGGAAAATTGTTCGAGTGGAAAATTGGCTTTTAGACCAGAGTATCGCATACTATTTTTCACTTCGATTGCGAGAAAATAAAAAAATAAGATAAAAATACTTATTATGTACGCGCATTGACTAAATTACCCAGAGGACCCAGTGTGTTGACGTGAAGGACCTTCTTGTTCCTTTAGCCGTCAACACAGCGAATCCTCCTTTTTGTAAAGAGTCGGCAACGCGCACTTGACTCCTTTGGAGTTGCAGGCGTCCATAGGTTACGGTAGCTGCTTACCATCAGGCGGGCCGTATGCTTGTTTGCCACCGTCGTGGTATAAAAAAAAAAGAATTAAGGTGAAATTATGGTTTAACTTGACGGTCTTTTTATTTTTTTAACTTCTTACAGAGACGGATACAAAATATAAACACAGGGAATAACTGCCACAGACGACGGTATAATTACCGCTCTAAACACGCTTTAAAGCGCTTCCAAATTTTTCAAATCTTTTTTAATGAGGGTTTCCGCGATCGAGTTTTTCACTAGATGGCAGCACCGTGGCGACAGGTCTAGCTGTCACAATCCACCAATCATGTTTAACCATATATTTTTTGATTGGTGGATTTTGACAGCTACTGCCAAAAAGACCTGTCGTCACGGTGCTGCCATCTAGTGAAAATCTCAATCGCGGAAACCCTCATTATTGTGAAGTAGGAACTAAAAAACACCTCATGTTTGGAGACATAAATTGCGTTTCCTGATTGGTCGATTTTAACATTGTGCTGTATTCTGATTGGTTGAAATTAAATACAATGTTTTTTTTATAGTATTTTATGCAACAGTTGTATAAGAGGGGTCAAAAAAGGTGAGTGGTGTGGGTAACAATTTGAGCCGTAGGCGAAAATTGTTAAGAAAAACGCCACGAACATTTTTTGACCTACTTATACGACGTTGTATACATTACTTTTTCTACGACTACACTTACTTTTACATAAAATGCGAAATTGAAAACTTCATGGATATCGCAGTTATTTTGTCAACATGATCAACAATCATTTAAGTTTTACCTTTTAAAACACTATTTTTCAAGAATTCTAACATTACTAACACAAATACTTCATTGTTCATTCAATCGTTATTTGATCAATTATTAAAGAGCTACAGAGATTAGTAAAAATACCTAAATTACTTTCAAAGTTTGCAATTTGCCCCTACAAACGAACGGGAAACGTAAAAAACTACAAAGTAGGTCTGTGCTTCTTTTCATTTTTAAAGTTATTTTTTCTAAAAACGCTGCGTTTATTTAGGTTTCTTAGATTGGCAGTAATTAATTTTTTCTACTCATGTACTTTTATCTGTCATTTATACATTCGTCAACACCTTTATAAGAACATAGATAATACACTCGATGAAATGTCTATCTAGTCTATTCCCCAAAATAACACTTGTTCTATAAAAGCGCCAAAATAGTATCGCGTAATCGCGTGCAAACACAACAATTAATATAAAATAAATTACTGCCAACCTAAGAAACCTAAATAAACGCAGCGTTTTTAGAAAAAAAAAACTTTAAAAAATAAAAGAACCACAGACCTATTTCGTAGTTTTTTACGTTTCCGTTCGTTTGTTGGGGCAAATTGCAAACTTTGAAAGTAATTTAGGTATTTTTACTAATCTCTGTAGCTCTTTAATAATTGATCAAATAAAGGCGGTGTGTATTTGTGTTAGTAATGTTAGTATTATTGAAAAATAGTGTTTTAAAAGGTAAAACTTAAATGATTGTTGATTATGTTGACAAAATAACTGCGATATCCATGAAGTTTTCAATTTCGCATTTCATGTAAAAGTAAGTGTATTCGTAGAAAAAGTATTGTATGCAACGTCGTATAAGTAGGTAAAAAAATGTTCGTGGCGTACTCACCTTTTTTGACCCCTCTTATACAACTGTTGCATAAACTACTATTATATTTTTCTACTCCTGTACTTTTATCTGTCATTTATACATTCGTTAACACCTTTATAAGAACATAGATAATACACTCGATGAAAAGTCTATCTAGTCTATTCCCCAAAATAACACTTGTTCTATAAAAGCGCCAAAATAGTATCGCGGAATCGCGTGCAAATACGGCTATTAATATAAGATAAATTACTGCCAACCTAAGAAACCTAAATAAACGCAGCGTTTTTAGGAAAAAAAACTTTAAAAAAGAAAAAAATATAAGAACCACAGACCTACTTCGTAGTTTTTTACGTTTCCCGTTCGTTTGTTGGGCGAATTGCAAACTTTGAAAGTAATTTAGGTATTTTTACTAATCTCTGTAGCTCTTTAAGAATTGATCAAATAACGACGGTATTTGTGTTAGTAATGTTAGTATTATTGAAAAATAGTGTTTTAAAAGGTAAAACTTAAATGATTGTTGATTATGTTGACAAAATAACTGCGATATCCATGAAGATTTCAATTTCGCATTTTATGTAAAAGTAAGTGTATTCGTAGAAAAAGTATTGTATGCAACGTCGTATAAGTAGGTAAAAAAATGTTCGTGGCGTTTTTCTTAACAATTTTCGCCTACGGCTCAAATTGTTACCCACGCCACTCACCTTTTTTGACCCCTCTTATACAACTGTTGCATAAACTACTATAATAGTCGTGTTGGCACGCGATTACGCAATACTATTTTGGCGCTTTTATAGAACAAGTGTTATTTTGGGGAATAGACTAGATAGATTTTTCATCGAGTATATTATCTATGTTCTTATAAAGGTGTTAACGAATGTATAAATGACAGATAAAAGTACAGGAGTAGAAAAATGACTTAAATTAATTTAAACAGTATACGCACCAAAAAAGAATCCCACGTTCAGATTAACTTCGATATGTGTTGTGAATGGTGGATTTAATATGAAGGGTTCTGATGGTGAAGTGTTCTGATTGGTCATTTAAAATGTTATGTGAATTATAAATATGTATACATACTGGCCCTAGAGGCTAATTGCACTACTTTAATCCACCTTGGTAAGCACAATATGATACACTTTTTGAGCATGAGAAGTGAAAAAATACTAGTGTGCAAAACTTCACATTTTTTGAGAAACTTACTTCGTTTTTACGTTTTTATTGTCTGTTTTTACGTTTGTATTGTTTATATGCGTTTTGTCTAATTACTTTGATTGACATGCTAGTTTTTTTTAACAAAAACAAGCCTTTTTATTTAATAAGTTGATTAAATAATAATAATTAGGTACCTAACTATCTAATACTTATACTCGTATATAGGTGGGATAAGGGAAAAATAATTTATTTTGTCCCGGGAAAGGGACACAGTATATTCCTTACACGTGTTCCCCTTATCCGGGGGTTCCACTTACCCCACCTGACCTTACTGATATCAATTTTAAAATGAAAAAAGTGACAAATTATTTTATGATTTGTGTTAATTTGAACCAATGCATCATCATCAAACACTTAAGAGCCATGCTCTTGTCGGTGCAACTCAAAGTGGGCTCTCCATTTGCTTCGGTCCCAGGCCTCCTCTTTGATCTTTTGGTACGACCTGACCTTGAACCAATGCACAAGTCTTGAAATTAATAAGTTAGCCTAGCGTGCCTCAGGCTCCGGATGTAACTGGAAAATCAGTTTGAGCTAGTTGTAGTGCCTCTTCGCAATGCTCGTCCACATTTACCTCACTCTTGATTTTGGCTCGGCAACACTCACGGCTAATTTTACTTGACCGCTTCCCGGTGGAAATAGAAATGAAAGGAGTATGCTCTGATTTATAGTTGTTATGTGTGAGGTGGAAGTGTCGTGTTAGCAACACCTTTCAATCAGTGCTTTTCTAAGTATAAATATATTATTAAAGTAGTTACTTAAACCTTTACTTCTTGCATAAACATGCATATGTACGAGGGTGGGTAATTTTTATTATTGTTTTAGGAAGCACAGTTATAAAAAGGTCATTTCATAATTAATGATTGCACGTCCTTTTATTTTATTTTTGTCTTTAATTTTACTACATCCGGATTTAAGTTGAAGTTTTCGAAAAATGTACGGATATCGTGAAAATAGATGTCTCTTTTTGATTACTTTTTTTTTAAATTTTTTGGTCTGAACCTTTATCATGCTATTTCGACCAAACAATGGTATATATTTTAAGCTTAAGTTTAAATAAAGTGAAAATACATAAATATACTCCGCAGACCATAAAAAAATGTAACAATATTTATATGAAAACTTTGAAATGGATCCGGAGGCAGAAAATGAATTCCGTTTGCAATATAGTTTTAAATACTGTTTATTGGCAGTAATACGCACCTTTTTATTACTGTGCCCGAAGGATAACTAAGACTTTTTTTTCCATACATGAGTGACCCACCCTAATATGTACTACCAACGCAGGCTCCATCAGGTAAAGATGAATGTTTCAAAATTGGCTTTTCGATTCATAACCTATTAGTACGTAGGTATCTACTATGTTTTGCAACTGTTTGTACTTTGTATAATTAAATTACGAACATCCTCTGTATATGCGAACTATGACCAGAATTTCGGCTTGACAAGACATACGTAGGAATTCTATTTAATAAATAAATAAATAAATATTTGGGGACAATCTTACACAAATCAACCTAGTCCCAAACTAAGCATAGCTTGTACTATGGGTACTAGGCGACGATATACATACTTATATAGATAAATATATACTTAGATACATAGAAAACACCCATAACTCAGGAACAAATATTCGTGATTAACACACAAATAAATGCCCATACCAGGATTTGAACCCGGCACCTCCTGCTTCGTAGGCAGGGTCACTACCGACTGGGCTAGGAGGCCGTTTAAGATATTTCTACTCTTTATACGAGTATAGTGAACACAATATATTTTTGCAGACACAAATACCTACCTACTCTTAAGTCATATAATGTATAAGGTAATAATTAGACCCAGCAATATTTTTACACAACACTTTTGTCTATTAGACTAAAATATACCATTAATTATTCATAACAGAAACCATGTTTGTGTATGTTTGCTTAACAGATTGATGTCTGTCTCGTTTGTTTTTAAATTTAGGTTGTAAAAAATTTAATGTAAGTACCTGCCACCTGTACTCTAGGATAGTGGAAATGGATCGCCTGCCTACTATAATTTTTTTAACACAAAGTCACCCGTTTTCATTGTCTTTGAGTATATTTCAGCCACAGCAAAAGCACGGGTAATTATATCGCATTTATTACTCCTTCTGTAAATGATACCCTGCGGTTCTGTTGTTGTAACATTATTGTTTCGCCAACAATAGCTACCGACACCGCAGCCCGCTAAACAGAAACGGTTTCTTGTGTTCTTTAGATCTGTTTGTTGCCTCGGAGACTACAACGCATTGCGTTTTGCTTGAATTTGACAGTACAATTTAGTGTTAATGCTGACTATTTGTTGTATTTTAGAAGCTACAATGTAAGTAAGTAATGTAATATTTAAGTCTTGAATTAGGGCTACGTCTACTATCAAAAGGGTAAATGAATCGTAATTAAAAAATACATTTGTCTGTGAGTGCTACTACTCATACAGTAGTATTAATTAAATAGTGCATGTACTAGATAATATACATCAATGTAAGAAAAGCAAATATATATTTTCAACATTTAAGTCCAGCAGGTATGCAATATTTAAATGTACACAGAAGGTACGATACCCATAGTTTCAGAATATTTTGTAAAAAATCCTATTAAGGTCTACCTGTCATTCTGACTCACTCTCACCGAAACGTTTAGAAACGTAATCTATGTACGGTTTTATTCGTAGTATCCTGTACAGAATCAAGTAATAGTAACTTATTATGCAAGGGAGTAAAATTATTATTTAACCTCTCGTACTTATGAGGACTGTACTAAATGCTCCAACTTGGGCTCAGGCTAAAATACATAACATTTTAGCGTGCTTTGCCCTACATATTTTACATAAGCCGAATTCTGCTACTCGATGAGGTAGGGTTACCTGCGGACTACTCTGGATCTATGAGACCCGAGCCAGCGAAGCGTCTTCATTGTCCAAAAATATCGCCACCGTTTCCACATTTCAAAGAGCCTGTCAGCAACCCTTATTTCACTTGATTTTGCATACTAACGAAGCCAAACACTTACCCCTCGCTCGATGAAAGAGCGTCATTACCTACTACTTTGTAGCCGACAATTTGTATAAAGTAATTTGCTACATTGTGGGGCTTCTACGAGTATTTGATTTATACGTTTTTGTCTCCTTCGGTAATTCGGTATCCTTCTTCGTCATTTTGATATTTTTAATGTGATAACCTTATAACGTACCAACCTATAATCTTACGGTTTACATAAACGCTTATGATTTTGATTGTTTCTAAGAGTGTAGGTATCTATTGTATGTATCTACTATCTATTTATCCATTTAGTGAATTTATGTTATAATTAAAAAATATGCCATGAATGGACATTCTTCTCTAATACAGTATGTATCAAAACCATACTACTCGTATGTCTAAAGAAAACTGAAAACGATTAAACTTATGATTTCAAGTGCAAGTACACCCAGATTCAAAATTGCATGGACTATTTATGAATGAATTTTGAATCTCACTGTACATCGAAACGTCCTACAATACTATAAATTAACAATTTGCTAGTTCAAAGTTCCAGTACTTGACCAATACAAACAAACTATGAATGCATGCTGCTGATGGCATACTGCATGTGATGTATTCTTAATTACATACGTGAAGATATATTGTTTTTCTTGTTGGATGTTTTCTTGCAGCAGATTTAACAGTGTCAAAATGTGCTTTACTAGGTAATTGTGTGCAGTGATGTGAGTGATACCTACGAATAAAATTTTATAATTCGGTGCTAGGCTCTAGAAGAAGTCGTGAGTCTATCGTTAAATAAAGATCGCAAAATGAAAGTAGAGACAGTTAAAGTTTAAGCTGAACTGCCTAGAAAATTAGCTCCAACAATTGTTGTGTTACGATTGCATTGAAATTTGCTCAAGATACTACTCACAACATCTGTCAAGACAGGCGCCAAATTTTGAGTGCCTCACTTTGAAACTGGTTTCTGTCCAATGTTCAACAAGTGGCATTAAATAAAGGCAAGCGTCCACGCTGCGTCTGCCGTCCGCAGACACATCTGGGTCGAGGTCCTCCCTGTGCCGACTATTTTCGGCACTTCGACGGTTATGATATATAAACGAAGTTCACATTAAACTACCAATCAGTGTAGGAACTGTCTCTACGAAGCCAAACATTAAAGCTTATTCGGGTCCTGTTCAAAAGGGTTCTTATGTAAAATATGACGAGCCAAAATAGATATTGCAGCATTATCGTACAAGAATACTACAATACAGGTACGATGTTCTTTACGTTACTCAGGTACAACAAGGTTTTAGATATAACGTAGTTATTAGTTCTATTTTGGCACGACACAATAACATTTTGGCAAAGAGAAACACACAAGGGGAATCATAAAGTTTAATTTCCAAATTCAGTCATGCTCATCGAAGCTCGTTACAGCGTGCGGCGTTCAGTCCTCTAATCCCCGGACCCCCAAAAATCGTCTATCTCCACCTCTTCCGCGTTTACCTCTTTCTCTTTCTCCTCTTTTTCTTCGAAGGAGCCGAGTTTGGAAAGGTCTTTCAGCTTTGGCTTGAGCAGCGGCTCGTCCTCGGCCAGCACGCTGTCTAACGGTACTTGGGTAGATTGATCCTTAGAGCTCTCCCTCGAGCGACTTCTGGAATGAGAACCTAGATTAGGAGAGCCCTGCTCGCGCTCGAGTGTCATGCGTTCGAACTCAGCTTCCTCGAGTGACGTAAACATCTTTAGTTCCTCCTCGCGCGACGCACGCGAATCGCGCGACGCACGCGAATCGCGCGACGAGGTCGACGACGAAGAGTGACGCTTTTTGAAACTTCTGCGCCTGCCACTCGGGTCGCTTCGTTGCAACGGTCGGAGCTTTATTCCGTCAAGTGATCTTAAACAAATTTACAATATATGAGTAGGTTTATTGTACAGGTGGACCCATGACCGGAGTTAGCTTGCTACTTCGTGCGTGGTATGGAGATGAATGACTGCTAGGTGACGGCGGATCGGGGTGTAAGCGACACTACGCAATATACGTGCTCTGTCCAAACAATAAATATTAACCTTAAAAAATCTTCGCTGTAGGCCTCGTTGCTTTTGGTCTCTTCGTCGACTGAAGAATGGAACTGTATGTCGGGCAGGTTTTGTGGGGTGGGGCTCTTAGGGCGGTAATGCCAAGTGAGTTTCTCTTTGGCCTCTGATCTCTCTGTGGAGCGTCCATCACGCCCGGAAGAATTTCCCAAAAAATGATTTGGATCTGAAATATTTTCACAAGACGCTGGTGATCTGTTTCTGTTTCCCACACTGAATGATTCTGACGCGTTAGTAATTATAGTTTTCGTCCGCGTCGGTGTATACCTTTCAGTCCTGTAGTCACCGTTGGCGTGAGAGTTGTTGCTTTCGACCGACTCCTGGCCGAAGCTCGAGATTTTTGTTGAGAAAAGAATGGCTGTGGAATCAGGTTGTCCGTCGTAGTACTTGACGGCTGCTCGTGTTAGTTTTCCGTTATCATCTTGTGTGAGGCAGAGGTAGCCCTGTCCGCATCGCGTCGTCCAGTTGCTGCTGTTAGCAGTTTTGGTCGCCTTGTGTAGTAGGTCAGTGTAATATTCCACGAGGTTCTGGAAGTCGGGGTCAGAGTCGGGCAACACGCCGGCCATTATGTGCCGTAAGCACTCGATGGCCTCGTGCACTCCAGCGTACGAGATGATGGCGGACAGCACTAGCCCCATATTCACTCACTCACTATATTCGGTATTTTAAGGACGGGATGGGGCGGGTTACTTTGAAGTTAAAGGTGACAGGGAGCAGGATGGATGCAGCGATATAACGCCGGGACTAGATTTGAACAACTGAAATTAAAATGATATTAGTTGCCAAAGTATTGTATCCAATTTTAGAATAGGGTTTGGCTGAGCCGAGCTCGAGCGCTAAGTCTGTAGCTAGCAAGGCCGGGTCCGTTTACGCCGACAATAACACTGATTTATCTTTTGATCGAATATCTTTATTTACTGCAGCCTCATTAAAAACGAATTTATTGAAGAGCTATATAATAAAGCGAAAAGAAGTTAATGGAGGTACGAGTATGAACGATTAAATAGTTGTTTCTACTCGTCGACTATAATGCTTGAATGCCACAATTTACCGGGAGATAAAAGTTACTAAATTGTATAGAGGGAGCAGGTTGTAATGCATTCATCAAAGTTAATTCTTACCTATTTTGCCTTGCCTATTTTGAGCACTCCTAGAAAAAAATATTGTATAAAATAGTGACATAATTAAGCTTTTCAATCTCATACCTTGTTTAGGCCACGAAGCTGGCTGAGTGGCCTAAACACGGTACTCGACTGAAACGCTACTCATTATGTTATGATTGTATAAAATACTATTAGTTTATTGTTGTTAAAACTGTAATAGGTACAATAGCAAGTTGTATGGTGATTAAATCGCTGTTTGTTATTTCGCGAAAATTTTAAGATATTGACATTAATAATATGAAAGTGTATAAGAAAATTACAAAAAGACACTCTACTTGTATTGTTAAGCCCGACTTTTAGTACAACTGAGCAACATTACCGTAAATGCAATTAGTCGTTAAAATAAAATTAACCTATACTTTAATCGTGACTAATTCTTTGTACGCTCCACTATCAAAATAACTTCCTGGGACTACAGTTTGACTTGAAAGTCTCGACACGTCACAATGAACAAAAACTACGAAAAACTTGTGTATCCAAACAAATGAAGTAACATGCAGTTAAAAAACCTGTACAATACTCTACATACATAGTCGGCTTGACAGAAAGATAGATGAAATTGCCTATGATATAACTATGATATCATTGATTTTCACCTTTGACCTATGTTGATATGATTTTAGACGTGTTTAGTTTCGATTACAGAACGATGGTCATACAAGTGTCACGATTCTGAAATCGATCGAGATCGTATCTACCGGCCTCGGCCGGCATATTTCCTTTATAGTTCCATATTACGACGTCGTAAACGGAGTGTGCTCTTAGATGTGATTCGTATTTATTAGGTCACACAATAAAATGCTTTCGCCTGAATTAATAATTCAATAGTAATTAATAAACTGTGAAATTCCCGTGAGAGTAGGACATATTACAATATATTAACTTATAAAGCAGCTACAGAATTGTGAATGGTGCTCTGGAGATCTTTGTGACGGATCGAATTATGGCGACCTAAATTGCATGTGTGTCCCGTTATACAAGCTGTAACAAAAATGCTAGTGATCCTTTTCAGGGCATAATTGGTATCGTTTTATAATTATGACAAACTAGGAAAAAAAATTCGCGCGAAAAAATTATTGGTTTTGTATGAAGGGTTGGCCATTGACCAAGATTTTTTGGACGTGAAATAAAATTGTTTTTTGTATGGGACAAAAAACAATTTTATTTCACGTCCAAAAAATCTTTCTCCTACTTTTTCTCATACCAATTATGACGTTAAATAGATTTTGGGGAAAACGATTATAAAATTCGCTATAATGGAAAAAAAGTATGTAGTCTTAATAATTTAAAATTTTCCCTGATACGGCTGAAAAAAATAAAGATACATAGGCGAAATCGACCGTAAGTCTTCAAGTCTGAAAAACTAGGTAGTAATTAAAGTATTTTAATGGATACATTTTATTTTATTGCAAGACGCATTGCTGTATCGGATCATTTGACCAGATTCCCCAAGATATTCCGCAGCAGATGGAGCTCTATATTTGTTTCCCAGAAAGAAGAGGCAGATTACAAACTAATCTATAAAAACATCAAATTTTTATTACGTACGTGAGTCATTGACATCTTTGTTTTAAAAAAGAACTTGCTGTTTACATCACTAACGTGATGATGAACATTGTGTCTTCAAAAATACACGTAGAAAATACTCTCCTTTGACATGACGCCAAATTGTTTTATTAGATAAGATCAATGCGCAAAAGTGACAATAATGGTATGACGATAAAATGTTAGTCTTTGTACGTAACGCGTTATTTTAAAGGTGCATTTTTCCTACGAAATCTGGCATCAATAAAAATACTGGGTGACATAAAAAGTAAAAGAAATATAGATGACATAATATAGATGACAAAAAATATAGAATACAGTATCGCTTGGTTAAATAGCCAGTTTGGCTCATAAGTACCTAAGAATAATGTTCATGCTGGAACTTTGTAAGCCCTGAAAACCTAGATACTAAACGGAAATTATATCTAGGTTTCTAAACTCAACTTGATTTAATGGCGGATAGGTTACAGCTTATCTATCCGTTTGTTGATGAGTAGTCGTGACATAAACCGAAACGGAATAAAGTTAAATAAGTGAAAAAAACCGGCCAAGAGCGTGTCGGGCCACGCTCAGTGTAGGGTTCCGTAGTTTTCCGTCCGTCACAGTAAGTGTCCCCACTTAAGAGTTAATAACACCGCCATGTAGGATATGATATGAGAGTTCCACGTACAGCGACATCTATCGGCAAATTAAGTAAACTATTGCGCGCGAGCTTAAAGTATGGAAGATGATTTTTATGGAATAATTCTTTATTGCGTGAACCGATTTTCACCGTTTTTACTTTATTTGAAAGCACGTCATTTCATTGTAATTTTGTAGAAATTACAGGTACAATAAACACCTGCTTATACGGTTAAATTACAAACTTAGTTCAGAAATTATTTTGTATTTTTTTTTCAAAAACTATTCATCCTATCAAGTTCAAAATAATTTTCCTAGAAAGTTTTTATAAAGTTCTACTTTTGAGATTTTTTTCATATTTTTAAAACTTATGGTTCAAAAGTTAGAGGGGGGGGACGCATATTTTTTTACTTCTGGAGCGATTATTTCCGAAAATATTTACATTATCGAAAAATGATTTTAGTAAACCCCTATTCATTTTTAAATACCTATCCAACAATATATCACACGTTAGGGTTGAAATGAAAAAAAATATCACTCCCCACTTTACGTACCCTAATAAAAATTTTTTTTCCACTTTTTATTTTACCACTTTGTCGGCGTGATTGATATACATATTAGTACCAAATTTCAGCTTTCTAGTGCTAACGGTCACTGAGATTATCCGTGGACGGACGGACGGACGGATGGACGGGCAGACATGGCGAAACTATAAGGGTTCCTAGTTGACTACGGAACCCTAAAAAAGCTTCTATGTCGGCCAGGACCAACGCTCTAATCCAACGGTTTTCTGCGATTTTATGCAATGTCGCCTAAACATACATATTAGGTATCTATACCATGTTAAAGCTTTTGTAAAATTAGTACAGATATCAAGATAGATGAAGATTTTTCTATGACCCTGTCACATCAAACTATAATGTATGTCACATTTCTAAACTAAGACACACGCTCCGAATGAATCAGTTCCGATTCAAAACGCCATCAATACTATTTTTCGCGGTTCTAATTGCAGAAGTGTGACGTCACGGGCGCGTCAGCGGGTCGTGTGAAAAGCATTCCAGTATTACACGGTTTACATACGTAAATCAGTCGAGTTGGTAACTAGCATAGCTACAAGGCATATTAACGAAACTACCAAATACGCGTTAGTTAACTGTAGTTTATGGCCGCTACGCCTGGATAAGAGCGCCATCTAGCGAGTTTTTTAAGGTCGGCAACGCGCATGTGACACCTCCGGAGTTGCAGGTGACCATAGGCTACGGTAGCTGCTAATCATTAGGCGGGCTTGTATTTATTATTTTGACAAAAACGGGACTTAACCGCGTCAATTTTTATTTTTTTTCCTGACGTTTCGAGCGTGTTGTAACGCTCATGTTCGCAGGCAGACAAGCAGAGATGAAGCAGAGAGTTAAAACCCTGTGAATTTAAATCTGAGCTTGTATTTTTTGTTGAAAGAGAAAAAAAACTTTCCATGAAAAATATTATCTTAATAGAATGATGCTTAAATGCTTACGTAGGTTCTTTCTCAACAAGTGAACATAAAATACAGGCATAGAGGATTATAGAAATATATAGCATAAATACGTAAATTGTAACTTTCCAATACTATAACGGTTACACTCACGTCTCTTTAGTTTAAATGTAATAATTGTTACTTCCTAAATGCTTACGTAGGTTCTTTCTCAATAAGTGAACATAAAATACAGGCATAGAGGATTATAGAAATATATAGCATAAATACGTAAATTGTAACTTTCCAATACTATAACGGTTACACTCACGTCTCTTTAGTTTAAATGTAATAATTGTTACTTCCTGTCGCATTTCCTGTAATTATATAGGATAAATGCCTCCTAAGATTTTTTTATCGTAAGAAAATTACATCAGATGTCGTAATAATAAATTATTTTTATAAGAATTACTCTGGCCTCCCTGGAAACCTTGAATATGTCAATGTTGTGTAAATATTACCGAACATCCAGACACAACCTTCAGACATCGAGCTTAAGGCCAAGGTTTATCTCAACTTGTTTACATTCGAGCAAATCCCTTTAAACCGCGGAGGAATATATTTTAGCATTACTTCACACCTGCTAGCGTGAAATAGCGTTAAATAGCGTCTTACATCTCTTTCGCGCAGTATGAATTAAAGAGAGGCACAGAGTTAGCCAAGGTACAGTTTGACTCACTTTTCAACCGAGTCGTGAGTGTAGAATGTTAGGACATGCTACACTCGCACCCGGGGGTGCCTGTTGGTGTTGTGTGAATAGCTCAGCTTTATTAAATCGAAGAAATAAAAAACCGTGTTTAAGAATTTATTTTGTTAAATAAAATCAATCTGCAATACTTAGACAATACTCGTATTTTTTACAATACCTTTACTACACGCGTCTAACAGAAGAAATATCAAATTTTAAATACGCAGTAGTTATGTACACCGTACACAATATGTCGTTTATGCATGCAAAATTAATAAGGTTTTCTAACATATTTTTTCATAGTAAAAAAAAAATGGTTTTCAACGAATTTATGCCTACTTCCTTAACGATTCCTCTTTTCTTAGTGAAGATACGCGTCATTTATATAATATACCTATAATCTATGTATATGTTGTACCTTTAACGGATACTAAGCTACTCTATCTATAATATATGTAACGGGACTGTTTTTTAACCATATTTAGATGACCTTTCAGGGTGAGTAGGTATTAGATATCCGTCGCTTACAAATATTTATTTGCAGAAAAGCCAGCGCGATTTGCTTTTTGTTAGGTGTGGATGTAAGTACATAGGTATGTACTGTACGAAAATATAATAAAACAAACAGCACTCCAAAAGCAATATATTTCTGTGACTTACAGGTCAGTTTTCTCGCGGCCATCCCGATTTCCTTCAGTCCGCTATCCCTATCCGTAAATAACCTAAAATCAAGGTCAATGCGAGTGAAAGCGCGTGCGCAACCCGACACCGCGTGACGTCACGCGGGCCGTGCGCAAGGACCGCTGCGCACAGGACAGAGCCATTAATCCCGATATAAGACAGTGTTTGCGGACAGTGTGGCGATGGCGCGACTAATAACTGTATGGAAGAGAGTGCTAGAGAGATGAATATGTGAATTAAAATGATTTTATTTTATTTTATTTTTAGTTAGATTAATTCCCATTGTAACGCTTTGGTCTTAACTGTTATGTTACAATTTTTGGTTCAATAAATAATAATAATAATAAGGGTCAATCAACTTTTTTATGGTTTTATTTGTTGAATTCACTACTGATGAATATTTGTTCACTTAAAAACTGTGAGAAGTACTTACTGTCGTTGCGTTTGTAGATAGTAACATCAAATATCCGCCGACACAGCCCCTATTCACCGTTCCAAGATAAAGACTCTAAGACCATAAAGCTGTAGTAAAAATGAAATTTTACAAGATACATTGCAGGCTATAATTGCCGACGCAACTTAGAGACTGCGACCGCACATGG
Source organism: Pammene aurita (assembly GCA_947086415.1). Taxonomy (NCBI): domain Eukaryota; kingdom Metazoa; phylum Arthropoda; class Insecta; order Lepidoptera; family Tortricidae; genus Pammene; species Pammene aurita. Next base: position 23,333,307 of record OX352297.1, read on the forward strand.
CTAGCCAGTAAGTTGTTTTGAAATTGTCTTCCCATTGTTGTGGTAGCTCTTACTCCCTTTCTGTATTTCCCCAGCAAGGCCACGTGCCAAACGTTTTTTATTTCCCTTCTGTAAGCTTAGGCAGCAGGCCGGAGACCCTTAGATAATTTACAACAACAAGAAAAAGTTTATTACCTCAGGTCGTTACACAAAAAAAAAAATCAGCTCCTTTGTTTCGTGCTTTTTCGTTTTTAGGGATAGCCGACCACCAAATCAATAGGCTGTTGCGAAAACTTTTTAAATACTTAACATACCGCTATAATGGATATCGTACCTATCCCAAAGGACGGGAACTGCTTATACAGGTCAATAGCGGATCAACTCAACAAGGTTCTGGCATCTTCCCCAGATCAGTACGACCACAGAATTGACAGAAACGAGCTGGCAAGTTATATCAAGGCAAATCGTAATGATGCTAGAATAAAACAAGCTCTATTAAACAGCGTACTGGAAACACTCAACTATGAGAGTAACGACAGGATCAGCATGCTACAACCAAGTGAGGACATTCATAGCCTGGTGCGGTCAAAGCTCGGAAACGGTCCAAAAAGGAAAGGGAGTGAAACAGGGATGTCCGTTGTCTCCCCGGCTGTTCACAATTCTAATGGACGATGTACTACGTACACTAGAGGAAGAAGATGAAGCAGTCAAACTAGATCAGAATAACGGAATCCAGCTGCCTCTGATACTGTCCTTCGCGGACGATTTAATTGTATTAGGGCCACGTATAAACGTAATCGACCGTATAGTAACAAAGCTTAGATTTCTTTTAGACACTGTAGGACTCACAATAAACGCGACTAAGACCAAACTCATAATAAGGAACCCAATAGGAGACATCGAAGAAGATCAACAGACTCGACATCTAGGCAGCGCACCTATACAACCAATAAAATAAATAAAATATCTATGTACGTTTATCACTTCAGCACACGATAGGCGCGCTACGGTAAAGTCCCGTTGCGACCAAGCCGTAAGAAATTCTAAGATACTTATTAGATTTATACAGGACAAGAAAATAGATTGGAAAATAGCAAGGCTAATGTATAAAATGGTCATCTCCCCCGCCATGTCATACGGGCTAAACGTAGCTGCCCTGACTAAAGCCAACAGGTCCCGCCCCAGACGCTATGAGAGACACATCCTCAAGGAAATACTTCTAGCAGCCAGGGATCCCCCTAAACAAAAGATCAGCCAAATTTTAGAGGGGAAAACGATGACAAAAATCATCAAAGTCCGTCGGCTCTCATATTATGGCCATGTGCTCAGACGGGACAAGACTCACCTACTTCACGCTGCCCTGAACTACAGAGAGTGCGGGAAAAAAGAAGGACGTCCTATATATATACGTGGGTAAACTCACTCAATCACGATATTAGAAACTACACCAACAGATCCCGCTCCTACTGGGAACGCTTATCCGCAAAAAGAGGTCGCCTAAAGAAAGCGGAAAAAAATATATAAACAGCCGGAAACAGACACCGAATCCGAACCAGAGGAAAAAGACTACGTCACGCAAACTAGAACGGAGAACGTCATAAGAAGAGGGCATTAAACACCAGAGCAATATTCGCGAAATTTGTAAGGAACAATCCGGGGCGGGATAGAAAGGGAACCAGAGGAGGGGGGGACTAAAGCAGTCACAAATTTATTATCTATTACTCACCAAAGTATAGTATCTATCTACCCCACGCTGGCTTCACGATGCTTGTATTCGGGTCGGCTCCAACCTCCTGTCTCTCCTATCATCCCGACTGCAAACCTACACTCCAGACCTATTTACTTGGTATCCCGGTGTCTTGGGCAGGTTGTTGGTGCATGCGGCAGGGCGGCAGAAGTTGGTGCCTTACTGGTTGGGGGTTCGGAGTACCCGGTCCTATTTAGCATTTGTGGTTTAGTCGGAGTCGTATGATACTAACGCACTCGGCCGGCTCTCTATCGCTTATGCTGAACCAGGAGGGTAAACCGAGCTCCTAATGCCGTTTTGTCTTAACACCTCCTCCCTCTCGTAGTCTCCTCTTCCGAGTCCTTGCAGAAGTACTTCTGGCTGGGATTACCACTCGTATCGTATCGTATCGTTAAAAACTGTGAGAAGTACATGAAATCTATTATTTACGTTAGACATTGATTTAGATTATTATATGATAACTGAGCATTATATGGAACAATACATTTTATAATTTATAGATACCGGTTTTCCAGGGGATACATTTACACTTCCATATAACAATGTATTGTCTGTATGAATATTACGTGCATAATTTCTTCTTGGCGTAAAAAAAATCTTCGGTAACATTTAATGTCACGGGTTATTTAAATACCACACTTCATTAAGTATCTTAAAAACTTGTGGCAAGGCAAAATATAATAATGAATTATTTAACAATTAAGCGCAAAAAAAGAAAGTGTCCCCGCGAAAGTAAAAAAGATTAAGTCTCCTAGCTCACCGGCCAAAGGTAGGTTTTATAAAGAAGGACGCCACGGGAGCATGCCTCGACCAATAAATAGACAGCCGATCAGCTGAGTGTCACATGAATCGATCCGCCATAAGCTTTACCACCTGTAGCGTCGTCCATTTCGTCCAGAGCTCTAATGCAGGTAATGTGTTTTTATTTCATGTCTCCCGACTTACCGCGATTCTTCGTTAGTTTTTGATGATTTTTATTTTTATTACACTTGGCACCAAGGTCTAATATGCGAAACTTGAGAAAGCAAACAAATAAATTTAGTTTATGACTTTACACATGGTCATTAACATTACAAAAACTGTTTAAAACGGGGTATTTCCCAACTATGCTTTTCTCCGCTTCTAGCCCGTATTTATCTCATGAGTCACCAGTCCCCTGGATAACTTTTTCCGTGACCTAAGAGACATTATTGGTAAGCCATGAGACATTTACCTTTTTTGTTAAAGCATTTGATAACTAAATGCACTAAAAGCTATTTATTCATAGTTTTTTTTTCATGTAAGTATGCAAATGATTCGTAAGTATACAAAATTATCATGTTTGAAATGTATCTATTTCGTCATGTTTTGTTATAGTCTCTATGATCGATTTAACTTTAGCCATCGCTAGATATATTTATGAAAGCATTTATTTCGGACAACGATACATCCATATTATTATATTAGTATAAGAACTTATATTAAGAGTAAAATTATGTTATTAAGAACTTATATTTATATTTAATACGTAAATTTAGTGAAGGTTAGTTTTAGTTTAGGTTTATTTTTAGAGTTAATTATTTAATTTAATTTTAGTTTTAGTTATTAGCTTTATTTTTTATATTTTTAATGTCAGTCAGATAATGTTAGATGAAACTATTAAATCTAGCCAATTGTAGAATTGTATTGTATTTAATTAGCCTCAATAGTCAAGCTAACCTCAGACTTTAAAGGTCACTGACTTCCATAGACAAAAACTCGTTATAGGCGATCATACTAAACATTTAATAGCTTTATTCTACTTCAAAATATAGGTAAATAGGCAATTACTAGGGGCTGCCAAATTTTTACGCTACACTTCGTTTGAATGAATACGCTTTACGCCCGGCCTACACCGATTACGACGACAGAAATATAGCTCAATGTTTAAATATACGCTAACCTTGTATCAGAATAATCGAGTGCGAATTCCGGTGTAATTTAAATTATTCTTATTTTCCCTAACGCTTTAAATAAAAATTGTGACATATGGCATAAGGCTATTCGTTTTCTTACTGGCCAGTGATTCTAATTCAGCCATTTTAATCCTTACGCTCGTTACATCACTAATTTACTTGTGTTTTTTTTGGGAAGACGTCATTCTTGACGTGTAGGAAAAAGTATGTTTTTGTGGAACTCCACAACCAGTTGCGTGAACGCGTAAACCAAAAGCAACCTTACTAGAATAGGATAAGATGCAAAATGTGTGTGCTGAGCTTCTGACAATTAAACTTTCATTTGGAAAACAGACGACTATTTGTTTCAGTAATCAAATAAGAAAATAAGTCATCATATCGTAATATTATTAAAGATAGACAGATTAATCAGAAAGGGTATACAGTTGGTTTTAAACAATTTCCCGCAAAATTGTTTACACTGTTTGACTGCAGGTGGAATTGGGATTAATATCTAATCGTAGGCTGATCGACTTGCATGAAGATGAAACGGACAGCTCAGCTCAAGGACGCTGTTAAATGAGCTGGTATTGCAAGCGCGTATACACGACCTAGCAGTGACCTATAAAGGATAAAATCTACTGATTGATAGTATGAGTATTCGCCGTTCTGTATTCTATGTATATTCATTGTGATAGATAGTAAATTGCGGGTAACTATTTCAAGTTTCTGAAACTTCCTAATACTCTTCAACAGTTACTTTGTAAACGTGTAAGCAGTCCTAAAATTACTAGCTAGAGTTCTGTCAAACTGTCTGTTAATGTTGACAGTCGATATGTACGTCCGTCAACTTCCTGGCAGCTAGCAACATCAGCTGAAATGAAACAACTGTCTCGATAACATCGACGTGGACGGCCCAATTCGACTTTTATTAACGGAGCGCGTGACATAGCTCTTTTTGTGAGAAGCGGTGACGATAGCGCACTTACGTCTGTACTCAAAATGCTTAAGTCATATTAAGCAGGATTGGATACAGGTTACAGGTATCTTTTGTGATAGCATCATGTTATGTTATGACCTGACGAAAAACTATGTGCACGACTTTGACGTGCATGGATTGTGTATACATCACGCGGTTTCATCTTCGTTGAAATCGTTAGTATGTGGTATAACTTAGATCTATCTAGTACCGTAAAATGGGGTGAGTTAGGGACAAAACCGAAGTTTAACCCTAGTAGTTAAATCAATGACGCGTAGTTTCAGTGATCGCGAGGCAACCGGATGGCTCGCGGTACTTAAGCTCCTGAAGTGATTAGGACCCGCCCTGTGCAACCCAAACTGACCCAACTAGGACTGGAGCGGAAATACGGGGTGCGTTTTTCCTAAGTTCTCCTCCACCGATAGAAAAAATTACCTTGCGTCCGGCTTCCAACTCTGATGGTTCGATAACTGCCCGGCCTGGGCGGATGGCAATTTGTTTCCGGTGTCTGTATGTGATTAAAAACAAGCATGCTAATTTTCAAGCAGTTGCCTGACAATTTTTTTTAAATTTTTTCTTCGCTCTTGTACAGGGAACCAGTTCAACTAGTGGATGGAGTACGGGAACGCTTTTTTAACCTACAAAAATTACATAAATCACAAGTCCGATTTTATTTTGTGACCTGTTAGAATACGTTAAGTACTAATAATAAAAAATATTTTCTAACAATTGTTAGCATCGCGCTAGGTATAATACAAGTATTTGTTTGCTACACATAGAAAAGATTATTTAAGTTTTATTTTTCTCCACCAGGCTATCACTTTTTACTATTGCAACATAACTTCACATTTTATAACGGTTTTGTAATTCGTTTGTAGCCATTTGTAATTCGTTTAGAATTCAAGGTCACTTATATTTTGAAAAATTGTTTTCGATTATGCTCACATAATCTATTGACCAAACAGTTATAAAATGACAGATGATGTTGAAATAGTTGAATGCAATGGTATGGCAAAGGAAAATATATCTTGTATAATCTTTTCTTGTTGTTATTAACAAATATCTATATTATACCTAGCGCGATGTCAAAAACTGTTAGAAAATATTTTTTACTATAAGTAATCATATCATATTATCTTATCTAAAAAAGAAAATCGTACTTGTGAGTTATCGAAGCTCAAAACTGTTCGCGTACTGTACTAAACCAGGAGGGATGGCATTAACATTTTGTTATATAACCAGGGTACCTTCTTTCAGGCAACCGCTGTTTCAATCGGTTGCCTCACGATATATTTTTTTTACACCCCCCGCGTAGTTCCGCTCCAGTCCAAGTTGGGTCAGTTTGGGTTGCACAGGGCGGTTCCTCATCACTTCAGGAGCTTACATACCGCGAGCCATCCGGTTGCCTCGCGGTCACTGAAACTTCGCGTCATTGCTCTGAATATACATAGATAAAAGTTTGTTATTACATGTGACACGTTGATTTTTATACACAAACAATTATCCGGTCGTTCATACGACGATATTAATTTCCATATACGAAATACTGGGAAATCCCACCTCACTCCGTAGTTGGATTAGCTATTATTTGGAGTTGGGAAAATTGCTAGGATTGTCATTTTCGGATTATGGACATTACAATAGCTTGACTTGTTAAGATAATATTTTATTCAGGCTGGATTTCACAACCCTAGTCGAAAAATATCAACTCGCCTCTCTAGCACCCTACTCTCCCCATTAATGACCCCAACTGCCCACGTCATTCCCTCTTACCCCGTTTTACGGTATTAGTTAGGTTATGCCAGAAAATGTGTAGCTAATAATGGACGCATGGCGGTTTGGTGTAACCGGCCCTAAGGGTGGGTTGCACCACGCATAATTAATGAACTGATCAACGATAAATATAGCGACGGAGCTGTCATCCCATAGAAAACTGTCAAACTTTTCATACAAGATTTTTTTAACGATGATGTTGACGTTAACAGACGGTTTAGTGCAATCGGCCATAAGTTTGCGAGTAAAGCATGTAGTTGTCATATCTTTGTGTCTTTGAGATTCTTCTTATTTCCCTTTCAACGCAGAGGCCTAAAAGTGTCGTATGTTATGCTTACATCAAAAGTAACCTTAATGCTTACAAGTAAGGTTTGAATTGACTTATTACTCCATTAACTTAGCTCAGTTTTAGTTCTATGCTGTTTATTATGTTAAAGTAAACAGTGGTAGTTGACGACGTGCTAGTGGGTTTTAGGGTGTTCGAACGAAATTTGAACAAGATTGAAGCTATGCCAACTTCATATCTTGGTGCAATGTAATGATCGATTCAAATCTACTAATAGATTATTTATTAGTATAGGTTTTTCATAAATTAATTCCTGTGCATTTCGAACATAACATAACATAAATACTCTTCATTGCACACCTCAAATAATAGGCACAAAGTATACACAAGTCACAAACAAAAAAGCAAGAGGCAAAACAATTGGCGGTCTTATCGCTAAAGAGCGATCTCTTCCAGACAACCTTTGGGAAGCGGAAACCTTTGTAAATAACAACTTTGTAACATAGTTACACAAACTATGTATTTCATTAAGTACTAGTAGGATTTTTTAAAGTAATTAAAAAGCATAATATAAAAAATACCGAGGAGTGATATTTTTAAAGCCTCTTAATTCTTGTACCATCATAATTATGTACATATGTTTTTAATAAAAAAAAGTTCAATTAATTAAACGAACACATCTCGTCTACAAACATTACGTAAACGTATTTATATAGCGCTGCGCCACCTAGTGTTGAGTAGCTGAACTACAACAAAGCCAAGAGTGGTTACTGAAAGGGAGTAGGTTAGGTATGCAATGCATGGATTTTAATTTTTGACTTTAAATAAATGTGTCGTTATTTCGGAACAGCGGCCACTTTGTCGATATAGAGTTATTAGTACTTACTGAAACTACATAAAATTCACTATCTATTTGTTAAACAATTAAGTTCTTTTAAATTTGCCCTAGCGAAAAAGCGACCACTGAGAAAAATGTGGTTAAAGTTTGTGACTGCAAAAAACATACTTGTACTTTGAAGTTATGGACAGAATAGTACCAAACTAATCTACATACTTCTAGGTTACTAAATTGACGAAAATTATACCAGAAATCCTTACAGATCACACGTCATGGAAGCCTGAAAGCCTCAAAGTGGAAGGCTAAAATTTCTTTTCTGTGCATGTAACACGAGACTCTACATTTTCAAAAAGTTATAACACGAGACTCTAAATTCTCAAAGTGACTTTTGATATATTTCCGCAACAGTCAAAAATAGCTTATGTTAAGTTATATCATATTATATATCGAGTTTTCAGCACGGGCTGACATTTAAGTGTATAAGTAGGTTTGTAATTGTTACGAAACTTTTATGAATGGTATAGTATGTTAGGACAGTACTTTCTTTGATAGGCCTAGGCCATTATATTGTACAGATCACAGAATAAATAAATATTATGGGACAATCTAAGACAAATCAACCTAGACCCACGGTAAGCTCAATAAGGCTTGTGTTGCGGGTACTAGGCGACGAAATATGCAATAGATGGATGTGGATAAATACATAGAAAACATCCATAACTCTGGCACAAATATCCGTGATAAACACACAAATAAATGCCCTGACCAGGATTCGAACCTGGGACTTTCTGCTTCATAGGCATGGTCACTGCCGACTAGGGTGGGAGGCCGTTAAAAATAGAGAACACGATAAAACAGAATAGAATTAATAAATATAATAGATACCTACTAGTAAGTAATTGTTTAGTAATAAAAAACTTTACAGAGAAGTAGGTTATCTTGAAAAAAAAATTCCACAATGATTCGCGTATATTAAAAAAAACTGAATTTCAAATTAAAACTCACTCAAAGCTTCAAATCTCAAATTTCCGAACGCACACAAAATCCACAGCCTTTCGCGCGCGAATTCAAATACCGAACATATTATGGACGCGTTCACTTTTTAATTAATATTTTTTTCTTTTTTAAACCTGGAAGACACGACCACGGTAACTGTCGAATGAGGATTGAAGTAGGCGTCGCCTCGCCGGTAGTGTTAGTGTCGTGTGCGTGCGTCAATTATATTTATTACATCGAAGTAGCTATAAACAAACTAACAAGGTAGGACTTCAAAGAGATCGATCGCTATTTGGTAGATCGATGAACGCTTTCTAAGAACTGTCATGGCGTGAAGCTTTTTTCTAGAGGAAATAAAAGTTACCTACAAAAACTACAAAAATCACGGTTTCCTAAGTGCAAATTAGCATTCCATTAACTGGAGTGCCAATTAGATTAGCATTGCGCGATACGTACCACGTACCTACAGATAATGTGAGGAAAGCTTACATATGGCGTAGACACAAAGTTTTATATAACCTGATCTGTAGGAGAGGTTAACCGTCTGAATATAGGTAGGTATGTATGCAACTAGGTATCATTACGTTACCTAGAGATTACACTATTTAATCCAGGCCTACGCAACTTTTTTACCTTCATAAGGGCTACCAAGACTTTACAGCTAAGCTGTGGGTTCTCGGGCCGAAAAAAATGTACATACAGTAGAATTTAAATAGCTTAATAAGCAGAAAATAGAAGACATAGATGGAGAAAAAAGTTAAAACAAAAAAATTTAATATGGATGGATGGAACAACTCTAGACATACCAGAAGCAATGGTAATAGCAGTCAACGTGTCAAACGCTCTATCGCCCATGAAACTAGGGTCGTATTTGTACACGACTACTGAGCCAAAGCGTGTTGTCTTGTGCTGATATATACATTAATAGGTATCGTCCGAGTATACGTACCTTATTTTTGGAAGGATATCCAATAATAACTGTACTAACATAACTAGAATTAAAAAGATGTTTCTGCACTAAATTAAGTCGGTATTTTAAAACCACAATACCGCTACCAAATAAAACATGCTGTTTTGGAGATAATTGAGAACATTTGTTTGTATGTACAAAATCACACAAAATGCATAAGTACCGCAATAAAATGTACCGTATCGGTTCCGTATAAACAAAAATACGAATTTACTGTTCATAATAACACAACATAATGAATTTTCAACCAACTTCAAGATTTCGAAGGAAGAGGTTCTCAATCCTTCGGGATTTTTATTTTTTTTATATGTATGTTCATGTGGAATAAATATATATATATTTTTTATGTTCACCGATTATTCGAAGACGGTTGAACCGATTTCGAAAATTCTTTTTTTGTTTGAAATTTAACAGTTGGTCCCATTGTCATCAGGTCAGGTTTGATGATGGGATCCTGGATAAGTCGAGGGAACTCTTCAAATATCATAGGCACACCTATAGAGATTTGAGTATTTTTTTACAGTAGTTGAGGCATTTGCTTTTGGAAATTCGGAGGCTAAGTGAAGTCGGTTCTTTTTTTGTTTAAAATGATATTACAACAGAAGTCAGGTCTACTCAAGCTATACTTTCCAGGTAGAGTCTGCCCGGAAAGAGAGGTGTCGTAGAATGTATGAGCTCCCATATAAACCACGACACTTCGCTTTCTGGCAAAACTCTAGTCTTTGGTTAGGCACTTATAACCACTATCGACGGAATCAGTATTTTGTTTTGACAAATCGCATCCCGGCAAAATCCCTTAGTTTGATGATAGTTTTCTATATAAGTTTATGTACTTTAACCAAATAATTAATAGTTAATATGCTGGGTACGGGATAACTAACTAACTAACTAGCTGGGTACGTTTGGATCTATTTGAAATTGATTAACCGTCATATTCTTTAAGCTTTTCAAACGTCCCAAATAAATAAAACATGACACTACGGCATCACGACCGCCAATTTGCAATTCGTACTAGTTTTAGAAATATGGATCACGAGCGGCGCTTCACGCAAATGATAATTATTACCTACCTGCATGCAGGGATAAACATTAAACATGTTGATGTTCAACGAACCATTTAAATTTGACACTCTGAGCTTTTATTTATTGCCATTTTAACGGTTGAAATAGACTAGACTAAGGGCCAGTTGTACCCCACTTTTGACGGACCCGTCAACGGATCCCGGCAGGGTACTATGAAAATTTCCATACAATAAAATTTTGCGATCTTTTTAACAGTGACAGACGGTTTGGTGCAACCTACCCTTTGGCATAAAAGCAAGGTACTACTACATCGTAAGACATACTTATACCACAGAATAACTAATAGTTGCTTATACCGGCTAACTATATATAAGGGTGGGTTGCAACACGCATTACTAACGAACTCATTAACGTTAAATATGGCGACGGAGCTGTCATCCCATAGAAAACTGTCAAACTTTTCATACAATACTTTTTAACAATGACGTTGACGTTAACAGACGGTTTGGTGCAACCGGCTCTAAGAGTAGGTACACGGTTGATATCAATATAAAAACCACAAACCAAGAGTGCAATGGGTTGCATGCGTAGTAATATTCACGATATTTTTAATATGTTTATTGTTATTTTAATAAGATCACTAAAGTCTACTTATGCCAAGTCTGCCCCTATTTGGCAATTAACTTCATATTTCTGTGAAAATATTACGTATTACTATATACGTTTATAGTGATGTTCTTAATACACTTGCTGCTAAACCGGTGTGAGGTAGCTTAGAACAGCTCTAAAAAGAATTTAGGTAAGTAAAAAAAAAGATCTTACCTCAAATACACACACTGGGTACGCACAAAATTAAATTTAAAAAGTTACGAAAAAAACTTCGTTGCTCAAGTTTCGTGCAACATACGTTCAAATAAGCCGAAGCGGCTATCACAACTGCTAAGAGGTGTTACAGTTTAACCGTTTATTTTTGCACCGTATACAGTAAACACATACCGAACGTATTATTCATTTAGCAGCAACCGATTGAAACTACTGTTGCTACGTACCTGTGGAATTTTGGGGGTTAAAAATAGATAGATTATATTGCACACCTCTATTGAAGAAACTATTTCAAAAAGTATGAAACAATTAAAAATCTAGGCAGACAACCGGCGGTTTTATCTTATGTTAAAACATAACGTGTGTTATGGAGCTTAATCTACATATGATCATACGACAATGTAAGTAATTATATTTTTTTCGCTATACAGATTTGGTGTAAGACAGGTTTTCTGCAGTCACATTAATTTGTAATTACTACAGAAAAAGTAATGGGAATTTTATACTACTTTTTGAGTCGTCGTGAGGGTAAGAAATCATAAAAGTGGAGAATAATACAGGCCCCTCCCTAATAATTTCAGAGGGGCAGGAATTATTAACAATGGAAGTGCAAATTTAACGAGTATAAAGTTGCGAGTTGAAACTAGTGCCAACCTAGTAAAATCACATCTAAGTCATTTCCAGACATGAAGGATTACCATAAATATGTAATGCATTAAAGTTAATTTACACTGACATCAGTACAATTTGAAAACCTTGTAATTTACTGTCATAACAACCGTTAAAGCGGTTAAAGTAAACGGCCAATATTTCTGGTTGCTCTGACCAATTACCTAAATCCTAAATCACTACATTAAAGTGAATAATAATTTATAGAGATTTCAGGAACGTTACTTATATAACAGGTGCCTAGCCCAACCAAATGTCTTAGTGCTGCCACCGAGATACAGATGTGCTGTCCATCTTTATCACTCTTAAACATTTCGTCTTAACAATTGAGTAAAATACTGCTGAAAGTTTTAGGGTTATATCAGTATTTAGAAATGTAGGTTAGAATGATTGTACCCTGCCCTACCACAAGTTTAAATATTTATTAGCTAGTTGATATATTTATATAAGCCAACGGTAATGCACTTTGCATGAATGAACGAGCGCAGTTGCGCCTCGTAATTCATATTGTCAGTTGAAATCTTCCACGTGCCTATTCTGATCGTTATACTACGTTAAAGCTGCGATTTCCGAGTCACCGACTGACCGATATTGATACCGAAGAGTCGAGGGGTACGAGACGGAATAGGAATTTCAATGGAAAGTAATTAAATTGTCAGCCAAAAAATATATTATACACAAATACAGACTTTTGCTGACAGCTTCGGTTTTCGCAGCAGGCGGTGTTGGCGGTGAATGCTCGCGAACCCGTGTCACCGTCACCAATTCTGGGCATACCGTGGATGGTTTAGTTGGTTATGAGGGCCCATGAGTACAACAGTCCCAGTTCCCCGGGTAGGCTAGTAGGCTGAATGCCTAAAAACATTCTCCTACGCAAAAAAAAGGTTACTTTGTAGTTGCGATATCGCTGCAGCGGCTTAAAATAAAAGCCGGTTATTATTGCTTGGCATAGTTAGTCAGAGTTATTGAAAAGTTAAATTATATATAGAACAATATTTGTGGTCGGACTCGAAATATAACTAGGCTGAAATATGGGCTAGATTTGCGAGTTGATTACTTGAATAAGAGACTTTAGTGTTATAGCTGGCAGGCTTATTTTTCTATAGCCATGTTTGCATTAGTTTATTATTTAATTTAATTGCACTTCTTGTGAAATAATGAGTGCAAAAACTGTGTGCCAACTCCCTAAATAAAATGAACACACATATGGACTAAGAGCTAGCCACGTCAGATATGACACAATAATGAGATCAATGAAACCTATCGAGTTAGATTGATTTACCATCTTTATAGCTAGATCCGGGCATCTGGCAGCTTTTAAAAAATAATAACAAAATAGGTAAAAACTGCCGAAATTGTGTCATTCATTGAGGACAGGGCCTATATTTTAACATTAGAACAAAAAACATTGTATATTATAGCGGAAACAAAAACAGTAGGCGAATAACTATAAATTGCATTATACATCATTTGGCACTACTTTTCCCCAAACAGAAACTTCTGGCTATGCTATAATCTAATTAATTACATAATTTGCCATTATATAGAATCAAACCCAGAACTCTAGGATTTCTTTTCTTTAAGTTATTTGCATTCTTTGACCTCCACCAATTTACAGCTGCCAGATGTCCGGATCTAGAAATAAGATCATAGAATACCAAACTAACTACAGGGGTTTCGTTGCTTTCATTATTGTGTCATATATGACGTGGCCAGCTCTCCGTCTAATAGCGTGTTCATGGCGACGAAAGTGTTAATTACACATTGTTAGGTATGTACCTACATATTTTTTCAGACTCGAAAAAAAAAATTTAGATAAGAAAATACAGTTATATTAATTCATATTTAATACAAACAGTACTAGTAGCATCTTTGAAAATACACTTTCACTTCGTGACATAAGTGCAATCCTTATGTAGAACCCAATATGGGTTCCGGTTTTTTTTTTCATTTTGACTACCAAACCCTAAAAAGTATCAACATGGAAAAGTGAGGTTGAGGTCCTATCAGCTTTAACAATTATTATTATATACCTTTACTTCAAGCAACATGGCTCATAAAAAGCTTTGAAACAATTCCATTATAATTAAAATTAAAATACTTTGCTACACAAAACGACAATGATGAAAACTAATAGTTTTGTGTGGAGTGAACCTTTAATAAATAGATGCAGAGCAAGAGGACGGACGGATATGAGAGGTCCTACGGCACCCCCCGGCTACGCTTATGGTAGAACGCGCGAATTTCTTACGCAACGCCAGACTGTCCAAATTGAAGGTATTCCAAACAAAACGCGACGCCCGTGCTATTCCTGGCCACCTGACATTTGCCAGCACACTTCCCATTCAGGGCCTACATTCTCCTCTTAATCTATTATAAATATAATTCCAATTCAATCTGCCTATGACTGTGTAGGTACTCTAACACGCAGTTTAATATAAGAGGATGAGAGTATGCTTGATCAATGTAAATTAAATCTAACAGGTTGCTACCGACACGTGTAAAATTGTGACCATGCATAATGGACGTAACTTGAGAGCAAGGTTTGAATTTGGAATTTGATGCGCGATAATTCGGGTACTAGAGTTTTACAATGGCGGCCGTTAGAAGTCCTGTTCGCTCCTAGCACAATTCTCAAACACGCTGACTCTGAACTTTTGAGAAGTTCTTTATGAGTTTGAAAAAAATATTTGGCTTCCACATAGAAAACGTTGACAACCGCCTTTTTGAAATTGGCCCCATAGTAAAAGTTGTTAAGTACGGCCACCCTAATCACTTCACACAATATGGCTAAGGGCATGCTAAGGGTCGAAAAAAAAAACCCTGTATAACATGCAGTACAAGGAATCAAGTGCTTCCATTGCTACTCATAATGAGTTGGAACTAAGGACAGCGCCATGGATACGACTGTGAACAACCAACAACTAGGGAAACTCCTTGATAGTAAACATAATCACTAACCTCGTCGCAAGCATGACACCTTGGCTTCAGCCTCTCCGCGTAATGCCTGACGCAGAACAGCCGGCCGTCCAGCGCGCAGTACGCCAGCTCCACCAACAGCTCGTCGCATTCCGAGCAGGAGAAGCATGCTGGGTGGAACAACGCCTGAAACATCATCAAACACATGTAAACTGTAGATTGATATTAGCGCCATCTAGCGGTGAGTAGCAAAATGATTACAAACCTACATCACTACAAGTTTGCATGAATGGCAATAGGTAGCTACAGTACAAATAGGCAGTAAATAGACGAGAAGATAATGTATACTCGTACCTCTTGACCTAACCGCGGCGCGCAGATACAAATGCTTCCACTCCGAATAGGCTTATCACAGCCTAAACAGCCAACCGGCGCGTTAAGATGCTGACCAGCAACACCTGTGAACAAAACTCTAGTTTGACTACTTACCGACAGAGGGCGCTTTAAATATTGTTAGTTATTAAACGTACCAATGTCTAGTGCAATTTCATTCCTAGCAGCGACGAAGTCTTCAAACTGCTTGCGATGGACTTCGTCGATGTGTTGGCAGTGTGAGAGTGACAAGTCTTGCTTCGGCAGCTGCGTGGCTAGCGCTCTCGTTCGCCAGGCGCGCCACGCTGCCGCCCCAGTGGCGCCACCTACGTTGTTCGGTGCGCGTTCCGCCAACGATGCCCAGTACAGCTCCGTCTGGAAGCGAACGCTTTGATAAGAATGGTATTTTGATGTTGTTCAGAGTTGTTATCAACCAGTTTTCCTTTCTAGAGCAACTACCTACATTTTATGAAACACCGATCATTGTTCTCCTTATACTTAATGTTAAATACATACATGTGTACACTATCATAAAGGTAGGCTCGTCTCTTAAAACAATTCATACAATAAATTTAGCTATTTGATAGTGTATCAAGAAAAATGAAAATGAAAAATTATTTATTTGGGAATCTTGAGTACAGTTTTTTACATGGATTTACATTTAAAATCTTTAGGAGTTGGTATAATTTTCGCAAGATTAGTCTAGGATTAGTGTCCTGAGCCCTAAACTAGGTCAACCTGTCTTATAGGAAACGGAATAAACCGCCGCTACTTCGAGAAACATGTCTTACAGGATTCGATTAGGATTAGGATTTCTTCCTCGCCTGCAAGCTGCATGTACCTACCTGCTTGTGAGTGAGTCCCGGTAGCGAGTAAAGCCCGAGGCCTATCTGCGATCCTGAAGGTCGAGTCGGTCGCACACGGGAGTCCTCGCGTGCAAGTTGCATGTGAGTGACTCCTGGCGGAGAATTATCTCCCGAGGCTTATCTGAGGCCGAGTCGGACGCACATGGAGTCCTCGCCTGCTTGTGAGTGAATGCGGGCGGAGAGTCAAGGCCGAGGCCAATCTGAGGCCGATCCCGGAGACCAAGTCGGTTGCTCTCGGAGTCCTCGCCTGCGAACTGCATATGTAAGTACCTGCTTGTGAGTGAGGCCCGGCGGCGAGTCAAGCCCGAGGCCTATCTGAGGCCGATCCCGCAGGCCTAGTCGGTCGCGCACGGAGTCCAGCTCCTCGTGGTACACAGAATGTTGTAGACGATCGCAGCCGCATGACTTGCAGGTTTTTCTGAAAAGATGGAGGACAAACTTAATATTTTTGCTGATTTAGGTTACCAATTTTTTTTTTACATTAACTCTTTCTCCTTTTTGTTTATAATTATAATTGTCATCCTATTATGACTGACGACATGATAAAAGAAAATGAACCTGACAGTATGATACCATTCCTCTCATCTCGAAATATGCAACAAATAAACCTTCTTAAAAAATTATATATTTGTACATAAAAAAATTGTAAACCAGAAAAAGTACACGTGACCTACGTATATTCAGCGGATGACGATATATTCCTTAATAGACTTAAGTAAATATTGCAATAAAACATGATATTTATATACAAGTAAGTAGGTAAGTATTTCTCAGTCCAGCGGTTGTCAAACTTTTTTGGTGACGGAACCCTTTCGGAAAGCGAAATATATTACGCCCCAAAATCTGTTATTTTTTCAATATTAAAAGTACGCGCGGAGCCCCGACAGGGGCTTTGTGGAGCCCTAGGGTTCCATGAAGCACACTTTTAGAATAGGCTGTCTTAGTCAATAAGAGCGTAGATTTCATTTTAATGCTTTTTCTAGTATCTAATAGCACTGGCAACCTACTGACGCTTACGATTATGCCAAGTAGCAATAAAAGCACGCATGAATAAATTATACACAGAGAATTATTATGCTAAACGGCTCTGTTCAACACCATTGACAAAACACTTTAGTTTTACTACTATCGTTAACATTGCTGCTAATGTCAGTTGCAATGTTGGTACTAAAATAAAGGGCGGATAATCGTTTACTCTTCAAGATGGCTGCATCGTCTTTGGAATAGTTTTTTGTTTTTTGCTCATTTACGTAGTTCAGTGTGTAATATTGATAGCTTATTGTGCGGTGACCTAACGAACAAGTGTACAGCTAATGAAAAATTAGTCCCAAAACGCGAGTAACCATCCTTTAGTTGAACAAACGGTTATCCGGGGTCCCGGCCACCCACGTGTTTGTAGTAAGGAGGCTAATACCTTACAATCAACAAGGCCTTAACCGAACAACGTTGCTTTTATTTTATTTTACTCAAATGAATGAAATCATAAGTGTACCTTGACATTGGCAGAATTCACCTCGCTAAAATAGGCGAGGAGTAAAAGCCATTAATTAAGAGAAAAAATAAATAAAGGGCAAGATCACTCAAGACTCAAGATACTCAAGATTTGGATTGTCATTGTCACATACAAGGTATAACAAAAATGTATAATTATGAACAATAAAAATAAAAAAATAAAAATGGTTTAGTTTGGAGGGTTGGCCGGCCATAATTTATGCTGTCATATTTCTCCTTATTTTGCATACATATGTGACATAAAAAAGGTAGACTTTCGAAACATTGTTTAGTTGTTACCGTTAACAACACACAACAAAAACTGTATTTTTGTTTTTAAAACAATGATCAGGTGATGCAAAACACTTAGTCGGTATAACGGAACACGACAACATTGTGTGTGTACTTATTTGCGTTTGCATGCTTAAAGAGCATCATGTACAAATTTAGTACCTACTGTTACTAAAAATGTCGCGTTTTAGATCGCTTGTGTACACGATTTATTTTTAAACTAGGAGGAGAGTCCGCTTAAGAGAAATTCAAAATGGGTTGGGTTAATGTAGTTTCGTCATGTCCGTCTGTCCATCCGTCCGTCCGTATGTCACAGCCATTTTACTCGGAAACTTTAAGACTTATCTTAATAAAATTTAGACATAATGTGTATTTTGTATGCCGCTATTTATTTATGTAGTAAAATTGCTGAAAAAAATATTTTTAGGGGGGGCGCTCCATACATATAACTAAATTTCAAAATTTTTTTTTTACCAAATATCAACATGTTGCACATCAATCGATAGGTCTTTAAAATTAACATTGAGGTTTCTTTGGACAGTTTGTGATTAAGTGAATATTTTCAGAAATAATCGCTTCGAAAGTCAAAAAAATAGCGTCCCCCCCCCCCCTGTAACTTTTGAACTGTAAGTCCAAAAAAATATGAAAAAAATTATCACATACTTTCTACGAAAATTGTTTTGATCATTATCGGTTAAGCCATTTTTGAGTTATTTCCAAAAAACTTCTTCAATAGGCATCAGATACGACCTTTTGGCATTAGTTTGGTTCTTATTCCACTGAAGCTACGGAACCCTCCATTATGCGTGGTCGGACACGCACTTGGCCGGTTTTTTTATTTAACATTCTTTAAATAAAAGAACAACACAGTCTAACAACAGGTGTACAAAATGCTATAAAGCTTCATTCTCTACCACTCAACCTGGGGCCTATTTCTCGAAAGGTATTAGACTAATATCATTAGTTCACGTCGTTCACGAACTGTCAAATCGTATGGGTTTCCATGACAACACACTAATAATATTAGTCTAATACCGTTCGAGAAATAGGTACCTGCGCTCGGTTCTACGTAATTGCATGCTTGTTTCAAAATGAGGAGCATGACAAAGGAAAGCTAAGCTTCCTTATTTTTGTATAAATATGGTATAGATTCAGATGATAGTTTTTGTAAGTTTCAGTTCAAATATGTTTTAGGCGCGCGTTTCTCCGCTCAGTGCGTTGTTGATCTATAAATAGTGTCGTGACAAAGCATCGCTTATCCCTTACCCTTAATTATCCCTAACATCTCGTCAGGGTACAGGAAAAGTCTTATAAATTCTTGATTGAAAATGAGGAATACGCCCAAGGAAAGGCAAGGTTGCGTGTTTTCCTGAGATTTTCCTATAAAACGCCAGCTTCAGAATACGTTTTTTTTAGCTTTCAGATTTGTTTTAACCGAGCGTTTCTCCGCTCAGTGCGTTGTGGATCTATAAATAGCCAGTCGTGACAAAGCATCGCTTATACCTAACAAGACAATGATCTCGTGAGGGTACGGAGTACGTGTCGGATCGGATCAATCACGTCCGCGCACTATCCGGTCATAAATGTGTCAATGCTTAGAAAAAAGGGCCCACTTTGTCGATATTCGATCGACTTCCTAAAGCTAAACTACACAATATACGCTATCTATAGTAAAAGAATGGAGTGTCCTTGTAAATCGACACAGTGCGACCCTTTCACTTGACTCGTCCCCAAATATGAATTAATATGACGTCTCGTTTGTTTCCGTGAAAATTAATGTATTAAGTACTTAAGCGTAACAGATGAGTCAATATCAGACTGAATCATTTATCAATCTATCAATGGTAATATAGGTACATTATAAGCAAATAATTGATAATGAATGCAAGTTTACTATAATCTCTACAGTCCATTCATATTTGTAATTTTATTATTATCATATGAAGTAGTAGAAGTAGTTTGACTACGGAGTTCTTATTCTTAGATATTTATTGTAATTGTTTAACGTTTTCTAATTTTATTTGATAGTTTGATTTTATAATAATTTTAAACAAAAAAGAACCGACTTCACTTAGCCTCCACCTTTCCAAAAGCAAATGCTCGAGCTGAGGTAAAAAATACTCAAATCACTATAGGTGTGCCTCTAATAGTTGAAGAGTTCCCTCAATTTCTCGAGGATCCCATCATCAGACCCTGACCTGGTTACAATGGTCCCATTGTACTGTGTGTTGTTCTGTCTCAAACAAAAAAAGAATTTATCAAATCGGTCCAGCCGTGTTCGAATAATCGGTGAACATTTAAAAAAAAACAGTTCCCGACGAATTGATAACCTCCTCCTTCGAAATCTTGAAGTCGATCGAAGAAATTAAAAACTCACCAAATAAGAACGAACGATG
This sequence comes from Pammene aurita, assembly GCA_947086415.1. Classification (NCBI taxonomy): domain Eukaryota; kingdom Metazoa; phylum Arthropoda; class Insecta; order Lepidoptera; family Tortricidae; genus Pammene; species Pammene aurita. The sequence goes on from OX352297.1 coordinate 23,353,637, forward strand.
TGAGCCTTAGAACTACTCGTGATTCTCCAAATATAGCTACTCCATTATCAATAATAATATGACGTCCAGCCTTCATATCCCATGTCGGATCCAAATCAATGTCGAGAATGTAATGATCCACGTCTTATTACAATATGCAGTCGACGCACTTCCAAAATGTCACAACTATTTATGATCGACGTCCTTCGGATACAAGAAATTTTATACGTAACTGTTTTATTCCAGTAATATATCGAAAGGATACAAGTTAATTTGAGATGGAGATGTATATAGGACCTTTTAGCACAGCTTCGTATTAGTATTGTGATCATATTGAAATGCTAAGTGAGGTACAAGGGCAGTGGAAGATGGCCGCGAGATACGATTGTATTCCATGTAAGTGATTTGCAATAATTGCAATACGGTGAGGGGCAGAGCTTAGAAAATGGCAAATTCACCGTGAGTGACATGACATTTCGTTTCGCTAAGTGTATAACAATTTAAAGACATCATTCAAACCCTGAAAGTACCTGGAAGAGTTTACTAGATGTCTAAGTAATAAAAATAGGCTCTGACAAACGGACTGGAGGGAGTTTGGCTAAATATTAGTACCTAGGTGGCTAAAAACCGATTCCTAACTGGGTATAGTTTGAATCATATTGGTATGCTTTATCGAAACTATTGCTGTTCGTTGTAGCACAAGTTATTTTATAAATAATTTTAAACAAGAAAGAACCGACTTCACTAAGCATCCACCTTTCCAACACCAAATGCTCGATCTGCTGTAAAAAATACTCAAATCACCATAGGTGTGCCTATAATAGTTGAAGAGTTCCCTCGATTTTTCCAGGATCCCATCATCAGATCCTGACATGGTTACATTGGGACCAACTGTGAAGACGCTTTCAAACAAAAAAAGAATTTTCCAAATCGGTCCAGCCGTCTTCGAATAATCGGTGAACATAATAAATAATAATAATAATAAATACTCTTTATTGCACACCTCATACAGTTACAAGCACAAATTTTACAATTAGATAAATTTAGGTAGAGGTAACAACAGGCGGTCTTATCGCTAATGAGCGATTTCTTCCAGACAACCTTTGGGTAGTGGAGACTAGAGAAAAACAATAAGCAGTAGGTGGTGCATAGAAACAAAAGAGACGAAATAGATAACACAGCACATTCATATGAATATACATACTTAAATAAATACAAAATAAACATACATATACGTACATATATACATATATAATACACACAGTAAGAAACAACAGTGTCAACTTAAAAACCTAAGGAAGAGATAAATAGTATTCCTTAAGTTGCGATTTAAAGCTACCAATAGATTGCGCGCGTTTTATGTTGAAAGGGAGAGAATTCCACAAACGAACGGCCTGGAACGTAAATGAGCAATTATAAAATTTGGAAGATGAAGATGGCACTTTTAGGAGCAATTTTTGAGAGGATCTAATAGAATTAAGATAAGAGAAACGCTCTTTGAGGTAGCGGGGAGTTGCAGGGTTAAAAAGTATAGAAAAGAGTAAAGAAAGTATGTGAGAGTTACGGCGGTGACGGATAGGGAGCCATTTGAGTTGAGAACGAAAACTAGAAACATGGTCGAATTTGCGTAATCCGAAAATGAACCGAATGCAGGCATTTTGAATACTCTCAAGCTTATTAAGTTGCTCCTCGGTTAGGTCGAAATAGGAGATATCTGCATAATCAAGAATGGGGAGAAGTAACGACTGAGCAAGCGCAATCTTAGTAGCAATTGGCAGGAAATTCCGGAGCCGTCTGAGAGACCCTATGGCAGCAAACATCTTCCTGCTCACTTCACTCACCTGAGGCACCCATGATAGACAACGATCCATGATTACGCCAAGATTTTTCACTTGGTTGGAAAAAGGAATTTGGATACCATCGAAGACTATCGGAGGGAGCCTGAGAAAGTCAATTTTGGAGATTTGTTTAGCGCTACCCATCACAATTACCTGTGACTTTAGGGGGTTTACTTTTAAACCGTAATTTTGACTCCAATTTGATATGCGGAGCAGATCAAGATTCGTGGCTTCTATAACTGAATTGAGATCGCTATGCATACCCTGCGAATATATTTGAAGGTCGTCGGCATAGAGGTGATACGAAGAGGAGAGATCAAGAGTTATGGAATGAATGAAGATAGAAAATAAAAGAGGAGACAGCACACCACCCTGTGGAACACCAGCCGATGTGCTGCACCAGGAAGAACACGAAGAATCTAGTTTTATTCTTTGCCGACGACCAACCAAATAGCTGCGGAACCAGTCAATCGCTGCAGCCGATATGTTAAGAGACTGTAAGAACGCGAGCAAAATGTCAAAATCGACCGAAACGGTCGAATCGAAACGGTGTTAAAGGCATTACTGAAATCTAGAAGTGCAAGAACTGTAAGCTTCTGGTCATTCATACCCAAACGGATGTCATCGGTAACCTTGACAAGAGCCGAGGTAGTACTATGGCCCGGACGAAAACCAGATTGAATGGGGTCATTTCTATTTCATAACATACATAAAAACAAAAAAAAAAAATAGCAAAAACAAAGATCCCGACGAATTGATCACCTCCTCCTTGGAAATCTTGAAGTCGGTTGAAAAACGGAAATTTAAGGACAAAAATAAAGGATGAAATCGGGGTTGTGTAGCAAGCGATCAAGGTATGATACCGAATCGAAAGATGAACCTAATGATGTTCATCATAATTTTTTAGTCACTAATGATATTGATAATTATCATTCAGATAAGTTTTGGCGTACAATTTGGTCACCATATACTCAATGTGATGTCTTGTCGTTTTTAATACAGCGTATTTTTTTTTGTTAGTCTGGTATTGTGTCCCACTGCTGGGCAGACGCCTCCCCTCTTTTCCGCCATGTTTTCCTGTCCATCGCCCACTCGCGCCATTTTTTACTATACGTGTCTAGATCATGCCGCCACCTCCGTCTTGGTCTTCCTCATACAGCGTATGTCAAAGTCAAAACTAATAGGGTAATTTACTTACTTTAAGATTAATTTTACTTAAACTGTTTTGATCTAATACCATATGTACATACCATATGATAATGGTGATTAGTTACAGAGTCAGAAAATGTGGTTCAGGATCACGAGCCAGATTTCACCCTGAATAGTTATAATCAACGCTTGAAAGTTGGTTAAAAACGGTAGGTACGAGTTTGTTAATAGATAGGTAGGTATACCTACCCTACCTATGGGTAGGGTAGGCGGCGCGTTAAAAGTAATTGTTAGGGAAGCCGGAGCTGTATTCAGGGTTCGAAATTATCGCGATCATTATGCTCTCTGATATTTATCACGATAATTATCCGATAACTATCGGATAATTATCCCCTCAATGGACTTTTTTTCTATGTTGATTTTCACACTCGATATTTTTCGTGCATTCCGCCTTAACAGGGTTATTATCGAATCGATAATTATCAGACAAACAAATCACGATAATTATCAAGATAAATATCATTGATAATTATCCTTTAGAACCCTGGTTGTATTGGTTTTTCTTTTCTTCAAGAGCCGTTGGAAAAGTACTCAACTAGTTAGATGAAAATTAGACAAGCCGAAGAAGATGCTTTGCTTGAAGACGGAGACTTAAGCTCTCCGAAACATGTCGCGCGTGGCTTAAGAGACGTGAGTGTACCCGTTATAAATATGAAGCCGATGGGAATTAAGTTCTATGGACGCTCCGCCCCTGATAGGTAAGTCGGATATACGCGGTAAAACTGAGTAACCCGACAGATTTTAACCATAAATTCCTGAACGTAATTGAAGACTAAAATGTCGTATAAACTTTTCTGAAATTGGTCTAGTTTCAGAGTTACTACCAATTAAATAAAAAAACATTTTTTATTGTGACTCAGTGCAAAATCCTTTTTTGATGGCGATTCCACCCTTTATAGGGTCTAGTCTAGACATTCTTATTGACAGATATCAAAGTGCCAAGGAATACTTTACGTAAACTATTTTTTACGAAAAAAAAATGTACTAATTTATTTTAATCGACAGTTTTACCAATAACATTTATGTTTTTATGTTCAAAAGCATTAAAAAAATCGAAAAAAAGCAAAAATCATTTTTGGCGAAATTAACCTAAATTCATTAATAACATTTATTACTCCTTATGACCTCAGGAATTTATGGTTAAAATCTGTCGGGTTACTCAGATTCACCGTATGTATTTTAAGACACTGGTACAACACAAAACATGAACATTCGTAACGTTTGACCCTCTTAGCTTTACGGCTACGAACGCAGATAAAACGCGCATGCGATCACTTCCTACCTCAACTCTGCATTTGTTTTTACATCGGCCACAAGTGGTTTATTTCATTACCATATGTGAGAAAATAAACATGCGGCGAGATATTTGTATAAGTGTGACTTGAAATATAAACTTTCAAGTTGATTATGCGAGGAAAACTTTAAGAAAGTTTAGGTGTTACTACTGACTTAAATTACAATACTATAATATTGCCCTACTCGCATCTTCCATTTAAGGCAAATTAGATTTTTTCGAATAATTAATTCCCAGCAGGCTGGAAATCGTTTTAATTCCTTCATTTGGTCCTAAATGCCTGAAATCCATGTTTAGCCAATCCCAGGAGGTGTGTATAGCTTTTTAGCGAAATTTTTGCTCTTTGTCAGTTTTATGCTTGTAGCTCGAAAACAGTACGTCCGACGGAAAATATCATTTATTTCAATATTAAAGAGGGTTAACCCTCTGCGTCGTCTCATTCTGCGTCGTATAAACTTAAACTTCTAATTCAGTTCAGTGGTGCAACCGAAATCAAAAGTTAGAAATCGGGAAAATGTATCATTTAATTGCAAACTCATATTTTGACTTCCATACCACATATCTTTGAAACAGATTACATCTTGAAAACATATAGAATAAAAGTTGTAGAGAATAAAATTTTACGTTATATAGACACCTCAATTTTCAATTAAGTCATTTTGAATACTGAATTTGGTATGAATTCAATTCTTCTAATTGGCATATTTTCCATAAATATGAGGTGTGAGGTTACATAAAACGTGCCTACATTTAATGCATCGTTATAACTAAGAACATGTCAGTGCAAATTTCGAAAACGTACCCAATCAGAAAACTATTTATACACCGTGTTTTTTATTTCCGTTAATTTCAAGGGCTTAACTTAAGTATATTTCTCAAAGACACTAGTGTCCTAATTAGCTCCAGTTCTGAGATAATCGATATTTAATTTTTGTCTTTTCCAACGATTTCCAGCCTGCTGAGAATTAATTCCTCAAAACGCTTTTTATAGATCTTATTTGCGTAGCCTATTTCTTTACTTTGAGTATTTATATACGCAAAATTCCGGTATGTTATTATATATTATTACGCCCTATGACTGTATCAACGAATAAACATTTAAATAAACAGCTAAAATATTTTACAATTTCAAAATATCAGAATCTCATGATATTCACCCCGTGGTCTAAATTTAAATGAATCTGGATTGGATACTTAATACATTAGATCATTTGTATACTGTGTATTTATCTACATAAATACACAGTATACAAATGAGAGAAGGAAAACAATTTAGTGTGTAATGTAGTAGGATCAAGTAGTCGAGCAAATTAATGCTCCATCATTAGGTATCTTTTAATCTAGACATGCTAGACTATCTATGACCTCAGTTGCATATTTTGTCATTACGAAGTCTATGCAGAGTTACCATCGCACAACCTACAAGAGTCTGACCCGCGTTTTATATTATGTACTAGCTGTGCCCGCGGCTCCGCCCGCGTGGAATTCGGTCTGTGTCAGTAAGCGGCTAATTCACCCCTAATTTCTCTCCCGCTACCCTGGAGGTGGAACTTGAAGTAAAGTTGACAGATGGATACGCTAGCTAGAGGACAGTAGTCCTGATAAAATATTTTACAATTACCACTAAATGAAACTACACTCAAAAATCAATACTTTTTTTGTCCTTATAATTTTTTTTGGCATGATATAAACGACATAGAGTAGTAGGTGTATATCGGACGATACAGGACCACTTTTGTATTTATACGTTGATGTCCACGGCAAATGTCATACAAATGGATCCTCCCGTCAAATCAGTCTAAGCATGAAAGGTTAAGAACAGGCGCGGTTGCAGCGCGGTTGAGTTTTAGCAGAAATGTTTTTTACAGGGGGTCAGTAATGATTTTTTCGATTTGAGGTGTACTTGGGGGGGGGGGGGCGGGGGTCCATGATCCATACAAATTTAACGAGTTTCGTTGTTGCCGCCCTGTTACAAAAGGTCGTTTATTAAGGGATATTTGGCGGCGCTTACGTCATTTTACTATCCGGCACTTCCTTTCACTATAAGTTTCTAACCGTACACCTCCAGCCCGAGAAGTATTATGACCGAAAAGAAACTCGACGGGACTTATTTTTTTCAAAACAGTAATACATTATTAGATCTTAAAGATACAAAATAATGCGTAGTTCTTCAAGAAAACGCATCAAAACAACTTGAGAGACAGATTAATGTACCTATTGTTTAATTATAAAGAAAAATAAATCCTGATCTGACTGCTTCACAAAACGTTTGATGTGTTTTCCTACCGAAACGGTGTCCTATAAATGTTAGATGATTTTGTAGTAGTTTCTGGTTTGGGCCATGCATCTTTGTGCGTCATATATGGTCCTCGAACCCGCAATAACCCTTTGACATTAATTTTAACATTTTGAAATATTTCTTAAGAGCGGGTAAAGGTAAATTTAAAGCATCGACGGTTAACTTGTTATAAATATAAACACCTTGACCAAAAAAGTACAAACTATTTCAATACCAATTTTCATCTAAATACGTACAGCGGTTATTGGTTGTTTCTTCCCAATGTAAACTTCCACCCCTTTTGCATCCGCTTAAGGGATAATTTCTGAGATGAAACTATTTTATTTCCTTTTCCAGAGCTCAAATTATCTCCATACCAAATTTTATCTAAATCGATTCTGCGGTTAATAAATTCCTTATGCAAATTTCCAACTCCCTTTTCACCTTTAGGGTTGATTTTCGGGGTGAAAACTATCCTTTGTCCTTTCTTGAGACCCATACTATCTCTAAGCCAAATTTCATCTTTATCAGTTCAGCGGTAAAAAAATCCTCATACCAACTTCCAACCCCCTTTTCACCCCCATAAGGGTTTATTTTCGGGATGAAAACTATTCTGTCGTTTCTCAGGACTCAAATTATCTCCATACTAATTTCTATTAAAAATTCTCCATACAAACTTTCAACCCCCTTTTCACCCCCTCCAGGGTTGATTTTCGGGGTGAAACCTATTCTTTGTCCTTTCCCGGGACTCAAACTATCTCTATGCAAAATTTCATCAAAATCCGTTCAGCCGTTTTCACGTGATGCGCGGTCAAATAAACAGACAAACAGACAAAAATTCTAAAAATTGTTGGAACGTGTTCTGTTATCGATTCTAAGTATCCCCAGCCAACTTTTTTTCGAATATATTCCATGTACCATCGGGTTCAAAATTGCATGGTCAATTTATCAATGAATTCATTCATAAATTGGCCATGCAATTCTGAACCCGATAGTACAGACTTTCGACCCTCTTCAGCTTTATTATATGTATAGATAGATAGATATACCATTACGAGTGGCAATATCTGGTCGATGTCAGTGTTTCCAATACGATAGAGTGGCCTTAACCCTGGCCAAAGACAAATTTGTTCTATATTTAGGTGACTAGAAGGTGCGTGTTACCGTCATTTGACTGTTTCCTAACCGTACATAATATTAGTGCTGTGTTGTTATGTGACCAATCAACGATTTTATAAGTCTCGTCTCCTTTTTATTTCAAAATCGCGTGTAATTAAATACATACTGTATATTGTTGTAACATAATTGGAGTGATAACCGCAATTATTTATAATATTACGTATTTATTCGCTTGTTAAGTACCATTGCTGGACAAAGGTTTACCTTTCTTCCACACGTCTATATCTATAGCAATCTCAGCCCAATCGCTTCGGGACAGGACGTCAAGTCAAGATCCACCTTAGTATAGACAGAAAATGATTACCATTCGTAATAATCTTGATCGATGTATAAATAATTAAGAGTTCTGCCTTTCCAGTGTCAAACTTTAAGATCAAAGCCCAAAGCCACGGAACAGTCTAGTTCACCACAACGTCTACAAGACAATAAGGACCTTGAATTAGCGTAAACAGCCAATCTAATTACCGTGCCGTAAATCAAATGAAAATATATTTTACGAGAATGACCGAATGCATAAAATGGCTGGCGTGGGAACGTTGTAACCGATCCAATAAAAACAAACTGATTGACATGAATAACTTAATTATTTTATTATCGTATTTTAGTATTCATAAAAAAGCTTTGCTTACAGATTTTTTTCCACATTGCGTGGTCTCTTGTAAGACTTGATTTCTACTTAAGTACGGGGTTATATTTGGGACAAATATTAAAAAGAAGAATATGAAATGAACTTAATTATTGATTAATATTGTTAGAGTATTATTCGTTTTATGCAAAAATCATGGTGTCAAACTTTCGTGTGCGACTATTTTCGAAACAGAAGTTTGATTTTTACTAAAAGGTTGTAATGTAACTTATTAATGAAGTTTGAATTTTACTAAAAGGTTGTAATGTAACTTATTACAACCTTTTAGTAAAATTCAAACTTCTGTTTTTTAATAACCCAAGTTTCACAAGTTCAACAAAACAGATATCTATGTGTACCTAAGTACCATAGTTTTCTTTATTTTGGTGTTGACGTGTCCATTTTTTTTGTCCATTTTGACCCATTCGTCAAAAGGGCTAAATAGGATTAAGTTAAGATGTATACAATGCGGGTCGTCGACCGCCGTGACGCGCTCGCATACCAATTAAGCAGATCCTTGGAGTCATGGGAAATGTCAAGTGAGGTAATTAGCCATGCATTGCATAAGCATAAGTAAACGTACAGAGCGCATTGGCATTATCTTCTGCATAAGTGAATATCGAACAAAGATATTCTATACTTTCTAGGTAGGCACAGAAGTGGTTTCAAAAGTTTTATGTAAACCTAATTAATCCAGGCCATCCGAGGCCAGATCTGGCCTCGGACACCGGAGGGTTTGGTCACTTTTTCTGAAGTATATGACATCTATTTTCAGTTTATATATAGTAGTGTAACTACTTAAAAATTGCATATCAAAAAATATTGAACAAAATAATTTGATTTGCTTCAAGATTCATACGGGAAACCGAATTACTCCCCAACAAAATAATATTTTAAAGTTAACAATTCTGTATTACTTTCTAACTCCAATGCCCCATTAGCGCACAGGGATCACTCTCATTGATTGAGAGTGTTGGCTGGAGAGGGCCTGAGGACCGGCCGGCTTGCCTAGGCCGTTTGAGGGACAGGAATGCCGCTGTCCTCTATAAAACTGCGGACCCGTAACTTCTCTAGGCAGAGGGCCTATGGTGATTGACCGAGGGTTGACACGGCAGGCCGGTGTGAGGTGTTGGCTTCGAGGATGACCACCTCTATAAATAATTTTAAACAAAAAAGAACCGACTTCACTAAGCATCCACCTTTCCAACACCAAATGCTCGATCTGCTGTAAAAAATACTCAAATCACCATAGGTGTGCCTATAATAGTTGAAGAGTTCCCTCGATTTCTCCAGGATCCCATCATCAGATCCTGACATGGTTACAATGGGACCAACTGTGAAGTATACGCTTTCAAACAAAAAAAGAATTTTCCAAATCGGTCCAGCCGTCTTCGAATAATCGGTGAACATACATAAAAAAAAAAAAAAAATAGCAAAAACAAAGATCCCGACGAATTGATAACCTCCTCCTTCGAAATCTTGAAGTCGGTTGAAAACAGCGAAGGCAACCTGAGGGGCTGGAACACTACCGGCGTGGAGGTTGTCATGAGGGACCAGCGTGTGGCTTTGACCCCAGTGAGGACAGCTTCGGTAATCGCAGCAGGCGGTATTCGCAGTGAATGCTCGCGATCCCGTGGCACCGTCACCAACGCTGCACGACGGGCATACCGTGGATGGTTGGTGGGACGTGGTGGGATGGTTTAGTTGGTAGTGTCGGCCCTTGCCCACGAGTCCAACATAACCCGTCCCAGTTCCCTGACTTGGCGGGATGCCTAAGTGAGTGCATTTCTCCACGTAATAAAAAAAAACCGGCCAAGTGCGTGTCGGACCACGCATAGGAGGGTTCCGTACCTTCAATGGAATAAGAACCAAACTAATACCAACAGGTCGTATCTGATGCCTATGGAAGAAGTTTTTGGAGATAACTCAAAAATGGCTGAACTGATAATGTTCAAAACAATTTTCGTAGAAAGTATATGATAAGGCGCATCTCTTCAATTTTTTTCATATTTTTTGAACTTACGGTTCAAAAGTTACGGGGGGGGGGGGGGGCTACACAACTTTTCTGACTTTCGAAGCGATTATTTCAGAAAATATTCACTTAATCACAAAATAGTCAAAGAAACCTCAATGTTATTTTAAAAGACCTATCGATTGATGTGTCACATGTTGATACTTGGTTATTTTTTATTTTTTTTTATTTAGTTTGCCTGTACCTGTATGGAGCGCCCCCCTAAAAATATATATTTTTTTAAATTTAGCTACATATTTAAGTAGCTGCATACAAAATACACCTTATGTGTAAATTTTATTCAGATACGTCGTATAGTTTCCGAGTAAAATTCCTGTGACATACGGACGGACAGACAGACAGACATTACGAATCCATAAGGGTTCCGTTTTTTGCCATTTGGCTACGGAACCCTAAAAAGGTAAGGAAGGACTGAATTTGTGAAATGTTTGGAGTAAGGTTTTTATTTTATCTATTCCGTTAGAGAGATTATTAATCTAAATAATATTTATTGCTGCCATAACTCTTCTGTGTCAGTTTAAAATAATATTTTATATTTATATTATATATAAAATTTATGAAAATCAAATGGATTCGTTCGCGAATTAGTGGAGTACGGGAACGCCTTTTTAACCTATAAAAATGACATAAATCACAAGTCCAATTTTATTTTGTGACCTGTTAGAATACGTTAAGTAGGTACTAATAATAAAAAATATTTTCTAACAACTGTTAGCATTGCGCTAGGTATAATACATGTATTTGTTTGCTACACATAGAAAATATTATTTAGGTTTTATTTTTCTCCACCAGGCTATCGCTTTTTACTATTGCAACATAACTTCATATTTTATAACGGTTTTGTCAACAGCATATGTCGTCTTAGCCATTTGTAATTCGTTTAGAATTCAAGGTCACTTATATTTTGACAAATTGTTTTCGATTATGCTCACATAATCTATTAACCAAACTGTTATAAAATGACAGATGAAGATATTAACCAAACTATTATAAAATGATATGGTAAAGAAAATATATCTTGTATAATCTTTTCTTGTTGTTATTAACAAATATCTATATAATACCTAGCGCGACGTCAAAAACTATTAGAAAATATTTTTTACTATAAGTAATCATATTCTCTAACTAAAAAATAAAATCGCACTTGTGAGTTATCAAAGCTCAAAACTGTTCGCGTACTGTACTAAATTGTCTGGAATGATACCAATATTCGCGAATATGAAAATAAATATATCGGCCAAGGACAAAATTATTATAAATGACTAACAGTTTTATTTCTGTACGTGTCAATTAAACAGGCCTGTCGAGAAGCATTTTTTTGGGGTACAATTATACATAAGAAGCATTTTTTTGACATTATAATATATATAAATAAATAAATTAATAAGTATTAGAAAGTGTGCATTTAGTTGGTCAAGTAAAAAAAACAACAAATACAGGCAAAGTGTAGCGCTATAAACATCTATATAATTATAATTCCATCAATTATTAACGCTAAAAAAGTCAAAAAAAATTGTTGTACCGTAATTGTATTGTATCATTCTTGCAATACAACACTTTCATAAAAGTTAAAAGGGTAAAAGTTTTGTAGGTAATTAATGGTTTTTAGCTTAGGCACTACATACATGGGACATGCTTGAACATACTTAATATTAGAATAATAGTAGTATGTGAGTGTGTGTGTGTGTGTGTGTGTGTGTGTGTGTGTGTGTGTGTGTGTGTGTGTAGTGACTGAATAACCTAAAACGATATATGATTAAATACCTAAATATTATGCAATTCAATTAATACCACAGTTAAAGTAATCCATAGCTTGCAATCTGGATCAATTCCAAAACAATTGAATGGAAAATGTCGAAATCGGATGTTAATGTCAAACAAACACCAACGTATGTCAAGAATTAAATCAAAATCAGCCAAACGATGTTGATCTAAGCGAGAATAGTGTCATAATGTTTTGCATCTATTAATAATAACAGTAGATTGTTTGGTAAACATTTAATTTTTTCTTACGTTTGTCTTTGTAATACTATAGATACTATACGAGTACTATACTGTCTATTGTGTAGATCTTAGTTAGATAGCTTGCCTGATATGCTGTTTAGAAAAATAAATATTTTTATAGTCAGTCGAAGATATCTGCCTATATTTTCCCATAGTCAACTTGTGTGATTAATCAACGACTTAAAAACAATGTTAGACTTATATAAACGGGCATTTTCACGTGTGTACAATTAACGGCCGGTTAGCAATCGTCACAAAACTGACGGTCAATGTCAAATCCCATACATTTTGTCAGGAATGTGACGGTTAGACGTTACTGAAACGCGACTTAAGTTGTTTTAAAGTATAAGTTAAAATAAAAATGTCCAAACATTGAACCATAGAGCAAATTATAAAATTATCACTGTGCTCCAATTTGACAAAAAAATCAAGATCACTTTCATAAATAAAGTAATAGTTCACAGATGTCAATCACATTAGACCTACCTACTGGGTAATTTTAGAAGTTCTGAAATAAATGTGCGTTCATCGGTATTTTAAACTCCTCTGCGGATTAAGTATTAATGATATTTGAAAAGTTACTGCATGTTATTTTCTCTACTCACAACCTATCCAGTGTTTTCAGATCACGTCAATAGTATCCAGATCCGTATCATAATTATTATAATTATAACATCAAAGACAATATTCTTGGCACGGGATTGACAGAGTGAAGGCCGATCAGACGTCACACGCTTCCAGATCGACAGAAATTGACATTTTGGCATGGGGTGCCTGGAATTTACCTGATTTGCGTCATTTATTTTTTCAACAACCTTGAATATAGGATTTTCGGTTATTAATGCCATCTTATAGCATATTTCTATAAATGCTCTCGTTTCTGCCATGATGATTCCTCTTTCTGCAAACTCTGAAATTAGGTACTAAAACAGATTCAAGGTGTTCTAAGGAAACTGCTGAAACATATGGGTTCTAAACTTTTAGCAATATTAGGCATACATTGTATTGACTGCCTCATTCTCATTTTGTATTCAGAGTGGATGGAAAATAATACGACTATTGGGTTTAGTCCGTGTCACCAAATTATTTTTTTACCTTAGAGGAAGTGGAAAATTTTAAATGATATTTCGTATAATAATACATATCTATTAATCAAGCTCTTGGTACGACACTGGTGCGAACCCACGACCTCCGGTTTGGAAGCCGTATGCCGTTACGGGTTTTTTATATCATGGTGAATGAACCGCATATTTAGCTAAAATAAATCCCCAACTAAATGGTTCCAAGATCCCGATCTACGGTGGGTGTCAATGTGCGTTTTATTTAATATGCCGAGGTTTAAAAGACGTTGAATAGAGTGGTGACGTACAACATTACTTTACCATGACTTTTGATGAAAAAATCAGACAACAAACACAGTGTTGAAAAACAAAGGACGCCGACATGACAAAATTAACCATATCACCGCTTTTATTACATAGCGAAAAGATTTGTTTTACAAACTTTTATAAGCTGTTTGTCTGGACTCTGGTGAAATGAGTAATTGGTAGTGGGTGGTGAACATTGTAATGTCTGACGCGATTTTATGAGTGATAAAATATTAGTTCCTGCATAAAAAGTGAAACGTCTATGACAGCTGTAGGTAAGTATTGTTTGTGTAAAAGATTGCAAAACTTCTGAATATAAACACTATGTTCTAGCAATAAAATATTTCATATTTCCAGTGGCTTTCAGAACTACATCAGTAACTCGTCGTTGTCGTAGTTCAGTAACTACGTGAGATGACATTACAACACGTAAGACGCCTCTCCCTATATATGAAGTATATCTCATACCAGCCAGGGTAGCGCCATGGTCAGTCACGAAATCTGGTTGATTTTAACCAAGGCGACCTCTGACAGTTGACGTTTGAGGAATAGTGTGAAAACCTCGCTTTCCCTTCTTTGTCACGCACTTTGCACATACAGTATATGTATTGGCTAAGAAACACCAAATCTTATTCCACATTCAATTAATAACAAAATCAAGGGCGCCAACCCCACCCAGGTGACCCACGCAAGTCACAAGATAATGTTTGCCTGCAGCTGATTGCAAAGTAAATGGGAGTGTGGGCTTGGTTCCATTAGTCGGGTGCGTGCCAAAGGTCGCGGCCGAGGCTACAATAGCTCTGGATATACACGTTTGAATTTTGGAAGACGTAAATCTATTATAAAAGTTTGAGCTAATTTTAAAGTTTGAATTAACAACGGATTTTAGATGCGAAAGATTCAAGTATATTTTTAAAGAACCGATTAAACATGCTTAGCGGATTAATTATGGTTAGATTAATAAGTGGGACAAAAACTTATTTAACTTCTCTTCTGTAGGCAAAACATTGAAAGTTAACGTGTCGATTACCTACATAATTTACGTTTTCTTATTAGAGTCTCCGTGCTGAAAAACTCTGTAACTCGCCTATAAGAGCGCGATGTCTGCAGATATTAAAGATGCGAACGCAATTAACATACAAACATAACCAAATTCTCTAAGGTAGGTATGCTCAAAATTTCTTTCTATTTTTTTTAATTAGGTACTAAGAGATCGGATCGGATCGGATCGCTATTCTAAGCTTTTATATGCATCGAAACTTTTGCACAATATTATGACACCGTTGATCATTTTCAACCGACTTCGAGATTTAGCAGGTTCTCAATGTGTTCACTTATTTTATCGTTCATTTATTTAGTTTTTGCCTTTGCTGTTTATATGAATCCGCAAATCGCGCTATCACCGATTCCATTCGATTGGCCTAACCGACTAAACGATAGGACATAAAGTGTGAATGGCGAGCATCGGCGACCGTAAAGCTTTAACGACGGTGCTAATGAGCCGCGTGGCCTTTATTTCGGGGGTTACAGGAAATTACCGTTATTTCAAATGCGTTAAACATTTTGTTACATATAAATAATTTGAAAATAAATAAATGTTTAGCTTTTCTGTACCTCATTCTTGTGTGGTTGTGGTTGAACTATCAGTATCAGACAATCTTGAAGTCGTCGAGGGCTCCTCCTATATTAGGAAAATAATAATTATGTAGATACATATCCTTAAGTTTAGATACCCCCCCACCCCTCCCTACCCGAACTAGATAAAATAGGGTAAGAACACGTACCTAATAATCATGTCTATAATATCCGCCTGCTCAAAAGCCTTGCAGTAGAGATGCAGTACTTTGAGGCAGGCACACTGCAGTCCCATCCACGGCACATCCGCAGCCTTTTGAAACACGTTCCAGGGGTAGTTCTCTTATATCATCTTGAGGGCAAGAACACTTATCTAATAACCATGTCTATAATATTCTCCTGCTCAAAAGCCTAGCAGTATAGATGCAGCACTTTGAGGTAGACATACTGTACTGCAGTCCCGTCCACGGTACATCACCAGCCTTCAGGGCCTCGTCCCAGGGGCAGTTCTGTAAGATCATATTTTGGACAAGAACACTAACCTAATAACCATATATGAATGTCTATAATATCATCCTACTCAAAAGCTTAAGCACATTGAGGCAGGCATACTGCAATCCCGTCCACGGAACATGAGCAGCCTTCAGGGCCTCGTCCCAGAGGCAGTTCTCTAAGATTATCTTTAGGGCAAGAACACTTACCTAATAACCATGTCTATAATATCCTCCTGCTCAAAAGCCTTGCAGTAGAGATGCAGCACTTTGAGGCAGGCATACTGCAGTCCCGCCCACGGCACATCAGCAGCCTTCAGGGCCTCGTCCCAGGGGCAGTTTTCGTGTCTCGAGAGACACAACATGCCGGTCTCGGTCTCCGTTGGAGGCATTAGGTTTCACTTTTCATTCCACTTTGTCTTTAACTATTTGCTCTTGTAGGCACTTTGTAGGCAAACTCGAGGCACTCTTGGTAATACTTTGTTAAGAAGTACATTTTAATAGGGTCTTGTCGAATTCATACCTGGTACTGAAAATTATAAAGCTAGATGATTTTCACCGTTCCCATGTAGCTCAGGTTGATTAATTAGCAAAAGAAAGTAATTTAATTAGAGTCTACTTGGCAATAATAATAGATTACTAACTATTTAAAAGACAAACGCCAACGCGAAGTGTAAACAAACATTCGCAAACAAAACGTTAATTCATCACACTTTAAAATGAGAAGAATACATTTTGTTATACCACATCATTTATGAATGAATCATCATTGCTACATACTCTCAGTAGTTAAGGAGGGCAAGCAAGTTTTCATTTATATTGTGTACAGGAAATAGTTAAACAAACTATTGTGTCGTTATGTTTTGAAGACTTTTAACAAACAAACAATTGAGAGCACTAGGACAATTCGTAAGAACTTTGCCCTTTCCAGGAAACCCAGCAGGATGAAAAATATTTTTCAATTACGAATGTGATTCAGATTAAATTAGGTATGAAATCGCTTGACAAGACACGCATAAAACGTCTGATATGTGTTCACGAAGGAGCCGACGTAGATACCATGGTTGATGTATGTAAACCTATGATGGTGTTTCACTAAGTGTATTTTCAAATCAGTGACACCCACTTTCGCCATTTTATATATATCCAGTCCAGTAAAGAAATGACGTCAATGTGTCTAGGGCTGGGGTACGAAAACAACAAAGGGTTAGACTTGGTGATAATATAATATACATATTATACTTTTTTTAACTAATAATTAGAGTGATTGAGTTTAGTTATTTTTTATAGTATAAAAATACGGTTCCTACCTTACATCCTTAAGTATTAGTATGATATTATATTGTCTGTGCTAAGTATATTAGATATACTTAAGGATGTTTTGTCGTAAGTTATTATTTGAACATGACTTTTTTCCTGCTAAGTCATGTTATCCGCACAGATTTGCACATTTATTTATTTGTGTTGTCGTTAAATTCTATTAGATACCACAAAAGACTTATGATTTATGTACCTTCTTTAATCTTTACAGGGTGCACCATGTAGTGCACCTTACTCGCTCGACTATTTTTGTGCTAGCCAAAGGTTTGTGAAAGAGATCGCATTCTATCTGTTTATCTTCCTGTACTATTAATCCGTCTCCTGTAAGTACTGCTTCATTTTATTGTCACATGCAATAAATAATATTTTTATAACAGTAAGGATAAAACGTATTAGTAACGTAGACAATATCGGATAGAAGCAAGCGATGCATCGTACTGTGACACAATGAACCAAATAAGGAATGCAAGTGGACTGAGGAAGTGGCAATTTAAACAATTCAGCCGCTATTGTTTGGGTTCGCTTAGTGCACGCTTATCACTGAAAGACTTGTATAGTTACACGCTAGACGTAAACTGCGTGGTTAATTAGGTCATTGACATGTGTTTAAAATCGGGAACTTTATTGGTGCATGGTATTATAGGCGCCATTAAGCACCCTGATAGTACGAGTAACTTATTTGCCATAATGTTAAGGAAGTTACTATGATAGCGCGTCTTAATAAAAATGATTAAGTTGTGGGTAATATGTCGCAAAAATAAAAACCTTACGGTACGTATAGATACTCGTATTAGTTAGTATTGTTATCAGTTGGCGACAATACAAGTTAAGGAATGGATAGGAGAAAACATATTTTTAACTGCTGCATACTGCACGCCACTATGTTGTCCAGTCATTATGCTGTGTACTATCGGGTTCAGAATTGCATGGCCAATTTATGAATGAATTCATTGATAAATTGACCATGCAATTTTGAACCTGATTGTACACTGTATATTTACATATCCTTACTAAAAACACGTACAAAAAACGTTTTTTTTGCGCCGAAATCTGTCCCTCAATTTCAAGTCATGCATTCGGTTTTTGGTACTTCTTTAGCACCTTGTAGGTAGTGTCGGTATGTTATGAATTCTTATATGTAAACTTTTACAAAGTAGAAAATTCGATCGTTATTCGGTCGGAGTCACCATAAAAATAAACTAACACGATAAACATTCCGCAATTACGCATGGGTTTCGTTTTTAATTTGCTACGTTTGCCGGTTGACACAGATTGTAGGCTTGTAAGAAATTTCTGAGAGAACCGCGTCTCTACTCGTAGTTTCCATATTTGAATCCTCGTTGAATATCTCTAGATATGGATCGACTAATCGTAGTCTAAAAGGAGCATATCATGTGTCCCTTACAAATTCATGTTTTTTCGTCTAACTACTAGATTTTATTGAGTTATACTCGTACATCGATGACTGCTTATCTGTCACAGAAAATCCTAATACGTTACTTCATCCATCACATTTTACGACGCCAAAAACAAGACAATTAACAAAATGTCCTAGCTACTGCTACTTAAGTAGAAAATTTTGTATGGTAAAAAATTATAATTTCAAGGTCTTTAAAAAAAAGATAAAAGACATTTATTCTTCAATATAGGCATATTACAATGCACTTATGAACGTCAGAGAAAAAAAAACTACCACCGGTTCTAACCCGGTTCTTTTGACTCGATCATGGTTTCTTTCATTCAGAGCAGCTAGCTAGCACATCTCTAGTTGAATTAAATCAAATCGCAGCTCACACTAAAATGGAATATAAGCTCCTTATTTGGATTTAATTAATTTAAGTGATTCGTTACCTAAAAGGTTTAGTCGGAATAAGGCATAGGTAAATTAAATGGGGGTCACAGGAAACGTTTATGGAATGAGTTTGGAATGGCGCGAGGTTGTACTAATTGGAATGTAAATACATGTTATGGAGTAGGTATGGTAACTATTAGACCTATCCAATAGTTACTCCATAACATCTTTTTACATCCCTACAGTCACCTGCAGAAGCAAGCAAGACTATTTGACACCATTTTTATTTAAATCTTGAAGCAAATTAAATTATTTTTGATGAATATTTATTTATTTGCAGATTTTAATTAGTACGAGTAACACTACTACTACTATATATAAATTATGAACCGAAATAGATGTCATATACTTCAGCAATAGTGACCAAATCCTCCAGTGTCCGGTGCTAGATTTCGAATGGCGTCTTCATTTTAGTCACTTTTTTTGAAGCAGATATATGACATCTATTTCAGTTTACCATATTTATTTGTTTTGTATGTTGATCCTCATTCTAGTTAGCAGACTAATTTTAAGAATAAAGAATCCAAATCACTTAATCAATCACCAGACCACCAGTGTCACCACATAGGAGTAGCTTGAATGGCTAGGGAGATTAACTACTTACCTATTAGATAATGGGCTGGATAAAATTCTATTAGCGATAGCGTTAGATAAAAAAGTATGTACTCGAGCTATTCATGGTAACGGACAACAGGTTGCACCAAACCATATGTCAACGTCAACGTTAAAAAAATCTTGTATGAAAAGTTTTACAGTTTTCTATGGGATGACAGCTCCGTCGCCATATTTAACGTTGATCAGTTCGTTAGTTATGCGTGGTGCAACCCACCCTTAGTAAACGTAATTGTTAATAATAATAAAAATATCAATAAGGTATTTGTTATATTTACTGTATGAAACATGATATACCCCTTTGATTTGCTTTTTTTTATTGCATGTACTCGTACATTTAAAATTATGGTTTATTAGCGTGTTTATGGGAATATTAGGTTTCGCCCGCGAATTCGGCCCCCCGTCTCCATACTTCAGTACCTAGAATTATAACCATCATTTCACCTCCGTAGGGAATTAATTTCGGGATAATAAAGTATGTCGTTTTTCAAATTATAACCAACTTGTGTGCCAAATTTCACCCAAATTCGTATGGCCGTTTTATCTTAACGTATAAACTTTAGTCTTTATAATGTTAGTAGGATTTTCCCATTAGTGTACCTTTCATGTAGTTAGGAACGAACTATGTATTAGTATTATTTAGATTAACCATTAGGTACGTCATTGCAGTTGTATATATACATAATACATACATTCATCCAAATACATAATTAGATTATGACAGTCACAATGCCAAACACGCGTGTAAAAGGTACATAACTTTCAAGCATTAAGATTTACAGGGCCGGTCTGTTGGAAATTAATTTATTGACGCCGTTATTTCAATGTCTACTTTGAATTATTTCGCATGTTGAATAGTGGGTTTTGGCAGAACGTAACAATAGACATGATGACACATGTTGAATTATGCAATAATAAAATTTAGTTGGTAGGATGCAAAATGATCAATATATCCATTCAAAGTGAAAAATCATAAATTCTATTGCTATGGCTCAAAGATATCAAGCTGCAAAATTTCTAAATTTTACGATTTTTTAAAGTGCGAAATTTAAAAAAAAACAATGATACCATTCTATTTTTAACATTTTGCTGTAAAATAAATTGTACAGCAACCATATACATAAACGCAACATTTCACTGTAAAAATAGCAATTTCTATTTTTCCATACTTTAAACAGGGCGACTATGTGATCGTGACGTCACTTTTGCACGTCTTTTTGTTAGGAGCGTTTTGAGAAACAAATGCAAATCTCGGACTTTAAGTCTCATCTCTGACTATTGTGTTGCTTTAACGCAATTGGCCCCATATAGACATTCGATCCTCACAACAAAACGAATCGATTGATACCATACCATACATGAAAAAAATTCACCATGCCTATTGCAGTCAAAATAAAGTATTTTATGATATTTAGGTTTCTAGTAAATCGTAAGATATAGCTCATATAGCACTTAAATAAATTCTCATAATTTATTGACATTATTCTTAAGTACAAAGGGGCTTAAGTTATGATATTGAATATATTAAGGATAGAGAAAAGCATACTATCTAACTCCATATAATAACGCATAGTTACATTTATTATTATGTAAATTATTTTGGGTTTTTTTTTAATTTCCGTCTTACGTGGTTATCAGACTTCGCTGCCGTGTGATAACTGCCTCTGAGTACCAGAAGTCACTCCGTGAATACGTTAGTATATAATATAATTAATATATTTATCTGTTTTCAGTTAATCATGGTATTAGTTTCCCCCTATGAATAATAACGCATGCTAACCATTACACGTCTATTTAACGTGTTAAATCTCTAGTCAGCATTTCGTGGAACAGAATGATGGATGCTGGGATAGCTCGTGGAAACACCTCCGCATAAGTATTTAATACTGTAATGTTAGATACTTGGCAACACTACAAAGTCTACATTACTAATCCGCGACAATAATAGTAACGTACAGTATAATCTTAACTTATGACTAGTAGATGAAACAATCAATATATATTTCTATTATCTTGCCTTGGAATGTAGGATATAGACAATTCAATCATTGTTATGAATTGATGATGATATCAGCTAAAAGCAATCAGGCATCACACACTGCAATTAAAAGTCCTTGTTAACAATCTACAAAGTGCCAGGATTTGGCTAAGTAACCTACACATTGAGAATGAAAATGTACACCCGCGGTAACAATTTTCTGGGAAACTAAATAGTGAAACATGTCATATTTAACCTAACAACCACAATTTAAAACTTTCACGATGGCCTATAAAGTTCAGTTGTCCGATGTATATGTAGAAAAACGTAACAACCTACAGTAAATAGATCCATGCAGGTCAAAGAACCCTAATTGAAATGCGAAATATCGACAAAACATTTCAAACGCCTGGTTACAAGCTTCCCCTATAGGACTATTGCTTTCCTGAACTTATTAGCACACGTTCATATACATGAACCTTTTACGGTAATAGGGTGAGATGTAGGTTGGCAATTTGGTATGTCGTTCAGTAGAGAACTAACTAGAAACTTGGGTTTGGCATTGCGCATACTGAGACCTTTGGAATTGCAAGTGCCCAAAAGCTACTTATTAAGCCCATTGTTATTCACTTATTTGCTAGTTTAATTTATAATTTTATAATTGCTTGATCACAAATCCAGAAGTGCTAAGAAAGCCAACTGCATTTCAAGTTTAGGTAACTTATACTTTTTCATAAAATTTGGCATTAGCCTACCAAATTGTTACCGCGGGTGTACATTTTCATTCTCAATGTGTAGGTTACTTAGCCAAATCCTGGCACTTTGTAGATTGTTAACAAGGACTTTTAATTGCAGTGTGTGATGTCTGATTGCTTTTAGCTGATATCATCATCAATTCATAACAATAATTGAATTGTCTAGATCCTACATTCCAAGGCAAGATAATAGAAATATATATTGATTGTTTCATCTACTAGTCATAAGTTAAGATTATACTGTACGTTACTATTATTGTTGCGGATTAGTAATGTAGACTTTGTAGTGTTGCCAAGTATCTAACATTACAGTATTAAATACTTATGCGGAGGTGTTTCCACGAGCTATCCCAGCATCCATCATTCTGTTCCACGAAATGCTGACGAGAGATTTAACACGTTAAATAGATGTGTAATGGTTAGCATGCGTTATTATTCATAGGAGGAAACTAATACCAGGATTAACTGAATACAGATAAATATATTAATTATAATTTATATGTACTTACTAATATACTCGTATTATATAATTTATATATACTTAACCAGAGAGTACTGTATTGCATGGGACCCCTGCTTTAGCCGTGAAGGTCCAAAAATTTTACGCACCTCCAAAACTAAAAATACTAATCGTGTGGCTAGCATGTTCAAAAATTCACTATTTTTTCTCGATGCGCACATTTTTTTCGTTTTCAAGCTCTGCTAGAGAAGGAACTGACTAGTTCAATGTGTAGATGTTTTTATGGTTAAATTCTTCAATATACGTTGTCAAATTTACAACTGACTTTCCTTCATCGTTAATTGGCATTGGCAAATTTTTGCCGAATTCTGAAATTTTGGCTAACGGCGTGGTTTTACGCCGGTTGTCTACGATGTGCCAGGACCTCATACTCACATACTTCGGACACATCTCTCGACGCTCCTCAGACAGCCTGGAGAGAATCATCATGACGGGAAAAGTTGAAGGCACAAGACTAAGAGGCCCTCCCCATGCAAGATCGTGTGGCCAAATCACTGCACCCAAGCAATTAAAACTGCAAGAAGCCATGCGCATAGCCAGGGATAGAAGCCTATGAAGGAACCTGGTCTTCAACAGAAGGACATGATCCTCGGCTCTGAGGGAACGACTAGTGATGATTAAGATCCTTTTTTGACTCGCAGTAGGTCCAAACATACCGTTCAGTATTAAGGATCAATCCTGCCACCGAAAACACTTCTTTTCTCATGATAATTTAGTTGGTGGTACAATTTTGATTGCAGATTTATTATTTTCATTACCAGTCTTATTAATTAGGCCATCGAGTTCATATTTGTTAGGTGAGCGGTTTAATCATACTCATTTATTAATCTCCTGAAAGAGAAGGAATTGACCAAACCCTAAATATTTCAATGTGTAGACGTTTTCATGGTTTAATTCGTCAATATACGTTGTCAAATTTTCAACTGACTTTCCTTCATCGGTAATTGTCATTGGCTATTTTTTGCCGAATTCCGAAATTTTGGCCAACGGCGTGGATTTTGAAATCCGCGGCGGCGGCGGCGGCGTGGGTCCCACGGCGCGGCTATGCCACGCCGGCGCGGTTCACACGTCTAGATCCAACTAGAAAATGTGGTTGGAATGGAATCAGAAAGAAAATATTTACCAAACTTCAAGTTTTTTACTGACTACGTCATACCACTGCCATCTGCTATTTAATCTCAATACCTGCCAAAATGTACTCCATACCATATAAACCTTATGGGTTAAGCATATCGCTTAAACTGGACCGGTTTCTTAAATCTTTGATCTCGAGGATTTTACTAAGATCGCTTCGTTATGTCGGAATTCATAAATATGTCAATACCTATTTCATAACATAATATTGTATCTTTGATCGTATTCTTAAAATAAGAAATTACTTCCATACTCATTTAAGAAGAGATTTAATATCTATTTTTATTATATTAATTTATTTTTAATATAGGATAAAATATTATCGTTTTTACTTTTTGCTCCCGAGTTGCTGACCGTTGCCAAAATAAATGAATAGTTACATAAAATATGTTCTTTGGGTATCATCATAATAATCGCGTATATACAGACTTAATTCAATCGTCATCCGAACATTCGGTTGAAAAATCAATTGATTAATGCCCATCTCGAATTACAGCAGAGGCCAGGAAAATAGGGATTACTGGTCAAACCTTTCTCAAACATGCAGTGAAATAAAATCAAAAACTCCAAAATTTTATACCGGTATACTCGTAAGTGAAGTTAATTTACTCAGTAACCATAGAGATTCTAAGTCATAATTTCAGTTCCTGCGTAATGGCCGTCACCGTAAAAATAAACATAAAAATCTGTTGTTCATAAAATACAATAGGCACTTAATGTATTGTATTAACATGATCAGAATGCAGTCCGAAAATATTTACCCTTCATAATAGATCTTTCAATCAGCGATATCCATTCTTAATTTCATAGGATACTGCTTCTGTATTCATTTCGCGCATATACAATGTGTACTTGATGATTACTTACACGTTATTTATTTTAACAAATACCAAATAAGCAGTACCACTTAAACCGTTGCAATTACCGAAACGTGGAGTGATTTAGGACCCAACAAAATATTGTCAACAAAATTAATACGACGCATAAAAATAACAAACATTTTAAAATTCTTGAGTGTCAGCGACAGCAGCAGTTAAAAGTCTGCTAAATATTTAAGTGGACATTACTCTTGAATACGTAATTTAAAAACATAGCAGATGGCAGTGGTAGCCCATACGACTTTGCAAATGTTTTTTTAAGATTTTACAAATGGTCGCATGACAATCTTGTAGTCATGTTAGAAATTTACTTCAGTTTACTTCTTCGGGGTCTGACTTAAGTTATAATTTAATGCGCCATATTATTCGAAATCAGACGTAGTCAGTAAAAAACTTAAAGTTTGGTAAATATTTTCTTTCTGATTCCATTCCAACCACGTTTTCTAGTTGGATCTAGACGTGTGCGCCGCGCCGGCGTGGCGTAGCCGCGCCGTGGGACCCACGCCGCCGCCGCCGCCGCGGATTTCAAAATCCACGCCGTTGGCCAAAATTTCGGAATTCGGCAAAAAATAGCCAATGACAATTACCGATGAAGGAAAGTCAGTTGAAAATTTGACAACGTATATTGACGAATTAAACCATGAAAACGTCTACACATTGAAATATTTAGGGTTTGGTCAATTCCTTCTCTTTCAGGAGATTAATAAATGAGTATGATTAAACCGCTCACCTAACAAATATGAACTCGATGGCCTAATTAATAAGACTGGTAATGAAAATAATAAATCTGCAATCAAAATTGTACCACCAACTAAATTATCATGAGAAAAGAAGTGTTTCGGTGGCAGGATTGATCCTTAATACTGAACGGTATGTTTGGACCTACTGCGAGTCAAAAAAGGATCTTAATCATCACGAGTCGTTCCCTCAGAGCTGAGGATCATGTCCTTCTGTTGAAGACCAGGTTCCTTCATAGGCTTCTATCCCTGGCTATGCGCATGGCTTCTTGCAGTTTTAATTGCTTGGGTGCAGTGATTTGGCCACACGATCTTGCATGGGGAGGGCCTCTTAGTCTTGTGCCTTCAACTTTTCCCGTCATGATGATCCTCTCCAGGCTATCTGAGAAGCGTCGAGAGATGTGTCCGAAGTATGTGAGTATGTGGTCCTGGCACGTCGTAGACAACCGGCGTAAAACCACGCCGTTAGCCAAAATTTCAGAATTCGGCAAAAATTTGCCAATGCCAATTAACGATGAAGGAAAGTCAGTTGTAAATTTGACAACGTATATTGACGAATTTAACCATAAAAACATCTACACATTGAACTAGTCAGTTCCTTCTCTAGCAGAGCTTGAAAACGAAAAAAATGTGCGCATCGAAAAAAAATTGTGAATTTTTGAACATGCTAGCAACACGATTAGTATTTTTAGTTTTGGAGGTGCGTAAAATTTTTGGACCTTCACGGCTAAAGCAGGGGTCCCATGCAATACAGTACTCTCTGGTTAAGGCTACTAGGGGTTGTGTGGTATCATTTTCGTATAAAACAGACATGCAGAATAAATTTTTGATATTATAAATCTAAAATTCCATATTAAAAACAGTTCTGCGGAGAGGAAAATCACTTAGAATATTATTATTTTTTACAACGTTATATAACTAATAATTATCATTCGTTTCAAATATAAAAAAAATATCATAAGAAAGCATATTTAATGCAGTTTTTAAATATACACAATTTTAATGCCTTTACTCAACAAAAATTACATGAAAAAAAATCTTTCGAGTCGTGGTGTATATGTTTTCTCCATAGTAAGTATCTAAAATCAATGTGAACGTGAACATAGATGTATTGGCCTTAAAATGTATGTATGGTTTATTATTAACAATTTTGCTCATAATAATTTGTTCAAAATGCAGAAATGGAAAAATAATCGTTTTATGTTTAAGTTAGCAAGGAAAAATGTTTTTTTTCCTTTTTGGATTTTGTAGAAGTTGTTATGAGCAAAATTGACTAATTATAAACCATACATACATTTTAAGGTCAATACACTGCGGAAGTTCACGTTCATACTAATTTTGATACTTAGGTACTATGGAATTTTACACTTTTAATCTGATCAGAAATGAGTTCTGCATGTCTGTTTTAGTCGGAAATGATACCACACATCCCTTAGCAACCTTAACCAGAGAGTACTAATATATTTCACGGGACTCCTGATTTAGACATCCGACTCTATATCTATGTTCAAAAATTCACAACTTTTTCTCGATGCGCACAATTTCACTTTTGTACCGAGTGATAACCATACTATTCTTTCGGGAGATTAATAAATCAGTATGATTTAACCGCTCACCAAATAAAAATGAAGTCTAAGAACTAATCAATAAGATTGAAAGGAGTGTTTTCGGTCGCAGGATTGATCCTTAATACTGAACGGTATGTTTGGACCTACTGCGAGCCAAAAAGGGATCTTAATTTATCACTATTATGAGAAACATCAACATAAACGCGATTTCCGAAAAATAGGCAATACTGAAGTGTACTAGAAAAACACCCTTAAATAAGCAAACAGCATTATATATTGTTTTACGTTTCTTGTTCCTAAAAAGTTTTTGAAATTTAACATATTTTTAATGCGAAACGTAACGTAGCCAAAGAGACCTTGACGCCGGCGTGGCGAAAATTCCCGGCACGCCGCCGCCGCGGATTTTTATGGCGGCGCACACGTCTAGTTGGATCCAAAGGACGCTGGATTATTGCTTGGTGCGGCGAAAACTTAAACCCACATTTTACGACTGTCATTGGAACTTTCAACAAACAGGACAACCTAGAACTTTTTATTTAGGATAGGATGCGCTTTTCGAGCGAGTAGGAACCTTGAACTTGACCCTTCTAAATTCTCACGTAAAATTCCATGTGCTTAAAAAGATCAGCACTCAGCAGTATCAAACAATGCCTTCAGAAACACAGAAGCGTTCAGTTTAGTAACAACTAGAGGCGCTAATTCATACAAAATCTGACCGCGGGGAACGTTGCCTGGGGCCACAAAGCTACATATTAATCGTTCGATACATTTATAAATAAGTACCTCACGACCGACGCTCTACCTAGCTAGTACATTTAGTCGCCATGGTCGAAATCGGCCAGGATTAGATGAAACAAGTACATCAGCATTCTAAGAAATAGTACCTACTCATGTAAGAAAATGCCTAAAACTGATTGATAACAACTGTTGACCAAGTACGTTAGAATTAACGTCAACCTCTCACCTGGATTCCTGGCGACCAAATCGAGGACACTAGGCTCCTCACTAAGCTGCTAAGTGAGTATCGTTACTACGTATGACGCAACCACTAGGTTAGCGGCTAAGACCATCCGTGATGTAAGGTTTCCAATCAGGTAAACAGGCCACGTGCGGCGAGAACAGATTATAAGGACATTCTTGAGATTCGAAGGGAACGATCTATCTTCTTGTCTGCAACTCTATTTGCCGATTCGCGTTTAATCTGTTTTATTTATATCGCAACTAAAAGGAACCGCGGGTTTCATATTTTGAATTCGAAGTGCTCCTACCTACTTAATTCGAGTAGGAAGGTATTCCTATTTCCTAGGTAGGATACATCTTTTTGTGACTCCCTGTCGATTTGGCAAAAGCAATTCGCGCAAGTGGATCACTTGACGCGACAACTGGAAATTACGCATATTCATATTTGGCATATGATCGCAATATCCATTTATTAATATTTATCTATTAAATGTTAGATTTGTTTAGGAAAAGACAATATGAATGACAGGACGGGAAGGTGCTTAGCTGTTACTAATGTAATATTCTATGAAGGTTGCTAGATGCTACACAAAGCGAAGACGCATTTATATTTAGCATCAATAATATAACAATTTATTCATTGTAAGTTAATTACTAGTCTAATCTTTATCATACTCCTTGAGTTTATTTAAGATAATGAGATATTGGGCTGATCTCATGATGTAAATAAATTACTTCTATGGTAGATGGAATCACATGTTTACGTTACATTTAAAAATTAAACAACTATTAGACAACTAATGGTATTACGTATTTGCGTATTACGGTAATACGCATGTATTTTTTTAGTTACGGTAATACGCATGTATTTTTTTAGTTACGGTAAAACGCATGTATTAGGGTCCACAAAGGTATTTTAAGAAAAAGGCAATCTACCACATTCCCAAGCCCTTAGGCGGCTTTCCTACTGCTGCGGTTTCCGTCGTGCATGTCACGCTTGCACACCGTCGCTGCATGCGGTTGCAGCACTAGTGTGATAATCGCCCTTACTTTTTCAGCACTCTAAAGGTACGTAAAACAAAACTAATTTCATTCAATCATTACGATATGCAGTTGCATTTTACTTTATTGCAGTAGTAGATAAAAGCCAGTAAAGCAGACATGACAGGAAGCTCAGAATAGATAATGTTATACTCGGGATGTTTTTCAGACGCTTATTTCTACTGATGCAGTTATCCAACATGACGATTTGGGATCCTTAATTAAGACTTATTGGATTGACTAATCCTAATAAATTGGGACAGTAAATAATCTACTTACCGTCCACAAACCATTTAGTTTAAATTAAACAGTAGTACAGCCATCGTCGTTTATTGTCCCTTTATTCCTAAACAAGAAAAATTTGCCGTTTCAAATATTTGCCAAACCTAATTTTACATAAGAGGTCTCACACTATTAATGGCAATTTTCTAGGTTATCATAAACCAAATGCAGTGAGCGTTATCTTTTTTTTATCTCTACCGACATTCACCTTCGAGGAGCCAAATATAGGTTACTTATGTAGACCGTGTCCGTGTATACATCTACATGGTGAATCTGAGTTAACCCGACAGATTTTAACCATAAATTCCTGATCATAATTGGAGACTAAAATGTCGTATAAACTTTTCTGGAATTGGCCTAGTTTCAGAGTTACTACCAATTAAATAAAAAAAATCATTTTTTATTGTGACTCAGTGCAAAACGCTTTTTGATGGCGATTTTACCCTTTATGGGGTAGACACCAATAAGAATGTCTAGACTCTAGTCTAGCTTCTCATTGACTAGAGTTCTAGACTAGAGTCTAGACATTCTTATTGACAGATATCAAAGTGCCAAGGAATACTTTACGTAAACAATTATTAATTAATTTTACGAAAAAAAAAACCGGCTAAGTGCGAGTCGGACTCGCGCACCGAGGGTTCCGTACAAACCTGTCAAATTTTGAAGTTACTACCCCTATATACCAATATAGGGGTAGTATATTCAAAATTATTAAAACATATATATATGATGTAACAAAAAAATTACGGTTTTCGCAATTTTTCCTTTATTTGTACTATAAAACGTTGCTTCGTACCAAATTTCAAGATTCTGTGTTCACGGGAAGTACCCTGTAGGTTTTGATTCCCTTGCGAGTTTCGAAAATTTGCGGCATAAACGGCTGTATCTTTTGATTGCGTTAGCTTAGAAGATTGATTTTTTCACAGCTCCAAGGGACAGTAGACCTGAGTATTTGATATTAATTTCAGCTTGATACCTCCACGCGTGCCTGAGAAAAAGGGTCTTGACAGACAGATACAGAGAGCACAGACGGACAGACGGACAACAAAGTGATCCTATAAGGGTTCCGTTTTTTTCCTTTCGAGGTACGAAACCCTAAAATTGTACTAATTTATTTTAATCGACAGTTTTACCAATAATATTTATGTTTTTATGTTCAAATTAGTGATGGGCCGGGAGGAACGTGCCTCGTTTCCGGGAGCGTGCCCCGCGGGCGCGTTCCCGAGAATTCCCTACTTTCCCGGGCACGTTCCCCAAACAGGGGAAAGTTGCATACAAGGTAAAAATGTTCCATAAGTGAAAATTAAAAATGTTATAGATAAAAAGCATACAGAGTACATTGTACAATGTACACCCTTGTGTACCCTGAGTTGCAACTTAGAAAAAACTAAAAATTCATCAATGTCATTAATAGTCATTATTGAATTTGAAAATAAATAATCTAAAAACAATAAATTCAATTAATAATAGACAGTATAAATATTTAAATAAATATCTATGGGGAAAAATAAGAATATTTTATAAATATTTTTTATATTATTTTTTATACCCTGGTGTAATGATTGGTTGTACGATTTTTACTTCATTTCATTTGATTTTTTTAGCGTTGACAAATCTTTAATTTTATAAAAATATGTGGTTATGTGATTATTGTTTTTTTTTTGTAATATTTATTTAAGTAATGGTAAAAAAACTGATTTTTTAAATGTTACCTTTTTAAAGTACTAAATTACCTAAGTCTGATTGCTGTAGGATTTTGACTACATTTCATTAGATTTTTTTTATTTTGAGTTGTCTAAAAGATTAATTTTACTAAAATATGTGATAATTAAAAAAATACAAAACGATTCGCTGAAGTTTTTGTAGGTTTTTATCATATTTATTTAAGTGAAGATAATATGTGATTTTTTCAATGTTGCCTTTTCAAACTACTAAATTACATAAGTCTGATGTTTATTGTACGGTTTTTACAAAAGTTTACCAGATTAGGTTATACATTGACATTTTATGGTGAGACTTGTTTGTTATAATGTTTTTTCGTATCTAATATAAATAATACAAACTTACATTTGAAGTTTAAAAACATATGTCTCCTAACAAATCGTATGGACGTCTTAAATTACCAACCGCAAATAGCGTATTCAAAATATGTATAGATGTATATAGTTTATAGTTTGTAACTAGTTATTTATTGCATTTATAATAAAAAAAATACGTGAGTGTCGTGGAACACTCGGTTGGAATGAAGTTGTTATTTAATTTTTGACATCTTTGTAATTTTTGAATTTATTTCAGTCATTTTGACGTTTTAGACGTTTGACATTTTAGACATTTTAGACATTTTTGTCTTTTTTGACTTTTTTTACCTTTTTGACTTTTTAAATTTTTGACTTGTACGACTTATTTTTACTTTTTGGCTTTTTTTACTTTTTTGACTTTTCACTTTGTCACTTCTCACTATTCATTTCACTTCACTTCACTTTTTTGGCTTTTTTTACTTTTTTGACTTTTCACTTTGTCACTTCTCACTATTCATTTCACTTCACTTCACTTTATTCTATTTTATTTTATTTCATTTAACATGCTTTTCAATCGTATGGCTTTGTGTCGCGTTTTCGTGACGGTCACGTGACTTTTTTTCACCTAACCCCCCATCCGCGAACCGTCCGATAAGGAACTTCGTTCCAAAATCTGTGATAATGCATTAATATAAGTTTCTTTATGATGAAGAAACTTATATTGCTTATATATATTTATGCTTCGCTTCCCCGGTACAATGGGGAATTGCCGGAAACATTGGGGCACGTGCCCGGGAAAGTTGGGGAACGTTCCCCATCTTTCCCGGGAACACGGGGGAATTTGCTTTTGGAAAAGAAATACATTATATATTGTCATGATAAATATTGTTATTATTCCTTTTATAGTGGATACCATTAAAAAAAATAATGTAGCTATACACATATACTTTCCCCAGTATTACCCACGGTGGGGCACGTTCCCGGGCACGTTTCCGGGAAAGTTGGGGAATGGGGAACGTGCCCGGGAACGGCCCATCACTAGTTCAAATGCATTTAAAAAAATGAAAAAAAAAATATTTTTTTGCGAAATTGACCTAAATTCATATAACATTCATTATTCCTTATGACCTCAGGAATTTATGGTTAAAATCTGTCGGGTTACTCAGATTCACCGTGTATAACATGCAACGGAACAGCCAAAAAGGTTAGGATGAGGAATAATAGTAACATCGAGTCTCCCAAGCTAGTGAAAAATCCAATCAAATGGTTGTACAAATTTGCATGGAAATGAGATTAAGAAGTTACGAATATATATATGCGCACGCGCCGACACAAGCTCATTACCCCGATGAATCGCTAGCAATACTTAGGTACACACTATAAGTTTCCCAAACGACTTCGTTATTGTTGATATATCTATATAGGCATACAAGATTGCTCCTTCCACCTAGCCCTGACGTCAACTTGCGCCGGAGTCTAAAACGATCTTTACGAGTTCAAATGGGCAATAAATAGCAACAATTGGCCACGGATAAAACTCCACTGTATAGTTTATTTACGACTTGTTTGGCGAGGGCTGGAAACCTGTAAAAGTTAGTAATTACGTCGCTGAAATACTTTACAGCGTTGTCAAAATTGACGTCTGCGTAAAATTAATTTGCGTGCTCATATTTGACCTTAAAGAAGCTCTACATGTTATGGTTGAAGTGCCAAACTGTATTAGTCTGATACACACGATACATTGCACACAAGCGATTCTGCCGTTTGCACTGTGGTACTTACGTGTTAAGCACAATGTCACTATTGTATCTAATCTAATCATTAACTACTTTTTCTACGAGAGCTCAAAATAGGGCATCTGACTACATTTTGGCTCTACAATTGTTGTCGATTCTACATATAAATTGTAGAACCAAAATGTAGTCTGATGCATTTTGGACAGTAGAAAAAATATTGTATACAATAGTGACATAATTAAGCTTTTCAATCTCGTACCTTTCTAAAGTCACTCAGCCAGCTTCGTGGCCTAAACAGGGTAGTTGTCTGAAAAGCTCAATATGTAACAATTATATAAAATACTATTCACGAGACGCAAATGAGGTTAAATACAATAAAAACACACAGATTATAATTGGTTCGATTGGTTGACATATTGACAGAGATAGCCTTTTAAACGATTGCATTAAAGCATTTAAAGCGCCATCTGCGCATATTTATTTTATCCTCATTATCATTAAGTATTTAGCACCCTTCTAAAAGCAAAGTCCCTGTGTCTAAAACCAAAGTCCTTGTTCGTGCATATATATCGATTAATAGATTTTCGGTTTTAATTACATATGCAAGTTTACCGGCGTGCAATAACCAGTGAATATTCAATTCCCCAGTCACTTGACCTTCGTTGTGTTTAGCCGCCGAAACAATCGCAATGCTAATTAACTAAGCTAAAAATATTATTCTTAGTTCAAAACGAACTCTAAATGCTGATACAAAATTTAAATGTCGAGGAAGCCCTGCAGGTTTTTTTTCATGTCAACAATGCTATTTAATTTCATTTTCATCTTGTAAAACGTTCTAGCGAAAAAGATGAAAAAACCCGACTTATTTAGTCAAACAATTTAGCTCAAATTTTGTTAAAAGCAGATTCCTTTCTTCTAGTCGCATCAATTTTGTTATAAGCGGAATCCTTTCTTCTAGTCGCAATAGTCTGCTGATTGATTTGACTTACTAACATACTATATACCTACTTTTTTTTTCAAATTAGAATTACATGGGGATTTAAGAACCCATAGGGAATTAATAATTTGTATGGGAGAGAAGTCAGTCTTAATTTTGCCTCTTCTAAAAGAGAAACGAAGATATATTATAAAGTTTACGTTTATTTGGAAATTATATTTACATCACACCTGGCCATAATGTGAGCTTTACCGTGGTTTTACCGCACGCTTCGCGTACGCTAAAACTCGCATTATGGCTAGGTGGAGACGTAAAATTGTGTACTCACCACGGGCAGTAAAAAAGAAAGCCCTCTATCGCATACTTACAACCCTCGCCTGCGGCTCGGGTCACAAATACCTGCGATTTCGGGCTTTCTTTCTTTTACAGTCCTTGGTAAGTAATGTACTATTATAATTTCCTAAAACCAAAGCTGACATTGTACCTACTCGTGCCTACGTGACGCAACGTGTCACCCATTTGATTTCATTACACTAACGAACCTTATAATGTGTGACTGAAATATATTTTATTACGAGGCGCGGCCTTGTCCGCGAATGGCTCTATTGTGGTTTATGTGCTATCACATAATTTGATTACAACTAATGTGGA
Source organism: Pammene aurita (assembly GCA_947086415.1). NCBI lineage: Eukaryota > Metazoa > Arthropoda > Insecta > Lepidoptera > Tortricidae > Pammene > Pammene aurita. The sequence continues at coordinate 23,388,487 of OX352297.1, forward strand.
ATATAATAGGGATGGTGACCCAGGGTGAATTTAATATAGTCCAGGTGGATAAATACAGAAAACGTGCAAATTATAAAATCGAAAAAAAAAAAAACATTAAAAGGATTCTCGTCCTGAGAAGTTAAAATTTTGTTTATCCTCTAAAGTGTCTTTCTTACATTATTTTTTGTGACAATGACATCATGCTAGTACAAAGAACAATCGCAATATGCTTACTAGTTAGGATTTAAATATTACTGTACTTATTTTCTTCCATGATATTCAGTGAGGTTGTACCTTTCAGTTCGAATTCAGGATGTTGAGGATTCAGATAATACGGATATGTTGGTTTTGCATCTTTGCATAGACATTTGATCCTTACAAAAATTAAGATCAGTTGACACTTACACAGACCAACGAACAATATTTGGTCTGTCTGTGGACAATGCGAGTTTTACGACCAAAATAGTCATGCATGATGCGAATTGTCGCGCTTAAAATAGTTAGTACTCCGTAAAATATTACAATGACAAGCTCCATATTTTATAACACAATATTAGTCTGGCTGACACCTGCTTTCATCAATTATCAGTTTATTATAAGGATATATCAATAAATAAATAAAATAATAGAGTTGTGCAATAGATTTTAGATAATAGTTGTCGTTTGCCTGCCCCACCACGCAAAACAACCGTATAATACACTGAAAAACTCATGCAATTGCTTACGGGGATGCAACTTGTTTTTTTTTGTATGCAAAACCCGGGTTTTTTACACTTAAAAAAAACCTGGGTTGCATTCCCTAATTGTTCACCGTATAGTAATAAATAGGTATTATCAAACTGGTTTTGCAATGTCACATTTGTATGTGCTGAAGAAGATTTACTAACTTGTTATAACATTTTCTTGAATACCTAGGTCAGTTTTATTTAGAAATCAGAACATAAATAATCTCCGCGTTTTATCTAAGACAGGTACGAGTATGAAAGAAAATTCATCCTACTGTCTTGTCTATTATTTTATAGTGTAAATATTTTGAGCACGCTTCAAAATTTGTAAACATAACGCGTTGCTCGTCTATTATGAATTGTATATAGATTATACAAACCCAGTCTCTACCTTTACCTACTATCCTGACAGCTTGAACATACAATAGCTACATACATATATTACATATATTGCTACAACATCACTCTCCACTTCTGGTTTTCTCGGTATATTTGCGAACAACTCTACATATCGTCAAGTGGGGCTCTTTACAGCTATTTAAAACTTTGGGAAAGGAGTCAAATACTTAAAATACGGTCTCGGAATCTTGAGTCGCGAAAACCCAAAGACTCATCAGCAATGACCCAGAATAGTGACATGTACAGTCACGAACCCGGATTGTTGAGCCACTTACCTTCGTTCGTAATTTAGCCATGTTATGATGAACGATGTTACCGACTAGCTGTCAACTGTCAGTTACATTTATTATACGGCTAAATTACGAACAATATTAAGTAGCTCAACAATCCGGGTTCGGGACTGTAAACGTGAAAAAAATTCTAAACTGCAGCCGGGTTAAATTTTGCTTTCATTTTCCTGGCGAGTTTTTATAGATAAGGTGTTTATGCAGTAAAATCTGTTAAATATAATTGGAAGTTACTGTTTCTTAACATACAGGTACGGTCAACCAATTTGATTCCTAGGCCACTGTAGAGCCTTGTCGTAATGACAGTTGCCCGTGGATACGTATTAACGTAACCTATTCGCTACCAAACTAGCTATTGTGATAAGGTTCTAGAGTGGCCTAGGAATCAAATTGGTTGACTGTACATAGTTACTTTGACAGAAAGAGGTCGCGCGGTACCGAGACCAATATAAATCTATGTCCTGATGAGGGTTATCAGGACACCTTTAAGGCTCGGCCAAACTGCTAGCGTGGCGCCGGCGACCGCTGCACATGTTAACAGTTTAGCGACGTCAAACAGACTGCGTCCCGCCGGCGCCGCGCCCCGCTTCTGTCGCGCCCCGCGCCGCGCGGCCCCCCGCGTCCACACGGCGCGAGCGCAGCGCTGCGCGGCGGGACGCGGCGGCACGCTGCGTCACATCAGTCGGACGTTAGGCAGCGCGGTGCGTCGTGCGAGCGTAGCAATAGACTGTGATTGTGATTATGGATATAGAAAAATTAAATCTTGGCTTCGGAAGGAATGAGCGCGTAATGGCGCGTATGCTGTATCGGGCGCGAGTCGTGCCCGCATCGCGCGCGCCCGCGCCGCGTTCGCGCGCGCGATGAGGGCGTGTTGAGAGCGCGAGGCCGGCGCAGCGGTACGTCACGCTAGCAGTTTGGCCAAGCCTTTATCTTATAACTTGAATGGGAATAAATAGTTTGTACGGTTTGTATGAGCAGCTACGACAATGAGCAGTCAGCAGCAGAAGTAGCCAAGCGGACCAGGTGTTCAAATTGATCTTAACACGCACTTATTTTATTGACGATATAGTCGTGAGTCGTGCCAAGCTCACTTCGAACACCTCGCCTTAGTTGCTACTGAATGAGCTTACTAGGTACAATGTTCAGCTACTTTAGTTCTTGATTGAGCACAACAATAATAAAAGAAAGTGCAACTAAGTATGCGAATGAAAACCCATCTGCAACACGCCATTTCCAGTATTTGCACCATTTATTTGTTCTACAAATGAAACGATGCACTCTGGATGATTAGTTGCATTCGGAATGGATATTTATAGGGTAATGTGTAAGGCGTTATTCAAAAACGTATGTTAAATCTGGTATAAGTACTGGAAATAATAGTTTTCTCAAACATACAATGAAATTTTGTAAATGTCGTTGCGTTTCTTATATTAGACTGTGAAGTAGGTAAGTTTGGGGCGCAAGGGCCTGTAATGAGATTTCATACAACTTTTCTGGCGTAGGTCTGCAAAGTAAGGTTTTACAAAACAACTGATTTTGATTTCTTTATTTTTTCTTGTGATTCAGGTTATCAATGTTATCATATCGGAGTGAGAATAATTTGCTTGCTTTTACGAGTAGGTACGACAAGGTCGTATTAGCTGTATGTGTATAATGTATATTCTGTTAGTATCTATAAATATAGCAGTTACTATTTTGGAAAGCACGATTAGGTACTTGATGTCGATCTAATAACGACATAAGTATATTACTTTATCATTGAAGCTAACTCAAAATGCGGGTTGTAACGGCACAATAGTTGCAAGCATTCGTCGAAACTGGAATTATACATGAGTTCGACAAACAAAACACTACTTGAGTCACGAGAAAGTATGACTCAACTCTCTTAACTCGGTTATTTTCAACTCAAATGTAATAAAAAGAAATACCAGAGACCTAGTCTTCATGTCGGGGGACTATGAAAATCTAAATTCGATTATTATTTATTTGCCTAGATAGGCAAATGTATATACTATATTAATTACGAGCGATCGAAGTACTTCGTGGTTCTAAGCATGATAGAGCCTGCGTAAAGATTAGTGCCGTAGAATTCATTGGTTCCCATACACACCTATGACATAGTGACATGACATTCTTTTGTTTTACGATGCCCTTGATAACATAGTTGTACGATGAAAACAATCAACGACCACCTAGAGTTGTAGTTCTAGGAATTCGGTAAGTTAATGTTGCGTCAAGTAGTTACTTGAAATTAACGAAGTGTACTCCGGTAGGTACAAAATACCGTGATGCTGTGACCTATATGTTAGCGGAATATTGTCCTGTTTCCTTGTTTAATAAAAACAGTTAGTTGATGAACTCAACTACAGTTCATATAAAATAAAAGTATTATGTAGTCGACAGCAAAAAAATATTTCTAGTTTTTTTTAATTTCTTCTAAAAGTAAGGATAGTAGTATAAATAAGTGACTGTATGACACTAAAATGTAATTACTAATACGTTATATCAAAAATGACTTTTTTTCCTGTCTGTACCTTTAAATGAAAAAAAAAACAATTCGGCGTTTGTCTATTCGTCTTGCATTTTAAATAACATAGACCAGCGGTTCTCAATCTTTGTTGGTGACGGGGAACACTTTTGGAAAGCGAAATACTTGATGGAACCCTCAGCGCAACCGCGTCAAAACGGTCGACCAGAGATGTGTTTTGATTTTCTTTTCTAAATTCTTGCGGAACCCCTACAGGTATCGCGGAACCCTGGTTCCGCGGAACACACTTAGATTATGGCTGACATAGACTAATAAATGTTAAGAAGTACATATGCACCTGTATTACTATCCCGTTGCTCTTATCCCGTTTGTTTGGGGTCGATCTATCTTCTTAGGGTTCCGTAGCCACAATGGCAAAAACTGAACCCTTCGTCATGTCCGTCTGTCCGCCCGTCCGTCCGTATGTCACAGCCCTTTTACTTATCTTAGTAAAATTGTAACACAAGGTGTATTTTGTATGCCGCGACTTAATTTTATAGTAAAAATACCGAAAAAAAAAGTTACAATTGTAAGTAGGTACCTACTCAGACCGAAACGTGATCTTTGTTGCTATGACAATCGGTCACACCTTTCATTCGTAATTTCCATTAGAAAGAGCCGTTTTGGTTTATTAGCTAGCTGTTATCTAATAAAGACTTACCTAATAATATAGTTAGGTAGGTTTTCGTACAATCCAGACAACATTTACCTTAAAAACTCTTGCTAAAATGACAAAAAATATAAAACCTATTACTGACATGTTAGTGAATAACTGAAGGAGAAAAATATATATTTTAGTGAAAACAATAATTAGTAGGTACTTACCTACTTACCGTAACTGTATGAAAAATGTAATGTAATGTCTGAAAACTCTCACCTACCAGATTTAACGTCTAATGGATGTCCTACATATATCTGTCACGAGAAAAAATAAGGATATCAAAATCATTTGTTTTGTAAAACCTTACTTTGCAGACCTAGGCCTGAAAAGTTGTATGAAATCTTATTACAGTCCCCTCGAATTGCTGCGCTGTGCCCCAAACGAGATACGTACTTCCGAGACTAATATAAGAAACACAACGACATAGACAATATTTCATTGCATGTTTGAGAAAATGATTATTTCCGAGATATGTAGAGTAGGAAGGTACGTCTGTTCATTCAGCAATTCATGTAATCGTAAACCACCTAATTAGTTAACTTGTTCAGAAAATTGCTGCTAAGGCCACGTTTTGCTGACTGACAGCGTTTTACAAAAAAACATTTTTGGATTTTTTTTTATTAGCCTGTATTAGTGTCCCACTGCTGGGCAAAGGCCTCCCCTCTTCTCCTCCATTCAGTCCTGTTTATAATGCTTCCCCGCCATTCCGTAAAGAATGCGTCTTGGGGCCGATTTTTGACAATCTAACGCGCGAATTCAAAGAATTTAACCTCGAATATAATCACATACAAAAGTTTGTCGCCATTATTTACCCAGGAAATTAATACTATAAATAATCATGATTCTAAATTACTATCGCTGTTATTTTTAAAACATAATTTCTTCGTTTTATTCAGAGTTTTAAATGTCATATTCGAGCGCTCGAATCTCAAAAATCGCCTCCCAGGTCGTGCCGCCATTTCCTTTTCGGTCCGTAGATAGGTACCTACGTAAAGTTAAAACCGTGGATACATTTATACGTTTTATCAAATTATGTTGTATTTATTTAAATATAGTAGGATAGGTATATTAGTTTACGTCCTGTTATAGATTTTGCCAGCTGTGTGTGCAAAAATAATATCTTGAAGTACATTTAATTCTACAGCGCATACGCAATAATAAATCATACCTCCGAGCTTTTGTACTTTGTATATCTTTTATAAAGAGGGGTACTTATGTGTCAGTTTGCGTTTACTATACTTTTCAACCGACTTCAAGATTTCGAAGGAGGAGGTTATCAATTCGTCGGAATCTTTGTTTTTGCTATTTTTTTTTTTTTTTTTTTTTTTTTATGTATGTTCACCGATTATTCGAAGACGGCTGGACCGATTTGGAAAATTCTTTTTTTGTTTGAAAGCGTATACTTCACAGTTGGTCCCATTGTAACCATGTTAGGATCTGATGATGGGATCCTGGAGAAATCGAGGGAACTCTTCAACTATTATAGGCACACCTATGGTGATTTGAGTATTTTTTACAGCAGATCGAGCATTTGGTGTTGAAAAGGTGGATGCTTAGTGAAGTCGGTTCTTTTTTGTTTAAAATTATATATTAAATTTTTTCCCGTATATTTGTACTAACTTAGTCAGGTGGACGGCAAAATGAACCCGGAAGGTAAACAGGCATAACTACTCTATTTAAATAGGTATTCGTTATGAATCACACGCTTAGCATTTCTTATCGCCCGTCGCCCGCTATGTTGATCCAGTGACGTGTCCTATTGGCAAAGCAAAACTCCTTTTAGTTCCGGTTGCGATCTCTATGCTTCGTAAAGCGTAGGTATGCATAATCACTTTTTACTATACTCTTACAATTTCATTTTAATTTCAACTTTAAGCTTGAGCTGCAGAGTTCACTTTAACTTAATACTATAGTACTTACTTTAGTAATTGAATACAATTATTGATCGAGTCAAAATCCACCAATCATGTTTAATTTTTTTTTTTGTGGATTATGACAGTTGCTATCAAAAAGACCTCACGTCACGGTGCTGCCATCTAGTGCAAAACTCTGTCGCGGATAGGGTTGCCAGGTGTCCGGCTTTAGTCGGACATGTTTGGCTTTTTACGGGTGTGTCCGGCCAAATAATTCCTCGTCCGGCCTGTCCGGCTTTTGTTAGGCTTTTGTCTGACTTACGCTACGCGCCAGTCAAGCCAGTGGCACGATTCGAAAGACCAGCGTAGCGTATGCAACACCGCAAATGACGCGCCGCACGTAGTAAGTGCATAATAAAAAAAAGAAATGATTGTGTTTTTTTTATAGAATATTGTCCGGCTTCTTGGACAGCCGTCCGGCTTTTCAAAAAACTATATTTAGCTATTAAAAAGGCATGTCCGGCTTTTGGGATCAAATGTCCGGCTAAATTAAGCGCGGAGTCCGGCTTTTTCATTTTTGGGCCTGGTAACCCTAGTCGCGGAGACCCTCATTACTAATTACTTAACTAATTAATTAAGGATGTAAGTTGTGTGCGTGCAAATCGGCATCGGTTATGATGGAATCTCAATTTTGTTACAGTGGCGCTTTCATAGATCCATTGTCAAATCCAACTGGTTGTGGGTGTAAAAAAAACTCATTATCGCATTGCAAATAAAATAATAGTATTTTATGCAACAGTTGTATAAGAGGGGTCAAAAAAAGTGAGTGGCGTGGGTAACTATTTGAGCCGAAGGCGAAAATTGTCAAGAAAAACGCCACGAACATTTTTTGATCTACTTATACGACTTACTTTTACATAAAATGCGAAATTGAAAACTTTATGGATATCGCAGTTATTTTATCAACATAATCAACAATCATTTAATAAACACATTTTCAAGAATACTAACATTACTAACACAAATACACACTTTCGTTATTTGATCAATTATTAAAGAGCTTCAGAGATTAGTAAAAATACCTAAGATTACTTTCAAAGTTTGCAGTTGGCCCCTACAAACGAACGGGAAACGTAAATACCACAAAGAAGGACTGTGGTTCTTTTCATTTTTCTTTTCAAATACACACTTTCGTTATTTGATCAATTATTAAAGAGCTTCAGAGATTAGTAAAAATACCTAAGATTACTTTCAAAGTTTGCAGTTGGCCCCTACAAACGAACGGGAAACGTAAATACCACAAAGAAGGACTGTGGTTCTTTTCATTTTTCTTTTTTAATGTTTTTTTTTTTTTAAACCACTGCGTTAATTTAGGTTTATTAGCTTGGCAGTAATTTATTTTGTCCTATGTAGTCGTGTTTGCACGCGATTACGCGATACTATTTTGGCACTTTTATAGAACAAGTGTTATTTTGGGGAATAGACTAGATAGACTTTTCTTTGAGTATAATTATCTATGTTCTTATAAAGGTGTTGACGAATCTATAAATGACAGATAAAAGTACAGGAGTAGAAAAAATGTATTACAACATTCATGTAACTTAAATGGCTGCATGTCTAAACAGTTACGTCTGTTATAGCTTAACCTTTAATGGATATAATAAATTCAAATAAAACTGATCTTTATAGTCATCATTTTAAAGCAGAATTTAATTATTTTTTTCCGAAAAAGAATTGTCGTACAATTTCATTTTAATTTCAACTTTAAGCTTGAGCTGCAGAGTTCACTTTAACTTAATACTATAGTACTTACTTTAGTAATTGAATACAATTATATTAACCTCTAATTCTTGGACCCGGGGTATGTCCTTAAACTACGTCCGGACTTGGGTATGTCCTTAAACTATGCCAAAAAGAGAGGTATGGGCACTGCGAATGGCATCTCGCTTAGTGTGGTAGGGCACGTTCAGTGAATGTCATCTCGCTCAAATCTGGAGCAGAGCCCGACTGGGGAAGTACCTCCACCTTACAGAAAACTACAGCCAAATAGCACTAGACCCTACTCATAGTGTTGTGTTCCTGCTGGTGAGTAAGGTTGCCAAAGAGCTCAAAGAGGACCCAGTGTGTTGACGATGAGGGACCCTCTTGTTCCTTTAGCCGTCAACACAGTGAATCCTCCTTTTTGTAAAGGGTCGGCAACGCGCATGTGACTCCTGTGGAGTTACAGGCGTCCATAGGTTACGGTAGCTGCTTACCATCAGGCAGGCCGTATGCTTGTTTGCCACCGTCGTAGTATAAAAAAAAAAAAAAAAAAAATTAAGTTAAAGTGAACTCTGTAGCTCAAGCTTAAAGTTGAAATTAAAATGAAATTGTACGACAATTCTTTTTCGGAAAAAAAAATTAAATTCTGCTTTAAAATGATGACTATAAAGATCAGTTTTATTTGAATTTATTATATCCATTAAAGGTTAAGCTATAACAGACGTAACTGTTTAGACATGCAGCCATTTAAGTTACATGAATGTTGTAATACATTTTTTCTACTCCTGTACTTTTATCTGTCATTTATAGATTCGTCAACACCTTTATAAGAACATAGATAATTATACTCAAAGAAAAGTCTATCTAGTCTATTCCCCAAAATAACACTTGTTCTATAAAAGTGCCAAAATAGTATCGCGTAATCGCGTGCAAACACGACTACATAGGACAAAATAAATTACTGCCAAGCTAATAAACCTAAATTAACGCAGTGGTTTAAAAAAAAAAAAACATTAAAAAAGAAAAATGAAAAGAACCACAGTCCTTCTTTGTGGTATTTACGTTTCCCGTTCGTTTGTAGGGGCCAACTGCAAACTTTGAAAGTAATCTTAGGTATTTTTACTAATCTCTGAAGCTCTTTAATAATTGATCAAATAACGAAAGTGTGTATTTGAAAAGAAAAATGAAAAGAACCACAGTCCTTCTTTGTGGTATTTACGTTTCCCGTTCGTTTGTAGGGGCCAACTGCAAACTTTGAAAGTAATCTTAGGTATTTTTACTAATCTCTGAAGCTCTTTAATAATTGATCAAATAACGAAAGTGTGTATTTGTGTTAGTAATGTTAGTATTCTTGAAAATGTGTTTATTAAATGATTGTTGATTATGTTGACAAAATAACTGCGATATCCATAAAGTTTTCAATTTCGCATTTTATGTAAAAGTAAGTCGTATAAGTAGATCAAAAAATGTTCGTGGCGTTTTTCTTGACAATTTTCGCCTTCGGCTCAAATTGTTACCCACGCCACTCACTTTTTTTGACCCCTCTTATACAACTGTTGCATAAAATACTATTATTTTATTTGCAATGCGATAATGAGTTTTTTTTACACCCACAACCAGTTGGATTTGACAATGGATCTATGAAAGCGCCACTGTAACAAAATTGAGATTCCATCATAACCGATGCCGATTTGCACGCACACAACTTACATCCTTAATTAATTAGTTAAGTAATTAGTAATGAGGGTCTCCGCGACTAGGGTTACCAGGCCCAAAAATGAAAAAGCCGGACTCCGCGCTTAATTTAGCCGGACATTTGATCCCAAAAGCCGGACATGCCTTTTTAATAGCTAAATATAGTTTTTTGAAAAGCCGGACGGCTGTCCAAGAAGCCGGACAATATTCTATAAAAAAAAACACAATCATTTCTTTTTTTTATTATGCACTTACTACGTGCGGCGCGTCATTTGCGGTGTTGCATACGCTACGCTGGTCTTTCGAATCGTGCCACTGGCTTGACTGGCGCGTAGCGTAAGTCAGACAAAAGCCTAACAAAAGCCGGACAGGCCGGACGAGGAATTATTTGGCCGGACACACCCGTAAAAAGCCAAACATGTCCGACTAAAGCCGGACACCTGGCAACCCTATCCGCGACAGAGTTTTGCACTAGATGGCAGCACCGTGACGTGAGGTCTTTTTGATAGCAACTGTCATAATCCACAAAAAAAAAAAATTAAACATGATTGGTGGATTTTGACTCGATCGCGGAAACCGTCATTGTGTGCGTGTCGCGCGTAATCACGAGAAAAATCAGCTTATGATGGAAATCACATAGTTTTGTATCAGCAGAGCGGTATCCGTGATATTTTCACTCTACATCCATGGATTTGACTTATTATTTTTTCTCCTTCCTTTTCCGGGGGTGCTTGGGTTGCAATCAATATTAATTAGTATGCGACGTATAGTTATAGCAGCGTGTTAACAAACACATTAATCGATTAATTAATCCCAACATTCATTCAATTATCGTGGGATTGGAAATAAAGGAAACAATGGTCATTCCTTGACCATTGAGACGTGACGTAAATAATTGTTTATTTATATCAATATGATTTACGTACGTAGGTACAATACGGGTGCATATATACTTGCATGGAAATAAGAGAAAAAAAATGTGACATGTAATCTGTGGGTCAGATTTTGCATATTTTCATCCCTAACTAAAAAACCGGCCAAGAGCATGTCGGGCCACGCTCAGTGTAGGGTTCCGTAGTTTTCCGTCCGTCACAGTAAGTGTCCCCACTTAAGAGTAAAAAAAAAATGGGTTTTTCAAAACTTTATTTGAAAGCACGTCATTTCATTGTGATTTTGTAGAAATTACAGATAAGTACAATAAACACCTGCTTATACGGTTAAATTACAAACTTAGTTCAGAAATTATTTTGTAATTTTTTTTCAAAAACTATTCAACCTATCAAGTTCAAAATAATTTTCCTAGAAAGTTTTTATTTAAGTTTTCTACTTTTGAGATTTTTTTCATATTTTTAAAACTTATTCAAAAGTTAGAGGGGAACACATTTTTTTGACTTCTGGTGCGATTATTTCCGAAAATATTTACATAAAATGATTTTACAAACCCCTATTCATTTTTAAATACCTATCCAACAATGTATCACACGTTAGGGTTGAAATGAAAAAAAAAACACTCCCCACTTTACGTATAGGGGAGATACCCTAATAAAACATTTTTTTCTACTTTTTATTTTACCACTTTGTCGGTGTGATTGATATAAGTACATATTAGTACCAAATTTCAGCTTTCTAGTGCTAACGGTCACTTCTTCAATTTAATGAAGGGAAGAAAGCAAAAATAGCTATTTCCTCGCCATCGGTATTTGAACTTGGTAAATAAATAGTTGGTAATTTATTCCTATACACTGTAAATAAAAATAACTCATTATCTAGATGGGCTGGGTTAACGTGTCATAACCAATCGAACGTGCCGATTCAAAAATCTAATTGCTCGACGTAAATAACCATGTTTGAAAATACGTACGTTTTGTGTATGAATGTAAAATTACCATTCACATGCTAACTATGTCGTAAGGAAGCTTTGGCTTACAAACAATCATTCGCAGTTATCGGTCAATTGCCGATGCTTCCTTCGTGAACACACGATAAATAATCAAAGAAAACCCGCGAATATATTTGCACAACTAAAAAAACCTTGTAATATCACTATAACACTGGCCAAAAAAACAAAACACAACAGTCACAGTCACAGAGTTCCCGAAAAAAACAAACGTTCCGATTTCAAAGTTGACAGCGACGTTTCGTTCGCAAGGCGCGCGGCGCGGCTGCGTTCCGAATGACAAATGCGCGTCAACGGGTTGCCGGCGTTTTGTTTACCTTGCGGTTTCGCGCCAAGTTCAAGGGATTAAGGCTGAGCCGTGCGGAACAACTAGTGATGTACGCACGGAAGTCAGACATTACATTTAACTTGAATGCAGTGTGGCATACTCGGCCCGGTACAAATTTTGAAATTTCTTTATTTATCTGCATCTCTTTCTTTCGAATGGTCAAGTGCGATACAGCAGGATGGCGGGAGATAACGAAATTTCGATTCTCTACGTTCGCGGTAGCGCAGGGGGGTAACATTACGCTCCCATACACACTGATGAAAGTGATGCACGCATAGACAATCCGTACCCGTGCAAAAGAAAAGCAATGACATATTTTCTGTCGTATATATGGTTTTTGTTGTTTGCCATAGGGTAATTATTGGGTTACGTAATATTGAAAGTTAAGATTTTAAGTCCGAGTAAAATTATTAAATTTCACGAAACCTGAATAATTATATTAATAAATGGCTGTTATATTAAGCAGATTAGGTAGTAAATTAGACATATATTTAGTTTTTAATTACTTTGACGGTCGGTATGGGCAGATTGAGTCCGGTTGCCTAGATTGACCTGTCATTTTAGTATCTGGAGAAAAAAATAATAATATAAAAACTACATTTATGGTAAAATGATGGGGAATTTTCTTTACATTCGTGGCGATTATCACACTGGTGCGGCAACCGCATGCGGCCACACCGTGTGCAAGCGTGAGAGCGCTGTAGATATGCATAGCGCTATCTCGTTCGCAGATCGTCGAACAACCGTGAAAACCGCCTTATCTAAGCTGTCAAAATATGTCTGGCCCTGTCGGGTATACGCTGACCCTCTGTCTAGAGTATATTCCGTCTAAACAGTCAGTAGCAATACAGTCTTGTCAATAACAGTAGGTATTATTTCTTTAAATATTTATAAACGCGTTCAGGCTTTTGGTCATGGCTTATTGACTCATAATCTAATAGGTACTCGTATAGGTACGAGTAGACACATCGACAAAGAATATATAAATATCTGCCCTGTGGCGTCTAGGATAAATGCATTTCCTAATTAGTCTTACGATAACGATACATTAATATTTATTAGCTATTTACGTCTAATTGATATTTGTTGCTCTACTATTAGAGAAACCGTACAAAGAGACTGATAAGAAAATAACACGCATTATTTTGTAATTATGATTATGACAATAAATAATTTATCATGTTTGTTGAAACTGTTAGTATCTAGCTTACACCTAATGTTGACTTATCATTTGGGTAGGTCAATACATGATCGGTACGAGTAGTGGCAAGTTCTTTAGGATGCTCTCGTCCCATCACTAGCCGCGACCAATCACTAGCGACCCGCGGCCCATATACAAATCAAAACATCTAACCCTTTGCGCGCGTTTCTTTAAACTTACTTCACTGAGTGTAGAGCGTAAAAGCCCTGAAACACTTGCCCTAGTTAGCTTCCTAAATGATTTAGTTTCTAAATTTAGTAAAGTGTAATCGCATTTAGCAAGTAAATGTACTATTGTAAAAAGTTAGGATCCTAATTAGGATGCTAGTTAGGACAAACAGGGCTTTTAAGTGGTATTTTTAATCTGACAGCTTTCGAGTGGTCGAAAGTCAAAAATCTGCCCCTGCGGTCTCATCCCACTAATATTTACGCCTAACCTAACCTAACCAACCAACGTTTTCAATTCAATTTCAATATGTCATTAGCTAAAGCGATAGAACTAAATCGATAGCACTAGGACCTCAGTAATAAGTGGCTACGTAAAATGCTTGTCTAAAAAGTATTCTTCGCCACAGTGCCTAATGGGTGATGTCATTTGTTTTGATAATGCTACTGATAACAAAGCAATGTTACCTAAACAGTAGGATGTTTGGAACGGCATTCTTTTTTAAACAATCACGTTTCCTACTGCTTGGTGGCCGCGGTCACGAAGGTTATAAAAAGTATATGGGCAGGGAATGTCATGTTAAATATCAGTGATAACGTGCAATTAGGAACATGCATGATTTTTTTGGAAGACGTCATTCGATTCTATTTCCCTGTAGATTCAAATGTCTCTAATAAACCTACTATTGAAACCTACTATGATAGCCCTGAAACGTCAAAAATGTGAAAATACGTTAGGCGTCTGCGCCGCGCGTCAAAACGCCCCATGATTACAAAAGTGTGAGGTTTGTGACGTCACCGACCAGGAAGTTGCAGAAAACTGCTTGGAAGGAACAAGTTTTGGAAGATTTTTGTAATTTTAGGCACGACAAAATGCGTTTAGCTATATAGTTGTCATACATTTTTTTTCTTGTTAGAACATAAGTAATCGAACTGAAGTTTCGAAAATACATTTGAGGTATAAAAAAAAATGCCTACAATTTTACGTTTTTAAACCGCAATATCTTTAAAAATCTGTTAAAAATGATTACGGATTTTTACTTATTTATATTAATTTGGGGTTGCTGAACGTGTTTATGGAACAAATTCAATTAAATATTTTGCACGCATGTTCTCTATTCTGATGCTCGTGAAGTTGGGATTTTAGGGCTAAGTGGTCATCCCTCATCCCGATAACTTGATATTTTTTTGTCATTGTAATAAGAGGAATCTGACAGCTCCTGGCTTATACAAAACTGTTTGCAAATGCATATAAATTGCTGTCAAATTAATCCATTCAATTAAGAATTATAGTACTATTAGGTACTGTTGGGTTCAGAGGTACAAATGTACCTAGTTGTATCTTTGAATTCGACTGCAATGATTGATACTGGGTTTATTGAAAAGATTCGGGGAAAAGATTAGAGTCATAGTCGCAATTGTAAATGTGTAACATGATATCTTATCTCGGACATATGATATCATGGTATCATTTACCGGTTGATAAAAATACAAACATTTAATTCCTCATATTGGCACTTAGTTATCTGAAGAATGTTGGATAGCTGAGGATAATATCGTATTCTTGGGAAAAAAAAACTAAAGAAACACAACAATAAGAAAGTCTCAAGGCGCTCGAAATCATAGAATTTAAGCTCGAAAATAATCGCACACGAAAGTTTGTCGCAATTATTTTCACACCTATTTTAAATAACCATAATTTTAAGAGTCGAATCCGGTAACGATTTGAAAACGAAAATCGCTAATAATTAAATAATCGCACATGAATTGCATTTGATAAGATAGTTCGAAGTTTTGTAACTGCAAAAAAACCTTTTGGTCAATACATATTATTATTTCTTACAACGCCATCTAGATAATATGGCTAGCAAAGGTTATAAGTTATAAAATAGTCAATAAACAGTAGCGCATAGAAGATTGGCTAAGGAGAACTGCTACTCGCCACAAGATGGCGCAAACGTCAATATAAGTTCAATGACCTTAGTGATGTAATTATGTAGTTATTTACATCTCTTTGCAACAGAATAACTAAAGGGATGTTTACAAAAAGAACATAACTACATTCCACATTGGGCATCATTTTACAGGAGATCGATAATACTAAATATCTCTTTAAAATTTAATTAAAGCTCGATTTTCAGGGACGATATTATGGCTACAAAGTCAGGGATATTTATTTTGTTATAAGGCTGTTTATTTTTCGGAAAATATATGAAATAATCTTTATCACTAATGCTAATTTGTGAAATGTTGGTTAGTTACGTTGTTCTTGAGCAATAAGTAACATTCTTTTTTCAGAATGTACCATTTTTTATAGGAAGTTCTCGTTATATCCTACTAAATTTCTCTAATTTATTTTATTATAATCCTTAATTCTGCGTTTTTATCGTAAATTTTAGGGTTCCGTACCTCGAAAGGAAAAAACTGAACCCTTATAGGATCACTTTGTTGTCCGTCCGTCTGTCAAGACCCTTTTTCTCAGGAAGGCGTGGAGGTATCAAGCTGAAACTTATATCAAATACTCAAGTCTACTGTCCCTTGGAGCTGTGAAAAAATCAAACTTCTAAGCCGACGCAATCAAAAGATACAGCCGTTTATGCCGCAAATTTCCGCAAATTTTCGAAACTCGCAAGGGAATCAAAACCTACAGGGTACTTCCCGTAAACTCAGAATCTTGAAATTTGGTACGAAGAAACGTCTTTATAGCACAGATAAAGGAAAAATTGCGAAAACCGTAAATTTTTAGTTACATCATATAATAAAAATATGTTTAATAATTTTAAAGTTACTACCCCTATATACCTACAGGTTTGTACGGAACCCTCGGTGCGCGAGTCCGACTCGCACTTGGCTGGGGTTTAGAGGATATAAAGACTATGCAGGAATTTTAATGCCAATTTTTCGACAAACGTAATAGTTTTGGACAAAGATTTTTTCACCTTTGGAGACGAACATGATGACATCAAAAACTCCAACGGCAACGGCGGTCAACTTTAACGGCCTCCTAGCCCAGTTGGTAGTGACCCTGCCTACGAAGCAGGAGGTCCCGGGTTCGAATCCTGGTCAGGGCATTTATTTGTGTGTTTATCACAGATATTTGTACCTGAGTTATAAATGTTTTCTATGTAAGTATTTAAGTATTTATATATATCTATCTATTATATATATCGTCGTCTAGTACCCACAACACAAGCCTTATTGAGCTTACTGTGGGACTAGGTCGGTTTCTATAAGATAGTCCTATAATATTTATTATTATTATTATTTATTATTATTACTCCAATGCGCCAAAAATGGTTCTTATGTTGTTTTTGTAAACATCTCTTCAATTAGAAAGAGCATTGATTTATGTATAATTTATGTTCAGTATATACATTGCACAAATTATAACCCTTTTATTCATAAACGCCTTACAAACCTCATTTAACTAAATAATAGCTTGTCTTTAAGTATCTGTTACTTTGACAGTTAGGGTTGTTAGAAACCGACAAAACATAATTTAACTAAAGAGTATTCTTAACTATAACACTTTCGTGAGACTCTAACATATTAAAAATATTTACTCACCGTAAAATGGGGTGAGTAGGGAGAAAACTGACATTCAAACCTCGATAACATTTTATTTTTACATATGTAAACTGAATAGTATATATAATAAATGTTCCGGACGTTTGTATTTTAGTTTTTTTTTTATGATTTTGGGTAGTTCCATTTCATAACTTTACCGATAGATACAAAATCCCTCCTCACCCTCATAGTTGGGGTGAGATGGGATTTCATACAAAGGTGATTTTGAAACATTGCTGGATCGATTTTTTTTCTTCTGAATATCACTATAGCTTTGTAATACGAATACATTATTTAGGTAGAGTAGCCTTTAAAAACCATCTCACCCCCGTGGCATCCCTTCTCTCCCCATTCATAACCCAACTCTCCACGCAATCCCTACTCACCCTATTTTATGGTAGTGAGTTTATCCATACTAATATTATAAATGAGAAAGTGTATGTGTGTGTTTGTTTGTCCGTCTTGCACGGCAAAACGGGGCGACGCAATTGACGTGATTTTTTAAGTGGAGATAGTTGAAGGGATGGAGAGTGACATAGGCTACTTTTTGTCTCTTTCTAACCCCCCACTTCCCTAAAATGGGGGGGTGGAAGTTTGTATGGAGCATTCCGCAATTTTCAAGGTAGAAAGCTAAAAATTGGTATGCGGACTATTTGTGAATAACAAAAAAATTTAGCATCATTTTTTTTTGGAAATCTGCACCCAACCCCTTAAAAGAGGGGGTGAAATTTTAATAATATTCTGTTCCGAGTTCTCCTCTGTGTTTTAAATCAGGAAAGGGGAACCGTGTTACCCCGAATTTAACGCGAGCGAAGCCGCGGGCAAAAGCTAGTTTTGAATAAATGAGTAGTTCTTTAAGAATAAGGGGGTAACTTGTTGGAACTTACAAAAACAAAAGGTGATAGGTACGTAGGTGATACAAAACTTTTTTTCTTGGCCCGTTATAGTGTCCCACTGGTAAAAATAATAATAATAATAATAATAATGAATATGGTAACAGAGTTTGGACGTCCTACATACCTAAAGTTCTAAACAGCTTTCCCAAAGAAGTTATAGAAAATCTAGATAAAAAACCTAAGAATATTAAAAGTATTGTTAAAAAAGCACTGATAGATAACAATGTAAATGGTAAAATAGATTAATATGATTTAATTTAAAATAATTTATGTTAAAAGGGGTTGCAACCCCAAAATAATAGCTTGGTAATACAATCTTAAATGTAAAAGATTAATACTAAGTTAAGTGAAATTGTTATTAACCCATTTTCATTATAATAAACAGTTTACAATATTTATTTTTTTTGCTCAGAGTTATATTTTATTTAGTGCCATGATTTGTTACGATCTTGCGTAGTAAGTACTAACATTGATATCGCATTACAATGTATTCCCTCATTATCCACAATGGATTTTATCTACACTCATACTGTAAGTACTCTAAAATGCCTTCAAAAACCGTAGACAATGACAAGCATTACAACAAACGATTTAACTATGATAAGTTTCTTATCTGCGGCAGTAACGTAATTTTAACTTTGCATGCTCAAATATTGTTAAGCAATGAGTTTCTAATTTGGAACATCGAATTTGATAACATAATGTTGGTCAGGAAGGAGCACAGGATTGCTCCTTCCTGACCAACGGCACGCGCCCGCGCGAGCGCCGGCGCAATCGAGTTGGCTATGGCGGTACAATGGCGGTCATTCTATGGTTTCCGAACACTTAATTTAATATATATAATATGAGTGTAGATAAAGCAGTGTATGCAACTGTACGTAATTAGGCCTGAAAACACTCGTGTGATCTTATTATGAAACTCACCTGCGGCTCGTTTCATAAAACCACACTCATGTTTTAAGGACCCTTATTACGTAACAGTTACATAAACTACTATATCAAGTGTGCTGTGCTGTTCCTACTATGATGCGCCCACAGTCCTCCAAAGCCTCCCATTTAAAATTAAGTAATTAAATAATTTTAAACAAAAAAGAACCGACTTCACTTAACCTCCTTCTTTCCAAAAGCAAATGTTCAACCTGCTGTAAAAAATACTCAAATCACTATAGGTATACCCTATAATAGTTGAAGAGTTCCCTCGATTTCTCCAGGATCCCATCATCAGATCCTGACCTGATGACAAAGGGACTTACTGTGAAGTATATTCTTTCAAACATAAGAAGAATTTTCCAAATCGGTCCAGCCGCCTTCGAATAATCGGTTAACATAAATAAAAGAAATTGCAAAAGCAAAGATCCCGACAAATTGAGAAGGCTCCTTCGAAATCTTGAAGTCGGTTGAAAAAGGATATACCTACTTATTTATAAAAAAACCGGCCAAGAGCGTGTCGGGCCACGCTCACTGTAGGGTTCCGTAGTTTTCCGTCCGTCACAGTAAGTGTCCCCACTTAAGAGTTAATAACACCGCCATGTAGGATATGATATGAGAGTTCCATGTACAGCGACATCTATCGGCAAATTGAGTAAACTATTGCGCGCGAGCATAAAGTATGGAAGATGATTTTTATGGGATAATTCTTTATTGCGTGAACCGATTTTCACCGTTTTTACTTTATTTGAAAGCACGTCATTTCATTGTAATTTTGTAGAAATTACAGGTACAATAAACACCTGCTTATACGGTTAAATTACAAACTTAGTTCAGAAATTATTTTGTATTTTTTTTTCAAAAACTATTCATCCTATCAAGTTCAAAATAATTTTCCAAGAAAGTTTTTATAAAGTTCTACTTTTGAAATTTTTTTCATATTTTTAAAACTTATGGTTCAAAAGTTAGAGGGGGGGGGACGCATATTTTTTTACTTCTGGAGCAATTATTTCCGAAAATATTTACATTATCGAAAAATGATTTTAGGAAACCCCAATTCATTTTTAAATACCTATCCAATAATATATCACACGTTAGGGTTGAAATGAAAAAAAAAAATCACTCCCCACTTTACGTATAGGGGAGTTACCCTAATAAAAAAAAAAAATTCACTTTTTATTTTACGACTTTGTCGGCGTGATTGATATACATATTAGTACCAAATTTCAGCTTTCTAGTGCTAACGGTCACTGAGATTATCCGCGGACGGACGGACGGACGGACGGGCAGACATGGCGAAACTATAAGGGTTCCTAGTTGACTACGGAACCCTAAAAATCAGTTAAGCACTAGGAATCGGTTTCTCCTTGTGCTCAAATTAGCAGTTTTAAATTACCTTCCATGTTATAAAATGTTTAAAAATAGCATCTGCACTCTGAATGTTCGTGTGTTAGCATTTATCGCTGCGATAATACTATCGTACCTATTTATATACGATATGCTATGTGGGTACAGTCACGGACTTAATTGTTGAGCCATTTACGGTTCATGCTATTTTACTTACTGTATGAAATGTCCAATGTAAAATGAACCCTAATTGGCTCTACTATAAAGTCCGTGACTTTACCTACCACCCATTGAGTGCAGTTCCGAATTAAAAAATTGCGTGTGTTGTGTTTTATCTCGAACTTGCAACATTGATAGGTATACATTGGTTTTCGGATTTTCAATAACAGTGCATGAGGTTTAAAATCGATGTATAGAATGGACTTAGGTAGGTACGTACTTAGGTAACATTCTTGAAAAAAAAAAACTTAGGATAATAAAATTACAGCCGTGTTCATTCGGTTTTCAATATGAACATGCGTTGTTAGGGTTCCGTAGTCAACTAGGAACTTTTATAGTTTCGCCATGTCCGTCTGGCCTTCTGTCCGTCTGTTCGTCTGTCCGTCTGTCTGTCCGCGGCTTTACTCATTGATTAGTACTAGAAGACTGAAATTTGGTAGGAGTATTTCTTAAAATCGAGGCGACAAAGTGGTAAAACAAAATCTGAAAAAAAAAATTTTTTTAGGGTACCTCCCGTACACGTGAAGTGGGGTGTGGTTTGAACGGTGGGTCCAAAAAAATTGAAAAAAATCATGAGAGTGAGGAGGCTTTATAAGTATTTTCAATTAAAACTATATTTAATGATATCGGTTGAGCCGTTTTTTTTCCTTTATCTTTTGAGTTATAATTCAAAAACGTATAGTAAAAGGAAGTAAGTGCCGCGTAGTAAAACGACTTAAGTGCCGCATAATATCCCTTAATAAACGACCTTTTGAATGGATGTATTGTAACCGGCCGCCAAGTACGGAGCCCTACACTGAGCAAGGCCCGACATGCTCTTGGCCGGTTTCTTAATGCGCAATGTTTTTTACATACACAAGTGAACTTTCTTGAAAGCTTTCTATTGAAAATCTTATTAGGTTGAAGTTTTTCGGAAATTTCTCGAGTGAACTTCCACTTTGGTTATTGAAACATTTTCCTGGTAATAATGTAACCATGATCTCAGCACAGTAAAAATTAAATTATAAGTTTTTTTGCTGTAATTAAAACATAACATACTATTTATGTTATACCATACCAAAAGGAGATCGTCAATTTTTGTTAGGTGATCTGGCCCAGATTATTTAGGACCAAATTAGGAATGTTACTGACCTTTAAAAAATCGTCATAATTTCTAGATCAGGACGGTGGTAAAAATATTGCTAAATCTAATGGGAAAATTGAAAAATCATGCATTTAAAACTTGAATCTGACAAGGACAATATTTGAAAGCGTGCTTGCCTAAGATTTATATATTAATGAAAAAGGGACCGATTTTTTAAAGATAATGTACAAAAGCGGACTTAAAAATTAAACAGGAATCATGATGAAATAATAAAAAGTCATATTTTGATCGTATTTATAGTTCCTGTATTTTGGTAAACAAAGACGGCTGTCAAACCATCGTTGATACTATTAACTGAACATTCCTAACACCTATTGCGAAGGGATAAGGTTTACCACCGTTAAGTGCCGATACTACTAGTATCTGACATTGCAAAATTGAAAAAAAGTTGCGTTTCGTTATCGAATATGATATTATGCCATTTATGAAACCCACTTTTAATATTCAAACTCCGATCAAAAATGCAAAAATACGCATTTTCAATCTTTAGGCGTTTTAATACAGTCGAATTCTAATTTAAACTTCCGTATTCGTAGGCTTAGATACTATTTTAATATTACAATGTTCTAACTTACCGAACAGTATCAAAACGCAGATTATGTAACGGTAGACATTGACAGTGTCAAACCAAAAAAACCATCCGTTTCAGGCCAGGGTGAAGTTAAACTTTATGTCAATGCCATAAGGACATTAACGACTTGTCTTGCTGTATTTTAGTCGCGGAAAAATCAACATAATGTTTATTTATTTAGTATTTCTAATTCCTGTTTCATTTTTTTGTAATATTTTGTCTACTTTAGTAATAAAAAACCGGCCAAGAGCGTGTCGGGCCACGCTCAGTGTAGGGTTCCGTAGTTTTCCGTCCGTCACAGTAAGTGTCCCCACTTAAGAGTTAAAATAACACCGCCATGTAAGATATGATATGAGAATTCCACGTACAGCGACATCTATCGGCAAATTAAGTAAAATATTGCGCGCGAGCTTAAAGTATGGAAGATGATTTTTATGGGATAATTATTTATTGCGTGAAACGATTTTCACCGTTTTTACTTTATTTGAAAGCACGTAATTTCATTGAAATTTTGTAGAAATAACAGGTACAATAAACTCCTGCTTATACGGTTAAATTACAAACTTACACATTTTTTTTTACTTCTGGAGCGATTATTTCCGAAAATATTTACGTATATCGAAAAATGATTTTAGTAAACCCCTATTCATTTTTAAATACCTATCCAACAATATACATATCACACGTTAGGGTTGAAATGAAAAAAAAAAATCACTCCCCACTTTACGTATAGGAGAGGTACCCTAATAAAACATTTTTTTCCACTTTTTATTTTACCACTTTGTCGGCGTTATTGATATACATATTAGTACTAAATTTCAGCTTTCTAGTGCTAACGGTCACTGAGATTATCCGCGGACGGACGGACGGACGGGCAGACATGGCGAAACTATAAGGGTTCCTAGTTGACTACGGAACCCTAAAAAGAGTATTTATTTTACATTGAAGTACAAACTGTATACGGTTTATATCAGGTGGCCCAGAATTGACGATCTCCTTTACTAAATAGTTAAATAAGACATACCCGAGGGTGCAATTTCCTAAATCATTAATGTAAATATACATTTATCGATATAGAAAAATCCAGATCATATTGTATGTAGTTGTAGGTATTCTTGTTATTGAAAGATGACTGTGTTATGTTATGTTTAATTTTATGTTATTGATACCAGACACATAATATCCGTTTCTTATCATAGCACAAGACTTGTTTTGAAATAATTTATCAACAATAAATATTGTTGACATCAATAACGTAGGTACGTCAATAAGCGAAAATAAATGTGTACTGGTTTATTATTTCGGTAAATAAAAACGGGAATACCGCATATGCTTACTTTTATTATTATTCCGCCGGACGTTTCGAACGTTACATTATACTCATTGTCGCAGGCAGTAAGACCGTATTTATTTAAATAAATAAATGAAATTCGTTAGGATTTCAGTACCTAAGTTAAAACTATTATTATTAATAAGTTATAATCAGGTCGAAATTTAACATCAGACACCTAATATGTGTACCTACATAAATACAAGGTTCCTGTTCGTGTTGTGTTCTTATTTGAATTTATAACGAGTCATCAATTCTAATCATCTCAATCTATGTGAACCACGCGAGCAATATAAATATACAAGTACCTTTAAATAGTATAAACGAAGTAGGTAACATGATCCTAGGCGATGGTGGTTGGTCTTTGGTCGACGAGTCTTCTGAAATGGGCTTGGATCGGCTTGGCCGGACATGTAAGGCGTCGAGATGATGGGAGATGGAAAAAACGCGTCTAAGCACGGAGGCTTCTTTCCAAAACTCCGGACTTGCTCCCGGTACTCGTTTTCCATACAAATCCAGTACCGGAACCGGGAATTCCCGGTTCTCGCCATACAAAATCAGAACCGGGAGCATTCCCTACACCAGACCACAGACCTTTTACCTGATGGGAGGCTGATACATAAAAGATTGCAGAAACGGAGGAGTTTAACATCAAACCGGGATGTCGCATTTACACAGTTAAGAAAAGGAGAACATGATCAAAATAAAGAAGCTATCCGTTCTTAAATTTATGGCTATACCTATGCTATAACCTATTGAAGCAGGCTCGGTACTCGTAACAATGGTAAACAACCAAATAAAAGATTTGAGGTTCGATCGAATTCGAAACTGTTGCCTTCGGTAGCCAACTAGTCAAGTTGGTAGTGATTATGATTGTGATGATTATGATGAGTGATGATGATTATGATAGGCTAAGAAAAAAAAGAACACAACCTTATTTGCATGGGTTAAGTTCGTGTAGGTACACATATTTGTGTCCAATAGGGATAATGACACATGTTGAATAATGTAATAAAAGTAGTTTTTAGGATGCAAAATGATCAATAATATATCCATATATAGTGAAAATAAAAAATCTATTGAAATGGTTCAAAGATCAGGCTTCATAATTTCATAATTTTACGAGTTTTAAAGTACGAAACTTAAAAAAACAATGATACCATAGATTTTTAAAATTTTACTGTAAAATAAATTGTACAGCAACCATATACATAAACGCAACATTTCACTATAAAAATCATTGAGTTAGGATATACCGGGTGTGGCCTGTAAAAGGAGCAAAAAATTAAAACGTAGATTCTACTCCTCAAACTAGACAATGTTTGTTCAACGACTTATGAAAGTTATGTAGATTTTAAATTGTCTCTTTTTCAAACAAGCTAAATAGTATTTTCAATGTACATCAAGTTCCGCCTAAATGACATCGCCTGTCAGTCTTGTCACCCTACAGATATTAATCAATGTCGTAAGTAACACATTGCGTGTTCGAATAAACTTTAAACTGTAATAAAATTCAAACTACAAGTTATTTTTAAAAGTTGTTGAACAAACGTTGTCTAGTTTGAGGAGTAGAATCTACGTTTTAATTTTTTTGCTCCTATTACAGGCCACACCCGGTATGAATAAATTACTATACAGTAGATTACCGAAAATATGGCTAGTGAAAATTTGTAGCCGGCCAATGTTATACCGTAATAAAACTGTCAGAGAAACTGCTGTACGAGTCGTTCTTACAGCACAATTGTGGGGCCATTTTTTGGGCTGATTGTGTATCTCGTTCTTTATTACATTTCGGTGATAAAAATTGCTATTACATAATATTTCCATACCTTAAACAGGGCGACTTTTTGATTGCGACGTCAGTTTAGCACATGCAGCTTGCCCCATAAAGACATATTTTGATCCTCACAACAAAACGAATCGGTTGATACCATACATGAAAAAAAATTATTATGCCTATTAATCACATCGATATTTAATTTTTAGAACTCTGCTGTACATTCCTGTTCATGTGCCTATGCTCCATATCCAAATTATACTTATCAGCTCATTACACTAATTGGGTCCAAACGCCATCGGTGTCGGCCCGTTTATGGACTCCTAATGACCCTTTTACGGACCTGGCGGATACTGGCGGCAGATTTAGGGGTTCCTAATAACGGCACAATTTATAGCTTGGCCTAGAAAAGGGTGGGATAATTGCCTCCTACATTGATAGTATTGGTTGTCTTGTTAAGCTAGCACGTACATAAACGAGGTAGGTATCTGACATATGCATATGTATATTATTATTATACATTGACAAGTTTATTTCCAATATAAACATCAAAATTACAATTAATAATATTGATACTAACAACTAAACAATATTGTATTTGACAGGACGAATATAAAAAGGTTTGAGTCTACACTTACTTAAGACAAACTTCACGAGCGAATAAGTATAAGTAGCGTTTTGAAACCTAAATAGGTAGGTACTTTTTGAAATGTTCTTAATATTCTCTAGTGAACCTTCGAATCATGGTTGACTTACTAACCTATCTGGCCATACATATATATTGTATTGGATATATTGATGCAATTACTTAAAGCAATATATCTAATATCGATGTACCTTACGCAGTGCCCAAGAAAACAAAAAAGAACTTTGTTAATTGCACATATTTTAGTAATGTCGATTAATTATCATTGCACAGCACTCTAATTGAAAGGCAATCATCATGTAATCAGCGCAATAGCACAAGGTTGTATCAGTACTCATATTGCTGTCTGCAAATCAGCCGATCATGTGATCCTAGTCTAAATTTGCCTTTATTTAAAATTCTGCAAGTCGATTTAACATAATTCTTGTTAGTTTATGATACGGTATCAATACCTATACAGGATGATTCATGAGACGTGAGCAGGAACAACCCTACACACTTAGTTAACGATAATGAATCGACTGCCATCATGTTTAAGTGAAACAATAACGCCTTTCAATTTTTTTTAACCTTTTTGTTTCGTAGAAGTTTTATTCTCTGTAATCATGGTCACCCCACATAAACAAATCATGACAGCACTTTGATTATGAAAAAAAAAAAAATTAAGTGAGATACGATGTTTCAAAAGTAACCAGACATCAAATTGACACATATCACAGAAAAACAAGAGAATATCAGTACTCGACGGAGTATTCTAATTGTAGAGTGACCATGCGTGTCGTAAATAATTTCAAACGTTTTATTTTTATTAAAAAAAATTTTTTTGCGCTTATCACACTAATACTGATATCAAACAATAGCTTATTTTTAACTGAATCCGTAGTGTTAAGCCTGCTCACCTCTCATGAATCACCCTGTATAGGTACTATCGATATACAAAAATTCAATTATACGTATAGAATATAGTTGTCACGTCCCTTGAAGTTATAAGGAGACGACATGGAAGAAGAATAATGTATAATGACACAATTACAAATACTACTATAGAGCAGATCTGACGATGAAGCTAGGAGGTTGATCCTCTCAAATGATTCCTTTTCACGAGTCCAATTCTTTGAGTTTCAAGTACATACGGCAATACATAAGTGTGTTTTAAAATAACATTGTTGGATGTTTTATTCATTCATTCAAAATATTGTTATGCAAACTAAGGAGTTATAGTTCGAATTATTTTCCTTCATCTTTTCGGTGCCAGTTTTTGCCACATCGCCCCTTTTGCTCTTATTATTTTCTTTCGTCTACACAGTATTGCTCCCAGCCAGACAGAAACACGGGTCTTGGGGCCAAAGAGAAACGAAACCTCCTGCTATATTCAACACAACCATATCGAACATTGCAATAACTCTAGCGAGAGTGACTGAATAGCTCACTCGTTTGTTAGCACGGCATGCTTTCCAACGCATCGCAATCATATTGAGCAAAAACGTAAATTACTTGATGTGATGTGATGTAGGTACTGGCTCGTGCCGTGCCAGATGTTTGTAGTACTGTCAGCAGCACTAGTAGCTAACCGGTGAGGTGATAAAAATTATGTTGGCACGACTTTCTTGTTAGAGAACAAGCATATCAAGATTATTTTGAACTCATGGCCCATTTAACTTCTGCTGTTGACTGTAATTGTTGAAAACACTTGTGGACAGTGAAGTGCAATATAGCATTATCGTATAAATATCGCTCATTGTATGTACTTCAACCATCCTTTAAAATGAATAAATTAGGATGTTCCTGTTCCCGTTTTAAGTAAATTGCCTATAATTGGGGAGGAACATATACGTACGAAATTGGTTTTATTGGATTTGTCTCCTTCCGTTCTCCATCCATCTTGACCACTTGCGTTACTTCACCTGGATATCTAGGTTGTTTTTTCAATAACTAGCCATATTGTGCGAGGTGATTTAATAGGTATATACCTGGTGAAGGTCGCGGGAGTCCGCTGGATGCGGGTGGTGGTGCAGGACCGGTCATTGTGGCACTCTTTGGGGGAGGCCTATGTTCAGCAGTGGACGTCTTTCGGCTGATATGATGATGATGATTTAATAGGTCATACTCGTACTACACAACTTTTACTATGGGACCAACGTCAAAATCATAAATTTTTTTTTGGTTGTTTCATACATTTCGGCCGATCAGACGTCGACGTTTTCTATGGGGAGGCCGAATTTTCCCGGGATTTCGGGGTTGGTCCCATAGAAAAAATTGTTCAGTATGACTTACCTAAACACCTCTCACAATATTGCTAGTTATTGTAAAACAACCTGTATTCAGAATATTGTTGTGCAGATAAATGTTACAGCTTTTTCTACAAAGCCTAATAACTAATAATCAACCTATAGCAAAATCAACTGACATGTTCTTGAATAAGTGCATTCACATCCACAGCCTATGGTTTTGGGTGATAGCTAAAAATCAAATTTCTTCATTGTATCAGAATAATTTTCTTAAAAACTTCCTTTTATTTTTACACTGTGGCATGAATTAAACTATAACCTATTTAGTACTAATTATGAAAGAAATTACAAGTTAGTAACATTAATTTAATTTACAGTTTTCTTACAATGTTTACATGAAATTGTTAGGATGTAAACAAACACGTCAAACAGTCTTTAAATTTGCAAAATCTTAATAACAAATTTAAAAACAGGCCAGGCTTATTGATACGGGTTTTAAAACCAGTCAATGTTCAGTATTATTTAAATACATACCTCTCACTACTCACTATATTTATTTCTACGCGTGAATGTTTTATTACAATAATGTTAACATACAGTTACATTTAACTGAGAAGTCTTTAGTTCAGTGCATATCTAACAAGTTGTCATATGTTTGTCGTCCAATAACTCAACACGTCACGAACACAATAAAATAATCTACAAATATATCGATAAATAACCATGAGCAATAATATCACTGATTAACGACATAGCGTCGTACCCGCGGTTGTTACAATTTCACGTTTACCATTTTCACCACCCATTTCCACTTCCGCGGATCACCTCCTGTTCTCTCGTTCGGCGACCCTCGCACAATCTTCGCAGTGCTCGTGAAACCTCGTGTGGTTATTGTTCATCCTTTTTCTTCTTACGGCGAAATTCCTTTCCCTAGAAGGGAATTTCTGGAACTTTTTTGTAGTCGGCTCTTTCTCGCCCAATATGCGGCGGCATACTTCGGCCCACTCTAATTGCTTCAATGAGAGACACATGTTTACGAAGTGCACTTCGTGAATGACTCGTTGTGGTTCCGACCTTGGGTACCTTGCAATTGGGTTTATAATTGTTTGTTTGGGCCGGTCTTGGTTCTGTGTTGTGTCGAATGTGTTATCAACGCGTGCGTCGCCTGCGCAGGCTGGTGTGACAGTGGTGAATAAATTTCGTCGAGCGCCTGAGTTGATTGTGATTGTGACCTTACGCCTCTTCGCCACACAAGGCTGATTATTTTCCTCGTGTTTATCGATTTCAAACATGTATCTTATGTATAGCACACACATTATTTGAAATGGACTGCGCGACCGCTAAGACTGTATAACTATTAAGCGTTTTAGTCCCGTCTCGTTGGCAATATTTTGAGGGTTAAGTTTCAAAAATTCTAAAGTCACTTATTATTGAAGTTGGAAATACAGTGTGTACATGAGAATCTTTCAGTGCGTTTTGTGTCATATTCAATTGGTGCTTTTTTTGTAATTCAATAATTTGAGGTTAACTTTTTTAGCTTGCCATAACTTGAGTAAAAGAATATTAGAGTTAGAAAATATAACTGTTTTGTATTTAGAACAGTTTTATTGTTGTACAAAACTAGTTTGTGTCATTTACGTCGAGTGCAATTTTATATAGTATGACAACGCTAAAAAACTACGTATAAAAAATTAGAGTTCATAAAATAAGGATTAACTATATCATCACCTCAAAATATGTCAATAAAATCAATATGTGTGAAATTAAGCAATGAAAATTTAAGTTTCTTGGTAATTTCGTATTTTTAGGCTGTTATCGTTTTAATAAATTATTAAAGTCATCAGAGTTCACATTCTAATAATCAAAAAGGGATTTTAAAGTAGATATTTCAATTTGTGTCACTTTCATCAATGATATTTCGTCTAAAATTAAACAGAAACAATATTTGCGTTCAGAGGAAATCTTCTTAACTATAGCGCGTGACCTTGATGGTACGCCTGTTCGGCTTACTTCTGTAATGACCACTAGAAGTAGACCCCCGGCTCGCTTCTTAACAAGCTAATCCATGGGTCAACCAGGCGCTGGCATCTTAGCTGTTACGATGTAGGTACTTGCTCACGGAGGCGCGCGCGGGGTGATAAAGCTGACATACTCGACAAAGGAACTGAGCGGAGGAGTGAGTCGCGGGAAGCCGGCGAGTAGGGCAATGAACTCGTGCGTGTCTCGCCAATACGTACCTTTTTGAGCGGTAGCCGCTTTGTTTGTGTTTTGACTAGACTGTTGAGTACATTTTCGAAGATTTCAAGCATCGTGAATTATGGGTAGAAAACGCAACGTAATATTTTTATTTAGTTCTGTTTTATTGGAACGAAGTTCCTTATCGGACGGTTCGCGGATGGGGGGCTAGACGAAAAAAAGTCACGTGACCGTCACGAAAAAGCATTGAGAAACATGTGAAATGGAATGAAATAAAAAAAATTAAAAATAGAATAAAGTGAAGTGAAAGTGAGAAGTGACAAAGTGAAAAAAGTCAAGTTAAAAAATTTATATTATATCAAAAATTTCAAAAATCTCAAATCTCAAAAATCTCAAAAATCTCAAAAATTTCAAAAAAATCAAAAACGACAAAAATTACGAAAAAGTCAAAAATTAAATAATATTACTTCGTTCTAACCGAGTGTTCCACGACACGAACGTATTTTTTTTTTTTTACTTTTGTTTTATTTTTGTTTTTTCTTTTCGTCTGTATTTTGTTTTTATTTTGTCATTTTGTATTGATTCTGTTTTTATTCCGTTTATTTTGTTTAATTGTATTCTTATTTTACTCTTTTTTTTTTATACCACAACGTGGCAAACAAGCATATGGCCCGCCAGATGGTAAGCAGTAGCATATGGATGCCTGGAACACCAGAGATGTCACATGCGCGTTGCCGACCCTTTACAAAAAGGAGGAACAAGTTCAGAGTTCATTACCTCGGCCATTTTTAGGGTTCCGTACCTCGAAAGGAAAAAACGGAACCCTTGTAGGATCACTTTGTTGTCCGTCTGTCTGTCTGTCTGTCAAGACCATTTTTCTCAGGAACGCGTGGAGGTATCAAGTTGAAATTTATATCAAATATTCAGGTCTATTGTCCCTTGGAGCTGTGAAAAAATCAAACTTATAAGCTAACGCAATCAAAAGATACAGTCGTTGATGCTGCAAATTTTATAGTTTTTCGGCACTCGCAAAACCTACGGGGTACTTCCCGTGAACTCAGAAACTTGAAATTTGGCACAAAGCAACGTCATATAGCATAGACAATGGAAAAATTACAAAAAGTAGACATTTTAAGTAAAATCATACAAAAACATATTTTTTTTTAATTTTAAACTTACTACCTTTTTCCTCGTAAACGCGTAGAGGTATTAAATTGAAATTCATGTCAAATACTCAGGGCTATAGGACCTTTCAGATGTAGCAAAACCAAACTTTTATGTCATCCCAATCAAAAGAAATAGCAATTTAAGTCGCATATTTTGAAACTGAGTACTCGCAAGAAACTCAAAACCTAAAGGGTACTTCACGTAAACTCAGAAACTTGAAACTTGGCACGAAGAAACTTCATATAGCACAGATAGAGGAAAAATTACGAAAAGTAGACATTTTTAGTAAAATCATACCAAAAATATTTTTTTTAAATTTTAAACTTACTACCTTTTTCCTCGTAAACGCGTAGAGGTATTAAATTGAAATTCATGTCAAATACTCAGGGCTATAGGACCTTTCAGATGTAGCAAAACCAAACTTTTATGTCATCCCAATCAAAAGAAATAGCAATTTAAGTCGCATATTTTGAAACTGAGTACTCGCAAGAAACTCAAAACCTAAAGGGTACTTCACGTAAACTCAGAAACTTGAAACTTGGCACGAAGAAACTTCATATAGCACAGATAGAGGAAAAATTACGAAAAGTAGACATTTTTAGTAAAATCATACCAAAAATATTTTTTTTTAATTTTAAACTTACTACCTTTTTCCTCGTAAACGCGTAGAGGTATTAAATTGAAATTAATAATAAACATACTACAACTTTTGCTTGTTATAGATTTGTACGGAACCCTCGGTGCGCGAGTCCGACTCGCACTTGGCCGGTTTTTTGATTTTAGAGCAAAGTTTTTTAAATAAAACACGCTTATTTTAGCGTAATCTATATGGAAAACTCATAAAAAGGACATGTTATAATGACGTCCCGTCGATGGTTTTTTTTCGAAATCCATATAATATATAAGTTTAAAGTGCATTATCACGGCCATTTTTGATTTGAGAGAAAAGTTTTTAAATAAAACACGCTTATTTTAGCGTATTCTATATGGAAAACTCATAAAAAGTACATGTTATAATGACGTCCCGTCGATGGTTTTTTTTCGAAATCCAAATAATATATAAGTTCAAAGTCCATTACCTCAGCCATTTTTGATTTGAGAGAAAAATTATAATGACGTCCCGTCGATGGTTTTATTTTGAAGTCCAAAATATATACAAGTTCAAAGTCCATTTATCTCGGCCATTTTTGATTTTAGAGAAAAGTTTGTGAAATGAAACACGCTTTTACATATATACAAGTTCAAAGTCCATTATCACGGCCATTTTTTATTTTAGAGAAAAGTTTCTCAAATTAAACAAGCTTATTTTAGCCTATTCTATACGAAAAAATCATAAAAAGTACCCGTTATAATGACGTCCCGTCGACGGTTTTTTTTCGAAGTCCAAATGATATACAAGTTCCATGTCCAATCGGCCATTTTAGATTTTAGAAATAAATGTTTTTAAAATAAAAATAAAATTTTTTTTTAAAAAAATCATAAAAATATGCTATATAATGATACCCTGGCTGGTTGTTTTTTCGAAGTCAAAATTATATACAAGTTCAGAGTCCATTATCTCGGCCATTTTTGATTTTAGAGAAAAGTTTCTCAAATTAAACAAGCTTTTTTTAGCGTATTCTATACGGAAAAATCATAAAAAGTACACGTTATAATGACGTCTCGATATGCAAGTTCAAAGTCCATTATCTCGGCCATTTTTGATTATGAAGAAAAGTTTTAAAATAAAACACGCTTATTTTAGCATATTCTATACGGAATAATCATAAAAAGTACACGTTATAATGAAGTCCCGTCGATGGTGTTTTTTCGAAGTCCAAATTATATACAAGTTCAAAGTCCATTATCTCAGCCATTTTTGATTTTAGAGAAAAGTTTTTCAAATAAAACATGCTTATTTTAGCGTATTCTATACGGAAAAATCATAAATAGTACACGTTATAATGGCGTCCCGATATACAAGTTCAAAGTCCATTATCTTGGCAATTTTTGATTTTAGAGAATAGTTTTTCAAATAAAACACGCTTATTTTAGCGTATTCTATACAGAATAATCATAAAAAGTACTTGTTATAATAACGTCCCGTCAATGGAATTTTTTTTTGATTTCCAAATTATATACAAGTTCAAAGTCCATTGTCTCGGCCATTTTTGATTTTAGAGAAAAGTTTCTCAAGTAAAACACGCTTATTTTGGCGTATTCTATACGGCAAAATCATAAATTGTACACGTTATTATGACGTCCCATCGATGATTTTTTTTCGAGGTCCAAATTATGTACAAGTTCAAAGTCCATTATCTCGGCCATTTTTGATTTTAGGGAAAAGTTTTTCAAATAAAAGACGCTTATTTTAGCGTATTCTATACGGAACAAATCATTAAAAGTACACGTTATAATGATACCCCGTCGCCATTTTATTTTTTAAGTCTAAATTAGTCCATGTAGTCAATCTTCAAAGTCCGGTAACTTCGATGTTTTTGGGTAAAAAAATGTTTCTTATAAAACTTGCTTATTTTAACAACAATTCCAACCAACCATAATAGTCCAAATTGTACTTAACCTTCAGGGCCCCATAAATTCGAAATTATTGAGTTAAAAAAAAATGTGTTAAAGAAAAGTTGCTTATTTTTATGTGTTATATACGACAAGTTAATAAAAACAGCCTTATATGACATCACACTGATGAAAAATTTATTAAGTCCAGCCCGGCCCTTTGCTAGTCCTACCGAGAGGCAGATAACGATATTTCGATTTTCGCGTTTCACGATAGCCACTCTGTAAACAAACCGTCTTGATGCATAAATTACATATTTATTAGTTACAAATTATCTGTGACAATTTGCCAAAATACTGTTTAAATGGTAAACTAGGTTTACCGTGGCACACAGATCCGCCGTTGCAGTCCCTTATGGACTACGTTTACATTAATTATCCTTTAAGTTTTATATTATTGCTTTTTTTACTATGAAAAATAAAGAAGAGCGACTGGAAAATCGCTGTTTGTCTTTGTCGCACTTATTACTACTATTACTATATATATGCATAGAGTAATAATAGAAAACAAACAAGCCGCTAGGCAGCCTGGTCGGCACATGAACCCCGCCCGCGCCTTACCCTTCCCCGCGCATGCCCTTTACGCAAAACAAGTTTTCATTCTGAAAAATAAAAATAATTCATTGATTATAATGACACAAATTTCAAACATTGTTTCGATACGCTTTTATAAAAATATTGATGCAAACTTTAATAACTTTAATATTTTATTGTACGGTTAACAGGGGTCATACAAGAAAAAAAATTAAAATAAATAAATATCATTGATTAATATGGCACAAATTTATTCAAATAATAGATACCGATATATTAAAAAGCACAGTACCTAATCGATCAACTCTAATTTTATATATGCTTGTAAAAGTCCACATATATGTGCTGATTGAACGTCAGTATTCCCA
Source organism: Pammene aurita (assembly GCA_947086415.1). Classification (NCBI taxonomy): domain Eukaryota; kingdom Metazoa; phylum Arthropoda; class Insecta; order Lepidoptera; family Tortricidae; genus Pammene; species Pammene aurita. Next base: position 23,423,437 of record OX352297.1, read on the forward strand.
TTGACGAAAGTGACACAAAACGCGTCCGTGCGTCAGTAACAACTTTGCTGTTACAGTGAAAAAACAATTTTGATCTCTAATTTTCTATTTAACGAATAATGTTAAAAAAAAGAAATGTCTAAGTTTCTACCTACGCAACAACCTAGGATGACACAAATTATTATTATTAGCTAAGTTGGATGGCCTGAACTCTGTATGCGAATAATAAGCATCTTTAATATTATAGAAACTTCATAATTTATCGGTACGGGTCTATTTAGTATGCAGTGAATCATGATTCTTATTTCCGCCCTGCGGAGAATATGCCCTATTACTATTATCTATGGGCATTTTCTTTTTTTGATAAGCCAGAACAAACTAATTTTTTTAGGGTTCCGTCATCAACTATTAGGACCCTTATAGTTGCCATGTGCGTCTGTCTGTATGTCTTTCCGTCAGTCCGTCCGCGGCCTAGCTCAGTGATCGTTAGCACTAAAAAACTAATCAATTAATCATGCCGATAAAGTAGTAAAATAAAAGCTGGAAAAATATATTCTTTTAGGGTACCTCCCGACCCAGTACCTACACATGAAGTGGGGGGTAAATTTATTTTTCGCTCCAACCCTATTGTGTGGGTAGTCGTTAGAGATAGACCTTTCAAAAAGAATAGGGAACATTTATTTCAAAACAGTTTATGAAAAAAAATTCTAGTTTCGTAAACAATAGCTCCAAAAGTTTAAAAAAATGCGTGCCCCTCACCCCTAACTTTTAAACCGTGGGTTAAAAAATATGAAGGAAATCATGAATGTCAAGCTTAATACGATATAGTTTCAAAAAAACTACTTTTAAAGGAAAGTGCCGCAAAATATCCTATATAAAACGTCCTTTTCATTGGGTTTATTGTCATGGATCGCGGGCCGGCAATTACGGAGCAACCCTACATTGATCATGGCCCGACATGCTCTTGGTTGGTTTTTTCGACATGAATTGTCATTTTTGTGACCCACCGATCAGTAACTAAATCATCATATCATATCGTACCTATGGCTTTATTTCACTGCAATCTTCATAAATTTGGTATATTTCGAGTGTAGATTGTAGACACGCTTTAGACTCCAGTGACTTAAAACTGAGAAAATGTTTGTAAGTAATAGTATATATACCACACTTGGCGTGCAGATAGGGTAGACGGACTTTAAAGTAATATGTGTATAAGTAGGCTCAGAAAACGAAAGCCTGATAAGTTATCGTGTTGACCCGGTCAGTCTGAGCGATAACGAAATGAGTCCTGATTCCTGATTGACAAACGTTAAATGCATGAACAGAACGAACATTTACGTAAAGGTCCTTGCGTTGTTTAGAGGCGTGAACAATACAGTGGTTGTCATTGAATATTATTTACGTAACTTAACGTACCTATTTATTATATACAGTTTTTGTACTTGTAGGTAAGTTTAAAGAGATAGGAGCTAGGAAGTAATATAAGCTAGCCATAATCGTCGATTTCCTACAAGGATAAGTTGTTAACACAGTCCTTAACTCGGTTTCAACAGTACTAACAATCCCGTGTCCTATTCCAGTTTTATAAGGTACGATACTTATTTCTTAGCTAGTGACAAACCTACTGATAAACTAAATTTTTCAACGATGTAACGCCTCGTTACGCCCTCTGTATAAGTGCTTTAATGTAGTATTAGAGCTAAAAAAATATGCTCATGAAGTTAAATAAAAAAACTACATAAAAAACAGTTTATTTATTTATTTAATCTTTATTGCACAATACAAGATGGTACAAATGGCGGATGCCATAAGGCATTCTCTACCAGTCAACCAATGGGCTAAACAGAAAGGTTAAGTAGGTGCAGGGTCCATTAAATATGACAGAATTAATAAGAGAAGAAAAACTAACAATAGATAAATATTAGGCTATATTCATATTTTGTGGGACAAAGTAATAGTTTTTAAGTTAAACAATGTGTATATTAAATAAATAAATATAATAATAAAAAAATAACTTACACAAATACATATAATAATAAACATACATACATATAGTTTATAATTTTTAACATGGACTTATGACTTGCAATCTAAGTCTTATTTAGAAATGTCTTTTAAAATAATTAAAAACGCAGGGAAGTATTTTTAGCGCGCACTACAGTTCTTCAAATTCAAACAAGTAGGACCGATGTTCTGAGCAACTCCACTGTTTACAACGAGGCACAAACTGAGGTAATTTACCAATCATGCTCAACCAATTTGTATGCATCTATTCATTGGCTATTTAGTATTTATACATAAAATTTCCAACCTAAGTCGCTCGGACAATACGGATGGACATATTTTACTTCCTTTAAAAACAAGAAAACAGAAGCAAAGACAACCAAACTGTACATTGATCTGTAAGGAACGTGAGCTCATTCGATATGTTATCCAAATAGAGTAAAACTAGCTTAGGACGATTTGCGTCCGGGACAACGTATTATGCGGGTAAGCGGGACTGTTTTGTGGTACTACAAGTTACAAGGATTGATATAAAATAGCGTATTATGGAAGAAATCGTATTAAACGTGACCGTATTAAGCGGGTTCTAACGTACTGTCATGTAAAAAAGTACATACCTCCAATCATGATGGATAAATCCCGGACACATCTCCGGGCAGTTGTCGCAAGGCCGCCCCTCCGACACCTCCTTTATCCAAACACCCTGTGGACAAAGAAATCTAATTATATCCAGTGCCTTTACAAATAATAAAAGCTTTGTTAATCTTAACAGACCTCATTGTCTCTCAGATTTAGAGCACTCAAACTCTTAGTCATATCGTTGGTAAATACGTCGTTCTTTGTTCCAGAACCTCTGACGTCTTCATCTGACTCGCATTCACTGTAGCTATCCGACGTTGAAATCTCACTGTCCCTTCTATTCCCAAAAAGTTTGAAAATGCCCGTTTTTTCACACCACGACTCTCCATCTCTTTTAATTTGACTGTTACGCTTCTTTCTATGGATCCTAAAAGGCACTTGTTTCAGTCGCGTCTGTATTACGTAAGATGGCTTAAAAATAGTTTTCTTGTAAAGCTTTTCATAGTCATCTTCTGTTACTGCGCAGTGATAAAGGAGGAAATCTTTTCTAATTTGTTCTTTTCCTTCCGGATCTCTCCAGAAAGTCTCTTTCGTGCTCACTCCAAGATAGTAGTCTAAATCTCTTTCGCCAAAGTCCTTGTCGTCGATTGTTTCTTGTTTGTTTTGATTGTGGCCTACCCTTTGGCCTACGCCATCCTGTGTTTTATTCAACACCCGATACCTCCTGTTTGACATTTTTCGCATCAGGAATCCTGTGTTTGTAGATAGAAATTTGGTAGTTTTCTTATACACTAATGCGACTGATTCTCTTCGCCTCTTCATTTTGTTTCTTTTTGCAATGTATCTTTTGATTCTATAAGCGAATTTAAAAAATACGCTTCTCAAGTTCATTGCATTTTTAATGAATTTGCATAGTTTTAACAGTCATGTTGATCAGTCAGGTCAAACATGCCGTGTCGTCGTCTTTTATTTACAGGTTTTATTTAAAAGAAAGACTTGCTCGATTTTGTTTCTGTTTCGTGAATCGGCATTTTTGTGTCAATTGCGTCTAATTTGAAACTAAACAAAATTCTGAACAAACGAGAGTTCTCCTCCGGGTTCTATGGCAGAATAGTACCACATACCTAGAACTTTAACGATTCAATCGAGAGAGTGGTCACCTGCCAATAGGTACGGAGATGTATGCCCACTGGAACCAGATCCCTCGGAATTTAAAATCAATCTCTATCGCTTTAGTTTCGAGAGTTGAATGGAAGCCTAGAGAGGTCTAGATATGCTGGTTATTTGGCAGGGTGGTAATGGGCAGAGCTAAGGGCGTGGACGTTTACGTCGTTTATGGTCTGACAAACAGACGTTTGTACTATGTAAATGTTAAATGGTGTGTCAAATTGCACGGGGTTGTTTGTTACGGCGTTTTATTTGATTGCAGGGTTGTTAACGCTAGATTACTTATTCAGCTTAGTAAAACTTTGCCTTTTTGTGTAAACGATATCCCTGAGACTCGGTATATAGATGTAAAACATACACACCATTGTGCTATACACTCGCGATCAAAAAAATCGACTCAAACTAATTTTTAATTTCATCGTTTAATATCTCAGGAACCAATCATGAGATCAAAAAAGCAACGGTACCATTTTAGAGCTAACAGTGTCAGCTTTCAATACGAGCATGTTTTTCAGGCGAAAAATTTCAGTTCATGAAAAACAAGCTAGCATACCAAGGAGGTGTAAAATTTGGGTGCAAAAATGACCTTAACAACGAAAGAAAAAACATTTTCATGAACGAATAACAATTTATTTTTATCTTTAATACCTGGTGTTACCACCAAAAACCTTTTTCACACATGCCATGCGTCTCTTCATTGACCTTATCAGCTTCCTGATGGTATCCTGGGGGCATGCTTCCCACTCTTCGACCAAAGCTTCTTTCAGGGCCAAAATTGTCTCCGGAGCAGGATTTCGAGCTCGAACCTTGCGTTTCAGGTAATCCCATAAGTGCTCGATAGGATTTAAATCAGGACTCAGGCCGTGGTCGCTTTCACCCGCCGCACGCGGCCGACAGCGGCCGCACGCGGCGGGCGAAAACGACCACTCCCGAGCATTCCCGAACACACCATTCAGACGCCGCGGGCGGCGGGCCGCTGTCGGCCGCGTGCGGCGGGTGAAAGCGACCACGGCCTCAGAGGTGGCCACTTCAGAGTCGGGATGCCAACTGCGTCAAGGTACTCCTTTGTGACGCGGGCGGTATGACAAGGGGCGTTGTCTTGCATGAAATGGAACCCCTCGTCAAAGAACCCGGCGTAGGGGACGACATGGTCTTGCAGGATGTCGGTGATGTACCTGTCTGCATTCAAACCACCGCCTCGACCCCCGCCATCAACAAAAACCAGCTCGGTCCGCCCCTCCATGGAAATCCCCGCCCACATCATGACGGAACCTCCACCGTAGGCGACTGTTTCAGCGAAGCAACACTGGGCGAACCTCTCTCCAGGTCTTTGGTACACCCGTCCTCTTCTGTCGCTGCCATGGAGACACACTCTGCACTCGTCGCTGAAGAGTACGCGGCTCCATTGGTCGTAGGTCCAATTTTCGTAGGTCGCCACGAATTCCTTCCGAGCGTCCCGATGCCTCTGAGTCAGTTTGGGCCCAGTAGCAGGTCTTCTTGGGGTAAGGTTGGCTTCCTTGAGTCTCCGCCGAACTGTTGAGGTGCTAACAGGCACAACCCGGTTCCGCATCAGGTCTTGCTGGATGGCAACAGCGGTACGGTGGCGATTACGAAGACTGGAGGTGGCGATGAAGCGGTCATCCCTCTCCGATGTGCACCGCTGACGGCCAGATCCTTGTTTCCGTTTCAAGGTTCCAAACCGACAAAACCGACGATAAACTCTGGAGACAGCAGACTGGCTTAAATTCAGCTGCTCAGCAACAGAACGCTGCGAGAATCCTCGATTCACCAAGGTGACGACTTCGGTGGCTTCAGCTTCGGTGGTATCCATTTTTCGAAGGTGATTCCGGTGTAAGATTGCGAGAACATGTGCACTGGTCAACTTCTGATAAGCGAATGATAAGAAATAACCGGTTACACCGGTTTTTATTGGTCTCAAGAGGGCACAACTCGTGCATATCATAACCATGTAAAATGCCATTTCGTACAAAAACTGCGATAACCTAAAAACTACGCAACTGAGATCGATGTCTTTTACTGTTTTTTGTAGCTGAATAAATTCGTAATAAAATTGCATTCAAAGTTTTATTAAAATATTTCCCGCTTTCCGGAAATACGACCAAAAGTAAAAAATGTTGCTTGAGTCGATTTTTTTGATCGCGAGTGTAGCTACCTTTCGTGAAAACACACGACCTACTACTAAAGAACAACAAAAATAGTAATAGCAACAGCTACATACTCATCATTCTTAAAGCAGATTCTTTGTCATTTACAGATGCAAATGGCGATTCATTATTTTTTTTATTATCTATTATTCTAAATAACCTTCTTTAGAACAAAGGTATTTTTAGTTTTCCTCTTCCTACTCCATCTAGTGTAGTAGTATGGAGGTTTATTTCCAACTCAGTGACGAGCTCTACCACTAGATAACGCTATGCTTCAAATAGAAACGCAGCCAAGATAGTAAAATGTTGGTACTAGCAGCGCCATCTGTTGCCGAGTAGCAAAACTAATAACAATAACTTTACTGTTTTAGCCGCCGAGTTCAACACGGCTTTTATCTAAAGTGTCCATATTTAAATAAAGAATGGTTACTGTATGTGGTTGTGGGTGTAATAATTAACTAACGCATAAAGTTATGAAATATTCAGTGTGATACGTTCTGACCAGGAGTGCGATTTTTGAATCTCACCAAGTGACTAAATCTCACCGATGTGAGTGATTTCCGATAGTAAATCACTCACATCGGTGAAATTTAGTCACTTGGTGAGATTCAAAAATCGCACTCCAGGAGTGCGATTTTTGAATCTCACCAAGTGACTAATTCTCACCGATGTGAGTGATTTCCGATAGTAAATCACTCACATCGGTGAGAATTAGTCACTTGGTGAGATTCAAAAATCGCACTCCTGGAGTGCGATTTTTGAATCTCACCAAGTGACTAATTCTCACCGATGTGAGTGATTTCCGATAGTAAATCACTCACATCGGTGAGATTTAGTCACTTGGTGAGATTCAAAAATCGCACTCCTGAGCTAAACTAAACTGTTTCAAGATTTTCCTTAGATTAGAGATGCGGCAAATTACACTCAGAACAATCCAAAAATCGACAGGAACAACACTGTAATGAAATCACTTTGACATTTTACATACTTATCTAGTCACTTGGTGTAAGGTAGACATTAATGCCGTACAAGCGAGGCCACTTTATATTATTTCCCCTTTTGTGTATTAAATATTTCAATTCTAAACATATTTCTTTTATGGATGAAAATAGATAGGTATGTTTACCAATATTTCACAAAATAACACATTTATAGTATCACCAACCTACAATAAGTAATTACGTTAACATTTTATGATAGTTTCCTTTTTATCACCAAGTATTAAGTCAGTACCACTCTCAGTAGGTAGCATGCAAATTCATCGAATATGACAATTTTGACAATAGTATTTCACCTCTATAAAACTGGTCTTACCCAATCGACGTCAAACATATGTTCACTTTTGTATCTTACGCCTTTGCAATAAGGTGTAAAGTGTAAAAATATTTTTTACGTCACACAGGTGTGACGGCGATAATGTGAGTTTTATCGCACGCTACGCGTACGGTAAAACTCGCATTATGGCCAGGTGGAGACGTAAAATTGTGTACTCACCACGGGCAAGTTAAAGTCGACTTACGGGCCGCTATTCGAAAAATAAACACACACACTGGACAGACACAGCTCCAATCCAACTCAACCCAACTCAACTCGACGCTATAATAACGACATTGGCATTTGCTATTCGTACAGATTTTCATTCAACATTGGTCTCACATTGGTCTCACATTGGTCACACATTGGTCACACATTGTACCAATGTTGTACAAATGTGAGACCAATGTGTGACCAATGTGTGACCAATGTGGGACCAATGTGAGACCAATGTTGAATGAAAATCTGTACGAATAGCAAATGTCAATGTCGTTAAGCGTTGAGTTCAGTTGGGTTGGAGCTGTGTCTGTCCAGTGTGTGTGTTTATTTTTCGAATCGCGGCCACGGCACATCCCCTCAAAGTAGACGCAGCATTATCAATATCCACCTGAATGGGCAAATGACGAAGCGACTGGCGCCGATACCGACACTAAGGGGGAAATATAAATATTGTCTCAAATTAAAATACACCTCGCTGTTAATTAAATACAAAAATCGCCAATTTATTGGTGCGTAAAAAATCGGTGAAATTTATTGTTACGCGTGTTTTGTTTGGATTTTTGATTAAATTCTTAAAATGTTTTAAGCGTTGTTTTTTTTTAATTTACTGTAACTGCATCTCTTCTTCTTTGTGTACCTATGTCATAAATTGTAGGTTTCTGTTTCTAGCCTTTTTAGAACCGCAGCTCGAAGAGGAAAAGTACTAGGTATACGTAATTAAGTAACTCAAAAAAAATGCTCTAATTGACAAACACCTTGGCCAAACTATTAACATAACATTCTTACATCTAAATTGTCATATTCTTTTTGCATACTCCGGATCAGAAATAAAGATCTAACATACGGCCAAAAACAATTTTGAATGTAGATATATGTAGATAGATATTGACAAGTAAAGTTCCGATAGTGTAGTAAACCTATAACCTAGTGGGTACCTCAGCGTGGGTGGACGTCGTCCTATACTTACATATTATTACATCATCGGCTTTTATTTGGCAAACAAAGCTGTCAAGTACGTGATCTTGTGACTAATCGATGTCCAGATAGGTCTTTTTCAGGAACTTATGCGACTTGTGCGTTAATTAGAGCAATACTTAAATACTTAGTGAAAGATTTATTTTTAGAGTTGAAGATGACTTTTACAAGATGTGTTTCTATAAGTATTTGAAATTTTCAATATTTCTAAAATAATATAGGTACCTACGCCAGCAGGCCTATATGATAGCAGCTTAGCATGTTGTCGCGGGATAACGTGATATAAAATAACGGTCTGGCGGCAACTGTCATTTTATATCACGCTATCCCGCGACAGCCTTCATAGGCCTGCAGATCTTGATTATTAACGCATAAACATTTTAACGTTTTGCTTCTGATATTATGGCTCCTGTACCTACACGAAACGAGTGTGTCGCATCGAACGTAGCGTGAGAAAGAAAACCGAATGCGAGAAGCGATCGTATGTATCATATGTATGTATTACGATTGTCGTGTGACTTAATCGCATGCAAGTTTTTATTTCTCGTACAAATGTAAACATGTTTAATCAATTATTCTCTCCGGCTGTGTAATGAGCTGATGAGGCTTTTTTCAAGGTACTAAAGTACAGTATGGAGGTTTAAAAAAAAGAAATGTAACACCTCTGGAGTTCGAGTAGTCCATAGGCTACAGTTACCGCTTACCATCAGTCGAGATGTATGCTTGTTTGCCACCGACGTGGTATAAAACAAAAACAGCAATACCTACGTAATTGAGCTCAAGTTTGAGCGCCGCCTTATTGACTCGCGATTAAATTATCGCCTGACATAATCGCATGCAATTTTTCAAAGCTTTTCGAAACTTGTACCGTGCAGATAAGACACACTTAACCTGATACACAAAATTCTAAATATTGCTGTGCTATTCCGCGGTTTTATAACGTGCTAGTTGATTACTGACAAGTTGACAACCCGTTATACTTATTTGCGTATTTTTGCATGCATTAATGTTCCCACCCTCCCGCCGCGCCAACAACGTAAAGTAACCAGGGTGACCACTATTTACTACAACCAAAATTCCCTGACTTTGCCCGGTTTTCCCAGGCGTTTTTTCAAGTTTTTCCCTGACCATAATCTTAAATGTAATAAATATAAAATATATAATTGGAATACATTTTTGAGCTTTTGCAGAATTATCTGCTGCATTGTATTTACAATTTTTTTTTAATTTTAATGAGTTTATTTCAACATAACAACACAACAATAAAAATATAATAAACACTCTAAACTACTTAAAACTAGAGATAAAAAATTTGGTCACTGTCAACGGGCAGGGTGCCCAGAAGGCTGGCCGTATTGCCACGTTGAATGGCGATAGCTATACGTTGTGCAAAATAGTAGCCAGCCCTCTGGTCACCAGAGGCCTCTATTAGGCGCGCCGATAGATCTTTGTACAGTCGGCGCGCGCTTGGCCCCCACGGCCCCAAAGTTTCAACCCCAAACGCCGCAAATATGTAGCTACTTCCTAGAGCAAGATACTTGCGGCGCTTGAGGTCTTCGGCCGAGGATGCCGCAGCGCCAGCATTGATTTTGGTACCTGGAATATGGGACGGTGCCAAGGTATCAACGCAGGTAGCGTCCCAAACTAGTGGCCGTCCCATACTCCAAGGCACCAGTGTCATGCCGTCGGGCCAGTATTTTTCCTATAAGGCTTTGTGCACCATGCACCGAGGACAAGAACGCAGGTAGCGCCACACAGGAGATTTTGCGGATACCCAGGCCGCCGAACCTGATAGGTAGGCTAGCCTGGGTCCAAGTTCTGTCGTCAAAAGAAATGTTGAAGATGGATGTCAGTGTTTCTACGACTAATGTATCTAATTTTGAGACCAAATCAGGGTATTTCCAAAGATGGGATCCGCGGAGAATGTATGTGAATTTTGGCACAAATAGGCAATGTTTTATGATTGAATAAGCGGAGTGAATGTTAATTTTTGCCAAACGATGTGATGTTGCTATAAAATTTGGAATTTTAGAATCTACAAAGTTTTCGAATGACTGGTCCAAGACGGGACAGCCAAGAAGGTGAAGTGATTCTTTATTTATAATTTTGATACCAGGAGCCAGATTTTTAAACAGGTCTATTGTATTTTCCTTGTTTGGACAGGAATCGGTAATAAAAAGTTCGCATTTAAAAAAATTTAGAGAGAGGCCAATTATTTTCAAGTCTGTGATTATTTTTTTTAAATCTTCGAGAACAGAAGTCACTTCACCACCTAGGAGCCCGTCATCCAGATACCACACGTTTAATTTAGAATTTAGTTCCTTTATGATGGGATGTATGGCGAGACTGAAAATTGCTGGGCCGAGAGGGTCGCCTTGTTGACAACCTACATATGAATTTAGAACGTTTGTTTTATATAATAATTTGGATGGGGAACTATAGCATTGCCAAAGGAATTTATAAGTCAAGGGAATTTTTTCTTTTATTTGTGTCAACAAGGCGCCCCTGGCTACGGAGTTAAAAGCGTTGCAAATATCCACCTTCAGCAGGACCTCTCCTGCTTCATGCTCGAGGAACGTTCGCACGGCATGCACAGCAGCTTCGCACCCACTCTTAGAGCCAAACCCCAGTTGGATAGGCTGGAGTTCCGAGCCAAGCTGATTAAGGATGGAGCAGCAAGAAATCTTGGCGGCGAGACGTCGAAACGTAGTGCCAACGGCAATAGGCCTAATACTGCCGTCTTTTTTCGCTAAAGCGCATAGGTTCGCTCCATACAAAACATCCTTGATATCGTCTGGGACCTGACCGGCCAGCATGATGTTCACCAGGGCCGTCAGGTCCTTCAAAAGTGTTTCTCCAGCTTCTCCGCAGCCGCTGCACAGAAGATCCTTCAGGTGCTGCGGTGTCAGGCCATCCAGGCCTCCTGCAGAACCATTGGGGAAAGACAACACTGCTCCGATGACATCCTGTGGGGTAGCTGTAAGATTTGGTTCGATGGGTTGTGGGGGTTCAGGAAGACAAAGGTTTGTAGCTGAGTGGGGGCTACTGCATCGTCAGAAAAAAGCAATCGAGCCGCACCTCTGATGTCGCCATCAGCCAACTTACTTTCAACTGTTTTAAATAAATTGTTAGTGGAATTTCTAAAATTATCGGGATTATGATGAAACGGATTATCCTTGCAGCAATTATCTTTAACTATTTTGGTTAGTGATTTTGAATTTTGATTTGAATTTATATGTAACACTTTAAAGGTGAATGTCAACAGATGTTCCCAGTTTTGTGTTGAACAAGTGAGCACAGTTTTAATGGTATCACTTAAGAATTTGGGGCGGAATTTGGAACTGATATGCGGGCACCGCGTGGTATGCGTTTTAATACCGGGCGAGAATTTTTTAGGTCACTTAGAATTTGGTGAAAGGGTACGTCTGATCTCGTGTCATTCGGTAACTGGGAATGAGATGGTGCCGGAACATTTGGCTGTGACTGCAAGGAAGATGAGGGTTGAGTTTGGCAAGAGCGGTGTTTTTTGGAAATGTGAATGTTAAGGCCTTTAAAGAAACGTGGTTCAATGCATTCAGGGCAACGGAATTGTAATTTGCTATCAGACAGTTCTACAATTACCCAAAAATTCATTTAATTTTTGACCATTTTTGTTAAAAGCTGTACAGGTAAAACCAATTGAAACAGTAGCTCTGACTACTAAATTTATTGGATATTAAATGTATCATATAATATAATCCAGCGAGAAATACTAAAGGGAACACTTTATACGGGCCTTAATCGTAAGTCTAGACTTCAACGTTTTGCGTATTATGGTACAAAAGCGACGAATTGAGAAACCTCATTTTTTGAAGTCGGTTAAAAATCTTAGGTATAACTGAAACAAAACTACTTAGTAATCAGTTATAGTTGTAAAAATAATAACCATATCTATTGCAACTTGGTAATCTGGTTTTCCAATAACGCAGCTTCTTTGGCAGCTCCTTCGAGAATTTTTTTGCCTTTTTGCTTCTAGTTCTCTGACCATTTCCGCATTTTTTCTTTTTTCTGTTCTGATTTTCCCCTCTGAACTTAAATTTTCCTTCTTTTTGTGTAGCTTCTCCGTGTACAAGGAGTGAGCATTACGAGCCGCTTGGATCTTTTTTTTTCAATATTTATTTTGTCTATATCGCCGCGGTAGGATATAACGTCATAAACGCGTCTTTGCGCAATTATAGACTCTTGCGGAAGTTTTTTCACTAACATCTCCTTATTGATGGAAAAGCCACGCTCACTATAACACCATGACCATTTTTATTAAAGTTTGCAAGTCTGTTTTTTCCTTTTTTTATCAAACCGAGCCAAAGATTATCCAGTCGGTGACCACCCTTAATGGAAAATTGTTTTATAGATTTTTCAAATTCAGTTGATTTACAAATATAATTGAAGGCACTTTTGGCGTTATCTGCTTCATATCCTGAAAACCGGTTATTTTTGACAAATATGTCCAACACTTTATTGAGCCTCTCTCGTCGGAATTCTGCATTGAATGCGATTGCGGGATCGAAACAAGACATTCCCTTAGTCAAAGCGTACAAAGTGGGGATGTTTGGCACAATGACACGCAAAATTCTATCAGACTCTTTCACACAGTCTTCACGAAATCTCAAGATATCGATATCTTTGATATCGCGGCTATTTCGAAGAGCATTCATTACAGCGAAGCCCAAGTCGATTTCTTTCACGTTAACGGATTAGACCCCTTTTTCAAGTCAATCGACGTGATATTAGTGGTGGAATCCAATACATCCGCTTTTACAACTCTTTGCATGATTTTTTTCAGTGTGGTCAAAAGTGATTCGTATAAAAGTGGAGCAAGTGGTCCATAGGATTAAAATAATGTTAAAAATGGCTCCACTTGCACCGCCACTGATTGAAAAAAGGTCAATTATATATAATGTTTGGAGATGGTAAAATTAATAAAAATATATATATATGTACTTATATTATGTACAGTCAACCAATTTGATTCCTAGGCAACTTTAGAACCTTGTCGTAATGACAGTTGCCCGTGGATACGTATAAACGTAACCTATTCGGTGCAAAACTAGCTAGTGTGACAAGGTTCTAGAGTGGCCTAGGAATCAAATTGGTTGACCGTACATACAGAGACAATTCTTATTCCCTGACCTCCATAAAATTTCCCTGACAATTCCCTGACTTTTCCATGACTAGCGAAATTCCCTGACTTTTCCCGGTTTTCCAGAAAGTGGCCACCCTGGTAACGCTTCCACTAATTACTTAAAATTCTATATCTAAAAGAACGAGAAGTGACTACTGAACACGTCGAGTGATGTATCGCCATCGAACCTGAACGATCAGTAAACATCGCATCACTCCTCGAAATACGCCTTACGTAACTTCGGTGACCGTGAATGCCTAATATGGGCCGGGATTGGTGCAATACATAAGCGATATCAACATTATACAGTATGTCCCTTTTGCAAAGATTAACGTTTAATTTAATTTAGGAGGTTCTTGTTTATGTTAGATAATTTAAGAAAATATAAAATGGGGGTATTTCTTTCGCCAACAAACTGTTTAGCAGTTTTTAAGATACGTCTTATAGTTACCGAGTCAAATGGCTGTGACATACGGACGGACGGACGGACAGACGGACATGACGAAACTATAATGATTCAGTTTTTGCCATTTTGGCTACGGAATCCTAAAAATGGAGTTTTACGACATGCCCGTTACGTTTTTCGCATTAATGAGAAAGATAACTTTTCAACCGTTAAGAAGAGTATAAATGATATCACAGTGAGAACTCTGTATACCTAATATAATTAGTATTTTAATTACTCTGAGATACATGTAACTAAACATTCTTAGTTGTGAATGACAGTGAAAAAATACATAAAAACAATAAACCATTATGTCTGTCTAATAATATATTGCTTAGGTTAATTGACCACATTTCACATGATCATGAATAAATAAGAAACCAGAAAATAACAAATGCATGCACAGTACAGAACAGATTCACTATTGAGAAAACCCATGTCAAAGTCTTCCTAACAACAGTAACAACAAATGTAGGGGAAACGAATTTCCACTAGAAGTGAATATTTTACATTGCCTATTAAAATTGCTATACGTTTCTGATAACACATCACAAGCACAATTATTTGTCGCTAATAAAGTATCTTCAGGATATTAATAATCGTCATCATGGATATGGATACTACGAAAAAACTTGGTTTTCTTGGATACAATCTACTACCTTTTAATAGTCACTCAAACAAGCTATTGGTATACTTAATGACTAAAGATTAATCATAGGTTTTATAATAAAGCTATCTAGATGTCTGTAGGTGTGATTAATGTCCTGTCAATTTATTTGATTTGGGAAGTTAGTATGACATCATGATTTGTATTTTTTAGCCAGCTCCAATGTATGTATATTGACTCATCAAATAAAATTGTTATTAACGAAAAAACTAGACAAACATATGTTTATAAAAGGTTTTATATAATTACATTATAGATCGGGTATATCTTAATAGTGTTGAAGGTAGACTATAGAACTTGTTTTCCACCGATTTCCCAAATTTTCAGATGCTTTTGGAGAAAAAGGCCAAATTAACTCCGGCTTACCTACAAGTCTTTCTGACGCGCCATCACTTTATCTTAGCAAGTTACTGTTTGCTAATTATAACTCGTAGCTAGGTGGTTTAAGTACCATATAATATTACGTAAGTATTTCCGATCTTCCTCGCTATCTCCTTTCCTTTGCTCCGTTGGACAAGAGTCACACGCATCGTAATTATCTTTTGATTAACAAAAGGTGAATAAGAACATATGTTTCATGTTTGCTATGAAATTGTATAACCTCACTAGACAGTGGACGGTGTGAATATTGTGAATCATTCATGTGTTTGTGGATCGACATATGTCGGTGTATCAAGTGACTCGCTGAGGTTAAGCATTATGTTACGCTTCAGAGGCATGCTATTTAATCTTGCTAGCTCATTGGCTTCGTGTGAAGTGTTTATTTAGTGAAGGAAAGCCAAGTGACGGCAACGAATGGTGCGGAAAAGTTAACTTTCATGCAGATGAGTAGGTATTTCTTAAAAAATGCACTTTATATTTGTGATATTTTTTCCAAAAAAGTACTTGCTTATGGGGAATTTCAGGCCACATTATTTTCCTATTTGGATACTTACTGCATATTTTTATGTCATAATATATTTTACATGCTGTAGGTACTTCGAAGTTAACTCATACTGACCGGGAGTACCTAATAATGTTCAATTGTGGTTCAATGCAATTGGATCTGAAAACGATACAAGACACTTTTACAAGACACTTTTTGTTAATAAACAAAATATTTGAATCAAACCAAAAGTCTTGTAACAAGATTCATGTCCTTGTCCCTTGTGGTAAACTTCTCTAGGCTAGATAGTACTTAGTGGCAGCGTCTAATGAGACTCGTGTTCCGCTGTGGTGCCTAAGTAGCCGTAACGCGCGTGTAAACAGTTTCTGTAGGCTTTCTTCTTGGCTAAAGATCATTTTCATCGTGCCGCGCGGAAAATTCCTCTCGATTCTTTGAGAGGGCAAAATCGCTTTTCATCGTCAATTTATATAAGTTTAACCTCGCGCGCGTGACCTCAACAAAGTAAGATTTGTAAGAAAACCATTTTTTTGAATATAGTTGCTCCTAGATTTCACACATAACAAAACCAATCCCAACTATATTCTCTTCTATAAATATCTACATACATAGGTACATAGCCTTAACCATCACTCATTTACGTCCAACTAACGTCAACTGCAGTGTTTTTCGCAAAAGCAGCTTTTAAAGAACACCCTTTTTCGCAACATGTACGTTTTTGGATTTTTCTTATTCTATACTAATGATTGATACAAGAAAGAAAATGTCCCCATTTGTTGCAATGGTTTCGGAACGTCACGTTTTGCCATGAGCATTTTAGTTACCTAGTTTTATTGTTAAGAATGTAAGTTCGGTAAGACTGAGTATCTATCCCATCACATCCAACACGGTGCATTCTCGAATGCTCTGATGGAAACGTTGCTCAGTGCTCACCGCCATACCTATAGGTACTTAACTACAAGGTGTAATACAAATACTGGTGCTCCGTTTAAAGTTTAAGGGCATAATCGGTATCGTATTCTAATTCTGAATAATAAAAATAAAAATTCACGCACAAAAAAAATGTTTTTCACACCACCTAGTCGTATACGGGCTTTTTCTTCCCTGCTAGGAGGGAACAAAGTGGAACTTTTCTGTTCTAGGACATTCGTATTTTTTTCAGCCAGTCCGTCATCACAATCAAATTTCTTATTAAATTAATAGATTCATTATAATCAAGAAGCACACTAAGCACATATAAAGTTAAAATAAATATGATTCAACAATAAAAAAAAATATTTTCCTCTAAGGTGGTGTGAAAAGCAGTATGTGTCACATAGGAGCAAAACTATTTTCAACTTGGGCGTTAACACTTGAATCCCTCACTACGCTCAGGAGTCTACTTTAAAATCCCTCGCTACGCTCTGGATTCTATTATAGACTCCATCGCTTCGTTTGGGAATCAATATACGCCCTCGCCGTAAATATTTCATTTTGCTCCCTTGTTACACAATCTACTATTTCATCTCTCCTGCTCGGAGAGTTTTATTTTCCTGGGTAGATAGCCTGGTAAAAAATTGCTTGTTCATCCCTAGGGTGGAAAAGTAATTAGCTGTGTTAATTGTGGATTGAGCCGGTGCCCACCCGGATGACCTCCTCTCTGACCACCGGCTAAACATTGGATTTGTCTTTTTCAAATTGTTCAAATTTTACACAACATTTTTATAGAATATTCTTTATATACCTGTTTTATAAAATGTGCGTGTATTTAGTATTGCACTTTCCTCACAGTCGAAATGAAAAGCAGAGTGTTTAACTCGGGTGAAAGTACCCATTTCACCCTCGAACTATTGGCGCTCTCACTTCGTTCGAGCGCCAGAAATATCTCAGGTGAAATAGGTCACTTTCAACCCTTGGTTAACAATCTACTATTGTATGCAGGGTTGTCTGGCTGGGACGACGTGAACCATAAAAAAAACCTGCCAAGTGCGAGTCGGACTCGCGCACCGAGGGTTCCGTACAAACCTGTAGGTTTGACATGAATTTCAATTTAATACCTCTACGCGTTCATGAGGTAGTAACTAAGGGTAGTAACTTTAAAATTATTAAAAATATTTTTATTATATGATGTAACTAAAAATTTTAATGTCTACGCGTTCAATGAGGAAAGCGGTAGTAACTATAAATTATTAAAAATATTTTTATTATATGATGAATTATGATGTAACAAAAAATTTACGGTTTTCGCAATTTTTCCTATATCTGTGCTATAAGACGTTGCTTCGTACCAAATTTCAAGATTCTGAGTTTACGGGAAGTACCCTGTAGGTTTTGATTCCCTTGCGAGTTTCGAAAATTTGCGGAAATTTGCGGCATAAACGGCTGTATCTTTTGATTGCGTCGGCTTAGAAGTTTGATTTTTTCACAGCTCCAAGGGACAGTAGACTTGAGTGTTTATTTGATATAAATTTCAGCTTGATACCTCCACGCGTTCCTGAGAAAAAGGGTCTTGACGGCCGGACGGACGAACAACAAAGTGATCCTATAAGGGTTCCGTTTTTTCCTTTCGAGGTACGGAACCCTAGAAAAAAGTTCTTTTCGCGTCCAAAAAAATTTTCTCCTACTTTTTCCTAATCGCAATACGATACCGATATGCCCTTAAACGGATCGCCAGTATTATTGTTACACTCTGTATAAACAGAGTATTATGTCCACAGCCTCCGTAAGGTGCTTCTCAAGTTCGACTGGTGGACTCACCAGATTTTTAAAAAATTAGGACCTCTTTTTACCACGACGGTGGCAAACAAGCATACGGCCCGCCTGATGGTAAGCGTTTAATGCAGCCTATGGACGCCTGTAATTCCAGGAGATTCACATGCGCGTCCCTTTTTGAAGAATCCCATACTGTACATCTGCTGCTTAAGAAAGTGGTATACTTACTATATATTTCGTTTTTTATTGATCCTCTTTTAGCTCGGACCATTTTAAGTCTAGGTTTCTTGGCGTAGCGTGGCCGTGAATGGTATTAGGTATAAAGGTTATTTACTAAATTTTTGAATAACATACTGGCATTGAAGATTATTTTGACCTTTATGTATGTGCATGGATGTGTAGTTCCGACTGTAATACACGTGGCCTTGAATCAGAGTTCCATCCAGCTGACGCGTTGCAACGGAACTAATGAATGCACTATTTGTTTACACCCGGTGGCAATGTGTGGCCACTCACTGCCTGTATGGCTTGGTGTGACATACATACTATTTTATGCATTGCGAGTCGAGAAAGATTAGTTAAGACTGTCTATTTTTTTCTAATTAATAGTTACCCTCAAGTCAAGCACAGGAGCTCCCTACTACACGGAGAGCTGGACACGTCAGATATGATACAATAATGAAAGCGACGAAACCCCTCTAGTTAGTTTGCTATAATATGCTTATTTCTAGATTTTATGTCCATAAAATGCCAGATGTCCATCTGGCAGCTGTTCATTGGTGGAGGCCAAAGAATGCAAACCACTTAAAGAATACAAATCCTAGAATTCTGGGTTTGATGCAATATTATGAGAAATTATATAAAACATTAGATTAAGTATATCATTGCCAAAAGTTTCTGTTGGGGGAAAGTAATTCATAGTTTGTCGTCTACTGTTTTTGATTCCGCAATAATACACAAGGTTTTTTGTTCTAATGTTAAAATATGGGCCCTGTTCTCTATAAATAAGAAAACTTCAGCAGTTTTAACCTATTTTGGTATTACTTTTTTCCAAATGAAATTTTTTGCTAGTCTGTCAGTCTGACCTCCACCCATTAAAAGTTGCTAGATGCCCGGATCTAGCAATAAGAATATAGCAATCTAACTAGAGGTGTTTTGTTGCCCTCATTGTGTCATATCTGACGTGGCCAGCTCTCAGTCTATACCTATAGTACACTTCTTAATATTCGCCCTTATAATTATATTTGTTAATATATAGGGCAGATGCCCCGGTTTTGCCTACTTTAGGGAGATTTTGTCTGTTCAGACATCCGTGTCAATAAGGTATTACGACACTCTTTTTGTACCGAGTCATTGATAATATATTACTATATTTATATGAACCTCCGCTGTTAAGATTCTGACATTAAATCATTTTTTTTTCTTTAATGAAATGTCAGAAAGAGGCCCAGGTGCCAGTTTTGGACACTTTTTTCCTTGGCTCCTGACAACTGAATGACAACGTTTGAATTAAGAAATGATTTTAAGACTGTCAATCAATATTTAATTATTGGTAAATTGTAAAATCTACTCGTAAGTGTACCAATGTACTAAGGTCTGTGTCAATAGAAAATTCGCTTTGCAATCACGCACTTTTAAGGAACAATCATAGTTTCATTGCCATTTTACACACATAAACTTCTTATCTACATTTTTTTTAGTAACAAATATCCGTTAATCAGTCATCATTCATAAGTAAAAAACGATTTCTTAAATAATAATTTGGAATGTGTCAAATGCTATTTTCCATAGAAAATCAGTTGTAAGTCAGCCATATATTTAGTTACCTTATTTTACTTTTCTATTGATACTGACTTTAAAAATATAATTGATGTAAAGTAACTCTATCAAAGTCAACGAGCGTTTAACTTGAGTGTGTTGCTTTTACATTGCGGGCCGAATTATTTTGTATGGTTAAACTTTTCGTCTAAATATACTTCTTATGTCCTATGCTAACAGTTTAAAGGTTCGCCCGTATTAGATTTACACACTTACTACTTTCACTCCTTTTTATTTTTATAGGTATATATAATACGAAGGAGAGCGAAATCCAATAGGACCTCCGCGTTAATGCATCCGTCTTTAGAAATTACGATACCTTGTCTCATGGCAAATTAAATTAGTTCCGCTACTCGCGGCTAGATGTCGCCCACGTCGCCACAAATTATGCTGAAGCGCCCGTTAGCACTAGCCCCTTAAGTTATCAGTAACATGGAAAATGAATTTCCGTGCTCGGCGGGATTAGCCGCACCTAGAATACAAATTGGCGGAGCGACTCACGCAAAAGCAACCGTGAAAACCTCACAACAAGGTCATTTAAACGGACATAATTTTTTGCCTAAAATGATCGTGAAATGACCACGAATTTGAAAATAAAATGCACTGTAGGTAAGAATGGGCCGTATTCTAACTTTTAACAACACATTGAACATACCTTGCTGCAATATTGCTCCAGCATTCACGCAATGTTGAAGTTGTATTGCTAATTGACATTCTAAATTTGATTCCGTTGACATTTTGGCTTAAAATTGTATGCTTAGTGTATCTTTTATATATTGTTAAAACATAGGTCACACATGGGTCACACACAAATAAAACACGAACTGTCACTGTCAATAGACTCGATTATCAAGCCGTGGTCCGAATCACGTTGACAGCGCAACGCAGCCGTTTACGGTGGTCCGAATTAAAAGTATTAAAACACTACTTATAAGTGTGATTCGGACCAATGTTTAATTCAAAATATAGAATGTGTACCTACCCATTTTCATTGTTTTTGAGTAGGTAGGAAACAAAAGAATATATTAAAATATGAACTTGTCTGCCAAAAGACGTAAGAAAAGCTTTTGAACAACGCATTTCTTATCTAAATAGGTACCCCGGGCTAACTTCCTTAATTACCTACTGAAGTCTTAATTCATCATCATCATATTTATTCATGAACAATATACATTGCATTTGAATTAACAACGAAATTAAAATCATTACAATATAAAACACTTAAAACTACGTATACTATATACAAATAAATTAAGTTGCATGTCAAAATTAATAATATATTTATTATCCCGATTACAACTTTCCGCAAATCTGCTATATCACTTATACCTATTATAATATAGATCTGCTATTCCCCACGAACCACAATACTAGATGTTGCAACTTCCTCTTAGTTTTGTTTGTACTGTAGGTGTGCGAATAGTGTAAACACTTGGCATTTGCCGATTCCACGTCGATAGGTGTGGGGAGACCCTTACAAGAGACGCCATGGACAGAAAGAGAAACCGATCGGGTCATATATGTATATGATCACTATCCTCAGTCAAGAGGGAACGGCCAGAAAGATAGAAAACTCTACCTATATTGCAAGAGGAAAGCAAAATAAAAATAAGAAATATATAGGTAATGTAATGGTAAATGTATTTAATGCATGTGGGTAATAAAATCTGGTTTCAAGCGAGGTTTGGTTGGCCAAACAACCCATTGCACTTTAAATATAATATCTAGAGGTATGAAACCAGAATAAGTCTGCCTCATGTATACTTTTAGGGTTCCGTACCTCGAAAGGAAAAAACGAAACCCTTATAGGATCACTTTGTTGTCCGTCCGTCCGTCCGTCTGTCCAGACCCTTTTTCTCAGGAACGCGTGGAGGTATCAAGCTGAAGTTTATATCAAATACTCAAGTCTACTGTCCCTTGAAGCTGTGAAAAAATCAAACTTCTAAGCCAACGCAATCAAAAGATACAGCCGTTTATGCCGCAAATGTTCGTAACTCGCGCGGGAATCAAAACCTACATTTGGAACGAAGCAACGTCTTAAAGCACAGATAAAGGAAAAATTACGAAAACCGTAAATTTTTAGTTAAGTACGTCATATAATAAAAATAATTTTAATAATTTTAATAAATTTTAACCCTCGGTGAGCGAGTCCGACTCGCACTTGGCCGGTTTTTTTAATATTTGCGTAATAAAGTTTAAATAAATAAATAAGTACCTAGTCACTAATATCATTTTAATATGTTAGGTTAGAAAATGTAAGGGCGGAAATGAATTGTACACTTGTAAAAATTACTGAATTAAGTGATGAGACACCGTATTTCATAACGAACATTTCAATTCACATTGAATTTGTTTCTTGTGCATTTCACTCTCTCATCTTAAGCGCGAGTGAGGTAGAACTCCTGCAACGTTCCCAATCTGATTTCATTAATTAATTTATGGAAACCAAAGTCGTTACATGTTTTATAAAAAATGTCAACTTAAAACTAACTTATAATTTAAGAATTTAAACAAAGAATGACGTAAAAATACACAAAAACACACAGAGACAGAATCACATAAAAAGTCAACTTAAAAACTAGAATAATGGAATGTCAAATTTTTTTTTTTTTTTTAATAGGCCACTCCGAATCGTACCCGGTTCAAAGGTCCCCATTATTCCCGCCGCATTTCGCCGCTGAACAGCAATGGAGACCTGCTGAACCAGATACGATCCCGAGCGAGGATCGCAAACGACGCCCTAATTCCCAGAAGAAGCTGAGCGCCTCTGCCCCCCAGGGTCCGGCTGTCTCAATGGCCACCGGCACAAAGTCATATGCGGATTCGAAAGCGGCGTACTTCGCGTGCTTCAACTTTGCCGCAGACTCCGCCGCTGAACTCGCACAACTGACGGTATGCCTTAAATGGGATGCAGCGTATGTGCTAACACAAGTTACATCCCATAAAAGACAGCGCCCCATCCGCCACGGAATTAGTCAGGCCATCCGGCCTTTTCCCGTCCGTGCGACTCAACCCCGGTGGCTCCAAGACGCACGGTACATTTGCCGACACCAAGGCCCGCCGCACGATCTCGTTAATCGAGTGGTGCCTCGGGAACCGCCCGGCACACCTGTGACAGCTGAGACCGTGGTGCCCGTTCTCCTCCACCATTACCCCACACCGGCAACGACGAGCCTGGCATACCTTCGCCCCCAACCTAAGAGCCGCTGCAATTCTCAAAGAATCGTTATCCAAGAGCGTTCCAAGCTGAGGCGAAGGTAGGGCATGTAGCCATGCTCCAGACTCTGCTCGTTCTAGGGCTTTAAGGCGCGCGATTTAATTTGGCAGTGATACGCCGTTAAAATTTGATTTTCTTGCAAACTGTGACGTCCTTAAAGTTAGAACGGTTAAAATAGTGTTCTCACCCCATATCTCCTCGCGAAAATGCGTCACGAATTGGTGTTTTATGAAGCGTATTCCAAACTAGGTTAGCAGGTGGAGTTTTACAACGCGTCACAACTACTTCCTGTGAGTGTTGATTTTATTATTTCCAAAAAAATCACAAGAGGCCCTTGATCTCCTTGATCTAGTGTTTACCCGGCCAGGGTTGCTAGGGTTGTCCCTGAATTAAGTCCAGTTTATTTCATCACTTTCGTATTCAATTCGCTTTGCTCGTCTTTGCTATATCTGGATCAATAAATTCTTTCATCTAGGTATATTTTTAGCGTAGCTTCGAGACCTCTGATTAGGTTTTGATGAAGGCAGAGGCACTATCTTTTTTATGCTATCATCATTATAAACGTACCTAAAGACTTGAAGAATTTATAAATAAACATAACGTGATAACTAGATCAAGATAAAGTACCTATTCATAATCACGACTTTTATTCCATAACAAAAAGAGGGGGTGTTATAAATTAGACAGGTTTATCCGTGTGTCTGTGTAGTGGCATCGTAGCTCATTACCTGTAACGAAATAAAACACCATTTAAGTAAATCATACTAGGAATCAAAAGTAATCCAGGTACTGTATATTTAAGAAGAAAACATAACATCTTAGTAATACTTGGAATCACAAGTTATCTAGGTACAGTATTGGAACTTAAGAAGAAAACATAACATTTAAGTAATACTTTGAATCACTAGTAATATATGTATATTACTTGTGACGTATGTACGTGGTACAGTATATTATTTAATAGCGAAATTAAACTGCGCATTGATATTTGGCTAATTTTCTGCTACCTAATATCAATCAGTACATCATTTTTAGTTACCTACTTTTATGTACCTACTGATGGCCAATTAAATAATTCCTTAATTAGGTATGTACAATGCTTGTCACCTAATAGGTTGTTGCTAGGATGAGTAGGTATAATAGGTACCCATTTGATGTCAGTTATCAACAATATTTTGGCTTTTAGAAATAGGTGAAAAAAAAAAATCTATCCAAATATAACATTTTCACTCACGTCTATTAAGTCACTACGCGCGATAGCCTAGGTCTTTTTAAGTTAAATAAATTATATTCTACTCACGAAAGTTTAAATTGAATAATCTTTTATTCAAAATTTGTAAATCCAAGGAACACAAGAGAACCGCAAGATGTAAATGCACTATTTTTTTTTACAAATAAATTGAGGTTATTTTTCAAGGCAGCTTTTCTCTCTCGCTGTAAGACCGTCTGTTGTTGTCTTGGTTTATTATGATATTATTTTTCATTATGTTTTCTCTAAGAAATTTCATGACAGAATTATTAATGAATCTAACATTTTTTTTTTATAAATAGGAGAGTTGTAAACACTGCAATTGATGTACTTGTACGTTGGCGTCATCCTATGGTATTTTTCAGCTGTTTACTTACTGTAGTTGTAATAAAAAATGGACGGTTTTCTTTGTAAATAAAGTTACCTACTGATTTGTAAATCAATTGCTATACGAAAAGACCCCCTTTCATATTCCTTGCAGATGTATTAATACAACTCATCAATCAGTAAATTTACAAAAACAAGGATCCTATTACTTAAAGGATAAATAAAAAAAAAAAACCTAATAATATCGTCCGAAAATCATATTTATATAACATTGTTTTCTTTCTTTTAGGCTCAGAAAGACGTAAGTAGTTAAAATCCTTCGGATATCGAAAAGGAAAGTGCAGATGACAACAGGCAGTTCAATACATTACCTGTCACAAAGTGACATCTGTCACCCAATTCATTGCAGAAAGAGTAACATGATCATAATTGTTACGACCGCGCTACCACCGTGCTACGATCGCTGCAATATACTTAATTATAAAACATAAATAAATAAATAAACTTTAAATTGTGCAGCGTAGGGAAATAAAAGCATTGCCAGTATTAATTACTGCAGTTCAAACAACATAGCGCCACGGGACCAACAAATTGTTTAATTGGGGTATTCGTGTAAACACAATAAATCATGATATTCATGCATGATCCTCGTTATTGTACCTCGAATATTGCGCCTGTTATTTATACACCTCGAAACGCAGGAATTTGATAACTGAACGTACGCTACGTCAAACAAAATTTAATATATCTACATATATATTTTAGTTTATTTCTTTATTTAATATAATATACATTTTATGTACTTATCTAGTAAACATTATAATCATAAATAGTAATATCTACAAAAATATCAATAGTTTACTAATAGTCCCGTCTCGTTGGCAATATTTTGAGGGTTAAGTTTCAAAAATTCTAAAGTGACTTATTATTGAAGTTGGAAATACAGTGTGTACATGAGAATCTTTCAGTGCGTTTTGTGTCATATTCAATTGGTGCTTTTTTTGTAATTCAATAATTTGAGGTTAACTTTTTTAGCTTGCCATATCTTGAGTAAAAGAATATTAGAGTTAGAAAATATAACTGTTTTGTATTTAGAACAGTTTTATTGTTGTACAAAACTAGTTTGTGTCATTTACGTCGAGTGCAATTTTATATAGTATGACAACGCTAAAAAACTACGTATAAAAAATTAGAGTTCATAAAATAAGGATTAAACTATATCATCACCTCAAAATATGTCAATAAAATCAATATGTGTCAAATTAAGCAATGAAAATTTAAGTTTCTTGGTAATTTCGTATTTTTAGGCTGTTATCGTTTTAATAAATTATTAAAGTCATCAGAGTTCACATTCTAATAATCAAAAAGGGATTTTAAAGTAGATATTTCAATTTGTGTCACTTTCATCAATGATATTTCGTCTAAAATTAAACAGAAACAATATTTGCGTTCAGAGGAAATCTTCTTAACTATAGCGCCTTAGTAGCCTTGATGGTACGCCTGTTCGGCTTACTTCTGTAATGACCACTAGAAGTAGACCCCCGGCTCGCTTCTTAACAAGCTAATCCATGGGTCAACCAGGCGCTGGCATCTTAGCTGTTACGATGTAGGTACTTGCTCACGGAGGCGCGCGCGGGGTGATAAAGCTGACATACTCGACAAAGGAACTGAGCGGAGGAGTGAGTCGCGGGAAGCCGGCGAGTAGGGCAATGAACTCGTGCGTGTCTCGCCAATACGTACCTTTTTGAGCGGTAGCCGCTTTGTTTGTGTTTTGACTAGACTGTTGAGTACATTTTCGAAGATTTCAAGCATCGTGAATTATGGGTAGAAAACGCAACGTAATATTTTTATTTAGTTCTGTTTTATTGGAACGAAGTTCCTTATCGGACGGTTCGCGGATGGGGGGCTAGACGAAAAAAAGTCACGTGACCGTCACGAAAAAGCATTGAGAAACATGTGAAATGGAATGAAATAAAAAAAATTAAAAATAGAATAAAGTGAAGTGAAAGTGACAAAGTGAAAAAAGTCAAGTTAAAAAATTTATATTATATCAAAAATTTCAAAAATCTCAATAATCTCAAAAATTTCAAAAAAATCAAAAACGACCAAAATTACGAAAAAGTCAAAAATTAAATAATATTACTTCGTTCTAACCGAGTGTTCCACGACACGAACGTATTTTTTTTTTTTACTTTTGTTTTATTTTTGTTTTTTCTTTTCGTCTGTATTTTGTTTTTATTTTGTCATTTTGTATTGATTCTGTTTTTATTCCGTTTATTTTGTTTAATTGTATTCTTATTTTACTCTTTTTTTTTTATACCACAACGTGGCAAACAAGCATATGGCCCGCCAGATGGTAAGCAGTAGCATATGGATGCCTGGAACACCAGAGATGTCACATGCGCGTTGCCGACCCTTTACAAAAAGGAGGAACAAGTTCAGAGTTCATTACCTCGGCCATTTTTAGGGTTCCGTACCTCGAAAGGAAAAAACGGAACCCTTGTAGGATCACTTTGTTGTCCGTCTGTCTGTCTGTCTGTCAAGACCATTTTTCTCAGGAACGCGTGGAGGTATCAAGTTGAAATTTATATCAAATATTCAGGTCTATTGTCCCTTGGAGCTGTGAAAAAATCAAACTTATAAGCTAACGCAATCAAAAGATACAGTCGTTGATGCTGCAAATTTTATAGTTTTTCGGCACTCGCAAAACCTACGGGGTACTTCCCGTGAACTCAGAAACTTGAAATTTGGCAGAAAGCAACGTCATATAGCATAGACAATGGAAAAATTACAAAAAGTAGACATTTTAAGTAAAATCATACAAAAACATATTTTTTTTAAATTTTAAACTTACTACCTTTTTCCTCGTAAACGCGTAGAGGTATTAAATTGAAATTCATGTCAAATACTCAGGGCTATAGGCCCTTTCAGATGTAGCAAAACCAAACTTTTATGTCATCCCAATCAAAAGAAATAGCAATTTAAGTCGCATATTTTGAAACTGAGTACTCGCAAGAAACTCAAAACCTAAAGGGTACTTCACGTAAACTCAGAAACTTGAAACTTGGCACGAAGAAACTTCATATAGCACAGATAGAGGAAAAATTACGAAAAGTAGACATTTTTAGTAAAATCATACCAAAAATATTTTTTTTTAATTTTAAACTTACTACCTTTTTCCTCGTAAACGCGTAGAGGTATTAAATTGAAATTAATAATAAACATACTACAACTTTTGCTTGTTATAGATTTGTACGGAACCCTCGGTGCGCGAGTCCGACTCGCACTTGGCCGGTTTTTTGATTTTAGAGCAAAGTTTTTTAAATAAAACACGCTTATTTTAGCGTAATCTATATGGAAAAATCATAAAAAGGACATGTTATAATGACGTCCCGTCGATGGTTTTTTTTCGAAATCCATATAATATATAAGTTTAAAGTGCATTATCACGGCCATTTTTGATTTGAGAGAAAAGTTTTTTAAATAAAACACGCTTATTTTAGCGTATTCTATATGGAAAACTCATAAAAAGTACATGTTATAATGACGTCCCGTCGATGGTTTTTTTTCGAAATCCAAATAATATATAAGTTCAAAGTCCATTATCTCGGCCATTTTTGATTTGAGAGAAAAGTTATAATGACGTCCCGTCGATGGTTTTATTTTGAAGTCCAAAATATATACAAGTTCAAAGTCCATTTATCTCGGCCATTTTTTATTTTAGAGAAAAGTTTCTCAAATTAAACAAGCTTATTTTAGCCTATTCTATACGAAAAAATCATAAAAAGTACACGTTATAATGACGTCCCGTCGACGGTTTTTTTTCGAAGTCCAAATGATATACAAGTTCCATGTCCAATCGGCCATTTTAGATTTTAGAAATAAATGTTTTTAAAATAAAACACGCTTATTTTAGCGTATTCTATACGGAAAAATCATAAAAATATGCTATATAATGATACCCCATCGCTGGTTGTTTTTTCGAAGTCAAAATTATATACAAGTTCAGAGTCCATTATCTCGGCCATTTTTGATTTTAGAGAAAAGTTTCTCAAATTAAACAAGCTTTTTTTAGCGTATTCTATACGGAAAAATCATAAAAAGTACACGTTATAATGACGTCTCGATATGCAAGTTCAAAGTCCATTATCTCGGCCATTTTTGATTATGAAGAAAAGTTTTAAAATAAAACACGCTTATTTTAGCATATTCTATACGGAATAATCATAAAAAGTACACGTTATAATGAAGTCCCGTCGATGGTGTTTTTTCGAAGTCCAAATTATATACAAGTTCAAAGTCCATTATCTCAGCCGTTTTTGATTTTAGAGAAAAGTTTTTCAAATAAAACATGCTTATTTTAGCGTATTCTATACGGAAAAATCATAAATAGTACACGTTATAATGGCGTCCCGATATACAAGTTCAAAGTCCATTATCTTGGCAATTTTTGATTTTAGAGAATAGTTTTTCAAATAAAACAAGCTTATTTTAGCGTATTCTATACAGAATAATCATAAAAAGTACTTGTTATAATAACGTCCCGTCAATGGAATTTTTTTTTGATTTCCAAATTATATACAAGTTCAAAGTCCATTGTCTCGGCCATTTTTGATTTTAGAGAAAAGTTTCTCAAGTAAAACACGCTTATTTTAGCGTATTCTATACGGCAAAATCATAAATTGTACACGTTATTATGACGTCCCATCGATGATTTTTTTTCGAGGTCCAAATTATGTACAAGTTCAAAGTCCATTATCTCGGCCATTTTTGATTTTAGGGAAAAGTTTTTCAAATAAAAGACGCTTATTTTAGCGTATTCTATACGGAACAAATCATTAAAAGTACACGTTATAATGATACCCCGTCGCCATTTTATTTTTTAAGTCTAAATTAGTCCATGTAGTCAATCTTCAAAGTCCGGTAACTTCGATGTTTTTGGGTAAAAAAATGTTTCTTATAAAACTTGCTTATTTTAACAACAATTCCAACCAACCATAATAGTCCAAATTGTACTTAACCTTCAGGGCCCCATAAATTCGAAATTATTGAGTTAAAAAAAATGTGTTAAAGAAAAGTTGCTTATTTTTATGTGTTATATACGACAAGTTAATAAAAACAGCCTTATATGACATCACACTGATGAAAAATTTATTACGCCCAGCCCGGCCCTTTGCTAGTCCTACCGAGAGGCAGATAACGATATTTCGATTTTCGCGTTTCACGATAGCCACTCTGTAAACAAACCGCCTTGATGCATAAATTACATATTTATTAGTTACAAATTATCTGTGACAATTTGCCAAAATACTGTTTAAATGGTAAACTAGGTTTACCGTGGCACACAGATCCGCCGTTGCAGTCCCTTATGGACTACGTTTACATTAATTATCCTTAACTTACTTAAGTTTTATATTATTGCTTTTTTTACTATGAAAAATAAAGAAGAGCGACTGAAAAATCGCTGTTTGTCTTTGTCGCACTTATTACTACTATTATTATATGTATGCATAGAGTAATAATAGAAAACAAACAAGCCGCTAGGCAGCCTGGTCGGCACATGAACCCCGCCCGCGCCTTACCCTTCCCCGCTCATGCCCTTTACGCAAAACAAGTTTTCATTCTGAAAAATAAAAAAAATTCATTGATTATAATGACACAAATTTCAAACATTGTTTCGATACGCTTTTATAAAAATATTGATGCAAACTTTAATAACTTTAATATTTTATTGTACTGTTAACAGGGGTCATACAAGAAAAAAAATTAAAATAAATAAATATCATTGATTAATATGGCACAAATTTATTCAAATAATAGATACCGATATATTAAAAAGCACAGTACCTAATCGATCAACTCTAATTTTATATATGCTTGTAAAAGTCCACATATATGTGCTGATTGAACGTCAGTATTCCCATTGACGAAAGTGACACAAAACGCGTCCGTGCGTCAGTAACAACTTTGCTGTTACAGTGAAAAAACAATTTTGATCTCTAATTTTCTATTTAACGAATAATGTAAAAAAAAAGAAATGTCTAAGTTTCTACCTACTTATTATTATTAGCTAAGTTGGATGGCCTGAACTCTGTATGCGAATAATAAGCATCTTTAATATTATAGAAACTTCATAATTTATCGGTACGGGTCTATAAGCTTATTCCCTCACTTTAAACTTTTAAATAAGCCAAGGCCCATATCGTTTTTTTAAATATTTTAATAACTTAAGACATTATTTGAGTAGTACCTTATGTGTAATTACATTGTTAGTTGTCTACGCTTACTTTAAAGAGCCTGCGTTTATTGCATGTACTACATATATATTGAATAAATAAAATTGCTTGAAAATTATTCCGATACGATACGACTCCAATACAACTACAATATTGGTTGATTATTTGTTGTGTGTTGGAGTTATGTTTGAAATAGATTGTGTTTTTACTGTACTGTTTTTGTATTTTAAAATTAGAATACGGCACCGAGAAGAGTGTTAATTAACACTTTCCGTGCCGCAGTTTGCTATGCGCTTAGGTTTACGCTCGTAAATGTTCCCAACGGATTTCCGCTTTGTAGAGGAAAGTGGCTACAAACAGATAGCCCACCTAGCGGATTCCTGGCACTCAATACCTAGGTTGTTTTATACCACGACGGTGGTAAACAAGCATACGGCTGCTAGTAAGCAGCTACCGTAGCCTATGGACGCCTGCAACTCCAGAGGTTTCATATGTGCGTTGCCGATCCTTTACAAAAAGGAGGATTCACTGTGTTGACGACTAAAGCAACAAGAGGGGTCCCTCGTCCCTCGTCCTCAATACACTTGGTCCTCTTTGAGCTCTTTGACAACCTTACTCACCGACAGGAGCACAACACTATTACGACAAAAAAAGTATGTTAAACAAAATTTGATTTTTTTAGGTGGTGGGATAATTAAGACTTACCCTAAATACAAAAACATCGCTGACATCAAGTTCTGTTAAATGTAAGTGTTTATTAAGAACACTTGAGGGCTTATTTACGTTAACATGTATAAATAATAGAATACAACAAATTAATAAATATTATAGGACAAGCTTAACTAAATCGACCTAGTCATAGGTACAGTAAGCTCAATAAGGCTTGTGTTATGGATACTAGCCGACGATATACATAATAGATAAATACTTAAATACATAGAAAATATCAATAACAAAAATACTAACAAAAAGGTATTTATTAAAAATATTGTTTTTGTTAGAAATTTTAATAGCGTACGGCGCTTTACTCGTAAGATTTCAAACTAAAACTTTTTAATTGTAACGCGATCACGTTTGTAAAGTCGTCGTCTTGAACGAAACCTCGCCCTCGTCGACTTTTAACGATGTAATGTAATCCAGTGTTGACTGCAATTACTCTCTTTAAACGATATTTAACTTTTTAAACTTCAAAAAAAGTTTTAGGCACCATTCTTTCATTGAATCTTCTCATTCAAAAATGAGTACAATTACTGTAATTTTACATACCTACCTTCTGAATTTTAAATAAAACGTTCCAGTGTACGCTTGAATGAGGAAAATTTTGTATAAGCTTGGTCTAGTCGAGTTAGGCACCTAAAATTTTCTAATTTAAGTATAAGCTAGCGTCTGCCTGCTACTTTCTCTGGTGTAGAATCTTCCATAGGAAATTCTTTTCCCCTTTCCACCCCCTTAAGGGATGTTAAGGGGTGGACCCTGGACATGCAGAGTCGTTATCGCATTTATAATATAACTAGGGATGTTCAAACTGCAACTGGAATAAGACAAATTAGTTTTTTATAAAGAGCCATGTATGCGATTTCATAGTTTCAAAAACAATAATTATTATTTTTTTGCACAAAATTAAGTGTGAGAAAGCGTAGGTATAATATATACTATCAACGGGAAAATCAACGTTAGTAGGTAATTAACATCCTCTCCACTACCAGTGGGAAATAGGTAACAGGTAGTTTTCTAGTACTGTTGGGATTGCATCCGCTAACAGGAGATAAGAAATGCATATTGACACGAGTATTTAAACAGCTAGAGGATGAAAAGGTTTATAAGGCCTTTGAAAAGACTTTACCAATATGAACAACATCACAGTTACCTGGAGAGTAAAAAAAACTTGTAGGAAAGAGACCTACTCTGACAAACGCAGAAGAACTAGAACAGGGGTTCCCAAACATTTTTTAGGCACGCCCCCCTGCTGCCTAAAATGAAATTCCCACGCCCCCCTTCGCTTCGATGCAAGGGAACGGAAGTAAATGGTGCAATGGCGGCCATTTTAATGGTTTCCGAACACGTCATTTAGGATTTATAATGTGTGTAGATAATAGTAGTTTATGTAACTGTTACGTAATAAGGGTCCTTAAAACATGAGTGTGGTTTGATTAAACGAGCCGCAGGCGAGTTTCATAATAAGATCACACGAGTGTTTTAAGACCTAATTACGTTGCATACACTGCTTTATCTACACTCACATTGTAAGCCGTCTAAAACGTGTTCAAAAACGGTAGGCAATGGCTAGCATTACCACAACCGATTTTACTATGATAAATATCTTCACCTTAAGTAATCCATTGCAATAAGGTGAAAAAATGTACACACATTATAAACTACTATAATTTAACGGGATATGAGTCGGATATGAGTGTTAACTTGTACTTTATGCCTGACTTAAAAAAAGGAGAAGTTCTAAGGAGTGTGTTTGGGTGTCTGTATTTTTTATCTCTAAGTTCACCGATAATTCTAAGCTAGGTACATCTAAAAATAAGACTTAAAGAAACTTTTTTCCTGCGAGATGTATTTAATAATGTGACAATAGAAAGTCATTATAGCTACAAAACTATGTATGTCGTGTATGGCCATATGCAAAACCTCACGTTAACATTACATACTCGTACGCATAGCATGCAGCTGACATTCGCGCTTCGAACCATTGGATACATAATGTGCCGATTTATCAAATGGCCCGTTCCGTACGGCCGTAAACTATGACCTTCCGGGCAATACAATGTTTAAGTGCAAACTATCATGTTTACGTCTGTTCTTCTTACGATACTATCGAAGAGCTTTGTTAATAATGAACATATTAAATGCAAGAACATACTTATTAACGGCTGTAGCTATCTTACTCCGACATATTTATAGTCAATAGCAGAAATAATTATCTAAGCGGGCAAAATCTCCAAATTGATCTTGTAACGCTGTCGTTGTTTTTAGGGTTCCGTAGTCAACTAGGAACCCTTATAGTTTCGCCATGTCTGTCCGTCCGTCCGTCCGTCCGCGGATAATCTCAGTGACCGTTAGCACTAGAAAGCTGAAATTTGGTACTAATATGTATATCAATCACGCCGACAAAGTGGTAAAATAAAAAGTGGAAACAATTGTTTTATTAGGGTACCTCCACTATACGTAAAGTGGGGAGTGATTTTTTTTTCATTTCAACCCTAACGTGTGATATATTGTTGGATAGTATTTAAAAATGAATAAGGGTTTTGTAAAATAATTCTTTGATAATGTAAATATTTTCGGAAATAATCGCTTTGAAAGTCGGAAAAATAGCTCCCCCCCTGTAACTTTTGAACCGTAAGTCCAAAAAATATGAAAAAATTTGAGAAGATGCGCGTTACCATTTGGATATGTGATCCTTGATCATACGCTAAGTAGGTACGAGCATTTGTGGCTTCTAGTTTAATGTATTTTCTGTAGGTTGGCGCTTCTTTTTTTTAGGGTTCCGTAGTCAACTAGGAACCCTTATAGTTTCGCCATGTCTGTCCGTCCGTCCGTCCGTCCGCGGATAATATCAGTGACCGTTAGCACTAGAAAGCTGAAATTTGGTACTAATATGTATATAAATCACGCCGACAAAGCGGTAAAATAAAAAGTGTTTTATTTTATTTTATTAGGGTACCTCCCCTATACGTAAAGTGGGGAGTGATTTTTTTTTTCATTTTAACCCTAACGTGTGATATACTGTTGGATAGGTATTTAAAAATGAATAGGGGGTTAGTAAAATCATTTTTTGATAATGTAAATATTTTCGGAAATAATCGCTTCGAAAGTCAGAAAAATAGCGTACAGCTGTAACTTTTGAACCGTAAGTCCAAAAAATATGAAAAAATTTGAGATGTGCGTTATATAATAAACTTTTAGGAAAATTATTTTGAACATTATAGGTCTAGCCATTTTTGAGTTATTTCCAAAAAACTTCTTCCATATGCATCAGATACGACCTTTAGGCATTAGTCTGGTTTTAACTCTTAAGTGGGTACACTTACTGTGACGGACGGAAAACTACGGAACCCTACACTGAGCGTGGCCCGACACGCTCTTGGCCGGTTTTTATTAAGATCATTCCATCTCACCGGCGTTCGACTCGGTTTAGGTCAATGTGGGTAATTCCGTCATAGGGACTATTCCGTCCAAGAGCGTATATTTCTTTGATCTTCAATAGTTATCCATAAAATTATCAATTTTGTTCGTTGTTCGAGAAAAAACACTAATGGACGGAATATTCCCTATGATGGAATTAGCAACACTGACCTTACTATCAATCTTAATAATAACTTTGAACCATGTTTCGCTTTCGACGATTGACTAAGTTTTTTTTTACGTCGAGTAAAACCAGACAGTTTGATTACTTTAATAACTTTAATTACTTTACGTGACGTGTAGGTAGAGGTAGATATCTGGAATTCGTATAATTCCCAATTTTGTTAATCCAAACCCTGAAATGCCGTGACACATTCCACTTAACCAGTATAATCGGTCAGGTTACGTAGCACTATAGCGTATTGGGTTTAATTACATTTACTTGATCACACTGTATATGGTATATAGGTAGATATGTATATACATGTCCTATGGTGTGTATGAATTCGGTTAGGCCGAACCTAGAGCGCTCACATAGATAATAATCCCTCTTATTGATACAATTTTGTTTACTTTGTCTCTTTCGAACAATCACAAATGGGACAATGTACGACACGAACAAACGATGTTCAATTGCACATTGATAGGCGTTGCAGTCGTTTTATAATAATAATAGCTTGATCAGTAGCACAGATTAGACAGGCTGACCCCTAATTCGAGGTATTTCTTCAAAGAGTACTAGAGTTAATTTGCAACAAATACGTCTCTATTAACCTGAGGTAAGAATAACTGGTCCTCGACACATTCAACGTTTCTCTAATTATTTCGAAACTCTAAAAACAAACAACGAGTT
The DNA here is from genome assembly GCA_947086415.1 of Pammene aurita. Classification (NCBI taxonomy): domain Eukaryota; kingdom Metazoa; phylum Arthropoda; class Insecta; order Lepidoptera; family Tortricidae; genus Pammene; species Pammene aurita. The sequence goes on from OX352297.1 coordinate 23,459,520, forward strand.
TTTTTAATAAATTCATTAACTATAATAGTTTTAAAGCTTAGTAATTTCTTTGTTTTCTTGAACAAGAATTCACATAGTCATCATTATTTGGTAAGTAAGTTTGGTAAGTCTTAAGTGGCTATATATGAAAATTTCATTTATTGGTCGTATTAATCGCAATATAAGCAACAAAAATGTACAAATCCAAACATGTCATAGATACTTAAGTATTTACTTAGTTTAAATCATATGATACACTAAGGAGTACCATACCTACGAACTAAAACCAACTCTATTTTAGTAGGTATACTTTAACGCAGACTTTTAACTGAAATGTAGACGTTTTCACAGCCCGTATAATATGTTATTGTAAGCCGGTGTTTCACATTCTCTTAGTAGAACTATTTAATTAACTTAACTACCAGACTTGTTCTTGCTTTTAATGTCGACGATAAAAGTTAAAAACCGGCCAAGAGCGTGTCGGGCCACGCTCAGTGTTGGGTTCCGTAGTTTTCCGTCTGTCACAGTAAGTGTCCCCACTTAAGAGTTAAAACGGTTAAATTACAAACTTAGTTCAGAAATTATGTTGTAATTATTTTTCAAAAACTATTCAACCTATCAAAATAATTTTCCTAGAAAGTTTTTATAAAGTACTACTTTTGAGATTTTTTTCATATTTTTAAAACTTATGGTTCAAAAGTTAGAGGGGGGGGGACACATTTTTTTTACTTCTGGAGCGATTATTTCCGAAAATATTTACATTATCAAAAAATGATTTTAGTAAACCCCTATTCTTCTTATGATATATAATAAATATCTTATATCTCTATATATCTTTTAAATACCTATCCAACAACATATCACACGTTAGGGTTGAAATGAAAAAAAAAATCACTCCCTACTTTACGTATAGGGGAGGTACCCTAATAAAACATTTTTTCCCACTTTTTATTTCACCACTTTGTCGGAGTGATTGATATACATATTAGTACCAAATTTCAGCTTTCTAGTGCTAACGGTCACTGAGATTATCCGCGGACGGACGGACGGACGGACGGACGGACGGGCAGACATGGCGAAACTATAAGGGTTCCAGTTGACTACGGAACCCTAAAAACGGTCGTGTTCAAGTCATTTATTCGCTAAACTCAAAGACCATAATCGAATGCATTGTCTATACAAAATGTCAGGCAATTGCACTAACGTCACCATTTATCGCGCCATTACGATGAATGACATCGATGTTATTTTTTAATACGATGTCAAAATAACTTAATTTCCTCTTAATAGATGGCGCTGTGGTACCTGATACCCACAGAGAACCTCCTTATCTGTGCTGGGGGCTTAGCCAAGATGACAATCGTTTGCAGAAAACGAATCGAAACGCTATCCGTCTCGCTATCACGTCTCGCACTTTGTTGTCCGTCTGTCTGTCTGTCTGTCAAGACCATTTTTCTCAGGAACGCGTGGAGGTATCAAGTTGAAATTTATATCAAATATTCAGGTCTATTGTCCCTTGGAGCTGTGAAAAAATCAAACTTATAAGCTAACGCAATCAAAAGATACAGTCGTTGATGCTGCAAATTTTATAGTTTTTCGGCACTCGCAAAACCTACGGGGTACTTCCCGTGAACTCAGAAACTTGAAATTTGGCAGAAAGCAACGTCATATAGCACAGACAATGGAAAAATTACAAAAAGTAGACATTTTAAGTAAAATCATACAAAAACATATTTTTTTTAAATTTTAAACTTACTACCTTTTTTCTCGTAAACGCGTAGAGATATTAAATTGAAATTCATGTCAAATACTCAGGGCTATAGGACCTTTCAGATGTAGCAAAACCAAACTTTTATGTCATCCCAATCAAAAGAAATAGCAATTTAAGTCGCATATTTTGAAACTGAGTACTCGCAAGAAACTCAAAACCTAAAGGGTACTTCACGTAAACTCAGAAACTTGAAACTTGGCACGAAGAAACTTCATATAGCACAGATAGAGGAAAAATTACGAAAAGTAGACATTTTTAGTAAAATCATACCAAAAGTATTTTTTTTTAATTTTAAACTTACTACCTTTTTCCTCGTAAACGCGTAGAGGTATTAAATTGAAATTAATAATAAACATACTACAACTTTTGCTTGTTATAGATTTGTACGGAACCCTCGGTGCGCGAGTCCGACTCGCACTTGGCCGGTTTTTTGATTTTAGAGCAAAGTTTTTTAAATAAAACACGCTTATTTTAGCGTAATCTATATGGAAAAATCATAAAAAGGACATGTTATAATGACGTCCCGCCGATGGTTTTTTTTCGAAATCCATATAATATATAAGTTTAAAGTGCATTATCACGGCCATTTTTGATTTGAGAGAAAAGTTTTTTAAATAAAACACGCTTATTTTAGCGTATTCTATATGGAAAACTCATAAAAAGTACATGTTATAATGACGTCCCGTCGATGGTTTTTTTTCGAAATCCAAATAATATATAAGTTCAAAGTCCATTATCTCGGCCATTTTTGATTTGAGAGAAAAGTTATAATGACGTCCCGTCGATGGTTTTATTTTGAAGTCCAAAATATATACAAGTTCAAAGTCCATTTATCTCGGCCATTTTTTATTTTAGAGAAAAGTTTCTCAAATTAAACAAGCTTATTTTAGCCTATTCTATACGAAAAAATCATAAAAAGTACACGTTATAATGACGTCCCGTCGACGGTTTTTTTTCGAAGTCCAAATGATATACAAGTTCCATGTCCAATCGGCCATTTTAGATTTTAGAAATAAATGTTTTTAAAATAAAACACGCTTATTTTAGCGTATTCTATACGGAAAAATCATAAAAATATGCTATATAATGATACCCCATCGCTGGTTGTTTTTTCGAAGTCAAAATTATATACAAGTTCAGAGTCCATTATCTCGGCCATTTTTGATTTTAGAGAAAAGTTTCTCAAATTAAACAAGCTTTTTTTAGCGTATTCTATACGGAAAAATCATAAAAAGTACACGTTATAATGACGTCTCGATATGCAAGTTCAAAGTCCATTATCTCGGCCATTTTTGATTATGAAGAAAAGTTTTAAAATAAAACACGCTTATTTTAGCATATTCTATCCGGAATAATCATAAAAAGTACACGTTATAATGAAGTCCCGTCGATGGTGTTTTTTCGAAGTCCAAATTATATACAAGTTCAAAGTCCATTATCTCAGCCATTTTTGATTTTAGAGAAAAGTTTTTCAAATAAAACATGCTTATTTTAGCGTATTCTATACGGAAAAAATCATAAATAGTACACGTTATAATGGCGTCCCGATATACAAGTTCAAAGTCCATTATCTTGGCAATTTTTGATTTTAGAGAATAGTTTTTCAAATAAAACACGCTTATTTTAGCGTATTCTATACAGAATAATCATAAAAAGTACTTGTTATAATAACGTCCCGTCAATGGAATTTTTTTTTGATTTCCAAATTATATACAAGTTCAAAGTCCATTGTCTCGGCCATTTTTGATTTTAGAGAAAAGTTTCTCAAGTAAAACACGCTTATTTTAGCGTATTCTATACGGCAAAATCATAAATTGTACACGTTATTATGACGTCCCATCGATGATTTTTTTTCGAGGTCCAAATTATGTACAAGTTCAAAGTCCATTATCTCGGCCATTTTTGATTTTAGGGAAAAGTTTTTCAAATAAAAGACGCTTATTTTAGCGTATTCTATACGGAACAAATCATTAAAAGTACACGTTATAATGATACCCCGTCGCCATTTTATTTTTTAAGTCTAAATTAGTCCATGTAGTCAATCTTCAAAGTCCGGTAACTTCGATGTTTTTGGGTAAAAAAATGTTTCTTATAAAACTTGCTTATTTTAACAACAATTCCAACCAACCATAATAGTCCAAATTGTACTTAACCTTCAGGACCCCATAAATTCGAAATTATTGAGTTAAAAAAAAATGTGTTAAAGAAAAGTTGCTTATTTTTATGTGTTATATACGACAAGTTAATAAAAACAGCCTTATATGACATCACACTGATGAAAAATTTATTAAGTCCAGCCCGGCCCTTTGCTAGTCCTACCGAGAGGCAGATAACGATATTTCGATTTTCGCGTTTCACGATAGCCACTCTGTAAACAAACCGCCTTGATGCATAAATTACATATTTATTAGTTACAAATTATCTGTGACAATTTGCCAAAATACTGTTTAAATGGTAAACTAGGTTTACCGTGGCACACAGATCCGCCGTTGCAGTCCCTTATGGACTACGTTTACATTAATTATCCTTAACTTACTTAAGTTTTATATTATTGCTTTTTTTACTATGAAAAATAAAGAAGAGCGACTGAAAAATCGCTGTTTGTCTTTGTCGCACTTATTACTACTATTATTATATGTATGCATAGAGTAATAATAGAAAACAAACAAGCCGCTAGGCAGCCTGGTCGGCACATGAACCCCGCCCGCGCCTTACCCTTCCCCGCGCATGCCCTTTACGCAAAACAAGTTTTCATTCTGAAAAATAAAAAAAATTCATTGATTATAATGACACAAATTTCAAACATTGTTTCGATACGCTTTTATAAAAATATTGATGCAAACTTTAATAACTTTAATATTTTATTGTACTGTTAACAGGGGTCATACAAGAAAAAAAATTAAAATAAATAAATATCATTGATCAATATGGCACAAATTTATTCAAATAATAGATACCGATATATTAAAAAGCACAGTACCTAATCGATCAACTCTAATTTTATATATGCTTGTAAAAGTCCACATATATGTGCTGATTGAACGTCAGTATTCCCATTGACGAAAGTGACACAAAACGCGTCCGTGCGTCAGTAACAACTTTGCTGTTACAGTGAAAAAACAATTTTGATCTCTAATTTTCTATTTAACGAATATAGTTAAAAAAAAGAAATGTCTAAGTTTCTACCTACGCAACAACCTAGGATGACACAAATTATTATTATTAGCTAAGTTGGATGGCCTGAACTCTGTATGCGAATAATAAGCATCTTTAATATTATAGAAACTTCATAATTTATCGGTACGGGTCTATAAGCTTATTCCCTCACTTTAAACTTTTAAATAAGCCAATGCCCATATCGTTTTTTTAAATACTTTAATAACTTAAGACATTATTTGAGTAGTACCTTATGTGTAATTACATTGTTAGTTGTCTACGCTTACTTTAAAGAGCCTGCGTTTATTGCATGTACTACATATATATTGAATAAATAAAATTGCTTGAAAATTATTCCGATACGATACGACTCCAATACAACTACAATATTGGTTGATTATTTGTTGTGTGTTGGAGTTATGTTTGAAATAGATTGTGTTTTTACTGTACTGTTTTTGTATTTTAAAATTAGAATACGGCACCGAGAAGAGTGTTAATTAACACTTTCCGTGCCGCAGTTTGCTATGCGCTTAGGTTTACGCTCGTAAATGTTCCCAACGGATTTCCGCTTTGTAGAGGAAAGTGGCTACAAACAGATAGCCCACCTAGCGGATTCCTGGCACTCAATACCTAGGTTGTTTTATACCACGACGGTGGTAAACAAGCATACGGCTGCTAGTAAGCAGCTACCGTAGCCTATGGACGCCTGCAACTCCAGAGGTTTCATATGTGCGTTGCCGATCCTTTACAAAAAGGAGGATTCACTGTGTTGACGACTAAAGCAACAAGAGGGGTCCCTCGTCCCTCGTCCTCAATACACTTGGTCCTCTTTGAGCTCTTTGACAACCTTACTCACCGACAGGAGCACAACACTATTACGACAAAAAAAGTATGTTAAACAAAATTTGATTTTTTTAGGTGGTGGGATAATTAAGACTTACCCTAAATACAAAAACATCGCTGACATCAAGTTCTGTTAAATGTAAGTGTTTATTAAGAACACTTGAGGGCTTATTTACGTTAACATGTATAAATAATAGAATACAACAAATTAATAAATATTATAGGACAAGCTTAACTAAATCGACCTAGTCATAGGTACAGTAAGCTCAATAAGGCTTGTGTTATGGATACTAGCCGACGATATACATAATATATAAATACTTAAATACATAGAAAATATCAATAACAAAAATACTAACAAAAAGGTATTTATTAAAAATATTGTTTTTGTTAGAAATTTTAATAGCGTACGGCGCTTTACTCGTAAGATTTCAAACTAAAACTTTTTAATTGTAACGCGATCACGTTTGTAAAGTCGTCGTCTTGAACTAAACCTCGCCCTCGTCGACTTTTAACGATGTAATGTAATCCAGTGTTGACTGCAATTACTCTCTTTAAACGATATTTAACTTTTTAAACTTCAAAAAAAGTTTTAGGCACCATTCTTTCATTGAATCTTCTCATTCAAAAATGAGTACAATTACTGTAATTTTACATACCTACCTTCTGAATTTTAAATAAAACGTTCCAGTGTACGCTTGAATGAGGAAAATTTTGTATAAGCTTGGTCTAGTCGAGTTAGGCACCTAAAATTTTCTAATTTAAGTATAAGCTAGCGTCTGCCTGCTACTTTCTCTGGTGTAGAATCTTCCATAGGAAATTCTTTTCCCCTTTCCACCCCCTTAAGGGATGTTAAGGGGTGGACCCTGGACATGCAGAGTCGTTATCGCATTTATAATATAACTAGGGATGTTCAAACTGCAACTGGAATAAGACAAATTAGTTTTTTATAAAGAGCCATATATGCGATTTCATAGTTTCAAAAACAATAATTATTATTTTTTTGCACAAAATTAAGTGTGAGAAAGCGTAGGTATAATATATACTATCAACGGGAAAATCAACGTTAGTAGGTAATTAACATCCTCTCCACTACCAGTGGAAAATAGGTAACAGGTATATAGTTTTCTAGTACTGTTGGGATTGCATCCGCTAACAGGAGATAAGAAATGCATATTGACACGAGTATTTAAACAGCTAGAGGATGAAAAGGTTTATAAGGCCTTTGAAAAGACTTTACCAATATGAACAACATCACAGTTACCTGGAGAGTAAAAAAAACTTGTAGGAAAGAGACCTGCTTGTAACTGTATGAGGTGTGCAATAAAGAGTATTTATTATTATTATTATTTCTCTTTATTTATTTTCCTTCTTAGGATTAGGTTTTTACAATATTTTTATAAAAGTAAAATATAAAAATACATCTAAAACATAGAAAAACAATAAAAACATTGTAAAAAACCTATCCTAGGGTGCCGCCGGCAACGGAGCAAGGCCCAGGCTGCCGGTGGTCAGGGCCGCAGAGAGAGGAACCTTCGGACTATGCGCGCCGTGTCCAGGATAACCGCCTTCTGAATCTGACCCCTGATCCAACCACAACCCCGTAGCGAAAGTCTCTCTAGGTGTTGGTCGAGGCTCTTCGCTATGAGACCGTTCGCAGAAACAACTATCGGCACAATGATCGCCGAATCAACCTCCCACATGGCGGTTACCTCGTGAGCCAGGTCTAGGTACTTGCTGGACTTGTCCTTCTCGGCCTTCACGAGGTTCTCGTCACATGGGACGGTGATGTCGACGAGCATGGCCCGGCGTTGCGGTCGATCTATTACCACGATATCAGGCTTATTGGCTACAATAGTCCTGTCTGTGATAATAGATCGATCCCAATAGAGCGTGGCACGACCATTTTCGAGAACTGGTGCAGGTGTGTACTTGTAGTATGGCACTTCGTGGTCCACAAGACCGTATAGGAGAGCAAGCTGCTGGTGTATAATCCTGGCTACGAGGTTATGTCTGTGCAAGGTTATTATTATTATTATTACTCTGACAAACGCAGAAGAACTAGAACAGGGGTTCCCAAACATTTTTTAGGCACGCCCCCCTGCTGCCTAAAATGAAATTCCCACGCCCCCCTTCGCTTCGATGCAAGGAAACGGAAGTAAATGGTGCAATGGCGGCCATTTTAATGGTTTCCGAACACGTCATTTAGGATTTATAATGTGTGTAGATAATAGTAGTTTATGTAACTGTTACGTAATAAGGGTCCTTAAAACATGAGTGTGGTTTGATTAAACGAGCCGCAGGCGAGTTTCATAATAAGATCACACGAGTGTTTTAAGACCTAATTACGTTGCATACACTGCTTTATCTACACTCACATTGTAAGCCCTCTAAAACGTGTTCAAAAACGGTAGGCAATGGCTAGCATTACCACAACCGATTTTACTATGATAAATATCTTCACCTTAAGTAATCCATTGCAATAAGGTGAAAAAATGTACACACGTTATAAACTACTATAATTTAACGGGATATGAGTCGGATATGAGTGTTAACTTGTACTTTATGCCTGACTTAAAAAAAGGAGAAGTTCTAAGGAGTGTGTTTGGGTGTCTGTATTTTTTATCTCTAAGTTCACCGATAATTCTAAGCTAGGTACATCTAAAAATATTTTTCCTGCGAGATGTATTTAATAATGTGACAATAGAAAGTCATTATAGCTACAAAACTATGTATGTCGTGTATGGCCATATGCAAAACCTCACGTTAACATTACATACTCGTACGCATAGCATGCAGCTGACATTCGCGCTTCGAACCATTGGATACATAATGTGCCGATTTATCAAATGGCCCGTTCCGTACGGCCGTAAACTATGACCTTCCGGGCAATACAATGTTTAAGTGCAAACTATCATGTTTACGTCTGTTCTTCTTACGATACTATCGAAGAGCTTTGTTAATAATGAACATAATAAATGCAAGAACATACTTATTAACGGCTGTAGCTATCTTACTCCGACATATTTATAGTCAATAGCAGAAATAATTATCTAAGCGGGCAAAATCTCCAAATTGATCTTGTAACGCTGTCGTTGTTTTTAGGGTTCCGTAGTCAACTAGGAACCCTTATAGTTTCGCCATATCTCTCCGTCCGTCCGTCCGTCCGCGGATAATCTCAGTGACCGTTAGCACTAGAAAGCTGAAATTTGGTACTAATATGTATATCAATCACGCCGACAAAGTTGTAGAATAAAAAGTGGAAAAAACGTTTTATTAGGGTACCTCCCCTATACGTAAAGTGGGGAGTGATTTTTTTTTCATTTCAACCCTAACGTGTGATATATTGTTGGATAGTATTTAAAAATGAATAAGGGTTTTGTAAAATAATTTTTTGATAATGTAAATATTTTCGGAAATAATCGCTTTGAAAGTCGGAAAAATAGCCTCCCCCCTGTAACTTTTGAACCGTAAGTCCAAAAAATATGAAAAAATTTGAGAAGATGTGCGTTATAATAAACTTTTAGGAAAATTATTTTGAACATTACAGATCTAGCCATTTTTGAGTTATTTCCAAAAAACTTCTTCCATATGCATCAGATACGACCTTTAGGCATTAGTCTGGTTTTAACTCTTAAGTGGGTACACTTGCTGTGACGGACGGAAAACTACGGAACCCTACACTGAGCGTGGCCCGACACGCTCTTGGCCGGTTTTTATTAAGATCATTCCATCTCACCGGCGTTCGACTCGGTTTAGGTCAATGTGGGTAATTCCGTCATAGGGACTATTCCGTCCAAGAGCGTATATTTCTTTGATCTTCAATAGTTATCCATAAAATTATCAATTTTGTTCGTTGTTCGAGAAAAACACTAATGGACGGAATATCCCCTATGATGGAATTAGCAACACTGACCTTACTATCAATCTTAATAATAACTTTGAACCATGTTTCGCTTTCGACGATTGACTAAGTTTTTTTGTACGTCGAGTAAAACCAGACAGTTTTATTACTTTAATAACTTTAATTACTTTACGTGACGTGTAGGTAGAGGTAGATATCTGGAATTCGTATAATTCCCAATTTTGTTAATCCAAACCCTGAAATGCCGTGACACATTCCACTTAACCAGTATATAATCGGTCAGATTACGTAGCACTATAGCGTATTGGGTTTAATTACATTTACTTGATCACACTGTATATGGTATATAGGTAGATATGTATATACATGTCCTATGGTGTGTATGAATTCGGTTAGGCCGAACCTAGAGCGCTCACATAGATAATAATCCCTCTTATTGATACAATTTTGTTTACTTTGTCTCTTTCGAACAATCACAAATGGGACAATGTACGACACGAACAAACGATGTTCAATTGCACATTGATAGGCGTTGCAGTCGTTTTATAATAGCTTGATCAGTAGCACAGATTAGACAGGCTGACCCCTAATTCGAGGTATTTCTTCAAAGAGTACTAGAGTTAATTTGCAACAAATACGTCTCTATTAACCTGAGGTAAGAATAACTGGTCCTCGACACATTCAACGTTTCTCTAATTATTTCGAAACTCTAAAAACAAACAACGAGTTTTTTTAATAAATTCATTAACTATAATAGTTTTAAAGCTTAGTAATTTCTTTGTTTTCTTGAACAAGAATTCACATAGTCATCATTATTTGGTAACTAAGTTTGGTAAGTCTTAAGTGGCTATATATTAAAATTTCATTTATTGGTCGTATTAATCGCAATATAAGCAACAAAAATGTACAAATCCAAACATGTCATAGATACTTAAGTATTTACTTAGTTTAAATCATATGATACACTAAGGAGTACCATACCTACGAACTAAAACCAACTCTATTTTAGTAGGTATACTTTAACGCAGACTTTTAACTGAAATGTAGACGTTTTCACAGCCCGTATAATATGTTATTGTAAGTCGGTGTTTCACATTCTCTTAGTAGAACTATTTAATTAACTTAACTACCAGACTTGTTCTTGCTTTTAATGTCGACGATAAAAGTTAAAAACCGGCCAAGAGCGTGTCGGGCCACGCTCAGTGTTGGGTTCCGTAGTTTTCCGTCCGTCACAGTAAGTGTCCCCACTTAAGAGTTAAAACGGTTAAATTACAAACTTAGTTCAGATATTATGTTGTAATTTTTTTTCAAAAACTACTCAACCTATCAAAATAATTTTCCTAGAAAGTTTTTATAAAGTTCTACTTTTGAGATTTTTTTCATATTTTTAAAACTTATGGTTCAAAAGTTAGAGGGGGGGGGACACATTTTTTTTACTTCTGGAGCGATTATTTCCGAAAATATTTACATTATCAAAAAATGATTTTACTAAACCCCTATTCATTTTTAAATACCTATCCAACAATATATCACACGTTAGGGTTGAAATGAAAAAAAAAATCACTCCCCACTTTACGTATAGGGGAGGTACCCTAATAAAACATTTTTTTCCACTTTTTATTTTACCACTTTGTCAGCGTGATTGATATACATATTAGTACCAAATTTCAGCTAGCTTTCTAGTGCTAACGGTCACTGAGATTATCCGCGGACGGACGGACGGACGGGCAGACATGGCGAAACTATAAGGGTTCCAGTTGACTACGGAACCCTAAAAACGGTCGTGTTCAAGTCATTTATTCGCTAAACTCAAAGACCATAATCGAATGCATTGTCTATACAAAATGTCAGGCAATTGCACTAACGTCACCATTTATCGCGCCATTACGATGAATGACATCGATGTTATTTTTTAATACGATGTCAAAATAACTGAATTTCCTCTTAATAGATGGCGCTGTGGTACCTGATACCCACAGAGAACCTCATTATCTGTGCTGGGGGCTTAGCCAAGATGACAATCGTTTGCAGAAAACGAATCGAAACGCTATCCGTCTCGCTATCGCACTAAAAGCCCTGTTACACTTGTCCTAGTTAGTTTCCTAAATAACTTACCCCCTTATTCATAAACGTCTCTCAGGCTTCAATTACGAGGGTTGCTACTTATATATCCGGAAACAAAAAAACAAGCAAACGTACACGGCTGAAAATGGTTTTATTGTTTTTCAAAGTATTCCCCTTGATGATCTATGCACTTTTGCATTCGCGTGAACCAATTTTTAAAGCACTTCTGCCACTCCGCCTGAGGTACCTCCATAACGTGTTGTTTGAATGCGTCGACAGCATCTTCAGCGGTCGAAAATCGTTGACCGCGTAATTTATTCTTTATATTTGGAAATAAATAAAAATCGTTGAGTGCCAAGTCAGGGCTGTACGGCGGATGACCCGTTAATTCCACATTTTGACCCTCCAAAAATAGAGTTGTTTCGCGTGACGTATGACAGCTGGCATTGTCATGATGAAGAATGATTCTTCGTCGCTGGTTAGTTTTACGAATTTGTTCAAATACTTCCGGTAAGCAAATGGCCGTGTACCACTCTGAATTACCGTTCTACGGTTTTCTAGTGGCACTGTAGCTACATGGCCATTAATACCGAAGAAGCAGGCCACCATTTGTTTCAATGTACTTTTTGCACGAGTAACTTTCGTAGGGTTCGGCTCATTTTGAAACACCCATACCGTTGATTGTTGCTTCGTTTCGGGATCGTATGCATAGATCCAGGATTCGTCACCTGTATAGATGTTATAAACGGCTTTTGAGTCACCACGGTTATATTTTTTTAACATTTTATTGCACCATTCGACGCGAGCATCTTTTTGCTCTTTTGTTAAGTTGTGGGGTATCCAACGCGAACAATTTTTTTTTACAGCCAAATAATTATGTAATATGCTATTAATGCTGGTCATAGAAATACGCAGAGTCACCTCTATCTCGCAGTACGTAACATGTCGGTCGTCCATTATAAGTTTTCGCACAGCCTCGATATTTTGTTGTACAACGACCGATTTCGGGCGACCTGCCTTAACTTCGTCCGTAAGCATACTACGTCCACGATTGAACTCACTAAACCAGTGATACACAGTAGTTTTAGATGGGGCTTCATCACCAAAAGTTGAAGTTAGTTGATCTATGCACTGTTGTTGCGTTAAACCACGCCGAAAATCATAATAAATCATAGCACGAATATTTTCACGAGTGAGTTCCATTCTTGCTGCGAGATGACATTTAAAACCCGTCAAAAACAAAACACGAGCGTTAATAAGAAAGAAAAAATATACCGGCCAGTACTTAAAAAAGTTCAAATTTTACCATGGAGGTCAAATATGCTATTTAAGAAGATTGTAATCCCGGTTTCCGGATATATAAATAGCAGCCTATGTAGTTAATTTATATTTTGTCCTTATCTGTGACTTTGACAGTTGTCTTTGTTAGAAACAGACAAAGCATACATTAAGTAATTGAGACCTGAGAGACGTTTATAAATAAGGGGGTTTGTTTCTAAATTTAGTCAAGTGTAACCGAATTTAGAAAGTAAATTTACTATTGAAAAAAGTTAGGATGCTAATTAGGATCCTAGTTAGGATACTAAAAAAAGTAAAGTGTTACAGGGCTTTAATATGGAAGAGTAAGCGAGAGCGTGTAGCGTTTCGTTTCGTTTTCTGCAAACGATTGTCATTTGGCTACAGGGCCTGATACCGAAAGCAGAGCAGCTACGAAATGAGGTGTTCTAGCTGCGATCGCGCCGTGCACATCAGCTCGTTTGTTGTGCGCGTGCCGCAGCCGCTGTGGTGGTAACCATCGCGAGCGCGGACTTCTGGCTGCGGGATTTTGGCGGTTCCGGGGGACTCCGCTGAATACTACACCGGAGCAAATGGCGCAACAGAAAACCGTAGTGTCACCAACATTATAGTTTTAGGTACCTATAAACATATTGTCAAGTAATATTTTTTTTACAGATTTTTAAACTTTGAAGATAAAGTGAGAATACATATGTGGCTGATAATAAAGTTATTTCATTTCAGTAATTTCATTACCTACCAAAAATTTGGAGGAACGCGACTTCACAATCACACATACTTTTCAGCCGAGTATTATATGGTCTTTGGCTAAAAGCATTCACTTATGTCTTATAAAGCCAGTTCAAACAAGGCTCTCCTAATATTCTTGCATATTTTCCTTCATTGAAGTTTTTATTATATTAACCCCTTTGATAAAGGAGATTTCATATTTTTCCATTAGAAGCGAGTTCCGATTACCCGAGATGGTATGCGCGAATTTCAACTTTAGAAATATTGTTGAAAGTGCAACTCGAGCTTTTGTCGTGAAAGGTTGCCGTTGCTAACGTAATAACAAGTTGCTAACGTAATATATTATACTAGCTTTTGCCCGCGGCTTCCCTCGCATTAAATTCGGGGTAACAAACCATACAAACTTCCACCCATCCTCCACTTTATTTTAGGAAAGTGGGGGGTTAGAAAGTGACAAAAAGTAGCTAGCTAGCTATGTCACTCTCCATCCCTTCAACTATCTCCACTTAAAAAATCACGTCAATTCGTTGCCCCGTTTTGCCGTGAAAGACGAACAAACAAACACACACATACACTTTCCCATTTATAATATTAGTATGGATGTAATAGAGCCCCACAGTCTAAGAACTTTTTGAAGCTTCAAGCCTCAAGCGCCATCCGAACGAAAGCAACCCAAAGTTACCGTAGTAATATCGTAATAATAGTAACGCTATCAATTACTAGGTGGCGCTGTACTCACTCCTCTACATTTACGGTAGCTTTGGGTTGCTCTTGTTCGGATAGCGCTTCAAACTTCAGCTTCGTAAAAGTTCTTAGGCTGTGGCGCTCTATTAAATACAATAAAATACTCTCTGGTAATAATGTAAAACAAGTACATATTCTAGTCATGCCATTATGACTACAGTGGTCGCTAAACGATTACATATAGAAATAAAAATACCCTTCTTTGTTTCTCAGTCGGGTAGAAAGACGATCTACATTGTTAAAATTTGCGTGGACACTGCAATCCAGTTCCACAAGCTACAGTTGTCTTTACCAAACATGGTGTTCGGAAAGTCAATGCTGGCGACATTCCGGGCTCATTCCATTCCATACCCAAATGCGAGATTCGTGTTATATAATTTATTGAGTCATGATACAACTAGTAATTATCATATATTTACGTTTGTTGTACCATCGGGTTCATAATTGCATACCCAATTTATCAATGTATTCATTCATAAATTGGGTATGCAATTATGAACCCGTTGGTACCTGGCGCAACACACACTTGAGAGGAATTTGGAATTTTGTCTATTCCGTTCAAATGTGTGTGTGTTTTGAAAAAAAAGTCCCGCCGAGTTTCGTGCCGGTCATAATTATTTTCCGGTCAGAGGTTTTTCTGATACTCGTGAATGCATTGAATAAGTGACATTGTAATGCCTAAATTGAAGAATATTTAGATCTTTTCACTTTTTTTTATCATGTCGAGTGTATCATGTCATGTGATTGCTGAATTCACGAGTGTCGCATCGAAACTCATTTTTATGACTAGGGTTGGGAGATACTTATAATCGGCTTCGTAAAACAAGGAGGCAATTAAACTACACCAACAACAGGCCTATGAATCATGCCCTCGCGAGCGAGCTATATACCTACGTTTTGCGCCTCCGCCGGTGGAGCTAAAGTCAGTGGGTTACCAACGCGCTCACTGAACGCATGTCGTACCGCGCGCGACGCTACTCGGAACTCGGAACAATGTCATCACTAAAAAATTTTATTTATTGCGATGTAGATGGATGTAAAAAATAGCAAAGCTAATAAAAATAAGCTAAGCTTAAAATAAGCTTATCGTATCTTAGACTATTAACGAAATACAAATCTCTCAAATAACTATGATGGTATTGCTAAAAGGCGATTAGAATAAGATTGAGATAGCTGTCAATCCATATTAATTTTGACAAATCTGTCAAGATTAATCATACTCTCATCGCGGCAACAAAATATCAATCAATATTACTCATGTAACTATAATTGTTATGCCTCATGCCAACCACTTAAACACTGAATCAATGCAAAATACCTATTTCCTTAACTATATCCAAGCATATGCAACCCTAGCGATTGTGCGGGTGCGCGGGAGGTGCGGGGTGCCGCGCGTTGAAGGCCGCTCCATTGTATTATTGCGTAGGTACGTAAACCGTAGGTATTTACTTTTTCTATGAGTGATTCATATCTGTTCGTAAGAACTATTATATAATCTGTGCCAACAATCAAATCCGTAGGCATATTTTTCCATTCCTTGAGGCTCCAAAGTCGCTACTTGTCAGTGGCGCCGCAGCGCAATGTCATTTCCTCTTACTATTTTTGTATCTTTGGGTTGCTCTCGTTCAGATGGCGCTATAGACTTGGAGCCTCAAAAAGTTCTTAGACTGTCTATATTATTTATAGTCTCTGACAATAGCAATCGCCTGGCACAACGTCAACAAACTATTCAAATGTCTGCCAGAACGTCTGTCTAGATTTGAACATAGGAAACACGTTGACAACAGATAGATAGCGTAGGGGACTTGAACGGTAAACGGTCCTCGCAGGATTTACGACGACGCGCGACGTTGAAACTTAGTGTACTAACTACTAACATGCTACTTACCTAACTACGTTGGCCAGAATACGTTACGTATGGGAAATTCTAAGTATTAAATCAATCAGTTGTTTAGAAAAAAATAACAAAATTTTCCACTTTCTATCACACTGATAACGATTGACGCGTATACCTATTCAATGTGCCTTCGAATTAAAATACCTACCAATGAGCCTTAAATGGAATCAGTGTCATGTTTTCAAAATCTTAATACACCTCACATTCCGATAGATTATTTAATAATCGTCTATGAACTGAAGTTCGAATAAAAATTGAGAAATAACTGCAGGCACTATAAATTCATTAGTTCATAGACTACCTCTTATCAGCTTCCATTATTATGTCATGTAAGTAATATTATAATAAAACTAGTGCATACATAAGATTTGTTTATCAAACATTATCAATTAACAGTTGCCTACAAAGATAACAGCGCAATCGGTTCCCTCAAACTTGTTCGTAACATACATACCTAGCTACTAGCTATCATCGTCGCCACGCCACCTTTCACTCACCAATTTTAAACTTTATCCTAACGACATAAGGCCTATAAATCAGGGGCGGCGTACTGCTTCAGAGTAAATGTCACAAAAAGTGTTGTCCTTTCTTAAACCATGATACGTTTTCTTTCTCACTTAGGTATGATATTACACTTTTTACAGAAGTGACACTGCGTGATTTTGGTGCGCTGTTACAAATACCTACAGCAAGCTGCAAAATTTCATGGACAAATGATGAACTGAATGATTCATTCATGTGTCGATGCAATTTTGCAGCTTGCTGTACAGTATATTTAGATAGATCTAGGCTGAAAAACATGCATTTTTTTAAATTGTGTAATAGAGATAAGTGTTCTTAACATTAAATCGTCAAACAGAATAAGAATGTATAGATGCAAAAAAAACACTTACTGAAGCAAAAAAATTACTAGGGTGGTCATATAGCTAAGATGCCAAACAACAGATGGACAAGAGCACTGACAAAATCGAAATTGGCAAAAGTAAAGTGGACAAACAAAAAGATATATCGGAATATGACATTATAGACACAGTAGGGAAAGACTGTAAAGAAATAACAATAGATAGACAAAAATGGAAGCAGACGTTCGAACTCTACATAAATTTCGAAGGCGATTCGTAAGAGGCCTACGTCTGGTGTAACATAAGAAACGGAAAAAAATAGTAAATGGAAAATAAGTTTAACAAGTTTGTAAAAAAGCTGTTTGGCTTTCGCAGATGGGTAAACTTATCACATTCATGTTTCCATCAATATTATTACTGTAACACTGTTTGGCTAAAGCTGAACAAATATATTATTGCATTCAACAATCAACACGAATTGATATGAAGTATATAATGATATGACAAGGAACTAAATAACGCATTATCGCAAAAAACAACATTTTCTTTATAAAGCTCATATGCTCATACGCGGCAACTTGTCAAGCCAAGTTCAAGCAAAGGAACTGGCTAGCCAGCGCCGAGTGTATATTACACGAACCACTTGGTGCCACTTTTGACCCTTCTATAACTCAAAACCTCTTTAACGTCAAGTCAAATCTAACCTACTTTAAGATCTCACATTTTTAAATAACAGCAATTGTTATAGGTATCCAATACAGCAAAGAAATAGAGTTTAATACTTGTTCATAATGTTATTTTGTTTTACGGCCTCCTAGCCCAGTCGGTAGTGACCCTGCCTACGAAGCAGGAGGTCGCGGGTTCGAATCCTGGTCAGGGCATTTATTTGTGTGTTTATCACAGATATTTGTTCCTGAGTTATGGATGTTTTCTATGTATTTAAGTATTTATCCATATTTATCTATTATATATATCGTCGTCTAGTACCCATAACACAAGCCTTATTGAGCTTACTGTGGGCCTAGGTCGATTTGTGTAAGATTGTCCTAAAATTTATTTATTTATTTTGTTCCTATAAATACATCTTTGGATTTTGCATAGAACTTGGCACTCATTTAGATCTCCATTCTTTTTGCGGCGAAGCCCACAGCCAAGCATAATTTTTGTATTGAACTTGGCTCTCCTTTTTTACATTTATGTTTTTGGTGGGATAATAATGTCTTCTTCTACTTCTTCAGCGAGTATGCGCCCACTGTTGGGCATAAGCCTCTCCAATAAGCCCGATCGCGGTTACTGTCCTCCAGAGTGGGCCTGCAATCTTTTTAATATCGTCCTCACATCTGATATGATAATACTTCTCATATAATAATACTTATGATTTAAGAGTTTTAGAAGAATAATTAAGAACATATTTATTACATTACCATATGCCATACAAGTAAATTAATTTCAAAGATTGGAAACAGAAATCCATTTCAAAGAAAATTTTAACTGTCAAAGACTCTGGAAAGTTACGGGTTTCGAACCCGCCTCCTCTGGATTGTCAGTCCAATCTGCTGCCAATGACACCAAGCGTGCCTCCATCCATAACAGCGAATTAAAATCAATATTCTTCATATAATTTAAACAAATTAACATCGTTCCATTCGCTTAGCCATTACTGAATAAAAGTATTGTAAAAAACTCGTAACTCCATAACTCCTAAAAGTCCTGAAACGTTAGATCAACGCTATGCTTCTAATTAAAATTTTGGATTCAATACGTTTCAGATGCAGTCGAAGTTAGAGCTTTGTGAAGATTATCTGTCAATCATGAATCCAGGGTAGGGGAAGTTTTTCAGGATGTAAAAAAATGTATTTTTTCATGTGCGCTTTAGGACGGAAAAATATGTTTTCTTGATAGAGACTGGCTTATTTTTGGCTGGTGAACCCCATGCGGGGAAGGCGCAACGCCACTGAGACAGATTTTGTAGTATATTAGGTATTCCACATTTATGTTTAAAGTACAGCTAGTACCTATACATGCAATTGTAGCATTTATGTCTAAAATATGCTAACATTGATAACAAATCAAAAGTAAAGCATAACAAATCCCATGTGGGTCCGTATGTTGACCACCCAAAATCCAGGAGGGAACAATTTGTTCTACGTATAGAATGGTCAATCCAAAGTTTCATTAACTGCAGTTCGGGTCGATTTTCAGTTCCTTAAATCTGTAGTCTACACTACAACCACAGGCCAAGACAATCTGACAGATTGAAAGCATAGTAATATTAACGGTACAATATAAGTAAACAGTGTGAATTAAGATCTAATGTTTCACTTATGTGCAACAAATTAATCAATTTGATTAATTATAAAAAATATACTAGTACTAATTCTGCGTTCTTTACCTAAATGTAATATAGCTAATGGTATTAATCAATTGGCATCACATTCTCTCCGTCTACAGTATTTTGAGTAAAAGTAGTAGTAGCTAGCAGGTTTTAGGCTAGGTGAAACACTTAGTACTGTCAGAAAAAATATATAAGATAGGTTTTCATATACAAGTGTCAACAGTATCAACGGTTCAAAAGAACGTTGCAAGGAACAATCTGGATGCAGCAATTTTGCTAGCGTAAATCGCCTGCGCCACTAGAGATTTGTAAGCGATTGGGTGACTTGCTATAAGTATACTGCGTTCGTAGGGTTGGCGGGTGTTTTCTCTCATGGGCACGGTTTTGTACCCGACTGACGAATGAGGTTTATGTTTCTCGAGCGTATACCTAATATATCTATGTATATTGTGTTTGTGTCTATACAGCTGCACCGATTGACAGATTTAACGTGTAAGTGTGACATGTCATATATCTAATATATCATTAAATTTAATGTCTCAGACAGATGTGGAAGTAAAATAAAATATAATTCAAATTAGTAACCCACTCTGTTTTGTTAGGTTTTCTTGTCTGAAGGAAAAATGACAAGCCGATCCAACCGGGGTCACTGGCATGGTTACCTACACGCCTTAACACCGATTAGACGTTAAGCTGTTATGGCGACATTGACTAACTATTGTAACTATCCAACAAACTAACCAAAGGAGATCGTCAATTCTGGGCCACCTGATATAAACCGTATACAGTTTGTACTGCAATGTAAAATAAATACTCATTTTATTACTAAAGTAGACAAAATATTGCAAAAAAATCAAACGGGAATTAGAAATACTAAATAAATGAACATTATGTTGATTTTTCCGCGATTAAAATACAGCAAGACAAGTCGTTAACGTCCTTATGGCATTGACATAAAGTTTAACTTCACCCTGGCCTGAAACGGGATTTTTTTTTGGTTTGACACTGTCAATGTATACCGTTACATAATCTGCGTTTTGATACTGTTCGGTAAGTTAGAACATTGTAATATTAAAATAGTATCTAAGCCTACGAATACGCAAGTTTAAATTAGAAATCGACTGTATTAAAACGTCTAAATATTGAAAATGCGTATTTTTGCATTTTTGATCGGAGTTTGAATATTAAAAGTGGGTTTCATAATGGCATAATATCATGCTCCTTCGATAACGAAACACACCTTTTTTTTCAATTTTGTAATGTCAGATACTAGTGCTATCGCACTTAACGGTGGTAAACCTTATCCCTTCGCAATAGGTGTTAGGAATGTTCAGTTAATAGTATCAACGATGGGTTGACAGCCGTCTTTGTTTACCGAAATACAGGAACTATAAATACGATCAAAATAAGACTTTTTATTTTTTCATCATGATTCCCGTTTTGTTTTCAAGTCCGCTTTTGTACATGATCTTTAAAAAATCGGTACTATTTATACATTAATATATAAATCATAGGCAAGCACGCTTTCAAATATTGTCCTTGTCAGATTCAAGTTTTAAATGCATGATTTTTCAGTTTTCCCATTAGATATCGCAATATTTTTACCACCAACCTGATCTAGAAATTATGACGATTCTTTAAAGGTAAGAACCATTCCTAAACGGTCCTAAATAATCTGGGCCAGATCACCTAACAAAAATTGACGATCTCCTTTCCGCATTTATAATACTAGTATTTGCCTAGTTGTCGTAGGCATCTTGATGACTTATTGTGAGCGCTTGAAATGAAAACAAATAAAGGACGAAAAAGACGACGCAACGCGAGGGTTGGCAACGCGCATTTGAACCCCATACCCATACCCATACCCATAGGCTACGGTAACTGCTTACCATCAGGCGGGCCGTATGCTTGTACTGTTGTGGTATAAAAAAAAGATAAAGTCGGATTTTAATACCAAAAATCTCTTCAAGTCTCTATCGTTTATATTGGCTTATAATTTTCCGGGTATCTAAAACATGAATCGGCAACTTTTCTGAGGCATATAATAATATAAATTGGCCGTGAATTAATATTTTAGCGACAATATTTTTTATAAGCGTCAAACATGTGGCATCATATTATTGAAACACGGCAGCAATATATAGCTGACCAAAAAATTAACTGGGAACTTGAAATAATAGGTTGGCAACAAAGCAGGCTTGGTTTAAATATCCATAGGGTAGATCCATTGCGCCTATGTACTTATCTTTTTTTTTCAGCCCTATGAGGGAAAACTACGACAATCGCACGATTTTTCTAATCTAAATAAAATGAAGTATAGGTAGGTATTTAGGTAATACCAACACAAAACGCACCCTTCATATTTATCGTATTAACTAGGTAGGTAGGTATTTAGGTAAACAAATAGGTGTAGGTATCTACACAAAAGGCACCATTCATTATGCTCTATTAACTAGGTTGGTATTTTGGTAATACTATACAAAAGGCACCTTTAATTTTTTCTAAATCATATGTGGCATATGAATTTTGGTTCTAGATATCTGACTGTAGATACTTACCTACTTATAGGTACCTACCTACCAATATTCATAGTCCCTAGATATTTTTTAAGAATCCATTTTATCTTATAATTACAGCTCGTGTAAAGTTGCCCGTTGTACTAATCTTGAATATGTAATTCACTTTAATTACTTCCTAAATATTTTAAAAGTACCTTATTTTTAATTTAATAGGTAATCGTTTTCGATTTAAAAAAGGCTTCTTAAAATGCTTCCCAGTTATAAATTCAGTTTTCAATATAATTATTTGATACCTACCTATAGTTAAACAATGGCTATTAAGACATTAAAAAACAGCCCAAATTGAGATAATGTACGGCCCCAAATTAGTCGCCAACCTATTAATTTTGGTAACCATTTTTATTTTTTATAGCTACCCAAATTCAATTATTTAGCAGCCTGGTTAAATACATGCAGTTTATATTTATATGTACTCATAAGTAAAATCCCATTTTCAACCGACTTCAATATTTCTCAATTTTTTAATGTGAGCAATTATTCGAAGACGGCTGGACCGATATGGAAAATTATTTTTTGTTTGAAAGGGTACACTAGACAGTTGGTCCCATTATCATCAGGTCAGGATCTGATGATGGGATCCTGGAGAAATCGAAGGAAATCTTCAACTATTAGAGGGCACACTTATAATTATTTGAGTATTTTTTACAGCTACTCGGGCATTTGCTCTTGGAACGGTGGAGCCTAAGTGAAGTCGGTTCTTTTTTGTTTTAAAATTATTTTATTTTGAACAGTGTTTTAAGTGACAAATTGTCCCTTAATCTTTATTTTAGTTACGTGTTGCAGCCCTAACCTCTCACGTAACGCAAACTTCACAACGTAAGCTGCGAAGTGCGATGTCATCGGGAGTGCATTCGGATGGCAGTGAAATCCTACACGACCGTTAACAGCCATTACCATTATGGAGACAGTACGTATTAACGCATCCAGTTCTCCCTTTTAACACTGTTTAATTAACTTGTAACTGACATGCAATATTATTATCACGCATGACGATTTTAACATTTTATATTTGCTTATATGAGTTGCATCAATACGAAACTGTGCATGCAGATATATTTCATATTTCGGGTGACAATACAATCGTATGATTGTCAAGAGGCTGATCTTTGACTTCCAAGCACTCGAAATTGAAGAAGTTAAGCTCGAAAATAATCGCTCACAAGTAGAAAGATGGTGCGCAGAAAATGATTTATCAGTAAACCCCAAAAAGACTGATACAATCCTTTTCACACACAAACGAAACCTGGGTACTTATGAAATGCCAACACTATTTGGAACAAGACTAACACTCTCAAAAGAAGTAAAATACCTAGGAATTATCCTGGACGCAAAGCTGACCTGGAAAAAACACTCAGACAACAAATTAAACAAGGCGACAATTGCCTTTTGGCAATGCTGAAGAATGGTGGGCAAGAAATGGGGTCTTGCCCCAAACATTATACTATGGCTCTACAAAATGATTATAATGCCAATGATCAGTTACGGCGCAGTAGCATGGTGGCCACGCACTCAGCTCAGCACCGCGAAGGATCAATTACAAAAAACACAAAGACTAGCATGCGTGGCGACGACCGGCTGCATGAGAACAACTCCCTCTGCAGCGCTGGAAATCATGCTAGGACTGCTACCGCTTCATATCTATATACAAAAAGAAGCAGCGGCAACGGCCATTCGACTAAAAAACCTAAACTTATGGTCCAAACACATCATACCACACACAAAAATCTACGGCAACCTGATCAAGAATTTCCCCCTAATGGAAGCGACTCTTGACAAAATACCAAAAACAATGATCTTCTGTTAGAACTATAACATAACGCTAACAGAAGACTCAAAATAAGGACTCAACCAAACAGACCTAAGAATCTTCACAGATGGGTCAAAAACTGACGAAGGTACAGGATGTGGTGTCTTCTCGGAGGACCTAAACATGCACATCTCGAAACCTCTTGGTAAATATAACACAGTATTTCAATCGGAATGCGTAGGAATAATAGAAGCCTGCCATGCCATAAAAAGACGGAAGGTTAAACATGAAAATATACTAATACTGTCAGACAGCAAATCAGTACTACAAGCACTGAACAGGGAAAAAATCACCTCTGCACTCATACACGAATGTCACCACAGTCTCTCAGAAATATGCGAAGCGGGAAACAAAGTGACACTCCAATGGATAAAAGGGCACAGCAGCTCCAGAGGAAACGATGCAGCGGATGAACTGGCCCGGAAGGGCTCGAGCACACCGGCTTTCGGACCCGAGCCAATAATGCCCCTGCCCTTTTCATACATACAAAACCAACTGGATCACCACTACAAACAACAACATCAGGAATACTGGGAACAAAAGGACACCTGTAAACAGACCAAAGAAATTGTGTCGAGACGTAACCATAAACTCACCAGAACACTCCTGAGGACACCGAGACACCTACTACGCAAAATAATAGGGTTGATAACAGGACATAATACACTCAACAAACACCTCTTCAATATAGGTAGGACAGACAGCCCCCTGTGCCGTGCATGCATGGAGGCAGAGGGAACAACTAAACACATTCTGCTAGACTGCAAACAGGTAGAAGTATACAGAAATAAGCACCTAGGGCCTCCAAGCACCTTACACGACGCGGTAAGCAACATAAAGGCTTTGCTGGGGTTCGTGGAGGAGCTAGGATGGTTAGAGTAGCGCCATCCCCATTTCACGCAAAATAGGCACGCTGGATGTCGACTTGCGGAAAATGCCCAGTAAAACTAACTAACTAACTAACTAATCGCTCACAAAAGTTTGTCACGATTATTTTCTCATGACGTTAATGGTTTACATTACGAGTCTTGTCCTGCATCCCGTCGGGGACGGTCGCTTCCCTGCGAAGCTATTGAGCTCCTCAATGCCCGCCTAAAAACAATAGCGACCCGTCGCCGCACCAGATGTGTTAACTTTCGAGCCACAGTGACAGTACCGCGCTACTTTACTACCATAACAGCCAGTTACTTTTAGCTGAAGTGCGAATATTTACGTGAATAGTTTACATCCGCATATGTACGCGCGTTCATATTAATTTAACCAGTACCAGTGAGTGAAACCTAGTGTGGTCGGTCGGCGCGCACACCAACGTACCTACCACCACGGCTGTGAGGCCACAGCAAGAGGGCACCACAAGCAGCCCCAAAGACCCAACGCAGAGGCAGTGCCTGCGGATATCGCCCTTCTCCACACTACGGCAATCTTGGGTGAGCCCTTTCCATACTATAGGTACCAGCTGAACCAGAACTGTAACGACCAAGAACTTCCGTCAACCCCAACCTTATTTACCTTAGGCCACGGTTAACCTCGGTAACGCTAACGGCTGCCCCTACACAAGCCTTGACTTTCCTGGAGGTAAATATTATTTCGTAAATAAGCTACACCCCTGGCTGGTTAATATTTATATGTACGCGCGCCTAATTCAACGTCGTATTTTATGACCTATATACAATACAACACAAAATTCTTTATTGCACCACACAAAGAAAAAGAAGTACAGAAACAGATTTAACAAAGTAAATAGTGGCAACAACAGGTGGTCTTATCGCTATTAAGCGATCTCTACATGTATTTTTGCAATAGGGCAGGTGCGTCCATACCATATATTAGTTATGTGCACGCCGTGCACCAGTGAGTGACAATAAGTGCCTGAGGTCCGTGTCCACATCAACCGCGCTGAATTACGTGCTGCTGCACCGCAGCCTACCAGCGCCCAATTGCTGTGACGCGGAGACAATTAAATATCTCCACCTACTTTAGTGGAAAACTCGGTGAACCTGCTCCTTTTCTGGCCTTAAGACTTCTTATGCATCGCGCTAAAAGGGCAAGCAAAGCAAGGGCATTTAGTTAACTATTCGTCAGCCCTATGCAGTCAATTCAATTGCAAAGCTAAGACCCTCTGCCGTATCTATTATTTCTGTCTCCGTACCCCGCGCGTCCCTTATAATCGGATCTGGACATCGTCAACTTGATCAATTTACAATCACACTAACCCCCATACATTATAACATATACTGCTCACGCGAAACAACCGTCTTTTGGAACGTAAACCTTATATGCGGGCTCAGGCTAGTTCTTTCCTTTCCCTTTTGCACATTAATAAACAACACAAACTCGCCACCACCATCTCCAAAAGACTGGCTCCATACTAATTACAGCAAATAAAAGTAAATAATTAAATTAACAAATAAATACCCCAAGCACATTAGGTATAAAACAAATAGCAGTTACTGAGATCCGTAGTTATTTATTTAAGTACCTGCTAGACACGGCTGGCATATGAATAAAGGGCCTACAAGTAGCCTATTCAATATCAGATAAGCATACCGAGCCTCCATGCTTCTATAGTCAATCAAAAGTAAACAATAGTTAGCTATCAGACATAGTAATTAAAAAAAGGTCAGAGTGAGTGAGTGATATACGTACACGATTCCTGGTTCCTATTCTATAGACACTTCAGAAAAACATAAACCTGTAGCAAAATATGGTTGCAAACCCCAAGCGGTGAATAATTTTCATTCATTAATCAAACCCCAAAAACACTAGAATACCCAATTACGTCAAATATTAATAAAGTAACTTTACTAGGCCTAAATACTATAACTACTTACTAATTAAAAAAAAAAAGAACAAGACCGGTAAATGGAGAGACTCGATTGGTAATAATTAATTAACCGACAATTTTAGGACTAATCAGTTTACGGCCATAAAAGGGGCTGATCAAAGAAAACCGTGCCTACGGCTACATCAAAGTCATCATTAGTAAACTATTTAACGTAACACAGTATATGTTGCTCATATTTACCGGTTGGGGGCGAGTACAATTAGTCACGGGGACTCTTACGCCCTTTTGCTAGTCAAAATCCTTGATTTAATCAAAGTAAAATAACCACGCGAAAGTAAGCCAGCCGCCAACATCTGGCGGTCAGCTCGCCTGCGAATCCGGATAGCAGAAACAGCACAATAAATAATCATTGTACAATTTTTACCAAGAGGATAACACTATAAACATTTATTTACCATCTGTGAGCTTAAAAAACTAAGGGACCAAGATTGACGAACGGGACCATTGACGCAAAAGAGGCCGCTTTCAAATAACACAGCCCAAGCCGTTAGGCCTAACTGCCTACTGTCGTTGCGTTTGTAGATAGTAACATCAAATATCCGCCGACACAACCCTTATTCACCGTTCCAAGATAAAGACTCTAAGACCATAAAGCTGTAGTAAAAAAGAAATTTTACAAGATACATTGCAGGCTATAATTGCCGACGCAACTTAGGGACTGCGACCGCACATGGCTAGCCAGTAAATTGTTTTGAAATTGTCTTCTTATTGTTGTGGTAGCTCTTACTCCCTTTCTGTATTTCCCCAGCAAGGCAAGGCCACAAGCCAAACGTTTTTTATTTCCCTTCTGTAAGCTTAGGCAGCAGGCCGGAGACCCTTAGATAATTTACAACAACAAGAAAAAGTTTATTACCTTAGGTCGTTACACACAAAAAAAATTCAGCTCCTTTGTTTCGTGCTTTTTCGTTTTTAGGGATAGCCGACCACCAAATCAATAGGCTGTTGCGAAAACTTTTTAAATACTTAACATACCGCTATAATGGATATCATTAAATTATCATACCTATCCCAAAGGACGGCAACTGCTTATACAGGTCAATAGCGGATCAACTCAACAAGGTTCTGGCATCTTCCCCAGATCAGTACGACCACAGAATTGACAGAAACGAGCTGGCAAGTTATATCGAGGCAAATCGTAATGATGCTAGAATAAAACAAGCTCTATAAACAGCGTACTGGAAACACTCAACTATGAGAGTAACGACAGTATCAGCATGCTACAACCAAGTGAGGACATTCATATCCTGGTGCGGTCAAAGCTCGGAAACGGTCCAAAAAGGAAAGGGAGTGAAACAGGGATGTCCGTTGTCTCCCCGGCTGTTCCCAATTCTAATGGACGATGTACTACGTACACTAGAGGAAGAAGATGAAGCAGTCAAACTAGATCAGGATAACGGAATCCAGCTGTCTCTGACACTGTCCTTCGCGGACGATTTAATTGTATTAGGGCCATGTATAAACGTAATCGACCTTATAGTAACAAAGCTTAGATTTCTTTTAGACACTGTAGGACTCACAATAAACGCGACTAAGACCAAACTCATAATAAGGAACCCAATAGGAGACATCGAAGAAGATCAACAGACTTGACATCTAGGCGGCGCACCTATACAACCAATAAAAGAAATAAAATATCTATGTACGTTTATCACTTCAGCACACGATAGGCGCGCTACGGTAAAGTCCAGTTGCGACCAAGCCGTAAGAAATTCTAAGATACTTGTTAGATTTATACAGGACAAGAAAATAGATTGGAAAATAGCAAGGCTAATGTATAAAATGGTCATCTCCCCCGCTATGTCATACGGGCTAAACGTAGCTGCCCTGACTAAAGCCAACAGGTCCCGCCCCAGACGCTATGAGAGACACATCCTCAAGGAAATACTTCTAGCAGCCAGGGATCCCCCTAAACAAAAGATCAGTCAAATTTTAGAGGGGAAAACGATGACAAAAATCATCAAAGTCAGTCGGCTCTCATATTATGGCCATGTGCTCAGACGGGACAAGCCTCACCTACTTCACGCTGCTCTGAACTACAGAGAGTGCGGGAAAAAAAGAAGGACGTCCTATATGGGTAAACTCACTTAATCACGATATTAGAAACTACACCAACAGATCCCGCTCCTACTGGGAACGCTTATTCGCAAAAAGAGGTCGCCTAAAGAAAGAAGCGGAAAGAGAAGAAAGCGGAATAAGAAGAGGGCATTAAACACCAGAGCAATATTCGCGAAATTTGTAAGGAACAATCTGGGGCGGGTTAGAAAGGGAACCAGAGGAGGGGGGGACTAAAGCAGTCACAAATTTATTATCTATTACTCACCAAAGTATAGTATCTATCTACCCCATGCTGGCTTCACGATGCTTGTATTCGGGTCGGCTCCAAACTCCTGTCTCTCCTATCATCCCGACTGCAAACCTACACTCCAGACCTATTTACTTGGTATCCCGGTGTCTTGGGCAGGTTGTTGGTGCCTCCGGCAGGGCGGCAGAAGTTGGTGCCTTACTGGTTGGGGGTTCGGATTACCCGGTCCTATTTAGCATTTGTGGTTTAGTCGGGGTCGTATGATACTAACGCACTCGGCCGGCTCTCTATCGCTTATGCTGAATCAGGAGGGTAAACCGAGCTCCTAATGCCGTTTTGTCTTAACACCTCCTCCCTCTCGTAGTCTCCTCTTCCGAGTCCTTGCAGAAGTACTTCTGGCTGGGATTACCACTCGTATCGTATCGTATCGTATCGTATGACGTTAATGGTTTACATTACAATGATTTTAAATTCCTATCGCTTAGTTTAGAGTCGGAGGCTAAAATCTCAAAAATTGCTCCCCAGCCGGTAAAGCTCTAAAAACTAAGCTTACGAGTTTGAACTTATAATTATGATTCATTTTTACAAGCCCAATTTGATTTGGAGGTGTAAAGCTGCGTACCATTAAATTTGTATAATTAAATAACAATGAACGCAATTTATTTAGATCGTAAAGCATAAAAAATACTTTAGATAGGTAGGTACTTGAGGCTAATGTCTATGAACTAAACTACGAGTATATTTTATTGCTATATAATCTTTTAAAGTGGTATGTGTAAGTAATAATTAATAATATTAATAGTTAGGTATGTATTGAAGTTTTTATTTAGGTTTTATATTTTATTGCTTTAGCAATACCTACCTTTAGGTAGGTAGATGTAGTATATTTATTAAACAAAACTAGAATATATATAAAAACATAATATATCCAACTAAAAAACTTATGAATAAAAAATCTGGTCTAGGTCCCCATCACTAGGTAGAGTGCCCAGAAGGCTGGCCGCATTTCCACGCTGGATAGCTATGCTGATTCGTTGGCCAAAATAGTGGCCAGCCCTCTGGTCACCAGAGGCCTCAATAAGACACGCCAAAATGTCTTTGTAGAGCCGACGCACATTTCGTCCCCATGGCCCCAGAGTTTCGACCCCAAACGCAATAAATTGTAATAAATATTATTTCAATTCAATTCAATTCAATTTATTTAATTCAGACATGTCCATAGAGGGTTAGTAGGTAACAAAGCATAAATCTTACATCCTCTAGGTTAGATACTTAAAACTAATTTTCTAATAACTACACAGGTACTTAAAACAACCCATAAACATTGCCTCTAGATTCCATATGGATCGAGTTCTAATGCTTCCATATTGGACCAGCCGGGTACTCCGCCACCAGGTTCAGGAGACTGTTAGTACTCTCTTGCACGCGGCGCATCAGGGAGGCTGTTCTCTTGCGTATTATAGATATGAAGCTATCGACGCGTGCCTCTGCGAACATACCTGACGCGCTACAAAAGCGTGGGAGTCCCAACAGTAGCCTGAACCCGTTGTTGTATTGTACGCGCAGAGCATTGAATGTCCTCTTTGTATAGTCAGTCCACAGGCTGAACGTATAAAAGGTTTGGCAAAATGACTTAAATAACGTTACTTTGACATCCCCATTACACCGTGCAAACCTACGGGCCAACATATTGCAGCGAACAGTCAATGATCTGCGCTCCCTTTCAATGTCCTGGTCATCCTGGAGGTTCTCAGTGACCCAGTGACCAAGGTACTTGAATCGATCCGTCCGTTTGAGTGGAGCCCCGCATAGGTAAACTTCAGGTAGTGTCTCGTAAGACTTATGTATCACCAGCCTTAAAAACCAGAAGCTCACTCTTGCTGGTATTGTACCTTAGCCCATGGGTCCCAGCATACTCCTCGCACATCCTCAGTAATTTGACAAGCGCACTGATTGACGGGCACAGCAGCACCATATCGTCAGCATAACTGATATTGTTGACCATAGTACCGCCAATCGAGCATCCAACACCGGTGCTACTGAGTTCAACAATCAGCTCGTCCATGTACAGGTTGAACAGACTGGGTGAGCTGAGACCCCCCTGTCGCACACCACACTTCAACCTGTACACGTCCGAGTGTGCACCTGCCCATCTTACAAAGTTGGTTTGATGGCCATACCAAAATCGGAGTAGGTCGATCACAGCCCTCGGTGTATCTGTGCGTGATTCCAGCTTACCCCAAAGAACCTCGTAGGAAACGGTATCGAATGCCTTCGACAAATCCAAAAAGCAAGCAAATACAGGCGTTTTACTATCGGTATGCTTAAAGCACATGCAGAATCGCGCTTTCAGTTGATAAACTAGGTTTAAAGCCAAACTGAGCATCATGCGTTTGTGTGTGCTTCGAGAGCACGCCGTCAAGCAACCCGTCAAGTACCTTAGCCGCTACTGTTGCCAAAGAAATAGGCCTGTCGGGTAGGGACTTGTCGGAGGCATTTCCTGTCTTATTCTTACAAATGGGTTACCACTATCGTCTTCATTAGGTCTGCCGGAAGATAGCAGTGACTAATGCACAGATTATTAAACATTTTCAGCACGCGAGGCAAGGCATTATGAGACAATCTTACTTAAACCGACCTAGTCCCACAGTAAGCTCAATAAAGCTTGTGTTGTGGGTATATAGGTACTAGACGAACGAGATAATAAATAATAGATAGATACTCGTAGGTATATACATAAATCATCCATAATTTGGGTAAAAATATGTGTGATAAAAGACACCAATG
Organism: Pammene aurita; assembly: GCA_947086415.1. Classification (NCBI taxonomy): domain Eukaryota; kingdom Metazoa; phylum Arthropoda; class Insecta; order Lepidoptera; family Tortricidae; genus Pammene; species Pammene aurita. The sequence continues at coordinate 23,491,361 of OX352297.1, forward strand.
CAAGAGCATTAATGAGCAGGTAAGAACCTCGATTCGAACCCGGAAGCTTCTGCTTTGTATATGCAGGGGTCACTATACCGACTAGGCTAGGAGGCCGTTTGTTTTTGAAACAAGCTTTTTTTTTATACCTCGGCTTAGGTAAGCAAACGGCCCTTGAGTAGTGGAAGGAAGATCTAACCATGCGGCAGCGTGTCAAGCCAAGTTCAAGCAAAGGAACGGGCTAGCCAGCGCCAAGTGTATATTACACGAACCACTTCGTGCCACTTTTGACCCTTCTATAACTCAAAACCTCTTTAACGTAAACACATAAAACTACGTGTGTTTAATTATATCCATAAGGAAATCTAGAAGCCCAAATTTCATGAAGCTAGCTCAAACGGTTATAAAGATATGAAGGTCAAAAAGTCGTAAATTTTAGCACTGAGTGACTGACTGACATATAGTACCTAAACCTAACCTACTTCCAGATGATCTAGAAGGATGAAATTTGGAATCCAGCTCGGTAATTGTGTGTAAGCGTAGGAAAAAATCTAAAAATAAAAAAAAGTTAAAAAATAGGGGGGTCCCCAAACAATTTTTTTTTAATTGTATCGTTGGAACCGTTACAAGCAGATATTTGAAACTATCCCAATAAATGTATTATTGTATTTGCTATATAACAGAAATAGAAAAATAAAGTTAAGTCAAAAAATAAGTGGTGTCCCCGTACAAAAAACTTGTAATACGCGCACGACCGGCCAACGGTGTGTCGTCGGCGGCGCGCGGCACCACATAATTATACACAGAACAGAATTAAAGAGAATGTAGACAATAGCACAAAAAAACCGGCCACGTGCGAGTCGGACTCGCGCACCGAGGGTTCCGTACAAACCTTTACAGCTTAAAGGTAATATAGGTAGGTATTTGATATTAATTTCAATTTAATACCTCCACGCGTTTACGAGGAAAAAGGTAGTAAGTTTAAAATTTAAAAAAATATTTTTTTGTATGTTTGTACTAAAAATGTCTACTTTTTGTAATTTTTCCATTGTCTATGCTATATGACGTTGCTTCGTGCCAAATTTCAAGTTTCTGAGTACACGGAAAGTACCCCTAGGTTTTGCGTGTGCTGAAAAACTCTAAAATTTGCAGCATAAACGACTGTATCTTTTGATTGCGTTGGCTTTTAAGTTTGATTTTTTTACACCTCCAAGGGACAATAGACCTGAGTATTTGATATAAATTTCAGTTTGATACCTCCACGCATTCCTGAGAAAAATGGTCTTGACAGACAGACAGACAGACAGACAGACGGACAACAAAGTGATCCTATAAGGGTTCCGTTTTTTCCTTTCGAGGTACGGAACCCTAAAAAGAAAACCATGCAGCGGAAACGCAAGAAAAAACATTAAACCTCAATGCCTGCCTAGTTTTCTTTACAAAAAGTAATGATATCCCACCAAAAACATAAATGTAAAAAAGGAGGGCCAAGTTCAATACAAAAATTATGCTTGTGGCCTTCGTCGCAAAAATAATGGAGATCTAAATGAGTGCCAAGTTCTATGCAAAATCCAAATATGTATTTATAGGAACAAAATAACATTATGAACAAGTATTAAACTCTATTTCTTCTATATTTTATTATTCTATAATATAATAAAGCTGAAGAGGGTCTAAAGTCTGTACATGGAAGATAATCGAAAACAAGTTGGCTGGGGATACTTAGAATCGATAACAGAACACGTTCTAACAATTTTTAGATTTTTTGTCTGTTTGTCTGTTTATTTGACCGCGCATCACGTGAAAACGGCTGAACGGATTTTGATGAAATTTTGTATAGAGATAGTTTGAGTCCCGAGAAAGGATAATAGATAGTTTTAATTCCGAAAATCAACACTGGTGGGGGTGAAAATGGGGTTGAAAGTTTGTATGGAGAATTTTTAACCGCTGAAACGATTTAGATAGAAATGTTTTCAAATCGTTGTGGAGTGAAAAGGGGGTTGGAAGTTGGTACGAGGAATTTTTTACTGCTGAACTGATTTAGATGAAAATTGGTATAGAGATAGTATGGGTCTCGAGAAATGACAAAGGATAGATTCATCTTCAAAAAAGGCCCCCCTCCCCCATCTTACTTTAGAACCGTAGGTCCAAAAAAATAGAAAAAAAGTGACGCCTGAAAGGTAGTTTCAATAAAAACTATCTATCTACTAGACATATAATAAAGCTGAAGTGGGTCGAAAGTCTGTTCATGGAATATATTCGAAAAAACCGGCCAAGAGCGTGTCGGGCCACGCTCAGTGTAGGGTTCCATAGTTTTCCGTCCGTCACAGTTAGTGTCCCCACTTAAGAGTTAAAATAACATCGCCATGTAGGATATGATATGAGCGTTCCACGACCAGCGACATCTATCGGCAAATTAAGTAAACTATTGCGCGCGAGCTTAAAGTGTGGAAGATATGGGATAATTCTCTATTGCGTGAACCGATTTTCACCGTTTTTAGTTTATTTGAAAGCACGTCATTTCATTGTGATTTTGTAGAAATTACAGATACAATAAACACCTGCTTATACGGTTAAATTACAAACTTAGTTCAGAAATTATCTTGTATTTTTTTTCAAAAACTATTCAACCTATCAAGTTCAAAATAATTTTCCTAGAAAGTTTTTGTAAAGTTCTACTTTAGAATTTTTTTTCATATTTTGTAAAGTTATGGTTCAAAAGTTAGAGGGGGGGGGGGACACATTTTTTTTTACTTCTGGAGCGATTATTTCCGAAAATATTTACATTATCAAAAAATGATGTTAGTAAACCCGTATTATTTTTTAAATACCTATCCAACAATATATCATACGTTAGGGTGGAAACGAAAAAAAAACTTACGTATAGGGGAGGTACACTAATAAAACATTTTTTTCTACTTTTTATTTTACCACTTTGTCGGCGTGATTGATATACATATTAGTACCAAATTTCAGCTTTCTAGTGCTAACGGTCACTGAGATTATCCGCGGACGGACGGACGGACGGACGGGCAGACATGGCGAAACTATAAGGGTTCCTAGTTGACTACGGAACCCTAAAAAAGTTAGCTGGGGATGACTGGGGATATTTGACCGCGCATCACGTGAAAACGGCTGAACGGATTTTGATGAAATTTTGTGTAGAGATAGTTTGAGTCCCGGGAAAGGACAAAGAATGTTTTCATCTCGAAAATCAACCCTGGAGGGGGTGAAAAGAAGGGGGTTGAAACTTTGTATGGAATTTTTTTAATAGAAATTAGTATGGAGATAATTTGAGTCCCGAGAAACGACAGAATAGTTTTCATCCCGAAAATAAACCCTTGTGGGGGTGAAAAGGGGATTGGAAGTTGGTATGAGGATTTTTTTACCGCTGAACTGATAAAGATGAAATTTGGTATAGAGATAGGTCTCAAGAAAGGACAAAGGATAGTTTTCACCCCGAAAATCAACCCTAAAGGGGTGATAAGGGAGTTGGAAATTTGTATAGGGAATTATTAACCGCGGAATTGATTTAGATAAAATTTGGTACGGAGATAATTTGAGATCTGGAAAAGGAAATAAAATAGTTTTATCTTGGAAATTATCCCTTAAGCGGATGCAAAAGGGGTGGAAGTTTACATGGGGAAGAAACAACCAATAACCGCTGTACGTATTAAGATGAAATTTAGTATTGAAATAGTTTGTAATTTTTTGGTCAAGGTGTTGATGTTTATAACAAGTTACCCGTCGATGCTTTAAATTTACCTTTACCCGCTCTTAAGAAATATTTGAAAATGTCATTAATGTCAAAGGGTTATTGCAGGTTCGACGACTATATATGACGGACAAAGATGCATGGCCCAAACCAAAAAACTACTACAAAATCATCTAACAATTATAGGACACCGTTTAGGTAGGAAAACATATCAAGCGTTTTGTGAAGATTAGGATTTATTTTTCTTTGTAATTAAACAATAGGTACATTATCTGTCTCTCAAGCTGTTTTGATGTCTACGAGAGAACTACGCATTATTTTGTATCTTCAAGATCTAATAATGTATTACTGTTTTGAAAAAAATAAGTCCCGTCGAGATTATTTTCGGTCATAATACTTCTTGGGCCAGAGGTGTAGGGTTAGAACCGGTGGTAGTTTTGGAACGAAATTCCTTATCGGACGGTTCGCAGATGGGGTTCCGTAGTCAACTAGGAACCCTTATAGTTTCGCCATGTCCGTCCGTCTATTTGCGGTCTAGCTCAGTTACCGTTCACACTAGAAAGCTGAAATTTGGTGAGGCCTGATGAGAAGTTTCAATAAAAACTATATTGAATAAAATCGGTTCAGCCGTTTTTGAATTATCAGTCAAAAACGCAAAGTGCAAGGAAGTGCTGGATAGTAAAATGACGTAAGCGCCGCCAAATATCCCTTAATAAACGACCTTTTGAACGGATGTTTTGTAACAGGGCGGCAACTACGCTCTACACTGAGCATTGCCCGACATGCTCCTGGCCGGTTTTTTTTGTATTGTTATCCCGGAAATCACCCCTTAACCCCCCCCCCCTCCAAGTGCACTTCAATAGAAAAAATCATTTCTGCATTTGTGACCCCCCCAATGTCAACCGCGCCTGCTTTCATGCTTAGACTGATTTGACGGGAGGATCGATTTGGATGATATTTGCTGTGGACATGAACGTATAAATACAAAAGTGGTCCTGTATCGTCCGATATACACCTACTACTCTATGTCGTTTAGTTAAATCGTGCCAAAAAAATTTAATAAGAAAAAAAAGTATTAATTTTTAGTGTAGTTTCATTTAGTGGTAATTGTAAAATATTATATTAGGAATACTGTCCTCTAGCGTATCCATCTGTCAACTTTACTTCAAGTTCCGCCTCCAGGGTAGCGGGAGAGAAATTAGGGGTGAATTAGTCGCTTACTGACACAGACCAAATTCCACGCGGGCGGAGCCGCGGGCACAGCTAGTATATATATATATGTTGAATAACTTTATAAAATGACTGATGTAATGAAAACTGGCCAAGTAAAATCTAACCTACTTTAAGATCTCACATTTTTAAATAACAGCAATTGTTATAGGTATCCAATAAAGCAAAGAAATAGAGTTTAATACTCAACCCTTATTCTTAAATTAGAACATTATGGTTTGTCAGAAAATGCCTTGAATCTCATGTCTTCATATCTTAGCAACAGAACACAAACAGTTGTTGTAAATAAAACCCAGTCTAAAGGGACTTCAGTAAAATTAGGAGTGCCACAGGGTTATATTTTGGGCCCATTCCTGTTTTTGGTTTATATAAATGATTTACCTTGTGTAGTACAAAACCTTTGTGATATCGTTCTGTTTGCCGATGATACATCTTTAATTTTCGAAGTTGACCGGCAATCTACCGATTTTACTGTAATCAATAACACACTAGCTGCTGTACTGAACTGGTTTACTATTAACAATTTGCTACTTAATGCTAAGAAAACCAAATGTATTAGATTTGTTTTGCCAAACGTTGCACTGGTGGACACTAAGATTCTCCTGAATGGTGAATGTTTAGAGATAGTAGATAAAGCAGTGTTCCTTGGTTCGACGTTGGACAAAAATCTACAATGGAGTCCTCATATAAGAAAACTCGCTCTTCGATTAAGCTCGGCCGCTCATGCCGTTAGGAGAATTAGACAATTAACGAATATTGACACAGCTCGCTTAGTTTATCACAGTTATTTTCATAGTGTAATGTCATATGGTATTCTGGTTCGGGGCAAAGCAGCTGACATACAGACTATATTTGTTTTACAAAAAAGAGCCATCCGCTTTCTGTATAACTTAAAGGCAGGTGCATCAGTTAGAGAACTATTTAAAGAAATTAATATTTTAACTGTTGCTTCCCAATATATCTATGACAATATTATTTTTGTTGTAAAGAATATAATAAATTCAATAAAATTTCTGACATCCACAGCTATAACACTAGAAATAAAAACAAGCTTGCTATCAGAAGTAGTCGTATCCGCAAAGCATATAAGTCATTTTTTGGTCAAGGTATTCACATTTATAACAAGTTACCCGTCGATGCTTTAAATTTATCATTTCCCGCTCTTAAGAAATATTTGAAAAAAAGTTTAATGTCAAAGGGTTATTACAGGGTCGAGGACTATATGACGGACAAAGATGCATGGCCCAAACCAGAAAATACTACAAAATCATCTAACATTTAGAGGACACAGTTCAGATAGGAAAGCATATCAAACGTTTTGTGAAGCAATCAGATTTGGATTTTATTATTATTATTTTATTTTAATTAAACAATACGTACATTGTATGTCTCTCAAGCTGTTTTGATATGCCTTCTTATAGAACTACGCATTATTGTGTATCTTTAAGATGTAATATTACTGTATTACTGTTTTGAAAAATAAGTCCCGCCGAGTTTCTTGCCGGTCATAAATAATTCTTCTCGGGTCAGAGGTGTAGGGTTAGAACCGGAGGTAGTTTTTTTTTTCTCTGACGTTCATAAGTGCATTGTAATGTGCCTAAATTGAAGAATAAATATATTTTATCTTTTTTTTTTTACTTGTTCATAATGTTATTTTGTTCCTATAAATACATATTTGGATTTTGCATAGAACTTGGCACTCATTTAGATCTCCATTCTTTTTGCGACGAAGACCACAAGCATAATTTTTGTATTGAACTTGGCTCTCCTTTTTTACATTAATGTTTTTGGTGGGATATTCATTTCTGTGACTATCTACTTATCCCTGACGGCGCTCGGATGTCAAACACATGATAATCGGCAATCTCTTGATTCCAAGTTAACTTCCGTCTGATTTGGATAGCGACTTGGCGAGGTAACTTTAAAACAGGAGCAGCAATGTTCCTTGAACGAACTTTGCAAATAAATCTTAATTTAATCGCATCTGGATCATTCCTTGCTGGGTAACTGGCTCGAATCATACCCAATGAAACTACGAATGAATGATATCCCTGATCCAGACATCTCATCGGGCTATATAGTTTTCAGCTTGTCGAGTTCTTTTACTAGGCACAGATTAAAGAGATGGCAAGCTAAATCAACTCCGGTTTGTTTCCGCATATTTTGATACGCAGCTACTGAAGTCTACATTACATATATTACACTCCATACTCCATACCCCAGCATAGCATATCATAGAAGTTCACAACCACGCGTACTTGCAGTCACGAAATGTAATTGTCGAGCCATTTACGGTTTAAGCTGTTCTTTTTTAAGGTTCCGTACTCAAAGGGTAAAAACGGGACCCAATTATTAAGACTCCGCTCTCCGTCTGTCACCAGGCTGTGTCTCATGAACCGTGACAGTTAGACAGTCGAAATTTTTACAGATGATGTATTTCTGTTGCCGCTATAACAACAAATACTAAAAAACAGAATAAAATACATATTTAAGGGGGCTCCCATACAACAGATATTGCCATTTTTATCTGTCACCAGGCTGTATCTCATGAACCGTGATTAGTTAGACAGTTGAAATTTTTACAGGTGATGTATTTCTGTTGCCGCTATAACAACGAATACAAAAAAACAGAATACAATAAATATATAAGAGGGCTCCCGTACAACAGACATGATTTTTTAGCCGTTTTTATAGATAACGATACGGAACCTTCGTGCGCGAGTCTGACTCGCACTTGGCCGGTTTTTTCTGTGTAATACTTACTCTATGAAATGTGAAGAGAACCCTAACCTAAATGACTCAAAAATGAAAGTCCTACCTATATGGACCGAATCATATTATAATATAATTTACAATATCCATATTTATTACGTCTTTATTTCAACAAAAACACGTAAACAAAAACACGATGTGGGCAGCATTGATACTCTACACTCGAGCCGAGACATCTTATCGTAATATGAAAGCCATTAATGTAAACATCTATATATTTTGTTGACATTAACGTCGTTGATGCTTTGATATATCGACGTTATTATTTACTTTGTTTATAAGATACCTACTTTGAGGTTACTTACAGTTTATAATACTCGTATATGTTAAACTAAACTTATATATACTGTTACTTAGAAAAATATTTTTTTACTTTACAGCTACTCAAACATGTGGCAGTTCAGGGAGAAAGAGCCCATTTTGTCGATATGGAATTATTAGTACTTACTCCCTAAATCTACACAATATACGCTGTATACATTTTAGTGGAAGAATCAAGAGTCCTCGTAAATTGACAAAGTAAGCCCACTAAACTCGCCCACATAATAGTTAAAAAATGTATTAATATTGTTCCGTAAATGGGATAATTTGGAAAAAAAGTAAAAGCTGCAGTATCTACACTGATATAGTGCGTATCAATCAGTATACCTACTGCAGCCTTTTCTATACCATATAGACAAAGTCATATGGTATAGAAAGACTATGAATCAGAAAAGGTATCGATGGAATCTGATAATCTTTCGGGATATGGAGTTATTGATAGTTCCCAAACAAAAAAGAACCAGATCTATAAGTACAACCATTATTATTATTATTTTTAAAACCTGAAACTGTCGAAATGTACAAGTTGAGAAAATCGCATTTGATGTTTATGGTCGTAAAAATATACTTCTACTGCGAACTTACGGAGTGATTAATATCAAGCTAATCTGATAACATTCAAGATTCATAAAACGTGCCTCATGTCTTTGTAGCATGTATCGTTTAAAAGAATTTAAGGGAAGAACATGCAAAAGAATTATAAGAAAATATGACTTGGACAACTAATTAATCATCATGGTTAGTTGTGTTAACTAACATGGTTAGTTATATTAGAAAAGGATTTAAATTAAATTAAACTTCGAACTTTTAATATTTTTTATTTTAATTTGAAAATTAAGAATTAGGTTAAGTACTTATATTGATCCTTAATACTAATAAATCATCTTTTATTCGATTTTTTTTAATAATATCACACAAACAATAGGAACCATTTTGGTCTATTTTTCGATAAATAAGTTTAGTACTTGACTTGACTTGTCCAGTGACATGTAGCCATACAATAATTAAATAATAGTATTAAATTGAATCAATAAAATTAATTAAGTGATTCATTTTTTGTAGCAATAGTAATCCCTTTTCAAGAGAAATAATCAAAAATTGTTACAGACTTTGTAAACTTGATGAACGGATTGTATTATATGGAAAATTTCATAGTTACCTGCCGGGACCCGCTGATGAATCCGTCTAAAACGGTTAGTGCAAATGGCCCTTAATCTTCTCCGTTAACGTTGGCTGGCACACAGAACAAATATTAGGCTAGAAGAAGCATCAAGCACTCTCAATAGTATGAAGCCGTGAGTACCAATACTTACAGTAAAATAATAACAAAACGTCACCATTTACGTGGCCGATATTTTTAGATTAGATATCGATTATTGATTGTCCCAGTTGCGTTATCTTTTGACTGCATTCGTGTTAATTAACTTATAAATTGCATGTGTCAGAACTCAACAATGTCCCTAGAGTGTGAGTTGTTAACACGTATGAAGTTAAATTGCTATTGTTTTATATATTATTAATTCTCCCAATGCACTTCGCTCAAATTAGTAGATTACAATAATGATTACATGGTCTAATAGCGAGGGCCCAGATTATTTAAATTTGTATACGTATCAGTGGCGGCGCGGCCATAAAACTCAATTTCCCACGGCTTGCCTGATATTCAGCCAGCTGAGTAGTTTAACTAAATATTTAGGATAGGTAAAAAAGTATAATCAAATAAGCTCCGGCTTATCTGAGATTATAAGTCTGAAGACCTTGATATTTTTGATGTACCACCCGTGAGAGGTATATGGTATGACATATTATGAAACGTATGAATACTTAGAGCGACGGAAAGCACCAGTAAATAGTAAAACATGGCGTAAACCACACGTTAAAACTTACATCTGTAACAGAAGTTGTTACTCATTCATTCAAGTTGTGTTCATTTCAAGCTCTACATTTTCATATAAAAATCTCATTTTACAAAAAAAGTGACTAGACATGTTCTTCCCGTGTACCCTTCAATTATTTAGGTTACTTATATAAATCCTTAATACTAATAAATCATCTTTTATTCGATTTTTTTTAGAATAATATCACACAATCACAACAATAGGAACCATTTTGGTCTATTTTTCGATAAATAAGTTTAGTACTTTAATGATTATTTTGCTATGGGCAAAAAACTTTCGGGGTTTACTTTTAGTGTGACAAGTAATAAAATTGCTATTTAATATGGATTTTATAGAAAAAAATATATTTTCAACACTGAATCATACTATTATTATAATTAGTAATTGACTTCTTACATACGTATATAGGTACTTGTAATGCAACTGTTTTCTATTTTACTACGCTACGACTACACTTGTACGTTCTTAGGCAGGTAAAACTTTGGAAGTAAACTTTCAGATTGAATAAAATGCGACGAAATTATGAAATAAAGCCAACTAAATATTAAAAACACAATGCTTATTGGACTCAAAACAACAAGTTCTGGTACACTGGTTCTAACCGCTTCTAATAATAATTTCAAATTATCATATTGATATGAATTCTATATTGTACTACATAAAAGGTACGAGTAGGTGCGGTTCATAAAAGGCATCACATTGGCGTCAGACACATAGTTTGGCCCACTTGCAATAATTTCGTAGCATATTTAAATCTAATACATATTAATATTATTTTACAATTCCGGTGTCTGGTCACCATAATGATCCTTAAACGCTACGTAGGTAATATAGCGTGCTGTATAATTAATAGGTAAATATGATTTATGGTGATGACTGATGAGTGGCATTTTAGTGATAGTTTTTTTAGAAGTAGGTACTTACTTTAAATATATATAAATCCGTTTTTAGGAGCAAATAAGTATACCAGCCACCATGTTTAACCGTATTAATATAATTAGTTACGTACGTACAAAAATAATTCAGTATTTGTCCTTTTTAGATTCATAATCAGATGATAAGATTTTGATTCGTAATCACAAGTTTGTTTATATTTATGAAATAGGAGGAAGAGTTTATTCGATCTTTTAGTTCTTAGAATTATGAATGCATCTAAATATATATGAGGAAAATAATAAATACCTAAATAAATTTGCAAGAAACTGAAAACTATATTGATGTGACCATGACTCATTAAACAATTTAAATAGAGCTTTAATTGGCTGGTATAAGGTTAAATTTTAAATGCTGCTCTTGAAAGAGGATATAAACTATATAAAGCAATGCTGGGCACATGAGCAACATAACAATGAAATTCTTTAAATAATAAATGACATACAGCCCTAGATTCTTTATACAAACCTACTTAAATATCCTGTTTTTAGGGTTCCGTAGTCAACTAGGAACCCTTATAGTTTCGCCATGTCTGCCCGTCCGTCCGTCCGTCCGTCCGCGGATAATCTCAGGGACCATTAGCACTAGAAAGCTGAAATTTGGTACTAATATGTATATCAATCACGCCGACAAAGTGGTAAAATAAAAAGTGGAATTTTTTTTTTATTAGGGTACCTCTCCTATACGTAAAGTGGGGAGTGATTTTTTTTTCATTTCAACCCTAACGTGTGATATATTGTTGGATAGGTATTTAAAAATAAATAGGGGTTTACTAAAATCATGTTTTGATGATGTAAATATTTTCGGAAATAATCGCTCCAGAAGTAAAAAAAAATGTGTCCCCCCCTCTCTAACTTTTGAACCATAAGTTTTAAAAATATGAAAAAAATCTGAAAAGTAAACCTTTATAAAAACTTTCTAGGAAAATTATTTTGAACTTGATAGGTTGAATAGTTTTTGAAAAATACAAAATTATTTCTGAACTAAGTTTGTAATTTAACCGTATAAGCAGGTGTGTATTGTAATTTCTACAAAATTACAATGAAAAGACTTGCTTTCAAATAAAGTAAAAACGGTGAAAATCGGTTCACGCAATAAAGAATTATCCCATAAAAATCATCTTCCATACTTTAAGCTCGCGCGCAATAGTTTACTTAATTTGCCGATAGATGTCGCTGTACGTAGAACGCTCATATCATATCCTACATGGCGGTGTTATTTTAACTCTTAAGTGGGGACACTTACTGTGACGGACGAAAAACTACGGAACCCTACACTGAGCGTGGCCCGACACGCTCTTGGCCGGTTTTATTTTGTTGCGTCTTGCATGTAAATGTTTGTACGTGACAGTAAATCATTGTTCTATTCTATTCTTTAATAGTATTGGCAGCTCGACTGCCCCGTCTGGACTTCGCAGCACTCACTGGATTTTCTTCCTCATCTGCTTTCTCACTACTACTACCACAGATAAGAAATGCCTATCTATATCCAGTGACATGTAGCCATACAATAATTAAATAATAGTATTAAATTGAATCAATAAAATTATAATTATTTTACATGTTTTTTAAAGTGGGTATTCCACTCATACATTAGTATGTTATTCAATCAAATACAAACATTGAAAACATTGAAAAAATAATCAACCCAGTTGGACTTGAACCAACATCGATACGCCTTACCGGGGCTCGATATCGCTTTACCAATTAAGCTATGGGTTCAGTTACCGAGCTGACGAAATTCTCAATGCCTTCAATCATCTTTTTGCATTTATTTTTACATCGACTTTATAGCAGCCGTAAGTGACATCTAGGTGCCAACCACTAGACTTGTAAAAGGGTCGGCGGGAAGGGTATCTAACTCTAGTGGTTGGCACCTAGATGTCGCTTACGGCTGCTATAAAGTCGATGTAAAAATAAATGCAAAAAGATGATTGAAGGCATTGAGAATTTCGTCAGCTCGGTAACTGAACCCATAGCTTAATTGGTAAAGCGATATCGAGCCCCGGTAAGGCGTATCGATGTTGGTTCAAGTCCAACTGGGTTGATTATTTTTTCAATGTTTTCAATGTTTGTATTTGATTGAATAACATACTAATGTATGAGTGGAATACCCACTTTAAAAAACATGTAAAATAATTATGAGTTGATAGCAGGCGCCATCTGTTATTTCCGTTGTGACACTTGTAAAAGGGTCGGCGGGAAGGGTATCTAACTCTAGTGGTTGGCACCTAGATGTCGCTTACGGCTGCTATAAAGTCGATGTAAAAATAAATGCAAAAAGATGATTGAAGGCATCAATAAAATTAATTAAGTGATTCATTTTTTGTAGCAATAGTAATCCCTTTTCAAGAGAAATAATCAAAAATTGTTACAGACTTTGTAAACTTGATGAACGGATTGTATTATATGGAAAATTTCATAGTTACCTGCCGGGACCCGCTGATGAATCCGTCTAAAACGGTTAGTGCAAATGGCCCTTAATCTTCTCCGTTAACGTTGGCTGGCACACAGAACAAATATTAGGCTAGAAGAAGCATCAAGCACTCTCAATAGTATGAAGCCGTGAGTACCAATACTTACAGTAAATAGTAACAAAACAAACAAAATAATAACAAAACGTCACCATTTACATGGCCGATATTTTAGGATTAATTATTGCAATTTATTCGGCATAATAGACCATATACTTTTTTAGAGATCAATGCCTGACGGTTGTAGCATTACGAATTCGTCATTTGGATATCTGATCCTTGATCATACGCTAAGTAGGTACGAGCATTTGTGGCTTCTAGTTTAATGTATTTTCTGTGGGTTGGCGCTTCTGTTTTCTTGTATCCCCCATACTTCAGTGTAGCTGTTGAGTATCGTTAGTTCTATATTTATTTATTCACCTCGAACATTTACTTGGCAGTTATCGACAGTAACCAGACAGATGATAAGTTAACACTAAGCTTAGGATACTATGTTTACTTTCTGTGTTTGTGTATTTTGTGTTAGTATATTTTTGTGTCACTAAAACTACTATAAATAATTTTAAACAAAAAAGAACCGACTTCACTTAGCATCCACCTTTCCAAAAGCAAATGCTCGGGATGCTGTAAAAAATACTCAAATCACCATAGGTGTGCCTATAATAGTTGAAGAGTTCCCTCGATTTCTCCAGGATCCCATCATCAGATCCTGACATGGTTACAATGGGACCAACTGTGAAGTATACGCTTTCAAACAAAAAAATAAATTTCCAAATCGGTCCAGCCGTCTTCGAATAATCGGTGAACATACATAAAAAAAAAAAAAAAAAAAATAGCAAAAACAAAGATTCCGACGAATTGATAACCTCCTCCTTCGAAATCTTGAAGTCGGTTGAAAAACTGATTGACTCAAAATAAAATTTTCAGGGTTGTAGACATAAACGCGTTTAGTAATTAGACCTCTTTGCAATTGCAAAGAGAGAGGTTTGAAGATACAACGATTAACAACGGGTCCGAGGCTATATTCTAGGATCTAGATTGCGGATACGTACCTACGGTCAACCAATTTTAGAACCTTGTTGCAATGACACTTGCCGGGGGATACGTATAAACATAACTAAGTACCTACTACTAAAGTGGCTATTATGACTAGAGTGGCCTAATAGGAATCAAATGTTGATTGTTTTGTTGTTTGTTTGTTTAATTGTGATATATAATTAGTTCATCATTAGATTAGCTCTATGGCAGAATAATAGTAATATAATAATATTGTCGGCAAGGTGATATGATACCTTGTTGTTATTGTCTCTATGTAATCAACCGTCATCATAATCGAAAAAATACCACGAAATTCCAATTAGATTTTTCCTTGGACGTTATTCTTTCAAATATTATGTCATCTCAATTACAAAATTAATTAAATAAAAGATGTTTATTCTTCAATTTGCCACATTATAATGCACTTATAAACGTCAGAGAGAGAGAAAAAAACTACAACCGGTGATTAACTCAAACGACACCGGAAAACAGGTCGAATTCAACTTGCATGATTTGATTAAAGTCTCACTGCTAACTGAGTAAAGTTAAATAACATTACAACTTCTATAAAAGGTTACGGAATGTAACTATATCAAAGGACAACTCAGTCAACTGTTTACTCGCTATTCTCGCTAACATCAGTTAGCGATTCTGTTAAGGTCGAGAAAGCAGGCATGCGACCGGTTTAATGTCAAGCTCGTACCGGTACCGTTACTGCATCGCAAACGCAATTTCTAAAGACCTTAGTTTCGAAAGGGATTCGAAGATAGACTTAGCTTGGGGTTTTTTAACTTATATCGATGTTAAGTTAAAAGATATCATCAGAAACCTGTGTAAAAGTTTTGTCATCATATTATTTAAATAATAATATTGTTAAAAAATGCGACTTTATTTTTTTTTTCAAGTTTCGCATAGCACAAATCGCTCAGATTTCGAAACTTTAAAATTGGATGCATAGTCGAGTTCATAAAAATGACATTATTTTATTCGTACAATCTCCTTCTCGTTGCATCGATTTCCTCATCACTGAGGGTCGTAGTCATTCAACAGCTTCTCTCTGATGATCTGACGCCATCGTCTTCTACCTGTCGCCGAGTGAAGAGCATCGTGGTCGTCGTATCGTACAATCTAGGTAAGTATTTAAAATTTATCAAAAATACACTTAAAAGTAATATATTAATATAATAATATATTCGTTCGATCTGATTTGATAGACTAGATACATGGTAGGCTATTAACGCAGGTCCTCGTGACAATTAGATATCGATTATTGATTGTCCCAGTTGCGTTATCTTTTGACTGCATTCGTGTTAATTAACTTATAAATTGCATGTGTCAGAACTCAACAATGTCCCTAGAGTGTGAGTTGTTAACACGTATGAGGTTAAATTGCTATCGTTAGTTCTCTGAGATTACCTAGCTATGCTAATTCTCCCAATGCACTTCGCTCAAATTAGTAGATTACAATAATGATTACATGGTCTAATAGCGAGGGCCCAGATTATTTAAATTTGTATACGTATCAGTGGCGGCGCAGCCATAAAACTCAATTTCCCACGGCTTGCCTGATATTCAGCCAGCTGAGTAGTTTAACTAAATATTTAGGATAGGTAAAAAAGTATAATCAAATAAGCTCCGGCTTATCTGAGATTATAAGTCTGAAGACCTTGATATGTTTGATATACCACCAGTGAGAGGTATATGGTATGACATATTATGAAACGTATGAATACTTAGAGCGACGGAAAGCACCAGTAAATAGTAAAACATGGCGTAAACCACAATTTAAATTCGGCGTTAATTTTCGAATTGGATTTCCTGTAGCTGTAAAAGCGGATAAAATGGGTTTTACCGTATCGAGAATGCACTGAAACCTATATTAGCTGTACGCGATTGCTTGCATGCAAAATGATTAGAGATAAACACAACCTCAAATACTACTACGTTGGATAACCACAAATATTTCCAGGCTCCAAATTTGGAAAAAGGAAATTTTCGAAGCTTGTCATCCAGATAGCGGGATTTTCTCTCAACAAGGCAGATGTAAAGATAAAGATGGAAAGAAATAGGTGTAAAGTTTAATAGTAGAACTGTGCAAAAAATGGCCAATAAAAGTATTTAACCCTTTAAAAATCCTCAATTCAAGCCTCATTGCCAATCTATAGTCCTAAAAATTCTGTACAAGAAAAAAATACAAAAAGATGATGTTACAGGTGGTCTTTTTTGAGACCATTGCCCTATAAAGGGTTAAAGATACATGCTGATTAAATGTTACAAAACATTCGCTCGTTATTTTAATTATTAATATCATTTAATAATAATATGAATATGTTAGCCTATATACGTCCCACCGCTGGGCACAGGCCTCCTCTCATACACGAGAGGGATTGGGCTATAGTCCCCACGCTGGCCCAAAGCGGGTTCGGGACTTCACATACACCTTTGAATTTCTCTGCAGATGTATGCAGGTTTCCTCACAATGTTTTCTTTCACCGAATAGCGATTGGTAAATATGAAATGATATTTCGTACATAAGTTCCGACAAACTCATGGGTACGAGCCGGGGCGGGGTTTGAACCTGAGACATCCGGATTGAAAGTCTGACGTGTTACCGCCAGGCTACCAAAGCTTATTTAAACTAAAAGGGGGCTTATTTATTTTATAAAAAAATATTGAAGTGGGTGTCATGGTTAGGTTTGGAGCTAGTAAATCCTTCTGCTTAATACATAATGATCGCGGGTTAGAAAGGAGATCGTCAATTTTTGTTAGGTGATCTGGCCCAGATTATTTAGGACCGTTTAAGAATGGTTGTAACTTTTAAAGAATCGTCATAATTTCTAGATCAGGATGGTGGTAAAAATATTGCGAAATCTAATGGGAAAACTGAAAAACCATGCATTTAAAACTTGAATCTGACAAGGACAATATTTGAAAGCGTGCTTGCCTATGATTTATATATTAATGTAAAAAAGTACCGATTTTTTAAAGATAGTGTACAAAAGCGGACTTGAAAACAAAACGGGAATCATGATGAAATAATAAAAAGTCATATTTTGATCGTATTTATAGTTCCTGTATTTCGGTAAACAAAGACGGCTGTCAAACCATCGTTGATACTATTAACTGAACATCCCTAACACCTATTACGAAGGGATAAGGTTTACCGCCGTTAAGTGCGATAGCACTAGTAATCTGACAATACAAAATTGTAAAAAAGATGCGTTTCGTTATCGAAGGAGCATGATATTATGCCATTATGAAACCCACTTTTAATATTCAAACTCCGATCAAAAATGCAAAAATACGCATTTTCAATCTTTAGGGGTTTTAATACAGTCGATTTCTAATTTAAACTTCCGTATTCGTAGGCTTAGATAATATTTTAATATTACAATGTTCTAACTTACCGAACAGTATCAAAACGCAGATTATGTAACGGTATACATTGACAGTGTCAAACAAAAAAACAATCCCGTTCCAGGCCAGGGTGAAGTTAAACTTTATGTCAATGCCATAAGGACGTTAACGACTTGTCTTGCTGTATTTTAATCGCGGAAAAATCAACATAATGTTTATTTATTTAGTATTTCCAATTCCCGTTTCATTTTTTTTGCAATATTTTGTCTACTTTAGTAATAAAATGAGTATTTATTTTACATTGCAGTACAAACTGTATACGGTTTATATCAGTGGCCCAGAATTGACGATCTCCTTTCAAGATATATGTTGATGTTCTTCCAGGGGTTATTTCGAAAAAATATTGTCTGGAAAAACACGTAAACGCTACGGCACACACGTTGTCGTTGTGTAACTCCCATGTCGAGGTTTTCCCAAGGGACTCAGGGGCGGCCTTATTAACCATCGCGAGGCCCCGGGCAGCCCTTTGTGAAATTGATCGGGTTGTTGCAAGGCCCTTGCAAGCGCGAGGCCCCAGGCGATTGCACCGTTCACCACCCCCTAAGGCCGCCTCTGATTAGGGACTACAGTATGGGGTTCTTTAAAAAGGAGTCTACAGATTTCTAAAGGGTCGGCCACGTACACGTGACGCCTCTGGAGTTGCGGGTGTCCATAGACTACGGTAAATGCTTACCGTCAAGCGAGCCGTATACTTGTCTGCCACCGTCGCGGTATAAAAAAATATTATTTTAGCCAAGTGATTAAAGATCTGTTGATGATAGGCTCTTTATGTTATGACTTCTTCGCGGACGAATGAATGAATGAATTTATTGCACACCTCAAAAAAAAAACAGCACAGTAGAAAAAAATACATGGAAAAAGAGGCAAACAACAGGCGGTCTTATCGCTAATGAGCGATCTCTCCCAGACAACCTTTGACGAAATTGCGGGCGGAGGATAGTTTTTACCCGACTACGGCGAATACAAAAGAAAGGGTTATATTATTTTAGCAGTCTATGGATGTATGTATGATTGTATTTACGTATGTTCCACCGTAGCGCCAAAACTACTCATCCGATTTTGGTGAATAAGGTGTCAATCGATTCGTTATTATGGCCCAGATAACATTGTGAATAATACGAATTCCCAAATCGACCGAACTATCCATATATGAAATATCTTACTAGCAATTCTAGCGCAAATACTAAAATGCCTGTAAACATTAAAGTGGTTCAGACACTATCAGTAATAATGTCATTATTTCTGTACCCGTCTTTTTCTATAAATAGAAAATAAATAAATATTATAGGACAATTTTACACAAATCGACCTAGGCCCACAGTAAGCTCAATAATGCTTGTGTTATGGGTACTAGACGACAATATATATAATAGTATTAGATATTCATCTAGACCTCGCATTACTATGTAGAGTGTATAGAACGCCTTAAGCGTGACATTGACAGTAGCTGTCAATTTAGGCGGTAACACGGGAGAACTGTCACTTATCCTTACGGCGCTACGCGTGGGTGGACATGGCTTTATCTTGTAAATTAGTTAATTCGAGCCGATTGCCTGATATTATTGTAAAACCTTTGATTATAGAACCCAAGTTTGATCTGGAAGTGTTTTATTCCCAACAATAGATAAATATGGATAAATACTTAAATACATAGAAAACATCCATAACTCAAGAATAAATATCTGTGATAGACACACAAATAAATACCCTGACCAGGATTCGAACCCGGGACCTCCTGCTTCGTAGGCATGGTCACTACCGACTGGGCTAGGAGGCCGTTGACTGGGCTAGGAGGCCGTTATTTTCTATGTATATGAAGGATGAGAAGGACGGGTACAGATGTAATGACATTATGACTGATAGTGTTTGAACAGCTTAAGATATGTCGGTATAAGCAGATATGTAATTTTTTTTTAAATCTCACACCACATACACGTATACATTAAATATAAATCGTTATAGAACCTGTGCATTGTGCAAGTTGCATATTGCCTCGATAGAGTTCCGGTTTGAAAGCACTATTGAGTTTGCCAAAGTTGAGTAGAATTTCATATTGATTGAGTCACGGTAGCTGTTCCATTATATTGCATTGTTAACTTCTTCAAGTTCACAATTTACATTAACTTAACTTACAATAACTTTTTTATTTCCTATGCTCTGAATGTGAGTACCTAATTGTTTATGCGTACAGAATGTAATTCATTTCCGCCCTAGGGCAATTCACTTTACATTTAAAAAAAGATTAAATCTAAGAAAATTTGGTTAAAAATGGTCATAATAGATTTATATATATGATTTTAATACTCACATTTCCTAAATGAGTATTTTTATGCCTTACTTAATTGTTCAATAAATGTTACTTTGAGAAACATTTCTGCTTGTTTTGTTTTTTAACACACACGTACTTATTTAATACCCCCCTAGCTACTGCCCTGGAGGGATTACTTTGGCCCTGGTACCTTTTGAATTTACGGCACGTTTTGGCCATTGGGTTACCTATAATTAGATAAGTATCAACCTCAATTATAACATAGATTGAAGAGCATGTAAGATGTATTATCTGTTGGTAATCCTAAATAAATAAATTGGGTTGATTTAGACAAACCGTTTACATTTTAACATTTTTTATTAGACTCATGATTTTGATATGAGCCAAAGTTACCCTCCATTGGGTCAAAGTAACACGACTTTATGGTAGAGTGTTGAACTTAGATGAAAAGCAAACAATTCACTGTGTATTTTTAATCAAAAGTGATATAAATAAAAAGGAAAAATACTTCGTCGAAAATGGCTGCCTTTCATTCCTTGGTTGATCTAATGAAGTATGTAATGAATGAACTACCTGTACCTTCACAATATGCGTCAGTATTATAACTGTATACATAAATATGATTAGCTAGGTGAGTGCCTAGGTGTTATTTTGCTCCGAGATCGAAGAAATTGTAAAATAGGTACCTACTTATATATTTAACACCACTAATAGTTAACTAACTATATGTAGACTATAGAGTTACGCTAAAATTTGAAACATACACAAGGCGTGGCTAAAACGGGGCGAAACGTTAAGCATGTTGTTAAGTTAATTAGCAATTCAAATTGTTTATATTTTACCTAGCGTTAACCCGACATTTGTCTACAAAGGCATTTTTTTTACCATAAACATTTAAAAGTTAACCGTAGTGACTTGTTATAAAGTAAGTTAAAATTCTAGTCATACAGTCATACAGCATATAGTAATTCTAGTAATTTAAGTACTGATATCAAATAAGTAGTAAACTTTTTTGTTTCCCGTGTTTCAGGCCACACTCTAATACAGAGTACCTATACATATAGGTACTCTGTACCTATACGGTACCTACTTATACATTTTTGCAAATTATAATTAAAAATTATAGGCAAATTATAATTAAAAATTATATGCAAATTATAAAATAATAAATAATATTTCTGCTGGCCGAATTCAATGCTAAAGTCCCGGTTTACGGGGCATGTGCTACAGTATAAAGCCGCACTAATATATCTAATAAGCGCTTAGAAAATGTAATTTGAACCAATTGTGCGAGCCGCACAGACGCGGTGAGACCACACATTCGCTGCAGCCTGCAACTGCGTTTATATTCTCAAAGGTTTTTTTCGATTCGCGCTACTCAACTTTTCGATACTATTTTGCAGTAACTAACAAGAATTCTATTAGTTTGTATAAATATTAATTTTAAAGGTCGTTTATTTTTTTAATTGCATAAGTGGAACAGTTTTTTCAGTTTTTCATTTAATAAATCATTTACCTCAATCTAACAGCGGGTTCGCGAGTTTTGCTTGGAGATGTAAAGAAAGTAAGATTTTTATTAATTAAAATTATGTTAAATATATAAATACGTTTGGAAACTAGTCATTTAAGGAATAAGTGGAACGATTTTTTTTTTCATAAGAGTATGTTTAGCTAAAGCAATTTTAGGAAAAAATTCTGAAGATTACGTAGTATTTTTGGGAATGTATTAAAGTGTTTCATCATAAAACAGCACTGCACTGCAACTGCGTGGAAGCAAAACGTAACAAGTAGCTTTGCATAGTTACGATAATTAGTACGTTCGTACACATACA
This sequence comes from Pammene aurita, assembly GCA_947086415.1. Lineage (NCBI taxonomy): Eukaryota > Metazoa > Arthropoda > Insecta > Lepidoptera > Tortricidae > Pammene > Pammene aurita. The sequence continues at coordinate 23,513,238 of OX352297.1, forward strand.
ATAAAGTCGCAACTTCTTTGACAAAAGAAGATGATTTGGCTTTGTGTGATTTTATTCATTTCCTATTGCCCCACTGGATGCATTGTGATAATTGGTAAAACGGGGAGCCTAAACAGATGAGACAGCAGATTTAATTTTATCCACGTATAAGAAAGTTACTTGGCACAGCCCTGAGCGTCCGTCGCTTGCCCGACTAGCGGGTTCGCGGCGTGCGGCATTGAGTTGCACGTCGCTGCCCGACTAGCGAGTACTGTCGGTTTCTGGGGTATTGTTCGAAATTTTGCCTGGTTGCGAAAGTGTTAAATCCTGTTTCTTTTTTTTATATTGTATGTATGTTTACTTTTGGTGCACAATAAAGCATTTTATTATTATTATTCTCTTTATTTATTTTTCTTCTTAGTTTAGGGTTTTTACAATATTTTTATAAAAGTAAAATATAAAAATACATCTAAAACATATAAAAACAATAAAAGCATTATAAAAAACCTAAACTAGGGTGCCGCCGGCAACGGAGCAGGGCCCAGGTTGCCGGTGGTTAGGGCCGCAGAGTGAGGAACCTTCGGACTATGCGCGCCGTGTCCAAGATTACCGCCTTCTGAATCTGACCCTTAATCCAACCACAACCCCGTAGCGAAAGTCTCTCAAGATGTTGGTCGAGACTCTTCGCTATGAGACCGTTCGCAGAGACAACTATCGGCACAATGATCGCCGAATCGACCTCCCACATGGCGGTTACCTCGTGAGCCAAGTCTAGGTACTTGCTGGACTTGTCCTTCTCGGCCTTCACGAGGTTCTCGTCACATGGGACGGTGATGTCGACGAGCATGGCCCGGCGTTGCGGTCGATCTATTACCACGATATCAGGCTTATTGGCTACAATAGTCCTGTCCGTGATAATAGATCGATCCCAATAGAGCATGGCACGACCATTTTCGAGAACTGGTGCAGGTGTGTACTTGTAGTACGGCACTTCGTGGTCCACAAGACCGTATAGGAGAGCAAGCTGCTGGTGTATAATCCTGGCTACGAGGTTATGTCTGTGCAAGTACTCGCCGTTAGCAAGATGAGGACAACCGGAGATGATATGCCTGAGTGACTCTCCGGGACGGCGGCATGCCCGACAAATGTCGACCGTACCGTCCTTCAGGATATATTTCCGGTAGTTATTCGTCATGATAACTTCGTCCGCAATTGCACAGGCAAAACCTTCGGTTTCTCCGAAGAGGTCCCCGAATCGTAACCAGTTCACCGACGCGAGCAGGTCTACGTCGGGTCCCGTGAGGGCCCTGTAGAACCGCCCGTGTAGCTCCTTGCTCTTCCATACCGCCTTGCGATCCTCGGTGCTTAGCACCACAGGTTTGCGCCAGTTCTTGTTTGCCAAGGAGAGCGGCGTGAGACCCTTATCTACTGCCACCACATCACGATGCATCTCACACTCGTTGTTAAGGAAACAATTCCTGAGATTGTACACCTCACGGTTGTGGAGATTTTTGGCGTTTAAAAAGCCGCGACCTCCACACTTCCGTGGGATGAACAATCTCATAACAGACGAGCGTGGGTGAAGCATACGGTGTGTGGTGAGCAATAGACGGACTCTCCGATCCAGGGCATCCAGCTCGGTCTGTGTCCACCTTAGTATGCCAAAGGAGTATGTGAGTAGGGGCATTACCCAGGCATTGAAGGCGCGCACCCTGTTGCCACCTGACAGAAGACTATTAAGTACTTTTGTCAGCCGACCAAAGAAGCGCTCCTTCAACGCCTGTTTAATACCCACATCCTCAATGCCCAAAGACTGTGACATACCAAGGTATTTGTAGGTTTCTGATTCAGAGATAGATCTGAACGTCATTGTCTCAGAAAGCTGTATATTTGTTGAATTTACTACTTTCCCCCGCTGTACATGCATAACCGCACATTTATCAACACCAAACTCCATCTTGATGGAACTACTGAACACTTTAGTGGTCTTCAGTAGTTCCAACAAGTCTCGATTATTTGGTGCAAATAACTTGAGATCGTCCATGTACAGAAGGTGAGATATGACTTCACCCTCTCTCCGAAGCCGGCAACCTAGCCCTGAATCCTTCAGCAGATTGCTGAGCGGATTTAGAGCTAGGCAGAACCACAGGGGACTCAGACTGTGGCCCTGAAATATTCCTCGCTCGATCCTTATAAAGTCCTGCGGGCCAGGGGGGTCATCCCCGCCTCCTGGTTGACGAAGGACTGTGATCCACTGCCTCATACACGCGCCAAGGAAGGATCTTAAAGCTGCATCAATTTTATACAGCTCTAAGATCCTCTCCAGCCATGAATGAGGCACCGAATCATAGGCCTTCTTGTAGTCAATCCAAGCGGCCGAGAGGGCCCCCCTGTTCCGCCGGACTCGTTGGCAAATGGTCATGTCTATGAGGAGGAGCTCTTTAGTACCACGGGACCCAACCCTACATCCATTTTGAGCGGAGACCAAAATGTTGTTTGCGACCATGTGCGCGTTTATTTTTGCTCTCAAAATGGATGTAAGAAGCTTGTAGAGCGTAGGCAAGCACGTGATGGGTCGGTAGTTCTTCGCTTCCGTGGTACTACCGGACTTATAGAGCAGGAAGGTTACACCAGTTGTTAAGGAAGGCGGGAGGGAGCCAAGTTCAAGGGCTTGTTGAAATTGCGTTGCCAGCCGCGAGTGCGAGCACCGAAACCATTAAGCCAGAAGTTGTGCAACCCATCCGGGCCAGGACTTTTCCAGTTCTGGGCCGTACGGATCGCGCAACTTACGTCGTCGGGGCTGATGGTGATAGCCCCCATTGGTTCGATGGACTATTATTATTATTATTATTTCAAAAAAAATATTTTTTTGCATAATTTAGTTTTACTTTATACTCTAATCAAATAATATAAAACATACATAACAAATAAAGAATCAAGGAACAACTTTGCACGAATCAATGTCCTCACTATACGAGTACAAGCTTTGTACTTGAGTTTTCGTGTATTAAAATAATATACTATACAGTCACCGGCAATAGCATCTTCCTACATATGTTTGCGAACTTCGAGTAGGAAGATACTTTTGCCGCTGACTGTACCCAAAGTATTAGCGATTATCGTTTTCAAATCGTTACCGGACTCTTAAACCCAGGAAAATTCAGATTCTCAGTCCAGCAAGCCCATGGAAATGAAATATATTTATTATCTGACAAATAGTCGCCCATAGATACATACCGTCGTGTTGCGTATCTTCGCCTGTGCTACCTATGTTCGCCTATTTTTACATAAATTGACTTTAACAAAATGTTTCTAGTGCAAGCCTTACACAAAACTACTAAATACAAAGTATTTTTTACGGGTGTCAACATTCTTCGAACGATCTGTGGCTAACTTCATATAGTTGACATTCAGTGAGGTTTTTGCGCGACACCGACCACATGTTTTTTTAAGCCAGTGTTTTAACTTCAGGTTTAAACAGTGATACAGGCCAGGTAATGTTAAACTTTTTACATGATTATATCCTGTAACTATTTCTTTTTAATATGTAACTATTATTTAATGGCTAGCTTACGTTTAGAAGTCACAATTGGATAAAACATTGGTGAGGGTATTTGGCGGCCATCTTGTTACCGAACTTCGCCTACCCCTAGGGTTGTCAAATTTGTTTCCAAATGTACATATTTTCTTATGTTTGGTTTTTCGGAAATGGGATTAGCGATTTGGAGGAAAGTTAGTAAGCTGTGCCCTAAAGATATATGTAGATGTACCCTGTCGCAGATAGCTTAAAATTACTGTTGTTTTTGTGTAACTAGATCTAAGTCAATCATTTCCTCGATTTATACCTATTTGTTTATTTTTGTAATTTAATAAAGTGTATAAATATCGTGTCTACATGTCTAGTTCTTAAGTACTGATTTATGTCCTAATTTTATTGATATCATGTCATAATACGCATAATGTCTAGATTATAAGAATTTTGTACTAATTTATGAAGAAATATCCCATATAAATATCAATTTTAACCCTCCTAGAAACATGTAATACTGGAAGCTTATTCGCCAATAAATATCTGACTTACACGGCACATACCAGCCACTAGTACGAGCACGCTAGAAAACCCATAAAAGAGATCAGCACTCGTACTCGTTGCTCATTCACTTCTCACCGCTCACTTCTACAACTACTCCCAGCGGGGAAACACCTGCAACTACACTGCTCAAATGTTTTACAATTCTAAATAAGTGTTTTTATTCATCTCCCTACATGACCTGGTAAATGGTACAGCGGGTCAGTGCTGCTTGGTTCGACGTGGTAATCCGGTCTGCACACAACAGCTGGTCCTTCGAGCTCCGGATATCAGAAAACTGCGGCCAATTGAAGAAAGAAACAAGTACGCGCTGAGCTGGATTAATTTCGCTCAGAATCTTCATACGGTGTCCGGCTTAACCGCTTATACACCTGCCCGATTTCGCGGAAGAGCCCTGTGCTATTTACCAGCTTGCTGGACGGACCGCTCGTGTAGAGGCCATACTCCACGTTCGTGTCCTGGCAACTTTCGTTGCAACGTCACATGGTTGACGTCTTCACACTGCTTTCGGACGCTCTGGCACTTGCACTTAGCCTTTGCGCGAGATTCAGTGCATCAGGGATTAACGCCCACGAGTAAGTAAAGTGAACGTAGGGCCGCTTTCACTGCACTAGGCAGTGTCAGCCATTAGGTTTTAGGTAGGTAAGGTTAGGGAACCCCACGTGCGTCAAGAAGAAAGAAGAAGATGTCCGACCATACAATCAAGATGTCTCTTCGCTCACACAAGGGACAACTTGCCAGAGCCATTACCCCGCCGTCTGGTAAAACAACCTCCGGCGAAACTAATACATGGGACATAGGCACCAGCGGCAACCATAACGACGGCCATATCGTCGAGCCGCCGCCGGCACAGGCGCCGGCGCCCGCGTATTCGGATATATCGGGAGACGAAGTAGGAAAAACGCCAGATAGGAGTCCTCCGGGGACATTGTGTAAAGTTAACACGTCCGTCCGTGAAAAGGACCGCGTTTCTCAGTGCCGCGACCGCGCTAATAGGGAAGTGCGCGAAAATCGTACTGCGAATAGTGTAAAGTGCGACGAAAAGTTAGCTTTGTTACTAGCGGAACTCGAGGTTCATAAAGCCGCTCTCGCCGTTGCTAATAAACAGTCGGAAACTGCCAAATTAAGGCTACAGATTGCCCAGCTGGAGGCGCAATCTGTTAGCGGTAAGACCGAATCTGTAGTCGATAAAGACGAGCAACGTGTGAGAAATTGGGTAGAACGACAGTCCCAGCTAGATCAAAGCAATTATATAACTAAAATTGAAGCGTCCGCCGCACACGCTACGCGTAATTTCGCGCCCCGCGAGTCGCATATAAGCACACGTCCGCCGCCCGAGCGGCTGGAAGTTCCAACTCATTACGCTCCCATTTTGCATAGGCCCCCAGAATTACCCACTTTCGACGGTAATATCACCGAGTGGATCGCATTCCGTGCCGAATTTGAAGATACCGCGCCGATGTTTAGTCACGTGAATAACGTCAGTAGGCTTAGGCGCGCGTTAAAAGGCGAGGCGCGTACCGCGGTAAAATCCATCGCGTATACCGTTAAGGATCCGTACGAAATAATGGAAGCCTTAGAAAGGCAGTTCGGGGATCCTGAAGAGATCGTGTTGACTGAGCTACATAATGTTAAACACATGCCGCGCCTAGCTGAAGATAACAGCAATATTGTGTCTTTTGCCGCGCACGTCGCAAATACAGTAGCGACGATAAAATTATTAAAACAAGAAAAATATTTGTATGCGCCAGAGCTAGTCAACAAGATCGTCGATAAATTGAACCTTATTGTTAGGTACGAATGGGGCAAGTTCAAACAAGCTAATTTGGACTCGCCCGATTTAGTCGCGATCTCAGACTTTCTGTTAGAAATCAGTTCCGCGGTTAAAAGAACGAATCGAAGTAGATATACGAAGTCGCGCGTAAACTCGATATCCTTTGAGCCGGAAAGCAGGTCAGGGCGTCGTGACGCCCCCGCCCACGCTCCCGCTCCCGTGTTTTCCCGCGATTCTTCGAGCGATTCGGACTCAAATTATAGCTACCAGAGCACTCGCCCGCGAAGCAATCAAGTCGAAGCTCGCGTGTCGGAGTATAGGTCGCCGACGGTAGCTCAAACAAAGCCCCGCGAGGCTAAAGAACCCGCGTATACGGTAACGAAGCCCAAACAACATTCGGTGCCAGCACGGTTTATGTCTCGCAATAAGTGTTTAATATGTCATAATCACGAACATAAAATAGAAGCGTGTACTAAATTTTTGAATGCATCGGTGGCCGAACGTTGGGATTGGGTCCCGACGTAAGTAGGTTTTCGAAATACACAAGGTTAATTCGCGCTACGGCCCGAGTTTTGGTTGCCGCCGAGGTTTTCAAAGCCAGATTGTCTGTTAGAAATCCAGATACAGAAATAAACGACAATCACATAAGTTTGGTAGAAACTTTATTGATCAAACGGAGCCAGAATGAATCGTACGCCGAAGAAATACGACGGCTGGAAGTCGGGCGCGCGCTGCCTGAGAAGTCTTCACTACATCGAGTCGACGTGAAATTGGACAGAGATGGCGTGATAGTGACAGACAGAGACGGAACACATATACCCGTCCTGCATGCTGAAGATGGATTCACAAAATTATTGATCCGCCATTTCCACGAAGCGTCCAACCATGACGATCACGCGACCATTTTCGACGAGTTGAAGCAAAAATACTGCATTGTCAGACTGCGCGGTAGCATTCGTTATCTGACGAATAAGTGCCAAAGGTGTCAGACCTGTAACGGGGCCAACCTCACGGTTCCCGTAGGCGACTTACCGCAAGAGAGGCTCATAGCGAATCAACCGCCGCTTACCGCCGCAGCTGAAAATGACGGCCACCGCAGAGAAAAGCGAGGGAACGTACTGTACACACGTCTCATCACACGAGCGATGTACCTAGAGCCCGCCGCCTCCTTATCGGCGCCCTCTACCTCCCTACCGCTACGTAAAATGATATCTCAGAGCCGTGCGCCTACCGTTCTAAATTCAGACGATGCCACGAACCTTTTTGGCACAGAACGGGAGCTATCCGAGGCAATTAACTCTCTGCCCGATAGTCTCAAACATCCAATGACAGAACGGCGCCTGATCCAGAAGAAGATCCCGCCTGACGACCACGTATGGAAGCGCTGGATACGAGAATATCGCCTCAACTTCATGCAGCGATCCAGTGCTCAACAAAGGTCTACGAAGCTACACGTAGGCGACATAGCCGCCGGTACTACGCCACGAGTTACATGGTCTTGAGGCGAAATCGCACAACTCTTTCCCGGTCCCGATGACCAATAAGAGTAGCCATTGTACATATATAAACTCACGTAGAAGATGTCCGCCGCCCGGCTTCCAGGCTCATTCTCATCTGCTCCACACCAATCGACGGTGCTGACGCACGTGGGGGAGAATTGTCGCAGATAGCTTAAAATTACTGTTGTTTTTGTGTAACTAGATCTAAGTCAATCATTTCCTCGATTTATACCTATTTGTTTATTTTTTTAATTTAATAAAGTGTATAAATATCGTGTCTACATGTCTAGTTCTTAAGTACTGATTTATGTCCTAATTTTATTGATATCATGTCATAATACGCAAAATGTCTAGATTATAAGAATTTTGTACTAATTTATGAAGAAAAGAAATGTCCCATATAAATATCAATTTTAACCCTCCTAGAAACATGTAATACTGTAAGCTTATTCGCCAATAAATATCTGACTTACACGGCACATACCAGCCACTAGTACGAGCACGCTAGAAAACCCATAAAAGAGATCAGCACTCGTACTCGTTGCTCATTCACTTCTCACCGCTCACTTCTACAACTACTCCCAGCGGGGAAACACCTGCAACTACACTGCTCAAATGTTTTACAATTCTAAATAAGTGTTTTTATTCATCTCCCTACATGACCTGGTAAATGGTACAGCGGGTCAGCGCTGCTTGGTTCGACGTGGTAATCCGGTCTGCACACAACATACCCAGTAGTAATAGTAGGTACGTGGTATGAACAAGGAACCCTTAGAAGGCAATCATTGTACGGTTGTACGGTCTCACTTTGAAAAGGTAATTATGTGTAGAAGCCAAAGGTTGATTTGATCTCGACTACGAAAATACTGATAAGCGAAAAGAGATACGTTTTTTGTTTACATAATAAACATTTTTTTTTAATCTTTTTTTTTACTTATAAACCATTACTCTCCTTTATTTGACATGTTGGTTAATTTTTGGCAGCCCTAGCATCATTTTAGAAAATGTATGTAAACAACTTCAGACTGTTGCCAATCTTCGCCTACTACACATTTTTTTTTAAATGTGCCTAGTCTGGTGTAGTTAAGGTTCATATTATATTAACACGTTCCAGGGAGATAAGACTTGATAGGTGTAAGTCCCAGAAAAGTTTATAATTAGCGGTAAGGCATGCCATAGGCGAAGATTGGAGAAAACACCCAAACTTCGCCTATTGCCTTCGGGGCCATTTATTGCCAAGTTACCCAATGAAATTCAAAGCTTTAATGGTATATAGTGATAGTCAGGAGTACTAAAATACGTTTTTTAGCCATAACGGACTAAAATGCTTTCAAATTTGAAAGATTTTTTGGGAAATGTGTCAAAATCCAGGCGAAGATACGGAACTCGACGGTACCTTAAAACTAGCATACATATTACTATAAAATAAACTACAACTATAATTTTGACGACGCCACGGCCTTCTGTTGCGCCACCTGCTCCGGTGTAGGATTCCCGATTCAGGAGAGTCCCCTGGAACCTTTCGGCCAGAAGCCCGCGCTCGCGATGGTCTCCATCTCCAGCAGAGTCCGCGGCACGGGCACCACAAACTAGCTGAAGTGCACGTAATGACGCAATCGCAGTTGGACACCCTTAGCACGTAGCTGGTTGTCGCGGTATAGCGTGATATCAAATTACAATAGTAGGACTGTAGTACAGATTTATCAACCGGACATTAGTGCCCGTTGACCAACACTATCAATGTATGGTTAGAAAGAGCTAGACGCCTGTCTGACGCTTTAATTTGTTTAATAATCAATCACTAAACAAGCAATTTAGACAATCCTATTTTGCTATTCATATTTTATGAGTGTCATTCAGGCTCTAGGAAGTTTGTCCTAACTTCTAGAGTTAATATTATAATTCATTTATTCATAACATCAATCATTTTCATTACTCATGCCATGCGAGCTAAATTAAGAGTGCTTTAATTTCTTTATTCATAAAAAATTCAGGAATACATTAAGAAATGTTTTACATGTTTTCTCATTATATTAAGGAAAATGAAGTTAACTTATATTACAATTTCTCAAAGTGAATATAGTGTTATTTACGTTAATGACTACCTAAATGAAAGCATAATTAATTATAACGCCTATTTTGTGAGAAGTGTTTGTGTCATACAATTACTCATGCCTTTACTTATTACTAATAGCTTAACTTAATACGTATTTGAATTAATATCTGTAATCTGTGTAATATTTGAGAATCAGTGTAAAATTTTATTTCAATCGATTATACAGATTTCAAATAAATATTATTAACACTAAATACGATTTATAATACTTTTAAGTAACCGTAAAACCTTTTAGATAGTCCTATAAAAAAGTCCAGAAGTTCAACTAAAATTAAATATGTATATCTTAATAGGTTTCTATCCCGATGTATTTTTTATTATTACCAAAATTACAGCATTTTTACTTATGTTGGGAAGTCACGTGGGATAGGATGTTATTGTACTTCTGCTCTCGACCGTAACCTAGAATAGTACCAAGGTAGTACAGTAAAGATACGGTTGCGTCAAACATTAATTTATAATAGCCTGATTTTTTTATTATTCATTCTTATGGAATATTTATAGATAATATATGCAAAAATTCTACCAACTTTTCACCCGGAAGTAGTTAAATAGGTAAAAAAAATATATAAATTTATTTTTTATTTTTATTTACAATAATATCAATTATTTTTATTTGTAAATATTACGATATTTAAGTCTTCTTTCTGTTTAAAGCGAAAAACAAGAAACCGTGTCCATATAAAACCACATAAATAACAAAATGTACGGCGCGGGCGATATATATCCTAATTCGTTAGGAACAAATAGTAATAATTGGTAGTTTGTTCTTACACATTTTAAATGACTTAGAAACGATATATATTCATTAAAATCCTACAAGAAAAACGCTTGTAATATGTGTGTACATATTTGTGGCGGTTAGCGAATAACGATATTTTGTAGGATTTCATTGCGTAAATAATACTTGTATCATGATATATCCGTTACACTAAAAATATTAGCTATTATTAATTATTTCCAATTCCCCATACTAGCCGCCCGTAAAATGACTGTAGTAAGGTCCGAACGCCCGGGGTGTGAATTTATGTGAAATCCAAAGGCCGAGTACCGCGTTGGACTCAGGCCAGGAGCGTCGCAGCGAGAATTGCTTCAATAGCAGCAGTATGATAGGGACCGGACAAACCTCAGGGGATAATTATCTGAAAAGCGAACCCAATGGCTGAAGGCCGGAGAGTGAGCGGCAATGTTATATGCGAAAGCCAAAGGCCGCCGAGTACCGCGTAGGACTCAAGCCCGGATCGTCGCAGCTAGAATTGCTTCAGTAGCAGCAGTATGACAGGGACCGGATAAAACTCAAGGGATAAATATCTTAAAAGCGAACCCGAGGGCTAAAGGCCCGAGGATGAGTGGCAACGTATATGAAGGCCAAAGGCCGAGTACCATGTAGGGACCACAGGCTCGGAACGTTGTAGCGAGAATTGCTTCAGCAGCAGCAGCATGACAGGGACCGGACAAAGCTCAAGGGCTAAATATCTTAAAAGTGAATGCGAGGGCTGAGGGCCCAAAGGTGAGCGGCAATATCTGCGAAAGCCAAAGGCCGAGTCCGACGTAGGGCGTAAGCCCGGAGCGTCGCAGCGAAAATTGCTTCTACAGCAGCAACATCAAAGGGACCGGACAAAACTCTTACGCTTATATTGTAAGTAGGTTTCATGTACGCATAGATTTTGTTTCACCCCTATATTTTATTTCAAGTATAATGGTGACGAATATGGGTATAGATAAATAATATGTATAGTGAGAATAAGAAATCTCGTAAAGTGGAAGTATTTAATGGATCACAATATCCGGATACTTACAACAAACGAAATTAACACGTTTTAAAAATATTCAACCTGCAATTCTTGATTAAAGGTATACACCATACTCGTAATTTAAACCTCGGAAGACTCTCAGCCCAAATCACTATGTATGTATTCTAAAAACGTATTTTTCTTGTTCTGGTTCTTCTTCCTGGACCTTGTCCCATTTACTGGGGGAATGTCTTTAAAGAATGTTTTTACGATACGTACTAAAAATATGGCTACATAATGGAATGGATATTTAATGTGACAATAACATGTATCCAAGACTTTACGCCTTGGTAATAGAGTCGTGGCTACATATTTTTGACACATTAAATGTATCCATATTTTCAGACGTGAATGCACATTAAAAGGATTGGGATCGTGTGTTGTTGGGTACCTACGTCCTACCTAAACGTCCTAACTAAATATATATTAAAATATTGTTTTTAAATAAGCGGGATAAAAACTACCTTAGATGTTGCTCTGGGGTATAAACTGCTACTGTACAAATTTTCATAAAATTCTGTGCAGTAGTTTTTGCGTAGTGCGCGGACAAATTCATAGGCAGACAGACATAAATTCCAAAAATCGTTGAAATGTATTTAGTTAACGTTTCTAAGACCCCCTGAATTGGTTTTTCACAAATATCTTTAATGTACATTTTTTTTCTCTTTACGCGTTTATTGTATGTATAGAGTATAGATATAGATAAGAATTTACAAAACTTGCTTACTTGAGAACAATAAAATCTTGATCGCGTACTTATACTATAGTTTTTTCAAGCTTGTTTTCTGCTTAGGGGGCGTCCATTAATCGCGTCATATTGTATAGGGGGGGCGGGGGTAAAAAAATAATCACCAATGATCACCACAGGGGGGGGGGGGTCTGGACACGTATCACGTGTAATTTTTTTGTTCCTTCGTGCTATACTGTATTTCAATAAAATAAAAATTTTCAACTTTTAAATGAACCAATCTGTGAAAGCCAGAGTAAAATTTGCCTCGCAGTTGGACTTCTGCGTTTAGTTGAGCGGGCGAGGCGTCGCTATGCTTTATGAACGGGGTCACTTAGACTGATGTCATTTTTATCAAAATCAAATTCTAATGACGGGATCCATGAGAAATCAAGGGAACTCCTGAAACTTTATAAGGAGACGTATAGCGATTTTTTTAAATCTAAAAACCAAACAATTGCATTTGAATAGTGCTAACTATTTAGTGAAATTGAAACTGCTTGTGAAGACCAGAATGGAACTCCTCCACGACAAGGTTTTTTACGTCTTGGGACTAGTTGTTATGACTCTTATGAGATGCACTATGATTGTAAATAATTTTTAGTGGCATTTGAAATATTATTTTCTTCACAGTAGGTTTTTAGGGTTCCGTAGCCAAAATGGCAAAAACGTAACCCTTATAGTTTCGTTATGCCCGTATGTCCGTCCGTCCGTTCGTATGTATATTTATCGGTTTAGGAATTATTAAGCTATCTCCAAAAAACGTTTTTCATAGGCAGATGCGACCTTTTGATATTACTTTGTCGATAGTAGGTATGAAACCCTACCATACGCACTTGGGCGGTTTTTTCTATTAAATATTATTTTAATGAAAATAGTGAGATGTGCATACATGTAGTTTCATTTTTTTACCCTTCACGTGTAGCTATCACTCTACAAAAAGCAAGGTCTCTACCGATCAAATGTGCCAATTTGTTTGACAAAATAAATATCTACGGAAGACATTATACTCAAAGATCGATTGGCATATAATATAACTCTTACAAGCATCTAATTTCCCGCGTTTTAACGAAATTTTATATAAGAAAAAAAAAACAAATACTCGTAGAAATAATCATTATAATCGCGAATAGAATAAACTAAAATAATGATATCAATCACTGTGTTACCTGAGTGCCGTCCTGCCAACATACATTAGATAAAAATAAGTTGTATTCGGAGCAATCCTTCCATTCCATGATTTCCATGTGATTCCTTCCTACTTCTACGTGATGATTTGATATATATCCAGCTTCCATAAATTTGACACCGACCCACTTCACATATACAAGGTGGAAAAAATCTAAGATGGGCCCTGGAACACTTAGCTTATTTTACATTAAGGTAACAAAGCTGCATTCTCAGATTTCGCAACAAGCTTTCCCGAACCGAGAATCGACACAACTAAAAATTTAAAAAAATAAACCCTCTATTTTATTCCACTATTTGATACATTTATTTATTTATACGTATGGCATAATACAGTCACAAAAATATTTACAGATGAGAAATCATAAATCTTACTCCAGAGAATTTATCCACTTAAGAGCTTCGTCGTTTAAAGTGATCAGGTACTCAGGTCAAAAAAAATAGTACAAGGGCTTTTTAATCAACATTACCTAAGTTCAATTACAACAAATGAATAAAAAAAAAAATATGAGTGAGCGGTATGTTTCTTTTTAAACGATTTTATTTAGCTTGTCCTGTCTGGTATTTGTTTACTTAGGTCAAAGTGGGTAGTTGTTTTAAAAAAATAGTTTCTTTACGTAAAATAAAATAAGCTATTTAAAGATTTAAGGTAAGTTCCTCTTCCTCTCTAGGGCCCATAATTTTTTACCAACCTGTAACCTGTATAGGTAGCGCGGAATTGGATAGCTGTGAAAATAATATTGGTCTGATTTGTATAGATATGCATTGGCCCAACATGTCCAATACTAAGCCAATCCTTTTCGCTCATCAGCCTAGACTAGAACACTTTAGATTCCATTAATTCTTAATAATCATATTAAGGGCCGGGCCGATACAGATGGACTGCAACCAAACTGCACCTTCTATAGAAGCTGTGCAGTCGTCGTGCAGTTAGTGTGCAGCTGGCCAATTCTAATACAATTTTGAGCTTGGTTGCAATCCGTCTGTATCGATCCTTATACCCGAGAGGATGCTGTCGCTGTCCGTGCCATCTGATGACACAAGCACCATCATCAACAACAACAAACAACAAATTTGTTACTTTGTTGTAAGTATCTGCAAATACTTTTGATCTCGTCTAAAAGGATAGAAATGGGCTAAAATAATGAAACTAGGTTTTCAATATATTATAAATATACTTATATTAAAATTACCAAGACTTAACATGATTCTTCGATGCAACCCTACCTTTCAAATACCTATTTTAACGTCTCCAAATGTAATTGTAATCGCTATATATTTTTATAAATGTATCATGTTGTGGCGTTAAAATAAATGTATTTTCCTTCTTTCTTTATTTCTTTCAAATCAATTAAACCTTGACAAGCTTCATGCTGCAGACTTCAAGTCTGAAGCGTTGTCGTTCGTGCAGATTTCTGAGTGTATCTACTCAATTCTGTTTACACACTTTTTTGCGGCCAGTTATTTTAATAGGTTCTTAATTAAGGTGCCAGTGGGTCCAGTTTGTCGTGAGTCATCGAACTGCGCGCGCGCCTCGTATTGCCTTATTCATTAACTAGTTTGCGGTCGGGGTTGTAAGACTTGTGAACTCAGCCTGTATTACTAGGCCTCCAGGTTTAGAACTATCTACTGTGTGTGGCCTCGGCTTAGTGTTAAACTGGTTTCAGTACACGACAGTTCTGAATTTTGTGAATTACAGCTCTGGTATCACCGGTCTGCCCACTGCTAGGATCATATTGTCTAGGTTTTGAGGTTATGTCTAGATAATAGTTAGAAAGTAGTCCCAATAATTTGATTGTTGTCATGTGTTAAATTTTTAACTGTCTTTCAAAAAGGACTTATTTATTTATTTAAACTTTATTGCACAAAATACAATGTAAATTATGTACAAATGGCGGACTTAATGCCTAAAGGCATTCAACACTTATGACAATCAACAGACTTGTTTACTACACCTACCTGTACCTTTGACCTGCACTATCCACACAACACACGTACAACATTGTACAAATAACACCTTATTGTAGACAGTTTTTATTGATTGAAAACGCTGGCACATCATTTTTATCCGCGTATCAATTATTTAAATAAAAAACGGGAACAGTAATATTTTTTGTATTACTAATTGGTCATTTTTGCCCAGTAAGCTTTTAAAACCCCGGGATTAAACAAATAGACTGGATTTGTGCGGTAGGTACCGCAGATGAAAATTGGTATGGTTCTATTTTTAAGCTGGATTATTGGAGTTTGAACGGCATCCTAGCCCAGTCGGTAGTGACCCTGCCTACGAAGCAGGAGGTCCCGGGTTCGAATCCTGGTCAGGGCATTTATTTGTATGTTTATCACAGATATTTGTACCCGAGTTATGGATGGTTTCTATGTATTTAAGTATTTATCTATATCTATCTATTCTATATATCGTCGTGTAGCACCCTCAACACAAGCCTTATTGAGCTTACTGTGGGACTAGGTCGGTTTGTGTAAGATTGTCCTATAATATTCATTTATTTATTATTATGTTAAAATGTATAATTTTTTATGAATCTAGGTTTAAGTTACTGATGAAACTGTTTAAAAAAATGAGTTGTAATGAAATTCGGGTGCTAATAATGTTATATTAGAATTGCTGTCAACATATATGTTGGTGAGTATGGGCAATTTTATTTAAAGTTGTCGATATCATCTTTTTTGTGAATTTTACTCAAAACTAGGACGTCTTTCGATTATAAGAGTATATGCATATCAAGTTTTTTTTCCATTTCGTTACCATTTTTCAAAGACTTGACTTAGACGGTGACATCGGTAACGGAATGGAAGTAACGAAAAATATATAAAATCTTGGGGCAGTTTTTTTCTCCTATATGAAGTAAGATGTCGTATATCTAAGTAAAAAATTCCACCACCACCACTACAAATAAAATGGTCCATTTCTTTTCACTATTAAACTCGTTACCAACATGTGATGCCTGAAGGTTCCACCCCTACGAGTAAATCTTCAGTTGTTGATATTGCTATGGCCACTGCCTGGCTTTATTATACCGACACAGTGGATCTTTTTATCTTTAATTAATAAATAGTATGTACAATTAATTTTTGTATTAAGCAGAACGTCTGCTAACGATACCACAATGTTTAGAAATAAATTCAAAGTAGAAAAATCCACTGCCTCAGGGATTTTTCCACTTTTCATTTATTTCTAAATAGTATGTTCCTATCTAGACATTAGAGTTCGCGTCCAACCAGTCGTGTCAAGATAGAAAATCTACTCTAATCAATCAAAGGTTGTTCAACCTACGTTATCTACTCTTGAACTTGATAAAATTCTTCTTTTACGAGTTTCGGTCGTGTTTAAGTCAAGGTCATGTCTTGGCCTAAATTCTTATATAAGCCATGTTATCTTATCTTGCAATAAGAGGCCCTTTCTCGTAGATGCAATTGAATGACACTGGAATGACAGAAATGCCTTTTCAACCGACTTTAAGATTTCGAAGGAGAAGGTTCTCAATTCGTCGGGATCTTTGTTCTTGCAGTTTTTTTTAATGTATGTTCACCGATTATGTCTTCATGACAGCTAGACCGATTTCGAAAATTATTTTTTTGTTTGAAAGAGTATACTTTACAGTTGGTCCCATTGTCATCAGGTCAGGATCTGATGATTGGATCCTGAAGAAATCAAGGGAACTCTTCAACTATTATAGGCACACCTATAGTGATTTGAGTATTTTTTACAGTAAGTAGCTCGAGCATTTGCTTTTGGAAAGGTGGAGTAGCCTCCACCAGTGAAGTTGGTTCTATTATTTGGCTTAATTAAAGAGAGGTACCTACTACCGCTAAATGTTTAATTATCAAGCGGAGTTTTATGGCGTTACGAATCTGCTACTTACTCTGTATAAAAAGTCAAAAGATGTGTTAGTTAAAGTAGAACTTATAAGTGGAGTAATTTGACAGCACTTTACATACATTTACAAACCACTTTGTATGCCAGGAGCTGTCAGATTACTACATTCAATTAAAAATTCTACTTTAGAACGGCTGGAATTTAGATATACCCACGTTGTGATGTCATTAGAGTAGTGATGTTGTTATGTGTGTCATTAGTCATTTTGTGTTTGAGTTAATTATTCGAGTTTTTGCTCAATGAAAGATCTTTCAGTGCAAACATTTAATTTGTCTTATATTTCCTTAAAGTTGATTACATATATGTATTATTTATAACATTCATCTAGCGGTAACCAATACTACCTACTTATTGTGACAAATATCATAATGTGATGCGGCGGTCATGGTACAAGTTTCGAGATTTCATATTCAATTCTTAATCCCAGTTATTTCATTTATTTGATCCATGTAATTTTTGTACGCGACTAATTATGTTCCTCCTACTAAAAATATATTATAATGCCAATAATCTATTTTAGACCCTAGGCTATAAATTGTGCAGTTTACCTCCCGTCTTTATTTAAGCCTTCTCGTAAATGTCAATTAAATCCCGGCCCAGTGCGTTTTCATACGAACGCGTTTAGACCGCTCATTATCTTTGGTTCACCACATATATTGATTTAACGATAAGGTCAGCACTGCACTTCTCTCGGAAATTCACTTAACCAATTCCGCACAACAATATGTAATAAGATTATTGCTGAGGATCAAATAATCAAATAACAGTGAATTAAACCATATTTCCGCATAGATAACAAAGAGAGTTATCGATCTTAATGCATACTAAATCACCTAAAATGTCCAAAAAAAACGTAAAATCAAAAACTATACTGAAATAAATAAAATCTAACCTTAAAGTATTTAGGTAAATCAATAATCTAAAACATACTGTCTGCGGTATGGTACGCTATTAGCATTTGCTAGCCTAGCTGTATGGCAATACGTTAAATGAGAAAGCTGACAGTTCTCGGTCAGCAGTAACGTCCACTGCAGCTTCGATAATTACATAAGGCATGGGTGCTAGTGCCCCACGGGCCAAGGTTTTAATAGTAGTAGTAAAACACTTTATTGCACTAAAACATTGCACACGAGACAATAATTATAAAACATACAATTTGTACGAAGGTGAACTTCTCCCTTTAAGGGATCTCTTCCAGCTAACCTTGGAGCAACTGAGAAATGCTGAGATCTGCCAAACATATTGAAATATTTCGCATCGCACGGCTGCTGACCCATTATCCTCAACATAGGACAGTCTAGCTTGTTAGCTATCATGCTCAGGATGCTGTTGCTACTCCCGCGCACCCTTTCTAGCAGTGAAGCCGTTTTCTTGCGCCAGACGGCATCAAAGCTGTCTGTGCGCGCCTCCGCGAACATGGACGATGCGCTGCAGAAGCGCGGAAGTCTCAACCACCCTAAAAGCATTATTGTATTGAATGCGCAGGGCATTGTACAGTCGAGGACAAAGAGATGTATACACTTTTGGACCTTATTACAACGCAATAAGGTCCAAAAGTGTATACATCTCTTTGTCCTCGACTGTACGCACGTTGAGTAAGGTACCGGAGGTATGTAAGGCCCACCTTATTTAAATTTTACTTATTTTCATAAAATACGTAGAGAATAAATAAACAAAATTGAATTCAGATTGTCTTTTTATTTGGGTATACAATGAGATCAACTTTTTGCACAATATTGTAATAATATTCTAGATAACATGGTCATTTTAAAGTATCAATTTTGAGCTTTATTAAAATAAGCGCTTCTATTAAGGCCCAGTAAAATAATCAACATTAACAAACATTTGAGAGATTATAAACATGTCAAACACTCGTTTCTTATTACTTATGACATTTAAGATCACAGCATCATAGAAAATACACCTTCTTTTTAAAAAAAATGGCCTTGGGCCTTATTAAACTAACGACTATGAAAAATATTAACATTTTGCTTTAAAATCAATTAAAATAAAAAACGATAACAAACTTAGACTGAGCTTTTTGGACACAAATCTTAAACTAAAAATTAGTAAAATCTAACCCTAAAATAAAAATCTCTTAATTGTCTGGGCCTTATTGCACCTTAGGTTTTCTAACTAGATATCTACTAAGTATAAAACAATCTCGCGAAACAATTGTGTTTACGTAACAGTTTTAACAGAGAAAATCGACATTATTGATAGGAACTTAATAGTTTATAATCAGCTTAATGACAATTTTTTTATTAACTTTTCTACTTTCTTCTTTCTTTCTTCTTTACTACTTTCTTTATGCTTGATGTGTCCTCCAAAGGACAATGGGCAAATTTGTATGGGCACTGTCCCCACCCACCAACAGAAACGAAACATGTCTCATTTAATAGATCTTGGCAACCTGATGATTTGTTATTATGACGAGGATTGCCCTTTGTATGGGGTTTTCTTGGAAAACCGTATTTTGTTTATATATATATACGTCACATAAATATATTTAGGACAGACATCTTCAATTTTCTTTAAGAGTTTTGGCTAAAAATATTAATAATTTTAAGTTAACACTGATAATATGTATCATATGTTAAGTAGTATTGTAGATCTAATAATATATAGCTCTATAAGCGAATTTTTGTTTTCCTTTTTTTTAACCAACTTCAAAAATAAGAGGAGGTTCTCAAATCGTCTGTATTTTTTTTAAAGAAATGTTGTTGTTTATTATTGCTAGTAATATAATGTTTCTGTAACCTTCTACTTGTAACTTTCAAAGAATTTAACAAAATATATATGAAAACAAAATACGGTTTTCCAAGAAAACCCCATACATATGGTGATCCTCGTCATAGTAAAAAATCATCCGGTTGACACGATCTACTAAATGAGACATGTTTCGTTTCTGTTGGTGGGTGGGGACATTTTGCCCATGGTCCTTTAGTTTCATACGGGTATAAAGGCCACCACCCGTGCCTTAATGCCCTCAACAACATATGGCCTTATTTGCTCTAGGACAATCCTAAAGTAAAACAGCCATATTGCTCTTAAAAATAAGTAATTATGTTATCTTACCTTGTCAATAAGAGCGTAACGAGCTCCAGCACTATTATTAATAAGTAGAAAATACGTTTTCTCTGTGAAATTCTAATAAATCGACTTCAACTTTTTCGCAAAACAGTAATAGGCACACCCACGTGAAGCTTCTCCGACTATTCGGCGACTCCTGACAAAATGGCGGCGCACACGACGCGGCGTGCCGTTGCCAGCTCGCTGTATTCTTAAGGCCTTGACGTGTATAAAAGCATTTGACGAATTTGAACCTTGTATCAGTAGTTTTTTTGAAATGGGCCTTACATACCGCTGGGCCTTATATACCTCAGGTACCTTATATCTAGTGTCATTAAGATCGATATTGCATTCCAACGGCTACCGATTCAACCAGCTAATTTAAAATCCGACAGTAGGCAGATGACAACGTCATTTACAATCTCATTCCTATTTATTTAATTAATAACCGTTTCGCCGTGCGACAATTAATAATGTCTAATGAATAAACTGGTTATTTGTAGCGTCTCGAAATGGATGTCATTTGAAATTTCCTTACCGAGAATTGAGGGTTATTAATTAACTTGAAATATCTGCCGAGATTGTGAGCTATGGTAGGTATATGTATGTGTCAGTATTTTGATAATGGTACCATTCTGCGGCTGGCCCTTACGCTTGTATTGCTCGAATATAATATTGAATCTGAACAACGTAAGACGTAAGATAATAAACACCATCTGGTGTTACAATCTTGTAACTTTACCAAAATAGTGTCACATATGTGTCTTTAGAGTATATGTAAAATTATGGAATATATATTGTTTTTTTTTAAGTATTACCAACTTACTGACATATCTACAGTGAAAGGCATCGCGGCGCTGACTTGCTTGAATGAGGATTTCCGCGATCGAGGATTTCACTAGATGGCAGCACCGTGACGAGAGGTCTTTTTGGCAGCAGCTGTCAAAATCCACCAATATTTTTTTTTATTAAACATGATTGGTGGATTATGACAGCTATATTTTGGGTTCCTTCGTGAGCATTATTTGATAAATAAGTAAAAAAAACAGATTAAATACCATTATTATAGTTTTATACTATCCTAAAATATTTAAATACTATTTAAATTAGACTACTTTTTTCCATTATTAGGCGATTATCACACTGATGCGGCAACCGGATGCTGCGACGGTGTGCAAGCGTCACAGTGCTATAAGTTCTATGTATACACATGAAGAGCGCTATCTACCCAGCAGTGTGAAAGCCGCCTTGTGAAAGTGATGATGAGCTTAGATGCAAAATGGCGAATTTTAGAACCGTTTTCCCAAAAATCGCACTACGACAATCGCACGAATTTTCTAATCTGAAAACAAAAGAAGAGTAAACACAAAGTGCTTCGAAGATTTTGTTTTGTACGACTTAACTCAATACCTAAATCCGAATCCGAGGAACAGATGAGTTTTGTTTTTTTCCATTCTGCGTGGGCCTTAAATGAATTAAAAAGTTTCGTAGGAGAGGTAGGAAATGTGATTATTTGTAGTTGCTAATAGTATTAGAGACTTCAAGAGCAGGTCGCCTGGATATTATGTGATATTCTGACTGAAGGTCAAAGTGGCTGTCCCATGCCAGGGTCAAAGGTGAATCCGTGTTATTAAATAAACAAGTTTGAGGGCTTTTAACAGATTTACTAAATGCTTAATGTGCTTGTTGATCGATATTATACATTTTATGTCTATTAGTGGAGGATTGGCATGTATTTGTATATGTCACCGTAAAATTAAAATACCGTTAGATTATATGTATATACACGGTGCTCGTGAGCATTGCGAGAGATTTTAACAGCGTATTCCTGATCATAATTGGAGACTAAAATGTCGTATAAACTAAACTTTCTGGAATTCGCCTAGTTTCAGAGTTACTACCAATTGAATAAAAAACATTTTTTATTGTGACTCAGTGCAAAACGCTTTTCTGATGGCGATTTCACCCTTTATGGGGTCTAGTCTAGACATTCTTATTGACAGATATCAAAGTGCCAAGGAATACTTCACGTAAACTATTTTTTACGAAAAAAAATTTACTAATTTATTTTAATCGACATTTTTACCAATAAAATTTATGTTTTTATGTTCAAAAGCATTTAAAAAATTGAAAAAAAAGCAAAAAAAAAAAAATTTTTTTTGGCTAAATTGACCTATTCATATAACATTTATTACTCCTTATGACTTCAGGAATTCGTGGTTAAAATCTCTCGCAATGCTCACGAGCACCGTGTATATTATACCCACCAAAAACATAAATGTAAAAAAGGAGAGCCAAGTTCAATACAAAAATTATGCTTGGCTGTGGGCTTCGCCGCAAAAAGAATGGAGATCTAAATGAGTGCCAAGTTCTATGCAAAATCCAAATATATATTTATATGAATAAAATAACATTATAAACAAGTATTAAACTCTATTTCTTTGCTTTATTGGATACCTATAACAATTGCTGTTATTTAAAAATATGAGATCTTAAAGTAGGTTAGATTTGACTTGGTCAGTTTTCATTACGTCAGTCATTTTATAAAGTTATTCAACATATATATATATTTTTAAATTCTGATAAAAACTGGCCAAGTCAAATCTAACCTACTTTAAGATCTCACATTTTTAAATAACATCAATTGTTATAGGTATCCAATATAGCAAAGAATACTTGTCCATAATGTTATTTTGTATTGAATATTTTTGTATTGAACTTGGCTCTCCTTTTTTACATTTATGTTTTTGGTGGGATATCATTACTTTTTGTAAAGAAAACTAGGCAGGTATTGAGATAACTAGTTTCAAATATCTGCTTGTAACGGTTCCAACGATACAATAAAAAAAAAATGTATGGGGACCCCCCTATTTTTTAACTTTTTTTATTTTTAGATTTTTCCTATGCTTACACACAATTACCGAGCTGGATTCCAAATTTCATCCTTCTAGGTCGTCTGGAAGTAGGTTAGATTTAGGTACTATATGTCAGTCAGTCAGCCAGTGCTAAAATTTACGACTTTTTGACTTTTTTATTTGTAGTAATAATACTTACTATACCGCAGGACAAGATTGATTAAAGCAAAACAAGTAGGGTACTTCGCAAATCTACCAATAATATTTATTAGCGCCTCACGTCAGTAAGTATAGATAATACTATTTACGGTTCGACTCATAGGCCAATCGAATAAGATCCATAAAAAGCGTTTTGAGGAATTAATTTCCAGCAGGCTGGAAATCGTTTTAATACCTTCATTTGGTCATAAGTGCGTGTAATCCGAGTTTGCCCAACCCCAGGAGGTGTGCATAACTTTTGGCAGCAAAATAACCGAAATATTTGCTCTTTTTTCATTCAGTTATTTGCTTGTAGCTCAAAAACGTTAGGTCCGTTGGAAAAGGACCTAACGTTTTTGATGGCTTTATGAGGAATTTTGAGAATATCACGTGGCGGATTTTGTCCAAGATGGTCTCATTGGCCTTAGGTGAATATAGGGCTACCAGTAATAGTTGACCTGCTGAAATTAGGTCCTAAGGATCAACACAGGAGCAAATAAAATCCAAAAATAATGCACACCTCCAGGGATTACGCAAACTCGGATTACACGAATTTAGGACCAAAGGAAGGTATTAAAATGATTTCCAGCTTGCCGGAAATTAATTCTCCGAAAAAGTCTAATTTGACTGGATATCATGGGAGAGCTCTCGAAAGTATGTTCGGTAAGAGTTTTACCTCGAAGTTCCCTAAAGAGCCCAAAAGTTGACACGTGACTTCAAGTTGAAGCCAAGATTTGCTCAGTTCAGAATCTGATCCGCCTGTTCTGAATTTTACAAAACCTTATTTATCTAACCTTTACTTTAGATGTCCGATTATATGGAAGCAATGTAGTGTTTTTTTAAAATTAATAACTCGAACACACAAAGCCTTTCTCCTACTAATGCTATATATATCTTCTCCTTGTTAAATCAATGGAATACCATAGGTTTCTCTACGGAGACGTGGTAGTATTGCACCCATTAAATGAGGAATAAAAACTTTGTATTCACCTTACACAACCAAAACACAATATTTGCAGAACGTGATGCCCAAACATAGTGACCTTTACCGGTGTGCAACAGGTTTGAATTATGTACCTACATGGATATCTAACGTACCGTCTCGTGTATTATACATGTGCCTCATGGGCGAATGGTGATTAAATATTAAGATTTAACTTGTTGATGCAAATCTGGGGGTAGGTATATGTTACCGCCAGATTTGTATTGTCCTTTTTGGGGTTCCATACCCAAAGTGGAAAGAGTCTAATCGCCCGTCTGGGCATTTGCAGCTTGGCGATTATTGTCGCGCTGTTTATTTTGCTGTGGTGGGTTGATAATTGCAAGGGTAAGGTCAATGTGGCAAATTCCGTTAATAGGGACTATTCCGTAAATGTTCGTTTTTGACAAACTTGAGAAATATACGCTCGTGGACGGTATAGTCCCTATGACGGAATTAGCCACATTGAACTTACATGGGTTGCGGAGTTCGCTTTCACCCAGATCAGAAGTATACTTGCACTTGAAACACTTGAAAACGGTAAGTAATACACCTTGCTATAAAGCTTGAACACGCCAAAATTTGGGCACAAAAAATGACAAATAAAAAAAAACCGGCCAATTGCGTGTCAGGCCACGCATAACGAAGGGTTCCGTACCTTCAACGGAATAAGAAAAACTAATTATCAAAAGGTCGTATCAGCCTATAGGGAAGGGGTTTTTTGCAGATACACGAATGTTCAAAACAATTTTCTTTTCGAATTTTTTCATTATTTTTGGATCTCCAGATCAAAAGATACAGCAAATTTTTTTTGACTTTCGGGGTGATTCTTTATGAAAATATTTACTAAATCAAAAAATGTTCAAAAGAAACCTCAATATCATTTTTAAAGGCCTATCGATTGATGTGTAACATTTTGATATTTATATATAAGTAGTAAAAAATAATAATTTATTTATATATTTTTTTATTTATTAATATTCTACATACAAGCTAACAGCTAACGCCAACACACCTATATGGATCTATAATATTTTACATTATTAGTTTGCGACAAATCAAATGATGAAAAAAAAAAACAAAAATCTAATTTAAGCTCACAGTTGCCACCAACACACAATAATTGACAATTAGTAACATGGGGTGGGCACCTAAATATTTTTTCAGCAATTTTACTACAAAACTAAGTAGCAGCATACAAAATACACCGTATGTTGAAATATTATTAAGAAACGTCTGATAGTTTTATCTAAACAATGCTTTATACAAATAATATATTAATGTACCTACAGTGTTTTATTTATTTTTAGAAAGGTACGAACATATACATATGTATACCACGGAACCCTCGGACCGCAAATTACAATCACTGCGCAAGTCCAATTCGCACTCGGCCGGTTTTTAAACGTGATATGATAGCTGTAGTATTCAATTCAAACTACGTACACCAATGTCACAAAACAAGTTTTAAACCATAGACGTATAAAATAGAAGACGTAACGCCGTGAAGACAAAACTGTGCTTCTGTAGTTTACGCGCGACACGCACACATCTACAACTCGTGGACGAGCGGTGATTGGTTCAAACGTCAAAAGTGAGTGTGTGTGCACGAGATCGCGGCTCATTATTGAATCACAGTTTTATCTTCGTGGGATTACGTCTTCTTAATTTATATGTCTATGTTTAAAACACCAAATTCTAATATGATAAATCAAAGTCGAATTAAAAATTTCTAAGAGTTATTGAATCTATTAGATGTGTCAGTGCAGTGAAAAAGGTCCCACTTCGTCGATATGAAGTTATTAGTACTTCCTGAAAGTACACAATATGTATAACTATAGTCTGGCCAGCCAACGAACGCAGTAGCAATGTACAGCGAACAAAAGTATGACAACACTAAGAATCAGTGAAAAAAGCAGCAATGATCATCAAATTTTATGTTTTTAATTTTAGGTGGTATTTCCGCCCCTTTCATTAGGTGACATTTACGGTGTGTAAAAAGGAGACGGATATATTACGTCTGATATGTCATCAACTGCAACAGATAATCTGGTTGAGGCAATTGACATATGGCTTAAAAATGAATTTAAATTTAATTGGGAACGTTGCAGGAGTTCTATCTCACTCGCGCTTAAGATGAGCTGCTATCATTAAACGTTCACAAGTCGAGCGGGCCAGACGGCATACCAGCAGTTGTGCTCAAACGGTGTGCTCCTGAGTTGTGTCCCGTGCTAACGCGCCTTTTCACACTCTCCTACCACAAACGGCAAGTGCCGTCTTCATGGAAGACTGCCCTCGTGCACCCTGTGCCTAAAAAGGGCGATAGTTCAGACCCATCGAATTACAGGCCTATCGCTATAACCTCCCTTCTCTCCAAGGTTATGGAGCGCATAATCAATGCGAAGCTCCTGGGATACCTAGAAGAGCACGACCTGGTCAGTGATCGCCAGTATGGCTTTCGCCACGGTCGCTCGACTGGTGACCTTCTAGTGTATCTCACTCACCGCTGGGCTTCAGCCATTGAGAGTCAGGGAGAGGCATTGGCAGTCAGCCTTGATATAGCTAAGGCGTTCGATCGGGTTTGGCATCGAGGTCTTCTGTCGAAGTTGCCAGCTTACGGCCTGCCCGAGGGATTGTGCAGATGGGTTACCAGCTTTTTGTCCGGCAGAAGCATACGAGCCGTAGTCGACGGAAGTTGCTCCAAAAGCATGGACATAAACGCTGGTGTCCCGCAGGGCTCCGTGCTATCCCCAACGCTGTTTTTGCTGCATATCAATGATATGTTGTCTATCGGCGACATTCATTGTTATGCGGACGACAGTACTGGGGATGCCTGTTACACGGGCCGTGCCAATATCCCTCGATCCGTTGTGGTAGAGAGTCGTGAAAAACTTGTGTCTGATATCGAGAATACTCTTTCTGGAGTCTCGGTGTGGGGTCAGGACAACTTAGTCCAATTCAACCCCACAAAGACACAAGTTTGCGCGTTTACCGCTAAGAAAACCCCATTTACTGTGGCCCCTCAGTTCCAAGGCACAACCCTTACAATGTCAGGGAGTATTGGGATCCTCGGAGTCGACATTTCCAGTGACGTCCAATTCCGTAGTCACCTTGAAGGGAAGGCCAAGCTGGCATCCAAAAAGCTCGGTGTGCTCAACAGAGCGAGGAGATACTTCACTCCGGGGCAGAGACTGCTTCTTTACAAGTCGCAAGTCAGACCCCACATGGAGTACTGCTGTCACCTTTGGGCGGGAGCACCTGGATACCAGCTTGGGCCCTTTGACTCGGTACAAAGGCGCGCTGTGCGGATCGTCGACGATCCCAAACTCGCGAGTGATATTGAACCTTTGAGTCTAAGGAGAGACTTTGCCTCCTTATGTGTGTTCTATCGCTTGTACAATGGGTTGTGCTCCGAAGAACTGTTTGATATGATGCCCACGGCAGCTTTTTATCACCGCACCGCTCGCCGCCGGCAGGGTGTTCATCCTCACACCCTGGAGCCCAAAGGGTCGCGCACAGTACGGTTCAAGAGGAATTTCCTCCCACGAACGCTGCGGCTGTGGAATGAACTCCCTGCCGAGGTTTTCCCAGCGGGCTACAGTATGAGGTTCTTCAAAAAAGGAGTGAATAGGTACCTAAAGGGTAGGCAACGCGCATGTGAATCCTCTGGGGTTGCAGGCGTCCATAGGCTACGGTAACTGCTTACCATCAGGTGGGCCGTATGCTTGTTTGCCACCGTCGTAGTATAAAAAAAAAAAAAAAAAAAAATGAGAGAGTGAAATGCACTAGAAACAAATTCAATGTGAATTGAAACGTTCGTCATGAAATACGGTGTCTCATCACAAAGGGTTGCCACATGTACGTATTTTGAATTTGCCGCGCGTTTCTACTGACAGAAATGGTTTGCCAGACTATATTTATAAGTGAAAGAATCAAATCTATATGTGTACGGTCAAAGTGGGACCTTTCACTAAACTCGTCCACAACTATTTGCATTAATTATATTTTGATGGGTTACCTAGACCTATTTGATAAACAATACCATACCATACCAGTATTGCCATAGAATAGGTACATGCGTTAAATAATAAACAGCAATATCTAGTAAATAATGTCTGTGGGTGTATAGATACGAGTACTTCTATAATTAATGACTACGTATCACATTTATCACTGTGAATATAATCCTTGTCATAAAAGGGATATCAATATTGTCAATGTAAACAAATCTGTATCGAGCGAGAGTTCAATGCATATGGCAGGGTTTTAGCCAAGTTCAGAATTATGGAGTGTGTCCATCCACCGGGCATAGGTAAAAAATATAATTAGTTAGGTAATTCTGTGCTCTTGTAATTTATTTATAGTGTATATTTGGTTTGAAAATTATTAAATATTTTTTAATAATTTTCAAACCAAATATACAATAGGTATAACTGCTTAAATTAAAAGTCAGCTCGTTAAAAGTGTTAAAACTTACACGAAAACTTAGTTACTCTACTTATTTTACGGCCTTAATCTTCAGTCATTAAACCTTAAATTATAACTTTACGGTAAACTGTATCTCATTGCATCGATAGCCAATTCAAAATTACAAGTCATCTCAATAAGCCAATTTAAACTATTTACAGTTGAATTCTCGACGTTTCCTGTCCCGCTCTAATTCGTGAAGCAGCCCGAGCGCTCTCTCTCCACTCTTTCACTTTGCCAATGGTCAGCTTCTAAAAACCCAAAGGATCTCTATTAAAAAACACTTACCATTTCGGAGAAGGCGCTCTTAGGTCGTCTCGCCGGGGCACCATTCATGATTAACTCCACAAGTTCACTACACTTCACAAAAAACTTGTCAAACTTCACTACACTTTTGCTAAGGTGCTACAGATACGCATCGAAGTCGGTTTATTCGATGAAGTCATGCATTTATTTGTTGATAAGTTATCGGGTGTCGCGGAACTTGTGACGGCGTGAGACGTGGATCCCGCGGCGAGGCAGGTTTGTGACTGCCGAGACTCCGAGAGCCGGGCGTGGAATTGCTCGGAACCGGCCAGGCCATTCCTTCGCGACTGGCGGTTTTTTACCGGTCAACAGACCATTTAAGAGGTTATGTTTTGTACGGGCCCTCTCTCCCTAGCCGTTCACGTTTGTAGACAGTTTATGTAAGTTGATTGTTACGATTTCAATGCCATGCTAAGTTTACACATTACAGCTGAACGCATGATTCACTTAAGTGATGTTTACATTTTCTGTTTTATAGGTCACCAGCACAGAGACTTCTGCGATTTGCTTATTTAAATTTGTATTAAAAATATAATACAATCATTTTGTAATTAATTACCTACAATAAAGGCCGATCTAACTGATCACCACATCTTAACTTTGTTCTAATAAAACTACCTACTTAAAATAATTATCAATATACGGAATTTAAGCGTAATACAATACAAAGTATTTCAAAAAACTTGCCCAGTTTTTTATTAAATAAAAAGTAAGTTTGTTTTAAAATTTTAAATTTCAAAGTTTACTTCCTTAAAAAAAACTTTAAATTTGAAATAGGTATTAGTATTACAGTAAAACATGCAGCCCACAAGTATTCTATCCATTGTGGATGCGTCACTAGAGGCAGGCGCAAGTTAATCTTAGGCTGCGCATACGGTGGGGCTGACGTCACCGGCATGTTTCTATGCGACACTCGCATTCTATAGCTACATTCACGAAACTGTTCCGACTCCTTCTTGCTCATCCCAACTTAAGACGATTGTCGCCAGAGTGTCCTTGAGCGTTTGGGCGCTGTGTACCCGCGCTACCCGCTTTACCCTCTCATTGCGATCGTACGTAAATCCGCCACACTGCACCGGAACGATGTTCAAAGAATATGACTTTACACAGAGGCGCGCGGGCAGCTTTATAATAATTATAATCCTTTTGCGGATATTTTTTGATTTGAATACTGTGATTAAGTACTGCAATGGTGATATTTTTAGGAATGCTACTTACCTATTAAATAAGATAAGTAATAACGATCTCAATTTGTAGATTTTTATGTAATAGAATAAAACCTAGATTTTGAATTTGAAGTACAGTCAACGGCAAAATATTGGTAAAAATATTCTGCATATGAGAAAAAAAACTGAATGCACATCAAAGCGATGTTTTCATGTGAATTTAGTTTTTTTGCTGCGCAAGTGAGTTTAATAGATGGTTATTGTTTTGTAGCGATTTTGAATATCAACCGTAAAAATCACTTATATAATTACGAAAAATTTACAAAACTAAAAAAAATTTTTGAAACATGCCCGTCTGTCCGTCCGTCCATCCGTATGTCACAACCATTTTATTATAATATATATATTGATGAAATTTTATCCATAGGTGTGTCTTGTGCCGCTACTTAGTTTTTAGCTAAATTGCTGAAAAAAAATTTAAGGGGAGGCACTCCATACATACATATGCCGAACTAAATGTCAAAACAATTTTTGTTTTGCAAATATGCACATTGTGTACATCTATCGATACTGGTTTAAAAATATCTTAAGTATATATAGAGGATTTTTAAAACCTTTTTTATTGAGTCAATATTTTAAGAAATAATCGCTTTGAAATTCTAAATAATAGTCCCCCCCCCATATAACTTTTAATCCGTAAGTCCAAAAAGTATGAAAAAATAAAGAAGATACGGCTTAGTACTTATTTATATGAAAACTATTTCACATGTTATCGGTTGAGCCATTTTTGAGTTATCGCCAAGAAATTACTTTCTATGGAACCCTACATTATGCGTGGTCCGATACACTCTTGGCCGGTCTTTTAAAGATATTTGATATGTAGTATTAACCGTTAGTAGTAATTTATTTATTTACTTGTGTTGATAATTAATATAAATTTGTATTTCAGCGAGATAGTAAAGCTTTTTTTCCTTTATTCTTACTTACATTAAACTCTTAAATATCAGCAATTTTTAATTAGAATCTCGATCAGGCTTCGCTCAGTGATAGTTAGTACACTGAAATTTGTATGTGTTTTAATCACGCCGTCAATATGGTAAATCAAAATCAGAAAAATAAAATGAAGTGGAGGTGATTTTTTTTCGCTCCAACCCACGCGATTGATACGATACACGATAGTGTGTGGTATTATTGGACAGGTCTTCCAATTCCAAAAAGAATAAGTCTTAAACAACTTTTGGATAAAACGCATATTTTCGTAAATAATAACTCCGAAAATTACTTATTAGTCCATTGTATTGTAGCAATAGCAGGTTTCCGCAACTCGACAACTAACGCCTGTTTTGCGTGACTCATCAGAATAAGTACTAATACATAATAATTGTAGTGTACTTACAAGACTACATTTGTTTTCAGGGCATTATAAGATGCATGAGTTCTGTTTTTTCTCCATTTTTATTTCATATCTTAATTCATAATTTGTAATATAGGTCATCTAAATAAAATACACTTTTTATAAGAACGTAAATACATGAACACACATACGGGTATATTATCTTAAAAGATAAAACTTCTATGCGCTATTGATTCCGACAAGACACGTTATGCCCGCACCGCATGAACCCTCTGCAGTTATTTAGTCTTTAGGCACAGTAAGTCCGATATTATTGCTCACGGGCCAAGCACAAGTATTTGTAGTACAAGGGAAGCACGGAGCGACGAGCGACACAGCCTCCTCGTCTCAAAGCTAGCTCACGACTGCCAGCAACGCCGTTTTCGAGCTACCAACGCACGAAATGTGGAATTATGATCAAGTTGTTTAAGAAAATTTAATCAATTTAAATATCCTACGTTGAGTTTGTAGTGTTCTGTAGTACACATTTTTTAGTTCAACAATATTTTAAATCGAATGAGCCGTTCAGTAGATATAAGCAAAATTAACCGTAAAACGACATTTCGTTACATTTAAATAACGGAGAAACTATACATTACACGAGTTATTCAAACGTTGACAATGTTGTACATGAAATGGTAATTAACATATATTTTTTTCAAAATTTTTGAATGACCCGTTATTGAGATAGATCCCTTAGAAAATAACAGTTTTTGCGCCTAGCGCCTTAACTTTTAAACCCAACCCAACCCAGCTATGCAGACGAGATGCTCAAAATGTCCGGAAATATACTTCACTCTAGGTCTTACTCTTACAGTTGTCTAATCAAAGTGCCAGAAAAACCTTACTTCATCGGTCATCCTAGCCTAGGGCATTACAGTTAACAGTAAAGCCGAAGCCAAGATCCGATTAAATATATCTCTCGTCCGGTCAGCACAGCAGAAGTAGCTGCTGTTGGCTGCACACTCGTAGGTCATTTTTATACTGGTCATATTATACCGGTTCCCTTGATCGCCCGATATGCTTTGCTGAATAACCCCGACGAATGCATGTGACCGTAGTGTTAGTGTTCCTCCACAAACGTGAACGACCTTGATGCGTTATATATATTTCACAATGCCTATGCCTAATCATTAGCGTTAAACGCTAATGTGAATCACTTCTATTTCCAAAATGCCAAAGAACAGCTGCTAAACTAAGTTTTAATTTACTCGATACTTATAATAATATAAGTACTTTCGATAAAATGTTGATGGTAAATATTTGTATATCTACATTGGAGTAAGGTGCCAATTAGGGATCAATGTTACTCTGCGTCCGTAGGAAACACCTTAGACAACCCTACTCGTGATCCCTGGGTGGTGCTAAAGGAGTATCAAACTTGGCAGCTGTACTGTCCCATCTAGACCTCGCAGAACTCACTGGATTTTCTTTATCATCTGCTTTCCCACTACTACTACCCCAGGGAAGAAATGCCTAACTATATCCAGTGACATGTAGCCATATGATAAATAAATAAAATGAAGTAAGGTGCCAAAGTATACCATACCATATCTTATCATCGACTGCACATGCATAGTTAATAGAAAAAAATAGAGAGTGTCACTTGCCAGTGTAAACAAATTACCATAATATATGATTACGTCAACATCGAAAATCGAAAATCTTTATCTCCGTCTTTATCGCTCTTGCATATCCAAAAGAGAGTGATACAAGTAGGCGGTCGAACTAACGAAGTGTTTCGCGGTTATAGGCCTGATCAACTGAACCCCTGATTGAAGCAAATTCATCTATTTCATACATAGGCCTTCTATAATAACCTTAGGGGTGACCTCAGACTACAAACAACTAAATTCCTCCATGATAAAACGTTTACCGATTGAGCTTGTAACATTTAATGCTGATGTTAGCTTTCAAAAGTTGCCTGGTATGTTTACGATAACACATTTCTTTGCATTAAATCTGTCTTGCTGTGTGGCCTGTAATTGGAGCATGCCAGCTATCCATGTAATGCGGACCGTTACGCGCCAAGCGTGAAGATCTCGTCTGATGGCTAGATAGAATTTTACTTGATCGCGCGCGTGAATATGTCACGGTGTTTTCAAAAATAATGAAACTCCTAGAAGGCCTTGGAATGTGGTGCTGGAGGTGTGTGAAATGAGTCAGCTGCTGCATGGAAGAAAACGACACACACGAAGTTAATATTTTAATTTATGTTGTTCGAATTAAAAGTTGATCTGAGCTATAATAAAGAATCCTGCCATCCGAATTAAGAAAATTCTAACTATAAAATCAGAGTTAAAAACCGAGGTGCCTGTTTGAGAATCTTTGAGAATCAACACAATTAATATTTCAATACGATCATAGAGAGGAAAGTTGATGTAAATAAATAGAGAGGGAAAAGACCTGAAAGACAAGATTATTATGGTCTTAAGGACTTAGATATACTTGGATATTGCCCGACTCACAAGAGCATTTTTTTTACATAAAGGTAAATATATGCCTAGTATAAAGAAAAATATACAAATATTTTAAGTCTTAGCTATGAATACATAGGCTGCTATTTATATATCCGGAAACCGGGATTACAATCTTCTTAAATAGCATATTTGACCTCCATGGTAAAATTTGAACTTTTTTAAGTACTGGCCGGTATATTTTTTCTTTCTTATTAACGCTCGTGTTTTGTTTTTGACGGGTTTTAAATTTCATCTCGCAGCAAGAATGGAACTCACTCGTGAAAATATTCGTGCTATGATTTATTATGATTTTCGGCGTGGTTTAACGCAACAACAGTGCATAGATCAACTAACTTCAACTTTGGGTGATGAAGCCCCATCTAAAACTACTGTGTATCACTGGTTTAGTGAGTTCAATCGTGGACGTAGTATGCTTACGGACGAAGTTAAGGGAGGTCGCCCGAAATCGGTCGTTGTACAACAAAATATCGAGGCTGTGCGAAAACTTATAATGGACGACCGACATGTTACGTACCGCGAGATAGAGGCGACTCTGGGTATTTCTAAGACCAGCATTAATAGCATATTACATAATTATTTGGCTGTAAAAAAAATTTGTTCGCGTTGGATACCCCACAACTTAACAAAAGAGCAAAAAGATGCTCGCGTCGAATGGTGCAATAAAATGTTACAAAAATATAACCGTGGTGACTCAAAAGCCGTTTATAACATCTATACAGGTGACGAATCCTGGATCTATGCATACGATCCCGAAACGAAGCAACAATCAACGGTATGGGTGTTTCAAAATGAGCCGAACCCTACGAAAGTTACTCGTGCAAAAAGTACATTGAAACAAATGGTGGCCTGCTTCTTCGGTATTAATGGCCATGTAGCTACAGTGCCACTAGAAAACCGTAGAACGGTTAATTCAGAGTGGTACACGACCATTTGCTTACCGGAAGTATTTGAACAAATTCGTAAAACTAACCAGCGACGAAGAATCATTCTTCATCATGACAATGCCAGCTGTCCTACGTCACGCGAAACAACTCTATTTTTGGAGGGTCAAAATGTGGAATTAACGGGTCATCCGCCGTACAGCCCTGACTTGGCACCCAACGATTTTTATTTATTTCCAAATATAAAGAATAAATTACGCGGTCAACGATTTTCGACCGCTGAAGATGCTGTCGACGCATTCAAACAACACGTTATGGAGGTACCTCAGGCGGAGTGGCAGATGTGCTTTAAAAATTGGTTCACGCGAATGCAAAAGTGCATAGATCATCAAGGGGAATACTTTGAAAAACAATAAAACCATTTTCAGCCGTGTACGTTTGTTTGTTTTTTTGTTTCCGGATATATAAGTAGCAACCCTCGTAGGATATGATTTTATTAATACTTACAGTGCATAAATCATACTGAAAAAATTGTAATATAATTTACGTGCTTACGGTGTAAGATATTTTACGTCACACCTGGCCATAATGTGAGTTTTACCGCTCGCTACGCTTACGGTAAAACTCGCATTATGGCCAGGTGGGGACGTAAAATTGTGTACTCACCACGGGCAGTAAAAAAGAAAGCCCGAAATCGCAGGTATTTGGGACCCGAGCCGCAGGCGAGGGTTGTAAATATGCGATAGAGGGCTTTCTTTTTTACTGCCCTAGGTAAGTAATGTACTATTATTTAAATTTCGGCGCGAAATCTTCACATCTATATGGAGATTCGTTCTTTTTCAAATATCAATTTCAATTCTTATAAGTAAGTCACATCACTTTCGACTTGAGACAGACACTTGCCGTAATAGATTAGCTCAAAAATTATGGTCGACTTATCAGACAAGAATAAGTCTTTTATAAAGCTATAAGTTACAATTTCGCTTTTTTCTCTTTCTAACAAGCATATAATTTTCTAGAAAGATAAGGAAACAGCGAAATACCTAATAAAATATAGGTTTTTTGAAACGCGACTTAGGTAAGTGAATATCAAGACTGTATGTTGTAGGAGTGTTACTAACTAACCTACTTACTTATATTATTTTCTTCCTGAGATAATAACATTGATAATTTATAGAGGCAAGTCGAAACCGAACCGAACAGAACAATCATGAGTATAGCTTAAGAGTAACGTAACTATTGTTTTAGAAAGATTTAGATCTTTCTCATAATAATGGCCTCAGATAGTCACATGGTTAGTTTTATGTGCTGAGGACAAGAGACATTGATTTACAACTAATTTAAGAATTCCATACGTTTTATCCAGGATCTACTAGGTATATAGCTAATAATGTACTTAGTTACATATATTATGTACATATAGGATTCTAAGAACTTTAAACAAACAAATTCATAGTTTATTTATAGTAGTTTATGCAACAGTTGTATAAGAGGGGTCAAAAAAGGTGAGTGGCGTGGGTAACAATTTAAGCCGTAGGCAAAAATTGTTAAGAAAAACGCCACGAACATTTTTTTACCTACTTATACGAGGTTGCATACAATACTTTTTCTACGAATACACTTACTTTTACATAAAATGCGAAATTGAAATCTTCATGGATATCGCAGTTATTTTGTCAACATAATCAACAATCATTTAAGTTTTACCTTTTAAAACACTATTTTTCAATAATACTAACATTACTAACACAAATACCGTCGTTATTTGATCAATTATTAAAGAGCTACAGAGATTAGTAAAAATACCTAAATTACTTTCAAAGTTTGCAATTCGCCCCAACAAACGAACGGGAAACGTAAAAAACTACGAAGTAGGTCTGTGGTTCTTATATTTTTTTCTTTTTTAAAGTTTTTTTTTCTAAAAACGCTGCGTTTATTTAGGTTTCTTAGGTTGGCAGTAATTTATTTTATATTAATAGCCGTGTTTGCACGCGATTCCGCGATACTATTTTGGCGCTTTTATAGAACAAGTGTTATTTTGGGGAAACGACTAGATAGACTTTTCATCGAGTGTATTATCTATGTTCTTATAAAGGTGTTAACGAATGTATAAATGACAGATAAAAGTACAGGAGTAGAAAAAAAATCTTACGTAATGTTGCGATGTGGGTGTTCTAATAAACACATTAAAAGAACAAAAGTTGTCGTAATCCAAGGATTCAATATTATTCTGAAGAATCTGAAGCAACGTGCATAAACTGCGTTGCATGACACATTATGTAAGTACAATGTTCCAATTCATCGGCTAATGAAATCAGGAAAATGATAATTGGCATTACTGTGAACTAAAAATTGGTAAAATATATATTTAACTAAAATATGATAAGAAAATGAATATAACGGTTACACTCACGTCTCTTTTGCCAATTCGCGCGACATGTATCGGAGAGCCTATTAGGTCTCCGTTTTCAAGCACTATATTTCATAGTGTGTGTATGTCTCACAAAGTTTAAATTGAATAAAAAAAATAAATACTTTAAGCTTATAAGAGATTTCAACGGGGTTTCGTTTCTACTTATGCGACCCTAGAAATATTTTATTCACAAGCAGTAGTTTGAATCAGAAATATCCATTTATTTAATAGCGCGCGATTGAAAAGATAATTCTACAAAAAGCCTTTACTTTTAAAAACGTTAGGAGATCGTGACCTTACTAACCGCGAGTTTCTTTTCCGCTACACGATATTTAGAAATAGAGTACCCTAGTAGTTAAATTCAACACATTTCTAATACCTACGGTATAAAGTAATTAGTAAGGTACATGATGGTGGTTTGGCCGGCGCTTCATACCCATAGATAGCTTATAACACTAGACCCAGTTAGCCTAGCTAACAAATAGCTAAGCAAGCTAGCATTGTAGAATATAAGCACACCCGTCACTGCGCCAAACGAGTTCTACGGTGAAAGTCGGGGATAGCTTTCTAAGGCTTGCTTGTGCACTAAGAAGACAGTAAAGAAACATAATCATTAAAAAATATAATTTTAAACAAAAAAGAACCGACTTCACTAAGCACCCACCTTTCCAACACCAAATGCTCGATCTGCTGTAAAAAATACTCAATTCACCGTAGGTGTGCCTATAATAGTTGAAGAGTTCCCTCGATTTCTCCAGGATCCCATCATCAGATCCTGACAAGGTTACAATGGGACCAACTGTGAAGTATACGCTTTCAAACAAAAAAAGAATTTTCCAAATCGGTCCAGCCGTCTTCGAATAATCGGTGAACATACATAAAAAAAAAAAAATAGCAAAAACAAAGATCCCGACGAATTGATAACCTCCTCCTTCGAAATCTTGAAGTCAGTTAAAAATAGGTTTATGCACAGCATAAATAAATAAAAAATAAATATTATAAGCAGTGATCGGAATTGGTAGTGCCATTTCGCGGGACTTCGGTGGGTAAGCTTAGTATGGATATAGTTTTTAACCCCAGGATTTGATATGAAAATTTTAAAGTTTGTATTTGGTTTAAAAAATGTTTTTAAGAACCGCAGGCCTAACGTATGAATAATGTGGTTTCAGTAAGATATTGGACGTCAAAATAAATATATTGACAGTAGAAAATATTGAAAAAATATGGTATGCTACTGTAATTTCAAAGAAAGTAATAATTTAATTATGTTCATTTAATATAATTATTTTGATGTTTCGTGTTTTATTTTATGATTGTATTATTGTTAAACGAAAGTATTTATAATGACAATTTTTTTTTACTTTTGCGTTTTGAAGAAAATTTTCTGTGAGAAATACGAGTCGAAGAATCTCAAGTCTTATCCATGTTATGTACAATGTTTAAGGTCATTCACCTGAAATGGCACTACCTATTCCGATCACTGATTATAAGACAATCTTACACAAAACGACCTAGTCCCCACAGTAAGCTCAATAAAGCTTGTGTTGTGGGTACTAGACTAGACTAGACAACGATATATATAATAATTTTAAACAAAAAAGAACCGACTTCACTTAGCATCCACCTTTCCAACAGCAAATGCTCGAGCTGCTGTAAAAAATACTCAAATCACTATATTTAGGTGTGCCTATAATAGTTGAAGAGTTCCTTCGATTTCTCCAGGATCCCATCATCAGATCCTGACCTGGTTGCAATGGGACCAACTGTGAAGTATACTCTTTCAAACAAAAAAAAGAATTTTCCAAATCGGTCCAGCCGTCTTCGAATAATCGGTGAACATACATAAAAAAAAAAAAAAATAGCAAAAACAAAGATCCCGACGAATTGATAACCTCCTCCTTCGAAATCTTGAAGTCGGTTGATAAATAGATATAGATTAATACATAAGTATATAGAAAACATCCATAACCCAGGTACAAATATCTGTGATAAACACACAAATAACTGCCCTTACCAGGATATAAAGCAGAACCACAGAATAATATAATAGTATTTCATACAGAAGGTTGTCTTCCATACAAAGTCAGCGTTTGACAGAAGTTTGACAGATGAACGGTGACACATGACGTCTCCATACAATTTTACCTTGCGACGTTGTTGGGTTGACAAATAGGTACGCAATTAGTATTATTGCTGGACTTGCCCCAATCTGCCTCAATCTACCTAATCGATCAGTAATTTTAATACAAAACTAGATAAATGTCCGATTTATTACCTTATTTGCCCAATCTTAGTATTATTTTAGTACAAAACTACTACTATGAACTACTTAAATATTTTATCTTATATGTGAACGTATCCGATACGTTCCAAGGCCGTAGCTATGCCGTAGCTGTCACTTCGTGGAGATGGACATCCTTGGCAGTTACGTACCGAAGATTCACTTTGATATAAAGGGGGATTCGCTGTGTTGACGGCTAGGTATAAATGAGACCCTCTTTCCCGTCGTCAACACATTGCATCTCTTTGAGCTCTCTCTAGCGACCATATATACTCACCGACCACAACGCTATGTGTGAGTCTAGTGGCACTGGTTTTCTGTAAGGTTTAGGTTCTTACCCAGTTGGGAGCTGCTCCAGATTTGACATTCGCTAAGCTGTGCCCCACTACACAAAGTGAGATGACATTTACAACTTATGTATATATTTCGGTCTTGGTCTAGGAAGAAAATGCCCTCTGGTTTATGTTTGTCCATAATGGGTCTCAAAGCTGTTCAAAACATAACTGGATCACGTAAAATTCGTTGTAAAACATAAAAACATACTTAATTTTTTCTAAAGATTGATGTTTTGGTATTTAACTTAGTGCCTACATGGTATCGTTTTCGGAAACCAGCAATGTCATACCTACTGGTTATTTAGGGCAGCAACCAATTAATAGCCGCGTACTACTTACAAACTACAGTAAGCAGCAGAAGTAACATAGCGGGTGAGGTATTCAAAACAATCGTGACACGTTTGTGCCAAGCTCATGCTCCTCTTGATTGAAGAACCTAAAGTGACAATCTACAATGTTTACATGAAAAGGTATATGTATATATACCTTTTAAAAGGTATATATATATATACCTTTTCATGTAAACATTAAACAAGGGTATTAAAGGTATATATACATATACCTTTTCATGTAAACATTGTAGATTGTCACTTTAGGTTCTTCAATCAAGAGGAGCATGAGCTTGGCACACACGTGCCTAAACCTTATATATATATATAAGGTGCTAACAAATTAGTCACGGATATTTTAAGAGATAATACATTACAATTAAAACAATTAACTTTTAACTGTAATTAAGGAACCTTTGTATATATTTTTTTGTTTTCATTTACCGAACAAAAAAAAATTATAATATTTTTTTTAAATAACCATCCCTATAATGTACCTGTCAAGATGATTAACACTGTCTGTCGTGTCACGTCAAAAGTTTTTTTTCTTAAATGTCATTATGATTCGGGCCTAAAGAGGTCTCATTTAATTATCTTATTAACAGGGTGTTTTAACGTAGGAAGTTTGTTTCCTAGTTTTCTCCAAAAAAACATAACAAAACCTATGACGTTTCATACTTAAATATACTCCGAGAACCGAGTACTATCAGCGGTAAAAATATCCGTGATAAATTTGTTAGCACCTTATACCGGGTGTTTCCTGTAATAGGGGCAATAAATTAAACCGTAGATTCTACTCCTCAAACTGGACAATATTAGTTCAGCGGCTTTTAAAAATAACTTATAATTTGATTTTTATTTCACTTTAAAGTTTATTCGAACACGCAATGTATTGCGAAATTGATTATTTCTGTTGGGTGACAAGAGTGACAAGCAATGTCAATTAGACGGATTGAACGTACATTGAAAATACTATTTAGTATGTATGAAAAAGAGACAATATAAAAACTTCATTTTTTTTAAATTGTAGAACAAACGTTTCATTGTTTGAGGAGTAGAATCTACGTTTTAATTTATTGCTCTTATTACAGGAAACACCCTGTATATATGTATATTTATACTACGACGGTAGCAAACAAGCATACGGCCCGCCTGATGGTAAGCAGATGCCGTAGCCTATGGACGCCTGCAACCCCAGAGGATTCACGTGCACGTTGCCGGAATATTTGGTGGAAGGCCCTTACCTACGTCGTACGTTGTAGATTGAATATCGTATTCGAACTACTTATAAAAGCTCCTGCTGCATAAAATGGTACCTTTATCTTTATCTAAATATATAAAAGAAGAAACTGACTGACTGACTGACTGATTGACTGACTGACTGACTGACTGACTGACATATCAACGCACAGCCCAAACCGCTGGTTCTAGAGATTCCAAATTTGGCACGTAGGTTCCTTATAAGGTCTAGGGGTGCACTAAGAAAGGATTTTTCAAAATTCACCCCCTAAGGGGGTAAAATGGGGGTCCAAAGTTTGTATGGCGAAACAAGATTTGTTAGACTATTTTATTCGAAACTTCACAGGAGTATTCCTAACGATAAATGAGTAAACACGTGTTTCAGGATTTTTGAAAATTCAGGGGAAAATGTGGTACTCGTACATACAAACATACCAGTCTAACTGAGAACCTCCTTTTTGAGTACTTATAGTACGCGGGCGAAGCCGCGGGAAAAAGCTAGTATTCTATATGAATGTTATTTTTAAGGTCTACTGTTAAGGTCAATCTACGGGCCCCTAGTTGCCTAAAAATAAAGTTATTTCATTTCATTTTATTTATCATTGTTAAAGTTATTGTACTCGCACAAGTCGCACTGGACCCATATACAAATTTTAATACATAAAACTTTGATCGCACATTACTATCACGTTTCCAGATTTGACATTTTACCTAAACACCAATGTGGACCACCTTTCAGGAATACGAGAAGTTTTCCAAATCAGTGACCACGTGCCATTTCTCGTTTTGGAAACAAACCAGTGCAAACACTAAATGATTTCACTGATCGTTCCTAACAGTGATTTATGCTGATTTTATTTTTCTATAGGTATACACTGAAAAAAATACATTTTTGCTCCAACGAAGATCTTTTTAATGTAACACGCATCTTGACTGCATATGAGCCTAATAAGATCTTGTCTGTTGAATTGAAGCTAACAGCACTTAGTAAAAGTTATCATATAGTTATTTTATTTATCATCAAATTATATCATATTTAGTTATCATATTTTATTAGCAACTAAGATAAAATGCATCTTAGTTGGCTCTAAATTTTTTTCAGTGTATATGTATTAAGCTGACTTACTTACTGCATTTCTTGCTTTAAAATCCACGCAATGTTCATTATTGCTATTTTTTTAATGGTTTTGTATACTCTGCTTTTAAGTATTGACTGCATATACCTAGGCTTACACGTACATTATGTTTACTACACATATGTCGTTATGTATGTACATACAAGATGTAACAAAAATGGTGGTGGTCCGTTTAAGGACATATTTAATTGGTATCGTATTCTGAATATAAAAATTAAGAAAAAAAATATCACGGGAAAAAAGGGTTTTGTATGGAGGTTGGCCGACTGGGATGACGTGTCGCATACAAATAGACGCTTTTAGATCGAAACCATTCAAAGTTCCATTCCAAGGCAAAACACAATAGTGCTTCATAAATACTTCTACGAGTTCTTCGAAAGGAGTACGTCATGATTCAGATTTTACCCGACGACTTATGAAGTAGAATTGAATCAACCATATTAAAAATAACAGTTTATAATAATCGGGTAGTTATAAATAATATTTATAAGTGATTTATTTATACACGGAATACCGTTTTATAAAGTAAAGTTTAATTACAATCAATTATAATTTCAAAAATGTTTCATAATCTGTAAGACAAGACAGTATTACAGACCAGACGTAAGAATAAACAAATGACAGACTAAAGGTCCGGTTGCACCAAACCGTCTGTTAACGTCAAGGTCATCGTTAAAAAATCTTTTATAAAAAGTTTACAATTTTCTATGGGATGACGGCTCCGTCGCCATATTAACGTTGATCAGTTTGTTAGTTATGCGTGGTGCAACCCATCCTTAATAGGCTATGGCATTGTCTACTAGACCACCATGGGACAAACAGAAAGATGTAACATAAAACAATAATTAATACAAATGCATAAATAATGATTAATTGATTATATACAAAAAAAAGTATTTATTTACTTTCTTTTAATATTAACTTAGCTTACATATATATTTTTTGTTGTTTAGTAATATTATTAGTTGTAATTTTTATGTCTATATTGGAAATAAAATATTAAATTTGAAGTATACACTTACTTAATTGATAGAATTTATTTTAAACATACATAATTATTTTAACTAGAATTATATAATGCACAATTCAGGCTTCGTCAGGTGTATACACCTACTTAATTAATGTCGGAACTTAAAATGGTATCATCTTTTACGCCCTTTATCCTGCCAGGCCCAATTAAAAACCACGATTGAAAAAAATATGTATTGTATATACCAACTGACATTAGATTGAGAATCCTTATGAATGTCTTATATTTTTAATGTTTCGTTTCAACTTAAATAAACACAGTTTATTAGCGTGACTCGAACTGCGTTAATGACTATAAACACATAATTTGGTCCAACGAACATCGGATTAATTTAGCCAATAAGGTAAAACCGGGCCAAGTGCAATGTTTCATATTGCGGTACTTTATAATACTACTTGGTGACTTCATTTCAGAGGAAACACAACTGACAAAATCAACATGTTTGAACAAACAAAGTGATGCTCTAATTTAATTAGTCGATCAGATCATATTGTTTTGATAACATTTTGTTTTGCGTTTGTCAACAATCTGAAATATTAACATGCGAGAACTTGTTAAAAAAACCGGCCCAGAGCGTGTCGGGCCACGCTCAGTGTAGGGTTCCGTAGTTTTCCGTCCGTCACAGTAAGTGTCCCCACTTGAGTTAAAATAACACCGCCATGTAGGATATGATATGA
Source organism: Pammene aurita (assembly GCA_947086415.1). NCBI lineage: Eukaryota > Metazoa > Arthropoda > Insecta > Lepidoptera > Tortricidae > Pammene > Pammene aurita. The sequence goes on from OX352297.1 coordinate 23,557,539, forward strand.
GCGTTCCACGTACAGCGACATCTATCGGCAAATTAAGTAAACTATTGCACGCGAGCTTAAAGTATGGAAGATGATTTTTATGGGATAATTCTTTATTGCGTGAACCGATTTTCACCGTTTTTACTTTATTTGAAAGCACGTCATTTCATTGTGATTTTGTAGAAATTACAGGTACAATAAACACCTGCTTATACGGTTAAATTACAAACTTAGTTCAGAAATTATTTTGTAATTTTTTTTCAAAAACTATTCAACCTATCAACTTTAAAATAAGTGGAGCGATTATTTCCGAAAATATTTACATATTCAAAAAATGATTTTAGTAAATCCCTATTCATTTTTAAATACCTATCCAACAATATATCACACGTTAGGGTTGAAATAAAAAAAATCACTCCCCACTCTACGTATAAGGGAGGTACCCTAATAAAACATTGTTTTCCACTTTTTATTTTAGCACTTTGTTGGCGTGATTGATATACATATTAGTACCAAATTTCAGCTTTCTAGTGCTAACGGTCACTGAGATTATCCGCGGACGGATGGACGGACGGGCAGAGATGGCGAAACTATAAGGGTTCCTAGTTGACTACGGAACCCTAAAAAACACCATTCATATTGACTTACGTATGTGACTCTTACAGGCCTTGCAACATAATTAAACCCAGAAAGTTTAAAAACATTGTTTGTCACTTTTCAAATCCCAACATTTGGCATATTCAACGTAAACCCGTTATTATAGCCATAAAATGAAAAGAAAACTTCTTATACATATGTACGCACCTTCATTTTTGATAAATTAATAACTATTTTTAATGTAATATGGAAAGAATTTTGATAGTTCTACTACAAGAGTGCAACTTATGAACAAAACTTGTCCCCTCTGCACATGGGTATTATGTATTAGGCGATACATGTACTCGTATCCATACATATATCGTATTATATTATATCGCCTATATCAAAAACACTTTAATGCAATAAGCAACGTGACGATGAATTGTATAGGCTTCGACAAAGGTCACTAGCTCTTTTGTAAGCCCAATAAAATGTGTCATGCCACGTGACGCCCGATCAGACATCAACCAGACTATTATGAATGCTTTCTGTCCGATCGCGGCCCGGCACATCAGTATCACTAAAATCTTACAGCTGTCAAACAAAATCCGACTGTATGCCAACGAAATAAGGAACTTGATATCATCTCAAAATCCGACGTAGAAATGTGTCTACCTCCTACGCATGAAAGTAAAAGTAGGCATTACCCTTAGATATTTCAGAAATATTTAAGGCGCAATAGGATAATTACACTTATATTTAAGAATAGTCATTTATTAAAGAAATAGCTAATAACAATGTATATAAAATAATAGTAAAAATTCACATCTCTGCAATGCACGGTCAGGCAGGTGATAGTTTAGTTAGAGCTGGGAATGCCTGCTCCGTCGTCGAACCCCAATAGTTTCGCAGCAGGTTTGAATTTGTGACGTGTGCCTCGTATACACATACTGGTGGCTTATATTTAATGTGTACACTATACATTTTTAAACAAGGTGTTAATTAATATGTTTGCGCTTTCAAATCTAAGTTATGTACCTACATAGTCTAGAAAGTTTAAATTAAAATAAAACGTGAAGGTCTAATTTTTTTATCGAATTTATAAAGGTATTTTGCTATTTTTGCTCATGTTTTATCCATTTAACTATATTTTGTTATAAAATTGAACATGTGTTCTTAATGTTCTTATCCTTAGGTATTAGATATAAATTTATCGCAATAGATTAGACCGAGAAGATAAAGTTAAATGCAGGGAACTTATAGTGGGTAATGTGGGTATCTCTATTAAATAATATGTGATGCTTTACTCCATGCATCGGACGTTGGTTTAATTACAACGGTGCGGTGCGGTGTGGTGCGGTGTTTGGTATTGCATGCCGCGCAGTATTTTATTAGTTTTCTTTTAATTAAAAAATTCTGTTGAATGTACGCGGTTTTATTATATTTTTAAACGCATAGCATTTTGCCGATTGTTTATTTGCAGGATATTGTATTGTATTTACAGATTTATTAAGAACAAATAACTCGAAAGTTAACCTAGGTAAGATACTAACATGTTTCACATAAAAGGACTATTATGACATGAAAGTCATCATTATAAAAATGTGTATACAAATAAAGTAAAAAACTTTAACTATTAGCACATATTACGATATTTAAGTAAAAATGTAATATAACTGTTTTGTAATTAAATATAAAAATTAAGTATTTTTGACATGATTTTCTTTAACAAATTGCAATCAGCGGATTAGTGAAATATGAGTTCCCAATTAGGTACTTGCGTTTTCAGTAAATAATAAACAATACAGTAAAATACATTGATTGATTAGTTTAGATACCAACAAGTTTAAACCTATTAAGAACCACACATAAAATCTAACTCGAATTAAAACCTGAATTAAGTGCTCAAAAAGATGGTATTTACTTATCTAAGTAGTAAAATATGATACTTTCATTCTGTAGGAATTTGTAAGTAAGTAAGTACCTACCTAGTTTATTGTGATATTATATTTTTTGATATTTATATTCTTAGTACGGGTTTGTAGGTACCTATCTACTATCGCCGTACAGTTTCCTTCTAATTGGGACCGAAAATCGAAACCTATAACTTAGAGAACCTCCTTATCTGTGGTATTTATTTAATCGTATGGCGTATTTTACATTGTAGGTTCTTGTTAATACTATTATAAATCGACATCCAAGCTCACAGCCAGTCGATCGCGTCAGATTTATCTCTGGTATAAAAGCAATACAATCACAATAAGGGGGTAATGGTGCATGTCAAATACAGGGATCCTTTTATACCCTTCAAATGTGCACTAAGCATTTCTAGTTCGAAACTGGTGCCGTATTCTAATTTTAAAATACACAAACAATACATTAAAAACACAATCTATCTCAAACATAACTCCAACACACAATAAAATCATCAACCAATATTGAAGTTATTATTATACTTGCATCGGAATAATTTTCAAGTAAATTCTGATTCAGACCTTCAGGCGCTAGCTGTATTGCGTGGCCAATGCATTGGAGTTGTATTGAAGTTGGATCGTGTCTAAGTGAGTTTTAATGTTAGAATAAGGCCGGGGTGCTTTTGTGTTTAAAAACAAAGCGCGTATTGCTTAAGTACTTATGTTGTTCACGCTTTCCTCTTTCGTGGTTTCAAACTTCAAAGTAAGTAAACTATCAGGGAAGAAGAGAAGGGTAGAAATGTCAAGAAAAGTTATAGTAAATAGGTACCAAATTTTTTTTATTGTTATTAATTAAATTGTTTTTTTTTATGCCGATAAAAGTAGAACTCATAGCGTAGAAGGTGATGGGATGGTTAAAAACAGACCTTGTTGGTTATCCTATGTAAAGTCGCTATTCATATTCATAAAAAAGGTTTAAAAACTGACCTTAAGAATTATCGGCCAATATCGCTACTACCAATCCTCTCAAACAATTTTGAGAAATTGATAAAATCACGTCTAAAAACGGATTTTATCGCGTGTACTGAGCTTAAATTACATCCCGACGTTTCGAACACTTCACAGCGTTCGTGGTCAACGGGTCGACTGAGGAAAACTATACAATTACCTCCGTTCAAAAAACTATCGCAATATGCAAACCTACCCACATATTAAATATTAAACAAATTTAGTGTTTGCACATGCCAGAGGGGCCTTTATAAAAAACAAATTATTTATTATTACAAAACAAATTATTAAACAACTTATTTTAATTATTATTAATTATTATTTTAATTTTTTATTTTTAAATTAGTATTAGTGTCCACACCGTCCAACATTATGGTCTCACAGTCCTATGTCTAGCTTGCTCCTTAACCAAATGAATAACTGGATCCCAAGCTGGTGGTACCGAGAAACCATCCTCTCTGTTGAAATTTGGATATTTTTAAATCTCGATTGCCTCTCGCAACATCCGGGGAATGTATCGTTTCTCCTTGACGAGGATTTGCGGTTTGTCAAATTTAACTGAGTGGTTGGGCCTATCCATGACATGCTCACAGACTGCTGACCTTGGTCGACGGTGCTTTACATCGGCTATATGTTCCTTTACTCGAGTAGAGATGCTCCGCTTAGTCTGGCCTACATATGATAGACCACATTCACATTCCAGCCTGTAGACCCCTGCACTCTGTAGAGGAGTAGCCGACTTAACTGACCTCAGGAACTGTGACATCTTCTTCATTGGCTTAAAGTAAGTTTTGATAGAAGCACGTTTCAAGATGTTGCCAATCCTGTCAGTGACTCCTCGGACAAAAGGCAAGATGTTTGAGGAAGGATGGATGTGGAAGAATCCGTTTTTAATTGTTTTATTTCATGAATAACTATCGCGGCAACCGAAGACAATAAAATCACGTCTGTTAGAACATTTCACAGCGTATGATATAATTAGCCCTCAGCAATTTGTATTCCAGAAAAATATAGGGACCACTGACGCTATCCACTCCTTTATAAATGATATTGTGGTAAAGCTTAATGAAGGAAAAAGAGTGGCGAGTCTTTTTATTTACCTAATCTCCGCTTTCGATTTAGTCGACCATGCGATTCTTATGGAAAAACCCGATTTCTATGGAATAAGACGCAATGCAAACAGGCTCCTGCAAAATTATCTTCAAAATAGAAAACAATTTGTGGAAATATTAAATGTTCAAAACTTTTACGAAAAACCTGTTCATTCTAAGTTTGTTGATGTAAGACGAGGTGTCCCCCAGGGTTCAATTCTGGGCCCTTTATTATTTCTTGTATTTACGAACGACATTTTATTAATAATACAATTAAGAATTGCTAGCTAACGGTATATGCGGATGATACCAATGCGACTGTCAGTGCTGATAGTAATGATGAATTAAATAAAATTACGAGTGATGCAGTCTCAAACATTAGTTTTTGGTGCTCAAAAAATACCAATAAACACCAAGAAGATGGACAAATTAGAAGTAGTAATGAATGGAGCTGTAATAGAGATAGTAGACCATGTTAAATGTCTTGGCGTGCATATTGATTTCCATCTAAATTGGAAACACGAGCTGGAGGTTGTCGAGAGCTCTATTGCATCAGCATGCTATGCCTTACGGTGTCTTAGGGAGGTAATGGGAATAGATCAGCTCAAGACAGTATATTACGCTCTGATGGAATCCAAGCTAAGATACAGTATCAAACTTTGGGGTAACAGTTACCAATATAATATTAATAGAGCAGTTCGTACTATGGTCCGCATACCTACATGGGATTCGTGTAGACATTATTTTCAAGACCTTGGAATTCTCACGGTACCCTGCTTGTACGTCTTGGTGCTGCTCACAAAGCTCCTCAAGAATGAGTCCTGTGAAGTGCGATCTGAACGCTTACTTACGCGCACCAAAAATTGGAAATTTAAGTTTTGTCCTAGACTCAAAGTAGTTGAGCACTCCGCTGGTCATCAAGCCATAAAACTGTATAACAGGTTGCCTACTGAACTGAAAATCTTTACGGATAACTCGCTGTTTCATAAGGAATTAAAAAGTTTTTTATTTTGAGGTTTCTTATACACCATAGATGAAATATTTCACAATATTTGATGTTATATTTAAAAATAGAGTGTTTTTGAGCGCGCGCGCGCGCGCGCGTGTGTGTGTGTGTGTGTGTGTGTGTGTGTGTGTGTGTGTGTGTGTGTGTGTGTGTGTGTGTGTGTGTGTGTGTGTGTGTGTGTGTGTGTGTGTGTGTGTGTGTGTGTGTGTGTGTGTGTGTGTATAAGTGAGTGTGTGTCCTAGTTTGTAATAGTTTTAATTTAATTTAAGGTTGTATTTCAAACACAATACCTGTATTGTTAGTGAATAAATACTATGACTATTTATACCTACTACGGTAAAAAATCTCTACACGTCTTTAGGGCTGACAAAAATCAAAAGAAAATTGGAATCATATCATTTACTACATCACCTCTTCACGTCGGGACCTCATGAATTTTAGTAAATAGAGCTTTGCTACAAAATTGCGTTTTCAAATGACCTTTTGAAACCACAAAGCAATTGTATATTTTATATTCATTTTCCTGTTGTTTAACACCTTCATATGCAGTTGAAGAGGTTATTGTTAACCGAGTTCGTCCTAATATGTGACTCACTTGTTCCGCCACACAGGCAGTGCGCCTGCGCAAACATACTCGTGTAACATAAAACGTAAATCGTGATAGATATGGTTTTAGAGGGTTCTTTTTAATTTAAAAAGCTTTCAAATTATGTATTTTTGAATAGGTAGAGAGTAGTTTTATTCAATAAGTAGATGCCTGCGAATCTTGTGACACAATCACCATAATAAATAAACAATGTTATGAACCCACTCGTACAATATACCTGTGTATGTACATATGTACGTATTTATGTCTACTCTGAAATGTAGTTAAATAAATAAATATTTGGGGACAATCTTACACAAATCAACCTAGTCCCAAACTAAGCAAAGCTTGTACTATGGGTACTAGGCGACGATATACATACTTATATAGATAAATATATACTTAGATACATAGAAAACACCCATAACTCAGGAACAAATATTCGTGATAAACACACAAATAAATGCCCATAGTTAATGCGAATAGTAAAATTTTACAGTTCACTGGTGACATCGCCACCCTTTACCCCTAAAAAAATTTCCAAAGAAAAAACTATATTAAAATAATATATCTTTATATATGGTTAGAATCGCGGGAAACAGTTGGTTAAGGGCGGCGAATGACCGTTGTTGTGGGAGGCTTTTGTCTAGCAGTGGACGTCTTTCGGCTGAAATGAATGAATGAATGATAATATAAAACAACGTCGTTTCGGTTAGACCATTTATAACTCATGAATGGTTGAACCGATTTCAATGAAGTTCAATTAAAGATTTATCTCCGTCCCGAATAGCAGAATGCTTATTAAAATATTAGAGAAATAAAAAATAAAAGTACTTGGCGGTACGAAGTTCGCCGGGTCAGCTAGTATGTCATAAAATAATATTACTCCAATACGTCAAACGTTTTATTGACAGAGTAAATTGATTGATTTTGATGCAACTCCAATACAACTTCAATATACTCATTGCATAATATGCATTAGAGTTGTATTGGAGTTAGATAATGTCATGTCTTAAACGTAATTTAAAGTTAAAATACAGACCGAGGTTATAAAACCTAAATACGCTAAATACGCTACACGTTATCTTACCTGGTGTTACCGTTAAAACATACTCTTCTGTTTTTATTACCTAGTTACCTACATATAATAAAATTAACTAATCCTAATTGGAGATTCTATGAATGGTTTTGTTTTAGCAGTGCTGCAGTGGCAGGACAGGACACATGCCAGCTCGCACGACCGACAGTTCGCGATTTCAAATATAGACAATGAGTTCGGTGGCATCGAATGGATTCAGAAAAATAACTCGTATTTTTCATTCGGTTGTTGTCTTTAGGGTTCCGTAGTCAACTAGGAACCCTTATAGTTTCGCCATGTCTGCCCGTCCGTCCGTCCGTCCGTCCGCGGATAATCTCAGTGACCGTTAGCACTAGAAAGCTGAAATTTGGTACTAATATGTATATCAATCACGCCGACAAAGTGGTAAAATAAAAAGTGGATTTTTTTATTTATTAGGGTACCTCCCCTATACGTAAAGTGGGGAGTGATTTTTTTTTTCATTTCAACCCTAACGTGTGATATATTGTTGGATAGGTATTTAAAAATGAATAGGGGAATATTTGCTAAAATCATTTTTCGATAATGTAAATATTTTCGGAAATAATCGCTCCAGAAGTAAAAAAATATGCGTCCCTCTAACTTTTGAACCATAAGTTTTAAAAATATGAAAAAAATCTCAAAAGTAGAACTTTATAAAAACTTTTCTAGGAAAATTATTTTGAACTTGATAGGATGAATAGTTTTTGAAAAAAAATTACAAAATAATTTCTGAACTAAGTTTGTAATTTAACCGTATAAGCAGGTGTTTATTGTACCTGTAATTTCTACAAAATTACAATGAAATGACGTGCTTTCAAATAAAGTAAAAACGGTGAAAATCGGTTCACGCAATAAAGAATTATTCCATAAAAATCATCTTCCATACTTTAAGCTCGCGCGCAATAGTTTACTTAATTTGCCGATAGATGTCGCTGTACGTGGAACTCTCATATCATATCCTACATGGCGGTGTTATTAACTCTTAAGTGGGGACGCTTACTGTGACGGACGGAAAACTACGGAACCCTACACTGAGCGTGGCCCGACACGCTCTTGGCCGGTTTTATTATAGAGACTGATTGCAATAGAAATTGAGTTTCGTATTTGTTTTATTTAATAATTGAACAATTTTATTCTTCTTTTAACAGTGATATAAGAGCACGATTTAAAAAAACCGTAACCATACATTACGGTATCAGACCAAATCAGAAATAGTAAATTAAAATTGTGATACATTGCGGCCTTTGAGATGTCGACGGTTCCTATTCCGATTTCGCGTTATTCTTGTAGGAGGTTGTGGACAACAGGGTTGTTTCCACCTACAAAAGTTAGGGTTGAATTGTAGCGCATTAAATTATATTGCATTATAAAAACTACCTCTTGTGGACCTCTAATGAGCATATTTAAAATATCTTTTGACAAGCGTCAGGTGCCCAAAGTCGAAACGGCAATGAATATTGTGATCACGTCACAAATCACGGTTTGACACTGTTGACAGTTAAGACAATGACCTACAATAGTTGCGTTTCATTATAACCAAATAGTTTACCACAGGATAGGAGTACCAGATGTATGATCATATCGTGATTTAGGAGAAACTATGTTAGGATATTTATGTAGTTATGTGTCTAAGCGTGAGTTGTGACGTCACACGTTTCCAAAAGAGCGTTTTAGGCGCGAAGCATCTGACCAAATAAATTTTGTTATTTTCCCGTATTTAAAGCCCCTTTCAAGGCAAAACATGAACAGGGCAATGTTTGGTGAATACAGAACGTTATACTTGCGTTTCAAAAAATTATAAAAAAAAAACCTATAGTTTAGTGTGACCTACACATTTCACCTCGTAGAGTATGGCTATAAGATGAAAATATGGGTCTTTTTTAATAAAACACCATAATTTCGGTAATTTTTCGCCAAAGAAAAAGTAACACTAAAGAAACAAATATCCTACCTTCTCTCAATATTTTGTGTTTTTTTGCAATAAAGCCTGTTAAAAATACGGTAAATTGTACAAATTTAGAAAATTAATAAAAAAAAAAAAAATTATTAAAAAGGGCTTAGATTTAACGACTTTTTTGGTTTTGATCGATTTCTAAATTTTGTGGCAAAAAAAAGAAACGCTCAGTTATATTATATACCGCAATCCACATTGAATCCCAAAATCATTGATAAATGATGATGATGACGGAATTGCCTCCAACGCGTTCATGAACTCATCTTGAGGTTTTTGAGACTATTTAGACTATGAAATAGGTACTAGAGCTAAGTACCTAGTTTTCTGTTTTTAGGTAATAGGTCTCTCTTCCTTATAAACGAAAGTCCTAATGAACATGCGTCGAGCATCTAAGGACTACGCTACTAACTACACGAATCCTCTCCAAAGAAAGAGGGAGCCTCTACGCTTCTAATCTGGAGTCGCAGTAGTCGCACTCTTACCTGTAGTAATGGTAGGAATTCGCAGTGGGCACGTTTCGTCATATTATCCCCTACCCTAGCTTGTTAGCATGGCGTGGCAACGCACCCACAAGGTCGGCCGTTGATCTCGGGGCTTGAGTGACGTCTAGGGTTTGCAATTATCCGGATATTATCCGAATAATACGAATATTATCCGGATAATTCCATACAAATTACTATTCGAAATATCCGACTTGCAAGCCCTAGTGACGTCATGTCGTGCTTTAAGCGTTCGTTTTATTATGCAATTCGATTCAACTAGAAGCTCCGATTAATGGTGTTTTAAGCTAAAATAGTTACGGCCATATTCATAAAAAAACCTTAATCGGCGTCTGATCGTCGAACCCGTTGATACGCCGATTAGCTTTAATTGAGGTTTTTAAAAATGCTTGATTTATAAACACATATTATCCTGCTCATATCTGATCCACTGCTTATTGAAAGATTAGACGCGTTATGTTGGCACTTTTGGCAAAATCATAGATAAAAACCCGGTTTCAACGCAATTAAAAAAAAAAGTTTGACAAGAACATGACACATGACAGCGGTAATAGCGGGAAATGCGTTAAATTTTATTACGTATTTTGCATGTTACTACGGTTTGGATAAATACTTTTGTAACTAATCTTAGATTAATGACTGTGTAATGTGTCGAGAAACATGGATAAAATTAATGTACCTACCTATAGTGAAGAAGAGAGACAGTAAACAATTGAAATGCAGAGGCGTATTTGGAAATTTGGCGCCCCGGGTCAGTAAAATTTGCCGCCCCTGTTACATAACTAGACAAAACTTTCAATATACTAGACAAATATTAAAAATTTTCTCGAGACTCTCTGTCCTCTCTGAACCCTTAGTGTATGGTCAAACGTTGAGAAAACACCCTTTGCACATCTGCGTAGCGGGATCGACACCGCGGTACAGTATTACACGTTTCGGCGTGTAACCTTAGCGGATCGAGAGCGCACCAAGTGCCAATTCTTGCGGCGATGCAGTTCTGTGGTTTTGATTGCGTTCTTGATTCGCTCTCGATCCGCTCTGGTTTCGCGGCCAAACGTGCTGCGCTGTACCGCGGTATCGATCCACTACGAAGATGTATAAAAAAGCGAAATGGGACCGGGTAACGTGTGTATGTGGTCAAGGTGGTATAGGGGCCAGGCGGCCACAGTGTGATCACATACCTCATCGAGGAGCAGTTTGGAACCTTATTCATCGAAAATTTAAAGTTTTATAGGTCGGTAAATCACTTGGTCGGACAGCCCTCAGCCTGGTCGGTTTTGGTTTTCAAATTAATTGTACATTAAGAGTATATTAAGAGCTATCTCCTGGTTTTTTTTAATATTTTTTGATACATATTTTAGAAGCTAGAAAGATAATTAAATTTTATAGTCAAATATCTTCTAAAATCTTTATTGTATAAAAAAAAACATTTAGTACTTAACCTTAAACTTATTTTTGAAAACGTACCGAACTTCATATCAGAAATTGATTTTTCAGCATTTATTTTTGTTTTATTTAACAGTTACAATAGTTACATATATGGAGTGCACCCCTAAAAATGTTTTTAAAAATAATTCTTGTCCAATATATGGCGAGTTATGAAAGCCACTCACACACCAAATTTTATTAATATAGGGCCGTACATTTTGGCTATAGACGGAAAAGCACCCCAAAAATTGCACCACTAAGTGTCCGAAAACGGCACTGACCAGGCTGAGGGCTGACCGATCAAAAAAAATTGAAAGAGCATCATTTTAACTATCAAATAAGGTTGGTTTCATCCTGTTACTCGATGAGGTAAAAACACCCCAAAAATGGCACCACTAAAAGTGTACGAAAACGGAACGGACCAGGCTGAGGGCTGTCCGACTACAAAATATTGAAAGAGCATCACTTTAGTTATTAAATGAGTTTGGTTTCATCCTGCTATTCGATGAGGTAAAAACACTCAAAAAAATAGCACCACTAATCGTGTCAGAAAACGGAACGGATCAGGCTGAGGGCTGTCCGACCAAGTGATTTGTGACCTATTAAACTTTTCTTTTCGATGAATAAGGTTCCAAACTGCTCGTCGATGAGGTAAGTGATCATACGGTATCCGCTCGGTCCAATAGGCTTGTAGTGGTAGCCTATCCATCTTTCGTAACCATTACCAATACCGAAATTACAATTCCCAGTAACTTGACGACTGAGCTTCTGGAGGGTACAAACTTTATTTTACGCTAAAAAAGGAGTTACGTTTATAAAAAAAATAAGTGGAAAGCGTTACAGTTTACTTATTTGGCACGGGGAATATCCTATCTCTACCTTATTATATTACAGTGTAATTAAAATTGATGATTTTTTAAACTTATCATTCAAAATCAGTTCAGTTGATCGCCAGACAGGTAACGTAAAAAACAGACCCTGACGCTGAAAGCTTGCATCTAAACTCTTTTCTATTCTTAAATGAAATTAATCGTGTCCCTTATCTGCAATTAAAAGCAAGAGCATCCTCGGAGTTTAGTTTGCGGTCTTTTCGCGAAGTCCAAAATTTAGCCCCGTAAGGCAAAACAAATATATAGGCTCCTATGCCGAGACGCCGTTTTTAGACATCCTATTACCATTTTTGGGCAGTACTAAGCTCGCCTGCAATTTACTGTCTCTCTTCTTCACTATAGGTAGGTACATTAATTTTATTCATGTTTCTCGACACATTACACAGTCATTAATCTAAGATTAGTTACAAAAGTATTTATCCAAACCGTAGTAACATGCAAAATACGTAATAAAATTTAACCCATTTCCCGCTACTACCGCTGTCAAGTGTCATCTTCTGTCAAACATTTTTTTAATTGCGATGAAACCGGGTTTTTGTCTATGATTTTGCCAAAAGTGCCAACATAACGCGTCTAATCTTTCAATAAGCGGTGGATCAGATATGAGCAGGATAATATTTGTTTATAAATCAAGCATTTTTAAAAACCTCAATTAAGGCTAATCGGCGTATCACCGGGTTTGACGATCAAACGCCGATTAAGGTTTTTTTATGAATATGGCCGTATATTACTACTAGCAAACTACTAGCAAGCTCTGGCGGCGAGTAGCTGAACTTATGTAACAGCGCCCGCTGTTGTAGAGTAATCGTATTTTTTAGTTCTTGCGCGTACTACGAGATGGCAGTAAATTGAATATACCTGCATCGTTAACACGTAATATTAATAAAAAATATTAACCTTACCATTTTACGATCGTTTTAACTATCGACTGGTAGGTATTCTCTCTCCTACTTTTGAATTATTGATGAATATGTCTATGTTTAATAACTTAAATAAGCTATTTTGAATTAAGTATTGATATTGTTTATTTATAGAATGTTTAGCTATACTAGTCGAAATCAAAAACGAATCTATATATGATTTTAAACAACCTTTACTATGGGGTCAAATGTGTAAATACAAAAAAAAATCTTATACATTTTCGTCTACCTATCATTTACCTTTTCTATCGAACAGCATTTTTTTTTAATTTACAAAGACGGACACTACAAGTTGTTCAAAATCATGAATGGATTCAAGTTATTATCATGAATCACGTTTTGAATTCACCCGATATGTTTGGCTACTAGCTAGTGCACGTACAAAACATTTGCTTAATATAATGAAGGGTTATTGATAAAATACGAACTAAAAAAAGATAGGGTAAAGATAAAAAGTTATTTTACGAGTATAATGAGGAACGAGGAAATAGCCAGAAACTCATCGAGATGCAAAAACAGTGTGGTTACTGTTTATTTCTTATAAAAGTGTTTCGGATTTGATAACAATGTTTTCAATTTACATATATCGTAGAGAAATAACCTTTTTATGTAGCAGATTTCATGTGAATGAATTAAGTAGAAGAATATTTTTATGTATGGGCAATCACGAGTTATTTACGAAAAACTAAGAAGGGACCTTGCACCCCCACCTCTCCGTCCGCTTCACCCCCACCAGTACGTTTAATATGTTGTTTAAATCACCTTTACCTACAACTAGATACTCGTAACCCGGGAAAATTTTAACAAAATTACATGGAGTCCGCCTTCATACTATCAACAACAACTCAGTGTAGGTACCTACCGATGCCAAAGTGTAGGTATAAAAGTATCGGCATTTCCGAAGACTTTACATAAGTACCTATTTATGTGAAGGCCGCAGCTTTGAACTTTTTTTAAAGTCACTCCAAAAGAATGTGAGTCCGAGCTAATATAAAAATTTACACTACCACTATAGTTGTGCCTGTAATATTTGATGATTAACAAAAATGTTAAAAATAGTTGCAATAAAGACTATAGAAAATTATTCAAAATATGTAAAGTTTTACCAGTAACTTCCAATCTTAAGTACCTTATAGCATTAAAAAGCCATGGCAGTCAAGAACACCTAAATCCTATTAGTCATAGCCATAATACCAGAACACTGACCGGAGGCAAATTTGACGTACCAAGAGTAAATAATTATTATGGAGATAGGACTCTAAGGAAATGGGTACCTTACTTGATAAACTCATTGCCTGCGGACATTGTACAGGATGCCAAGAAGAGTAGATTTAAAAACCTACTAAAAAAATATCTCTTGGAAGCCCTGTAGGGAAATTGTCCTACTGAGCATCCAAGATATATAGTTATAAGTAAGTACCAACTTAAGTACTGAGATAATGCCTACGAGTATTTATGTTTGTAATATTTTAGTAATTGTGAGACTGAAACTTGACTCCACAGTCAAACTTTATTGAAAGTTTTGTGGAGCATAAATATGTAACTAATATTTATAACTACTGTTCCTAATAATTAATTAAATAATAAAAATAAAAATAAAATAGTATGAGTCAATAACTTTTTATTGACTTGATCCTGATTTGTAAAATTCTACTCCTACAAGTAAAACAACTATGTACTTACTTATAAAAATCACACAATATGTAATCTAACACCTACGACCTTAAGTACAAATTCAGATTCGTAACACTTACAAGAAATTAGAAAGATTTTACTAAATCGAAAACTCTCGACGGTATTGTAGACCTTACTGCTATAGCTTAACGTTCAATATAATAAATTACAAACTGACCTTTGTAGGGGCCCTTTCGTATATCTCCAGTTATCACTATTATCTACGGAGAGTGTTTGCCAAATGATCCGCTTACGCAACGCGGTTTATAATGCTAAGGTATTTTACATTGTATGAAAATGTTACTTTAGGTATTTGCTGAGAATTAAGGTGGTAACGGTTGTCATTCATGCATTGTAGACGGCAGACGCTGATGAAGCCTCTCGGATCTGTAAAGAAACTAATAATAATACATTACATACCCTTTTACTTACCTATTTCATATGTTGTTGTACCTACTACTTAATATAAATAAATCTATACATACGCATGAATAGTGAGCGCGAGCGACATGCAATGTTATATAGTTACCTATAGATGCATATATATATATATATATATAGTATTAATTAGTAGTAGTAATATTATCCTGTAGCTTGATGTCGGTATATTATATTAGAAGAGATCAGACGGATTAGCGTCATTTTATTAAACGGTTTTCTGTAGCTTGATTCCGTATATTTGTCGGTATATTTATATGCATCAAATGTAGCAATTGATTTTTCGACCATTTCTACTTAACAGATTTCAATGAAATTTGGTACGCGTATCATTTCAATCAAATCTTTGATGCTACAGAAACATTGCTTACCTTAACTGAGAGTCGTAAACATCTACTAGTTAAACTATATTATTGTTGCTAGGAAACAAATCCTTAGTGACTTAATATTGACCTCCACGCCATAACTGACCGGTTAGAGATTGTGTAAATTTTAAAATTGTGCTCTAGTTTTAGGTAGAGGCATTTACGTTTCATATTGACCTCCAACTCCTCAGTCGTGATGATGCAAAGTTACAGCCTGCCATAACTAACCGGTTGTAGAATGTGTCAATTTAATAATAGTGCTCTTGTTATAGGTAGAAGCATTTGCATTTCATATTGATCTCCAACTCCTCAGTTCTGATGCTGCATGGTTACAGCCTGCCGTAACTGACTGGTTCCAGAATGTGTCAATTTAAAAATAGTGCATTAGTTATTTGCCTTAGTGCATTAACAAATAGTCTTGAAGCGGACAATTCCTCTAGTACCTAAATTGTAGATTTCACATACACATGTGGGATATCAAATGAAAGCCCATTTAATTTGCTTTACATTTTATGCACAGTAAGCAATGTTGGCCGTTAATTTCAATTAGAATTGAAAATTGTGTGGCTATTTCGGAAAAGGGGCCACTTTGTCGATATGGAGTTATTAGTACTTCCTAAAACTACATTAAATTTGCTATCTATTAGTTAAAAAATGAAGTCTCTATGTGTAATGGTTATTTTTTTATTAACCTTTAAAGTTGCCCTAGTGAAAAAGGGACAACTGAGAAAAACGTGATTAAAGTTTGGGACAGCAAATAATATACTTGTACTTTAAAGTTATGGAGTGAATAGAATAGTACCAAACTAATCTACATACTTCTAGGTTACTAAATTGGCTAAAATCATACCAGAAATCCTTACAGGTCACACGTTATGGAAGCCTGATCATCAAAATGGAAGGATAAAATTTCAATGTGAATTTCAAAGTTTTTTCTGTGCATGTAACACGAGACTCAAAATTTAAAAAAAAGTTACGTTAATAAATGTATTCTGAATCTAAATCAGACATATACTTTTTAAAGAAATCCTTCTTATTAGTCTGTTGAGATTTAAAATGGCCGCATATATTTAAATAGATTTTATTAGTTACTGAATTTGTCGCTAGATGGCACTTTGTAAAATTGAAACTAGATAACAGAGTTTTTCCTGAAACAATGAGGTCATGACGATTCCAAGCTCAAATCAGTAACCAACCGGGATAAAGTGAAAGTGTTTAGTAGTATACAGTATAGTGAAGTGTTAGAAAAGTGAACCTTGTGCGAAGTGCTTACGTGAGACTTTGGAACAGCCAGGTGCGAACATTTTGGTCCTATCGAGTCGGATCAGGCTGTGACGCGAGTGTTAGTGCAGTGCAAAGTGGACTCTATTGGATTGCATTAAGGACTATAATTGAGTAAGATCGTTTCATTTATATGGACTTGTAAAATTTCGCGAACAGTGCTTTGGACTTGTAAAATTTTCCGCGATATTTCGGACTTAGAATATTTCGTTGTGTTCTGGACTTAGTAGGTTAAGTTAGGTTACCGATGTAGGTTTGTTAGTTACCTTATGTTCCTCAGAGCGAAAATAGAAGGCAAGCGAAGCGGGAATTTGGCGACATCCTGGCGGGTCCTAGCAATTCCCACCATAAGTACATGTATATAAATATGTCACTGCTTTTACAGATGTGCGAGTAAGTTTGTTAGTTACTTTGTGTCCCTCAGAGCGGAACGAGCGAAGCGAGGCTTCGTCGACATCTTGGCGGGTCCTTAATATAAGCATTACATAAGCAGACAAAAACGTCCCTGCCGTTACCGATGTCGGTTCGTAAGTTACCTTGTGTCCCTCAGAGCGGAAATAGAAACTTCTGCCAGAAAAGTAGGTTAGGTTAGGTTAGAACCGCGACCCCCACGGAAACGAATCTCTGACAGAAAAGTAGGTTAGGTTAGAACTGTTACCCCCCATGGAAACGAACTTCTGTCAGAGAAGTAGGTTAGGTTAGATTTGCTGAACGATGATTTGGCAAAGATTAGTTTGCTGAATGATGAATTGGCATATGAAATTTTGTGAAATAAAAATTCACCAAATGGGTAATTTTCTAAAAAAATATTTGCTGAATGTTAGGTTTGCCATGACTTGTTTTGTGTTTCGTATATTTTGGCAACTAATGCATTCGGACATGGGTATGTCCTTAAACTACGTCCAAAAGAGAGGTATCGGTACTGCGAATGTCATCTCGCTCAAATGTGGAGCAATGCCCGACTAGGAAAGTACCTTACAGAAAACCACAGCCAAGTAGCACTAGACCCTACTCATAGTGTTGTGTTCCTGCCAGTGAGTAAGGTTGCCAAAGAGCTCAAAGAGGACCCAGTGTGTTGGCGATGAGGGACCCTCTTGTTCCTTTAGCCGTCAATACAGTGAATCCACCTTTTTGTAAAGGGTCGGCAACGCGCATGTGACACCTCTGGAGTTGCAGGCGTCCATAGGCTATGGTAGCCGCTTACCATCAGACGGGCCGTATGCCACCATCGTGGTATTAAAAAAATCTGTTATTTAAAAATTAGTGTCCGCAATCCAAAGATATGATCATATAATTATTATGACCATTTCTCTAATACTTTGACTAAGATACAGGGGACTCAAAACCTATAGGGTACTTTCCATATACCTAAAATCATTAAATTTGACAAGAAGGTAGGTCTTACAACACAAATAAAGAAAAAAGTCCGAAAATCGATAATTTTTCGAACCATCTTTAATTTTTTTTTAAATAGAACTTACAATTCCTATAGGGTATGTAGCCTCCAGAGTCTACCCTGACGTCAGTCACATCAGCGACAACGCCGTTTTACTATTTATTTGATGCGGATTAAGAGCATTCGCTGGTTCGGGACTCAATTCCTCCCACTGTCGAACGGGACTCTTAATAACAACTCTCACTACACTTTGGATTCTTCGAAAATATTGGCAGTAAACCCGGAGCTAATTTGGCATACCTTTCCTGTCACCGATAGAAAAAATGCTCACATTTCTGAAATTTAGGCAAACCGGTGGAAATGTGGCTCTATGGACGCTAATATCGACAGTGTGTCCGTCTGTTACCTCTGCACGGTATTAGAGCATTGTGCGTTTAGGGCGTATTGCGTTTTAGGGCATTTTGCGTTTAGGGCGTTTTGCGTTTTAGGGCATTTTGCGTTAAGGGCAATTTGCGTTTAGGGCATCTTACGTTTAGGACATTTTGCGTTTAGGACATTTTACGTTAACGACATTTTGCGTTCGTAAAATAGGTCATTATGCGTCTAACGCAAAAAAATTAGCAGTTTCCGAGACTTAGAAAAAATTCATAAAATTTGGAACTTAGAAAATTTTCATAGAATTTGTGACTTTGAAATTTTGAATGTCTTAGAAGTTTTGAAGGCATTAGACGCATAATGACCAATTTTACCAACGCAAAATGTCGTGAACGTAAAATGTCCTAAACGCAAAATGCCCTAAACGTAAGATGCCCAAAAACGCAAAACGCCCGAAACGCAAAATGCCCTAAAACGCAAAACGGCCCTTAACGCAAAATGCTCTAAAACCGTGCTGACGTAACAGGCGGACACACTGTCGATACCATCCATAGAACCAGATTTCCACCAGTTTGCCTAAATTCCTGAAATGTGAGCAATTTTTCTATCGGTGACAGGAAAGGTAAGCCAAATTAGCTCCGGGTTTACTGCCAATATTTTCGATTTGTCGCCACTGGTAATTATATGGATGAAAATTTATATTTTATATTTATATTTTAAGAATGATGTGTACTAATCCTATCCGATGATGTAACATCCACAGGTACAACTGTTTTAAATAGGTAATTTTATTTTATTTTATTCGTTTTATTAGTTTTATTAGTTTAATTCGTTTCATTTATTTCATTCATTTTATTCATTTAAAATTATATTTGCAACTTACAGCTAACACCATAGCCTCACATACTCAGTATATAGAACTAATTAAATAACACATTCATTTCTCTCAAACATTCTCCTGCACTCATCTATCTGCGATTCGAGTGACCCGTACCCCAAGTGGCCTAGGAGAAACTGAGTTGGGTACAAAAACGGGAAATATTTGAATTGTTTTTTATACAAATTACTTAAAAACTTCTTTTGCACCTTTTCCAACATTAAGATGTACTTTTTCTCGCTGTGATTACATACACAACCGCATACGCCGCGTATAGAGTTCTAAGGGCGAACGGAGTTAAGAGACTGGGAATAGCGCAGTACGAAACCCAACTTTTGCATACCATTTTTTGCCACCTGTGTACAATGATCACGGAAGGTCAGATTGGGGTCACAGTGAACTCCACTTTCTATACCAATTCCGCCAGTTCCGCTCCATTTACGCCAGTTGTCCTCCGTTTCCAACCAGTCCCGCTTAACTTTCTCTCTACTTCCACTGACTTCCACTCAATTCCCGCCACTTTTAATAAACTCTGTTCAAGTTCCGCTTACATTCCGCCAGTTCCGTTCCACTTTCACCTAGCTCCGCTCCACTTCCTCTGACTTCCACACAATCCCTGCCACTTTGAATGAGTTCCGCTCTAGTTCCGCCAGTTTTGCTCCACCTCCATCTAGTAACGCTTTACTTCCAATGGCTTTACTTCCAATGACTTTCATTCCATTCCCGCCACTTTTAATGAGTTCCGCACAAATTCCGCTTCTATTCCGCCTGTTCCATTCCACTTTCACCCAGCTCCGCTCCACTGCCTCTGACTTCCACACAATCCCTGCCACTTTTAATGAGTTCGGCTCAAGTTCCGCTCCAGTTCCGCCAGTTTTGCTCCACCTCCATCTAGTGACGCTTTACTTCCAATGACTTCCACTCCATTCCCGCCACTTTTAATGCGTTCCGAACAAGTTCCGCTTCTATTCCGCCTGTTCCATTCCACTTTCACCCAGCTCCGCTCCACTGCCTCTGACTTCCACACAATCCCTGCCACTTTTAATGAGTTCGGCTCAAGTTCCGCTCCAGTTCCGCCAGTTTTGCTCCACCTCCATCTAGTACCGCTTTACTTCCAATGACTTCCACTCAATTCTCGCCACTTTTAATGAGTTCCGCTTCTATTAAGCCAGTTCCGCTCCACTTCAACCCAGTTCCGCTCCACTTCCACCCAGTTCCGCTACACTTCCACTGACTTCCAGTCTATTTCCGCCACTTTTAGTGACTTCCACTCCAATTCCGCCAGTTCCGCTCTAAATCCGCCGGTTCCGCTCCATTTCAGCCAGTTTTCCTCCACTTCCGAACAGTTCCGCTTCACTTCCGACCAGTTCCGCTTCACTTCCGCTCTACTTCCACGTACTTCCACCCAATTCTCGCCACTTTTACTGAATCCCGCTCCAGTTCCGCTCTAATTCCGCCAGTTCCGCTCCACTTCCACCCAGTTCCGCTTGTCTTCCGCTCAACTCCCACTCAATTCTCGCCTCTTTTACTGACTTCCGATCCAATGTCGCCACTTATTACAAATAGCACATTTACTAAAAACTAGTGCCTGCGCCAAATCTTGTGATTAGGTTTCCAAGCTATTTTAGTGTACATCAGGGGTCTGATATTCAAATGAAAAAGAAAAGCGATAATATGACGTTTGAAAATATTAATTTCTCTTGTCTTTTTACTGAGGGCATGTCAAGGTCATTTTGAGCACCAAAGAACCTTTGTTCGAGCTGCTGAGGTGAAAACAACATTTGACTAAACATGGCTTTGGATATAAATCATTTGTCTCGTGATTTATTTGACAAAATTAAAATTGATATTAAAATTAAAATTCCGATGCTTGCCATTATGGCAATTTAAAGATCGCGTTATTTTCAAAGTAGAGCGTTAAGCGATTAGGGTATTATGCGTTTAAGACATTTAGGACCATATTCGTTTAAGTCATTCTGCGTTTAAGTAATTATGCGTTTGTCATAAAACAATTATGACATTTTGCGTTTGGGGCATTTTGCGTTTAGGACATTTTACGACTTTAGGACAATATGCGTCTGATGCTTTTGAAGAACATAGAGAAATAATTGAACTTAGTAAAAATGAAGGCCTTATACTTAGTTCAAGCAGATAACTTACATCTTCTTCAGAAAGCGACCGCAAACTTCAAGAAGTGTCCCAAGGCGCGACTCACCAAGTCATACTTGCAAGTCAGAGTTGAGAATTTAGACAAACTTTGGGAATTTTTTCAAGACACTCATAGAGAGATAGTGAAGATTGCGTCAGCAGAACAACGAAAGAGTCACGAATATTTTACGGAAGAGATATACGATATTGGAGAAGAATTATATTTGGATACCAAAGCAGAAATGATAGCGAAATTAGAAGATGAGCAAATGAGTCATACATCTGGAACGGAGAAGCAATCCATCAGACCACAGAGTCAGGAAGTGAAGCTACCTAAGATTAATATGCCACAGTTCAATGGAAATTACAATGATTGGGGGACTTTTAAGGATCTATACACATCTCTCATTCATAACCAGAGTTCATTGAGTCCAGTGCAGAAATTGCACTATTTGAAGAGTAGTCTTAGTGGTGAAGCTGAGCAACTGCTAAAGCACATTCAAATTACTGAGAAAAATTATGAAGTAGCATGGAAGACCTTACACAACAGATACAATAACAAGAGGATTATAGTTAACTCAATCTTGAATAGATTTTTGGGTCAAAAGAAACTGAGTTTTGAATCTGCCAAAGGTATCAAAGAATTGCTGGATATTTCTACAGAATGTCTGTACAGCTTGATGAACAATGACATTAGTATCGAGAACTGGGATCCAATTATAATACATTTATTGGTTAACAAATTAGATACGGAGTCACACAAGCAATGGGAAGAGAATCTAAAGACTTTATCTGTGGATGAACTGCCAACCCTGGAACATTTCAGCAAATTTTTGGAGGGAAGATTTAGAGTTTTAGAGATGGTTCAAACAGCTCACCCAAAAGAGAAGCCTCAAGTTAAAGCCAAGACACTCCATGTAACCGCTACGCCTAGCAGTACCTCAGACTCCAAACAACAATGTAGTTTTTGCAACGAAGAGCACTTCATCTACAACTGCAAGGAGTTTGCTAAACTGGAGCAACGATCCCAAGAAGTTCAAACACGGGGTCTTTGTTTCAACTGTCTACGGTCTGGACATAGCGTGAGATTTTGTAAACGTAATACTTCATGCCTGCGTTGTAAGAGGAAACACCACACACTATAACACGTTACTAAACCTAGCCCGGTATCACGAGATGAGAAACCAGAGCAAGAAAACAAAGAGCAAGCTACACCAAAACTCAACATAGTATCTCACTGTGCCTCACAAAGTCAGGTTACTCTTTTAGCTACAGCACTAGTGAATATTATGACAAACAGAGGAGCGCAAGTAGTTCGAGCACTCATAGATCCATGTTCGCAAGAGTCATTTATAACAGAAGAGACAGTAAGAAAACTACAACTCAAGCGAACAAGAGTGGAGGGTCATGTGACAGGTGTTGCGCAAAATGCAAACTTCAATCAAAGACGCGGTGGAGTTACAAATCGTATCGCGATTAAACGAGAACCAGAAGGTGAATTGTACCGCGTACGTGATGGACGAAGTGACTGACATAATGCCTGCTACAAAGATCAATAGAGAACAATGGTCTCAACTACACGGATTAGAATTAGCTGATCCTACATACTACAATCCTGCACAGATAGATTTGTTTCTTGGTGTGCATGTCTACACTGACATTTTAATGCAAGGAGTCATCAAGGGCAAACCAGGATCACCGGTGGCGCAACAAACAATATTCGGATGGATAATTTCAGGAGGGAGGCCCACCGAAGAGCACGGGAAGGTTGGAAAAATTGTTAGCATGCATTTGAGTGTTCCCTAGACAACATGCTGCAAAGATTTTGGGAATCGGAGACGCTAGACACTGAGAACAAAGACACTCTGACGCCACTCGAGAAAAGAGCTGAAGAGATTTACGAGAAAACACTAGCGAGAGATGAGGATGGAAGATTCATAATTGGACTACCATTCATACGAGATACACCGATTATACCCGAAAATTCCCGCACAATTGCTGTAAAGAGACTAGAATGTCTGGAGAGGAAGTTATCACACAACAGCAAATGGAAAACTGAGTATGATAAGGTAATCCGAGAGTACCTTACCTTAAACCACATGGAACCAGTAAACAAGCCTGAGAAAGAGAAAAAAAAGGGCACCTTCCACATCACGCTGTAGTTCGTGAGGATCGAGAGACCACAAAGGTTAGAGTGGTATTTGACGCATCCTGCAAAGGATCTAATGGAGTATCTCTCAATGATGAATTACTAGTTGGACCGACTCTACTTGAAGAGCTCAGAGATGTCATCATGAGATGGAGACAAAACAAGATATGTTTCGTAGCAGACATCGTAAAGATGTGTCGACAGATCAAAGTTCGAGAAGAAGATACTGACTATCAGAGAATTTTGTACAGATTCGATCCAAAAGAAGAAATTCAAGACTACAGAATGCTAACTGTCACCTTTGGTACAGCATCAGCTCCATATTTGGTGATTAGAACGTTAAAACAGCTGGCCAAAGAAGAGAGAGACACATTTCCAATAGCATCTGAGATTATAGAACGAGACTTTTACATGGATGATGTTTTAACAGGATTTGATGATATGACGTCGGCATTAGAAGCACATGAACAACTGAACCAAGTTATGAGCAAACGTGGATTTGAATTACAAAAGTGGGCTTCTAACAGTAGAGAATTTATGTCGGTCATACAACCTGAAAAGAGAGAGAGTTCAAACACATTAGACATGAATAGAAAGAGCCACATAAAGACACTAGGAATAGTCTGGAATATAGACGAAGACAACTTGAAAGTTACACAGAAAGAAATAGACACTAAACCTGTGACAAAGAGAAATGTACTCGGACAGATCGAATCACTTTTCGATAGGGGTTGGTTAGCTCCAGCAATCATGACATCAAAGATCTTCATGCAGAAGCTATGGCTGGAAAAACTAGACTGGGATAATGAACTACCCGCAGATTTTAAAGATGAATGGAGCCAGTAAAAAGAAGAGTTACCTGCGTTATCAGAGATACAGATTGAACGTTGGACTGGTTCTAAGAGAAATTCAGTGATCGAGTTACATGGATTCTCTGACGCATGTCAGAAAGGATATGCAGCAGTAGTTTACATTCGAAGATGGATCACAATGTCAAGTGTCTTTAATTACAGCAAAAACGAAAGTTGCACCAGTTGTTAAGCCACTATCCTTGCCACGTCTTGAACTGTGCGGCGCGTCGCTGCTTAGCAAACTAATGAAACATGTGATGAGAGTTTTGAAAATCAAGTTGCAACAGACGTATGCGTGGGTAGATGCAAAAGTGGTTTTAACCTGGATAAAAGGAGATCCAAACAGATGGACACCATATGTCAAGAACCGAGTGATTGACATAAGAAGCAATTTAGATACACAATGGTTATAAGTCAACACCAAGGACAATCCAGCAGACCCTGCTTCCAGAGGACTGTCGCCTAGCAAGCTGAAACAGAATCATTTGTGGTTCAACGGTCCACAATTTTTACGAGAACCTGATTTCACTGTACCAGTCGATCCCATACCTGAAACAAATTTAGAGAAACGCTTGTTAGTGAAATGTAAGGCAACAACTGTAGAAACAGACTCTGAAAAGCTTACCTTACTGAAGAAATATTCGTCTCTACAAAAACTTTTAGATGTGGTTTCATATTGTAGAAGATGGCTGAAGATCCTGAAAAAAGACAAGTATGTTAGTAAACATATAACCTGTGAAGAAAAAGATGAAGCACTTACCTTATGTTTGAAGATGTCCCAGAACATAGAATTTCCTGAAGAAATAAATCAACTGCAAAATGGAAAAACAATTAAGAAAAGCACTACTATTCACACCTTACCTGGATGATAAAGGTCTTTTGAGATTAGGCGGAAGACTGAAATACGCAAACTTGAGTATGGATAAAAAACATCCTATATTAATAACGAAAGACAATGTTATGTTACTTTTATTGATGGATGACGCTTACAAAAACACTCTTCATGGAGGACCTCATCTAATGACACCATACCTGAGAAGCAAATACTGGATTATAAAAGGAGGATCTTCTATAAAGCAATTTTACAAGAAATGTGTTAAGTGTGCTAGATACAATGCGAAAACAAATACTCAGTTGTTGTTGTGAAATATTGTTTCCCCTCACCCCCGGGTGCAGGCTGGCACCGACTCCAAACATAAATAATGATTGTAAAAATGTAAATACGTGTTAAATTGTAATACTTTCGTCTAAGCAGTCGGAACTGTTATGTAAATATTGTAAATATCTCTTATAGGTAAATAATAATTTAGCGTAGGTGCATAATATTTGACGTGTAAAATATTATTGATGAAAAATCACTGCAGTTAAGCCCTATTATGTTAATGTTGTAAATATATAACATAGGTACAGATTCAAATTAGCGTAGCTTAAATATTTTGTGTGAAAAAAAATATCTTGTTCTTTTTAGTGTTTAGGGCAGGTTTTTTTTTCTTAACCCTTTTTTGTGTTTTTTTGTTAATCTTTTTGTTCGGGTTTTTTTTGAAGGCGGTTTTATTTTTTGTTAAAAAGTTTGGTTTATTTTGTACCTTTTAGTGAAAATTAATAATGAGTAGACCGTCTAAAAAAGCTGCCTCGATGAGCCAGCGCCGTTCTAATGAGACAAAAGATGAAAGATATGATAGCTTTAGGAAAAATAGGCGAAGAAATTAAATCAGCATTTCAAAGGAGAGTTCGAGAAAGCTTTCTCAAATGCGATCGAAAACTAATTATATTCGCAGCCATGAAAGTCCTGAAAGTCATGCCCAAAGACTCCATTTGATACGTGAACGCCTAATGACTGAATCGGAAGAGCAACGTACCCATCGGCTCGGTAAGATACGCGAACACTTGTCAAACGAAACCGAAGAGCGGCGTACTCATTGGCTTGGCTTGATTCGCGAACGTTTGTCAAACGAAACCGAAGAGAAGCGTACTCATCGGCTTGGTTTGATACACGACCGTTTATCAAACGAAACCGAAGAACAACATATTCATCGGATTGGTTTAATGCGCGAATGTTTGTCAAACGAAACCGAAGAGCAGCGTACTCATCGTATTGGCTTAATACACGAACGCTTATCAAACGAAACCGAAGAGCAACGTACTCATCGGCATGGTGTGATACACGAACGTTTGTCAAACGAAACCGAAGAGCAACGTACACATCGGCTTGGTTTGATGCGCAAACGTTTGTCAAACGAAACGGGAAAGCAGCGTACTCATCGGATTGGCTTGATACACGAACGCTTATCTAACGAAACCGAAGAACAACGTGCTCATCGGCTTAACTTGATACACCGAGCGAGGAATGCTACCAATAATTTTAAGTTGGGCCGTAACAGTTCACAAACTGCAGGGCACAACACTCGATAAGGCAGTTATTGATTGAGGCAAAAAAATCGCTAAAGGACAGACCTATGTAGCTCTAAGTCGTGTCAAAACACTAGAAGGCATCGTTTTATCGGACTTAGATGCAAACAAGTTATTGAATAGACCCCCATGACGAGAAGGCTCATGAAATGTTGAGGTTGCGCAATTTGCCGTAATTTCTTTTTTTTTTCATCCGTTTTCTGCCACGGTTAATCTTAAATAATAATACATGTGTGTTTATGGGGAAAGGACAATGTACCTAGTATAATTACTGAATGAGACCAAACAACTGTCGTCTCGTGTGGCGGGCACAGGTCAGTGCTAGACAGTAAATATTTAGTTACTGCTTCGCACTGAAGGTGTTCATGGACCGATGTGGCACTTGGTAATAATTGTTCTCATCTCGTCACTTTTAACTCCTAATTATTAAGTAGTTATATCTTCTATTATCAGCTCAGCAACATAAGATTATGAATCCCAGAGGAATATACTACTACTACACTTTTTTACTAGACTTTTTTAGATAATAAAATAAATAGTCTGTACTCAGAGTGCTTGTCAGGACAATTCCAATAACACCAAACACGACTTGGTTACGTTGTTTTGTTACGGAGTTCTGTAGGGTACTTTCCGGTTCCATCATCAGACCAGTTTAATGGTACCGTATTCAATAGCACCATGTACATTTGCTTCCTCCTAGTAATTTTACTATCCGAATCGGCACATCTAATCGCTACCTTCGAAACACTCGCCATTGAGGAGTTCTAGTGGCCATCTGTGGTTTTCATCATCAGCTTCCTATCACTAAATCCTCCTTTCTGAATGCAAATTCTTGACTAAATGAATAAATCACCAAAAGCGCCATACATGTACCTATAACATTTGAAGAGTTCCCTCGATTTCTCCAAGATCCCATCATCAGACCCCAACTTGGTGCCAACGGGACCATCTGGGGGTTATACCCGTTCAATTAAAAAAAAAAATTGAAAATCGGTTCACGATTTTCGGAGATATCGAGTAACATACATTCAAAAAAAAAAAAAAAAATTCAGTCGAATTGAGAACCTCCTCCTTTTTTGAAGTCGGTTAAAAAGGAGGATCTTCTATAAAGCAATTTTACAAGAAATGTGTTAAGTGTGCTAGATACAATGCGAAAACAAATACTCAGTTGATGGGAAACTTACCGGAAGTTCGAGTGACACCTTCACGCCCTTTTCTTATAAGCGGTGTTGATTTTGCCGGTCCTATCACGTGCAGAATGAGTAAAGGTCGAGGAGCTAAGACATATAAAGCTTACATTGCTTTATTTGTATGTATGTCTACCAAAGCCATACATCTGGAGCTAGTCAGCGATATGACTACAGAAGCGTTTATCGCTGCTTTCAAGAGATTTGTGTCTAGACGTGGTCATTGTAAAGAACTCTGGAGTAATCATGGTACTACATTCATTGCAGCTGAAAAAGAACTTTTGAAGATGTGGCAGCAAGGTCGCAATGAAGTCCCAGACGATTTATTGAAAAGTTTAGACGACAAGGGAACTCGCTGGAGATATATTCCCCCAGGAGCACCAAACTTTGGAGGACTATGGGAAGCCGCTGTAAAATCGACAAAGTATCATCTGAAAAGAATAATGCAAGAAGCAACCTTGACGTTTGAAGAGATGTACCGTGCTTTCGCAAATAGAAGCGTGTCTCAACTCACGGCCATTAGCTCCGTTGGGTGATGACTTAGACTACTTAACGCCTGGACATTTTCTGGTCGGCGAACCTCTAATTTGCATACCAGATCGAACTAATGAGCAAAGTTCAATATCCAACCTATCGAGATGGCAGTTGACCCAACGTATGCTACGAGATTTTTGGGTTAAGTGGCAAAGCGAGTATCTTTCTCGTTTGCAAATGCGTCCAAAGTGGAATACTCCTCAAAAGGATTTAGAACTTGGAGAGCTCGTGTTAATAAAAGATCCAAGATTTCCACCAGCGAACTGGAGAGTAGGTAGAGTACTGAAGAAGTACCCTGGTACTGATGGATTGACTCGTATGTATGACATTCGTACAGCTTTCGGGACCACACAACGTCCGATTACTAAGCTGTGTCGACTTCCTAACTAGTAATCAAGGAATACTTCCTTGGCGGCGGAGGATGTTGAGATTTAAAATGGCCGCATATATGTAAGTAGATTTTATTAGTTACTGAATTTGTCGCTAGATGGCACTTTGTAAAATTGAAACTAGATAACAGAGTTTTTCCTGAAACAATGAGGTCATGACGATGCCAAGCTCAAATCAGTAACCAACCGGGATAAAGTGAAAGTGTTTAGTAGTATACAGTATAGTGAAGTGTTAGAAAAGTTAACCTTGTGTGAAGTGCTTACGTCAGACTTTGGAACAGCCAAGTGCGAACATAGTCATAAATTTCCAAATTTAAAAAAGTCGACGTGACAAAATTTATAACAAAAATTTACAAATTTCACGTGTGTTCGAATAAATATCATAAGATAACGGAACAAACACTATTATCATGTATTTAAAACACACAAAAACTCAATCTGAACCCAATTTTTGGAATGTTAAAGTTTAGTGATTTTCTGTAATAAATTATAGGTAGGGTACCACATTGTCGATATACTAAAGTTTAGTAACTCGTTAGTGTAATATTGTTTTTTAATGCTATATTGTCATTTCAGGCATGTTACCAATCATTGTTATGAATAATTAAATGCAGATTATTACTTTTATAGTTCATTTCCGCGTTTTTTACGTTTTTGAGAGTGATTTTTTAAAATAAAAATATGGGTATCACTTTGTCGCTTACATGAAACGGAGTCCCCAAAAAAATTTAAGTGTTAAAAATCTAATTTAAAACGTTACTGTCATGTTGGAGTAGTTTGTGATTATGTTTTAAATGTATATTGAACCAAAATGAAACGAAAACAGTAATTTTGGGTCACTATCAATAAAGCCGACTTCAGTTAGCGTTGAATAAACTACAAGAAAGGTACGGGACCATAAAAAAACACTATAATCCTTTTTCACCCAATTCCACTTCCACCTAATTCCCTCCAGTTTTACTGACTTCTGCTCCAATTCCGCCAGTTCCGCTCCAATTTTTCCAGTTCCGCTCCACTTTAGCTCTACTTCCACTGACTTCCACTTAATTCCCATCACTTTTACTGAGTTCCGCTCCAGTTCCTCTCCGATTCTGACAGTTACGCTCCACCTCCACCCAGTTGCGCTCTACTTCCACTGACTTCCACTAAATTTTCGTCACTTTTAAAAAAGTTCCGCTCCAGTTCCGCTCCATTTCCGCCAGTTCCGCTCCACTTCCTCTCAGTTCCGCTCTACTTCCACTGACTTTCAGTCAATTTCCGCCACTTTTATTAAGTTTCGCTCCAGTGCCGCTCCAATTCCGCCAGTTCGGCTCCACTTCCACCCAGTTTCGCTCTACTTGCACTCAATTCCTGCCACTTCCACCCTACTTCCACTGACTTCCGCTCCAATTCCACCAGTTCCACTCCGATTCCGCCAGTTATGTTCTACTTCCACTCAATTCCCGCCACTTCTACCCCACATTCACTGACTTCTGCTTCAATCCCACCTGTTCCGCTCCAATTACACCAGCTCCGCTCCTTTACCGCGAGTTCCGCTTCACTTGTCACCAGTTCCGCTCCACTTCCGCTCTACTTTCACTGATTCCCACTAAATTCCCGCCTCATTTACTGACTTCCGCTATAATTTCGCCACTTATTACAAATAGCATATTTACTGAAAACTAGTGCCAAATATTGTGATTAGGTTTCCAAGCTATTTTGGTGTGCATCGCGAGTATGATTAACAAAAGAAAAATAAAAGCGATATTACATGATCGCTCTACGTGGCTCTGTATTAATTATATCTTGGCTAAAAGTATGATATCGTCGTTTTTTCTAGGTATTACTAGTTATTCACAGATTCATTAGAGCATGGTTTATCCGTTTCTGTTAAAAACCGATTTTCGATATGTTTTGTCATTTTTCAATAACCTGCCCGTAACTCGATACTAGAATCGGCAAAGTGGTACCCTGCAATAAACTCGTACACAATTGATCAATGAGATTGAAGATTAATTCCGTAACTAATCATTTACACTAAGCATCAATTTATACCAACGTTAGTTCGCATTGATTTCGTGACGACGTTAATTTACACAAACCGTCAATAAGAATTAATCTGTTAGTTACACTAACTTCTTGAAAATTTAGTAAGATTAACACTTAATTAGATTAACGTTTAGTGTAACTAAATTAATCCTGTCTTGTACTAATAATTAATGTTAAAACTGCATCTTGGGTTTGGAAGTTGGGAGAAATATCACAAGATGGAGCTCATGCTGGACCCTGGGGATACCCACTGCATCTCGGGTTTGGCGAATCAAAGACCCATGCTGTTTGGGTTCTTTCGACTTGTACTGATGAGCAGTTGGTACCGGTATCAAAATCTGGAGCTCATGCTGGACTCTGGGGATCCCTACTGGATCTCGGGTTTGGCGCATCATAGACTCATGCTGTTTGGGCTCATTCGACTTGTACTGATGAGCGGATGGTACCGGTATCAAAATCTGGAGCCCATGCTGGACCCTGGGGATCACTACTGGATCTCGGGTTTGGCGCATCATAAACTCATGCTGTTTGGGCTCATTCGACTTGTACTGATGAGCAGTTGGGACCGGTATCAAAATCTGAGCTCATGCTGGACCCTGGGGATCTCTACTGGACCTCGGGTTTGGCGCATCATAGACTCATGCTGTTTGGGCTCATTCGACTTGAACTGATGAGCAGTTGGTACCGGTATCAAAATATGGAGCTCATGCTGGACCCTGGGGATCCCTACTGGACCTCGGGTTTGGCGCATCATAGACTCATGCTGTTTGGGCTCATTCGACTTGTACTGGTGAGCAGTTGGTACCGGTATCAAAATCTGGAGCTCATGCTGGACCCTGAGGATCCCTACTGGATCTCGGGTTTGGCGCATCATAGAGTCATGCTGTTTGGGCTCATTCGACTTGTACTGATGAGCAGATGGTACCGGTATCAAAATCTGGAGCCCATGCTGGACCCTGGGGATCACTACTGGATCTCGGGTTTGGCGCATCATAAACTCATGCTGTTTGGGCTCATTCGACTTGTATTGATGAGCAGTTGGCACCGGTATCAAAATCTGAGCTCATGCTGGACCCTGGGGATCCCTACTGGACCTCGGATTTGGCGCATCATAGACTCATGCTGTTTGGGCTCATTCGACTTGTACTGATGAGCAGTTGGTACCGGTATCAAAATATGGAGCTCATGCTGGACCTTGGGGATCCCTACTAGACCTCGGGTTTGGCGCATCATAGACTAATGCTGTTTGAACTCATTCGACCTGTACTGGTGAGCAGTTGGTACCGGTATCAAAATCTGGAGCTCATGCTGTACCCTGGGGATCCCTACTGGATCTCAGGTTTGGCGCATCATAGACTCATGCTGTTTGGGCTCATTCGACTTGTACTGATGAACAGATGGTACGGGTATCATAATCAGGAGCTCATGCTGGACCCTGGGGATCCCTACTAGATCTCGGGTTTGGCGCATCATAGACTCATGCTGTTTGGGCTCATTCGACTTGTACTGATGAGCAGTTGGTACCGGTATCAAAATCTGGAGCTCATGCTGAACTCTGGGGATCCCTACTGGACCTCGGGTTTGGCGCATCATAGACTCATGCTGTTTGGGCCCATTCGACTTGTACTGGTGAGCAGTTGGTACCGGTATCAAAATCTGGAGTTCATGCTGGACCCTGGGGATCCCTACTGGATCTCGGGTTTGGCGCATCATAGACTCATGCTGTTTGGGCTCATTCGACTTGTACTGATGAGCAGTTGGTATCGGTATCAAAATTTGGAGCTCATGCTGGACCCTGGGGATCCCTATTGGCAGTGGCGGTACTTCCATACAAGCCCAAAAGCCGGGCTTGCCCTAGTTGCCTCACCGAAATTACATATTTTAATCGTCGCGCTAAATAACCCGTATTAATTATTTCGAGTGAGCTGTTTATAAATTTTTCCACACGCAACAAAGTGTCGCCACTGCCGCGCAAACGACTGAGGGAAACGAAACTAAACGTAGCGCATGCTGCTGTCCCGCTCGCACTCACCACCGTCGCCGCCTTGCAAGCGGGCATTCATTTCGCCTATACAAATCGCCCTATTGGTGTCTGTACAACGAGCAACAATTTTTGCCCGGTGTACCTATAGCAAAATACGGCGATTTAAAACCAGCTTTTTGGTGTGAAGTTGGCCGCATGCCGTAAGATCGCGCGACGCAAGTGAGCGTTAACGGACAACTTCAAGTGTATTATATTACAAAAGTAGAATTTGATATGCAAATTAATTGTTTGAGCAAGTCAATGTGAATTGAATGGTATTGTGGTGAGGTGAGGTTACGAGTTAGTAAAAGTGCTTAATTCTTTTGTAAAACTTGTAAACGTGTTAAAATTACTTATTAATAATGGATGAAGCCGTTCCTTGTGACTGTTTGAGGTACGTCCAAGTGTTGATCATGATCAACAAAGGCAAGGTAAAATCTCTGAAGTTTGTTCAAAATCAATGTGTCGTTAAACCTAATACCCGGCTTTTGTTATTTGTAGGCATGTCTCAGATAAACCAGTTGCATAAGCGAAAATTTAGTAGGGCTGCTTACAAAATATACTAGGCTAGATTGTTAGTTGTTTTCATTCTAAATACCTCATATTGCTGTTGTAGCATATTTTTTTCGAAAGATGATGACATTTTGAGTACATAAAGATTGAATAGTTAGTACGAAATCATGTCTTTAGGCTTGCCCTACTCCAAACCTCTGGGCACGCTACTGCACGTTGTGGACAGATCTCCATGGTAACGTTGTGGATAGATCTCCATGGTAACGTTACGGCCACGTTGTCAATTCAATTCATAAATAAGAGTATGCAATTTTTCATCAATGTGTTCTTATGACGTTATCATGCAAAATTATCGTTTACAGACTTTACAGACAGCCATATTATTTTGTTAGAGATGAAACTTTAGAATTAAAGAATTCAAAACTAAATTATGTCATTAAGTGCTTTAGAACCCTCTTGAATGATTGATAGTGTTCATTAATTAACTGATTCGGCATTCTCATTTAAAACATGTTTTGGTCATGATTATGTTATTTATTGTTTTGATATTATGATGTCAGTGCATCATGCCTAAAGTGTGTGAGCGAGATGAAATATTCAATTGAGACCAGAATTTAGCCTATAAAAATATCAAGGGAATTACTACGTAAGAACCTAAATTGTACAGACGTTTGTGACACTAACTGTACGAACCAGATGTAGAAACCTGTTGGACTGGGGCATAAACCTTGCGTGTACGCAATTAATAACTAAAATGATAATAAACTGAAAATAGATGTCATATACTTCAGAAAAAGTGACCAAACCCTCCGGTTTCCGAGGCCAGATTTGAACTGGCGTCTTCAGCTTTCGCGGCTGACGTCCTGACCACTAGACCACCCGGTCACGGCGGAACTTGACAAATTTTCTCATGTATATGCAATCTCTGAATTTGAAACGGCTAGGCGCCGTTGACCATACTCTAAGGGCATGCGCAGTACGTGCTTGCACCTCCTATCCGAATCTCTTACGTGATTCTGGTATAGCGAGAGAGATGGTGCTGCCATCTATGAATCTTGAAGCAAATCAAATTATTTTGTTCAATATTTTTTTTGATTTGCAATTTTTAAGTAGTTACACTACTATATATAAACTGAAAATAGATGTCATATACTTCAGAAAAAGAAGGAGAGAGAGAGAGTCTTTTTCTGAAGTATATGACATCTTTTTTCAGTTTATATATAGTAGTGTAACTACTTAAAAATTGCAAATCAAAAAATATTGAACAAAATAATTTGATTTGCTTCAAGATTAAAATGATAATAATTTTAAACAAAAAAGAACCGACTTCACTTAGCCTCCACCTTTCCAAAAGCAAATGTTCGAGCTGCTATAAAAATACTCAAATCACTATAGGTGTGCCTATAATAGTTGAAGAGATCCCTCGATTTATTCAGGATCCCATCATCAGATCCTGACCTGGTTAAAATGGGACCAACTGTGAAATATACTCTTTGAAACAAAAAAATATTTTTTCAAATCGGTTCAGCCGTCTTCGACTAATCGGTAACCATAGATAAAAAAAAATAGCAAAAAAACAAAGACCCCGACGAATTGATAACCTCCTCCTTCGAAATCTTGAAGTCGGTTGAGAACAAAACCGGTGGCTTTATCCTTCTCAGGGGGCCTGTTAATTGCATAAGTTGGTTTATAACTTAGCTTACACAAACACATGCATGCATACATCGAGCTAGATTTAAACAAGTGACTTTAAAATAAACAACGGGGTGCACTCCGGGAGTGCCGACAGAAGTGAAAACTTGAATATTAACGTTGTGCATTTTTGATAATTTGGAATGGTTAGGGAATAATTTTGCACGAATTGCTTTGATTAAAAGTACTTACTATCATTTATGTGGTAAAATACAATACGCTATCAATGCGCTATCCAACACAAACATGACAATTTATATTACATTAAAAATTTAACACTTCAGAACTATTACAATTATTTATTCGATCAGGTCACGTGACCGTCTTGAATCTGTCGGTCACGTGACCCTGTCGCGTGTTTAATATTTTTTCCCATCACAAAAAGTGCACAGCGCCGCTAAAGAAGTTTTCACTTCCAAAAAAATATCCGTTAGGGTTTTGGGAACACGTAAAACTTAAAATACTTCTTTCCCTTTACTAAAAGGCAACAGGTAAGTTTAAAATAATGCAGCTTTTATAACAGTTCTAAAGCTATAAAAGTAGCCCCAAAAGGTAGTGATGTTGAGTAATGTATCACTGCACATCCAAAAAAGACAGTAGGTACAAGTCACAAATCATAAAATTATAGTATACTAGAAGTTTTCTTCGGCTTAGACTTTTGTGCACTTCGTACCTGGCCAGCGGGGTTCGTGTGTCTGCTTTCACATTTCCCACTCGCAACGTAAGGCGGCGCCCCCACCGCCGCCGCCCGCTGCGCCCCTGGTGCTACCCCCGCTTTTTATTCTTGCCGACGAAATAATCAATTTGCGCCTTAATTAATTAAGAAAAAAGTTCGGTTTCATGAAGGACATTCCGACTAGTTTTGAGCTAAAAAATACTACTTTTCGAAATTTCAAATGATTCTGCGAAAATGGGACTCGTACATAATTTATATTATCCGTGTATTTTTTGGATGGTATTAAATATTGTTTTATAACGGTTGGTCGTCTGTAGAAAAAACATCGCCCCATATTATAAGTATTATAACAATCAGAGTTTCGGTAAAGATTTGTGTAAACACAACTTGAATGGCGAA
This sequence comes from Pammene aurita, assembly GCA_947086415.1. Taxonomy (NCBI): domain Eukaryota; kingdom Metazoa; phylum Arthropoda; class Insecta; order Lepidoptera; family Tortricidae; genus Pammene; species Pammene aurita. The sequence goes on from OX352297.1 coordinate 23,593,896, forward strand.
GCGACCAGTCACTTGTGCGGATTCATTTACATGACAATATTTCTGGCTTCGGAGTAATTGACTCAAAAGGGAGTGGAATTAGTCACGGCGACCGATGAAGTGTAATGCTCCAGATTTTCGTGTGAGACCATATTACGTAATTAATTTTATCTATACATCCATATCATAAATTCCCTATAATATGTCCAGAAACGATAAGCTAATGACCTATATTAAGAAACCTATATCTGTGGTGCATCGTTAAGTTTACTTTTGAGTATCGATGACCGATTACTTTAATAACATTCAAATTTCGAACATTACAATAATGACCACTAGACCACCCAGTCACGGCGGAACTGACAAATTTTCTCATGTATATGCACTCTCTGAATTTGAAACGGCTAGGCGCCGTTGACCATACTCTAAGGGCATGCGCAGTACGTGCTTGCACCTCCTATCCGAATCTCTTACATGATTCTGGTATAGCGAGAGAGTTGGTGCTGCCATCTATGAATCTTGAAGCAAATCAAATTATTTTGTACAATATTTTTTGCAGTGACGGTACTTCCATACAAGCCCAAAAGCCGGGCTTGCCCTGGTTGCCTAACCGAAATTACATATTTTAATCGTCGCGCTAAATAACCCGTATTAATTATTTCGAGTGAGCTGTTTATAAATTTTGCCACACGCAACAAAGTGTCGCCACTGCCGCGCAAACGACTGAGGGAAACGAAACTAAACGTAGCGCATGCTGCTGTCCCGCTCGTACTCACCACCGTCGCCGCCTTGCAAGCGGGCATTCATTTCGCCTATACAAATCGCCCTATTGGTGTCTGTACAACGAGCAACAATTTTTGCCCGGTGTACCTATAGCAAAATACGGCGATTTAAAACCAGCTTTTTGGTGTGAAGTTGGCCGCATGCCGTAAGATCGCGCGACGCAAGTGAGCATTAACGGACAACTTCAAGTGTATTATATTACAAAAGTCGAATTTGATATGCAAATTAATTGTTTGAGCAAGTCAATGTGAATTGAATGGTATTGTGGTGAGGTGAGGTTACGAGTTAGTAAAAGTGCTTAATTCTTTTGTAAAACTTGTAAACGTGTTAAAATTACTTATTAATAATGGATGAAGCCGTTCCTTGTGACTGTTTGAGGTACGTCCAAGTGTTGATCATGATCAACAAAGGCAACAAAATCTCTGAAGTTTGTTCAAAATCAATGTGTCGTTAAACCTAATACCCGGCTTTTGTTATTTGTAGGCATGTCTCAGATAAACCAGTTGCATAAGCGAAAATTTAGTAGGGCTGCTTACAAAATACACTAGGCTAGATTGTTAGTTGTTTTCATTCTAAATACCTCATATTGCTGTTGTAGCATATTTTTTTCGAAAGATGATGACATTTTGAGTACATAAAGATTGAATAGTTAGTACGAAATCATGTCTTTAGGCTTGCCCTACTCCAAACCTCTGGGCTCGCTACTGCCTATTGGATCTTGGGTTTGGCGCATCATAGACTCATGCTGTTTGTAGGTACTTTAGGTAGAAACACTACTGTAGTAAATATAAATAATAAACTTAAATTGATATCCGGTGCCCAGGGCCGGAATCGAACCAGCTTGTCAGAGACCTTGGCTGCTTTTTTCTTTGTTGACATATATTTAAGTTTAAAATTATATTTATTTATTACACCATAACATAATACAGTATCACATGTCAACATTTTAAAACAATCATAAGCTAAAGTTTGAAATATAAGTTATCAAATTTCGAAAATATCAATCACCCTCTTATCTACCATTTCTCCTTCAATTACAATACCTGCACTCTCTTAGTACTGCTAATTGCAATGTTTTTGAATAGTAACGACACCATTGATTGCTTAATCAAATTGGGTTGGGTTTCTGATCACCACGTAATCTACCTTTACCTCCTGGCTAGGGAATGGTCCCGGATCTACTTTTCTGCAGCTAGAACCGGGAATTCCTGTTTGTTGTAGGTATTGGTTTTGTATCTTTTGTATAGACAATAAGTACTGGGAGTACATTAAAATCTGTATATCTAAAAGGAAATGAAATGAAATTAAATGAAAGATTTATTTGCGAGAATACGTAAAAATAAGGTCTTAAAAGGTACATCGAACCAGTATTCTGTCGATATAAAATCAACGTGCAAATTAGATATATAGATTATAACTTAGATATAAAAACAGTTATGTCAATAAAATCATCATTATTCGATTCTAGTAACTAGAAAATAACTGTAATAATAATGAAAGGTATACATGTAAAATAGGGTGTCACCCTCTTTCATAGACAGAAATTTCATAGAATTTCGTTTCTCAGAAATTATTTCATAGATTATTTGGTTCATGTACTTTCTGTTCCAATATTATTGTTTCATAGACTATTCAATTGGTTAAAACATATTTCACAGACAATCAGTTCCATGTATATTGCTATCAAACTTTTTTAATTTACAAAGTTATCAAACACTAGAATCATATTTCATGTATTTTTGTTTCGTAGACACAGATTTCATAGACTGTTGTTTCATAGTTACTGTTTTATATAATATTTAGTTCCAGTATTTTCTTTTCCAATATTATTATTTTAGTATTTATGCACATCATTTACATTAATTGCAAAGAACCTTATTGCAAAGAATAAACATAATGATATTAGATCTGTTACACACACAACAAAATTGCAGAAACAAACAGTTGCCAGAAAAGTTGGTTAGGTTAGGTTAGAACTGCGACCCCCCAGAAATAAAGAGTTTCAAGAAAAGTTGGTTAGGTTGGGTTAAACTGCGACCCCCACAGAAACAAACTGTTGTCAGAAAAGTTGGTTAGGTTAGGTTAGAACTGCGACCCCTACCGAAACAAACTGTTGCCAGAAAAGTTGGTTAGGTTAGAACTGCGACCCCTACAGAAAGAAACGGTTGCCAGAAAAGTTGGTTAGGTTAAGTTAGAACTGCGACCCCTACAGAAACAAACGGTTGCCAGAAAAGTTGGTTAGGTTAGGTTAGAACTGCGACCCCCACAGAAACAAACTGTTACCAGAAAAGTTGGTTAGGTTTGGTTAGAACTGCGACCCCCACAGAAACAAACTGTTGTTAGAATAGTACAATTAGAATAGTAAAATTAAACATATTGCTAAATTAAATAGATTAAATGAAATACATTAATAAAAGACAGATTTTTTTATTTAAGTTTAAAATTCAGCATAATTGATAAAAAAAATCTACAGTTTAATTCTCTTTGAATACATATAGGAATATTGAATAAAAATATGAATGTATTGAGAAACTGAGTCTTCTATGAAACGAAAATATTAAGTTTGATAAAATCAGAAACAACATTCTATGAATATGCAGGTTTTGAAACAAATGTTATACAAACTAAATACTATACGGATTAATAATATTTGATTTAAAACGTAACGAACTGAAATTCGAAAAACTACTTATCTGAACAATAAAAAATATACAAAACCAGATTCTACAATGTAAGAGCTCTGACAAATGATCACTCTATGAAATGAAAATATGAGAAACATTTTCTATGAACCAATATTCTGCGAAAATGTAGTCTATAAAACAACGTACAACCGTAAAATAGTCAATAGAAATTCCAATAGTTAGTACTAAAAATAATTTTAAATAGGGAAACAATATTAACAAGTTAACCACTAAGGCTTAAATAGTTCTGAATCTTATAAAAACATTTTTCCTGCAGCCATTTATTCAATTTTGACTTAAATTCTTTGTCATCAATTGTCTTTAATTAACTCTTTTGGAAGTTGATTATATACAACAATGCACATATTGTAAGCGTTTTTCTTGTACATATCATAATTACAAGCAGGCTGATAAAGCAGATTCTGGTATTGAGGTCTCAGTACTCTCTTAGTTGTTTCCTCCAGCCTCTTGAAATACCCTAGGTGGCTTTTGGTGAACAGACATACTTTAAGGATATACATTGAGGCTAAGGGAAGAATATATGTTAAATCTTTGAAAGAGTGGCCTACAACTAGCATCAAATCGGGCCCCAGCTATTGCCCTTACACAGTCCTTTTGGACTAAGAACGCCCTCTGAACGTCAACTGAGTTCCCCCACAACAGTCCGTAATTGAGAGTTGACGCGACATAGCCATGGTAGGCTGTTAACGCGGCCCTGATCGAGACCGAGTTCCTGAGCTTTTTTAGAGCAAAAACAAACCTGGATAGTTTGGAGCAAATTGAATCAATATGACATTTTCAGTTCAGATGTGTCGAGGGTTGCGAGGTGAAACCCGATAACTCGAGCTAATAGGTTTTTGAAAATAGAACAATAAGCTGACATACGTTAGGTGCTTATTTAAATCAAAAATTATTGCTACTTATCGGGTTTCACCTCGCAACCCTCGGTTTGTCTATGAACATGCCAAGAAAGTTGGTGTGTTGGTGATGAATTGGTGTTTTAAAACTAACAGCAATACGAATTTAAAATCATGAATATTTAATGGCGACAACATTTTGTTTGCGATTATTTTCGAGCTTAATTTATTTGATCTCGAGCGCTCAAAAGTAAAAATTAGTCTCCACTTCTATGAGTTACATCGGTTACACTAATTCTCCCACGGATTCGTATTCTGTTCCATGATTAAGTGACTCAGAGCAAAATTCCTTATGTTGTTGCCCTTTGACTGACTTTGTATTTTCTAATGCATTTGATTACCTGATTTAAAATGTTTTTTACATTTTAAATATTTTTTTTGGTCAAAACATGTAAATTAAAGAACGAATCTTAAAATAACGAATCTAAAATAATTTAGTAGTAAATAAAAATAGAGCCAAACCTAGAATATTGTCAGATACTTTTAGACTCTTACGTACTCTCGAACTCTACTACCGTATAAGTAACAAGCTTCTATTAAGTATTATTTCTCATATAAAGCTTGAAAGCATAGGTGTGAATAGCCACTACTGTACGTAAAAACTGTATATTTCATTTAGAAATAAAAAAAATAGGTATCAACACTAAATACACACATCGTAATATGTCTAGGTAAATACGCTAACATCAGATAGAGATATTTTTTATGTAGCACTGGCTTTTCTTTCATCCTTTACTTTTCGTATTATACCTACCTAAGGTTTGATCCTTCATCATCTGTAAAGTTTAATACTATATATTCAAACGACACGCTTAACTATAGCTTTTCCCAATTCAGGATCGCTTGAAAATCCCATGAAAATTTATTAATTCGTTCACCATCGCGTAGCAAGAAGATCGTGTCGGTCGCTAAGCCAACTTCGGCAGTACCTTACTCGCTATTGCAGCAAGCGCACGCTGTTCGCTCCTCTGCTCTGCGCACATGCCGGCTCGTAAAAGTTGAATAAAAATACAATTTCTAACCTCAAAACATTTCGGAAGACTTTTTTTAATAGTCTACAAGTGCCAAGTGTTTTTCAGCCAGTGTTTGGTTTTGTCCACGTGATAAAAGGTAAATATGCCGGTGAAAATTGGTTGTTTGCATATATACTGAATTGTTCATGACTCAACAGTTTAAGCGATAGTTATGTTTGATTACAGAAAATTCAAATCTTTTATAGGTATTTTTTCTACATAATGTAAAGATTATAATCTTTACATTATGTAGAAAAAATTAATAAAAACCAAACTTTTACATCCATTTTTGACCAGACAGAGCAATCATTAATTAAAGGCAATTACTTCGAACTCGAAATATATAATATTGATGATGATAATTATGAAATAAATACATTTTGGTTTATTTGTAAAATAGGTAAGTACCAATTTTAATTGGTATGGTTATAACAAAAAAATAGTGACACAAAATGAAATTTCTTACGCATCCTGAAGATACAATTTCCGGATAAAAACTATCCTATGTCCGTTTTCTGGTTACAATCTACCTGTGTGCGTTAAGAGCGTTTGTTGGGTAGAAAACAGTTTTCGCGTTTTCTTAAATTTTTTAAATCGATTCCGCATGGAAACTTTTACAGTTTATGTAATATTGTATACATATTCTTAATAATTAGTTCATTCCGTTTGTTAAAGATATTCAAAATAATTTATCTACAATTTGTAGAGGCGCACCACTGTTTCGAAATCTTCTAAAACATGTCTTATTATTCTGGGAAATATTTTTTTACCGTTCAAAATTCCAGTTAAATACATAATATTAAGTTGGAAATAAGGGTTTTTTTTATTTTGTATAAAAAATCAAGACGTTTTTTATCATACTTTATTTACATTTAGTTATAAAATATTATACCTATGCTATTTTGTTCGACATCTTATTTTCAACATTTTGTAGGTCATAGTGACATTGTCATATGATTGCTAAAGATTGTCGCAGATTTCTGCTCAAAAAACTGCGACGAGTGTTGTTGACAGTCCTCTAGTGATGTTAACACTACCTACCCAAAGAATTCTGAAGAGGCCAAAACGGATGAAAATCTGAAATGGCGAATGCCCACCAACACTTCCCAACCAAGCTAATACCTATCTCAATTAAGTGGTCAAAGATGTGATGGCCTGGCTTTAGTACACGATTCATTAGGTTTGTTTCAGGGAGCTCGTATAGCACTCAAATACAGAGATTTTTGTGTCCACCCAGAATTTTTAAATGTGACATCACTGTTTTGTGGTCATGTTGTAAATACTTATAGCCATGCCGATTTAGCTCCACTTTAAAAAGGCCAGAATGAGCTTGTCTTTGAAATCACAATACAATGCCCGGACTGAAAACGCTTGAACCAATTTTGTGGTACTCTTATTTATTACTGACACTAATAATTCCATAAAACGTTAATTCCATAAACATCACAATCTATTTCCGGTTTGTGACGCATTTTTGCTTTTTATAAATAAAACATCAAAATTTATCGATTTTTTTCGTTACATTCACTCACTTTGACGTGAAGAAAAACAGAAAAAAAATGGCAGTAAATATTTTTTAATGAAAATCAAAACCAGCCAGATTCAAACTGTACAACAAGACAGATTTTACTTTACAAGCTTTAGTTTTTTTGATGAGCAAATATAATAAAATCAATTTTTGTTTAACTCAAAATATAGTAAAAATGTTATGTATATTATGTAATAATTATTATATTATTATTAATTAGACATTCATGTTTGCTTGAAGGAGGCACAAACGTCCGAACATGTAATCATACAATCGTTCGCATATTTTATAATATGAATAAGATGTCTAGTCCTCTATCACTGACATCGCCGTGATATACACAGATAAAAATATTTTTTTCTAGGTCATCAATAAAGATAAGTGATGTCACCAGTGTTCGTCATTCTAATAGTCAAACAGTATAGAAATGTTAGTGTAGGTGCATTTGATGGCTGCCTTGACCCAGTGGGGTCTTGTTTAAGAAGAATCGGGAGCCGGTCATTCATCACGGTCAACCCACTTCATCATAGTTTAAAAATAGTTTCGCGGTGTTTTCTACTTTGAAATTTGTCAGGTCGTGACATCGCAAATCTTGTGATGATGAGAGTTCTAGAACGGTTATAAAAAACTGCCACGATAACAACATCGACATTTCAGCATGTGATAATTTTCCGAGGACTTTGTATTTTTTTACAAAGGTGGCCATGTTGTGGCCATATAACGAACGGTAATAAAGAAAAGTCAAAATTTGCTTAGTTAAACAGAAACTTTGTGTCTGTAGTCTAGGTATATAAATAACTTTTTTACTTGTTTTTCTGATTTAGTATAAAAAGCAAGTATGTAATTCCAAGAGTATTAAAATACCCTACTTACGATCTAACTAAACTAATAGTTTTTCTAACAACTAAAAGCGAATAGGAACGTATAGTCCACCGCTTCGTCGTGTTTCTAATCGGATATATAATGTAAGAACACTAAACTCAAGTGCCTTGGCTAAATTAAGAGGTGACTTGATAATGTTATCGTACAAAGTAGTTGTACGTAGTACGTAGGTGATTAAACTTAGCAAATATATGTATTATCAAACTGATGGGTAAGTACCTATAATTTAATTATACCTACCAAGCAATAGTTAGGTAAGTACATATTTCAATGGAATGTCTACATAGGTATATATTTTTGGCTTTGCACAGATTTTCAGTCGGTACCATGATTAAAAAGTAATATATACCTATACAGCATTTCCTACTTATTTTTTAATTTGCAAAATATTTGTTGTTCTTTCTAAGCTCCTTGCAAATTTCATTAAATCACTAGAGCCGTTTTAAAAATATAAAAATATTCCTATTTTAATACCATAAAATCAAACAGCGTTACGATATATTTCAAAAAACTTCTGTTAAATTTAGGCTTAACAAAAATGGGTTGGAATCAATAAGGCGACGAATATGGAAAGAAAATTAAAAACCGGCCAAGTCCGAGTCGAACTAGCGCCATGATGGTTTCGTACAACACACTATTTTAACAATCATCAAACATTGCTGTATGTAACGGAAAAATATATTGTATTGAGGGTCAAATTTTTTTAGGCAAAAATAATTTTTTTTTGTAATGGAACAACAAATTAACCATTTTCGGACTCTTTTTTTTACTTATAAATACAAATGCGTTTTATTTCATTACTTTATACAGTTGTTTTATAGAGGTTAGGTACTTAGGTAAGTATAGGTAATCTATGTTAGGTATAAAAAGTTAGGTAACAATTTAAGAATATGTAACAATTTAGAATCATGTAATGAAAAAGGTGCGGGTACAGCTTGCTGGCTTTGAGGTACGAAACCCCAAAAATCGTTTTTTTTGTACCTAAGCAACAATTTAAGGTGGTCTCTCTGTTGCTTGAAATGAAATTGACCACTAAAGTCCTACGGCAGCGATGTAGGCGATGTAGGCGCCTACGGCCCGTTACAACTTTAGGCTCCCAATTTTACCTAGGTATCTAACAGTACCTTACCACTAGCAAAAATTTACATTTCAACCATAAAAAGTAAAATAAACAATAACATGGCAGGATTTAAGAGGAACTCAGCGGATATCTATTGGTGCGTCCAGATTTGGCAAATGCACCAGTGGCACAAAATGCACGAAAGAAGTAAGCGACCCTATCAGAACTGGAAGTCTTTTTTGACTTTCGTTCGAGCACTCGAAATTAAAGAGACAAGATTTATTTTTGATATGATTTAGAATTAGCTAAATCGCAGAGTCGAATGCTCTAAATTGAAAATTTATTTTCTCAAATATGCAATGAAATATTCTCTTTACGTTCCTTATAATAGACTCGAAAGTATCCTTTTTCGGGCGCAGCATCTCGAGGCGGCCTGAAATGGGATTTCATAGAACTTTTCAGGCCTAGGCCTGCAAAGTAACTTTTTTTTTGTTTCAACGTCCAACCTCATTCAGACAGCGACAAATATGGCGGCAGGTTTTACGAACAGCTGATTTTAACTTTTTAATTTTTACTTCATGGTCGTTTTTTAACAATAAAGCCCGTTACAGACGTTACCAATTTATTTCGCTATTCACCCGTAACGTACCTACCACCAATCATGGTTAGCCTTGGTCACTTTGTATAAAAATACAAGTTTGCTGTAAGCCTCTCTTTGTTAGAAACCAAATTTGTTAGAAATTGATGCATAAAGCTGAATTATAAATTTATGCAACGCAGCCCCGGTCGAAATTGTCAGTAAATTGGTAACCGTGTAGCACGGGCTTAACAATCTTTACTTTTTTTGGTGGGAAATTGGAAAATTAATTTCTTACGAGTAAATCTTGAAGCAAATCAAATTATTTTCTTCAATATTTTTTTGATTTGCAATTTTTTAAGTAGTTACACTACTATATATAAACTGAAAATAGATGTCATATACTTCAGAAAAAGTGACCAAACCCTCCGGTGTCCGAGGCCAGATTTGAACTGGCGTCTTCAGCTTTCGCGGCTGACGTCCTGACCACTAGACCACCCGGTCACCGGGTGACCGGGTGGTCTAGTGGTCACCGGGTGACCGGGTGGTCTAGTGGTCAGGACGTCAGCCGCGAAAGCTGAAGACGCCAGTTCAAATCTGGCCTCGGACACCGGAGGGTTTGGTCACTTTTTCTGAAGTATATGACATCTATTTTCAGTTCTTACGAGTATTTCAATTTCATTGTTAGTTGTGATTTTGTATGTTGGATCGAAGATTCTAAATATGAGTTCAATGGAAGAACATAGTGATGACGAAATGTTTGTTGACTGTACACCGCCTGAATTAAGAGCGGAGGCGAAATTAGCCATGAACAACTTGCTCCCGCCGAAATCAAAAGAGGTACATGACTGCATATGACAACTTCATAAGCTGGAAAATAAATAAAAACGCACACAATTTCTCTGAAAATATATTCTGAGCATATTTTCAAGAACTGGGAAAAACAAAGAAATGTTCAACATTGTGGTCACTGTACTCTATGATTAAAGCAACAATACGTCTTAAACACAATAACAATATAGATATAAAAAACTACAATAACTTACTTGCATGGCTAAAACGGCGATCGGATGGATACTCTGCAAAGAAATCTAGAATATTTACCAGTGAAAATGTTTAAACATTTTTAAACCAAGCACCCGATGAACAATATCTGGCCATAAAGGTAACTTTACCTACTTATTGTAATCATCAAAATTATATTCCTATATTTACATATGAATCAGACAAAAATGTGATGAATTTAGTTTGGATAAAAAAATATCTTAAAATATGACTATTTATTCAGTGCTATTTATTGATGTTTTGTACAACTTTTATTACATGCTATACATAATTTTATACAAGTGCTCACTTATCAACTTATCATTTGCAGGTTGCTTTGATCTTGGGCATAAATGGTGCATGTCGAGCAATGGAGTTAACAAACATCACCACAAAAGACATTGAGTTTCAAGGTGACTTAGTCATATTTAAGTTGTGTGACACAAAAAATAAAACAGACAGATCTTTTGTGATTCGAGATGAGTTCATGATCATTTTCAAAAAATATTATGCCTTTCGGCCTAAGGATACAGCAACAGAACGACTTTCTTAAATTACCGAAATGGTAAATGTACCAGACAAGTTATTGGACGCCACAAAATTTTAGTCATGCCGAAAGATATAGCTACATTTTTAAACTTAGATAGCCCGCATCTGTACACTGGGCATTGTTTCCGGCGAACATCAGCCACCCTCCTCGCTGACTCTGGTGCCAATCTTTTGGCTGTTAAAAGACATGGTGGGTGGAAGTCTGACAGAGTGGCAGAAGGCTACATTGATGAGTCGGTTGGGATCAAAAAAGAAACTACAAAAAATATAACAAAGAATATAAAATTAGCAAGCACTAATAATAAAACCACGTCTCATGAAGACATCCATTTGCATCTATCTCCACAGCCAGGTTGTTCTCGTGACCCTTCAGTATTCATTCAGCGCCATAGTCTTCCCAAATTCAACATTGATTCCATGCCGGCCACAAATTTACTGTCATCTGTCCATTCTCTGCCAGTAACCCGCAACCAGAATCAAGATTTGACACAGTCTGGTGGATCAAATCCTCAACTACCATTGCCTCCTCAGCAAAAAGAGAAGGAAAATGAACAGTCCACCAGTCATATTGCACCATCACAGCCAGTTTCGTCTTCCGAAATTCAGCAAACTAATATTAGCGTACCTGGAAAAACCATAACAATATCCATAAGCAATTGCCCTAACATGTCAAACTTAACTTTTAATATCAACTAAATCATACATGAAATATTTCTTCGTTTTAGAAGCGATACTTACGTTAAATGTTTGAGTCCATCCATCGAGTTAGAATAATTTTAATGAGATGTACTTATTTATGCCTGTTAACTTCGATTCTCCTATTTTAACAGTCGTAGAATAAGTGTAATATGCAGTATGTAGTTTTTTTGGTAGGACAATACTTGTTCTATTGTATTTGTTGTAATATAATAATGTACAAATTTAAACATAAGTAAGGTTAGGTTTGAAAAAGTTCGGAAGCTGTCGCTGTCACAGTTGAAGTTTGATTTTATTCGCAACGTTTCGTTCAGAAACATGCTTTGTAATTTTAGAATGACTTTTTTCAGTTTAGCATATTGCACGCCGAGTATAACGTCAATTTGGTGTAAACCTAGCGTAGATAATTTTAGATTGAATAAAACATTGTCCTTTTGGCTTTTTTATTTTATTTCATTGCATGTTTGAGAAAAGCACTATACATGTCTCGGCGTGAAAACGGATTCGCTTCCCAGCCTCTGATGTAATGTACTATTATATTCCTGCGATTATAACTCAGTCGAAAACGACGAAGTTTAAAAAAAATAGCAATAGGATTATAAATCATGGTTAATACTTAATAGTTTCAATAAAATATTAATTTCATGCGAAAATAACGGTGACAAACTTTTGTGTGCGATTATTTTGGAGCTTAATTTCTTTGAATGCGAGCGCTCGAAAGTCAAAAATTGTCCCCTCTCAAGCGGCGCAGCTCCGTGGCGCTGCTACCACGAACGTCGACAATCGAAATTTCATTATCACCCTCTCCATCGCACTTGCATACTCGCAAGAAAGGGACACGGTTAGCGAAATTTAGAATTTCCATTTTCGCGGCCCAGGCCTGGCCTTTTAGGACACCGTTCGCGTGACTCAACTGTCACTTCCTTTTTGGGGTTCGACAATCACCAGCAATTAAGCTCCGTTTGTGTAATCTTGACTACACGAATAGGAAATGAAAGTGGAGACAGGACATTTTGTACAGATAATTATAGGTACTTCAATTAGGCAGACATGTAAGGACGTTTACTGTATGTAAGTAGGTATAGTATAAAACCATTTTTATGAAAAATTCCAAATATTATGAAAAAAATCAATTAGATTATAGGATGTCTTAATGCATACTTTCAACTAAAATTAAGTTGAACATTTAAGTGCTAGCCATTTTTTAGTTATCTCCAAAAAACTAGAAAATGACTTAAGTGCGGCAGATATGCCTCCTTGCTATTACTTTTTTCACATTAAAATATTAAAAATATAATATTCATTCAATCTGAATGAACTTGTTCTAAGTCCAAAACAAAAGATATAATAATACGCAGTGGTAATGATATATTGGAGTTGGTGGGTCTCGGATGTTCTTCGACGTAGCAAATCAAATAGGAACAGAGCTTAGACTTTAAAATAATAGTTTTTTAATTTCAATTTTTGGTTCGACTTAAAATATTTTAATGTTATGTTGCATTACACCTGGGGCATGTTCACATTTCAAATTCTTTTATCTAATAACAAAGATATTTTTAAAAAGTTATGGAATACAGCTATATACTAATCACAGCAACTATAATTATGGAGTACAACTTTAGTGTCATTGGTTGACTGGTAGAGAATGCCTTAAGGCATTAGGTCCACATTTTAGTTCCTTTTTTATGTGCAATAAAGATTGAAATAATGAATTACTAGAGAACAAGTGAAATCATTGTATTGGACATTTTATTGAAGTATATTAGATAACTAGCTTTTGCCCGCGGCTTCGCCCGCGTACTAAAAGTACTAAAAAAGAACGTAACGCATTGTAACGCACGAAAAAGAACATGTCGCGGGGACTGTGCGTTGATAGATCACTATGTCAGTCAGTCAGTCAGTCAGTCAGTTAGTCACCTTTGAGTTATATATAGATTAGATTGTAATTTGGCACAAACACTTTCATGTCCACAATATTAAACTTCCAAATCGATGTCATTTTCGCAATTTACGTCCCAAAAAACCATAAAAACGACACCCATATTGATATTTAGACATTTCCACCCCATCGCACCCCAACAGGAGAGATGGTATTTCACGTCCGCCACGTTAGATTTTAAAATCGTTGATCAGCGACCCGATAAACCATAGAAACAATACCCATGTTGATTTTTAGACTTTGTCTCCACATTTCCCCCTTTTAGGGGTTGAATTCTCAAAAAACCTGCAACACGTATTTACTCATTTATTGTTAGGAATACTTCTGTGAAGTTTCGAATAAAATAGACTAATCTTGTTTCCCCATACAAACTTTGGACCCCCATTTCACCCCCTTAGGGGATGAATTTTGAAAAATCCTTTCTTAGTGCACCCCTAGACCTTATAAGGAACCTACGTGCCAAATTTGAAATCTCTAGAACCAGCGGTTTGAACTGTGCGTTGATAGATCACTATGTCAGTCAGTCAGTCAGTCAGTCACCTTTGAGTTATATATATATAGATTACAGGTGTATACCGAACAGCGTAACAAAATGCCTTATTGTATAATTTCCACAAAATCCACATATACAAAACACTCATCAACCTAATACATATATCAAATTACGCTAACCCAAAAATAGAAGGAATTAATTATGAATCACATAAAGTATGTTTTTAGTTTTACCAATATTCGCAGCAGCCTTCTCATTAGTGACTTGACTACCAAAAGCTTTTCCGAATACATTTACCACATAAAATACAGGTTTATTGCTTGATAATGGGTCCTGCTCGCCCACTGCGAAGGCTTCAATCCAGTATGAAATATGACAACATAAACAGCCTCAATAAAAAATTGGAACAAGTTAGGTACTTTCTAGAAAAAAAATTGTTAGATTTTAAAAGCATACTCAACCTAATTGTCTTTAATTGTCTTATTGATTACTTTTTGAAAATACCGTTCTAGGTGTTAAAGTACTTTATGTACTTAATATAACATATATATATATATTAAAACTATACTAGTGAATTGCGTAATCAATCAATTATGTAAACTTAATTAATATCATTTTGTAAAATTTTAACCCTAAACATGGTTCACCACGAAAATTTAAAGAATTAAAAACAAATGTCACGGGTCGCATACTGCACTGAATTTTTGTTTGTAATAAAGTACTCGTAATAAACAGGCCAGCTAAATTATCGCCACGTTCGCTATTGATATCGTCATATCGAAGTAGCGGAGCCGGTTCTAAGACGAATTCAACACTATCAGAGACCGACCTTTTAACTTGAAGTAAGTACAAGAGATTACGATATCTAATCAATTCCTAAAACCGAATGCAACACTTGCAACACAGGAATTTAGAATAATAGATTCGGAACAGTTAGATGTAAACACGGGTTGTGCTACAATTGCCGACAAAAATCTAGCGTTTGAGTCATTGATATACAACAGCATCCCACGAAAATATGCGGAGAAATATAGGACAGGTATGTACAGTCGCGGACAAAGAGATGTATACACTTTTGGACCTTATTGCGTTGTAATAAGGTCCAAAAGTGTATACATCTCTTTGTCCTCGACTGTACACAAACCTTTTTATAAGATAATACTACAAGTTGTACTTACAAAAATTTACAACACTCTTCTACAAAAACATTACAGAAATTGCGATGACTATACTCGTAGTAGGTAAGTATACAGGGTGGAAAGGTAAGTCGGGCCCTGGAGGGAAACTACCTTAAAACCTTGAGATAGCTCAATTCGCTCAAAGGAAACATTCTTTTATTTTTCCTAAAAAACTAAAACTGCATTCACAGTTTTTTTCTTAATTTTCACTTTTTACCATACTAATTGTATGAAAAATATTATTATTATTTTATTCAATCAAATACAAACACTGAAAACATTGAAAAAATAATCAACCCAGCAGGATTTGAACCTCGCATCGATACGCCTTACCGGGGCTCGATCGCTTTACCAATTAAGCTATGGGTTCAGTTACTGAGTTGACGAAATTCTCAATGCCTTCAATCATCTTTTTGCATTTATTTTTACATCGACTTTATAGCAGCCGTAAGCGACATCTAGGTGCTAACTACTAGAGTTAGATACCCTTCCCGCCGACCCTTTTACAAGTGTCACAACGGAAATAATAGATGGCGCTGCTATCAACTCATAATTATTTTACATGTTTTTTTAAAGTCAAATCCTGCTGGGTTGATTATTTTTTCAATGTTTTCAGTGTTTGTATTTGATTGAATAACATACTATTGTATGAGTGGAATGCCCCACTTTAAAAAAACATGTAAAATAATTATGAGTTGATAGCAGCGCCATCTATTATTTCCGTTGTGACACTTGTAAAAGGGTCGGCGGGAAGGGTATCTAACTCTAGTAGTTAGCACCTAGATGTCGCTTACGGCTGCTATAAAGTCGATGTAAAAATAAATGCAAAAAGATGATTGAAGGCATTGAGAATTTCGTCAACTCAGTAACTGAACCCATAGCTTAATTGGTAAAGCGATCGAGCCCCGGTAAGGCGTATCGATGCGAGGTTCAAATCCTGCTGGGTTGATTATTTTTTCAATGTTTTCAGTGTTTGTATTTGATTGAATAACATACTATTGTATGAGTGGAATGCCCCACTTTCAAAAAACATGTAAAATAATTATGAGTTGATAGCAGCGCCATCTATTATTTCCGTTGTGACACTTGTAAAAGGGTCGGCGGGAAGGGTATCTAACTCTAGTAGTTAGCACCTAGATGTCGCTTACGGCTGCTATAAAGTCGATGTAAAAATAAATGCAAAAAGATGATTGAAGGCATTGAGAATTTCGTCAACTCAGTAACTGAACCCATAGCTTAATTGGTAAAGCGATCGAGCCCCGGTAAGGCGTATCGATGCGAGGTTCAAATCCTGCTGGGTTGATTATTTTTTCAATGTTTTCAGTGTTTGTATTTGATTGAATAACATAATATTGTATGAGTGGAATGCCCCACTTTAAAAAAACATGTAAAATAATTATTATTATTATTATTTATGGGTTCTCTTGTGCCCTAAACTTGGTTGGTATTTAGAAGTTTTTATCCTCGTTGGAAACAGGATCGATTGGCATCAATTGTCATAAAAATTATTCATGACAAAAATTACAAAATAAATACTTTTTTTGAAAACTGTACTCTTTTCCAAAAATTTGTAAATGCACTTATGTCCCTTTAAAGAAATTAAAGAATGTTTCCTTTCAGTGAATTGAGCTATCTCAACGTTTTAAGGTAGTTTTCCTCCAGGGCCCGACTTATCTTTCCACCCTGTATACTACCTAGGTATTGATATTTAAAGAATCTTGCATGCAACCAAATACATGAACAAACGATATGTATTCACTTGCAATTAAGTTATAGACCGTAAGCCAGAAACAAATTTCGTTGGTCATAATATTATATGTATCTTCCGCACTGTAGAGGGTTTGTTGGTTTCATATCTTTCTTAAACATCAAAATCGAAAGAGACATAAGCTAGAAAGTCCGGCCTTGTAGGTCATCACAATAAATCAATTATTGTGACAGCTATATTAAGGGTACTTCAACATTTTGGGCAGCTTGTCGTACCAATAAACAGTTATTGGTGTCATCCTGTGACAAACACAATAACATTTGACTAGAGAACATAACATTTCTCGATGTCGGCAACACCCCAAGTGTCAATCATAGTTTCCCAAACACTTATGTTGTAGGTATTTCTCTTTCTAATATCGCAAACGAAAATGTGGCTAAGAAGTGTGTTAAGGGTAATAATATGCTCAGCTGTACCATCAGAATGGTCAATTTATCAATGAATTCATTCATAAATTGGCCATGCAATTCTGAACCCGATAGTACAGTCAAGTGCAAAAATACGTATCGAAAAAATCGTCTCATAAATATGGTACTACGCACTTATTACAACAGAATAAGATACTATGGGACATATTTTTGAGTAAGATGAGTACACCCATATTTTTACACTTGACTGTACATATTCGTTTACAATTCGGCAATTACAAACTTGACAAAAGGTGTAGAGTAAAAGCGCCGTGTTGCTATTTTACGTTTAAATACTAGAAATATTATTACAGCGAATGAATTATCTCTCTAATTTACGAGTTGCAAGCATCTGTCCTGTCCCTTGCGTAGGTGCGGCAGTGGCGCAAATAAGCACAGTTTATTACTATTGTCAATGTTTAGGGTGTAAGATAGCACGGTCGACTTCAAATACATATATACATCATTACACCTATTTCTATTGAAATAGGGTGAAAAATGAATACACATAGTTGACGTCGACCGTACACATTATAGTGCCGTTTTGTGCAATGTATTGGGTTACCGACCTTTAGTTTGCCATTGATAAAAGGACGTGACAAAAGGGCCGTAGAGCCGTGCGAGATCAAATTTATGTGATAACTAGCTTTTGCCCGCGACTTCGTCTGCGTGGGATTAACATTCGCTATAAGGAATTTAACTCAAATTATCTTCATACCAAATTATTTACAAAATTATTAACAGACAGACACACACTTTTGCATTTATAATATTAAGTATGGTTCATAGATACATTTTTCTAATGTACGATTTTAAGCAAGCATGGTTACAAACGTTAACACTACTACGAAAGTATTATAAATGGTAAATACTAATAATGGTATCAGCAGTTGTTGACATGCGTTAATGTTCTCCCAAGTACACAATACAGCGTCGACAATAACGTCTGTCTAAAATTACCATAACCACACATGCACAGTCCAAACCAATGGGTTTATGCTTAGTTTGGTATAGGTTTCTTGGCCGCTATGTTTTTAATTCATAACATTTACCAAAGACATCATAAAACCTACCAGTATTATGCGGGACACGTAAAAACGGACAAAATTGACAAAAATAGTATGAACCAAGATAAGTGTGGTCACGCCAGACCATTGTTTCCGTCATAAAACTTCAAAGGGCTACAGTTACAAATACAAGCCGAACATTTGAGGCTCAAGAATACTTCCTTTGGTTAAGGAAAAATATTTGCCTATGGCAAAGATATCACATGCAATCCAAACTAGGTAGGATGAAATGCTAGTTTGGTTAAAGATAAATAATATACCTAATTGTTGTACGTTATTTCATGCGGATTTAGCTATACCTACATCTGAAATGTTAGCTAGAGTAGCAAATAAATCTGTCAATTTGATATCTGCGGATTTATTACATCAATTACATATTACAATAAGTGAAACCGCCATAATCCTCTTAGCCTTGTTGGCCTTCCGGATTAATTTCGCTTTCTACTAACTTTTTTATCAAGAGGATCTAGATCAAATTAACATCGTGGTTGAGCTTACTTCAGAGATATCTCCTTACCATAATTCAACTTCACAATTAGGTTACATAATACTACCTTAGTTTAGAAGTTCACAGAGATAATTTGTATAATTTTAAATAATAAGCCTTTATACCAGTGGCTAGCGGGTATCAAGTATTATTACCGTATTCACGATTAGCTGTAACTGTAATAAAAGTACCTATTTAAGGCTGAAAATATGGCATACTTTGGGAATCGAGTTTTAAGGACACTTTACCGCTGCTGTTTTTAGGTATGCATATTTCAAATTTGAAAACCTACAAGACCTTATCAGGATTGACCTATTAGGTACTCGAATACTTATTTGGCCGTCTATGATGTACAAAATCAGAGCATTTAAATATAATAATTAGGGGAAGCCCGGGCAGCACGCATAGTGTGGGTAAGAAGAATATCTGATTTTACCAAAGCTATACAATAGATAGCGTATCTAGGCTTGCTGAAGTTGGTAAAGTAGCGATACGAGAACGCCATGACTGTTCAATCAAAGCAAACAACGTATGTACTTGTTGTGGAGAAATAAAACAAAGGTTTTGACTCTTTTGTTGTGATTTTTGGAAAAGCAAGTCTATCAACTTTTTGTATTACGTTTCGTATCTTTACGAATACGGTTAGTTAAAACTATAGTATATTAACTTTGGCTTAAATTATGACTATAACATTTTTTATCCACCTGTTAAACGTATTCTTGGCATAAACAATTTGAAATATTGAGTACTTTGGGCAAGACGGATATGGGCAAAACGAATAGCCATGCGTGTATGGAAAACACCAAAAAGGTACTAAATATAAAAATAACTTAAGATTTCTAATTTCTAGGTCCCAGCAAAACTAACAAACAAAAACTTCTTTTAAAACAAAAAAAAACAAGAGAATAATTTATAGTGTTCTTTTTGGTATGCGCTGAAAGATGTATTGACCCACCCACCGAAGACAGACTCAGTGTAACCAGTGCAAAAATAGGCACATTAGGGTTGCACTTCTTATTCAAGGGTAGACAGCTATTTTTTTGATGCATGCGATGCCTAATTCATATATTTGTCATAAATGTATCCTTTTTGCCCTTGAGGTATATCCCTTTTGCCCGAGGTGGTCGGGCAAAACGGATAAATGGAACTATTTGTTTAAAAAATAATAACACTAAGAAGTTATTTAAGTATAAGGATTTGTGATAGCATTTTCCAAAGTTAACTGTACATAGTACAAATTAAAAATATAAAGTGTTATTTTGATTAACAATTAGGGTGTTTTTTTCATCATTCCCTTAACATATGCGTCTTACCCGGGCTTCCCCTTCGTAGTATGGATTTAGCCTGTTATTTTTCAACGATATGCGCTATATTTCTTTGTATAGCCCAATAATTGAGTTTAGATCAATCGTAAGCATTTTTGTAATTGTTTCTCCAAACACGAAATCAGAGTAATCAGTAGTTTATCCCTAGGCAGCGTCTAGACGTCTACATTGATCGCAAACACGATCAAACAATGTATTTCCTACTAAGAAATAATGTATCCAATCCTAGACTTTTGCTTCAAATACTTCAACTAAATTGTGCACCCCGGGGCGTATGAACGTTATGTTATAACCGTAAACTTGCATTTTCCTCAATATCCCCATGCGTTCACAAAGATCATAAGTATATTCGCAATTTCTGGGCTATAATGCCCTTTGGCATTAAAGTGATTTAATCCTGCATCAGTTCCGGGTTGAAATATATACCCAATGTCTTGACAACAGCTGGGAACTGTATGCCGACAGAGAACGATGGTATCTCGGGCTGGGGGAATGTTGTGGCATTTGTTTATGATACTTGATTTATAAGCGACGACAGTATATCCGCTAACCACCATTTGTAGGAAAGAACCTATAGTAATATTATGCTTAAATTTTGCCAGACGCACCCTAAGCAGCTGGGAGGTCTAAAACATAACCCGTGTTGTTGACTTCTAAAATCAAAATATACCACTAACAATATTTAATAAAATATAAGTAATACTTACTCGCGTTTACTCGTATTTTTGTATATTGCACTAACCTTTAGTTCATCACGTAAAATATTACAAAAGTAAAGGTTCACATTTTTTAGGGTTCCGTAGTCAACTAGGAACCCTTATAGTTTCGCCATGTCTGTCCGTCCGTCCGTCCGTCCGTCCGTCCGTCCGCGGATAGACTCAGTGACCGTTAGCACTATAAAGCTGAAATTTGGTACTAATCCATACTAATATTATAAATGGGAAAGTGTATGTGTGTGTTTGTTTGTTTGTCCGTCTTTCACGGCAAAACGGGGCGACGAATTGACGTGATTTTTTAAGTGGAGATAGTTGAAGGGATGGAGAGTGACATAGGCTACTTTTTGTCTCTTTCTAACCCCCCACTTCCCTAAAATGGGGGGTGGAATTTTGTATGGAGCATTCCGGGGGGCAATCAGGAAAGGGGAACCGTGTTACCCCGAATTTCACGCGAGCGAAGCCGCGGGCAAAAGCTAGTATGTATATCAATCACGCCGACAAAGTGGTAAAATAAAAAGTGGAAAAAAATGTTTTATTAGGGTACCTCCCCTATACGTAAAGTGGGGAGTGATTTTTTTTTTTCATTCCAACCCTAACGTGTGATATATTGTTGGATAGGTATTTAAAAATGAATAGGGGTTTACTCAAATCATTTTTTCATAATGTTAATATTTTCGGAAATAATCGCTCCAGAAGTAAAAAAAGTGTCCCCCCCCCACTAACTTTTGAACCATAAGTTTTAAAAATATGAAAAAAATCTCAAAAGTAGAACTTTATAAAAACTTTCTAGGAAAATTATTTTGAACTTGATAGGTTGAATAGTTTTTGAAAAAAAATTACAAAATAATTTCTGAACTAAGTTTGTAATGTAACCGTATAAGCAGGTGTTTATTGTACCTTTAATTTCTACAAAATCACAATGAAATGACGTGCTTTCAAATACAGTAAAAACGGTGAAAATCGGTTCACGCAATAAAGAATTATCCCATAAAAATCATCTTCCATACTTTAAGCTCGCGCGCAATAGTTTTCTTAATTTGCCGATAGATGTCGCTGTACGTGGAACGCTCATATCATATCCTACATGGCGGTGTTATTTTAACTCTTAAGTGGGGACACTTACTGTGACGGACGGAAAACTACGGAACCCTACACTGAACGTGGCCCGACACGCTCTTGGCCGGTTTTTACACTAGTATTGAGTTACTAACCTTATAATCAGTAATAGGTACGGTACGGTCAGCTGCAGAGAAAAAGGCCCACGCTGCATACAAAGTTTATAATTTTCTCTGCAGCTGACTGTACCAATCTATTAACTATCACTACTATCAGTGTCTACTAATCATCAAATATATGTGATAACTTTTTAAAAACTTTGAATTTATTGAATCGCCAGTAAGACATAAAACAAAGTCTAATACAAAAAAGGTATTCCGGGAAAGATCGCTCCTTACTGATAAAACCACCTGCTGCCAACCTCTACCTCAACAGTTGTGGTACTTGTAATTGATTTATTAGTAATTTTGTTTTTTTTATTATACCTACTTACAAATGTTTTTATAGAACTATCTCCCCTTTTCCACCCTAATTGTACTGCACCAAACATCAAACACAGATGCGACAAGAAAGCACGTGGCATTCATTTGAATTGAATTGAATTGGAGTCCATTGTGCTTTCGGCACAATTCGTGCCAATTGTGACAGATGCGGTATTGATGGTCACAATTTGTCACGAACAGCTGGCGAATCTATTACACAGTTTTCTCTAGCAACATTTATGTTTATCCGTAGAGTGATTTATCTTCCTCAGTTAGAGGTGGAAAGATTTACGAGTTATTATGACCGGGTTTAAAATTGAAAAAGAGTAATTAGTGTATCAAATTCTGTCTGAAAGTGGCATTAATGAGGTGTCGCTCTTTTCTCGATAAACAAAAAGTCAATACGAAGTCCTCGTTTCATTTTTGTCGTGTTTTCGTTTAAAAAAACTTCATGGGCCTCGTCATCGTCTTGTGAAACTATTCTAGTAGGGCGTGGTCCAATATAACTTCTGACGATATTACATAAACTGAATATATGAAAATTAAACTACTAACAACCTACACAAGTACAAATTGGTAATTTCAAATAATTACAGTCTGGAGAGAAAATTTAATAGACTAGCGAGATTCTTAATAGTCACGGGACTCGCGGGAGACCAAACGTCAACCGGTCATCTGGCCATGTACGTGTATTCTTACCTAATGATTGCACATTAAGTTCTCAGAAGAACCGCTCTAATGTGACCTCGAGACCCGTTATACCTATGCATAATCGAAACGTGCACTTACACTGGTTAGTGTGAGTTAGCGACTAGCTCTTGTTTAAGAAGCGATTAGAATATGACACCGCTATCGCGCAGGTATTAAAACACTATCCCGCGCACAACAGGAAACGGAAGCCGCTGTCACTTTGACGCTAATCTAATGAAAATAATGCTAGTGACACGGAATTTTGAAAATTATCATGCCTGTATTAATCCTGGCTTTGAATTGTTGACGAACATTTACCTGTCGCTGGATAATAAATTTAAAGTTTGCCCAATCTCTCAATGAAATAGGTACCAGAAATAGTGAAGTAGCAACTAGAGATAAAGGTAAACGATGAATTTATAATTACAAATGAAGGCCAGCGTAACCATAATAATAATAACTCAATTTTTATTGATACGCACCGTTCTTTGATCTTCAATATGGATGGAATAGTTATTATAATTTGTTCAAAATAAAATAGTAGAATTGGGGAATACGGAGAATATATTTATCTCATGATCTTAAAAAGTAAGTAAGTAGGTACTTATCGGTATTTTTATCGCCTACATTGACCTCACATCCTTCCTATACTTGGTAAAACCTAGTAAGGTGTATTTATTAACGCTTTTAATTTTTTATAGGTAAGTATTTAATTTACCTATAATTTTTAATATAGATACTTAAAACATTTCAATTCTCAAATGCATTATGTGATAGTGTTTTTTTTTTATTATGTGAAAAGAAAGGATGTGAATAGTAGGGTTTCCTCTCAGTACAAAAGTGAAAAAAATTGTGCGCATCGAGAAAAAGTTGTGAATTATTGACCATGGATAGAGTGCCCCACGATGAATATTTTTTAGTATTGTGGAGGTCTGTAAAATTTTTGGACCTTCACGTCAAAATCAGGGGTCCCGTGCAATATGTTTTTACTCTTTTTCTTTCATTCTTTCAAATTCACAACTTTTTCTCGATGCGCACAATTTTTTCAATTTCAAGCTCTGCTAGAATTATGAGATGACGGGTAATAGAGATGTGCGGAAGAAAAAATCATTCTGGGCCCACCCCACCGATATGTAATAAAGAAATCACACAATCAGCCCAAAAAAATGGCCCCACAATAGTGCTGTAAAGACGACTCGTACAGCAGTTTCTCTGACAGTCTTATTACGGTATAACACTGGCCGGTTACGAATTTTCACGAGCCATATTTTCGGTTAATCTTGTTAGAAACTGTACCTCCACTATATATCCTAACTATTTAAGTTTAGTAACCCAAGTAAGTATAGTAAATGGGATAAGGGCAGGCGGTGAATTATGATAAGATGAAAAGTTTTAATTACTAAAGACTGTCGCATATTAACATCTCAGGGCCAATGCCCTTAATCTAAAAATCATCCACAGCCCGCTAAACTAAATTCTGAATACTAATTAATTGTAATTAAACAATAAAACCTATAATAACTTTCTTCGACAAGCAATAAAACGTTATACAAATAAGTTTAAGTAGTTATAATGTTCATATTTCGATATAACGATGGATCTTTTTATAGCTTCAGCTAATGGCTCCATTACACTTATGTAAACAGACGTCGATCTTGTCTATCACACACATGGATACATGGATAGCTCTGAAGATGCAACAGGGTATTATGGAAACGTTCTCAATAAGTACAGTAAAATGCAGTTTTTAGGTATTCGGAAAGATGTTTTTGATTATTGATTCTTGACATTCCAAAGTCGAATAATATTGGTATCACCTAAATGACAGATACTGGTACCTATTTGCTTATCAACGCTAAAGAATCATCGACTGCAGTCCACATCAATATCTAAGCCAGTGGCTTTATTTACAGTTGCAAGTGTAATTTGTAAAAGCCTGCATAGGTTTGTATCAAAGGTAATTGAGTTTTCGTTTGAAAGCAGAGAAAGTGCAGTAAAATGGCTTTAAATATATTTTACTGTCTTCACAATGTTTTTCCTGACGTACCTACTCACGACTCAGACACTGCGGTATTGTAAAAGAAATAAAATTTTTCTTTTAAGATTTTCAGGTAAATACCTAACCAATAAAATCATTAATTTACTGTGCAAAAAAACGGCGGTTACTAAAATGGATTAGGATTTTCGTACTCCTGGAGTGATAACTTTTCTTGAATGAGGAGGACTCCCATTAATTAACAATTTTACTGTTGTAAAGTAAAATGCTTACATACAATACAAGCAACAAACTGATTTGTTTTATTTCTAGAAGTGTATTAGGACAAAACTATTTATGCTATATTACGAATAGTCCTCGTAATAGTCCATTATTAGTTACATCAATTATTGAGTATAAAATGAACCTGTTTCTTTACTTAACATTCTGGAGACACAGGCAAGTATTACCTATATAATATAGTGCAACACAGGTGGTCATGGCGGTTACAAATTCAATGTTACAATCGCGACTAAAATGGCGAACAGCGAATACGCCGCTTGCATCCCCAAGGCCGGTGATGTCATCCCGCGAAATGTCGCGAAAGTTGACGGTGCCAGGCCCAGAAACGATTTAACGATCATTTCATTAGGGAAAATCATCGAATGAATCATGTGTAATAAATAAAAACCGGCCAAGAGCATGTCGGGCCACGCTCAGTGTAGGGTTCCGTAGTTTTTCGTCCGTCACAGTAAGTGTCCCCACTTAAGAGTTAAAATAACACCGCCATGTAGGATGTGATATGAGCGTTCTACGTACAGCGACATCTATCGGCAAATTAAGTAAACTATTGCGCGCGAGCTTAAAGTATGGAAGATGATTTTTATGGGATAATTCTTTATTGCGTGAACCGATTTTCACCGTTTTTACTTTATTTGAAAGCAAGTCTTTTCATTGTAATTTTGTAGAAATTACAGGTACAATACACACCTGCTTATACGGTTAAATTACAAACTTAGTTCAGAAATAATTTGGTATTTTTTTTTTCAAAAACTGTTCAACCTATCAAGTTCAAAATAATTTTCCTAGAAAGTTTTTATAAAGGTTTACTTTTCAGATTTTTTTTATATTTTTAAAACTTATGGTTCAAAAGTTAGAGGGGCGGGGACACATTTTTTTTTACTTCTGGAGCGATTATTTCCGAAAATATTAACATTATGAAAAAATGATTTGAGTAAACCCCTATTCATTTTTAAATACCTATCCATCAATATATCACACGTTAGGGTTGAAATGAAAAAAAAAAATCACTCCCCACTTTACGTATAGGGGAGGTACACTAATAAAACATTTTTTTCCACTTTTTATTTTACCACTTTGTCGGCGTGATTGATATACATATTAGTAGCAAATTTCAGCTTTCTAGTGCTAATGGTCACTGAGATTATCCGCGGACGGACGGACGGGCAGACATGGCGAAACTATAAGGGTTCCTAGTTGACTACGGAACCCTAAAAAGAAAGTTTTACATCGGGTACTAAACAATTCTAATAATAAGTAATTAGTTTGTAATTTATAAGTATGATTATCTCTTTTATTTAAAATGTGTACACTTGGTATGGATTAATAGGTATTTGTTTATAATTTGTGATTTTTATTAAGTTTTGTATTTTGTTCTTATTGTATTGTATTTTTATTCTGGACATGTGTTTATGAATTTAAAATAAATTGAAGAATTGGAAATAAGCTTGAATATTTCTTCCATTTCACGGTACAACTTATAGAACACATACCTGTGTATTTTTCGTTTGATACATCGGATCACTCTTTGGATTTACTCCACTGATCTTATTCTACTTTAGAAGGACGTTTACGAGTATATGAGCAATAGGTTTGATCAGTGATGTCATCTAGTAGATATGCGTGACTTAGGTTTAGTGTGCGGACGTTGTTGTCCAGAAGAGACCCAGCAGCATATAACTACCACTTCTGAATGTAAAATATTTCAATAAGGACAGAGAACTTCTTGTATAATTATTTTATTTGAAAATAACATGATTTAAAAAAATGGTAGTTAAAATATTCGTTAGTTGAACTATTCTAAGAAACATTTGTTTTTGAACTAGAAGACAAAATATCATCACAGTCACGTAATTTCCATTCATGCCGTACTACTTGTAGTATCACAACACACGTCGCTCAAACCTAACCAACACCAAAATGAATATATCTTTCAGGGAGTCCATACTGTTGACACAGATGCGCCACTCCTCTTTGTTATAAGTTAAATAACTCTTTTACGGTCCCACTCGCCTCTCGACAAAGCTCCATTTCAATATTCATTAGGTTTTCCTTGAACCGTTTAGAATTTGGAATTTACTTTTTAGGACAGAAGAGTATTTTTGTTGGTTCAGTCAGACTTGGTTAGTGGATAACTGTATTTTATTTTACGGTTAATTTAAGGGTTATACCATACCCAACATAAATAATCTAATTACAGGTCATCTGTTTTAAATAATGTGGTTTTAACACATTTTAGCCTTAGGTATGTAAATAAATGTCATCTGACATCATAGATTCTAGTTTCTGAAGTGTTTTTCTTGAAATATTTTTATTTCCTATTTAAAAAAAACTTGTACTTACATAATTACCGTCTTCGCTGAGACGCTTGTGTACTAATAAATTAATAATGGAGGTACAAATTATCTGTCAATTGACATGTTTTGAGAATTAATAATTCCAATCAAACATTTATCTAATCCCACACCAAACATGTCTGTAATGCCTTCTCCGCCTACAAACAGACACTAATTCACACATACCAAGGATATTCGTGTCCAGTCCTCGCTAAGGCTATAAAACCAACTTAACTTTACACTTGATCCAACTTTGTCAACATAATTTTGTTTATCAATATGTAGCATTAATCTGTTCTTCTTATTTATAGAGCAGCAAAGCTAAGATTGTCCAAATTAGGTCATAGTGAAGTAGCGACCTAGTGCGGTTTTGACACAACAATGTGAACTGTCAAATTGACGCAACGCTTGTCATCATTTAATTGGACGTCAACGCTAATATTAGATGTGATGTCCATTGGTGATGTCTTGATTTGTGTGATAATCAGAGCTCGGATTTTTCACGGCAAAACAAAACACTAGCGTAATTTAGCCAGTGCTTGAAATATTATTTTATCGATATCGATAATTCAGAACTAGAAGAAATAAAAGTCACCAAATAAAATTAATATGCAATAAAACTAATAAAAACATTTGTATAAAGTTACTATATATTAGAAACAGACGCAATTTCTTCTTCAAAATCTACGTCAGTACACACAGCAGCACAAGACATTTTATTTGGGTAATAGTGATAGGAGTAGATGATCATTATCTTTTCAACATTCTCTGGGAGTAAACAGTTGCGTTTATCACTATAAATCCATTTATGTACACTAAATGTACGTTCAACTTCAGTTGACGTCAAGGGAGCAAATTTATAGAATTCATTATCAGTTCGGGTAATATTTTCAGATATGTCTCTTAAAATTTCGTAATCAGGATTTCGTTCGAGCACGGCTTCAAATTTACGTATCACTGGTAAAAGTTTACTCCAGTTTACGTAGCAACGAACAGTATCCAGAATGAGGAAGGATTCCGCAATGGATAAAGTCGAACATTGCAATTGTTCTATTGAAGAGGCTATTACTTCGTAGTTGTCGCGAATGAAATTTAACTCCGGTCGTAGTTTGCGTGTTTGAAAACATTTTTTTGCAGCTCTTATAGCTGCCGAGTCATTAGCAAGTATGGAGACGACATCACGTATTTGCTCATAGTATTGAGCGTAATATACCGCAGCAGATATCCAAGTTCCCCATCTGGTGATAATTGGCTCGGGAGGTAGGGGAATGGACGGATATTTTGTCTTAAAAAGGCGTACACGCTCTGGAGATTTTAGGAATATCTTTTTGACATTCGATATCAACCCATCCACACCTTTGAAATTATCTCGCACTTCTTCGGCAACCCGGTGCAGACCATGAGCTAAACACGTAATGTGTTTCATACGAGGAAACGTTGCTTTTAAAATACGACCGGCTTTAAGCATATATGCGGCACTATCTGTGCAAAGTAAAAGCAAATTGTTTACGTTATCATTGAAAGAATTTTGAAACAAAAATTTTAATTGGTTTATTATTAGGTTTGCTATTGTTTCCCCATTTACCTTCTCTAAAACCTTCGACCCCAAAAGATAAAATTACTCAGAACAATTTTTTTGCAAAGACCGAATCACCACGTTTGTCACACATTTTCCCATGAAATCTGGTGTTTCGTCTATAGATATCCACAAATAATTGGTTTTGTTTACCTCTCTTATACCCTGTATAGTTTTTTTGTACACGAGATTTAAATAAATTTTTCGCAGGGTCGATTCGTCCGGTAAAGAAGTCATAGAGCAGTCGCAACATAAATACTTGTTAAAAATATGACGAAAATTATTGTTGTTGACTGTTGCCCATGGTATGTTGCATGAAATAAGAAAAATAATTAAATCGAAATAAAATTGATGTTTCCTATTTGGTTGCCCCGAACGGTAATTGTGGCGGTTGCTTTTCACATGATTCTCAATATTGCATTTCTTAATATATCGCACATAGAGCAGTATATAGTGGAGGTCACTTCATTATAGACTAACTCAGGGTGATTTTCAATCCACGTTTTGATCCGATCTTGTACATTACTCATTTTTGTATTAATTGATACCTTGCAATATTAAGTTATTATACGTATATCCAACACGTCGGATTCAATGCGTTGCGAAATAAATAATACCTAGATGCAATTTACGTTTTATACGTAATGAAATGACAGTTAAAGTGTGAATGTCATATGTCATGTGAGATGAAATTTGCAGTCGTTTCTATCATTTTAAATGAGGTGGTATAGTTACTTCGTTCTAAGTTGTACATGCAGACCTACCTCTTTGTTGCTCGACTATGGCAAAGCTAAAATGAAAAGTTATTTTATTACTTATACAGGATGTCCGGTAATTAATGCACAACCTTCTAACCCCCAGTAGGTCACCTTAGGCTGGTCAAAAATATTGATTTTGAGCTCTAGTAAGTCTCCTGTTTTTCGAAATTTTCGCACGTTTGTTAGTTTTTAAATTTTGACATTCACACTGATAGGTGTACCATCGAATAAAAAAAGAAAAAATGTACTGAGGCAATACGTGTCATATACTCTAGTAAGACTCGATAGGTGTCGATAAAATAATATTTCAAGCACTGGCTAAATTACGCTAGTGTTTTGTTTTGCCGTGAAAAATCCGAGCTCTGGTGATAATGGTTTTATTGACTTAAATTTAGTAGGTATGAGAATTCATGAAGTAAAGTACCTACGTACTTTAAAGTATATTTCATATTTTATGACGTTTCCTAATACAAATGCCCCGCTACTGGCTGCGTGCATATTATTATTTCCTTTTTCGTGTCATCATTGCCCATCTCCAAAGGTCAAAGTGTATTGATATAAATTATGCCATTTTCTCTTGAAATAGCAATAAATTTCATCGATTTATGGGTACTAACATTCAGCTATTATTTATTAATATTTCCGAAACAACTTAAAGCACCCACAGTTTCATCTTGCATAAAACTTCGTTAATGTATTAACTTATACATAGAGTAAATAGCGAATTTAGATGCCCTCAACTCTTACGTTTATGGAGCAAAACATTCTTCGAATACGGCCCTAGGTATCCCGCACCCTATTATTCTACAATATCTCTATATAAATAGTCCAAAATCATTTCTTTTCACTCTATGTATAGGTTCGTTTTTTAGTGTATTAAGTTTACACTTTCTTTATACATCGTTTATCTAGCTTTTTTATCATTCTCTTTAGATTACGAATTTAGCTCCCCTAAAGAAAACACCAAAACCATTATTAACCAACTAGCTGTGCCCGCGGCTCCGCCCGCGTGGAATTCGGTCTGTGTCAGTAAGCGGCTAATTCACCCCTAATTTCTCTCCCGCTACCCTGGAGGCGGAACTTGAAGTAAAGTCGACAGATGGATTTATCCTATTAATTTTTATTGGCATGATTTTAACAGGTGTATATCGGACGATACAGGACCACTTTTGTATTTATACGTTCATGTCCACGGCAAATATCATCCAAATCGATCCTCCCGTCAAATCAGTAATCAGCATGAAAGGTAAGAAAAGGCGCGGTTGAAATGGGGGCGGGGGGTGTCAGAAATGCAGAAATGTTTTTTTTCTATTTGAGGAATTAGTAATCCTTAAGGGGTGATTTCCGGGATAACAATGCAAAAAAACCGGCCAAGAGCATGTCGGGCGATGCTCAGTGTACTTTCGTTAATGCCGCCCTGTTACGAAACATCCGTTCAAACGGTCGTTTATTAAGGGATATTTGGCGGCGCTTACGTCAGTTTACTATCCGGCACATCCTTTCACTATGCGATTTTGACTGATAATTCAAAAACGGCTGAACCGATTTTATTCAATATAGTTTTTATTGAAAGTTCTTATCAGGCCTCACCAAATTTCAGCTTTCTAGTGCGAACAGTAACTGAGCTAGACCGTGGACAGACGGACGGACATGGCGAAACTGTAAGGGTTCCTAGATGACTACGGAACCCTAAAAAGAGATAAATAGTAGTTTATGTAACTGTTACGTAATAAGGCCTAATTATATACAGAAGCATACACTGCTTTACCTACACACATATTAAAAATCCACTGAAACCATGCGTGCCGGCGGTCGGGGGGGGGGGAGGCGGATTTTGATTACGTTACCGTAGGTAATGAATTTTCATACGTTTTTACCACACTGTCACAGATAACACACTGATGTTACGTTACTGGTTGCAATAATTGTGGTAATTACATACTTCAAGGTAAGCACATTACAATGCACTAATGAACGTCAGAAATATTTGGATAATTTTGAAATTTTAGAAATTTTAGAAATTTTAGAAATTTTTAAAATTTTGGCATTTTTGACATTTTTTACTTTTAGGTTCTCGACTTTTTTCACTTTTATCACTTTGTCACTTCTCACTTTCACTACACTTCACTTCACTTCACTTTATTCTATTTTATATATTTTTTATTTCATTCCATTTTACATGTTTCTCAATCGTATGGGTGTCGCGTTTTCGTGACGTGACGCTTTTTCGTGACGGTCACGTGACTTTTTTTCACCTAGCCCGATCCGCGAACCGTCCAATAAGGAATTTCGTTCCAAAACTACCACCGGTTCTAACCCTACACCTCTGGCCCAAGAAGTGTTATGACCGAAAAGATACTCGACGGGACTTATTTTTTTCAAAACAGTAATACATTATTAGATCTTAAAGATAAAAAATAATGCGTAGTTCTTCAAGAGGACATATCAAAACAGCTTGAGAGACAGATAATGTACCTATTGTTTAATTATAAAGAAAAATAAATCCTAATCTGACAGCTTCACAAAACGTTTGATATGTTTTCCTGCCTAAACGGTGTCCTATAAATGTTGTAGTAGTTTTTTGGTTTGGGCCATGCATCTTTGTCCGTCATATATAATACTCGAGCCTGCAATAACCCTTTGACATTCATGACATTTTCAAATATTTCTTAAGAGCGGGTAAAGGTAAATTTAAAGCATCGACGGGTAACATGTTATAAATATGAACACCTTGACCAAAAAATTACAAAATTATTTAAATACCAAATTTCATCTAAATACGGACAGCGGTTATTGGTTGTTTCTTCCCATGTAAATCCCCCTCCGTTTAAAGGATAATTTCCGAGATAAAACTATTTTATTTCCTTTTTTAATTAATTATCTCCATACCAAATTTTATCTAAATCGATTCTGCGGTTAATAATTCCCTATACAAATTTTCAACTCTCTTTTCACCCCTTTAGGGTTGATTTTCGGAGTGAAAACTATCGTTTGTCCTTTCTTGAGACCCATACTATACCAAATTTCATCTTTATCAGTTCAGCGGTAAAAAAATCGTCATACCAACTTCCAACCCCCTTTTCGGGGTGAAAGGGTTTATTTTCGGGATGAAAACTATTCTGTCGTTTCTCGGGACTCAAATTATCGGCATACTAATTTCTATTAAAAAATCTCCATACAAACTTTCAACCCCCTTTTCACGCCCTCCAGGGTTGATTTTCGGGATTAAAACTATTCTTTGTCCTTTCCCGGGACTCAAACTATCTCTACACAAAATTTCATCAAAATCCGTTCTGCCGTTTTCACGTGATAGATGTATAGATAGATAGTTTTATTGAAAGTACCTTTCAGGCTTCGGTTCCATTATTTTTATCAAATTTTTTGGACCTACGGTTCTAAAGTAAGGTGGGGGGGGGGGGGGGGGTTTAAGATGAAACTATCCTTTGTCCTTTCTCGAGACCCATACTATCTATATACCAATTTTCATCTAAATCTGTTCAGCGGTAAAAAATTCCTCATACCAACTTCCAACCCCCTTTTCACCCCCACAAGGGTTTGAAAACTATCCTATGACGTTTCTCGAGACTCAAATTATCTCCATACTCATTTCTATCTAAATCGTTTCAGCGGTTAAAAAATCTCCATACAAACTTTCAACCCCATTTTCACCCCCACCAGGGTTGATTTTCGGGATTAAAACTATATATTATCCTTTCCCGGGACTCAAACTATCTCTATACAAAATTTCATCGAAATCCGTTCAGCCGTTTTCACGTGATGCGCGGTCAAATAAACAGACAAACAGATAAACAGATAAACAGATAAACAGACAAAAATTCTAAAAATTGTTGGAACGTGTTCTGTTATCGATTCTAAGTATCTCCAGCCAACTTTTTTTCGATTATCTTCCATGTACAGACTTTCGACCCTCTTCAGCTTTATTATATGTATAGATGAACAACGTGAAATTGAACCTTAACAGGTACCTTTCATGAATTGTTTACTTAGTCGCATAAAACAATATTTTGTCAAGTTGCAACTTCCTTACAAAAACACTTTGTTTTATCGTCAAATTATCCCATAAACTCGTAATTTTCACGTCGTCAACTCATCACCCGACGTCACTGACGCATTGACAATATGTCAAGACGTCGGCCTGTCAAGCTGACTAATTGAATGTGCATGGAGCCACGTGCTGCGACACACTTTGTATGTGAAATGGGAAAACATTTACCTTATTTCAAAAGAATCTTGTTTATTCTAGGCGAACAACTTCCGTATCTTTTGCGTGTATCTATTTGTTGCATAGAATGATTGTTCATGGTTATCCTGTTAAAAGGCATAGTATTATACTTTTGGCGATAATTCAGCAAGCACTACCGTGCTTGCTGAATTATCAGCAGCAGCTACGCGGTTTTCTTTGAAATTTTCGCGCGTGGGAGATACGTGACTGTCACGAATGTACTCGTTTCGTTTCTGGCTTAATTAATCCTCCCAGACCATCATCTTCTTGCCCTTGTCCCATTTACTTGGGGTCGGCGCAGCATGTCTTTTTCTTTCACACATCTCTGTCACCCGTCATCTCATCACTCACTCCTCCTCCTCCTCCTCCTTTCTTTTCATATCATACGCAGTCCATCCACCTTTTCCTAGGTTTGCCTCTTCTCCTACAACCCTCCACATTCATTCTGAATACCTTTCTCGTAACATGACTTTCATCCATCCGCATAACATGCCCGTACCCCGCTAGGCGATTAGACCTTAACTTGTCAGTTATGGGTGCGACTTTCAGGCTTCCTCTTTTATATTCATTCCTTATCCGATCCATTCTCGTCACTCCACACATTCACCTAAACATTCTCATCTCCGTTGCATGCAATCTCTTTTCATCCGTCACCTTTCGATCAATCCTCCCAGACCACCTAACCATTTTCATTTCCGCTATGTGGTTTGTGGGTGGCCGTCACATCACTATATTCTGCTGTCAAAGCAAGGCTCGTGTAGGTAACGGCCATAAAGTAGACCTTTGCTTA
Source organism: Pammene aurita (assembly GCA_947086415.1). NCBI lineage: Eukaryota > Metazoa > Arthropoda > Insecta > Lepidoptera > Tortricidae > Pammene > Pammene aurita. Next base: position 23,629,194 of record OX352297.1, read on the forward strand.
AGTGCGAATAGGAATGGTAGTGCAGTAATGCACATGTGCATACTGTGTATTTATATAAAGATTCATTAATATTGCAGTTGGACAGAACAGTAAGACGCCCTACCTACGCCAGCCATGACCCAGTAAGGGTGATGTCATTTAAGGCTTAACCGTGACTGTAAAATGTAACACACAGTTGCGTAGAATGGTCCGATGTAAATCAAAATTTTTATTCAATTCCGACAGTCATATGCGACTGCAATTGTTTTTATTACCATGGTATAAAATGAACCTGATGCCTGTTTTACCACACCATTCAGTAAATCGTCTTATTCGCAGTTCGATTATTATTATGGCAAAACACTTACCAATGATCAAAAAGCATCAGATAACTTTAGTTACAGATAGTGTTATAGGCATTTTAAGTTTGGTCCAGTAGACCTAGACATGTAAAATACAATTACTCGGTCTGAGGGATTCATCTCTTTAGCGGTTAGTCAAGTAAATATCGTGTCCATTGATGCTCCACAGATAGACATATTTGCAGATAGTGTTGGTGGGTTTGGCAGGAAGATTGTAATCGTTTATAACTATTTTTTTTTGCGATTTTTAAGTGTTTTATTTGTTTTTGACTGACCAGTTTTTCATTATTTATTTTATATTTATTAACCAATGCAATGTAGATTGTAATTTTTGACATTGAATTTTATTATTTACTTATGTTAATTTTAATAATTTTTACGTCACACCTGGCCATAATGTGAGTTTTACCGCTCGCTACGCTTACGGTAAAACTCGCATTATGGCCAGGTGGGGACGTAAAATTGTGTACTCACCACGGGCAGTAAAAAAGAAAGCCCTCTATCGCATATTTACAACCCTCGCCTGCGGCTCGGGTCCCAAATACCTGCGATTTCGGGCTTTCTTTTTTTTACAGCCCTAGGTAAGTAATGTACTATTACGTCACACCTGGCCATAATGTGAGTATTACCGCACGCTACGCGTACGATAAAACTCGCATTATGGCCAGGTGGAGACGTAAAATTGTGTACTCACCACGGGCAGTAAATGAATACTAGTGTGTAAGCGATTTGGTGATCTGTGAACTGTTATGCTTGCATGTGTTTTAATGAATAAAAAAAAGTAAAAGTAAAGCTTGGTGTAAAAATATGGTTCAAGTCAAATTACTTAATTTTTTTATATGTCGTAACGCTCTTACAGATGTAATAAAGCCATTGGATATATTTATGAAACGGTAGTTTTGATACTTATCTTTTCACTTTAACTTGACTATACTAAGTATCAATATTTTTTTATTTACTTATAACAATATTTTATAATAGGTATTTATATTAGAAAGATACTAACCTAAACACTAAAAGCTTGTATAAAGATTGTTATTTTACAAATCCGTATCCATCCATAAACTTTAAAGTAAGAGCACGCTTGATATACGGTGTGTGTATCTCTTAAACGTTTTATCGCATCTAATTGTATCACAAAAGACTTGAATACACGCGGCCGCGGAGTGTGTTTGGAATACATATCACCAGGTACGTTAAAGGCTGTGACCAAATTCACAATTAACCTGTATCCATACAAAAGTTGGTTTAAAATTTAGACAGTAATGGCAATTCCAATGGCAAAAAGTAAGTTTGTAAGTGATACAGCTAAATGACGTAAGGGTCTATCTAGGAAGTTAGGTTTCGAAGAAATTTAAATTAAAATTTCGTTTACGTTCGAATCGCTCTACACCGCCACGAACGTGTTACTAATAGTTCTTAATCGCAATTTGCTTGACGCAGGCAAGATCTTGTATTATTTTATTGATATATCGTAAAGCTCCATAACGAAATGATAAGGATAAAAAAACCTCCAGGGGGTAGAAAACGAGGTTGCTGGTTTTAACAACTTCTTCGTGGATGAAGATGGGGTAGCTTAAGTTGTCTAACTGCTATAAGTTACACCAATAAGTACATTTCTGTTTAAAAGATCGCACTAAAACTATGAAAATTTTAAATAGGTAAAATACTTATATAATGCTTATTATATGAGTATAAAAGTCAATAAAACCTTGAACAAATACGTGTCTATGTAATATCTGTCTTTTTGTATCTAACATGAGAACGTAGCGAATGATTTATAGAGATAACTACACGATCAGCACCCACAATATAATTTTAAACGTACGCAAATTATTGCCTTTATAAGAAATCACGACCTCAACCTGATAAAAGATTGTCAAAACACGAGCACGTGAAAAAATGCACAACCAAGAGACTACGACGAATAGAAATGGCAAACGCGAGTGGTAAAATATATCCATCAAAAATGTGATATTATATCATTTACTGTCCTGTGTATCTATATCAAAAATTTATTAATCTGCTACAGCATTTACCATATGACGAGCTTTCCACAAATAACAACTATAGCAACAAACACGCTAGTTGTTACATCTATTTATTTGAAATCTTTGGCATGATCCTTTTTCCCCAAAACGAATTGTGCGCACGCACAGGGTAGAGATCCATTCGCGTAAATCAGATGGCAGATAACAAAGGACTTTTTATAATGTTACGTGTCAACGAAAACGATTGTGTAAAAAAAAAGATTAAGAATGAGTCAGTACTGAGATATAACATAATAGATTTATTTTCCTAAGGTGCTTGAACTATTGCTACGATTGATTTGGTTGCTATCGTCAGTATCGTCTAGCTTTGTCTTAAACGGTTTTTTTATGTTTCTTTTTTTGCGATTTAATAAAACCTTTAAAAAAATATCGTAAAATGTAACTTTTAAAATATAATTTTATATCGCCACGTGGGAACAGAACCGATTTGTAATTTTCAACATAGGATCACCACAGAACAAATCAATTAAGATATTATGCCGAGTTGGTAACCATGTAAAATGCTCGTTTGATAATTACCGTGTGACTAGCATGGTCCCAAAGACTGGGGATCTATTGTAGTAGTACGGGCAGGTTTCCGCAACTCGACGTCTCGGCGACTGAGGATCTAAATAATTTAAATATTGTCACTTGTGTAAATAGGAAACATAAATTTTAATCATGCTTTGTCGCGACGTACCTAATTGTTTGTTTTATTCATTATTTTAGTGCTTGTAATTCCATCTTGTGAGATGATTATACTATGTAAACGTATACTTACTGTCAGTTAGTTGTAAATTTATTGTGATTAAATTTTTTATTACTTGCAATTCTGATTATACTCGTACCATAAGCAGAAAGCGGCACTAGAGGAAGACATCTTGTTCAATACATGTAGAAGGTATTAGACATAAACACAATAGAACGGCAGAATGATGATAACATCATACGGCCTGGAGCCGTATTCAAATTTTAAAATACTTAAAATTGTTTGATGTATTGACATTAAAAACACAATCTATCTCAAAGATAACTCCAACCCACAACAAAAAATCAACCAATACTGTAGTTGTAGAAAAAGCATGGCAACCCTAGCCATGTAAACACGTATTGAGAGTTCTCCGATTCTTTTTAATCGCGAAATATTGGAAAACACGTCTTAAAATTAGTGAAAGTGCATAAGAAAAATAACCAAGAAACTTACCATCAATTGCAACATTCAGGAGATATTTTTGACAAACGCACAGAGCCATAGCACTAAGGTAAGAAGTTAATTTACCGTTGAACTTCACGTAATAATATATATTTGAACACGAAACGGGAAAATAACTGTTTATTTCTCAAGAAAAATAACGGTACAATAGATAGACACTGAACACCATTGGATGCAACACTGACAGCTGACTTATATACATTGATGCCAACCTAACCAAAACAACTTAGTATTGCTACATCGTCATTGTCAACTGAGCGTATTTAAGCACAGCTCAAACGAGCCTGAATAACAGACACCATATATAAACCAATTCATATACAACGGCAATTATAATTAGCTGCATAAATAATGACTCCATTACATTCAAAGATAATTATTGCATGTTTTACTTGTAAGAAGGTAATAAATAATAAGAACCATCTTATATGCTAGGGTTGTGAGAAAAGCTTTGATCAGAAATGTACTGAAAATATTTCTGCAGCAAAATTTAAATTAATGACCAGTGACAAAAAAAAAAGGCCTGGAAATGCATCTATTGCCTTGAAAACCCGAAAAAACTGTCAGCAAAAAAGCCATTTTTAAGAACTAACAATACTCAAAATATGACTACTGAATCCGAGTTATGTAAATCAACCAGCACATTAAATGATGACAACAAGCAGCAGCTTGGCTGTTCAAACACAAAATATACTGTCCAAATACCGTCAAAGAATAGCACCGAACCGGCAATCCCTCATAAACAAGCCAACCAGTCAGCCAAAAAGTTTGATGGAAATCAAAGTGACGAAGAATTGCAAGAAGATCCACAAAAAAGCCCTGAACAGCCTGCGGCAGGAGAAGTTTTGCTGGGGGGATGTACCTCTCGCGAACAAGAAATGCCTTCCAAATTTCACGAAATACAAATCCCGTCCACTTCAAAAGAAGCACCCGTAACCTTATGCGACAGCGGCGAAATTTCACAGACTGACAATGTCACAAAGAGGAAAAAAAATCAATCGATCAGTCTTTCAGAAGACGATCTCGAGACGTCTACATAAGATGAGGACCTCGAGGAGTCTATTTTATTAAGCAGTAGCATCCAGAAACATTTAAGCTTGCCAAATATTTCTGATATAACAAATAATTCAGAGGTAGCAAGCTTACAGAATGAAAATCAGCAGCTGGCGGTTCAGCTACTGAGCGCTCATGAAGAAATCGTGAGGTTGAACAGTGAGATTACAGGACTCAAATTAACCGTAGAAAAATGCTGCGTGAAAATAAATACGTATAAGAAACTACTCAGAACAGACAAAGCAGTATCGGCCGGAAAAAGCAAAACAAAGAAAAAGATCATTGATAAAACTTTATGTCGGAACTCATTATTTCTTACTCCCAATAAGATACTCGTAGGAAGTAGTACACCAATTTCAAATTCGTCTCCTATGATGCCTAATAGTCAAGATACTAACTTTACACCTCAAATTGTAAGTCCATTGGTAATAAACAGACATAGAAGTTTTAGTGGCAGGAATGAAAATGTCATAGGGACTTCCCAACGATATTCATTTATCGATAAATCGTTATGACAGTTATGATGTATATATAATATGAATTTGGAAGTTGTATATATTATTATATAATATACAGCATAAAATTATTATAAATCGTTTATAAAAATAGTTGTCATTCGATTTGTTTTAGTTTTTAAAATGATTTCTTGGTTTAACTACAATAATATTGCCCGGAATATCAAAGCAATATTATTGTAGTTAATAATATAGACTTCCGCAAAGTATCGCCTGAGTCCATCAATTATTTCCTGCTTTTTTTTGTAAATTTCTAATAAGTGTTAAAATATAACATATCACCATTACATAACGTCGATAGGTAGTTATCAGCATTACAGGTTTATACTTTACTCGGTAAACTTAGTATGTGCTATGAAATGTCACTTCGAAAGTTATCGATAAATTTATTATTGGAAGGAAGTCCCTAGTTTTTGCCACAAAAACTTCTATGTCTTGTAATAAATGAGAAAACATCTGGAGTGAAGATTGAGACCCACTTGCCACAAACTGACGATTCGAGCCGTAAGAGGCTAGTAATCATTAGTAGCAATAATACCAATAAAATTTCGAGTATCGTTAGACGTGAAGCCACCTTGAATAACTACAAACTGTTGTCATTATATTACACCAGGAGGAAGTTTAAGAGAATTGCTCAAAAACATTCAAAACAAATTATCTAGTCTAACACGAAGTGACTACTGTATTATTATGATGGGTGAAGAAGATGTGGAAAGCGATGAGGACTACCAGGACCTGATTCAATTTATGAGCAACACTTTGAGCTCAATTACCAAAACAAACATTATTTTAACTACAGCAACGTATGTACTTGGAAAACCAATATACAACGCAAGAGTTGAATACCTCAACAACCTGCTTCGCAACGATATACCACTTCACAACATACATTATTCCTTCGATTCAAACCTAAACCTAACACTGGAGATGTTCTCGTCTAAATCAGGGAAACTGAACAACAGTGGTATGTCCTGCATAATAAACCACATAGGACGTTTTATTACTTCCTACAAGAAAGAAAATAGAAAATATCACAAAAATTGTGCGCAGAAGAAAATACCAGATTTTTTTCTTTCAGACAATGTCAAGTGCGTAAAGAATAGCGAAAAATCTGTACAGAAAAAAATCCTTGACTTTTTTGATAAAATGCAGTCTAAACCAAGCACCTCTTTAGATAAGCGGAATGGATTGCAAAAAGAAGAACTTCCCAATTTGTCCGGACCTCAAATCTGTACAAATAATTCCTTTCATAAATAACTTAGTGGTTTTACATCAAAATATTTGTGGATTCATTAGCAAAAAAGATGCACTTGAATTATGTTTGCAAGAATTTAAAGAAAAAAATATCCCTATAGATTTAATATGCCTATCAGAAACATTCATCAAATCAGGTGAAGAAAAAAACATTAGTGTAAAGAGCTACAAAGTATGTGCTTCCTTTTCACGACAGGGACGAAAACGTGGTGGCGTGTGTATATTGTCTAAAAGTTTAATTGAGTGCCATGAACTATCCTTTTTAAAAGACTTCGCATGCGAGAAAGATTTTGAATGCTGTGACATAGAAATCCCAAGATGTAAATGCATCATAATTTGTATTTACAGGATACCCAAATCAAAAATACACATATTCTTCACTAACCTGCGAAACATCTTGCATAAATTAGCTAGACGCAAGTCAACTAAAATAATTTTAACTGGAGATTTTAATATCAACACATTAATAGACTGCAATGCGTCCCGTGAACTACGGGCAATATTACAAAATTATGGTTTCTATCTCCACATTAATAAACCAACAAGATTGACTTCCTGTATAGACCACATAGTTAGTAACCTGTCAAATGCAAAAGCAGAAGTACATGTTTTGGGCTTGTCTGACCACAATACGGGGCAGACTTTATGTTTCCAATTGGATGACAAAGATGATGAAATTGAATTTTAGTACATAAATAAACGTGATTTTTGTGAAGAGAACGTTAGAAAATTCTGCGGTTGTTTACACAGCCTAAAATGGTCAGAGACTTACGCACAGAGTGACTTAAACAATGCTTTCAATAGTTTTCATGATACTTTTTCACTTTTCTATAACTTATGTTTCCCATTATTAAAAAAATAGATTAGCAATAAAGACAAAAAGTCTGGCTGGATGACAAAAGGTATACAAAAGTCCACTATTTCAAAAAGACTCTTGCGTTTTAAATACTACAAGACTAAAAATCTAGACGACAAGATGCGATACTATAGAAAAACTGTATAAAACGGTCACAGAAGGAAGATAATCTTAAATACCTAAGTACTGCTAGGAACGTTTGTAAAGCATCATGGAATATTATTCAAAACAAAAAATATCAAAACGAACGATTAGAAATCCTCAAAATCAATAACAACGGAAATATTATAAATTGCAAAAAAGAAATTTCCAATACAGTTAATGATTTTTTTATTAACCTAACAAATAATGATTACGATCACAACAAGTATAAACTAAGTCTAGAGCCGAATCAAGCTACTATTTTTCTATATCCATGTCACGAAGAGGAACTCATCAAAATAGTGAAATCACTAAAGAACACGAGCTCTGTAGGACCTGACGGGTTTTCTACAATTATCATAAAAAAGAGCATTAATACTTTTGTCACGATATTATGTTTTTTGATAAATCTTTCATTTACAACTGGCACGTTTCCAGATAAACTGAAAACTTCCATTATCAAGCCATTATACAAAAAAGATAATAAAGAGGACCTTAATAATTACAGACCGATAGCCTTGTTATCTATCTTTTCGAAATTTTTTGAAAAAGCTATGCACGCTAGGATCGCTGCTTTTTGCAATAAGCATGACATAATTAATACACAACAAAGCGCATTCCAAAAAGGGAAATCGACAACCTTAGCAGCATTTAAACTCGTAAAGATTATTACTGAAAATGTTGACAAAAAAATACCTGTAGTAACTGTTTTCTTTGATATGAGTAAGATTTGAGATTGTTTCCTTTGATTTTGTGTCTCATCATCGCCTTTTACAAAAGTGTGAATCTTATGGTCTTCGAGGATTAGCCTCGAGCTGGTTAGAAAGCTACCTGAATAAAAGAACACAATTTGTGGAGATAAATAATATTGACGATAAAAAAATGGTAGGCTCTGCAAGATCTAATGTTATGGAGAACAAAAAGGTGTTCCCCAAGGCAGTGTCCTAGGACCACTTTTGTTTCTACTATACATCAACGACCTGCCTTCGGCTACAAGACACCATTGTTTACTCTTCGCTGATGACATATCTGTAGTTATACCATGTGACCATATTAAATTATATAATACTGACATAAACAATACGATTAATGACATTATACTATGGATGGAACATAATAATTTACAACCAAACCTGTCTAAAACAAAATATATACAGTTTTATAATAGAAAAGGCGGAATTAATTTAAGTGTTAAACATAAAGGAATAGACATTATTGAAACAGAACTATTTTCATTTTTAGGTATACTATTAGATAAAAACTGCTCTTGGAAACCACAAATAAGGGAAAAGTGTTGCAAAATTAATCGTTTTGTCCATGTGCTCAGAAGATTAGCTACTACTGTAAATAAAACTACTGCTCTTACTGCCTATCACGGTTACGTAGCCTCAGTTATTAGGTACGGTCTTCTATTATGGGGAAACTCCAAAGATATTAAGAGAGTTTTCTTTTCTCAAAAAGATTGCATTAGAGCAGTATGTAATGTACCACCACTTACACCTTGTAAAGAATTATTCAAGAGTCTAAAAGTTTTGACATTGCCATCTTTATATATCCTAGAAGCGTGTAAATTTGTGAAGTCACATCCTGAACTGTTTGTAAAGTTGAGGAGTGTGTGTAAATTCAATACAAGATATCCCAACAGGCTTATAGCGACAAGTAAAATTAACAGTAAACTTTGTAGAAACAATTGTTATCTGATGGCTATAAAAATATATAACAACCTGCCAAATGAAATTAGACAACTAACTTATGAGAAGTTTGTACTGAAATTGCATAAGTGGTTATTGGAAAAAGTTTTCCATTCAATTCAGGAATTTTTTGACAAAAATTTTGAAAATTAGGGAGACATTTGACATTTAGTTAATATATTGTACATTCTGCACGGATATGTGTTTACTCTATGACATTCTGACATGTTATTAATTTTAGTTTGTAGTAGTAGTGTTTCTATGTTTTATCTTATTATTTTAATGCAATGATGTAGATATGTATGACACTATGTAAATAATTTGTAAATAATGTATAGTGTAATGTAGGAAAAAATAATAATAATTTGCATGCCTATTTTATTGGCGAAATGTGCTGAACTAACAAAATTTTATATTTACACCTTACGAGAGGGTTGCTACTTATATATCCGGAAACAAAAAAACAAACAAACGTACACGGCTGAAAATGGTTTTATTGTTTTTCAAAGTATTCCCCTTGATGATCTATGCACTTTTGCATTCGCGTGAACCAATTTTTAAAGCACTTCTGCCACTCCGCCTGAGGTACCTCCATAACGTGTTGTTTGAATGCGTCGACAGCATCTTCAGCGGTCGAAAATCGTTGACCGCGTAATTTATTCTTTATATTTGGAAATAAATAAAAATCGTTGGGTGCCAAGTCAGGGCTGTACGGCGGATGACCCGTTAATTCCACATTTTGACCCTCCAAAAATAGAGTTGTTTCGCGTGACGTATGACAGCTGGCATTGTCATGATGAAGAATGATTCGTCGCTGGTTAGTTTTACGAATTTGTTCAAATACTTCCGGTAAGCAAATGGTCGTGTACCACTCTGAATTAACCGTTCTACGGTTTTCTAGTGGCACTGTCGCTACATGGCCATTAATACCGAAGAAGCAGGCCACCATTTGTTTCAATGTACTTTTTGCACGAGTAACTTTCGTAGGGTTCGGCTCATTTTGAAACACCCATACCGTTGATTGTTGCTTCGTTTCGGGATCGTATGCATAGATCCAGGATTCGTCACCTGTATAGATGTTATAAACGGCTTTTGAGTCACCACGGTTATATTTTTTTAACATTTTATTGCACCATTCGACGCGAGCATCTTTTTGCTCTTTTGTTAAGTTGTGGGGTATCCAACGCGAACAAATTTTTTTTACAGCCAAATAATTATGTAATATGCTATTAATGCTGGTCATAGAAATACCCAGAGTCGCCTCTATCTCGCGGTACGTAACATGTCGGTCGTCCATTATAAGTTTTCGCACAGCCTCGATATTTTGTTGTACAACGACCGATTTCGGGGGACCTGCCTTAACTTCGTCCGTAAGCATACTACGTCCACGATTGAACTCACTAAACCAGTGATACACAGTAGTTTTAGATGGGGCTTCATCACCAAAAGTTGAAGTTAGTTGATCTATGCACTGTTGTTGCGTTAAACCACGCCGAAAATCATAATAAATCATAGCACGAATATTTTCAGGAGTGAGTTCCATTCTTGCTGCGAGATGACATTTAAAACCCGTCAAAAACAAAACACGAGCGTTAATAAGAAAAAAAAAATATACCGGCCAGTACTTAAAAAAGTTCAAATTTTACCATGGAGGTCAAATATGCTATTTAAGAAGATTGTAATCCCGGTTTCCGGATATATAAATAGCAGCCTATGTATCTCTGTACCACATTTCTAGCAAATAAATTTCTTCTTATTTCTTATTATTGTATTGGAGTTGCATCGGAATAATTTTCAAGCAAATTCTGATAATTCTGATTCAACCGTTGAGGCGCATAAGTTGATGCATTGGAGTTGGATCGTTTCTAAACGAGTTTGAAAGTTAGAATACTGCCTCTGTAATATATTCTTTTAAGCTGAATTTGTCTCGAGACCTATTTATTTTCTAGGAACACTAAGCCATTGTGTGTACATTTAGTCATCTAGTTTGTTGTAACTGTTAACATAGTTGGCGGTTACTCATTCTGTAATCTTAGTTAATTGTTGTGACATTATGGTTCGTCTACTAGCTTGTTATACCTACTTATATAGTTCAGACTAAGCAAGTTTGTAAGTTGAGTTTTAATTTAATAATTTAACATAACCTGAAAAAAAATACCTATATATTATTCAATCTTAGGTATCAAAACCTATAGTTACGTCCAATTTTTTTTAAATACAATAGAATTATAAAGAAATCTGTTTCACTGAAATAATATTAACGTCATATACACCATGACGAGAAAGGATATTAATCTCCAAGAGTGCATTTAAGTTCAATTTCTTATAGTCTAGTCAGGTTGAGCGCTGGTGGCCTGGCGGTAAGACGTCAGACTTTCAATACGAAGGTCTCGGGTTCAAACCCCGGCTCGTACCACTGAGTTTTTCGTTATTTACCAGTCGCTTTACAGTGAAGGAAAACATCGTGAGGAAACCGGATCTAATCCCAACAGGGTCTGGTTTCCCATCTGGGTTGGCGCCTACGCCAATTCCTGGGGTTAGGTTGCTGAGCGGACTCCAGACTCAAGAAGAAGTTTAGTCATGTTGAGGACTAGCAAGCCGACAGATGATTCCGAATTACGTGAAATGTATTAAATTAAATAAATGGGAAAACCATTTTAGTCTCTGTAACGGTTCATTTGGTATTCATCTCACCGCTTACCTAGATCCGTATGGTACACATTCTATAGTATGAGTCAACAGCGCACGTAAGAACTGCTTAGAAGTACCTTACCCTTTCTCGTAGACTCTATCGTTATTTAATCATAACATAACATAAATAATACTCTTTACTGCACAGCTCAAAATAAAGAAAGACATAAAATACAAGTTACAAACAGTAAAAGCAGCGGTAAAACAATTGGCGAGCTTATCGCTAAAAAGCGATCTCTTCCAGACAACGTTTGGGAAGCGGATTTCATAGTATGTTCAACCAATTTACTTCTCCTAATCTTAGCACTTGCTCGACCTAAGCTTTCCAAATGTGGATTACTCAAAATAAAAACGGATGGTTGATACTGGGGGCAGATTTTTGACATTCGAGCGCTCGAATTCAAAGAAATTAAGCTCGATAATATTTAATCGCACACAAAGGTTTCTCGCCGTTATTTTCGCATAAAATTAATAGTATAAATAAATAATAATCATGATTTTAGATTCCTACCACTGGTATTGTTAAAACTCAGTTCTTTGTTTTATTCAGACTTTTAAAACTCAGACGAGCGCTCGAATCTCAAAAATCGCTTTTTGTGCATTAAGCACAACCGCTGGATGCTGGATTGTCAGTGTTACTTAATGAGTAGCTAAAATATAATATATATAATAATAAAATATAATAACAGCGGAAATACCTACTTGATGATTAACGAAACTTTACTGAAGTTAGCTCGGATATTACGCTTATATATTCGCACAGCAAGTTCACCTTTCTTAAGTACCACATCTTTCAGTTACAGCAGCGTCATAGGCACTTATACCTTATACGGGTGCTCTCTCATACCTGCGATGAACTTTCAATCCTGCAGTTGTGCAATTAAGGCTTATTTTGTAAAAGCTGTCGCGATTTATAAATAATCGCACTGGCCCAGTTGTTGTATGGTTCATTGTGATGCAACGGCTGCAGGAGTGCAGTTAGGTCTGGACGATAGATTTTAACTCATCAGTACGTAGTTACCTATTTCCTATGCAAGTCATTCGTATTGACAGTAAGTAGCAAAGAGATATGATATCTTTGCCTATATTTTGGTATAATGTGTAGCGGAGAATCACTAAACGTTTCCTTTATAGTTTACAATCCAAAATTAGGTTTCAATGTCTGACTTTAGAATATTTACTTATTGACACTGTAGTATTTCGCTATGGTGTATAATTTTTGTTATGGTGTACCATTACTTTTTTGAAATAGTGTACTGTTTGTGCCCTAATCAATATTAAAATATCCTTTTAAAAATGCATCCTATCCGATGCCCAAAATCATTCCTACCTAAATATTGTTTTGCCATTTGAAATATTTAAGTGAATAAATAAATATTGAGTACTTATAGGACAATTTTACACAAATCAACCTAATCCCACAGTAAGCTCAATAAGCCTTGCATTGTGGGTACTAAGCGACAGTACATATAATAGATAAATACATAGAAAACATCCATAACTCAGGAAATAATATCTGTAATAAACACACAAATAAATGCCCTGACCAGGATTTGAACCAAGCAGGGTCACTACTGACTTGCCATTTAATTAAAAACCTTTCACCGCATTTGACCGCATCCTTTGACCGCATTTAATCACTATTGAGTATTGTACCTAATCCAATACACTACATGAATATTATATAGGTTTATATTACAAATAAATTTCTTTAGTGTATGTTATTGCGACACGTGTACGATTTTGCTATTCGAAATAAAATTCATAGAAGCTCTATTAATAATAGTAGATTGTATTACAAGGGAGCAAAATGCTATATTTCACCGAGGGTTAGCGCTTTGAATCCCGAACGAAGCGAAGGATTCCAGAATAGAATCCCGAACGTAGTGAGGGATTCTAACGTGGAATCCTGAGCGTAGTGAGGGATTCAAAGCGCCAAGCCCGAGATAGAAATAATTTTGCTACCGAGTAATACACTCTGCTTTTCACTTCTCTTATGAGAAAAAATAATCGTCTTGTAAGTAAATAAAACTTCAGCACTTCACCAATCATACTTTTATGAAGCCTAACTAAAATACACATACAATAAAGAAATATAATTAAAAATTAAGTGTAAAATTTGTACAATTTTCAAATGTTAATGTTACGTGTTTGTTTGGCACTGAGACATTCGTTCTATTTATTTGAGTATTTTGCACCGAGGATTCTGTAAAAGTTTGGCTGATAGTATGAATGTTTTCAGGATTAACAGGTTCATTATGTGTTTGATTATCTTGTGTTGTAAAAGTCGGGCTCGGCTCCACAGCAGTATCTTGATCAGTCATCATCCTTTGGGTTATCTGTTCAGTACGTGCCTGAGCAGACGTTCCGGGCTGCGGTGACAGTGGACGGTGGCGGCGGATGGTTTGTGCTATGTGTCGGCTCAATGCGGCTTTATTTTCTACAGACTCGTCAATATAGCCTTCTGCCACTGTCGACGATTTCCAGCCCCCTAGGCGTTTAATACTAGTTAAATTGGCTCCAGAATCAGCCAAAATAGTCGCAGAGGTTCTTCTGAAGCAATGTCCTGTATATTGCTCCGGACTCGAGAGGTTTAAATAACGTGCGATTTCTTTTGGCATCTGACTTATCTTATTTTTCCCAATAACCTGCTTGGTGCATTTACCGTTGTGGTAGGCAACGAAAAATCTTTTATCACTCATACCAGAAGGCCGTGAAGACTGATATTTTTCTACTACTTTCACGTAATCATCTCGAACCACAAAAGATCTGTCTATTTTGGTTTTCGTATCTGTTAAATTAACTAGTATTAATGATTCGGAGTGTTTTTGAACGTCGTCTATTGTGATATTTAATAACTCCTGTCCGCGACAAGCGCCAGTGACCCCGAAAATTAACGCCACCTGAAAAAAAAAACAATGTCCATATAAATAAAAGCATGTTTTCTTTTCATAGCTAGTAGACAGAAAAAAAAAAAAATTTAAAGTGTTTATTAATTTATATATTTAGTACTTACTTTTACGGCGAGAAAGTTGCAGTCAGGTGCCTCATTCAAAAAAGTATTAATATTTTCGGCAGACAATACTTTTGATTTTTTCGCTTTATGACCTTCAGACTGCCTCTTCAGGAATGCCATTAATCTTGCATATGTATTAATCTGTACGTCATTGTTGTTACTTACGGTCGCTTTTAACATGGAGTAAATACTCCAAAGAGTAGAAGGCTGCCTAGTTTTAGCCAATTCTTGAAAGTATGCTAAAAACACTGTCTCAGAGAAAGACTTCGCACCTTTACCATTTTTCCAAATAGCAAAATGTTCGTAAGCTTTTATATATTTTCCTCTGGACTTCGTAGGTAGTAAATTGTTAATTACGTTGTTCGCTTCTAATATTTTCACAGATTCAGGTGTTAAGATTTCGTTTTCGCTGGAAGAACTCGTTGAATTCATTGTGAATAATTCGGTTATTATTAGTCAAGGAACATATCTCGAAAATACAGATTCAATCATAGATTACATAAGTCCCAGATAGAGTGCGGCTAACAAAATTTTGTGATTCCATAAAGAGCCAGTGTCCTCGTCGTTACGCACTACACACACATACGCACAGCAATAATGAGCCGCTACCCCGCCATTCGTGTCTAAACGTCTATGCAGTCAAGAGCAGTTAAAAAATAATAAAAACATGCCGTCGTGCGTTGTCAAATGCTGCAGAAATGCCACCGGTCGAAAGAAAAAACGGATGGGATAACTTTTCACCGTTAAGTAAACAATTCATTGCGTAATCACATTAAAAATCAGTAATTTCGTAAACTATTAACTTCATGGTAGCGGTGTTGCCAGGTGGTTGAATAGGGAAACTTCCCAAACGTAAGGGGGTCTATAATCGCCGCGATATGTTGTCAATACGACATTGACGTCCACACTACTAACTATACGTTTTATTTCACGCACGTTTTCAACGAATATTAAAACGTTACCTAATAGTTAATAACTTTTATGCTTTTGTGAGCAAATTATTCTTTATTATTTTTTGAATAAAATTTATAATTAAATATAATTATATATTTCTTAAAATTATTCCAAAAACTTCTTAAAACAAAAAGCCCATATCTAATCGTAGATTGAACGCGCGAAGTTATGTCACCACTACTGATCTGTCAAACTTTCGTCTCATTCTAACTATCGCTCCCTCGCACTCTGAGCGGCTTCAGTAATCGACTGGTCAAGCGATTAGAACGAGATAGAACTATAGTTAGAATGAGAGGTCAGCTCTTAAGTCAAACCGATTGTGTTGATCGATCGAGGAGCATTTTTAACCAACTTCAAAAATTTGACGTGTATGTTTGTATGTTTGTTCGCGATTATCTCGCGCTTGGCTGAACCGATTTTAATGCAGTTTTCAAAAAGTATTTGTTACATTCCAAACAAGGTTTAGTATAAAATAAGGCGTTGTTCATTGATTACGTAAGATTTTTTTTTGCCAGAGACACCCTTCCGCCCCTACGTAAGAAAAAAAAAATAATCCTCTCTGCAGTAGAAGTAAAACATGGTCAATTCCCCTCCCTCCTTAAATCGTGTTACGTAATAAACGAATACGTTATTACACTTTTAGTTTTCTTCGTCTTAGCGAGGGCACTGCCGTGCCTCCAGGTTAAAAAGGTATAAAGTATGCTTAAATAATAGTATTGGGGACGACAAGAGAGGCCACCATACTCAACAGTAGTCGTGTAATTTTAATAAATAGTTTATTTAGATTTTTTTAAATTTTACCTTTTAGTCGCCTCTTCAGAAATATATTTCATCAAATTTATTAAAACAGGTGCTTATGAATTCTATTTAAATATATATATTAATAATCTATTTTTTTTTATTCAAAGATACTGTATTCTTAATCGGGAAAATTTGTATTACATGGCAACATTCGTCTGGACACACACATTCAAACCAGCCGCCATCTTGCGTCACAGTTTGTTGTACAGCCATGCTCCGTCCTTTAATTTTTTTCGTCCAAGGATTCAATATCAATATTTTCTCCAGAACGTATTTTTTTAATTTAAAAAAGTACGCGTGTTCGCGCGCTTCATAATGTATGGTGTTTTTTTTAATACATTTTATGAGTGTAACTATTATTTAAAATATAATCATAAATACTAATTAATGAAAAATGTTGACCTATTCACACTTATTAATATAAGGTGTATTATTAAAATCACGTTTTAAACTTCAGTTTGATGTAATAAGTATATCATATGTTATTCAGTAGCGCGTTGAAGGAGACGACTAATGAAGCCATAAACGTTTTATGCAGAAATAATGGATGGTTTTTCAACGCTCACTGAAACTGTCTCCTTAAACACGCTACTAAAAATTGTATAATTTTTTTTTTCTATGGTGTCTCTGGCTGGCTGATTAATTGATTGTGACGTCTTTTAAAGTTTCTTGCTTATGCGGTTTTGTCAAGTAAGGAACTTAACAGCAGGGAGCAAAATTGAATTTTGCTCCCTGTTGTCAGGGCAGAAATAAAAGTTTTAAAAAAATGTAGAGGGAGCAAAAGTCGTTTTTGCTCCCTCTAAACGAGGTAGAAAAGACATTTTTTTGAATAAGAGAAGTGAAAAGCATATTTTATTACGACCCAAAAAAGGGAATTACAATCCCGCAGTAAATATAATTTCTGCCATCATGCCGAAAAATGACGCATCTACATTTTTTTAGTACCTGACTTTCTTTTACATATTCGGAATGGAATGGAGTTTATGGACCCACAACTCAGTTTAAAAAAAAATGTTAGATGCGTCTGTTTTCAGTATGACGGCAGATTTGTATGAATGAAATAAACGACGCTACTTTTATGAATGGCGACACTTAACAGATCAGATGTCATGAAATGGTTCACTGATGATGATTTATCACAGCATTGTTGAATTCTCATTATTATTTATGTTTATTGACTGTTATTTTTATTACTCAACTTTAGTAGTTATTTGTATAATAGGCTTCGGATGGGTGGCATTTTATATCAGTATTGCGTATATCAACATAAACCTAGAATTATTTTATATTTACAACAAAATAAAAAAAGCCCTAAATCTTTCTTATAAATATGTAAGTGTAATTGTTTCGTAGCAATCGTGAAATTTAATTTGCGAAATAACACGGTAAAAGTTTCAACATATTTTTCCATGATTTTAAAATTGGTAATAACTCCTGTCACAGAATAACTAATAGTACTACCTCCTGTAAAGTAGCCAGTCATCTCAATGTATAGCCACGTCACAGTTTATGACTCCCTACAAAACTTCGTAGTAACTTATAATTTTCTTCATAGTAACATAGCAACTTATTGTTTTAACATTTAATGAAGAGTACCATTTAACTTGTTAAGAAAGTAGCCAGTTATTAAATGTGTCATGCGGAAATGTGCAATAAATCACGCATTAGCGATGCATGCGGTCGCACATTGGTCATTATTGCACTATACGCCAACAGTGAACAAAGTCCCGGTAAATGTATCAATTATCTCCAGGTCCAGGAAGAAAATCGGTAAAGAATCGAGTAAGGTGTAACTGTGCATTGTGCAAGTGCATACGTAACAATGCCTTAGACCAGTGGTCAGCAAACCGCGGCTCGCGAGCCGCATGCGGCTCTTTGAAGGGTCAGTTGTGGCTTTTCAAGTTCCGCATTTTTTTTAAAATGAAATATTACAGTGAAAAACTGAAAACTGTGTCTCTATGAGCTTCCAAAAAATCCATATTTTCCGCCATCAGGCTCTTTGTCAAAAGAGTTTGCCGACCTCTGCCTTAGACCACCTGGTGTCTTGCTTACCTACGTGTACTAAATGTTCCATAGACAGTACGAGATCTACTTGACTTGAGACATTAGAGACCCCCGTAAAAAGTGAAACCTGTTTCCTGGTACTTCTTATAAATTAATTTGAGTAAAACCTCTTGTAAAGATACCTATAGTCCATCTTCTTTAACTCTGTAGTCTGTACCAAGTTGTCAGCGACAAAATGAGGCAGCGCCAACATAATAGTCACAAAAGTCATTTATGGTGCGAACTCACTAAGCCTAATAGATGGACTCTGCTCCGCCAGCCTAATTTGAAGTATAGATTTTAACAAAGCTTTATAAAATTCAACTTACTTAACCTGCAATGCATATTTACTCGTAGACGCTTATATATTTGGTGTATAGTTATAGTTATTTATATAACGGATTATTCGTATCATATTGTTAAACCTTAAACAGCACGGCTCGTACTATGTATCAGTCTTCAGTCATGATAAGCTGACAGTGTAAACTGGAACAATGAACAATTTTGAGCTCAAAATCTGAAGGCTGATTGATAAACTGGCATGTTATATGAAATGTTAAATAGGGCACCAAAAAGTGGGCCACTTACCTTTTGAAGTTTAATAATAATTATAATTTACAAATTTAATACTTATCTAATCCACTTGATAATTCGCCATTATACTAAACGAGTAAACCTACTACAACAAAATGTTAAGTGATTTTGTCAATTACCAATTTAATTTTTTTTTCCGTAGCCTATATTGTATCCCACTGCTGGGCAAAGGCCTCCCCTAGCTTCCGCCACTCATCACGGCCTAAGTAGTGCATGCTCTCGCCAGTCGCTACAAAATGCGTCCAGATCGTCCCGCCATCTCCTTTTTGGTCTGCCTCTGCCCCGGTAATTTGTTCGGTCAATTCAGTAGTTAATTTAGCCCATCGTTCCGGGTGCACGCGGCAGACATGTCCAGCCCAATCCCACTTGAGCTTGGCGGTCTTGACACCCACATCCGAGATACCTGTCCTGGAGCGCAGTTGAAAATATAAAGCGTAAATTTTAACGGCCATACAAATAGGGTTTGGAGGAACTAGAGAGATTAACGAACTCCAAGCAATATAGGTCAAGCAGGACCGGTATTCTTATTGGTTAGGTACCTACTAGGCGCAACAATTGATCGCTTAGAAAATAAACTAGTTTATTATGACTGAAGAACAAATCAAATATTTTTTATAAATATTTTGATTTGTTTATTTTTAAGTAGACACACTACTATATAAATTATAAACTTATATAGATGTCATATACAAAGGAAAAGGTGACCTAGGCCTCCGGTGCCCAGGGCTGGTATCGAACCAGCGTCTTCTGCATTGGCGGCAGACGCTTTAACCACTTGGTTACCTTGACCTAAGAGGATTTAATTTTATCACACGCAATTCCATTACAATAATCAAAACCAATTTAATGGGAATGATGAAGTGAAAGTGTGAAATTGAGTCAATTACCAACGCTTTTAATCTGCTTGTCCATCTCTGAAACCCAGAAAATAAATATCCTTGGCCCCCTCACTCTCATGTTGCAACAGTAAAGAACGAGAAAGACGATAACATCGCACTTTTCAATTTAAACTTGGCTGCAAGCTTACCTTCAAGGACCTCATTAAGGCACGCTCGGTGTTACCCAAATCGGCACTTTCTTTGTAAGGCGAAGTGCACAAAGGATTCTCAATTTAAAATTGCATTTTTCAAGTAAGTACTTTAATGATTTAGTAAACCCTTATAGGATAATCCCTTTCAGAGTTTTATTTAGTACCTAGTTTAGTAAATAGTTATTTATAAAATTTTGTGACGAATTGAATTTTAAATTTTGGTTTAAATACTTTAAATACCTCGTAATAATCAGACCTCTAGATTATGTTTCTGTTAAACATAAATACCTAAAACGACAAAAAAACTTTTTTCTTTTTTCATTTAGTGATGGACAGAGTCAGGTGACATACTATACTACTTTGCTTTTTTGACACGAATTTGCTTTTTAGGGACGCCACACGCTTGAGCTGAATTTTGCTTAATAGTAATTCAGCATACTTACAGATAAAAAAAAAACTGTGTTGAATATTGTCTAGGCCAGGGATTCATACATAAGACCATAGACTATTTTTTATCCGTATGCTGAATTCAGCTCAGTAAAGTGTTTATTTCACGGCATTTCTTCCACTGTGCACAATCCCTGTGCAGTCCAATACCGCTGTCACCGATATAAATTTAATGAAGCCGCCCTTTATTGCATTAAGCCGGGCATTAAATAAGTTTGATTGATAATGTTGCACTTATCTCGTCCACTTGACTCGCGCCGTGCGAGTGCAAGTGCATGCAAGCGCGCAAGATTAATTGGGAACTAAAAATAACATCTTCTACATAATGTTTGTAATCTGCTATTTTATCTGCGTATGGTGGAGTACAGTCAATGTCAGATCTTTATTTTTAGTAGACGCCGCAAAAATGGTTAATGTTCTGATTTAAAATCACTCTATGTCTATTTATATTAACTAGTAGTCCGCCTCGAACTTAAAACTCGCGATTTCCAAGCAAACCAGTCGACCAATATAACAAGACCTGTTTGATGATTGTTTCGCGCCTTCTAGCTCCGTATCCCCTTGATCAATCCTGCTCATATACTCTGGAATTATATTGATCTCTGATATTAACAACCCCAACAAATTTCATAAATATCAGAAAAACTTTAATAAAGTTATCGCGGAACAACTATTCAAAATCAAAAAGCCATCGAAATGCAGAGACATCTAGGTAAAATAGCCAGCTGACAGTTCCGTTGTGTCCGAAGTTGTCTTGAACTTCACTTCACTTCGCGCCGCTCGTGCGATAAAAATAAGACTCAATCGCGTACGTTATTTTTTTTATTTTTTGTAAAATTTCTTTATTAGAATAAAATACAAATACAAAACAGAAAATATATACAAAAATGGACGATGACGGTATTAACGGGGTAAGGGGGGGGGGGGGGGGGGGGGGGTGTAGATCTTGCTTAGTATAGAATTCCGGCGCCGTCTTCGCATTCGAAGACCTTGATGCGTCTTGTAGTGCCTCTCACCCTGTTTTGTACTTTAACTTTTAGCCAGAATATTATTTGAGAGTATGGTTTTTCCCATTTGGATGATAGTTTGGATGCTGTTTTTTTTCAAAAAACTCATATACTCAGTCCCTAAGGCTCCATCACATGAGATTACTAAAGGTGTAAAAGAGGCTCTTTAAGTCTTCCGTGGCTCGGTCATATTTTAGATGTTTTTCTCGGCTGTGTTTTTGTGCTGTTTTTTTGCCATGTAAGGTTGCTGTAAGAGGAAGCGTCAGCATTTACAATGCGAACGTCGAAGAACGCTTTCCTTGCAGGTTCCCATACTCTATTTAGTAATAAGTCTCCTATGAGGGCTGGCTGTGTAGCACTTGCATCACGCATTATTGTTTCAACTGTGTCTTTACCCCAAGCTAGTTCGGCCCAATTCTTGCAATCGTCCCTATGTTGATCATGGCCTTGTTTAATCAAGCCGCCTTTTTTGCAGTTTAGGGCATGATTTAGGTCAAAATTATTTTCGCCGCATCCGTCGCAAACCTGAGGAAGATTGCCGGGTTCGTGGGCGTAGCGCAAGGCAAGGGCGTCTTTAAATTGGGTGGCGGTAAGGTCGGTATTGTTTGCGGTGGTAGGGATGATTGACAGCCATTGTGAAGAGTTTGATTCAACTACTCTTTGCACACATCTTTGCATCTTACTCGGTAATTTGGATAAAACATCTTTACATCTATCACTCTCGTTCAAATGTCTCGTCAGTTTGGCTACCCTCATGGTTTCTGCTGCATGAGTATGATGGGCTATAAGGTCCAGGTTTTCTGTATTTTTTATTGCGTGAATTAGTAATTTATTTGATTCAACGGATGATTTATAATATTCAGTGTTTTTTAATGGATTGTTAATGCCAAGACCGCCCAGCTTCACTGGCAGGTTGAATAGATCCTGTTCTATAGAAGTGATTTCTCTGTCAAGAATGGAAGGTATTAACGTTGACATTATCGTCTCGTTTAAAGTGTGATATTCTTCGCCGGTTTTATCCATTACTGTTTGCAAATATCTCCACTCACATTGAAGTGATTTTGTGAAAGCTGTATAAACTAATTGCGGGTGTTTTTTGCTAGCTTTTGACAGTAGCCGTATGCAATTGCAATTGGTCTATTCAGTTACTTTTTCTTTGATATATTCTTTTTGTTCGTTTTCATTCCCGATGACACTGCCTAGAAAACGGTGATAGGTTACTATCTTGACACCCATATTTTCGAATAATCTCTTAGCTTCTTCGTTAGAATCATTTTTAATTATTACATAGCTTTTTGTGGGTTCTGCGAAGTAGCCGTATTTCGGTCCTTGTATCATGAGTTTTTCCAGCCAATCTCTTATATTTTTATTGACGTACGTTTATTATTATTTCGCTATACGAGTATAAACAGTGGTTAAAACACTTTGAACACTGATGAGATACTAAGAGTACACAGATTGTAAGTATGGCATTTCTAAGATTACGACCATGAAGTTACGCATGTAATGTTACCTTATTTACGAGACAAGTGACTGACTGGCTATTGTCCTGTCAACAAAGATATTTTGGAGGCTTAAAGTTTAGGTGATGAAATATACCTGATACTTCTGTGATATTACACTACGAAAACAAGATAATAATAATAATAATAATAAATACTCTTTATTGCACACCTCATACAGTTACAAGCACAAATTTTACAATTAGATAAATTTAGGTAGAGGTAACAACAGGCGGTCTTATCGCTAATGAGCGATTTCTTCCAGACAACCTTTGGGTAGTGGAGACTAGAGAAAAACAATAAGCAGTAGGTGGTGCATAGAAACAAAAGAGACGAAATAGATAACACAGCACATTCATATGAATATACATACTTAAATAAATACAAAATAAACATACATATACGTACATATATACATATATAATACACACAATAAGAAACAACAGTGTCAACTTAAAAACCTAAGGAAGAGATAAATACCCCGACCCCCCCCGACCCCGAGAGATGAAGAGCCCGACTGGGGAAGTACCTCCACCTTACAGAAAACCACAGCCAAATAGCACTAGACCCTACTCATAGTGTTGTGTTCCTGCTGGTGAGTAAGGTTGCCAAAGAGCTCAAAGAGGACCCAGTGTGTTGACGATGAGGGACCTTCTTGTTCCTTTAGTCGTCAACACAGTGAATCCTCCTTTTTGTAAAGGGTCGGCAACGCGCATGTGACGCCTTTGGAGTTGCGGGCGTCCATAGGTTGCGGTAGCTGCTTGCCATCGGGCGGGCCGTATGCTTGTTTGCCACCGTCGTGGTATAAAAAAAAAAAAAAAAAAAAAAAAAATAGTATTCCTTAAGTTGCTTAAGATACGCTAACGGTAGCCCACATCTTTTCATCCTGTTACGTTCGGGGTGGCTCGAATTATGTTCTTTGTTTTATGTTATTTTCTTTTCGTTTCATTTCATATTGTATTTGACTCTGAAGTTTAGTTAGATACAATTTGACCCTCAGCAACAATCCCCTTGAAAATCCTGTATAAGTCCTCCAAGAAACAATTTTTATTATCTTTTACGATTGCGAAATAATTTTCTTTGGTTTAGCTTATACCTACATAACCTTTCTAGAAACTAATAAGGGCCGCGATTCGAAAAATAAACACACACACTGGACAGACACAGCTCCAACCCAACTCAACTCAACGCTATAACGACATTGACATTTGCTATTCGAACAGGTTTTCATTCAACATTGGTCTCACATTGGTCACTCATTGGTCTCACATTGGTACAACATTGGTACAATGTGTGACCAATGTCTGACTAATGTGAAACCAATGTGAGAAAAAAAAAAAAAAAACTTCCTAGCAACGGTCAAACAAGATCCGGAGAAAGTTTTTTCTTATCAAAATATTTGTACGTAGCTTACTGCTACCCAAGCCGATCCTAGCTTATTTATTAAAGCTATAGACTAATAAAATCTAAACCTCAGCACAGGACCGTAGCCCGAGCGCTCACAAGGGACCTCTACGCTTTCTGGTTGACTTGACAATTAGTTGTCAATCAGTGAAATGTTTGTAAATAAGAGTTTTATTCAACAAATCGAGTAGTAACAACAAACGTTTGTAGTGTTTACTAGTGCCGTCCATATTACGTACCTAAAGTAAGTGCATTAAAATATATCGTTATCCCGTAATAACGTGAGGTACAAATTCCCCATCTTTTTTTACGGAGTCCATCCAAAAGCACCATCTCATCAGCATATTACGGCTGATACTCCGGCATAAAGGCCCTTTACCCCCGGTACCCCTTCGTTCGAAGCCTGGACACCGCAAAGACAATATATATAGTGTTACATAATACCTTTTTTTTAATGTGTTTTTTTATAATCTTTACCTTTTTATCCTAATTTTAATTCGTTTTAAAAGTTAGTCTAAGTTTTTATATTGTACATATATTTTACCTCTCGTTGATGTCCCTTTCCTGCCCTACTCCAGTTACTGCGTCATCGGAAAACTATGTCCGCTGCCCCGAATGTCTGGAACCGCGGTTTTTCAAAGGCCCCAGAGGCCTCAAAATTCACATTACCAGAAAACATCGCCAGAATCTCAGTCAACCGACACCCTGTGCGGCGCCACGGCTCGGTTCCTCAGCGCCCGCCCAATCGCAGGTACCTAACCCAGACATACCGTTTTGGAAAACCCTCAGCGATTTAAAAAATACACGGCCAGTTTTAAAACGGATCCCACGGGGTGCCCGCATTTCTGTCGCTAAATTTCTATGTAATTTAATAACCGCAATTAAATCAGACAATTCACCTGCTAACTGGGAAAAATTATTAACCTTTTCTTATCACGTGCTGCACATTTTACCGGATCAAAATTCTAAATCTTTAACCAATTTAGTCAAGGACAATTGCCTTTCTTATTCTTCGCTTCCCGAAGCTGAATACAGACCTAGACCATTGAGTAATAATTTGTTTAAAAAAGTAGAAACCAAAGTTTCCGACGGCGACATTAAAGGGGCCGCCCGCCTACTTTTTTCCGATGATGCGGTTGCCCCCGCAAATTCAGAAACTCTAACAGCACTTCTGGCTAAACATCCACCTTCGGACGTGAATCTTCGCCTTCCCGAACCCCCACAACCTGACGATCCTACCCTCACCACCACTACCGAGGCCATCTTCGCAGCCATTATGTCTTTTCCTAATGGTTCCGCAGGCGGGCTCGATGGACTGGCACCGCAGCATCTGAAAGATCTTCTCTATTGCGGATGTGGCGACACAAAAGAACTTGTCTTAAAAAGCCTGACCGCCTTAATTAATATAATGCTGGCTGGCAAAGTACCTGAAGCAATCACAGATATCCTGTACGGAGCGAATTTATGCGCTCTCCAAAAGAAAGACGGTGGCATTCGCCCCATCGCAGTGGGCACTACATTTCGCCGTCTCGCCGCCAAAATTGCTTGCCGCTCTATACTCGGAGACCTAAGTGCGGAATTACAACCTGTGCAGCTAGGATTCGGGTCTAAGAGTGGCTGCGAAGCCGCCGTCCACACCGTGCGTACATACCTCGAGCATCAGTCGGGAGAAGTTGTTTTGAAGGTGGATGTATCGAACGCCTTCAATTCCGTAGACAGGGGCGCCTTGTTGTCACATATTAAAGAAAAAATCCCCACAACATACCAATTTTTGTGGCAATGCTACAGTTCACCATCCAAACTGTCTGTTGTACAAAACAAATGTTCTCGATTCTTCTGTAGGCTGTCAACAAGGCGACCCTTTAGGTCCAGCAATTTTCAGTCTCGCGATTCATCCCTCTATTAAAGATCTAAATTCAAAATTAAACATTTGGTACTTGGACGATGGCACCCTGGGTGGTGATGCGACTACAGTTTTAAATGATCTCGAAACTTTAATCGCCAGTTTTGGTAGTATTGGTCTCTCACTCAACTATTCAAAATGTGAACTCTACGTCACAGATTCATGTTTAGATAAAGACCGAACAACAGAATTATTTAAACAATTAGCTCCCGGCATTAAGATCGTAGATAAAGAGTCGCTTCACCTCCTAGGCTGCCCTATTTTTGATCAATCCTTTGAAAATTTTATTAATGTTAAAATTCAAAATTTTAAAGCAACCTCACATCGTTTAAACAAAATTAACATGCATTCGGCTTACGCGATCATGAAACACTGTCTTTTCGTTCCAAAATTTACCTATATTCTTCGCGGATCCCACCTTTGGAAACACCCTATATTGCTTTTAAATTTGGATTCTATAATTTTGGACACCCTCACTTCCGTATTTAACATATCTTTTGGCGAGTTAACATGGACCCAGGCCACCCTACCCATTAGGTTTGGCGGCCTGGGTATCCGCAAAATTTCGAGTATAGCTCTTCCTGCTTTCTTGGCCTCGGTTCATGGCGCTCAGATCCTCATTGGGAAAATTTTAGCCCCATCCACTGGGGTCCTAGAGGCTGCGCACTGTGCCGAGGCCAATAACGTATGGTCACTCACATGCCCTACCAGACTTTCCGGATAACCTCGGTTCGCAGAGGCAATGGGACGAGCCCCTCTGCAGACTGACAAGGAACCAGCTCCTGGAATTAGCAACCAGTCCGATAGACCGGGCTCGTCTCATTGCGTCAGCTGAATGGGAGGCTGGTCTGTGGCTGCAGGCACTTCCATCTACAACGATTGGAACATTGCTGGACAACACCACTTTCCGTCTGGCCACATGTCTAAGGATAGGGGCATCGACTAACTTACCGCACCGCTGTATATGCGGGGTAATGGTGAACAATCTTGGTCACCACGGCCTGTCATGTCAGCGAAGCGCAGGCAGGATCCCACGACACGCCAGCATTAACGACGTCATCCGTCGGGCCCTTGTCAGCGCCAAGGTGCCTGCGATCCTTGAGCCAAACGGACTGATGATAGAGGATAGCAAGCGGCCCGACGGGATGACGCTGGTGCCCTGGAGTATGGGTAGGCCGCTTGTATGGGACGCTACGTGTGTAGATACCTTGGCGCCGACCCATATCCCGGGCACCAAAGTTGCTGCTGGTGCAGCTGCGTCCGAGGCTGAAATCCTCAAACGTCGCAAATATGCTGCCCTAGGAGGGAGTTACTTATTTGCGGCGTTTGGGGTAGAAACCCTTGGACCGTGGGGTCCAAATGCACGACGCCTCTATAAGGAAATATCGACCCGACTTATAGAGGCGTCTGGTGACCAGAGGGCTGGCCACTATTTCGCCCAGCGGATAAGCATTGCTATCCAGCGGGGCAATGCGGCCAGCCTTCTGGGCACCCTACCCAGAGACAGCGGTGCGGACCTCGGCCAAATTTTTTATTTATAAGTTTTATATATTCATTATAAGTTTAATAAAAACAAAAAAAATGTGAGACCAATTTTGAATGAAAATCTATTCGAATAGAAAATGTCAATATCGTTATAGCGTTGAGTTAAGTTGGGTTGGAGCTGTGTCTGTCCAGTGTGTGTGTTTATTTTTCGAATCGCGGCCCAGGACGATCGATTATACATGCGACCAACTCAGCTAGTTATTTATCGCTTTTATAAATTCTCTTCGCCTCTCAACATGGCGCTGTGCGAAACACATTTTCTAATTACAACTAGTTACCTAAGCCAATTTGTGTCCATCTAACACAGTACAGGCAACACCCCAAGCAATAGAGCACATACTTAGTGACACAAAAAAAGTGTGTGAGGTGCTCTATTCTATTATTAAGTAAAATATATGCGCCTTTAGTTGCTCTGATTCCATAACCTCGTCTAGGAACCTGACTTGTGCTTTCAGCCTAATGAATCATGATCAGTCGCGATTAAAAAACCGGCCAAGTGCGTGTCGGACCACGCATAGGAGGGTTCCGTACCTTCAATGGAATAAGAACACAGAGAACCTCCTATAGAGTAATAATGTTGCTCCTTTTGTTCGCGCCGCGAGTCACCAAATCTTGCGGAAGACGTGAGGGGCGGGTGGGTGATAGCGGCGCTGCGATTGGTCGATTTAAGGACCGCGCGCTATCACCACGCTATCACGTGGTTGCGTAGTGATGGGACATGTGTACTACAAGTAAACAGTACTGTACCGTACCGTACCGTAATTTGTTGTTGTTGATTGAGGTATTTACTGTTTACTAAATTGATAACAAATAACAATAATGCAATATGTAGATGCCTACTTTAAAAACGTATTACCAATAAATTTTACCTAGTCGCCTTATAGACTAATCTAAAATTACCTTATCTGTGCATTGAAAGTACTTTTAGAAGCGACTCCCATGTGACACCCAATTCAAGCTGTCTTCTAGAAGCAACGCTCATGTGACACTCATTAATAGTTGCTTAAAGCCACTCCTATGTGACACCTATTGAAAGCGCCTTATAGAAGAAACGCTCGTGTGACACCCATTGAAAGCGTCTTGTAGAAGCAACGCTCATGTGACACACATGGAAAGCGTCTTATAGAAGCAACGCTCATGTGACACTCATTAAAACCGTTTTATAGAAGCAACGCCCATGTGACACCCATTGAAAGCGTCTTATAGAAGCAACACTCATATAACACCCATTGAAAGCGTCTTATAGAAGCAACGCAAATGTGACACCTATTGAACTTGTCTCATAGCAGTAACGCTCATGTGACACCAATTAAAAGTTCCTTAAAACAACTCTCATAAGACACCATTTGAAAATGTCTCATAGAAGCAACGCTCATGTGACACCAATTAAAAGTTACTTAAAACAACTCTCATGTGACACCCATTGAAAGTATCTTATAGAAGCAACGCTCATGTCATGTGGCACCCTTAATACCCATATTTATTATAACTACATATATGAAAAGAAAAACTACCGACAGAATAAATCTTTAAATTCTACCAACTATTCAAACTAAAAGAAAAAATAAAATAAAACAAAGATCTTCTGTTTTCTATTATTGTACTTCGTATATTTGTTAAGTCGAAAGTACGTGGTGCCGGTATATAAGTCCGGTACACATCATCCGCACATCACTATCCTACACGTGCTTCCGTAAGAAAGGAATAGCACATTGCATTATTAACATGATAAAAAGAGACGGGCATACTAACTACTTCTCAATTGACTAATTCAAAATGAAACATATTAAAGTAAAAAAAATATTTTGAAGTAAAAGTGGAATGTAACTCCAACTCTTTTGATTCTTAACGTTTAAAAACATTTGCCACACCACCTTACACTACAATATGCCAGAATTTTGAATAGTTTTCATACGTATTTAAAAAAAAAACTTGCATACACGCACACTACGTGCAGGTCTAAAACATGGTCTCAACTGAACGGCACGGCGGACGCCCGCGCAATTTATTAGTCGTTTTACTTCAACGAGTGGTGACCCCAAGTCGCCTTGTCTTGTAAGGCTTACCAAAAGGTCGTATCCGATGCCTATGGAAGAAGTTTTTTGGAGATAACTCAAAAATGGATGAACCGAGAATGTTCAAAATAATTTTCGTTGAAAGTATATGATAAGGCGCATCTCTTAAAATTTTTTCATATTTTTTGAACTTACGGTTCAAAAGTTACGGGGCTACACAACTTTTCTGACTTTCGAAGCGATTATTTCAGAAAATATTCACTTAATCACAAAATAGTCAAAGAAACCTCAATGTTATTTTGAAAGACCTATCGATTGATGTGTCACATGTTGATATTTGGTTTATTTTTTTTTATTTAGTTACCTGTATGGAGCGCCCCCTAAAAATATTTTTTTTCAAATTTAACTACATAACTAAGCAGCTGCATACAAAATACACCTTATGTGTAAATTTTATTCAGATACGTCGTATAGTTTCCGGGTAAAATGCCTGTGACATACGGACGGACAGACAGACAGCCAGACAGACAGACAGACAGACAGACGACGAATTCATAAGGGTTCCGTTTTTTGCCATTTGGCTACGGAACCCTAAAAAGGTTTATTACAAATATTAAAGCCAATACTCACAGTACTCGACAAGCTTCCATCTCCCTAATGTCAGGTACAATTATGTTAAAATAGCGTAAATAAATGTGAAATGTATGTGTTTTAATATTTATGCCGTTGACTGTACGTAATCGAGGCTGTGCTATGTAAGAGCCCAATTAATTTCCATGGG
The DNA here is from genome assembly GCA_947086415.1 of Pammene aurita. Taxonomy (NCBI): domain Eukaryota; kingdom Metazoa; phylum Arthropoda; class Insecta; order Lepidoptera; family Tortricidae; genus Pammene; species Pammene aurita. The sequence goes on from OX352297.1 coordinate 23,660,021, forward strand.
CTATTCCTCAAGATCAGTATAACGGTACTTCAGGATGTGAAGGAACGCGGAAAGGGAGGTACTGGACAGGTTAAGAGATAGCTTGTGTATAATGATGCTACACGATTTAAGGATGCTATCAAGACATCTACCATATAGTTGGAGCTAAGCCTTGAAATAATTATCAAGATAATATGTGCCTCAATGCAAGTGCAGCAATTGCTAGGTACCTACATATATATATTTAGAAAATCAACAGCAGAAATAGATAATCGGGTGAGGTGTTCAAAACGATCTTAGCAAATAAAAGCGGTGAAGGTCAGTTTGAACAACTCACCCGCTAAGCTCCTTTTGCTGCTGAATGTACAGAGGTACCTAATAATAGTAAACCAAAATTCACCACGAAAAAAGTTCTTACATGAGTTACATACTGCGGGTCATTAAAATGTAAATATTCTGTACTTAATTAATTTGGTGTGTGATCACTACTCTAGTCAGTAATAATGATAGAGCAGTATACTGCATTTTTTTTAACATACCTATAAAGGTACCTAAGCACTATGTCTGTCGTATTTCAATAATTTTACAACTTTGACCGGCTCGGCTTCTGATCGGTCTAGTCAATTTTTTTTCGCACAGTGCCAAGGAATTTAGTTTTTCTACACTTTTGTGGATTTCGTTTTTGCAATCTTTTGTAAATTCAGTTTTTTTTACATTTAATACAGGGCAAAAACCCCATTAGCACACAAGCGTGCTGTCAGGTTTTTGTACGTTTCGGGTCGTTAATTGTGTTTTGCTTATGACTCATTTGAAATTTTAATACCAGTAGGTAATTTAAGTATTATTGTACTACTTCCGACTGTTGACTGTGGCAAATTCTAGTTAATTCTGGTGAGTAAAAAGTTTTTTTTTTATTTAAACGTTTTGATTGTACATAATTATAAATGTGTATGTAGGTGATAACTTTATACCTATGCTGCACTATCGTGCCATATATATTATAAATAAAATGCGTTTTAATTATTTGAAGCTAACGACGTATTTCCAAAGATTTAAAGGCACAGTTGTTGATGGTACTTTCGTTTCGGAAACTAGCCTTCTCAATTTTGGACTTCGGGCTACCAACCATTTACAACCAAGTTTACATATCTTGTAGCGCCTTCGGTGGTCCTTGTACTTGTCCGATCACGGTTCCTTGTGCAGTGTTCATTACCCATTCTTTCTGTAGGTGGTTTTTGACTAAAATATTTCACAACTTACAGAAATTCCTGGGATTTGTTTATGACAAGATACTATGTAGTTAGTGTCGTTATTATATAACTTTTTTTTTCGATAGCCTATTTGGTGTCCCACTGCTGGGCAAATTCCTCCGCTCTTTTTCCCCATTCGACACTGTTGGTTGACAATTTCAACCACTCTTTACAGAGTGCGTGCATCGTCGTGGTATAAAAAAAAAGTCATCCCGCCATCTCTTTTTTGGTTTGTCTTTTCCTCGGTAGCCATCCTGTGGGACGCACTCGGTAGCACATCTGGCCTATCTTTCCGGATGCATGCGGCAAACGTGTCGTGTCCTGCCCTGTTTATATAAGTATATAAATATAAATATTTTTATTTTATTCTACTTAGTGTCTTGAAAGCTGCACAGCTTATCACTATTTCAAATTTAAATCCATTAAGATCATAGCATTATTATGACAAAAACGGGACTTAATCGCGTACACTTACTTTTATTGTTTTCCTGACGTTTCGAGCGTGCCGTAACGCTCGTGGTCGCAGGCAGACTGAAACGTCAGGAAAATAATAAAAGTAAGTGTACGCGCGACACGCTCGAAACGTCAGGAAAATAATAAAAGTAAGTGTACGCGATTAAGTCCCGTTTTTGTCATAATAATGAGTGAACATCGTGTAAGTTTAAATCAGTACAAGATCATAGCAGTTACGTACCTACTACAATGAGCTCGCGTGATCACAGAACACCCTAATCGACCTTTAACTAGAGCACCACAACTACAAGCAATTAAGTACTGACTAGCTTGAATAGCATCCTCGTTCCTCATACTTCGGCATCTGTCATCTTGGCACCTAGGTTTAATTAAAATCGTTTACTATTGTAAAAGTAGAGGCGGGAGGCTCGCTTAACTTTTAAATGGAGATATTTTTTTATACTTTTTGTATGTTTTTATACGTTTTGTTTGCAGAATAAATCGTATTATAGGCAAGCAGTCGAGGTCAAAGATATGTTTACAATTTTGAATCCTTTGTAACAAGGTGCAAAAGTGTAAACATATCTTTGACGTCGACTGTAGGTATAGTCGCGGAATGAAAAGGTTGATCACTTTTCAACTCTATGTGTACGAGTTAAGATCGAAAAGTGATCAACCTTTTCATTCCGCGATAGTACAAGTTATGGCTATGTTATATATGTTACATACAATGTCTATTTAACTATATTTATTTTATTGTTCGGTTTTTTATGTGTTGAAGAAAAATATAAGTATTTTGGCTTTTGTTTTTTCAATCCCTTTTATCCCACTGTTGGATAAAACCCTCCACTATTCTTCATCATACAATTCTATTAACATTATAAGATTATCACAAAGAAAAAAATCTGGATTTGTGAATAATCCATACTAATATTATAAATGGGAAAGTGTATGTGTTTGTTTGTTTGTTTCTTTGTCCGTCTTTCACGGTAAAACGGGGCGACCAATTGACGTGATTTTTAAGTGGAGATAGTTGAAGGGATGGAGAGTGACATAGGCTACTTTTTGTCTCTTTCTAACCCCCCACTTCCCTAAAATGGGGGGTGGAAGTTTGTATGGAGCATTCCGGGGGGCAAAGGGGAACCGTGTTACCCCGAATTTAACGCGAGCGAAGCCGCGGGCAAAAGCTAGTAGTAGTATAAATAAATAAATATTATGGGACAATGTTACACAAATCAACCTAATCCCACAGTAAGCTCAATAAGGCTTGTGTTGTGTCTACATAATATTTCTGGTTCATACTTAATATATTTATTTTGTTACAGGTAAATGTTATCAGGAGCAATAGGACGATACGTAAATATGTACCTCTAAAAATTACACTGTAAGTTTTTAAAACATAAAAAAAGCATTTAGTAAAACGAATGCAGTAATTTCAACTATTTAGCTTGAGTGTCGTAGTCTATTTAAACCTAATAGGACATATCAGCTACCTACTTGTTCTGGACCTTAAATTAATGTCATATACAAAGAAAGAAGTGACCACGTCTGGTGCCCAGGGCTGGAACCAAACCAGTGGCTTCTGCATTCGCGGCAGTAATTCTGCATTTTTTCCTTGTGTAAGACATTTATTTAAGTTTATAATTTATATAGTAGTATGTCTAAAATAAACAATACTAAACATTTATTAAAATAATTAGATTTTTTCTCTAGTTCTAATTCTCTTGTCCTAGTTCAGTTACTTACCTGTGCCCGTATATGTACATATTATACTATTCGTAAGACGTTATCTCCCTGTAACTAGGTCACACCGTCCTGGCTTTGCATTTCAATTGTTACTAAGCACTGTCGAGCATTCGACTCAAACAAAACCGATGAAATTGTGAACCTTAACAACTATACGCTGCCAAAGATCACACGTTGACTGGTTTGTCTCTGGCGCCATAGGAAATAGGAATAACAGTTCTGGACACGGACGTGACTTAAATAAGTTCTGCTAATTACCTTAACTTTACGTTGCACTACAAACGAGCTCCATTTATGTTTATTTTTTTTGGAAATTTTAATAATATTTTTCAGAGTACTGAACACAATTAGTTGCTTATCTTTATGGCATAATGATAAAAGTTACCGCCTCACCGCTAGGCTATAGCGGACTTTTAATTTAAAGGTTACAGTTTTGGATACAGTTCGTACTACTTAGTTTCTTAAAACTTAAAAGTCATATTATACATAATATACATTATTTCATTTGACATTAAAGATTTTCGGCAAAGGAAAGGAAATCAAACCTATAGCAACAAGGTCTAGTTTCCCCTCTGAGTTGGAAGATCACTTTAGTGAAAATTAATGCCTACGCCATAACTTAGGATTAAGTTGCCAAGCGAATCCCTCGCTTCCCCCGTGGGATAAACGTAGGAGGATAAATGTAAAGAGGTAGAGGCATATAAGGCATATTTTTGTGTTGATACAATTTTGATCATGACCTATCAAAATCATTTTGTTAGACATTTCTGTCGTGTCACGTTTATTTTTTTGTGCAGCCAAACCGACAGATTATCAAAAGATACTATTGCATCAAATGCGTTTCATGCATCTTATTTTCTTATTTCTATTTCAATTGCACCTATTCAGATCGAATTTTCCAGTTACGACACGTCACACTTTTTCTGAATATCACCGCCACGTAATCTATTGAATTAGCTGCCTAAAAAAATATCTGGTGGGCCTTTAGGACGTAATCGCTTGTAAGCCGTCGTCCCCGTCGACTTTATGATTATAAACTAAAAAAATACTACACAATGCCCAGACGGTGACTGGCACGAAAAAATGAATCTAGAACACAGTGTATTAGGTATACCTAGTATGTTTTATAAAAGTTTATCAGATCGACACTTCAGCTTAACAAGATTATTGTAATCGGTCGTATACATTTAACATAAAATAAATCAGTAGAATTGTGATAATAAAATAAACAAAGAGTCATTTCCGCTGTGTTACCTTTTTGTAACTACTTGACGCTTTCCACTTTTGTACAAATTATCAAGAAGGCAAACATATTTTTAATATTACAAACATATGTATTTTCAATCACATACAAATATTTACAATACTTCTCTACATAGGAGTAATTATTTCATGCTATATAATATATAGAGTTATATATGTTAATTCTATTTGATCACTGAAAAAGTTGTCTTCCAGGAGTGCGATTTTTGAATCTCACCAAGTGACTAATTCTCACCGATGTGAGTGATTTACTATCAGAAATCACTCACATCGGTGAGAATTAGTCACTTGGTGAGATTCAAAAATCGCACTCCAGAAACTTTACATTTACTTACGTATAAAATTTTGGTAATTTTACAAGTATGTACCAAAATGTAATTTTACATGCGTCTTCTAAATCGTAGCAAATTGGTCGACAAAATAAGACAGTGTGTCATTGTTTTAGCAAACGTGCCATTTGGAGGTCGGCGCTTACGAACGTTGTACAGATTCAATATTGTGTGCGAGTAATAAAAGTGTAAGCACCGGCACCGATGATACTCTATTAATTTAAATCAAATTAAATAGGGCATAAATATTTTTATAAATTTTACTCACACATTTCTGTTTTTTGTTTATAAAGTACTCATACCTAATTTTCGTAATACTTGGAGGTTAGATGGCTCAAAATTTTGCTTTGCCGTTAACAACAGACCTTTGATAATAAATAACTCCCATATCTGTAATAAGTTATTAATTTGACTTGACCGTTATTCAAAGCTTATTAATTGAGAGAGGCACATCGTTTCCCGCCATTATAATGCTATCTCTTTCTAACCTATGGTTATATTTCGCTCTTTTCCCCCACCATTGGTGGACCACCACCGTGGCAGTGGGGATGAGTTTCAACTTACTCGGAGACCCAGATTGGTTCGTCATTGGCGTCTCGTTTCCCGCCGCGATAGGTCGTGCTAACAAGAAATACGACTTTGATTAAAATTCGTTAGATACATTTATTTATAGGGCTCGCTCCAAGTTGAGCTCGCTTAAAGTTATAAAAGGTTTGAAATTAAGTGTTAAGTATATTCGTAGGTTATTTGTGACACCTTATTCACGTAAGTAGTCTTTTTGTACTTACTTATTGGTTCTTTGTTCAAACAGTTTCGAATCTACCCTCCAAAGTATATGAGAAAATTGAAAACAATTAAACGGTATTTGCCGTTCGTTATTAATTGCAGATTTATATTGTAGAATTATGGAGGAAGTAGAAGGTAAACCTGAGGACAAACCTGATGTCCCAAAAACAAGGCGTGTCTCCAGCGAGTCAAGCAGTAGTGATAGTGACTCCAGCTCCTCAAATTCTTCGAGGTCGAATTCGAAACGCAAGTGCCGTTATCGCAGCAAGAAAAGGGGGGGCAGAAAAAAGTCCTCGCGCAAGCTACATATATTAACTAAGCAAGTTAACGAGCTGCGAGCACTTGTTAATCCTGATAACTATTATACTCCTGATAATTGTGATGCGTATTCCGTAGTTTCAGATAATGTCAGTCGCGAATTATACGCGGAAACAGAACCGCAGCCGGGTCCATCGAAATCTTTTGTTTTGGGCCTTGGTACTAAATTAAAAGAACCGACAATACCTGAGGCCACGGAACAGCAAGTAAAACTTTTGTGTGAGGTGCAACGCCTCAACAGTAAGGGCTGGAATGATATTCGCTATGCTGAGACTCAAAAAATTTACAGTAGATCTCCGGGTTACACTGATTTAGAGGTAAACGAGGAGGTTAAGCAGCATGACACCTATCCTCATTTGGTTCATTCTGACAAAGCGTATGGCGCCCTTACGTTTTGTTTGATAAAGCAACAAGAAGCCCTGCACGCCGCAGTGGGAGAAATACTTGATTACACTAGGTCTGGTGGAGAGTTTTCGTACGAGGGATTTTGTAACAAGGTGAGTAGCGTACTTTTAGGTGGCGACCTATTCAAAGTCTCCGAGGACATGTTACAACTGGTTTGTGGCCACAGAGCTGAGGTTATAAATATGAGACGGAATGGAATCACGAAACATATCAAAGAACCATTGCTTAAGGCGGCTATACGCAAGATACCTCCATCCAGTTCGTCACTTTTTGATGCCGAAGCGTTCACAGCCAAAATTGAGCACAATGGTCGAGTACGTAAGTGCTTCTGGCCCCTAAAAAAGACCTTTGTTTCGCAAACAGACGATTATAAGGCCACGACTGGCGCTCCCTCGCAGGGAGCACCGCCAAACAACAAGCCCTCGCAGGGTGTTTGCAATCACGCACATGCAAGAAACACTTTTACGTGTAATGCTTATGCTTGCCAACAAAACGCTGCTGCGCAGCTTGCCCATCCCCCGCGGGGAAATTATAACCAAAACTATCCTTCGCAAGGATACAAAAATGCTCACGGCGCATTCAAAGCTGGGCCAAGTGGTTCCTTTCGGGGGCATCAACCAAGGCAATACCAGCAAAGACCGCAACATCAGTCAAGAAACGCTCGAAAGCGAGGAGCTTCCCCTACGGGGTACAGATACAATAAACGAGATAAATATTGACATGAGGTTCAAGGCCGGCCGCCTGGCACAGTTTTACAACGTATGGGAGAACATGAATACACCTCACCACATACTACAAATTTTGAGAGGGTATCGCATACCCTTTTTACAAAAGCCACCTCTGGTTTACCCAAATCGTTGCAGCAGCAGCCTGGTATGCCCACAGTCAGAAGAGATGACACAAATCATCAATCAAATGAAAACACAGGGCGTGCTAGAGGTAGTGGATCCATCTCCCAGCTTTATATCAACGATGTTTTTAGTGCCCAAAAGCGATGGCTCGTCTCGACCCATTTTCAATCTCAAGGCTTTAAACCGGTATGTTATGACCGAAAATTTTGGATTAATAAACGTGCACCGCGTGCCGAACTTCATCCAACCAAAGGACTGGCTATGCAAGATAGATCTGTCCCAGGCGTACTTCCATCTGCCGATAAGCCAGTCACACAGGCGATTTCTGCGCCTTATCTATGGCCAGGAAATCTTACAGATGACCTGTTTACCCTTCGGGCTCAGTACTGCGCCAAAGACCTTCGCAACATTCACGAACTGGGTTGCACAGGTATTGAGAGACCTGAATATAAGGCTAATAGTGTATCTAGACGATTTCCTTATTGCGCACCAAGACAAGAATACGCTCACCAAGCATGTGCAGATAGTCATAAGGAAATTAGAAACGCTGGGGCGGTTGATCAATTACGAGAAGTCTCAACTGACTCCCCAAAAAGCACTGGTATACTTAGGCATCTATTGGGATCCTTGGAGAAACCAGAAAAGACTTCCAGACGAAAAGATCCCTCTATTGTTAGGCAAGATCCAACACATGCTTTATGCCGTCAAAACCAACCGAAAAGATTTGGAGAAGCTAGTAGGACTTCTGAACTTCGCAAGTTTCACGGTCCCAAGGGGAAGGCTGAACTACCGCACCCTGCTAAACCTTCTCAACTCTGTGCCTCGATTTTCAAGCAAAACTTACGTCATTCCCAACAGCGTAAAGGTGGACTTGGAGTGGTGGTTGCACCATTGTCGCTCACCCTCGCCAATTCACCTGCCCCCACCAACGCACTTCCTAACAACGGATGCGTCAGACCTGGCTTGGGGCGCCCAATTAGACGATCAAGCTCTGACTGGATTTTGGACAGAATCGGAACAAGCGTTGCATTGCAATCAAAAAGAAATGCTGGCGATTCAGAGGGTGTTAGAAGGTCACTGTCGGTCCCTGAACAACTCAACAGTGCTCGTTCAATGCGACAACAAAACGGTTCTGGCTTACTTACGCAACCAGGGTGGTACGAAATCGAATCCTCTCTTGGATCTAACGTACCAGGTATTTTGCATTCTAGAACAATATCGCATTCACCTAAACTTGTTCCACATTCCGGGAAAATACAACGGTCATGCAGATCACCTGTCACGGCTACGCCTGCCCCCGGAGTGGCATCTATTTCCAGGGGCCACAGAGAAGGTATTTTCAAAATGGGGTGTTCCCCAGATCGATCTGTTTGCGTCTCAGAGGGCGCATGTAGTGTTCAACTACGCCTCACTGGACCAGAACGATCCCAGAGCATTATTTCACGACGCGTTTTCACAAATATGGAAGTTCGATCTGGCTTGGGTGTTTCCACCTCCTTACCTGGTACCGAAAGTGCTAGCCCATCTCAACCAGGCAACGGGTGTGTATTTGCTGGTAGTACCGCGATGGAACCGCGTTTATTGGAGAGCGGACATCAAGACCCGAGCCCTAGCAGCCCCGTTCACTCTGCGATCCCTGGACAGGCTTCTGATCGATGTCACGACGGGCTTACCTCCACCGAAAGTTCAGGACATGGTACTGGAAGTCTGGAAGTGTGGGGGTGGTCAGAGAGCTTAACTAATTGGAATTCGGATCCGTTAAAGTTGCTTGAGCAATCTTGGCGTGCTTCCACCAGAAAGACTTATGATATAGCGTGGAAAAAGTGGGTCCACTGGGCTACTAATCACCAGGTAGACTATAAAAAGCCATCTGGTTCAGACGTGGCAAAGTATTTATCTGACCTTCATCTAATACATAAACTCTCATACAGAACTATATTGCTTTATAAGTCAGTTGTGTCAACATTATGTAACACCGAGGGTTCAGGCCTATTAAGTTCGCATATTCTCGTTAAACAAGTACTTAAATCAATTGCATTACAAAAACCTATCTGCCAAAAGCCACCTATTTGGAATCTAGAGATACTTCTTAATCATTTAAGTAAAAGCAATGTGAATTTAAAAAGTACTTTTGAATCATCTAGACACACTGCCGTGTTACTTCTCCTTTGCTCCGGCAGACGAATTCACGATTTAACATTATTGAAAATTGATAGCCAGCATTATGTACAATCTGACGATGCTATTGTGTTTTGGCCGACATTTGGATCTAAGACAGATTGCGCTGATTATCGGCAGTCTGGGTGGAAATTATTGCAGAATTCTGATTGTAAAAATTTAAATCCTGTATTTTGGGTGAAACATATTGTTTCTTTATTTAAATGTAGGCGTGAATTAGCCAACAGACATGATCTATTTGTTACGCTAAGAGGTAATATTAAAGGTGCTTCCCGAACAATCATTTCGGGATGGATAAAAAGCGTGTTTAAGGAAGCAGGCATTACAGCATCTCCAGGCAGCATCCGCTCTGCCGTAGCATCAAAAAATTGGGTCGACAATTTCCCTGTAGATGACATTCTAGCACGTGGTAATTGGCGCTCAGAAAATACTTTTGGTCGATATTACAGGCGCGAAGTAATGCCTGTATCCTCTACCATTGATTCTGTTTCAAACTTGTTTGAACCAATTATATAAAATATTAGTTATTTGCCTTAAAGGCTATTCTTGATGAATCTGCGATGATAAAACATATATCTACTTGATTACAATTATGTGGTTGCATTAAATGATTAATCGTTTAACCTGAGCTCTTATTCATTTCTGCCTTGTTATTTTATCATCACTCTGTAAGATCACATTGGCATCTCCTTTTCCACCACCACCAGGCGATAACAAACCGGTTTCAATTAATAAGCTTTGAATAACGGTCAAGTCAAATTAATAGCCGCGTTTTACCTACCAATAAAACGCATATTAATTTACTTACCTTATTCAAAGCTTATGACTCTTATGAGTAAACGCTGCCTGGTGGCATTTTTTAATTTCGAGCCAATGACGAACCAATCTGGGTCTCCGAGTAAGTTGAAACTCATCCCCACTGCCACGGTGGTGGTCCACCAATGGTGGGGGAAAAGAGCGAAATATAACCATAGGTTAGAAAGAGATAGCATTAAATGGCGGGAAACGATGTGCCTCTCTCAATTAATAAGCTTTGAATAAGGTAAGTAAATTAATATGCGTTTTATTGGTAGGTAAAACGCGGCTAATAACACTCGTTCCTGCTTTAGCCGCACTCAGGATCCCTTGATAGCCTACTTACCAGGATTACCGGACACATTGTAATATAAAGACATTTCATTATTACACAATGTGCTATGCTGCCATGTGACGAATCTCGGAAGGCGAACGTATAATGTTTATACGTAATGTCGGCACTGATAACCTGTTATCAGCTCTACTAGATAAGCGAGCTTGTACAAGATATGAATGATAAAACATGCAAATTTTTATCACATGTATTGTACTTTTTAGGCATCATTATTTCTATTTGGGTTATGCATTTTGGTATAAAGATAAGTAAATTTATATTTTGCTACTTACACAATAAATTTTACGTCACACCTGGCCATAATGTGAGGATTACCGCACGCTGCGCGTACGGTAAAACTCGCATTATGGTGGAGACGTAAAATTGTGTACTCACCACGGGCAGTAAAAAAGAAAGCCCTCTATCGCATATTTACAACCCTCGCCTCGGGTCACAAATACCTGCGATTTCGGGCTTTCTTTCTTTTACAGTCCTTGGTATTTAAGTAATGTACTATTAACTAACTATTAATAGTTTTCATTATATGGGCTGCTAGATTAAAATTTATGAAGTCCGTTATTTCCTATAGGGGTAATTTGCATTTTTATACCATAATATAATATTTTCTTAATTTTCTCATTTTCGTCAATTTAGAAATGATTACATGTAGGTACAAAATAACTGCAATGGACACATAGGTTCTTATTTACAAAAAAATAGTTATTGTTAATGCCATCCACGTAATGTATGCAAAAATGTACGAGTAGAACATTTTATTTTATTTACATAAGCAGATTAAAGTAATAATAAATGATAATTCAGATTATCAGGTATAAATAACAAATAAATGAAGAAGTTGCCGGCCTTGCAAATATTATATTACCAGAAAAATATAATAAATTAATAAACATGTGTATAATAGAGTAACTGCCTACTAGTAAAACATGATATGCATAATTTTGACGTAAAATGGACAAACACAACCTTATGCAACAAATACGTAATGTTTTCATACAACAATTAAAAAGAGGTTCAATGTCTTAAAGGAGATCGTCAATTCTGGGCCACCTGATATACCGTATACAGTTTGTACTTCAATGTAAAATAAATACTCATTTTATTACTAAAGTAGACAAAATATTACAAAAAAATGAAACGGGAATTAGAAATACTAAATAAATAAACATTATGTTGATCTTTCCGCGATTAAAATACAGCAAGACAAGTCGTTAACGACCTTATGGCATTGACATAAAGTTTAACTTCACCTGGACTGAAACGGGTTTGTTTTTTGGTTTGACACTGTCAATGTCTCCCGTTACATAATCTGCGTTTTGATACTGTTCGGTAAGTTAGAACATTGTTATATTAAAATAATATATAAGCCTACGAATACGGAAGTTCAAATTAGAAATCGACTGTAATAAAACGCCTAAAGATTGAAAATGCGTATTTTTGCATTTTTGAACGGAGTTTGAATATTAAAAGTGGGTTTCATAATGACATAATATCCTCCTCCTTCGATAACGAAACGCATCTTTTTTTCAATTTTGCAATGTCAGATACTAGTGGTATCGCACTGAACGGTGGTAAACCTTATCCCTTCGCAATAGGTGTTAGGAATGTTCAGTTAATAATATCAACGATGGTTTGACAGCCGTCTTTGTTTACCGAAATACAGGAACTATAAATACGATCAAAATATTACTTTTTATTATTTCATCATGATTCCCGTTTTGTTTTTAAGTACGCTTTTGTACATTTTCATTAAAAACCCGGTACTTTTTTACATTAATATATAAATCATACGCATGCACGCTTCCAAATATTGTCTTTGTCAGATTCAAGTTTTAAATGCATGATTTTTCAATTTTCCCATTAGATTTCGCAATTTTTTTACCACCGTCCTGATCTAGAAATTATGACGATTTTTTAAAGCTAAGAATCATTCCTAAATGATTTGGGTCAGATCACCTAACAAAAATTGACGATCTCCTTTATGTTTAAACATATCGACATACAACGTATGTAAGTACTTAAGGACTTACTATAAATTGGATGACAACAGGCCTGTCACAACAAATTCGGATTTAAATTTTTATTTAAATCCGAATTTGTTGTGACAGGCCTGTTGTCATCCAATTTATAGTAATCAGGCATGTAAACGATTATCCCACAGCGAAACTTTCGTTCATCAACCGATATGTGAAATGCGGTCGTGGTGATGGGATCTTGGAAGGGAGTGCGTGGTTGAAATTTCGATATACTTTTATGCATTATGTACCTTTATAGAAAATTTATATATACCGACAAGGGTAAATGTCTAGGATCATTTTTATCTTAGTTATGTTATAGGTACTGCGCACCATACATAATTGCTTATTTCTGAATGGCACAAACAACTCAATAAAAATATAAACACAGAGATAAAATACTCCAAAAATTCGAATCCTAAATCCAATAACTTTAAGTATGCTAAAAACCAAGCTTGGAAGAAGAAACTTTTATGAATCATATGAGTATTCAGAACTTATAAGATCAAATTCATTAGATCAAACGTATTAGAGTTTGAATACCTTTGACCTCCGCCGTCCATTTACGATATCGATAAAGGGTATTTATATTATGTTTACAATTTTGACGTTTTGGATGTTACTTAAGATAACTGTTTAGAAAAATCAGTAATTTATAGTAAAGTTTTTCTAAGGTTAGATAATTAGTAGGTAGTTGTCCACCTACTAATTATCTAACCTTAGAAAAACTTTATTTTAATAAAACAAAGTCTACTAGGTTTCGAAAGTTAAGAGCTTTTTTTTCGAGAAATAAATACATCACAATGTTTGGAAACTTTTAAGCTCAAGTTTTTCCTTTCCATGCCCAGATTAATGTCTGACACATCAGACTGTTTAGTTCTATTTATAAACCTACCACATTGCATTATCTGATATTTGATATTCCGGGTTAATAAGCTTTCTTGTCAATCGCTCAAGTAAGCTTATAATAATAACCATCAAATCGGCTTAAACGTTTTACCAAGATGATATGACACCTATTTCAATTATCAAGTTGGTAATATAGTTACCTATCGTCAAACTAAGGTGTTGTGAACATAGATACCTATCGAACAGTAGCAAATACTGTGTAGGTTTAAATGAGATTTGCGACACATGAGTAATGCGAGTAGCACGAGTAGGCAAGCTTGACGTTGACCTCAAACATGACTGTCCTTGAAAACTAGCATTTTAAATATATTTCATATCTCTTTCATTTTTAAGAGCAAATTTTCTTTTGCCGCTCTGGAGAATTTGTGATGTAGTGGTAGTTTAATTGTACATAGTTATAAATATGTGGAATAGGCACCAAATATACCTGTTTTGGAAAACTTGTGTCACAACAAGTTCTGATTAAACAGTATCGGTTTAATCAGTTGTTTTCTGAAGTAACCTAAATTGGTTCTATACAGTAAGGAAATATATTTTGAAATGTTTATGAACACCGCGGCAGAACAGAACTTGTAATGAAACAGGGATAAGGATCCCTCGTCACGAAACGAAAGGCACAATCTCTGCCAGACTTCCAATGGTGTCGTATCACCTGGCATCAAATTCGTAATATTGGCGTGCGAAACAATGCTTACGATCTTTATAGTAGCAACATTTAACATTTATACCTTATGTCTTTGTCCACAAGGATTATTTTTAAATAACTTTTCTGCAAAAACAACCTGGTTTATTTACAATAAGCTATTATACACAACCTGACTAGAATTTCGCGTTGTCGTATTTTCGTAAGATAAAACTGTTCGTCGAAATGCTTGGACAAATAAAATAAATATGACCCTTTCTAAGAAAACGTTTGGATCCAATTTTTATGGTTTGGCATAAATTTAACCAATCGAATATGTTAAGCATAATAAAGTATCGTATATGTAAATGTATGAGTCATCATAACATACGGGGTTTATTTTTAAAAAATAACTGTACATCCCATCCCTCTAGATGGATGTACCTACTTACAAATGTTGTTTACAAAAAACTGCCCAAATGTCCAATAACAGAGAAAAAATATAAATTCAGACACTATTTCTTATGAACCCCAGGCGATTCTAATTGTTTATTATTATTTTTGCATGCACATATTATTAACTCAAAGCAGAACTTATGGACGAATAAATGTCTAACACTGGTTCTGAATATTAATGCCAAATTATGTTATGTTATCAAGAATTTGCATGCAACTTAAATACTTATTTATTAGGTAGACAGTACTAATTCTAACTGAATGCTGAAAGGAGTTTCGTTGAATTTCTTTATCAGTGCAAATTACTGTTATTCATTTTATCTTAATATTGCAATAAATGTTAATGTTTCCATAGTTTTTATTGCTGTTAAAAAATATAATTCAGATAAGAAGTTCAATTTACAGAATTATCAAGCACCTGTGTATATTTATGTATTATTGAGTTATACTTTATATGTTACGTATAGTTCTTGTTCTTATTTTGGAATACTCATCTATACTTATTATACCAATCAGTTGTAGTTCTCATCAAACTACAAAATTATTAAACGCTCTCTAAAGCCCGGACAATACTTAAAGTCTTATGTCAAGAACAAAATCTGTAGTCAAGATGAACTTCTTATTGGTCCAGATATATCTGGTTCTTGGTAATACACGAACTTTAACCCTATACATACATAAGCCGCGGTGCTTGAATACGTATATATAAGACAAGAGAAAGGTATTTACCCAGTAACGAGAAGGCGAACTTGCCAGATATCTGTGCAAACATTGTATGCAGTTACATTTCCAATTTGGAAAATACGGCTTGAATTTAATGACGTTTCCGTCGCGTTTTTAGTTTTTTTCGTATTGGTTGTTTGGTACAATACCGGATGAAATAATTTACCCTGGTTCTTATAAATTATAATAAATTAATTTAATATACGTAATGAATTAATTCAACGTTATTGTGTATCGTATTTTTATTTAGTAAATTAATTAATCTTTCATTCTCGATAAATAAAACGTACAATACAATAATCTGTGAACAATACACCAACAATAGACAATACAAAATAAAAAATAATATGAAACTAAAATGAGAAAAACTTAGTATAATAAAAGTAGTAGACAAAAGGCGGTCTTATTGCAAAAAGCGATCTCTTCCAGACAACCTTTGGGTGGTGAATACAATGCAAAAGAATAAACAGAATTGAATATGAGTAGGTGCAACTACCTTAAATTAAAACTGAAAACTGGTGAAACAGCATCAATTTATAGAATATTCTTAAATCAAAATTACGAAACACGATATTTGATAGTGATTAATTGTTACTAGAGGGAAAATAACCGGTTACTTTCATACTTAAAAATAACTGGTTTTCATTCCCTAATTGGTAGTACCAATTTGGTACTACCCGGCTCCCTGTCTCATTGTTTCAAAAATTCGTTATATAAAATGTATCTTTCTTGAAACTCGTTATATAAAATTTATCGTTTTTTGGTTGATGATTAATTAATTTATAACAGTGTTTACATGAAAAGTAAAATTTTCATCTGTCAAACGCACAATGCTATGGGAAAGGGATTATAATTGTTTTAACTACTAATGACTTGTTTAATTATACCTTAGAAAAAATTGCTTTATGCATTAAAGTCAGATCGCACAGTTTGTAAATGGCGTCCCGTGTGATTCCTGCATCGGTCGTGGGTACGAGTAGCAATGTCTCGTGCTATCTCATATCAGCTGTGAACTGTATGCAAAACGGACCTTTTACCCTTCACTGCCAGTGGTATACTTTCTGGGAAGTTCGTGCGCAAATGCTACCAGGGCATATACATAACATCTATTGAAGTGGCTGATTTAAAATCATTTCAATTTTTTTTCTTGTGATTTTTCTAAACAGTTATCTTAAGTAACATCCAAAACGTCAAAATTGTAAACATAATATAAATACCCTTTATCGATATCGTAAATGGACGGCGGAGGTCAAAGGTATTCAAACTCTAATACGTTTGATCTAATGAATTTGATCTTATAAGTTCTGAATACTCATATGATTCATAAAAGTTTCTTCTTCCAAGCTTCTTTTAGCATAATTAAAGTTATTGGATTTAGGATTCGAATTTTTGGAGTATTTTATCTCTGTGTTTATATTTTTATTAAGTTGTTTGTGCCATTCAGAAATAAGCAATTATGTGTGGTGCGCAGTACCTATAACATAACTAAGATAAAAATGATCCCGGACATTTTCCCTTGACGGTATATATAAATTTTCTATAAAGGTACATAATGCATAAAAGTATATCGAAATTTCCACCACGCACTCCCTTCCAAGATCCCATCACCACGACCGTATTTCACATATCGGTTGATGAACGAAAGTTTCGCTGTGGAATAATCGTTTACATTTTTATTTTATTTTTTTTTATACTACGACGGTGGCAAACAAGCATACGGCCCGCCTGATGGTAAGCAGCTACCGTAACCTATGGACGCCTGCAACTCCAAAGGAGTAACATGCGCGTTGCCGACCCTTTACAAAAAGGAGGATTCACTGTGTTGACGACTAAAGGAACAAGAAGGTCCCTCATCGTCAACACACTGGGTCCTCTTTGAGCTCTTTGGCAACCTTACTCACCAGCAGGAACACAACACTATGAGTAGGGTCTAGTGCTATTTGGCTGTGGTTTTCTGTAAGGTGGAGGTACTTCCCCAGTCGGGCTCTGCTCCAGATTTAAGCGATGACATTTGCCGAACGTGCCCTACCACACTTAGCGAGATGCCATTCGCAGTGCCCATACCTCTCTTTTTGGCGTAGTTTAAGGACATACCCAGGGCCCATTACGGCCCACGCTTTACTCTACTACACTATTATGCGTCAGCGCCGGAATAACGTAAGTCTTTCTGGGTATTTCTATAGACTTTACAATGTAATCCTAAGCTTAACATTGCTGATTTGTATCCATAATTTAGCAAGTCCGCATTTGCTATGCAGTTTATGCAAAATATTAATGGGTCACACACATTTTATTGAATCCTAATTTGCGTTCAAGTCTTTTCTGAAGACAGCGCAAAGATAGGAGAATTTGGAGTGTTTTTCCGTTGCACCCTTATTGGCGAAATATTTTTTTAGCACTTAAGATTCAAATTGAAAAAATGCCCAGAGACTGCATAAGACCGGGATGAATAGAAAAAGTGGGGGGAGGCCTTTGCCCAGCAGTGGGACAGTATAGGCTAATAATAACAAAATAAAATAAAGATTCAAATAAGAAACACCTAATACTTATGTACTCGATGTTTATTTTCGTTGTTATTTCAACAAAAATAAACTTTTAAGGAAATATATTTGATCCAAATTAAATAATAACAAAAGTCTGTAAGATTGGCCATTCCTCGGCTTCTTATGCCCTTTTAGTTTGCATTTTATATCGGTATTGGCATTCATTCATGAGGCAAGTTTCTGGTTAAAATGGAACTGCAAAGGTGTAAAATGTCAACCAGTTGAATTGCTCAACCGACATAATACTTTATGACAGTAAACACCGGTATACAAAACAAGTATTCAATAGTTGTGGTGGCACAGTAGCTGGGCTGTGTGGGGGCCTGGGGGTGGAGTTAAACTTTAGGAAACAACTTAATTTGACATCTGAAATATTCGTACAGCCATAGTAAGAAAATAATAGGATTATACCAGTAAGTAGTTACCAGTACCAATATATGTAAAGTTGGAATAGATTGGGATTATGTGGGAGTTATGTGAAGTCACATAAATTACTTACCCATCTGTAAAATGAGACAGACCAATCAGACTAGAGTTTATTTAATCTGCTAGACAACATTAGAAAAAACACCAGAAAAGATTATAATATTGCGAACGGAGAAAGTTTGCCCGAATTCATAAAATATCATTTTAACCAAAAAAGAACTGATTTTACTTAGCCTCCACCTTTCCAAAAGTCAAATGCCGAAGCTACTGTAAAAAATACCCAAATCACTATAGATGTGCCTATAATAGTTGAACAGTTCCTTGATTTCTCCTGGATCCCATCATAAGATCCTGACCTGATGACAATAGGACTTACTGTACATACTCGTACTCTTTCAATCAAAAAATACATTACACATATACTCTTTCAATCAAAAAATACATTTTCCAAATCGGTCCTGTCGTCTTCGAGTAATCGGTAAACATCAGTAATGGTACATTTTCCAGCATTTTTGGTGCAGTGCTAAGGTTATTATTATTTTGAGGCTATTAAATGTTTGAACCAAGTATTAAATTAAATCAAAGCCACTTATTAAATCAAGCCAGTAATAATGTAGAGATGGTTGGTAATTAAATGACAATTTAATAAAAAAACGTCTTTGCACCAATTTTGCTGGAAAATGTACGATCACTGGTAAACATACATTAAAAGAAACCGGCCAAGAGCGTCTCGGGCCACGCTCAGTGTAGGGTTACGTAGTTTTCCGTCCGTCACAGTAAGTGTCCCCACTTAAGAGTTAAAATAACACCGCCATGTAGGATATGAGCGTTCCACGTACAGCGACATCTATCGGCAAATTATAGACCCGTACCGATAAATTATGAAATTTCGATAATATTAAAGATGCTTATTATTCGCATACAGAGTTCAGGCCATTCAACTTAGCTAATAATAATAATTTGTGTCATCCTAGGTTGTTGCGTAGGTAGAAACTTAGACATTTCTTTTTTTAAACATTATTCGTTAAATAGAAAATTAGAGATCAAAATTGTTTTTTCACTGTAACAGCAAAGTTGTTACTGACGCACGCACGCGTTTTGTGTCACTTTCGTCAATGGAAATACTGACGTTCAATCAGCACATATATGTGGACTTTTACAAGCCTATATAAAATTAGAGTTGATCGATTAGGTACTGTGCTTTCTAAAATATCGGTATCTATTATTTAAATGAATTTGTGCCATATTAATCAATGATATTTATTTACTTTAATTTTTTTTCTTGTATGACCCCTGTTAACAGTACAATAAAATATTAAAGTTATTAAAGTTTGCATCAATATTTTTATAAAAGCGTATCGAAACAATGTTTGAAATTTGTGTCATTATAATCAATGGATTATTTTTATTTTTCGGAATGAAAATTTGTTTTGCGTAACGGGCATGCGCGGGGAAGGGTAAAGCGTGGGCGGGGTTCATGTGCCGACCAGGCTGCCTAGCGGCTTGTTTGTTTTCTATTATTACTCTATACATACATATAGTAATAGTAGTAATAAGTGCGACAAAGACAAACAGCGATTTTTCAGTCGCTGTTCTTTATTTTTAATAGTAAAGAAAGCAATAATATAAAACTTAAGCAAGTTAAGGATAATTAACGTAAACGTAGTCCATAAGGGACTGCAACGGCGGATCTGTGTGCCACGGTAAACCTAGTTTACCATTTAAACAGTATTTTGGCAAATTGTAACTTGTAACTACTAAATATGTAATTTATGCATCAAGGCGGTGTGTTTACAGAGTGGCTATCGTGAAACGCGAAAATCGAAATATCGTTATCTGCCTCTCGGTTGGACTAGCAAAGGGCCGGGCTGGACTTAATACATTTTTCATCAATGTGATGTCATAATAAGGCTATGTTTTTATTAACTTATCGTATACAACACATACAAATAAGCAACTTTTCTTTAACACATTTTTTTAACTCAATAATTTCGAAGTTATGGGGCCCTGAAGGTTAAGTACAATTTGGACTATTTTGGTTGGAATGGTATCATTATAACACATACTTTATTTTGTAGAATGTGTTAAAATAAGCAAGTTTTATAAGAAACATTTTTTTTACCCAAAAACATCGAAGTTACCGGACTTTGAAGATTGACTACATGGACTAATTTGGACTTAAAAAATAAAATGGCGACGGGGTATCATTATAACGTGTACTTTTAATGATTTTTTTCCCTATAGAATACGCTAAAATAAGCTTGTTTTATTTGAAAAACTTTTCTCCAAAATAAAAAATGGCTGATTGGACATGAAACTTGTATATCATTTGGAATTCTAAAAAAAAACCATCGACGGGACGTCATTATAACGTGTACTTTTTATGGTATTTCGTATAGAATACGCTAAAATAAGCTTGGTTTATTTGATAAACTTTTCCCTAAAATAAAAAATGGCCGAGATAATGTTCTTTGAACTTGTATATAATTTTGATTTGGAAAAAAACTATCGACAGGACCTCATTATAACATGATCTTTTTATGATTTTTCCGTATAGAATACGCTAAAATATGCGTGTTTTATTTTAAAAACATTTTTTTCTAAAATCGAAAATGGCTGAGATAATGGACTTTGAACTTGTATATAATTTGGACTTCGAAAAAAAACCATCGGCGGGACTTCATTATAACGTGTACTTTTTATGATTATTCCGTATAGAATATGCTAAAATAAGCGTGTTTTATTTTAAAACTTTTCTTCATAATCAAAAATGGACTTTGAACTTGAATATCGAGACGTCATTATAACGTGTACTTTTTATGATTTTTCCGTATAGAATACGCTAAAAAAAGCGTGTGTTACTCATGTAACTTTTCTCTAAAATCAAAAATGGCCGAGATAATGGACTCTGAACTTGTATATAATTTTGACTTCGAAAAAACAACCAGCGATGGGGTATGATTATATAGCATATTTTTATGATTTTACCGTATTATATACGGTATTATACGGTATTAGCGTATTATTACGCTAAAATAAGCATGTTTTATTTGAAAAACTTTTCACCAAAATAAAAAATGGCCGATTGGACATGAAACTTGTATATCATTTGGGCTTCGAAAAAAACCATCGACGAGACGTCATTATAACGTGTACTTTTTATGATATTTCGTGTAGAATACGCTAAAATAAGCTTGTTTTATCTGAGAAACTTCTCTAAAATAAAAAATGGCCGAGATAATGGACTTTGAACTTGTATATACTTTGATTTGAAAAAAAACTATCGACAGGACGTCATTATAACATGAACTTTTTATGATTTTTCCGTATAGAATACGCTAAAATAAGCGTGTTTTATTTTAAAATCATTTTTTTCTAAAATCGAAAATGGCCGATTGGACATGGAACTTGTATATCATTTGGACTTCGAAAAAAAACCGTCGACGGGACGTCATTATAACGTGTACTTTTTATGATTTTTTCGTATAGAATACGCTAAAATAAGCTTGTTAAATTCAGAAACTATTCTCTAAAATAAAAAATGGCCGTGTTAATGGACATTGGACATGTATATATGTAAAAGCGTGTTTCATTCGTCAAACTTTTCTCTAAAATCAAAAATGGCCGAGATAAATGGACTTATATATATTTTGGACTTCAAAATAACACCATCGACGGGACGTCATTATAACGTGTACTTTTTATGATTATTCTGTACAGAATACGCTAAAATAAGCGTGTTTTATTTGAGAAACTTTTCTCTAAAATAAAAAATGGCCGAGATAATGGACTTTGAACTTGTATATCATTTTGATTTGTAAAAAAAAAACTATCGACAGGACGTCATTATGACATGAACTTTTTATGATTTTTCCATATAGAATACGCTAAAATAAGCGTGTTTTACTTAAGAAACTTTTCTCTAAAATCAAAAATGGCCGAGATAATGGTCTCTGAACTTGTATATAATTTGGACTTCGAAAAAAAAACCATCGACGGGACTTCATTAAAACGTGTACTTTTTATGATTATTCCGTGTAGAGTATGCTAAAATAAGTGTGTTTTACGAAACTTTTCTCTAAAATCAATAATGGCCGAGATAATATGGACTTTGAACTTGTATATTATTTGGATTTCGAAAAAAACCATCGACGGGACGCCATTATAACTTTTTTCTCAAATCAAAAATGGCCGAGATAAAGGACTTTGAACTTATATACTATTTGGATTTCGAAAAAAAACCCATCGACGGGACGTCATTATAACATGTACTTTTTTATGATTTTTCCATATAGAATACGCTAAAATAAGCGTGTTTTATTTAAAAAACTATGCTCTAAAACCATCGGCCGAGGTAATGGACTCTGAACTTGTTCCTCCTTTTTGTAAAGGGTCGGCAACGCGCATGTGACACCTCTGGTGTTGCAGGCATCCATATGCTACTGCTTACCATCTGGCGGGCCGTATGCTTGTTTGCCACGTTGTGGTATATAAAAAAAAGAGTAAAATAAGAATGCAATAAAACAAAATAAACGGAATAAAAACAGACTCAATACAAAATGTCAAAATAAAAACAAAATACAGACGAAAATAAAAAACAAAAATAAACAAAAGTAAAAACAAAATACGTTAGTGTCGTGGAACACTCGGTTAGAACGAAGTAATATTATTTATTTTTGACTTTTTCGTAATTTTTGTCGTTTTTGAATTTTTTGATTTTTTTGAGATTTTTGAGATTTTTGAGTTTTTGAGATTTTTGAGATTTTATAGATTTTATAGATTTTATAGATTTTATAGATTTTATAGATTTTATAGATTTTATAGATTTTATAGATTTTATAGATTTTATAGATTTTATAGATTTTATAGATTTTAGATTTTATAGATTTTATAGATTTTTGAGATTTTTGAGATTTTATAGATTTTTGAGATTTTATAGATTTTTGAGATTTTTGAGATTTTTGAGATTTTTGAGATTTTTGAGATTTTTGAGATTTTTGAGATTTTTGAGATTTTTGAGATTTTTGAGATTTTTGAGATTTTTGAGATTTTTGAAATTTTTGAAATTTTTGAAATTTTTGAAATTCTTGAAATTATTGAAATTTTTTAACTTGACTTTTTTTACTTTGTCACTTTGTCACTTCTCACTTTCACTTTCACTTTCACTTTCACTTCACTTCACTTTATTCTATTTTTCATTTTTTTTATTTCATTCCATTTCACATGTTTCTCAATGCTTTTTCGTGACGGTCACGTGACTTTATTTCGCCTAGCCCCCCATCCGCGAACCGCCCGATAAGGAACTTCGTTCCAATAAAACAGAACTAAATAAAAAAATTACGTTGCGTTTTCTACCCATAATTCACGATGCTTGAAATCTTCGAAAATGTACTCAACAGTCTTGTCAAAACACAAACAAACCGGCTACCGCTTAAAAGGTACGCACGAGTTCATTGCCCGCGACTCGCTCCTCCGCTCAGTTTTGTCGTGTATGCCAGCTTTATCACCCCGCGCGTGCCTCCGTGAGCAAGTACCTACCTACATCGTAACAGCTAAGATGCCAGCGACTGGTTGACCCATGGATTAGCTTGTTAAGAAGCGAGCCGGGGGTCTACTTCTAGTGGTCGCTACAGAAGTAAGCCGAACAGGCGTGCCATCAAGGTCACGCGCTATAGTTAAGAAGATTTCCTCTGAACGCAAATATTGTTTCTGTTTAATTTTAGACGAAATATCATTGATGAAAGTGACACAAATTTAAATATCTACTTTAAAATCCCTTTTTGATTATTAGAATGTGAACTCTGATGACTTTAATAATTTATTGAAACGATAACAGCCTAAAAAAAACAAATTACTAAGAAACTTAAATTTTCATTGCTTAATTTGACACATATTGATTTTATTGACATATTTTGAGGTGATGATATAGTTAATCCTTATTTTATGAACTCTAATTATTTATACGTAGTTTTTTAGCGTTGTCATACTATATAAAATTGCACTCGACGTAAATGACACAAACTAGTTTTGTACAACAATAAAACTGTTCTTAATACAAAACAGTTATATTTTCTGACTCTAATATTCTTTTACTCAAGTTATGGCAAGCTAAAAAAGTTAACCTCAAATTATTGAATTACAAAAAAAGCACCAATTGAATATGACACAAAATGCACTGAAAGATTCTCATGTACACACTGTATTTCCAACTTCAATAATAAGTGACTTTAGAATTTTCGAAACTTAACCCTCAAAATATTGCCAACGAGACGGGACTATTAAGTAAACTGTTGCGCGCGAGCTTAAAGTATGGAAGATGAATTTTATGGAATAATTCTTTAGTGCGTGAACCGATTTTCACCGTTTTTACTTTATTTGCAAGAACGTCATTTCATTGTGATTTTGTAGAAATTACAAGAAACACCTGCTTATACGGTTAAATTACAAACTTACTTCAGGAATTATTTTGTAATTTTTTTTTCAAAAACTATTCAACCTATCAAGTTCAAAATAATTTTCCTAGAAAGTTTTTATAAAGTTCTACTTTTGAGATTTTTTTCATATTTTTTAAACTTATGGTTCAAAAGTTAGAGGGGGGGGGGACACATTTTTTTTACTTCTGGAGCGATTATTTCCGAAAATATTTACATTATCAAAAAATTATTTTAGTAAATCCCTATTCATGTTTAAATACCTATCCAACCAATATATCACACGTTAGGGTTGAAATGAAAAAAAAAACACTCCCCACTTTACGTATAGGGGAGGTACCCTAATAAAACATTTTTTTCCACTTTTTATTTTACCACTTTGTCGGCGTGATTGATATACATATTAGTACCAGAAATTTCAGCTTTCTAGTGCTAACGGTCACTGAGATTATCCGCGGACGGACGGACGGACGGGCAGACATGGCGAAACTATAAGGGTTCCTAGTTGACTACGGAACCCTAAAAAAAGCATACACAAATATCCCGACGAATTGAGAACCCCCTTCGAAATCTTGAAGTCGGATGAAAGGAGACAAAACTAAATCAAACATTACGTTTACAAAAGATACACTTTACATAACGCTTCTTCAAAATGTCATAAGTACCTAGTAATAACAGGTAATTATTTTCCTGAACATATAATGTGCGAACGGGGTTAGTTCATAGCCGAATCTAAAATCACACTTTTGCAATAAATATATCAAAGGCGAAAAGACATTTATTACACTTCTCGAATACGAGAAAATATATCCAGCAGCTCTGACACTTTCATAAGAATTTCAGTAAAGATAAACAATTTGGTCGGCTATATCGGTCAACCAATAAAAAGAGAGATGATTCAATATTCTTCACTCGTTTCAAAATATCTAATACAGTTCGCAAGACAAAACGTAACAAATTATGCTGCTCTATGTCTTAGGAAATATAGCATCGTTTCGAATACTAGTTTTTTTATGATTCTCAAATTGCATATTTAAATAGTCTTTACATAATTATCGGTGGCCATGACGCAGGTGCTCAGCGCGAAACAGCCAGTAATGTACTGTGTATTTTCTTGTGCACATCTTTAGTATCTTTACATGACTAAAATTAGACCAATATGTATAGTTTGTACCTACAGCTTACATACTCGTAATAACACGGTGTGAGTATTTATGTGTCTTGCAAAATGGTACTTTTTTTTCATATAAATTAGTTCCATGCAATTAAATATATACCATCTGGTATACAGTGCTTACATACTGGCCGCGAACTGGTTTGTGACTTTTGTTACGATAAATCTAGACACGCGGCAGCGTGTCAAGCCAAGTTCAAGCAAAGGAACTGGCTAGCCAGCGCCAAGTGTATATTACACGAACCACTTGGTGCCACTTTTGACCCTTCTATAACTCAAAACCTCTTTAACGTAAACACATAAAACTACGTGTGTTTCATTATATCCATAAGGACATCTAGAAGCCCAAATTTCATGAAGTAGCTCAAGATATGAAGGTCAAAAAGTCGTAAATTTTAGCACTGACTGACTGACTGACATATAGTACCTAAATCTAACCTACTTCCAGATGACCTAGAAGGATGACATTTGGAATCCAGCTCGGTAATTGTGTGTAAGCGTAGGAAAAAATCTAAAAATAAAAAATAAATAAAAAATAGGGGGGTCCCCATACAAAATTTTTTTAATTGTATCGTTAGAACCGTTACAAGCAGATATTTGAAACTATCCCAATATATGCTATATAACAGAAATATAAAAATAAAGTTAAGTCAAAAAATAAGTGGTGTGCGGCACACCACTTATTTTGCGGCACACCGTGTGCCCATACAAAAAATACGCGCTAAACGACCGGCCAACGGTGTGTCGTCGGCGGCGCGCGGCACCACATAATTATACACAGAACAGAAGTAAAACTAGCAGCGGAAACGCAAGAAAAAACATTAAATCTCAATACCTGCCTAGTTTTCTTTCTGCCTAGTTTTTATCAGAATTAAAAAAAAAATATATATGTTGAATAACTTTATAAAATGACTGATGTAATGAAAACTGGCCAAGTCAAATGTAACCTACTTTAAGATGTCACATTTTTAAATAACAGCAATTGTTATAGGTATCCAATAAACAGTGATCGGAATAGGCAGAGTATAAATACCTAAACTTGGCAGAACAGAGACAAAAAAATGGAGACTTCCTTACGAATACATATTTTTCGTCCCGGGAATTCCCGGGAATGTACTAAATGAGTTATATTGTTAAAAATAAGATAAAAAACAACGCGTGCCGCTCCAGTTCAATCAATAGACATGAAATAAAACAACCAAAAATATCGACGGATTCTTCTATATTTTTTGTAATTATACACCATATATACAATGTTTCTTAAATCTAAATGTAAATATTCTAGCTACTTAATTAACAAATACAATATCATACATATTCAATATCATCATCATCAGCATCAGATTCAGAATCATTACTAAAATTATTTTCTTGTAAATAATTAAAATATATTACCATTATTTATTCCATTATATTCTATATTTTCGACGGTAAGTCGGTTTCTTTTGACGCTTAAAATCCATTTATACGTTGAAAATGACCGTTCAACATCCACAGACGTGAGCGGAGCAAATTTATAGAATAAGTCGTTATCTGCGTCGATCCCCTGTTTAAGTTTTTCGCTTTTGGCCCTAACTATATCATAGTCAGGATTTCGTTCTATGACTTTCTCTAATTTATTTTCGACCGCCGCACTAGACGACCAATTCAAAACGCATCTTACGTTGTCAATAATTTCAAAATATTCTTCCAGTGATAATTTTGTGTCTTGTAACTGTTTAAGTCCCACTTGAATTATCGTATAATTTTCGTCAATAAAGTTAATTTCTGATTCAATAGTTTCACTTCTTATCGCGGCTTTTGCTTTTCTTATAGATATTGCTTCTTTACTGTTTAGATTATTTACAACGTTGGATATTTGTTGAAAATGTTTAGAGTAATACGACGTTGCCTTTAGCCATGTACCCCATCTAGTTATAACAGGTTGCGGAGGTAGCGGTAAATTAGGGTACATGTTTTTTAGTATATTTACTCTATTAGGTGATTTTAAAAATATTTTTTTTACATTCGCTACTAAATTGTCAACATTTCCGTATTGAGAGCGTACTTGTTCCGCTACTCTATTAAGGGCATGTGCTAAACAAGTTATGTGCAACATATTTGGAAAATCGATTTTCAATAACCGTCCGGCTCGCAACATATATGCCACGCTGTCAGAGCATAACATCAGCACATTATCAGATTTTTCGACAAATGATTCTCCCGACATTTCTTTCAAAGATTCCATAACAAAGTTTGCTATTGTTTCCCCGTTTACGCTTTTAAGCACCTTGCATGCAATTAAATACGGTCGAGTAGCTACATTTTTGATTAAAGGCATAACTAGCAAATTAAGCACCTATCTTCCCATAAAATCGGTTGTTTCGTCAAGTGATACCCATATCTTATTGTTTCCTATTGTGTCGTGTATATGTTTCAATCTATTCCTATAAAATTCACCAAGGTACTTTTTTCGTAATAATGATTCAGATGGTACATTCTTGTTTACGCAAACACAACAATCATTGCGGCAAACATATTTGTTGAAAAATAATTTAAACTCTAAATTACTAACTTGTGACCAAGGAATGTTACACAAAATTAAAAATTTGATCAAATCGAAGTAAAATTCTTTTTCAGGATTTTTTCGCCTGCCTTGATGTGTTGGTCCGTTGATGTGTCGATCAACGTTGCCTTTATGCATGGCTTTCAAAGAAGTCTCATATTTGGTGCAGAAAATGATACCACTTGCTTCGTCATATACAAGTTCTGGATTATTAACAATCCAACTAGTCACCAGTTCGGGTCTCTCTTGTTTCGCCATGCTGACCGAAATCGTATCTGAAATAAATTAGATATAAAAGTTAGCAAACGGAAACAGTTTGGAATGAAGGTTGCAACGCCAATAACTTATTTTACTTTGATTTGTTACAACGTAACATTTCAAATTTCAAATTTATTAGTGTCATTTAACAATTAACGTATTCGAAACTTTATTAACTAGTTAATGCACTATAAGGCTATTTTTTTCTGGGAAAGCTCCAAACGCCCTCTAAATCAACACGTGCAAACGCGCAAAGGGACACAAAACCCCATTTTTTGAGGTAAAAAGTTTATTTTTTGCGTTTTCCCAAATTGAGTAGTATTTAACAACTGCAGCAAGTATGTACTTGTTTATTTTACGCATTTTCACAGTGTATTCCGTTGCAAGTTTGCACGTGTTAATAAAGCTATATTACACTAAGTATTAAATTGATGTCGGTTTGCTACATTACACAGTCAACTTATGAAACATTGGTAAATGACCCTATACTCAAGGTTTGCCACCGCACATTTGAGCTTTATATTTTCTTAATTTTAATTATAAGATATATTATTGGCCGGTACTGTACATACAAATACAAAAAAGCAATAAAAATACATCAGCTTACCATGAAACTTGGTAGTCTTGCAGTAGCCGTGGTATTTTTGTATCCAGTTAGTCAAATCCAATCAAAGCAAAGTCAGTGTCCGAGTTCAAGCCAGATAATCAGGTAATGCAGGTGAATTTCCAGTAAACAAGCCAACGTCAAATATCACAAAAACTCAGAATAAGGGGGCGTCCATTAATCGCGTCATACGTTTTTGGCTTGTTTTAGACCCCCCCTCCCCCATGGTGATCTTTGGTGATATTTTCAGGACCTCTCCCCCCCCTGTCCAATATGACGTGTAATTTTTTGCTAACTAAGTAAGTACAGTTTTCTAACACGTGAACCTACTTACCTAACGTACGTACACGTAAAGGGTAAAAGAATGAAACTACATGTATACGTCCATACTTCCATACTAATATTATAAATGGGAAAGTTTATGTGTGTGTTTGTTTGTTTGTTTGTCCGTCTTTCACGGCAAAACGGGGCGACGAATTGACGTGATTTTTTAAGTGGAAATATTTGAAGGGATGGAGAGTGACATAGGCTACTTTCTCTTTCTAACCCCCCACTTCCCTAAAATGGGGGGTGGAAGTTTGTATGCAGCATTCCGCAATTTTCAAGGTAGAAAGCTAAAAATTGGTATGCGGACTATTTGTGACTAACAAAATAAATCGTGCATAAGCTATAAAGACAAATAATATCGTCTACAGTAGCGTATTAAAATAATATTCTGTTCCGAGTTCTCTTCTGTGTTTTTAATCAGGAAAGGGGAACCCCGAATTTAACGCGAGCGAAGCCGCGGGAAAAAGCTAGTATAAAATAAATCTTTAATACAAAAAAAAATTCTTTAATAGTGCGTGTCGGGCCACCCGGTTTCCTACCTACTATCGAAAAATTAATATCAAAAGGTCGTATCTGCGTATGAAATGAGTTTTTAGGAGATAACTCAATAATTCCTAAACCGATAATGTTCTCAATTTTTTTCATATTTTTTGGATCTCCGGTTCAAAAGTGACACACAGGGAGGACACAAGTTTTTTAGACTTACGGAGTGATTTTTTCTTAAAATATTCACTAAATAAAAAAAAATCAAGCAGACCTCAATGTTATTTTGAAAGACCTACCGAGTGATGTGCATCATGTCAATATTTGGTAAAAAAAATTTTTTTTACAAATAATTACATGTACCTATGGAGTAGTGCCCCTCCTTAAAATATCTTTTTCAGCAATTCGACAACAAAACTAAGTAGCAGCATACAAAAACACACCTTATATTTAAATATTTATTAAGATACGTTTTATAGTTTCAAGAGTGAAATGGCTGTGACATACGGACGGACGGACGGACAGACGGACATAACGAAACTATAAGGGTTACGTTTTTGCCACTTTGGCTACGGAACCCTAAAAACCTACTTCACAAAATAATATGTCAATTGCCATTAAAAATTATTTACAATCATAGTGTTAGTGCAATTTTACTCTGCTTTTGTCAGATTGATTCATTTAAAAGTTGATAATTTTTATTTTATTGGCCATAATACACTATAGCACAAGGAACAAAAAAATTACACGTGATATGTGTCCAGACCCCCCTCCCCCTGTGGTGATCATTGGTGATTTTTTCTTGACCCCCTCCCCCCCTATACATTATGACGCGATTAATGAACGCCCCCTGATCACGTCCGTACTCTTCAAAGGGTTGTATGAAAGTGCACTGTCAACTTATTATTTAATGCACAAGAAGGGTAGCAGCGACCAGCGATAACGACATCTGCTTTCTATTTTACACAATAAAATAACAATAGAAACCACAAGCAATACAATAGATAAGCCTACTTTATCTATTTCTTTCACTCAAACACAATAAAAGCACTTGCGTAAAAGAGACGGACGAGTTTTAAATAATACAATTTTTTCCATTTAAACTAATAATAAATATAGTTTTGTTGTTACTTATGATTTTTAATACCTCCGGAATATAATTATGGGATTGTTTTATTTAGTGTATGTTTAACCCGGGAAGTCCCGGAAAAAAATGTTATCACAAGGAAGTCTCCACTTCATGACTTTGTTCTACGCCGAAGTTTAGGTATTTATACTCTGCCTATTCCGATCACTGCCAATAAAGCAAAGAAATAGAGTTTAATACTTGTTCGTAATGTTATTTTGTTCCTATAAATACATATTTGGATTTTGCATAGAACTTGTCACTCATTTAGATCTCCATTCTTTTTGCGGCGAAGCCCACAGCCAAGCATAATTAGGGTTCCGTAGTCAACTAGGAACCCTTATAGTTTCGCCATGTCTGCCCGTCCGTCCGTCCGTCCGTCCGTCCGCGGATAATCTCAGTGACCATTAGCACTAGAAATCTGAAATTTGGTACTAAGATGTATATCAATCACGCCGACAAAGTGGTAAAATAAAAAGTGGAAAAAAGAGTTTTATTAGGGTACCTCCCCTATACGTAAAGTGGGGGGTGATTTTTTTTTTCATTTCAACCCTAACGTGTGATATATTGTTGGATAGGTATTTAAAAATGAATAGGGGTTTAGTAAAATCATTTTTTGATAATGTAAATATTTTCGGAAATAATCACTCCAGAAGTAAAAAAAAATGGGCCCCCCCCCGCCTCTAACTTTTGAACCATAAGTTTTAAAAATATGAAAAAAAAATTCAAGAGTAGAACTTTATAAAAACTTTCTAGGAAAATTATTTTGAACTTTATAGGTTGAATAGTTTTTGAAAAAAAATTACAAAATTATTTCTGAACTAAGTTTGTAATTTAACCGTATAAGCAGGTGTTTATTGTACCTGTAATTTCTACAAAATCACAATGAAATGACGTGCTTTCAAATAAAGTAAAAACGGTGAAAATCGGTTCACCCAATAAAGAATTATCGCATAAAAATCATCTTCCATACTTTAAGCTCGCGCGCAATAGTTTACTTAATTTGCCGATAGATGTCGCTGTACGTGGAACCCTCATATACATGGCGGTGTTATTTTAACTCTTAAGTGGGGACACTTACTGTGACGGACGGAAAACTACGGAACCCTACACTGAGCGTGGCCCGACACGCTCTTGGCCGGTTTTTTTTGTATTGAACTTAGCTCTCCTTTTTTACATTTTTGTTTTTGGTGGGATTAGGTATAAAGATGATAAATTGTTATGTGAAGTTTTGTATTTAGTCCATAATATGCTTGATTATAATAATTACTAGCTTTTGCCCGCGGCTTCGCTCGCGTTAAATTCGGGGTAACAAACCATACAAACTTCCACCCCCCATTTTAGGGAAGTGGGGGGTTAGAAAGAGACAAAAAGTAGCCTATGTCACTCTCCATCCCTTCAACTATCTCCACTTAAAAAATCACGTCAATTGGTCGCCCCGTTTTGCCGTGAAAGACGGACAAACAAACAAACAAACACACACATACACTTTCCCATTTATAATATTAGTATGGATTCCTAATAAAAAAGTTACATGTGTCAACAGTTTCGAATTGTCCAACTCGGTCGAACATATCGTGTTGCGCTTCAATTTGGCTCAAAAGCTGCGCTCGCGCCGCCGGTAAGACGACGCGCGTCCATTACCCACAACCAAATACACCTTGCATTCAAAACCAAAGTATTTCGAACCTTCAAGCATTCGTATAAAGTTCATTTTCTTATACAAGTCTCTATATTGTACGGTAATCTCGATGGGATTGGCTTACTTCCTGGAAGGTAATTGAAGAGTTTACAGAAGTAATGCATTGGATAATGAATAAGGTAAGGAAGAGAAACTGATATGTTAACCAACTAGTAAACAGTCTCTTAAATCGTCAGCTTCTGTAGGTATATAACTGTATAAACAATAGCTTTTTATTTATTATGGTTCCTAAGCTTCGCGAGAATGCTCTTCACGGAAATAACACTTGAATTTATACTTACTTATTGAATCATAGCTTCGAATTAATTAATAACACTGCACTAAACCTGTATTCGATTCACCAAATATTGCCAAAATATCTTAAAGAATAAAACCAGACTGTCGACAGGTGCAAACAAACCTTAAAAAGTGTGTTGCAAAACACAATCTTACCCTTGAGTAATATAGTTTACAATCGGTTGAATTCTATATCCTGTTGAAGGTTATGTGGGTAGCTTAAGTTACATAATATATGTATTTCGATTTCCAGATTAGATTCTCAATGAACATGACATTCTTAACACCTTGATGGTTCCATATTATGTTGTTATATATTTTTTTAGATTCTTGTTATATTAAATTGTCATTACAAATTAAATTGACATTTCAGTAAGGATTTCACGCAGTTTTACGGGCGGTATCAAAATTTAAAATCGTTCATTATTTTCGCTGTACATTATTTCGCCTTATTTGCATAAAATTTATTGTTTAAGAATCCATAGTGAATTTCTCGTGTTTACCTACCCTTTATCTGTATTTGAATATCGGTACATTCATCTACACGTATTATTACCACACGATAACGTTGTATGACTTGACCACGTATATTTTATACTATTTTCTCTTTGTAGAAACCAGCACCTACTTCAACCCCAATCTAAAAAAAACCAGCCAAGAGCGTGTCGGGCCACGCTCAGTGTAGGGTTCCGTAGTTTTCTGTCCGTCACAGTAAGTGTCCCCACTTAAGAGTTTTTGAAAGCACGTCATTTCAGTGTGATTTTGTAGAAATTACAGGTACAATAAACACCTGCTTATACGGTTAAAACAAACTTAGTTCAGAAATTGTTTTGTAGTTTTTGTTCAAAAACTATTCAACCTATCAAGTTCAAAAGAATTTTCCTAGAAAGTTTTTATAAAGTTCTACTTTTGAGATTTTTTTCATATTTTTAAAAGTTATGGTTCAAAAGTTAGAGGGGGGGGGGACACATTTTTTTTTACTTCTGGAGCGATTATTTTCGAAAATATTTACATTATCAAAAAATAATTTTAGTAAACCCCTATCATTTTCAAATACCTATCCACCAATATATCACACGTTAGGGTTGAAATAAATAAAAAATCACTCCCCACTTTACGTATAGGGTAGGTACCCTAATAAAACATTTTATTCCACTTTTTATTTTACCACTTTGTCGGCGTGATTGATATACATATTAGTACCAAATTTCAGCTTTCTAGTGCTAACGGTCACTGAGATTATCCACGGACGGACGGACGGACGGGCAGACATGGCGAAACTATAAGGGTTCCTAGTTGACTACGGAACCCTAAAAAGTAAAAGGTCGTATAACATTCGAAATGTATGTACGCACGGTCGTTTTCAACGTTATTCGCTAACGCCGTATGAGTTTGGGTTGAAATTAGCGTAATCGGGTTTTGTCATTTAAAATCAAAGACAATGTAAACAGAAAATCCGCACATACCTACCTATTATTTGCTTCACCCGGAACTTCTTAACAAAAGTTAAAAATTCATACCTCTAAAACTACGAAAAATCGGCTAACATACATGGGGTATATTCTGATAGCCCACGACGAGAGGTATCTAAAAAAATTTTTTTGACGTCAAGGTTTGGA
The DNA here is from genome assembly GCA_947086415.1 of Pammene aurita. Lineage (NCBI taxonomy): Eukaryota > Metazoa > Arthropoda > Insecta > Lepidoptera > Tortricidae > Pammene > Pammene aurita. The sequence continues at coordinate 23,694,965 of OX352297.1, forward strand.
CCACCCTGTATAACGTTTTAGTTAAACAATTTTTTTTCAAGGACATTAATAGGGCTCTCTAAAACACTTTTTCTCTTCATCATAATTGTTAAAAGTTTTTTTACTTCATGTATGTTTTTGCTTCGGAATCATAAATGAATTCTGCAGCCCCAATTTATTCGAAAACGGTACCAAACTTGGCCTAGTAGCTTAACTGATGTAGATTATTGTAGATATCAAGATAAAGTTGAGAGCCTCCCCCCCCCTCCTAAAAATATATATCAGAAATCTTGGTGGCTCCACTTCCCAAATCCATCCTTGGGTCCTAAGAAATAATCATGCCGAAGAAAATCTTTTGTTCACGAAAAGTCGTATTTTTTCTGCTACAACGGCCACTATACATATGTAGTATTGATTGATAATAATCTAACTAACGGATTGACTTTGTTTTTAGGACAAAAGCGTATTAGACATCTTAACATTTTTTTTACGACGGGATGGTATCTACTCCGACCGTTCGTCATCTTTACGCGATATCATAGGAATGTAGAGCATGGTTTGCAAACTTTGTGTTTATTGATTCTTTTGCTTAACATGCACTCAATTTTATTGTAGCTGGGTAATGTACAGAAGGTTATTAAATAAGTTTGCAAGTGTGTAACAGTACTAGAAATAGTGTTGCTGTAAGTATTGCGTCTAGATTGACCCAATTAGTGTTCATTGTCTTCTGAACCTAGTAGTGTCTATTTATCGGCTTCGAGCAAATTTTTCGTAAAGTTGGATTCAAATAAGAAAATGGCAGCGAATTAATTATTATTGCATCAGTAATAGTAGTTTATGTAACTGTTACGTTTTAAGGCCTAATTACGTACAGTTGCATACACTGCTTTATCTAGACACATATTATAAATCCTAAATGATGTGTTCGGAAACCAGTAGAATGACCGCCATTGCACCGCCATGACCATCTCGATTGTGTCGACGGTCGCGCGGGCGCGTGCCAGCGCTCGGGGAGAGGGCGGATCTTGGTAACGTTACCGTTGGTAATGAATTTTCATACGTTTTTACCACACTGTCAGAGATGTTACGTTACTGGTTGCAATAATGGTGGTAATTACATACGGTTTCCGAACGCGGAATATAGGATTTATGATATTGGTGTAGATAAAATGATTTACGTACAGATTAACGAGGAACAACGCGGAATCAATAGGTAATAAATGCTTTTCAAAATTCTAAATTATTCCGCTATCAGCATATCCGTACGGAATTTCTGACATATTTGTATCTACATAGTTTCAAATTCTACCGATGACTGCGTCTAAAGTTCTGAACTATACCTAACTGGTAACTATTTATGATCGACCAAAGGATACGCGTCCTACAAGACACTTCCGACACTTCATTTCATATAGAAAGTTATCACAAAATGAAGTGTCGGAAGTTTCGTGTAGGACGCGGAACGCTACAGTGTGAATCATCGTTAATTGTGACGCGTCATATTTGCGGTCGTAAATGTGGTAAAATTAGATTTTACGATCATTTTATTCATCCTGTGTTACTAGCGTAGGACGATCGGTAATTATTTATTTTGTATTTTGTTGTTGAAATTTATTTCAATTTTTATTCGTCGTGTTCTTCTAAATCAATATTCAGAAGACCGATTGCGGAAATAAAAATTTCAATGTTGAATTTTAATAGTATAAATTTACAGTCGCGTTTGAAAATATGGATACATATAATGTGACAAAAATATGTAGCCACGACTCTATTTCCAAGGCGTAAAGTTTTGAATACACTTTTTGTCACATTAAAAGCATCCATAATTTCAGACGTAGCCGTATCTATCTATGATTGTATCTATGTACACTTTTCCTTTTGACAGTAATTTACCAGTTGTCAATAAATCAAGTAATCGTCACCACGAGTCATGCAAATAAGCCTAATTCGAGATTCGTTCACGAATTCGTAAATTATTTGTATGGAGAATTTGTGCAGAGCCTCTAGCGGTCACTTATAGAACTAAAAATTACTGCCATACCATAAGTTTAATTATCGTTTATGCAATTCGCTCACGAAAGTTCGATTGCTTGTTTCGTTTGTGTAGATTTCAATACTTTACAAAGTGACGTGACGTGACAAACGTCACATCCTTCACACCAACCGAAACAGATTGTAGGTAAGCCAAAAAGGTTTTACTTCCTAAGTACATTTTATCTGAAGGTTTAGAACTGTAGACAATTATATGAGCAGTGAACAATAACAAGCATAGAAACCGTACTAGCTCTGAAAAATTACCCTATTTTTTGTGGGTGTTTAATATGCTTGCTAGGCCGTAAACCAGGAATAATTTCCGTTGGTCATCGTGTCCCAAGCGGTAAATTTTAAGTGGTTAAGGGCGGTAAATAATCAAGCTTCGTGATGGTCAGCTGCCGTTCCTTGAGTGGGTTGAGGAACGGCAGCCATTTTCTCACATAAAATATATATAAAATAAAATTACCATCGCGTCCCAGTTGAAACAGGTGATAGTTTATATGCTATTAGCCTATTACAAATAAAATAAAAATCATCAGCCGGCTGTATAGCATTGAAAAGACCGTAAACTAGTCACATGAATACATGGTATTTAGGGTATCAGCAGACGGTCTTTCTACCTCAATACAGCCGGCTGACGATTTTCCTGATAATAAGAGCATCAAATAGTGACGATCCGCAACCCACCAACGGAGCGACAGCTGACCTACGCGAGTCTTTATTATACTTCGTCCTTAACCACTTCAAAAATTATCACCGCCTGGGACGCCTTGCGATTGGTCATGAAATTTGTTCCTGGCTTACGGTTCATGCCATCGGAGCCGGGAAATACAAGTTATGACAGTAAGCCTTTTTTAGGGTTCCGTAGTCAACTAGGAACCCTTATAGTTTCGCCATGTCTGCCCGTCCGTCCGTCCGTCCGTCCGTCCACGGATAACCTCAGTGACCGTTAGCACTAGAAAGCTGAAATTTGGTACTAATATGTATATCAATCACGCCGACAAAGTGGTAAAATAAAAAGTGGATAAAAATGTTTTATTAGGGTACCTCCCCTATACGTAAAGTGGGGAGTGATTTTTTTTTAATTTCAACCCTAACGTGTGATATATTGTTGGATAGGGATTTAAAAATGAATAGGGTTTACTAAAATCATTTTTTGATAATGTAAATATTTTCGGAAATAATCGCTCCAGAATTTAAAAAAAATGTGTCCCCCCCTCTAACTTTTGAACCATAAGTTTTAAAAATATGAAAAAAATCGCAAAAGTAGAACTTTATAAAAGCTTTCTAGGAAAATTATTTTGAACTTGATAGGTTGAATAGTTTTTGAAAAAAAATTACAAAATAATTTCTGAACTAAGTTTGTAATTTAACCGTATAAGCAGGTTGTTATTGTACCTGTAATTTCTACAAAATCACAATGAAATGACGTGCTTTCAAATAAAGTAAAAACGGTGAAAATCGGTTCACGCAATAAAGAATTATCCCATAAAAATCATCTTCCATACTAAAGTATTAAAAGCTCGCGCGCAATAGTTTACTTAATTTGCCGATAGATGTCGCTGTACGTGGAACGCTCATATCATACCCTACATGGCGGTGTTATTTCAATCTTAAGTGGGGACACTTACTGTGACGGACGGAAAACTACGGAACCCTACACTGAGCGTGGCCCGACACGCTCTTGGCCGGTTTTTTTACCTTATTTAAACGCGCGTGACTTTTAACGCATAAAATGTTATCAACCGACTTCAAAATTTCGAAGAAGGAGGTTCTCAATTCGTCAGGATTTTTATTTTTACTATTTTTTCATAATGTTCACCGATTGCAACTTTTTTTTAAACAGGGAAATTACGGGTGAAAACTGTCAGTACTTCATCCATCCATCCATATACTTATTTCGTCGTAGGATATAGGATTACCTAAGAAAACCAAAATTTCAAATGTACAAATAATACTAATAGTTTAAAACGTCCTAGAACTACGTCCATATATGTAAAGTGTTAGGTGATTCTTAATTTATTTGGTTATTTTGTCAACATGACAGTTCGACTTTTAGTGATCATATTAGTGGATCATAGGTTTATTTCTTATTATTTAGGTCTATTGTATAATCACAAAAGGATAAGTACCCTTTCAGGATATTGTTGATTCTCTAAAGTATAGGCAATGCGCTACTGTTACACATCCCACCTGCGTCGACACCGACACGTTGGCGAAGTCCTTTTTATTTACCAGCAAACAAGCCGGAGCGGCGCCCGACATCCGAAATCACTACAAGACTATTAAATATAGTTGTCGTTCGTCTATCTATTGTTGGTGTCGAGGCAATCGATCCGTGAAGCAAGGGGCACGGAGCCTCACGACCTAACAAACGCACAAGGGAAGCTAAAGATGCTCCAGCAAGCCGCCGGTTTTCATACATAACACAACGCAGGATTGCGGCTTTGCCGCTTCTTGCATAATGATGGTTTTATTTCTCTTTATAAGTTACACGTACGAGTAATTGTTTAACGGCCTCCTAGCCCAGTCGGTAGTGACCCTGCCTACGAAGCAGGAGGTCCCGGGTTCGAATCCTGGTCAGGGCATTTATTTGTGTGTTTATCACAGATATTTGTTCCTGAGTTATGGGTATTTTCTATGTATTTAAGTATTTATTCATATTTATCTATTATATATATCGTCGTCTAGTACCCATAACACAAGCCTTATTGAGCTTACTGTGGGCCTAGGTCGATTTGTGTAAGATTGTCCTATAATATTTATTATTTATTATTATTATTATTTATATATCGTCGTCTAGTACCCACAACACAAGCCTTATTGAGCTTACTGTGGGACTAGGTCGGTTTGTGTAAGATCGTCCTATAATATTTATTTATTTATTTAGTAGTACTTATAAGTTTCTAGTTTGTGACAATGTTACTTTAAAAGGCTATTTCGCAATAAATAAATCTTTAATATAATTATGTACATAATAATTTCAAAGTGCCCTGTATAAATCTAGATGTCTTTTAAGTAAGCACTATTTTATAGTACTTGGATGCAATAATTCGAAGATCCCGGCCTGTAACGCAGTTTTTACTTCTTGAATATAAAATAATACACCTTCCTGGGATAAATAGTTTGCCTTGCTGGTGATAAGTTAGCTGCTACAGCAATCAATTAGAAATGAATGATGCACAAGAACCTGTAAAAGATGTTTCAATATTATTTGTTATTTTTCACAGTTTCATTGTAATTATTATGATTGAAAATGAAAGTGTTTATAACTATCATATCAAATTTCAACTACTTACCATTCATTTTAGGTTAGAGTTGGTATTTTTGTGTCGATTTAAAATCAGATTAATTGACTTAATACATAAATCTCACAAATATTCAGCAGTTCTTGGTTCTAGATTTCTTTTTTAAAATTATTCTTATTGAAGTGTTGATGTGGATATTTCTATTTCTCATATCGGCTTGAAATTTACCGTTTCGTTTTCCAGTTCCAGTTATCATACTATGCAGTCTTATTAACAAATTATGCTTAATATAAGGCTTTGTCGATATTATTTCGTCAACTAATAATATATAAATATAACACAATAAATACGAATGGTTTTCACTTTCACCATGTTTTTGACATCTAACCTCATAATTTGATAGTGAAAGAGTTTTCTACAGTCGATACGGTATTTTTCGGTGACGTAAGTCAAATTAGTGTCTTATGGTAACGTTTTAATAAAACCTATCGATAACAAACTGTACTGTACCTCTACTGTGAGTTATTATCGAAAATTCTGAATACCTTTCTGCAGTCGTTAACGGATCAACGGGCTTCGAATAGTTTTCCTTCAGTTTCGACAGCAAGAAATTCAAAAGCTCTATGCTTACATACATCCGTCTCATAGGTAGAACGAGACGGATGTAGTCAGTACAGTTTGTTATCGATAGGTTTTATTAAAACGCTACTATAAGACACTAATTTGACATACGTCACCGAAAAATACCGTATCGACTATAGAAAACTCTTTCACTATCAAATTATAAGGTGAGATGTCAAAACATGGTGAAAGTGAAAACCATTCGTATTTATTGTGTTATATTTATATATTATTAGTTGACGAAATAATATCGACAAAGCCTTATATTAAGCATACTGCATACTATAAGCCTTATACTGCATAGTATGATAACATTGATAAATGGAACTGGAAAACAAAACGGTAAATTTCAAGCCGATATGAGAAATAGAAATATCCACATCAACACTTCAATAAGAATAATTTTAGAAAAGAAATCTAGACTCAAGAACTGCTGAATATTTGTGAGATTTAAGTATTAATAGTCAATTAAACTGATTTTAAATCGACACAAAAATACCAACTCTAACCTATAATGAATGGTAAGTAGTTGAAATTTGATATGATAGTTATAACCACTTTAATTTTCAATCATAATAATTACAATGAAACTGTGAAAAATAACAATCAATATTGAAACATCTTTTACAGGTTCTTGTGCATCATTGATTTATGATTGTGCAAACTATTTATCCCAGGAAGGTGTATTATTTTATATTCAGAAGTAACAACTGCGTTACATGCCGGAGTCTACGAAAAAAACATCCAGATTTATACAGGGCACTTTGAAATAATAATGTAGGTACATAATTATATTAACCCTCTGCATCTGTGGTGACTTTTTTAGAGAGATTCTACTGATGTGGAGTCTATCAGACGTCGTTTTCGATAATTCATTAAAAATAAACTAATGGCAAAATAGTAACGATTGTTTTATAAAACGTTCATTTCATTAAACATGTAATTAATTAAATTGTAAAATGGGTTTTAAAATCAAATACATAAGATATATATAATCAACTTTAATGAGATCACAGTTTCTTACCATTTGTACTTAAGCTCACTAAAAAAAATAAAAAAAACTTAACAATCAACAAGTTCTAGTAACGTTAACAATTTTCCTTCTATTTAACATTGTGCTTATGCATAAAAAAAATATTGAAACAATCTAAAGACAGAATAAGGCACTAATCAGTCTTGAAGTTGGCACTTATTTTAGAGATCAATTTTGCTTTGAAAGTCGTAGATTGTAAAATTGATCTCTGTTAGAGATCAATTTTACAATCTGCGCATATGTGGTCCGAACATTGAAGACATATTGCTTTGTTGCACACACACAACAGGCAAATCATGTCTTCCTCTTAAGTCTCGCAGGGCAGATGGTGCATGTAGACCTGGTGCTGGTTGAGGGGGAGGTTTGGGCAAATAATTTCCCAAAACTCTTATAATTGTTAAGCACAGTTCTCTTGGTAGTCTATCATTATATAGTCATAGTAATTTATTTATAATATTTAAAATATTACATGTCAAATTACATTACATTGGTACTTATTACACACACACACACACACACACACACACACTTATTATACACGTTGTTTTAGCCTTGGGATCACTAATTCTGGTATTTTCTATAACTTTTAATTAACTGTGACATAAACGCTTCATATTCCGTTTATGTAGGTAATATGTGCTTTTAAATTCGTCCCCACCCTAAAAAGCCACAAACTAAAGAAAACAACAACATCAGCCACGAAGTCAGGGTCTGCAACTGAGTCATCTACATCGCTAAAATCACCTTCCTCGTTTAGTTCTTCTAGCTATCCACTAATTTGTTGATCACTAGCTATAACTGAAAACCCACAGTGGTTTCATTTGAATGGTCTTCGTCGATCAGCCATCTAAAATATAATAATTTATGTGGTTAGGTACCTCAGACACTATAGAAACGTTAACATTTTTCTGAGGTGACGTCTGACATACAATATACTAACATTAATATTTTTATGTGGTGACGTCTCATAGACACTATGAACAAGTACATAATTTTATGAAGTGAGGTATGTCAGACTCAGTACTTATTGGTACTCACGTCTGTGGGACACCCGCAGCTCGTATCTCCCGGCACGTGCACGTCGTCGGGCGTCACTGTCCGATGCCGCGAGTCGTTTGAGGAAGGTAATGAGCGAGACAGAGCTATATCGCGTCGTACGCCGGCATAGCAACAAGAAGTTTATTTGGCGGTGTCTGATATACCGCACATCAGTCGCAGAGGGTTAAAGATTTATTTATTGCGAAATAGCCTTTTAAAGTAACATTGTCACATACTAGAAACTCATAAGTACTACTAACAATTACTCGTACATATAAATAAAACCATCATTATGCAAGAAGCGGCAAAGCCGCAATCCTGCGTTGTGTTATGTATGAAAACCGGCGGCTTGCTGGAGCATCTTAAGCTTCCCTTGTGCGGTTGTTAGGTCGTGAGGCTGCCCGTGTGCCCCTAACTTCACGGATCGATTGCCTCGAAACCAACAATAGTTAGACGAACAACAACTATATTTAATAGTCTTGTAGTGATTTCGGATGTCGGGCGCCGCTCCGGCTTGTTTGCTGGTAAATAAAGGACTTCGCCAACGTGTCGGCGTCGACGGAGGTGGGATGTGTAACAGTAGCGCACTGCCTATACTTTAGACAATCAACAACATCCCCAAAGGGTATTTATCCTTTTGTGATTATACAATAGACCTAAAAAGTAAGAAATAAACCTATGATCCACTATGATCACTAAAAGTCGAACTGTCATGTTGACAAAATAACCAAATAAATTAAGAATCACCTAACACTTTACATATGGACGTAGTTCTAGGACGTTTTAAACTAGTAGTGTTATTTTTGTACATTTGAAATTTTATCAATTTGGTTTTCTTAGGTAATCAAATCACATATCATATATCCTACGATGAAATAAGTATATGGATGGATGGATGAAGTACTGACAGTTTTCATCCCTTTTCGTAGCTTTGAATATAAATAAATATAGGACAATCTTACACAAATCGACCTAGGCCCACAGTAAGCTCAATAAAGCTTGTGTTATGGGTACTAGACGACGATATATATAATAGATAAATATGGATAAATACATAGAAAACATCAATAACTCAGGAACAAATATCTGTGATAGACACACAAATAAATGCCCTGACCAGGATTCGAACCCGGGACCTCCTGCTTCGTAGGCAGGGTCACTACCGACTGGGCTAGGAGGCCGTTATATGTATGACGAAATACGTAATTTCCCTGTTAAAAAAAGGCGCAATCGGGAACATTATGAAAAAATTGTAAAAATAAAGATCCTGACGAATTGAGAACCTCCTTCTTCGAAATCTTGAAGTCGGTTGATAACATTTTATGCGTTGAAAGTCACGCGCGTTTAAATAAGGTAAAAAAAAGGCTTACTGTCATAGCTTGTATTTCCCGGCTCCGATAGCATGAACTACTAAGCCAGGAACAAATTTCACGACCAATCGCAAGGCGTCCCAGGCGATGATAATATTTGAAGTGGTTAAGGACGAAGTATAATGATGACTCGCGTAGGTCAGCTGTCGCTCCGTTAGTGGGTTGTGAAACGTCAGTATTTGATGCTCTTATTATCAGGAAAATCGTCAGCCGGCTATATTGAGGTAGAAAGACCGTCTGCTGATACCCTAAATACCATATATTCATATGACTAGTTTACGGTCTTTTCAGTGCTATACAGCCGGCTGATGATTTTTATTTTATTTGTAATAGCATATAAACTATCACTTGTTTCAACTGGGACGCGATGGTAATTTTATTTTATATATACCTATTTTATGTGCGAAAATGGCTGCCGTTCCTCAACCCACTCAAGGAACGGCAGCTGACCATCACGAAGCTTGATTATTTACCGCCCTTAACCACTTAAAATTTACCGCTTGGGACACGATGTCCAACGGAAATTATTTCTGGTTTACGGCCTAGCAAGCATATGAAACACCCACAAAAAGTAGGGTAATTTTTCAGACCTAGTACGGTTTCTATGCTTATTATTGTTCACTGCTCATATTGTCTACAGAAGGTTTACCTTCATATAAAATGTACTTAGGAAGTAAAACCTTTTTGGCTTACCTATACAATCTGTTTCGGTTGGTGTGAAGGATGTGACGAGGCAGTATGGCTTAGTGTTTTAGCATGTCCAATTGGACGAAAAAAAAAAAAGGATGTGACGTTTGTCATGTCACGTCACTTTGTTAAGTATTGAAATCTACACAAACGAAACATACAATCGAACTTTCGTCAGCGAATTGCGTAAAGGATTATTTAACTTATGGTACGGCAGTAATTTTTAGTTCTATAAGTGACCACCCAAATTCCACTTTATTACGTGTCCCAAAGACACTCTACCAAGGTTCAAATAAAATTTAGAAATAAATATGTCAATTTTTCTACGTAAATCTAGCTTTAAAATGGCAACATTTACAGTAGTTATCAAGATGTTCAGAGGTTGATTAGTAATTTTATTATATTCTTACAGATATCTTTGGTTAGTTTGGGGTCAGGTAGATAGTCTCCCTCCAGGTATATTTATTTGGATAAAATTATATTTATTGAAGTAACCTCTCTCTACTCCGTTATTACTGAACTTTTAAAGTTATCCCAATATTTGCATTTCAATAACATTCGACAAAGTGAAGATCAGCAAGCATTGCACTTTAATTTAATTAAATTACTCACGCACCAAAATAATTCATGAATATTTTTAACATTTTCATTGACAGGAACAAGTCGGGTTATGACATCACGCGACCCAGACTTCTGACCTTTCTCTTAATATACACACTCGGGTGATAAATTTAAAGTATACATGATCGGGTGATAAAGTTATAACTTTGACATTTCGATCTACCAGATTATAAAGTTATTCGCAGACCTTGTAACGGTTTATTTAACAAGTGAAACACATTTTTGTTATGCTGCAAAGGTAGGAACATTCTAAAGAGGTGTTTATTAGTTTAAGCATCCAATTTTGCTACACAATTAGATTTTTTTAGATTCTGTTTACAAGCATTTTATTTAAAAAATAATTTCCATAATACTATAGATGGTTCCTGTTCTGTGTTTTTTTTCGTATTGTCTCCTCACTCTGGTGTTATATATATGCTTATTCTATAAATTGTGTATATAGGTATGTATCTATAGTATCTATCTTTCTCGTACAACCTTGTTGTCATGTTGCCATATTTGTCTACCTTTTTTCACTTCTTCTCTCATCTACTCAAAGGTTAACTGGAAGAGATCCCTTAAAGGGATCGCCCATGTACTTACGTTTTCCTATTATAATATTGTTTTGGGGTTGTTTTTGTACAGCAAAAAGTTTTTACATTATATTAAATTTTTCGGGTATACAATTCGTAGAGCTGTGATTTTTAATGAAATATACATTACGTAATTATTTTAATTAAAAGGCGCCTACCTACCCTAACAGTTACAGTTTTAATTAACGCGATGTCGCACTGCCAAGATAAATTAAAGCCAGTCTCGGAATATTTTTGAGAAACGGCTGTTGCAAAACCACTTCGGTATACATCCATATTTGTATGCGGTAGCTGCTTTGCATTTGCTTCGTTACCACAGTTAGGTAGTCGAATTTTCAATTATTTTACTTTTGAAGAAAAACAGCATACTTGCGACGATTTTGGCTGCCTATAGTATTTTAATTTAATATGATGATCCATACTAATAAAACTGTCTAACTGTATCTTAAACTCGGTGAAAGAGATTGTATGCATGTTTATTGTAACGAAAATGAGAAAATTTAGATAAGATTTGGATAAGATTAAAGATTTCTTCATTTTCTCAGTTTCGTTACGATAATTAGCGATATAAATGTATGGCTAATTTTCGTAACGAAATTCGGTAAACAGAGTCAGTGATTTGGTGAAATGACTGAATTTTTCTAGGGAAATGATGATATGGATTCTCTATCTTAACATCCTGCGTGATTTGATCATATCCCTTAGAGATTTGTTAAAATCTCTGATTTAATATCTGTTTCACTTTATCTAGTCAGAGATTTGATAAAATCGCTTAACTGTAAAGTAAAATATTGTATTCGGTACTTCCTTTCGTCATTTCACTATACCAGTTCAGAGATTTAATCAAATCACCATATACCATCTTCCAGTTGAGACTTTATCATTTCACTAAACTTGTTTAGCGAAATGATAAAACTGGTCGACTTTTTGAGTTCGTTTCATCAACTTACTGTAGCGGTTAGGGATTTTGTCAAATTCCTAAACAAATCTAGTGAAATGAAAAAGCGTGTCGCGTTTTATGGCCGATTTTGTCTTCCCACTAAACAGAGTCAGTGATTTGGTGAAATTACTGATTTTTTCTAGGGAAATGATGATATGGAGTATCCATTTTAACATCCTGCGTAATTTGATCATATCCCTTAGAGATTTGTTCAAATCTCTGTTTTAATCATTTCCCTGCGACATATACAGCAAATTAGAGAAATATGCACTATGAAATTTGTCACTTAATTATGTATATATCGTACGTTAAGTATATATCGTCAATATTTTGTAGGTGTAACTACTTATTCAAGTCCATTCCGTTAATATAATAAAATATGGAACCCTAAAACGCTTTAAGAAGCGGTTTGATTTCGACGAACGATAAAAGAAAGCAACTTATAAAAAAAACACTTTACGACCCGTTTAGCATAAAATGTGGAATAAAAACGTCAACTAAACAAATAAAACTCTCACTAACAACAACATATCTGCCCAGGTAACAAAAAAAATATTAAAAAAATTGGTAAAAAAGCACATACTTAATGTAAATTATTTAAAACAAAATTTGTTAAATAGGTCATTAAATATTCATTACGCAGTTACGCTAATTCAGATTTTGAACAACAGCTATAACTAGAACCAGCCATAATTTCAATTGTAGGAATAATTCGAAACAATCGAAATTAAATTTGTATTTTACTTCCTATATCTTAGAGACCTTGATATACTGGTCATGTTCGCGAAATGTTCTTCAAGGTCGCTATTCGGACTATTTTCACACTAATTGAAGCAAACAAGTGCTGTCGGTATATTACTGTAGTGTCCAAGTCGATAGGCAAGAAAATAGGACAGTCCCAGGTCTCGACAAAAACACACACAGACTCATACACACAGCTGGAAAAATGCATCATACTGGGATCAGTAGAGGGTGAGCGTACCACATAGCCGATAGTCACTGTGTTGTAATGGGTACATATCAAAATGTATAAATTCAGAATACATACGGTTGGAATGCATAAGTTCAAAATACCTAAAATCGAAAAATATAACGCTTAGAACGAATACCGATCAGGATTCATAATGTACGTTTTCCATAAACGACGAAACACGTGAGATCATAATGTATACGTTTAAAATAAATACGCACAAAATACATAATCAAAAGCAATAACGATTGACATATCCAGAAATATAGAAACCATTATGTATTCCAAGAATAAGCAATCAGTACGTATGTATTTTGAATTTAGGTATTTTGAGCGTATGAATTCTAACCGTATGTATTTCGACTTTATACATTTTGATATGTACCCGTTGTAATACCATAAAAGCTTGTAGCTTCGCGCAGAGGGCGGCCCGTAATCAAGTTATTTACATGTAGGTAAGTAGGTGTAGGTACCTTTGTTTACAAAATCAAATATACTTTATTTAATGTACTTACCTAAAAGTCTTTTTTGCAGATATTAACATCTTGATACAAATTTATTTCTTAATAGAAAACGTCGTTAAATTTATTGAATAAACTGTAATAGTCATGATTAATAGTAATGAAGTGAATGTGAAAATGATGAAGACAAATGCGTGTTTTGCCTGCAATTAAATAAATGTAAACCGTGTCGAGGCTAATTTGTGTCAACCACGTTTAACTACAATATTGTTAATACGTAGGTATACCCAGCAGCAGAAGTAGCTAAACGGGCGACGTGTTCAAAATGATGTAAACACGTCTTGTTGCCTTTACTATAAGGACGTGTCGATATCATTTTGAACACTTCGCCCGCCTAGCTACCTCTGCTACTGACTGTACTTTCAATTATTCCCATACTTGCATTAATAGTTGCCACTACACTGAACTTATACAACTTAGTTAAATTAATAATTCGGTATTATGTATTTGTCCATACATCTGTATTAACTCATACCATACACCGTAATTATTAAAATAAAGTATAAATTCGTACTTGGTATAAAGGTTCTTTCTTTTTCCATTCGTATTGTTTTAAGCTTAATACATTTTCAGTATCGGTCCCTTATCTTTTGCAGATTTTTTTCAAAAGGTTCTGATAAAGTTAATGCTACTTTAAACAGGTAAATCAATATCAATCGGATAATGTAGATACAAACATTTGTATTTTTATTTCATTTTCAATGAGATCAAGTATCAATACAGGTATACGAGTACATACTTGATCAGGAATACATGACGTACATTTATTAAGAGCGTTTAAACGTAGATAGGTAAGTACTTCATACTATTTTTCATTTATTTTTATTAAGTGTTTAACAGTAAATTTAATCTGTGAGTCTAGTAGTATACCTCAGGGTTTACAACCGCTAAAAATGCCCACCTTCGACTTTTTTTTTGATAAACAATACATAAATCACTTCGAGTGACAGATGAAGTGCAACAACATTATTTCGCATAGCTTTTTGTATCCACTGCAGACGCATGATAGACGACATACCTTCAGACCTAGGACGATCATAATATATTATGATGCCCAAGATTGTATAATACAATTTATACTTACTATCTTTTGCCAAATAATTAAACGGTGTATTGTGTAGGACTTAAAATGTACATACGAGGGTTCATACCCTATTTACCCATACCCTAGTTCCCTACTGAATAAAAGCTCTAATAATGTCTAATGTTTATCATAGTTATGATACCTGCTGTAGGAAGGTCTAGTTTGTTTTCATTATTTGAGCTAACATCAAATTAACTTAAAATTCATTTGCCATTAGCTCTACTACTTATGTAATAGATTTTTTCTCTTTTGTCCCTCTCAGTTCAGTACCCACCTGATATACCTTTTTGAACCTAAAAATACTGATGTTATATAACGTTATAAAATACAGTTTAACAAGGCTGCAGTGGAAGTGGAAGTACCTAATTAGGTTTATGCGCATGCTATGCCGGCCGCTCCGTACAAGGTGAACTATATAGCCGCTACATGTCTTCAGGTGGTTACGCAATTGTCACGTTATTGTTATATTTATTTATTATTATTTATCTAGGACATTTTTATTTAATCTAAGTATATACTTTCAATTAACATGGACCTCGGATTTTCTAACGATATTTTAGTTAACTATTGCATATGTATGATTTTCATCCTCCAAGAAGGGTATTCTCGACATTTATATAAAAACCGGCCAAGAGCGTGTCGGGCCACGCTCAGTGTAGGGTTCCGTAGTTTTCCGTCCGTCACAGTAAGTGTCCCCACTTTAGAGTTAATAACACCGCCATGTAGGATATGATATGAGAGTTCCACGTACAGCGACATATATCGGCAAATTAAGTAAACTATTGCGCGCGAGCTTAAAGTACGGAAGATGATTTTTATGGAATAATTCTTTATTGCGTGAACCGATTTTCACCGTTTTTACTTTATTTGAAAGCACGTCATTTCATTGTAATTTTGTACAAATTACAGTTACAATAAACACCTGCTTATACGGTTAAATTACAAACTTAGTACAGAAATTATTTTGAATTTTTTTTTCAAAAACTATTCATCCTATCAAGTTCAAAATAATTTTCCTAGAAAGTTTTTATGAAGTTCTACTTTTGAGATTTTTTTCATATTTTTAAAACTTATGGTTCAAAAGTTAGAGGGGGGGGGACGCATATTTTTTTACTTCTGGAGCGATTATTTCCGAAAATATTTACATTATCGAAAAATGATTTTAGTAAACCCCTATTCATTTTTAAATACCTATCCAACAATATATCACACGTTAGGGTTGAAATGAAAAAAAAAATCACTCCCCACTTTACGTATAGGGGAGGTACCCTAATAAAAAAAAAATTCCACTTTTTATTTTACCACTTTGTCGGCGTGATTGATATACATATTAGTACCAAATTTCAGCTTTCTAGTGCTAACGGTCACTGAGATTATCCGCGGACGGACGGACGGACGGACGGACGGGCAGACATGGCGAAACTATAAGGGTTCCTAGTTGACTACGGAACCCTAAAAAAAACGTACTTAACGAAGATCAAACTGAAATGTTCAAGCGTTTACCTATACCTATTTCTTGTAAGAAACGAAGTCTATATATGGCATTTACGCGCAACTGTAAAGCAAAATCAATATTCAAAATTTAATCTAACAAGACATCCAAAGCATACTCTCGGTTCGTCTAATAACTATCGTCGAATTTCATTTCGTCTAACAACTTTTAATATAACGATCGATTTACCTAAAACTCACTTCAAAAAGGCTTATTTTAGCTATTGATTACTGTGTCGAAAATCGTTTTTATACCTTTAACTTCATTTTTATATAAATCTTGTTTCGTCGAATATGATTATGCCTAATAATAATTTCGTCGATTTTGATTTTAAGTATTGGTCGCATTGCCGAATATTATTTTAATTAGTCTAATATATATTTGGCATACTAGCGAAACCAACTTCAATGCTACACATGTTAGTTATACTAAACCATAACAGAAACTAAATGCTGTTAGAAAAGTAGGTTAGGGTAAAACTCCGATTTCAGCAGAAACGAATAGCTGCCGAGAAAGTACGTTAGGTTAGGTCGGGTGAAAACTGCGATCATAACAAAAACAAACGGCTACCAAGAAAGTACTAACCTAACCTAACCATATCAGAACCTAAACTATATCAGACCATAACAGAAACTAAATGAGTAGGTTAGGGTAAAACTCCGATTTCAGCAGAAACAGAAAGAATAGCTGCCAAGAAAGTAGGTTAGGTTAGGTTAGAACTGCAACCTCAGCAAGAACCAATAGACTTGGATTGGATAGGCTAGCGCAGAAAATTAACCTAATAAACTCGTTCAATCTAAGACTTAGAAAAAATATAACACTTAATACAAACTGAATACTCGACATAGTGACATTATACCAATTAAAATCAGTGGTAATAAAAATTAGACGAAACAATATTATACAAAATGGATAGTATACGAAGTGAAATTCGACTAAATGAAAATTAGACGAAATGAATATGTATGCAAAGTGAATTTAGATGAATTGAAATTAGACGAACCGAAATTAGGTGAAAAGTTGTTAAATAAAAAGGAGGTAAACCAACATACAATACTGGTATTTTTTGTATGGCCAACATCGGTATAAAAATACGAATATTAATTGCCCTAGTCGGGACATTCTTTACCAAGGGTGTGGTCACAATAGTCTCAAGGCATCGCAAGATCCCGGCGCCAATTTGGCGTACGAAAGATAATTTTATTTATTGTCTAATGACCTATATATTGCCTCACCAATATTTAAAAGAGCATAAGGCAGCCGGAACCTATTTGCGCTGGCGTCACTGTTGTTTGGAAAGCCAATATATTTCGGCGAATGGGCTAATCGCTCGATTTGCATTGTGGGTGGGCCAATGTAGATGTTTTACTAAATGTGAATTATGGTGGTATACATTTGGTCAGATCTTCTTAATGTTTAATAATAAGCATTTGTCAACTTAGGATCATAATCCAGCACGAACGATGCATTTTGTACGAGTTTATCATACTCGTATAATATGAATAAACCCAATAACGACAAACTCAAAATTACAGATTTTTGCTTTACAACTTTTTATTGTTACAGGTAACATAAAAGAACATCATATAGTGAGGAAACTAAACAACGACGGTATCCGTAAGTTATCTCCTGTACATACGAAACAAAAAAGGAGGAATATTCAGAAAGGTAAAATAAGATACCAATTATATTTCACCATAAGTAGCGTTCGCTCGTAAACGTAAACGTACATATGTGTGTATAATTTTTGCAATAGTTTTAAGCTGAAGGGCGTACTCGTATACATTATCCTACGGCTCTGTTTACAAATATGCGTTTAGTTAACCATGCAGGGTCGGATGATCACTATAGGATGGATACGTTATTATATCGCTAAAATTAGTCTTTAATACTTTAGGAATTAAAATCTGATTTTATGCAAATTAGGCTCCATTATCATGAATATCATGTCATCATGACATTCTGTTTCTACGATACAGCGGTTCCTTTTGAAGACGCCACTAGCTAATTGTGTGTCTAAACACAATTAGTTGGTACATACATCAATTACAAACCGTCTATTTAAGGATTACATAACCTTGTCTGTCCAACATAATTATAATTACAATAGTTTATAGAAACTTAGCACCTGCTTGATGAATGAAAAAAACATTCATTTTAATTACAATACGAGTAATACAACGCGTGGAACGTGGAACTACATAGGTATTTGGATTCCCGGATTGCTCCCTGGAACTATTTGGAACAATAAAAACAGTAAGATTTTTTAATTACGCATTATGTATATTGTTGGAAAAAACGTTCATACCATAGAACATACCAAATTTAGAGAGTTTAAAGATGCAAGTAGAAAGCGACGCGCCATAAAAAAATAGGCACAAAAAAATTCAGAAGTTTCCTTTAATTAAACATTCGATTTTCTTTAAAATTTCATTTTAGACATCATGTTTCATACAGACATTTACTGCTTAAGACCTACACAATCGATATCTAAATAGAAATAGTGTAGGTTTTTTTTTCATAACAACCGGGTTCGATTCCCGAACGGAGTACAGACGTTTTTTAAAATGTATGAATGCAGTTTTTCTTGTTATTAAAATCGATGACATGGTTCCTCAGAAAAGATCTTCGTATGTCTTATAGTTTCAGACTTTCCCATACTGACCGATTTGAATGAGACACCCAGTATACTAATGTTTGAAGTACCTTCACGTTAAGCTATCTTTGATATCTATTTGACATGAACCTGATAACTAATATATAACAAAAAAAAACGAAAACGCCTAGCGCCGTTTTTGATAGGTCCAATCCCGTTTAATTCCCGCACACATTTTGTACCTACGAGTATGTACCTATAACCACCGAGTCCACTATTATAACTGATTTATTAAACTAGTTTTAATACACTCAAGACAAGTGATAACCGCATAACAAATCCTCATCCTCTCAATTTATAGTAAAAAGTATTCACTGTATGTAACTTACGTACCTAGTAGACGTAGGTATGCCGCCAAATAGATTGGTGTAAGGAGCAAAACATCGAAGCTACTAATTACGAGCCTCCCAAATTATACGTTTGGCATCCTATTGTGCAAATGAAAGCAAAATGTCAGGCGGTGGGCGGATAAATTTCTCCCGACTTTGCTTACATACCAATGAGATTGGGGCTTTATTCCAGCCTTTAGCGGAACACCACATTTAGCGGAATTCAGACAACCATAGGCAATATTCAGTGGACAATTGTTTATGGAGAAAACCCGATGCATGCAAAAAACCTTATTACTTGCTACTGGTGGGAACCTTTATTTGGTTCTCTGTTACCAATATAGCTACATTATTATTATTAGCTGTTGGTTCCCCGAATAAAAAAAATAAAAAAAATAAACCAGGAGCCATAGAAAATTTTCCTCCGTCCGGCTGAATATTGTTAACGGTTGGCTGAATCCCACTGAGATCTGAGCTGAATTCCGCTATATGTTGCTCCTTTAGATTAGATGTTGTAGACAGCAAAAGTTGTGTTGATCATGTCGTTTAAGTGCGAAGGCTTAGTTAACATTTAAATAACTATTATGTTGATTTTGACCTAAAAAGATTTATCTACGCATCGCATTACTCAGGCATAGACTCATGCGAATTGTAGAAATAGACTAAACTTTCAATTTCTTCTCATGTCACGAACGCCAATCACTTCTTACGGTACTAGACATTCGCATTCCCATGACTTAGGTACTTCTAATTTGGATTTATAGTGGTGGTAAACAGGTATAAAAACCTTAAGCGATATTGTCTTCTATTTTAGAAACCACCACACTCATTTATTGAAGAATTCCATATTCTCCGCTTAAGTCCCTCGAGAAAATTGTGGCACGAAACTCATTCCACAGTTTGAGCTTTCAGGTATGAATAATTTGGAAGCGCAAAATAACATGAGATGAAGAAAACAGCGTATTGAATATTAAAACAAGTATTGTACTATGACTAACATTGTGAATTTACGATGCGTTTTATTGCACATCACATGGTGGTAATAAATGTTTCAATATTATATGAATAACCTATTGTTTATGCCGTGGGATATTACCCAAAGTATAGAGTTTCCTATTGTTTTACCAATAGGTGACTAATGTAACTTTTCGTGGGCAGTTTCAATTGACAAATTGGTCGTATATATGTATTTGCCCATGATCGGGCTTAATAGATTTTTATTTGTAAATTCCGCATTTATGGTATTTTCGCGAAATAAATTCTAAATTCAAATTAGTTTTTCAATGTAGGTACAATTTACATAGGTACAGCTCCGATACCTGGAGCCCATTTCTCAAAAGCTTGTAACTTGTAATACAAGCAGAAGTCCCTTTCTAGCAAAAGATGTCGAAAAGTGACATCCGCTTGTATTACAAGTTACAAGCTTCTGAGAAACGGGCCTCGGGTTGAGTCACATTGAGTGTTGAGTACGTTCTGCGAAAGAAGCCGAACGTTATAAAGTAAATATAATATTGTAATTTTTTTTTAACTTACATTTTTTTTGAAGTTATAAATATGTAATTACTATAACTTTACCAATACACATACACACATAATATGTATATGGAGATTACAATACATATTAATTTAATTCAAGACCAAGGCAGCTTATTTGTCGTAGTTGTACTTGTGTATTAGGTAGGGGATCGATGTTACTCTGCGTCCGTAGGAAGCATCTTAGACAACCCTACACGTGATCCCTGGGTGGTGCTAAAAGAGTAACAAACTTGGCAGCTGCACTGTCCCATCTGGACCTCGCAGCACTCACTGGATTTTCTTCATCATCTGCTTTCCCGCTACTTCTGCCCCCGAGAAGAAATGCCAATCTATGTCCAGTGATATCTAGCCATACGATAAATAAATAAGGTAGGGACATTGGATATTAGAAGGAATTTCTAATTTATAGGTCTACCATTTTTTTCTTTAAATGGTATAAGTTAGATATATAGCAGATCGTTAAAAGCATACCCTTTTTCAAGAGTGGCCTTAATGGCCTTATATCTGTCATTCTGTGAGCTTTTGTGTAAAAAAGTGCCCGTGATGAATAATTAATTTTCCGACACTTTTTAATTTAGCTCATTCCAGCATACATAACATTAGTCTCCATTAACATAATAAGAAGTGGCGCTTATTGCCCGTTAGCGTTCTCTCCCAGAAGACCATTAAAAGCCACTGCTGCAACAGTTGCAAGGCTTTTAGAGACGAGTGCTCGGAAGTGCTGGCTTGCATGCGAATGAGTAATTGTTTCCATATATCCACGTGCTTATACCCGACTCTCGAAGATGGGAGGATAATGATTTGTGAAAAATGAGATTTGATGAGTTAGGTGTTCTGTATATACAGCGACATAGCGATAAGAATTATTTAATTAAGAAGACAATATAAAACGAATAATTTATGACATACATCTTCATCAGGAAGTAGGGTACAAGGATATAAAGTTTTTTTTAAAGAATATATAAAATACGGCCTCCTAGCCCAGTCGGTAGTGAAACTGCCTACGAAGCAGGAGGTCCCGGGTTCGAATCCCGGTAAGAGCATTTATTTGTGTGTCTATCACAGTTACTACGAGTAGTATCATGTATTATGGATGTTTTCTATGTATTTCTATCTATCTATTATATTTATCGTCATCTAGCACCCACAACGCAAGCCGTATTGAGCTTAATGTGGAACTAGTCGGTTTGTGTAAGATTGTCTCATAATATTTATTTATTTATTACAATAGTTTTAATGAAATAATAAATAAATATACTGCTTATAAATAAATAAAAATTTATAAACAATATGGTACCGCGGATGTAGGTAGCATTTCACTGCTGCATACCAATATTTCTCTATGGCTTTCCTAATGTGTTGTGCGAAGAACCTGTCAGCTCTACGGTCAGGGTCACCCATGGAGTCGACGCACTCTGGGGCGTATCGATGAAAAAGCGGAAATTCGTACTTTTTTTGCAAAAAAATACTGTTCTATTGAGAATGATATAATAAATGTTCATATTTATTTATTGTTTATTTATTTGTTTATTTGTAAAAATAAATCTTACAGGCTTACAGTTGACACCAAAACGCTTGTAAGATAAAATACATCAGATAGTTACAGTTTATATATGTCTTATTAGTATTTAAATGTTCGTGTTTACGTAATATGTTTTTTTGCACCACTTATTCACTTTTTCTGCTTTATCTTCTCCGCTACCCTAAGGTCGTCTGAACGAGATCGCTTATTAGCGATGAAACCGCCTGTTGTTTGCCTCTCCAAAATACATATTATAAATCTCTAAATCATTTGACTCCTATGAGCTACCAAATACACGTATCAAATTATTTGTGTACCCGCCACAACCACAACGGAAACTCCCTAAACGTCTTTTTCCGGAAAGTTACATTCACATTTCTGATTCGACTTCTAAAAAAATCTAATGATACATGATCGTTTCTATTATAAATAATTATTAAATTGATATCGATAGTCTTTCAAATTAGCGATATTTAGTTTCTATAAACGGAATGGCCCTGACATAACATCCACATATGGAAATGCCTGCAGCCGTGTGTTACATCCTACACACACATGTGACTCAGGGAAAGAAACACCGTCGCTATTCTACAGGTACCGCGACTATCTATAGTTTACCTTATGTTTTGATCTTTGGGAAAACTAGTTTGCAACTTTTATCCTTGATTTTATATAAAGTAAAATTTTTCATTAGCAGTAAACAGCTTCGAAATGCTTTTATAATTCGAAATGGATTTGTTATCAATTTACCTAGTACGGCCTCTGCGAGACGACTCACAGTGCATCTCGAGTGAGCCAATAAAAGGGGACAAAATGATCGTCTCAAAATCTAAATCATATAATGACCAAACATTACATATAGAAGAGATTTTTACATCTGGATACCCAATCAGTTCACATTAAGGACCTTTCTACCTTATCGCCTGCATTTTATATGGACGCAACCACTCCAATATGAACTAAGTAGTTACTACAAAATGAACGTGAGAACGTGAAGAAATATCTCTTATATCTCGTGACAATGAAAACAGTTTTAACTTAGTTAATGTCCTACACTAACGCTCTAAGCAAAAAAGACGTATGTGTCCCTAAGACTCGTATGGGTATAGGACTTTGTTACTACATCTGGCATCTAGCAGTGTGTGTATAGTTGGCAATGCCATTGTCGCACTAATTACCCTTGACGAGCGCATTACCGTCTGTTTTCCTGCACTCCACTTCAGACGAGGCTTGATTGCGGCTCAAGTCTCAAGGAAATTTAGACGGTCTATAAATTTTATTGAATAATTTTGTAAAAATGTGCAAGCTCTGACAAACAATGTCATAAAAAAATGTTTCGCGAAGAACCCGTAGCACACTGTGCCATTATTACTATTACACCTGTGTACCCTTGAGATTTTATAGTGCAGAATTTTCAAAACATCATCATTAAATATAGCTACAGATATTTACATCATCGTAAACGATCATAACATTATAACATCTCATATGCATCTAAATAGTTCAGCGTTGCAATCAAATGAAGTTGCTCCAATTGACCAACCTTTTACATACCATAAAGCCTGTGTTTACCTTAACATACCACACAAAACCATAATAACTAAAAAAACGCGTTTGATTTTAAACCTTACACCATTCATACTAAAGTTCTTAATTTTATGTGGATTGTTGGTGTAGTGTAATAATGACACAGTGTTCTAAATAAGCAGTAACCCAAACATCCGATGGCACTGGATGGATATTGTTTATTGTACTTATACTTGGTCACTATTTAAAATTTAATATTTATGTGTATGAAATGTCGGTTGTAAAAGCCACATATAGCAATGGGTATTAGGAATAATGTTTAACCTTTACTTACAATGTGCTTAATTCAGCATACATATGAGGATTTCAAGCTTAATATTTTAATCGACAAGATAATTAATTACTTATTGGGAAGTATTAAAATATTATGGCAATAATATGAAAATAATATGCTCAATAAATTTATTTGCAATTGCATGCTATTTTCTAAGAATTTATACATTATGCAGACAGATATAGGTATGCATATTAGATAAGTTAAGTCACCAAAAACATAACTCAAATAGGTTTTAAACCTTCATCATAGAGGAACCTATATCTTGTCAGTATTCTGGCGATCGTGTTTCCAGAAAAAATATGATCTTTAAACAGGTATTGGTACCAAAGCAACATTCTAATTGGCGAGGCGCATTATAGATAAACTACCTACGTATTTCCCGACCAGAATTTTCAGTAATCGACAAACTAGGCACTGACGTAATTCAATGTTTTACGATGTCGCTAAACTGGTAACGTGATTCCTTGCTGCCCTAAGGTCAGCCGTGTAATTACAAGGTTTGATGTACGTGGTTCTGGGAATAGATGAACTGAAATAGCGATTAACGATAACTTTGTGGATAAAGTTTCAGTGACGAGTTGACGTAAGACCATAAAATCGTCACAATGGCCAATCGATGATGGCACTGGACAGTTTTAGCTTAAAGCAGTGTATTCTATGAAGCCGGCAACATTTCTCTCTGCTTGCTGAAATCTTGCTTCCTTAATAGCGCAAATTAAAGTTGTGCAGGTAAGTTTTTCTTTTTTTGAACCTAACTTGGGCTTTATGCTTCTGGAGCGATAAAGCGAGCGGACTGCGGTGAGATGGTAGCCGGGGGGAAATCCAGGAGACCAGGACCCTCCCGCGACCAGACGTGATTCGGTTTGCTACACTGGAATGCTCCTACCGAGCTTGCGCTTCCAGCTAGATCAGTTGAAGCGAGTTTAACCTGATCTGGGTGAGTGTGCAGGTAAGTAAATAACTTTGCTGAGGGTCACAAAAGATTACATGGCAAACTCCAGAAGTTGAGTGTGACTATGAAGATTTATTTCCAATTTGAGGTTATCAATTTATCAGCATGAAACAACGTTAACAGTATAGGTATACCCAAACATTCGTGTTGCATCGTTTTCTCCTAAGGAAACGAAAGTAACGCAAGCACACTACGTAGTCTCGTCGGCATACGGGATTTAATTTAAGGCTCGGAACGATTGAGCTTACAATTATAAGTAGGTATTTTTTCTTCAAAATTAGAGCCTAGGTACGATGTTCCGGCAGTCCTTCTGTTCATATAATTTCAACAACGGTATGTTGTATACAGCGTGGGTTCCATGCAGTCTACTTAATTCTTAGTCTATCTAATATTTACTACAGTAAATTTCAAACCCAGTTCCTCTAACTTGAATGCATATACACACGCATGCATTCCGAAACAGTCATGCATTAATATTTCGTCGGTCGGCGCCGTTTGAGTCCCACAAGTGCTCTCGAGTACTTACACTCGAGTGAGTTGCAGTCGAGAGCCGGTGGTATACCGTCAGACAATAGGACAATAACCACTATATCGTGGGTAGTTAGACTGAGAATAGAGTGACGTTAATTGCATTGTTTATGTTTACATTTTTTTAAGTTGAGGTTATGGCTGTTTCTCATTTGTGTCTGCTAGAACTAAAATGTATAGAAGGCCTTGTTAGCGATAACTCGGGATATTGTTTACGTACTTGTAAGATGTTATCAGATCAGCAGGTATGGGACAAAAAAGTTTGTTCTTACACATTTGGGTGACATCATTCTCATATCCCTAGCGGTGCCCCGTTGCCCGGTCTTTGCGCTACGGCTCACTAGGGCCCTAGATTCCGCTCAGTAACATTTTGTGTTTGATCTATTTTGGAAGACACTAAATTTGGTTATGCAAAATATCTTGTGGATAGTTAAGTGGGTAATTAAGGTATTTCCTCACCTCCACCTGTATTTTGCTAGAGGCAGTTTTGGCACTAACATCTGGCAAATGCAGAAAGCATAATTTCCAAGGCAACGGCGTTAAATACTGCACTCGAAAAATAAATAAACTTTTAATTATAACTTGTGTGTGGTCACATGTGGAAACTAACCACGTTTAACTACCAGACTCTTAGTCTATTTCATCCTTATTGTTACCATCTCAGTAAACACGAACGATGATACCCATCTTTTATGTTGATACTATCTATTTATAAAAAACGGACTTACCGGTAAAGTCATCGCCAAGTGAGTATTACTTACTTAAAGATATTAAAATATTACAATCTAAATATATAAAAGAAGAAACTGACTGACTGACTGATTGACTGACTGACTGATTGACTGACTGACTGACTGACTGACTGACTGACATATCAACGCACAGCCCAAACCGCTGGTTCTAGAAATTCCAAATTTGGCACGTAGGTTCCTGATAAGGTCTAGGGATGCACTAGGAAAGGATTTTTCAAAATTCACCCCCTAAGGGGGTAAAATGGGTCCAAAGTTTGTATGGCGAATCAAGATTTGCTAGACTATTTTATTCGAAACTTCACAGGAGTATTCCTTACGATAAATGAGTAAACACGTGTTTCAGGTTTTTTGAAAATTCAACCCTTAAAAGGGGCAAATGTGGTCACTAAGTCTGAAAATCAACATGGGTTTCGTATCCTTTTTGAGTACTTATAGTACGCGGGCGAAGCTGCGGGAAAGGCTAGTAAGCTTATATGAATGGAAGAAAAAACATCTTTATTATCAAGCATCTTAGGGCCAATGGCAATAACACGTAGGTATACTGTATTATTTATATCAGTATAATTAAAAAGTTTTTAACTATAATTTTAAACCCAAAGAAAAAGACCGTTATACAAGCAGCATCAATAGTGTCTTCCTACATGAAGACCGCAAAAATATGAAAAACGCTCTTATTTGTGTCATATATTTTTACGGCCTTCGTGTAGGAAGATACTACTTATTGCTGGTGACTGTACCACAGACACGTGTGTTACAATTATGTAACAGTCAACCTTGCCATGAACAGCCGTCAATAAAGTTTCTGAACTTGGCCCTGTCACTTCATGCACGGTGCAACGAGCTCACCTGCGGACCCTGCGCTACGCAATGTGTGCATTCGATATCGTGTTACGATGGAGCGGCTTGATCATAGTTTTATTGTATTTATTAAACCAAGAAATAATGTGATTTTGTCTACTATTTGACCGTAAAAAAACACAGTAGATATGATTTAATCGCGAAACCCCTCGATCATGATCTTATTCGGCTGAAAGTATCAAAGAAAGTTAACTGAAAATAATGGGCTTTTTGCTCATTGGTACCTAGGACCATCACATTTCATGTTCATAACTGAAGCTTAATGCTAAATATTTTTAAGATTTTATTGGATTTTACTGAATTTTTCTGGCTGTGTACATAAAATTACATGTGATATTTTTTCGACCCGCTAATAATATTTGCGTTATTAGCAGCAAAGGAATAAAATATGCGTCATTGATATAGTTATACATAACATTGATATTGATACAGATGACCCTTCTCTTACCTTACCGATGTAAGTATCATATGTGCATTTCGAGCCCGACCGAAATAGTTAATGAATAATAGTGCACCTTTAATTACCTGGAAGTAATTCGTCATCTTTATTTCAGTTTTACTGGCGGTTGACTGATTTAGAGCTATCCGGACCACAGGAGTAATAAATACAACGTGTCCCGGTTACGAGTTACCGTTTACGACAACGCACAGTTTTAGACCGAGTTTACTGCTAAAACACGCATAAATGGATTCAGTGGGCTCACTCCATAAACCGCTGGTTCAACAGGCAATATAAGCTGAAATCGATGAATTCCTTTAGTATTTATACTTTACTGAACCCAGGTCTCCAGCAGCAGCTACTGGACCCGGTCCGTGAACCTCCCAATACGACTCGCGGAAAGAGCTACATTTCGTATCGTACAACCCACCCACGAAAACGAAATCGAGGCTTGGCTGTGGCCCTGGGGTCAAAAATTAAAAAGCTATCCACTTAAAATCACAACACTCATTTTGTTGGTCGCCGACTACCTATGTTATACCAGTTCCAGTTTCCAGTTTCATCAAGACCAAGAGTGAAAAAAACTAAACCGCTAATTTAAATATGTTAGAAACGTTTAACTATCTTTAAGCTTACTGCCTTGCCTGCAACTTTGTAACACTTAATCTATTTGAGAGAATATTTCCGAGTCACTTGCTTAACTACGACGTATCCAGCTATTACCTTGGTATCTGTATACTCGGTGTAGCCTTCACGGTACTCATATCAACCATAAAATAGTTTGTCTATTAGCCTGTATTTTTGGTATTAGAATTACTACAATATTATCGTTTTACGTTCTATTTATTTCCAATATAAACATCATCATCCTCTTGCCCTTGTCCCATTCGGGATCGACGCAGCATGTCTTTTTATTCCACACATCTCTATCACCCGCCATCTCATCACTCACATCCTTTCTTTTCATATAATCTCTCACACAGTCCATCCACCTTTTCCTAGGTTTGCCTCTTCTTCTACTTCCTTCCACATTCATTCTTAATACCTTTCTCGTAACATGACTTTCATCTCTCCGCATACAATATAAGCATAAAACTTACAATTAATACAACTAAAATTATATATCTAAGTTTGAATTAAAATAAACTAAATAGGAACTACTAATTAAAAATATGAAAATAAACTTACCTATAAAAAGAACCACCCCATCTAGAAGGTCGGAGTGCGGCATTGACAATATAATGCTCTCTGTATCGTTAGGGCGATACGTTGGGATTTTGGCGACCAACCGCGCCGACAGGGCCCTCATGAACGCCTTCATGTCGGCCGACCAGGGACCCAGGGTCTCTACAGCGAGCGACGTAAACTCGTAGTTCTTGAACAAGGACGAGTATTTGCGGTACTTGAGAACCTGGGCCTGGCCCGCCCCAGCACCGGTCTTTGTGCGGGTCGCCTGGATGTGTGACTGTGCAAAGGTGTTGACGCATGTAGCGTCCCACACCAGATCTCTACCCAATTTCCACGGCACCAGTGTGGCTCCGTAGGGTCGCCTGCCATCGTCTCTTGCTATACCAACGGGTTCAAGAGACAGTGTCGAGCGAGCGGCGGACCAAGTCATTGATGGTGCCGTGGCGATACAAGCGGTAATCTTTGTAACCCATCTAAAATGGTAAATAAAGGTTTCTTAAGTTAAATAGGTATCCTAGTGCAGAACACATAAAGCTAGTAATTTACCCGTGAAATTCGATTCAAATGAACCTCCTTATTAGACTGATGGTCGGCAACTTCAAACGTTTAGTAATTGCATTGCAGTGAACACTCCTATAGGGTCTAATTGTATGTAATCTAAAACCTAAAGTTTACGCGTGAACATGATTGTGTAAGGTCTCTTAATACACATTAATTTGCCTGGGAATATTACTAATCAAATGCCTGGGAAAATTTAATGTTTCTGAACTATCCAATAATTTATATTGGATAAGACCGTTTATAGAAATTAATGATCTTGGCACTATCGATTTCTTCATAATTTTGATACCCGTGTCGTGGTACCTTTAAATTAAAATGGTCATCAATCACACAAACTTGAAACTGTCAACACTACAGTAACAATTCCCAATGTTGTCTTCTCTTGATACTAAAACGATAGCTTGATCTTGCCCAATTTACCCAATATAAAAACCAGATAGAGTATAGATATTTACTACAATCTACCCAATCCAACTATTATTTTTTGTTTTAGTACAAATCTTAATAGAATAGGTTAAATTTGTACCTAAATAGAGAGCTCGGACTGGCATTTTAGTATCTATTAAAAACAATCAGAGAATAGTTGAAAAGATAGATGTCATATACTTCAGAAAAAGTGACCAAACCCTCCGGTGTCCGAGGCCAGATTTGAACTGGCGTCTTCAGCTTTCGCGGCTGACGTCCTGACCACTAGACCACCCGGTCACGGCGGAACTTGACAAATTTTCTCCCAATTTGCATTGCAATGTGCATTTTTTTTTTTGAAAAAAAAAATTGCAAATCAAAAAATATTGAACAAAATAATTTGATTTGCTTCAAGATTCAGAGAATAGTTGTTTTTACACAGGTCGATCGATACATTTTTTGCTGTATTTTGAATTAGGCACTACCATTATTTTGATCATTGGTAAATACTGATCTGAATTTCTCACTGTTATAATACGTAATTTACTGTAAAGCCTTATAATCATACTGTGACAATTACAATAAATAACTCGTGCCCATTTAGGTCGCCGTAGAAAGTCTAGCCAGGAGAAATCTAGATTCACAACGCATTAATGGCGTCGTAAACACCGTCATAGTTTGAGCTTTAATGTGGATTTATAGAGCATTGTTTAAATAGATAATAGAAATTATAAGCAGTACACCTTGACCACTACGGAATATTACCCAGCAAACATTCTGCGTTATTATGCACCATATAGGAAGGTTACCTTCCTATTTATTTAATATGAATATGAATAGCGTTTATATGAAAATTATACTCAAAACTCAGTATAAATGAAGCTAAGTTATGTTAAGGGTTATATTGACATATACCTATTTGTTTCAAACCCAAAAAGGTTTCAGAATTGAGCCACTTAAAGATACTCATAGAAAACAAAACGCTTTTCTACCGAACGATTTTTATCGTAACTTAACATTATTTTAAACCACAGATAACATACCTTTACCTAATTTTTCTTTTTGTTTGTTTCAGGCGTTCAAGTCCAACCGAAATGACCTAAATACTAACGTAAAGTCTAAACATGTGTACCAGTACATCCCAGTGTCTGTGAGTTTAGTGTTAATTAGTGCGAACCGTTGTTAGTGAAACTTTGAAAATGGAAGCGTTGGAAAGGAGAGGGAAAGTGTTGGCGATCGCTGCCATATTGTTCATCGTGTTTTGGTCACAATGTAAGTATTTATGGTAAATTTATTTAATATAATTGATAAGGTCTGCAAAACCGAATTTGTTAATAGAATCTCGCTGGCTAAACTATATCTACTATCGCCTATTGAATTGAGCATGTGGCGTAGCCCATAGTTTTTATATAAATCTACGACCTTTATTGGATTGGGTCTTTGTTAATATAATGTGTAAGTATGTATGATAGGAGTCTGGTGTAGTGGGAAGAGTTAAAGAGATGAAATTATTTCAGCTACATATTTAATACTTACACTGATTTAAGATAACCTTTTTTTAATGACGGTGGCAAACAAGCATACGGCCCGCCTGATGGTAAGCAGCTACCGTAGCCTATGGACGCCTGCAACTCCAGAGGCGTCACATGCGCGTTGCCGACCCTTTACAAAAAGGAGGATTCACTGTGTTGACGGCTAAAGGAACAAGAGGGTCCCTCAACGTCAACACACTGGGTCCTCTTTGGGCTCTTTGGCAACCTTACTCACCAGCAGAAACACAAGACTATGAGTAGGGTCTAGTGCTATTTGGCTGTGGTTTTCTGTAAGGTGGAGGTACTTCCCCAATCGGGCTCTGCTCCAGATTTGAGCGAGATGACATTCGCTGTGCTGTGCCCTACCACACATAGCGAGATGACATTCGCAGTACCCATACCTCTCTTATTACAATGAAATAAGACGCAAAAATGTAAATTTAATATACTTTGACGACGACTGTACCGGCATTCAGCTACCATTCCGGTTAGATTATGTTGATACTATGAGCGCTTTAAATCCCATAAAAGTGAGTAAACAACTACTTTGTTACATTTGGCCATTCCTACATTAAGTTTAATATATTTTCTCCGTGGGTAACTGTGGCGCCGCCATGACGAGTATGGGACACATTAGCTATCTCACAGTCTGTCAAATAGTATGAATAATTTATCCCATAAAAACTCATAATTTTCACCCGACGTGTTGTATTGTATATAGCCATTATGCATTGGATAGGTATACTATACCTATAACATAATACTTCAAGGCAGAGGTACTACGAAATCATTTGACAAACTATGGCTTTTGCTGAGGTTTCTCCATTTTATCGAAGAAGCAGCATTCTAAACAAACATAATTTATGAGACATTAATATAAAACGATTAAGATGTTAGCCTTAAACCAATCTCTGTCATTCGCTTCTTATTAGAATTAGCATCATAATAAATCGGTCCTATTTAAATTTCACAATTTCCATCACGCCAGTTATATCAGATTTCTGAGCGTCAAATCCGTTTTTTCATAAGTTATAGGTAAATTCAAACTATTAAGCCAACAAACAAAGCCACTTCACTTAGATACAGGCAACCCAAGTAAATGCACTTCTATATTTAAAAGCATATTTCCAATTCCAATGATAACCTTCTAGAGAACGACAATGTACAAACTACATTGTGTTTTTCATTTCTTAAACATGTATGTTTGAACAGGCAAAGGCGTAGAAGGGTACAACACCACGAAGAAAGCGGTCACGTGTCCGGCACAGTTCATCCGGCTGGGGCACAGCTGCTACTTCTTCAGCGAGACCAAGGCGACGTGGCAAAACGCGCTCTTTGCCTGCAAGGTGAGTGCCAACAAATTTTAAAAGCATCCGTCTTCGTCATTGAACTTATGTAACACAGTTAGCACGATAAAAGTGGGACAGAAAAGGGGGTCCCAATACGACCGCTTTTGCCGAATAGAGCTGAACGAATGCTTACTGTAATTCTGATGGTCTTAAGACAAATAGATGCGAAGCTGCAATAGTACTTAACAGAAATTGTTGTTTGTACATGTGTTTGTATTTAAAATTATGACAGTAATTCATATTTCTTAGCTTCAAGTTGATTATACAGGCGTAACAAAAATATTGGTAATCCGTTTTAGCGTATGATTGGTATCGTATATAAAAAGTAGAAAAAACATTTTTTGGACTAGAAATTTTTTTTTATATGGGACTCGTCATCCCAGCCGACCCTCCATACAAAACCATATTTTTTTTGCGCGTAGATTTTTTAAAAGTTTTTTATAATTAGAATACGATACCAATTACGCCCTGAAGCGAATCACCACCACCAGCATTTTTGTGACACCAGCATTTTTTTTTTGGTTGTATTTTATCATTTGATGCTTTGATATCGTATCACACGTTTTTCCGATGATAACGCTATATGCCTGCTTATATGTATGTACCTTCATAAATAACTTACTTGCATTGATAAAAGTGTCCGCGGGTGACCACCCGCGGACGTTACGCGGCGCTTAATCGATTGCGATATCTATTCCGAACACGTCTTCCTACTTAGACACTATCAGTTCAGTTCTACGTCATCAGCAACTGGCAACTTACTTATAGCAGAATTTTTAACGGGGGAACATAATGAAATATACGCAATTCTAAAACTTCAACCAATCGGTACCAGGTACTATTGGGAACTATTTAGACTAGCAAAATCACTAGCACTGATTGAACGACAGCAGGGAGCGACAGATCAAAGCGAATCCGGGAACATTTTTTCTGCTTCTCCCGTCGAATGTTATTTCTATGTCCAATAAAATAATACTCATTCTAATTGCCCGTGACAATACTAATTCACTTAAACACAAGGCTATTAAAACTTCATTCGAATTTATAGCGAGCCGTAAAACTAAAGTGGTACGGCCTCGCGATCCTGAATTGACTTGTCATATCTCATCATGTCATATTTATCACTTGCATAAATCATTAGTACTTGAAGTTTTATGGCAGTTACGAAACTGAAGGGAGGCAATAGACAAAGGTCATGGAGACAATCATTAGGCATTGTTTGTTTCAGTCACGAAACGTAGTGTTATTTTTCAGCGGTGCGCGGCGTTGATATGGAAATAACAGGCACACTGGCACAGACTTTTTTCCACGCAAACTTCGAAACCGTCAGGCAACTTCTATATGTAGGTACTTATACCTATACGTATCTATCAGCTATTCAAATCTAAAACATCAGAATTAAATGAAGAAAAACTTAGAGTGCACTTATTAAATTAATATTACAATTGCATTATTTCCATTAAAATCTACTTAATAAATAACATAAAAGTAGACATGGGTCGTTCACGAGTGAGTGGTTTAAATGAACTGTATCTTTTGATTCAACTCAGTCACTCCTCAACTCACTGAAGATTTAACTCGCTCAGTAACTCATCTATCTCAGTGTTTACAGTGTTACTTGCTTACTCTTTCCTACTCATGATTCAAATGCAAAAGCAAATTCGAGACACATTTCTGATTTCCCGCAAATGACAATCAATTCAGCATTGAAACGGTTCCTCCGTAGTGTAGCAATAAATTACCATACAAACGTCTCGGAAATAGATCTCAACTAGCGCTGTGACTACGACGCGATCGCAATGGCAACTTGATGCTAATATTTAATTTTACGCTTCTGGGAACCGCTGGTATGAGACGCAGACGTATGCACAATGCGACTGACAGGGGATCAGTTGTTTTTTTAAGCACGTACATATTAAGAACGATGGTGTTATTGGATTAACCTATTGTGTGGTGTCAATCACGAAGTGTTTATCTTTAGATTAGAAACAACGTGTCTGAGATTAACTTGTTAAACATGGACCAAATTTTGTTCCCGTTACTCCTTATTCCACTCAAAACCAATAATGCAAATACACTCGCGAGCAAATAATACGGTTCAGTGACAAAAACCCTTATATTTTGCAAATTAATAGCGGTATGTGCAGGAAACTAACTGTGTATTAAAGAGAATTTAATATCGAATTAAATTGAACCTTCAATGTTCTACAAGAATGCTGGAAAAAGTTTTATTTAAAAAAAGTCGAATTTGGTACCAAATTCAAATTGAGCTTATTTCACTTTTGATTGTTTTCTCACTTTTGTTTTCAATCTGTCAAAGTAAAATGATAAAAGGCAGTTTTTGTTGACTTTGATGGTCATTATTGAATTACTATCATGTCGCTAACACAAGATGAATGTACACGTATCGTCACTTTGTTACAAGAAGGCAGAAGTCAGAGATATACAGCAAGAAGAACAGGCGTGTCACTATCTACGGTGCAGAGGGTCCTCCAACGTTTCCTACAAACTGGCAGGAACCTTCGAAGACCAGGAACCGGCAGGCCCAGATGTACTACGGCTAGAGAAGATCGATTTATTATAACAACAATGCTCCGAAATCGGCATCTCACTGCAGTTGAAGTCATAAACCAACTTCGGGAGACCCGATGAGATGACATCAGCGAGTGGACTGTAAGGCGGCGGCTTCGTGAAGCTAATTTAACCCCACATAGACCGGCAAATGGCCCAAAACTTGACAGAGGGCATCGAACTGCAAGGAAACTTTACGCACGCGAATACAGGCGATGGGGTGCCGAAGAATGGGCAAGAATTATGTTTTCTGACGAATCCAGATTTATGCTCATGACATGCTATGCACATGACGGGCGGCAAAGAGTTTACAGACGGCCAGGTGAACGTTTTATTCCAGCCTGTTTTGAAGAAAAAGTTGCTTTCGGCGGTGGGTCTGTTATGGTTTGGGCTGGAATCTCTTCAGAGAGTCGCACGCAATTAGTTTTGATAGAAAATGGAACGTTAACTAGTGCCAGGTATGTGGAAGAGATTCTTAATGAGCATGTAGGCCCATATTTAATTAATATGGGTGAAAACTCAATGTTCATGCATGACAACGCCAGGCCACACACCGCACAGGTTGTGGAAGATTATTTTGAGGAGGTTGGCATCAACACTATGAACTGGCCCTCGAGAAGCCCGGACCTAAATCCGATTGAGCACGTATGGGATGAGCTCGGAAGGCGTGTAAGAAATCGAAACCCCGCCCCAGCTACACTTAGAGACCTGAAACAGGCGTTAGTGGAAGAATGGGCAAATATCCCGCAAGAACGCATAAGAAACTTAATAAACAGTATGCCCAATCGTTTAAAAGCTGTAAGAAGAGCCCGAGGAGGCAATACGAAGTATATAGGAGGCAATAAGATATGTTTTACTTTTTTTTTGTTTTTAGTTTTGTGTGTAAGGTACCACGGTTGCTTTTTACCTATAATTAATTGATATCGTGTTTACTATGTTAATTAAATAAACAAGTGAATATCATCTCTAACTCTTGACGTTGTTTTATTAACTATGCATTTATCTATAATATACAATTTAATTCAGGCTCCTAGCTTTATTATTTTAGGAGATATTATAGTTTTTCGTACTGACCCAAATTATTTGCACGCGAGTGTAGTAGGTAACGGTCGTTATAAATAAGCATACAAAAATTACTTATTTGTAGGATTATAGGCAGCAGTGCATGTGTCTAATCGTGTTAAGTACAAATATTTATAGGTTGAATTGCATTATTAAATAAATTAATTGTAGTCATTAACTCAAAGTTTATTGAAGCACTAACAGAATAACTGGGTAATGTTCTCACAACGGTTTTAAGTATAAGTTTTATTTTTGAGCCAAAAAAATAAAATATATGTCAATTCATTACTGTCACCGCTTCTACTCGTAACTATAGGTCCTCATCAGATAGAGAATAACCATGAATTTGTATCACCATAATAATCTTATTTTTGTATTCAATCTTTAAAGTTATGAACACACGCACGATAAAATATACATATGCTAACAATCTAAATTTGTAATTCACTGCGACTCGATTTATATTCATATTTCGGGCAGTTATTATTTTTATACAGGCTGACCTACTGCCCTCCCTTCATGTCTAACAGGCGTCTAGTTATCTGCATAACAACGAGATTTTATCATTCACACCTATTCTTGAATTATGTTCCATTCATACTTGCAAACGCGAAATATTTAGAATATTCTTGTCCGGTATTTTAAATAGTCGCTTACGGCCAACGCAATATCTTTCATCATAAAACAACGGAATTTTCTTTAATCTAAACCATCAAGTTCAAATTTCAAAGGAAAGTGCGACCCGAATCCCCCTTTCGTAGAAGCATTTCTCCCGTTAGAGACAAATATTCTGCAATGGGATTACGCTCTATATCCCGATCCAGTTATAGCGCCTGTCAGTTCCGCCGGTTCCATTTCTGTTCCTATGCGGATATTTGGATTTTGTACACATGTTTTGATGCCAAATTGGTATCTAAAATATTATTGGTAATTTATTTGAAACAGAAAAAGTGTTTAAAAATGTGAGTAATAAAAATAAATCAATGGTGAATCAATGTTAATCCGAAAAATCAAATATTTCAACTGAATTTTGTATAATTGATCTCACTGCAATTTAGTCAATGTTATGTACCTACTCCGTAATTGTCATATATATCAGTTGCCCTGACCTTGACAGTAGACCTTTTAATATAGTGTTTGTATAAGTTGCAATATATGCTGATTTGGACGTATTTTATTAAATAAATAAATAAGTGAACCTGAAATATACGGGAGATTTCATATATGACCCACATGTTGAACAGGATAACACGTACTCGCCCTTTTTAGGGTTCCGTAGTCAACTAGGAACCCTTATAGTTTCGCCATGTCTGCCCGTCCGTCCGTCCGTCCGTCCGCGGATAATCCCAGTGACCGTTAGCACTAGAAAGCTGAAATTTGGTACTAATATGTATATCAATCACGCCGACAAAGTGGTAAAATAAAAAGTGGAAAAAAATGTTTTATTAGGGTACCTCCCCTATACGTAAAGTGGGGAGTGATTTTTTTTTTCATTTCAACCCTAACGTGTGATATATTGTTGGATAGGTATTTAAAAATGAATAGGGGTTTCCTAAAGTCATTTTTCGATATTGTAAATATTTTCGGAAATAATCGCTCCAGAAGTAAAAAAATATGCGTCCCCCCCCCCTCTAACTTTTGAACCATAAGTTTTAAAAATATGAAAAAAATCTCAAAAGTAGAACTTTATAAAAACTTTCTAGGAAAATTATTTTGAACTTGATAGGATGAATAGTTTTTGAAAAAAAAAATACAAAATAATTTCTGAACTAAGTTTGTAATTTAACCGTATAAGCAGGTGTTTATTGTACCTGTAATTTCTACAAAATTACGTGCTTTCAAATAAAGTAAAAGCGGTGAAAATCGATTCACGCAATAAAGAATTATCCCATAAAAATCATCTTCCATACTTTAAGCTCGCGCGCAATAGTTTACTTAATTTGCCGATAGATGTCGCTGTACGTGGAACTCTCATATCATATCCTACATGGCGGTGTTATTAACTCTTAAGTGGGGACACTTACTGTGACGGACGGAAAACTACGGAACCCTACACTGAGCGTGGCCCGACACGCTCTTGGCCGGTTTTTTTGACTAGAATAGAATCAAATAAATACGGGACCACCGACGGCGAGCGTGGGCACCTAGTGTTTACCCAATGATATGATACACGTGTTCTATATTCAATGTGACGGCAACTATCTACAACAATACAATAACATTGTCGAACACTTCAAACATTTTGTACGATACTTAAGTTACATGATTCAGATTCAGGCTTTTGCACTTAAAGTAGGGATGGACCCGACTGGAAGAAAGCATAATAGACGGAGAACTGGCCACGCCAGATATGAAACAATAATGAGAGTAACGAAACCCCTTTAGTCAGTTCACTATACTGTGCTTATTTCTTGATCAGGACATCTGGCAGCTGTTAAGTGGTAAAAGATTGCAAACAAATCCTAGAGTTCTGGATTTAATGCAACATTATGAGAAATTATATTGATATAAATGATATCGTTAACAAAAGTTTCTGCTGCGGGAAAGTAGTGCCAAACGACGTATAATGTTTGTCGCCTACTGTTTTTATTTCCGCCATAATACGCAATGTTTTTTGTTCTTATGTTAAAATAAACCATGAATTTGTCCCTGTCCTCTATAACTGAGACAACTTCGGATGTTTTTTACCTATTTTTGTATTACTATTTTCCTATTCAAAAAAAATGCTAGTCTGTCACTCTTACCTCCACCCATTAAAAGCTGCCAGATGCCCGGATTTAGCTATAAAGTTAGTATAACAATCTAACCAGCCGGGTTTAGTTGCTCTCATTAATTGTGTCATATCTGACGTAGCCAGCTCTTAGTCTATAAAACTTGGCGCTAGATGTATGGCACAGTTGAAATGAAAGATCACAGAGAAGCTAAACATATAACTTACAGTGCCGATGCCGTTCAAAATCTTTATCTCCATAAACTTGTGTGTGGGTCATTTTTCATTTTATTCGGTTATCAATCGCTTTACGCCTGGCTACTCAGACCTCATTAGGTTCTTCGTGATAGTAAGTACCTAGTATAGATAGGCAACCTTTTTACATCTCATACATTCTCCAATAAACCAATCAACTCCGACGCAGATTTTGCTAATAAGTTGTTTATCTAAATTTATAAAAGAAGAAACTGATTGACTGACTGACTGACTGACTGACATATCAACGCACAGCCCAAACCGCTGGTTTTAGAGATTCCAAATTTAGCACGTAGGTTCCTTATTAAATTCACCCCCTAAGGGGGTAAAATGGGGGTCCAAAGTTTGCATGGCGAATCAAGATTTGTTAGACTATTTTAATCGAAACTTCACAGGAGTATTCCTAACGATAAATGAGTAAACACGTGTTTCAGGTTTTTTGAAATTCAACCCCCAAAAGGGGCAAATGTGGTCACAAAGTCTGAAAATCAACATGGGTATCGTATCCTTTTTGAGTACTTATAGTACGCGGGCGAAGCCGCGGGAAAAGGCTAGTGTCCAATAAACTAGACCACAGCCACAGATAGCGTATTAACAAGTAGACTAAGGTTACGGCCAATTGTCCTGATAGAATTACAATGGCATTATGTCCTGGTTATACTTGCAAAGTGGTTCCGTATAGGTGCGCGAACTATTACAGTCTCTTAGTTTAATGCTTAATGCGTAATACAAAGACAAGTTTATATGACTGTAAACAGCCCTGGGCTAACACCGCACTTCATGAGGCCAAGGACCGGAATTAATGGCGGAATACAATCCGAAACAAGATTATGCAAGGGAATCACGACCCTCAGCATTAAGGTAACCGACGCGAGGAGGAGGAGAAACAGACAGATTTCAATTAACCATTGAAGGCAGTTGGTTATTTGAATAAAATGTTATACCAATATTTACACCTTTTAAATAAATATTATAGGACAATCTTACACAAATCACCCTAGCCCCACAGTAAGTTCAATAAGGCTTGTGTTATGGGTACTAGACGACGATATATATAATAGATAAATATTAATAAATACTTAAATACATAGAAAATACCCATAACTCAGGAACAAATATCTGTGATAAACACACAAATAAATGCCCTGACCAGGATTCGAACCCGGGACCTCCTGCTTCGTAGGCAGGGTCACTATCGACTACCTTACCTTTTATTATTTTTTTACCTTTTATTGTAGGAGTACCGAATTCACCGTAATAATCTACAGACCTCTCTATGTATACTAAGTATGTCCTTATACTAATAATCTTCCTTATATTCCCTGACATATTCTCCTAACAATAGGCGTCCGGCGTCCTGCATTAGACTTAGTAGTGATCTTCTAATTAATACATATAAAATAAATAGAGGTATCAATTACTAAGGTTATGCAAAATAGAGATGACTTCATCTAAGCTCATAAGGCAATTGTAAGTCTAATAGGTGTTGCGTAAACAGTAAGGCTTGACGATGATGTCAATGGTCAACTACTCATTGATGTCGGTGTCACAGCTTTGGAACGCTACTAAAACTCAGGATGGTTCCAGTAGCTAGCGCCATTATCACTGGCACGGTGTTGGGTTTTAACCTTTTTCGTTCAAACGAATGAAGCAAGAGGGAGCCGTATTCTAACTTTTAAACACGATCCAACATCAATTCAACCCCAAATGTGTCTGAATCAGAAATATCAGAATTTGCCTGATAATTATTTCGATGCAACTTCAATACAACTTCAATTATGGGTTAATTATTTGTTGTTTTTTGGAGTTATGTTTGAGTTGAGATATATTGAGTTTTTAATGTATTATTTATGTATTTTAAAATTAGGACTATCTACTCATTTAGAGACAGTTCCTTATTCTTCGTTGATCCTGAGTACTGGCTAGGCACGGTGCTATTTGTTTCTGTGAAAATGCCTATTATCAAATTTGGTTATAAACGAGGAACAAGGTTCATGAAATAACTTCAATCTTTAAAATGCCAGCGAGACTGGCTATTTATACATCTTTTAGATTGGACGAAGTTTGTTGCGGATGTCGTTTTGTTTTGTATCCTTTTTGACGAAGCCTGCGCTGTGGATTTATACATCTAAATTAAACAACAACAACAGGTAAATATTTTGTATGAAAATTACCTATAATTTCTATATTCTTTTTACCTGTTTACATTCCCTAGCGGTATACGTAATAAAAATACATGTAGGTACTTATGATTTATTCCACATTTATCCAAGGCAATAAAATATTGCAGAACTCGAGTAGGTACAATAATATTGAACATGACACAATGTGAATAAAAATAAATTAGCTTTCTCTGGACCCGGGGTATGTCCTTAAACTACGTCCGGACCTGGGTATGTCCTTAAACTACGCCAAAAAGAGAGGTATGGGCACTGCGAATGGCATCTCGCTAAGTGTGGTAGGGCACGTTCAGCGAATGTCATCGCTCAAATCTGGAGCAGAGCCCGACTGGGGAAGTACCTCCACCTTACAGAAAACCACAGCCAAATAGCACTAGACCCTACTCATAGTGTTGTGTTCCTGCTGGTGAGTAAGGTTGCCAAAGAGCTCAAAGAGGACCCAGTGTGTTGACGATGAGGGACATTCTTGTTCCTTTAGTCGTCAACACAGTGAATCCTCCTTTTTGTAAAGGGTCGGCAACGCGCATGTGACTCCTTTGGAGTTGCAGGCGTCCATAGGTTACGGTAGCTGCTTACCATCAGGCGGGCCGTATGCTTGTTTGCCACCGTCGTGGTATAAAAAAAAAAAAAAAAAAAGCTTTTTAGGGTTCCGTAGTCAACTAGGAACCCTTATAGTTTCGCCATGTCTGCCCGTCCGTCCGTCCGCGGATAATTTCAGTGACCGTTAGCACTAGAAAGCTGAAATTTAGTACTAATATGTATATCAATGACGCCGACAAAGTTGTTAAATAAAAAGTGGAAAAAAATGTTTTATTAGGGTACCTCCCCTATACGTAAAGTGGGGAGTGATTTTTTTTTCAATTCAACCCTAACGTGTGATATAGTGTTGGATAGGTATTTAAAAATGAATAGGGGTTTACTAAAATCATTTTTTGATAATGTAAATATTTTCGGAAATAATCGCTCCAGAAGTAAAAAAAAACGTGTCTCCCTCTAACTTTTGAACCATAAGTTTTAAAAATATGAAAAAAATCTCAAAAGTAGAACTTTATAAAAACTTTCTAGGAAAATTATTTTGAACTTGATAGGTTGAATAGTTTTTGAAAAAAAATTACAAAATAATTTCTGAACTAAGTTTGTAATTTAATCGTATAAGCAGGTGTTTATTGTACCTGTAATTTCTACGAAATCACAATGAAATGACGTGCTTTCAAATAAAGTAAAAACGGTGAAAATCGGTTCACGCAATATAGAATTATCCCATAAAAATCATCTTCCATACTTTAAGCTCGCACGCAATAGTTTACTTAATTTGCCGATAGATGTCGCTGTACGTGGAACGCTCATGTCATATCCTACATGGCGGTGTTATTGTAACTCTTAAGTGGGGACACTTACTGTGACGGACGGAAAACTACGGAACCGTACACGGACCGACACGCTCTTGGCCGGTTTTTATTATATAACTAACTATGCTTGATTTAACTGAAGAACAAATCACATTATTTTAATAAATATTTTGATTTGTTTATTTTAAGTACCTACGCCTGCCGCGAATGCAGAAGACGCTGGTTCGATCCCAGCCCTGAGCACCGGAGGCCTAGGTCACTTTTCCTTTGTATATGACATCTAAGTATATAAGTTTATACTTGATTTGTAACTAGATGGTGTCATAAACAGCATCATTAATATCAAGATCGTCGTTACGCTTTATATGTCCTCCGTGACCACATAACACACATAACATATTTGAGTATTATTGGTTATAGCACTCATATCGATTTTCTGTCAGAGACCAATCTACATATTTGAATATTTGGAGAGGTTTGAGTGGTTCTTGAGAAAGGATAATGTATGTGTCAGGCGAAATAGGCGCCGTTCCGACGCGAATCCCCTTTTCGTACGTATTTCGGGTTTTACGACCTTGGAGATAACGTCGTAATCGAGTTACGGCTTATCAAATGTTACATCATCACCACATTCCTTACCTACCAATAAACTCTTGTAGACAGAAATGTCGCGTACTTTACATAACTCAAGTACACAGTAGGAACCAATTTCGATAGGAATTGTATCTATTGTTAATGATATACCTATGTAATCTTAGCACAAGTGTCTCTCACTTAAAAAGAGGCACCAGTGCAGATATTGTAATTTGCGTTTTTAAGTTACCGAATAAAATATTTCAATTTTTTATTTTTTTTAATATATTGTTGTATAATAATACCTACTAGCAACGTTGAGCTCAGAATTTTTACATTTTACCCATTGGCGGTCCTAAGCTTAGTCCAGTAATATAAATCTAAATCTTAAAGCATGAATGCTCTTTACCCTTGTCGTGCAATTGGATTATTTTTTGGGTAATAAGCGTAATAACAACGATCCAAATTCTCACGAGGGAATTGTTGGATTGGACGTATCCTTATGTGCATCCCATTCCCACTTACAAATTTTCTCATTTTTTGCCCCCTGTAAGAAGGGTTTGAATCGGGTGGAATCGGTGTCATACAAACACCTACTTAAGCAAGTCAGACGCCGTCACTCGTGTCAGCTATCTACAGAAGGTGCTAGTATTATGGTACCAACGTACCTTAGTAAAACTTACGATAGTTCATCCGGTCTTTAATATACCTTGAAATATTAAATTGTCCTTGTAGCGTTATCGGGCTTTGGTACTTATTTTACAAATCTGATAAAAAACGAACGACAGCAGTTCTCAATTCATCGACTTTATCGACCTCGTGCAAGTTCGCTTGACAGATGGCTCGTCTCGCCTGCAAAATTGCCCAACAGGTTAAACTTGTTGTATCAAACGGCACCGTTATATTGTACCTCTAGATATGTAAACAAATGTGATGGTATGGAACGTGAATTGAAACTACACTTTGTTTAATTTCGCATAATAATGAGTCAAGGTTCTCCATACCTCGGTGGCAACCATCATAAATATATACAGCCCATTGAAAGAAAGCGGTCGCCATAGTCAATGGACTTCATCATCCACGTTGCCGATCCCTTAAAAACTGTCAGATAACTGTCAGGATTGTCAGGAATGAATATTACTTATGACTTTTTCAGCCTTTGAACGTCAATCAGTTTTTTTTTAGTTGAATAACTATTACTGTATTATGTAAAAATGACCTATATAGTAATACTTCTAGTGCTCGACACGCTAATACCCAATAATTAGCATCCGCCTCCCCAAGTAACACAGGAAGCATTATAACATATGAATAGTTAACTTATTTCGAACTTAAGGACCGTATAAACTCTTATATACGTTCACCGAGCAACTTGTCGCATTATATGATTCTTTGAGCTGTATAACGGTTGTATAATGGCATATCTAAATGCTTTTGTAAAGCCTTTAGCTTTAGTGCAGCCAACCACAACGCAACTGTACAGCTTTCGACTGTTTAAAAGCACTTAAGTGCTTTAGGTTCTACAATAGCATTATATAATGCTTTAAGCTGTATAACGGTTGTATAATGGCATGTATAAATGCTTTTTTAAAGCCTTTAG
Source organism: Pammene aurita (assembly GCA_947086415.1). Classification (NCBI taxonomy): domain Eukaryota; kingdom Metazoa; phylum Arthropoda; class Insecta; order Lepidoptera; family Tortricidae; genus Pammene; species Pammene aurita. The sequence continues at coordinate 23,739,946 of OX352297.1, forward strand.
TTTTAGTGCAGCGAACCAAAATGCAACTGTACAGCTGAATGCTGTACAGTTGCGTTTTGGTTTGCTACACTAATGCTTCGGTGTGGTTTAGTGCCTTAGGTTCTACAATAGCATAAATAAATGCTTAATGCTGGTTATGAGCATGAATATTAGCCATTATAATGCCACGTAAATCCGGTATACAGCTTTCAGCTGTTTTTAGGGCTTTAGGTTCTACAATAGCATTTTATGATGCTTTACGCTGTATAACGGTTGTATAATGGCATATGTAAATGCTTTTGTTTAGCCATTAGTTTTAGTGCAGCGAACAACATGCAACTGTACAGCTGAATGCTGTACAGTTGCGTTTTGGTTTGCTACACTAATGCTTCGGTTTGGTTTAGTGCCTTAGGTTCTACAATAGCATAAATAAATGCTTAATGCTGTTTAAGAGCATGAATATTAGCCATTATAATGCCACGTAAATTCGCTATACAGCTTTCAGCTATTTTTAATGCCTTAGGGTGTACAATAGCATTTATAAGTAGGTAATACGTTCCTAATGCAGTATAATAGCAATAATATAAACCATTATAAAGCCACGTAATTCACTATAAGGGGCTGTTCATAAATTACGTCATTTCAAATGGGGGGGGGGGTCTGGACATCGGATGATGGTAGCACGACGTAGGAGGGGGGGGGGCGGTCATTCCGAAGATCACATCATCAATGTATAAAAAAGGAATGAAAGTTGTGTTTCTATAAACTTTTAATGCTATAAAATATTATCTACTAAATAGTTTTTTATTTTACAATTAAGCTTAAAACGCATTTTTTTTTAATGACGTGACTTTATTTGGCAGCTTTACTATCAAAAATTGATGACGTAATTTATGAACAGCCCCTATACAGCTTTTAGCGGTTTTAGTGCCTTAGGTTCTACAATAGCATAAATAAATGCTTAATGTTGTTTAATAGCATAATTATTCACGTGTAATGCTGTAGGCATAAATAAGGCATTTTTTAAGGGTCACTGAGCTGCTATTGGACTAAGAGCTAGCCACGTCAGATATGACACAATAATGAGACCAACAAAACCCGTCTGGTTAGATTGCTATACTATTCTTATTGCTAGATCCTGGCATCTGGCAGCTTTTAATGGGTGGAGGTCACAGTGACAGACTAGCAAAATGTTTTAATTGGAAAATAGTAATACCAAACTAGGTAAAAATTGCCGAAGTTGTCTCAGTTATAAAGGACAGGGCCTATATTTTAAGGGGCTCCCTGGCGCCAACGACCTTAGATCTGATTCCCTTAGTTTTCTAATTATTTATATAGCTTATCATATTATCAGTAACGGCTTTAAACAATATAGTATCCTATATTTACTTCAATATTCATTGTCTTCGAGATATTTGACATCAAAGTCGAACCGGTTTAGGCTAAAAAAGTGGTTTTATGGTCATAAATTTTGTTTTAATTAGTTAAAAATTAAAATCTCTCTACAGTTTTTAGAGACATCAAAGAGGAACCCTAATATGTAGATTACGTATATGTAAGATTCTTTACACCATTCGAATATCGATAAAAGTGTTTTTTTAGACCACCATATTTTAAAAATATCATAAAAAAATAACGGCTCATTTATTTCAAGATCCGGCTCAACAGAATGGAGATAAAAGATTCAAAAACCGATAGTCGTTTGCCTTATAATTCTATCTATAGTGAATATGTTGGAATATCGACTCAAAACTGGTCAAAAATCGATAAAAAAAAACGTTAGACCAAAAAATATTGTGTATTCTTACCATACATCGGGGTTTTCGGTGCGGGAATGTTTGACATTAGCCAAAGAGTAGGCATTAACTTAAAAAACAGAATGTACTCTAGCACGTTTCTACCTAATGAATAATTGATCGAAAAAATCATAGGTATATACAATTTATATGAAATACCTGACTATTATGTATATATATTGTAGGTACATATACCTATGATTTTTTCAAGTATTTTTTTATTAATTCATGTAGTGACTGATCATTGTCAACCTCTTCAGTTAATCAAATAGTTCATAAATATCGGACGTCAAGATTAATATTTGACACTTACTATACCGTGTCTTTGTCTTAGGTAGATCTAGTTAATAAATTTCGGATATGCAATTGCATTTTTAAAATACTAAGTATATAATAGTCAATACAAACATGCCTCTAAGAAAAAAAGCTCGTATCATAGTGTGTAAGCTATTCACAGAGAGGTAGTTATTCATTAAGCATAATATTATGATATTTTCTCAGACTAACTCTCAACCTATCTGTTTATCTCTACTCTTTCTCAAATCGTTCCCGCACCGAAAACCCCGATATATGATTATTACGGAAACAAAAACAGTAGGCGAAAACTATGAACTATATTTTATTATACATCGTTTGGCACTACTTTCTCCCAACATAATTTTTTGTATAATTTCTCTTAATATTGTATAGTATTTGTATAGTTTCTCATAATATTGCATCAAACCCAGATCTCTAGGATTTATTTTCTTGAAATGGTTTGCATTCTTTGACCTCCACTACTTTAAAGCTGCCAGATGTCCAGATCTAGAAATAAGCATAATATACCAAACTGACTAGAGGGGTTTGGTTGCTCTCATTATTGTCATATCCGACGTGGACGTGGCTAGCTCTCCGTCTATATAGACCAACGCCATTTTGTAAATAATTAATAACCTAAAAATAAATTCATGCGGACCTATTTATACAAGGAAAATACCTATATAATAAAGAAATTACTTAATTTAAGACTGCTCAACCAACACTATTGTGTTAATAATGCAAAACTCGTTCTATACGAGGATTACACAATTGTTTTGTTTATTTGACGCATATCTTTTTATAATATTTTATAGCAAAACCACAATAAATCAAAGGCGCGTGAAAATTTTCAATGAAACTTATATACACATTTACGGTAAACTACATTGCGCAGTCATATTTGAAGGATATAATAACGTAAAAGTGTCAAAAACTTTTATAAATTTTGTTAGGATGCAAACAAATATGACGTGTCACTCATTCAGTTTTTTGTACCGTCTTCGTCCATTTTATATTGCGAGACAAAGTGGTTAAATCACAACGTTCATTGTATTATTACATTTGTTCCGTCGGTATTAGAGACGTTTTTGCATTGACGTAAGGTTTATTTTACTACACTCTTATGCTAGTATAATCACCTACTGCGACAGTGTCGGGCACTCGGTCGTTTTTATATTGTACTAATTTTATCGTGTAATTTAAATTACCTCTTAGGTATATGTAGGTAATAATAATGCAATTATTCCAAAATGCCTTCAAGTTTTCTTTCCTTTAAACGTCTGCCGTTAAAACCAATTCTAAATAAACGAAATCTTTGTCAAATTATATTTTCTTTCAATTTGCAAACCAAACCGAAACTTGAGACTATTAATACAATTTTAAAGACCGGTCTATAGACTGATAGTAATTATCACACCCCGTGTTTGCACAGATGTGTCCAACTCAAACAGCGTCCCACTTACGCGACATTGGACGTATCGAGTGATCACACCTTACGGATTACAAGTGACATTGGCCAAAGGTTATATTCCAATTATTCGTTCATGTTTACATATCTGTGAATTATGTTATATGGGATTTGATTTTAATCGGTGCGTTGGTTTCACAATTGAGCTGTTTGTCATGGTTATTAATAACTAATAATAATAACCAATGACATTAACTTGACGAATCGACATGAAGAGAGTTCGAGAACCAAGTGGCTTAAAGAGGCATTTATGAATGATGGATTATAATTACGCTTCTGAGTGATCACATGTTAATAAATTTGTAACTTATGTTGACATTTATTTTAAAAGCAATTCTTCTAACGATGCCCCGCCGTCCTCAATCAGTTTACGAGTACCCCTTCCTGGCTTTCGTTGGCCTCCCGGAATGTCCAGATCTCGTGATCGATGGCATTAATTGTCGATTATTTTCGTCCAACGTCTTGATGAGGTCAAACTCCCCTTCATTGGTTAACATAACAATCGTTCGATGAACTGATATCTATTTTAGATATTCGGTGGTTACTAAGTGGCTAAGTTTGTTTATATAAAATACAGTTCATTGTTATCTATGTTATTCTTTGTTATTTTTATTGTTTATAGACTGAATAAACAGAGAGAGTATTTCGTTGTCAATATTTTTGCTACGAATGTTCAGGCTGTTAAGTTTTTTTAAGGGAGTTATTTTAAAGATTTTTTTTATTCTAGTTACCTAATACTTACGGTGATAATGACCCCCCCCCCCCCCCCCTTATTCATAAACGTTTCACAAGCCTTAATCTATCACTTTTACAGTTGTGTTTGTTAGAAAGAAATAAATATAAATAAGGTGCTTAGTTAAGTATTATTATATTTATTATGACAAAACTTTGCATGTTCAGAATATTTATTATAGTTACAAGTAGCAACGTGATCCTGATCAGTAACAAAACAAAAAGTTCAAGATACATATCCGTACTAGGTCTAATGAGCCGGCGCGTACCTACTAGTTGAATCTAAACATTTCTGCGTTTGTTTTCTTTGCGTCTGCGCAGCCAACAATAGATGCTGTCGTTCTGACGACTCCATTCCATTACTGTGTGGTCTACTTGTCATTAGGATAACAATTAAGGATAATTACAAAATTAAGATGCGAAAACATTAAAGAACTTTATTTATGTTTATTCTCTTTCCCCGAGTCTAACGAAAAAATGGCGCAGATGATACCTGTCATTCTAATTTAATCCAAGTACGGAGGCGTCCATTAATCGCGTCATATTGTTGAGGGGGGGGGGGGGGGGTCAAGAAAACATCACCAATGGGGGGGAGGGGGTCTGGACACATATCACGTGTAATTTTTTTGTTCCTTGTGCTATACTGTATTATGGTCAATAAAATAAAAAATATCAACTTTTAAATGAATCAATCTGTCAAAAGCTGAGTAAAATTGCACTAGCACTATGATTGTAAATAATTTTTAATGGCATTTGACATTATTTTGTGAAGTAGGTTTTTAGGGTTCCGTAGCCAAAGTGGCAAAAACGTAACTTATAGTTTCGTTATGTCCGTCTGTCCGTCCATCCGTCCGTATATCACAGCCATGTTTAGTTTTGTAGTAAAATTGCTGAAAAAGATATTTTAACACATTCATTGCCACCCAGCCAAACAAGACATCCGCGCCAGGCCACAAAAAATTCGTCATATAAAGCTGTAGTACCACGATCCCGACTATCGGGTCGTCCGGCCTAGGAACAAAATCATCAAATACCCGATAGTCGGGTTTTCGGCACTGAATGTGTTAAGGAGGGGCACTACTCCATACATGTACTTAATTATTTGTCAAAAAAATTTTTTTTACAAATATCGACATGATGCACATCACTCGACAGGTCTTTCAAAATAACTCTTGTCTTGTTGTCCTCAACATCAAGAAATTAAAAAAAATAACATTGAGGTCTGTTTGAATTTTTATTTATTTAGTGAATATCTTAAGAAAAAATCGTAAGTCTAAAAAACTTGTGTCCCCCCCTGTCACTTTTGAACCGGACATCTAAAAAATATGAAAAAAATTGAGAACATTATCGGTTTAGGAATTATTGAGTTATCTCCTAAAACTCATTTCATACGCAGATACGACCTTTTGATATTACTTTTTCGATAGTAGGTCCGAAACCGCGTGGTCCGACACGCACTTGGCCGGTTTTTTTTCTATTAAAGATAATTTTATTTTATATGTATACATGTAGTTTATTTTTTTTACCCTTTACGTGTACGTACGTTACGTAAGTAGGTTCACGTGTTAGAAAACTGTACTTAACTTTTTACTTTAGTTAGCAAAAAATTACACCTCATATTGGACAGGGGGGGGAGGGGTCCTGAAAATATCACCAAAGATCACCATGGGGAAGGGGGGGTCTAAAACAAGCCAAAAACGTATGACACGATTAATGGACGCCCCCTAAGAAAAAACTATCTAGCCTATAGAGGATAATATAGAGTGTCGAAAGTGTTTACAGTATATGTAAGAATATCATCGTCATTAATTATTATTGCATGCCAGGTTCCTCCATAAGCTACTGTCCGTCGTCATGTGCATGACCACGTGAAGTTGTGATTGCATGAATGTAGCAATTTTAGCGATCCATGTAAGCCATCTGGCTATGAGTTTGACTCCAAGGCTGCTCACAATTCTGCCTGTCATTTTGGTTTTCTCCAAGTTGTGATGATATTTCATGCTCCTGAACTGTCCCAACCAACAGAAATATTGGGTAGGTACATATATACGAAAGTACACGGCGCCCGCAACATGTGCGGCCCTGAAATCACAAATTAAATTAGATTTCGCCAAGTGGAACAATTGAGCTTCGTATGGCCTAGAATTGGACAATCCTACTAATACTGTTGAAGACTCCGACTCTCAGCTTACATTGCAAATGATCTTCAGTGATGTTAATCTTATAGCTTCCCGACCATGTCATCGCAGACAACCAGTGTAAGCGATGTCTTAGAGAACATATACTTTTAACGAATATCCAGGCCAGACTCTTATTGGTGTCACTGAGGCAGTACTCTCGGTCGGTGATATAAATAACAAAGCAGGGCACAGCCCAAACTCGACGGAAAACATAAGTTTGTCACGTTATATATAAGAGCCTTTATATCGGCAGACAGTCGACGATACAACTGGTGTCCTTTCTGGAGGTCATTTTCATTGCAGAAGTCTTTCTTCATAAATAATTTAATAGGCTTCGTGATGCGTCCAATATCCATTCCGTGATTCAGCTCTGTCTGTGTTGCCGTAAGAATTATTGCCAGAAGTCGTTGGGGGGTCATCCTGCTAAATGCCTGCTTGTCATACGTTACAAGTTTACACCAACCAAGAAACAAGCAAGTTAACTTGTTTTTTCTTAAGGATTGTATGTTAGTTAGTTAGTTTTACTGGGCATTTTCCGCAAGTCGACATCCAGCGTGCCTATTTTGCGTGAAACGGGAATGGCGCTACTCTAACCACCTCAGCTCCTCCACGAACCCCTGCAAAGCCTTTTTTTAAGGATTGTATGGTCAGTTATTTAATTAAATGGTGGTGTTATATTAAGCTCCGCAAAAAGGAAAGTTTTTTTGTAAATGGAGGTATTCAAGATATGTTGGTTATCCTGTCTAGGTAGTTATCCAAAACTACTGGCACAATGTCTAATTGCTTTTCTTTTCAAATGCCTACGTGGATTTATTTTAAAGTTATAGTAAAGTATTGTAAAATCACTAAATTTCACCTATAAATCAAATCGTACCATCCTGTTCAGTAGGCCTACTACGGCAGCAGGTTGTCCCGGACTATTGTGATATAACTGATATAAAATGACTTAGCCGTTAAAATCTCATTTTATATCACGCCACCTCGTGACAACTTGCTCTTATAATAGGCCTGCAGATAAATAATTGCACCATCTTGTTGATTATAAAGATCTATGACAATGCCATCCTAACTATTAGTTGTTTGACCCACAGTAATATACATCTTCTGAGAACTCGATTACAATTCAGTAAATCAGTCGCAAGTAGGTCAGCAGTATGTATTAATTGACACAATAATACACTGGCGACAATTTTTCACACTTTAAAGTTCGTTACTCAATCGCAATAATGCATTGCAAGGGCCAAGTCATAAGCGAAGTAATTGATATTGCAATAATTTATGACCCTTTTAAATAACGAGCCGGCTTCAATAGGGTACATAGCTTACGAAATGCTTTCCCATGCTAATATAGACTGTGAGGGTCGTTTAGTGTACTGTACTAATAATAAATTTGTATCATTGACTTTTCCAGAGGTTACCTAAATACCATTGTAAGCAGAAATCAGTACATATGTAAAAGTTGCAAGGTTCTTCTTTAACATTAGACAGAAAGAAAAACATAACTTATATAGAGCACAACGTCATGAAACTCATTAAAATTAAGTGAAATTATAATGTAGATGGACCTTGCAGTTATTTTGATACCTATTTGGTACACAATTTGTTACCGAACCTGTATATAACAAGTCATGGCAGTAAAGTCAGATGTCTAAGTACGCGTGAAATTAATGATTGATTAGGCAACTCGTACGGTTTTATTATCATTTAGAGGAAACCTGCGGTGGATGTGGTTTTAACCTGTGTCATGTCATTATTTTTGTATTTTACTTTCCCGCTATATTTTTCCGCGGTCTCCTTCTTCTTGCGCCGCACTCATTCCACGAAGCGCGCCGCGCGCTGCTTGCCAGCATTCCTCGCAATGGTCAACATAGCGCATGCGCGCGCCGCATTTCACACCACCAGCGTGCAATGCTGCGCGCGCGTCGCATGCCCGCTCTCGCCTAGATATCGGCTCTTTGACCCAGTCCGATCTAGGATTCCTGAGGTGTATTGATAGAGAATGCATATTTGACAAAAAAAAGGAACTTCTGTTTTACCCTTGTCATTCACTGGCTTAGAACTTAAACGCGTACCTTCAGGAAAAGAACGACATTCGCGAATGCATGCACAAATGTTTAATGACATTCGTACTATTCCATGATGTTCGCTATATGACTGTCAAAAAGCGACACTGATTTTAATTTCAGATGAATAATTCAATATTTTTTCATGTTTGCATTTTGTCCGGATTTATGGTAGTGGTGGTGAACTTTATATTTTATCATACTTATCAATATATTTTTCATTTCATTAGGAAATTAATGAATCCCAGAATTCTAAATATTGTATTGTCTTACTAGTGATATGTCAACATTTCTTAAAAAAAGACAACGCGCTCGCGTTCCATTTAAGTACTAACAGACACTGTCTGAAAAATTCGTCATAATCACGTCAAACTAATTAACACAGATATCTGATTCTAGACCACCCTCTGTCGTTCCAAACAATGATTTACAACCAACGACCTCGTAAATTAAACCATAACTCGCAGCGCGGAAGCCAACGTCATTACTCTAACATTATTATTGTTAATTACCAGCATCTACATTCATTTCGTTTCGTTTTAGGCTTAGTTGTTTGTTTAGGTTAATGCCGATTGATTGTCTACAAAAAGCCGCGAAAAGTTCTTTCGTCATTTTCCGGAATTAAGTTTGAGAAATTGCTCATAAATCTTGACATTTAGGTATCATGACGATTAAATTGCCGCTGTTCTGCTGGCATCATTTTTGTTAAACACTGATTTAAACTTTCACGGTTTTTACACATTTAATAACGAGATTTAACCGCGTATATATATTTTTTGAATTACCTTCGACGTTTCGAGGACGACATTATCCCGTGGTCCCGAAGAAGTACTTTTTATACTATATATGTACTTCGTACTACAAATAGATATAATTTTTGTTAGTTAATTAAAAAAAAATACTGGATTATTAGGGCCGCCGCTATTTTGCGCGAGTACACGCCCGCGGGTACAAATCAAAGAATAATCTGTCGCACGCGCCCGCGCCATTAAGCGCTGCTCGAATACTCCATTCCATTTCTCATACCACCTCATACTATTTTACTTTACCTGATTAGTACCCGCAACCGCGCAAGAAAACGGAGACCCTTAAATACTGATTTTTGCTAGTTCCTGTAAATCTTGTAATAACTCAAGAGCTTTCCTATGAATGTGTAGGAAATATTGTACAATAAATGAAAACTCAAATCAATAACCATTTTGTATCCTTGCTTCCTAACGTTACCGACAAGGCAGCGCTGTTCAATGCATTATTTAGTTCATACGAGTATATGTATATGCTTACGGCTGCTGTAAAGCCGAAGTAGATCATAAATGCAAAAAGATGACTGAAGGCATTGAAAATTTCGTCAACTTAGTAACTTGACCCATAGCTTAATTGGTAAAGCGATAGAGCCCCGGCAAAGCGTATCGGTTGATAATTTTGACATTGGAAATGTCTTTTCGTTCGTTCCAGTATAGGCCCCGATTTCACGAAAAAGTGCGATCCCCTTATAACTCGGAAAGTTGTAAAGATATGAATTCAAAAATGGCTCAAAAGACTCATATTTACGAGAGCTGTAAGATGCAAAAAGAATTTTTCGGGAAAATCAAAAAAGAAAAAAGTTATGGCCGGAATAGTGAAAAAAAGAATCATTTTTTTCAAAATTTTTGATTTTGGCGTTCGATATTTTGGAAACGAAGAATGATATCAAAAATTTGAGAAGATCTCCTCTGGGTAATTTAGTCAGCTACAATTTAAGCCTAAAAAAAAGACGATCGGGTTAAGGGTCTGCCCTGTAGCCTAACCTTTTTGAAAAAAGTCAGAACGACACTTTTCACATATTTTTTTTTTAACTGACTTCAAGATTTCAAAAGAGGAGGTTCTCAATTCGGCGTGCATGTTTTTTTTATTTAGTTTTTTTTTTTTTTTTTTGTTACTCCATAACTCCGTCATGGGGAATCGAGGGAACTCCTCAAATGTTAATGGCATGTACATGGAGTGATTTTTATCAACAAATCAATCATTTTCATTCAAAAGTGACATTTGATTAAGCGGAACTGCTGATGATGATCAGAAGGGAACTCTTCAACGACGCATAGTTCATTGGCGATTCCTCCTCTTATCGAACACACATCGGTGTTTGTTAAGCAAGTAAGATTGTCAGGACAAATTTTCGTCAAGCTCAAATTCTGATGATAGGATCCATGATGAATCGAGGGAACTCCTCAAATCTTAAAGGCAAACACATAGTGATTTTTGTATTTTTATCAACAAATCAAGCATTTTCATTCAAAAGAGTGACATTTGATGAAGTGGAACTGCTGATGATGATCAGAACGGAACTCTTCAACGGCGCATAATTCACGTTTGGCAATTTCTCCTCTGAGATGTGTTTGTTAAGCAAGTTAGATTGTCAGGACAAATTTTCGTCAAGCTCAAGTTCTGATGATGGGATACATGAGGAATCGAGGGAACTCCTCAAATCTTAAAGGCATACACATAGTGATTTTTGTATTTTTATCAACAAATCAAGCATTTTCATTCAAAAGAGTGACATTTGATGAAGTGGAACTGCTGATGATGATCAGAGCGGAACTCTTCAATGACGCATAGTTCACGTTTGGCGATTTGTCCCCTTCGCTATGTTTGTTAAGCAAGTTAGATTCTCAGGACAAATTTTCGTCAAGCTAAGTACTGACGATGGGATCCAGGAGGAATCGAGGAAACTTCTCAAATCTTAAAGGCATACATAAAGTGATTTTTGTATTTAAATCAACAAATCAAGCATTTTCATTGAAAATAACATAAACATATTGATGAAGTGGAAATGCGGCTGATGCCATAAACATGTGAAATGTAAAATGAGAAAGAAATTCTTCAACGACGCATAGTTCACATTTGACGATTTGTCCTCTTCGCTGTGTTTGTTAAGCAAGTTATTTCATTGTATAGAGTGCACCATCTACAATAATCCTTCACCGGCTTCCCCCATAGAAGTCGCTTTTTTTTTGCTTAAAAAATATTTAGCTATGTGGCTACCATTTCTCGAGTTGACTACGGATTTGTAATGTAATAATTTTCTTGTACTTTGAACATTATTATATCCTGCTTATTAATCTAAAAATGAAATATGTATACTTAGGCGCCACGGCGACAATTATTCAAACTTCGATATGCGTGTGGAAATTTTTCGATTTGTTTGTCCACAGCAGAGTTGGGCACACTTGATTAAAATCGGTGATCAATTACTAATCATCGCTGATTGAATAATCGCTGATTAAATCATAACACAAAACAATCAAGTAATTTCGCCATGAGTAAATCATTAACGACGGGCGCTGATTGCAACTAAATTTCACATATTGAACCAGATACATATATGTAGAAATTTTCATTATCCTAAATGAAAATGAAAATGGAAATGAGAATGAGAATGAGGATGAGAATGAGAATGAGAATGAGAATGAGAATGAGCATGAGAATGAGAATGAGAATGAAAAGCGCATGTGGAAACCGCAGCTGTGTGATAGCTGCCTTAACTGTAGCCGAAAACCGCAATAAAACCGAACAGGCCGTTTCAAGGTAAATGGGAGCATTTATTTGTACACTCATACCAAAAACTAACAAAAAAATTGTCGATATTTTGGTAAAGGTAACATTTGCCACTGGCATTTACGCTTTTATTGCTCAATATTGAATCTGCACTATACAACTTAAGACGTAAGCGCCAACCGCCAAATGATACCTTTAGAAATATTGTTACAAATAGCTATTTATCCTAAATGTATATTATACTCACCTAGGTACCGCCTCTGTTTCGTCAGGGAAAAAGTGAAGGAGCTACGCAAAATCTAATCAAAATCTAATCATCTAATCAACTAAATCGTAAGTTTAACTAAGCATACTGTCTTACTAATGTAATCACCTCAGCTAATCATGAGTGAAACTAAAAATCGACATGATTTACTCATGTCGGTGGTCAATCAGATTAAAAAGCTCGTGATTGAATTCGTAATCATGTTCATATGATTATGAGTAACGTTCTCATTTTTAACTTTAGTTTCAATCACGTCAATTTTTGCCCAACTCTGGTTCACAGGCGTTATGTCGCGGATACTTATGTTAATCTAAGAATAAAATAATTATCATTCAACGTCGTAGTTTTATTTTATAACATTTTCCTTATTCCAACTTTCTCGTCGCTCAGCGACAATACTCTAAGTATAATTTAGAAATAGTATGTTTATTGTGTACTAGAATCACTTAAGTACTTTTTTTTATATTATTTATATTCAAAGTTTGTTTCTAACTGTTGATGATGGATTATTATAATTTGGAAATTTATGTAGAAGACACAGTTCAGGTAAGAAAGTATATCAAACTTGTATGTAATTTATTTTCAATAGTCAGATTTGGACTCATCTTTTTTCTTTGGTATTTTTCTTAAACTATAACCTATTGTTGGTTAATCTAACCTTGGTTTGATATGTTTTCTTATAGAACAACGCACTTATATGTATTGTTTAGTTTTGATGTACTGTTGTTTTGAAAAAATAAGTCCCGCCGAGTTTCTTGCCGGACATAATTCTTCTCGGGTCAGAGGTGTAGGGTTAGAACCGGTGTAGTTTGATTTTTTTTCTCTCTCTTTTACTTTGACGTGTAAAAGTGCCCTTGTGGCCTACTTACTGAATAAATGTTTGAGTTTGAGTTTGATATTCTTTCGAATTCCGTAGATTCATTTCCAATGTGCTCGATAGTCGTGTGAGGCACGAAATCTGTGAATTTTTTCAATGTTTTCAATGTTTGTATTTGATTTAATAACAATCTATATCATATATGTAGTATGCTATGTGACATACATACATGTATCGTGCTGTGCTGCCTAATTTTATTTAAGAATTTAATTGCTTAAGAGGAGGCGCTGTAGTTAATTTGAAGTTAATTAATTTAATTTTAACAGACATTGACGTTAATTAAACCATGTTTCTTAATTTTTTATTCATTATAACGTATCCGACGTTGCTACAAGAAATGACCCATTTGTTAGCTGATTATGTCTAGGGGAATGTGTATAGTTCAGGCATTAGAAGACAAGCAATAGAATGCATATATAGTCATCCTTTCCTTAAGCGCGATGACATCAGAATGTATATAACGTCTTAATTAAAACGAATACCTTACAAATGCAGTTAATTAAGTCACGTATGTCATTCATCTACTGAAAGCGTGCTGTCATCTACTACGTAATCGACCGATCAAGATCACGGCCGATGATTCATCGAGTCAAGAATCATCGTAAGAGTAAGGGCCCCAGCCCAACTCAATATAGAGAAACTAATTGTATGGGTTGTATCGGTTGTATGGTTGATTTATTTATCGTATGGCTATATGTCACTGGATATAGCTATGCATTTCTTGCCTGGGGTAGTAGTAGTGGAAAAGCAGATGATAATAAAAATCCAGTGAGTGCTGCGAGGTCCAGAGGGGACAGTGGAGCTGCCAAGTTTGTTACTCTTTTAGCCACCACCCAGGGATGGCGTGTAGGGTTGTCTAAGGTGTTTCCTACGTACACAGAGTAACATTGATCCCCAAAGGTTGTATGGTATGAATAAATGACCTGAAACACGCAAAATTTATTGTATATACATTTTAAGAAATACCAATTTAGAAAGGCAGTCAATGAAAAAAAGTTTAATAGCTTATAAAATTAAAGGAATTTTAAAGTTTGTAAAAAACATTACCATCAGACTTTCAAACTGAACTCCCTACTTATCTCCTCTCTTTGTATTGTGACTTTCGCAATTGTTTCCTATCTTCTTCATCGGGTCAAGGCTTTATATTACCATATGATCTACATAGTAAAGAGATTATTCATCAATTGGTTTATTCATTGTGCACTATAGCAAAGCGGAAGAGGATTCAAATGAGCGCATAAGGAATAAAAATAATTCGAATAGGAAAGCACTCCAGCTTTTCAATTAAACAGACATGGAAAAATATCTAAATATATATATTTTGTAAAGGGTCGGCAACGCGCATGTGACTCCTTTGGAGTTGCAGGCGTCCATAGGTTACGGTAGCTGCTTACCATCAGGCGGGCCGTATGCTTATTTGCCACCGTCGTGGTATTAAAAAAATTATATATAATAACTGTCCTGTTGTGGAAAATTCAAGGACTCAAGAGATTCATAAGTATCTAGTTTACTAACTTTGTAAAAACTTCAACAGTGTAATTACGTTATGAAATATAGCCCACTGGCAATCAAAAGGATAGCAAAACCTTAATGGATACCTTCTGGTACACTTGGAATCGAAACTCATAAAAGTATGCTATCTTATTTTATAGTCAATATACAGGGTATCGGCCCCAAAGCCACACCTTGCTCAAGACCGTGAACTCAAACGCATAACTCTTTGCTCGCAAGACACACCTCTGAATGATTACAATCAAACATTTGAGAAGACGTCAGCATCGTTATTACCATAATGTTTACGAGCACCTCATTAGCAACATGTCAGGAATGAGCATTTTAGAAGTATTGTCTAACAGACCTATCACTGTCAAAAGTGTCAAAGCGCGGTAGGACATTTAAACTGAAGCATCAGTACTTTTATTTACACTCACATTGTAAGTCCTCTAAAATGTGTTCAACAACGGTAGGCAATGGCCAGCATTACAACAACCGATTTTACTATGATAAGTTTTTCATCTGAGGCAGTAACGTAATTTTAACATTACATGCTCAAATATTGATAGTTAAGTTATGAGCAATGATCGGTTATTTGGAGTCTCCCTCGCGGGATATCAAGTAGAAAAGTTAATATAGATACGACAGTTTCCCGTGCTACCGAACAAATCGTTCAAAAATAAAACAATTTAAATTGTCTGTAAGGGATTTTTTACTCTTACATGGCAACCAGTTGAGACAAAAACTTCTATTCTTTTCCTAATCTCTACACATTACTTTAAGCAAAATATATTTAAACCTCCTCAAAGTATTAGCTTATATATCAGTCATGATGGAAAAAAATACTTAAAAATCTTGACATTGACATTTCATTATTTTCTCTGGATTTCAGTTCTAATTATTTGCTTCTAAGGATTGCATAAATAAATAGTTATTAGCTGTATAATTTATAATATTAGGTCACAGGTTATCGTATAAGTGTAAATACATAGATCAGCTGATAGACACGCGTACTTACTCGCCGAACTATTATCCAAACGGTACAAAATGTGCCGCTTTGGTGGCAGCAAATGAGCTGTCAGTGTGAACACTTTGCTCATTTGTTCGATTTGGACAAAAGAACGGCGAGTAAGTACGCGTGTCTATCAGCTACTTAGATGTTTTAAAGTGTAATAAAATAAACATATTGTATTTTTTTTGCCTTTTCTAACAACATAAAGCCCGGATTCCCGGGGCATATCCATACTAACGTAATGATTGAGGTCGTTGACCCCGTGTCTAATCCAAATAACCGATCACTGGTTATGAGTTTCAAATTTGGAACATCGAATTTGATAACGTAATTAAAATCCAGCCCTCCTCCCCGACCACAGCCCCCCCCCCCCCCCCCCCACTGACCGCCGGCACAATCGTGTTGGTCATGGCGGTGCAATGGCGGTCATTCTAATGGTTTCCTAGATAAAGCAATGTATATAACTGTCCGTAATTAGGCCTTAAAACACTCGTATGATCTTATTATTATTATGAAACTCGCCTGCGGGCCCTGCGGCTTGTTTCATAAAACCACTCTTATTTTAAGGACCCTTATAACGTAACAGTTACATAAACTACTATTATGGACCCCCACAACAAAGAATTTGAAATACTTCTAGAATTATCAAAAACGGATGGACTTTTGGAGGGACGGAAATTTATAAATTTGATAACGTTTTTACTTGTCTGACTGCAGCTAGTTAAATAGTTGCGTATTATAGAACGAGACACTGAAATATAGTAACAATTACTCAATCCAACCTATCTTAATCTAACGTATAAACTGGCCGCCCACTCACTCCGTTATTAAATTAATAGGCACAAAAATAATTCCAAATCAGATGTCACAGTGGAATGCAAACAATTAACATCAATCTGTCAAGACCTCGTCAGTGTCATTTCTCATTTCACGCGACCGACCGCTGAAACGGTTGCTGACAACTCACTCCACACTAACCATCTTATCTTCATAGACTCATAGTATACCAATCAAGGTATACTGAACCTTCTATCTATGGAACTAGCGATTCAATGAATCATACTGAATGGTCCGGAAACAGTGAGACGTATCACCGTCAAGCTAAAAAATACCAGACTGACTGCTGAGAAGATATAAATTAGAAAAACTGGAGTTACAAGCAGTGTTGGATTCACGCGGCACGACAACATTGTTTTATTTTCTTTTTGATATTTGTCCTTATTTTGCAGTCCATTGTTTTAATACGTACTAATACACAAACCACACAACGGAAACATGATTTCAATCGTACAGCACGTAACCAAATTTGCAAAAAAGTCTACAATTGCAAACACACAGTAATAAAGGTAATCTGTATTAGCCATTATTCGATCAACGACAGTGATCCAAGCAGAGCCGGATCTAGGGGGGGGCAGACCGGGGCCCGTGCCCCGGGCGGCAAATTCAGAGGGCGGCCAATTCGACATGGCAGACGAATATACGTACACGTCTCATCACTCATCATCAACGCAACCTTTACCACTGAGACAGGTGTCTAATACTCCAGTACCTTAATTTTTTTTTGCGGGGCGCGTAGGTCAACGACCAACGAAATGAAAAGCGCTCTCATTTGAGGGCGGTTAGGGCGCGTGTCGCCGATGCCGCGCCTCCGCCGCCGCCGCACGTCTGCGCTGTGTGTACGAGTCGCGTAAAGCTCGCCACCGCGCCGCCGCTGCATCTCTGCGCTGTGTATAGTGTGTATACGAGACGCGTATAGCCCGCCACCGCGCCGCTACCGCGCCCCTGCGCGGTGTATACGAGAAACAAAAGGCGGTTTTTACGCATATCGTATACACAGCGCAGAAGTGCGACAGCGGCGTTACGGCGGCGTGGCAGCGGCATCGTGTAGGTAAGTACACGATACCCGCAATAAAAGCGCGGCGGCGGCGCGGGGGCGGCATCGTCTACACTTAGCCTGCGCGTGAAAAGGTTGTTGAATATTTGGTAACCCCTTCATCGGTATCTCTCAGGGTCGTGTCGCAACATTAAGTCAATTTGTGTTTACTATTTCCTTATTGGCGATCTACAAAACATCTGTTTCTGTCACAAAATCTGTTTGTTTTAAAAACAGCTCACTATTAATCCCCCCTACTCACGAATTACTTTTCCTAGGTAAGTATTTTATCGTATCTTGTGCTTTTTAAGTTACTAGTATAGTATAAGATCCTCGTTAAAATTTATTTAAAAAAATTAAATATATATAGGTAGGTACTTACACATGAAGCGGGGATGATTTTTTTAAAGCTTTAAAGCAATTGTTGGGTGTCGCTGGATAGGTATTTAAAAAAAATGGGTCTTCTAAATCAATTATTGGATAAAATCAATAATTTCGTAAAGTTCCGAAACTTTAAAAAAAATCGTCGTCGTCCCTCTAATTTTTGAACCCTGGGCCAAATAAATTAGGGAAAATTCATAGATGTGAGTCGGTTTTTAAAGTTATCTTTTTTTCTTGAAATATGCTTAGCTAAATATTAATATGTCCCAAAATGAGTTTGAAGTAATTTGGTTGGGAAAATAATTATGTGATTATAATTAAAAACAAAAATCCATACATTGTTTTGGAGAATGAGAAAAATTATTCTTGATTTTTTGTCATAAGTATTCAAAAATGTTCTACCAGGTGCACTTTTTTTAAATCGATTTAAAAAAACAATTGTTTTTCAGAAATAACTTTTACTAATTTTTTTGACCTTAATAAATAATTCTCAGCCCATTTGTTTCAAAAACTTAGGAGCAGTGAGCTTTTTTTCGAAATAGATGTATGGAGCGTATCGGAAATATCGGATTTTCTTCAAACATAAAAAATAAACCGTTATATCCTCGCAGATGGTTATAATACCAATTATTCCTGATTTTATGATATACTCACATTTTTTTTATCGGGTGCCCTTATAAAAAAAACATTTTTTTATTTTATTTTTATTAAGTTTACTCGTTATGTGTGTGGACCATAAAAAATGATTCTAAGCCTGTTTGAGTCAAAAACTTAGGAGTACTAAGTTTTTTTCTCAAAAAAAATCGGATTTTGTTTAAAAATAAAGGCTGAAATATTTATAATTTATTTATTTATGATTTTTTGATGATATTGTTATTATTGTTTTTATTATTTAACGTGCCAGTGATTTGTTTCCTTGTGTTATATAGCATTAACAAATTATAAGTAAATAATTTATAAATGTCCGTCATTTCAACCTTTACTTTAAAGAAAATCCGATATTTCCTATACGCTCTATACATCTATTTCGAGAAAAAAACTTCGTACTCGTAAGTTTTTGACTCAAACAGACTCAGAATCATTTTTTATGGTCCACATAACGATTAAACTTAATAAAAAAATAAAAAAATGTTTTCTTTTTATTAAAAAGGGCACTTGATAAAAAAAAGTGAGTATATCATAAAACCAGCACTAATTGGTACTATAACCATCTGCGAGGATATAATGGTTAAATGTTTATGTTTGAAGAAAATCCGATATATCCGATACGCTCCATACATCTATTTCGAAAAAAAGGTGACTGCTCCTACAACACACACTATTTCTAAAAACCTTGAAATTTTTTTTTAAATCGTTTTTTGTTAAACTGCACCTGGTAGAAAAAAATTGAGTACTTATGACAAAAAAATCAAGAATAATTGGTACTATAACCATCCGCGAGGATATAATGCTTTGGCTTTTATTTTTGAAGAAAATTCGATTTTTCTCATTCGCTCCATTTTTTTTTTGGTAATTATAATTAATAATTTTCCCAACCAAATTAAACTCATTTTGGGATATATTAATACCTAGCTAAAGCTATTTTAAAAAAAAGGTACAAATTAAGAAACCTTTTTCTATTTCTATGAAAGCCAATTTTTATCCCACAGTGCGTTGTGGCGTTCTTTCCGTTAACAGGCAATATATTTATGACAGAAGGTGTCTGTTATGTTGGTCAGAATTATACGATACTTAATAATTAAGGCAAAAAAAGAATACATATCAAATATATGCAGGGCGGGGGCGGCATTTTTCAGATTTTGCCCCGCCTCGAAAAAGTTCTAGATCCGGCGCTGGATCCAAGACACCTGTTCACTAGGTGCGGACCGTGATCTATTTTAGATATACCAACTCGTTAATTTCATAGACCGAACTATGTATGTAGAAGCCAATTAACTGTCCATTCCATAAGCAGCAACTAAGCTTTTGTTACAAGGAACCGGCTAGTCTGGGTTGAATGCTCAAAATTAGATCAATCTGATATAAAATATTAGAGCCGGAAAATTTAAAGTTTTAATAAAAACTGTGCATTTGTATAAATATATGGAGGTGTATTTGGTATAATATTAGATTTTTTAAAACAACACTTTTAAAATAGGTTGCCATGAATCGGTGCGACCCGGTTTAATTTATAAGTTTACATACATATTTAAATAAATTTGAACACTTTACTGTCAATGAAAATATTTCTTTTACATATTACTTACAGGAAAATTATACTCCCATTTCTAGTAACACCTACACAAGTTATGCACCTTCATTTATTAACGTAAGTACGTTACGTACTACGAAGTCGTGATGAACTTGAACAACTCGTGCTAATCAGAAGTACTTATAAGTTTCGTAAACTTGTAGTAAATAATGCAATTGGAGAAGTAACCTTACTCCACTCATTTAAAGCGTTCTATTGAACACAGTCATCGTAAAAGAGTTTAAAATAAAACCGCTATCTATAGTTGCTTCGTATACATATGTATCCTTTAAGAGATACTTTTTAGTCTGATATTTAGAGAATAAAGTTTAATTTTGTTAAATTGGTAGTACTCCTGCATTATATATTTTAAGCTCTATAATACAATTAACATAATTATTATTCGTAGAAATTTCTAGGTTCCACTAAAAGTGGGTTAGTAGAAAATAGCCTTATTTTAACGTATTTAAATTTAGCATATACGTAGAATATTTTTAACTATGACATCACCTATAATATTACATATACATTTTATTATAGTCCCACGGCCGTGTCAGCCTTACAGCTCGATGAAACCATTGTACACATTATGTCAAGGAATATTGTGGGCCCATTCATAAGTGGAAGCGTAAATCATAGCGCTGACATAACATTTCTCAATCTTACACGCCTACAAATAACTAGGTAAAACTTATTTATAATTATCAACAAAGATATTTTAAAAACTTTATTTGGAAATTAAAAAAATTGCCATTAAGACTATAGTATATACCGATTGTTTTTGATATTGCATCATAAATAATCGTCCTATTAAATGTAAGACAAAGTGATAATACCCTGATCTAAATTATGATCAAGCTTGCTTAATTCAGAAAAATAGGGTATAGTTGTTCATACCGGTGTACCTACGACGTAGCTCCTACACACAGTACGTTACGAACCATCTGAACAAGGAATTCTCGATCACCCCTTCCCAGAAAAAGGCCTCGCCGTCGGTTGTCACATAAATACCCGGAGAGTAGTTGTCAATCGCCAGTACGCTCATGCTCTTACGGGGAAAACTTTTAAGGTTTATATAGTATTTGGGACACATAATTTTCCTGTTCACCCCTGAAATCCTATCTATTGACTATTGAACATCTAACCTACATTGTCACCCGGCGCCATGGTTGACGCCATCATTTGTAAACAGAACTAACAAACGACTGGTGATAACTAGCTTAATAGGTCGAGTTGCGTACAGACGGGTACACACCGACCATACTGCACAGTAACGACGCATTCCATGTAACGCGCGGAATATATTGCTGCCCGCACCTTTCAATATGCAATTCTGAAAACCTGTCATATATAATATAATTAAATTTATTTATTTACGTTACACGTTTACAATGGCTCTTTTTTCCTTTTGAAGCACGGAACCCTAAAAGTACCTACCTGAAACCTGCCTACAAATCAAACGTATTTATTATGAAATTTAAAATTCGTACCTGAATACTTTCTTAATACTCATTTTTTTTCTACATAAGTAACTAAAACCCGGACCGATTCGACATGCCAAACTGTGAGACGAGGATGTATGGATGGTATAGGAAGGATGGAACTCTCTTCTAGGAAAACGGTCGGAAAAGTGTCCAGCGGTAAGCACTAAACAATAGTTCCAAATATCTCCGGGTGGCGCTAGGTATAGTTCAGCATTTGAAATGAATTACCGATATTTAATACTTATATGACTTTCTAAATAAAATTAATACTCAGAGTGTTTTTCATCTCCGCAAATAATTATTTTAGATCCATTTTTTTTTAATTTCAAAATTAATTTAATCAAATTTAATATGATTGTGGCGCCATCAGTTTATCGCCTTTTGACGGACACTTCTGTAACATAGAGATTTATATCCTTCTTGTACCATCCATACAAGGATGTCACACTTGTGTCGCTAATGGATAGAATGATATCCATCTGTCTACACGTGCCACACCTAACTGTCAAGCTATCAGTAGGTCTCGCTAGAGCGTTTTGTCTATGGCTATGGCCACCATTTTAGATATCACTAAAAGATAAAAGATATTTATTCTTCAATTTAGGCACATTACAATGCACTTATGAACCTCAGAGAAAAAGAAAAACTACCACCGGTTCTAACCCTACACCTCCGACCCGAGAAGTATTATTTATGACCGGCAAGAAACTCGGCGGGACTTATTTTTTCAAAACAGTAATACAGTAATATTATATCTTAAAGATACACAATAATGCGTAGTTCTATAAGAAGACATATCAAAACAGCTTGAGAGACATACACTGTACGTATTGTTTAATTAAAATAAAATAATAATAATAAAATCCAAATCAGATTGCTTCACAAAACGTTTGATATGCTTTCCTATCTGAACTGTGTCCTCTAAATCTTAGATGATTTTGTAGTAGTTTCTGGTTTGGGCCATACATGTTTGTCCGTCATATAGTCCTCGACCCTGTAATAACCCTTTGACATTAAACTTTTTTTCAAATATTTCTTAAGAGCGGGAAATGATAAATTTAAAGCATCGATGTAACTTGTTATAAATGTGAATAACTTGACCAAAAAATGACTTATATGCCTTGCGGATACGACTACTTCTGATAGCAACTCTCAGCATAGATAGCACTCTTGAGTGATTCCACCCCAAATTTCAACTGTCAAAAAAGTGTGATATCATAGTTGTCTCGCAAGCGACTGTCAGTTATGCCATGTCGAATCGAGGCCCTGAAGCTCACTGGTGATGTATAAAATGCTTTGCGCACTCATGTGTCAGTTAGCATTTTTCGGAAGCCAGACTGCGGCAGCAAACCTCGCGCACATTAGGCGGGGACCCGACAATCTACTATATAATTGCCCGCCCAGGCTGTTAATATGATGTATGCAAAGGTGAGACCCCGTGGAGATTCTCAACCAATTGAAAAAATTAACACTGCCATCATATCTACGAAGGAAATCTTCATTTCTATTGTTCATTTGGTTCTCACGACTGTACTGGTAATTGTCTACGTCTTCGTCACTGTAGGTACTATATTATTGTCCTTGCTATACACATATTAACAAAAAACAATAATTTAAAACATAATTAGTGCTCATGCATCCTCGCTCTGCCTAGGCTCTTTGATATGACTTATGCCTCAAGACATCTGCAGTCATTTAACAAAGTAGGTATATATGAAAAGACTAGAGTAGGTACGAAAACTTTTTTTTAAACCAGTACCTATAAGCAAAACCTCCGAATACGCGCTAGTGGTAATTTACTCCTTAGGTAGTATGTATCTACAGTTGCTACGGGCCTTGCAGTATTTATATATACTTTGGTCAACTTAGGCATTATGTTCGGTAAGCGTTTGGGAATAACATGCCCGAGATCAAAGCGAGTATGAAACTATGAATCTGTCGTCTCGCCAGGCACGGAATGACTTGAATGCTCCTACTAAGCTCCTGGGATACGCCTCGAAGTTTATGTTTATTACAAGATTCGAATACTCTTGAAATGCTTTGCCAATTATCGAGACACGGAAATCCTCGATTATTGTCGCGTGTCACTTGGAAAACATAGGTCTTTACCGTTTATAACATTATACTTCGCGCCTCGTTCTCGAGATCTCTTACATACTGTGGAAATGAATCATTGTTTATCCAATCATATGAAGCTGATGGCATATTAGCAAGTAAGTAATACATTTGGGGCCTACGGAATTTTACTTTTCAAGTGAGTATGTAATTACAAAAGAGAATCTAATTCGAAAAGGATTTATTGTGTGATTTCTAGTCTGATATTAATCTCCTGATTCTATCAATGTAAGTTTTCCTAAATTGATGAATAAATGTTACTCCTACAAGTTAATGCTTATTTCAATATTTAGAAATTAAAGAAAAGTAGAAAAATCCACTGCCTCAGGCGAGACTTAAACTCCTTTTCCTTTATTTCGAAACATTGTGGTATCGTTAGCAGACGTTCTGCTTGATACAAAATTAATTGTAATGCTTTTTTTATTTACTATAAAAGACATGTGTAATTTACTCACCTCGTATTACTAACCTAATCTAAATAAAAACCGGCCAAGAGCGTGTCGGGCCACGCTCAGTGTAGGGTTCCGTAGTTTTCCGTCCGTCACAGTAAGTGTCCCCACTTAAGAGTTAATAACACCGCCATGTAGGATATGATATGAGAATTCCACGTACAGCGACATCTATCGGCAAATTAAGTAAACTATTGCGCGCGAGCTTAAAGTATGGAAGATGATTTTTATGGGATAATTCTTTATTGCGTGAACCGATTTTCACCGTTTTTACTTTATTTGAAAGCACGTCATTTCATTGTAATTTTGTAGAAATTACAGGTACAATAAACACCTGCTTATATGGTTAAATTACAAACTTAGTTCAGAAATTATTTTGTATTTTTTTTTTCAAAAACTATTCATCCTATCAAGTTCAAAATAATCGTCCTAGAAAGTTTTTATAAAGTTCTACTATAAGATTTTTTTCATATTTTTAAAACTTATGGTTCAAAAGTTAGAGGGGGGGGACGCATATTTTTTTACTTCTGGAGCGATTATTTCCGAAAATATTTACATTATCGAAAAATGATTTTAGGAAACCCCTATTCATTTTTAAATACCTATCCAACGATGTATCACACGTTAGGGTTGAAATGAAAAAAAAAATCACTCCCCACTTTACGTATAGGGGAGGTACCCTAATAATAATAAAAAATCCACTTTTTATTTTACCACTTTGTCGGCGTGATTGATATACATATTAGTACCAAATTTCAGCTTTCTAGTGCTAACGGTCACTGAGATTATCCGCGGACGGACGGACGGACGGACGGGCAGACATGGCGAAACTATAAGGGTTCCTAGTTGACTACGGATCCCTAAAAAGCATAAATGTCTCGTTGAAAATATGTATGTCTTTTTTCCCTTTGTTTAAAAGGTAAGTACTACAAATTAGATCAGTGAAATTATAGGTAGATATTATACATGTACCTACTTGAGATTTTTTAGTATGTCGTTAGGGACGGTTGGGGCAGTATTTGGTTTGGGGTTGTCTTGAAATAGCTAAGAAATTCACGAAAAACTGACAACTTCAATATTTCCTGTAAAAACTTAAAAACTTTTAACAAAAAAAGGAAAATTTAAAAAAATCTGTACTTTTTAATGTATACTTATGCTCAGCCAGCACAAGTAACTAGTAGAAAATAAAGATGTAAATAGCTTAACTAGTCCCAACCACATATCAAAAATCCAAAACGACATCACGCTTTGTTATTTTAGCAATTTTGATTGTTTAAATTCACGGGCCTACATCTACTATTATTTTTGGACTTCATGCCAGAGGTGCTAAAAATGTCTCAAGGTGCCAGAGGCCAGGTATACTAATTAAAAAAAAATTAAGCCGCAAGCTGGCTACTTCATCATTTGAAATTACGTTCACGTTTTTATTGGTGCTTTTCTAGTAACGTGCAAATTATTTATGTCGCTAGGTAATTTCGCATGTAATGGAGTTTAGGGGAAGACTGGCACCATTCGTACACTTTTACTCTAACCCTTGTAAAAAAATAACTATTAAGTAGTTGAGTTAAATTAAACACAAATAAATAGTGCACATATTTGACTCAAATAATAGTGTCATTTAATCTATTATTACTAAGCGAGAAAGCCAAGTATGACAGTCCATACACTATCTCTGTTGTCGCAAGTTATGTACCTACGAGTATATATACCTTCTATTCAAATATCAGTTTGTATTTGAACTACTAAATTTGAAGAAATATTTATGTTGTAAATGAGCAATTATATACATAACTAGGGTACCACACTTAAGTTATATACATAACTTAAGTGTGGTACATTTATACAGTCATATAGATGTATGAAAAGTATTGCTGTATGAATGTGCCCCAAACAAAAAATCAGGAAATAAATCAAAAGAAAAATAATTATAAGTGATATCCCAAAATTTATGAATATTTCATTTTGTCTGGTATTTGGCCATAAACTATGCAAAATAACTCTGTAATTGTATCAAATATTATTATAGATAAGTGTATTTAAACATGCATCCAAGAATGACTTTTATCAAAAACAAAACCTCTATTTTCAAGGAAATCAAGTGTTATTGTTACCATTCTTCGTGAGTATCCTAAGCGTATCAGAGGGAGTCTTCCATACAAAAATAATGTGTCAGCGCGTTTTTAAAATCGAGATATGTCCAACGTATGAATGTTCCCCGCGTACGAATAGTGTCAATCTTCCCTTAATATTAAAAATAAATTCAACGCCTAAGGTGTGCACGCAACTGCCATTTAATTATGATTAAACTGAACCATGAAAGTATTTGCAACTCCACTAATAGTATACCTACATTAAATTGGTTAAACTACCTTGAGTGTAGACATACAATTAATGTAATTACATGAAATGGTTAATTAAAATAAAATTTCACTACACAACTATTAACCATTATAGAAATCTGTGCGTGACTTGTTTCATGCAATGTATGTACATTCAATAAGTGAAGGGCCTACTAATAGTGCGTGTCGTTAATCTTTATTGTAAGTACCTACACAAAATAATTATTATTTCATGATTGTATGATTGGTCCACATGATTAGAGCATCACGATTAATAACATTGACACAATTTACTTGTGATTGAAAACCCTATTAGCTAATCATAGTTTGGCAGGAAATAATAAAAATACATAATAATTATCTATTTCCCCATCTGGATTCCGTTGGAACACACGGGACCTTGTGTATAACCCAGTTGGCGCGTTCGCCTGTGATGTCATAGTTTTTACGAGTGTTTCCCACGCCCGTCTGTCCAAGTAAACATGCGAATTATTCTGCAACTCGTCCCACATTTTGTATAAAAAATTAAGACAATTACAATTAGATATACTCTCTCACACCACACTTCTTAATACTTAGACTCACGACTATTGAGCAGCTATCTCCTAACCCAATCATATTTCTCTTGGGGATGCTAATTCCAATACCGTCAACTGCTACAACTTTACCTATGGCAGCCTTTTTCCCATCTTAGGAATAATATATACTTAAATAGTTGTTTGGTGAAGAAAACCATGTTTTTCAAGCCATGAATAGTTGAACATCGTAGGCAAAGTTGTAGCAGTTGAGGGTACTCTACAAATCAATCAATTTTACCTGTGACAATAACATTCTAAATATCTTGGGTGATTTATGGACCTAAGTAGGTAATTGGAATGCATTTAGCTATCGATTTAGATTTTTTTCCGATCTGCTCTATATCCAGTTTAAGTCATGTGAGTATTGATTGAGCGACCCGTAACTTTATAATTTCATAGCTAACTTCTTTATTCTCCGTGATCATTATCAGTCCTGAATCACTAATTTTGGATGACAGTGGCATTGTAAAACCTAGAGTTCTATAAGTGTTCAAGTGAAAGTGCTCATACATTATCACACTCGTATCGCAAATCAATTTGAAGTTCGCCAGATTCTAGCTCTGGACCATGGCCAATTTCACAGGACCAGTATAGTCTTGAAGATATTTATCACTTGTGAACATTAAACCGGCCGTACGTGAAGGAATTCGTACCAACCTGAACAGTGATGGAAACCGGAAAATAATTACAGTTTTATTAGCAAAGTGATTAGAGACTAAATATATTCTTAAAATAAAGTGTTATACGAAGTACCTACTAGTGTCGGCTCGCATACTATAAAAACGCCCGAAAAATATTTTAATTGTACCAATCTGAAAGCGCATATAGCAGCTGCTATACCACCAGGTGCTCTGGTTTCTTTCCAATATAATAATTCTTTATTATGCGTCTGCACCTTAAGGATCATACACAAATCGGAATGTAGTGCCAAGCAATTTTAATTTCACCCTACTCTTTAGCACCTAAATAATTATAATAATAAAAAATTCCACGTTTACAGAGCAAATTTACAGAGCAATGCGATTAATATGTCTTAGAATGCCATAATGCTTCGGTTACAAAGGGTTTTGTGTTTCACTAATGTCAGTTAGTTGTCACAGTTTTATTATCTTAATTTAAATTTATAATAACATCAAAAATATAACGTTCTGGGATTAATTAAAATATTTAAATATCCGTCTAACCATTCAAAAGAATAAAACGATCATCATTAACAAGCTTAGTAATAAACAACAGAAGTCATTAGAGGATTCCGACAACAGAGCTCGAAAGCTGGGGAGATCGGGTAGCCATAAATAATGTGCGACAAAAGGTGATGAACAGTTATGGTCGTCGCAAATAAAGCGGTGGCCATCAAAACATGGGGACATTGGGGAATGGGGACACGTACCGGATTAGTTCAAAATATTTATGGTCCTATTATTATTGGAACTAGTTTTATTCAAAACTGGTTTGAAATATAATTTTTGTATTAAGCAGAAACGTCTGCGTCTGCGTGTGGGGTCGGACCGGTGTTCCGAAAGGCCGCAAGTTCGAATCTTGCTCGACGCGGTGAATTTTTTCATTTTTCTTTCAATTACAAAATTGGTTTGAAATATGTTCGGAAGCAATCTCATGTTGTTTTAGACGACAAATGACATCGCGGGTTCTCAATTGTGCGAGCGGGACATCGAAATAAGCGTGCGTGTGATACGGTGTGAAATTGCAAATATCTAACAATTTTTTTACAGGTCGTTAATTTCTGACTCATGACAAAACTGACTTCATCGCTGCTTTTAATTTCACGAACTGTCTAAAAACTTAATGCCGAATCCTCTCACGCAAAAATGACGATCGTCTGTTTGCTTTTTCAAACACTTAGATTTATTGATAAAAAAAACCGGCCAAGTGCGTGTCGAACCATGCATAATGGAGGGTTCCGTACCTACAATCGAACAAATGTATATCAAAAGGTCGTATCTGCCTATGAAAGAAGTTTTTTGGAGATAACTTGAAAACGTCTTACCAATAATGTTTAAAATCAAATGGATCTCCGGTTAAAAAGTTACAAAAGGGTAACACGTTTTTTTTACTTTCAAACAGATTGTTTCAAAAAATGTTGAACATAACCTGTTTGTTTTTAAAGACCTATCGATTGATGTGCAACATGTTGATATTTGGTAAAAAAAATTTTTACAATTAATTACATGTATGGAGTACCCTCCCTAAAAATATTTTTTTTGCAACTTTACTACAAAACTAAGTAGCGGCACACAAAATACACCTTATGTTAAAATTGTATTAACATACGTCTAATACTTTCCGGGTAAAATTGCTGTGACATACGGACGGACGGACGGACAGACGGATATGACGAAACTATAAGGGTTCCGTTTTTACCATTCTGGCTACGGAACCATAAAAAAACTATAGACCGCAATGTAATCGGCCAGCTTGCCAACGGCTATTTCTACTGTTTTCTCATCCTTTCTGCTCTTTTTGGCTAGATTTCGAAAGTCTGTTCTCTCTAAAGAAATATAGGGTTTATTTTGCATTAAACAGCTAAGCTAACTAGTGCGTATTTGAAAATAAACGCTTTCAGTATGTGCGGTTAGCAACAGGTGGGCGCCATCACCATCGCGATGAACGCTGCCTAAGTAAAGATCTAGACATAACGATATCCTGAAGATGAATTATACCAAATAGATGCGGCTTCTATCATTATATTTATTCATGTTTTTTTTTAATGTGGCGTCAATATGTTTGCGTACAATAATTTCGCATGATGAAAACTACGTCAAAATTTAAGTAAATATAAGAGCCCAATCAGCGTATCCATAAAGTTATTTCTAAAGGGCTAATTACTTAGAGGTATTTTACCTAAAACATGGCTAAAATATAAAAAGGAATTTTAAACGGTTAGGTAAAAATCTTACATCTAGGTACTTTAGCTACACTATTAGGCTTTGGCAGTCTTATCCAAAAACCCTCTAGTACAGGGGTCGGCAAACTTTTTTGACAAATTGCCTGATGGCGGAAAATATGGAATTTTTGGAAGCTCATAGAGCCACAGTTTTCTGTTATTCACTGTAATATTTGATTTTTTGAAGTGAAAACTTCTTTAGCGGCGCTGTGCAATTTTTCTGATGGGGAAAAAAATTTAAACTCGCGACAGGTCACGTGACCAACAGATTCGTCAGATTGAAAACTCGTAAGACGGACACGTAACCTGATCGAAAAACTGTTACAATGTCAAGCCAGTAGACCGCCGGCGCGGCGTAGGAGAGGAAGTATTCCCCTCTTTTTCTACCGCGCGGCGAAAATGTATGCCTGCCCCTGCTGTTTCGTTTAGGCGGCGTTTGAGGTAAGTTTTCACTTCTGCCGGCACTCCCGGAGTGCAATCCGTTGTTTTTTTTTATTTAGGGGAACTTGAAGAGCCACAACTGACTCTTCAAAGATCCGCGGTTTGCCGACCCCTGCTCTAGTAGAACCGTAATACTTAGAGCCGAAGAAATTATTGTACGAATCTAAGATTTACGTTTAGTTCGAATATTTCAGATGTTTTGGTTTCCCCCGGATCTATAACTATTCTCCATCTACCAGATTCGCTTTGTTTTATTTCATTGTATAACCACTTGGTTTTATTTCACGGTTTGTGCGTTCTGGCTATTCTTGTTGCGCCCTTGACTTTGACGAGAGATCCTTTCAAATAGAAACAAAATATGTACGAATTCCAACCTACTTTTATTTTGGCTAAAATAATTGCCAGTCGTAAATTATAGGCTTGTTATTTTGAGTTCTCGTTTTGAGACTAAGATTTAATATAAGTACAAGAAGAAATTGTAAATAATAGTGAGTTGCGATTTGTTGTGAAAGAGGCGGGGAGACAAATGTATGCCAATAATATCGTGATTTGGGGAAAACATTAGTAAGTATTCGTATTATTAAAGAAAATCGCAAGGTTGACCTACTTCTAAATTCAGAGATTGTTTCAAATGTTGCTAATTTATGCAGCTCTATACAGATCTCGTGCAGAATAATGAAAGCGCTTATACATTAAATACAAATACTTTGTCGTGGCGAAGATTTAGTGACAATTAAGTCGGAGAAAATGTCAAGTTCAAACTCTATATCAGTTTCAATCCTACCTAACTAATTTAGGTAGTTATTAAAACTTTATCAGTTTTATATGGTTATAATAATAAGTTAAGGAAGTAAGCTTTTAGTTTTACCCAGTATATAAAATAAAGTTAAAGAGGAAAAAATCGAATCATTTTGTATACCTAGAATATCGATGTGAAGTGTGCCCGTGTTTATTAAAGGTACGTGTATTTGTATATGTAAAAACGATAATATTATTGGCCAGTTCCTACCAGCTGTTTATACATTTTCTCCTACAAACCTTAAGCTTGTATTAAGGGCCCACGTTCTCTGATAACGTTCGGCACACAATTTCACCGCAAGATTTATCACCTCTCCGAAGAAGGTGTGGGCAGTTGTTGATAAAACTGGCTAATGGCTCTCGTAATCATTACAGGCGCATTCATTATAACCCTGCGAGAGTGTAGTTGAATTATCAATTATATTATCGAGCAATATGGAGCTAACCTTAACATCTTGTACTCGTACACTTAGGGTGGGTTGCACCACGCATAACTAACGAACTGATCAACGTTCAATACGGCGACGGAGCTGATATAGAAAACTGTCAAGCTTTTCATACAAGAATTTATTAACGATGACGTTGACGGTTTGGTGCAACCAACCCTTACAGTGGCACTGTTGGGATTTGTATTTACTGATGTAGATAATCTGGGCGATATCTATACTCGTATTGGTGCTACGATCGCGACGCATCTAAAATAATTAATAGTCCTGTGCACAGTTTATTAACGTTATCTAACTGAGCCGTGTTCCGATGAAAATATTTTGGCACTCAGTAATATGACAGATATTTACGAGTAAGAGAATTGTTCACAAGTTGAAAATATATATTAATTTGAAAATATTTTCGTTTGATATATACTTACTCGTTTGAAATGTTTTTCCTCAAAGTTCCGGTCATTAAGAAACCGATATCGTTTTTTTTTTGATAACAGAACTAGAAATCCTTGAATAGTTCCATTTTTATCAGAATTCAACGTAGTGATTATAATAGAAGGAATTTAATTAAGCACGTGGATAAGAACTATAATAAGATTTTTAAAATGTCCGAATAACTAAATACGTCTTCTTATAATTAGGAGAAGTCTAAGCTTATCACTTATTTATCTATTATTACATTTCATCATCATTCCCTCCTCCCCGTATCCGGCGACAGCGACTCCGTCAATTATTCCTTCCCGGATTATGGAAGGCTCGGGTATGACTTGCAAAGCCAAACTTCGTCTTGAAGACGCGGTCACACGAGGCGCAGTGAAGTTGACCAGCTGGGTTGTACGTGTATACGTAAGAGGGCTTTGGGCGAGTCTTTCTTATATGCCGTCTAGCATCCAGGTCTTCTAAACGCTGGTGTTCATATTAGTCCACTTTTTAAGAACAGTAAATCGCCATTCCGACCGCTGCAGCGCCATCTCTTCCCAACGTTCAAACGGTTATTACATTTATACACCTTACAATTGTAACGAACTACTTAAGATTAGGTACTTTTACAGATAGATTGGTGCAACTGGCCCTTATTGCTACCTATTTACTTAATGCATTGCGATTGGTTCAATTTTATATCTAACTAGCTGTGCCCGCGGCTCCGCCCGTGTGGAATTCGGTCTGTGTCAGTAAGCGGTTAATTCACCCCTAATTTCTCTCCCGCTACCCTGGAGGCGGAACTTGTAGTAAAGTTGACAGATGGATACGCTAGAGGACAGTAGTCCTAATAAAATATTTTAAAATTACCACTAAATGAAACTACACTCAAAAAACCGGCCAAGTGCGAGTCGGACTCGCGCACCGAGGGTTCCGTACAAACTTGTAGGTATCTAGAGGTAGTAAATTTAAAAAAATATTTTTTTGTATGATTTTACTAAAAATGTCTACTTTTTGTAATTTTTCCATTGTCTATGTTATATGACGTCGCTTCGTGCCAAATTTCAAGTTTCTGAGTTCACGGGAAGTACCCCTTAGGTTTTGTGAGTGCCGAAGAACTCGCAGCATAAACGACTGTATCTTTTGATTGCGTTGGCTTTTAAGTTTGAATTTTTTCACAGCTGCAAGGGACAATAGACCTGAGTATTTGATATACATTTCAGCTTGATACCGCCACGCGTTCCTGAGAAAAATAGTTTTGACAGACAGACAGACAGACAGACAGACAGACGGACGGACAACAAAGTGATCCTATAAGGGTTCCCTTTTTTTCTTTCGAGGTACGGAACCCTAAAAATTATTTTTTATTTTTATACTACGGTGGCAAACAAGTATACGGCCTGCCTGATGGTAAGCAGCTACCGTAACCTATGGACGCCTGTAACTCCACAGGTGTCACATGCGCGAATTCTTTTTTATCATATTTTTAACGGGTGTATATAGTAGTAATGTAGGTGTATATCGGACGATACAGGACCACTTTTGTATTGATACGGTTGAAATTGGGGAAGGGGGGGGGTCACAAATGCAGAAATGTTTTTTTTTCTATTTGAGGCGCACTTGTTGGTCCATGACCCATGCAAATTTAACTCAGTCGAGTGTAGTGGCTACCCCCCCCCCCCTTAAGACGTTGAATTTTTATAGGCTACGTATAACCTGGCTGGGGATTTTCTTGAATTGGAATTAGTAATCCTTAAGGGGTGATTTCCGGGATAACAATGCAAAAAAAACCAGCCAAGAGCATGTCGGGCGATACTCAGTGTACAGTTTCGTAGATGCCGCCCTGTTACAAAATATCCGTTCAAAAGGTCGTTTATTAAGGGATAGTTGGCGGCGCTTACGTAATTTTACTATTCGGCACTTCCTTTCAATATGCGTTTTTGACTGATAATTCAAAAACGGCTGAACCGATTTTATTCAATATAGTTTTTATTGAAAGTTCTTATCAGACCTCATCAAATTTCAGCTTTCTAGTGCAAACGGTAACTGAGCTAGACCGCAGACAGACGGACGGACATGGCGAAACTATAAGGGTTCCTAGTTGACTACGGAACCCTAAAAAGAGATAAATAGTAGTTTATGTAACTGTTACGTAATAATTATGTACAGAAGCATACACTGCTTTACCTACACACATATTACAATGCACTAATGAACGTCAGAGAAAAATAAAATACATGAGTGGAACGAAGTTATGTTATTTAATTTTATTTCATTTTTTGACTTTTTCGTAATTTTTTTTTTTGAAATTTTGGAAATTTTGGTAATTTTGGAATTTTGGCATTTTGAAAATTATGGAAAGTTTTGAAATTGTGGAAATTTTTTAAATTTTGGAAATTGTAGAAATTTTTGAAATTATTGACATTATTGAAATTTTTGAAATTTTTGAAATTTTTGAAATTTTTGAACATTTTGAAATTTTTGAAATTTTTTGAAATTTTTTGAAATTTTTGAACTTCACTTCACTTCACTTTATTCTATTTTATATATTTTTTATTTCATTCCATTTTACATGTTTCTCAATCGTATGGGTGTCGCGTTTTCGTGACGTGACGCTTTTTCGTGACGGTCACGTGACTTTTTTTCGCCTAGCCCCCCATACGCGAACCGTCCGATAAGGAACTTCGTTCCAAAACTACCTCTGGCCCAAGAAGTATTATGACCGAAAAGAAACTCGACGGGACTTATTTTTTTCAAAACAGTAATACATTAATAGATCTTAAAGATACAAAATAATGCGTAGTTCTTCAAGAAGACATATCAAAACAGCTTGAGAGACAGATAATGTACCCATTGTTTAAATATAAAGAAAAATAAATCCTAATCTGACTGCTTCACAAAACGTTTCATATGTTTTCCTACCTAAACGGTGTCCCATAAATGTTAGATGATTTTGTAGTAGTTTTTTGGTTTGGGCCATGCATCTTTGTCCGTTATATATAGTCCTCGAACCTGAAATAAAACCGACATTGACATTCATGACATTTTCAAATATTTCTTAATAGCGGGTAAAGGTAAATTTAAAGCATCGACGGGTAACATGTTATAAATATGAACACCTTGACCAAAAAATTACAAATTATTTCAATACCAAATTTCATCTAAATACGTACAGCGGTTATTGGTTGTTTCTTCCCCATGTAAACTTCCACCCCTTTTGCATCCGCTTAAGGGATAATTTCCGAGATAAAACTATTTTATTTCCTTTTCCAGAGCTCAAATTATCTCCATACCAAATTTTATCTAAATCGATTCTGCGGTTAATAATTCCCTATACAAATTTCCAACTCCCTTTTCACCCCTTTAGGGTTGATTTTCGGGTTGAAAACTATACTTTGTCCTTTCTCGAGACCCATACTATCTATAGAGATAGTATGGGTGGTATAGACCAAATTTCATCTTTATCAGTTCAGCGGTAAAAAAATCCTCATACCAACTTCCAACCCTCTTTTCACCCCCAAAAGTTTATTTTCGGGAGGAAAACTATTCTGTCGTTTCTCGGGACTCAAATTATCTCCATACTAATTTCTATTAAAAATTCTCCATACAAACTTTCAACCCCCTTTTCACCCCCTCCAGGGTTGATTTTCGGGATGAAAACTATTCCTTGTCATTTCCCGGGACTCAAACTATCTCTATACCAAATTTCATCAAAATCCGTTCAGCCGTTTTCACGTGATGCGCGGTCAAATAAATAGACAAACAGATAAACAGACAAACAGACCAAATTTCTAAAAATTGTGGGAACGTGTTGTGTTATCGATTCTAAGTATCCCCAGCCAACTTTTTTTCGAATATATTCCATGAACAGACTTTCGACCCTCTTCAGCTGTATTATATGATTTATATGTATAGATGGTTTTTATTGAAAGTACCTTTCAGGCTTCACTTCCATTATTTTTTTCAAATTTTTTGGACCTAAGGTTCTAAAGTAAGATGGGGGGGGGGGGCTTTTTTGAAGATGAAACTATCCTTTGTCCTTTCTCGAGTCCCATAATCTCTATACAAATTTTCATCTAAATCAGTTCAGCGGTAAAAAAATCCTCATACCAACTTCCAACCCCCTTTTCACCCCCACAAGGGTTTGAAAACTATCCTATGATGTATCTCGAGACTCAAATTATCTCCATACTCATTTCTATCTAAATCGTTTCAGCGGTTAAAATTTCTCCATACAAACTTTCAACCCCATTTTCACCCTCACCAGGGTTGATTTTCGGGATTAAAACTATATATTATCCTTTCTCGGGACTCATACTATCTCTATACAAAATTTCATCAAAATTAGTTTAGCCGTTTTCACGTGATGCGCGGTTAAATAAACAGACGAACAGATAAACAGAAAAAAAATATAAAATTTGTTGGAACGCTATGTATCCCCAGCCAACTTTTTAGGGTTCCGTAGTCAACTAGGAACCCTTATAGTTTCGCCATGTCTGCCCGTCCGTCCGTCCGTCCGTCCGCGGATAATCTCAGTGACCGTTAGCACTAGAAAGCTGAAATTTGATACTAATATGTATATCAATCACGCCGACAAAGTGGTAAAATAAAAAGTGGAAATTATTTTTTTATTAGGGTACCTCCCCTATACGTAAAGTGGGGAGTGATTTTTTTTTTCATTTCAACCCTAACGTGTGATATATTATTGGATAGGTATTTAAAAATGAATAGGGGTTTCCTAAAATCATTTTTCGATAATGTAAATATTTTCGGAAATAATCGCTCCAGAAGTAAAAAAATATGCGTCCCCCCCCCCCTCTAACTTTTGAACCATAAGTTTTAAAAATATGAAAAAAATCTCAAAAGTAGAACTTTATAAAAACTTTCTAGGAAAATTATTTTGAACTTGATAGGATGAATAGTTTTTGAAAAAAAAATACAAAATAATTTCTGAACTAAGTTTGTAATTTAACCGTATAAGCAGGTGTTTATTGTACCTGTAATTTCTACAAAATTACAATGAAATGACGTGCTTTCAAATAAAGTAAAAACGGTGAAAATCGGTTCACGCAATAAAGAATTATCCCATAAAAATCATCTTCCATACTTTATGCTCGCGCGCTAGTTTACTTAATTTGCCGATAGATGTCGCTGTACGTGGAACGCTCATATCATATCCTACATGGCGGTGTTATTTTAACTCTTAAGTGGGGACACTTACTGTGACGGACGGAAAACTACGGAACCCTACAGTGAGCGTGGCCCGACACGCTCTTGGCCGGTTTTTTCGATTATCTTCCATGTACAGACTTTCGACCCTCTTCAGCTTTATTATAATAATATGTATAGATGTATGTATATGTATGGTTATTAATAGATACGCAGATGCCTTTTACGCCTATCGGGTCAGACATCGAATTAAGCTAAAGTATTTCGGTGGTTAAGCATCTTGGTTGGTATGGTATGGTCTAGTTTAAAAAGTTCAGATATCAACTACTTACCTACGGTATTCAAGATCAATTTAAAAATCTATATTGTTATAAATGCGTACACTTGCTATCTTGCTAATTGAATTTCTGTACAGTAACATTATTAATTGAAAACCCAGGAACACATTCTTATCCTCTAGCTGCCCAGGGGGCTTAGCCAACGTGGCAATCGTTAACGCTCCGTGGCGTAGCGTAGTCATCTCTCTCTATCACTCTTCTGTATTAGTGCGACAGTGACAGTTGCGTTTCGTTTGCTACAGAGCGTAAACGATTGGCACGTTGGCTAGGCCTTCTGATTCCTATAGGCCGCACATTCCGTTGTATTAAATCTTAATCTTCATTTTGACAAAACGAAAAAAAATATCTGTTAAAGATAAGATTTTAACAAACAAAACTCTTAGGGTGGGTAATCTATAAAATTCCATTTGTGTTGGTAGTTTTTTCCTTCGTAGTAGGCAGAGGAGGCTGTAGATACGAACAACGTCATCGATATTTCCCAAGCGTATCAAAATCGATTGAAGCTATTATTGAAGCGATTATCGGTTAAACATTAAGCCCTTGAGATGCCAGTGTTCGCTATGGGCCATTTGTTCCGTCTGGGATGTGGTAAAAAAAAGAAGACACGTGTAAATACGCAAATATCTCGTAACCGTAACCGATTGAATTCGCTTCTCTTTTCGTATGGATAGTCGATAGTATCAGTAATAGTACAAATAAAGCGTAATAAATTTCTTAACAATAAAGGCAGTACCTATAGACATTGAAATAATATGCGAAATATGTTCACAAGAAATACGATTTGCGTACCTTAAAGAGCGCGATTTTTCGTGATTATTTTACGAGTATACCAGTACCTACTTTAATGCCGGCTATGTAATGTTAGGCAGATCTTTGTACTAATTTTGTATAAAACTAGAACTGAGAACTCGCGATTTCCTTGAAAATTAGCTGACCAATATAACATGACCCTTTACGATAAATCTAGCATCTTCTAGCTCCATAACCGCTTAATCGATCTTGCACATATACGGACTCTTAAATTATATTAATCTCTGCTACAAACTCTGCCCAACAAATTTCATAAAAATCAGAAAAACGTTACTTACCTCACCCTAAAGTTATCGTTGAACAACTATTCAAAATCAAGAAACCATCAAAATGCAGGGACGTCTAGGTAGCCAGCTGACTGTTCCGTTGTGTCCGAAGACTCCGAAGTTGTCTGTAAGAACTTAACTTCGCTTACGCCCCGCTCGTTCGATAACAAGAAATATCCCGGTTCGGACCATACAAAATCTGAACCGGAACCATGCCTTACGTATGTATATAAGGTGCTAACAAATTGAGTACGAATATTTTTACAGGTTAAGTACTCGGCTCCTGGAGTATATTTAAGTATGAAACTTATGTTTTTTTAGAAAACTGGAAAACTTTGCTACGTAATAATAACCAGTAATAAGACCTCCTTGATTATCTCTTAACTCTATTAGTTGACGCCGTAATAAACACTCTGTCACTTCTTGCTCCTCGCTCATGTAATAAATGCTATTTGTTAAAAAACCAGCCAAGAGCGTGTCAGGCCACGCTCAGTGTAGGGTTCCGTAGTTTTCCGTCCGTCACAGTAAGTGTCCCCACTTAAAAGTTAAAATAACACCGCCATGTAGGATATGATATGAGCGTTCCACGTACAGCAACTTCTATCGGCAAATTAAGTAAACTATTGCACGCGAGCTTAAAGTATGGAAGATGATTTTTATGGGATAATTCTTTATTGTGTGAACTGATTTTCACCGTTTTTACTTTATTACTTTATTAGGGTTCCGTAGTCAACTAGGAACCCTTATAGTTTCGCCATGTCTGCCCGTCCGTCCGTCCGTCCGCGGATAATCTCAGTAACCGTTAGCACTAGAAAGCTGAAATTTGGTACTAATATGTATATCAATCACGCCAACAAAGTGGAAAAAAATGTTTTATTAGGGTACCTCCCCTATACGTAAAGTGGGGAGTGATTTTTTTTTTCATTTCAACCCTAACGTGTGATATATTGTTGGATAGGTATTTAAAAATGAATAGGGGTTTACTAAAATCATTTTTTGATAATGTAAATATTTTCGGAAATAATCGCTCCAGAAGTAAAAAAAAAAGTATATGCTATTTAAGACTACCTACGTCAATAAAACGCCTGTGATAAACTTTGCAAAAAAAGCTTTTTAGTAATGTTTAATTCATCCTTTTTAAATTTTAAATGAGAACTACATTTTATGGCCTTTTGATTAGTTTTACATACGTAAACATCGTTGACATCGTTTGCTTCTCGGCAAAGGTCAAAATATTAAAGCCCAAGAATTAATTTATCGGAATCACTTGGTCGGTGCGGGGCTATTGTAAAAAAAACCGGCCAAGTGCGAGTCGGACTCGCGCACCGAGGGTTCCGTACAAACCTTTACAACTTAAAGGTATTATAGACCTGAGTATTTGATATGAATTTCAATTTAATACCTCTACGCGTTTACGAGGAAAAAGGTAGTAAGTTTAAAATTTAAAATAAATATTTTTTGTATGATTTTACTAAAAATGTCTACTTTTCGTAATTTTTTTTTTTACTAAAAATGTCTACTTTTCGTAATTTTTCCTTTGTCTGTGCTATATGACGTTGCTTCGTGCCAAATTTCAAGTTTCTGAGTTCACGGGAAGTACCCCGTAGGTTTTGCGAGTGCCGAAAAACTAAAATTTGCAGCATAAACGACTGTATCTTTTGATTGCGTTGGCTTTTAAGTTTGAGTTTTTCACAGCTCCAAGCTACAATAGACCTGAGTATTTGATATAAATTTCAGCTTGATACCTCCACGCGTTCCTGAGAAAAATGGTATCAGTAACAGACAGACGGACGGACGGACGGACGGACGGACGGACGGACGGACGGACGGACGGACAGACAGACAGACAGACAGACAGACAGACAGACAGACAGACGGACAACAAAGTGATCCTATAAGGGTTCCGTTTTTTTCCTTTCGAGGTACGGAACCCTAAAAATAAACAGACCTCGCTGGTTATAAGCTCGATTGAGAATTGAGAAAATCCTTTTGATATTTTGAAGTCGGTTAAAAATAAACATAACCGCAATAGGTACTGTACTGATATATTTAGGTTCCTAAAATAGGTAGGTACCCAATACCCATACCCGTGAAGTGTTACCACCCGATACAAACTCAAACGAGCTTTCTCTATGCTAAGACTATGCTAAGAAAAATGGTGCCGGGTCTCCAAGCAAACCTTCGTGTGTATCTAAAACT
Source organism: Pammene aurita (assembly GCA_947086415.1). Classification (NCBI taxonomy): domain Eukaryota; kingdom Metazoa; phylum Arthropoda; class Insecta; order Lepidoptera; family Tortricidae; genus Pammene; species Pammene aurita. Next base: position 23,780,875 of record OX352297.1, read on the forward strand.
TTGCAAACAAGACAACTTCCCAGCAAACAAAAAGTCGTCTCGTGTGAAAAAACCTTAAGACAATCGACATTGCGCAAACAATCAAAATAATACTCGTAATTCGGTCAAACAAAAATAAAACATATGAGCAAGTTCATAGAGTTTACTATAGTTACTTAAAATGTAATTTTTGTTTCAAGAAAAGTAATAAGCTCGAATTGAAGCATAATTGAAGTAGTTTGCCTTTAATTGGGTTGCCATTAAACGAATTAAATATTCAAGTGGGAGTGTTAGGTATATAGACGAGTATATATCAGACACTATACATATAATAAATACTCTCTGATCTCTGATATGTACAGGGTGATTCATGAGACGTGAGCAGGCTTAACACTACGGATTCAGTTAAAAATAAGCTATTGTTTGATATCAGTATTAGTGTGATAAGCGCAAAAAAAATTTTTTAAATAAAAATAAAACGTTTGAAATTATTTACGACACGCATGGTCACTCTACAATTAGAATACTCCGTCGAGTACTGATATTCTCTTGTTTTTCTGTGATATGTGTCAAATTGATGTCTGGTTACTTTTGAAACATCGTACTCACTTATTTTTTTTTTTAATTTTTCATAATCAAAGTGCTGTCATGATTGTCAAAGAGGTTTTATCTTTATTGATTTGTTTATGTGGGGTGACCATGATTACAGAGAATAAAATTTCTACGAAACAAAAAGGTTAAAAAAAATTGAAAGGCGTTATTGTTTCACTTAAACATGATGGCGGTCGGTTCATTATCGTTAACTAAGTGTGTAGGGTTGTTCCTGCTCACGTCTTATGAATCATTCTGTATATATATATATACCTACAGCTTCTTTTAGTGAGGTTCAAACCTTCAAGTAAGGTTACCTAATGTAGCATACTTTTATTAAATAGCGAGAGTACAACATAAAAAACCGGCCAAATGCGTGTCGGGCCACGCATAATGGAGGATTGCGTACCTTCACTGGAATAAGAACCAAACTAATGCCAAAAAGCTCGTATCTGCCTATGGAAGAAGTTATTTGGAAATAACTCAAGAATGGTTGAACTGACAATGTTTTAAATAATTTAATATTCTTCTTGAATTTTTTTAAATATGTTTCGGACTTATGGTTCAAAAGTTAGGGAAGGGATATAATTTTTTAGACTTTCCAAGCGCTTATTTCTATAAATATTTACTAAATCAAAAAATGCTTACGTCACACTTGGCCATAATGTGAGTTTTACCGCACGCTACGCGAACGGTAAAACTCGCATTGTGGCCAGGTGGAGACGTAAAATTGTGTACTCACCACGGGCAGTAAAAAAGAAAGCCCTCTATCGCATACTTACAGCCCTCGCCTGCGGCTCGGGTCACTAATACCTGCGATTTCGGGCATTCTTTCTTTTACAGTCCTTGGTAAGTAATGTACTATTAAATAACACTCAATGTTATTTTTCACGGCCTATCGATTGATTTGCACCACGTTGATAATTGGTAAAAAAATTTTTTTTACATTTCATTACAGTTAGGTACATGTATGGAGCCTATGGAGGGGCACTAAAAATATTTTTTCTGCAATTTTACTACAAAACTAAATAGTGGCATACAAAATACACCTTATGTTTAAATTTTATTACGATATGTCTTATAGTTTCCGAGTAAAATGGCTGTGACATACGGACGTAAGGACGGACATGACGAAAGTATAAGGATTCCGTTTTTGCCATTTTGAGTAATTTGACTACGGAACACTAAACAGGATTACAGGAACTTACCCATAACTTCTTTTCAAAGAAACAAAATAAATAACTAACGTGTGTTAACCCTTTTGTTGAAAAGACTCGCACATGTGCGTAAAATTAGGAGAATTAGCAATAAATAGAGGAGTAGGATACCCAATGTGCTCTCCCAAAAACTAACCATTAAAAGTCGATACACGCTCTCACTCTCTTGCCAATAGTCTTCAGCATACGTGTGTAGATATTTTGAACACTTCTCCAATGTAATTACTTCTGCGGATAAAACATTTCCTATAAATAGGTACCATCAGGTTCAAAATTGCATGGTCAATTTATCAATGAATTCATTCATAAATTGGCCATGCAATTCTGAACCCGATAGTACATAATATCTAAAAAAGTAGAATGCGATCGGAGCATTCTGTGGTTTGACATCGTGTCACCAAACTGCTGTGTCCGGCTGTTCCACCAGAGATGAGCGAGGATGCGTTGCGAGAGATGTGTTTTTAAGAATCAATCCTGAAACTGCGCTGTGCGAGGATAAACAAATGAAGTGATTCTATTGGTGCTTAACAAACACATTCCTCGCAACGCTTCCTCTCTCATCTCTGGTGGAAACGCAACCCAACAGTATTTTCAGAAAAAAAATATTACCAGCCGGCCGAATGCCGAAAATCGAAATTATGTTATCTCCCTCTCTGTCGCTCTTGCATATTCGAAAAACGGTGATGCAAACTGAAGAACGAACGAACGAAGTGGTTCGCGGTTATAATCCACGTCGTCTACTATTGCCATTCCATTGCCGTTACTCATTCCGCCAATATATTAGCCATTTGCTCAAATAGTTCCAAGCAATCGTTAAATACAATGTAATTTACACAAGAAACGTTTGTGACAAAAATATCTGATTTATTACCTTCAGAAATACACCGGCCGCGCGTTCGTCAACTGAAATCATAAAGTTTTGTCATCTCAAGGATTTCTGAACCAAACAAATTACAACTTGATTAATGATATTGAAATTTATTCTTGTATCAAACGTGTTTAAACAGACTTGCCACTGAAAACATCGGGAAAATAATACACAAGCCAATTATTATGTAACTCACGCTGACTACACAATTATTTTAAGATAAATAATTCCATTTGGTCGATTAGCAGCAAGAAGTTCTTATTTTAAACTGGATTTGACTGGACGTGAAGTTATCCTTCAAACTCCGTCTGTCCCCGCTTTTGCTCAGTGATGGCTAGTACTAGAAAACTGAAATTTGGTATGACTATGTTTTTTAATCACGCCGACAAAGTGGTAAAAAAAAATCTGAAAAATATCATATTTTAGGGTACCTCCCATACACATGAAGTGGGGGGTGATTTTTTTTTTCATCGTACGATAGGGTGTCGTTAGATAGATCTTTCTAAAATAATAATGGTCTCCTACCTTTCTCGTACCTTGTTGTACATCTTGCCGCATTTGTCTACCTCTTTTCACTTCTTCTCTCATCTACTCAATGGTTAACTGGAAGAGATCCCTTAAAGGGATAAGTTCGCCTTTGTACTTACGTTTTCCTATTTTCGTATTGTTTTTGACTGATTTTTTTACAATAAAGAGTTTTTACATTACATTACATAGGGTCTCCTAAAACATTTTTTGGATAAAACGAATACTTTCGTAAATAAAAGCTCCGAAAGCTTAAAAAATGGCGTCCGTCCCCAACTAGCAAAATAGTCCATTAACGTAGCAGTTTATCACTAAAAAGTCATTGTAAAGCGTTATAAAGGAGTTCGTTATGACCATGTGTTCTATACTTTTATATATCTTTTATCACTATTCAGCTGTATAATTTTATACAGCACTTTAGTACTATTAAGTAGTGATGTAAACGTTTACATGACTTGCCTAAATCACACCTTTAACGCAGCACTATAAAAGATACTGTTTTACCACTATAGAGCCTGGTCCTATTAAAGTTCTAGATAGTACCGCTTTAGGACACAATTGTGTTATTGTCGCTTCCAAATGAATATTATAGTGCAAGTGTCAAAATTGTTACATAAACTCTGTTATAGGATAATAATGCCCTATTGTTGATTTTTGCAACACTGTTATGTTTCAAATTTGCGCTATAAGTATTCCCTAATCGCTACTATAGGACGATTGCTATATTAGCCCTGAGAATACTATTTTAACACTGAAAGGTTCTAAAATGGATTATTTGGTAACTAGTACGTCTCATAGTTGAGTTATAGAGTTTTTATTACTTTTAATGAGCTTTTCTGATACATAAAAGTAGCATTTCACCACTTATAATTAACCGAAATGTCCAATAACGGACATTTTGAAATCGTTTATATAACAAGATGGTAAGAGCGAAGCAAGGCCGGGTTCCGTACAAAATAATAGTTCGATTATTCCAGCATGTCTGTCTGTCTGTCCGCAGTCTAGCTCAGTGACCGTTAGCGCTAGAAATCTAAAATTTGGTATGAGAACGCTTATAAATCACGCCGAGAAAACGGGTAAAATAAAATAATTTTTGGGGTGCCTCCCGTACAAGTGAAGTAGGGGTTATTTTTTTTTCGCTTCAACCTTATTTCCAAAAGAATAGGAGGCTTCAATTACATTTTTTTAATAAATCCAATAGTTTTGGAAATATGTAATGGCTCCCAAAATTCAAAAAAATCTATCTTTTGAATCGCGGGTCCACAAAATATGGGAAAATTCATGAAGTGACTACTAATAAATACATTCAATAAAACTATACTTAATAAAATCGATTGAGCCATTTTTGAGTTATCGCAAAAAGTTGTCATTTCATAGTAAAAGTACGTAAGTGCCGTATATCCTATAAAATGCGACCTTTTGACAGAGTGTCTTGTGACGGGCCGACAACCATGGCACCTTACATTGAGCATGCTCTTAGCCAGTTTTTCAAAGTCACAATGAATTGTGAAAAGCGATAGCATAGAATGTATTACATACATTTCAAATTAGATGAATAAATACGAGTATAAACTGTACTTCCAATTAATACCATTATTACGTGATGATTGCCCTTCATGTAGTATAACAGTTTACTCACCCGACACCAATTTAAAAAAAAGCACACGTAAGTAACTATGTGAGTTGAAGCAGGTAGCTGTACTAGCTGTAGATATGCAGACTTGCATTTGTTTCAAATAAGCTTGTGTAATGGGTAAGTAGGTATAACACAAAATTGCAATTTTTATTTTAGAGTGCACTATTCGCCAACAAACTGTCCTCAGTTTGGCGAAAAAAATATGATACCTACCCACTTAAGTTTTATCTTGAAAAAAAAAAAGACATCAAAGGTTTCTCATACGGTTTATCCGGTGTTAAGGAACCCTATTTTTGTCATGGCGGCAAATGGCTGACCTGACAGATAGTCTTATACTAAGCCTATAAGAAGCACGAAAACACATGTTTACCAGCGATCGGGACATATTATAAATTTTAAATGTTCTAATTTAATAAATATTAATAATTAAGGGAGCGCATGAAAATTTTGTTAATTATACTAGTATACTTTTTCTATAGAACTTTAATCGCAAGTAAAAATAGCTGTGTAGAACATTAACACTCCAACTTCACAAACAGTGAGCGGCCATCATGTTTTAAATAATTCAATCACTTTACTTACCACAGAAACTTGTTTTTATTTTTATTATGTTGGGAGTACCACTCACCGTCACAACAACACACATTAAAGCTTACTGATGAACTATAGTAGCTCCTTGATCCTCATTACAGGTCTAAAAAGTCCATTAACAGCACTATGATTACTTTTTTGTAGCTTTTTTGTGATGTAAGCGGCACGAAAATCACTGTTAAAATCTTGAAAAGTGTTACAGTAACCGTTATAGTACGACTATAGTACTAATATGTGATCTATGGAGCCGCAATAACATCGTTATGTCACGGAATTGCGATATAGTTGTGCCAAAACCTGCCTTTGTAAATGTTTACATCAATGTTATAGGACATGTATGAACCACTAATTGGTGTTTCTGAAAACGTTCTAGGAACTTTTATAGTACTTATTTTTGCTAGTTGGGTCTCCATTAACGTCTGAACCGTGGGTGTGGGATAAATTCATGGATGTGAGATGTGAGGCCTGATAAGTACTTTCAATGAAAACTATATTGAATATAATCGGTTGAGCCGTTTTTGAGTTCTAACTCAAAAACGCATAGTTTAAGGACGTTAGTACCGCATAGTAAAATGACGTAAGTGCCACGTAATGGCCCTTAATAAACGACCGTTAGAATGGTATGCTCTTGGCCGGTTTTTCTTTGTTCCGTTCGCGAATTGCATTCGGTCTAGACATGATTAGAATATTAAGTCATTTGCTAATCATTGTTAATCGCTTACAATATTTATAGATGAGTTTACATTACGTGGTTTGTTTCTTTCAGGATCGTGAAAGCAACCTGACGGTTCCGGCCCGATGGGAGGACCGCAACTTGCGAAACTACCTCAACAAACCGGGCATTGGTAAGTCTCCCGTATACCTTTAGATTTTTAAATCAAACTATGATGTCTGGCCTCTCTTGTTTATACACCTATTTTTATATATTTTTGATAAAAAAAACTAGGTACAGCTATAGCATATTTGTCTGGTTCTAGCTCGTCTAATAACGTTAGTATCGTGAAAGCTTCCTCCCGCATGGCCTTTGTACTACGGACAATCGATTCCAAAGTAGTCGGTAATGTAAATGGGGCCTCTCTTGTATTGTTGCTAAATGATTTTTTAGCACCCCGGGCCCTAAGACTTGCTTCCTTGCAGATGAAGCACCGTCTCCGTCAAGCTCTTATGGCTTATCACACTTGCGATTGGGAGCGAGTTTTGTATGGGAGCGAACACGCCGCGATTTCGTTCCGTACGAGTTTTGTATAGAAATCGCTTTCAAATCGCTCAAGTGTGATAAGGCCCTTAATTCTCCCTCGGGAGCTCGGGAAGTGGTTCAAGCGTTAGAGGCGTTTTACAACAGTTGAGCCTCTGGTTCAGACAAAAATCGATCATCGCATTTAAAATAAGTAACTTACTTATAAACTCTGCTGGCGACAACGATTAGCCGCTATTCATACCACACGCATATATTTTGCAGTAGAGCTAGGAAACGCCGTCTTCACTCTATATCCATCCAACCGAGAGGTTCGAAGTCCTTAATGAGCCCTATATAAATAAATATAACATATGTAGTATTAACCAAATATGCAACACGGTATTTCCAGAGAAAGTGAGCCGTTGGATCGGCGGGATCTACGACTACGCCGCGCGCGCATGGAAGTGGGGCGGCGAGCTGCGCCCCATGCGGTACCAGTCATTCTCCAAGATGAAGAAGCTCAAGCCTGAGGAACTGCAGTGGAACTGCATCGCTATGGAACCTGACCTTCTCTACAGGCAAGTTTTTTTGTGATGTCTCTATAAGCGTATGACTCACTGTCGCTAGCAGGTCAAGCTGCTATTACTTGCTTACGCGGTTTACACTCAAAATTTACTCAGAGTTATTATCTTGTAATTTAAATGGTAAATAGAAGCTTTTAGAACACAGTTCGACCAAATTTATATTAACTGCATCACCTATTTATAAAACAAAAAGTAAAATTTTAAGAACCCCCCGACACAAAAAATAAACTCTAAAAACGAACAAATAAAACCTATTATAATTATTATCGTCACATATAATATGTAAGTTCAAATAAGTATATTTTCCAAGCGTCGTCGCGTCGGGGGACCGCTAAGTGAGAAAACTCAGGTTTTTCTCACTTAGCGGTACCCCGACGCGACAACGCTTGGAAAATAAAAACCCCTCTCTTTTTGCGTCGGGGGTTAAAAATAAAAATCAATCACACGTCCTAATCGTAAATCTAGAAACATTCTAGACCAGTATTTTATTTTACATTTTTTAGTTTTAAGTTTTGACGATCTTATTATATAATTATTATCATTTATTTTGGCATCTGTACACCATATAAATGCTTTCTTTTTCAATTATACTTGCATTAATAAATTTATCTGAGTAAAGAAGATAATATTTTGTAATTGAATATTCAAAAGTGCTTGTAGCTAGGCCTTCTTGAATATAGGCTACATACTAAAAGAAATAGAGGTAGTTACGTAATATTGTCACAAAATTAGACTGCAAAATAAGAGTATGAAATATTTCTCCAAATATTTTCTTTCCCTTATTAAAACACAGAGTAACAAACAAAGAACGTCCATTTCTTACCCTTTCTTAAAGTACATATTTCTATTGTTTTTGTCATAAAGACTGTAAATCATTACCCGTAAAAACCGGTTAGACTAAACAATTCCTACGAAACCGTACGGCCCATATAGCGATAAATGAGGGTAGCTTGTGAGTTAGTTATACGTCCCATTTCGCTTTATTTTATTTGGCTGTAGGAGGTTTTTTGTTCCAAATACCTATCGGACGGTTTTTTGCGAACGTGGACCAGTTTCTGAAGCTAGTCTGGGATCAAAGTCTGGGTTGTTTATATTATTCCTACGTTTATATTCAACTAGCTTTTGCCCGCGGCTTTGCTCGCGTTAAATTCGGGGTAACACGGTTCCCCTTTGCCCCCCGGAATGCTCCATACAAACTTCCACCCCCCATTTTAGGGAAGTGGGGGGTTAGAAAGAGGCAAAAAGTAGCCTATGTCACTCTCCATCCCTTCAACTATCCACTTAAAAAATCACGTCAATTCGTCGCCCCGTTTTGCCGTGAAAGACGGACAAACAAACAAACACATACACTTTCCCATTATTTAATATTAGTATGGATAGGTAATTTAGCTTTCTACAGCTCTGAGCAATTATATTTATTTAATCTTAGATTTGTAGATTGTGAAAACAAAAGTATTGTTTTGCTAGTTTTTGTCCACTTATCGATTTTGCCAGCTTTGTAATCCAAAAAGAATAGACTAGTTTAGGTTAATGTTACGCTATAATAAGTCGTACTTACGGGCTTTATTACAAAATATTTTTTGCTAAAGTGGGGTACCTATGTGCTAGTTTTCCGTCCATACTTATTTATCGAACAAGCGGAGCGTCAGCGAAGCCAGTTCTTACAAACAACTTCTGGCTACTGATAGGACGTTTTGATTTTGAGAGTTTGTTCCGCGATAACTACGTAACGCTTTTCTGATCTTCAGGAAATTTGTTAGGGTTGTAGCAGAGATACATATTGAGAGTTCGTATATGAGCAGGATCGACCAAAAGGTCATAGAGCTAGAAGGCGCGAAAAAATCATCATACGGGTCTTGTTACATTGGTCATCTCGTTTGTAAGGAAATCGCGAGTTCTGAGTTCGAGGCGGACTACTTTAGCATATTTATATTCAAGTTCTTCTCATAAATTTGTACCCAATTAGTCAGGTGGACGGCAAACTGAACCTTGACGGGAAACCGGCATCTATCTATCCCACATAAAATCAGAACACAATCAGATGAACAGAGAGGCATTTAGTGGGCCTTAAAATAAAGAAACAAAGAAGCATCATAAATAAACACAAACGATCCACTATGACACTCGTATAGTATAGATAAAGAATAAATGGCGATCCTTACGAATCATATCATTACAACGAACAAAATATCCCATTAAGCCTGAATGTTTCACATATTCGCGTATCTACATAACGCAATGTTCCCGATATCGAAATGGCGTGTTCGTGACAAAAATAAACGATCTCAAGGGCACAGGGACGGTGGGCCCTTTTGTTGCAATCGCCATGAAACCGCTGACAATTTACTGCGTTTAGTGTTGGTGACGAACTGAGAGCGTTTTTACGTTTAATTTGGTATAAATATGTAGATCCAAAGACAATGACTAAATAAAGAATGTCTACAATATCTTACATTTTTTAGGTTTCCTCATGTCCGTCTGTCCGTCCGTCCGTCTGTCTGTATGTCACAGTCATTTTACTCGGAAACTATAAGATACATCCTAATAATTTTGTTTACATGATCTTTTGTATGCCGCTACATAATTTTGAAGTAAAATTATTGAAAAAAATATTTTAGGAGGGCACTCCATACATGTAAGTACCTGCCTACCAAATTCTCAAAACTTTTTTACTAAATATCAACATGTTGCACATGACTCGATAGGTCTTTAAAACAACATTGAGGTTTCTTTGAGCACTTTTTGATTTAGTGAATATTTTCAGAAATAATCACCCCGAAATTCTAAAAAAATGTGTCCAGGGGGACACCTCTGAAACTTTTGAATACTAGATCCAAAAAATTTGGAAAAATTAAGAAGGTATACCATTGTAAATATATTCTTTTAACAAAAATATTTTGAACATTATCAGTTCAGGCATTTTCGAGTTACTTATATCCAAAAAAGATTTAATAGGCAAATACGACGGAACCCTCCATTATGCGTGCTCCGACACGCACTTGGCCGGTTTTTTATAAGACAGTGCCAGCTTACAGTACAGTCCCACAGCAAAAACAGTATACTCCTACGCGCACGTGAGAGTTTCGAATATTCCCAAATTTTATTTCTTCAGTCTGCGCAAAACAGTAAGTCTCATCATCAAAAAGATACACGACAATTTTACCAATTTCATTGTCATTTTTCGTAGCCAAAATGGCAAAAACGGAATCCTTATAGTTTCGTCATGTCCGTCTGTCCGTCCGTCCGTCCGTCCGTCCGTATGTCACGGCCATTTTACTCGGAAGCGTAATAAAATTTACACAAAAGGTGTATTTTGTGTGCCGCTACTTAGTTATGTAAAAAAATATTTTTAGGGGGGGCGCTCCATACATGTAAATTCTTCTTCTTCTTCTCCTGTTCCCTTTATTTGGGGTCGGGTCTCCTCACTGTCCTGCGGTCTTGGGTTGTCTGTTGGGGGGCTCCATACATGTAACTAAATTTCAAAAAGTTTTTTTTACCAAATATCAACATGTGGCATATCAATTGACAGGTCTTCTTTAAAAATAACTTTGAGATTTCTTTGAACATTTTGTGATTAAGTGAATATTTTCTGAAATAATCGCTTCGAAAGTCAGAAAAATTTTATCCCCCCCCTGTAACTTTTGAACCGTAAGTCCAAAAAATATGAAAAAAATTGAGAAAATGCGCCTTACATTATCGGTTCGGCCATTTTTGAGTTATCTTCAAAAAACTTCTTCCATATTCATATTCATATTCTTTATTGCGTTTCATGTGTACAAAGGATCTTAAAGGCTAGTTTCGGTATCAACATGAACCCTGCAAGGGTATAGCAACATAATAAAACTTATACATCTTTTAATTTATAACAATAAATCAGACTACTAAATATTTTAGTAATCTACAAACAGCTTAACTTACTCACTTAGAAATTCCTCTATAGAATAGTATGCTTTACTAATTAAATATCGTTTTAACTTTATTTTAAATGTATGTATGTTAGTTTCTTCCTGGATTGATCTTTGGTAACTTATTAAATATATTAACACACATGGCAAACGGACCAGAGTCTACCATTTTCATACTTGAGTCAGGTCGAGCTAATCTAGGTTTGGGTCTTAAGTTTGATGGGCGGGAATATTGCGGAAAGAGGGATATATTATTTTTAACAAAATTACTTGCTTCTAAAATATACATAGAGGGTAAAGTTAAAATGTTATGTTGAATAAAATGCGGTTTACAGTTTGTCATAAAATGTACATTAACAATGGTTCTAAGGCACCGTTTTTGCAAAATGAAAAGTTTGGTTAAATCAGAACTATTTCCCCATAGTACTGTGGCATACTGTAGCCACGCATGTGCATATGCGTAATAGGCACATAAGTCTGTTTTTACGTCAGTACACTTCTTTAGCTCGTATAAGGCATAGGTAAATCGGCTTAACTTTAAAGATATTGCATTTAGGTGTTCTTTCCAATTAATTGTTGAATCAAGGTGTATACCTAGTAATGGAAAGGCTTGAACGCATTCTAATGTGTTGTTCTGAAATGAAAAATCTATATTTAAACTACGTTTCTGATAGGGTTTAAATTCCATAAGTTTAGTTTTATTAAAATTGAGTTGTAAATAATGTAATCGGTTTGACATTGCGGTTTCAAAAATTTTGGAAAATGTAGGTAAGAGGGCTATAGGTCTATAATTACTACAGTCATATTGATCTCCTTTTTTGTAAACCGGTTTTATAACAGATAACTTAAGTAAGTCTGGGAAAATGCCCTCCGTGAATGACTGATTAATAAGGAGCGTTAAAGGAGGAGTTAGCTCCTTAGCACATTTTTTAACTAGACAGGGTGGTAGCTCGTCTTGGCCACAACTTCTTTTATTCTTTAAACCTTTAATTATTTTAAAAAATTCTTGTGGGGTGACTGGTTTGACATACATTGATTTTTCTGATGGTGAAATAACGGGTCTTCCACGCGGAGGCACAGAATTGTCATTTACTGCGCCTACTGAAGAAAAGAAATTGTTGAACGAGTTAGCGACTATTATAGGGTTTTCGGTTAATTTATTGTTAAGTTTTAATTTAATATTATTTCTATTTTTTTGTGAGACTTTATTGGTTTGTTCTTTAACTATATGCCACATTGTTTTAACTACGTTGTCGGTTTTTTCAAAACGTTTAATATTTTGAAGTTTTTTTGATGCTGTGACTGTTTTTTTTAGTAACTTATCGTATTGCTTATAATGATTATTTAGTATGGGGTTATTTACTTGGGACGTTATTACTTTTAATAGTCTTTTGTGTCTGCAGGATATTTTTATACCCTTTGTTAACCATGCCTTTTTTGTACTTATTTTAATTTTTTTATTAGTTTTTGGTATACACAAGTTAAGTAGATTAGTTAAAAGAATATTTAAATCCTTATAGTTTTCGTTAACATTTTTATCCCTATTTATTATAGTACAAAGGTCTATTTTACTTAATTCGGACTTGTAATTTTGAATATTTTTATCACTGAATTGCCTTTTTGATATCGTCCAAGTATTTCTTGTATTTATTTTTTTGGTTGGTATATTCAAAAGTACTCCTCTGTGATCTGAAAAACCGTATTCATTTACATTTATAGTTAGGTTTTTACAGGGAAAATTTGTAAAGATTAGGTCTATACAGGTAGCACTATTTTGAGTTACTCGAGTAGGTATTTTAACATGTTGTATGTAATTATTTGTAATTACATACAACATCCATAGGCATCAGATACGACCTTTTGGTATTAATTTGGTGCTTATTCCATTGAAGGTACGGAACCCTCCATTATGCGTGGTCCGACACGCACTTGGCCGGTTTTTTGTTTCATAAGTAGTCCATTTTAGGTACACTGCAATTTATATCTGGAATGATTATTTGCTGCTATTTTATTTACGAATTCCGCTACCGCTTATAACTTACGCCTGGACAATGCCAATCGCCCGATACCGCGAAAAGCAATATAATGTTTACTAACGCAATGATGCAATATTGCCATTGTGCAGTTAAAACCCTTATTGTATTGGCAGACGGCGTCTCGTCTCGTGATCTATAAAACTTTTACGATTATTACTCAGCTTAATTTTGATTACAATTATTCCAATAAGTTTTCGTACAAAAATACTAACAGCAGGGAAGAATGGGATAGTTTAACAACTTCTTTATCAATCAAATGGTTTTACAATCCGCTATAAACTATTATATCTTGTCTAATGCCCTTTTAGGCTTTATTTAAACAACGTAGGCAATAGGACAATTCTTTACGTAATAATTTTCCGCAATATATTAAAAAATATTCTTATTCTCATTGCAATCAATCTGCTGATTTGACACATACCTACAGAACCTATGTAGAGCTAGCAAATTAAAAGCGTATATACAATTTTCTTTGGGGGCTGGCCTATTAAAATCGAGCCGACTTTTTTTCAGATGGGCACCCGCAAGCTGCTACGAAAGCCGCCAGTACATCTGCAAAACGAAGCTAAAATACCACCGGCAACGCAACGTCAGTCGTGAACGAAACGATCCTCGAACCAACGACGTCGTGACGGCCAATCCGCTGCTGAACCCGCTAAAGTCGTACGACCTGCGCCCGAGTGCCCTCCGAGCCATGCCGAAGCCGCGACGAAACACGAAACCGCACGAGTATCGGGCGGATGGTGGGAAGACACGAGGGTCGCAGCGGCCCAGTAGGAAGCTCACGCGGCCTTTCCCTGGGTAAGACTCTGATCCTTTTTATCTCACTGTAAAGTGTATCGTTTCACGCGTCGCATAAAATAGAAACAGGTTCTCAATTCAGCTGTGTCTTCGCCCGACTAGCCTGTAGTTCGAAACACAATCCACAGTAGTATACCTTGTACCTGTAACTTCAAAATATGAAAGAAGAAAAGTGCGAAATCACTGTCATAAATACATACACATTTTAGCCATCAATTCACGTAAAGTGGGTAATAAAGAACGATATTTGTTTTGTTAGTAAGTGGATACCTGTTAACTGCCCATCTGATGTGGTCCAGTTTAGGGTAACGATGGTTTAATGGCCAATAAATCTTTAGTACCTACTTGCTTCATGTGGCAAATGCGAGTTGTACAGATTAGTGGGAATTAGGTGTGTTTTACAATTGGCTGAAAATAACTTGATTGTATACCTACAGTGGCGACTAGAGATGGGTAGTGAGTAAAAAGTCAGGAGTAAATACCGAGTAAATACTCAGCTTAGCTCCTGCTAAACTGGGTGCTTTGGATAAATACTGAGTAAATACTCAGTATTTACTCACCCCTACCCATCTCTAGTGGCGACGTAACGCAAATGTTACCCAGCCTTCTTGTGACGCGATATTTTATTTTAATTACAAGTAGAACTACGAGGAAGAAGCATTTCACCAACTAATTTGGCGATCCACAGCCTTATTCCTTAAAAACTTTATGAGTAGCTTCAACCGATTTAGGGACCTACTCACAAGACGGTTTAATTTATTTGACTTTCCTACGTCATAACCAAGGATCGGACAAACGCCCGTCATTTCGAAAATATAACCCTGTTCCGGCACAAAATAACTAATAGTACTACCGTACAGAAAATTCACTCCTTAACAAAAGTCAGATTTAGGTATAAAATTATACCTATACTCGCCGCCTGCAAGCAAAATTGAAACTTATAACCGCGCACGAACCGTGAATCTTCTTTGCGCGCCGCAGTTTTATGACCGAGCTGTGAGCGTCGGCACGGGGTTGGCACTTGACAAGTTTTTGTACCTATACCTACTGATTTATTATTGTTAGATAAATATGTAGGAATTACAAACGTTGATTATGTAAACACGAAATTTTTATCCGGAGATAGATTTTTTTATAGGGATTATGTCTGATTCTCACGGAAGTAGGTATGCCACAGCCGTATTCCTTTGAAAATATGTCGGTCAGTTCCTAATATTATTTCTGGGCAACCGATATTCAATAAATTAAGGATGTTTATTTTAACTATTACTAAGTAAGGACTTTGGGACCTTTCAATATCGTCCGGAATTTAAAAATGTTATTTCTGCTTCCTTGTTCTTCCGTTTATTCAGACATCCGTAAATACATATTTTATACGGATTAGATCGAAATAGGTTTCGAAGCCATTGTGTATTTTAAATTTTGCGCGAGCGCCACGTGACACGACTATCGTGCGAGCCGAGCGGCAGCCCACTGCTATACGACTCCCCGGGAGGCGCGCCGGCCAAATGTACCTAAACTGCGTAGTGAAACCCCCCTGGTTCCGGTACAGCAGAGACTTCCTTATGTTAATTAAAAAAATAGTATTTTATGGATTTATTGGACCATAATTTATATCCAGTGACAAATTAATTAATGATTGACATTTCGAAAATTACTTTCGCCAATAAAATAGAATGACCAAATTTTTTTCTAAATTTTCACTTGTGCTATAACGATGTGAATTTAGGACCCATTTATGAGTTGAAAATGTCCGTCCATAGTCTACGGACGTCATAGGGGCATATGTAATCGTTGACATTGGTATACTGTTCTTCCAATATCCTCGGAGTTAATTTTTTCATGTATTTCTTTCACGGATATTCCTATAGGAGTTACATTTTTGCCATTCTGGCTACGGAACCCTAAAAATGTCAAGCCTGGAGGAGTACATTATGATGACGATGACGGACACGGACAGCGACGAAGACGACGACGTTCCTCACCTTCCACATAATCCAGCTGCGGTAAGCGTCGCAGAAAGAATTCATCACGAGCAAGCATTTGCGATTTAAAAAATATTATCGGCTTACGAAACCATTGGTAAAATTGTAAATTTGACATTGTAAAATTTCAATTTTCATTTCAAATTTAATCATGTTGGTAAACAGCGTGTGACTTTCAAAAATACGGCTTTTGGAAAATGGTGACATAAAAGTCATCGGTGATAATTTTAGTCACCGGTTTGACAATCGAGCGCTCGAATTCAAAGAATTTAACCTCGAATATAATCGCACACAAAAGTTTGTCGCCATTATTTACGCATGAAATTAATGGTATAAATAATCATGATTTTAAATATCTATCGCTGTTATTTTTAAAACATCATTTCTTCGTTTTATTCAGAGTTTTAAATGTCATATTCGAGCGCTCGAATCTCAAAAATCGCCCCCCAGGTCACAATCATGGTCATCAGAAGGGGTTGGGACCTCCTAAATAGATATTTTGTGTTAGATTGTTATTTAATAAATCTTATAAAATAAAATAGTTTAACATCATAAAAATCATAAAATAAGGAAGTCTCTGCTGTACGGAACAGGGTTATATTTTGAAAATGACGGGCGTTTGTCCGATCCTTGGTCATAACATAGGTATAGTAGGACCACAAGAAAATGGGGAAACGTTTGCTTGGGAAATGCTTACGTTTTTCGATTTTAATACATAATTGTTTACACCTACCTACTATTACTAAGAAAATACAATTTTCAGGTACCAATGGAACCGCCGGGACCCCGAGGGCTCGTTCCAACGGAACGCCGAGCTCCTCAGTTCCGGTCGCACCGGTCTCAGCCCCCAACAAGTCAACACTCATCTAGCACGCCTTAAACACCTACGAGACAAGCAGCTTAGGAAGAAGAGACTACGTAACCGAGGAGACTGGCTCATCAACGAACCGAAGCAGGACATGGCGCACACGCACGCAAGGACGTACACCGTGGATAATAACATCAGCGCGCTACATCCAAAGACAATAGTAGAGGAGTTCGATATGATGCCGCCACCAGCTCCCATCGAAGTGCGGCCGGCGCGCCAAATACATTACGATTAATTCCATTTTTACTTCCATCTCTGTATTTTGAAATGCGATAAAATCTTAACGCTGTTTTCAAATAATGCTACGATTTTTTTAGGTCACTTTAAAGAATTAACTGGGTGGTCATTTTTGAAAAGACCTGTTTTGTTTAAATGTATGTTCCTTGCAAGTGTACCCTTCTTTTTGCCACTTCGGATTCGTAGTTCGGATCTGCTTTGTACTCAGTAAGTTTTTATAATAAGCACAGGTTGTTAGCTTATTTATTTGCGTTTTTAATGTGATCGCTTAGTCATAGAAACTTGTAGAGTTTTAGTGTTCTTCTTCTCTTCTCGTAGAGTAGACAGAACGTGACGAATAATATTCGAAGAAATAAAACTAGATAGACTTGCTGGCCAACAGAAGATACTTAAAACTTCCATGGATCATTCCACTCTTCTTTTTCTTATGCTGCGATAGTCATCCTAAAAAAAGGAAAGAGTCAAAGTTCCCTATTACTCTGCCACTATAAATGTTGGCTGGCCAAACTTAGGTTTGTAACTACCTGATTTAGGATTAATAATTACGACCAACCAGACACCGTAATAATATGTCATGTAAACAATAAGGTAAAGTATACAGGTCATTTGTAAACCATCTCATATCGAGTATTAATATATATGTAACTTTAAAGTTAACGTCATGTTTCAGTTTAGGTTAAGTTAGCTATATAGATATTCGATATAAAAAAATTGCGATCATGTATATTACTCACTACTACCACTGCTATCTTAGATTGAGCCTTTTAATTATATCCTCTTAAAAATAATTGGTACCACGGACTAAAACGTAGGCACAGTAAGTAGAGCCATTTTTTTAAGCCGACCATGCTAACTTTGCACCGACTTTGCAAGCAACAAAGTATTGAGTTCTAACATAAACGTTAAATTTATTTGAAAATATCGAAACACACTGAAATAACTTTCATAAATTACTTATAACTTTAAATTTGAAACTCTACCAATACACACTTTCAACCCCTTTTTAACTCCCTTAGGGGTCGAATTCTTTAAAAAAAATGCTTCTTATTACTTGTACACATTATGAAAGTAACCCGATCTGCAAATGTTTACTATCTGGCTACAGTAGTTTAGGCTCTGCATTTATGAGTCCATCAGTCAGTCAGGATACTCAGGATATACGTATTTATATGTATAGAATAGATATGACGTTTATGGTGGCAGTTCCACACTTTGTTATTGCAAACTTGCAAAGTACAGGTAGTGATGCCGTGGTCAGACTCTACTAAAATATTTTAAAGAGGCCAGTTGAAAAAAAAATCTTTTAGATTTAAGTAACAATAATTGATTATATTTTTATATTTAAAAACAGCTAGTCGTAAGTGAGTTTATTTTAAAGTTCTAAAAATTTAAGAATTGCTTATTCGTGTACAAAACCTTCATTTTCTATAAAGTGACACTTAAGAAAGAAAAATTCAAATCCATAAAAATCTTACTGTCTAACAAAATAAATGCTATTTAATGAACCTATCTAATTTATGTTAGGACTTACATATATACCATTTAGAATCCGCACGAAGCGTGGGCGGGTCACTTAGCATAAAGTTACCTCTATAACCTACAAAGTATTCATTAGTTTTAAAAGAACTGTGTCGTACTTTACATTGGCATTTGAAAATTTTCTTAGATTTTAAATATTTAGGAACATTAGTGCTTATCTCCGGCATATGACATTTATTAAGAGTCATTTATAATTGTAAACGAGTAGGTGCATAATGCGTAAAATGTAATATATTTTACGTTGAATTTAAACTTTTTTTTTTTACATTGTATTTGTCAAAGTTTAAAACATAGACGTTTGTCTGACAAACAATACTTTCTGTTTGGCTTCTCTAACGGACATACAGTTATTTATTACAAACATATGTCAGAAATAAGTGGCGGAACGTCAATAATACTCGTACTTAGACAATCCTGAGCTAATTTGGTTTCTTTTCCTCGTGACTTGTAATAAAACTTCCTGAAAAATAGGCAAGCCAGTGGGAGTCGAGTTAGGCGCCACGCCAGTATTTCAATATCACAATAAAATATCAGAACATACTAACTGTATTTTCGTTATTGAAGGAATAACTATACAAGATGTATGGACATAATTGGTATCATATTTTAATTAAGAAAAACCGAGAAAAATAAATTCACGCAAAAAAAATATTTTGTATGGAGGGTTGGCCGGTCTAGGACGCCGTGTCCCATACAAAATAGATTTTTTTTCGCGTCCAAAAAATTTTTTTTCTACTTTTTCGTAGTCGCAATACGACACCAATTATACTCTTAAACGGATTACCAGTATTTTTGTTACATCCTGTATAATAAGTGTAACTAATTAATATATATTATTATAAAATTAAAGCACAAATTGATAGTAGTCTTGGTAACTGCCAATAGTTTAAATCCTCGCATTTATGTTAAGGATATTCTACGTCGTATAAAACGTCGTACGTTATTATAAAACCGCTAGCAAAGTCTAACGATTTCGATTTTTAATACGAAATAATGGATCTATCTAATTAACCAATATATATTTTTCAGTTTCAGTCTTTAATTATTAAACTGTCAATTCAACAAACAAATACAAAATAGTACGCTAATAAATTAATTGACTTGCTTTTCACTACCTTTTTCTTAGTTTTTACTGTAGATCGGTCGGTATTGGCTATGTACGAAGTGCATGGTGGGTAACGTGAACGATCGCAGTGCACAATGTGATAAGATATTAAACTGGAAAGGGCTCTTGTCAATATCAAATTTCAAAATATTTGACATTCACCTCAACTCGATCAACTGTCAAAATAGTGAATCAACTCGGGAGATTTTATATACCTAAGCAAGGAGTATAAAAAAGCCATTCATAAAAATAAAAAACAAAAAAAGATTGAGCCCTGGCCCGAAAAAGATGGAGCCACAATCATGCACCCAGCGAATTTTTAAATATTGTACTAGGTACCATCAACTGCTACAACTTTGCCTACGATTGCTTTGGCAAAGTCGTAGCAGTTGACGATACTTTATTAGTTTTTGTTGGTATTACTCGAGGACAATGAAATAGGCTCACCTTGTATAAAAATTTCTATACAAAATGACGGTTTAATTGTCCTTGAGTATATCTTTGCGTTGAATGCTTTATTTAAATGTGTAATTAATAGGTACCTACTATGGGTAGATTTATCAAAATTTAACCCTGCTGTTACTGACTCCTAGCAGGGTTAATGCCATATAATGCTTGGGCAATTTAGTCTTGTGCATTTCATTATTTAATCTTTTAATTTATAAGTTTTATGTAGATATTAATTAACCGTAAATGAACAGTAAATTGATGATTAAATAATCCCAGTTCTACATTATCTATAAATAAACTGCCAAGACATTTAAGCAAAAAAAAAGTAATTTTTATTTTTGTTTAATTTTTAATTATTGCAATAGAAACTATAAGCTGTGTTTATAATATGAATGGGTACAGTCAGCATCAAAAAGATAGAGACAGTGAAAGTGACCAAATGTAACAGATGATAATGACAAATGTGTTGCGATATTACCATTAACGATGTGTTGCGATATATTTGGCCACATTGGCTGACGCCCACTATCGATTTGATTCCGACGGTACCACGATCAAACACTAATTGTAAATAATAATAAGTACCAACAGTCATTATAATTGATATTGTGTAAAGGGAGTACAGAAATATATTGATTAGTAGGTATGACAAAATATAAACTGAAAAGTAACATATTTTTAACGAAGCTTCAACTTAACCATGCGAAATTAAAAATTTAATCATGTTCGTTTTACACAATATTATAATTTAACAAAATTCTGTGAATTCATTAGTATCTAGGTTAAGCATACTTAAGTGAGTAATTTCTTATTGTATCAATGTCTAAATTAATAAAGGAATCTGAGAGTAAAAACAATTTCTTTAACCCTTTTTTGGTATATCCCTTCCGTATATCCGTATATTCGGGGTCAATAGAAAAGTAAAATAATGTAAACAAACTCATATACGAGCCCCAATGCAAATGAGTTCGTCTAGCAGGTAAAAAATGTACTAACCTAACTTTAACCTAAAAATTCAGGATGACAGCGATGTTTAGAAGATCATGTAATATAAAAACAATATAGAAAATGAATAATACTTTATGTATCGAATGAAAAAAATAACAACTTTCCACAGTGATAAAAAAAAAACATTGATTTGCCAAATGAGATATTCGCAAAAAAGTTCGTCTTCGATTTAGCCGATGCATAATAGACCGTCTACCACTTGGTGGTATCACCTTTTGCATCCAAAACAGCTTTGATCCTGAGCGACATTGAATCTACCAACTCTCTACACTCTTCGGTGGTTATTTCATTCCAGACACAGGTAAGTTTCTCCTTAAGATCAGCTTTAGATCTAGAAGGGTCCTTTCGCAGTCTTTTCTTCATTTTCCACCACAAAGTTTCTATGGGATTCAAGTCCGGGCTGCTGGACGGCCATGGCATGGTAGGGATTTTTTTGGACTTCAGCCACGCCATCGTTGTCTTCGCGGTATAGCATGCAGCGCCGTCTTGTTGAAAAGTAAATGCATTTTTATATTTTAACTGCCGTATAGACGGCAGCAAACTCTCTTGCAGGATGCTTTGGTATTTCTCGGCATTGACGGTTCCATCTATAAATTGCAGACGGCCCACGCCCTGTGCCGACATATAGCCCCAAATCATTATGGATGCTGGAAACTTCACCTTTCGCTTGAGGCAGTCTTTATGAAATGCCTCTCCTTTTGCCGAATGACTTTACTTCGTTCGTCACCAACTGTGACTTCAAATTTGGATTCATCACTCCATATTATTTTTCGCCACTGATTGACAGTCCAGGAGTGCGATTTTTGAATCTCACCAAGTGACTAATTCTCACCGATGTGAGTGATTTCCGAAAGTAAATCACTCACATCGGTGAGAATTAGTCACTTGGTGAGATTCAAAAATCGCACTCCAGTTTTTGTATTTATTAGCAAATTTCAATATGTTGGTTTTCTGTTTTTTAGTAAATAACGGTTTCTCTTTAGCAGTGTAAAAACTATAGCCCATTCTCTTCATTACTCTCTTGCAGGTATCGACTGAAATATTTTTTTTAATAGCGGTCCGCCACAATACGGTAAGTTCTCCTGCTCTTGCACGACGATTTTTCTTGATAATCTTCTTCAACATCCTGTTTTCTGCCTTGGAGGTTATTCGTCGACGGCCAGATTTCTTTAAACAGGACATTGTTCCATGTTTTCGGTGATGCTCGATAATCGTTTGAATTGTAGATCGTGGCAACGACATCTCCTTGGATATTTGGTAAGTAGATTTGCCGTTATTATTACAGGAAATTATAATTTTCCGCTCTTCTTCAGTCACTGGTTTACCTCGCACCATCTCGATAGAATAATGATTATAAAGTAATGAAAATTTGCACTGCAATTGCGTTTTTATATAGCAATCTGTCATTTTAGATGACAGAGAATATTCTATATTCAATTTGAAATATAATTAAATATTAAACTTCTTAAAAAACAGTTTTTATCTTATATAGACGACCTATTTAGCCTAAAATATGAACTAGACGTAATTTTCTGCTTGCTAAATGTTAACTTTACAATACAATTACTCTAAATTAAATAACATTATTACACTTTGTACAACGCAACATTAAACTACTTTCAATGGCTTTGTATGTCGCGTATTCCTTTAATCTTCAAAGTCAATCCGGATTTAAATAGCAGTCTTTAAAAAAATATCGTACTTTTAAGTGTGACTAGACGATCTAATATGCATTGGGGCTCGTACCTTCATTGCTTCGCAATCGCAATTTTAAAGAACAACCATGGTTCATTGTCAGCTTATATCATGAACTTATTATTTATGTTCAGTTTTATTAAAAATATCCGTTAATTACTTATATTTCAGTGAAAACGAATTTCTTCAATAATATTTTGTCATGTGTCAAATCCTTTTTTAGCCTAGAAATGGAGCAATGTTTACCTTAATTTATTTTTCTATTGACGCCGAATATACTAAGTATAATTCTGTGGCTCTTGTTAAAAGAGGTTCCATATATAATAACTTCTGTGCTTCTAGGTATATTCCTTATATTTAAGTATACCACAGCTGCAGCCCGCAAAACATGTCGCAGTCTCCAAAGTCACTACGCTGATTTCCAGCGCCATCTCTTGTTGAGTAGTAAAACTAATCAAAACAATTACAAGCTTGCGCTATTTCACACTCTTACAGATGGAGTGCAAACTAAACCAAAAAGCAGAAAATTCCTGAAATAACAATAAATAAAGTGTACGTACATATATGTTAGTCTCCATGTGGAATGCAATTTCGGAAAGTTTCCCTTTTAAATGTTAGATACACTCACTTTTAATTGTTACGGTTCAAGCTATTATCTTTTATTTGATATTTACTCTATGAAATATCCAATGAAATGACCCAATTTACCTACATGCATTTTATTTCATTTTAGAATCTAGGTACTGTGGTGACAACAGCTGAACATCGAAGAGATTTAAGAAAACTTGAGAGCTACGTAAGACACTTGAGTTTAGTCACTACGCGCGACATGTTTCGGAGAGCTTAGGTCTCCATCCTCAAGCACTAAGACTCTTAGTGCTACATGTTTCATGCTTGACGATGGAGACCTAAGGTCTCCGAAACATGTCGCGCGTAGTGACTAAACACAAGTGAGTACAGCAGCATGAAGTGATAATAGTGTTAACATGTCTACGTAAGACGTCTTAAAAAATGCACATATTTCACATATAAATTATATCAGACAAACTAAGTATTATAATCTAAGTACGTTATTAACTAGCATATTTAACATATCCCTCAATGTTTGAATTTAATCTCAAATGTTCACATGTTCAGAAATTCTCAAATGTTTAATGTGTATTCTAAAACCCAAAAAGTAATATATGTCCGGGGCTCAACTGAACAGGTTCACCTGCCTATGAATCTTATGATCATATGTTTCAGTTAATTAGTTATAAATACATAACAATAGATTATTCTATTATTATATGCGGTCTTAAATTGGCTGAAACTAACCAAGGAGCGTTGACCTATACAAGTATTGCCAACATTCAAAGCTGGCGAGATGTGGCGATAGTGTTGCCATGGTTACCGTGTACAAACAGTACTGGGGAATTATTTTTAATAACTAACGCTAGATTTTATTTCGATGTAAGCTTTAGCACATAATTAACATCTACTTGGAACTAAAAGTATAGGTAATAACCACCGATATGTAATAAAGAATGAGATACACAATCAGCCCAAAAATATGGCCCCACAATAGTGCTGTAAGAACGATTCGTACAGCAGTTTCTCGGTCAGTTTTTTTAGAATTTAGTCAGTGATAACACTGGCCGGCTACAAATTTTCACTAGGCATATTTTCGGTAAATCTCGTTTGAAACTGTACCTCTACTATGATGATTCTAACTCAATGGTAATAAAATAAGTCTTGACTCTATTTACTCATACCTATGTAGAAATAAACAAAAAGGGTCAACATTATAAAGGCGCAGTAATACTTTATTTCACACATTTCATGTTTAGTTTTGTTTCTATATCTCATTATATACAAATTCATATAATACATAAGTTTATTTTATACTACGATTAGGTAATAATTAGGTACCTAATAATATTACATTGTCCATTTTGTCTAATGTCTAGTGTTGGCTTTGTTAACAACGTAGGCAACAGGAAAATTCTTTACGTAATAATGTGCCGCAATATATTAAAAATATTGCTAACCTCATTGCAATTGAAACAAAACACGGCTTAATCTTAATGCCGAATTACCTAATCGTATAGAGAAACACGTACCTAACAAGGCGTATTGAGGACAAACATACAAATAACCAAAGCATTCGACATAGTAAACAAACAAATTAACAAAGGAGGTTGACTTCAGGCATGTCCCTATTTAGTAATTATTTGGTAGCCTAATTTTATTACTAATCTGTAATCTGTAATGCCGTTAGGCAAATTACCAGTATGTACAGTCGACTACAAAGAGATGTATCTACTTTTTCACCTTAATGTATTGAAATAAGGTTAAAAAGTGGATACATATCTTTGTAGCCGACTGTACCTATACATAGTTGGAATGTGCCTACTTATATGTACCTACTTATATCTACTTATAGCGTAGCATATTGACCTTAACATGTACAGAGTGTGACAAAAATAGAGGTGATCCGTTTATGGGTATAATTTTTTTCGTATTGCGACTGAAAAAGTAGAAGAAAAAGTTTTTGGACACTATTTTTTTTTATGGGACACGTTATCCCAGCTGGCCGAAGCACCCGAATTTTTTATCTCCGTTTTTAGGGTTCCGTAGCCAAATGGCAAAAAACGGAACCCTTATGGATTCGTCATGTCTGTCTGTCTGTCTGTCTGTCTGTCCGTCCGTATGTCACAGGCATTTTACTCGGAAACTATACGACGTATCTGAACAAAATTTACACATAAGGTGTATTTTGTATGCAGCTACTTAGTTATGTAGTTAAATTTGAAAAAAAATATTTTTAGGGGGGCGCTCCATACAGGTAACTAAATTAAAAAAAAAAAATTTTTACCAAATATCAACATGTGACACATCAATCGATAGGTCTTTTAAAATAACATTGAGGTTTCTTTGACTATTTTCTGATTAAGTGAATATTTTCTGAAATAATCGCTTCGAAAGTCAGAAAAGTTGTGTAGCCCCCCCCCCGTAACTGTTGAACCGTAAGTTCTAAAAATATGAAAAAATTTTAAGAGATGCGCCTTATCATATACTTTCAACGAAAATTGTTTTGAACATTATCGGTGCAGCCATTTTTGAGTTATCTCCAAAAAACTTCTTCCATAGGCATCAGATACGACCTTTTGGTATTAGTTTGGTTCTTATTCCATTGAAGGTACGGAACCCTCCTATGCGTGGTCCGACAAGCACTTGGCCGGTTTTTCATAATTAGAATACGATACCAATTATGCCCTTAAACGGATCACTAGCATATTTGTTACACCTTATACATGTTATTAAATATATACCCAGTTAAGCTATACTTATTATTTAAGCTGTCCGAATGTTAAGAAGAATATAACATAATTTAAAACTTAGGCTAAGAACCGCAAAAAAAACCTAGATGCATAAACTTATTAAAAATTGAGCAAATGTCCATAAAATTAATAATTCACACCTATTAAAAAATACAATGACAGTAAACCTACTAAAACATCGGGTAATTTAAATTGACATAGGGTAAGGGTTTATTTAATTACTGGCCACTATTTTCTTCACCATTTACTTTACTATTGGAATGTATATTTGACATGTACCTACCTATAATTAATTATATGTAGTTCTTGCCCGTGTAATGAAGTTTGAATCTATAGATTTAAAAAAAAGAAGAATAAAGAATAAAAACATTTATTTGTGACGCTTAATACATGAACATTGAGAGACAATGACAATGAAAACAAACAATGAACGTGCATCACAAAATTGACCCAACTCAGCATAATCTAGCATAATAGCTTTTCTAGTTCTTCATTTAATAACGCAATTTTAAGATTTGGCCAGTAACTGGAGTATAAGAAAACAGTTTTTTAAACTCTGTAAGTAGGTAGTACGAGAACGTCTCAAACACTAAATTTTAAACTACAGCGTGCTGCGAGCTTCGATAGTCTTACTTTCACTTATGTGGAATTGTGGATTTGCATTAACCGAACCAGTTTAAATATCACTCGGGTATTTACCGTCTCCTACCTCTGTTCAATATCAGCTAAAATATAATGAAAATTATAATAGAATTGTATTCGCAAATATGCTCTCACTCCCTCTTAAGATGACTTAAACGTGGAAGAGTGAGATGTAGCTATAATTTTAGATTGAATTTGATTTTATTATTTACCGCAGAATATGTCACAATGCGTTGAATACATCCAGTATCATTTATAGATTTACAGGAACCGCTAGTTTGTGGCGAGTGATATTTATTTGTGCTTTGCTTAATGTTAGGTGAGTGAAAAGCTTCTTAAATTTTACTAACAAATTACTTAGTACAACCACAGTATAAGTAGCAGCTTTATACTGTAACATGTAAGTAGGCAAAGTAATTTAAAAAAAATAAGCAGCTTAAGGCTAAATGCGCCATACTTAAATTTGTACTTGGATTTCTGTAAGACTTAACGTTGCTTAACCTAATACTCGTAGTTAATAACTTGTTAAAACTCGAACTTTTTTTACGGTAATTGTTTTACGGCGTTTCATGGTTGATAAAATTACCTAAGTAGTTGCATACACATCTTAAACTCATTTGTCAATAAGGTAAATTTAAGTTGGTATATTATCCTCAAAATTAATTCTAAATAATGTTTCAGACATGGCGGCACTAAAAGTAGCAAATTGCTTTGCACTGCTGCTCTACATCTTTAAAAATGTCCATGCAGATTTAAACTGTAGTCATGGCGTCGGTGCTATTGGACACAACGTCGTTTGTACTGCGGGAGCCGAAGATTACGATCTAAGGAAAGGTCTTGTATCGGATAATGACCGTACAACATCCATAGTACTAAGAGGTTGTCGAATTACCAGTATTCAAGAAGATGCTTTTACCGCTCTACCTGCTTTAGAAGATATCGACTTATCTCATAACTCTATGCGAGCCCTAACCGAAGTGTTTGACCGAACACCTAATTTGCGAAGCCTTAATTTAAGCAACAACAGAATAGAAGACTTACAAATTAACATTTTCGACTCGCTGACAAAGTTAAAGTCTCTAGATTTATCAAAAAATTTACTTTTGGGGCGAAATCTAGATGCTAGAATATTCAAAGAATTACACCATGTCGAGTTTCTAGATTTCTCTGGAAATATTATGACTGGCACTCATGAAAATGTGATTCAAGCATTACAAACTATTAAAACTTTGAAATTATCAAGGTGCAACTTGAACGAAGTGCCTAGATTCACCACGCACCCTAATTTAAACTCTATGACACGACTGACCTTGTCGTCAAACGAAATTACAAAACTTCACAACAAATTGTTTATAAATTTTGAAAAGCTTGAGTCTATCGAGCTCGATGATAACCTCATCGATTTTATGCAAGAGGATGTTTTTAAACCGATAAAAAACATTAAAACTATTTCACTTCAACATAATAAAATAAAAGATCTCTCCGAAAGCCTTTTTACAGGTTTACCTAAGCTGGGCAACATTAATTTATCGCATAATCTTATAGAACACGTGCCCGTTAACGCTTTTCGACAAACTGGCTTAAAAAATTTGAACCTGGCTGATAACAAATTTACTTATCTTCAAGATAACTTCTGTTTGGAATTACGTAACTCTGGTGTGCGATTGAAGAAGTTCTACTTTAACCAGAACCCCTGGCAATGTGCCTGTTTAAATTATATTCTGATCGAAGTCAAGAAGATGGGTATACAATATAACGGAGTAAAATATATTGGACAGGAGCTGGTATGCGTGACCACAAAAGAATTTAATTGTAAGAGGCAACCAAACTTTAATAAAGAATATATGGATTTGTACAATGATATCATTAGTTAAATAAAAAGTAATACTTCTGGAAAGCTGTGTTTCACGTCAATTAATAAAATAGCCCCAATATAGTTATAAATCATATATAATTCCTAGAGAAATAAATCACAAACTTAAACTATTCCATCGCATGAATTACCTACACCAGTACATAATTCCCAACGACCTGTAATACCAATAACCCAGTCGTACGATTTTGGGAGGCCATTAACAGGCTATGCAAATCTCTCGAATCTTCATCTGAAAACTCAATCTATTTTGTGACTTACTGTGTTAGAATTGAGGACAAATCGAGTGAGTTTTCAAGTTGACTTTGTGATGTAGAGACATACGTTATTAGAATTAGTAGGCTAGTTGCTTTCACATATGGAGCCTGTATTAATCATCAACTATAATATCAATGTTTATGTGTCTTTAATCATTATTACATATTGCTACTTCGAAGAGGAAACATGTGTTTCATTTATAAACCTACCTGTAGCAAGTGTAATTGGTGTAAACCGTTCTTGTAATTAAAAAAAAACCTTCCTATTATTATTGCTGATCATCTACCACCAAGCAGATTACACTACATGGCGACCTTGCCAGGATACGTTACAATACAACTTGGTGATGTAACATTTTCATGTTGTGGTCGGTTAGAAGACTTAGAAGGCAAACACGATTGTTCCATTATTTGCCAGCAGATTAGATAGTTGGCAGCAGTACCCTGACGGTCATCGTCACACGAATGCAGTGATCGGCGTCAGCGTAAACGTTATACACGGTGAATCTGAGTAACCCGACAGATTTTAACCATAAATTCCTGAGGTCATAAGGAGTAATAAATGTTATATGAATTTAGGTCAATTTCGCCAAAAAAAAAAATTTTTTTTTCGATTTTTTTAATGCTTTTGAACATAAAAACATAAATGTTATTGGTAAAACGGTCGATTAAAATAAATGAGTACATTTTTTTTCGCAAAAAATAGTTTACGTAAAGTATTCCTTGGCACTTTGATATCTGTCAATAAGAATGTCTAGACTAGACCCCATAAAGGGTGAAATCGCCATCAAAAAAGCGTTTTGCACTGAGTCACAATAAGAAATGTTTTTTTATTTAATTGGTAGTAACTCTGAAACTAGGCCAATTCCACAAAAGTTTATACCTACGACATTTCAGTCTCCAATTACCTATGATCAGGAATTTATGGTTAAAATCTGTCGGGTTACTCAGATTCACCGTGTATAGATGGGATAAGGACAAGCCAATGATCATTGAATAAGTTCGTTGTTAGAGTCAAATTGACATTTATTTTAAGTAAAAAGTATCAATATTAAAACATTAACAAATTTTTTTTTATGTTTTAAACTTTATAACAATACGTTTTACCTTCATCTCCAAAATGGGGTTCTATTATTTGGCTCGCAAGTCTCGCAACCCTAAAATATATAAGTAGGAAGATTTGTTATTTGGAAACGGAACGTGGAGGTAGGTGTAAAGATTTTCATATTTTTCCTAAAGGTAAAATTAAATCATGAAAATGCCTAATAAACGATATAACTCGGTGTCAAACGGAACACAAGCCTGTCACAATACAATATGCGACAGTAACTTAACATAAACGATGTAACTTAACATAAGTTACCTTTTCACTACCTAACTAGTTACGAATGTCCACATCATAACCACCGTTGAATTTCTAATACTAGCAACTTTTTAGAACAAGAACCAAAATTAAGTCAGAAGTCGGCTCGTTAGTTGAGGTTTGTTGTTAGCGAAACCGATCCCTCCTCAAAAATTTGTCATTGAAACAAATTACTTACAATATTGACTTAAAGTTTAAAATTAATTAAGAGATTTTTGTGGACTGGATCCTTTTCCCTAAACTTCATACTGTTAGTGATGGCACTTGGAATGATAGAATTGGTTCATCCAATTCTGTAGACCGCTGAATGAAATGAAATGAAATTACCACTTACTCTAGTAATTCTAGTATCTCACTCAGCGGACCTACCACGAACTTCGAAAATCGAAATTTCTTATCTCCGTCTTTATCTTTTAACTAAGTAGCAAAATTTGAACATCCTGAATTTCATATAATTTTTGTCAATAGTCTTTAAATAAATATCAAACATTATCGGTTTAAAGAAATAAAGGAAGAATGGAAAAATCTCTGCCTCGAGCGAGACTCGAACTCGCGACTCAGGGATACCATCCCGCCTCGCTCTACCAACTGAGTAGATGATTCTTTTTTTTTATTGTGGTATATCGTAAACAAATAAATAAATATTATGGGAAAATCTTACACAAGTCAACCTAGTCCCACAGTAAGCTCAATAAGGCTCAAAACACAACAAACAACACAAACACACGTCTCTAACAAACACGTCGTCGTCGTCGTAAACAGACGTCTCTATTTATTGTAAAACTTGGCAGTACTTCGCGTAGTATTGGGCGTGAAAACACTAAGAATCACAAGTTAAGCTTCTGTTTGATCATGTCTTGTGCCAACGTCAAAATCTTTTCCGATACTAGTACGTTGGCATTTGAACGCTCCACGCAATTCACTCTTTAAATATGTATAGGGGTGATAACCCGCTGGCCAATCCCAGACATTAAGCCTCGAATTTGTTAAGAAAACGCTCACTGAAGTCGTTTACCTATGTTAATGAACTAGAATTAGGGTTTACGAACTCTTAACCAATTGTTTTTAGTTCTAAAAACGAGCATGAGCTCCAGATTTTGATACTAGTACCATCTGCTCATCAGTACAAGTCGAATGAGCCCAAACAGCATGAGTCTATGATGCACCAAACCCGAGATCCAGTAGGGATCCCCAGGGTCCAGCATGACCTCCATCTTAGGATACCGGTCCCATTGCTTATTAATACAAGCCCCCGAGTCCAGAGTCAAAATCGAAACAAAAATCAAAACCTCGTAGCTTAACCTAAATTCGCGTTAAGTTAGGTAAATTATTAATGTCAATTACCAATTCAATCTACACTAAAATTTAAATCAATGTTTCAATTTTTGAGAAAGACTAAAAATTTAATATCTTCAATTATTAGTTATTCGCAAAGGATTAACACGTTAGTTACAATTAATTTCAATTATAATTGAAATCCATTTGCACTAAACTATTAGTGTTCAATTTTTACTAACGTGTTTCAATCTTCAATTTTTAATTTTCAATTACACTAACGTTCGGCCAACACTGGAATGAAATGCATGCTTTTAACACTTTTATTGCCCATTAGTCAGTTTGCTGAACTGACCTTGATCGAACCTGACCATGACAAATGAATAATGAGCGCAGGGCCGATTGTTAAGCACTAGAAGTCGACTAGTTATATATTTATTATTTTAATGTTTAAAATAAAAACCAATTTTTTTTAATGGTGAGAATTGGTTTTTAACACTTTCATTGCTAATCTTGATCGAACCTGACCATGACAAATCAATAATGAAGCCAGGGCCTAAGGCCTATTTCTCAAAAGAAAGGTATTAGACTAAAGCAGCAAGACAAAACTACACGAGACGATTTTGCCGAGACATTTGATGTCCCGACACGTACTGGAGACAACACGAATATACGCGGGACAATACGCACATAGACGAATACTCACTCTACACTCTCGTATTCGGCAAGTCTCGTGTAGTTTTGTCGAGAGTGTGGAGCGGGCTTAATATTAGTCGACGAACTGTCAAATCGTATGAATTTTCATGACTACGTGATAATATCGTCTAGACTTTCGAGAAATGGGCCCTTAAGTGTATGGGCGAGTATAAAGCACTAGAAGGCGACAATACTTTTTTTTCTTTTTAGATGTACACCAATGATTTATTTTTTAAACAAATGGTTAGTGAGTAGTTTGGTTGGTTGGTTCTGGTAATTTCGGAATTATCGACTATTTATTCCTCTCAGAATTGCTCGAATACACCTTAGCGCCCTATAAACTTTTTTTTATGTAAACAAGTCCGCTTTAAAAATAAGATAAAAACGTTTATGCTAGAAAATTCAATATTTAGATAAAGAAATATGTTTCCTTATGAACGTAAATACGAGTTTTTGTAGTACATTCTTGTAGTTATAGAATTAGGTTATAATACTTATAATATTAAGTTTGATAAGATACTTTTGCTATTGTTATACAGTAGATAAGGAAGAGTGCTGAGTGCTGTTCACCAACAAACTGTTGTCCAGTTTGGCGAAAAATTATGTTACTTAATATATTGTGTAATTACTGTTTAATAAATAAAAAATAAAAAATCAAAGTTCCTGCCGGTGAATCGGCTTGTAGGTATTGTTTATAGAAATAACTGCAATCACGCT
This sequence comes from Pammene aurita, assembly GCA_947086415.1. Taxonomy (NCBI): domain Eukaryota; kingdom Metazoa; phylum Arthropoda; class Insecta; order Lepidoptera; family Tortricidae; genus Pammene; species Pammene aurita. The sequence goes on from OX352297.1 coordinate 23,813,818, forward strand.
CCCATACAAAAATATTCAGGATCACATCAATGAGCCGAAGCAACGGATCTATGACTCAGCACCGTAACAAATACATGTAGCTAATTTAAAATGTATTTCCAAAACTACGCAAATAGCCAAAAGATTATAATTTTTTATCAACAGCACTATTTTCTTACACGAGACCAAAGCACATAGGCCCCTTGATATATAAGTATAAAGCAAGTTTCATAATCATGTCGAAGGGGAAAAGGGCTCATTCAAAATTGGTTAATGTTTTCACAACAGTCATAATTTGTCGAAGAAATAAAGTATATTGAACAGATTATCAATATGCCTATACCTATAGATTCAGAATTAACCTAAAGACGCAGGAGCTTTTTTACAGTCGTGAAAAATATCAATCTGTCTGTCTCAGTACTAATTCAGTTTTTTTTTATACCACGACGATGGCAAACAAGCATACGGCCCGCCTGATGGTAAGCAGTTACCGTAGCCTATGGACGCCTGCAGCCCCAGATGATTCACATGCGCGTTGCCTACCCTTTAAGAACTTATAAACTCCTTTTTTGAAGAACCTCTGTACTGTAGCCCGCTGGGAAAACCTCGGCAGGGAGTTCATTCCACAGTCGCAGCCTTCGTGGGAGGAAATTCTTCTTAAGCTGTACAGTGCGCGACCCCTTAGGGGGCGTCCATTAATCGCGTCATATTGTATAGGGGGGGAGGGGGTCACGAAAAAATCACCAATGATCACCACAGGGGGGACGGGGGACTGGACACATATCACGTGTAATTTTTTTGTTCCTCCGTGCTATACTGTATTATGGTCAATAAAATAAAATTTATCAACTTTTAAATGAATCAATCGTCAAAACCAGAGTAGCGCGCGGAGTTTTGATTAGCAGCTGGAAAATTTAATTCTAGTGACGGGATCCATGAGGAATCGAGGGAACTCCTGAAACATCATAAGCGGACGTATAGCTATATTTTTAAATCTAAAAACCAAAAAATTGCATTTAAATCATGCTTTTATTGAAATAGAAACTGCTCGTGAAGATCAGAATGGAACTCCTCTACGACAAGGTTTTTGAAGTGAAAAGTTCTTTAGCGGCGCTGTGCACTTTTAGTGATGGGGAAAAAATGTTACATTTTTAATGTAATATAAATTGTCATGTTTGTGTACGATAGCGCAATAAATGAATATTGTATTTTACCACATAAATGATAGTACTTTTATACTGATAATTAAAGCTATTCGTGCAAAATAATTCCCTAACCATTCCAAAATATCAAAAATGCACAACGTTAATATTCAAGTTTTCACTTCTGCCGGCACTCCCGGAGTGCACCCCCTTTTTTTAGGGTTCCGTAGTCAACTAGGAACCCTTATAGTTTCGCCATGCCTGCCCGTCCGTCCGTTCGTCCGTCCGTCCGCGGATAATCTCAGTGACCGTTAGCACTAGAAAGCCAAAATTTGGTACTAACATGTATATCAATCACGCCGATAAAGTGGTAAAATAAAAAGTGGGAAAAAATGTTTTATTAGGGTACCTCCCCTATACGTAAAGTGGGGAGTGATTTTTTTTTTTTCATTTCAAACCTAACATGTGATATATTGTTGGATAGGTATTTAAAAATTAATAGGGGTTTACTAAAATCATTTTTTGATAATGTAAATATTTTCGGAAATATTCGCTCCAGAAGTAAAAAACAATGTGTCCCCCCTCTAACTTTTGAACCATAAGTTAAAAAAATATGGAAAAAATCTCAAAAGTAGAACTTTATAAAAACTTTCTAGGAAAATTATTTTGAACTTGATAGGTTGAATATTTTTTGAAAAAAAATTACATAATAATTTCTGAACTAAGTTTGTGATTTAACCGTATAAGCAGGTGTTTATTGTACCTGTAAATTCTACAAAATCACAATGAAATGACGTGCTTTCAAATAAAGTAAAAACGGTGAAAATCGGTTCACGCAATAAAGAATTATCCCATAAAAATCATCTTCCATACTTTAAGCTCGCGCGCTATTGTTTACTTAATTTGCCGATAGATGTCGCTGTACGTGGAACGCTCATATCATATCCTACATGGCGGTGTTATTTTCACTCCTAAGTGGGGACACTTACTGTGACGGACGGAAAACTACGGAACCCTACACTGAGCGTGGCCCGACACGCTCTTGGCCGGTTTTTTTACGTCTTGGGACTAATTGTTATGAGATGCACTATGATTGTAAATATTTTTTAATGGCATTTGAGATATTATTTTGTGAAGTAGGCTTTTAGGGTTCCGTAGCCAAAATGGCAAAAACGTAACCTTTATAGTTTCGTTATGTCCGCCTGTCCGTCTGTACGTCGGTCCGTCTGTATGTCACATTCATTTTACTCGGAAACTATAAAACGTATCATAATAAATATTTGAACATAAGTTTTATTTTTGTGTTCCGCTAGTTAGCTCTGTAGTAAAATTGCTGGAAAAGATATTTTTAGGGGGGCACTCCATACATGTAACTATTTGTAAATTTTTACCAAATATCAACATGATGCACATCACTCGATAGGTCTTTAAAAATAACATTGAGGTTTGTTTGAACATTTTTTTATTTAGTGCATATTTTAAGAAAACATTTTTCTTTTGAACCGGAGATCCAAAAAATATGAAAAATATTGAGAGCATTATCGATTTTAGAATTATTGAGTTATATCCATAAAACTTCTTCCATGGGCAGATACGACCTTTTGATATTACTTTTTTATAATAGGTACGAAACCCTCCATTAAGCGTGGTCCGACACGCACTTGGCCGGTTTTTTTCTATTAAAGATTATTTTATTTTATATGTATGTACATTTGTAAAATTTCTTTATTAGAATAAAATACAAATACAAAACAAAAAATATATACAAAAATGGACGATGACGGTATTAACGGGGTAAGGGGGGAGGGGGTTTGGTGTAAGATCTTGCTTAGTATAGAATTCCGGCGCCGTCTTCGCATTCGAAGACCTTGATGCGTCTTCTAGTGCCTCTCACCCTCATGGAGACTGCTCGAATGACCGATATTTGTACTTTAACTTTTAGCCAGAATATTATTTGAGAGTATGGTTTTTCCCACTTGGATGATAGTTTGGATGCTGTTTTTTTCAAAAAACTCATATACTCCGTCCCTAAGGCTCCATCACATGAGATTACTAAAGGTGTAAAAGAGGCTCTTAAGTCTTCCGTGGCTCGGTCATATTTTAGATGTTTTTCTCGGCTGTGTTTTTGTACTGTTTTTTGCCATGTAAGGTTGCTGTAAGAGGAAGCGTCAGCATTTACAATGCGAACGTCGAAGAACGCTTTCCTTGCAGGTTCCCATACGCTATTAAGTAATAAGTCTCCTATAAGGGCTGGCTGTGTAGCACTTGCATCACGCAGTATTGGTTCAACTGTGCCTTTACCCCAAGCTAGTTCGGCCCAATTCTTGCAATCGTCCCTATATTGATCATGGCCTTGTTTAATCAAGCCGCCTTTTTTGTAGTTTAGGGCATGATTTAGGTCAAAATTATTTTCGCCGCATCCGTCGCAAACCTGAGGAAGATTGCCGGGTTCGTGAGCGTAGCGCAAGGCAAGGGCGTCTTTAAATTGGGTGGCTGTAAGGTCGGTATTGTTTGCGGTGGTAGGGATGATTGACGGGTTCCGTCCATTTGGCATAACTTCCGTGGCCAGAAACGTATCTGGTATAACATATTTGGCATAAATTGTTTTCGAAGAATATTAACATTGCAGAAATCATCGGTTCGCATAATATACAATTGGTCAAATATTTGCGTATCCGAATTTGAAATGGGCTACTATTATCATGGCCGCTTTTTGATACGAATAATTTTATTTTGCATATAATTCATGTCTCCGAAACTGATAATTAGCAGAATCTGTTTAGCATAATAGGCTTTAGCAGAATGTTTGCTTTGCAGAAAACGAATTATGCATAACGTACAGTTAGCAGAACTATTTTCTGCTCGAATTACATATAAATACTACTTAGTAAGTACTTATATATCTATGGATAATTACTTAGTTTATACAGGGTGATTCATGAGACGTGAGCAGGCTTAATACTACGGATTCAGTTAAAAATAAGCTATTGTTTGATATCAGTATTAGTGTGATAAGCGCAAAAAATTTTTTTAAATAAAAATAAAATGTTTGAAATTATTTACGACACGCATGGTCACTCTACAATTAGAATACTCCGTCGAGTACTGATATTCTCTTGTTTTTCTGTGATATGTGTCAAATTGATGTCTGGTTACTTTTGAAACATCGTATCTCACTTAATTTTTATTTTTTATTTTTCATGATCAAAGTGCTGTCATGATTGTCAAAGAGGTTTTATCTTTATTGATTTGTTTATGTGGGGTGACCATGATTACAGAGAATAAAATTTCTATGAAACAAAAAGGTTAAAAAAAATTGAAAGGCGTTATTGTTTCACTTAAACATGATGGCGGTCGATTCATTATCGTTAACTAAGTGTGTAGGGTTGTTCCTGCTCACGTCTCATGAATCATCCTGTATATGCATAAAGTAAACGTCCCCTGATTCGGCAGGCAAGGGCTGTTAAGAACATGTTGAGAATTCGTAATTTTTTTAAATATTACTATGCATGATAATATTTTTTAAGCTTTTGAAAGAGTTAAATTGATTCTTTGGGAGTAATTTATTGTATAAACTATATAGTTTTGGTTAAAACTTTTTTTATATGAATTTATCATTTATTGAAGTCCTCTTGCGTGATAAAAAATTAGCACTGCTCCTAAGTTCGTGACGTGAGCTCGTGGCCCGTTTCGGTATAAAGTATTTTACAGTATACTATGATAATTTGTTTATAATAATCATAAATATTTGACGGGTTCACTTAAATAGGAAAACAAAACAAATGAAGGAAAGGAAAAGGAAAGAAAACAAATGACCCTTTTAATATTGTTTTATTTTCAATTGTTACTTGATTGGGATATTTATTTGAATCAATAACAATACAGGATGGTCCAAACCTTGACGTCAAAAAATTTTTTTTAGATACCTCTCGTCGTGAGCTATCAGAATATACCCCACGTATGTTAGCCGATTTTTCGTAGTTTTCGAGTTATGAATTTTTTAATTTTTAACTTTGGTTAAGAAGTTCCGGGTGAAGCAATTAATTTATTAAAAAAAAACTATTGTACTTTTTTGATTTTTTCTTTTTGTAGCACAATCCTTAATAAGCGGCGCAGTTGCAAAAAAATCAGCATCCTCACTTGGCTGCGAGTTGGAAAAAAAAAAGACAAAAGTGAAAGTTTTATGTTCAAGCATGTCAAGCTTAGATTTTGCGCTTCAATAAACAAAATCACAAACGATTTCAAGGACTTTTGGTTATTTTAGAAACTACTAGACCATAAGTTTTTTTAAAGGTAAAAAAAAGTGACACTTAATAGTCATAATTGGACAGAGTCGTCGGTTAATCAAAATGATGCTTGGTCAATCACATGTCACAACATTGAATTTTCGTAGTAATTTCTGTGGTTGTTTAACGTTAGGAATAATAAAAAAAAAGATTTTTTAAAATGAATTACTTATTTGGGAACTTTCCACCTCAGTTCCTTTGACCGGCGACTCTGTCCAATTATGACTATCAAGTGTCACTTTTTTTTACCTTTAAAAAAACTTAGGTTCTAGCAGTTTCTAAAATAACCAAAAGTCCTTGAAATCGTTTGTATTTTTTTTATTTAAGCGCAAAATCTAAGCTTGAACAGCTTGGTCGTAAAACTTTCACTTTTGTCTTTTTTTTCTAACTCTCAGCCAAGTGAGGATGCTGATTTTTTTTTTGCAACTGCGCCGTTTATTAGGGTTTTGCTACAAAAAGAAAAAATCAAAAAAGTTCAATAGTTTTTTTTTTATAAATTAATTGCTTCACCCGGAACTTCTTAACAAAAGTTAAAAAATAGTATGTTATTCAATCAAATACAAACACTGAAAACATTGAAAAAATAATCAATGTTTTCAGTGTTTGTATTTGATTGAATAACATACTATTGTATGAGTGGAATGCCCCACTTTAAAAAAACATGTAAAATAATTAAAAGTAAAAAATTAAAAAATTCATAACTCGAAAACTACGAAAAATCGGCTAACATACATGGGGTATATTCTGATAGCCCACAACGAGAGGTATCTAAAAAAAATTTTTTGACGTCAAGGTTTGGACCACCCTGTATTATAGGGTTATGTTTTAACAATATATATTATAAAGGTATTGTATAATATAAATATATTAAGTTTAAAAAAAATATATATAGCCACTAACCCGAATATCTGCTCAAAGAGTGGGTTAGGTTAGGTTAGAACTGCGACCCCCGCGGAAACAATCTGTTGCCTGAAAGGTGGGTTAGGTTAGGTTAGAACTGTGACCCCCACAGGAACAAACTGTTGCCAGAAATTTGGGTTAGGTTAGGTTAGAACTGCGACCCCTGCGGAAACAAACTGTTGCCAGAAAAGTGAGTTAGGTTAGGTAAAATTTAAATTGTGGCGGCCGCAACAGGCCATTGCTCTCAGAGTGGCTCGAGCATACCGCGATAACTTGCACGTAACAGCCGATATATGCGTATTGCAAGTACGCGAAACTTCACTATGCTATAAAATTTTATGCCACTAGTCTTATGCTTAAAGTGATTTATGCAATGTTGAATTATTACAAACAAAAGTATGCGAAATAAAAATTATATCTTGGGTCGATTCGGACATTAACATTATGCCAAACGTTACTTCGTTCCATGAAAATTATGCGTAGAGTACATATGCGGAACTTGGCTATGCCAATAGAGTTTATGCTAACCGTAGTTTATGCTTAAAGTTGTTATGCAACACAGAATTATTACAAAAAAAATGATGCCAAAGATAGGGGACCCATGATTGACACCCATTGTGAAGAGTTCGATTCAATTACTCTTTGGACACATCTTTGCATCTTACTCGGTAATTTGGATAAAACATCTTTACATCTATCACTCTCGTTCAAATGTCTCGTCAATTTGGCTACCCTCATGGTTTCTGCTGCATGAGTATGATGGGCTATTAGGTCCAGGTTTTCTGTATCTTTTATTGCGTGAATTAGTAATTTATTTGATTCAACGGATGATTTATAATATTCAAGGTTTTTTAATGGATTGTTAATGACAAGACCGCCCAGCTTCACTGGCAGGTTGAATAGATCCTGTTCTATAGAAGTGATTTCTCTTAAGAAGAAGAGAGATTAAATGTATGTACATGTATGTTTTTTTTTTTTTATACTACGACGGTGGCAAACAAGCATACGGCCTGCCTGATGGTAAGCAGCTACCGTAACCTATGGACGCCTGTAACTCCACAGGAGTCACATGCGCGTTGCCGACCCTTTACAAAAAGGAGGATTCACTGTGTTGACGGCTAAAGGAACAAGAGGGTCCCTCATCGTCAACACACTGGGTCCTCTTTGAGCTCTTTGGCAACCTTACTCACCAGCAGGAACACAACACTATGAGTAGGGTCTAGTGCTATTTGGCTGTGGTTTTCTGTAAGGTGGAGGTACTTCCCCAGTCGGGCTCTGCTCCAGATTTGAGCGAGATGACATTCACTGAACGTGCCCTACCACACTAAGCGAGATGCCATTCGCAGTGCCCATACCTCTACACGTACATGTAGTTTCATTTTTTTACCCTTCACGTGTTAGAAAACTGTAGGTACTTACTTACTTTAGTTAGCAAAAAATTACACGTCATATTGGACGGGGGGGGGGAGGGGTCCTGAAAATATAACCAAAGATCACCATGGGGGAGGGGGGGGGTCTAAAACAAGCCAAAAACGTATGACGCGATTAATGGACGCCCCCTTAGTTGCAGTTATTTTAATAACAAGGCATCTTCGCTAACATCGTGAAGAACATAATAATAGTAGAATGTAATATCAAGCCACACATTTTCCAGTGAAACTATTTCTGTGTACAAAACAGTGGTGGTTTAAAGCAAGGGTGGCACGTGGCGGCCAGCGGTCAGTCGTCACCCCGCGGTCGACCGGTCGATCCGCCATGGACTCGCACTGAACGCTCAACACGACGCCATGACCGATGACATACCAGGTGAATTGTGTTCCATTTTCAAACGAAATGGGAGATTTAGGCGCGAAATTAAATATTCATAGACAATTTTTCATTGCGTTATTTTTTTTTGGTTTTTTATAAGTGGTTTGTTTGTCGAAAACCGGTGAGTCCCAAAGCCCTAAATATTCGTGGGTTTTTTTATTGTCAACGAATAGCTTCTCTACGTGAACGCTAAGTATTGACATATGAACGTCGGATTTCAACTTTTAGTAATAAAAACTAAGTAGTTATTGGAAGCGTGTTTCGTGACATGGAATTATTACCCACTGCACGTATTGACACGTACACTTAATGCCTCAGTTTAACTTTTTATACCTAATCAAAAACTTATATTTTTAATTATTTTACATGTTTTTTTTAAAGTGGGGCATTCCACTCATACAATAGTATGTTATTCAATCAAATACAAACACTGAAAACATTGAAAAAATAATCAACCCAGCAGGATTTGAACCTCGCATCGATACGCCTTACCGGGGCTCGATCGCTTTACCAATTAAGCTATGGGTTCAGTTACTGAGTTGACGAAATTCTCAATGCCTTCAATCATCTTTTTGCATTTATTTTTACATCGACTTTATAGCAGCCGTAAGCGACATCTAGGTGCTAACTACTAGAGTTAGATACCCTTCCCGCCGACCCTTTTACAAGTGTCACAACGGAAATAATAGATGGCGCTGCTATCAACTCATAATTATTTTACATGTTTTTTTAAAGTGGGGCATTCCACTCATACAATAGTATGTTATTCAATCAAATACAAACACTGAAAACATTGAAAAAATAATCAACCCAGCAGGATTTGAACCTCGCATCGATACGCCTTACCGGGGCTCGATCGCTTTACCAATTAAGCTTTGGGTTCAGTTACTGAGTTGACGAAATTCTCAATGCCTTCAATCATCTTTTTACATTTATTTTTACATCGACTTTATAGCAGCCGTAAGCGACATCTAGGTGCTAACTACTAGAGTTAGATACCCTTCCCGCCGACCCTTTTACAAGTGTCACAACGGAAATAATAGATGGCGCTGCTATCAACTCATAATTATTTTACATGTTTTTTTAAAGTGGGGCATTCCACTCATACAATAGTATGTTATTCAATCAAATACAAACACTGAAAACATTGAAAAAATAATCAACCCAGCAGGATTTGAACCTCGCATCGATACGCCTTACCGGGGCTCGATCGCTTTACCAATTAAGCTATGGGTTCAGTTACTGAGTTGACGAAATTCTCAATGCCTTCAATCATCTTTTTGCATTTATTTTTACATCGACTTTATAGCAGCCGTAAGCGACATCTAGGTGCTAACTACTAGAGTTAGATACCCTTCCCGCCGACCCTTTTACAAGTGTCACAACGGAAATAATAGATGGCGCTGCTATCAACTCATAATTATTTTACATGTTGTTTTAAAGTGGGGCATTCCACTCATACAATAGTATGTTATTCAATCAAATACAAACACTGAAAACATTGAAAAAATAATCAACCCAGCAGGATTTGAACCTCGCATCGATACGCCTTACCGGGGCTCGATCGCTTTACCAATTAAGCTGTGGGTTCAGTTACTGAGTTGACGAAATTCTCAATGCCTTCAATCATCTTTTTGCATTTATTTTTACATCGACTTTATAGCAGCCGTAAGCGACATCTAAAAAAAAATAATTATGAGTTGATAGCAGCGCCATCTATTATTTCCGTTGTGACACTTGTAAAAGGGTCGGCGGGAAGGGTATCTAACTCTAGTAGTTAGCACCTAGATGTCGCTTACGGCTGCTATAAAGTCGATGTAAAAATAAATGCAAAAAGATGATTGAAGGCATTGAGAATTTCGTCAACTCAGTAACTGAACCCATAGCTTAATTGGTAAAGCGATCGAGCCCCGGTAAGGCATATCGATGCGAGGTTCAAATCCTGCTGGGTTGATTATTTTTTCAATGTTTTCAGTGTTTGTATTTGATTGAATAACATACTATTGTGTAAAATAATTATGAGTTGATAGCAGCGCCATCTATTATTTCCGTTGTGACACTTGTAAAAGGGTCGGCGGGAAGGGTATCTAACTCTAGTAGTTAGCACCTAGATGTCGCTTACGGCTGCTATAAAGTCGATGTAAAAATAAATGCAAAAAGATGATTGAAGGCATTGAGAATTTCGTCAACTCAGTAACTGAACCCATAGCTTAATTGGTAAAGCGATCGAGCCCCGGTAAGGCGTATCGATGCGAGGTTCAAATCCTGCTGGGTTGATTATTTTTTTTTCAATGTTTTCAGTGTTTGTATTTGATTGAATAACATACTATTGTATGAGTGGAATGCCCCACTTTAAAAAAACATGTAAAATAATTATGAGTTGATAGCAGCGCCATCTATTATTTCCGTTGTGACACTTGTAAAAGGGTCGGCGGGAAGGGTATCTAACTCTAGTAGTTAGCACCTAGATGTCGCTTACGGTTGCTATAAAGTCGATGTAAAAATAAATGCAAAAAGATGATTGAAGGCATTGAGAATTTCGTCAACTCAGTAACTGAACCCATAGCTTAATTGGTAAAGCGATCGAGCCCCGGTAAGGCGTATCAATGCGAGGTTCAAATCCTGCTGGGTTGATTATTTTTTTTCAATGTTTTCAGTGTTTGTATTTGATTGAATAACATACTATTGTATGAGTGGAATGCCCCACTTTAAAAAAAACATGTAAAATAATTATGAGTTGATAGCAGCGCCATCTATTATTTCCGTTGTGACACTTGTAAAAGGGTCGGCGGGAAGGGTATCTAACTCTAGTAGTTAGCACCTAGATGTCGCTTACGGCTGCTATAAAGTCGATGTAAAAATAAATGCAAAAAGATGATTGAAGGCATTGAGAATTTCGTCAACTCAGTAACTGAACCCATAGCTTAATTGGTAAAGCGATCGAGCCCCGGTAAGGCGTATCGATGCGAGGTTCAAATCCTGCTGGGTTGATTATTTTTTTTCAATGTTTTCAGTGTTTGTATTTGATTGAATAACTTATATTTTATTGTATAATAAAAGTTTGACACATAGCATATTGATTTTTGAATACCCTGTACTACTTTTCAATACATTTATACATTTGTTTTTAAACAAGTTCTCATTTCAAAAAAGTTTCTAATGTTTTTGATAATATTTTACTCCTTCAATATTAGCTACGCTTTTAGTATATACGTCGTAGCTTATAGCAAAGTTTTCTAAATAACTACATTGATATGTAGCGAAAATGTGTAGTCATCTAATTATTTACTGATGATCAGAACTCGATAAGGGTGCTCACCCTTTACCTTACTTTTACTTTACTTTACCTTATAATTTTACATGTCTTACGTCATATTATAATGCAAATAGCTCACCCATGCGAGCTCTGCTGATGATGCTTAATTAGGTGTATAATACCTCACAGTAATTTTAAGTATTTTTATTATATCTGCCTGTAAATATCATTCACACCGCCTTACGTATGGTAATGTTTGATTCGCATGCCACCGCTCCGCCCTCCATGGTGGCCAACCACGTCGTTACACGACTATATAGATTACAGAAAATAAATAACTACCTGTTTTTTGTAGGTAGTCCATAATCGCAGTTTGCCAAGCTATATATGTATCACGAGTATATTATCTAGCTAAAATTTTAACTTTCTATAAGATATGTAAAGAAACGAAGGCGTAAGAATTATCAACCGACTTCAATATTTCGAAGGAGGTTCTCAATTCGTCGGAATCTTTGTTTTTGCATTTTTTTTAATGTAAATATTTTCACCGATTATTCGAAGATGGCTGGACGGATTTGGAAAATTAAGTATGTTTGAAAGAATATACTTCACAGACCAACTGTACAACCATTGTCATCAGCTCAGAATCTCATGATGGGATCCTGGAGAAATCAAGGGAACTCTTCAACTATTGTTAGGCACACCTATAGTGATTTGAGTATTTTTACAGCAGCTCGAGCATTTACTTTTGGAACGGTGGAGGCTAAGTGAAGTGAAGTCGGTTCTATTTTATTTAAAATTATTTTATGAAACTTTTTAGGTCGTTATTGTGTATTTGTGTTCGATCGTTCGGATACGATTTCAGTCAATTTTTGGCTAAAAACCGTTTCGGCTTCGATCAAAAACAGCTGAACAACAAACAAACAAACTTCTTCAGTCCTTTTTAAACGTTTTACTATGTTTTAGGATTAGGACTCAAGTTAGGTTTAAGTTTTGCATATCATTGATTGCGTAACAAAGTAATACTTATACAATACTATACTAAAGTAATTTAATAAATCAAAACTAAAGATGCCTACCTAACTTAAACTATAGGCCTACCAAAATCACAGATATCTCCTATCCCGCTGCCACCTGGTCGGATGCCCATAAGGCTGGCTGCGTTACCTCGCTTAATGGCAATTCCAGTACGCTGAGCGAGATACGAGCCGGTGATTATTAAAAAAAAAAAAAAACAAACATATATATATTACCTTATCTTTACTATATTAATTTATCGACGGAGGGCGGGCTTGGCCCGGGCGCGCGACATACGACGTGCCCGCCTGAACAACCAAACACGCTCTCGTGAGATAGCTGGTCGCCCGTATTGATAGCGAGGACCAGCCGTCTTAATCACAGCTCAATAACACTCCACCTGCACCCTACAGCTCCAGCACACCATACATGAAGCGGGGGAGGGTTTAGTCCGTAGGCAACTGAGTCCCCAGTTGAGTCGGACATAACCATTTAGCACGGGCCAAATGGTATACATGAGTATTACCTCCCTCGCCGAAAAAAAAAAAAAAAAAAGAGCCAGCCGGTGAAGTGGGTGAGCATATATGACGGCTTTTTGAAAGGCTTTAGGGCCTCCGGTCGCCAGGGTCCAAAAGTCTCTACGGCAAATGCCGCACATAGTCTTTGGATAAAAGGGTAATTTAAAGTTATTAACTTGGTTTTCAGTCGGATAGTACTACTTAGTTATTATAATTTTGTCGTATATCGCTTCGTTAAAATGACAACGGTAGTTAATAGAGGTCATCTTATTGCAGCTAGCTTGTAGTCAATATAAAATCATAAGTGGCAGGAGATGGTGTTGCTAACAGTATATTTACAATAGCCACTAATTAGAAAGGAGTAGCTGGAATGGGTGGTAAATCCCGCGCGCGATTCGACTCGCGCTGTAAGAAGTGTTGGAGAGGAGAGTATACATATATATATAGGTACGTACTATATGTTATAACACTTATAACCTAAGAGCGCAATCGTTTAGGGCAGACTGTAAATAATAATTAATTATATAAATACAAATCTTGAAGCAAATCAAATTATTTTGTTCAATATTATTGATTTGCAATTTTTTTAAGTAGTTACACACTAAAAATAGATGTCATATACTTCAAAAAAAGTGACCAAACCCTCCGGTGTCTGAGGCCAGATTTCAGCCGCGAAAGCTGAAGACGCCAGTTCATATTTTGATGCTGCAAAATCTACGTAAAGTTTGTAAGATTGCACGGCAATAATATCTAGGAAAAAAACTATTTACGCGACTTGTCAAGGTCTATGGAATCACTTGAATAAGTTAAGACCACTTAAAATAATCGTTTTATTATTATAATTTCATAACGTTTGAATACTAAGTAAAGTAATACCTAATGTTGGAACCGAGCCATTTGGCTCGGTTCCAACATTAGGTATTACTCATATCATATTTATGAAGTTATTAGACTAAAATAGCCAAGTTATTGGTGCTAATAATTGTATTTATATAACATATAAGTATATATAAGTAGTTCATATAAGTAGTTACACTACTATATATGAACTAAAAATAGACGTCATATAGTTACTTCAGAAAAAGTGACCAAACCCTCCGTTGTCCGAGGCCAGATTTGAACTGGCGTCTTCAGCTTTCGCGGCTGAAATCTGGCCTCAGACACCGGAGGGTTTGGTCACTTTTTTTGAAGTATATGACATCTATTTTTAGTGTGTAACTACTTAAAAAATTGCAAATCAATAATATTGAACAAAATAATTTGATTTGCTTCAAGATTTGTATTTATATAATTAATTATTATTTACAGTCTGCCCTAAACGATTGCGCTCTTGGGTTATAAGTGTTATAACATATAGTACGTACCTATATATATATACTCTCCTCTCCAACACTTCTTACAGCGCGAGTCGAATCGCGCGCGGGATTTATCACCCATTCCAGCTACTCCTTTCTAATTAGTGGCTATTGTAAATATACTGTTAGCAACACCATCTCCTGCCACTTATGATTTTATATTGACTACAAGCTAGCTGCAATAAGATGACCTCTATTAACTACCGTTGTCATTTTAACGAAGCGATATACGACAAAATTATAATAACTAAGTAGTACTATCCGACTGAAAACCAAGTTGGTAACTTTAAATTACCCTTTTATCCAAAGACTATGTGCGGCATTTGCCGTAGAGACTTTTGGACCCTGGCGACCGGAGGCCCTAAAGCCTTTCAAAAAGCCGTCATATATGCTCACCCACTTCACCGGCTGGCTCTTTTTTTTTTTTTCTTTTTTTTTTTTCGGCGAGGGAGGTAATACTCATGTATACCATTTGGCCCGTGCTAAATGGTTATGTCCGACTCAACTGGGGACTCAGTTGCCTACGGACTAAACCCTCCCCCGCTTCATGTATGGTGTGCTGGAGCTGTAGGGTGCAGGTGGAGTGTTATTGAGCTGTGATTAAGACGGCTGGTCCTCGCTATCAATACGGGCGACCAGCTATCTCACGAGAGCGTGTTTGGTTGTTCAGGCGGGCACGTCGTATGTCGCGCGCCCGGGCCAAGCCGGCCCTCTGTCGATAAATTAATATAGTAAAGATAAGGTAATATATATAAGTTTTTTTTTTTTTTTTTAATAATCACCGGCTCGTATCTCGCTCAGCGTACTGGAATTGCCATTAAGCGAGGTAACGCAGCCAGCCTTATGGGCATCCGACCAGGTGGCAGCGGGATAGGAGATATCTGTGATTTTCATTCAACATTGGTGTCACATTGGTCTCACATTGGTCACACATTGGTCTCACATTGGTACAACATTGGTACAATGTGTGAACAAAATGTCTACAAAATATCAACATGTTGCACATCAATCGATGCTCTCATTATTGTGTCATATCTGACGTGGCTAGCTCTGCGTCTACATTACGTACCTACTCTCTAAAGTCTAGCCGTCTTGGTAACGGCTAAGGACGGCTAATGTGGCTAACCTATTACTCATCAAAATGTAAATACAATACAAATATTAATTTCCATCGAGAATTTTCCACTTAAACTGCCAGTCAACGGTGCCATAACGCCATTATTAACTTTTAAGGCTCCTAAGTTACATTATTCATCGCCGAAAATGACGTCAGTGGCGAGTGAGAATTCTTTTTGGAACAAAGTGCTCTTTTTGTTCGTGAGCCATAATTTCCGGCGACCTTGCCGGGTTACGCTGTAATCTGATCAGATTCCTATCATCCAGGATTTACCGGCGGCCATTTTTATACCAGAGAATGCCAGGTGAAGTAAAATGTTAATTAATTTTACACCTGTTTGTCGCATGTCTTAGGGAAGTAGTCCCTAGAACACGTTCAACGAGTAGGTATCTATAGAAAATTGTGCCTATTCGTTTGAAGATGGAGAGAATCAATGTTTGTGATATCTGTTTAACAAAACATTCATATTCTGTTTTGTGTAAAATAATTTAATAATAAATTTGGATCCGGGTATGTCCTTAAACTACGTCCGGAGACGGGTACCTGTGTACCACCTAGTGCTACAAGCTACGCTCGTAGCCCGTAGCCACGTATTTGTCGTAAGTAGCGCGTAGTAGCTACGAAGAGAGAACCCGACAGTCTGGTTCCTTGTCGTGAAAGTGTTAAACTACATCCGAAAGAGAGGTATGGGTACTGGGAATATTATGTTGCTATGTGCGGTAGGGCACAGCACAGCGAATGCCATCTCGCTCAAATCTAGGGCATAGCCCGACTGGGGAAGTACCTCCACCTAAAAAAAAACCTAAAACCACAGCCAAATAGTACTAGATCCTACTCATAGTGTTGTGTTCCTTCTGGTGAGTAAGGTTGCTAAAGAGGACCCAGTGTGTAGACGATGAGGGACCCTCTCCCACTTGTTCCTTTAGCCGTCAACACAGTGAATCCTCCGTTTTGTAAAGAGTGCCGACCCTCACGCAAACGCGCATGTGACACCTCTGGAGTTGCAGACGTCCATACGCTACGGTAGCTGCTTACCATCAGGCGGGTCGTATGCTTGTTAGCCACGCAGCAGAATGCAAATATTAAACTACTACTAACTTTATCAGATGCTACGCGACACTTAGTGCAAAATCGTTGCATGTAGCATAATTATGCTACAGTAAATACTCCCAATAACTAGGTAGTTAAGAACCTAATAAAGTAAATATAGCACGTTGGGCACTCTTCCTTTGATTGGCATGTTATTTATCTTGAAAAGTACTTAAACGGACCGTGCATTAAACATGTTAATTAAACGGGTCTAATCGCTCTGCTAGAAATAACGTAATAAAAAAACCTTGTAAAACTGCGCTTATCTACATATGCAAAGAAATGTGGTAATGCAATTCAAGGCGCTATAGGTCATAGACAGAAATAGCTAGGAATCCGCCCTAATTGTAGATTGTGTGCTCGTAACATAGATCAAACAGCTCGGAATGTTTGCTAAAAGCTACTAAGCGTGTACCTACTGTAATTGTTATCTTTTAGCTTGGATGATGTACCTAAAGAAATCGGTCCAATATTAAGTCCAAGTTAACTATAACCGTCTCAAAAACTATTAAATTATAGACAGCAAATAGGGCTAATCAGCAACAGACTATTTATTAACTATTGTGTGCCCGAAATATGTGCTCTGCGAAGGTACCTTCCCTATATATTATTAGCTTAAACAGTTAAAGTATATATTCTTTATCGTTGACGTATTTTTGTTCATACAAGAACATTGTATATCTATATCAGTAAAACTCGCTTAAGAAGATTTTGAAGGGACTGAACCAAAACGCGAGGAAGCGTATTATGTGGGACTGTCCTGCGGGACCTGAGCTGCAGGGACTGCCATAAAATGGCGTATTATATGACTTGAGAAACCGTATTGAGGATGGTTCAGGCTGTTTTATTCCGAAAATTTCCTCGAAAGTCACGTGATGTTTTCTATACAAAATGAAGTGTCGGAAGTGTCTTGTAGGACGCGGAACGGAACAGAGTGAACCATCCTTTAAGCGGGTTCTATGGTTTTAACGTTTTTTTTCTTGTATCAACGAGACGTTGAAACTGCGGAAACGGTGCATACAAACGCAACAGAAACGTAGCAGAAACCTGTTTCTAATCCTGTCCGATTATTTCAGATACGGGCGCCGTATTCACGTTCGGCAAGTCCCACTTTGCCGACAATGAGCCGAGCCACTTCTTCATTAAGAATGATCCCGTCGTCGCTATTTCTTGCGGTGACGAGCACAGCGCCGTCATATGCCGTAAGTAAATGCTTCTGCATATGACTCATTTCATACAATGAAAACATCTATAGGTATTCCTACGACCTACGATAAAGATTTGAGGAGTTTTGTGTGTAAAATCTAAATTGAAGCTATTTAACTCATTCTGAAAACTGAATTCTAATCTCCTTTAACTCAGTAAGCCGTAACGAGTGGCGGAAGCTAGGGGACTCCTTTGCCCAGCATTGGGACATAATATAGGCTATAGAAAAAAAAAACTCTGCTGGGCCTTATTCGGAACCAGTTCATGTTCAGTTCATTTCGGTTCATTTCAGTTACCTGCAGCGTGATCTCGTGATCGTAATCAGTGATCGTAGATTTTTCAGCAAAACCGTTGTGATGACGTTTTTTTGTAAATTTTTTATTTAATTACAAACCATCTTTACATTATTAATTAGTTATAAATGACTTTGATTTTATTTGATTCTTGGTTCAAATAATCTAATAGCCTCAAAATAATAATAACCCCAGCACTGCACTGAAAAATCTACGATCACTGGTTATAATATACGCACATCAGCATTTCTAATGTCATCAATATCACTATTAGGTACGGTCAGCATCAAAAGTAACTACGCAATCGAAGACGTCAAAAGCTCTTTTTCCCTTTTAAAAAGGACTTTTGACGTCTTCGTTTGCGTAGACTTCTGATGCTGACTGTACCTACTAAGTGTCGACAGCCAACGTAGTGACGGTGACTTATTGACGTAACCGTCACTACGTTGGCGGTGGATGGCGTAAACAGAGACTAATTAAACATCGGTATCAACGTTCAAATTTCGTGGCAATGTACGGTTGGCAGAAAAATAAATACAAACAAATCACTTAGTATTTTTAACCTTTATTTTGTATATGTAAATAAAAAAGCCCCTAAATAGTACATTTCCTAATTAGGGTGGTAAAACAAAGAAAGGCCGCGCAATCGCAATTGTTGCGGCCCAAGCTGCAAGCGAGGGACGTAATTATGCGATCGAGGGCTTTCTTTATTACCTCCCGTGTTGGAAAAATATGTGCACATTTGGCCAGAAAGCGGCTCTATCCGTACGCGTAGCGTGCGGAAAAAGCCACTTTATGTCCAGGTGTGGCATACAATATTTTACGAGTTAGAATAGATCACTAAAATTTGTTCCATAGATTTTGCTGTCAATCTTTGACGTCTGTAAGAATATATCCATTTTAAATGACTAAAAGATCTTTCCACGCTGACTGAGGTAATAGGAAGGTATGTCAAGCATTGAAAATTTTGCACACAGTTTTTATTTACACTTTCTGGTATTTCAGCCTCGTTGTTTTTAGATAGTTAGTTAATTATTTGTACAGTCTTATAACCAGGATTTTTCTTTAATACACTTTTTAATTTAAAATAAACTTTTCTGGCATTTTGATGTAACCTTAACGTTGATATTTTTTTTTGCAAACCATGAACAATGTTTAATGATTCTGCTAGACTCAGTTTTGGATCCTCCAATAATTTTATTGACTTAGCAATTATACTAAAGTGTGTATCGACGAATAGTAACTCAGTTTTTAAATTCCGGTTACGGAAAATTTTTTTTGCTTTATAAATTGCACTCGCTTCACGCGGATTTAAGGCATCGATGACAGATTTGATTTTATCATAATGCATGTGATAATATGAGGCAGCATTTAACCATGTTCCCCATCTTGTTATCACGGGTCGGGGTGGTAGAGGAATATTTACACACATTTGATGAAATAAATTTGTCCTTGAAGGAGCGTTACGAAATATTTTTTTGATACAGTCAATCAAACTGTTTATGGTCGGGTAAAGACTTCTAATTATCTCTGCGACTCGATTACATCCATGTGCTATGCATGTTACATGAGTCATATTTTTATATTTCTGAACAAGGTTTTTAGCTGCTTTTACCATGTAGGAACCGGCATCCGTTATAAAAAATAATAATTTATCCATGTTTTTTTTTGTATTCATCGCCCCAAAGATCTTCAAGGGTTTCCTCAACGAGTTTGGTTATTGTCGAATGGTTAGTCGCCTCCAATACCTTAGAAGCAAATAAATGTGGCTGGGTACTAGTTCCATCTAGAGCTCCGATCAAAATATTTGCCACTTTTTTTCCCACGGAATCTGATGTTTCATCAACACTGAGGTAAATCATTTTATTTTGTAATTTCTCTTTCAATTCATTTTTTTTCTTTTCATACAATTCAGGTAAGCATTTTACTCGTATTTTTGTTTCACTCGGCACAGTAATATCGTTTCCATATTTATGATTTAAAAGGTTTTCTACAAAATTTCTAAATTTAGGATTGTCTAATTTTGACCACGGTATATTCGAACAAATCATAAACTCTGTTAAATCTTTATTAAATTTTTCTTGTGCATTATTTTTATGAATTTTGTTGTGTAAATCTGTTTTTAAATGGCGGTCGATACTAGATTTAGAGGGAAATAATTTCGAATTACACAATTTGCAATATACGATATCGTCTTTAATTTCGAAATCAGCATTATCTCGTATTATATCCTGTAAATGGCAGCGTGAATCAGATAATTTATCTTGATGAGATTTTGATTTCAAATGTTTCTCTATATTGTACCTTTTCTTTTTTATATTCATTTCGCAAATAGTACAGCAAGCACCTTCGTTAGTGAATATAAAATCAGTATACTGCGTCAAATCCATTTTCTCAAGTCTGATAGGGAGTTGGGTAAAGATTTATCAATGCTAAATTGTAGTTGTAAGTGTTTTTAAGAACTATTATCGTTGAAGATTTTACCACATATTATTTTGCATGACAATTAAATTGACATTTGTTGCCTATTTGGCATTTAGAATTTTTTTTACAAATGGATAATGAAATGAGTATTGAGGTTCTATGACGTATTAAGAATATAAACCTCTTTAAATATATGTACAGTTTACCAAAGTACGATTAAGAATAAAAATAAATTAAATGTTATTTATTACTAATAAATAAAACAATGATACCTATGTATTTCTTTTTTTGCGACCCTTACCAAGTGCCACGAAATTTGAACGTTGATACCGATGTTTACTAATTAGTTTATCAAAATAACTGTAGCAAACTATTTTCGTCAGAAAATGGGCGAGTGTTCGTGTTCGGCGGAAACGCGTGGGGGCAACTGGGGCTTGGCCACAAGGATGAGGTGACGCGGCCATCATGCGTCAAGTGGCTGAAACCGCATCGTGCCATGTTTGTAGCCTGCGGCCGCGCGCATACTGTCTTCGTTACAGGTTGGTATTTCAAGAACTATCCGATACCTAATTAGCGGATATTCTTGTTCTGTGGAAACGTATTGGGCCATGCATGTTGGTAGCCTGCAGCTGCCGCGTATGCTGTCTTCACCGCTAGTTTGTCCCTATCTCTTATAGACTGTTAATACTCCACATGTCGTGTTACTATTAAAACTTATTTTGCAAAATTCGTGGAGTTGGGTATAGTATAAGTATATGCTTTTTTAGGCTACCTAAGGATTCTCCGAAATATTATTCGCAGATTTTCTGTGATTTTCAGTGGTTGTCTGCGAATCGATAATCGGCGAATAAAATTTCGGAGAATCAACCGGTCACCACTTTTTTAGGGTTCCGTAGTCAACTAGGAACCCTTATAGTTTCGCCATGTCTGCCCGTCCGTCCGTCCGTCTGTCCGTCCGTCCGTCCGCGGATAATCTCAGTGACCGGTAGCACTAGAAAGCTGAAATTTGGTACTAATATGTATATCAATCACGCCGACAAAGTGGTGAAATAAAAAGTGGGAAAAAATGTTTTATTAGGGTACCTCCCCTATACGTAAAGTGGGGAGTGATTTTTTTTTTTTCATTTCAACCCTAACGTGTGACATATTGTTGGATAGGTATTTAAAAATGAATAGGGGTTTACTAAAATCATTTTTTGATAATGTCAATATTTTCGGAAATAATCGCTCTAGAAGTAAAAAAAATGTGTCCCCCCCCCCTCTAACTTTTGAACCATAAGTTTTAAAAATATGAAAAAAATCTCAAAAGTAGAACTTTATAAAAACTTTCTAGGAAAATTATTTTGAACTTGGTAGGTTGAATAGTTTTTGAAAAAAAAATATAAAATAATTTCTGAACTAAGTTTGTAGTTTAACCGTATAAGCAGATGTTTATTGTACCTGTAATTTCTACAAAATCACAATGAAATGACGTGCTTTCAAATAAAGTAAAAACGGTGAAAATCGGTTCACGCAATAGAGAATTATCCCATAAAAATCATCTTCCATACTTTAAGCTCGCGCGCAATAGTTTACTTAATTTGCCGATAGATGTCGCTGTACGTGGAACGCTCATATCATATCCTACATGGCGGTGTTATTTTAACTCTTAAGTGGGGACACTTACTGTGACGGACGGAAAACTACGGAACCCTACACTGAGCGTGGCCCGACACGCTCTTGGCCGGTTTTTAAGATATGTATGTAGTAATGAGATGCAGCAAATATATCTTCTATTTTATATATGCTCTGCCCTGTTTTCACAAAACCTTTGCGATCCCGATATGGTACCTATAACTACAAATTTTATAGGTACTTACTTTCGGTTGAAAAGCTTTGCAACGAATTAATGTTAGACACTTTTTCGCAGACACTAACTCCATATACTCTGTTGGCTGCAATGACGAGGGCCAGCTAGGCACCGGTGATTTGGAACACCATACGGTACCGCAGTACGTGGAGATAGACGACCAGCCCAACATCAGACAGGTGTCGGCCGGGAGCAACCACACCACGATACTCACTGGTATGAGACTCGTTACTTTAAGATTTTAACGTCGTGACGTTATGTATTAAATATTTAGGTAAAGACAATCAAATAAACAAACGTAGAAACAAAAGGCAAAATGTACACGAACATTACCGACAAATTAAAGAAACGCTGCAAAAAGCTGTTCACCTTTTGCAATCCACCTAAGAAAAGACTGTTTATTTGTTAGAGATAGTAGATATATATCGAGTTAATACTTACCTAATGGTAAATATCATAATACCATTACTATTTAGAGTATTTAGTATCAATCATATGAATATCATATTGATGCATTACTAAGTAGCTGCTTACATAAACGATTACTATATAAGTTTATAACTACAGGTTATGGGCCCAGTAAATTGTTTTTACGCGTGTTTGTTATTGTTATACAGACGACGGCAGAGTGTTCGTATGTGGCTCAAACACCGAAGGCCAGCTTGGCCTCGGCGAAGACACGAGATCGACCACCAAGTTCACCGAACTCAAGTTCATGGAGAAAATTGCTTTCGTCGAGTGCGGATACTATCACACGGTTTTTATTACAAGTATGTGGAGGTACATTTTATTTAATACAATAAACCCAAGGTTTCAGTAAAAAATCTCTCAAATGTAATTATAGTCTTTAAACTACTTCTAATTAAATCGAGGATAAAGATAAAGTCGACTGTTTCATACTTGTATTTAGTTTTTTCATATACCTACTTAACGCGATATATCCCTATCTATGTACGTTCAGTTATACTAGGTTTAAGTCTATACGTAGGTCAAGGACCCACATAAATTGGGTCACATCGATGAATGGCATTTGTTATACAAGTTTGACGAAGTATCATCATTTTTATTGTATATGTACCTAAGGATATTAATTTTAGCCCTAGGCGCAGTCTTCGTGACGGGCGACAACGAAAACCAGAAACTCGGCATCCCAAACACAGCGACCACCGTATACGTGCCCGAAGTTCTGCCTCTCGACATCCCCATTAAAAGTGCGTGTTGCGGGGCTTCCCACACTTTCCTCTTATCTATGGACGAGACCAAGATCCTGGCGTTCGGATCGAATGAGAGAGGGCAGCTAGCGATGCCTCAGGAAGTTGAGTTTGTGGCTGAGCCGACGGAGATCGATATGGAGAAAATGTTTGAAGGATATCAGTTGAAGTTGGTGGCGTGTGGAGCTATGCATACGGCGTTTGTTACTGGTAAGTTTTGTTACTATATATTTGTGATTTTATACTAAACAACCTTGTAGGTATTTGTGAAGAAATAACGGTGACTGCTACCAAAAACAAGCCTAGATAGTGAAAGAAAAAGCGCAATATGTTACATTAGAGTCGACTGTAAATGCCTACGTGTAAAAGGCAATGCAACAAATTGGCTGCAGCAGTGAAAGAGAATCAAATAAAAATAAATTCGTGGATACGCCCCTAATGTCCTAAGTGCTGGCCACGTCAGATATGACACAATAATGAGAGCAACGAAACCTATCTAGTTAGGTTGCTTTACCATCCTTATTTCTATATCTGGGCATCTGGCAGCTTTTATTGGATGGAGGTCAGACAGACCAACAAAGTTTTTCAATTGGGAAAAAGTAATACCAAAATAGGTAAAAACTGCCGAAGTTGTGTCATTACCAGAGGGCCTATATTTTAACATTCTTACAAAAAACATTGTGTATTTATACGGAAACAAAAACAGTGGGCGACTAACTATAAATTGCATTATTCATCATTTGACACTACTTTCCCCCACAAAAACTTCTGGCTATTATATAATCTAATTAATTACAAATAATTTCCTATAATATTGCATCAAACCCAGAAGTCTAGGATTTGTTTTCATCAAGTTATTTGCATTATTTGACCTCCACAACTTTACAGCTGCCAAATGTCCAGATCTAGAAATAAGCATAGTATAGCAAACTAACTAGAGGGGTTTCGTTGCTCTCATTATTGTGTCATATCTGACGTGGCCAGCTCTCCGTCTAAATCCAATCAAATCATTTCAATATTACGTCGCGTCCATTTCATTAAAGCAACGAGCATTGAAGATATACCTTGGCAAGGACGTCACAGCCGTCTACATGTCTACATCTATTTTTGTATTCGATTCCATCAAATGATACCTGGCCATTAGGCACTCCACCCGTCAAGGGTAACAAATTGATAGCCAGTATTGACGGGTGCTTTGTGAACAGTGGACATATTTTTGTAGACAAAATATTACATTGTTTTAAAAAAAGTCGGGAAAAGGGAGTTTTTATGTGTAGTTTTTTGAACTCCAGTTTGTTTGTGCTACGAGTAGGTAGACTAACAGCTAGACGCCAGACCTAAACGAACGGTCAGTCTTACTAAGGTACGAGTAGGTAAGGTACCCACAAAAAAACAATCTAAAGCACATTATTTCTTAGGTGCCTTAGTAAATTGCTTCAGCCTTTGAATTATACTAATACAATTACGGTAATAATTTGGAAACGGTAATATAGACACACCTAATAGTACCCTGAAGCACAAAAATATTTAAAAATATATAAGTACGTAAATAGTTTCGAACGCAGTTCAATGGTTAATGATGTCGCCAAGTAAACACAAAAGTTGCGCCCTGAATGTAGGTCATGACACATTATAGTAGGTAACGGCAGTAACGGAAATTTATTGGGCTTGATTGGAGCTTTTCCTTCCACTATAGTTCACTTAAGTATGTTTTTGTAATATTAGGAATGACATCTTGAGGTAACCGGACTTAACCCCAATTAGGCCTAGTTGGAAGGTCCGATGGTAGTCGCACTCGTCGCTTTCGTAAAAACTTATGCGTATTCTACGCCAATTTATCTCAATATAGCGGTATGGCATTAAAACTTAAGTAGGTAGTGTAGGTACTGATTGGTGACTGATTAGCCGCATAGGATATTTAGGTAGGTATAAAACGCTTTGACAAATTTGGCAACACTTTACCTTACTTATGAAAAACCGGCCAAGTGCGTGTCGGGCCACGCGTAATGGAGGGTTCCGTAGATCGAAATAACCAATATCCAAAGGTCGTATATCTGCCTATGAAAGAAGTTTTTTGGAGATAACTCGAAAACGCTTCAACCGATAATGTTCAAAATCATTTTCGTTGAAAGAATATACAATGAAGTATCTTCTCAATTTTTTCATATTTTTTGGATCTCCGGTTTAAAAGTTATAGGGGGACACATTTGTTTTGTCTTTCGAATCGATTATTTCTGAAAGTACCTATATTTACTTAATAAAAAAATATTGAAAGAAACCCCAATGTTATTTTCGAAGACCTATATATATTATTATTATATTGTTACGCTTAGTTACGGGAACAGGTATAGATATGTTCAATGTAGTTAATTTAAAACAATATATATTTTTCAGATAATGGCCTACTTTACACCTGCGGCGAGTCCAGACACAACAAGTTGTGCTTAGAAGACAATGACGACAATTCAAACGAGTCCAATCAATACTCGCCGAAGCGGGTCACCGCCATGAATGGCTTCATTGTCGACAACGTGGCCTGCGGCGGCTGCCACACTCTGCTCACCGCGACTAAGGGCTCCAACGCCGACTTCACCAACAACGATTTTAATGTAGTCAGCGAAGACACCAGGCTCATATCCCTGACGGAATTACCACCCCTAAAAGTACCCATGAACAAAGGAGACGAACTACACACCATGGAGGATATCACAAACTCTAATGTCGACGTAAACACTGATAACATCAATGGAAATGTCGATGAAACCGGATCGATCGATTCGTTAGAAGCCAACGTGAGCGGATCGCATATTGTAAACATAAACGACCTTGAGAATGACAATGGAAGCACTCATGGCGTTGAGGATATTAAAGACGAACTGGAATCCACTACGTCCGCTCTTAAAGCTGAAGCTATGGGGGCCATGGAGACTATGGATACTATGCTGGATAACGCAGTCGAAAATGTAGAAGAACATGCTAAAGAAACTACAAAAAATATCAAAGACGCCGCTAACGATGCGTTCAAAGCAGCATCAGATACAGCTCATGAGAAAATTGAGGTCGTTGAAGATGTTATAAAAAAAACCGAAAATAAAATAACCCCCAAAATAGACGAAATGAAAAAAGCATTGCAAATACCAGACAACATCGTTGAAGTAGCAAATTCGCCACCACCGAAATCGCCTATTTTACAAGAATTGCTTCATATACCGGATTTATCTCAAATGAGTCCAAATTTGAGCAAAAATAGCGACGATGGTCAGAAAAGCGAGACTGGGCAGTCGGAGAACGAAACGATTCCTTGTGGTTCGGACAAATCAAGTCCTCAGGCGGGAAAGGGAGCTAAGACACAAGCAGTCCTACCCATATTGAGGAGCGAAGACCTTATAGATAACGACGATGTAGGACAAAACGAGGAGAGCGATGTTGTGGTTAATAAAATGGCAGAGAAAGGAAGATTTGCCCGCATATTTCAGAATATAAGAGACAAGGAGAATTCTTGCATGGGCAAGGGGAAAGTTATAGAAGAAAATGTTGTAGGTAAGTAAAACACCTCACACACATGTATTCTTAATTCACGTAGCCCTCTTTGATCTCAATCTAAAGTATAAATTTAAATAAACTGATTATTTCGCGTTCCGTGTAAAAGAGCGCTACATTATAGTAGGTAAGTCTGTTTCCACAAAGCACCCTCCTCCCTTACTTAATCTGTATGTGACTCCTCTACACTTCTGAATCACACTATGCATTTTTTTAAACCAGCTAAGTGTGAGTTGTCAACCCATATACCTCAAATATTTATACCCCCCATAAGGAGTATTAAAAGTACCAGAACTATTTGGGTCAAGCGGTATCATCTCAGAATGCCCGTCATACCCATGGGAGAAAGTAGGAGCTGATTTATTGCAGTTCAGAGAGAATCGCGCCCCGAGGGCTCCGTACATCACACATTTTTTTATAATGTGGTTTATCAGTCAAGAGTTGGCTCATGCTTGACCGTAGACAATCAATAGGTAAAGAACTATTTTCTGTTTTTTTTCTAACAATTTTTGGCAGTTTGTAAGGGAGAAAACAGTGCAGGGGGGTGGGTGGAGGGAGAAAGGCAATTTAATATAACGAGAATAACTTCACAACTATTTATCTTACAAATAAATTCTTAATTACAACAAGCCCTTTAATAATACGGTATTATCGAAGTATAGTGTGCAAACCTTTTTTTTAATTTTCTAATCTAGCAGGTGTGTATTTTAGACTAAGACCCTGGCTACGTCAGATATGAGAACCTATGGCACAGTAATGTGAGAAATGAAACAACTAACTAGACAAGTTGCTTTACTATCCTTATTGCTAGATCCGGGCATCTGGCAGCTTTTAATGGTGGAGGTCAGATAATAAAAAAAACAGTTGCAAAAAAGTTATAAGTAAAAACAGACGAGGTTGTATCATTTATAGAGGACCGGGCCTATATTTTAACATTAGAACAAAAAATATTGTGTATTATTGCGGAAACAATAACAATAGGCGACTAACTAATTACTAAATTTCATTTCTTCGTACTTATGTACTCATTACATCATTTGGAATAAAACCCAGAACTCTAGGATTTGTTTCCTTCAAGTTATTTGCATTCTTTGACCTCCACCAATGAACAGCTGCCAGATGTCCGGGTCTAGAAATAGGAATAATAATAAACTAACTAGAGGGGTTTCGTTGCTCTCATTATTGCGTCATATCTGACGGCGCCAACTCTCCGTCTATATATTTCATGATGGACTAGCCTTTTCCCGCGGCTTCGCCCGCGTACTATAAGTATACGATACCCATGTTGATTTTCAGACTTTGTGACCACATTTGCCCCTTTTAGGGGTTGAATTTTCAAAAAACCTGAAACACGTGTTTACTCATTTATCGTTAGGAATACTCCTGTGAAGTTTCGAATAAAATAGTTAACAAATCTTGATTCGCCATACTAACTTTGGACCCCCATTTTACCCCCTTAGGGGGTGAATTTTGAAAAATCCTTTCTTAGTGCATCGCTAGACCTTATAAGGAACCTACGTGCCAAATTTGGAATCTCTTGAACCAGCGGTTTGGGCTGTGTGTTGATATTTCAGTCAGTCAGTCAGTCAGTTTCTTCTTTTATATATTTAGATTAACTGCCCGAGACTGAAACCCCGACGATGCTGCTTTAAAAAAAACATTACATTATTTTCAGAAAACATTCACAAAGGCCTCGATACCGCCGAGCAGTCCGTGCACAAGGTAGAGGAGACCGTCGAGACCGAGATCAGGAATCAGACTAACTCCAGAACATGCACTATACTATAAACACGTTTCAGTCTTCTAAATGTTTAGCCGTTATAAATAAAGTTTATATTATTACTATTAACTCATGATATTTGTGTTTTTTTCCGAGGTCCATTATTGTAGCCACGAAGCCAAACCTCAATACAAGGTATGGTATAACAAAAATAGTGGTGATCAGTTTAAGGGCATAATTCAGTCACTTAACTTCAAACTCGGGTAAATCCATCTGTCAGATTATGCGATTTTGGTATTAAGGAAAGGTAATAGGGTAGATGCTATATTCTTCCAAATCTTCCAATCCTCATGTATGGATCCGAAAGCTGGACGCTAAGGAAAAATTTGATTAGTAAATTACAGGCTTTTGAAATGTGGCTAGACTCTATCGTAGAATGCTTAAGATTTATTATTTATTTATCGTATGGCATAAATATCTTCTCTACTTAAAATTTTAAAATATTTGAATCTAGGTATGCAATTGCATCCGTTTCACCACATTATATTGACCATGTCCCATCACCAAATTTAGTGGGAAACCGGCGGATCTCAAATTAGGTACTTACGACGGAATGCTTAAGATAAAGTGGACGGACAAAGTTAGTAACGAAAAAGTTATGTTATTAATGAAAAAAAGGTGGAAGTCGTAACGACTATTAAATAAAGGAAAGCAGCATATTTCGGACATATACTCGTATATAGAAACTCAAAATACGATTTGTTAAACTAATAATTGAAGAGAAGATTGAAGGGAAACGAGGACGTGGTAGAAGGAGAATATCATGGACAAGGACCGTAAGAGACTGGTTGGACGTGGACAGTACAGGAAAACTAATTCGCATGACTTCAGATAGAATGGCATATAGGCATAAGATCGCCAACCTCCGGGGCGGAGAAGGCACTTGAAGAAGAAGAATAAGGTAGATATTTGCTGAGGGTCGAATGGGTTTACCCGAGTTCGAAGTTGAGCGACACAAGTGGTATCGTATTACGACTAAGAAATAGTAGAAGAATACATTTTTGAACGCGAAAAAAATTTGTTTTTATGGGACACTTCATACCAGCTAGCCGACTCTCCATACAAAACCAAGTTTTTTCGCGTGAAAAATTTTTTTTCTTAGTTTTCATAATTACAACAAGATACCAAATATGCCCTTAAACGGATCACGAGCATTTTTTTTACACCTTGTATATGCGCGTTTCCCTTTCCAAATAAAAATTTGATAGGGATAAGCGTTTCCACTCGAAATTAAATTATCTCTATGGCGAATAGATCGGCAACCGATTCATCAGGCAATAATTGTAGCAGTTGTAGGTACCTACAGTCAGCATTCAGTCATTTTCTTTTGTTTAGTACTTGCTCTATGAAATAACCACTAAAACCAGTTTAAAGTGAACCCTAATCCCCCTCAGCAATTAAAGTCCGCGACCGTACGCCAATCGCAGGTGTCAACCAAGTGACGATGCACCTTGCTCTGCCGTTCACGCACGTACCTTGCGCGTTGTAGCATCTACTATCTAATGGGCTAATTTAGTAAGTTAGGTTTCCCCCCATCTATCGACGCGGATTCGCACAAAATCCGGTGAAAAAAAAGCTTTATGTCCACGCAATAAGAGCGAGAAAGATGTCGACGCGTCGGCAGGCGTCGGCCGAGCCGATCCGAACCGAACCGTGCCTTGTTAACTCTTATTGCGTGGACATAAAGCTTTTTTTCCGCCGGATTTTGCCGAATCCGCGTCGATAAATGGGGGCAGGGACCGGAACCGGTAACCAATAAAGGGGTATTAGATTGGGTATTTGATAGAGTTGTTTTTAAAAACCCTATCAATTCGGTAAGCATACGCTTGTTTGACTTACCCGAACGAAAGGCTTACCATATCAATACAGTTAATTCGGGTAAGTGGTTACAACCCAGCATATGGTTTCCCTATCAGATAGGGTTTTTCAAATGCGATTAAGCTATTTTAAACTCTGTGACCAATACATTTGGCTTATTTATTATTCGAGCAACCTGCGAGCTAAGCGCTGCCGGTATGGCGGCACGAGCGAGCCTACAAACAAACAAGAATCTTTTTGCATATGTCTTCGTACTTACGCCTTTGATCTAGACGCTATTATTGCTTGTTAGTGCGCTAAAAGATCGTAGTGTGATGCCGGTGTTTTTGTTTTTGACATTCGAATGTGACGGCTCGTGTCGATTGAATCTTAGACCCAGGCTTATAGGACCCAAAATCAAATGCATATTGTGAAGTGTTAAAATATATAATTTTGTGTTATTGTAGTTATAGGTAGTACTTTGTTTCAATGGCTCCAGCAAAATGTGACGCCGTTCACCAATACTACTAGTATAATGAAACGATCAATATCAGTCAGTGTTGGACACTCAAGAATAAAATCATTATTTAAAAAAAATATCGTAAGAATAAACTTATGTTGATTTTATTCCCGTTAAAATGATTCAAAACAATTTCGTTGGGACTAAATCATATGCGATAAAATGTAATAAAAATAATTGATTCTTAACAGAATTTTTTAATCATGCTTTTTATTTTAAATAATGTTCCGCGTATAAGAATGTAATCTGGGTTTTTCGGTGTAAGAAAACATCGTGTGGAAACTGGACCTAATCCCAATAAGGCGTAGTTTCTCTTATGCCCAGCAAAAGTTATATCTGTTTTAAAATCCAAGGTAGGCAGATATACTCTTTTCACTTCTCATGCTCGTAAAGTTCCGACTTTAAATCGTGCGTCGACGACATAAAATCGCATTTTAAGCTCTAGGGCATAAAGTAAAATTTTCTTCTAAGACTAAGAATGTGGCTCAACAGCCAAACAGAGTCAAAATATATTGCACAATTTAATTGAGCAGTAAAATTACGTAGATTACTGAAACTTGTTCTTTTATTATATTCTTGCTATAATTATTTGAATTGCGTGTTTTCTATAATTACATAAATGAAATCAAATAAAATAGGAGTTGATAATAGTTTAGAAATGCCCCGAAATGTTTTTATGACTTGGCAGAAAATTTCTAAATTCACATGTTGAAAATTCAAAAAAAAATATTAAAAAATTAATTGGTGGGGACCATATTTGTTTTAAAGTAATATTTTTGTTACAACTTAAAATTGTTTTACGATTACCGATAAATAATTTCCTCGCAATTGAAGTAAAAATAAGAGTGCAACCCTCGTCCATAAAATCCATTTTACACTCGACTTTATATCAAAACGCCTCGCGTAAAAACGTACGTTTTATGCACTTGTTGTACAATCTACTATTATAATATAATAAAAATAAAATAAAATAACAATGAAATGAAAATGAAATAAAAATGAAATAAAACTGATATAAAAATGAAATAAAAATGAATTAAAAATGAAATAAAAATGAAATAAAAATGAAAAAAAAATGAAAAAAAATTGAAAAAAAAAAATGAAAACAGAATGAAAACAGAATGAAAACAGAATGAAAACAGAATGAAAACAGAATGAAAACAGAATGAAAATAGAATGAAAATAGAATGAAAATAGAATGAAAAAAAAAATGAAAAAAAAAATTAAAATAAAATGAAAATAAAATTTAAAAAAATATTTAAAAAAAATGACAAAAAAAAGAAAAAAAAAATTAACTGAAAAAAAAACTGACGGCCTGTCTCGTAGCTAACACTATAACTATAACATACAATATTTGGTTACTTTCCTATAATGAAGGTGACATTATTACCTTTATTTGGTTACATTAAAAATTTAACACTTCAGAACTATATCAAACTAAAACTACTATTAAAATAAACTAACTAAAACTAAAAAACCTAACTTAAAATAAATCACTAAAAACTGAAACCCGGACCCTTTGGCAGGGTTCCCATCACGCAGGCAGCATTTCCGCGCTGTAGCAATCCTTTGTGCGAGAAAGCTGCCCGCGTGAGGGTCGCCTGTTGCCTCCCTCAGGCGTTTACTGAGCTCCTTGTGGAGCCCGAGTGCACCCTTGCCCCAAGGTCCGAGCGTCTCGACGCCAAATGGTGAGAAGCATACGTCGTTATCACGGGAGCAAAAACGATTTACCAGTAGTCAAAGATTATAACAAATAAGATAAAACAGAAGTGACAGTAGTATCAACACGTTTGTACCTACAAGTTCAAAATTTATCGATGTTTTTTTTTAATATCTAACCTTCGTATTCGATTTGATTATAGTACATACTAAAAAGATTAGCCACGCAATCCTAACGATAACCTCTTCATTCACCTGTTATTCAAAACATTTTTCATTCATGATCGAATTGTCTGGACTTGTAGATAAAGGATTAATTTAGACACACGAAGAGTTTTATTTTCTCAAAAATCAACGCTAGGTACTCGTAATTTTCATAAAAAATAAACCTTCCGTTAAACGAAATTTCTACTCAAAAAGACGCACTTTAACGAACGTTGAAAAGGAGCAAAACGAGTTTGATTAATCATTTCTAGCAAAAACATTGTGCTTGATATAAAGAACTTCTTAGAGGCTAAGACGTGTAGGCATAATATTCTGTTTAAATTAAACAGACATTCTGTTATATATATTCTTCAACACATTTGTTTTTGCTCCCGCGATAACGATGTATGGTGAGAAGTCGTACTGGACGCCGAGACAACTATACTTAGTGACCTTGAGGCGCTCCCGGGCGTCCGCCGATGCTCCCGCTCGCTTACTGGTTGCTGGGAGGTAGGACGCCGCCAGCGTATCAGTGCAAAAAAAATTAATGTAAATGAAAAATATATATATATATATTTATATATACACGGTGAATCTGAGTAACCCCACAGATTTTAACCATAAATTCCTGATAATTGACTGATAAATAACTGACTGAGACTAAAATGTCGTATAAACTTTTCTGGAATTAGCCTAGTATCAGAGTTCTTCTTTGTCGTTACACTCTTTACAGAGTGGTCGTGGCCAAAATGTACTAATTTATTTTAATCGACAGTTTTACCAATAACATTTATGTTTTTAAGTTCAAAAGTATTTAAAAAATCTAAAAAAGAAAAAAAAAAATTTTTTGGCGAAAGTGACATAAATTCATATATCATTTATTACTCCTTAGGACCTCAGGAATTTATGGTTGAAATCTGTCGGGTTACTCAGATTCACCGTGTATAATAATAATAATAATAATAAACCAGTCCATCTTGAATTGAAAAAAAAAGATATAATTTATACTCCCCGAATAATTAACCGAAAATAACTACCATGACGATTTTTCAGTAAAAAGTATAT
Source organism: Pammene aurita (assembly GCA_947086415.1). Classification (NCBI taxonomy): domain Eukaryota; kingdom Metazoa; phylum Arthropoda; class Insecta; order Lepidoptera; family Tortricidae; genus Pammene; species Pammene aurita. The sequence continues at coordinate 23,847,834 of OX352297.1, forward strand.
AACCGCCATCTTGGATTATAAAACAGAAAGAATTTTCGAAATCTACATCCCCTAATTATAAATATTATTTGAAACGGGGTATTTAGCTCGCACCCGAAATATTGGGTGCCCAAAAACGCTAATAATATTTATAATGTGAATGACCATGTGAGCTTAACATCGTATATCCCATAATTAGCTGAAAACGACTACCAATCCCTACGCCAATTCATGGGATTAGGTTGCCAAGCGGACCACAGGCTCAACTGAGCCGTGGCAAAAGCCGGGACAAACGCTAGGAGGATGAATGTATTGGTTTGTGTCAAATCGATTTGAATATGAATAAAAATTGTGTTTTTATTCTTATTCAAAATAATTAATGCCCAACTCATCAGTACGTGCGAACTATGCAAAAATAAACTGAAGGTAAGACACATTTCTTTAACAGAAATTATTTAATTTAAAGTTGCGGACTGGACTGTGAATGTGACTTTTCCAGAATGAATAAACGACAGCAAATCTTATATTCACTCAATTTGTTCCGCCGCCACCTCTCCTGTTCCATTTCAAATGAGAAAGATAGAACCGCCTGCCTGCGTGGAAAAGAAACAGGAAAAGGGTAGCCCTATGATAGGGTAAGCGGTAAATATTAAAGCTATCTTTACCCCATTCGACTCGGAAACCACATTGAAAAGGGTTAAGCCTATTCAAAATTATTTCCATATCGATAGGGTAACCCAATGATAGGGTAACCCTATCATTAGGGTAAGACTTTTATAGGGTTAAAGGGTTAAGCCTATTCAAAATGATTTCCATATCGATAGGGTAACCCAATGATAGGGTAACCCTATCATTAGGGTAAGACTTTAATAGGGTTACCGTATCGAAACGATTAATCAAATGAAGGGGTTTTCCGGTGCTAATTGCACGTATTTAGGGTTTCCCCCATCCAGGGGAAACCCTAAATACGTGCAATTAGCACTTCGTGCCAATAAACATTTAAACAGGCAAATAAGGTTGTTTCCCACTAAAGCTTACGCAGTTACACACTTTCCCTATTATCGATTTCTTGCATGACTAATATGATTTATTTAGTTACAACCAAAGTACTCAAAGGGAACATCATTGGCACTATGTGATTTCGATACAAGAAAGACATTAGTTAATTTATACTTTATTTAAAATATATGCCAAAACATTACTTACGAATACCAAATTTAAACAACACATGTTACTGGAGGCAGTATATGTAATATTACATTTGACTCATAGGTGCCGTTCGACTGTGGGTTTACAATGTGACAGTGTTAACTTTTAAATTAAATATTTTTGTTTAGTTCTTGTTCTAGAACTTGAGTAAATACAGACTTACGACTATGTGATCGTACCAACAAACATACTCGAGCATTTCATATAAAAATCAGACTTACAGTTCAACAGCAAAGTGTGTATTGACACTAAATAACCGTGTTGAGTGACACTAACCTATCTAACCATCTGGATTGGTTTTTCCATGCTTCATTATAATTACTATACAATATTTATGTATACAAAAAGACGACAGCCTCTAGGTATCATCAGTATTAGGTAGGTTATTATAACAAAACTATTTATAACCTTTTAGTACAACATCAGTTAATTAGTTAATAAACTACTTCAATATCACTTTGCTAGATGTTATAAAGCTCTGAATACGCAACAAACGATCAAACATCAACATAAAACACGACTTCTGTTAAATAAAATAAACTATTTGATGAAACATTATGAGATAACTCTAGCTTGTCTATATAAGATTCTAAATGATACAAATGCTACAGTAACCTAACTGTAACTTTTAGTCATACAGACTTATAGTCCAATTATTAATTTGATATATCAAATATCAATACCTTAATCAATAAGTTTCACAACTGGACCAAACATTGAAAAAAACGTTAATACTCGCACACAGTGTGAGTTATACTTTATTATTTAGTTCACAACATAGTAATAACAAGGTATAGAAGCGTGGCATAAAAGCAGTACTATTTAACCCACCATCGCAAATTTGAACTTTGATATGCTGTAATTAGAGTTTAAAACTATAACTGGCCATATGCGTTCCACTTTTATACCTTGTTATTGATTTTTAGGAGTTATCCCATACATGTAACACAAATAATTCAGACTAAACAGTATACAGATTCTTAGTGGCAGAGCTGTGTTTGACCATGGTGTCTCTGTGGACCTGGAAGCCGATTTTTCCATGTATTCCAAGCTGGTCCTTCAGTTTTCTGCCAATCTCTATGGTACCATGCTGTTTGGACGCGTCAGCTGTCCATACACCTAGAAAAAACAAAGTCTCATGTTCACTAATAAATAATAATTATTTTTAATATATAGAATAAATCAATGAATATACTTTGAGAAATGTTACCATCAATTTTATTTGTATGTAATGCAATAAGGGTTCAATTATTTATGTCTGCCAAAAAAATTTTGGCACTATGATATATAATAAACATCCTGACAGTTCTGACACCACTTACCTATTTTATCAAGTTTAGGCCTAACATTCACAACTGCACCACAAATTTCATCGGCATTCTCGAAATTCTCCCCAATCAGTAAAAGAACCTAGAAATAAACATTTTTTTTTTAAATAAAATTATAATAGATACATACAAAGTGTTTACCAATATTGAAGTCTATAACCTCCTGATGCTTTATCAATATAACAAAAAAAACAATTCTGATAATTTAACCTTAAAATATATATTTTTATTTTCTGAAGTTTAATAATGTGGCTTATGGCAAAAACACTTACTTAAAGTGCTCAGGCAGAAGACAAAATTATCTCAAGATAGGCTTAAAAGTACTAAAAGTACTTTTTAACAGCAAAAATAAACTTAAAAAAACATTGATTACTTACCACATCTAACCAAAACCGATCCAAATCAGAGTTACGTTGTTTCTTCTCAAGACTGATAAGCCACCGGCCTCCCATCTTATTGGCATCGTCCTCCCACATGGGACGGATGCCCTGTTTGAACACGGCATAGTCATGGCCTTGGCGCAGCTCTGACGGTAGCTTTATGTGGTGGTACAATCTAGGGAATATTGTTAAATTAATATTGTGAAAAAAGCAGATAAACACACCTGCAGAGCCCATCTCTTCTTCTTAGCATTTGACCCAGCTTGTTGCTCTGTTGAGCCTGGGGTCAGATCGGCAACCTACTCCCAAGAATTGGCGTAGGCATTAGTTTTTACGAAAGCGACTGCATTCTGACCTTTCAACCCAGAGGGGAAACTAGGCCTTGTTGGGATTAAATCCGGTTTCCTCACGATGTTTTCCTTCACCGAAAGCGACTGGTAAATATCAAATGATATTTCGTACATAAGTTCCAAAAAACTCAATGGTACGAGCCAGAGTTTGAACCCGAGACCTTCGGATTGAAAGTCTGATGTCTTAACGCAAGGCCACCAGCCGTTTTTACCTGCAGAGCCCATGATACCAGCAATAGTCGCCATAGCCGTATCGACTAGGAAGAGACGATCATTGTTAAATTAGATATGGCTTAAAGTGCTAACAAACTATGAACATATAGTGTAACATCTAGGCAAGCCAGACACGTTAGGGATTAAATTTGTCTTGCTTTTATTTGAGACTTTGAACTAGGCAAGTTGATGGAAATCTAATTTAATAGGCAACCAGCTACTGCTCTGCTAGATGCACTAACTTGAAATTCTGCTCAGCTGTTTAACGGAGTTTAAGTAATAGATGTAGTTTGTAGCAGAATACTCAAATATTATGTAAAGTTTGAAAAATCCCAAATGGAAGCGGAAGCATAGCTTAAGTGGGAATTATGTAGTGTAATTAGGAATGAGGCTAATACAAATTCATTAAATAAACAACACTATCTTACGGTGATTAAACGAAAACCCTATAAAATCCAGCAGAATATTAACAACAAAACAAATAGTAATTACCAGTTTTAAACATTCTGCACGATTTCATACTTTCTACTCATCAAAAAATTGTTATTTTTTTTAAATATATTTTGACAATAAAAATTTTACTGGTTTTTTTTTAATACCACAATGGTAGCAAACAAGCATACAGCTACCATAGCCTATGGATGCCTGCAACTCCAGAGGTGTCACATGTGCATTGCCGACCCTTTACAAACAGGAGGATTCACTGTGTTGACGTCTAAAGGAACAAGAGGGTACCTCATCGTCAACACACTGGGTCCTCTTTGAGCTCTTTGACAACCTTACTCATCAGCCGGAACACAACACTATGAGTAGAGTAGACTACTAGAGTGCTATTTGGCTGTGGTTTTCTGTAAGGTGAAGGTACTTCCCCTGTCGGGCTCCGCTACAGATTTGAGCCAGATAACATTTGCGGTGCTGTGCCCTACCACACATAGCGGGAAGACACTGCATTACCCATACCTTCCTTATGAAAGTAGTTTAAGGACATACCCATGTCCGGACGTAGTTTAAGGACATACCCGGGTCCAACCGGGATTTACTTTATATTTGTAAAATTCTGCATAGAAAGAAAGAACCATACTTCTTTTGTGTCCACATCATTGATTGATGATCATTGATTTGATCACTGAGATCAAAAGACCAATAGTATTAAACCTAATGTGAAAATTAAAAATGTGTATAAAATGATAATACAGAAAAGAGTGAAAACAATCTTATGCCTAGGAAAATATTAATGATGTAAGATATACAAGCTAAGCTCATAAACTTTTAGAAAGACTTAATTTTTTTATTGGCACATGCATCAGGTAGGTACACATTATTCAGCATTTTTGATGGATTATATGCAACTAATGCCCAGCATTTTTGATGGATTATATGCAACTAATTCCTAAAGTCTAACTCATTTGATCAAAGTTTTATGAATATGCTAACGAAACTGGTATAAACCAGATACTAGTTACTTCGCCAGCTTACCTCCAAAAGTCCTCGACTGTATCAAAGGTGGTGAGTTCTATCAGGTTCTCTTCCCAAGTCTTGTTTCTATCATTGTCGTAAAACCAAAGGCTCCAAGTGTTCTGTAGAGGGTGCTTGATAAGGAACTCTGGCGGTACTTCCGTAACACTGTTGGTCTTCACATCGGTGGTCGCGGACCCCTTAAACATACAGGTCATTTTTTCTGATAATTCTAACCTCCAATTATTTCGTATTAACTATCAAACCGTAATACAAAGGTCAGTTTAAAGCCTTCTACGCTAATAAAACCAGGGAGTAGCAAGCAGGAAGTTATACAATGATAATAAATCCGGTGAAAACGAAACAAATGCTACAGTGAAAGTTAGTTCAGCCACATCACCAGAACTCTCAATAAGTAAGGGAAGTGCGATGAGTTATTCGCTAAATACGGGTAGAAGCCTTATGTCTTGTCCTATGTTAGGTTATCCTACCCACCTCTACTTCTTCGGTATTATTTCCGGCCATATCACAAGAATCTCACGATCCCAATTTTTACCAAAAGAAGGACCACAGACTATAGAAAGACTTAAGACAGTCTACGGAATGTTGCTAGTTCACTAAAACAAGCAGAGACAATGCAGATGTCAGCGTCATTATCAGTAGCCAGTTTAAAACCGATATTAGACATTGCAATTTGTAGGGCCCAATCTGTTATGTACCCTGCCTCTGCCTCTCCTTACCCTCCTTCAGCTCCCTAAGGGCCTTACTTTTATTACACCTCCCACCCTGACAGATTGGGCCCTACTAATACCGATATTAGACATTGCGATTTGTAGGGTTGCCCCATCTGTAAGGTTGGGAGGTGTAATAAGATAACTCTTACGGTTTAACAACCGGTATAAGACATTGCAATTTGTAGGGCCCAATTTGTCAGATTGGGAAGGTGTAATAAAAATAAGGACACTTAGGGAGCTGAAGGAGGATAATGAAGAGGCAGGGTACACGACAGATTGGGCCCTACAAATTGCAATGTCTAATACCGGTTTTAGTGTTTAATATGCTCCTAGTGAATATATATTCTTTGGGTGTGCATCTCTGTCAAAAAATTGAGTTTGACAACTAGTAACTTTCACAACTTTCTCACTTAGGCAAACGTATCGGACGTTTGCCTAAGTGAGAAAGAGAACTTGTCATGCGTTAAGAAGGGACAACATGATTCGTAACGTTAAAGTGGGCCCTCTGTATAGTACTATTATTTACTCGGTGGTGACACTATGATAAGGACCAACGATAATAGACATTGCATTTTGTAGGGCCCAATCTGTTGTGTACCCTGACTCTCCCTACCCTCCTTCAGCTCCCTAATGACCCTAAATCTTATTACACCTCCCAACCTGACAGATTGGGCCCTACAATACAATTTGCAATGTCTAATACCGGTTTTAGTAATCTGTGGGTACTGCAGTATTTTATTTACAACAAGCAACCCTTTTAAGAAATGTCAACTCAAGTCAATTTTCCCTTCAATCAAATCAAAAATACAGCAAGTATCACTTTAATCTTCTTCCTCAATTCCCGGTCCCGTCCAATTATTACTCCATTTAATAATAGTACAATCTCTGTTAAAACTAAATAATGGCGGTGCAAACATTATTATTGGACTTTTCGATCGACCCCGCCCGTTTAGGCGACGAAAGCGGTCAAAAAGCAGTTTTTAGTCAACTGGAAACTGTGTTAAAAGATTATGTGCCGAATCTTATTTTAGCTGCTGAAGTGGCCGTGGATGGCGGGTCCTTGAAACTATTAACAGGGAAGAAAGGCACGACGGTGTCAGTGAGACTGTTCGATCGTGGGCTGATAACTGTAAATATTGAATATTACAAAGAAGACTCTGAAGAACCATTAATAAGTTTCAAGGTAAGAATGTCCTGTACCACCTATTACAGTGCTATAAAATCTACTTGTACTCTGATCATAATGTGTAATTTATGTTCATTGTTACTGGGCATTATAAATTCTTGGCAATTCATTCCTAGTCAGTGAGGTGATTTTGTTTGCTGGATAGAGATATAGATGATGATGGCTACACATTTTCATTAAATCATAGTAAAAGCAAATATTTCCAATTACTTACGTCATCATTTGGAATGAATTGGCATTCCGCCAACTGAGGTGCTGTGAAATGATAGCCAAAATGTCTAACACATTCATAACCACCTCCTCCTTTTGTTTGTCTTAGTTTGAAAAGTCAGTTTCATCGAGCGAGCGGAGCGTAAGCGAAGCAAATTCTTACAAACAACTTCTGGCTACTGTGACGTCTCAGCATTTCAATGGCTTTTTGACTTTGAGAGTTTGTTCCGCGATAACTCTAGTAACACTTTTCTGATCTTCATGAAATTTGTTGGGGTTGTAGCAGAGATACATATAATTTGAGAGTTTGTATATGAACAGGATCAACCTAGGGGTCATGGAGCTAGAAGGTGCGAAAAAATCATCCTAAGGGTCTTGTTATATTGGTCATTTCGTTTGCAAGGAAACCGCGAGTTCTGAGTTAGAGGCGGACTTCTAGTTACAGTAAATTCAACAGCCACTATTAAGTCCAAAGAGACCTCATAAGTTAAAAGTTTATCTGATAAGAATTAGTCCCACATAGGGTGATTGTGCTAGTTTGCCGTCCAGGTCCATTTTACCGTCCACTTGATTAAACTGCTACAAATATATGGGGAAAACTTTTTAAGGTCACCAAATTCTTTATTTTTAGTAGATTTAAAAAAATATAAAAATAAAACAAAATAAAATTTATTTATTTCAAGCTGCAAGGTTCATAATCAGTATGTCAACAAGATATCAAATTAACTCTTGATCGCGAAACAGTTAAACCCTTATAAAATATACAAACATGGACAATAAATTCAAAAGCATCATTAAAAAATAAAATAAAACAGTAAATTCAAATCCATCTTCCAACGCCAAAAATCCTCCTGAGTATCTTTCTCTCAAACACCAAAAGGTGATGCTCGTTCTCTTGACTCAATACCCAGCTCTCTGCAGTTTAAAACTCAGCAACTGTAAATAGGTGTGTCCACACCGGACGCACCGCCTCGCGAGGAAATTGCCGCGCGAGGCAGCTCGGCTAGTGTGGACGTGCCTCGCCCGAGGCAAACGCAAGCGCGGCCGCAATGCCTCGGGCGAGGCACGTCCGCACTAGCCGAGCTGCCTCGCGCGGCGGCAATTTTCTCGCGAGGCGGTGCGTCCGGTGTGGACGGACACGCCTAATTGCATTCAATTATTAAAAGGAAGTGATCAGACCTGAAGTTTATGCTTCTTCTTGAATATAAATGTATAAATAAATATGGATGGAAAATTGACATATGTATGTGGACAAAAACTAGCACAATCACTTTACTTACTATTCAAAATTCATGTATATTTAAAATATTAACTCCATTTTAGACTGCAAAATTACTGTAAAACACTATGGCGGCTTTCACACTGCTGCGGTTTCCGCATGCGCCGGTGCGCGAGCGAGATAGCGCTCTGCATGTGTATAGCGCTGTCATGCTTGCACACCGTCACCGCATCCGGTTGCGGCGCCAGTGTAATTATTACCTAAAAAAATTATTGTTTTTGGGAATAATCAAAATTTTCTCATTTTCACAATGGAAGTTCAAGTTGGACATATTTTTTATTGCAGTCATTTGTTGCATTTTTCTACAAGTAATCATTGTTTAACAATTCTCTAACATGACTAACAACTTATTAAAAAATAGAACTTGGTGCAACAAGTTTGGCCTCTTTATACTTAACATTCGTATAAATTCTTAAAAATCAAAAAATTCAAAATCCAATTCTCAATCCTTAGAATCAATTTAATTCTTAGAATTATTAGAAGTCAGCTTCTAAACTATGGGAGACTAATAATTATTTTTCATACAGTCCTGTTTCCCCTGAACAAGAGTTTATATATTATCATCATATTAGCTTCAATAACATGCTGAATCCCCACACTAGACCAACGTTGGCCAATCTTAAGAACACAGTTATGTGTTAGATAGCAATTAACATCGCTATCTCATTCAGTCGTATAGCTGCGTCCCTTAGACTGGCCGACATTGGCCCAGTGTGTACATCAAGCTAAATCATATCAAACAGACATCATCCTAAATCATAGTAAAACCCTTTTTTTGGAGGAATTTATAGCCTTTATTTGCCGGTTTCTACAACCTACTACCGTTATTGGTTGCAGTAAAATCTATGTCATCTGATAAATTCATAGAAAAACCATAAAACTAAGCTAGCGATAAGGTTGAGCGTGTTTTGTTTTCTAGAACACTAAACTACTGGAAGGTTCTGTCAGAATGTCATTGGAGTGCGAAAGAGTTAAACTGTTACCAACAATTAAAAGGGGCTATAAGTTCGATGTTTACCTAACTAGCTCAGGTTAGTTGGCACCCCCTTTTTGGTATTTACCCCATACTTTTTATTTTTACCTATTAATGGCACCAATGTCTTATTCTACTATCTAACACTACTTTATATTTATTGTTGGTATACTAGCCATATCATTATTTTATTATCTCTGTATTTATCTTTTTACTTAATTTATTATTATCACGTACAATTTAGTATGCTTATTTTGCTATAATAAGGTTTTTGTATTGTGGTTCGTTAGGAAAAATTGAAGTCATTTTATTTTCTGATTTTTCCTCACTTCCCTTAATTTGATCGCTCATTCTGTATTTATATCATAAGTATTTTTCACAATTCACGAATTACCTAGTTTCTGCTAATAGATTGATTCCTGTTTACCGTAAATATATTTTAGTATTTGTACTTAAGTATTTAATTATATCTTAATAGTATTCTAAAAATGGTTGAGTAGTCAGCCACAGATTACAGTAACATAACACATACTTGAGCGGAATTCAGCGGACATCATACACAAAAATCAGCCGGAAGGCGGGAAAATCTAACATCCGGCGGAATCTATGGGCTTCTCATAAAAATTCCGTTACCATAGACAAACTTCCGCCTGATTTTTGTCTATGATATCTGAATTCCGCTAAGTGTGTTTTGCGCCTAATGCAAGGGTACTGCACTCTGTTGCTGACTGTACAATATTTTATGACACGAACCGGTACTACCGGCATGTTCCTCGACCCTTTTAATGTTCCAATGATATTAACAGATCTTTCCAGTACAAAACGCTCAACCTTAAATCCTGGATAAGATATTGTTATTTGCATGTTAGCCCGCATACTTATTGGGTTTGTTTTTTTTTTCCTTTTATTTTTTTTTCAATAGTCCGCGCGAGTACTGGAGAGTCAACTGAAAAAATACATCAGTGTGATAAAATCCCAAGCTTACGCGCCGATAAAACGTTGCCTGTTCGGCAGGTATTACCCCACGTCAGGTGAGTTCTGTGCCCTTTCTATATAACTTCTTTAAGTTAAAACGCTGTAAGTGTAGGTACCTACAGGGTCTCTCAAACTAAGGAGCAGTCTTTAAAGGGTACGCCGAAAGACACATCATAGGACCATAAAGAAAAGATTCAAAATTGACTAGGAAATTTAATAGAGGTAAGCTTAGTTTGAGAAGCCCTGTCTTCTTAGAACATAATTTCACGTCCATTGTAAATAACTTGGTAGATATAAAGGAATGAATGGCTCCTAGTGGCGAAACGTCCTAAAACACGGTCACCGGTTTTCCTACTTCAAAATTTATGTAGCTCTAGTAAAGTGTTACCTACTTATCCCAAAAAAAAACGACCCGCCACTAATGCCTTCAACACTTTTACATTTGCAAGTGCAATCATTTTAATCATGTACCTAAAGCATAATTAAACAATAAAAATAAGTATTTATGCCTTTAACTAGACGTACTCGTAGTTACCACCACTATCGTTTAAACAACGAAGAACTTTTGGAAAAATAACCTTTTCAATTATATATATATTGCTACTAAATCTTGTATCGTTGTATTCGTTTCGTTGTTGCAATACTTCACCGTAGGCACCCGTAGGCAAATTGAAATAAAAGTCGGATTAGCTGGAACCAAAATCGGCTAGATATTTGGCGGGATTTGATCCGATGATGAGGCAGTTTATAAAATTTAGTAATGTAGATGTTGAGTGCCATAAATGTGCCATTACATTACGCAATTCCGATGATCATAAATCCCCCGTCAAGCAATGATAGTTTCCCAACGGATATAACAAAATTATCTATTCAATGCCAATGAATGATCATTTTTCTGTTTCAAACTAAATACATTCGGGATATTATTGTTGGACCATAATCCAATTCAAACATTAAAGTTCTGTTTTCTTTTTTCGAAATATTCTAATTTGATAAATCCATCAGTCTACAATCTTCGTGGATGGCATTGGCAACCGCTATCTTTGTATTTGCGAGTCCTATCTTTTTGATTATCGTTAGAACTTCAGCGTTTACAGATTTGCAATTCAGTAATGGTAAGTTGCTAAGAAATCTCTAATCATTTTAACGAGTTATTTGATATATTGTGTTCCATGGGGAGTACTGAGTAAGGATCAAATTTTGCTGAGAGTCGAAGTTAAAGGTATAAATACCTGCCGACTACATTTTTCTGTTAAATTCAAAGCATAAGCTTATATCGATAACGAATTTCACGATACATTGTTTTGCGACCGAAATAGAGCTATAGGTACTAGAGCTGGCTGTAAAAAACACATAAACCATGTAGTACTGTTACTTAACCTAATTTATATGTGACCTAAGTGAATCTGTGTTATACACATATAACTAGTAGGACTGATAAGCTTTTGCCTTTGTCTAGTGATGCTGATGACGAGAGATAACGTAGGTAATCTCTTAAGTTATCTTATAGTGTCTTCGGAACATGTAATGTACTGCAATTAAATTACGATAAGAGAAACTTAGTAATTACTATTAAAATAATAGCCTCAGTTCAAGTTACTTTTTTCTAACCACCTATATGATTACTGGACAGAGGGGTAGAAACACAACAGTGTATATAGCTTCATAAGACGTACCTAACCCACCCGCACATTGGACCGCTTTATAAAATGTCTCTTATCAATTAACACGCCATCGGTGTCCTGTACTGTGAAACCACCCAACTATTACTTTACTCCAATAGTGCAAGGATCAACATGTTCAAGACGTATAATTAAGTATCAATCCAAAGAGGGCCAAATTTAGAGTTGCATTTTTAATTAATTATTTTATTTTTAAGTAGTTTTATTTATACTTAGTTAGTTTAATTTTAAGATTTATTATAAAAAATGTATGTTGTTAGTATCAATCCCAATCTTCATTTTGATCTTGTGTCTTCGTTTTCAAGTTTTCATCATTTTACCCACTGGGCTCGAATTAAATTTCTCCACTGACTTCGGTTAAGGCCTATAACCGCGAACCACTTCCCCACTTCGTACGTTCAATCGTCGTGCATCACTATCGTTCGAATATACAAGAGCGATAGAGAGGGAGATAACGAAATTTAGAATTTCGACGCTCGCGGTAGGCCCCAATACCACGATCTCTTGGTCTACGGTACGGCACCAAGTAGATTTGGATCGGCCCTTTTTCCGTGTGCCGGGCATTATCAAGATTTGTATTTGTCTTAGTTTTTTTATTAAAATATGAAAATATTTGTCTTAGAACTGCGTCTTTTAAATAAAAGTCCCACCTTAACGGAGTCGAATTAGTTTTGGATCATAGTTAGGAGCTTTTGGCCAAACCTTGTTTAACGGTATGATGTTGCTAAAATTGTGCTACTTATACTCATGTATTAGGTAAGAGTATATATGTATAACACCCCTAAGGTGTGACTAATAAACTCATTGTGTTTTCAGACGAAAGACTTCTAGAGTACGATATCGACAATGTTGTGTTCGACGAACAGTCGCCATTCCAGAGGGTGCAGATTGTGCACTCTAAGTCCCTTGGGAACATGTTGGTGCTAGATGACTTGCAAAGTGAGTAAAATTGTATTATTAATAATAGTAGTATACCTACACTCATATTATAACTTCCCTATAATATGTAGGTATAGGTGCAATGGCGGTCATTAATGACTTTCTACACGTTATTGAGTAGGTAGTTATAATATGTGTGTAGATAAAGTAATGTACGTAGTTACGTACAGTTGTACATAATTAGGCGTTAATACACTCGTGTGATATAATTATAACCACACCCACAAAAATCACACTCGTATTGAAATACCCTACATAACTAAATATAATTGGTGAGACAAAAGCGCATCGTCTCCGCTGGCTCGGCCACCTCAAGAGGATGGGAGAAGATCGCTCTGTAAAAAGAGCATATTTGGGTCGACCGACTGGGCGGCGTCCTGTCGGTCGTCCTAAGTATCGCTGGGCAGACAGAGTAGGAGCGGATCTTCAGGAGCTCGGCGCCGGTGAAAGCTGGCGTGAAATAGCGCAGGACCGAACAAAGTGGCGTGCTCTTGTGTCGGAGGTCAGGACTCATTTTGGGTCGCTGCGCCAAATAAGTAAGTAAGTAAGTACATTATGTAGCAGTCACATAAATGACATAAACTAGTATTATGTTTTTTTATTATATTCGAGTTATGATTTTTATTTTCTTTCTTAGAAATTCTGAGATAAGAAAAAAAAACAATTTAAAAAATACAAAAAAGCGACTAACATACAATGAACATACACAAGGTCAATTCGGACAGCCCTGGGTGGAAGGAATCTAATTTCTTTCTTTGGACGTCATAACACAATCAAAATACGACAAAACTCGAAATCCGCCGGAAAGTTTTGTAATTTGGTGTGTATGTTGATTAGAGGTCCCATTTTATTGTCCACACCATTTGACATTTGAGGACCTCGAGGAACCGCCAGCACCTTGGAAAATGTCCTCCATCCTGAAGAAATTCGCTTTTCCCTCCGAATCTACGCACTGTATGAAAATATGATCTAGGACAATATTAAAGCTCATTAAATTCTACATAGAAACATGCGTACTCTTTTGCTGAAAAATTTACCTCCTTAGAGATATCACTTGAGGAAGTGAAGTGTATCCTCAATGCCTTTCCAGGGTATATTCTCATGATATGAAACTTGTGAGAATACAAAGTTAACGTTTATTTATAGTTTTGTATCTCAGCTACACCAATATCAACATCTTAACCGACTGCGACAAAAACAGTAAGTAAGGTAATGGTTTCAATACTGAAAACTGAATACACCCTGTAGCCTAGGATGCTAAGCGGATTTCTACAAGTGACATATCTCTTAATTCCACTCGCAGTTGAGACACTGGGTCCCTGGTCGACCATGTGCATTTTTCAGCAAAAGAGTACGCATGTTTCTATGTAAAATTTAATGAGCTTGAATATGGTCCTAGATCATATTTTCATAGAGTGCGTAGATTCGGAGGGAAAAGCGAATTTCTTCAGGATGGAGGACATTTTCCAAGGTGCTGGCGGTTCCTCGAGGTCCTCAAATGTCAAATGGCGTGCACAATAACACGGGACCTAATCAACATACACACCAAATTTCAAATCTGTCGGGCGGATTTCGAGTTTTGTCGTATTTTGATTGTGTTATCAAGGCTTGGACCATATTTTTAGATTTGACTGAAAAGGCTCTAGTAGTCCAATTTGTAACCTATTTGCAGCAAAGATAAAACAAAACATTCCTATGTTTATGATTTGTAGAACAAATTTGAGTTTTAGAACCTTCATGGAACCTTCTTTACTTTCAAACTCTTACTAAATGTCACTCTGACTGCAAGAATTTTCATACGGAACTACAAGAATTTGTTAAATATTTTTATTTGTAAAATGGACACGGATTCCCATAGTTCTCTAGAGATAGAATCTCAAAAACTGGACGCGGAAATAAAATCGATTGTAAATGCATTAGCGAGTTTTGGCAGTATGGATACTAATGCCGACCAGCCTACTGGATCTAACCAAGACATGCAATCTCAACCCGGAACTTCCATGGAGCGGTCCAAAGTCAAAAAAAGACAGCGAAGAACGTTTACTTTACCAGCGCGTAGAATTCTGCGGAGGGATGCTAAGATTCGAGCGATAAAACGAATTGCTAAAATTAAGACGTTTAAAAGAAGGACATTTGGAAAGATCACGCAAAGACGCGCTAGAAGGCCAGGAACTTTACGTAACTATTCGTTCGCCGCTATTGGCGATCTGATCAACAGTAGTACCGCACTAGATCGTGACGAAGCTTCATTTACCGCGACTGAGGACCCTAGAGGGAGTTAAGGCCTAAAAAAATTGACCTTGAGAGACTACCTAACCTATTTAATATTCCATTTGTTATTTCTTTACCATAATATATTTTTTTAAAGTCCTTGTTAGATAGATATTAAAAGTTATTTTCAGTGATGGTTTCATTTTATTTTCACATGTTTCTAAGCTAAAGATTCTCTTATTATCAAGATTCTTCACACGACTATAAGTTAAAAGCCGGTTGCGATAGGCATCTTGAGTTGTTAACATTTTACCTATCTCGCTTATGCGCCGGTTATGTAGAAAACGGCTCAAACCACAAATCAAACCTGATTGATTGCTTGATCCTTAACTTTTAAAAACGAATATGACAAATCAGAGCCTATATCTGCTAGTTACGTTATTGTCAATATTTTCTAGTCTGACTACAGGCCGTGAGAATGGTGCACTCGCGTCGAATCCAAATACTCCTACCCTACTTCTAACGTCACGTCAGCCACCCAAAGATTGTGGGAAAATTAAACCCAGGTAGAGGTACCTACTTGAACATATTCGAAACACTGCGGTTCTCAGCAGGATACGATATTCGTCATTGTCTTGTATCCTGATCGTGGTTCCCATACATCCAGTAGCGTAGCTAGCATGGGTGGCACCCGGTGCGGATAGCTAAAATGTCACCCCAGAATATCAATCATACATCAACTACAGATTACAGAACTGACACCTTCATTAGACCTCCAGAATCCCTTGGAAAATCAAGCTAGGTGTCTCGTGGTCTGAATACCTTAGTATTTGACAAGGCTTTAATGAGATTGTTCTTACCTTTTGCTAAGTAATATTTTTGTATAGTTTTTTATTGCTTTTGTGTTGTTTACAGATATTTCAGAGGCTGATCTCGTATACACAGAAACTTTGATGCAGCGAGGCAAAGAAAGCTATGAAGGAAAGGAAATCGTTATTTTAGGTAAGAAATCTATCATACATACGAGTATGAACTTATACCTACCTTACCTAAGTAGGTACAGTCACCGGCAATAGTGTTTTCCTACACGACGGCCGCAAAAATAAGTGACACGCTCCTATGGCCCTACAAATAAGAGCGTGTCACATATTTTTCACTACCAAAATTAAGCTTATTTCCAGAAGTGTAGCCAGTGTGCTGTGCTAAGAAGAGTTTAGCATACCATTCTATTGCTTCCGTAGAAATAACATAACTACTGTGTACATGCCGCCGCCCGATCGTAAAACCCGGCAGATCATAAAGTTCCTATAGTTCGTTTTTTTTTTTGAGATTACAAATTGAGTAAACATAGAAACAGTAGTTGCCAACCTGTTCTGTTTGAATGTTCAATTAAAACACACTGCAAGCACACCAACAAAGATTAGTTAACATGATTAAGAGTTCACATTTGTGAATAAATAATAACAAATGCAGATTTAATAGTACAACACAACAATAAAAACACAATTTCGTTTTGATTATCAGTATTATCACGTTAGACTCGTTAGAGACACGTGAAAATTGAAAAAAGAAAAACTGACAGTACGTTCTAAAACGGAAACTAAACGTCTAGTTTTTTATCAGTATTAATATTATTTATTACTAGCTTTTTCCCGCGGCTTCGCCCGCGTACTAAAAGTACTAAAAAAGGAGGTTCTCAGTTAGACTCGTATGTTTGTATGTAGGAATGTATGTTTGTCCGCGATCATCTTGCGTTTCGCTGAACTGATTTAGAAGCGGTTTTCGGAAAAGTATTCGTTACCTTCTGGAGGTTTCGGTATACCACGTTTTGAAGACGGCGGTTCCCTCATTTTTTATTTTAAAGAAATTATTGCAATAATTGTTTAATTGTTACGCCATCAACGACTTACTACTGAGAGATTATGATTAATACAGATTTCTACTCTTGAATAGAAGCTTTTCCCCGCGACTTCATTTGCGTGGAATTAGTAATCCACCCTCCTTTTTACCCGCTTAAGGAATGACTTCTGGGATAACAACTATTATATATCCTTCCCCAGAACGCAAAATATCTCCATACCAAATCATCTAAATAGGTTCAACGGTTATTAATTTCCCATACAAACTTTCAACCCCCGTTTCACCCCCTAGAGGGTTGATTTTCGAGATAAAAACTATCCTATATTGTTTCAATCGTCTGTTCAGCGGTTAATAATTCAGCATACAAACTACCAACATGTTTTCTACCCCTCTAAGATTGATTTTCGGCTTAAAAAATATTCTATATTGTTTCCTGGGACTCAAACTATATCTACAACAAAATTATCTAAATCGGTTCGCGGTAAAAAAATCATCATACAAACCTCCAACCCCCATTTCACCCCCTTAAAGATTGATTTTCAGATAAAAACTATCCCATGTCGTTTCCCGGTACACAAACTATCTCTATACCAAGTTTCATCTAAATTAGTTCAACGTTTAAAAATTCCCCATACAAACTATCAACCCCCATTTCACCCCCTTAAGTGTTGATTTCGTAATCAGCGACCCGATAAACCATAGAAACAATACCCATGTTGATATTTAAATTTTGTCACCACATTTCCCCCTTATGGGTTGAATTCTCAAAAAAGCTGAAACACTTGTTTTCTCATTTATCGTTAGGAATACTCCTGTAAAGTTTCGAATAAAATAGTTGAACTAATTTCGTTTCCCATACAAACTTTGAACCCCATTTCCCCCCTTAGGAGGTAAATATTTAAAAAATATTTCTAAGTGCATCCCTATGCCTTATAAGGAGCCTACGTACCACATTTGGAATCTCTAGAACCAGCGGTTTGGGCTGTGCGTTGATATGTCAGTCAATTTCTTCTTTTATATATTTAGAAGAAGATTGCAATTTGGCACAAATACTTTCAAGAATTTTCGTGTCCACAATATTAAATTTCAAAATCGATGCCATTTTCTTAATTAACGTAAACGTGTTGTTAAATCGTTGTTGTTTTCGTAATCAACGACCCGATAAACCATAGAAACAATACCCATGTTTATTTTCAGACTTTTTGACCACATTTCCCCCTTTTAGGGGTTGAGTTCTCAAAAAACCTGCAACACGTATTTACTCATTTATTGTTAGGAATACTTCTGTGAAGTTTCGAATAAAATAGACTAACTAATCTTGTTTCCCCATACAAACTTTGGACCCCCATTTCACCCCCTTAGGGGATGAATTTTGAAAAATCCTTTCTTAGTGCACCCCTAGACCTTATAAGGAACCTACGTGCCAAATTTGGAATCTCTAGAACCAGCGGTTTGGACTGTGCGTTGATAGATCACTATGTCAGTCAGTCAGTCAGTCAGTCACCTTTGAGTTATATATATATATAGATTACCGTGACAGGTCTATGGCTAGTATGTCTATAAACCAAACGCACAATAATAGAGCAAGCAAATACCTTTACTTAAATAAGAATCACAAAAAGCTTTAAACATTAAAAACTGCCCTGGTATGGTTGAGAGATACGAAATTACGAATGACATGACGCAAGAAAATATTTAAAGTCTAACCATCCGTTTCGAACCTCATCTTCTCTAGGTTTTTTATTGTGCAACATTCACAAGAACATTAACAATAATAAAATAAAATAAATATTTCGTGCAAATAACTACTATCAAATTTTTATTAAAGCAGGAATTAGACATTGCAATTAGGGCCCAATATGTTGTGTACCCTGCCTCTCTCTTCCCCCTTCAGCTCCCTAAGGGCACTTACTCTTATTACACCTCAACCTAACAGTTTGGGCCCTACAAAATGCAATGTCTAATACCGGTTTAAATAAATACTCAACATAACAATTACAATACGTGGGTATGGCCTTACTATAAATACAAATGTATTTAATTATTTTGAATGGCGGCGTGGGCACTTTGACAGTTGTATCAAGTATCATGCCTGATCGCTTGCCTGATAAAGAACCCTGTACATCGTTCTTTCAACTTTTTTCTAATCTTAAAAAACGAACTATAGGCATATGAAACGCCCCCATTTCATGATAATCATGATATGTCTCACTGTTCAAATTATTGAACGATATTTGAATAAAAAACCTACTTACGACAGCCTTCTAGCCAAAGTCGTGGACAGTGGGCTTTCTGGCATAATTATAAGATGTTATTAATTTAGTAGAAATATAAAATTGGTTGTTTGTAAAGTAGGTTTACGATCGAGATGTTTACGTGATAACGTCTAACCGCTCGTGAGGATTCCGCGTGACAAGTTTCACGGAATGACTGGCAGCGCTCGAGATGAGACGGGAGATCGGTCCGTCTCTCTCTCGTTATACCTGCGATCGCGCTCGTGAGGTTTTGGTGTGACACAAGTTTCTGAACATGTCACCCGACTAAAACGATTTTAAAGACGTTATCACGTCAAAAACATGATTATTTATATTTGACTTATATTTATTTGAAACCAATTATTTAACTTACCTACTCGTATTTTTAGTATTTTTGCCAATATTTGTCTAAATAATATACATTTTTTTTTTCAATAATACGTACGAAATACACAAATATAACACGTTCATTTGAAATACATGATAGCATTGTTATCAAAGCTGTTGCGTGTGCTACATTATTAAAACCATCACACCGTACGACACATTTCAAGGATCGTACTCCTATAATTTAATCGTTCATTGGTCACGACCACCTTACGGATAGAAAAGCTTTCACGTGGCATGGAAAATCAGACCTTCGGTCATTGATGTCAGATTCAATTTCGCCTGATCTGTGAAAGTTTGATCCGCTAGGCTTGTACCCCCTTAGCAATGCTGTCCTGTGGCCTATTCCACAAAACTTTAAAAGTGTACAATTCGACAAAATTGTGCAATTGTAAACAAAAAAATGTACCACAATAATTACAAATGTATTCGTTACAAATTTGCAGTGTACAAATATGTCACTTTTAGTAAAGCGTATCACAAAGAGTAAAGGCATGTCACGACAGCTACATAATTGTACGATCGTTGATTTGTAAATATACAAGCGAACAATTGTAATGTTACAACTACAAATATGTAACAATTTATTTAGCTTCTTTAATGTTGAAGGTAGTTTCACTTTATACATTAGTTAAGGTCCATCCATCATCCCATTGCTGAGATAACGATGAGCACCTTAAAACCCGCGAATCATTTACGGAGCCAGGCCATCGTGCATTAACATAAAAAAAATCTAAATTCGGTCCACAAACTACCAAAAAATTTATAGAATGATCTCCATGTCTATCAACAAAACCAGCTTCATTTTGATGCGGAGCATCTATCGGTATTAATTATCCATCTATAATACCTGCGACCCTGGGAAAATTTACATGTGATGCTGCAATAAAATCTTGAGAAATTGATTTTCCATTTGTTGGCCATCTTAAATCACTTTCCAGTAATTTGTCCACCATTTGTGAACATACGGCGTGAATCGAACGACACATTATCATTTTGGAAACGCCATGAGCATCACCATCAGTGACGTGATTTTGGGATCCTGACCTGAGCCCAACCATCTTAAAACAGTCAGTAACTGTTGTTTAGGATCAAGAGCGTGACTTCTTCGTGTCGGATGTCTAAGGTTTCCACCAATAGTCTGTAGTAGATATTCGACGGTAGATTTACTCACTCTGAACCCCTGATTAATTGTAAAATCCGTTATGGTCAAACTTAAATTAATACATTCTCTATATGTCCTAGGACGTCTTACAATTAATTCTTCTTCACTATCACTGCTACTTGAACTAAACATTTTGTGGTACAAAGGGTTGGAATCGCTAAATTTGATAAAATATACTGCAATTACTAGTATTCGTATAGTAGCAAGAGGGTGTGACACACGTTTAGAGAATTGTTAACTTGTAGTACAATTCTACATATATGTATAATTATTACTACAATTTAATGTAGCACAAAACAATTGTCAGCTACAAATTTGTACGTTTTCCGGAAAAGTATGTATAGTTTTGTGATACAATAAATTGTAGACTTGTCGATACAATTTACATATTTTTTTAAAAATTCCACTACAAATTTGTTACTTGTATATTTTGTGGTACGCACACTTGTATAATTACAAACTTGTAACTTGACACTTGTAAAATTGTAATTGTAAGTTTTGTGGGATAGGCCACTGAACCTCTGCCTGAACATAGCTGTCGCTCCTTTGAATAGTCATATTCAGAACTATGCGCATTAAAATGACGTATGAAACATGAATTTAAATTACTTACTTAATTATCCCCCTTTGCTTTCTTATTTTTCCATAACCTCAATTAAAACATGTTTTTAACGGCTAGTCCGTAGTAACGGCTACTTCACTGATTTTTTTTACCACACTTGTATCATTACAAACTTGTAACTTGACACTTGTAACTTGACACTTGTAAAATTGTAATTGTAAGTTTTGTGGGATAGGCCACTGAACCTCTGCCTGAACATAGCTGTCGCTCCTTTGAATAGTCATATTCAGAACTATGCGCATTAAAATGACGTATGAAACATGAATTTAAATTACTTACTTAATTATCCCCCTTTGCTTTCTTATTTTTCCATAACCTCAATTAAAACATGTTTTTAACGGCCAGTCCGTAGTAACGGCTACTTCACTGATTTTTTTTACCACACTTGTATCATTACAAACTTGTAACTTGACACTTGTAACTTGACACTTGTAAAATTGTAATTGTAAGTTTTGTGGGATAGGCCACTGAACCTCTGCCTGAACATAGCTGTCGCTCCTTTGAATAGTCATATTCAGAACTATGCGCATTAAAATGACGTATGAAACATGAATTTAAATTACTTACTTAATTATCCCCCTTTGCTTTCTTATTTTTCCATAACCTCAATTAAAACATGTTTTTAACGGCTAGTCCGTAGTAACGGCTACTTCACTGATTTTTTTTACCACACTTGTATCATTACAAACTTGTAACTTGACACTTGTAACTTGACACTTGTAAAATTGTAATTGTAAGTTTTGTGGGATAGGCCACTGAACCTCTGCCTGAACATAGCTGTCGCTCCTTTGAATAGTCATATTCAGAACTATGCGCATTAAAATGACGTATGAAACATGAATTTAAATTACTTACTTAATTATCCCCCTTTGCTTTCTTATTTTTCCATAACCTCAATTAAAACATGTTTTTAACGGCTAGTCCGTAGTAACGGCTACTTCACTGATTTTTTTTACCACACTTGTATCATTACAAACTTGTAACTTGACACTTGTAAAATTGTAATTGTAAGTTTTGTGGGATAGGCCACTGAACCTCTGCCTGAACATAGCTGTCGCTCCTTTGAATAGTCATATTCAGAACTATGCGCATTAAAATGACGTATGAAACATGAATTTAAATTACTTACTTAATTATCCCCCTTTGCTTTCTTATTTTTCCATAACCTCAATTAAAACATGTTTTTAACGGCTAGTCCGTAGTAACGGCTACTTCACTGATTTTTTTTACCACACTTGTATCATTACAAACTTGTAACTTGACACTTGTAAAATTGTAATTGTAAGTTTTGTGGGATAGGCAACTGAACCTCTGCCTGAACATAGCTGTCGCTCCTTTGAATAGTCATATTCAGAACTATGCGCATTAAAATGACGTATGAAACATGAATTTAAATTACTTACTTAATTATCCCCCTTTGCTTTCTTATTTTTCCATAACCTCAATTAAAACATGTTTTTAACGGCTAGTCCGTAGTAACGGCTACTTCACTGATTTTTTTTACCACACTTGTATCATTACAAACTTGTAACTTGACACTTGTAACTTGACACTTGTAAAATTGTAATTGTAAGTTTTGTGGGATAGGCCACTGAACCTCTGCCTGAACATAGCTGTCGCTCCTTTGAATAGTCATATTCAGAACTATGCGCATTAAAATGACGTATGAAACATGAATTTAAATTACTTACTTAATTATCCCCCTTTGCTTTCTTATTTTTCCATAACCTCAATTAAAACATGTTTTTAACGGCTAGTCCGTAGTAACGGCTACTTCACTGATTTTTTTTACCACACTTGTATCATTACAAACTTGTAACTTGACACTTGTAACTTGACACTTGTAAAATTGTAATTGTAAGTTTTGTGGGATAGGCCACTGAACCTCTGCCTGAACATAGCTGTCGCTCCTTTGAATAGTCATATTCAGAACTATGCGCATTAAAATGACGTATGAAACATGAATTTAAATTACTTACTTAATTATCCCCCTTTGCTTTCTTATTTTTCCATAACCTCAATTAAAACATGTTTTTAACGGCTAGTCCGTAGTAACGGCTAGTTCACTGATTTTTTTTACATTATTTTAATATCCATTGATATTTGATTCGATCACAGGCGGCGGCGATGGTGCGCTACTATACGAGCTGCTGAAAGAAAAGCCCAAATTCGTATGGATGCTAGAGATCGACGAGGTGGTGATGAGCGCCTGCAACAAGCACCTGCGCTCCATCTGCGGTGACGTGCTGGAGAGACGGAAGGGGCCTAACTATGAAGTAAGTAGTCTATTATATCTAGATCTGCGAACATTCGTGTAAATGCTAGATCGACGAGGTGGTGATGAACGCCTGCAACAAGCACCTGCGCTCCATCTGCGGTGACGTGCTGGAGAGACGGAAGAGGCCTAACTATGAAGTAAGTAGTCTATTATATCTAGACCTGCGTACATTCGTGTGGATGCTAGATCGACGAGGTGGTGATGAACGCCTGCAACAAGCACCTGCGCTCCATCTGCGGTGACGTGCTGGAGAGACGGAAGGGGCCTAACTATGAAGTAAGTAGTCTATTATATCTAGACCTGCGAACATTCGTGTGGATGCTAGATCGACGAGGTGGTGATGAACGCCTGCAACAAGCACCTGCGCTCCATCTGCGATGACGTGCTGGAGAGACGGAAGGGGCCTAACTATGAAGTAAGTAGTCTATTATATCTAGATCTGCGAACATTCGTGTAAATGCTAGATCGACGAGGTGGTGATGAACGCCTGCAACAAGCACCTGCGCTCCATCTGCGGCGACCTGTTGGAGAGACGGAAGGGGCCTAACTATGAAGTGAGTAGTCTATTATATCTAGATCTGCGAACATTGTGGATGCTAGATCGACGAGGTGGTGATGAACGCCTGCAAGAAACACCTGCGCTCCATCTGCGGCGACGTGCTGAAGAGACGGAAGGGGCCTAACCATGAAGTGAGTAGTCTATTATATCTAAACTAGACCTGCGAACATAATTCGCGTACATCTTCGGTATATTAATAGTCTTATACATACAGCCTTGGCCAGAAGTGTTGAGCATAGCTCTTTTTTGTTTACAATTTTGATGTTGTATTAATTCCCTATCATAACAGTGTACGATGACGTAAAATGTTATATTTTATTGATATATCTAGAAAACTTCACTTAATAACACTTTCAAGGTACCTATAAAATATGAAAAGTGGAGGTCCCAAAAATGCGAATTTAGGTCGGTGCGAAAAATTGAAGATATTTTATGCAGTTACTACTCACTTCAACAAAACATGCCTGTTCAGTTTGAATTAATTGATAAAATAACTTCAAATAATTTTGAACAAAAAAGAACCGACTTCACTAAACATCCACCTTTCCAAAAGCAAATGCTCGAGCTGCTGTAAAAAATACTCAAATCACTATAGGTGTGCCTATAATAGTTGAAGAGTTCCCTCGATTTCTCCAGGATCCCATCATCAGATCCTGACCTGGTTACAATAGGACCAACTGTGAAGTGTACTCTTTCAAACGAAAAAAGAATTTTTCAAATCGGTCCAGCCGTCTTCGAATAATCGGTAAACATACATAAAAAAAAATAGCAAAAACCGACGAATCCCGACGAATTGATAACCTCCTCCTTCGAAATCTTGAAGTCGGTTGAAAAGATAGAAACGCCGGTCTAAACTTTCGAGTTTTGTATGAAAATCGCAAGGGTGCTCAACACTTCTGGCCAAGGCTGTATTGTGTCGTCCCTTCCGGGAAATAAGCCTCATTCCCATTAGTGAGCAATAAAAAATATCAAAAAATATTTATTACTTAACATTTTTTTTTTCATTACAGATAATCGTAGAAGACTGCATGTTGACCGTAAACAAATTCATCAAGGAAGGCAAGAAGGTGGACTACATATTCGGCGACCTCACCGACATCCCCATCTCAGACTCGGCCTGCGGCGAGCTCTGGGAGTTCATGATCACCATACTAAACTCCTCCTTCAAGATTCTCAAGCCGAATGGAAAGTTCATGACACATGTAAGTACCCTGTTATGTGAAATACACCTTATTCGCTTAACATAAGGTTTATATGATCTGGCAAGCTCTGAGAGTTCATAATCGCCACCCTGACCTCCTCTAAGATACTCAACCCGGATGAAAAGTATATGACACATGTAAGTATCGTGTAATGTCAAATACACCTCATTAGTTTGCCATAAGGATCTTTTTTCCCTGGAGATATAATAATTACCATCCTAAGCTCTTTTACTTATAAGGCAAAAACAGTATCAGCTCGGATCAAGCATCAAGATGTAGTGAATGGTTATACTTCATAGTCAGTCCCGTTGTCCTGATGATGGGATCCTGGGGAAATCGAGGGAACTCTTCAACTATTATAGGCACACCTATAGTGAGTAGAGTATATTTTACAGTAGCTCGACTCGAGCATTTGCTCTTGAAAAGGTGGTGTAGCCAAGTCGGTTCTTTTTTCTTTAAAATAATTTTAAAAACCGGCCAAGAGCGTGTCGGGCCACGCTCAGTGTAGGGTTCCGTAGTTTTTCGTCCGTCACAGTAAGTGTCCCCACTTAAGAGTTAAAATAACACCGCCATGTAGGATATGATATGAGCGTTCCACGTACAGCGGCATCTATCGGCAAATTAAGTAAACTATTGCGCGCGAGCTTAAAGTATGGAAGATTTTTATGGGATAATTCTTTATTGCGTTAACCGATTTTCACCGTTTTTACTTTATTTGAAAGCACGTCATTTCATTGTGATTTTGTAGATATTACAGGTACAATAAACACCTGCTTATACGGTTAAATTACAAACTTAATTCAGAAATTATTTTGTATTTTTTTTTCAAAAACTATTCAACCTATCAAGTTCAAAATAATTGTCCTAGAAAGTTTTTATAAAGTTCTACTTTAGAATTTTTTTTCATATTTTTAAAACTTATGGTTCAAAAGTTAGAGGGTTTTTTTTTACTTCTGGAGCGATTATTTCCGAAAATATTCACATTATCAAAGAATGATTTTAGTAAACCCCTATTCATTTTTAAATACCTATCCAAACTCGTATCACACGTTAGGGTTGAAATGAAAAAAAAATTGGTTGTTTGTAAAGTAGGTTTACGATCGAGATGTTTACGTGATAACGTCTTATTGGTGATATAAGTTTTTGGGAAGTAAGGAATTAATGAAGATAACAATTTTTTCAAATTTTAAATTACATCTATCGTTTTATTCACACTTTTGATGATAAATTTCGGGTGTAAAATGACAAGTTTACTTATTCGACTATGATATACATTTTTCTTCATACATACATTCATACAAACATACTTACCGCACGAGAAAATCTCCATTCGTTTGTATGCCGCTAGAGTGAGAGAGACGGAAGATCGGTCCACTCACTCGAACGCTATGCCAGCCTCCGCTCGTGAGGATTCCGCGTGACAAGTTTCACGGAATGACTGGCAGCGCTCGAGATGAGACGGGAGATCGGTCCGTCTCTCTCTCGTTATACCTGCGATCGCGCTCGTGAGGTTTTGGTGTGACACAAGTTTCTGAACATGTCACCCGACTAAAACGATTTTAAAGACGTTATCACGTCAAAAAAAACACTCCCCACTTTACGTATAGGGGATGTACCCTAATAAAACATTTTTTTCCACTTTTTATTTTACCACTTTGTTGGCGTGATTGATATACATATTAGTACCAAATTTCAGCTTTCTAGTGCTAACGGTCACTGAGATTATCCGCGGACGGACGGACGGACGGGCAGACATGGCGAAACTATAAGGGTTCCTAGTTGACTACGGAACCCTAACAAAAAAGAACCAACTTCACTTAGCTTCCACCTTTCCAAAAACAAATGCTCGAGCTGCTGTAAAAAATACTCAAATTACTATAGGTGTACCTATAATAGTTGAAGAGTTCCCTCGATTTCTCCAGGATCCTATCATCAGATCCTGACCTGGTTACAATGGGACCAACTGTGAAGTATACTCTTTCAAACTAAATTTTTTTCCAAATCGGTCCAGCCGTCTGCGAATTATCGGTGAACATGCATTAAAAAAATGCAAAAACAAAGATCCCGATGAATTGATAACCTCCTCCTTCGAAATCTTGAAGTCGGTTGATAATAATTTACAAACAGGGCAACGGCGCCACCAGCTCCGAGTCCCTCGAGCTGTACGAACAAGAGCTGGCCAAGCTGAAGCCCGCAGTCAAGTTCTCAAAGAGCCGCGCCTTCGTGCCCTCCTTCCTCGAGGACTGGATCTTCTACCAAATATCCTTCTCAGCCAACAATGGCGCCTAACAACCGACCAAAGAAAGTTCCTTATTGTCACTAAGTCATATTGCCATATATGTAGTTATTATTGTTAAGACACGGATAGTATTCAAAAGAGTATTTGTCGATTTTTGCATTTGCAACCGTTTAGTTTGTAAGCGTAAAGAAACACGATTTGAAGCTATATTGTTGCTATTGATTTATGCTTGTTTTGATTGTTTTATGATAAATAAAAGTATTTTATCACGAATTGTGTTTTGACTGAAACTTTGGCTTTTTTCCCAACGGCTAAAAGCAACAAAAATTAAAGCGACTACAAACAAAAATGTCCGTTAAATGAAAGTCCTTCGTAACCTCATCACAGTATAATAATATTATAAAAGCTATATTACAATAGTAGTTTATGTAACTGTTACGTAATAAGGGTCCTTAAAACATGAGTGTGGTTTTATGAAATGAGCCGCAGGCGAATTTCATAATAAGATCACACGAGTGTTTTAAGGCCTAATTACGTACAGTTGCATACACTGCTTTATCTACACTCATATTATATATATTAAATTAAGTGTTCGGAAACCATAGAATGACCGCCATTGTACCGTCATGGCCTACTCGATTGTGCCGGCGCTCGCGCGGGACCAATCGAGTTGGCCATGGCGGTAACATTATGTTATCAAATTCGATGTTCCAAATTTGAAACTCATTGCTTAACAATATTTGAGCATGCATAGTTAAAATTACGTTACTGCCGCAGATAAGAAACTTATCATCATAGTTAAATCGTTTGTTGTAATGCTTGTCATTGTCTACGGTTTTTGAACGCATTTTAGAGTACTTACAGTATGAGTGTAGATAAAACAGATAAAACGATATTTCTTCATTAAACTTACTTTTACATGCTTTATTTAAAAATAAACTACATGTTGCAGATAGTACAGAAAAGTAGCATCTTTATAACTTAAAACTTGACAATTACTTAGACAAAGATTTACATAAAGCAAAATTGATAAATTTAATGCAAATCAATGTAGAAAAATAAACCGCGAAGAATTTGTTGGTACAGTTTTGTCTGATATGAAAATAAACTTATTCAATGTCTTAACATTAAAAGTAATGACACTTAAAAAAAGTAGGGTAAATTACGTAATAAGTATTGAACTAAGAAAAGTACTAGACTAAGAGGTGACCACGTCAGATATGACACCATAATGAAAGCAACTAACCCAGTTTATTTAGATTGCTTTACTATCCTTTTTTGCTAGATCCGGGCATCTGGCAGCTTTTAATGGGTAACAGAATGAGGGGGTAAGAGTGACATATCAACAAAAAATTTCAGTAGGAAAAAATATATGAAGTTGTCTCATTTATAAAGCAAACTAACTAGAGGGGTTTCGTTGCTCTCATAATAGTATCATAACTGACGTAGCCAGCTCTCCGTCTATACCAATGGTGGTGTCTTATTGTTGTCACCCCTACTTACTCCAAATAAGGTTGAAGGTGCCCACCATTGGTAAGATGCCGCCGATAGAATAATTTACCTTACATGCATACAAAATCCAGGTAACAATACATTTATGATACATTTTCATGAAATCGACGGTGGAAAGGAGAAAGGCCTCAAGCGTCATTTTGTAAACTGTTCAGGAGAGCGTTTTAAAGTGTAATTTTTTTAATAAAAATTCGTAACTTTTTTTCTAGTCATTTTAGAGACTTGAGTTCTATGCACATATTACGTAAAATTATTATAGCTATTTAACAATAATAAATATAATTAAAAAACCTTGGAATCTTCTGAAATAAATGTCGCTTAACTTAATTTGACCTGAGAGAACTACATGCCGAAAATACAACTATATGAAAATTCGACATTTATGGAATTCAACTTTATGCAAATTCAACATTTTTATATTCAACATGCTGCAAATTCAACTTTTTGCAAACTCAACATTTTAGGAATTCAACTTTCTGTCCCTAAATGCTCCTGGATAAACCACTTCAGCGACACCACTAGTTTTTAGATGGGCACTAGAAAAACAATGGAACGACGTTTTATAGTTTACCTATTACTGGAATATTAATTTAAGCAACAATGGCGAGGGAAACTGTTACTAATTATTGAATGAAATTGTTGGCTTAAAATGTGTACAAGATATATCTTTTGAAATATAACCGTGTCGTCAAAGTTGTTTTTCGATATTAAGTGTGGAAGTGGGTTAAACGTGCACAAATAAATTTAAACGGCATTGAAAAAAACAAGCCTTTTTACGTATCGAATTTCCTCTTCTTGAATAACTTCACGTAATCAGTCTTAGTTTCACCATTATTTATCAGGTAACAATCTTGTTGAACGTAATTCTAATCATATATGATTATGATCGTTATGTTAGTCTAACTACTTAACGATAAAACTAGATAGCGTCGCTTAAGGTAGTGAAATGTTGGGGTAAATTCAGTGAAATTCAATTAACCGACAGCAGTTGTTATTCGACATACCAGAAAACCCAATTAAGCACCAGACCTAAATAATATTATAAACACTTTAGCGCCGTTACTATAAATACGTGCATTTTTAAAATCACTTTAAGCGGGTACGTATATAAATGTGTGTAGGCTTAAGTGACACAGTTTAAATTTAAGTAAAATAATGTGTCGCATGAAGGGGTGTTTTCTAAATTTGCCTACTATTTCTACGATACCTTAACCGACATCAAAGTCATCAGATCGCCACGTAACCTGGCTCAAACGACGTAGAAAAAAAAGCCGATTCCAATGATATATAAAATTCAATTCTTCCCAAAATGTCGCTTAAGGCCTTTCCACCGTCGAATTTATCTTTACAGTGTCAAGTCGCAATACAAACACAAAAGTTAATTGCGTTGCTACTTAAGATCGCTTTATAAAAAAGTAATTCAACCTTACAAACATAGATACCAGTCATAATAGCACAATCGCGTTACATCGAATTCTGGTATTTTACTTGATCTTATTTGCGCAAATGCCACTTTAGATATATCTCTTTTGTTTCTATTCACTAAGAAAAGTTCCTCTTAACGACCGTGACAGGCTTTTTTGCCACGGCTCAATTGCCCGCTTTTGGGTCGCTCGGTAACCTAATCCCATGACTTGACGTAAGCATTTTTAAGAAAGCGCCTGCCATCTGACCTTTCAACCTAAACGGGAAAGCCTTAGTGGGATTAGGTCCGGTTTTATCACGATGTTTTCCTTCACCGAAAATCGACTGGTAAATATCTAATTACATTTCGTACTTAATTTACGTAAAGCTAGAGTTCAACCCGACACCTCCAGATTTAAAGTGTGACGTCCTACGGCCAGGCTACCATAGCTTCTCACTAAGCAAAGCTATGCAACGTATATATTTGGGCAAATAAGTCGAAGTGAAATTACACCTTATCATTAAACATTCGCCCTGAAAAGGGTCGAATATTTTTTTTGTCACAACGATCATGATACTGGACTATCGATGTATAATCTCAGACGTTACTCGGCTTGCCGCAACCTCGCCAGTCTCTGCGTGAGCTCGTCCTGCTCCTGCGAGACCACTGTGGCCGTGCCCACTGACGTACTCGGAACACCGGACGGCAGTTCCATATTTAGTTCCAGACTGAAAAGTTAAATAAATAAATGTTTATTCACGAAACGGCTTACAATTTTTCTACAACAGTTCTTCTGCCAAACCAAGTGTGGTTTGTTGGCAGACGAGGCTCCAGTTTACAAATTCTATAGTAAGCTATATATTAAATTATATTTCCACCACCACCAACAAAACAGTAACATCCGACTGACCATTGATATACCCTATCCCAATGTAATAAGGTCCAGAAACGGTCACCCATAAAATACTATTTCTTTATAATATGTAAATTTAATGTTAATACAGATGCAGTAAAATGAAGGTTTTGTTACCCTTGTTAAATATTTTTAATATGTTAGTCTCACGAGAGTTTTATAGATCATGCATGCAAATGCGTTACTATACATATACTTTTGGTTTTATACAAAGACAACAATGTTGGTGATCCTTTCCACCGACATCAAAAAGTTGTGCCATGGACGCCAACGACGGCTACAGCCGACAGGCTTTGTAATGCAATAGGGACCTACGCGGGCTTCCGCAAAGTTCAATTTCGCTTGACAAAACGCGATTACGTGGCGTCGGTGGCGCGTCATTTTTGTTCAATGCTTGGCGGTCAAAAGGTTAAGGGCATAATTGGTATGATGTATGGAGAGTTGGCCGGCTGGGACCATGTGTTCCATACAAAAAAAAGATTTTTTTTTACGTCCCAAAAATGTACCTCCTACTTTTTCTTGGTAGCAATACGATACCAATTAAGACCTTAACCCTCTTTTTTTTGCATGTGAATGGTCACCCTACTTCTTTACAGATAGAGCAAAAAGTTTGGTATCAAATTTACAGTAAATACTCTAGAGCAGTGGCGTAGTGAGTAGTGGGGCAGCCAGGGCAAGTGCCCTGGGCGCAATCAAGAGGGGGGCGCAAGAAACCAAGTTTGCTAACTACCCATTAAAAAATAATTCAATCCAAATCGGCAAACAAGGCAAAAAAGGAATTATTTAAATAATTTCATTGATTTCATTCTTATAAATACACTTATTCCTGAATATACTGCGAAGTAATGTATAATAACTACTTTGCATTACATTACACAATTAGCAAAATATGTAAACCTAAATATTTAGACGTAAAACTTTGATTCTTATTATCTTGTGAAATGAAACTAAAATGTATGCGATTAATTTCGTGAGTAATGTTGGTTGGGCTTAAAATGACACATCTATTAAAAAATAGCAACATGTATACTTTTACATACATAAGTACCTACATACATTTTTTAAGACATCAATCAATTATATTTCCCGTGACATTCAAATTTCCAATATCTCTGAGGAATCTACTATCTACCACAGAAACGTCTAAAATGTGAAAATAGATCAGGCGTCTTGCTTCGCGAGTTGAAACGGCTCTTACAAAAATTTTATGGAAGAAATATGTTTTAAGGCCATTTATGTTATTTGAGGCATGAAAAAATGTGTTAAAGTTTTAATAAACTTTTTTTGTAGTTAGAACACAAGGAGCCTAATTAAGTACATTTAAAATAAGTAAATGTTGTCTATATTTTTATTTTATTTTTAACTATAATAATTGAATTTTTTACATTAATTAGGTATTGTTGAACGCTAAGCCTATTCGTGAAAGAAACAGTAAAATGTTGTACATCCATGATCTCAATATTCTTAATTACAATCCATCCGCGATTGTCGTAGTTTTGGTAATGTCATGATTATTTAAGATTAAAGATGATGGATGTATTTTGTTTTTCAGTATTATTACACAAGTTTTAGAGGTCACTACCGCTTGCGAAAATTTGTCGTTCATCGATTAAGATTTAAAAAAATGTTTGCGTTAACTTTTGTTTTACTAGCGTCTGCTTTTGACATACAGTCGTGGCCAGATAATTAAGAACAAGATTATTTTTGTCATACAACTGCATACAAATATGAAAAATACAGACTTTAAAAAATACAGACGGTCAAATCAATACTTTTTGTAATTAGGAACGATTTTCATACATCATTCCTAATTATAGTATGAACTTATAAAAAGTGTTGATTTGACCGTCTGTATTTTTTAAAGTTCAAATTTTATGGAAGATGTTTATGGCCCATATTAAGTCTTGTTTAAACACGGATACGTCAGTATTTTTTAAAATATAAATAGCATAAGCAAAATTTATATTTTTATCAAATTTAAAATGTCATATTTGTATGCAGTTGTATGGCAAAAATAATCTTGTTTTTAATTATCTGGCCACGACTGTATGTCAATAAATGACATTAGTATTTTTTAACTGTTCTGAGGAAAAATTAATTGCAGAAATTCCTTGGAAACGTGCCACATAAAATCCGAATAAAAAATCTACAGTAATGACACTAATGACATACTTTTTATCATCATACTTTACAAAGACAAAGGCTATTACGTCTGCTAGCACTAAATAAAACTAAAAACAGTTTTTCTAAACTCTTAATAGGAGAATTACAATATATATATATATTTTTCTAAGCGGTCGACCTCTAAAACTTGTATAAAACATTGAAAAAAAAAAACAGCCAGCATCTTTAAGGCCAAATAATATACTGAGAGGGTGCCCCACAAAACATAAAAAAAATGTTAAAAAAGAACCACCACAGTAGACTTCATATAATTTTTTCTGTAATTCTAAAGAACAATTAAACAATTATTATTATTAATTAAGAATAAAGAACAATTTTTTTTTACCCAAAAGTTTACGCCATAATAAATATTTTTGTTATTCTGGTAATAAGTGCTTTCATCTGATAAATTACACGGTATATTTTGAAAAACTTTTTATTCGTTTATTCTAATTAACCACTCAAAAGTGGCTCCATATATAAACCTAATTTATTAACGTACACCCGGGGATATTGATTAAATATGTGTACAACATTTTTGCTAAACCGGTCCCGTAGCTTATGAGCAAATTTAATTTGTGACAGATAGACAGACACACGGATGGACAGGTTCTTTTTTACCATTTTAGTACGGAACCCTAAAAATCATCAACCGACTGTATCGTGGTGAAAATACCATCAGCTGGTCACGTGAACATACGGCGTTCAAGGTCTTTCCACCTCGATACAGCTGGTTGACAATTTTTCATTTTTATGATAGCATATAAACTGACAAATGTTCCATCGGGATGCGACGACAATTTTTTAAGTGATTAAATGGGTTCCGTTCCTCACCCACCAACGGAGCGACAGCTGACTTTCACGGGGCTTCATTTTACATCGACCTTAACACACTTCACAAGTTCGTTCGCTTAGGACGGGGACGTGATTGGTTATGAAATTTGTTCCTGGCTATTACATACAGTCAATTTGTAGAAAATCCTATAAAAGGAATAACGAAAGGGCGCATTTTGGATGCGTGCCCTGGGCGCCGTTTTACATCACTACGCCCCTGCTCTAGAGTGATACCATAATAATTTAAAATAAGTAATTTCGACAACTGTCGACGTGACATGACTTGTCACAACAATCATCTAACTCTTATATCAAAAAATTTGCCAAGTTTTAAAAATGCCTCCTCCTTATCCTTTTACGCATATTGAGCGTTCGGATATGGTGTCGTTTTATTTTACGACCCGTAGTACGGTGCAAATTCAGATATTGTTCCATGAAAAATATCCGGAACTTCCAATCCCGACACGTCGTCTTATAAACAGCACTGTCCATAATTTAAGGACTTATGGACAGTTTACGGTCCCAGAACATGCCCGAGGTAGATGACGACGAGCACGGTACTCGGAAGCGTTCCGTACTCGTGTACTGCAGTACTTCCACCGCCACCCACAAGCCAGCACAAGGCAAGCCGCGGCTCGATTGGGAACACCCCATTTTTTTATTTGGAAACTGTTGAATGCTCAAGGGAAACATCCTTTCCACTTTCAGCGTATGCAGGATATTGTTCTCGCGGATTACGGCAAAAGGATGCAGTTTTGCCAATGGCTACTATGTCACTTACATCTCAACATCTTGTGGTCAGATGAAGCGACCTTTACAAGAATAGGATTGTTCAACGTCCACAATGAACACTGGTAGAGTGATGTAAACCCACATGTCACACACAGAGATGCATTCCAAAGTCGCTTTTCGCTTAATGTGTGGGCAGGCATTCTCAAATGGGCCTAAATAAGAGGATATGCTAAGAAACGTATTACCAAGATTATTTATGATGAAAATCTAGAGAACTTATACTTTCAGCACGACGGAGCTCCTGCACACTTTTCACTACGGGTTCGAAACTACTTAGATCAGGAGTTCCCCGACCGATGGATTGGACGCAATGGCCCCATCGCTTGGCCACCTCGTAGCCCTGATCTCACCCCACTAGACGTCTTTTTATGGGGTGAAATTAAAAGGCAAGTTTACGAGCGGGAATCGCATACTGTTGCAGAGCTTCGCCAAAAAATTGTACAGGCGTTTGATGTTGTGAGAGCCAAGGAGTATGTATTTCGCAAACTTAGAGACAACTTAAGACGGCGGCGTGCGGAGTTATGTCGGCAGGAAGGTGGTGGACATTTTGAACATTTATTAAAACACGTTTGAAATAAACTGTTTTTTGGAAATAAATTTTGTCTACTTACTTCGTTTATTATTTACCGTCTTTATGTAGAGGTATAATCACCACACGGTAATTTAGAGCCACTCGCAAATGTTCACAACTTGGCTGTGTTATGCATTCTGGCATTGCATTTGTGTGTAGTCAAGAACGACCGCTGATACCCCATGTTGTGTTACAATACGCAATTTACAAGACGCTTAAAATTGTGCTTTACGTAAAAAAATGTCTTCCTCTACGTGAATCCAATTAGGTGACAGATTTGTTTCGAGTTTTTTTTTCTGGGTGACGCTAGATGTCGCTTTCCCTAGCGGAAACTGGGTAACGCTAGTCCCTCTAAGATTCCTTAAGAGAAAATTGTTAAATTTGAAAATGTTTTCTTTGAAACGGTAACTATCTACTAGATGTCAATTACAGTGATAAGATAATTGATAAAACTCGTGAAGTGTCATTGTCATAGAATGTAGGGTGTCCATACTTAGAGTTTGTGATTAAATTATTTGTTAGAAAAATATCACTAATTAAATAAGACTAATTTAAACAATTGAGTAAATGCATTATATTCTCCAGCATAAGCGGAACACGATACACTATTTTTGTATCACGTAAAAGATTGCACCCTGTACATTTTAGGCATACTGATAACCGTTCAAGCGCCAAGGTTCAAAAACGGACTTATGGCAGGTTTAAACCAGGATGGCGGCCAACGCTCCCCCCCCATACCCCCCCACCCTCAAGGTCTCAAATCTAGTATTTTAATAACCACCCTATAGCCTACCAAAAACCATTAAAACATTTTCTACTCCACCTTTTGTAAGGCAAATGCTCCAATTATTGCGCTAGAAACAATACCCGGGTGTGAACGCTAAAAGCTGGGGAATTACGGAACCCTAGTTGTCATCACAAGAGTGAGAGTTTTTTTTAAAGGCCCAATTCCGATTTAACCCTTTGACCGCCAAAGACGTCAAATCATGCGCACAGAAAGTCATGCCCTCAGCGCCAGTGGGTGATAATCTAAAATATAACCGAGTGCGCCGCGCGCTCTGACGTCAGTGACACGATTTTTCTGTCCGATGCTTGGCGGTCAAAGGGCGGTTAACACATTCATTGCCACCCAGCCAAACAAGACATCGGCGCCAGGCCACAAAAATTTCGTTATATAAGCTGTAGTAAGTGACACGATCCCGACTATCGGGTCGTCCGGCCTGGCAACGAAATCATAAAATACCCGATAGTCGGGTTTTCGGCACTGAATGTGTTAATAAAGGTGGATGACAACGTCGAAGTTTCACATGAGAGAAAAATGTGTGATACTTAATTAAGGATGGTGTTTGTAAATACGTAAGGAATTCAAAGATACCTTCTTGCTCATATAGGTCCCACGGTTTCTCAATATATGTATTGTACTTCACACATATAGAACTATTATTGGATGTGATTAAATTTGTAGCGAGCTTAGTTATTAAAAATTTTGAATATTAAAGGACTAAAGGTCAATTTACTAAAATGGTAGCTAATCGAACAAGCAAGCGAAGCGAAGTGAAGTTCTTACAGACAATTTGGAACTTCAATTTTACTTTTGTTGGTGTTGTAGCAGAGGTAAATATAATTTGAGCGATCTTCATAAGGGTCTTGTTATATTGGTCAACTTGCAAGTAAATCGCGAGTTCTCAGTTCGAGGCAGACTAGTAAAATAATTAGCTCCACTACATACCCAGCCTCATCAGCTACTTGCTGCAACAGATTATCCACATCTCCCTGCGGCACTGTGGTGGTTGTGGTTTGTGACATAGCATTCTCCATGTACGACGACTGCACATCCAGATCTTCAAATTGACTCTCGAACTTATCCATGAGTGTGGAGATCTTCTCAAGATTCATAGATTTCATTGCTGCATCCATTGCTTTTACCACACCTGCCATAGAATTTGTAACCTGAAAATACAGAATGATTGAAACATAGCATTATTTATCATTATTATTATATTTCTCTGGACAGGCAGTTCACGCTAATAAGTCTAAATCATAGTTCAAGTACTAATTCACTGTCAGATAGTTTGTCCAGTGTATTTTTAAACTGATTACAACACTGTTGGTGTTCACAACATGGGAGGGTAATTTATTCCAAATGCTGACTGAAAAACAAATCAAATACAATAAAAATACCACACCACAAAGAATTTAAAAAAAAAATCCTAAAATATTCCCCTTGGTTACCATAATGATCCTTTTTTAATGATTTTTAAGGATCCTCTTATAGGTTTGCCAGTTCCATTATGGCTCAACAGGTTCTAGTTAAGAATGAGAGTTGAATATCAATATCTCGTTCTAGTAAATAGGCGTGTCCACACCACTGGGTTAAATAGTAATGTATACTATATAATGCTTTAATTGCATTAATAAAATCAATAAATAAATAAATAAATATTATAGGACAATCTTACACAAACCGACCTAATCCCACAGTTAGCTCAATAAGGCTTAAGACGACAATATAGATAATAGATAGATCCATAACTCAGGTACAAATATCTGTGATAAACACAAATAAATGCCCTTACCAGGCTTCGAAGCCGGGACCTCTTCCTTTGTGTAGGCAATGACACTATTGATGCTTAGCATATCATAGTTTATTTTACAGGGCTTATTATGTTACATAATGAAAATCGAAAATAAGAACCTTTCTTGTAGTAAGTGCTGTCTGAACTCTGCTTGACACAGCATCCACTCTTGCAGACATCCTGAGGTAGTTCAACGCTTGATTTTTCTGTCGTATTGCATTTTCTGCATGTATCCGAGCACCTTCCATGTTGCCTTTCTGGATTGCCTTTTTAGCTTTTTCTTTCTCTAATTTTTCCTCTTTCTCACATTTTTTCGAGTTTCTTTCAAGCTCTTTCACAGCAAATTTTAAATTAAACAGATGTTCTGAAGAGGCGAGTTAAGGAGACCTTGACATATGAATGTGCTAGCCCAGGGGTTGGCAAACCGCGGAGCCGCATGCGGCTCTTTCAAGAGTCAGTTGTGGCTCTTCGAGTTCGCCTCAAATTTTTTAAAAATCAGATATTACAGTAAAAAAACATAAAACTGACAACTGCGGCTCTATGAGCTTCCGAAAATTCCATATTTTTCCACCATCAGGCTCTTTGTCAAAAAAGTTTGCCAACCCCTGTGCTAGCCCACACTTTATTGTTACCAAGCAAGGAAGCATTATAAATTTGGCCTTAGATTGCAAATTACAGTACTTGTAGAGAAATAGACAAAATTGAATTACCTAAGGTGTTACTTATAGGATAGGCATACAACAACAAAAAACATCTAAAATTTAATGTTGTATGACAGACATTGCATATTATATCATTGGAAAATATAGTTTAGAAGTAAAGGAAAAGTAGAAAAATCCACTAAGTCTAAGTAAGTTTCAGTTGGTCAGAGCAATGGGCATGAATCCCAGAGTCGCGAGTTCGATTTTTCTACTTTTCCTTTATTTCTAAACATTGTGGTATTGTTAGCAGACGTCCTGCTTAATACAAAATTAATTGAAAATATACTTCTTTGACAAAAGTAGAATATAGGTACACAAGAAAAACCAGATTGCGCCATTCGACCAGAACTTAATCTTTTTATTGTTGACTCACCTTGAATTTGGTGATAATATTAAATGCGTACCAAGATGTTTTAAAACACTAGATTTAATCTGGCATGTATATATTACAAATAGTGGCATTAAAGACTCAATATTATAATACTTAACTAAACCCCAACCCAAAAACAACTTTGAAAAGGATACTTTCCATTGCAGAAGAAGACATTTCGTTACCCATTTAATAAAAAAAGTAAATGTGTCCCTTTGATAACTGCTTGATTGATGGGTTTGCTGGCCTGTAACGTTATTGTTTTAAAACGTAAAACAGTTTGAACACATATAGACAATTTTTTAAGATTTCCCCAGAAAGAGGGATGACTCAGAAAATCACAACAATTTCGCGAGCTGTCAAACGTCAGTTTGCATGACGTCATACCATAGAGAACTAGAACATAAAATCGCTACACAACACAATAGAAGAGTAAAAAGTACTTTACATATAATAACTTAATTTCTACCTAAATTTCAAGTATTTTTATTCAGTAAATTTACCATTATTTACTTTTCTTACATTCTTATGGATATCTCTGGGTTATTTCTAATATTAGCATCTGCCAATATTATGCTGTTTCATTTTCTACTATAAAGTACCTCATTCAATTAATTCATTTTCTGTATGTTGGTGCTCCTGGAAATTTCAATAACAAAATTGAGTTGAGTAAAAAAAGTACCGCTGCTAGAATTTCAGTGATCAGCGTCGTAAAATCTTTAATTTTCGGAAAAATCCTTCCAATTTATTTAATAAAAGTAATTATATTTGAATTGTAGTGTTAGTATACGTTTAGTAATAATATTATTTTTGATATCGTGTTGCTTGGTGAAATTGGTTGAAATCCTAAACCAGTTGTGTAAAGGACGTTCGTTGGGCGTAAAAAGAAAATGGCGTGTGCTACACTAAAAAGAAATTTGGATTGGGAGGCTCAGTTGCCTGCAAAAAGAAGAAGATGTGCTCCGTTTGCTGCAAGCTCCAGCACAAGTCCTGGGATTAGAGTGTCAGAAAATAGACCTTCTTCATTCGGAGAATCAGTCAGTGCTCCTGCTAAGTTGACCCCAGGTTTGTTCCCTAATCACAAAAAGATCATTTGTATCTCGATTACTGTATTGATTTAACATTTTTAGGTATATATATATTGTGAAATCGCCTTTTTAGTCAGTGAATATAAACCTACACATCACAATATTATAATCAGCTGGAATTTTTATCGCCATTGTTTTTGCGCTATCATGAATATTTTTACAGTGTTGGAGTGAGACGGACTATGCATTAAAACCGTTGGGCGGATTTAGTTATTTTGTTTTTACATGACCAAGCTGAATTCCCGATAGATTGACAATGAATAATGTACTCTTAAATCAGTCATGTCTATTTCTATTGTAATGTCGAAGCTAATCAAAAATAGTTATATGCTAGTTTCCTTTTTGTAATGGCTGGTTATCTGGCGTCAAGATTGCACGCTCTCTCGAAAAATGGACTCACAAAAAACTCTTTGTTGCTTTATACCTGCTTGGTTTGGAAACCGACCTTTCGCGTGGGTTTTTTTTTTATAAAACCAAAGGTTTTTTTGCTAAATACAATGGCCATTATTGAATGACTGGGCTATGCTATGCTTATGTTTCATTGTAACAATTTCGTTAAATAGTTATATGGTATTAATCTACTAGTTCCTACGTAAAAATTAACATGATATCGAGGTACAGTACAAGGCTATACCTTCCATTGTTTATTGTTTAACA
This sequence comes from Pammene aurita, assembly GCA_947086415.1. Lineage (NCBI taxonomy): Eukaryota > Metazoa > Arthropoda > Insecta > Lepidoptera > Tortricidae > Pammene > Pammene aurita. Next base: position 23,889,086 of record OX352297.1, read on the forward strand.
TTCAACATTTTCCTTCTTTGTTGTTGCATCAACTACTCTTGTTGTAAATGATGTTTTTTTTACCTTATTTCGCAGTAGTTTTTGAACTACAATTCTATTCTCAATTGACTAATATTCAGTAAAATAATCATCAAATTAGATGTCAGTTTTTGTAAATATACCTCCTATAGTTTATTATGAGCGTAATGTCAATAAAAAAAAGCGTGTTTCAGAGCCAAAATGACGAAGAAGGAACCCTTATACTTTTGCCATGCCCCTCCACCGATCAAATAATACTGGGGATACACAATCAGCCTATAAAAATGGCCCCACAATAGTACCGCAAGAACGACTCTGGCGGTACTTACTAATTTTCATGACCATATTTTCAGTAAATCTTGTTTGAAACTGTGCCTCCTTTACATTGTTGCTTGAAGTGTCCATCTATCCGTCCATTTGTCACAGCAATTTAATTAGTAAACGTATGTTGATGAAATTTTGTTGAGAGGTGTGTTTTGAGCTGGTTAGTTCGGTAGTTAAATTGCCGAAAAAAATATTTTAGGGGGTTTCTAACAAAATGTATTAATTTTTGTTAATATCAACATTAGTTGCGTGTGCACACGCCATAAAAAGGTCAAATACAGCTTTTCGTGAACAAAGGATTTCCTTCGGCTTGATTATTCCTTAGGATGGATTTGAGAAGGACTCACCAAAGTTTAAGATGCAAATTTTTAGGGGCGGGGGAGGCTGTCAACTTTATCTTGATATCTATATCAGTTAACCTACTAGGCCAAGGTTGGTATCGTTTTCGTATAAATAGGGGATGCTGAATTCATTTATGGTATAATTTAAATATAAAATTTAAGTATGCTATCCCGCACACCACACCTCACTTGGCTCCGCAGAAAACCAGCGCCGTTGACAACGCTAAGTCGTGCCAACTGCATTGCTGAGTGGAGACCATTTCAGCCTCACATCTTTTCTGTTATGTATACTTCTTATTTAATATTTCTGTAAATGTGCTGATGTGTTGTACTGAATAAATGTTATTCTATTCTATTCTAAAATAGTAGTGTGATTCGTTATAATTTTATGTAAAAATTATTGCTTGTCCTATCCTAAATTTATGATTCTCAAACAGCTGTGGGATTGATTTAAAAATATATTGTTTGTGTAATGTAGGATACTATTTAGGATTCTTTATTGCTTGTTTTGAAACAAAGCTAGTTGGTTAAGCATAACTGTAGTGGCTGTTTGTCTACCCAAATGAATTAAAGAAAAAGCTTGTTTCACATTTTGTCTGGTGAGAACCAAAACTCATTAACTAATAATAATAATGGCCGGCCAGAGTGGAGTCGCAAGAGCGGGACCTATGCTCCAGGTTGGAAGTGTAAAATGTCATAACGCCGGCGGCCTGCTGAACGGATTACCGGGATCTGGCTACCGCAGACTCACCTCTCGACAACCTCACAGCCCACGCACCGGTGTTGCCCTTGAGCCATCTTTGATGTCGCTTTTTACGGGGGCCCGTCTTGCGGCGGGCGAGTCACCGTCTGCCGGAAATAAAATTGGATACCGTTTTATTAGGCAGGCGTCCGGTTCTTCATCCAATAGCCCAGTAGTTAGTCCATACTTTTCACCCAATAGCCTAGTACATTTTAGACTCCATTAACTCTCTATAGTTTTTACACCATGGCGGGTGCTGTCTCTGCGTGCGTCCCATGACACAGGTAGGGGCAGCATCCGCTTAGTGTACCCCTCACTTTTCATTAAATTGTCGAAAGGGCCTCTGCGCGTTGGCTTCGGCTCCGCATATGCCTCCCAAAGGTCCGGAACACAATTGTTCCTTGGTCGGGAAAGACATACAAATATAATAATAATAATAATAAGAGACGAGATTTAATAAGATTGCATAAGTACATAATAAGAGTACAGTAGATCATGCTTACACTTATTAAAAAGGAAAGTGACTCAGCTTATGTCTGTGCGAGTAGGCTTAAAGGCACTAAGGCCCTACCACCTTCAAGCAACGGACGCTGTTATTCTGTCACCCCCGGGACTTAATCTAACTTAATCTAATTTAACTAATAGGGATACAATAAAACAGTTACATCACTCAAGTTTAGCAATCTGTCAACCATTGGAGGTCCAGTAGGAAAACCTTACATTGTTTTTTGAAAACCGCCAGGGACTTGCAATTCATTACTGGTGGTGGCAGATTATTCCAACATTTAGAGGCAGCATAGCGAAAACTGCCTCTAAATGCCTGAAGCCGGACTAGAGGAAGCAATGTAATTTCTTTTTGCTACCGCACAACAACAAGTTCATGGCCATAATAAACTGTCATCATTCTCCATTAAAAGATCTTTATTTCTTCAAAGAATATTCACTTACATGAGAAAAATTATAACAAAACATGCTTAGATTACCAAACTAGTGAGTAATTAGTAAAATCTACAGTCTCTATAGCACAAAAACAATAGGTTTTAAGAGGCTGACTACACCCAATGACATTCAAATTGACTTTACTCAAACAGTTTTTTAGCTATAAATAACTACTTGTTTTGAAAAAGTAAAAAAAATATATGTTAATATTCGTTATATTTGGAAGAAATTTCGTTGTTTTATATTTGTCAATTATGCATAGTTATTTTATTTATTTTCAATTCATTATTTTGCAAAATTTGCAATGAGCTCCCATACTAATCGTAACACAGTGTTTCTCTTTCACTCGCGCTGAAAAAGATAGGGAGGGAATTTAACTGTTGTCAGCCCCGTAAGTACACAGTAATACAATGATACAATAAAAATAGTGTGTGAATAAAATTAAAACATGCAAAACAACAATTAAATAAATATTTGCCAGCACACCGCGCTGGACAGCTTTCTCCTAGTGTTTGTCTGCTTGGGAACCTAATCCCAAGAATTGGTGTAGGATTTTACGGGAGCATCTGCCTTTCAACCCAGAGGGGTAACTAGGCCTTATTGGGATTAGGTCCGGTTTCCCCACGATGTTTTTCCTTCACCCAAAAGCAACTGGAAAATATTAAATGATATTGCGTATATAAGTTCTGAAAAACTCAGTGGTAGACCTTAGGATTGAAAGTCAGCCGTCTTACCGCCACGCTACCAGTGCTTTTATAACCAAACTGTGCTAGTAGTAAAACAAGTTTTGTTTTGGGTTAAATATTTTGTTGCAATTAGTGAGTTTTGGCTGTGACCTGACGATTTGTCTGATGTGTAGGTAGGTGGATTGGCTAAAATCTATGACTAAACATCACCAGGTGCTTAGTATAATTGGCCTTGATATGATATGAAAGCTTGTTATAGTTAGTAATTGAGTATTTTCAATGAGCATAGAATGTGCCCCCAGTTAGCACAGGTACCTATGATAATTGGATACATAGATAAATAGTAAAGGCAATATTATAAATTAATAGAAATAACAATAGTAGAGTGGACGTAAAACACAAAAGCACCATGCTTTCTTATTTTAACAAACTGCAAAAGGAGGGTCATGTTTTCAAGAATATATGTGTAATATATTTCTTTGGCAGTTTGGCACACCCACAGATAACCTCAACCACTAGATAGATCTTAAGAGGCCTTATTCCCAAAATGCGCGTATTTTGCGAAATGCATCATTTTCTTCGGAGGTTATAGCGAAAATGCTTTATGTTTTTAAATTAACTTTTAATGCATATAATAGTCCGTTCCTTTATCTAGACGGCCATGGGAAAAAAAAATTACATTTTTGAGAAAAATACCTGAAAAACATGGCTTCTCTTGGCAGGCCTCTTCAGAGTTTGCAGTTAGACGTCTGGTTTTTTTTCAGATTACTCAAATAAAGGGAACCTTTCTTATAAAATTTGAATACAATTCAATTCAGTATATCATGTTCAAGACGGCCATGGTAAGAAAAATTGAAGATTCATCTTGGATAATTGACAAAATACCTTCTGAATATTGCAATTTTTTTGATGAAAACAGGTTTACATTTAATTTTTTTCACGGAAGTCCTAAAAATATTCTGCCCTAAAAATATAAATATATTAAAGTTCAGCTATAGATCTACCACGAAAAAAAAAAAATTACTGTAACGCAAAATTTAAATAAAGTGTAATTTTTTGAAGATGACTCTAAATCGGTTAAAAACTTGACAAAACACATCGCGCCGTCGCCTCTGGCTCAGTATGGAACGAGAGCTCACAGACGACGGACCTGTGCTAAATCGTCCTACGCGCATTACGTAAGTTTGCCAGCTAGATACACTAAGAGGCCACTAAAACGGGTAACCTTGTATGAAATCCCCAACACGTAGTGACCTGTTTCCATTGCCCTATAGTGGCGAGAAGTGCGATTGAATTATAAAGATCCTTGAAATAAAAGATTGAAATATTTACTTTATATTATTATAGTACATTACTTACCAAGGACTGTAAAAGAAAGAAAGCCCGAAATCGCAGGTATTTGTAACCCGAGCCGCAGGCGAGGGTTGTAAATATGCGATAGAGGTCTTTCTTTTTAACTGCCCGTGGTGAGTACAACAATTAGCGTAGCGTGCGGTAAAGCTCACATTATGGCCAGGTGTGACGTAAAATGATTTTTTATTTGAAAACTAGACAATTTTGTCAAAATCGTCATGGTAGTCATTTCCGACTAATTCGGGTGTGCAGATTTCGAAAATAATGTCTATTTTGAAGTCCAAGATAGCGGTCATACACTTTTTTGGTAAAAATCGTTAAATCGAAAACAAAGACCGTTTTAAAATACAAGATGGCGGAAATGGAAAATTTTGTCAAAATCGTCATGGTAGTCGTCTTCGACTAATTCGGGGGTGTAGATTTCGGAAAAAAGGACGGTTTTAAAATCAAAGATGGCGGGAACGGAAAATTCTGTCAAAATCGTCATGGTAGTCATTTCCGACTAATTCGGGTAAGCAGATATCGAAAATAACGTCTATTTTGAAATCCAAGATGGCGCTCATACACTTTTTTTGTAAAACTCGTTAAATTAGTCATGGTAGTCATTTTCGACTAATTTGGGTGTGCAGATTTCGAAAATAATGTCTATTTTGAAATCCAAGATGGCGGTCATACACTTTTTTGGTAAAAATCGTTAAATTTGTCATGGTAGTCATTTTCGACTAATTTGGGTGTGCAGATTTCGAAAATAATGTCTATTTTGAAATCCAAGATGGCGCTCATACACTTTTTTGTAAAAATCGTTAAATTTGTCATGGTAGTCATTTTCGACTAATTTGGGTGTGCAGATTTCGAAAATAATGTCTATTTTGAAATCCAAGATGGCGGTCATACACTTTTTTGGTAAAAATCGTTAAATTTGTCATGGTAGTCATTTTCGACTAATTTGGGTGTGCAGATTTCGAAAATAATGTCTATTTTGAAATCCAAGATGGCGGTCATACACTTTTTTGGTAAAAATCGTTAAATCGAAAACAAAGACCGTTTTAAAATACAAGATGGCGGAAATGGAAAATTTTGTTAAAATCGTCGTGGTAGTCGCCTTCGACTATTTCGGGGGTTTAGATTTCGAAACTGATGTCTATTTTGAAATCCAAGACCGCGGTCATACACTTTATTGGTAAAAATCATCATGTTAGTCGTTTTCGATTAATTCAGGGGTGTAGATTTCGAAAAAAAGGACCGTTTTAAAATCATAGATGGCGGAAATGGAAAATTTTGTCAAAATCGTCATGGTAGTCGTCTTCGACTAATTCGGGGGTGTAGATTTCGCAAATGATGTCTATTTTGAAATCCAAGACCGCGGTTATACACTTTTTTGGTAAAAATCATCATGTTAGTCGTTTTAGATTAATTCAGGGGTGTAGATTTTGAAAATAAGGACCGTTTTAAAATCAGAGATGGCGAAAATGGAAATTTTTGTCAAAATCGTCATGGTAGTCCTTTCCGACTAATTCGGGTAAGCAGATATCGAAAATAATGTCTATTTTGAAATCCAAGATGGCGGTCATACACTTTTTTTGTAAAAATCGTTAAATTTGTCATGGTAGTCATTTTCGACTAATTTGGGTGTGCAGATTTCGAAAATAATGTGTATTTTGAAATCCAAGATGGCGGTCATACACTTTTTTTGTAAAAATCGTTAAATTTGTCATGGTAGTCATTTTCGACTAATTTGGGTGTGCAGATTTCGAAAATAATGTCTATTTTGAAATCCAAGATGGCGGTCATACACTTTTTTGGTAAACATCGTTAAATTTGTCATGGTAGTCATTTTCGACTAATTTGGGTGTGCAGATTTCGAAAATAATGTCTATTTTGAAATCCAAGATGGCGCTCATACACTTTTTTGTAAAAATCGTTAAATTTGTCATGGTAGTCATTTTCGACTAATTTGGGTGTGCAGATTTCGAAAATAATGTCTATTTTGAAATCCAAGATGGCGGTCATATACTTTTTTGGTAAAAATCGTAAAATCGAAAACAAAGACCGTTTTAAAATACAAGATGGCGGAAATTGAACATTTTGTCAAAATCGTCATGGTAGTCGTCTTCGACTAATTCGGGGGTGTAGATTTCGGAAAAAAGGACGGTTTTAAAATCAAAGATGGCGGAAACGGAAGATTCTGTCAAAATCGTCATGGTAGTCATTTCCGACTAATTCGGGTAAGCAGATATCGAAAATAATGTCTATTTTGAAATCCAAGATGGCGGTCATACACTTTTTTGTAAAAATCGTTAAATTTGTCATGGTAGTCATTTTCGACTAATTTGGGTGTGCAGATTTCGAAAATAATGTCTATTTTGAAATCCAAGATGGCGGTCATACACTTTTTTGGTAAAAATCGTTAAATTTGTCATGGTAGTCATTTTCGACTAATTTGGGAGTGCAGATTTCGAAAATAATGTCTATTTTGAAATCCAAGATGGCGCTCTTACACTTTTTTGTAAAAATAGTTAAATTTGTCATGTTAGTCATTTTCGACTGATCTGGGTATGCAGATTTCGAAAATAATGTCTATTTTGAAATCCAAGATGGCGCTCATACACCTTTTTTTGTAAAACTCGTTAAATTTGTCATGGTAGTCATTTTCGACTAATTCGGGTAAGCAGATATCGAAAATAATGTCTATTTTGAAATCCAAGATGGCGGTCATACACTTTTTTGTAAAAATCGTTAAATTTGTCATGGTAGTCATTTTCGACTAATTTGGGTGTGCAGATTTCGAAAATAATGTCTATTTTGAAATCCAAGATGGCGGTCATACACTTTTTTGGTAAAAATCGTTAAATTTGTCATGGTAGTCATTTTCGACTAATTTGGGAGTGCAGATTTCGAAAATAATGTCTATTTTGAAATCCAAGATGGCGCTCTTACACTTTTTTGTAAAAATAGTTAAATTTGTCATGTTAGTCATTTTCGACTGATCTGGGTATGCAGATTTCGAAAATAATGTCTATTTTGAAATCCAAGATGGCGCTCATACACCTTTTTTTGTAAAACTCGTTAAATTTGTCATGGTAGTCATTTTCGACTAATTCGGGTAAGCAGATATCGAAAATAATGTCTATTTTGAAATCCAAGATGGCGGTCATACACTTTTTTGTAAAAATCGTTAAATTTGTCATGGTAGTCATTTTCGACTAATTTGGGTGTGCAGATTTCGAAAATAATGTCTATTTTGAAATCCAAGATGGCGGTCATACACTTTTTTGGTAAAAATCGTTAAATCGAAAACAAAGACCGTTTTAAAATACAAGATGGCGGAAATGGAAAATTTTGTTAAAATCGTCGTGGTAGTCGCCTTCGACTATTTCGGGGGTTTAGATTTCGAAACTGATGTCTATTTTGAAATCCAAGACCGCGGTTATACACTTTTTTGGTAAAAATCATCATGTTAGTCGTTTTCGATTAATTCAGGGGCGTAGATTTCGAAAATAAGGACCGTTTTAAAATCAGACATGGCGGAAATGGAGATTTTTGTCAAAATCGTCATGGTAGTCATTTCCGACTAATTCGGGTAAGCAGATATCGAAAATAATGTCTATTTTGAAATCCAAGATGGCGGTCATACACTTTTTTGTAAAAATCGTTAAATTTGTCATGGTAGTCATTTTCGACTAATTTGGGAGTGCAGATTTCGAAAATAATGTGTATTTTGAAATCCAAGATGGCGGTCATACACTTTTTTGGTAAAAATCGTTAAATCGAAAATAAAGACCGTTTTAAAATCAAAGATGGCGGAAATGGAAAATTTTGTCAAAATCGTCATGGTAGTTGTCTTCGACTAATTCGGGGGTGTAGATTTCGAAAATTATGTCTATTTCGAAATCCAAAATGGCTATCACACACTTTACTTGTTATTTTAGCCATTTTCGATTAATTCAGGCGTGTAGATTTCAAAAATAAAGTCCGTTTCAAAATCCAAGATGGCAGAAATGGTCATTCATTTATAAAAATCGTCGTTATTCAGATATGTCGATTTCAAAAACAAATTCTGTTTTAAAATTCAAGACTGCGGCCATATACTTTTTTGTATCCCCGATTGAATCGGAAATGACTACCATAACGTTTATCTAGAAAAAAGTGTATGGCCGCCATCTTGGAATTTAAAACAGACCCTTTTCTCGAAATCTAAACACCTGAATCAGTTGAACAAGATTACCATGAAGATTTTCACAAAAAGGTCATCACTGCTATCTTATATTTTAAAACAGTGTTTATTATCGGAATTTACATTGCCGAATTAATCAACAGCGACTACTATAACGATTTTTACTAAAATTGTATGACTGCCAATTTGTATTTTGAAACAGACATTCATTATTTTCTTAATCTACACACGTGAATTAGTAAAAATGACTACCATGACGATTTTTACAATAATTATCCTTTAACACCCATCTTGGATCTCAATTCGGTCCTTATATCGAAATCTACACCCCTCAATTAATCATAAGCGACTACCATAAAATTGTTTTAGAAAAAAGTGTATGGCCGCCATCTTGGATTTTAAAACATACATTATTTTCGAAATCTACACAGTACACACCCAAATGAGACAAAAAAGACTATCATGACTATTTTAATAAAATTGTCCATTTCAGCCATCTTGAATTTTAAAACGGTGTCTATTTTCGAAATTTAAATCCCCAAATTAATCTAAAACGACACTCATTCGATTTTAACCAAATAAGTGTGCGAGAGCTATCTTGGATTTAAAAATAGACATTATTTTCGAAATCTGCACACCCGAATTAGTCGAAAACGACTACCATTACGATTTTGACAAAATTTTCCGTTTCCGCCATCTTTGATTTTAAAACGGTCCTTATTTTCGAAATCTACACCCCTGAATTAATTGAAAACGACTAACTTGATGATTTTTACCAAAAAAGTGTATGACCGCGGTCTTGGATTTCAAAATAGACATCATTTTAGAAATCTGCACACCCTAATTAGTCGAAAATGAGTACCATGACGATTTTGACAAAATTTACCATTTCTGCCATCTTGAATTTTAAAACGGTCTTTATTTTTGAAATATACATCCCTGAATTAGTCGAAAATGACTACTATAACGATTTTTACCAAAAAGGTGTATGACCGCCATCTTGGATTTCAAAATAGACATTATTTTCGATATCTGCTTACCCGCGTTAGTCAAAAATGCCTACCATGACGATTTTGACAGAATTTTCCGTTTTCGCCATCTTTGATTTTAAAACGGTCCTTATTTTCAAAATCTACACCCCTGAATTAATGGAAAACGACTAACATGATGATTTTTACCAAAAAAGTGTATGACCGCGGTCTTGGATTTCAAAATAGACATAATATTTGAAATCTGCACACCCTAATTAGTCGAAAATGACTACCATGACGATTTTGACAAAATTATTCATTTCCGCCATCTTGTATTTTAAAATTGTCTTTATTTTCGAAATCCCTGAATTAAGGGAAAATGACTACCATAACGATTTTTACTAAAAATGTGTATGACCGCCATCTTTTAATTTAAAAATAGACATTATTTTCGAAATCTAACCCGAATTAGTCGGAAATGACTACCATGACGATTTTGACAACATTTTCCGTTTCCGTCATCTTTAATTTTAAAACGGATATTATTTTCGAAATATACACCCCTGAATTAATCGAAAACGACTACCGTGACGATTTCTCTGAGAAAAAGAGTATATCCGCCATCTTGGATTTTAAAACAGACATTATTTTCGAAATTTACACCCACTAATTAGCAGAAAATGACTACCGTGCCGATTTTTCAGAATAAAGTGTATCTTTTTTTTAATTTATTTGGGACAAAAAAACAGTAACACACGAGATTATGGCTAATAGTAACAATACAAAAAGTACAAAGTATGAGACCAACGACAATGTCCAATTGTCCACAGATTTGGGATTGATCTTGGATTTTAAAACAGACATAATTTTCTAAATCGACATCCCCTAATTAGCCGAAAATGACTACCATGACGATTTAACAAAAAAGTATATTTCCGCCATCTTGGATTTTAAAACAGGCATAATTTTTGACATCTACACCCTCTAAGTAGCCGAAAATGACTACCATGACGATTTTTCATAATAAAGTGTATAACCGCCATTTTGGATTTTAAAACGGACATAATTTTCGAAATCCACATCCCTTAATTAGCCGAAAAGGACTACCATGACGATTTTTCTGAATAAAGTATATAACCTATCTTCGATTTAACAGACATCATTTTCGTAATCTACACACCCGAAGTAGTCGAAATTGGCTACCATGACCATTATTACAAAAAAAAATATTTCAGCCATATTGGACTTAAAAAAAAAAAAAAAACTACCTATGTATGTATGTATAAGTAATAGATTATTTCCTACCGAATACAGGCATATTGAAGGAGGGTAAAAAATGAAACATGAGTGTAAAAAACAGTCTTTACAATACTTAAACAAACCTAATTTTCGAAATTCGAAATTTATTATACTTTTAATTCGAAAAGTATGTCCAACAGTCCCTACTGATTAAGTGATTACCCGTCTTTGGTGTTAGATGCGTATATTTCCTTAAAACATACTTTAATTAGTAGTATCTTCCATATAAAAGAAAATAAATAGCCTGTGTGTAACTTATGCGTAAAAAGAATTTTACTTGTAATTGAAGTTGAAAACGATCAAGATCGTTCGATCGTCGATCATTGCCAGCGGTCGCGTACTGAGCGCTACCGCCATCTATCGAGTAAGATTTCGTGAAATTGAGGAACGTTCATGGGAATAAGGCCTCTTAAGTACAACTGGAGGTCACCACACATCAGCGCTCCCATTGTATTGTATTGTAGTATTTGTAGTACGGGCAAGTTTCCGCAACTCGACATCTAGCGCCTATTTTGCGTAAAGGAAGGACGGCTAGTCCAGCCAGCCCAGCTCCTCAAGGAATCCTATCAAACCTTTGATGATGAGTAGGACCTCGGGGAGATCACCTGGGGATCCGAGGTGTTTTGCCCTGTACGGGGCCCACTCCGTTGCACTCCAGCACCACGTGATAGGCTGTTTCTTCTGTCTCCATGCACCCACGGCACAGGGGACTGTCTGTAACACCTAAGTTAAAGAGATGTTTGTTAAATGGTCCATGACCTGTTATCTACATACTAGTTACCATCCTTAAGCGTATTTTGCCGAGACGGAGAAATGTTTTGGCAGCGCTCCCATATTAATTTAGTATGAGAGGGTGACCTCTTATTTCATTGGAGTTGACGTTTTTGATCACTACTCATGTGAATTAAAAATATCCACACTAATCAAGTTATAGTGACTAACCTCGATTTTTATACAACAAAATGGTGTAGAATACTATTGAGATGTGCTGTTCAAATCGTAGAAATTAACGAATAAAATTGCGCTTATATGTGGTGATCCCATGCTCCTTGTAAAAGCTTAATGATGAGTTGGCTGTGGGTACACCAAACAGCCTGCACAGATTGACAGATTAGTGTGAGATGTCTTTCTCGATTGTGGGAGTAACATAATAGGCATAATAAAATTGAAACAAAACCACACTTGACTTATTAAGTCCCCCAACTTGCATTTCACACAATCCATTTTAAGGTACACAAGAAGCTTCAACACATTACATGCAGCTAAATCTTTAACCCTTTATCTTTCTTTGGATTTAAGTTTCAAATCAGGTTGGAATATCGTAAAATTTAACTCCTTTAAATTATTTACCAAAACGTAACTAATTAAAAATATTTGGGATTTTTGAAAAGATCTCCTGGATTGGTGAAGCCTGGAAAACGTACAAACATAAAAGTCCATGGTATTATTTTAACTTCCGATTCTATGGTAATCCGCAGAGCGCATGGCCCAGGAGATCTGCGACGAGATCAAGCGCCTGCAACGTCGCCGGCAGCTGCGCGTGGCGACGGGCGTGCCGTCGTGCTCGTCGTCCAGCGGATCCGAGGGCGACGCCTCGCCGCCGCACCGCTCCGTGCACACACAACAGCAGAAGGTCACCAATCGCGCGCTCTTCACGTTTAAGCAGGTAAACACTAGGAATACAATATCTGGACAAGTTTTTTTTATTTATTTTTTTTCGTTTTATTCGGGATAGAAAAATAAAAAACAATAGAAATCTAGAACATAATACACAGTTTACCACGAAATGGACCCGCCTCAGCTTTATGCTGACCCGAAAGCCAGCGGTGATTTTCCGGCGGGACCGTTGTAGTGCCATTGTAGGACCAGTGTAGTGAAAGAGCCCACTTTTCGGTTAACATGGACACTGTCTTCATTGTTTCACTAATAGATAGTGTATACTGTGTGTGTAGTTTTAGAAAGTACTAATAACTTTATATTGACAAAATGGGACCCTTTTTCCTAGCACTGTGAGGAAAGCAAACATGTACATTTGTATGGAAAGAAGTTCGTGTACATCAAAAGTTTTTTCCGAGGACCACGCCAGGCCTCTGCTTCCTCTTTGTGGGCTGGGTTGTACAGAATTGGGCTTACATCCGACCTGATTGGCAGGCTCATGGGTTTTAATCCCGCCCACAGGCCTTAGTCAGGAGAACAGGCATTTATCTTTATATTGATACCTTAGAGCATTCAACCAACCGGAGTCGCCATTGACAGGCGTTCCCCTCTGCCGAAAACATTTGACCGGTGGTTATTCATTACGTCAAATGTATGGCTATTCGTACGTTACGTACGAATAGTCATATATAGTAGTTACACAGAGACACATAGTCACATAGTTACTTATTTTGCCACCATATTGTCCTACACTAATTTTAAAGCTAAAATTAAGTATACACTCGCGTGCAAAAGTATCGAATCACTTTGCATTTTTTCGTCTGCATCCAATGTAATTATGTTTGTCGGAATATTAGCTTTATAAAAAGCTATGAAACATGAGCATTGGCCCAGGATTTTTCAGATCATGGCCAATCTCCCGGTTTCCCGTGTTGTTACGGCTTCTAACGCCCACGAGTTGCACTACCCTTGACCCCTATAAAACGGGGGTGGTGGGGGATTTCTTATCAGTCACTTACCAGAAGTCGACCTGCACACATCTCCGAATCTTTTCTTGTGAAGAATACCCTGAAAAAATGGAAGCTACCGAAGCTCAAGTCGCCGTAGTCGTCCAGCTCCTGCAAGAAGGGCGTAGTCAACGATCAGTAGCTGCCGAAGTGAACCTGAGCAAATCCACAGTTTGTAAACTGTACCAGAGGTTCCAGCAAACAGCAGCACTTACTGCAAGACCTAGAAGCGGCCGCAGAAGGTGCACATCGGAGAGAGACGACCGTTTCATTGTGTCGACGGCTCTTCGAAATCGTCACCAGACTGGAGTTACCATCCAGCAGCGTCTGCGGGAGGTGCGAGGAGTGGTTGCCAGCGAGTGGACCGTGAGAAGAAGACTCAAGGCAGCGAACATGACACCCAGGAGGTCTGTGACAGGGCCCAGGTTGCTGGCAAGGCACCGCACAGCCCGAAAGGAATTTGCAAGGATTCACAAGAATTTGACCCTGGACCAATGGACCCCGATTCTGTTCTCGGACGAGTGCAGAATGTGTTTGAATGGCTGCGACCGAAGAGAAAGAGTTTACAGGAGGCCAGAAGAACGCTACGCTCAGTGCTGCATCATCTCCGAAAGAGTCGCCTATGGAAGTGGCTCAATCATGTTCTGGGGCGGCATCTCGTACGAGGCACGGACTGAGCTGGTTTTTGTTCCTGGCGGTGGTCGTGGCGGTGGATTAACTGCTGCCAGGTGTACCTGGCAGCAGTTAATCCACCGTTATGTATAACGTCAAAATCTCCGTTATGTATAACGTCAAAATCTCCGTTATGTATAACGGAGATTTTGGAAGACCACGTCGTCCCCTATGCCGGTATTTTTGATGAGGGGTTCATGCTAATGCAGGACAATGCCCCTTGTCATACCGCAAGGGTCACCGCTGCCTACCTCCGCGAGGTGGGCATCGATACCATGGTCTGGCCAGTGATGAGCCCGGACCTTAACCCCATTGAGCACATGTGGGACCGTCTGAAGAGGAACGTTCGGGCCCGGAATCCTGCTCCAGCTACTGTCGACGAGTTGAAGATTGCCTTGGTGGAGGAGTGGGAAGCGATTCCTCAAAATTACATCAGGAAGTTAATTAATAAAATCCATGAAAAATCGTTTACGTTGTGTCAGTAGGGCTAGGGGTAGTAATACCCGTTACTAACGTAATAATAATAAATTGAATTTTATTTTAAACAAGCCTTTTATTTCGAGTTTCCCTTGTTTATTTTAAGGCCGCTTTCGAGTTACTTCCGGTATTCGAGTTTTTTCCAGCTTTGGATCTGAAATATTATTGAATTGGCACATTTTCCAAAACGTTACATTATAAGCTTTCATTTAATACCATAATTTTCAGATTCAAATGGGAAATTACAAAGATATCGGATGCAGACGAAAAAATGCAAAGTGATTCGATACTTTTGCACGCGAGTGTATAGTGTATTTATAAAAAAACTATTAAATTTCTCTATTGTGACTAGAATGATTCACATTGGCTTAGCACCTTATATTCCATCTACATAATCATACATCAGCAGCAAAAAAGCATAAGCTGTTATGTCTTCAAAAATGCAAATTAAACAGATAATATTGATGACATTAATGTGTCATGTACTAGTTTATGGAGTAATTAGTTTCATATTTAAAGTAGGCTAATAGTTAATCAGCATTATTAAAATTATTGCACAATTTAGTGTGTAATTATGACATATGGTGAGGGTATAAAAACTGTACCATTTTCTCTTTTGGCAGCATTAATAAGAAGCCTTTTCTTATATTTCCTCCTTGAAAAAACAATGTTAAGAATATGTTTTAACAGATAAATCGTCATGTTTTGTAACGAAAACACACTAAGTGCAAAAAAAAATTGAACTAAAATCGACCTTGTTTTGTTACTAGTTCGGTTCATTATAGTTAGGAACTTGTGGTAGTACTTAGTGAGTTTTGGTTTTCACTTGACGAAATGATGCATAAAAACTACCTTTGTCAACAACAAGCCTCTTGTGTATAAATCACAGTTCATAAATTCTAATTCATAAAAGTATTATTGGGCTATACTGTAGTTTTAAGTATCGTCGGGTTCATAATTGCAAGCCCAATTAATGAATGAATTGATTGATAAATTGGGTATGCAATTATGAACCTGATAGTACATCGGATATTTTGTCATAAAATAATAATAAATTATTTATTTGGCAGGCTAGAAACCCATAAAATATTAAAATTACAAATATTTCAAATAAAATGAGAAAAAAATATTACAATCTAATACATACAATTAAATAAAACATAACAACTATAACTGGCCGTTCTCAGACCGGTGCAATTTTCGCCAATGTTTATTAAATTCGTCACTGTAGTATTTAACTACCAGTGACAAAATTTCGTTTGTCGACGGAAACAATCTCGCCCGGTAGGTTGCCGACCTGGCTCTTAGGATAGCGAAGAAGTCAGGGACTCTCGCATCCGCGAACATACCTTTCGCACTGCAGATATAAATGTTAATATAACCTTTTATCAGGTCCGCATGATTTGCGAGCGCATGCTGCGCGATCAGGAGGCGGCTCTACGCGCAGAATACGAGACGGCTCTCAGCAACAAGCTCGCCGAACAATACGAGGCTTTCGTGCGCTTCAACCTTGACCAGGTAATATACACCAGGATACCTTCGTCCCACACGGGCGCTATGTGAGGAAGGGGCCTTAACCCTCTGACCGCCAAAGACGTCAAATCACGTGCACAGAAAGTCGCGCCGCCAGCGTATGATATCAAGTCACGGGCACGGTTTTTCTGTCCAATGCTTGGCGGTCAAAGGGTTAAACAAAATGGTATCCCATATTTACTTCAAAATTAACTATCTTTGAGATATTTGGCGTCAAACTTGTTAACATCAACTAGGAAACAAACTATGTAGATTTCGTATAAATAAGATCCTTCACAGCATTCGCATATAAATAAAGTGGTATTTTATTTAAGACTGTATAAATGAACAAATTTTTTATTGTTTTTCATTTTCTATAAGATTGAAGGACCAATGACCGTTTGATTTAAAATTATATGTGTAGTGCAAATGTAGGAATAACTCAAAACTTGTCAAAAATCAATGTAAAACGTTTGAAGCACCTTAAGTTAATTGTGGTGATTTGAAAGTAAATAATTGGTTTTGTGTAGGTCCAGCGTCGACCCCCGCCCCCCACGTGCATGCCGCTGGGCATGGACGCCGAACACCACATGCATCAGGATCTCGTACCAAGCTGTAAGTATATATTCTTTTCAATCATATTTTTTTATTTATGACCAGGTTGCACAACTAAAAGATGGCCAGAATGTTAACCACTTAGTTTTGTAGTAAAATTGCTGAAAAACCATACATAATAAACAGTAAAAAAAAATTTTTCCCATATATCAACATGTTGCATATCAATCTATAGGTCTTTGAAAATAAAATTGAGGCTTGTTTTAACATTTTTTGATTTAGTGAAGTATTTAGTCCGAAAGTCCAAAAATTGTTCCCCCCGCCGCCCTGTCACTTTTGAAACGGAGATTCAAAAAAAATAAGGAGATACGTATTGCATATTCTTTTCACGAAAATTGTTTTGAACATTATCGGTTAAGGCGTTTTCAAGTTATCTCCAAATAACTTCTTTCATAGCCAGATACAACCTGTTCATGTAAGTTTTTTTCTATAATAGGTACGGAACCGGAACCCTCCATTATTCGTGGTCCGACACGCACTTGACCGGTTTTGTTTTACTTTGTTCTGTTTCGTTATCATACAATTTCAATATGTCAGCAGGCTTTTTCATGGAAAATTGTATTACTGAAGAATGTATAGATTATTAATATTATATATGTGAAGTATTCTATGCCCGTGGAAAGGTACCATTGGCGAAAGGCGCCTACGTCATATAATATATTATATTCAAGCAAAAAAAATCGTAAGCGCCGCCCGCCAAATATTTACATTCAATTACCATGCATCCATCAAATATAATAGTCTTCTAGAATGTCTACACTACGAATCAATATGCCATTACCGGCAGGTCATATTGACGTCACGTGTTGTGTACTGAGCACAAAGCATACTCGTTACATTACTTATGCTTAATTTGCTAATTTGTTTCAGATCTGTCCTAATAACGATGGTGTCGACAATGCGGTATTTAACTGCAAATATATCAAGACAAACATATATGTGAATAATATACGCAAGGATATGTCCTAACTAAACAAGACATTGTGATCGCTGGTGGAATTTTACTGCCATTAATATTGTGAAATGCATCTTGCTGGCCAACTATAGGTATACAGTATTATATACAAATTTGTGCCCCACCTTATAATGATTATAAATGAACTCACAATAACGTAATATTAATGTTTCACAATATTGACAGGGTTAGATTCCACAGCTTTGTTCATGCCACATACACATAATTAGCTTGTAACGCTTTAGGTAAGGTTTGCTGGATAATTGTGTTCATAGACTGAGGATGGATGCCGGAGTGAGCCGGGACTAGATGCTGTTCAGTTTCCAGCACTCAAAATGTGACTAGAGTCAACGGTATTTTGTATATTTTCTAATCTAATGGAAGTATTGGGAACCTAGTAATAACACGAGTAATAAGTTCACGCAGAGTGCCTGTTAAGATATCATTGTCCTCAGTTTTGTTAGCCATAATATTGATTGGTATTTTGAATGTACTTTTGTCGAATTATAGTTGTATTTGATTGGGCGCGTAAGTCGCCGTTTATTAGTGATCTAATTATTATATTTATATGACGACGGTGAGCGTCAAAGTGGTAAATCTTGGAACAGGTGTTGATTATTGAAGTGGTAAATGCTGTGTAATCTATCTAGATCGCAATATACTGGCCATTTTGACGCTCAACACTCCTATCATGAGAATGATAAACTAGCTTTATATTTAAGTTATTTTCTCGATAATGTAGAAGACTTCTCGACTGCTGTTTCGGAGATCGAAGCGCAAATGTAACAATATTCTCGCAGGTGAGCATTATTGAGAATTTGTTTTATATTATGTAGTTAAAACTTTTTATTGAATACAAAAAGGATATGATTTGTTACCAAGCATTATTCAATAAAAAACTAGGTTTAGTCTTTTTTTAAATTGTATTATCAGCTCATTATTAGTAAGTCGGCGTTTAAGAACTGAAAATAAATTAGCTAATTACCCGTAAACTGTTTATATCTCTATGACTCTATCCCAAGTATCCAAACTACAATCCATAGTATTTTGGATTGTATCGCCATGACAGTGACCAGTGACTTAGGTAAAGTAGAGCAGAAGAGAAGGTTCCTGGTTTAAGGTGCGACCACACCGCTGCTTAAAAAACGGTGACGCTACGGAATCGCAGGGACGCATCGTATCATTACCGTTTTTATCCGGTTGTTAACCGTGGTACCACGGCTTTTATCTACACTCATACTGTAAGTACTCTAAAATGCGTTCAAAAACCGTAGACAATCACAAGCATTACAACAAACGAT
This sequence comes from Pammene aurita, assembly GCA_947086415.1. NCBI lineage: Eukaryota > Metazoa > Arthropoda > Insecta > Lepidoptera > Tortricidae > Pammene > Pammene aurita. The sequence continues at coordinate 23,908,128 of OX352297.1, forward strand.
TTAACTATGATAAGTTTCTTATCTGCGGCAGTAACGTAATTTTAACTTTGCATGCTCCAATATTGTTAAGCAATGAGTTTCTAATTTGGAACATCGAATTTGATAACATAATGTTGGTCAGGAAGGAGCACAGGATTGCTCCTTCCTGACCAACGGCACGCGCCCGCGCGAGCGCCGGCACAATCGAGTTGACTATGGCGGTACAATGGCGGTCATTCTATGGTTTCCGAACACTTAATTTAATATATATAATATGAGTGTAGATAAAGCAGAGTGTATGCAACTGTACGTAATTAGGCCTTAAAACACTCGTGTGATCTTATTATGAAACTCGCCTGCGGTTGCGAGTTTCATAAAACCACACTCATGTTTTAAGGACCCTTATTACGTAACAGTTACATAAACTACTATTGTACCACAGGGGGACCACGGGTAATTATTTTCCCCGTAGACCCACCCCTATTTTCCCAGTAAGGTCTAGAACGCAAAATGACCACTCATAGGTAGGTTAGGTTCGTTAGTTAACTTCTAATGGCCGAAGGCCAAACCGCACAGTAATAGAGCCCCGCGGTAGCGGGGCTCCGTCGACATCTTTAACGTAAAGATAAACCCATTTTCGTGCAGTGGGTCTACGGGGAAAAAAAATTACCCGTGGTCCCCCGTGGTACAAAAGCCGTGGTACCACGGTTAACAACCGTTTTTATCGCATGCCCTCCACACCGCTGCTCAAAATACGGTGACGCTACGGAATCGCAGTGACGCATCGTATCCGTACCGTTTTTATCGCATGCCCTCCACACCGCTGCTCGAAATACGGTTTGGAAGGTTCGCGTCAAAAATATTCCGTATGGGGCACGTCACTGCGTATACGTTGCGTCTGCGTATTTTGAGCAACGGTGTGGAGAGCATGCGTTAAAGTCGTGACGTTTACGGCACGTCATTGCGATTCCGTACCGTCAGCGTATTTTGAGCAGCGGTGTGCAGGGCTTGCGATAAAAACGGTATGGATACGATGCGTCACCGTATTTTAAGCAGCGTTGTGGTCGCACCTTTATACGGGCAGGGCTCGGAAAGCGGTATTTGCTCGATACTAATATACCGGTGTATTTTCTTTGTTTACTATTTCATATTGAATCGAAAAATCTTATAATATGAAGATAAGCTAAATAAAATATTAGAGTTGTACGTAAAAACCATAAAATAATTAAATATATTGGTTGATGGTTATTACGGGGTTGTTGCAAAAAGCGGTCCCGAGCCCTGTGGGAACTCTGTAGGGATTTCAAATATATCTGAGCGGTCAAAGTGGTCACAAATATCTGAACAACGTCTCTATTATCAAGGGGATAAAGTGCATGTTCAGGTATTTTTGAGTACCCTGGCCGCTCCGATATATTTGATGGCGACTACTATACAGAGGTCCCTCTTTGACGTTACGAATAATGTCGTTCCTTCTTAACGCATGACAAGTTCTCTTTCTTACTTAGGCAAACGTATAGCCTACATAATTTAGTCGGTTCCTTTGCTGCCCTTCAAAAAAACGGTGGAGGATAACAAACGTTACATTGTATTAGGGCCTTTTGGAAGTAAGCAATAATCACAATATGAGACTATGTCAAGAACCAACGATAATAGCGCCTTCTCTGTCTTACCTATTGAAAGTTTGATTAGACCATCCCGTTCAATCTTGTCATAGTGCTGAAGCCCGCCTTACTGGAAATTTATCAAAAAACTTACCCGTTTTCTTCCATATAGCGTTGTAGAGCCCATCTCGGAGATCATGAAAAGATGAGTCTTAAATGGTCACAAGTATGTATGGCGTCAAGTTGAAAACACAATTTTTTGACCTTAATTTATCAACGAGCCTACCGCTCAAATTTTGACACATGATTTAGCCCACATCAAATAACCTACACACATAACAATTTTAAGACCATTCTGCTGGTGAGCGCATAAGATTGAACCAAGACCAGGCCGGCTAGCATATCTTACGTTGTCGCCTGTCACTCCATACTTGGAGTCGCGCTTGAAGTATGAACTGTCGTGTCAAACGTCAAGTTATGCTAGGCGTACAGTTGAACTTCAACTTCGTATATGAACAGGATCGCTTGTTCGATAAATTCAGTTTTGTTTCACAAAGGAGGCCAACAGGAAAGAAGGTAACAATTTACACTTGTAAATTACACGTGTAAAGCTATTAGTCTCAAAAGGTTAATACTAGTAGTCCGCCTCGAACTCAGAACTCGCGATTTCCTTGCAAACGAGGTGACCAATATAACACGACCCTTATGATGATTTTTTCGCGCCTTCTAGCTCCATGACCCCTTGTCGATCCTGCTCATATAAGAACTCTTAAATTATATATATGTGTCTCTGCTACAACCCCAACAAATTTCATGAAGATCAGAAAAGCGTTAATAAAGTTATCGTGGAACAAACTCTCAAAAGCAAAAAGCCATCGAAATGCCGAGACGTCCCATTAGCCAGAAGTTGTTTGTAAGAACTTGCTTCGCTTACGCTCCGCTCGTTCGATAATTTGAGAGTTCGTATATGAGCAGGATCGACCTAGGGGTCATGGAGCTAGTAGGCGCGAAAAAATCATCAGAAGGGTCTTGTTATATTGGACATCTCGTTTGCAAGCAAATCGTGAGTTCTGAGTTCGAGGCGGACTACGTTAGTGTAAAATTAGCTAATATTTATTAGTTGCTGACTAATAGCTAATAATTTACTAGTCTAGCTCTTGGAAGAATAATAAGTAAGGAAGCGTAATCAACGCTCAAAATCTGCTCCACTTTCCTGGTGCCAAAGTGGGCGGAGCTTGTGACAGCGGTGCCCTAATGTCATGTCAAACATTTTGAAATTGTCATGTCGTCAAAATATTAGTTTTTTCGGTTCATGAAATTTCGATAATATATCGGTATTAAAATGCCGGCTTGTGCCGTGCATTGGTGCAGGAGCCACACGGGCCCAAAGATGGTGATATTTCTTTTCATCGGTAAGTAAATCACACATAGATATTCTCATACATTACGGACTTGGTCGATGTTATGCAATATAAGTTTTGGAAAAGTAAACATAAGTCATTTGAGGAAAAGTATAATGAATGTTCATTTATAAGTATTACCTAGTAGTTATAAATCGACAAAACAAAACCCTTCGAATTAGTACCTACTATACTTACTCTGGTAAAATCATACCATTCTGGCCGTGCCATTCAAACTCAAACTCAAATATTTATTCAGTAAGTAGGCCACAAGGGCACTTTTACACGTCAAAGTAAAAGAGAGAAAAAAAATCCAACTACACCGGTTCTAACCCTACACCTCTGACCCGAGAAGAATTATGTCCGGCAAGAAACTCGGCGGGACTTATTTTTTCAAAACAACAGTACATCAAAACTAAACAATACATAAAAGTGCGTTGTTCTATAACAAAACATATCAAACCAAGTTAGATTAACCAACAATAGGAAGAAAAATACCAAAGAAAAAAGATGAGTCCAAATCTGACTATTTGAAAATGAATTACATACAAGTTTGATATACTTTCTTACCTGAACTGTGTCTTCTACATAAATTTCCAAATTATAATACCTAATCCATCATCAACAGTTAGAAACAAATTTTGAATTTAAATAAAAAAAAAGTAAGTGATTCTAGTATACAATAAACATACTATTTCCAATTATCCTTAGATGTATAAGGTCTCCAAGTGTCTTGATCTATATATTCTATATAATAAAAAAATATGGATAATCAAGCACCGAATGTTGTGTCTAAAGCCAATTAAAACTAAAATTAAATATGATTAATAAAAAGTTACGTAATTGTGTGGCCCCAGTTAGCCTAAACAGACCGGTCTCCACAAACAGCACCCGTTCACGAGTATGACGCATATCTCAGCCATCTAGTACCATTTCTAGTACAACTGGCTAATAGGTATGACTCTTATTTTTCATTAATAAAGTCTTTAATTATCAAATCTAGAGCAGAGCTCGACTGGGGAACTACCTCTACCTTACAGAAAACCACAGCCAATTAGCACTAGACCCTACTCATAGTGTCGTGTTCCTGCCGGTGAGTAAGGTTGCCAGAGAGCTCAGAGGATGCAGTGTGTTGACGACGGGGGATCCTCTTGTCCCTTTAGCTGTCAACACAGTGAATCCTCTTTTATATGAAAGCGTCGGCAACGCACATGAGACACCTCTGGAGTTACAGGCGTCCATAGGCTACGGTAGCTGCTTACCATCAGGTGAGCCGTATGCCTGTATGCTATCGTTGCAGTATACAAAAATAGGTACAAAATGTAAATTTATCTTGGTAAGTATTTCCCTAAGCCTGCTAAAGTAAATAGTACACATAAACGAACTCATCTGTTATTTTTTTAGAGAATTTTAACTATTTATATTGAAGGTAAGCTATTATTTTCTAGTCTGGTCATAAATAAAGTTAAAAAATAATCGTTTTTTTTGCCATAATCAACCTTAATTGCTTAACATTATGTTGCTTGAGACCAAGAGGGTCTCCCTAATGTAACGGATTTATAAAATTGTAAAAAATTTATGTTAATTTATGCTTATTTTCAGAGATGTGACTTATTTGAAATACTTGTATACAAAATACCTGCTTCCTATTTTGTATTTAAATACCTTTTTAACAAAAGCATTTTGTATTTTATTTGAAATACTTTTTGGGACCCATTTTCTATTTTAAAAATACAAAATACTTTTTTTTTGTAATTTAATATAATGTTGGTAGAAAGGGTAGGTTTAACAGGTTATAGTTATATTGCTCCTACGTGGGTGATTGGTAGGACAGGACACCGCGTAACCAAGGGAAACAAGGCACTCATTCCTGACGATCTCGTCATTTTGTAACTAGTCATCTGTTTTGAAATGGAGAGTTAAGATAAGTATGGAATTGTCATCCTCTTAGCGTTTGTCCCAGCTTGGCGAACTAATCACATGAATTGGCATAGACACTAGTTTTTACAAAAGCGACTACCATCTGACCCTCCAACCCAGAGGAGAAACTACGCCTTATTGGGATTAGTTCAGGTTTCCGCGGGCTGTTTTCCTTCATTGAAAAGCGACTTTTAAATATCAACCGATAATTCGTACAGTCGAGGACAAAGAGATGTATACACTTTTGGACCTTATTACAACGCAATAAGGTCCAAAAGTGTATACATCTCTTTGTCCTCGACTGTACGTAAGTTCCAAAAATCTCAGTGGTTGTACTAAGTCGGGATTCGATCCCGAGACCGCCAGATTGAAAGTCGATTAAATAGCAATCCATTTTTGTACCGAATTTACATTGCATTGAAACTAAAAAAATTATACATACTTGGAAAGTAAATTCCCTGGAATGGAAATGAATGATATTTGGATCCATATAGATAAATATAACTCACTATCAGAGCATGAAAAAAAAAACATTAATTACATGTATCGAGTGCCGACCCTAAAAAATATTTTAATCAAATGATTAAAATATTTTAATATTTACCTACAAAACAAATTAGTGGCACACAAAACTCACCTTTACGAGGGTGGTTTGATAAGTCAGTGACTTTTTGCAGAAAAAAAAATCTTTTTGACCTTTTATAATTTTATTTCTCTACATAATCTCCTTTCAACTCCATACACTTCATCCAACGATGTTCCAGCTTTTTCAACCCCTCCAAAAAATATTGTTTATCAAACCCTGAAAAATATGCTTCAGTTTCAGCTGTGACTTCCTCATTTGATGAAAATCTTCTCCCACCGAGCCATTTCTTCATGTTTGGGAATTAAAAAAAATCACATGGGGCCAAATCTGGAGAATAAGGTGGGTGGGGCAGTATTTCATAACGCAATTCTACTAATTTGGCTGTTGCGACTGCCGACGAGTGTGCAGGGGCATTGTCGTGGTGAAAAAGGATTTGGTCAGACTATGACAAAGGGGGCCCGTTAAAAAGACATAGAATTTTTTTGACCAAAAGTGAAAAATATATAGGAATCATAAAAGACATAGAATATTTTCAATCAAAACGCTAAAATAAGCATGTTTTATAGAAAAAACTTTTCTCTAAAATTAAAAATGGCGGAAATATAGGGCTTCAAAGATTCTGTTTTTCAGACATTAAATTTTAAATGATAGTTTCGTGTAGAACAGGTTGCGGATGTAAGTATTTGGGGGGGGGAGTTGTGGGAGGTTTGCTAGGGGGGGGGGATACTTTTTTTTTGATGTTGTTAAGGTAGCTGGGACTTGTAAAATTTTCGATGAATGTCGTGACTTCGCGTAGCTCCGACGCTGCGGGAACAGCAGCCCTTCCGCCCTTGCGTGACGAAGCACGGTCACTTCGCTTGGCTCCGCAGCTTCGGCTTACTGGTACCAGCCTCAGCCGCTCGCCTCGCTCGTTCCCGCGCTTCATCACGGCGGGCAAGGGCTGCTGTCCTTAGACTTAGAAAATTTACGACCAAAATTTTTTTTGTAGTGACACAAAAAAGTCAAAAAGTCAAAAAAGTCGAAAAAGTCGTAAAAGTCGAAAAAGTCGAAAAAGTCGAAAAAGTCGAAAAAGTCGAAACGGTCGAAAAATTCGAAAAAGTCGAAAAAGTCGAAAAAGTCGAAAAAGTCGAAAAAGTCGAAAAAGTCGAAAAAGTCGAAAAAGTCGAAAAAGTCGAAAAAGTCGAAAAAGTCGAAAAAGTCAAAAAATTCGAAAAAGTCGAAAAAGTCGAAAAAGTCGAAAAAGTCAAAAAAGACAAAAAAAGAAAAGGTAAAAAAAAGTCAGAAAAGTCAAAAAAGTCTAAAAAAAGGCAGAAAAGTCAGAAAAGTCAAAAAAGTCAAAAATGGTGAAAAACGGTAAAAAAAAGTCAAAAGCGTCAAAAACTTCAAAAAGTCAAAAAACGTCAAAAAAAGTCAGAAAAGGTAAAAAATTCAGAAAAGTCAAAAAAGGTAAAACAAAAGGTTAAAAAAAGATAAATGACGGATTGTAAAATGTAAAATATTAAATGATGTATATGATATTAGCCTGCGAAAGTCCGAATCTAGGGCTCTCGCTGGTTAGGACGCGTGCCGACACAGCGCGCCCTAGAGTGTTTTAGAGTGTAGAGTATTTTAGAACTTAGAAAATTTACAACCAAAAATATTTTTTTTGCATTTTTGATAGTTTTTTTTTTTACTTTAAAGAAATCATTAAAAGAAGCCTCTTTTATTGCTAGAAGTTTTTTTATAAACTTGACCGTTTAGGAACTAGAGCGATCTGAAGTTGCGAGTTCGGGGTCAAGGTGTACCAAAGGGTACGCAATAAAAAGAGTTTTTTTTTACCAAAAGTGAAAATTATATAGGAATCATAAAACACTTAGAAAAATTTCATTCTAGACGCTAAAATAAGCGCGTTTTACAGAAAAAACTTGTTTTTTTTTTTTTTTTCAAAAATGACCGAGATATTGGACCTCAAAGTTAGCACGATTTTAGGACTGAAAAAATTCGATGAATGTTGTTGTCATTATAACACCTGTTTTTTATGATGTTATCCTTGAGAATACGCTAAAATAAGCATGTTTTGTAGAAAATTTTATTTCTCTAAAATCAAAAATGGCCGAGATAATTGACTTCTAAGTTGGCAAATTTCTAGCACTTGTAATTTTTACATCGAAAGTGGTGTCATTATAACACCTACTTTTAATGATTGTAACGTGTAGAACACGTGAAAATAATCATATTTTATTTGAACAACTTTTCTTTAAAATTAAAGATGGCCGAAATGTTTCTAATGGCAATTCGTTTTCTAATGGGGCCGCAGTTCAAACCTAACCTAGTTTTCTGGTAGCAGCTCGTTTTTAATGTGACTGAATGTGACTTTCCGTATCTCCGGCGCTGCGGGAACAGCAGCCCTATCGCCCTTGCATGACGGCGCACGGTCACGTCGCTCGGCTCCGCAGCTTCGGCTTGTTGGTCGCCTTCGGCGACCAGCCTCAGCCGCTCGCCTCACTCGTTCCCGCGCTTCGTCATGGCGGGCGAGGGCTGCTCTCCCTCCGCGCCTCCGGCTCTATAAAAACACTCTAGGGCGCGCTGTGTCGGCACGCGTCCTAACCAGCGAGAGCCCTAGATTCGGACTTTCGCAGGCTAATATCATATACATCATATAATATCATTGAATATTTTACATTTTACAATCCGTCATTTATCTTTTTTTAACCTTTTGTTTTACCTTTTTTGACTTTTTTGACTTTTCTGAATTTTTTACCTTTTCTGACTTATTTTACCTTTTTTGACTTTTTGACTTTTTAGACGCTTTTGACTTTTTTTTAACCTTTTTTTACCATTTTTGACTTTTTTGACTTTTCTGACTTTTCTGCCTTTTTTAGATTTTTTTGACTTTTCCGCCTTTTTTTACCTTTTCTGACTTTATTTTACCTTTTTTGACTTTTTGAATTTTGACTTTTTGACTTTGTTGACGTTTTTGACGCTTTTGACTTTTTCGACGTTTTCGACTTTTTCGAGTTTTAGATTTTTCGACTTTTTCGACTTTTTTCGACTTTTTCGACTTTTTCGACTTTTTCGACTTTTTTCGACTTTTTTGACTTTTTTGACTATTTTGACTTTTTTGACTTTTTTAGACTTTTTTGACTTTTCTGAATTTTTTTACCTTTTCTGACTTTTTTTACCTTTTTTGACGTTTTTTGACTTTTTTGACTTTTTGACGTTTTTGACGCTTTTGACTTTTTTTTTTGTTTTGACTTTTTTGACTTTTCTGCGTTTTTTAGACTTTTTTGACTTTTCTGACTTTTTTTTACCTTTTTCGACTTTTTTGACTTATTGAATTTTGACTTTTTGACTTTGTTGACGTTTTTGACGCTTTTGACTTTTTCGACTTTTTCGACTTTTTCGACTTTTTCGACTTTTTCGACTTTTTCGACTTTTTCGACTTTTTCGACTTTTTCGACTTTTTCGACTTTTTTGACTTTTTTGACTTTTTGACTTTTTTGTGTCGCTACAAAAAAAATTTTGGTCGTAAATTTTCTAAGCAAAAGGGGCCCGATTTTAGGGGCCCCTTTTGCTATACCCCAACCAACAGGGTCTGAAAAACCACAATGACACCACTTCACTCGAAAATTTTTAAGTCCCCGGCCCCCTTTATCATAGTCTAACCAAGGATTTTCTTCTTTGCCAGATGTGGCCGTTTTTTCACTACTTCTGCGTTGAATTTTTCCAACAATGTAGCATAATAAGGGCCATTTATTGTTTTACCTTTCTCCAAATAATCTATATAAATAACCCCTTGGCTGTCCCAAAAAACAGTGGCCATTACCTTTCCTGCCGAATTAACGGTTTTCGCTTTCTTTGGGGCCCGTTCGTTAGCAGAAGTCCACTGTTTTGACTGATTTTTCGTCTCTGGCGTATAATGGTGGATCCACGTTTCATCTACCGTCACAAAACGACGTAAAAATTCATTGGGATTACGCTTGAATTTGGCTAAGCATTGCTCGGAAGTTGTTTCACGAAGTCGTTTTTGATCGGCTGTCAGCAAACGCGGCACCCATCTTGCGGAAAGCTTTTTCATATTCAAAATATTATGCAAGATATGAAAAACTCGTTCAGATGAAATGTGTACAGTCTCAGCTATCTCACGAATCTTAACTCGATGGTCATCCAAAACAATATCGTGAACTTTATTCACGACATCATCAGTGGTGACTTCAATTGGCCTACCAGAGCGTTCTGCGTCATTGGTAGTGGTACGCCCAGAACGAAATTCTGTAAACCACTTATGTACCATTCCATGAGAAGGAGCAGATTCCCCATAATATTTTTTTAAACAGTTTTCAGTCTCTTTAATAGTTTTTCCACGTAAAAAGTAATGTTTAATTAACACACGAAATTCGCTTTTCTCCATTTTCCAACAATTTTCCGACCGTATTTGACATATGCTCAATAACTTTTTTATTTTCCCACCTTTTTTTAAAAAAAAAAAACTGCCAGCTACCAAGGAGTTCAGAATCGTAATTAAAAAGTTTATATGTTAAAATGATTTTTGTTTTACTTAAAGTCACCGAGTTATCAAACCGCCCTCGTAGTTAAAATTTGATTAACATTTGCTTTATATTTATTGATTAAAATGGCTATGCTATGACTATGACATATGATCACGGGCAGAAGGACATGACGAGATAAGGATTCCGTTTTTTAGGGTTCCGTAGTCAACTAGGAACCCTTATAGTTTCGCCATGTCTGCCCGTCCGTCCGTCGGTCCGTCCGTCCGTCCGTCCGTCCGCGGATAATCTCAGTGACCGTTAGCACTAGAAAGCTGAAATTTGGTACTAATATGTATATCAATCACGCCGACAAAGTGGAAAAAAATGTTTTATTGGGGTACCTCCCCTCCCAACTAGCAAAATAGTCCATTAACTTAGCAGTTTATCACTAAAAAGTCATTTTAAAGCGTTATAAAGGTATTCGTTATGACCATGTGTTCTATAAAAGTATCTTTTATCACTATTCAGCTGTATAATTTTATACAGCACTTTAGTACTATTAAGTAGTGATGTAAACGTTTACATGACATGCCTAAATCACACCTTTAACGCAGCACTATAAGAGATACTGTTTTACCACTATAGAGCTTCCTGGTCCTATTAAAGTTCTAGATAGTACCGCTTTAGGACACACTTGTCTTATTGTCGCTTCCAAATGATTATTATAGTGCAAGGGTCAAAATTGTTACATAAACTCAGTTATAGGATAATAATGCCCTATTGTTGATTTTTGCAACACTGTTATGTTTCAAATTTGCGGTATAAGTATTCCCTAATCGCTACTATAGGACGATTGCTATAGTAGCCCTGAGAATACTATTTTAACACTGAATGGTTCTAAAATGGGTTATTTGGTGACTAGTATGTCTCATAGTTGAGTTATAGAGTTTGTATTACTTCTAATGAGCTTTTCTGATACATAAAAGTAGCATTTCACTACTTATAATCAACCGAAATGTCCAATAGCGGAAATCTTGAAATCTTTTATATAACAAGATGGTAAGAGCGCAGCAAGGCTGGGTTCCGTACAAAATAATAGTTCGATTATTCCAGCATGTCTGTCTGTCTGTCTGTCCGCAGCCTAGCTCAGTGACCGTTAGCGCTAGAAATCTAAAATTTGGTATGAGTACGTATATTAATCACGCCGAGAAAACAGTAAAATAAAATAAAATATTTTTTGGAGTGCCTCCCGTACAAGTGAAGTGGGGGTTATGTTTTTTTCGCTTCAACCTTATTTCCAAAAGAATAGAAGGCTTCAATAACATTATTTAAATAAATCCAGTTATTTTGAAAATATGTAATGGCTCCCAAAATTAAAAAAAAAGTGTCCCCCTATCTAACTTTTGAATCGCGGGTCGAAAAAAATATGGGAAAATTCATGAAGTGACGACTAATAAATACATTCAATAAAAACCATACTTAATAAAATCGGTTGAGCCATTTTTTAGTTGTCGCAATGAGTTGTCATTTTATAGTAAAGGGACGTAAGTGCAGTAAAATATCCTATAAAAAGCAACCTTTTGACAGAGTGTCTTGTGACGGGCCGACAACCATGGCACCTTACATTGAGCATAATCCGACATGCTCTTAGCCAGTTTTTCAGTCACAATGACTTGTGAAAAGCGATAGCATAGAATGTATTACATACATTTCAAATTAGATGAATAAATACGAGTAGGAACCGTACTTCCAATTTATACCATAATTACGTGATGATTGCCCTTCATGTAGTATAACAGTTCACTCACCGACACCAATTAAAAAAAAGCACACGTTTGTAACTATGACATCAAAGGTTTCTCATACGGTTTATTCGGTGTTAAGGAACCCTATTTTTGTCATGGCGGCAAATGGCTGACCTGACAGATAGTCATATACTAAGCCTATAATAAGCACGAAAACACTTGTTTACCAGCGAATGAGACATTTATAAATTTTAATTGTTCTAATTTAATAAATATTAATAATTAAGGGAGCGCATGAAAATTTTGTTAATTATACTAGTATACTTTTTCAATAGAACTTCAATCGCAAGTAAGAACTGCTGAGTAGAACATTAACACTCCAACTTCACAAACAGTGAGCGGCCATCATGTTTTAAATAATTCAATCACTTTACTTACCACAAAAACTTGTTTTTATTTTTATTATGTTGGGAGTACCACTCACTGTCACAACAACTCACATTTAAGCTTACTGATGAACTATAGTAGCTCCTTGATCTTCATTACAGGTCTAAAAAGTCCATTAACAGCACTGTGATTACTTTTTTGTAGCTTTTTTGTGATGTAAGCGACACGAAAATCACTGTTAAAACCTTGAAAAGTGTTACAGTAACTGTTATAGTACGACTATAGCACTAATATGTGATCTATGGAGCCGCAATAACATCGTTATGTCACGGAATTGCGATATAATTGTGCCAAAACCTGCCTTTGTTAACGTTTACATCAATGTTATAGGACATGTATGAAACACTTATTGGTGTTTCTAAAAACGTTCTAGGAACTTTTATAGTACTTATTTTTGCTAGTTGGGCTATACATAAAGTGGGGAGTGATTTTTTTTTTTCATTTCAACCCTAACGTGTGATATATTGTTGGATAGGTATTTAAAAATTAATAGGGGTTTACTAAAATAATTTTTTGATAATGTAAATATTTTCGGAAATAATCGCTCCAGAATTTAAAAAAAAATTGTCCCCCCCTCTAACTTTTGAACCATAAGTTTTAAAAATATGAAAAAAATCTCAAAGGTAGAACTTTATAAAAACTTTCTGGGAAAATTATTTTGAACTTGATAGGTTTAATAGTTTTTGAAAAAAAATTACAAAATAATTTCTGAACTAAGTTTGTAATTTAACCGTATAAGCAGGTGTTTATTGTACTTGTAATTTCTACAACATCACAATGAAATGACGTGCTTTCAAATAAAGTAAAAATGGTGAAAATCGGTTCACGCAATAAAGAATTATCCCATAAAAATCATCTTCCATACTTTAAGCTCGCGCGCAATAGTTTACTTAATTTGCCGATAGATGTCGCTGTAGGTGGAACGCTCATATCATATCCTACATGGCGGTGTTATTTTAACTCTTAAGTGGGGACACTTTCTGTGACGGACGGAAAACTACGGAACCCTACACTGAGCGTAGCCCGACACGCTCTTGGCCGGTTTTTCCATCTTGGTGACGGAATTCTGAAAAGCATTTGTATTTTAAAAAAGTATTTTCAAAATACCTATTTTGTATTTAGTATTTGAAATACAATTTTGCTAAGTATTTTGTATTTTGCATTCGAAATAGTAAATCATGAAAGTAATTGCATTTTGTATTTAAATACTTTTTCTAAACCATTTTTCACATCTCTGCTTATTTTGTAGTATGTAAGCACTTTTATTAAGTAAATGAAAGATGAATAGAAGGCTTTCATATTATTCTTAATTCCAAGAACGATTAAATTTACGTATATATTACATAAGTAATGAAAAATGCACTAAAAATAAATTTAACCCTTTGACCGCCAAATCCGTCCAAACACGTCAACGAAAAGTCGTACCCTCAGCGCCATGACGTGTTAAAACGTCCAAAATGAGAGATCAAAATACTCCTTAAAAAACAACCTTTATAGAAATATTTTTGTATATTTATTATAGCTCTACCATTCACCTATCTTTTTAATTAAAATTTCATTTAAAATAACCCGTAACTCAAGAAAAAAATAGAAAATACCTCAAAGCTATTTAAAACAACAAAAAGGCACTGCCCTCCTCGCCGTTGACGGGTAAACACGTCAAGCGGCGTGACGTCACTTCGAAATAGTGTTGTTCGTTTGAAAGCATAGTGGTCACTGGTCGATGTTGATTATTGTATGAACATTAACCAAACACTGTAATTATGAATGTTTTTCGCATTTTACGCTTTATTATATAATAAAACTAATTATTAACCTGATTCGTGTAGAAGATTAGTTTTAGGAACTACATATCGTAATGTTAAAAAAGGTATATATTTTAAATTTTTACTTTAATATATGCATTATTAAAAAAGAAAGAGTTTTATTTAAGTCGCAATGGAATAAATACAATGCGTGATATAAGGGCCGTATTTAAAACCTAACAATGTCGTTTCTTTTAATCTTATTGCTTCGCCGCATTCTTGTTAATCCTTAAACAATGATAAATACCACGACACGTGGGCTTTCGGTCCAATTCATTGATAGCAAATAAGTAAAAATAATAAAATGGAATTTTAGATAAAATGTCAACCAATATGAATTGCAGTAAAACACTTCTATATTTGCATTAACACGTTTAATTTTGAAGATAAAGTAAATTATTTAAAATTAGCAACAATAATCAGATTATTTAAAATTAGCACTTCACGTAAAAATGACAATAACGGTATCTATATAAAGATATTTCACATTCAATAACTTCCTTAGTGGTTAGAATATAATTAAATTACAATAATCAGAATATTTAATATTAGCACTTCACATAAAAATGACGATAACGGTATCTATATAAAGATATTTCACATTCAATAGTTACCTTAGTATTGTAAACGTCTACTTTTCGCACAAAAGAAAAATAAAAACCGGCCAAGAGCGTGTCGGGCCACGCTCACTGTAGGGTTCCGTAGTTTTCCGTCCGTCACAGTAAGTGTCTCCACTTAAGAGTTAATAACACCGCCATGTAGGATATGATATGAGAGTTCCACGTACAGCGACATCTATCGGCAAATAAAGTAAACTATTGCGCGCGAGCATAAAGTATGGAAGATGATTTTTATGGGATAATTCTTTATTGCGTGAACCGATTTTCACCGTTTTTACTTTATTTGAAAGCACGTCATTTCATTGTAATTTTGTAGAAATTACAGGTACAATAAACACCTGCTTATACGGTTAAATTACAAACTTAGTTCAGAAATTATTTTGTATTTCTTTTTCAAAAACTATTCATCCTATCAAGTTCAAAATAATTTTCCTAGAAAGTTTTTATAAAGTTCTACTTTTGAGATTTTTTTCATATTTTTAAAACTTATGGTTCAAAAGTTAGAGGGGGGGACGCATATTTTTTTACTTCTGGAGCGATTATTTCCGAAAATATTTACATTATTGAAAAATGATTTTAGGAAACACCTATTCATTTTTAAATACCTATCCAATAATATATCACACGTTAGGGTTGAAATGAAAAAAAAAATCACTCCCCGCTTTACGTATAGGGGAGGTACCCTAATAAAAAAAAAAATTCCATTTTTTATTTTACCACTTTGTCGCCGTGATTGATATACATATTAGTACCAAATTTCAGCTTTCTAGTGCTAACGGTCACTGAGATTATCCGCGGACGGACGGACGGACGGACGGGCAGACATGGCGAAACTATAAGGGTTCCTAGTTGACTACGGAACCCTAAAAAAGGGAGTACTAGCAAAACTAGTAAGTACAAATAAAGACTCGGCTGGTAATTTGGCTACAGGAAAATAATGGATTAATGAGGCGGGTGATATGGATGGTGACAGATGATTCGCTGGCTGAACGTAGCCTAAATTAAAGACCCAGGTCTTTGTACGCCCGTCAAATGAGGCAATTAGAATTTTGGGAATATTTTAGCAAAACAACAAAAAAAAGCTATTATGGCACAAAAACACTGGATACAAAAAAAGGAATCGGATTTATAACGTTTTAAAAAAATGTAAATAAAATGATAATTTCGAAAGACAGGAAATGGTCAAAACTGTAGCTGAATTTGAATAGAGTTCGTGGGCAGGCGCCCCCTTCGGTTTAGGCGGACCCAACAGCTCGCTGAACCCTCTTTCTCACTTGGAGAGCCCGCTGGATGCGGGCTCTAATTCTCCGAAAACGGTTAAGAACCACGCGGAACACGCGGCGGTTGCAGATCGTCTCGCAGGTCCGGCACCCACAAGCGCCTTCCGGAGTCCTTCCGGCTCAGGCGGCCTCGGCAGGCGCTACCCGCACCCTCAGACACGGCCGAAGGGGAGCACTGGGTATTGGAAAACCTACACCGACGGCCACCCTCTTCTAGAGAATTAAGCAAACACTTTCCCGGAACAAAAATTGAACAAGATTTGCACAGGACAATTTGCAAATGATTCCTGTGTTTTTCTTTAAAAATCTCTTCGTCGATCTGACACACCCAATCAAAATCAACTTTTTTTTCTTTGACAATCTGGAATACCTCAAAAATTCATATTCAAAATTAGCACGAATATTATCTCAATTTTATAACTGCCAGTCGTGTATCCCAAAATGCGGACTGATATAAGCGCCATCTACCCGTAATGCCGTGAATCACAATGTACGCTTTTTATATATCAACCGCGACCTAGCCTTAGACCTTCCTTAGACACGGAAGTTCTAAAGAAAGTCGACAGATGTCGTACGATAAACGTAGCGTCATGCTACAGAATGTTATCGGTGAGAGACCGAGTTTAAGTGAACAAAGAATATGTCATTATTAGGGATATACCAAGTTTCTTTAGGTACAAAAGAATGAAATGTGCGCGAGGTGTTTTTTTACCTACACACCCGTTCTGTCCGATGTTCATTAGTTTTTATCATAAAATTTATTTATTTGATGGTATTGTTAAAGATTTTTTTACTCAACTAAACACTTTAAAAACCTAGCCTACGTATTTTCCTTCATAGAATTACACCACGGAAATATCGATACAGAAATGAATGAATATCTCTCACCCCCAACTCTAACATTCATAATAAGTTACGGTGCCACCAGCGCCAAAGCCGTCATAACACGTCAGCGCGTGACGTTATCACTTAAGTAGTGCTGTGGCTATATTGACAAAATTAAATAAAATTGTATATTAATTTTCATATTTTTGTAGTTGCTTTTAGGTGTATAAGAAAAATACGAAATGAATATTCTTTACTATTATGATTTCTAAATATCTAAAGTGATTTTGCCTAACTAAATCCACTATTAGGCGGAAAGATTTGTTTCGTCGATATGTTGTTTTCCAATCACTACGGTATCTGAGTGCGCTCGTGCAAATTTCGCTCTGGCGCTGGTGGCACGATTTTTCTGTCCGATGCGTGGCGTTCAAAAGGTTAATTGATTGCATTCTTATTTATTACGTGAACCCCTTCCACGTCAAACTTAGGCGTATTTATTATACGTTAACTTGACATTTCAGTTATTTCATTTGAGTATCTCCTGTCCAATTAAACTTTATTGTCTAATTGATTTTGACCACTCACAACACGGCAACTTTTCTTATTGGTGAAATGGCATGAAACCTTTGCGGAATTATGGTTAACACAAAAAAATATGCTTAAAGAATGAGTACTTGATTGGTAAATAAGACAAAAGACATTTTAGTTTTGTAAACATGAAAATGGGTCGTGTTTTCACCACGGATCAGAAGACAATCCGAATAGTACTTTTACTATATTTCCCTAACCACAGTTGAACCTTATTACCGAGCAAAACAGTCGTTCATAGGTAAACATCGGTATCAACGTTCAAATTTCGTGGCACTTGGTAAGGGTCGCAAAAAAAGAAATACATAGGTATCATTGTTTTATTTATTAGTAATAAATAACATTTAATTTATTTTTATTCTTAATCGTACTTTGGTAAACTGTACATATATTTAAAGAGGTTTATATTCTTAATACGTCATAGAACCTCAATACTCATTTCATTATCCATTCGTAAAAAAAATTCTAAATGCCAAATAGGCAACAAATGTCAATTTAATTGTCATGCAAAATAATATGTAGTAAAATCTTCAACGATAATAGTTCTTAAAAACACTTACAACTACAATTTAGCATTGATAAATCTTTACCCAACTCCCTATCAGACTTGAGAAAATGGATTTGACGCAGTATACTGATTTTATATTCACTAACGAAGGTGCTTGCTGTACTATTTGCGAAATGAATATAAAAAAGAAAAGGTACAATATAGAGAAACATTTGAAATCAAAATCTCATCAAGATAAATTATCTGATTCACGCTGCCATTTACAGGATATAATACGAGATAATGCTGATTTCGAAATTAAAGACGATATCGTATATTGCAAATTGTGTAATTCGAAATTATTTCCCTCTAAATCTAGTATCGACCGCCATTTAAAAACAGATTTACACAACAAAATTCATAAAAATAATGCACAAGAAAAATTTAATAAAGATTTAACAGAGTTTATGATTTGTTCGAATATACCGTGGTCAAAATTAGACAATCCTAAATTTAGAAATTTTGTAGAAAACCTTTTAAATCATAAATATGGAAACGATATTACTGTGCCGAGTGAAACAAAAATACGAGTAAAATGCTTACCTGAATTGTATGAAAAGAAAAAAAATGAATTGAAAGAGAAATTACAAAATAAAATGATTTACCTCAGTGTTGATGAAACATCAGATTCCGTGGGAAAAAAAGTGGCAAATATTTTGATCGGAGCTCTAGATGGAACTAGTACCCAGCCACATTTATTTGCTTCTAAGGTATTGGAGGCGACTAACCATTCGACAATAACCAAACTCGTTGAGGAAACCCTTGAAGATCTTTGGGGCGATGAATACAAAAAAAACATGGATAAATTATTATTTTTTATAACGGATGCCGGTTCCTACATGGTAAAAGCAGCTAAAAACCTTGTTCAGAAATATAAAAATATGACTCATGTAACATGCATAGCACATGGATGTAATCGAGTCGCAGAGATAATTAGAAGTCTTTACCCGACCATAAACAGTTTGACTGACTGTATCAAAAAAATATTTCGTAACGCTCCTTCAAGGACAAATTTATTTCATCAAATGTGTGTAAATATTCCTCTACCACCCCGACCCGTGATAACAAGATGGGGAACATGGTTAAATGCTGCCTCATATTATCACATGCATTATGATAAAATCAAATCTGTCATCGATGCCTTAAATCCGCGTGAAGCGAGTGCAATTTCTAAAGCAAAAAAATTTTTCCGTAACCGGAATTTAAAAACTGAGTTACTATTCGTCGATACACACTTTAGTATAATTGCTAAGTCAATAAAATTATTGGAGGATCCAAAACTGAGTCTAGCAGAATCATTAAACATTGTTCATGGTTTGCAAAAAAAAATATCAACGTTAAGGTTACATCAAAATGCCAGAAAAGTTTATTTTAAATTAAAAAGTGTATTAAAGAAAAATCCTGGTTATAAGACTGTACAAATAATTAACCAACTATCTAAAAACAACGAGGCTGAAATACCAGAAAGTGTAAATAAAAACTGTGTGCAAAATTTTCAATGCTTGACATACCTTCCTATTACCTCAGTCAGCGTGGAAAGATCTTTTAGTCATTTAAAATGGATATATTCTTACAGACGTCAAAGATTGACAGCAAAATCTATGGAACAAATTTTAGTGATCTATTCTAACTCGTAAAATATTGTATGCCACACCTGGACATAAAGTGGCTTTTTCCGCACGCTACACGTACGGATAGAGCCGCTTTCTGGCCAAATGTGCACATATTTTTCCAACACGGGAGGTAATAAAGAAAGCCCTCGATCGCATAATTACGTCCCTCGCTTGCAGCTTGGGCCGCAACAATTGCGATTGCGCGGCCTTTCTTTGTTTTACCACCCTAATTAGGAAATGTACTATTTAGGGGCTTTTTTATTTACATATACAAAATAAAGGTTAAAAATACTAAGTGATTTGTTTGTATTTATTTTTCTGCCAACCGTACATTGCCACGAAATTTGAACGTTGATACCGATGTTTATTCATAGGTCACCAGTAAAAAGTAATAAAAACGGTCCGATAGAGAGCATAATGTAGGGGGCGGTGTCTCACTCGCACAATGCTGCCAACTTATGAAACTTACCAATGTGGTTTTATTTATCTACATTTATTTTAGTAACACACTAGAAGTTAATTCCTACTTATAATAATTTATTACAAGATTTGAATTAATACTTTGTTCCCTTTTAGCTGCTTTGAATTTTTTTACGACGTAAATATTATTCATTCATTAAATTAAAGATTTGCAATTAATATTGCAGACAGTAGTAAGTTTTGTAATATTTAAAATACGGTCTGGTATCCCCATCCCATCAGTCCCATCACCAAAGAGTATTGTAATATATTAGGAAGCCCATCACTGACATAATATGTCACTGATATTATTTCAAATGACGCCGCTCAGCTCAACAACATTTCGTAACAACATTTTTAAGTAAAAATGGTCAAGATATGTTGCGTAAAAGGGTGCAGGGGTCATACTTTACAATAAAGTAGACTTTCCTTTCACCGGTAATCCACAATCATTCAATTTTACGATTTAACAACAAGATAAGATTGTCAAACAATAGGGTGACTATGATGTCGGCAAGCTGCGGGTCGGTTCTGTTGTTTTTACAGGAAAGTACATAAGTACATGGTCTGTTCCTAAGTATTACTTACACAGGACAGGAGTGGCCCGCGGGTCTTATTAGGCCCTTTCGAAAGGGTCCTAAAATGGCACAAGGCCATAAAAAAAATTGTAGTAGTGGCAGTATAATAAATAAATAAATAAATATTAAATAAATGTTATGGGACAATCTTACACAAATCAACCTAGTCCCACAGTAAGCTCAATAAGGCTTGTGTTGTGGGTACTAGACGACGATATATGTAATAGATATATACATATAAATACTTAAATACATAGAAAACATCCATAACTCAGGAACAAATATCCGTGATAAACACACAAATAAATGCGCTGACCAGGATTCGAACCCGGGACCTCCTGCTTCATAGGCAGGGTCACTACCGACTAGGCTAGGAGGCCGTTAAAATATACTTTATTGTACAACATTTGTACAACAGGAAGAATATACAATATTTGTACATGGAAGAGATCTCTTCCAGTCAACCATTGAGCAGTTTGATGTTATTGATGTTTTCTTTATTTACCTTTAAGTATATTAAAGTCGGAGAACTGTCCACATTAGATATGACGCAATAGTGAGAGCCACGAACCCCCTGTACTTACTTAGTTTTAGTTTGCTACACTAACTATCCCCTATTTTAAGACGCGGACATCTGGCAATTGTTCATCGGTGTTATGCAAACGAGTTGTAAGAAATAAATATCTTACAGTTCTAGGTTTGATGCAGTGCAGTATCATGTAATTAATAAGATTATATCATTTTCAGGAGTTTCTGTTGGGGGAAAATAGTGCAAAATGACGTTACGTTAATGTATTGTTTGTCGCCTACCTACTGTTTTCCGTAGCGATACGCAATGTTTTTACTTTTTTGTTATTATATTAGCGATAGGCTTCGACAGTTTTTACCTATTAACTGAAATATTTTGCTGGTCTGTCACTCTGACGTCCTCCGATAAATAGCTGCCAGATGCCTGGATCTAGCAATAAGTTTAAAATAGTAAACTAATTAGAGGGGTTCTCTGCTCTCATTATTGTGTCAACGTATCTGAAGTGGCCAGCTCCTTAAGTCAGTAGAATGTATAAGTTCCCATATGAACTATGAGACTTCTCTTTCTGGACAATACCTACTAGACGACAAGCATATTTAATTTTATCTTCATACTATCCCAATCCCACATACATCATAGTACATATGGTCACTCTACTTAGAATGAGATGCAGCCCCCTACATTACCCTCTCTTTCGGCCTCACTTTGTGGTCGAAGTATGACCTCCAGATTGTATTTAACTTCAAGGTTTTCACATGAACTTTGCTTGCCTTCACTCGTCTTGATATTATATGTCGAATGGTCTAGCTTCGAGAAACGCACACTAGTAATATTTAGATATTTGTGCAACAAGAGAGCAAAGTTCGTTTGATTCAAGTGTTAATTTTGAGTTCCGAGCAAGCGAAAGATTCTAATTTATAATCTTGAGCGAAGTGAGTTACTCAAAGGTACGAGGTGCAAATAACTTTGGTCTCATATTGCTCATACAACTTTTCACCTCACTTCCACTGTCTTCCGCTCAATATCCGTCACTCCTACCACCAATCACTCACTTCCGCTCCAATTTCGCCAGTTGTTCCACTTCCACTAACTTCCAGTAAATTTCCACCACTTTCACCGACTTCCATTCCAATTTCACTAGTTCCGCTCCTTTTACGCCAGTTTTCCTCCATTTCCACCGACTTCCACTCAATTCCTTTTACTGAGTTCCGCTCCAGTTCTGCTCCAATCCTCCTAGTTCTGCTCCACCTCCACCCAGTTCCGCTCTACTTCCACTCAATTCCCGCCACTTTTGATGACTTCCGCTCCATTTTCGCCAGATCCGCTCCACTACCACCACACTTTCTTTTTACTACAAGTTCTGCTCCATTTCTACTGACTTCCAGTCAATTTCCGCCACTTATACTGACTTCCACTCCAATTCGCCAGTTCCGCTCAAATGCCAGCCGTTCCGCTCCATTTCTGCCAGTTTTCCTCTACTTCCAACTAGTTCCATGAAGTGGACTTCATTTTCGCTCTACTTCCACTGACTTTCACTCAATTTCTGCCAATTTTACTGAGTTCCGCTCCAGTTTCGCCCCACCTCCACCCAGTTCCGCTCTACTTCCACTGACTTCCACTCAATTCCCGTCACTTTTAATAAGTTCAACTCAAGTTCCACTCTAATCCCGCCCGTTCCGCTCCACTTCCATCCAGTTCCGCTCTTCTTCCACAGACTTCCACTCAATTCCCGCCACTTTTAATGAGTTCGGCTTCTATTCCACCAGTTCCGTTCCATTTCCACCCAGTTTCGCTCCACTTCCACTGACTTCCAGCCTATTTCCGCCACTTTTAGTGACTTCCACTCCAATTCCGCCAGTTCCGCTCTAAATCCGCCAGTGCCGCTCCATTTCCGCCACTTTTCCTCCACTTCCGATCAGCTCCGCTTCCGCTCTACTTCCACTCAATTCCGCCTTTTTTACTGAATTCTTCCGCTCCAGTTCCGCTCCACTTCCATCCAGTTCCGCTCTACTTTCACTGACTCCCACTCAATTCTCGCCTCTTTTACTGACTTCCGCTCCAATTTCGCTATTTATTACAAATAGCACTACTAAAAACTAGTGCCTGCGGCAAAACTTGTGATTAGGTTTCCAAGCTTTTTTGGTGTGCATCGGGGTGTGATATTCAAATGAAAAAGAAAAGCGATAATATGACATTTGAAAATATTACTTTCTTTTTACTGAGGACATCTCAAAGTCATTTTGTCTCACGCTCGCAGCAAAATTGAATTTTGCTCACTATTATTGAGCACCAAAAAACCCTTGTTCGAGCTGCTGAGGTAATGCTAATCAAACGAGCGGAGCATAAGCGAAGCAAGTTCTTACAAACAACTTCTGGTAACAACTGGGACGTCTCAGCATTTCGATGGCTTATTTGATTTTGATAGTTTGTTCCGCAATAACTTTAGTAACGTTTATCTGATCTTCATGAATTTTTTTGGGCCAAGTGGTAAAGGCGTCTGCCGCGAATGCAGAAGACGCTGGTTCGATCCCAGCCCTGGGCACCGGAGGCCTAGGTCACTTTTTCCTTTGTATATGACATCTATACATATAAGTTTAATTTTTTTGGGGTTGTAGAATAGATACATATAATTTGAAAGTTCGTATTAGTGCTGGAGCCCGCACAACTGGAAATTTATCAAAATCCTAACCAATTTTCTTCTATATAGCGTTGTAGAGGCCATCTCGGAGATCATGAAAACATAAGTCTCAAAGGTCTTAAATGGCCACAGTATGTATGGCGTCAAGTTGAAAATACAATTTTTTGGCCTAAATTTATCAACGAGCCTACCGCACCAAATTTTGACACATGATTTAGCCCACATCAAATAACCTACATGCCAATTTTAAGACCATTCTGGTGGGCGCATAAGATTTTAAAACCAGTTGAAGTTGCAATTTTTGGCCTAAATTTATCAACGAGCCTACCGCTCCCAATTTTGACAGTAGTTAAAGGACCCATTCACCAAACCAAATCCCAATTTTAAGACCATTCTGGTGGGCGAATAAGATTTTAAGACCATTTTAAGAAATACTTCATTTCATGGAAAAAATAGCAACTTACTATAAATTCGTTAAAAAAATATTTTGTTGGCACAACCATAACTGCATATTCATATTTAAGTGTCTAGTATAATATTGTCTTCGGTTGCCACGATAGTTATTCATGAAATAAAACAATTAAAAACGGATTTTATCGCGTGTATTGAGTTTAAATTACATCCCGACGTTTCGTGTTTGAAACGTCGGGATGTAATTTAAACTCAATACACGCGATAAAATCCGTTTTTAATTGTTTTATTTCATAAGTGTCTAGTAATTAAAAATGCCCTAAAAGTATTCCGCAATAAGTCGAAAATTTTAGAAATTTGTCATAGCAGTACTTTAGTCGCGGGGGTCTTAAAACACTAAAATTATTATTCATTTTAAACTTAATGGCACAAAATATGATTTGAAAAGCCAGACGTAATGCCTATAGGCATTTTATATTCTCATAACTCTAAACTAAACTGATAAGCGTCAAGTTAGGTGCACTGAGAATATATTAATGACTGAAAAAATTACGTAAATTTATTTTAAATCCTACCGTTCCAAATATTTACAAACGGTTTAGCCCACTTCAAATAACTTACATACCCAATTTAAGACCGATCCGGTGGGCGCATAAGATTTTAAGACCAGACCAGTAGAAGTTGCAATTTTTTTCAGAGCGGTAGTTGATGACCTGAAATTTTACGACGACTAAACGGGATGGTCTTATAAAACTCTCAAAAAGTGTAAGAGCTAATGTCGGTTCTCATTGGTTTGAGATTGTTGCCTACTACTGAAAGGTCCTAAATACAATGTTTTTTTGGCCAAAGTGTTGGCAGGAAAGGAATGGCGGGGAATGATAGCCCGACTAAATGTAATACCGTATTAAGTTGAGCATAACCGGTATGTAAACCGGTTATGCTCAACTGTCAGCTACAAACGTGTTTTTAAATTATTTGCGTATCAAATGTTGTTAGGCTCTACCGCGAAGTCGAAAATTTAAATTTTGTTTTATTCGTCTCTATCGCACTTGAAACGCAAAATGGTTGGTTTGAGAATTTTTGCCTTATTTGAGTCCATTTTGTTTGAATATGCAAACAAAATTTAAGACAAAAATTCTCAAACCAAGCATTTTCGTAAGTACTTACGAATACAATTAATTTGCATAAACAATATATAATTTATATCATATCAACTAGATAGGTATTGTGTTGTGGTTGGTTGAAAACGTGAATGAAAAAGGATGTCAATTAGAAACGACTTAAACTTCAAATGTAGTGATGCCGTGTTGAAAAATTTGTGCTGTAGGAATAAAAATATACTTACGTAATTTTTTCGGTCAGTTAAATGTTCTCAGTGCGCCTTATTTGACGCTTGTTAGTTTAGGGTTATGAGGGTCTGGTAAAAAAAGGTATCGGTATTACGTGCGGCTTTTTAAATCATATTTTGTGCCAATGAGTTTAAAATTAACAGAAATTTTAGTGATTTAAGATCCCCGTCACTAAGGGACTGCTATGACGAATTTCTAAATTTTTTGGGTTATTGCGGTATACGTTTAAGGCAGTTTTAATTATGAGAAACTCAAATATGAATGTACAGTTGTGTTTGTGTCAATTAAATAATTTTTTGAACCGACTTTATAGTAATTTCAGGCCTATGAATCATGCCCGCGCGAGCGAGTTATATACCTACGTTTTGCGCCTCCGCCGGGGGAACTAAAGTCAGTAGGTTACCAACGCGCTCACCACGCGCTCACTGAACGCACGTCGTACCGCGCGCGACGCTACTCGGAACTCGGAACAATGTCATCACGATTTTAAGGGAGAGCATTACCAATTTTAAGGTAGATCATAACTAATTTTAAGGTAGGGGGGCATCCATTAATCGCGTCATATTGTATAGGGGGGAAGGGGGTCAAGAAAAAATCACCAATGATCACCACAGGGTGGGGGATATGCACACATATCACGTGTAATTTTTTTGTTTCTCCGTGCTACTGTATTATATTCAATAAAATAAAAATTATCAACTTTTAAATTAACCAAACTGCCGAAACCAGAGTAAAATTTGCGCGCGGAAATTTGCCTCGCAGTTGGCACTTCGGCGTTCATTTGAGCGGGCGGGGCGTCGCTATGCTTTATGCACGGCGTATCTTAGATTGATCTGATTTTTGTTAAAATCCATTTCTAATGACGGATTGGCGGAATGCCCGGAAATATCCACGTGGAATCAAGGGAACTCCTGCAACCTTAACGTATAGCGATTTTTAACCGACTTCAAGATTTGAAAAGAGGAGGTTCTCAATTCGGCGTGTATATTTTTTTTTTTTTTTTTTGTTTTTTTTTTTTTATGTTTGTTACTCCATAACTCCGTCATGTCTGAACCGATTTTGAAAATTCTTTTTTTGATTGTAAGTATATATATACAGATTGGTCCCGTTTTTGTCAAAACGCAGTTCTGATGATGGGATCCATGAGGAATCGAGGGAACTCCTCAAATCTTAAAGGCATACATATAGTGATTTTTATATTTTTATCAACAAAACCATCATTTTCATTCAAAACAGTGACATTTGATGAAGTAGAACTGCTGATGATGATCAGAACGGAACTCTTCAACGACGCATAGTTCACGTTTGGCGATTCGTCCTCTTCGCTGTGTTTGTTTAGCAAGTTTAATTGTCAGAACAAATGTTCGTCAAGCTCAAGTTCTGATGATGGGATCCATGAAGAATCGAGGGAACTCCTCAAATCTTAAGGGCTTACACATAGTGATTTTTGTATTTTTATCAACAAGTCAAGCATTTTCATTCAAAAGAGTGACATTTGATGAAGTGGAACTGCTGATGATGATCAGAACGGAACTCTTCAACGACGCATAGTTTACGTTTGGCGATTCGTCCCCTTCGCTGTGTTTGTTAAGCAAGTTAGATTGTCAGGACCAATTTTCGTCAAGCTCAAGTTCTGATGATGAGTTCCATGAGGAATCGAGGGAATTCCTCAAATCTTAAAGGCATACATAAAGTGACTTTTGTATTTTTATCAACAAATCAAGCATTTTCATTCAAAAGAGTGACATTTGATGAAGTGGAACTGCTGATGATGATCAGAACGGAACTCTTCAACGACGCATAGTTCAGGTTTGGCGATTTGTCCTCTCCGCTGCGTTTGTTAAGCAAGTTATTTCATTGTATGGAATCTAAGTGCACCATCTACAATAATGCTTCACCGGCTACCCCCATGGAAGTCGGTTTTTTTTTCTTAAAAATTATTTTTAAATCTAAAAACCAAACAATTGCATTTAAATAGTGCTTTTTAGTGAAATAGAAACTGCTCGTGAAGACCAGAATGGAACTCCTCCACGACAAGATTTTTTTACGTCTTGGGACTAATTGTTATAACTTATGAGATAAACTATGGTTGTCAATAATTTTAATGGCATTTGAAATATTATTTTGTGAAGTAGGTTTTTAGGGTTCCGCAGCCAAAATGGCAAAAACGCAACCGGTTTCGTTATGTCCGTCTGCATATGTCACAGCTAATTTACTCGGAAACTATAAGACATATCTTAATAAAATTTTAACATAAGGTGTATTTTGTATGCCGCTACTAAGTTTTGCTGAAAAAGATATTTTCATGGGGGACACTCCAGACATGTAACTATTTGTTAAAATTTTTTTTTAACCAAATAAATAAATAAATTTATATTATGGGACAATCTTACACAAATCAACCTAGTCCCACGGTAAGCTCAATAAGGCTTGTGTTGTGGGTACTAGGCGACGATATATATAATAGATAGATATAGATAAATACTTAAATACATAGAAAACATCCATAACTCAGAAACAAATATCCGTGATAAACACACAAATTAATGCCCTGGAGTGCGATTTTTGAATCTCACCAAGTGACTAATTCTCACCGATGTGAGTGATTTCCGAAAGTAAATCACTCACATCGGTGAGAATTAGTCACTTGGTGAGATTCAAAAATCGCACTCCTGACCAGGATTCGAACCCGGGACCTCCTGCTTCATAGGCAGGGTCACTACCAACTAGGCTAGGAGGCCGTGACCGTAAATATCAACGTGTTGCACATCACTCGATAGGTAATATTATTATTTATTATTATTATTAAGAGCCAAGAGTGTCCCACTGCTGGGCAAAGGCCTCCCTCTCCTTTTTCCACGTATCCCGGTCTTGTGCAGTCTCCCACCAGTCAGCACGAAAGGCATCAAGTTCGGCTCTCCAACGTTTCCTTGGTCTGCCCTGACGGCGGGTTCTGTGTTGTGGGACCCACTTGGTGGTTGTTTTAGCCCATAAGTCTTCCGGCATACGGCAGACGTGTCCAGCCCAGTCCCATTTTAGTTTTCCCGCTGTTTGGGCTACATCAGCTATCTTTGTTTTGGAACGTAGTATATTATTTCTAATGCGATCGCTTATTTTCACGCCCAAAATACTACGTTCCATAGCCCTTTGGCAAACCTTGAGGTTAGACTTCTAAATTTTTGTCAAAGACCAAGTTTGTGCGCCATAAGTCAGGATCGGAAGAATGCACATGTCCATGAGCTTGCGTTTTAATGTTAAGGGAAGGTTTCCCTTCATGTACTCCTTCATGGACCAGTAGCTCCTCCAGGCATTTTCGGTACGTCTTGCGACCTCTTTGACCTGTCGAGCCTGGAAGGAGACTAATTGGCCCAGGTATATGTACTCATCGACATATTGCATTCGTCCGCCATCCATTCCCAGGTAGCATTTATACGTCATTATGTCGTCCGTTTACGGTACTGCTCGACGTAAGAGACGTCATTTCTCGACGTCGGGGGGTCCCAGCAGATGACGTCAATTTGTCACAGCCTCAAGACGTCTGTTTACAGACGTTACAGAGACGTCATATACTGAATGCATAGGGACGTTACTGGGCCGTACATATTAGGGCAGCCACTGACGTTAGAGAGACGTCATATACTGAATTCATAGGGACGTGACTGGGCCGTACATATTAGGGCAGCCACTGACGTTGGAGTGACGTCATATACTGAATCCATAGGGACGTTACTGGGCCGTACATATTAGGGCAGCCACTGACGTTGGAGAGACGTCATATGCTGAATTCATACGGACGTTTCTGGGCCGTACATATTAGGGCAGCCAGTATGTTCGAATAACGTCACACACAGGATTGATTGTGGCGTTACTAGGACATAGTAACGCCACAATCACTCCTGCATAGGCACAGGTCAGGACCTACGAGGGCTGCATTATGCTGCCGTGTTCACGATATCAGCAGTAGAAGTTAGCGATTTTTAATTTTATTAAGGCGGGTATTATATAAATTTAAATAACATCTCTCAAAACACACTGCTGATATCGTAAGCACGGCAATATGCTCCTCGTAGCTAGGATGGGTGGGTAGTCTGTTCAAAAATAGAACCGACCTGGCTGTTGAGTGAACTAACAACGTGCTAGATTTAAGTTCTAAGACGGTTATAACTTATTGGCCAGGCGCCCTAGACAAGACGCCTACGCTATAATGCGTTCTAATCTATACCTGTTCCCTCTCCCCGCGCAAATTCTTACGCGTAAGAGTAGAAAAGAGTTTAGCGCTTAGCATAGCAGGCATTTTGTCTACGTACCCTGAACAAACTCTAGGACTTATGGATGAAACTAAAAAACGCTATGTAAGTAGTATAATCTATATTTAAAGAGGCATTAAAGGACAGTGGGAACCAATAGCCCCATAACAATAATCCCATCAAAAACATAAATGTGAAATGAGAGCCAAGTTCAATATACATATTATATATGCCTTCGTTGTTGACTTTGACGACAAAAGAAGTGAGATCTAAATGGGTGGCAATCTTCTATCATCCCTAATACCCAATGTCCCTCAATGTGCCTACCCCTGTTATATTTTATTTTCCCGAATTTCGACTCATCTATTTGGACAACTTTGTTAGGGCCCCCTATCTTCCCTTGGGCCCTTTGACACTCTAATTCAAAAATTGCAATAGTTTCCCTGCAATAACTATACCAGTCGGCCACCGTTCGACTTGACACTACGTGACCATTGTTTAATTGTTTTTTTGTGTAATCATACGAATGACCCTCACAGAAGGCGTACATTATTTGAAAAATATGTACAAGTGACAATCGAGCATTTTCAAACCAGGTCCCGAGGGCTCTTGAATATGATTTGTTTCGGCAGTTTCCTTTCCGGCATCTAAATTTGTCGAATTGCCCCGCTTCCGATGTCAGGGTCATCGGCTTCTTGTGATATGTGCAAATTTTTTGGCGTGGAACAAGGCCCCTCTCTTCAGAAAACTGCACGCACTGTCCGTGCGTTCCCAGTAACGTGAAAAGCTTAAACCAGGTCCACATGCCTCTGCAACAACAACAAAACACATGAATAATCAAGGATTTTCGGGGGGGGGGGCGGGGAGGATAAACATAATTAGCTATTTTTCAAGCTATAAGATGACCCTAAAATGTATCAAAATTGCATTTTACAGTCATTAAGTTTTTTTGGTCACTTGTTGAACTATAAGTATTCATTTCACCACTGCAGACTATAAGTACCAATCTTTCTCTACATTGAAAAAAAAACCTAATCAATATAATACTCTTAACTTTGACCGACTAATTCATTGCAAAAATTGCATAGAAAATCAATACCAACTAAATGTTAAAACTTGGATACTTACATAAACTCCTCCGAGTAAAGGTTTTTACGCCTGCCGGATGACCCACAAGGTCTGGTCATCATCGTACCATTAGTATACAGGTCGTCATCGTCCTCCGAAGAACTAGTAGCAGCTGGAGGGCTGCTACTACGGCCAGCGGCTACTCCACTGGGACCAGCTATCCCGCTAGGGACAGCCAACCCACTGGGACCAGCAACTGGTTCCTCGAGGTCGAACACAGACACAGTAGGCACAAGCGGCTCTATTGAGTCCAAAACTCGCGCACTACAAGACGGCACAGAAGAGGAGGCCGTGACAAGCGGCTCAACTGAGTCCAACACTTGCACATCACTCGACTGTTCAGACACAGAAGCTAAGGGCTTCGGGGACGCCATGGTATTCACACGTTGTATTTTCACTAACAGGAGTACGTAAAACGACCTCGACTGTAGGAGCGGCGACAAACGGTGAATGACACTAGCAGACAAAAACAAAACGCTATGAAACAAAATGGCGTCACACCGCGTTTTGTTCCACACAAAGGAAACACGAATTTATTCATTATAAGTGTAAAAAGTGAATTTAAATTGTTAAAACAGCGCCAAATATATTATTGACAACAAAATACTGCATGATGATTAGAATTCTAAATCAATATAAATATTTGTTTTAAATATTTTATTAAAAAACATGACAAAATAAATCAAAATACACCGTTGACGGTAAACGAAACGTGAAATGTCAACTTTGACGCCTGGCATGACAAAATACCCAACCTAAAAATATGCATAATCGTGTTCTTTTCAGATTTGTATAGAAACTTAAAAAAAAAATATCTCGTGAACCGTGAATTTCCGAAAGCTGAAAATTCAGATAACGCTTAATAATTAAGAGTACTATTCATAAAAAAAATATGAACTTCTAAAGCGTGGGTCCATAATGGAAAGTCTATCCCGTCTTACTGTACATCGTACATAGTACAGGTGATGACCTTAAACTGACGTTATTGAGACGTTCATTTTGCGGTAAATATGGTACGTCCAGATGCTGACCCTCAATTGACGTTATTAAGACGCCCACGTTGCGACGAATACGGTACGTCCAGGTGCTGACCTAAAATTGACGTTATTAAGACGTCCACTTTGCGATAAATACGGCACGTCCAGATGCTGACCTAAAATGGACGTTATTAAGACGTCCACTTTGCGACGAATACGGTACGTCCAGATGCTGACCTAAAATGGACGTTATTAAGACGTCCACTTTGCGATGAATACGGCACGTCCAGATGCTGACCTAAAATGGACGTTATTAAGACGTCCACTTTGCGACGAATACGGTACGTCCAGATGCTGACCTAAAATGGACGTTATTAAGACGTCCACTTTGCGACGAATACGGCACGTCCAGATGCTGACCTAAAATGGACGTTATTAAGACGTCCACTTTGCGATGAATACGGTACGTCCAGATGCTGACCCAAAATGGACGTTATTAAGACGTCAACTTTGCGACGAATACGGTACGTCCAGATGCTGACCTAAAATTGACGTTATTAAGACGTCCACTTTGCGGTGAATATGGTACGTCCAGATGATGACCCTTAATTGACGTTAGTACGACGTCCACTTTTTAACCTGACCTTAAATTGACGTCACTATAACGTACGTTTTCAGCGAATAAATGACAGACCTTAATATGACATAAAAATGACGTCGCTTGTGCGTCGCTGACGTCAGTTTGCTACCTGGGTTTCTATTTTCCGTTTGATGCTGTTACACGTAAACCTAGGTAATATAGGTATTTAAAAATAATTTTAATCAAAAAAGAACCGACTTCACTTAGCCTTCACCTTTCCAAAAGCAAATGCTCGAGCTGCTGTAAAAAATACTCAAATCACTATGGCTGTGCCTATAATAGTTGAAGAGTTCCCTCGATTTCTCCAGGATCCCAACATCAGATCCTGACCTGGTTACAGTGGGACTAACTGTAAAGTATACTCTTTAAACCAAAAAAGAATTTTCTAAATCGGTCCATACTTCTTCGAATAATCGGTGAACATACAAAAAAATAGCAAAAACAAAGATTCCGACGAGTTGATAACCTCCTCCTTCGAAATCTTGAAGTCGGTTGATAAAATTGAGGTTTGTTTAAACATTTTTTCATTTACTGAATATTTTAAGAATGATCATCCCGTAAGTCTAAAAATAGTACCCCCTGTAACTTTTGAACCGGAGATCCAAAAAATATGAAAAAAATTAAAAAGATATATCATTGTATATTCTTTGAACGAAAATTGTTTTGAACATTATCAGTTTAGAAACTATGGAGTTATCTCCAAGAAAACTTCTTTCATAGGCAGATACGACCTTTTGATATTAGTTTTTCGATTGTAGGTACGCTCGATTATGCGTAATCCGACACGCACTTGGCCGGTTTCTTTTCTATTAAAGATAATTTTAATTAAAACGGTGAGGTATCCATGTAGTTTCATTTTTCTACCCTTCTCGTGTACGTACGTTACGTAAGGTTCATGTGTTAGAAAACTGTACTTACTTTAGTTAGCACAAAAATTACACGTCATATTGGAGGGGGGGGAGGGGTCCTGAAAATATCACCAAAGATCACCATTCCATCCATTTCATTAATCGTATGACGCGATTAATGGACGCCCCCTAGGGCGTAACCAATTTTAAGGTAGTGCGTAACCAATTTTAAGGTAGGGCTTAAACAATTTTAAGGTAGATCATAACCAATTTTAAGCGAGAGCATTACCAATTATAAGGGTAGAGCTTAAGCAAATTTAAGGTAGGGTTCAACCAATTTTTTTAAAGTTAAGCTTCACCCTTAAAATCGGTTATGCCCTACCTTAAAATTGGTTAAGCCCTACCTTAAAATTGGTTAAGCTTTACCCTTAAAATCGGTTATGATCTACCTTAAAATTGGTTATGATCTACCCTTAAAATTGGTAATGCTCTCCCTTAAAATTTGTTAAGCTTCACCCTTAAAATTGGTTAAGCTCTACCCTTAAAATTGGTAATGCTCTCCCTTAAAATTGGTTAAGCTTCACTCTTAAAATCGGTTATGCCCTACCTTAAAATTGGTTAAGCCCTACCTTAAAATTAGTTAAGTTCTACCCTTAAAATTGGTTATGATCTACCTTAAAATTGGTTATGATCTACCTTAAAATTGGTTAGGCCCTACCTTAAAATTGATTATGATATACCTTAAAATTGGTAATGCTCTCCCTTAAAATTGGTTCAGCTTCACCCTTAAAATTGGTTACGCACTATAGTCTGGCAAACCATTTCTGTCAGTAGAAACGCGCGGCAAATTCAAAATACGTACATGTGGCAACCCTTTGTGATGAGACACCGTATTTCATGACGAACATTTCAATTCACATTGAATTTGTTTCTAGTGCATTTCACTTTCTCATCTTAAGCGCGAGTGAGATAGAACTCCTGCAACGTTCCCAATTAAATTTAAATTCATTTTTAAGCCATATGTCAATTGCCTCAACTAGATTATCTGTTGCAGTTGATGGCATATCAGACGAAATATATCCGTCTCCTTTTTACACACCGTAAATGTCACCTAATGGAAGCGGCGGAAATATCACCTAAAATTAAAAACATAAAATTTGATGATCATTGCTGCTTTTCTTTCACTGATTCTTAGTGTTGTCATACTTTTGTTCGCTGTACATTGCTACTGCGTTCGTTGGCTGGCCAGACTATACCTTAAAATTGGTTAACTCCGCCTAAAAATTGGTTAAGCTCTACCCTTAAAATTGGTTATGATCCACCTTAAAATTGGTTAAACCCTACCTCAAAATTGGTTAAACCCTAAGGGGGATGAACGTCCGTAGGAGATTGCCACTTATACCCTACACGTGTCCCCTGGGTGGCGCTAAACGAGTAACAACCATTTTGGCTGCTGTACCTGTCACTACCTGCGACCTCACAGCACCTCAGTCGTTTAAATTGCTAAATTATGCCTGGATACCACGGAGTATATGGAGACGGTATCAGCCGTAGTTTGTTCCAAAACCAGCGTAGCCGGCATTTACACGCACACATTCTCATTAATGTACGCACGAGGTGATACACACAAAGAAATGTCAGTCTCTCATTCGCTGTGTTGATGTGTGCGTACACTCGAAAATACGTAACCACTACCATTGCCTCGTAGGCTCCGCCTACATTAGGGATGTGGCCCTTCGATATATATATTTTATCGATATCGATTATCGATAATTAACTCCATAATACCGCTCCACACCTCATATTAATAAAACAATGTCGATTTTTATTAATAGCTGGATAAAAATCTACCCTAATAAGGGTTCATCCATTAATTACGTCAGATGTTAAGGGGGACGGAGGGATCAACAAAGTGTTACGAGTTCTGATAAGGGGTAGGGGGGAGTTTTATTTCTTATGACATCACAAATACAAATATCGTGTACATATATACATATAGTACAGTGTACACTTTTTTTGAAGGAAAGGAACCATTTATGTCTTCTAGTCTGACATTCAAACACTTTGGATTATTATTTTTCTTGCTTTGATTTCATTTAATATATTATTTAAAATGGGAAAATAAAGAATTAGTAATTTTAAACATTATTGTTGAAATTTGTTTGACGTAATTTGTGGACGTACCATTATCTATCTAATTTATGTGTCTGCTAAAATACTAAAAATAATCGTGACCCAAACTATCTTCATACCAAATTTCATCTTAATCGGTTCAGCAGTTTAAGTGTGAAAAGGTAACAGACAGACAGAGACACTTTCGCATTAATAATATTAGTATGGTTAGAAGTACCATTATAAAGTTATCGTATCTATAAAATAAGTTGATCATTGGATTAATTAATCCAGTCAATCACGTTATTTTGTTTTCGAAAGAAATAAAATTAGTTTCTACTATAGGACAGACAAGTTACACCTTAAAAATATGTTCTAAATTATCGATAATAAATAACGGGCCGCACTCTCGTGGCGGCAGGCGCGCGGCAGCCATGTTGCCCAGCAACGTGGCTGCCGATCGTGTGACGAGACTGACGAGCGACGTTCGTATTTCCAAATACATTGCGCGTCACTCGCGTAATCCTGCGACCGGCAGCAATAGCCAGCGAGCAATTGATATGAATACTGTTGTACCATCAGATAATGGGTGAATGTCGTAATAAAAGCCTAAAATTTTTGGAAAAAATGTAAAATACTCGGTTTTTATACTTACCGGTGGACAGCAACTACTCCAGGGGCCTCTTTTAATTCGTTGCTTTGTATACGACACGACAAAATTGTACAACACGGCATTTTTACAGGTTTTTTGGCACTAAATTCGTCACACGTGGTCGAACGACGACTGAACCGCGCGGCATGAGGTATCGACAAGTTTATGCGCATCTGATCATAAACCATGTAACGCGCGCCCGGCCCATTACCGCGTCCATTAGTTTTTATCTAGTCCGTGCTGGATACGAACATGCTCTCTAGTCTGTTGACATCGGGCCTATTACCCGCGTCTGTCAATTAAATGTAGAAAGCATTAGCTTAGCTAAGTGTGAAGTATTACATAAGACCCTTAGAGAATATGATATTGACATTCTTCTTCTCCAAGAAACCCATGCCAAGGATGAACAGGATCTGCAGAGAAGAGGAACCATTCCGGGCTATACTATTGCTCACGCAATAAACCATCCACAATACGGAATAGCTACATATGTTAGAGACAGTACCAGAGACATAACTACTGAGAGCTGCTCCTGTGGCCCGGATGTATTCGCCTCGGCTGTTAAAGTCAATGATCTCACTATAGTTAAGTGTATAAGCCCCCTAAGTCGCCCTGGTCGACTAACATTCCTACTTATCCACACCCCTGCCTATACGCAGGAGATTTCAATAGTTATCATGGCGCTTGTAATGGCTACCCCTGGTAAGCTTTTTTCGTCGAAGGCTTCTAAATGCTTTCAAGAGCCTACTAAGCTTACTTACCTCAAGCTTCAGGCTGAAAACTTCTGTAAATATAAATAGGTATTAAAGTTCCTTTATGTAGGTACATAAAGGAACTTACTACAGGGAAAGAAAATCAAACAAAAGATTGAGATTGTTTTCTTTCATAAAAGATTGAAGGTTGAAAAGAAAATTATTTATTTAGGTTTTAATTTTGGATTTTTGTTATTGAAAAGCGAAACACTGACTAATTACCCCTAATGCTGTCTTTTCAGACGTAATGACGTCACTTAATGAGGTGTTAGTTTCCGATTCCTAGGCTTTGCGAAGGTAAAAACGAAACTAACGAAGCAAAAAACCTTCGCGCCGTATTACAGTAAATTAAGTAACGTAATTATAATATCAAATACATTAATTAATAAACTATCTATACAGTAGCTTGCTCTGATACGCAGTTTGGCCGAGATGATTGTGAAAGCTAGTGGAGACCCAACTTTGTGTGTGTAGTTACCGCAAGTCCTTTTCGATAAGGTGAGAAATAACCGCAATATTTAAAATACATATAATTCCTAACTTCAATCTAACGGAATATAAATAGTTACAATAGACAATGATAGGATAGCATATTAACTGTTGACGTTAAAAATAGAATACGAAACATCATATAAATATACCCTAATTAACAGACTCTAATAAATAGTAATATTGAATATTAAAATTACACTAGAATTATTATGATTGATTAAATATTTCGTTGTTTGTTAGATAGTTATATTTACAACAAAATATATGTAAGGAGGTTTGCTGGACTCCCGACGTAGTGATTGTTGGCGAAGTACGCCTGTACAAAATATGTGGCATGTCAGTTTTAACAGTTCCGTCTTCCAACGGTAGAATCACGACCAATGGTCTACGATTCGAAGCTTAATGGATCTGGTAATATATGTTGTCCACGACCAGTGGCCTACAGACCTGAAGTATGTGCGTTCGATCACGGCCAGTAGCCTACGATCCTGAAGTATGTGCATTCTGAGCATTTGTAATGATCCAAGTATGCGACCGGGCCAGTAGCCTACAGTCTCGCTTCATACATCAATGTATAGTTGACAGATAACCGCCAATTCCTCCACACCACATATGCAAATAACGACTGGTACATTTAATAATTAAGTAAGCAAATACCAACCACCGTTTATGACGAATGGTATATAAATTTAGGAAGTAAATAGCAAGTACCTATCATCGTTAATAAGCAATATCTGTGCAGTAACCCAGACGTGTAAGACCGTCACCGCACGCGATTCATCACTGCAAGAGAACGGGATTAGCTAAGAACACCTTATACACTAATGGCGTACCTACATGGCAATAAACCTCTGTAAGCACATGCTATTTTTCATGTCATATGTTCAAGATCATTGGGTGATACAGAATGCTTTGGCCTCAAACCCGAGAGGAGTCCGTTGCCACCTAGGCACTACAACAGACACGCATTCTACATGGAATAATCCTCTACGCTAGAAATCCAGCAACTTATCCCTTATATAATTACTAAAGTATTACGTGGAAGTACATATTACGCGATATCGTTTAACCATGGCCAATAGTTAACCGACATCGACAATTAATTTTTAAAAGATCGAAACCTATCTTGGTTATAGTACGTTCAAACGATTTCAACCGTTACATTAAACTATATATTTATATTATAAGGTAGTAGAAAGAAATATTTAACAGATAGAACGTAGTTACCCGAAACAGTGGATTAAAACCTACGCAGATAAAATATGGCTTGGTACTTTCAAAAAGAACCTATTCGACACGTCAACAGTAAATATATACACTACGATGGAGAATAAATATTACGTATCCTAAATAGTTAGATATTGTAAATATAATATACGCACACATAAATATACACAATCGTATATAGATAATGTAAAAGGTTCAATATTAAAACAACATATACAGGTGATATATTATGAAGAACCTGGTCAGAATATACGCTATCAACCTATATAATTGAATGGAAATAAGTAGAATATCATTAAATTGTTAAATGGTTTCCTCACGAAAGCGAGTTCCACGTAAATACAAAATACTATTATTTATTAGCTGTGTTATCTATTTGAAATCCCAGTCAAGTAATATTCTACATTCAACAATAAGCTCAATATGAAACCATTGATTTGAAGTTAATCCTATGTTGAAACGTCCATACGATTTAAGAATCGTTTATGAAAGAAGACGAAGATTGTATTTAAATTTCACACTTAACACGTTCGCCGGCGGTATTTACGGTGTTGGCCGTAATGCTAAATCTTAAAGTTCAAATTCAATTGGCAAGCACGGCTATAGCCGTACCGCCGGCGAACGTGTTAATAAATAATCAAAACATGTAAGTACTTATTTAGACATACAGACGGCTCTAGGCACAGCGGAATAGTGCTTCGCTTCGCTCACTCAGTAATAGTTGAAATAGTACCTAATATACTTAAATGCAGATCCCTACTTCATTGTAAACCCAAACAAACACAGCTAAAATATTTACAAAAGTGGATTAATAAAATATCTCTTATTATTCTAACACTCACTGCAGGTAAATAAGCGTAACGCCTGTAATATTAGTCCCCAAATAACCCAATTAATAAAAGAAAGGTATTGACCGTTATTATAATATTCCTACGCTTCATTAGTGTTGTGTGCAGACCGGATTACCACGTCGAACCAAGCAGCGCTGACCCGCTGTACCATTTACCAGGTCATGTAGGGAGATGAATAAAAACACTTATTTAGAATTGTAAAACATTTGAGCAGTGTAGTTGCAGGTGTTTCCCCGCTGGGAGTAGTTGTAGAAGTGAGCGGTGAGAAGTGAATGAGCAACGAGTACGAGTGCTGACCTCTTTTATGGGTTTTCTAGCGTGCTCGTACTAGTGGCTGGTATGTGCCGTGTAAGTCAGATATTTATTGGCGAATAAGCTTACAGTATTACATGTTTCTAGGAGGGTTAAAAGTGATATTTGTATGGGACATTTCTTCATAAATTAGTACAAAATTCTTATAATCTAGACATTTTGCGTATTATGACATGATATCAATAAAATTAGGACATAAATCAGTACTTAAGAACTAGACATGGAAACACAATATTTATACACGTTATTAAATTACAAATCATAAACAAATGGGTATAAATAGAGAAAATGATTGACTTAGGTCTAGTTACACAAAAACAACAGTAATTTTAAGCTATCTGCGACAATTAGTAAAGATATTGTAAAATGCTAGTACACGACAAACAATTAAGATAAGAGGGAAATATTTAAAAGGACTTACATAAAGTTGTAGACCTCGATCTTGGCTGAGAGATGCTGATGTCTTGAAATCTCGTTCTAACTAAGTTAAATTCGAACCTTACCACCCGCTTTTATAATTTCCGTACCCTGTCTCCCACAATCACCTACATTCCCCTTTGTAGCTTTAATCCAAACACCTCTTTAAAAATCTTACCGATTACTCATCCGATTCCGCTATTGAACCTAGCTGTAGATACTAAAACCAAATAAATGTCTAACAGACAAGGTTCAAATTCGTGTGAACTCCTGACTCGTCGTCTGCACACCGCTTCTCGATCGCCTGCGAAAATCTAAGCAAATATGCGGGTGGGTTAAGATTATGCTCGCGCGATGCAAGATTATTCCTACCCGCATTTATGTGAAATTATTAATTGATAATTACAATTTCAGGATTTTCTGGTAAATTGCTGAATAAAACTTAGAAACTACATTTGGATAAATATGCTAAAAATATAGGGAATATATATATGATAGTGAAATATACATACAATAGTGTTTCTACAGGAAACGAAAGCAAATTCAATGTAACCGCATGGTCGATTTTTACCAATAATTATTAAAACTCATATATTTCTAATAAATATCAATAGGAATGCTAAGAGGACTATATTGTTTATCGAATGAAAATATTTATTTGTACTCAGAAGTAAATATTCACGTGTTTATGACACAATACTGTTCTTAACCAAATCTTCCTAAATAACTATTATTTTTATTCGATCTTATTATAAACCGTGTTACTTTTAACGCCTATTTACTTTGATAATTAAACCAACCGGATGCGAGACGCGCACTAATTTCTATCAGAAAAAGTCTGCCAATTTCGGCGCGGGGGACGAGGAAACGCACACAAATACTATTAACACTAATGCATTTTCCATTGACGTCGCTACACACGCACACGATAAAATTATCAAATACTAGCATAAAATATACTCACACAAGTATAAACACACACACAAACAACCCGTCCGTGAACGAGATAATGTCATCTTTAAGTAAATGTACACAGTGCGAGGAACGCGTCGATAATAATATACTTAAGTATCGATATTTGTGACGTTTTCAAGTCAAAGGTACATCATTGTCGGTTGTTAATAGAGTTAATTTCTAAATGTTTTTTTATGGTAACGCCTTGTTGACAACCGATAATGATGTACCTTTGACTTAAAAATGTCACATTTTATCGTAGATTTATTTAATCGTATGCCTACATGTCACTGGATATAGATAGGCATTTCATCCCTAGGGTAGTGGGAAATCAGATGATGAAGAAAATCCAGTGAGTGCTGCGAGGTCCAGGTAGGACAGTAGAGCTGCCAAGTTTGTAACTCTTTTAGCACCACCCAGGGATTACGTGTAGGGTTGTCTAAGGTGTTTCCTACGGACGCAGAGAAACATTCATCGTAGGTTAGTTATATATTTTTGTTTCTTTACCAAGTTTAAGGTTTAGCTATTGATAAAATTATAATGTTAAGTTTGATTAAATATCAAGTTTTTCTACCAGCATATTACTTACGATGTTAGTATTCTACGTAAGTTAGTTTGTCTATTTGTTCAGGACAAATCTTGCAAGCTGATTTAGAATAACTTTTATATTATCAATTTAGTATTTTGATGTGTATTTGCTTTTAAATTTAGTGGAAAAAAACTACAAATTGGAAACAAATAACTATTAAAATGAAACATTGTACTGCAAAGAACTCTGGAACATCACGGGATTCGAACCCACGTGTTTAGATTACCGTTCCAATGTGCTTCCAATTACACTAGACGTTCCTCTA
This sequence comes from Pammene aurita, assembly GCA_947086415.1. Classification (NCBI taxonomy): domain Eukaryota; kingdom Metazoa; phylum Arthropoda; class Insecta; order Lepidoptera; family Tortricidae; genus Pammene; species Pammene aurita. The sequence goes on from OX352297.1 coordinate 23,949,983, forward strand.
TCCACCTCAGTGAATTTTCACTGTAATGAACAATGATGAATCAGTCACTAGCGACATCGTGATGTTCCAGAGTCCTTCGCAGTTGATATTTTGATTGTAATGGGCATCTGTTTCCAATTTGTGTTTCTATTTCTATTATCTCTTCTTCATTATCTATTATAAATAAAAAGTATAACATACTGCTAATGTTAATATCGACATTTATTTTTGTGCTGTCACATCACTAAAACTTACCTGTTAGGTACAGTGATACCAGAGTCAGAAATTAAAAGTGTCTATTTAAGGGGATAAGTGTGTATACCGTACCTTATAATATAATAAATAAAGTATAATCCATACAAAATTTAAATGCTACATAAAATGTATGGTGAAAATAAAGGAACGAATGAATTTCTAAACAGGAATATCGTTATTTCAAGCATCTACAAGTATATTTCATTTAAGGAGCGCCACACATTAGAGCGGAATTCAGTGCGAAATTCAGCACCCTAGCTGAAATTTGTCTATTCAAACGGAAATTTGTTTATGGTAGCTGTATTTTTGAGACCATAGACAAATTTCAGCTATTGTGCCGTACTACAAGCGCACATACGCTGAGTTTCTTACGCTGGTTCTTCTCAGTTGGGGCTCCTTTCCGAACCAGTAGTAGTTTATTGCCCTTCCCATAATACGGTTTTAAAAAGATTTGATTTCAATACAGTTGTTAAACCAGTGTTTATGTTTTATTTCATTGCCGTGCGTCCGTGCGTAATGTGCTATAGGCTAGTTTATCCTGATAGTGTCAGTTTTTTGAATTCCAAACCACCTTACAGCCCTGCCCTCGGCGGTCCTCGACGACATATATAATTTAAAAAGCTATGCGTGTGAATGAGTTTTACCTTTGAAGTACTGACGTTTATTTTTCATTTTTGTTAATGATTAAAAATAATATGTAATTTGAACATTTTAAAAGTCGATTAAAATATGTTTAGAAATAATTTAATAACAACACACACACACAGACACACTGCTTTTTTAACAGACCAATGCTTTACAATTATGGCTGTATGCCGAATGGGTCTCTGCCTAACCCACGGAGTATCTTTTAAGTGTATTGCCTAACCTGTCATAACAATGACAATGAATGACATAATGGCGGACGTATTTCTGCCGCACTGGAGTCCATTACTCTTGTTTGCAATATTTCACTTACCTCCCTCGGTATAATCGTGTTCATAATTGCATACACAATTTATGAATGAATTCATTGATAAATTGGGTATGCAATTATGAACCCGATGGTACAATGAACTATGAAGAGTCAAGTTTAAAAATTACCCTAAAGCAGATGTAGTACCATTAAGTGGCAACACTTTTTGATCGACAATATTTTTTAGTTTTTTGCTAATTTCGTGCACTATTTGATGATATTTAGACGTAATTATACTTACAGATGAAAAGAAACGTTATCCTTATGTAAACTAGATAATTCAGATCTTTTCTTACATGAAAACACGCAGCAATTCGGCATTTTTACCTCAGATCGTTACGGGCTGACTGACATTCATTGAATGGCGTTTGACGCGCGACAACTAGTTTTATATAACCGCTACGACCAGTGGTCTTGTACTTTTGGCAGAGGGGGACGCCCGACAATTACCACTCCATTGGTTTATTTCTCTGAGCCTATTTAGATCAAGGAATTTGATTTTACGTTTTCATTTGTTTTCTGCTATGTGACGTGCCGCCTCTAGCGTAGGAATTGGGGAATAGAATAATACAATAATTGTAGGTTCCGAACACCCAGCTGACACTCGTCCGCTCGCTCTCGGTGCCGAAGGCAGAATGCCCGCCAACCCCCGCTCCCGGTGAGTGTCAGTCAACTCGCATTCCTTTTAATGTAACTATATTATCATAACGTCACATCTCTCCCTTTTTATAAGACATAACAATAGCATAGCATATCGTTTAACAATCATACCGTTTATATCCTTACAACTATTTTGATGATCGCTTTCACTTCAATACCTTAAATTCAATTTGTACGTAATAGTTGATTTCCAGTAGTAAATTTCCGATTAGCTTGATGTTCATCTTTTACTTTATTTATTGTCATAATATAATCATTTTCAAATCTCAGGTTTCCATTCCTTCTGTATCTGTATGCGTATCTTAATTCGGATCGTCATCCGGTAAATTTGGATTACATACACGCCAGTCTCCTTCCACCTTCTTCAAATGAATAATATTTCGGCGATATTCTTGCCCAGTTTCGCTGTTTTTTACTTTATATTCATTCCCGTTAGAGCTTACGACGGTGTGAGTGATTGGGCTGAAAGGGGTGGTAAATTTGTTTTCTTTTACGAAGTTCTTTCTCCTATATCTAATTCATTATCTTGTGCTTTTCTTTTGAAATCTTCATATCTTTTTCCTTTATCCTTCATTTCTTGATCGTGGTCTCTTACTTCGGAATCATCTAAGTTATTTGGTTCCAGTGATGGAATTTTGTCTCTAAATTTCCTGCAATAAAACATCTCAGATGGTGTTTTACCTGTTGTAGTGTGAGGGGTTCCATTATACATTCGTAGATAGTCCAAGATATTAAGATATATTTTTACCAATTCGATTTCTGACTTTGACTTATTTTAAGCTTTTTTAAAATATCTCTATTTTGGCGCTCGACCTCGCCATTTTGTTGGGGACAATATGGGGTTGTATAAAGTATTTTAATGTCTAATTCGTTGCAGAAAGCTTTAAATTCGTCGCTTGTAAATTGCCTACCATTATCAGCTTTAATAGTGAGGGGGCGACCTACTCTCGAAAATATTTCCTCTAAAATTGCTATTGTGTCTTTTGTAGTAATTGATTTCATTGGCTTTATTTCCTTGTAACGACTGTAATAGTCGATGATCACTAGCAAATAATGCCCTGAAGGAAGTGGACCAAGGAAATCAATTGCTATGTCTTGCCAGGCTTCCGTGGGTAAAGTGTGTCTTTTCAAGGGAATTGGCGGGTTACCCGCGGTGACTAATGTACAACCCTTACAACTTTTGACCATATTTTCGGCATCTTTGTCTATTTTGGGCCACCAGACTTTGGTACGTAAACGTCCTTTCATGGCAACAATGCCCGGGTGCCCTTCATGAGCCGCGTCTAAAACTTGTTGTCTTAGCTTTAGCGGTATAATTATTTTATCGCCGCGTAGTAAAATGCCGTTACGAGTCCATAACTCTGATTGAAACACCCTGTAGTTATTTATTCGTGGGGCCCAATCGTTATGTTCCAAAGCATTTACTACCAATTGTATTTCTTCGTCTGATTTAGAAGTTTCCCGCAAGGTGTGCATTGATATCGCTATTGGTCTTGCGTACTCCACGAGTTTATGGACGTAGTGTTCATCGTCAAAAGATGAAGACTCGATTTCCTTCCATAGCCGCGATAACGGGTCTGCTATATTAGATTTACCCGGTTTGTACACTACTCTATAGTTATAAGCTTGTAGCCGCAGTACCCAACGTTCGATCCTAGCCGATGGTCTAGAACGTGGTCCGAAAATCACCTCGAGTGGTTTATCGTCGGTTACCAGATCGAAGCTTTCTTTGCCGTACAGATACATATGGAAATGTTCAACCGCCCATACTAAAGCTAACGCTTCCTTTTCTGTCTGGCAGTACCGCTTTTCTACTTCAGATAAACTTTTGTTACCATAAGCAATGACTCTAGGACCTACGGGACCTAATTGGACCAAAATTGCTCCTAACCCTACTGGACTTGCGTCAGCCATGACCAATGTTTTGGCGTTAGGATCGTAAAACCCCAGAGATTCAATGTTATTTAGACAAGATTTAAGCGCTGCAAAAGCCGATGCTTGTTCTTCCTGCCAATATGGAGAAACATTGGATTTTTGCCCAAGCTTTAATGCCAACAACCGCCGAATGGGCTCCGTTAGGGTTGAAAAGTTGGGTATCCATTTGTTTACGTAATTTACCAACCCTAAAAAGCTTTTATTCTACGGTTCTTGGAGGCCTAAATGTCTCAATAACCTTTACATAAGTGTCCAGGGGCTTAACGCCTTCGCCAGACAGTTCGTGACCCAAAAATTGGATGCGCTTGACATTGAAAATGCATTTTTTCTGGTTTAAAAGCACATTTGCGTCTTTGAGAACACTAAGGACGTGATCAAGTCTTACGCGATGTTCAGTTTCATCTTTTCCAAAGACGACTATGTCGTCAATGAAATTGACAACACCGTCGCACGGCAACAAGATCCGCTCCAAAGTTTTCTGGAACAGTTCCGGTGCACAGGATATCCCAAACATTAGCCTTTTATAACGAAATAGGCCTCTATTGGTTATAAATGTCGTGATATCCCGGCAGTTTTCTTCAATTTCTATTTGATGGAATGCATCTTTAATGTCAAGTTTGGAGAATATCTTGGCAGATCTAAATCGCGACAGGAGTTGGTCCATTGTTGGAAGAGGGTGATTTTCACGAATTATGGCCTTGTTTGCGCAACGCATGTTTACGCAAAGACGAATGTTATCATCGTTTTTGAGTACAGGTACTATTGGTGAAACCCACCCCGAAGGTTTCGACACCGGTTCAATTATGTCAAGTTTGATTAACTCGTCTATTTTATTATTTACTTTTTCTTCTATTGGAATTGGTACCCTACGGTATGGCTGACTAACCGGTGTAACCGATTTATCTATAGAAATGTCTAATTTTACGTTGTTAAATTTTGGAAATTTATCGTCATTACTTACCAAATTTATGTCTAAACCCAACCTTAATACTTTGAGTGCTATTGCGGATTCTTTTCTCAAAAGATCGCGATTTCCATCCTTGATGACATAAAAAGTATCTGATATTAGTTCCGGTCCTAGAGAAATTTCCGCTTCAAACGATCCTAAGACAGTTAAAGGCGTGTTGCCATAGGCCATAAAAGTCTTGTCCGGGTTCAACGTTTGGTTAGAGATTTGTACCCCACTTTCTTTGAGGTGCGACCAAGTTTTGTCACTTATAATATTTGACTTGCTTCCCGAATCAATACACAATTCTAAATCGACACCCCCAATAGTGCAATTAATCTTAGTGTCATCGTCCATGTAGAAAATGTAATTTATGTCTTGTTTCGTATTTGTTGAGTATTGTCGGGTAGTTTGGGATTCACCTGTTTTGGGATTATCAAATTTAGGTTTTTTGGTAGCCGTTTTGTTTTCGTGTTGGTTAGGATTTTTCCTTTTGCTAGCGCGGGTCCTGCATTGAGATCGGTCATGGCCAGTGTAACCACACTTGAGGCAAACTTTGTCTTTAGCAGGGCATAATTGATCGGGTTTATGTTTTGATAACCCGCATCGTGAACACTTGGCATCCTTATGTTCTTGTCGGATAAAGTTGTTTCTTTTGGCATCGATTTTGTTAACAGTTTGTGTATTACCACTAAAATCAGACAATTGTCTTTGGACCGACTCAAGAATATTTGCCTCGCATATTATTTTATCAAGAGTAGCAGCGTCACCTAAAGTCAGTATTTTTTTCCGCAACTCGGTTGACTCACATTTTTCGCAAATTTGGTCAATTAAATGTTCTTTTTCATCACTAAATTGACACTTAGAGCTTTGATTTCGCAGTCGTGCGACAAATTTTTCGAACTTTTCCCCCGACTCCTGTTTTATTAATCGGAACAAATGCCGTTCGTAAACTTTACTTTGTTTAGGCTGAAAATACTCATCTAGTTTTTCTATAGCTGATTTGTAAACATCGGGCACGGGTGGATCTGCGTCATCCGGATCGAATGTGAGCACCCGGAACATTAAAATAAATTTCTTGGAAAGCGGGCCCCCCCATGTGAAGGAGAGTGGCTCTTTTCTTCTTGGGGTCCTCTATGGTTGCAGCTAATAAATAAATATCCAAAGCCCGTTTCCATTTCTCCCAGCGGACTCCCAATGACGTGGGGTCAGAATCACATTCAAAATGTTCTAGTGGGGGTAACTGAGACATTGTGGGCTACCTAAAACAATAGACATACCTAATTTGTTTATGTCTGTTAAGTACTAACTACAATTTATTTAATTATTTATTTATTTATGTCAATGATTTTTTCTAATAATACACTTTAACAAAAATATTTTTATAATGTACATAATGTACAATTCAGATCAAGACATAATTAACTGGCGTGTTAAAACTACACACCATCGAAGGTGTGCACGCAAACTTCCCCACTGTGCAAATCCGGTTCTTGAGTGCGAGTTTTGTATTTATTCTTAACATTTATTTATAAATTTATTTATTTTTGAATACTGACTTTAGATTGAGACAACCTGTTTTACTCACGAGTCTTTGTTTTGTACTCACTTATACTAATACCCACTACTTTAATCAGTATTAAATTTTCCCATATTGGCATTGTGCATGTACCGATTTTGTTTTTGTTTACTCAAAATTGTCGTGATGTAAATCCTTTATATGCATTTACATTTGTGATTTAGAAATCATTGAATATGCGTTACCTTTAAATATAATTATTAAAGTACGTACTGAAACTATGCGGAGGTAATCTTTTTTAAGAACGTGGCGTGGGTAGGTGCATAGATAAATAGTGTTAGGTGCGTCGTGACACTAGCTGCTTATGCATTTTCTTATACATACATTAATAAATAACTAGCACCCGTTGCTGCATAACTAGTAAGTTTTTTTTATGCCGTTTAACCAAATTGACAAAATTAAGGTTTAATATAGGTAAAAGTCGGTAACGAATAAACAATTTCTGGCACATTTATGTTGACATCTAAGACTATTACAACTTGTAGGAGTTTTTATTGCATAGAGATATTTAGCAATAACTACATTATACATAGTATTTACTTCCCTTTCCTTTTTTCCGGACAGGATTTTCACTTACTTGGTAACTCGTCGCCACTTGTGACGTCCCGCCTCTAGCGTAGGAATTGGGGAATAGAATAATACAATAATTGTAGGTTCCGAACACCCAGCTGACACTCGTCCGCTCGCTCTCGGTGCCGAAGGCAGAATGCCCGCCAACCCCCGCTCCCGGTGAGTGTCAACTCGCATTCTTTTTAATGTAACTATATTATCATAACGTCACATGCTACATTCACTAACATCTATAAATTCGAGGTGAGATTTTTAGGATCCAAAATGTATTGGAAAATACTATTATCTGTATTCAAAATGAATACTATCTTAATATTTAAATGAAAATTCATATTATTTGGAAAAGCCGCTAGAAATAAAGTTAGTTTTCAGTATTTATTTCAACACTAAATTCTCCCTCCCGAGATATAACTACTAATTAATTTTATGATACTCCATATTTTCCAGGCGAGTTATAATTCGAACTTTAATATTACAGTATAATTTTCATGAAAGCTTAATCGTAAAGTCATAATTTTTCCCGAAACTGAAAATGAAATTAACTCCTACACAAAGTTAATAGCAAAGTCACAATATCGAACAACTTTACCGTCTCATTGAAAAAGGCATTATATGGATGCCTTGGATCCATTACACGCTACAACACCAATGACCAGAATGGAATACAGCTTGTGCAGTGGGCTGAAAATAATAACCTCCACCTGGTGTTTAATGCGAAGGATAAAGGCTCATTTCGATCAGCACGCTGGAAGAAAGATTATAACCCAGACCTAACCTTTGTCACCTGTGATCCGGATAGAGTACCTTTGCACACCTCACGAAGAATCCTGAAAGACTTTCCCAACAGCCAACATAGACCGGTGCTCATGGAAATCGGCATCAGGATCCCTATATCAAACTCGATGCCACTGCCTAGGTGGAACTTCCAAAAAGCGAACTGGCCGTGCTTTACCAAAAGCATGGATGCCGCGATCAGGTGGATACCACCTCAGGCTGAAAACTAAAATCGCTTTACGAAACTCATCCAAGCGACAGCTAAAAAGAACATCCCGAGAGGATATCGTAAACAGTACATCCCTTGCTGGTCAAAACATAGTGAAGAATTATATGAGGAGTATAAAAGAACTGGCAATCATGACATTGGTGAAGAACTCCTCAAACTTCAAAACATCCAGTAGGAAAGCCTGGAGAGTTCTAAATAAATTATCTGGCAAACCGGGAACAAAACCTAAGACTTCTACAAAGTCACTAACAAGTGCTATTACTAACAAAATTGTGGAAGCATCACGAGTTAAAGGCCAAAAAGCGGAAACTATCGCCATAAAAAAACACGCTAAGCAGCTCAAAGCTATGCTCCAACCAGACGGCAGCATGTCGAAAGAATTTTCTCAAGACGAAACGGATCACGCCATAAATCAACTGCCACTTGGCAAAGCAGCTGGCTTTGATGCTGTTTACAACGAATTCCTCAAACACCTTGGCCCAAAGTGTAGAGAGTGGCTCAAGCGCTTCTATTCAGATATTTTTAGACCGCAATAGATTACCGCGTAACTTCAACCACGCGAAAATTATAGCAGTCTTGAAACCGGAAAAGGCCGTCGATGACCCCAAAAGCTATCGACCAATTGCTCTCCTTAGCTGTGTTTATAAGCTCATGGAAAGACTGATCTACAACCGCATCACACCTCACGTGAACAAAATAATCCCAATCGAGCAGGCTGGCTTCCGTTGTGGCCGCAACTGCACAGACCAGGTGCTATCACTTACAAATCACATTGAGTCAGGGTTCGAAAGGAATGAAAAGACCGTCGCTGTGTTTATAGATCTTTCATCGGCATATGATACGGGTTGGAAGCAGGGCTTAATATATAAGCTGATGACAGCCATACCATGCAGTAAAATTGTTGGTCTAATAAATAGTATGCCCAGCAGTAAGACAGCAACCGTTAGTGCGTGAGGTGCAGAAGATTTTGGCTCGCCCCGACCTGGCTGCCCACGCTGATTTTGAGAACCCACCAGCACACCGTTTAAAATCGCGACATCCTCCTCATCGAACTGCGAGAAACATTATAGAGGCAAATTTTAATATTTCGGAAAAGTGGGAAAGCGAATGGAATGAAATTTTAAGGTATTTCATAACCAATTTTAAGGGAGGACTTAACCGATTTTAAGGGTGAAGCATAACCAATTTTAAGGGAATGCATTACCGATTTTAAGGGTGAAGCTTAACCAATTTTAAGAGTAGAGCTTAACCAATTTTAAGGGAGAGCATAACCAAATTTAAGGGTAGAGCTTAACCAATTTTAAGGGTAGAGCTTAACCAATTTTAAGGGAGAGCATTATCAATTTTAAGGTAGATCATAACCAATTTTAAGGGCAGACTTAACCAATTTTAAAGGAGAGCATAACCAATTTTAAGGGTAGAGCGTAACCAATTTTAAGGGAGAGCATTACCAATTTTAAGGTAGATCATAACCAATTTTAAGGGAGGACTTAACCGATTTTAAGGGTGAAGCATAACTAATTTTAAGGGAGAGCATTACCGATTTTAAGGGTGAAGCTAAACCAATTTTAAGAGTAGAGCTTAACCAATTTTAAGGGTGAAGCTTTACCAATTTTACGGGTAGAGCTTAACCAATTTTAAGGGAGAGCATTATCAATTTTAAGGTAGATCATAACCAATTTTAAGGGTAGACTTAACCAATTTTAAAGGAGAGCATAACCAATTTTAAGGGTAGAGCGAAACCAATTTTAAGGAAGAGCATTACCAATTTTAAGGGAGAACTTAACCGATTTTAAGGTTGAAACATAACCAATTTTAAGGGAGTGCATTACCGATTTTAAGGGTAGAGCTTAACCAATTTTAAGGGAGAGCATAAACAATTTTACGGGTAGAGCTTAACCAATTTTAAGGGTAGATCTGAACCAATTTTAAGGGAGAGCATTACCAATTTTAAGGGTGAAGCTAAACCAATTTTAAGGGAGAGCATTACCGATTTTAAGGGGGCAGCTTAACCAATTTTAAGCGTAGAGCCTAACCAATTTTAAGTTTGATCATAACCAATTTTAAGGGAGAGCATTACCGATTTTAAGGGTGAAGCTTAACCAATTTTAAGGGTAGAGCGTAACCAATTTTAAGGGAGGACTTAACCGATTTTAAGGGTGAAGCATAACCAATTTTAAGGGAGAGCATTACCGATTTTAAGGATGAAGCTTAACCAATTTTAAGAGTAGACCCTTAAAATTGGTTATGCTCTCCCTTAAAATTGGTTACACTCTACCCTTAAAATCGGTTATGCTCTCCCTTAAAATTGGTTCAGATCTACCCTTAAAATTGGTAACGCCCCAACCTTAAATTGGTAATGCTCTCCTTTAAAATTGGTTCAGATCTACCCTTAAAATTGGTTAAGCTCTACCCTTAAAATTGGTTATGTTCTCCCTTAAAATTGGTTAAGCTCTACCCTTAAAATTGGTTATGCTCTCCCTTAAAATTGGTTCAGATCTACCCTTAAAATTGGTTATGCTCTCCATTAAAATTGGTTCAGATCTACCCTTAATATTGGTTACCAATTTTAAGGGTAGAGCTTAAACAATTTTAAGGGTAGAGCGTAACCAATTTTAAGGGAGAGCATTACCGATTTTAAGGGGGCAGCTTAACCAATTTTAAGGGTAGAGCCTAACCAATTTTAAGGGTAGAGCGTAACCAATTTTAAGGGAGAGCATTACCGATTTTAAGGGAGATCATAACCAATTTTAAGGGTAGAGCGTAACCAATTTTAAGGGAGAGCATAACCAATTTTAAGGGGCAGCTTAACCAATTTTAAAGGTAGAGCCTAACCAATTTTAAGGGTAGAGCGTACACAATTTTAAGGGAGGACTTAACCGATTTTAAGGTTGAAACATAACCAATTTTAAGGGAGTGCATTACCGATTTTAAGGGTAGAGCTTAACCAATTTTAAGGGAGATCATAACCAATTTTAAGGGTAGATCTGAACCAATTTTAAGGGAGAGCATAACCGATTTTAAGGGTGAAGCATAACCAATTTTAAGGGAGAGCATTACCGATTTTAAGGGTGAAGCTAAACCAATTTTAAAGGAGAGCATAACCAATTTTAAGGGTAGAGCCTAACCAATTTTAAGGGTAGAGCCTAACCAATTTTAAGGGTAGAGCGTAACCAATTTTAAGGGAGAGCATTACCAATTTTAAGGTAGATCATAACCAATTTTAAGGGAGGACTTAACCGATTTTAAGGGTGAAGCATAACCAATTTTAAGGGAGAGCATTACCGATTTTAAGGGTGAAGCTTAACCAATTTTAAGGATAGAGCGTAACCAATTTTAAGGGTAGAGCGTAACCAATTTTAAGGGTAGAGCGTAACCAATTTTAAGGGAGAGCATTACCGATTTTAAGGGGGCAGCTTAACCAATTTTAAGGGTAGAGCCTAACCAATTTTAAGGGTAGAGCCTAACCAATTTTAAGGGTAGAGCGTAACCAATTTTAAGGGAGAGCATTACCAATTTTAAAGGAGAGCATTACCGATTTTAAGGGTGAAGCTTAACCAATTTTAAGGGTAGAGCGTAACCAATTTTAAGGGAGAGCATTACCGATTTTAAGGGAGATCATAACCAATTTTAAGGGTAGACTTAACCAATTTTAAGGGTAGATCTGAACCAATTTTAAGGGAGAGCATTACCAATTTTAAGGGAGAGCATTACCGATTTTAAGGGTAGAGCTTAACCAATTTTAAGGGTAGATCTGAACCAATTTTAAGGTAGAGCATAACCAATTTTAAGGGTAGAGCTTAACCAATTTTAAGGTAGATCTAGACCAATTTTAAGGGAGAGCATAACCGATTTTAAGGGTAGATCTGAACCAATTTTAAGGGAGAGCATAACCGATTTTAAGGGTGAAGCATAACCAATTTTAAGGGAGAGCATTACCGATTTTAAGGGTGAAGCTAAACCAATTTTAAAGGAGAGCATTGCCGATTTTAAGGGGGCAGCTTAACCATTTTTAAGGGTAGAGCCTAACCAATTTTAAGGCTAGATCTGAACCAATTTTAAGGGAGAGCATAACCAATTTTAAGGGTAGATCCGAGCCAATTTTAAGGGAGAGCATAACCAATTTTAAGGGTAGAGCTTAACCAATTTTAAGGGTAGATCTAGACCAATTTTAAGGGAGAGCATAACCGATTTTAAGGGTAGAGCTTAACCAATTTTAAGGGTAGATCTGAACCAATTTTAAGGGAGAGCATTACCGATTTTAAGGGTGAAGCTTAACCAATTTTAAGGGTAGAGCGTAACCAATTTTAAGGGAGGACTTTACCGATTTTAAGGGTGAAGCATAACCAATTTTAAGGGAGAGCATTACCGATTTTAAGGGTAGAGCTTAACCAATTTTAAGGGTAGATCTGAACCAATTTTAAGGGAGAGCATAACCAATTTTAAGGGTAGAGCTTAACCAATTTTAAGGTAGATCATAACCAATTTTAAGGTAGGACTTAACCGATTTTAAGGGTGAAGCATAACCGATTTTAAGGGTGAAGCTAAACCAATTTTAATGGAGAGCATTGCCGATTTTAAGGGTAGAGCGTAACCAATTTTAAGGGAGGGCTTTACCGATTTTAAGGGTGAAGCATAACCAATTTTAAGGGAGAGCATTACCGATTTTAAGGGTAGAGCTTAACCAATTTTAAGGGTAGATCTGAACCAATTTTAAGGGAGAGCATAACCGATTTTAAGGGTGAAGCATAACCAATTTTAAGGGAGAGCATTACCGATGTTAAGGGTGAAGCTTAACCAATTTTAAGGGTAGATCTGAAACAATTTTAAGGGAGAGCATAACCGATTTTAAGGGTGAAGCATAACCAATTTTAAGGGAGAGCATAACCAATTTAAAGGGTAGATCCGAACCAATTTTAAGGTAGATCATAACCAATTTTAAGGGAGGACTTAACCGATTTTAAGGGTGAAGCTTAACCAATTTTAAGGGAGAGCATAACCGATTTTAAAGGAGGACTTAACCGATTTTAAGGGTGAAGCATAACCAATTTTAAGGGAGGACATAACCGATTTTAAGGGTGAAGCATAACCAATTTTAAGGGAGAGCATTACCGATTTTAAGGGTGAAGCATAACCAATTTTAAGGGAGAGCATTACCGATTTTAAGGGTGAAGTTTAACCAATTTTAAGAGTAGAGCTTAACCAATTTTAAGGGTAGAGCGTAACCAATTTTAAGGTAGATCATAACCAATTTTAAGGGAGAGCATTACCGATTTTAAGGGTAGAGCTCAACCAATTTTAAGGGTAGATCTGAACCAATGTTAAGGTAGAGCATAACCAATTTTAAGGGTAGAGCTTAACCAATTTTAAGGGAGAGCATTACCAATTTTAAGGGTGAAGCTTAACCAATTTTAAGGGTAGAGCGTAACCAATTTTAAGGGAGAGTATAACCAATTTTAGGGTAGAGCGTAACCAATTTTAAGGGAGAGCATTACCAATTTTAAGGTAGATCATAACCAATTTTAAGGGAGGGCATTATCAATTTTAAGGTAGATCATAACCAATTTTAAGGGAGAGCATAACCGATTTTAAGGGTAGAGCTTAACCAATTTTAAGGGTAGATCTGAACTAATTTTAAAGGAGAGCATTACCGATTTTAAGGGTGAAGCTTAACCAATTTTAAGGGTAGAGCGTAACCAATTTTCAGGGAGAGCATTACCGATTTTAAGGGTGAAGCTAAACCAATTTTAATGGAGAGCATTGCCGATTTTAAGGTGGCAGCTTAACCAATTTTAAGGGTAGAGCCTAACCAATTTTAAGGCTAGATCTGAACCAATTTTAAGGGAGAGCATAACCAATGTTAAGGGTAGATCCGAGCCAATTTTAAGGGAGAGCATAACCAATTTTAAGGGTAGAGCTTAACCAATTTTAAGGGTAGATCTAGACCAATTTTAAGGGAGAGCATAACCGATTTTAAGGGTAGAGCTTAACCAATTTTAAGGGTAGATCTGAACCAATTTGAAGGGAGAGCATAACCGATTTTAAGGGTGAAGCATAACCAATTTTGAGGGAGAGCATTACCGATTTTAAGGGTGAAGCTTAATCAATTTTAAGGGTAGAGCGTAACCAATTTTAAGGGAGGACTTTACCGATTTTAAGGGTGAAGCATAACCAATTTTAAGGGAAAGCATTACCGATTTTAAGGGTAGAGCTTAACCAATTTTAAGGGTAGATCTGAACCAATTTTAAGGGAGAGCATAACCAATTTAAAGGGTAGAGCTTAACCAAAGGGTAGAGCCTAACCAATTTTAAGGGAGAGCATTACCGATTTTAAGGGTAGAGCTTAACCAATTTTAAGGGTAGATCTGAACCAATTTTAAGGTAGAGCATAACCAATTTTAAGGGTAGAGCTTAACCAATTTTAAGGTAGATCATAACCAATTTTAAGGGTAGATCCGAGCCAATTTTAAGGGAGAGCATAACCAATTTTAAGGGTAGAGCTTAACCAATTTTAAGGGTAGATCTAGACCAATTTTAAGGGAGAGCATAACCGATTTTAAGGGTAGAGCTTAACCAATTTTAAGGGTAAATCTGAACCAATTTTAAGGGAGAGCATAACCGATTTTAAGGGTGAAGCATAACCAATTTTAAGGGAGAGCATTACCGATTTTAAGGGTGAAGCTAAACCAATTTTAATGGAGAGCATTGCCGATTTTAAGGGGGCAGCTTAACCAATTTTAAGGGTAGAGCCTAACCAATTTTAAGGCTAGATCTGAACCAATTTTAAGGGAGAGCATAACCAATTTTAAGGGTAGAGCTAAACCAATTTTAAGGGAGAGCATTACCGATTTTAAGGGGGCAGCTTAACCAATTTTATGCGTAGAGCCTAACCAATTTTAAGTTTGATCATAACCAATTTTAAGGGAGAGCATTACCGATTTTAAGGGTGAAGCTTAACCAATTTTAAGGGTAGAGCGTAACCAATTTTAAGGGAGGACTTAACCGATTTTAAGGGTGAAGCATAACCAATTTTAAGGGAGAGCATTACCGATTTTAAGGGTGAAGCTTAACCAATTTTAAGAGTAGACCCTTAAAATTGGTTATGCTCTCCCTTAAAATTGGTTACACTCTACCCTTAAAATCGGTTATGCTCTCCCTTAAAATTGGTTCAGATCTACCCTTAAAATTGGTAACGCCCCAACCTTAAATTGGTAATGCTCTCCTGTAAAATTGGTTCAGATCTACCCTTAAAATTGGTTAAGCTCTACCCTTAAAATTGGTTATGTTCTCCCTTAAAATTGGTTAAGCTCTACCCTTAAAATTGGTTATGCTCTCCCTTAAAATTGGTTCAGATCTACCCTTAAAATTGGTTATGCTCTCCATTAAAATTGGTTCAGATCTACCCTTAATGTTGGTTACCAATTTTAAGGGTAGAGCTTAAACAATTTTAAGGGTAGAGCGTAACCAATTTTAAGGGAGAGCATTACCGATTTTAAGGGGGCAGCTTAACCAATTTTAAGGGTAGAGCCTAACCAATTTTAAGGGTAGAGCGTAACCAATTTTAAGGGAGAGCATTACCGATTTTAAGGGAGATCATAACCAATTTTAAGGGTAGAGCGTAACCAATTTTAAGGGAGAGCATTACCAATTTTAAGGGGCAGCTTAACCAATTTTAAAGGTAGAGCCTAACCAATTTTAAGGGTAGAGCGTACACAATTTTAAGGGAGGACTTAACCGATTTTAAGGTTGAAACATAACCAATTTTAAGGGAGTGCATTACCGATTTTAAGGGTAGAGCTTAACCAATTTTAAGGGAGATCATAACCAATTTTAAGGGTAGAGCGTAACCAATTTAAAGGGAGAGCATAACCAATTTTAAGGGGCAGCTTAACCAATTTTAAGGGTAGAGCGTAACCAATTTTAAGGGATAGCATTACCGATTTTAAGGTAGATCATAACCAATTTTAAGGGAGAGCATTACCGATTTTAAGGGTAGAGCTTAACCAATTTTAAGGGTAGATCTGAACCAATTTTAAGGTAGAGCATAACCAATTTTAAGGGTAGAGCCTAACCAATTTTAAGGGTACAGCCTAACCAATTTTAAGGGTAGAGCGTAACCAATTTTAAGGGAGAGCATTACCAATTTTAAGGTAGATCATAACCAATTTTAAGGGAGGACTTAACCGATTTTAAGGGTGAAGCATAACCAATTTTAAGGGAGAGCATTACCGATTTTAAGGGTGAAGCTTAACCAATTTTAAGGATAGAGCGTAACCAATTTTAAGGGTAGAGCGTAACCAATTTTAAGGGTAGAGCGTAACCAATTTTAAGGGAGAGCATTACCGATTTTAAGGGGGCAGCTTAACCAATTTTAAGGGTAGAGCCTAACCAATTTTAAGGGTAGAGCCTAACCAATTTTAAGGGTAGAGCGTAACCAATTTTAAGGGAGAGCATTACCAATTTTAAAGGAGAGCATTACCGATTTTAAGGGTGAAGCTTAACCAATTTTAAGGGTAGAGCGTAACCAATTTTAAGGGAGAGCATTACCGATTTTAAGGGAGATCATAACCAATTTTAAGGGTAGACTTAACCAATTTTAAGGGTAGATCTGAACCAATTTTAAGGGAGAGCATTACCAATTTTAAGGGAGAGCATTACCGATTTTAAGGGTAGAGCTTATCCAGTTTTAAGGGTAGGTCTGAACCAATTTTAACGGAGAGCATAACCAATTTAAAGGGTAGAGCTTAACCAAGTTTAAGGTAGATCATAACCAATTTTAACCAATTTTAAGGGAGAGCATTACCAATTTTAAGGTAGATCATAACCAATTTTAAGGGAGGACTTAACCGATTTTAAGGGTTAAGCATAACCAATTTTAAGGGAGAGCATTACCGATTTTAAGGGTGAAGCTTAACCAATTTTAAGGGTAGAGCGTAACCAATTTTAAGGGAGAGCATTACCGATTTTAAGGGAGAGCATTACCGATTTTAAGGGTGAAGCTTAACCAATTTTAAGGGTAGAGCGTAACCAATTTTAAGGGAGAGCATTACCGATTTTAAGGGAGATCATAACCAATTTTAAGGGTAGACTTAACCAATTTTAAAGGAGAGCATTACCGATTTTAAGGGTAGAGCTTAACCAATTTTAAGGGTAGATCTGAACCAATTTTAAGGTAGAGCATAACCAATTTTAAGGGTAGAGCTTAACCAATTTTAAGGGTGAAGCATAACCAATTTTAAGGGAGAGCATTACCGATTTTAAGGGTGAAGCTTAACCAATTTTAAGGTTAGAGCTCAACCAATTTTAAGGGTAGATCTGAACCAATATTAAGGGAGAACATTACCGATTTTAAGGGTAGAGCTTAACCAATTTTAAGAGTAGAGCGTAACCAATTTTAAGGGAGAGCATTACCAATTTTAAGGTAGATCATAAGAAATTTTAAGGGAGAGCATTACCGATTTTAAGGGTAGAGCTTAACCAATTTTAAGGGAGAGCATTACCGATTTTAAGGGTAGAGCTTAACCAATTTTAAGGGAGAGCATAACCAATTTTAAGGGTAGAGCTTAACCAATTTTAAGGTTAGATCTGAACCAATATTAAGGGAGAGCATTACCAATTTTAAGGGGGCAGCTTAACCAATTTTAAGAGTAGAGCTTAACCAATTTTAAGGGAAGAGAGTAACCAATTTTAAGGGAGGACTCTACCGATTTTAAGGGTGAAGCATAACCAATTTTAAGGGAGAGCATTACCGATTTTAAGGGTAGAGCTTATCCAGTTTTAAGGGTAGGTCTGAACCAATTTTAAGGGAGAGCATAACCAATTTTAAGGGTAGAGCTTAACCAATTTTAAGGGTAGATCTGAACCAATTTTAAGGGAGAGCATAACCAATTTTAAGGGTAGAGCTTAACCAATTTTAAGGGTAGATCTGAACCAATTTTAAGGGAGAGCATAACCGATTTTAAGGGTGAAGCATAACCAATTTTAAGGGAGAGCATTACCGATTTTAAGGGTGAAGCTTAACCAATTTTAAGGGTAGAGCGTAACCAATTTTAAGGGAGGACTCTACCGATTTTAAGGGTGAAGCATAACCAATTTTAAGGGAGAGCATTACCGATTTTAAGGGTAGAGCTTAACCAGTTTTAAGGGTAGATGTGAACCAATTTTAAGGTAGAGCATAACAAATTTTAAGGGTAGAGCTTAACCAATTTTAAGGTAGATCATAACCAATTTTAAGGGAGGACTTAACCGATTTTAAGGGTGAAGCATAACCAATTTTAAGGGAGAGCATTACCGATTTTAAGGGTGAAGCTAAACCAATTTTAATGGAGAGCATTGCCGATTTTAAGGGGGCAGCTTAACCAATTTTAAGGGTAGAGCCTAACCAATTTTAAGGGTAGAGCCTAACCAATTTTAAGGGTAGAGCGTAACCAATTTTAAGGGAGAGCATTACCAATTTTAAGGTAGATCATAACCAATTTTAAGGGTGAAGCTAAACCAATTTTAAGGAAAAGCATTACCGATTTTAAGAGGAGAGCTTAACCAATTTTAAGGGTAAAGCCTAACCAAGTTTGATTGCAAGTTTGATCATAACCAATTTTAAGGGAGAGCATAACCGATTTTAAGGGAGGACTTAACCGATTTTAAGGGTGAAGCATAACTAATTTTAAGGGAGGACATAACCGATTTTAAGGGTGAAGCATAACCAATTTTAAGGGAGAGCATTACCGATTTTAAGGGTGAAGCTTAACCAATTTTAAGAGTAGAGCTTAACCTATTTTAAGGGTAGAGCGTAACCAATTTTAAGGGAGAGCATTACCGATTTTAAGGGTAGAGCTTAACCAATTTTAAGGGTAGATCTGAACCAATTTTAAGGGAGAGCATAACCAATTTTAAGGGTGAAGCTAAACCAATTTTAATGGAGAGCATTGCCGATTTTAAGGGTAGAGCGTAACCAATTTTAAGGGAGGGCTTTACCGATTTTAAGGGTGAAGCATAACCGATTTTAAGGGTAGAGCTTAACCAATTTTAAGGGTAGATCTGAACCAATTTTAAGGGAGAGCATAACCGATTATAAGGGTAGAGCTTAACCAATTTTAAGGGTAGATCTGAACCAATATTAAGGGAGAGCATTACCAATTTTAAGGGTGAAGCTAAACCAATTTTAAGGGAGAGCATTACCGATTTTAAGGGGGCAGCTTAACCAATTTTAAGGGTAGAGCTTAACCAATTTTAAGTTTGCTCATAACCAATTTTAAGGGAGAGCATAACCAATTTTAAGGGTAGATCCGAACCAATTTTAAGGGAGAGCATAACCGATTTTAAGGGTGAAGCTTAACCAATTTTAAGGGTAGAGCGTAACCAATTTTAAGGGAGGACTCTACCGATTTTAAGGGTGAAGCATAACCAATTTTAAGGGAGAGCATTACCGATTTTAAGGGTAGAGCTTAAGCTCTACCAACTTAACTGGTTAACCAGTTTTAAGGGTAGATCTGAACCAATTTTAAGGGAGAGCATAACCAATTTAAAGGGTAGAGCTTAACCAAGTTTAAGGTAGATCATCATAACCAATTTTAACCAATTTTAAGGGAGAGCATTACCAATTTAAAGGTAGATCATAACCAATTTTAAGGGAGGACTTAACCGATTTTAAGGGTTAAGCATAACCAATTTTAAGGGAGAGCATTACCGATTTTAAGGGTGAAGCTTAACCAATTTTAAGGGTAGAGCGTAACCAATTTTAAGGGAGAGCATTACCGATTTTAAGGGAGATCATAACCAATTTTAAGGGTAGACTTAACCAATTTTAAAGGAGAGCATTACCGATTTTAAGGGTAGAGCTTAACCAATTTTAAGGGTAGATCTGAACCAATTGTAAGGTAGAGCATAACCAATTTTAAGGGTAGAGCTTAACCAATTTTAAGGGTGAAGCATAACCAATTTTAAGGGAGAGCATTACCGATTTTAAGGGTGAAGCTTAACCAATTTTAAGAGTATAGCTTAACCAATTTTAAGCGTGAAGCTTTACCAATTTTAAGGGTAGAGCTTAACCAATATTAAGGGAGAGCGTTATCAATTTTAAGGTAGATCATAACCATTTTTAAGGGAGGACTTAATTTTAAGGGAGAGCATTACCGATTTTAAGGGTGAAGCTTAACCAATTTTAAGGTTAGAGCTCAACCAATTTTAAGGGTAGATCTGAACCAATATTAAGGGAGAACATTACCAATTTTAAGGGTGAAGCTAAACCAATTTTAAGGGAGAGCATTACCGATTTTAAGGGTAGAGCTTAACCAATTTTAAGGGTGAAGCATAACCAATTTTAAGGGAGAGCATTACCGATTTTAAGGGTGAAGCTTAACCAATTTTAAGGTTAGAGCTCAACCAATTTTAAGGGTAGATCTGAACCAATATTAAGGGAGAACATTACCAATTTTAATGGTGAAGCTAAACCAATTTTAAGGGAGAGCATTACCGATTTTAAGGGTAGAGCTTAACCAATTTTAAGAGTAGAGCGTAACCAATTTTAAGGGAGAGCATTACCAATTTTAAGGTAGATCATAACCAATTTTAAGGGAGAGCATTACCGATTTTAAGGGTAGAGCTTAACCAATTTTAAGGGAGAGCATTACCGATTTTAAGGGTAGAGCTTAACCAATTTTAAGGGAGAGCATAACCAATTTTAAGGGTAGAGCTTAACCAATTTTAAGGTTAGATCTGAACCAATATTAAGGGAGAGCATTACCAATTTTAAGGGGGCAGCTTAACCAATTTTAAGAGTAGAGCTTAACCAATTTTAAGGGAAGAGCGTAACCAATTTTAAGGGAGGACTCTACCGATTTTAAGGGTGAAGCATAACCAATTTTAAGGGAGAGCATTACCGATTTTAAGGGTAGAGCTTATCCAGTTTTAAGGGTAGGTCTGATCCAATTTTAAGGGAGAGCATAACCAATTTAAAGGGTAGAGCTTAACCAAGTTTAAGGTAGATCATAACCAATTTTAACCAATTTTAAGGGAGAGCATTACCAATTTTAAGGTAGATCATAACCAATTTTAAGGGAGGACTTAACCGATTTTAAGGGTTAAGCATAACCAATTTTAAGGGAGAGCATTACCGATTTTAAGGGTGAAGCTTAACCGATTTTAAGGGTGAAGCATAACCAATTTTAAGGGAGAGCATTACCGATTTTAAGGGTAGAGCTTATC
The DNA here is from genome assembly GCA_947086415.1 of Pammene aurita. Taxonomy (NCBI): domain Eukaryota; kingdom Metazoa; phylum Arthropoda; class Insecta; order Lepidoptera; family Tortricidae; genus Pammene; species Pammene aurita. The sequence continues at coordinate 23,971,068 of OX352297.1, forward strand.
CAGTTTTAAGGGTAGGTCTGAACCAATTTTAAGGGAGAGCATAACCAATTTTAAGGGTAGAGCTTAACCAATTTTAAGGGTAGATCTGAACCAATTTTAAGGGAGAGCATAACCAATTTTAAGGGTAGAGCTTAACCAATTTTAAGGGTAGATCTGAACCAATTTTAAGGGAGAGCATAACCGATTTTAAGGGTGAAGCATAACCAATTTTAAGGGAGAGCATTACCGATTTTAAGGGTGAAGCTTAACCAATTTTAAGGGTAGAGCGTAACCAATTTTAAGGGAGGACTCTACCGATTTTAAGGGTGAAGCATAACCAATTTTAAGGGAGAGCATTACCGATTTTAAGGGTAGAGCTTAACCAGTTTTAAGGGTAGATGTGAACCAATTTTAAGGTAGAGCATAACAAATTTTAAGGGTAGAGCTTAACCAATTTTAAGGTAGATCATAACCAATTTTAAGGGAGGACTTAACCGATTTTAAGGGTGAAGCATAACCAATTTTAAGGGAGAGCATTACCGATTTTAAGGGTGAAGCTAAACCAATTTTAATGGAGAGCATTGCCGATTTTAAGGGGGCAGCTTAACCAATTTTAAGGGTAGAGCCTAACCAATTTTAAGGGTAGAGCCTAACCAATTTTAAGGGTAGAGCGTAACCAATTTTAAGGGAGAGCATTACCAATTTTAAGGTAGATCATAACCAATTTTAAGGGTGAAGCTAAACCAATTTTAAGGAAAAGCATTACCGATTTTAAGAGGAGAGCTTAACCAATTTTAAGGGTAAAGCCTAACCAAGTTTGATTGCAAGTTTGATCATAACCAATTTTAAGGGAGAGCATAACCGATTTTAAGGGAGGACTTAACCGATTTTAAGGGTGAAGCATAACTAATTTTAAGGGAGGACATAACCGATTTTAAGGGTGAAGCATAACCAATTTTAAGGGAGAGCATTACCGATTTTAAGGGTGAAGCTTAACCAATTTTAAGAGTAGAGCTTAACCTATTTTAAGGGTAGAGCGTAACCAATTTTAAGGGAGAGCATTACCGATTTTAAGGGTAGAGCTTAACCAATTTTAAGGGTAGATCTGAACCAATTTTAAGGGAGAGCATAACCAATTTTAAGGGTGAAGCTAAACCAATTTTAATGGAGAGCATTGCCGATTTTAAGGGTAGAGCGTAACCAATTTTAAGGGAGGGCTTTACCGATTTTAAGGGTGAAGCATAACCAATTTTAAGGGAGAGCATTACCGATTTTAAGGGTAGAGCTTAACCAATTTTAAGGGTAGATCTGAATCAATTTTAAGGGAGAGCATAACCGATTATAAGGGTAGAGCTTAACCAATTTTAAGGGTAGATCTGAACCAATATTAAGGGAGAGCATTACCAATTTTAAGGGTGAAGCTAAACCAATTTTAAGGGAGAGCATTACCGATTTTAAGGGGGCAGCTTAACCAATTTTAAGGGTAGAGCTTAACCAATTTTAAGTTTGCTCATAACCAATTTTAAGGGAGAGCATAACCAATTTTAAGGGTAGATCCGAACCAATTTTAAGGGAGAGCATAACCGATTTTAAGGGTGAAGCTTAACCAATTTTAAGGGTAGAGCGTAACCAATTTTAAGGGAGGACTCTACCGATTTTAAGGGTGAAGCATAACCAATTTTAAGGGAGAGCATTACCGATTTTAAGGGTAGAGCTTAAGCTCTACCAACTTAACTGGTTAACCAGTTTTAAGGGTAGATCTGAACCAATTTTAAGGGAGAGCATAACCAATTTAAAGGGTAGAGCTTAACCAAGTTTAAGGTAGATCATCATAACCAATTTTAACCAATTTTAAGGGAGAGCATTACCAATTTAAAGGTAGATCATAACCAATTTTAAGGGAGGACTTAACCGATTTTAAGGGTTAAGCATAACCAATTTTAAGGGAGAGCATTACCGATTTTAAGGGTGAAGCTTAACCAATTTTAAGGGTAGAGCGTAACCAATTTTAAGGGAGAGCATTACCGATTTTAAGGGAGATCATAACCAATTTTAAGGGTAGACTTAACCAATTTTAAAGGAGAGCATTACCGATTTTAAGGGTAGAGCTTAACCAATTTTAAGGGTAGATCTGAACCAATTGTAAGGTAGAGCATAACCAATTTTAAGGGTAGAGCTTAACCAATTTTAAGGGTGAAGCATAACCAATTTTAAGGGAGAGCATTACCGATTTTAAGGGTGAAGCTTAACCAATTTTAAGAGTATAGCTTAACCAATTTTAAGCGTGAAGCTTTACCAATTTTAAGGGTAGAGCTTAACCAATATTAAGGGAGAGCGTTATCAATTTTAAGGTAGATCATAACCATTTTTAAGGGAGGACTTAATTTTAAGGGAGAGCATTACCGATTTTAAGGGTGAAGCTTAACCAATTTTAAGGTTAGAGCTCAACCAATTTTAAGGGTAGATCTGAACCAATATTAAGGGAGAACATTACCAATTTTAAGGGTGAAGCTAAACCAATTTTAAGGGAGAGCATTACCGATTTTAAGGGTAGAGCTTAACCAATTTTAAGGGTGAAGCATAACCAATTTTAAGGGAGAGCATTACCGATTTTAAGGGTGAAGCTTAACCAATTTTAAGGTTAGAGCTCAACCAATTTTAAGGGTAGATCTGAACCAATATTAAGGGAGAACATTACCAATTTTAATGGTGAAGCTAAACCAATTTTAAGGGAGAGCATTACCGATTTTAAGGGTAGAGCTTAACCAATTTTAAGAGTAGAGCGTAACCAATTTTAAGGGAGAGCATTACCAATTTTAAGGTAGATCATAACCAATTTTAAGGGAGAGCATTACCGATTTTAAGGGTAGAGCTTAACCAATTTTAAGGGAGAGCATTACCGATTTTAAGGGTAGAGCTTAACCAATTTTAAGGGAGAGCATAACCAATTTTAAGGGTAGAGCTTAACCAATTTTAAGGTTAGATCTGAACCAATATTAAGGGAGAGCATTACCAATTTTAAGGGGGCAGCTTAACCAATTTTAAGAGTAGAGCTTAACCAATTTTAAGGGAAGAGCGTAACCAATTTTAAGGGAGGACTCTACCGATTTTAAGGGTGAAGCATAACCAATTTTAAGGGAGAGCATTACCGATTTTAAGGGTAGAGCTTATCCAGTTTTAAGGGTAGGTCTGATCCAATTTTAAGGGAGAGCATAACCAATTTAAAGGGTAGAGCTTAACCAAGTTTAAGGTAGATCATAACCAATTTTAACCAATTTTAAGGAAGAGCATTACCAATTTTAAGGTAGATCATAACCAATTTTAAGGGAGGACTTAACCGATTTTAAGGGTTAAGCATAACCAATTTTAAGGGAGAGCATTACCGATTTTAAGGGTGAAGCTTAACCAATTTTAAGGGTAGAGCGTAACCAATTTTAAGGGAGAGCATTACCGATTTTAAGGGAGATCATAACCAATTTTAAGGGTAGACTTAACCAATTTTAAAGGAGAGCATTACCGATTTTAAGGGTAGAGCTTAACCAATTTTAAGGGTAGATCTGAACCAATTTTAAGGTAGAGCATAACCAATTTTAAGGGTAGAGCTTAACCAATTTTAAGGGTGAAGCATAACCAATTTTAAGGGAGAGCATTACCGATTTTAAGGGTGAAGCTTAACCAATTTTAAGGTTAGAGCTCAACCAATTTTAAGGGTAGATCTGAACCAATATTAAGGGAGAACATTACCAATTTTAAGGGTGAAGCTAAACCAATTTTAAGGGAGAGCATTACCGATTTTAAGGGTAGAGCTTAACCAATTTTAAGAGTAGAGCGTAACCAATTTTAAGGTAGAGCATTACCAATTTTAAGGTAGATCATAACCAATTTTAAGGGAGAGCATTACCGATTTTAAGGGTAGAGCTTAACCAATTTTAAGGGAGAGCATTACCGATTTTAAGGGTAGAGCTTAACCAATTTTAAGGGAGAGCATAACCAATTTTAAGGGTAGAGCTTAACCAATTTTAAGGTTAGATCTGAACCAATATTAAGGGAGAGCATTACCAATTTTAAGGGGGCAGCTTAACCAATTTTAAGAGAAGAGCTTAACCAATTTAAAGGGTAGAGCGTAACCAAATTTAAGGGAGAGCATTACCGATTTTAAGGGAGGGCATTATCAATTTTAAGGTAGATCATAACCAATTTTAAGGGTAGACTTAACCAATTTGTAAGGAGAGCATAACCAATTTTAAGGGAGAGCATAACCAATTTTAAGGGAGGACATAACCGATTTTAAGGGTGAAGCATAACCAATTTTAAGGGAGAGCATTACCGATTTTAAGGGTGAAGCTTAACCAATTTTAAGAGTAGAGCTTAACCTATTTTAAAGGTAGAGCGTAACCAATTTTAAGGGAGAGCATTACCGATTTTAAGGGTAGAGCTTAACCAATTTTAAGGGTAGATCTGAACCAATTTTAAGGGAGAGCATTACCAATTTTAAGGGTGAAGCTAAACCAATTTTAAGGGAGAGCATTACCGATTTTAAGGAAGAGCATTACCGATTTTAAGGGTGAAGCTTAACCAATTTTAAGGGTAGAGCGTAACCAATTTTAAGGGAGGAATTAACCAATTTTAAGGGTAGATCTGAACCAATTTTAAGGAAGAGCATTACCGATTTTAAGGGTGAAGCTTAACCAATTTTAAGGGTAGAGCGTAACCAATTTTAAGGGAGGACTTAACCAATTTTAAGGGGGCAGCTTAACCAATTTTAAGGGTAGAGCTTAACCAATTTTAAGTTTGATCATAACCAATTTTAAGGGAGAGCATTACCGATTTTAAGGGAGAGCATTACCGATTTTAAGGGTGAAGCTTAACCAATTTTAAGGGTAGAGCCTAACCAATTTTAAGGGTAGAGCCTAACCAATTTTAAGGGTAGAGCGTAACCAATTTTAAGGTAGATCATAACCAATTTTAAGGGAGGACTTAACCGATTTTAAGGGTGAAGCATAACCAATTTTAAGGGAGAGCATTACCGATTTTAAGGGTGAAGCTAAACCAATTTTAATGGAGAGCATTGCCGATTTTAAGGGGGCAGCTTAACCAATTTTAAGGGTAGAGCCTAACCAATTTTAAGGGTAGAGCCTAACCAATTTTAAGGGTAGAGCGTAACCAATTTTAAGGGAGAGCATTACCAATTTTAAGGTAGATCATAACCAATTTTAAGGGTGAAGCTAAACCAATTTTAAGGAAGAGCATTACCGATTTTAAGAGGAGAGCTTAACCAATTTTAAGGGTAAAGCCTAACCAAGTTTGATTGCAAGTTTGATCATAACCAATTTTAAGGGAGAGCATAACCGATTTTAAGGGAGGACTTAACCGATTTTAAGGGTGAAGCATAACTAATTTTAAGGGAGGACATAACCGATTTTAAGGGTGAAGCATAACCAATTTTAAGGGAGAGCATTACCGATTTTAAGGGTGAAGCTTAACCAATTTTAAGAGTAGAGCTTAACCTATTTTAAGGGTAGAGCGTAACCAATTTTAAGGGAGAGCATTACCGATTTTAAGGGTAGAGCTTAACCAATTTTAAGGGTAGATCTGAACCAATTTTAAGGGAGAGCATAACCAATTTTAAGGGTGAAGCTAAACCAATTTTAATGGAGAGCATTGCCGATTTTAAGGGTAGAGCGTAACCAATTTTAAGGGAGGGCTTTACCGATTTTAAGGGTGAAGCATAACCAATTTTAAGGGAGAGCATTACCGATTTTAAGGGTAGAGCTTAACCAATTTTAAGGGTAGATCTGAACCAATTTTAAGGGAGAGCATAACCGATTATAAGGGTAGAGCTTAACCAATTTTAAGGGTAGATCTGAACCAATATTAAGGGAGAGCATTACCAATTTTAAGGGTGAAGCTAAACCAATTTTAAGGGAGAGCATTACCGATTTTAAGGGGGCAGCTTAACCAATTTTAAGGGTAGAGCTTAACCAATTTTAAGTTTGCTCATAACCAATTTTAAGGGAGAGCATAACCAATTTTAAGGGTAGATCCGAACCAATTTTAAGGGAGAGCATAACCGATTTTAAGGGTGAAGCTTAACCAATTTTAAGGGTAGAGCGTAACCAATTTTAAGGGAGGACTCTACCGATTTTAAGGGTGAAGCATAACCAATTTTAAGGGAGAGCATTACCGATTTTAAGGGTAGAGCTTAAGCTCTACCAACTTAACTGGTTAACCAGTTTTAAGGGTAGATCTGAACCAAATTTAAGGGAGAGCATAACCAATTTAAAGGGTAGAGCTTAACCAAGTTTAAGGTAGATCATCATAACCAATTTTAACCAATTTTAAGGGAGAGCATTACCAATTTAAAGGTAGATCATAACCAATTTTAAGGGAGGACTTAACCGATTTTAAGGGTTAAGCATAACCAATTTTAAGGGAGAGCATTACCGATTTTAAGGGTGAAGCTTAACCAATTTTAAGGGTAGAGCGTAACCAATTTTAAGGGAGAGCATTACCGATTTTAAGGGAGATCATTACCAATTTTAAGGGTAGACTTAACCAATTTTAAAGGAGAGCATTACCGATTTTAAGGGTAGAGCTTAACCAATTTTAAGGGTAGATCAGAACCAATTTTAAGGTAGAGCATAACCAATTTTAAGGGTAGAGCTTAACCAATTTTAAGGGTGAAGCATAACCAATTTTAAGGGAGAGCATTACCGATTTTAAGGGTGAAGCTTAACCAATTTTAAGAGTATAGCTTAACCAATTTTAAGCGTGAAGCTTTACCAATTTTAAGGGTAGAGCTTAACCAATTTTAAGGGAGAGCGTTATCAATTTTAAGGTAGATCATAACCATTTTTAAGGGAGGACTTAATTTTAAGGGAGAGCATTACCGATTTTAAGGGTGAAGCTTAACCAATTTTAAGGTTAGAGCTCAACCAATTTTAAGGGTAGATCTGAACCAATATTAAGGGAGAACATTACCAATTTTAAGGGTGAAGCTAAACCAATTTTAAGGGAGAGCATTACCGATTTTAAGGGTAGAGCTTAACCAATTTTAAGAGTAGAGCGTAACCAATTTTAAGGGAGAGCATTACCAATTTTAAGGTAGATCATAACCAATTTTAAGGGAGAGCATTACCGATTTTAAGGGTGAAGCATAACCAATTTTAAGGGAGAGCATTACCGATTTTAAGGGTGTAGCTTAACCAATTTTAAGGGTAGAGCGTAACCAATTTTAAGGGAGGACTCTACCGATTTTAAGGGTGAAGCATAACCAATTTTAAGGGAGAGCATTACCGATTTTAAGGGTAGAGCTTAACCAGTTTTAAGGGTAGATGTGAACCAATTTTAAGGTAGAGCATAACAAATTTTAAGGGTAGAGCTTAACCAATTTTAAGGTAGATCATAACCAATTTTAAGGGAGGACTTAACCGATTTTAAGGGTGAAGCATAACCAATTTTAAGGGAGAGCATTACCGATTTTAAGGGTGAAGCTAAACCAATTTTAATGGAGAGCATTGCCGATTTTAAGGGGGCAGCTTAACCAATTTTAAGGGTAGAGCCTAACCAATTTTAAGGGTAGAGCCTACCAATTTTAAGGGTAGAGCGTAACCAATTTTAAGGGAGAGCATTACCAATTTTAAGGTAGATCATAACCAATTTTAAGGGTGAAGCTAAACCAATTTTAAGGAAGAGCATTACCGATTTTAAGAGGAAAGCTTAACCAATTTTAAGGGTAAAGCCTAACCAAGTTTGATTGCAAGTTTGATCATAACCAATTTTAAGGGAGAGCATAACCGATTTTAAGGGAGGACTTAACCGATTTTAAGGGTGAAGCATAACTAATTTTAAGGGAGGACATAACCGATTTTAAGGGTGAAGCATAACCAATTTTAAGGGAGAGCATTACCGATTTTAAGGGTGAAGCTTAACCAATTTTAAGAGTAGAGCTTAACCTATTTTAAGGGTAGAGCGTAACCAATTTTAAGGGAGAGCATTACCGATTTTAAGGGTAGAGCTTAACCAATTTTAAGGGTAGATCTGAACCAATTTTAAGGGAGAGCATAACCAATTTTAAGGGTGAAGCTAAACCAATTTTAATGGAGAGCATTGCCGATTTTAAGGGTAGAGCGTAACCAATTTTAAGGGAGGGCTTTACCGATTTTAAGGGTGAAGCATAACCAATTTTAAGGGAGAGCATTACCGATTTTAAGGGTAGAGCTTAACCAATTTTAAGGGTAGATCTGAACCAATTTTAAGGGAGAGCATAACCGATTATAAGGGTAGAGCTTAACCAATTTTAAGGGTAGATCTGAACCAATATTAAGGGAGAGCATTACCAATTTTAAGGGTGAAGCTAAACCAATTTTAAGGGAGAGCATTACCGATTTTAAGGGGGCAGCTTAACCAATTTTAAGGGTAGAGCTTAACCAATTTTAAGTTTGCTCATAACCAATTTTAAGGGAGAGCATAACCAATTTTAAGGGTAGATCCGAACCAATTTTAAGTTTGCTCATAACCAATTTTAAGGGAGAGCATAACCAATTTTAAGGGTAGATCCGAACCAATTTTAAGGGAGAGCATAACCGATTTTAAGCGTGAAGCTTTACCAATTTTAAGGGTAGAGCTTAACCAATTTTAAGGGAGAGCGTTATCAATTTTAAGGTAGATCATAACCATTTTTAAGGGAGGACTTAATTTTAAGGGAGAGCATTACCGATTTTAAGGGTGAAGCTTAACCAATTTTAAGGTTAGAGCTCAACCAATTTTAAGGGTAGATCTGAACCAATATTAAGGGAGAACATTACCAATTTTAAGGGTGAAGCTAAACCAATTTTAAGGGAGAGCATTACCGATTTTAAGGGTAGAGCTTAACCAATTTTAAGAGTAGAGCGTAACCAATTTTAAGGGAGAGCATTACCAATTTTAAGGTAGATCATAACCAATTTTAAGGGAGAGCATTACCGATTTTAAGGGTGAAGCATAACCAATTTTAAGGGAGAGCATTACCGATTTTAAGGGTGAAGCTTAACCAATTTTAAGGGTAGAGCGTAACCAATTTTAAGGGAGGACTCTACCGATTTTAAGGGTGAAGCATAACCAATTTTAAGGGAGAGCATTACCGATTTTAAGGGTAGAGCTTAACCAGTTTTAAGGGTAGATGTGAACCAATTTTAAGGTAGAGCATAACAAATTTTAAGGGTAGAGCTTAACCAATTTTAAGGTAGATCATAACCAATTTTAAGGGAGGACTTAACCGATTTTAAGGGTGAAGCATAACCAATTTTAAGGGAGAGCATTACCGATTTTAAGGGTGAAGCTAAACCAATTTTAATGGAGAGCATTGCCGATTTTAAGGGGGCAGCTTAACCAATTTTAAGGGTAGAGCCTAACCAATTTTAAGGGTAGAGCCTAACCAATTTTAAGGGTAGAGCGTAACCAATTTTAAGGGAGAGCATTACCAATTTTAAGGTAGATCATAACCAATTTTAAGGGTGAAGCTAAACCAATTTTAAGGAAGAGCATTACCGATTTTAAGAGGAAAGCTTAACCAATTTTAAGGGTAAAGCCTAACCAAGTTTGATTGCAAGTTTGATCATAACCAATTTTAAGGGAGAGCATAACCGATTTTAAGGGAGGACTTAACCGATTTTAAGGGTGAAGCATAACTAATTTTAAGGGAGGACATAACCGATTTTAAGGGTGAAGCATAACCAATTTTAAGGGAGAGCATTACCGATTTTAAGGGTGAAGCTTAACCAATTTTAAGAGTAGAGCTTAACCTATTTTAAGGGTAGAGCGTAACCAATTTTAAGGGAGAGCATTACCGATTTTAAGGGTAGAGCTTAACCAATTTTAAGGGTAGATCTGAACCAATTTTAAGGGAGAGCATAACCAATTTTAAGGGTGAAGCTAAACCAATTTTAATGGAGAGCATTGCCGATTTTAAGGGTAGAGCGTAACCAATTTTAAGGGAGGGCTTTACCGATTTTAAGGGTGAAGCATAACCAATTTTAAGGGAGAGCATTACCGATTTTAAGGGTAGAGCTTAACCAATTTTAAGGGTAGATCTGAACCAATTTTAAGGGAGAGCATAACCGATTATAAGGGTAGAGCTTAACCAATTTTAAGAGTAGATCTGAACCAATATTAAGGGAGAGCATTACCAATTTTAAGGGTGAAGCTAAACCAATTTTAAGGGAGAGCATTACCGATTTTAAGGGGGCAGCTTAACCAATTTTAAGGGTAGAGCTTAACCAATTTTAAGTTTGCTCATAACCAATTTTAAGGGAGAGCATAACCAATTTTAAGGGTAGATCCGAACCAATTTTAAGGGAGAGCATAACCGATTTTAAGGGTGAAGCTTAACCAATTTTAAGGGTAGAGCGTAACCAATTTTAAGGGAGGACTCTACCGATTTTAAGGGTGAAGCATAACCAATTTTAAGGGAGAGCATTACCGATTTTAAGGGTAGAGCTTAAGCTCTACCAACTTAACTGGTTAACCAGTTTTAAGGGTAGATCTGAACCAATTTTAAGGGAGAGCATAACCAATTTAAAGGGTAGAGCTTAACCAAGTTTAAGGTAGATCATCATAACCAATTTTAACCAATTTTAAGGGAGAGCATTACCAATTTAAAGGTAGATCATAACCAATTTTAAGGGAGGACTTAACCGATTTTAAGGGTTAAGCATAACCAATTTTAAGGGAGAGCATTACCGATTTTAAGGGTGAAGCTTAACCAATTTTAAGGGTAGAGCGTAACCAATTTTAAGGGAGAGCATTACCGATTTTAAGGGAGATCATTACCAATTTTAAGGGTAGACTTAACCAATTTTAAAGGAGAGCATTACCGATTTTAAGGGTAGAGCTTAACCAATTTTAAGGGTAGATCTGAACCAATTTTAAGGTAGAGCATAACCAATTTTAAGGGTAGAGCTTAACCAATTTTAAGGGTGAAGCATAACCAATTTTAAGGGAGAGCATTACCGATTTTAAGGGTGAAGCTTAACCAATTTTAAGAGTATAGCTTAACCAATTTTAAGCGTGAAGCTTTACCAATTTTAAGGGTAGAGCTTAACCAATTTTAAGGGAGAGCGTTATCAATTTTAAGGTAGATCATAACCATTTTTAAGGGAGGACTTAATTTTAAGGGAGAGCATTACCGATTTTAAGGGTGAAGCTTAACCAATTTTAAGGTTAGAGCTCAACCAATTTTAAGGGTAGATCTGAACCAATATTAAGGGAGAACATTACCAATTTTAAGGGTGAAGCTAAACCAATTTTAAGGGAGAGCATTACCGATTTTAAGGGTAGAGCTTAACCAATTTTAAGATTAGAGCGTAACCAATTTTAAGGGAGAGCATTACCAATTTTAAGGTAGATCATAACCAATTTTAAGGGAGAGCATTACCGATTTTAAGGGTAGAGCTTAACCAATTTTAAGGGAGAGCATTACCGATTTTAAGGGTAGAGCTTAACCAATTTTAAGGGAGAGCATAACCAATTTTAAGGGTAGAGCTTAACCAATTTTAAGGGTAGATCTGAACCAATATTAAGGGAGAGCATTACCAATTTTAAGGGGGCAGCTTAACCAATTTTAAGGGTAGACTTAACCATTTTGAAAGGAGAGCATAACCAATTTTAAGGGAGAGCATAACCAATTTTAAGGGAGGACATAACCGATTTTAAGGGTGAAGCATAACCAATTTTAAGGGAGAGCATTACCGATTTTAAGGGTGAAGCTTAACCAATTTTAAGAGTAGATCTGAACCAATATTAAGGGAGAGCATTACCAATTTTAAGGGTGAAGCTAAACCAATTTTAAGGGAGAGCATTACCGATTTTAAGGGGGCAGCTTAACCAATTTTAAGGGTAGAGCTTAACCAATTTTAAGTTTGATCATAACCAATTTTAAGGGAGAGCATAACCGATTTTAAGGGAGAGCATACCGATTTTAAGGGTGAAGCTTAACCAATTTTAAGGGTAGAGCGTAACCAATTTTAAGGGAGGACTTAACCAATTTTAAGGGTAGATCTGAACCAATTTTAAGGAAGAGCATTACCGATTTTAAGGGTGAAGCTTAACCAATTTTAAGGGTAGAGCGTAACCAATTTTAAGGGAGGACTTAACCAATTTTAAGGGGGCAGCTTAACCAATTTTAAGGGTAGAGCTTAACCAATTTTAAGTTTGATCATAACCAATTTTAAGGGAGAGCATAACCGATTTTAAGGGAGAGCATTACCGATTTTAAGGGTGAAGCTTAACCAATTTTAAGGGTAGAGCGTAACCAATTTTAAGGGAGGACTTAACCAATTTTAAGGGTAGATCTGAACCAATTTTAAGGAAGAGCATTACCAATTTTAAGGGGGCAGCTTAACCAATTTTAAGGGTAGAGCCTAACCAAATTTAAGTTTGATCATAACCAATTTTAAGGGAGAGCATAACCAATTTTAGGGGAGAGCATTACCGATTTTAAGGGTGAAGCTTAACCAATTTTAAGGGTGAAGCTTAACCAATTTTAAGGGTAGAGCGTAACCAATTTTAAGGTAGATCATAACCAATTTTGAGGGAGGACTTAACCGATTTTAAGGGTGAAGCATAACCAATTTTAAGGGAGAGCATTACCGATTTTAAGGGTGAAGCTAAACCAATTTTAAGGGAGAGCATTGCCGATTTTAAGGGGGCAGCTTAACCAATTTTAAGGGTAGAGCCTAACCAATTTTAAGGGTAGATCTGAACCAATTTTAAGGGAGAGCATAACCAATTTTAAGGGTAGAGCTTAACCAATTTTAAGGGTAGATCTGAACCAATTTTAAGGGAGAGCATAACCGATTTTAAGGGTGAAGCATAACCAATTTTAAGGGAGAGCATTACCGATTTTAAGGGTGAAGCTTAACCAATTTTAAGGGTAGAGCGTAACCAATTTTAAGGGAGGACTTAACCGATTTTAAGGGTGAAGCATAAGCAATTTTAAGGGAGAGCATTACCGATTTTAAGGGTAGAGCTTAACCAATTTTAAGGGTAGATCTGAACCAATTTTAAGGGAGAGCATAACCAATTTTAAGGGATTGAGCTTAACCAATTTTAAGGGTAGATCTGAACCAATATTAAGGGAGAGCATTACCAATTTTAAGGGTGAAGCTAAACCAATTTTAAGGGTAGATCTGAACCAATTTTAAGGGAGAGCATAACCAATTTTAAGGGTAGAGCTTAACCAATTTTAAGGGTAGATCTGAACCAATATTAAGGGAGAGCATTTTATGTTTTTATTAAGCAATAATCAATAAAAATAAATATAAGGCAGATGAATCCAATGAATGAATGGATGAATAAATTAATGAAGTCATAGCAATGTTGCGAATGATACTTTTTGCGAATGAAACTGTAAAGGAGTTTGTTGTGTTACCTATTATTTCAAGGCGTTATGGACGGGCGTGTAACGGTGCATAATAATATTATAGCTTTATGGGTGATTACTATTATGCTTCAAATCGTTATGCGGGTTAACGTTATAGTTATTGACAATTATGCTCTTAGTCGTTATGACATTTAATTTATTGTAATTTAAATTTATCCGCGCAAAAAATATATGACCACTACTGAGTGATCAAAATTCTTATGACTAAAAATATATGACACAAGATAATATAACTTTCTAATTGTATGCGCAATGATGACTATGAAACAAGTGGTTATGCGTAGCAAGGATATGTCTTAAAATTTTATGCAACCCAATATGGATCCGAGAAATTATGTGTTGACGTCACAATAGTGCGAGCACACACATTTTATAATTCGATAAAATGTCGATAAAAAGCACGATGTACTGGACCACTATTACGATATTCAGAAAAATTATAAGTAGTTGTAAAAAAATTAAAATAAGCTGTTTGTATTTTTTTTTACATTTTATATAATCTTCGTAATAAACAATTAATATTTTTTCTACATTTTCGGATTTTTTACTGTTCGTTTCTGTAATTCTAATTCGCAATCCTAACCGCAATTCTAACCTAACCTAACCCACTTTTCTAGTAACAGTTCATTTCTGTGGGGTCGCAGTTCTAACCTAACCTAACCCACTTTTCTGGTAACAGTTCGTTTCTGTGGGGTCGCAGTTCTAACCTAACCTAACCCACATTTCTGGTAACAGTTTGTGTCTGTGGGGTTCGCAATTCTAACCTAACCTAACCCACTTTTCTGGTAACAGGTTGGGACTGTGGGGGCGCAGTTCTAACCTAACCTAACCCACATTTCTGGTAACAGTTTGTATCTGTGGTGGTCGCAGTTCTAACCTAACCTAACCCACTTTTCTGGTAACAGTTCATGTCTGTGGGGGTCGCAGTTCTAACCTAACCTGACCCACTTTTCTGGTAACAGTTCGCGTCTGTGGGGGTCGCAGTTCTAACCTAACCCACTTTTCTTAAATCTAAGTCTCTTCCTAGTTTCGTTCTCGTGTTTCTGTAAAGGGTGTTTCATTCAAGTAAATTATCAATGGAATAATAATATTTGAATTAAAAATACAAGAACCAAATAATACGTGAAAATGTTTCGATATAACAAAATTCTATGAAATTTCTATCTTCGAATAAAGGGGACACCGTTTTTTGGCTTATACTGACTTCTTTATAATTTGCAGGTTTTATGCAATTTTGTCCCGCCCAAGAGTAGATGTAGCCCCGCGAAGCAGGGCTCCTATTTCCGGACAAAAGATACCGCATTGTTCATAAGCTAATTCAAGCTTTGTATTTTTTTATGAATATAATATGTGATGAGCCTTAAATATATGACTAATTTTTTTATTAAATATTAATAATAGACGTTGCAATACTTATAACTAAAGACAATTATGGTCATCAAACATATGATTAAAAATATGATGCCAAATAAAAGTATGACTATAAAAATATGCTTTAGCTCATTTATGACAAAAAACGAGGTATACTCAAAAAGAATTATGACAAAAAATAATTATGACAAACTAATATATGCTTAAAGTGTTATGACAATAGTTTGTGTGCGACCAGAGGGAGACCCCTTAAAATTGGTTAAACTTTACCCTTAAAATTGGTTACACCCTAACTTAAAATTGGTTAAGCCCTACCTTAAAATTGGTTATGCCCTACCTTACAATTGGTTATGATCTACCCTTAAAATTGGTTATGATCCACCTTAACATTGGTTAAGCCCTAACTTAAACTTTGGTTACGCATACCTTAAAATTGGTAACGCCCTACCTTAAAATTGGTTAAACCCTACCTTAAAATTGATAATGCACTACCTTAAAATTGGTTTAGCTTTACCCTTAAAATTGGTTACGCCCTGACTTAAAATTGGTTAATCCCTACCTTAAAATTGGTTATGCCCTACCTTAAAATTGGTTAAACCCTACCTTAAAATTGGTTACGCACTACCTTAAAATTGGTTACGCACTACCTTAAAATTGCTTACGCCCTACCTTAAAATTGGTAATACTCTACCATAAAATTGGTAAAGCTTTACCCTTAAAATTGGTTACGCCCTAACTTAAAATTGTTTAAGCCCTACCTTAAAATTGGTTATGCCCTACCTTAAAATTGGTTATGATCTACCCTTAAAATTGGTTATGATCCACCTTAAAATTGAAGCCCTACCTTAAAATTGGTTACGCACTACCTTAAAATTTTAAGGTAGGGCGTAACCTACCTTAAAATTGGTTAAGCTCTAGCCTTAAAATTGGTTAAACCCTACCTGAAAATTGGTTGAGCCCTACCTTAAAATTGGTTAAGCTCTACCCTTAAAATTTGTTACGCCCTAACTTAAAATTGGTTATGCTCCACCTTTAAATTGGTTATGCCCTACCTTAAAATTGGTTACGCTCTACCTTTAAATTGGTTATGCTCTACCTTAAAATTGGTTAATTGGTTACGCCCTACCTTAAGTAGCTATTAGACATGGCAATTTGTAGGGCCCAACCTGTTGTGTTGGGAGGTGTAATAGGAGGTTGGGCCCGTAGGGAGCTAAAGGAGGGTGAGGGAGAGGCAGGGTACAAAACAGGTTGGGCCCTACATATTACCATGTCTAATAGCCATTTTAATTTTGTTTATGCCCTACCTTAAAATTGGTTGGCGTAACCAATTAACCGGAGTTGAGGTCCGCGCCACGCCGACGCACCGCCGCCGAGTTGACCCGGAGCGCCGCCGCCGCCGCCGGGTCGTCGAAAAACGCGCCGACCTCAAATATTCCAAACTTAAAATTCAAATTACGCGTTTCCCAAGAGTAGTCCGACGTTTCCTTGGCTGGCAGGTTTCACATTTAGTCATGAGCAGTATTAGTGCTGGAGCCCGCCTAACTGGAAATTTATCAAAATCTTAACCAATTTTCTTCCATATAGCGTTGTAGAGCTCATCTCGGAGATCATGAAAACATAAGTCTTAAAGGTCTTAAATGGCCACAAGTATGTATGGCGTCAAGTTGAAAATACAATTTTTTGGCCTAAATTTATCAACGAGCCTACCGCTCCATTTGGGGCAATATAAATTTTTGCCGAATTCCTTATAATTAATTTTTAATTACTAATATTTTTTAATATTAATTATTAACAATACATTACTTAATTATTATATACTAATTTTATCATTGTCACTAAAATCATTAATATAAATTTTTGCCGAATTCCTTATAATTAATTTTTAATATTAATTATTAACAATATTATATACTAATTTTATCATTATAACTAAAATCATTAAATTAAATTTTATTTTTTTATAAAAAATTAAATATATAAATTAAATTTTAATTTTTATGAAATTATTTATAAAAAATAACAATTTTTAAACAATATAGATTTTAAAATTTTCAATAATTTTATATTATTCCATTATAAAAATTTAAATTAAAGCTTATCCCTTAAAATATTAAATTTAAATTTTAAAAAATTTATTATTTAATTTTTTAATTAAATTAATTTTAAATTAAATTTTTTTCTAAAAAAACTAGATATATTTAAAAACGATTAACATCTCATTTCTAAAAATAGATGTCATATACTTCAGAAAAAGTGACCAAACCCTCCGGTGTCCGAGGCCAGATTCGAACTGGCGTCTTCAGCTTTCGCGGCTGACGTCCTGACCACTAGACCACCCGGTCACGGCGGAACTTGACAAATTTTCTCATGTATATGCAATCTCTGAATTTGAAACGGCTAGGCGCCGTTGACCATACTCTAAGGGCATGCGCAGTACGTGCTTGCACCTCCTATCCACATTTATTCCGCTGACGTCCTGACCACTAGACCGTATAAATTTAGGTCATTTTTCAGTCAGTAATATACTCTCAGTGCACCTGACTTGACGCTTATCAGTTTAGAGTTATGAGCGACTGGTAGAAAATGCCTATAGGCATTACGTCTGGCTTTTCAAATCATATTTTGTGCCATTTAGTTTAAAATGAATAATAATTTTAGTGTTTTAAGACCCCCGTGACTGAAGTACTGCTATGACGAATTTCTCCAATTTTCGACTTATTGCGGAATACTTTTTCGGCATTTTTAATTACTAGACACTTAAATATGAATATGCAGTTGTGGTTGTGCCGGCAAAATATTTTTTTAACGAATTTATAGTAATTTGCTAATTTTTCTATGAAATCGACTATTTCTTAAAATGGTCTTAAAATCTTATGCGCCCACCAGAATGGTCTTGAAATTGGGATTTGGTTTGTTGAATGGGGCCTTTAACTACTGTCAAAAATTTGGAGCGGTAGGCTCGTTGATAAATTTAGGACAAAAAATTGCAACTTCAACTGGTCTTAAAATCTTATGCGCCCACCAGAAGGGTCTTAAAATTGGTATGCAGGTTATTTGAAGTGGGCTAAACCGTTTGTTATTATTTGGAACGGTAGGATTTACAATAAATGTACGTAATTTTTTTTAGTCAGTAATATATTCCCAGTGCACCTAACTTGACGCTTATCCGTTTATAGTTATAAGCGACTGGTAGAAAATGTTTACATGCATTACGTCTGGCTTTTCAAATAATATTTCTTGCCATTAAGTTTAAAATGAATAATGATTTTAGTGATTTAAGACCTCCGGGGCTAAAATACTGCTATGAGGAATTTCACCAATTTTTGACATATTGCGAAATACCTTTATGGCATTTTTAATTACTAGACCGTTAAATATGAATAAGCAGTTGTGTTTGTGCCGGCTAAATATTATTTTTTGACGAAGTTATAGTAATTTGCTATTTTTTCTATGAAATAAACTATTTCTTAAAATAATCTTAAAATCTTATGCGCCCACCAGAATGGTCTTAAAATTGGGATTTCGTTTGTTGAATGGGTCCTTTAACTACTGTCAAAAGTTGGAGCGGTAGGCTCGTTGATAAATTTAGGCCAAAAAATTGCAAGTTCAACTGGTCTTAAAATCTTATGCGCCCACCAGAATGGTCTTAAAATTGGTATGTAGGTTATTTGATGTGGGCTAAATCATGTGTCAAAATTTGGAGCGGTATGCTCGTTGATAAATTTAGGCCAAAAAATTGTATTTTCAACTTGACGCCATACATACTTGTGGCCATTTAAGACCTTTAAGACTTATATTTTCATGATCTCCGAGATGGGCTCTACAACGCTATATGGAAGAAAATTGGTTAGGATTTTGATAAATTTCCAGTTAGGCGGGCTCCAGCACTATATATGAGCAGGATCGACCAAGGGGTCATGAAGCTAGAAAGTGAGAAAAAAAATCATCATAAGGGTCTTCTTATATTGGTCAATTCGTTTGGAAGGAAATCGCGAGTTCTGAGTTCCAGGCGGACTACTAGTATTATTAGTCTAATAAGCTTCAAGAAATAGGACCCAGGCGAGACCCATGAGGCAAAGCGAGCGCACTCATGTACACTCTCACGCTCGGCCTGTCTCAGCGATAGTGTACAGGCGGTATAAGTTTATTATCTGTAGCACATAAAAACCTGTCACTGTCAAGTGTCAATTTTGTCGTAGGATCCAGCAATAGTAATCACTCCAAAAAAACTGTAAATAATTCACTAGTCGATCCCTTTATTCAATAATTTCAAAGGTATAATTCCAAGATGAGCTTCGATCAATCCTCGAATAGTAACAGCACGAACGACAAGGCGGATAGGAAGGTGCCAGATCGCAGCAAAACTGACGACTTGCAAATTTCGCGAACAGACATGAACATGTTGATTATGAATTATTTAGTCACAGGTTTGTGTATTTCAAATCTATTTTCAACCTCTCTACCGTTTATATTAGTCATATGGACACAAAACAATGATGTTTTTATTATTAAATCAGTAAAATATGTTCGGGGATGTACTTTTTTATTTTTTCTTTTGTGGCGAAGTTGACAGTCTAGCTGGACTTTAGGCAAAACACGTAGTAATTTGGAAATATTCTCATTATATCAGTCGGTAAACATGATATCCATTCTACCTTGGGATCTATTCCAAAATAGAATAAACTTATTATATTCAAGTTACCTAGGTAGTTATAATGCAGACTATTCCAAATTGTCAATCACTACCTTGGGATCTATTCCAAAATAGAATAAACTTATTATATTCAAGATACCTAGGTAGTTATAATGCAGACTATTCCAAATTGTCAATCATTTTGTAAAAGCAAGACAATGTGAAAACTAGGTACTCAAAATACAAATTATTTTAGCAATGTCCAAATTAGCAATTTCCTTTATTTTCATCCAATTTCTCAAATTTTCCTGAACATAGCCTAATTTGCTGTCTCTTTACATATCTTTTAAAATAATGGTTAAGACGTTGTAGTGCCTTGTAATTTGACAAGCCCTTTGTTGGTCTTGATGAAATTAAAGGAAACTTGAAAATATTCTAGAAGGCTTCAAGGAGGCTGCATTAAAGTTCCAACAAGAGGCTGGACTGCAGGAACCTGCACTCTGCAGCTCTCTAGATGAGCGAATCATGATCCGCGAGGCAGTGCAGAGTGGCCGTATTCCCGATGCCATAGCTATGGTCAACTCCCTTCACCCGGAGCTCCTGGACAATGATAGATATTTGTACTTCCATTTGCAGGTTTGTGTTTACTGTCTTTTATCAGCCTAGTAACCACTCCACTCAAAACTGACATGGTA
Source organism: Pammene aurita (assembly GCA_947086415.1). NCBI lineage: Eukaryota > Metazoa > Arthropoda > Insecta > Lepidoptera > Tortricidae > Pammene > Pammene aurita. Next base: position 23,991,166 of record OX352297.1, read on the forward strand.
TGAAAAAAATTGCCCATAATGGTTATATAAATAACCATTATGGTTATATAAATAACCATTACAAGTGTGGTGGTGAAACTATTAGGCAGCTTTATGTCAAATGGCCCATAAATAATTATCAGATGGCTACATGTCACGGTATAGATAGACATTTCTTCCCTGGGGTAGTATAGAGTAGAGAGCTAGCCACGTCAGATATGACACAATAAAGTGGTCCAGACACTGTCAGTAATAATGTCATTATTTCTGTACCCGTCCTTTTCTATGTATATAAATAGACCTCGTTATCGGAGGTGCAATTTGGTAGCTTGTCATTCTTAGGGATGGGTAAAAATTATTTTTAAATACTAGCTGCATGTCGATATTTTTTCTTTAACATAATGAGAGTGACTTTAATTAAACATGATTATTTTTAAAACATGACTTATTAAAAAATTAATATTTATTTACTTTTTTCATTTTCATAAATAACAATTTTCAATCTTAATGTTTAGGGTATTCTGCGAGAAGTGACTGCATTTTTAATATTATGAAATATTATATATGAATAAAATATGCTCGTAAATACAGCTAAATAATCGAAAATATTGTTGTGAGATGACATTTACTATCTATTGACGTAAATAATTTATTTTCAGTGTAGGTGGCCAGTATTATATCTCTATGGGTGAGGTTTATCTCAAGAGCGTTCAGGCACGGCCCTGCAACTCGAAACATTAGAAAAGTAAAATAGCAACCATATCGTTATTGTTCGACTGATAATGGTTTCTACTTCTGATGACAATGATTATCATGGGTGACCAAAAAACATGTAAAATTTTAGTCTAAAAATGGTATTTGTTTTAAATTGACAGGAAAAAGGAAGAGTATCGATATCGACATCATAAATATTTTTACCCCTCCCTAAGAACGTCAAGCTACCAAATTGCACCTCCGATAACGGGGTCTATATATAAAGAATGAGAAGGATGAGTAGAGAAATAATGTCATTATTACTGACAGTGTCTGGTCAGCTATTATGAGAGCTACAAAACCACTCTAGTCAGTTTGCTGTACTATGCTTATTTCTAGATCTGGACATCTGGCAGCTGTAAAGTGGTGGAGGTCAAGTCTGTCACTCTGACCTCCACCCATTAAAAGCTGTCAGATGGCCGGATCTATCAATAAGGATAGTATAGCAATCTAACCAGAGAGAGTTTTGTTGCTCTCATTATTGTGTCACATCTGACGTGGCCAGCTCTTAGTCCAGTAGTAGTGGGAATGCAGGTGGGATGGTTAACAGCAGAATCATTTCACAATCAAACTGCTTCTGCAGGTTTTTAGGATAAAAAGTGAAATGAAACACGAAACACGAAAACTGACTTTTGCTGCCGAACCAGGCCTATATGACCGATTTTAGTATACAAAATTACAAGTGTGGTGGTGAAACTATTAGGCAGCTTTATGTCAAATGGCCCCATCAGTGAGCTTTCATACTAATTGACACTTTTTTATTATTATTGCAGCAACTACAACTGCTGGAGTTAATCCGTGCCGGGCGAGCTGAGGAGGCTCTATCATTCGCGTCAGCAACACTGGCAGAAGCGGGTGCCAATGACCGCACGGCACTCACGGAGCTGGAGCGCTCGCTCGCGCTCCTTGCGTTCCCTGATCCACATGCCTCGCCCTTCGCTGATCTGTTGCTGCCGTCCCATAGCCAGAAGGTAGGTTGAGATTGAACATGGGACCTGCAGTAATTGTCAATGGAACAACAGAATTTTAGTGGCAACAGATGGTGAGGCTTTATCCAACCCGAGTTTACCTTGGCTGCTCTAGCAGAAGCGGGTTCCAACGACCGCATGGCGCTGCATTCCCTGATCCACACGCCTCGCCCTTCGCTGATCTGTTGCTGTCGTCCCATAGCCAGAAGGTAGGCTGATAATAATAACCATGGGATGTATTTATTTATTTATACTTTATTGCACAAAAGAATCATCGTACAAAAGGCGGATGCCATAAGGCATTCTCTACCAGTAAACCTTAACCTACCCTTATGTGTGACAAGAAAACAACAGAAAAACAGAATTTCTAGATTTAAATCTATTGTCCTAAAATACAAGATTTTAATTACTTCCTTAGAATCCAGGTTTAGCAGATTGTCATTGTTCCACAGATCGCCAGCGAGCTGAACGCGGCCATACTGAAGATGGAGAACCAAGAATACACCAACCCCAAGCTGTGCAGTCTCCTGCGCATGATCCTCTGGTCCCAGAGCGAACTAGACAAGCACAATATCAAATATCCAAAGATGACCGATCTAGCCAACGCGACTATAGAGAACCCAAGTTTTAAGTAAGGCCTGATGTGGTTTATTTATAAATATCTTTGTTTTATTACCATTGTAAATTTGTTTCATGATTTACTCATTTACAACTGACAAATGATACCCAGTTAAGACTTATTTGTCAATAACTTTACTCGTAAAGAAAAAAAAATTACTTCATTTAAACTAAATCTTCTCTGGACTAAACTCAAGTGGACATTGATATGCACGTATCAGCTATAAGCTGCCTGTGCATTTATAAATAATAATAATAATAATTTAAGCTACCCCACTTTTGCCCGAGCTACTGTAAAAATTCACTGTACGTGTACTGTACTGTACCTATAATATTTGAAGAGTTCCCTCGATTTCTCCAAGCTCCCATTATCGATCTTGACCTGACGATGCTGGGACCAACTGTCAAGTATATATCCTTTCAACCAAAAAGCAAATTTCTCCAAATCAGTCCAGCCGTCTTCCAGTAATTGGTGAAAATAAAATACATTAAAAAAATTAACAAAAAAAATAAAAAATCTAATCCAGACGAATTGAGAACCTCCTCCTTCAAAATCTTGAAATTGATTAAAAACTACCTGGGTTTAGATTAATCTTGACGTTGGTTAAAAACTACCTGGGTTTAGATAACACTGATTTATATCTTACTATGGCGTAATGGGTACGTGGAGGTACCTAACTAAAGCTTAAACCTGCTCCAAAAATACTGTGCCATCGAGCCAGTGCCATTGCACAAATACATTTCTAGTGTTTAACACATAGACATATAAAATAAGGTAAGGAGACGTAACGCCGTGAAGACAAAACTGTGATTCCATAATAAGTCGATATCTTCGTGTTTACGCGCGACACGCACACATATACAAATCGTAACACGAGACCGCGGCTTATCATGAAATCACAGTTTTATCTTCGTGGGATTACATCTCCTTATTTTGTATATCTAACATTGTATAAAATTATACAATCGAAATAAGTCAAAACATTAAGTTGGGATGGCTTCAAACAGTTCCAACTTAATTTTGTTTGGCATTCTGGAATTGATATACTTATTTTTCTTTTCATACATTTAACAATATCGAGTATGAGGAATTATGACGCCGAACCTTACAATAGTAATAAAATAAGCCATTAACATAAATGTCGCTGTAGGAAATTTATTTTATCTACACTCACATTGTAAGTCCTCTAAAACGTGTTGAAAAACGGTAGGCAATGGCTAGCATTACCACAACCGATTTTACTATGATAAGCTTTTTATCTGTGGCAGTAACGTAATTTTAACTTTACATGCTCATATATTAATACGTTATGAGTTTAAAATTCCGAACATCGAATTTGATAACATAATGTAAATCCTGTGCTCCTTCCTGACCAACGGCACGCGCCCGCGCGACCGCCGGCACAATCGAGTTGGCCATGGCGGTGCAATGGCGGTCATTCTATGGTTTCCGAACACTTAATTTAATATATGTAATTAGGCCTTATTACGTAACAGTTACATAAACTACTATTATGGTAATGAAAATTAATTATACAGTATCTATCATGCTAGTATAGATTTTTCGCATCTTTGTAGCCAATATTGTTTTTTACATGGGCTTATAGAAGTATATTTTAACGATTCTTATATGTATGGAGAATATGAATTATAGATTGTGATGAAATAATCAATGTTGGTTATTATAAAGTTTTACACTTGATCATACCCTACCTAATTTGAATCACGCGAGACTAGGGCCTTACTTAACTTACATGGAGAGCAAGGGAGGTTTTGTTCTAATCTAATGGCTACCGTTTTTCAACCGACTTCAAGATTTCGAAGGAGGAGGTTATCAATTCGTCGGTATCTTTGTTTTTGCTATTTTTTTTTTTTATGTATGTTCACCGATTATTCGAAGATGGCTGGACCGATTTGAAAAATTCTTTTTTCGTTTGAAAGAGTATACTTCACAGTTGGTCCCATTGTAACCAGGTCAGGATCTGATGATGGGATCCTGGAGAAATCGAGGGAACTCTTCAACTATTATAGGCACACCTATAGTGATTTGAGTATTTTTTACAGCAGCTCGAGCATTTGCTTTTGGAATGGTGGATGTTTAGTGAAGTCGGTTCTTTTTTGTTCAAAATTATTTACTCACCAGTTGCGCCACTGTAGACTGAGGTCCACACACACAGCTGTAATTTTTATTAAGTACGTTTGTGAAAACCAAATTTACGCTTAAATAATCTAAATATATGAAGAAGAAACTGACTGACTGACTGATTGACTGATTGACTGACTGACTGACTGACTGACATATCAACGCACAGCCCAAACCGCTGGTTCTAGAGATTCCAAATTTGGCACGTAGGTTCCTTATAAGGTCTAGGGATGCACTAAGAAAGGATTTTTCAAAATTCACCCCCTAAGGGGGTAAAATGGGGGTCCAAAGTTTGTATGGCGAATCAAGATTTGTTAGACTATTTTATTCAAAACTTACACACACACACACACACACACACACACACACAGCAGGAGTATTCCTAACGATAAATGAGTAAACACGTGTTTCAGGTTTTTTGAAAATTCAACCCCTAAAAGGGGCAAATGTGGTCACAAAGTCTGAAAATCAACATGGGTATCGTATCCTTTTCGAGTACTTATAATACGCGGGCGAAGCCGCGGGAAAAGGCTAGTATTTAATATAATAGACCGTCATACTGTAAAAAATATCGACGAGGCCGCAGTGTTGCGCAGTTCCGCTTTATTTGGAAGAATAGGAGGATTTTCTTAGTTCCGCTTTTAAAACATTCACATTTAATGACTCGTAATTCATATTTTCCATAATTAATATCCTGGTATGCCAAAATATTCACAACATTGTTAAATTAGAAATAATTCCGCGAATCCCATTTAATGACTATGGAATTTGACATTTCGAAGACCTGTCTACACTAGCGCCCCTAGCGGAAATTTCATACGCGATAGTCCTCATTCCTCGAAGCTTGCGCGCAGATACCAAGTTATTGAACCCAATGAGGGTAAACGCGCTAAGTAATGCGAGATGGTGCTGCGGTCGTTAAAAAAATCATAATAGGATATTTCAACTGCCAAATAAATTGTCACTACACACTTACTATCTATGGGATTTTATACTCATTGACTACTACTATGTATGTATGCGTGGCCGAAAGGCAGAAGTTGCTTCAGTGTAAACGACTTTTAACATTGAAAAATATGCTAGCCCAAAAGCTTTGTCTGATTGCAAAAGAACCGTCGTGATATTTTATAATATGTTTTGTTCACAAGTACAGTCTTTAAGGTTTTTTCAATGAAAGGTTTTATTTAATGTTGTAATAAGTGTTAAATTGAAGTGATAGGAAGTTAACATTAGAATACCTCAAGCCTCAAAGTAATCGATTGGATTAGATTAAGAAAATCTATTAATTATTAATCTTCACTTTAAAATGTATTTAAAATTAAGGTTTTTGTATGTAATGTTTAGAAATAAAGTATAAATAATTTGAGAAACTAATTGTTTTATTTTATTTATAAAAACAACTGATCATTTACCTAAATATATATAATAATAATGGATTTTATAACTAATCTAATTAGCTAATTATAATTAGTTAATTACAATGTAATAATTATTTACAAGAAGACAATATAGGACATGTGGCTGTTGAAGGGATATAGTATGATTTTTTTATAATGTCCTAATTGTCGGTAGAACTCTTTAGTAAGATTCCGACATCTTAAAAAATACCACTAAGTATATCCAGGGTTGTAGCTAGGGGGGTTTTTGTGGGGCAATGCCTTGCCTAAAATTGAAATAACTATGACAATAAAGTATAAAGGACCAGGAAAGCGCCCTGTCTATAATTGCCTACTTTCCTAAAAAAATATATTTAGTCCGTCAGTTAGATTATCAAAAATATTGGACGCGTACCTATTTTTTATTTTGTCAATCAAACAAAAATTGGTGAAGATACAGCCCGTTAAAGTTCCGCGTGACGTCACATTTCAGTACAATTTTTAGTATAATGTGACGTCACGCGGAACTTTAACGGGCTATATCTTCACCAATTTTTGTTTAACCTATTGACTGCCACAGTCGGCTGTGGCCGACATCAAAAAGTTGTGCCATGGACGCCAACGACGGCTACAGCCGACAGGCTTTGTAATGCAATAGGGACCTACGCGGGCTTCCGCAAAGTTCAATTTCGCTTGACAAAACGCGATTACGTGGCGTCGGTGGCGCGTAATTTTTGTTCAATACTTGGCGGTCAAAAGGTTAATTGACAAAATAAAAAATACGTGTCCAATATTTTTTGATAATCTAACTGACGGACTAAATAGAATTATATTTTTGTTACCCAGGCAAGTACCCAATTAAAATAGCTCTAACTACGCCTTTATCATGTTCATTTTATAAATATATGATGATAAAATTAACCCTTTAACGCCAAGGATACCCAAAGTTGTCGTGAGTTATGTATACGCCAAGAACACTTCCAAAATGTAGTCATGGTCATGGCAGACGTAAGTCACTTAAAAGAAACGTATTATTTATTATCATTTCGAGCTCAAAACTAAGAACTCAGTTACCTACTTGATGATGATGTCATTGATAACCTTTGTTCCTAGAGTAGTTTATCTCATTCCATGCTAAATTTCATCGACCAAAAACGGAACGCTTATAGTTTTGCATTCCAATAAATATACCTAAAGGATGTTGATTGATTTTCTTATTCACCCTTTACCTATTTGAAAGCAGTCTTCAAATTATGACTATTTAACACTTTCGCAACCGGGCAAAATTTTGAACAATACCCCAGAAACCGACAGAACCCGCCAGGCGGGCTACGACGTGCAACGCAATGGCGCACGCCGCGTGCCCGGCATCTGAGCAAACATTACGAGTGCCTACCAGGCGGGTAGTCAAAGTGTTAACTAAATCTGGTTGTAAATATTTTCCATGCAGGGAAAAAAATCAAAATTTTTGTGATGTATCTTGGACTCGATTTACAAATACATATTACATACTAGTTGTAGTAGTTGATCCCGCGGCTTCCCCTGCGTGCGTTTTGGAGGAAAAAACTACCCCAAATGTTGCTCTGGGTTATAAACTGTTATTATACAAAATTTCATGCAATTCTTGTACTGCTTACGGTAGTTTGCGAACAAACAGATTTCTCCTTACGAGTTTATAATCTGTATAGCTAAAACCGTTTTACAGTGTATTTCCTTTTACACAACCATTTATATGATGAAATAATTTATGCGATTTTACCATGATATGATAAATCAAAATCAATTTTAGACTGCCTCTACGCTAATTGTCAATAATTAAGTCCACAGTTCATAGTCTATCATAAGCGACAGCCGCCTGACAGCGTTGAGGCCATGTCACCAGCCCAGCACGTAGTCGAGGGCCTTGGAGATGAGGCCGCTGGAGCGCTGCGGCACCGGGGCCGACGGCACGGGCGTCGGGCATAGGGAGCGGGCGCCTTGGGTTTGTCTGAAAAAACGTTTATATATGGGTCGGCTGGTAGAGAACCTGTTGTACGGTTGTGTTTTTCTTTTGTGCAATAAAGTATAAATAAATCCCAACTTTAACCTTTTGAACGCTTATCCTCTGGCGTGAAGAGGTGGCCTACACGCCAATATCTCGACTAGTGAATAACGAATATAAACCTTATCTGTCAGCAGGACAATTGCTTTGACAGCGTCCGCCATGACCACTTTAGTGGTCGCTGGCGTGGCAGGCACGACAGTACACGACCCATTTAGTGGCTCTTGGCGTTCAAAGGGTTAAGTAACAAACAATGATGATATAGACAAAATAAAGTATTTTGATTAGTCACCCGGTAGCCTAGGGGTTAGGGTGTCCGCCGCGAATGCGGAAGACGCTAGTTTAATCCCAGCCCTGGGCAATGGCACCGGAGGCCTTGGCCACTTTTCCCCGCGAAGTACTCAACTGCTTAGGTGCGCTTGCGAATTTAAAAAACTCGCATTTTTTAACAAGTCAAAATTTAAAAATTGAACTCATCTAATACAGAGATTTACAGTCAGCATTCGCTCGGCTCTCTTGAGGCAAAAGATTAGGACCCCTTTTTTGTGCCTGTAAATTATATACGAGTTCAAATGAAGCCTAAAAGCGCCCGCTCAGCGTCATGGCTCGCGGCAGTCCCGTCGGAGACTGAACTACTAGCTCTATATCCTGTGTCGTCCTCACCTGGTGACGCTAGGGCTGGTGGGCTGTCGCGGCGGCTCGCGGCACTCGACCACTCCCACCATGACGCCGGGCAGCACCTGGCGGCCACTCGGCGTCATGGCTCGCGACAGTCCCGTCGGAGACTGAACTACTAGCTCTATATCCTGTGTCGTCCTCACCTGGTGACGCTAGGGCTGGTGGGCTATCGCGGCGGCTCGCGGCACTCGACCACTCCCACCATGACGCCGGGCAGCACCTGGCGGCCACTCGGCGTCATGGCTTGCGACAGTCCCGTCGGAGACTGAACTACTAGCTCTATATCCTGTGTCGTCCTCACCTGGCGACGCTAGGGCTGGTGGGCTGTCGCGGCGGCTCGCGGCACTCGACCACTCCCACCATGACGCCGGGCAGCACCTGGCGGCCACTCGGCGTCATGGCTCGCGACAGTCCCGTCGGAGACTGAACTACTAGCTCTATATCCTGTGTCGTCCTCACCTGGTGACGCTAGGGCTGGTGGGCTGTCGCGGCGGCTCGCGGCACTCGACCACTCCCACCATGACGCCGGGCAGCACCTGGCGGCCACTCGGCGTCATGGCTCGCGACAGTCCCGTCGGAGACTGAACTACTAGCTCTATATCCTGTGTCGTCCTCACCTGGTGACGCTATGGTAATGGACCGCGTGTTAGGTAGTGAAACGCTTAACGTGTGGATAATAACTGTTTAATCTTGGAAAATAGATCGCTTTATATAGGTACACAATCCTTTGTTCTTAGTTTAGGTTAATACACTGATCAAGGCCGAGGTCACAGAAAATAGAAATGATTTTTATAATATTCCGTATATGGTTGTAGCGTATCATATTTATTACATTAGGAAAATGAACGTTGTTTTTTTATTTAATTTTCTATTCGCCTTGGGTGGGCTGTGAAGTCAGCTGAGTCAGCTGTTGTTGGGTGATTCTGTACCTATTACACGTCCGTCGGTTTTTTTGAGACAGAAAAACAGGTTTAAACTGTTTTTTGTCTTTACATTAATAAGTATAGATTTGTTTCTTAAATGGTAATTCTGAATATAAAATAAATCTTAGCACTATAAAAAGTGTTATATAAAAAAAAACATGGCTGCTTAACTCTATTGTTTACATTCTGTTTCTTAACTAATTTATTTAAAAAAAATATTTTAATCTTACGGCTAGGGTTTTAAAAATATGATTACATTTTTGTCGTTTTTTTTTTTTTTGTTGATGTACTTGAAAATATGATTACATTCTTGTCTTAATTAAGGTATAGTTTAGTTACGGTATTGATAAAATTTTGAGTAAGGGTTAAATATGGTCTACTTATTTGTTAATACATCTCTAAGTTAGTTGGTAAACTTATCTATGTTATGTTGTTTATCGATTTCGGTTCGTATATGGTTAGGGTTAACGTTTCAAGAATTATAATGTTCTAAATTTAATGGTTTTGTTACTGTTTTGTTGAGATTGTTTAACGTGATTGTCCCTTTTTCATAGTCTATGATACATTTGTACTTTATTAAAAAGTCTTGTGTAATTATTCCGTCAACTTGTAATGGTAATTTTTGAAAAACATGAAATTCGTGCGGGAATTTTTTTTTTTTTTTGAGGCCAAAAAGATAGATTGAACCTTTTTTTTTTTGTCTTCACATTAAATTTGGCTTATGTCTATGGGTTACATGTTGGTTCTTAGGTTAACTTATGTTTATGGTATATAAAAGAAAAATATTAAATTGTATGGTTATATAAGGACTATGGATGGGTTACATTTCGATTCTTAGGTTATTCTTATGGCTATGTTTATACATGGAAAATGATCAAAGTTTATGGTTATAAAGGTGTTGGTTTCTGTCTAAGTTGTGTTTTGTTTAAAATAGCGGTGAGTTTGTTGCTAAGTTATATGCTGCGGTTTGTTTATTTGTTTCGATCCTCGTATGGCTAGGTGTTTGTGTTTTGTAAATTATTGACCTGATGTTTATTTGTTACTTGATATCATTACAGTGTGGAGATAGTACTTCCGTATTTGGAATGAGATGTGATCATTGACATGGAAACGTTTAGTTTGCTGTTTTAGTGTAGTGTCGAGTGTGAGCGTGTTTTTTTTGACGTGATAACGTCTTTAAAATCGTTTTAGTCGGGTGACATGTTCAGAAACTTGTGTCACACCAAAACCTCACGAGCGCGATCGCAGGTATAACGAGAGAGAGACGGACCGATCTCCCGTCTCATCTCGAGCGCTGCCAGTCATTCCGTGAAACTTGTCACGCGGAATCCTCACGAGCGGTTAGACGTTATCACGTAAACATCTCGATCGTAAACCTACTTTTTTTTTTGTTTTATGGGTTTGTGTTGTGTATTAAATTTGTATATATATATATATATATGTATATGTTTGCTGTTTTTATTTATTGTGGGTTTTTTTTTGTATGGAGAATGTAGTCTTTGTCTGAAACGATTTTTTTTTTATTTTTTTTTATTTTTTTTACGTTCTGCATTTTGATTCTTTATGATGGTAAATAGTCTCTGATATACTATATTTATTTTATTTCTGTCTTATTTTCTGATTTATAGTGGATCTCCGGTTTATATATATATATAGATAGATATATAGCGTATGGGATTAAATTTTTAAATCGTAAGTAGTTTTTTTTTTTTTGTTTTATGAAAGGTGTTGATGTGTTGTTTTATGTGTTTTGTTTGTGTTTTTATATTTACTTTATTTTTATTTAAGAAATTTTTTATTTATTTTATTTGTGTGGTTGTTTTAATTATAGTATGGTTTAGTTCTATTTTTGTGGATTGCGTATTCTTTTCCTGATACTAATATTTTTACGTTTGGATCCTGATCCTCTATGACGGTAAATGGTCCTTGATATATTGTGTCCAAAAATTTTTTTTTTCTTTTTTCTGATTAATACTAAATCTCCAATTTTATTACTTATGGGTTTAATTTTTAAATCGTAATTAGTTTTACTTAATATTTTAGACTTAATTAAATTTATTTCTAGCGTCTGCTTGGGCTTTTGTGACATATGTTTGAATTCTATGGGATAGGAATCGAAGTTGTATGTATACATAATAGGTCTGTTTGATGAGTAATGTTTCTGGGTATGCGGCATAGTTTGCCGAATACTAGCTCGTATGGCGTGTATTTAGTTGCCGAATAAACCATTGTGTTATACGAAAATACTAATATTGTAACTAATCAGATCACTGGTGAGTCTGGTTGTCTGTTTGTATCCTCAAAAATGCTTCTATTGCTTTATGCGAATTTTCTGAGGATCCTAGGCTTTCATGGTGGTAAGTGGTTGACTGTAATTGTTTTATACCTAATATGTTACAAATCTCTCGCATAGTTGTGGAGATGAATTTGCTGTCTCTGTCTGCTTTGATTTATTTATGACTGTTTTTTGCTTTTATGAATTTCATAATGTCGTTATCTGTTCCTGGTCAGTAGTAATAACGTTATTGGTCATTATTCTTATGACTGTGTCCGCTGGTGGGTAATAAGTTATATGTGACACGTCTGTCATCTTTGTCTGTGATTTTCTTGACTTTTTCTATAATAATTAGTCGTGGTACGGATCGTCTGTCATGTGTGTTTTATACACTTTGGTAGCTCTTTCCTTCTTTGGTTGTTTTTTTTCTTTGTATGTATTCTTCTTGTATCTGTTGTGCCTTTCATATGTGACCTAGTTCTCTCGCGAGGAAAGCTCGTTTCGGACACGACCGAGTACTTGGTTCGACACACAGTGTAGAACAATAAATGAGCCATTTTGCAATGTCTGCATTTTGTCCTTATGTAAGCTTCTTTGTGATACTTGTCACTTTTTTTTTTTAAATGAGTACATGGCGCATTCTAGCGAATCGGGTCGGCCGACCGTATTGCATACTATTTTATTTTTAGTTTTTCGATTTAAGGATACAGGGAAATATTTATTATTGCGCGCTGGTACATATTATTATTATGTACTATCAGACAGTGTTTTAACGCATCGGAAGACTTAGAACATCCCGTGCGCCCAAGGACCTGGTCAATTGAGAACTCGCTCGAATTTGTTTGGTTCCAAGGGTTAGCGTCTGCTTTGTATCCTGGTGTACTCAGCTTACTTTTAATTCTCTTATGGGCTACCTGATATTGCGTGAAGTAAAGAGGAATGCAAGGAAACCCTTTACTTTGTAAACTTAAAGCATATAAGGGCCACAACAACTTTTAGGTGATCAGGCTAATTGTTGGTTGCGACACTTATCTGTTTTAGTTTTCTGCACGCTATAGTCACAGACACAGTCACAGTCATAGTCATAGTCAGTCATTTGTAATATTTAAGATATTACATATATCTCTTATTATTCTTATCGTAATAATATCCCTATTTATGTCGTGTCATGTTGCAGTCATAATGAATAATAAAAAAAATTCTTGTTTAATTATTATGGTATCTCGCAATGTCGATTTATTGTGGTAGGCGTGGCTATCACTCTCTAAGCGTAGCGTAATTGTATATTATGACGCAATCGTTCCTCCTATTCCGTGTATATAGGTCATCTTGCATGCGACCTTGGGTTTTCAATGTCGTGTCGCGTGTTATTGTACTTTGGCTGGCTCTGGTGTCGATAAAATATAAGTACGTTGTGGCGTTTATTGTGAATTGAACTGTGTTTATGTGGCTATTAGTTTTAGTGTACTTTTGGTTTGGCTGGCGCAGGCGGTTGATCTGGCCTGAGATTTTTGAAATTTTTTTTATTTACTTTGACAATGGTGATTTTTGTGAATTTTTGCTGCATCAGATTTAGTGTGTTGTTTTATTTTTGTCATGATATTTTATTATGTAGTTATTATACTTTTGAGGCAGTTCTTTTAACACTAGTTTATTTCAATAAACGTATTGTGTCCAAGGACCTTCACGAATTGGTTTTTCAACACTATCATTATGTATCAAGGATTTAGTGCCTGTCAAATATATTAACTTGTTTAATTGTATTTTTGCCATAGTTAAATTTTGCTGCGTATACTATCATCATGTAGTTTTTTTTGACGTGATAACGTCTTTAAAATCGTTTTAGTCGGGTGACATGTTCAGAAACTTGTGTCACACCAAAACCTCACGAGCGCGATCGCAGGTATAACGAGAGAGAGACGGACCGATCTCCCGTCTCATCTCGAGCGCTGCCAGTCATTCCGTGAAACTTGTCACGCGGAATCCTCACGAGCGGTTAGACGTTATCACGTAAACATCTCGATCGTAAACCTACTTTTTTTTTTTTTATATCAATCTATAAAAACACTAAAGTAATGTCTGTGTAGATATTATTAAATTTTTTTTTTTTTTTTTACTTTTAATTTGTCGGTGTAGGTATACGTCAATACACTATAATGCGTTATTAGATGTTTTGCGTGTAATACGTGCGTACGGTTGAATGTATTTCTTTATTCTATTGGTATAGTGTGGCTACTTTATTTTCGACATATTATGTAAAGTATGTCTTATGTTTATATTTTTAAAAGTGTGCATCTTATGCGTGTAATTTTTCTGGTAATAATTGACATTAATAAATGATGTTTTTTTTTTGTTATATGTGTTGTTGCCGTTAGCCTGTGCCGTCGTGAATAAATTTTCTAGTTTTTTACTTGTGCCGTTTGGTAGGCCGATTTCCCTGTTTTGTGTTGAATAGTTTGTTTTGGATTGCGGTCGCTGATTTTACTGGTAGAAGATAAAGTTTTATGTCAAAACGCTGATACTGGTGTGTTTGCTGGATATTTTGTTTTTGGTTAAATGGGTTTTGTAATTATGAAATTTATTTGCAATTTTATGTCATTGATTTTAATCATTATCGCGTATAATTCTATGATGTCTATAAACTGTTTGATGATGGTTTCGGATCCGTCCATGGCTGGTAGCAATGTTACTGCCGTTTTTTGGTTAATTAATTAAGGTTTTGTCCGTTTTTTTTTGTCTTGGCTGTATTTTGATAAGATTTTACTGTACACGTCTTCTATTTTTGTGAGGTGAGATTGAAATATTTCGCTCTGTCCTACGGATATTTGTTGTTTTTTTCTTTTTATTTTTTTTTTTGGCTGTATTTTTTTGTGACTGGACTAATTTGAATTTATTTTGACCGATTGTCTGTTTGGGGTGTTTTTGAACGAATTTTCGAATATTTGTTTGTTTGTAATGCTTCTAACTTATTTTTATAATTTGGGTCATTCTGTACGCGTCATGTGAATTATTGTTATAGTTACATTTAGAATTGTGGGCTTAAATTTATCACTGAATTTAAGTAATTATGATTAAAGTGTCTTAGAATTGTACTTGCGATCGATGGTCGGTGCTGGGTGCTGGTGATGAGGTGCGGCGGGGCGGGGCTGGTGATTTGGGTGCGGCAGGGCTTGTGACGGCTGGTGGCTGTTACACGTTCTGCTCTGCTTGACGTGCTGGATCTAGACGCTTTGCTCTGCTCCGCTGGTTGCTGGTGGCGGTGGTGGTTTGGCTTGCTCTCCATTGTTTTTGTCGTCGTGGGGCTTGCCTTGGGTCACCCGTTGGTGCGGGTTGTTGGGGCTGATGGTGGTAACGTGGTGTCCTTTTTTTGGTCCATCGGACTGTTCTGGTTGGGGTCCTCTGTTCCGTGAACGTTACCGTTATGGTGATCATGGTCATGGTTTTAGCTGACTCTGGCCGGCTGACTGGTGCGTTGGTGCCTTTGTTGGTTGTCGCAGTGGAGCGGGGCTGAGACATTGTGTCATGTGTCTTGCTTTTTTCTGTTCGCTGAACGGTGGCGGTGGTTGATGAGCTTGCTGGGGCGGTGGTGTCTAAGTTCGGCTGGGCGGGGCTTCGGGGGTCGAGCGGGGCTGGTCCATTGTGAGCTGAGCTGTGCTGGTTCGTGGATCGGGCTGAGCTGGCTGGTATTTAAACCGAGGCTGCCTTGAGCAGCCCGACTGGCAGGGTCGCCATATGGTAATGGACCGCGTGTTAGGTAGTGAAACGCTTAACGTGTGGATAATAACTGTTTAATCTTGGAAAATAGATCGCTTTATATAGGTACACAATCCTTTGTTCTTAGTTTAGGTTAATACACTGATCAAGGCCGAGGTCACAGAAAATAGAAATGATTTTTATAATATTCCGTATATGGTTGTAGCGTATCATATTACATTAGGAAAATTAACGTTGTTTTTTATTTAATTTTCTATTCGCCTTGGGTGGGCTGTGAAGCCAGCTGAGTCAGCTGTTGTTGGGTGATTCTGTACCTATTACAACGCTAGGGCTGGTGGGCTGTCGCGGCGGCTCGCGGCACTCGACCACTCCCACCATGACGCCGGGCAGCACCTGGCGGCCACTCAGCGTCATGGCTCGCGGCAGTCCCGTCGGAGACTGAACTACTAGCTCTATATCCTGTGTCGTCCTCACCTGGTGACGCTAGGGCTGGTGGGCTGTCGCGGCGGCTCGCGGCACTCGACCACTCCCACCATGACGCCGGGCAGCACCTGGCGGCCACTCGGCGTCATGGCTCGCGACAGTCCCGTCGGAGACTGAACTACTAGCTCTATATCCTGTGTCGTCCTCACTTGGTGACGCTAGGGCTGGTGGGCTGTCGCGGCGGCTCGCGGCACTCGACCACTCCCACCATGACGCCGGGCAGCACCTGGCGGCCACTCGGCGTCATGGCTTGCGACAGTCCCGTCGGAGACTGAACTACTAGCTCTATATCCTGTGTCGTCCTCACCTGGTGACGCTAGGGCTGGTGGGCTGTCGCGGCGGCTCGCGGCACTCGACCACTCCCACCATGACGCCGGGCAGCACCTGGCGCCCGCTCAACGACATGGCGCGCTCCTTCTCGGCTCGCGTCGCGTAGCGCACGTGGGCCCAGTTACCTTGTGTTGGGTATTGCTTGTCTGTAAACATTGTCTGGTTTTATAATTTCTCTACGTCATTTAATATGGATAAAGACGCTTCTGTACTAGAGTGTAGAATTAAGAGACAAAAAAATATAAAAGAGGTTTTTATTTTGACAGAAGACATATATAAACTAGTAACGACGCCCATGACCATGAACATAAGCAATATGACTGCTTTCAATGGGAGCCGCTTATGCGTTGCCGACCTTTGAGAGCCCTGTACGCCCGCTTTTTGAATGGTGGTGGTGGTTGACAATTTAACATAACTACTATGTTAAATTGTCAAGCACAGGCATGGAAATAACATGTAGATTGGCAGAGGTGTAAAAACCAATAAAAAAAATAAAAAAATGTAGCTACAAATTTGACAGCTACAGGCACCGCAATTGAGGCTTCGTCATTATGCCAAAGCCTTTATAGTAACTGGACTATCAAATGTCAGTTACCTTATAGGCCTCATAGCCTATAGTTTAGACAAAAAGGTTTGCTTAGGCGTAGAATCAAAATTTATGAGAATAACTACAGTATTTCATATTCATGTAATGAAAGGCAGGTCCACTGAGGTTGAGCAATTGTCACATGCAACCGGCAGTGGAAATTTCCTCTGCCCGGCCTATGTGGACCCACATTAACAAAAAATTGCCTTACCTAAAATAGCACCACAGTTGCTAAATCTTGCTAGCACCGTATTTGCAGCATTAGGGGGAAACCCAAACACTGTCACCCAGTACTCTTCCTGCTCCTGGCTGCCGTCCCAAGCCGGATTCATACTAGACCCATTCATATTGTTCATGTAAGAATTTTGTAACACGGAGTTATTGTAGAAACTTGGTTCTTGGAATAGTGATTTATTTACAGATGGTTCATTGCTTTTAATTGTGTCAAATAAATCCTCTATGGGTGGACCTGTAGTCTTACTGTTGTTATAAGACATATTGGGTGGATTGTACGAAATGTTTGGGTTGTATGATGAGTTTGGTGATGTAGGGTTAGTGAACATGTTTTGCTGGTTGTAGAGGGCCTGCTGATGCATAGAGAGGTTCTGACGGTAATGTTTCTGGTCTGGAGTCGATGTTTGTGTTGGGCTTGTAGGTGAACCTGGAACAAAAATATTTTACATAAAAATTACATTTATGAATAAAATAAAAAATACATATTCTTTTAATAACACAACGGTGGCAAACAAGCATACGGCCCGCCTGATGGTAAGCAGCTACCATAGCCTATGGACACCTGCAACTCCAGAGGTGTCAAATGTGCGTTGCCGACCCTTTAACCTTTTAACCGCCATACGTCAAAATTTTAACTTTCAATTTTGAACTCTGTCATAATTTATGAAGGTGTCATTCACATTGTCACTTTGTCTCATATATCTGACAACGGTGGCCATAAGGTTAATTTGAAGGAGGTTCACTTCAGTTATTCAAATAAGGTAGTACTAGGCTTGAGTTGGTCAGGGATGAAGAACTAAAATGAACTAGTTCATTTGACAGACCGAAATGAACTGTATCTTCATCAAAGCCTAGTAATTTCTTAATAAAAGAGTGTCCTTCTCAAATTGCATATGTGTGCGTGCGGTTTATAACAATTATTACCAGTATTTAAAACATATGTTTTTAAATATAGCAACATTTGGAACCGACTTTAAACGATGTTATACTTTGCATTTTCTCGGGCCTAATCAGTTGTGGACCCTGCCTTGCTTTCACTCCCTCGACTCCCTAAGTGTCCTATCATTTATTACATCTCTCTAACTGACATATCGGGCCCGAGAAATTGCAAATTATAGTACTGGATGTTGTCTATGCTGTCTATCGATTATGCTGTCAAACACAGCTAAATTCAAAATAAAATAAATATGTCATGTAAAAAAAAATAGTTGCGTTTTGGCTTTTGCTTTAGTTATAGCGTATCTACTTGAAATGTATTTGGTTAAATACATTGTATAGGTAATATTAAGTGCCGGTCCGCAACCGTTGAAATTAGGAAAAATAGCGCTACTACCACTTTGCCTATGCCCGGGGAGTAGCAGCAATGAAGATTACTTATTTTTCTAAAGTTTCATCATTTTCTATAACGATAACCACAAATGTTCTAAGGTAAGAAATATATTTCGTGCATTTTTATCATAATATTATTACCTATTCCGGAAAATAAGACATTACTTCTTTGGCAGATGTCGCTAGGCGTCCCCCTAAGACGCATAAGGGATATAGTGGAGAAATTCGCAGTCATCAGGTGTGTCTCAGTAGCTCAGTTGGTCAGAGCGATGGGCATGTATCCCAGAGTCGCGAGTTCGAGTCTCGCCTGAGGCAGTGGATTTTTCTACTTTTCCATTTTTTCTAAGCAGTGTGGTATCGTTAGCAGACGTTCTGCTTAATACAAAATTAATTATCTTAATCATGAACTACGCGCGCATAATTATAGAGGATATCATTAGCACCAGCCACAACAGTAAATAAATTGTTAGGTAAGTACCTCAAAGTGAGGGGTACCTGCAGTAGTGATACCGAAAGAAGGGAAGGTAGGGAAAGGTAAAAAGGGAACTAGTAAGCATATGTATACTAGCAGAATATCTTATGTATGCAGTAACGCGTTGTACTTAACACATTTGGCAGAGACAAGCTGGAGGGTAACGACGTAAAAGCATATCAACATTAAAGATATATTATGTTTATGTTGTGCAGGATAATAAGAAGATTCAAGGATGCATTAAGTAAAGCAATGCCACCTGGGCAGTAACTATAGCGGCTGAAACTTCAGGGAACTAGTCTGCGTGATGAACGGCTGAACGGAACATGCGTCCATAGTGTCCCTACACATCTCCAGTACCATTTTACACTGTAGAAAACCAATAAATTAATATACTTAATATATACCCACAGGTATTCATTTTCATTCTTGAAGTCCTATAGTTCAATTAAGCCTAGGAACGAATAGAGCATTTCTATGAATGTAGGTAGTTTCTAATAATCATGTTTTATGCCAATTGTATGTTTTTCGACGCAGTAACCAAGTTCTTTTGATATTTAAAAATAAATAAATAAAATAGCTTTTTTACTTCCACATTTGTAAAAGTTAGGTACAGTCAGCATCAAAAATATGTAAACATTTCGGCACTTATGCCTGTGGGATAAGACTCAAATTCGTATACATATTATTGATGCTGACTGTACCTACATATAAGTAATACATTTAGTTGTGGTTTTTCTAATGTGGATCCTTTTGAATTCTTGTTAGACCAAAAATGTGTCTACTTGTTTTATTCCTTTTTACATAAAATATAACTTAACTATTTTATTACAAAAATAGCACACAATTGGTACAATAAAAATTATTTTTGAGTAATGCTAAATAAATAATAAATACACAATAATCCTAAAAAAAAAACAAAAAAAAAACCTGTACCGGGATTCGAACCCAGGACATCCGCTTCACAGACGGGCTACTACCAACGAGGCCAAACTGGTTGTCAAATTAGTTACTGCGATCTACACGGGAGCGCTGTAGTATAAACAAACTTTAGTGACATTTTTTTTTGTATGTAGTTACCGTTCTTCTCCTAGTGAGTATTTATATATTATATTCTTTGATCTTCATACACAATCTCAATCGCTCTTCGGTCCTTAGTTCATTTGTAAACGTCAGAGTGAGACCGAGACAGCACAATCAGTGACGCGCGCAGTGCGAATGAGACAAATACTATTGCTTGAAAGTGTGTCAGATACGACGAGAGAGACAGCTACGACTAAAACATTTTTCGCGGTAGGCCCTCAGTTCAGTTACTTGTTTGTCTCGTTCCCAGGGTCGCAGTATGAAAATTGGTCGTGAACTAAAGGAAGGAAACGACCTAAAAGTCCGAACTAGGATTGACAGATATAGGAGCGCCTCTAAAGACCGATTAAGCACAAGCCTAAGTAGTACTGGTTAGCTAGCTGATTAGCTTCAAGTTTACACCAGGCAAAAGCATTAATTTATACATTTGTTTCCGGGTTATGATTATTGCATACCAGAAAGATGTGGATCTTAACTCGAAAGGTTCTAAACTTAAAAACAATATACTAAATAATTTTAAACAAAAAAGAACCAACTTCACTTAGCCTCCACCTTTCCAAAAGCAAATGCTCGAGCTACTGTAAAAAATACTCAAATCACTATATGTGTGCCTATAATAGTTGGAGAGTACCCTCGATTTCTCCAGGATCCCATCATCAGATCCTGACCTGGTTACAATAGGACCAACTGTGAAGTATACTCTTGTAAACAAAAAAATAATTTATAAAAAACATGATACAACATGCAACAGGCGTGTCCAGACTAGCAGACATGCCTAATATCATAAATGTTAGGACGCCCTGACATGTCAATACAATACAAAGTATATTAATAGCAAAGCCTTTAAGGTGCAATTAAGTTGAGCAATAGCCACCTTATTCATTTAAGTGTACAATAAGTTTAAGTGACTTTAAACGCCAATGATGAGTTTATTTAGAAATAAATCATCTATGACTGCAATGCAGTAAAACCCTTTCTCTCAGTATTAAATTTACTCAGACTTTGGACTTACCAAACGCAAGGTTCCGGCCTTTCGTAGGAGACAGGCTGTTGGTTCTGGGTGTAGTAGGAGGGTTTATTTCCCCTAAAAGGAAAGGCGGCAGGTATCCCACATTAGGACTCCCTGAGGGCGAATGTGTCGGACTACCAAGCGTCATCGGCTCCATTTTAAGAACTTGATAGAATTACAAACTTATATATGATTGATCTGCGGTGGGTATTTACAATTTAATGATATTTTCACAAGAAACAATTATCGTGGCGGTTATAGAAAACGCGATTTAGTTAGACAGCCCACATTTTGACAGGCAGGAAAACGAACCATCCAACGAGCGACAGCGAATAGTTGAAGTTTGAAAAAATGTTACTACAGTAAAGAAAATTCTTCTAAAATAATAGTTAATTTACACTGACTCATCAACGCAGAGACAAAACTACTGAAGCTAAAAACTTGTAAACACCAGAAATTCGTTTTATAACGTAGGCAAGGGATAAGAAGGGATTTTTGAAAATTCTATCTCTAAGGGGGTAAAAAGAGGATTCAACATTTTTGGGTAGGATTTGAAATTTAAAGTTAGACTTGAAACTTCTTAGGTTTCCTATTAATAAGAAAATTATAAAAGCAATTTCAGCGTATTTTTGACATTCAACTCCTAACGGGGTTAAAAAGTGGTTGAAAGTTTTTTTCTTCTTTTAATTAATGTCTTTTACTCTTCACCTATTTTACCGAGGTGAATTCTGCCAATGTCAAGGTACACTTATGATTTCATTCATTTAAGTAAAATAAAATAAAAGCAACGTTGTTCGGTTAAGGCCTTGTTGATTGTAAAGTGATAGCCTCCTTACAAACACGTGGGTGGTCGGGACCCCGGATGCCCGTTTGTTCAACTAAAGGATGATTACTCGCGTTTTGGGACTAATTTTTCATTAGCTGCACATTTGTTCGTTAGGTCACCGCACAATAAGCTATCAATATTACACACTGAACTACGTAAATGAGCAAAAAACAAAAACTATTCTAAAGACGACGTAGCCATCTTGAAGCTCAAACGGAAATGTATGTGTTGTTGAAAATGTTGAAAGTTTGTATAGCGCTAATATTTTTTGTGACAGTCTTACTTCTTACTTACTTCAAAGCAAAAAAACTGATTTCAGCGTTTTTTTTTAAATTCCACCCCAGAGGCGTTGAAACGGGGTTGAAAAGTTTGTATTAAAGCGAGGCCGTAACAACTGAAGCTAGAAAGCTGTGATTTGCAGGTCAGGTTACATTTATAATCTGTACAAGTAATAAGAAGCGATTTTGAAAAATTCAAGCTCTAGGGGGGTAAAAAAGGGGGTTAAAAGTTTGTGAATGTAGGATTTTTAATTTTAAGTTAATAATAATAATAATAATAAAACCCTTTATTCCATACTTCGAATTTAGTTTACATTTCAAATGTTGTTAGTATGTGATACGTTGAAAAAAAAAAAACTATGTTAAATTAATGTTAGTCTTATTCTATTGAAATATGGACCCCTGTTTGGGTAAAGGCCTCCTCCATTTCCTTCCATGACTCTCTGTCCTTGCCTGACTTAATCCAATCTTTTCCTGCTACAGGTATGATATCATCAGCCCACCGGCTTAATGGTCGACCGGCATTCCTTTTTCCCTTTGGTCCTTTCCATCGTGTGGCTTCTATGGTCCATCTTTTATCGCTATATCGTGAAATGTGACCGGGCCCATCTCCACTTTAGTGAGAGTGCGTGCTTGAGAGCATCGGTGAGTCTCGTTTTTGTCTAATGTTTTCGTTCTTTATCTTGTGAATTCTTCTAATTTTCAGCATGCTCCTTTCCATTGCTGTTTGGCTGCATTTGATCTTCTGTTTTATTTTGTTCGTAAACACCCAAGTTTGGCAGCCATACAATAAGCAGGGTAGTAGACATGTATCAAATACTGTTTTTTTCATTTGCAAGCTATAGTGTCCTTTTAGAATTTCTTTCAATGACCAGTATTTTTTCCAAGTTACGTTGATTCTTCTTGTGACTTCCTCTTCATTGCTTGACTTATTAAATGATATTTGCTTTCCCAAATATATGTAGTCATTGACATTTAAGTTACATACTTAAAACTTTGTACGTTTGCCGCTAATTAAAAAAATATGAAAGTGATTTCAGTATTTTGGATAATTCTATGCTTTTGGGGGTTGAATAGGGGTACAAAATTTGTATAGTGGAAACTTCTTTCTTTGAGCGAGAGAGTTCAAACTTTATAGGAATATTACTTATTAAAATACAATGAAAGTACTTTCAGCATTTTGGAAAAATCTACCCCTGACTGGGTTAAATAGGAGTGCAAAGTTTGTATGGGCGAAATTACTGTTTTTGAGGTAGAGACTTTCAACTTGGTGGGATGATCACTTATTAAAGTGCTTTCAGATTTTTGAAAAATTCCAGTTTTGAGTGGGATAAATATGGGTGAAATGAAAAGTTTGGAGGCAGATTACTTATTAAAATCCAAAAAAAGTCCTTAAAACGTTTTGGAGAATACCACCCCTAAGAGGTTGAATAGAGATGATTTTTTTTTAACTAGAAATCTTTGAAACTTTTTATTACATTACAATACAAAAAACTGATTTAAGGGTTTTCAACAATTTGTGCGTCTAAGGTAGTTAAAATGTGATAAAAGTATTTAATAAAATAATCCACTACTCTCACATAGATGGAAATAAAAACAATAACGTCTGTCAGTGTCAAGTTATGTTGTGTTATGATTTTTTAAAGGCCTCCTAGCCCAGTCGGTAGTGACCCTACCTACGAATCAAGAGGTCCCGAGTTTGAATCCTGGTCAGGGCATTTATTTGTGCGTCTATCACAGATATTTTTTCTTGAGTTATGGATGTTTTCTATGTATTTAAGTATTTATCCATATTTATCTACTATATATATCGTCGTCTAGCACAAGCTTTATTGAGCTTACTGCGGGCCTAGGTCGATTTGTGTAAGATTGTCCTATAATATTTATTTATTATTATTATTTATTTAATGTTCCAGAGTGAACCCTGCCAAAATGCAGGTTATTATATCACCGAATAAAACCACCAGTAAATGTAATTTACAAAGAAGGGCTAAGCAAATAATAGGGTACGTATTTACGTTATTATTTTTATAACATTTCTTTGTTATTTAAAATTATGTCTATCCACGTGTACGTTATTCCGCCACAGAGAATCTCGGAGATGAACAAAAAATCGCGGGGGAAAGCTAGTGTTAGTATTTATATAACTTGATTGCACAAAATAAAAACTTGATGTACAAAAGGTGGACTTAATGCTAGGAGGCATTCTCTACCAGTCAACCTTAAGGAGGCGTCCATTAATCGCGTCATTTTGTTGAGGGGGGGGGGGGGTCAATGCACTAGCACTATGATTGTAAATAATTTTTAATGGCATTTGACATTATTTTGTGAAGTAGATTTTTAGGGTGCCGTAGCCAAAGTGGCAAAAACGTAACTTATAGTTTCGTTATGTCCGTCTGTCCGTCCATCCGTCCGTATATCACAGCCATGTTTAGTTTTGTAGTAAAATTGCTAAAAAAGATATTTTAACACATTCATTGCCACCCAGCCAAACAAGACATCCGCGCCAGGCCACAAACATTTCGTCATATAAAGCTGTAGTACCACGATCCCGACTATGGTCGTCCGGCCTGGGAACAAAATCATCAAATACCCGATAGTCGGGTTTTCGGCACTGAATGTGTTAAGGAGGGGCACTACTCCATACATGTACTTAATTATTTGTCAAAAAATTTTTTTTTACAAATATCGACATGATGCACATCACTCGACAGGTCTTTCAAAATAACTCCTGTCTTGTTGTCCTGAACATCAAGAAATAAAAAAATTAACATTGAGGTCTGTTTGAATTTTTATTTATTTAGTGAATATCTTAAGAAAAAATCATAAGTCTAAAAAACTTGTGTCCTGCCCTGTCACTTTTGAACCGGAGATCTAAAAAATATGAAAAAAATTGAGAACATTATCGGTTTAGGAATTATTGAGTTATCTCCTAAAAACTCATTTCATACGCAGATACGACCTTTTGATATTACTTTTTCGATAGTAGGTCCGAAACCGCGTGGTCCGACACGCACTTGGCCGGTTTTTTTTCTATTAAAGATAATTTTATTGTATATGTATACATGTAGTTTCATTTTTTTACCCTTTACGTGTACGTACGTTACGTAAGTAGATTCACGTGTTAGAAAACTGTACTTAACTACTTACTTTAGTTAGCAAAAAATTACACCTCATATTGGACAGGGGGGGGAGGGGTCCTGAAAATATCACTAAAGATCACCATGGGGGAAGGAGGGGTCTAAAACAAGCCAAAAAAGTATGACACGATTAATGGATGCCCCCTGAGGCAAAGCAGAGAAGTTGTACTTACGAGAACAAAAGGTAAAGAGTTAACTACAAGTAAACAACGAATACAATTATATACAATACAATATATACATAATATACGATAAATAAAAAAAATACATGCATACATATATTATTATATATACATACATATCCATACTAATATTATAAATGGGAAAGTGTATTTGTGTGTTTGTTTGTTTGTCCGACTTTCACAGCAAAACGGGGCGAGGAATTGACGTGATTTTTTAAGTGGAGATAGTTGAAGGGATGGAGAGTGAAATAGGCTACTTTTTGTCTCTTTCTAACCTCCCACTTCCCCAAAATGGGGGGTGGAAGTTTGTATGGAGCATTACGCAATTTTCAAGGTAGAAAGCTAAAAATTGGTATGCTAACTATTTATTGTGCGGTTTATTCTGTTCCGAGTTCTCTTCTGTGTTTTAAATCAGGAAAGGGGAACCGTGTTATCCCCAATTTAACGCGAGCGAAGCCGCGGGCAAAAGCTAGTATATTATATAGATGAAACTCATCTTTAGAAAACACTATTATTTCATTCCACTAGCGAAAAACGCACGAACGGCTTTTTTTAAAGCAAACTTTCTGAAAAGTGTGTTCCACAGGCGCGCCGCCCGAACAGAAAATGAGTTTGACGTGAAACCGGTGTGGTGCAGAGGAATTGAGGGAGACAAATTGCCATAAGAACGGAGTTGATGGTCACGAGACACGCCATAATATTGAAAGAAAGACTTAAGGTATTCGGGGGAATTTGGGCCATTAAGAACCGAAAAGAGAGTGCAAAGCATGCGAATGTTACGTCGTCGACGGATGGGAAGCCACCCTAGCTGCGAGAGATAAGAGTACACATGATCGTATTTGTGAAGATAAAAGATGAAGTGGATACAGTTGTTGAGAAGGTGATCCAACTTATCAAGAAGTTCCTCGTTTAAGTCCGGATAACATACATCAACGTAATCGATTATGGGTAAAATCAGGGTATTGACTAATAACACTTTTGTACTGATGGGCAAAAACATCTTGAGCTTATTAAGAGAATACAGGGAACCCATGACCTTACGGCTTATTTCAGCAACCTAAATCCTTGACACTCTGACTGAAAAGCTATAGGCTTACCACCGAAAACAACCGGCGTAAACGTGTGTTCAGGTCAAGTTTAGCGAACTGTCGACTGCTACCACAAACAATAGCCTGGCATCTTGATGGGTTGACGAAAAGGCCAAACTTCTCAGACCATTTTTGGATGTGTAAAATGATTGGGCATACAGTTGCAAATCGTCGGCGTACAGATGGTATGGTCAGCGGAGATTGGGAGTGATGAAATTAATAAAAATTTAAAATAAGAGAGGCGACAAAATTCCACCTTGAGGTATGTACTCCCGTCGTAAGATCGCACCAATAGGACAAGGATCGGTCAACTCGAACCGCTTGCTGCCGACCACCCAGATACGATGAGAACCAGTAGAGGGCTGAAGGTGACACTTTTAAATTTTTGAGATGAGCAAGAAGGATGTTATGGTCCACAGTATTGAAGGCGTTGGAGAAATCAATTAAAATTAGTACTGTGACCATTTGACCCTCCATGCCACGATGAATATCTTCCGTCACCTTAAGAGCAGTGCATATTTTGGTGAAGGTTAATTTGAACGAGGGGAGCATAAGCAAGCATAATGCGTTTAGGATGCTAATGGGTTTGCCGCGGTACTGCAGCGCTTCCGGGATGTTTGCCGACGCCCGTACGGATGACTTTCACGCTATCATCCGTAAAAGAGCGGCATCCCTATTGTACAGTCACCATCAGATATATAGGAGCGGCCAAGGTGATCACAAATATCTGAACAACGCCTTTATTATCAAGGCGATAAAGTGCATGTTCAGATATTTTTGAGTACCCTGGCCGCTCCGACTGACAGGCTGTACAGGCTGACTGTACAGGCTGCAGAGTGGTACCAACAGCATCCTAAACGCATTAGTCGCTAGAATTGACTGCCCAGTGCCCACTGATGAGGCGTTGGGATAAACTGCATGAACCCAATGCCTCGTCAAAACAATAATAATAATTTAATTTTGTAATTGGTTTTTATGTCTTATTATATTTTGTAATTATAATTTATGAATATTCTTAGTACTAACATAGCTATGTTAGTATTAAGAATATTCAATGAAATTATTTATTTCAGGCACAAGTCCCATACAATGTTTGTTACAATTATGGCTTAACCTATGCATAGGTTAAGCCATAATTGTAACTAACATTGTATGGGACTTGTGCCTGAAATAAATAATTTCATTTCATTTTCATAAGCGAAATGAAGTTCTTACAGACACCTTCGGGCGCAACGGACCTGGCTACTGGGACGTCTGTGTATTTCGATGGCTTTTGGATTTCAAATAGTTATTTTGCGATAACTTTAGTCAAGTTTTTCTGATCTTTATGAAATTTGTTGGGATTGTTTGTAGCAGAGATAAATATAATTTGCGAGTTCGTATATGAGTAGGATTGATTATGGCGCTAGAAGGCGCGAATCGATATTCACAAAGTGCGATAGTCTTGTTCTTGTTATATTATATTGGTCAACTGGTTTGCAATTAAATCGCGAGTTTTCACATTGAGCCAACGTCGGCTAGTCCAAGGAATGCAGCTATGCAACGAAACAGATGGTATGGCTATTTCGCAATGCGTTGTGCTTTAGGGGCACCACGCATAAGAAGCTGAATGAGGGTTTCCGCGATCGAGTTTTTCACTAGAAGGCAGCACTGTGGCGAGAGGTCTAGGTGTCATAATCCACAAATCATGTTTTTCTTTTAATGAAATGGCTTTCTTCCTTTGTACACACAGCACTAGCAAATGTTAAGCCAATCATGTTTAATCTTTTTTTTATTGGTGGATTTTGATAGATGCTGTCAAAAAGACCTCTCGTCACGCCATCGTGCTGCCATCTAGTTAAAATCTCGATCGCGGATACCATCATGCTAAGTCATGCGGTGCTAAATTCATTCAGTTCAGATCATATGTGCGGTTGGGGCACCACGCATTATTTTATGCTTTAGGGGTAAAACCACATTTAGTAGTAATCCGTTTACGAAACTGGTAACATTATTATGTCGGTTGAATTTCGAACAATAACGAGTGTTCACGGAGGTAGTTACAGTTATCTAGATATCAATTTAAGACTATTTTGGATGATATTATTTGTGAGATGGCTACATAATCATAATTTATTCTAAAATTTAATGCTTTTAAATCAATAACTGAATGGTTTTGTATTATTATTTGTTAATAATAGGCTAGTATTTGTATATTTGGCAACATTGTATGTGCTAAAATAATTGTCAAAATTTCAGTCAATCAAACAAACATGGATTCTTCTCCGTGTGAGGAATCAGAAAAATCTTTGCATAATGAGAGTGATAAGACAAATAATTATATGAGTGTTCCAAAAACAATGTCAGGATATAGTAATAATATCGTTCATAAGCTTTTTAACAGGGAGGTAAGTCTAATCTGGATTAAACTATAGTTGTTTACACGATTGAACGCTTGTATTTTTTTTGCATTGCTATTGAGACTCAATTTTACCTGGCGACGTCTCTTTGTAATGTATAGATGTGACCTTAAGCAAATGATGGAGATTATAGATGGTAGATTGGCGCCTTCTTGTTAAACCTGGGACTGTTATTCATATCATTCGACCTTTATATATATTTTTGGCTATGTTTGATTTTATTGAGTATTATTTTTACTGTGGCGACAGGCATTCTCAAGCGATATATTATTGATGAAAACAACTACATATATAAGCATATAATTGACTTAACATGACCTAACATTAGTTGAAATGAGTACCTATGCTTAAAAGTTAAAATGTATTTCTATTACATAAATATCCATCAGCCAGGCTACTGTTTATGAAATACAAGTCCTTACTCTATTTATGTTAGTAACAATGTGATTAAACATGGTTATCGAGTTCTAATATGCTTGATGCCTCAAATTATCACCTTTCTATAATCACACCATGTTCAATAACCATACATACCTCTGTAGATATATAAAAAGAGTCTGCAATAACTTTTTCTCTTTAGTTTGTGATTGACAGTTCGTTTTTATACATTTAATTTGTTACAATTTTCATAATGGACTAAGAGCTTGCCACGTCAGATATGACACAATAATGAGAGCAACAAAACTGGTTAGATTGCTATACTATCCTTATTGCTAGATCCGGGCATCTGACAGCTTTTGGGTGGAGATCAGAATTAGACTAGCAAAATTGTTGAATTAGAAAATAGTAATACCTAAATCGGTAAAAACTGCCTAAGTTGTCTCATTTATAAAGAACAGGGTCTATATTTTAACAGTAGAACAAAAAACATTGCATATTATTACGGAAAAACAAAAACAGTAGGAGACAAACCATGAATTACATTTTACGTTGTTTGGCACTACTTTCCCCCAAAATAAACTTTTGGCAATTATATTATAAATTCTCATAATATTGCATCAAATCAATCAAGAATTCTAAATAAGAAGAACTCTAGGATTAGTTTTCTAGAACTGGTTTGCATTCTTTGACCTCCACCACTTTACAGCTGCCAGATGACCAGATCTAGAAAACTGACTAGCAGGTTTTCGTTGCTCTCATTATTGTGTCATATCTGACATGGCTAGCTCTCCATCTATAAAGTCAATATAACAATTGTTGTATAATTATTATGATTGGTAACCTAGTGTTTCCTAATTATCAACTTTATTTTGAATGAGTTAAGATAGAAACCACTAGGTTTAAACTATCTGTCAATAAAAAACTAGGTTCAAATTACCTTCACAGTAAAGGTTGTGTTGTAGGAATTTTAGGAGAGCGGAGCCAAAGCCAAAGGTATTTGGCATTGAATAATGACGAATTACATTACTATGAATACCTTTAGCTCGGCAACTATGAGGTCTCTTAACCAAAGAAAAATGATTGTAGTATGTTAACTATACGACGTATCTGAATAAAATTTACACATAAGGTGTATTTTGTATGCAGCTACTTAGTTATGTAGTTAAATTTGAAAAAAAAATATTTTTAGGGGGGCGCTCCATACAGGTAACTAAATTAAAAAAAAAAAAATTTTACCAAATATCAACATGTGACACATCAATCGATAGGTCTTTCAAAATAACATTGAGGTTTCATTGACTATTTTGTGATTAAGTGAATATTTTCTGAAATAATCGCTTCGAAAGTCAGAAAAGTTGTGTAGCCCCCCCCGTAACTTTTGAACCGTAAATTCAAAAAATATGAAAAAATTTGAAGAGATGCGCCTTATCATATACTTTCAAAGAAAATTGTTTTGAACGTTATCGGTTCAGCCATTTTTGAGTTATCTCCAAAAAACTTCTTCCATAGACATCAGATACGACCTTTTGGTATTAGTTTGGTTCTTATTCCAGTGAAGGTACGGAACCCTCCTATGCGTGGTCCGACACGCACTTGGCCGGTTTTTATGTCCTCAAGAGATTATTTCGGGACAAAAAATATTCTATATCCAAACCTAGAACTCTTATCACCATAACAATTTTTATACAGAATGTTTTTTCAATAGCCTTTATATTGTGAGAGGTGGTTAGGTAAGTCATACTGAACAACTTTTTCTATGGAACCATCACCAGTCTTTTAAAAAAAAATTTGTCCTCCCATAGAAAACGTCGACATCTGATCGGCCGAAATAAGAGGCCGTGGTAGAAATCATAGGTTTCGTGAATATAACTGGAATCGTCACGCCGTATTTTCAGTGAATTTTGTTTGAGCCTGTTGGTCTATTATCTTTATCTAAGTATTTATTTTCGTCACATCTGCTCCTAATTCCAAGTTCTAAGGTCTTTTATCTCTCACACAGATTCTAGGTTGCACATCTCGTCGCTACAATGACCGGGGCCGCAAAATATTCGAGCGGATCCCGCCCCGGCTGCGGTTCTGCCTCATGGACATTGTGCCCATGTCCTACTTCAGGAACCATGTGTTCATGGGCTTCTCTCAGTGCGGACAATACCTGCTTAGCTTCACGTACAGCAATGAGTCACAAGTTTATTTTAGGGAGAATGCTAAGTTTACGTAAGTGTTTACAATTTTAATATATATCAGAAGCGTTAAATTTAGCGCCCCTGGGCCGGAAAGGTGCTGTTACTTAAGGGGCGCCGAGTGTTAATCCCAGAAGAAGAAGAAGCCATAAATTGAATTCATTCATAATGTGTCCATGCAATTTGAATCTCACTGTAGTCGCCTTCAGATATATCGATGCGGCTCAGGTACTAACAAATATCGGAACAACGCTTCTATATCAAGGCGATAAGGTGCATTTTCCGATTTATGTATGATCAAAGAATAATAATATGAAAAAAAATGAATATACACACAATTTTGATATTTAACTGTTGGCACGATATGTCCTTTATTTGGTTCACCTAATAAAAATATCATTTGCAGTCTTCACTTCTTGTCCTGGGTGCCCGGGCGAGTGGTCCGCTCGGTTCACCGGGTGCCGCTGTTTGGTGGGGACGCCGTTGACAGTCGGCTGACCATCTCCATGGCTCAGTGGAAGCACAACCCTGGTGTGCTGGTGGTCTATGGTTTACCGTGCGTTTCTCCTTCATCCGCTTATTTTTTCTTTTGTAATTTTTAGCCTTATGGTTAAGTTATTGTAAATTTGATGATGGTTGATTATTGAAAATCTTGTTTTGAGAATAGATTAATAGATTAAGCTGTGGAGTTTTACATATTTTACTTTTTAGTAACTGAACTTTCTGAACTGCTTATCTAATTCAATCACTATCAAATTATAATTAATTAGGCACCCAAAAATCCTGGTGGTCTATTTGATAAAATTTATCAGAATTTTTTTTATTATTTATTTATTTAATCTTTATTGCACATAAGGAAACTTAACGTACAAAAGGCGGACTTAATGTCATAAGGCATTCTCTACCAGGCATTCTTGTTTTTAAATCCTAATAAACTTTTTTAATAAACCAAAATTTATTCATTATAAAGAAAATACATTTGCAATGCGACTGACCTTTACTGTGGCCTTTGGCTTTACAAATTTTCGTGTAAGGAGATATGTAAATAATTTCTTGTGTTTGGCATACAGAATATCTTACTTTTCTTACAGGGATTCTTGTACTGAAAGATCTCATCTCAGTGTGATTGGAGTGCCTCGGTTAGGATGTAAAAAATGTGTAGCCATGGCGAAAGAAGAAGGTAAATAAATACACCTACTGTTGTAATGATATAGTTTTTAGAACATTTTTTATTTGTTTTTCTGACCGAAAAAATAATTTCAGATGGGAAAAATTGGGGCCAAAGATGTCTGGAACACAACTTCGGTATTCACACAAAGTTTTTCTGTACATCCGACTCCAGCGTCTACGAACCGGTCGTACAACTAGCTTACACCAATCAAATAATCATATACACAGACTTCATACACATCCTAGAAATAGACTTAGTCAAACCCGACCAGGATAAGCCTATGGAAAATGATGACTGCAAATCGTCATCAGAGAGAGATGAAACAAATTCTATATACACAAATCCGAACACTCCAGCGTCTGACGTGTCCGCAGTCTTTCATTCCCCTAAATATCAAAACACAGTCGTGCAAGACATTTTAGAAGACTTCTCCGATTTAGACGCAGAGCCTTTTCAAATGTCGAAGCCGGTGCAGTTACCTGACGTGATGGGACAAGAGCTGTGCATTCAAGCATCTTCGATATCGTACAATTTAGTTGAGGAATGGGAGGGCCCTTCACCTTCCATTAGGACTTTAATATCACCGCCCCTGAGGTCCCCCAGGAGAAGACCTGCGGAAAGTATGTCTAGGTTTAACGAAACGCATAGAATTAAGGCGGACAAAGCTTACGAATTTGTAGAAGAAGCTGAAACGAAATGCGAAAAACTGAGCATTTTCAGAAAACGGAGACTAGCTGACAAGAAATACGAGTTTTCTGAAGACAACAATGAAAACATAGTCCCGTTTAGAGTGTTAAGGAGTAATAGGAAATACTTTACTGGATGCACTAGCAAAATGCGAAGGCCAAAGTCCCCACCAGTTGAAGTCCTAAGAGCACATAACCATATAAGTAGACCTCCGTCGCCGACTGCGAGTGAAAAAGAAGGTTTATCTTGCTTAGAATCTGATGATAAAAGCGAATCTGAATATAGAGTAATGGAAATGCTTGACGATGGCTCTCTGAAGACGGTAGCGGTGCATGACAACACTTCTAAAACTTTATCGGAGTGTCCTGTGAACGCGCAGGACCCGTATTTGGTGCATTCGGGAAATTCGCAGTGTAGCAAGTTTTTCACGAGGTATTTTGTGGAAAGCGACGACGAAATTACGTCTATTGTCACGGATTCGGAAGGTGAGTTTATAATTATTGTTTTTATTGGAATTTCAGTACCACGCGTCTTTATTTCTGGCAATATCGTCATGGAATTAGTTTGCCGTGAAGGGGGTAGACATTTAAACTAAAACGGTTGATTTTTTTATTTCGGGATTTTATCTTTTGATTCGTTCGCTATGAATATGTCATAAAATTTTGTATATATTTACCTTTTTATTTTTGTACGGTTCAAATACAAACGCGAAAGATTGACATTAACTAAATAATTCTTTGTTAAAAACCGAAATTCTATAACACTCGGCTATTTCAGACGACTGCATATCAGGATACCACGTAGAACTTCACCTGACAGCGCACGGGGCGGGCTACGCCCCCCTGCAAGGCGTCGGTGCCGGCGCGTGGGCGCGCATCGCGAGCGCCCCCCAACCGCCGCTCACATTGCGCGCGCAACAGCGGACCCTCGACACCGACCTGTTGTGTAACGAGGTCAGTAAGAGCTATGGGGCCACGCCCCCTGCAGGGCGTCGGGGCCGGCGTGTGGGCGCGCCTTGTAAGCGCCCCTCAACCGCCGCTCACAGTGCGCGCGCAGCAGCGGAGCCTTGTCACCGACCTGTTGTGTAGCGAGGTCAGTCAGAGCCATGGGGCTACGCCCCCTGCAGGGCGCCGGCGCGTGGGCGCGCATCGCGAGCGGCCCCCAACCGCCGCTCACACTGCGCGCGCAGCAGCGGACCCTCGACACCGCGCGCGCAGCAGCGGACCCTCGACACCGACCTGTTGTGTAACGAGGTCAGTTAGAGCCATGGGGCTACGCCCCCTGCAGGGCGCCGGCGCGTGGGCGCGCATCGCGAGCGGCCCCCAACCGCCGCTCACACTGCGCGCGCAGCAGCGGACCCTCGACACCGCGCGCGCAGCAGCGGACCCTCGACACCGACCTGTTGTGTAACGAGGTCAGTTAGAGCCACGGGGCTATGCCCCCTGCAGGGCGTCGGTGCCAGTATGCGGGAGCGCATCGCGAGCGCCCCCCAACCGCCGCTAACACTGCGCGCGCAGTAGCGGACCCTCGACACCGACCTGTTGTGTAACGAGGTCAGTCAGAGCCACGGGGCTATGCCCCCTGCAGTGCGTCGGTGCCAGTACGCGGGAGCGCATCGCGAGCGCCCCCCAAACGCCGCTCACACTGTGCGCGCAGTAGCGGAGCCTCGACACCGAGCTGTTGTGTAACGAGGTCAGTCAGAGCTTGCAGGGCGTCGGCGCCTTAAAACTTAGCAAACGTGTGTTTAATTTTGTTTTACTTACAAACACCACTGGTTAAAAGAATGATTATGAATAACGTTATTAAACTAGAATTTATAATTGCACGGAGTGACTTGACAAGTCAACAAACACAAATGTTGCCACAATTCGGCCAGTGCTGTTCTTATCGATATTTTTATTTATTTATTAAGAGTTCTACAAACGCCGCGACTTATTGGTTGCGATATTGTCGTTGCAACTTGATTAAGGTTTAAAGGCTGAAGAATGCTGCAAAATGATGTGGAAAATACGTTACTTTTACGGAATGACTTCTAAAGGAGATAATAATAATTTCTAAAGGCGGCTACTCACACACCTGCCGCAGGGTTAATACCGGGCGTATGGCTTAGTTAGAGAATTCAACCAACCTAAGCGGCCATGTCTGTCATTTTCTGTACAAAAAAGTCTGCCGATTTTTGCGGGGGAGGGGAACGTCAAATGAATTTCGTACGTAACGTACAAATAGCCACCTCAGATAAACGTCAGTCCATACAATAAACATGACCACTGGTCATATGTTTTCGACAGAGGGAAAAGCCTGTCAATGGCCGCTCAAATTAGTTAAATTCTCCAAGCGCACGGCGGTCGGGCCAATATTGGGATTTCTCTACACACATGCCTGCCGTTCAGTTTTTGAGTGGATATCTTGCTGAACGCACGTGTCTAAAATGGCGCCAGAGGTAGCTTAGAGTGAGGAATAGGACAGAGGATACTTTACTACTTTTTATCCCGAAAAAAAAACTTTTTCAGAGGGCCACACGATAGCCGAATTCTATGCGGACGAATAATTATCCAAGTATATTTTCGTCTATTTTAGAAGTAGTTAAGTAGGTATTTTTAGAAATATCGTCTTCGGACTTGAGTTACGTTTTGTTGTTATTACTCGTAGAAGTGTTGAATTAAATTATTAAGTGATGTTGCCTCGGATTACGGATTCTTGTGGACGTGCAAGAATTAGAACCAGAACAATGTTTTTCCAAAACGTCGCCTCCATAATGAAGAGCTCAGATTTATAGAAAAAATATAATAGTAGTCCGCCTCGAACTGAGAACTCGCGATTTCCTTGTGACACATTGACCAATATAACAAGACTCTTATGATGATTGTTTTGCGCCTTCTAGCTCCATAAGGTTAAATTTACTACACCATCGCATTGGGAAACTATAATCCTGCTCATATTCGAACTCTTAAATTAGGTATATTGATTTCTGCTACAACCCCAACAAATTTCATAAGGATTATATTAGAAAAAACGTTACTACAGTTACCACAGAACAACTATTCAAAATCAAAAAGCCATCGAAACGCAGCGATGTTCAGGTAGCCAGCTGACAGTTCCGTTTCCGTTTCATCCGAAGCTGTCTATAACTTCACTTCGCTTAGGCTCCGCTCGTTCGACGAGATAGAAAAATATATGATATGTTGTATAACATAACTATACGATTTATCAGCGGCAACGTATCTCAAAACTTTTGTCTGATTTGAATATTGTAGCATTTCAGGCTGTTACATGATAATTTAATTTCCTAACGTTAATGGATCTTTTAAATGGAAT
Organism: Pammene aurita; assembly: GCA_947086415.1. Lineage (NCBI taxonomy): Eukaryota > Metazoa > Arthropoda > Insecta > Lepidoptera > Tortricidae > Pammene > Pammene aurita. The sequence continues at coordinate 24,027,807 of OX352297.1, forward strand.
CGTGTAAGAGCACTTGCTAACTCTCACATTTACTTGATAATTATCTTGATATTCTTGATGATAGTTATAAATACCAAAGACGGGTTTATAAAACTGATTTATTTATCTTAATACGTGTGCACACTTATCGACTAGCGAACGTGAATTATATTATAGGAATGAATAGGTAGTTTGTACATTATTGACTAATTACGAAACATACATGTAAATGCTGAAGGTGCAAAATGAACATTATGACGCATGTAGGTCAACGGGTGCAATGTACTCGTACATATTCCGGGGGCGGAATATAGGAAAGGGGGATGCTATGTATAAAGTTGATAAAGAAAGAATACAATTTTAACAGTTATTTGAAAGCGACTGTCAGTGCTGCAAACTCTCCTGATTTATCAGGAGATTATCTGATTTTCAGCATTGTCTCCTGATCTACTGCTTTATTTATAGAATTGTGTAAAATCTCCTGATTTTTGACTTTAAATTAAATTTGTACTTACTTTGTGGTTTTGTTAGGTTGGCGTAGGTTAATTTCTTTGTGCATTTCTATACAATCGAACGAATGGAAAATAATTTCGTTGTTTGGGCTATTTGTTATCTGTGAAGTCTGATTATTTTCGCGCCCTCCGTCTGACTGTCACTGTCATTAGTGTCACCCTTTTCAAGTTTTCATTAGTTCTCTTAACTTATCGTTTATAGTTTGAATTCTTCGGTGAAAAGTTGAAAACGTGTGTTTAGAGTCCGCAAAGCAATTTTTTTAGCTTCGTTCAATTAAACTTTAGCGTAAAAGAGTGAGTAGTTTTGTCGCTTGTGTTGTGTTGTGGACCAATTTCATTTGTGCGTGTTGACTGTGTTTGGGTTGGGATTAATAAATACTAATAATTTGCATGGATTGGTTTTTGTGTGGTACGGTGAAGGTTTATCACCATGGCTAGTTCAATAAAAAAAAAGAAGTATTCACAAAAGTTTAAGGAGGAGTGGTTACATCTGGATTCATTTAAAGGGTGGCTTTCTGCGAGTGAAAGTTGTAGTACTAATGCACATTGCAAATGGTGCAGGTGCGAGTTTTCTGTCGCTTCGGGGGGGAAATCGGACGTTGAAAAACACAAAACAACAAAAAAACATACTGAAAATGCCACTAGTTTCAACAATCAGAGGACCCTGACAGATGTATTTGCAGCTCAATCAGTATCAGGATCAACCTTAAAAAGCAAAATAAAAGAGGCGGAAATACATCTGGTTTCTTATATAATTGAGCATAATTTACCGTTCACAGCAATAGAGCATTTGCCAAAACTTTTGTCAGTCATATGTCCAGAGTCGGAGGTTGTAAACAATATTTCGCTGAGCCGGACTAAGGCCACATATATTGCAAAAAATGTTCTCGGTAAATACAGTAAAGAGATGTTAATTGCGAATATGAGGGAAGAAAAATTTTCACTCATTATTGATGAGTCGACAGATAGGGGTGATGTCAAACACCTGTGCCTAGTGGTTAGGCTTATAATAGATAATGAGATCTGCGACTACTTTTATGATCTAATACCTATAGAAGGGGCATCTGCCATAGAGCTTTACGAACATCTAGTGAACTCTTTTGACAGAGATTGTATACCATGGAGAACCAATTTGATTGGTTTTGCATCGGACGGTGCAAATAATTTAATGGGTATAAACCACTCTGTCAGCACCCTGATCAAAGAAGCAATACCAAACATATTTATTTTAAAATGCATATGCCATTCTTTTGCTCTTTGTGCATCATATGCATGTGCCAAGTTGCCACAAATGGCTGAAGATTTGATCAAAGATTTGTATAACTATATTCAAAGCAGTCCTAAAAGGATAGGGGAGTTGAAAATGTTTCAAACTTTTTTACAAATCAAGCCTCACAAACTTCTGCACCCAAGCCAGACGAGATGGCTGTCGCTACATGCAGCCGTAGCTCGAGTAATTGAGCAATATGATGCCCTGAAGCTGTTTTTCATTGATGCAGTGTCACAAGCAGGCTCATCAGCAAGTGCCCGTCATATCTTAGACAATTTGAATAATCCATATATAAAGCTTTACTTGCTTTTTCTTGACTTCATTTTGCCCCATTTCAATAACCTTAACAAGTTGATGCAGTCTGAGAGTGTCCAAATACATAAACTTAGAAAAAATATAGTTTCAGTTTTAAAAACAATATTAGAATTTTACATCAAGCCCAGTTACTTGCAATCAACTGAAATTGAAGTGGTGAACTACAGAAACCCAACAAATTTTTTAGATCTCAAAGATATATACATGGGAGCAAAAGTAGAAGCTGTAATTAATCAGAACAATTATCCAGAAAGTGATATCCAAGCATTTAAATTAAAAATAATGAATTTCTATATAGAAGGGATAAGCCAGATTTATAAAAGATTCCCTTTTACCAGCCCTGTGCTAAAACAAATTGAAGTACTGGACCCAATCATTATAAAAGAGAAAAAATATAACTCTCTGGCACCATTAGCGATGCAATTCCCGAACATTATTGAAAGTTCAAAATGGCAGGAGTTGGATGATCAGTGGCGGTTACTAAGAAATGTCACTGGAATAAACTTTGAGGAGACTGATATACCTAAATTTTGGCACAGGGTGGGAAAAGAAAGGATAGGAGATGAGCAGGCATTTCCCACCCTGACCAAATTTATGAACTGCTTAATGGTTTTACCACACTCCAGTGCTGCAGTGGAACGCGTATTTTCAACAATTAATCTAAACAAAACTAAACAAAGAAACTGCCTGAACACAAAAACATTATGTGGCATCATGCATAGCAAAAGGTTGTACAATACAAGTAGCTGCTTTGCCCATAATATAAATAAACAAATGCTCTCTCTTTTCAATAAAAATATGTATGAAGATGGTCAGGCTGAGGAGGAATAACACTAATGCCATTGAAAATATTATGTATTATAGAGTCCACATTCGATCAATCTGTCGATGCCAACATTGCCAACCATACACATATAGACACAGGAATGTCAGCTGTCAGTGAAGCCACCATGCTTTTGTATACAACACAAAAAGGTGATACACACGCTGTGGACGTATCGATAAATTAATTTCGATAAACTACGTGAGCAATGAGGTTTCCCTAGGTACCTATTTCTACCATAGACGATGCTAAAAATAAATAACCATGAATATAATATGGCATGTGTTGCAAGAGCGAGCAGCAAGGAATGACAGTTGTGACACTTGTGACTTACGACGTCAAGGAGAACAAGTGACGTGGGGTCGTGAGTTGCCAACTCAAGAAATCAAGTGACAAACAAATTTAGAATATAAAGCATGTTTTGTTATGTTTTATTGTCCTGCTTTATCTACTAACACACTAAACCTACAACTCCGACTTCACAATAAGGTATTGTTTTGTTCTGGTTGTTTTGGTAGTCTGTGCGGAAAGAGGAGTGTGGTAGAATGTATGAGCGGGAGTGTCGTGGTTTATATGGGAATATAAACCACGACACTTCTCTTTCCGTACAAACTCTATCCTATCTCATTTTATTTCAACCTTATTTATTTAGCAGGAGTAATACCGGGATTAGACATTGCAATTTCTAGGGCCCAATCTCTCGTGTACTCTGCCTCTACCTAGCCTTCTCTCAGCTCCCTAAGTGCCCTAACTTTTATTACACCTCTCAATCTGACAGAGTGGGCCCTCTAAATTGCAATGTCTCATACCGGTTGCTCATGCTCTGCTTCACTAACATATTTAACAAGTTAAAAACGTCTGTGTAATTTAAAATACCCCAAGTATACCAGAACTGCCATTGAAATACGTTTCGTTTCTCTTAATTCACTTTGACAATTGACATTTGTGTTTATTAGCAAAAAATATAACAGGAATTTTAAGTAATATTAGTTTTATTAATAATATTATTAATTTTAATAATTCTTGAATGTAAAATCTACATAAAGGTATATTTTTGTTATCTTCTGATTTTTTTTGTAGTCTCCTGATTTTTTTCTCTATGAACTCCTTATTTCTTGCAGGTTGTAGTTTGCAGCACTGGCGACTGTTTTAAACATAGGGGATGTAGTTTTATCTACTCGCGAAGGATTTCTTAATTCGTCACAATCCTCATCACTATGGTGGCTAGTCTCCGTGGCTGTGACGAAGCGCGGCACCGCGCGGGGCGGGGGCTGCGTGGCGGCCGGAGGCTCCTCGACGGTGGCTTGGGGCGGCGTCGGCGGCACTCTCCATTGAACTCTTCGTATTACGATGAACAGTGTTGTGGCTCCGATTACTCCGAGAATCACGTATATCATAGCATAGTGATGAATATCGTGATAAGATATGTTTTCGGAGATGACTTCAGTGTTCTTCAAGTGCTTGATTTTCTCTCCGAGGTCGACAGTTTCTCTTTGGAGATTTCTTGATTCGTTTTTCTCTTGTAGCTGAGGTATGGTGATGTTAATGACATGATTTATTGGTGCCATAATCGGATTGTATAAATCTGGTTTCACGTTAATTTCTGTCCAATGAGGTTTATGCGGGAACACTGAAATTATCGGTCTTGATAATGCAGCCGTGACCTATATTTATAAGACCGGTATTCTTCAGCTGATGAGCGGCTACTTGATCCGCCCACAGTGTTCGAACTTGACACTGCTCACAACAAAAGTAGATGTAGGTATTTAATACTTTCGATCCAATTATTTATGCATGTTGATGTGACAGTGTTACAGCCTGATTTGTCAGTCTGACAAAAACTGCTGTCGCCTCTCATCTGATAAACCGGCTTCTTGATGTAGCAAAAATAAGAGCCTGATGATATTGAACATCCTCTAACATCATTTTCAGAGATGGGAATATACATATCTTTTTTCATGTTAATAGATATGTAATCCGATACGGGTATTACGGCGGTTATCTTGCTTCCGGCCTTTTTTGGGATTGGTATGATCTGCAGAAGCAGCGCCGGATCTAGAAATTTTTCGAGGCGGGGCAAAATCTGAAAAATGCCGCCGCCCGCCCCGGCATATATTTGATATGTATTTTAATTTTGCCTTATTATTTTTTTTTTTAAATACCACGACGGTGGCAAACAAGCATACGGTACGGACCGCCTGATGGCAAGCAGCTACCGTAGCCTACGGACACCTGCAACCCCAAAGGATTCACATACGCGTTGCCTACCCTATAGGAACCTATACACTCCTTTTTTGAAGAACCTCGTACTGTAGCCCACTGGGAAAACCTCGGCAGGGAGTTCATTCCACAGCCGCAGCGTTCGTGGGAGGAAATTCCTCTTAAATCGTACTGTGCGCGACCCATTGGGCTCCAGGGTGTGGGGATGAACACCCTGCCGGCGGCGAGCGGTGCGGTGATAAAAAGCTGCCGTGGGCATCATATCAAACAGTTCTTCAGAGCACAACCCATTGTACAAGCGATAGAACACGCATAAGTAGGCAAAGTCCCTCCTAAGACTCAAAGGTTCAATATCGCTCGTGAGTTTGGGATCGTCGACGATCCGCACAGCGCGCCTTTGCACCGAGTCAAAGGGCCTAAGCTAGTATCCAGGTGCTCCCGCCCAAAGGTGACAACAGTAGTCCATGTGGGGTCTGACTTGCGACTTGTATAGAAGCAGTCTCTGCCCCGGAGTGAAGTATCTCCTCGCTCTATTGAGCACACCGAGCTTTTTGGATGCCAGCTTGGCCTTCCCTTCAAGGTGACTACGGAATTGGACGTCGCTGGAAATGTCGACACCGAGGATCCCAATACTCCCTGACATTGTAAGGGTTGTGCCTTGGAACTGAGGGGCCACAGTAAATAGGGTTTTCTTAGCGGTAAACGCGCAAACTTGTGTCTTTGTGGGGTTGAATCGGACTAAGTTGTCCTGACCCCACACCGAGACTCCAGAAAGAGTGTTCTCGATATCGGACACAAGTTTTTCACGACTCTACCACAACGGATCGAGGGATATTGGCACGGCCCGTGTAACAGGCATCCCCAGTACTGTCGTCCGCATAACAATGAATGTTGCCGATAGACAACATATCATTGATATGCAGCAAAAACAGCGTTGGGGATAGCACGGAGCCTTGCGGGACACCAGCGTTTATCTCCATGCTTTCGGAGCAACTGCCGTCGACTACAGCTCGTATGCTTCTGCCGGACAAAAAGCTGGCGACCCATCTGCACAATCCCTCGGGCAGGCCGTAAGCAGGCAACTTCGATAGAAGACCTCGATGCCAGACCCGATCGAACGCCTTAACTATATCAAGGCTGACTGCCAATGCCTCTCCCTGACTCTCAATGGCTGAAGCCCAGCGGTGAGTGAGATACACTAGAAGATCACCAGTTGATCGACCGTGACGAAAGCCATACTGGCGATCACTGATCAGGTCGTGCTCTTCTAGGTATCCCAGGAGCTTTGCATTGAATATGCGCTCCATAATCTTGGAGAGAAGAGAGGTTATAGCGATAGGCCTGTAATTCGACGGGTCCGAACTATCGCCCTTTTTAGGCACAGGGTGCACGAGGGCAGTCTTCCATGAAGACGGCACTTGCCGTTTGTGGTAAGAGAGTGTGAAAAGGCGCGTTAGCACGGGACACAACTCAGGAGCACACCGTTTGAGCACAACTGCTGGTATGCCGTCTGGTCCGCTCCACTTGTGAACGTTTAATGATAGCAGCTCCCGCCGGACATCACTTTGTTTAATGATAATTTCCGGCATCGAGGCTGCGCACCGCGGGATGTCAGGCGGTACGGTGCTGCCATCATCGTTCAAGGTCGAGTTCGAGGCAAAGAGAGTACCCAGAAGATCGGCTTTTTCTTTTGCACTATGGACCAGATTACCATCAGCATTACGCAGTGGTGGTAAGGACGACCGACAAAAGTTTCCCTCGGCAGCTTTGGCAAGTGACCCGAAGGCACGACTCCCGGTGGGGTAGCCCACTAGCTTCCTACCAATTCTGCCGACGAAGTCGAATTTGGCTCTGGCAATGGCTCTTTTACTGGACCTCGAGGCAGTGTTTAATTTGCGTTTCACTTCAGATATGGGGCCGTCCATTAATCGCGTCATACGTTTTTGGCTTGTTTTAGACCCCCCCCTCCCCCATGGTGATCTTTGGTGATATTTTCAGGACCCCTCCCCCCCCTGTCCAATATGACGTGTAATTTTTTGCTAACTAAAATAAGTACAGTTTTCTAACACGTGAACCTACTTACGTACGTACGTACGTACACGTAAAGGGTAAAAAATGAAACTACATGTATACATATAAAATAAAATTATCTTTAATAGAAAAATACGTATAGGGGAAGTACCCTAATAAAACATTTTTTTCCACTTTTAATTTTACCACTTTGTCGGCGTGATTGATCTACATATTAGTACCAAATTTCAGCTCTCTAGTGCTAACGGTCACTGAGATTATCCGCGGACGGACGGACGGACGGGCAGACATGGCGAAACTATAAGGGTTCCTAGTTGACTACGGAACCCTAAAAACCGGCGAAGTGCGTGTCGGACCACGCGGTTTCGTACCTACTATCGAAAAAGTAATATCAAAAGGTCGTATCTGCGTATGAAATGAGTTTTTAGGACATAACTCAATAATTCCTAAACCGATAATGTTCTCAATTTTTTTTTTGGATCTCGGGTTCAAAAGTGACAGGGGACACAAGTTTTTTAGACTTACGGGGTGATTTTTTCTTAAGATATTCACTAAATAAAAATAAAAATTCAAACAGACCTTAATGATTTTTTTTTATTGATGTTCAGGACAACAAGACAAGAGTTATTTTGAAAGACCTGTCAAGTGATGTGCATCATGTCGATATTTGGTATAAAAAATTTTTTCAGCAACTTTACTACAAAACTAAGTTTTTACCTTACATTTAAATATTTATTAAGATATACGTTTTATAGTTTCCGAGTAAAATGGCTGTGATATACGGACGGACGGACGGACAGACGGACATAACGAAACTATAAGGGTTACGTTTTTGCCACTTTGGCTACGGAACCCTAAAATCCTACTTCAGAAAATAATATGTCAAATGCCATTAAAAATTATTTACAATCATAGTGCTAGTGCAATTTTACTCTGCTTTTGACAGATTGATTCATTTAAAAGTTGATAATTTTTATTTTATTGACCATAATACAGTATAGCACAAGGAACAAAAAAATTACACGTGATATGTGTCCAGACCCCCCTCCCCCCTGTGGTGATCATTGGTGATTTTTTCTTGACCCTCTCCCCCCCCTAAACAATATGACGCGATTAATGGACGCCCCCTATGTTGGGATCCTTATCAGTAACGGCCTTGGTCCAAGCCCTGTAAGCAGCCTGCTTACGAATTGTAGCTTCTCTACAGGGCCGATTAAACCAAGGTCGTTTCCTTGCACCTGCAGATATTACCGAGTTGGGAATGAAGCAGGCCATTCCCTCCAGTATAGTCTCGGCGACTTTAGCTGTACAGGAGTCAGGATCTTCTGATGTGAAACAGAGCTGCCTCCACGGGTACGATGCGTAGAATTCACGCAATCCATCCCAATCTGCTGACGTATACTGCCACACGCGTCGCGAGCCAGTTGGCCGTGGTGGATCAGGCCGCGCGCTAGGTGCCAGCGTCCGGACGAGGCAGTGATCGGACGAGCCGAGAGGTGCATTCACTGAGACGGAATATCCGTCCGGACGTGTGGTCAGCAGGAGGTCCAGTAAAGAGCTTGTATGGTCCTCGATATCTGATATTCTCGTGGGAGAACGCACCAATTGCGAGAGACCATAGGCCAGAGAAAATTCGTAAGCAGACCTCCCCGCATAGTCGGTGGACCGAGAATCAAGCCACTCAATGTGGTGGGCATTAAAATCTCCCAAAATCACCAATTCAGCGGATGGGTACTGCTCCAGAACTCTGTCGGTCGTCACTTGTAGGTGCTCGAAGAGCCGTTTTGTGTCCGTGTCTCCGCTGTGAGACCTGTAAAGGCACGCGTAGACGCGGGTGTGGCCGCCGAAGTCTACACGCACCCATAGCACTGACAGGTCTCTGTCTTCATAGGCATGGAGGCGGCGACAACAGACATCCTACCGAGCGTACATACATACCCCAGCGCGTATCACAAACCTGTGTTCTAGCACATAGCCGGGGTATAACAGATATGATGTATCGGCCGGGCAGGATATCTGCGTCTCCGTTAAAAACAGAAGGGTCGGCTGCGCAGACTCGAGGTGGTGGTGTACTGCGTTTAGATTCGAATGCAGTCCCCTGACGTTGCAGAAATCCACTTTTGTGGAAGGGGACTCCGCTGAAGACCTATTTCTTCTGTGTTTTTTTTTTTCCATAATTTTGGGGAGTGTGTGGGAAATAAAGGAGGATTCACTGTGTCGACGGCTAAAAGGACAAGAGGACGAAACAAACCGACCCAGGAACGATGTGGGAGGTGCAATTTGCAGGCACGGCGTACGGAACGGCCCCCGGTCCCCCCCTGTTGCAGTAGCCGGGTCCACTCCGGTCTCCTACACCGGCACGACTACTACACCAGGGATTTTTCGCAGATTGGCGGTTCAGCCTCCCAGGGTGGAGATTAAGTGACCCCTGGGTTCGGGAACCCGACTGACCTGCGGGCGGCCAGCGGACAACCGTTTCACCGGGTCTCCCTGATCGCCGCACCTGCACTCTGCGCCCACAAAGAACAAAGGCCGTATTATTGGTTCCGTGGGCCCCCCGTCGTCAACACAATGTATCCTCTTAGAGCTCACTGGCGACCTTACTCACCGGCAGGAACACAACACTATGAGTAGGGTCTAGTGCTATTTGGCTGTGGTTTTCTGTAAGGTGGAGGTACTTCCCCAGTCGGGCTCTGCTCCAGATTTGAACGAGATGACATTCGCTGAACGTGCCCTACCACACTTAGCGAGATGTCATTCGCAGTGCCCATACCTCTCTTTTTGGCGTAGTTTAAGGACATACCCCGGGTCCCAAAAACCCAAACTATACGACGTATCTAAATAAAATTTACACATAAGGTGTATTTTGAAAGCCGCTATTATGTAGTTAAATTGGACAATAAATATTTTTAGGGGGGGCATGTACTTAATTTCAAAATATTTTTTAAAAACTAAATATCAACATGTGACACTTCAATCGATAGGTCTTTAAAAAAACATTGAGGTTTCTTTGACTATTTTGTGATTAAGTGAATATTTTCTGAAATAATCGCTTTGAATTCAAAAAAATTGTGTGTCCCCCGTAACTTTTGAACCGTAAGTCCAAACAATATGAAGAAATTTGAGGAGATGCGCCTTATCATATACTTTCTACGAAATTTGTTTTAAACATTACGGATTCAGCCATTTTTGAGTTATCTCCAAAAAACTTCTTCCATAGGCATCGGATACGACCTTTTGGTATTAGTTTGGTTCTTATTCCATTGAAGGTACGGAACCCTCCTATGTGTAGCCCGACACGCACTTGGCCGGGTTTTACCTCATCGAGTAGCAGGATGAATTCAACCTGATTTGATAGCTAAAGTGATGCTATTTCAATATTTTTTGGTCGGACAGCCCTCGGCCTGGTCCGTTCCGTTTTCGGACACTTTTAGTGGTGCAACTTTTGGGGTGCTTTTTCTGTCTGTAGCCGAATTTTACGGTCCTACATTAATAAAATTTGGTGTGTGAGTGGCTTTTATATCTCGCCATATATTGAAGCATAATAATTAATTTATAAACATTATTTAAGGGGGCACTCGATGAAGTAAGTGATCATACCGTGGCCGCCCGATCCATTACGCGGATTCAGTGTAGTGGGCCTTCCTATAAATACGTGCACACAATGATACAAGTACGCAACAAACAGTAAAATCTGTTTTTTACCACTCTACCTCGGAAACGCGCTCTTTATCCCTAGGAAACTGATGGGAAAAACGCATTTTATCCACATGTGGGGAAATTAATTTGGTACAAGTTGTGACTTCTTTTTTCACGTTATCTGGCAGGATGGACTTAAAAGAGATGATTTTGAATTATAATTATAATTTTGAAAGCATTAATTTGGCTTTGTTTTTTTATAGTTTATATTTTTCCTGAGGTGGTGTGGTGAAAAGTTTTGTATTATACCATTTTTTTTAACAACTCGCTACGCTCGTGGCTCAATTTTGGAATCTTTCACTAGCTCGGGTCTCAGTAAAGCACGAGAGGAAAACATCAACTTTGCCCCTTGCAACCTTGTATAATAAATTACTATTATCTATGGTGTCAGTGCAAATTCGAGCACAGGCTTTATTCACATGTTTTATTCGGCTACTATAGTTTCCCTTTCCCTTAAAATCATTTTAGTAAAAACCGGCCAAGAGGATCTCGGGCCATGACTAATGTAGGGTTCCGTAGCTGCGGGCCCGTCACAATATTTACACCTATTCGTAAAGTAGTTTTTTAGGATATTTTGCCATGAAATTACAATTACATACTATACAGTTTTTATTGAACTTTTTATTAGACATCCATGAATTTTCCATATTTTTTGGGCCCAGGGTTAGAGGACGGTACGCTTTTTTAAAAATTTCGGAGCTATTATTTACGAAACTATTGATTTTACCCAAAACTTGATTTAGATGTTTGTAACAACACACGTCCCTAAGAGATACCGATGAAGGAGTCACCAAATACGAGTATACCTTCATCTTATTCACACGCAGGCTAAGGGCGCGTGTAGACGATGCCGCCCCCACGCCGCCGCCACGATGCTACTGCGGGTATCATGTACACGCCACGCCGTCATCGCGCCGCCGCCATACCTCTGCGCTGTGTATACGATATGCGCAAAGACCGCTAATGCGCCGCCGCCTCGGGCTTTTGTTTCTCGCATACACAGCGCAAAGGGGCGGCGGCGCGGTGGCGGGCTTTACGCGTCTCGTATACACAGCGCAGAGGTACGGCGGCGCGGTGGCGGGCTTTACACGACTCGTACAACTTACACACAGCACAAGCATGCGGCGGCGGAGGGGCGGCATCGTTGACACGCGCCCTAACCGCCCTCAAATGAAAGCGTGTTTCATTTCCCTTGGGCGAGCGTGGTTGTTGACCTGCGCCCACGCGCCCCGCGAATGGACACCTGTCTTAGTGGTCCAGGTTGCGTTCATGATGAGCGATGATGAGACGTGTATTCGTCTGCCAAGAAGGTCGAGTTTGCCGCCCCCTGAATTTGCCGCCCGGGGCATGGGCCCCGGTCTGCCCCCCCCTAGATCCGGCTCTGTGCAGAAGTTCATAAACATCTCTGCTGATGAGAGGCAACCTTATTTCGAAAAGCAGGACATCTTCCATCATCCTTGTCTTTACTTTCAGAAGGTCGTATATCTTGCGTAGATCCGTATGTAAGTTGTCGATTGGCAGTGAGATGTCTCTGGGCAGGGTACTTGCTATTGTACTTAATTCATTGATAAGTTGTTCCGGAGTTAACAGGTGTAAGTTAAAACGTCCATGATAAATGTCTGTTATGGTGTCCAATAACATGTTTTGCATTTCTTTTAAATTATGCAGCATATTACTGGCTATAGTGGCTCCTAAGTTGAAATCATTTATAATGTTGTTAGTTTCAACCTTTTGCTGTAAATTCTTGAAGGCTTGATCCAAATTGTTAATATGTTGATGTAACATTTTATGTTGTTGATTCATAGTTTCTTCGGTACGTTTTAACAAGTTATATTCCGCTTCTACGATAGATGTCTGATTTTTCCAAAGTGGTGCCAGATGCTTAACGTTGTCTCGTAGAAGTGTGATATCTCGTTGGTATTGTTCGGCGAACCTTTCGTCCAGTACGCCAAACAGACTATTAGCGGCGTATCCGATTCCGTTGATAAGGCCGCGGCGGTGACGTAATGTAGTAAGTCGCGTGCTCGAGTGCTGACTGAGTAACATCTGGTTGTAGTACTCAAGTTCGGAGAATCCATGACGTAGTTGTAGTAATATTATGTCACAATGGACTTGTGTTTTGATATTTTCGCAGGTATCTTTTAGGAAACGTGTATACTTTTGATATGCGTTTGCTGTTTTCCAGTACGGATCCATGTTGTAATAGACGATTAGCTTCCATTCAACTCGGATTAGCATCATGTCTGCTAATTTATCGAAATATAGGCCTTATGACTCCCGGAATGGTGTTACGAGTATGTTGACATCGCACTGACCTACTGAGAGGCACGATAAAAATAATAACAGTGCGGCAAACATCGATGATAGTGTGAACTTGCTCTTGTTTGTACTATGTTTTTGCGAACTTCTTGTTAAGTTTCGCTTGTCCACTTCTTGATCTTGTTGCGGGGGTGTTTGATCCATTGTTGGTAGCTCTTCTAATCTTGCTTGAGGCGAATCTCTTCAGATAATCTTCTGTAGACTCTGATCCTCTTCATGTACCCATATCTGACGAAACATTTTCTCGACGTCAGCAATGTAGGCTACACGATGTTGTCTCCACTTCAGGATAAGCGATAAGAGGTCCTTTTGGAGGTTGGGCCCTTTGTGCATGATGTCATTGAGGCTTACGCCTGTGGAGGTTTTCGATGATCCATTAAACACGACTCTAAGAGCAGAGGTGGTGGAATCATCCCTTAAAACACAATGATGGGGTTGGAAACATTCACTGGCCCCATTCGATTGTTTCGTTGGGGCTAAAGTCATATGGCCCACGGCTTGATATTCATGTATAAATGACTTATATTGTTCGGCAATATTTTCATTTCTGCTAAATTTATGCTCCAGTTGCCGAAATTGCATAACAGCTTTGCTTTTTGAGGTACCGAGTCTCTTCAGGCCACCTTTTTTCAGAGGAATCCGTACTTGATATCTTCCATCTGCCAACCTTGTTGTTGTTGCTTTGTAGTCCAGGATACACTCATCTTCTGCGCTCGTATTGGTCGGCTGACTTGGAATGTCTTCGATTTCCCAAAATTTATGGATATCTCGAGGTTATTTAACAATAAATTGCATTGATAGCTTTTTGGTGCTTTCCCCCATATAATCCATCCCAGGTACGATTCTTGCACGACTAGGGGTGTCTCTTCATGCTTGTACATTCCATTCATGATAATTGTTGCATATATTTCAGCGCCAAACAATACGTCTATTGAGCTGCTAATATTATAATTGGGGTCTGCCAGCTGTAACGTATCTAATATTTCCCATCTTGTTTTGGGAAATGTGTAGTTAGGCAATTCTCTTGTCAAAGTCTTCACTACGAACGCCTCGGCGTGAAATGTAAGTTTTTCGTTAGATGAAAAACAATTTAAGTGCAGCATGCCTTTGATTGTGTTATCAATAAGGCACACTCCTGAGATTACGCCCTTAATTTGTTGTCGTGGCAACCTTAATCGTTGAGCTGCGTTTTCCGTCATCAAGGTCATTTGTGCTCCAGGATCTATTAAGGCGCGCATCGTGTATAATTCTCCATCATTTCCCAGGATCTTGACAATGGCTGTTGCTAAAAGGATATTTGGGTCTATGTTGCAATAGTCGCGTTGTGCCACGTGTGTCCCAAATACATGTTGTCGAGTTTGATTTCCGGACGTATTTCCCGACGCTGCTGTTTGATTGCGAAATACGTCGTGTAGAAGTGTATTATGATACCCATTGCATTCTTGACACCGTTTGGTAGAATGACAAGGTTTGCCGTTATGATTGTATAAACAATTATTACAAAGATCGAGTTTTGTAATTGTTTTTCGCTTAAGTCCCGGGGCCATGTCCTTGAATTCTGTACAGAAATATATGCCATGATCTTGCTGGCAAACCGGGCACTTGCGTTGGTATTCTTGATAGCCTTTACTGGTCATAGGCATGGTGCTTGTAAAGTACTGTTTAAAACGGCTTGGTTTGTATTGATTGCTTGTTGTAGAGGGTGAGTTCAAATTCGTCCGATTTACAGCGGCTTCTTGCTTGCGCCGAGACGATTCCATTGCGGTAAACTTGCCCTCCAAAAATGACAAAAAATCCTTTAAAGACGGTAAATCTCGAGGTTGTTGAAGTGCAGTCATATATTCGTTGTGAGTTTCCGAATCCAATTTTTGTTGTAGTAAATGGGCCAATATTGGGTCCCAGGTGTCAATGTTGACACCTAAATTTTTTATACCGTTAAGGCTTTCTATGGTGACGTCATGAAGTCGCTTGATATGACTTGACGTAGCTTGTTGCATCACAGGAAGAGTTATGAGGTTGTTTATGTGAGTGGTAAATATCAGTTTCTTTTCTTGTTGTTGTAACGGTGGTTTAATATTTCCCAACAGGTAGTGTAATTATCCGAACTGATGGGTAAATGCTGTATGAGTCGCTCTGGTTCGCCCTTGATCTTGCTCTTCAGAAACTGCATTTTTTGTGCATTCGACAAACACGGATTATTGTGTATGGCTTCGGTAAACAAGTCTTTAAACGAAACCCATTGTTGATAGTGGCCATGAAATATAGGAATGTCTAGACGTGGGGTAGACTTCTCTCTGTGCGAAGTTGACCATAACCTGGAGTTGATTTGTTTCTTCATGGCCGCATGTTCGTTTTCGTACTTGGTGAAAGTATTTTCGTAATGCTCGTCCGTTCCGCCGAGTTCACTGTCTATTTCCCAGTGTAGCGAGTCGATGGCAGTCCAGCGAGAGTCCAGAGACTTTAGAATATCTTCAAATTCCCATTTCTCAGCAACACTGTCCAGCTTGATGTTAGCCAGTGTCCGAGCTAACGCCTTGAAATTGCTACTTTGCTTGCGTAACATTTCATCTAGCTTACTGTTAGTTCCTTGCGAGGTAAATGAAGACTCTTGCTGACTTCTGTCGTCTCCGGATGCAGGTAATGCGGTCTTAGCTGGTGCTGAATGTTGTCTGGGCGCAGGTTGAACTTCTAGCGGGTTAGTCTTTGCTATATCCGCGGGTGTTGAAAGGGATGACATTTGAATTAATTCTCTTGTTTCCACGTAGATTTTAGACGTTTCATTGTAAAGATTGTTGAAGAAATAGACGTGGTTGGGATTGTTAAACTCACGTAATTTTCCGTCATTTTTGCTAAACTCCTCCCAGTGCAAGTCGAGAGTAGATAATCTTCTCTTGATGTAGTCTGCTGTCTTACGATCTTGACTATCTTTCTTGAAATTAATCTTCACTTGATTGATTAAAGTCTGTAGTTGAATCTGACTTTGATATAAATCCTCCATTTTGCTTGATTATTATAGTAACACGATAAAAAGTAATTTCTTGCTTTGTAACTGCTTGATAAAAATTTATAAATGCTAATAGGTACTTGCTTGATTAACCTTCTGAGTCTTGATATAGGTACAGTGATCACTTTTCTTGCTTGATATTTTCACTTGATTGTTCGCGTAAGTTTGTAAGCCTTGCTGCTGAATTCTTGACCATGTTGTCTTACTTGATATCTTGGCAACTGCTTGCTGGTTTGATATCCTTCGCACTCTGCCACTAGATCGCTTTCTCAATCCAGTTGGTGGAACCCGCTTGTGGGAAGCCAACTAAGTCAAGATGCAGTCCAATGAAATGAGCACAAAAGACGGCTCGAAGGACCATTAATGTAAGAGCACTTGCTAACTCTCACATTTACTTGATAATTATCTTGATATTCTTGATGATAGTTATAAATACCAAAGACGGGTTTATAAAACTGATTTATTTATCTTAATATGTGTGCACACTTATCGACTAGCGAACGTGAATTATATTATAGGAATGAATAGGTAGTTTGTACATTATTGACTAATTACGAAACATACATGTAAATGCTGAAGGTGCAAAATGAACATTATGACGCATGTAGGTCAACGGGTGCAATGTACTCGTACAAATCGTATTGGTAGTGTTTAGTACAACATTACACTTTTCGATACTTTTTATCGACTTATACCCATGACTATTTTATTTTAGATATTCCAGGCAACATTTTAACTGCCAGTCATGTGTCAAGTCACTTTTTATAATTAGAAATTCAAGTTTAGTCATTACACTCGTTACTAAGGACTAGTGAACATTTTGACACGCAATAATATACCTACATATGTATTATCGTATCGTGTGACAGTGGTGAAGTTTGTTTGTCTTTGATCCATTTGAATAATCTACTGATAGGAAATTTAATATTAAAATGTATTTTTTTTAGGTTTGCGGACGACTGTGTAAGCTGAATGGAAAGAAATTCATTTACTGCTTCGATTGGGGATGTCATGTCATCGACGTGTGTCAGAGCAGCGGTTGCCTCTCGGGGGTGAGTATCTCTGTTCAGAGTACGGTAACGATTTGAAAACGAAAATCGCTAATAATTAATTGCGAAACGCACATGAATTGCATTTGATAATATATATAGTTTGAAGTCTTGTTATTGAAACAATAAAATAAAACCGGCCGAATGCGTGTCGGACCACGCATAATGGAGGGTTCTGTACATTAAATGGAATAAGAACCAAACTAATACCAAAAGGTCGTATCTGATGCCTGTGGCAGAAGTTTTTTGGAGATAACTCAAAAATAGCTGAACCGATAATATTTAAATCAATTTTCGTTGTAAGCATTTTCTCAATTTTTTTTCATATTTTAGGACTTACGGTTCAAAACTAACGGGGGGGGGGACACAATTTTTCTGACTTTCGAAGCGATGTTTCTAAAAGAATTCACTTAATCACAAAATGTTCAAAGAAACCTCGATGTTATTTTTAAAGACCTATCAATTGATGTGCAACATGTTGACTCGGTTTTTTTTTATTTCACTCAGTAGAAACGCGCGGCAAATTCAAAATATGTACATGTGGCAACCCTTTGTGACGAGACACCGTATTTCATGACGAACATTTCAATTCACATTGAATTTGTTTCTAGTGCATTTCACTCTCTCATCTTAAGCGCGAGTGAGATAGAACTCCTGCAACGTTCCCAATTAAATTTAAATTCATTTTTAAGCCATATGTCAATTGCCTCAACCAGATTATCTGTTGCAGTTGATGACGGATCAGACGAAATATATCCGTCTCCTTTTTACACACTGTAAATGTCACCTAATGAAAGGGGCGGAAATACCACCTAAAATAATAATTTTAAACAAAAAAGAACCAACTTCACTAAGCATCCACCTTTCCAACACCAAATGCTCAATCTGCTGTAAAAAATACTCAAATCACCATAGGTGTGCCTATAATAGTTGAAGAGTTCCCTCGATTTCTCCAGGATCCGATCATCAGATCCTGACATGGTTACAATGGGACCAACTGTGAAGTATACTCTTTCAAACAAAAAAAGAATTTTCCAAATCGGTCCAGCCGTCTTCGAATAATCGGTCAACATACAGAAAAAAAAAAATAAAAAAAAATAGCAAAAACAAAGATCCCGACGAATTGATAACCTCCTCCTTCGAAATCTTGAAGTCGGTTGAAAACATAAAATTTGATGATCATTCTGCTTTTTCCACTGATTCTTAGTGTTGTCATACTTTTGTTCGCTGTACATTGCTACTGCGTTCGTTGGCTGGCCAGACTATATTTTTCTTCCTTCGCGCTGTCTCTGTCATGCGCCATTTCGCGTTCAGTCCGCTAATGGACTTTCACATCTCCTCGTCATTGTACCGCGAAGATGGAAATAGTGGGTACATGTGAAAGTGATTAGCGGACCGAACGCCGAACCTCGCGTGACAGAGATAGTGCGATGGTAGATATGCGCGTTAGAGCAGTCAGATGCACTATTGTTTCGCGCTCCATTCCACTGAATTTGTGCAGCGGTGACGCGCTGACGGTTCCGAGGCGGAGATGTGCTAAAGCCGTAACTGTTCTTCAGAAAATAAATGTTTTGGTCAGCAGTTGGTCAGCAAAAGTCTAACGTAACCTAACCCATGTCGACAACACTTCACAATTTCGTTTCTATCCGTATCTTTATCCATAGTATTTGTATTTGTTATGAATAATCCTGCCTGCAGCTGTGCGCGATGTGGCTGTGGGCGAGCGACGACGCGGGCGCGTGCGAGCCGTGCCGCGCCATCAGCGCCGGCTGCCCCGCGCACCGCCTGCAGTACGCTGCCGAGGTGAGTCCGCCGACACAGGATAGCTGGTAGTACGCCAAGAACTGGGAACTCGCGATTTACTTGCAAACGAGATGACCAATATAACAAGACCCTTCAGAAGATTTTTTTTCGCCTTTTATACGAACTCTCAAGTTATATGTCTCTGCTATAACCCCAACAATAGCCCAAGATCTCGTGGGCGCTCTCCAACAGATGGACAGACCTCATCAAGTCTGTCACACACTGCAGCATAAACGAGAATTCTCACTCCTCCAAAAATAGAGCACATGGCGTCGCATCACCAGGGAAGTGGTGGTGAAAGGCTCAACCTATACATGACCACGACCACTCTGCCAAGAGTGCACGACTAAGCAGAGATAACCCCAACAAATTTCATAAAGATAAGAAAAACTTTACTAAAGTTATCGCGGAACAAACCCTCAAAATCAGAAAGCCATCGAAATGCCGAGACGTCCCAGTAGCCGAAGTAGTTTGTAAGAACTCACTTCGCTTACGCTTAGGGCTGCCATCTCTAAATTCGCCGAACCCGGACAAACACTTTAAAAAACCCGGACATTTGGCGTAAATCGCATTTTTTCCCCGTACGTGTCTGAAAATAATATTATTAAAAAAACAATTGCTTTGGTGTTTCCTCCTTGGAAGAATAATAAGTAAGGAAGCGTAATCAACGCTCAAAATGTGCTCCACTTTCCTGGTGCCAAAGTGGGCGGAGCTTGTGACAGCGGTGCCCTAATGTCATGTCAAACATTTTGAAATTGTCATGTCGTCAAAATATAAGTTTTTTCGGTTC
The DNA here is from genome assembly GCA_947086415.1 of Pammene aurita. Classification (NCBI taxonomy): domain Eukaryota; kingdom Metazoa; phylum Arthropoda; class Insecta; order Lepidoptera; family Tortricidae; genus Pammene; species Pammene aurita. The sequence goes on from OX352297.1 coordinate 24,047,621, forward strand.
ATGAAATTTCGGTAATATATCGGTATTAAAATGCCAGCTTGTGCCGTGCATTGGTGCAGGAGCCACACAGGCGCCAAAGATGGTGATATTTCTTTTCATTGGTAAGTAAATCACGCATAGATATTCTCATACATTACAGACATGGTCGATGTTATGCAATATAAGTTTTGGAAAAGTAAACATAACTCATTTGAGGAAAAGTATAATGAATGTTCATTTATAAGTATTGCCTAGTAGTAATAGCAGTTAGGTTTCCGTTGTTAACAAAGAATCTTTTCAGTTTGTTTTTTTTTCGATATACAGTATGACATTTCTAGTACAACTGACTAATAGGTATGACTCTTATTATTCATTAATAATGAATGCTATAACTTCATAGTCTTTAATTATCAAATCTAGAGCAGAGCCCCACTGGGGAACTACCTCTACCTTACAGAAAACCACAGCCAATTAGCACTAGACCCTACTCATAGTGTTGTGTTCCTGCCGGTGAGTAAGGTTGCCAGAGAGCTCAGAGGATGCAGTGTGTTGACGACGGGGGATCCTCTTGTCCCTTTAGCTGTCAACACAGTGGATCCTCTTTTATATGAAAGCGTCGGCAACGCACATGAGACACCTCTGGAGTTACAGGCGTCCATAGGCTACGGTAACTGCTTACCATCAGGTGAGCCGTATACCTGTTTGCTACCGTTGTAGTATAAAAAAATGGATACAAAATGTAAATTTATCTTTGTATTTCCCTAAGCCTGCTAAAATAAAAAGTACACATAAACGAACTCATGCGTTATTTTTTTAGTTCTAAAAAACGAGGAAGCAAAGAGAATTTTAACTATTTATATTGAAGGTATGCTATTATTTTCTAGTCTGGTCATAAATAAAGTTAAAAAATAATCGTTTTTTTTGCCATAATCAACCTTAATTGCTTAACATTATGTTGCTTGAGACCAAGAGGGTCTCCCTATAGGCTAAGCAAATAAGATCTATAAAAAGTGTTTTGAGGAATTAATTCCCAGCAGGCTGGAAATCGCTTTAATACCTTTATGTGGTCCTAAATGCATGTAATCCGAGTTTGCCCAATCCCACGAGGTGTGCATAACTTTTTAGCGAAATTTTTGTTCTTTGTCAGTTTTTTGCTTGTAGCTCGAAAACGATACGTCCGACGGAAAATGTCATCCATTTCAATATTAAAGAGGCTTAAATTCTGCGTCGATTGAGCAACTTATCTTTTAGTTCGGTTTAGCGGTACAACCGAAATCAAAAGTTATAAACCGGGAAAATATCTCATTTAATTGAAAAACTCATATTTTGACTTCCATACCACATATCTTTGAAACAGATGACTCCTGTTGAAAAACCTATAGAATAAAAGTTGTAGAGAATATAATTTCACGTTATATCAACATCTCAATTTTCAAATTCAGTCACTTTGAAAGGCTAAATTTGGCATGAATTTAAAATCGTTTTTTTTTTCTAAGTCCTTCTAAGTTGCATATTTTCCATAAATATGATATGTGAGGCCTACATTTAACGCATTGTTACAACTAAGAACATTTTTAAGTGAAAATTTTGAAAACGTACCGAATCAGAAAACTATTTATACACCGTGTTTTTTAATTTCCGGTAATGTCAAGGGTATATTTCTGAGCTTAACTTAAGTTTATTTCTCAAAGACACCAGTGCCCTAATTTGCTCCAGTTCTGTGGTAATCGATATTTCTTTTTTGTCTTTCCGATTGTGTAAACCTTCATTTAATTATGCTTTAAGTCCGAGAACCCGCTATAAAATCATGTAACTGTGTGTTAAGTCACTACAATATGATTCCTTTGTATCTCGGATTATTAATGTTCGAAATTTCATTGACATGTCATAATATTCAATTGTTTGGTTGAGTTAATATACCTTATTTACATTAGGAACCGATTGGGGAATCAATCAATAACTGCTGAACCTATTTAGATGAAACTTAGTATAGAGATAGTAATCCACTCCCCTTGTTATCTCTTAAGGGATAACTTCTAAGATAAAAACTATTCTGTTTCCTTTTCCAGAACTTAAACTATCTCCATACCAAATTTTATCTATGGACTTAAATCAGTTCAGTGGATATTGATTCCCCATTACAAATAACTTTTGCCCCCTTTTCACACCCTTCAGGGATAGTTTCTGGGATAAAAACTCCCCAGAACTCAAACTATTTTCATAGGTACCAAATTTCATCTAAATCGGTTTAACTATATTTATAACTCTTCATACTAACTTCTTACCCACTTTTCAGCCCCTTAAGAGTTGGTATTTTTGGATGAAAACTACTTTTTATGTACTTTTTACGGAATCAAACTATCTCAATCTCTATAAATAGTTTCATCTAAGTAGGTTCAGCAGTTACTGATTGACTCCTCAATCGGTCCCTAAACCAAAGAATTAAAAACTAGACATGTCAATGTAATTCCATTTCAAAAATTAACAGCCTGAGATACACAGGAAGCATATTGTATTGGCTTAACACACAGGTGCATCATTTTGTAGCGGGTGCTCAGAGTAAAAAAATAATTTCATCTAGGTTTACACAATTAGAAAGACATAAATGAAATATCGATTACCTCAGAACTGGAGCGAATTATGACACTGGCGTCTTTGAGAAATAAACTTAAGTTAAGCTCAGAAATATACCCTTGAAATTACCGGAAATAAAAAAAACACGGTGTATAAATAGTTTTCTGATTGGGTACGTTTTAGAAATTTGCACTTAAATGTTCTTAGTTGTAACAATGGATTAAATGTAAGCCTTACACATCATATTTATGGAAAATATGCAACTTAGAAGGATTTAGAAAAAAACCGATTTTGAATTCATGCCAAATTTAGCCTTTCAAACTGTCTGAATTTGAAAATTGAGATGTCAATATATCGTGAAATTGTATTCTCTTCAACTTTTATTCTATAGGTTTTTCAACAGGAGTCATCTGTTTCAAAGATATGTGGTATGTAAGTCAAAATATTAGTTTTTCAAATAAATGAGACATTTTCCCGTTTTATAATTTTTGATTTTGGCTGTACCGCTGAACTGAATTATAAGTTAAGATGCTCATTCGACGTAGAATTTAACCATCTTTAATATTGATATACATGATATTTTCCTTCGGACGTACCGTTTTCGAGCTAGAAGCAAAAAACTGACAAAGAGCAAAAATTTCGCTAAAAAGTTATGCACACCTCCTGGGATAGGGCAAACTCAGATCACATGCATTTAGGACCACGTGAAGATATTAAAACGATTGCAAGCCTGCTGGGAATTAATTCTTCAAAAAAATCTAATTTTCTAAGCCTACTAATGTAACGGATTTATAAAATTGTAAAAAAGTTAAAAATCTTTACTATTTTATGTTAATTTATGCTTATTTTGTAGTATGTAAGTCTCTATATTGTAATTAAGCACTTTTATTATAGTAGTTTATGCAACAGTTGTATAAGAGGGGTCAAAAAAGGTGAGTGGCGTGGGTAACAATTTGAGCCGTAGGCGAAAATTGTTAAGAAAAACGCCACGAACATTTTTTGACCTACTTATACGACGTTGTATACATTACTTTTTCTACGACTACACTTACTTTTACATAAAATGCGAAATTGAAAACTTCATGGATATCGCAGTTATTTTGTCAATATAATCAACAATCATTTAAGTTTTACCTTTTAAAACACTATTTTTCAAGAATACTAACATTGCTCACACAAATACACACGTCGTTATTTGATCAATGATTAAAGAGCTACAGAGATTAGTAAAAATACCTAAATTACTTTCAAAGTTTACAGTTTGCCCCAACAAACGTAAAATAAAAACTACAAAGTGTCTGTGGTTCTTTTCATTTTTTCTTTTTTAAAGTTTTTTTTTCTAAAAACGCTGCGTTTATTTAGGTTGCTTAGGTTGGCAGTAATTTATTTTGTCCTATATTAATGTGCTTGCACGCGATTACACGATACTATTTTGGCGCTTTTATAGAACAAGTGTTATTTTGGGCAATAGACTAGGTAGACTTTTTTTCGAGTATATTATCTATGTTCTTCTAAAGGTGTTGACGAATGTATAAATGACAGATAAAAGTGCAGGAGTAGAAAAAATAAATGAAAGATGATGATGGGCTTTCATATTATTCCTTATTCCAAGAACGATTAAATTTACGTATATTACATAAGTAATGAAAAATGCACTAAAAAATAAATTGTTAATTGATTGCATTATTATTTATTACGTGAATCCAACCACGTCAAACTTAGGCGTATTTAATATACGTTAACTTGACATTTCAGTTATTTCATTTGAGTATCTCCTGTCCAATTAAACTTCATTGTCAAATTGATTTTGACCACTCACAACACGGCAACTTTTCTTATTGGTGAAATGGCATGAAACCTTTGCGGAATTAAGGGTAACACAAAAAAATATGCTTAAAGAATGAGTACTTGATTGGTTACTAAGACATAAGACATTTTAGTTTTGTAAACGTGAAAATGGGTCGTGTTTTCACATGAACTTTGCTTGCCTTTACTCGTCTTGGTATTATATGTCGATGGTTTCCTCACGTAAAAAGGACACTTTTTTTAAAACCCCCTCCCCGCCGAACGGCCTCCAATCTAGGACAAATCCGGGGAAACCCGGACGGATGGCAGCCCTACTTACGCTCCGCTCGTTCGACTAAGATACCTTAGGAGTCTTTTTTAACCGACTTCAAGATTTCAAAAGAGGAGGTTCTCAATTCGGCGTGTATGTTTTTTTTTTTATGTTTGTTACTCCATAACTCCGTCATGTCTGAACCGATTTTGAAAATTCTTTTTTTGATTGTAAGTATATATATACAGATGGGTCCCGTTTTTGTCAAAACGCAGTTCTGATGATGGGATCCATGAGGAATCGAGGGAACTCCTCAAATCTTAATGGCATACATATAGTGATTTTTATCAACAAATCCATCATTTTCATTCAAAACAGTGACATTTGATGAAGTAGAACTGCTGATGATGATCAGAACGGAACTCTTCAACGACGCATAGTTCACGTTTGGCGATTTGTCCTCTTCGCTGTGTTTGTTTAGCAAGTTTAATTGTCAGGACAAATTTTCGTCAAGCTCAAGTTCTGATGATGGGATTCATGAAGAATCGAGGGAACTCCTCAAATCTTAAGGGCTTACACATAGTGATTTTTGTATTTTTATCAACAAGTCAAGCATTTTCATTCAAAAGAGTGACATTTGATGAAGTGGAACTGCTGATGATGATCAGAACGGAACTCTTCAACGACGCATAGTTCACGTTTGGCGATTCGTCCTCTTCGCTGTGTTTGTTAAGCAAGTTAGATTGTCAGGACCAATTTTCGTCAAGCTCAAGTTCTGATGATGAGTTCCATGAGGAATCGAGGGAATTCCTCAAATCTTAAAGGCATACATAAAGTGACTTTTGTATTTTTATCAACAAATCAAGCATTTTCATTCAAAAGAGTGACATTTGATGAAGTGGAACTGCTGATGATGATCAGAATGGAACTCTTCAACGACGCATAGTTCACGTTTGGCGATTTGTCCTCTCCGCTGCGTTTGTTAAGCAAGTTATTTCATTGTATGGAATCTAAGTGCACCATCTACAATAATGCTTCACCGGCTACCTCCATGGAAGTCGGTTTTTTTTCTTAAAAATTATCGATTAAAGGCTTCGTCAGACTATCACGGTTTGTGAGAGCGGTGCAACGCAAGCACATCGCGATGCGCGCGAGTTGCAAGCGGTCGCCGGCAGGCCGCAAGTGTGATGCCAACGCGACGCGCGACCTAAATGTGTGCCTTCCACACCCTGAGTGACCCAATCCTGAGTAATCGCAGAATCTCAAATCGAAAAATTACGAGGGCCGTTTGAAAAGTCTTTTAAAAAACTATTTATTAAACCTTTTTTTTGGTAAATGGCATTAACACTGACTGGCACGATCTTTCAATTGATAACTGACGAAAAATTAAGAAAAAAAAACAAAGATACGTCACTTTTATCGTTGTTTAACTGAGATCACCTACGCATTTTTGTTAACTATGGAAAAATCTGAATTTCGTGCCGTTATGAAACACTTTTTTATGAAGGGTTGGCGCTGCCACTATAAAAATTGAACTTGATTCTGTTCATGGCACTAATGCACCGACGTTGCAAACCATTTACAACTGGTTAAATGAATTTAAACGTGGCCGGTCAAGCACATCTGATGCTCCACGCTCTGGTCGTCCAATCGAAGTCACTACTGAAGACGTTATTGAAGAAGTTCATAATATCGTACTCGACGACCGCCGAGTGAAGGTGCGTGAAATAGCTGAAAAGATAGGCATCTCTACTGAGCGTGTACATAAAATCCTACACGAAGATTTGGCCATGACTAAGCTGTCTGCACGATGGGTGCCACGTTTGTTGACGATCGAACAAAAACTCGAACGAAAGCGAGTTTCAAAACTGTGTTTGGATATGATGAAGCGTAATCCTCGAAACTTTTTGAAACGATTTGTCACTGTGGACGAAACTTGGGTCCACCATTACACGCCCGAGTCAAAACAACAGTCCAAACAATGGATGGCTGCTGGTGAACGTGCCCCAAAGAAGGCAAAGACTGTTTTGTCGGCTGGGAAGGTGATGGCGACAGTTTTCTGGGATAGCGAAGGAATCATCATGATCGACTACTTAGCTAAGGGGAAAACTATCACCGGCCGTTATTACGCAGATTTGTTAGACCGTTTTAAAGCCGAATTGTTGGAAAAACGACCAAGATTATCTCCGAAAAAAGTACTCTTTCACCAAGACAACGCCCCAGTGCACACCTCAACTATTGCAATGGCAAAAATCCATGAATTAGGCTTCAAGCCGGTTCCTCATGCTCCATATTCACCGGACTTAGCTCCGTGTGATTATTACCTATTCCCAAATTTGAAGAGATGGCTTGGAGGACAAAAATTGTTGACAAATGAAGACTGTATAGCAGGTGTGAATGGCTATTTTGCAGACCTCAACGAATCCTATTTTTTGGAGGGGATAAAAAAATTGGAAACTCGCTGGAATAAGTGTTTGGCCCTTGAAGGAGATTATGTTGAGAAATAAATGTATTTTGTATAAAAAAACTGATGATTTTTGACTTTTTAAAAAAACTTATCAAACGGCCCTCGTATCCCATTTCGTTCTCTAAAGTACCAATAGGTATAATTATAAAATAACTATAATTTAAAACATTGTATTAACATTATATTGAAAAGGTTTAGGTAGGTTAGGTATCGTATATATTTAAGTATTAACCAAGTTCAAGAAAAGTTATAGAATTTTCTTGAAAGTCATTAAATATTAGACAGACCAAGCTTATTATTAGTAAAGTCTCTAAAGTCTGTGTAAAATAATAAAAGTTTATTAATATTTAAATGTTTGTTTTTTCAGTGCCTATTTGTCTGGGATTTAGTGACCGGCGTTTATAGAACTGAAAAAGTTACAATGACTGAGGACGCAAGTCAAGAAGGCTCCAGAGGTAAATACAGTACCTTATATTTGACTGGGTTTCCGTATACGATTTTTTGGTGGCGTCACTGTGACGAGAGGTCTTTTTATTAAATTTAAACTTCGTGAGACATACTATCACTATAAAATATAACGGTGACGTGAGTGTAACCGTTATATTTTATAGTGAGAGGTCTTTTTGACAGCAGTTGTCAAAAATCCACAAATCGAAAAGAATACGATTCAACATGATTGGTGGATGACAGCTAGACCTCTCGCCACGGTGTTGAACACAGTAGGTATTTATCGCACCGTAAAATGAAGCAACCGAATTTAACTCGCTTGACACATAGGCATGAAACGAATAATTAATTAAGATTTCTTAACTGCATTATTTCTTTAATGTGTTTTTGATGGAGAATACACTTAATTTTTTTTTAATGTACAGTCATTGCCAAAAATATGTAAACACTTTTGAACCTTCATCATCATCATCATCATATCAGCCGAAAGACGTCCACTGCTGGACATAGGCCTCCCCCAAAGAGTGCCACAATTACCGGTTCTGCGCCACCCGCTTCCAGCGGACTCCCGCGACCTTCACCAGGTCATCAGTCCACCTTGCGGGGGGTCTACCCACGCTGCGCCTTCCGGTTCGTGGTCGCCACTCGAGAACCTTTCCGCCCCAACGGCCATCGGTCCTACGAGCAATGTGCCCCGCCCACTGCCACTTTAGTTTAGCGATTCGGAGGGCTATATCGGTTACTTTGGTTCTGCTGCGGATGGCCTCATTTCTGATGCGATCACGCAGAGAGACTCCAACCATAGCCCTCTCCATTGCCCTTTGGGTGACTTTGAGCTTTCTTATGAGGCCCATTGTAAGCGACCACGTTTCAGTACCATATGTCATCACTGGCAACACACACTGGTCAAAGACTTTCGTCTTGAGACACTGCGGAATATTGGACAAAAAGATGTGCCGTAGCTTCCCGAACGCTGCCCAACCGAGTCGGATTGATGCCTAGCCTTCTCCAGTCCAGAGTCTTGAAAACATCCTCCAGTGAAGCGGTAAACAGTTTAGGAGAAATAACATCTCCTTGCCTGACTCCCCGCTGCAACGGAATAGACTTCGAGTTCTGATCCTGGAGTCGGACTGACATAGTGGCGTTCTCGTACAAACACTTCAGCACTTCGACATAGCGATAGTCCACTTGGCACCTCTGGAGAGATTGTAGTACAGCCCAGGTTTCGATCGAGTCGAAGGCTTTCTCGTAGTCCACGAACGCTAAGCAGAGGGGCAGGTTATACTCCTCAGTCTTCTGTATAACCTGACGGAGCGTATGGATGTGGTCTACGGTACTAAAGCTTCTTCGGAAACCGGCTTGTTCGGGAGGCTGGAAGTCATCTAGCCTGCGTGCGAGACGATTCGTAATGACTCTTGAAAACAGCTTATAGACATGGCTCAGAAGTGAAATGGGTCGGTAGTTCTTCAGTAACGCGTTATCACCCTTTTTGAAGAACAATACCACCACACCTCTGTTCCATGCCTTAGGCGTTCTCCCTTGTAGTAAAACGGAGTCGAACAACTTCTGAAGGGCCATAAGGACCGGTTTACCACCCGCCTTCAGAAGTTCGGCTGTAATTCCGTCTTCACCAGGTGCCTTATTGTTTTTGAGCTGTTTAAGAGCCATTCTAATCTCGTACAGGCTGATGTCCGGGATGTCTTCGGTATAATGTCGGGTCAGTCTAGCTCTAGGGTCTTCCGCCAGATCAACCTCAGGTCTGCTAGTTGATGTGTATAGCTGTCCATAAAAGTCCTCTATCTCCCCCAGAAGCTCGGGTCTGGATGAAACGATTCTACCATCCTCAGTTTTTAATTTGGCGAGCTGGCTCTGCCCAATAGACAAATCTCTTGCGAAAACTTTAGAGCCCTTACTCTGCTCAATGACCTCTTCAATACGATTTGTATTGAATTGGCGCAAATCACGGGTAAGGGACTTCGAGATCCGTTTATTGAGCTGCCGGTATAGTGACGCATCTGCTGAGGATTGCAGAACCATTTCTCTCCTTTCCTCGATGAGTTTCTGAGTGGAGTCAGGGAGCCTTTTCGTTCTGTTGCTCCGCTGGGCCTTAAAAAACTTAGACCCAGTACTATGGACAGCTTCCACAAACCCGTCGTTGAATTCGTCCACATCGCCGCCTAGACAATCGAAACGGTTTTGGATTTCCAGCTGGAAGCTCTCAGGGTTTTGGATTTGAAGTGCTGCTGGACGGAGCGTAGACTTCATCAGTCGAGAGCGCTCTAGCTTAACACATATATTCAATGTGCCTCTCACCAGACGGTGATCACTTCCAGTTTTAACCGTATTGATCACAGAGACATCATTGAATATATGTTTCTTCGTCGACATGATGAAGAAGTCAATCTCGTTTTTAGTTGCACCGTCGGGACTCATCCAGGTCCACTTCCTGTGCTCACGTTTCTTGAAGAAGGAGTTCATCATGTAGAGTCCCTCCTTCTCCAAGAAGCCAGCCAGTAGTTGGCCCCGGTGGTTCCGACTTCCAAATCCAAATTGCCCCACTCTCAGCTCTTCACCATCTCTCTTGCCCAGTTTCGCGTTGAAGTCCCCCATAACAACGGTGAAGTAGGTTTTGGAGCTATGCATGGCCTTCGATATATCCTCATACATAGCCTCCACCTCGTCATCGGAGTGTGCCGAAGTCGGCGCATACACCTGTATGACCTTCAACGAGTACCTCTTGGATACTCTGAGTATAAGGTACGCCACCCTAGTCGACATACTCTCGATCTTCACCACGTTGTTCACGAGGGACTTATGGACGATGAACCCGACACCTCCCTGGGACTGTTGGTCGCCCTCCCGGAAATAAAGCAAGTTGCCGGACTTTAGGATTATCGTTTCCTCCCCCTCTCTTCGGACTTCAGATAACCCTATGACATCCCAACGCAACTTGCTCAATCCTTCCTCCAGTTCCACTATCTTTTCGTCGGTCCGCAGTGTACGCGTGTTATATGTTGCCAGGGCCAGAAGTCGTCGGTGGTGGTAGCCGGATCTTTGCCGGAGATTCTTAGCACCCCTGATCCCGCTAGTACCCTGGCCGCTACCATAACCAGGGCACCGGGGGTCGCCGGACACTCGGGGCCGTGGTTTTTTGGTTTTGTTCATGGGGGGTGAATGCCGTAATCGCCACGCTTGGCATGTGGGTTGGCGATCGCAGTATCTCCACCGCACTCCGAGGATGCTGCTGCCCATCCCCCGGTGGTCTTGGCCGTAGTTTTAGGACATACTCCGGGTCCACCTTTGAACCGGGTTTGAACCTTACTGCATTGTAATAAAGTTCAAAACTGAAAATTGTATACATATCTTTCGCGTTGTTGTTCATTACATTCCCTTTCCGGGGGTTGCACCCTGCTGCTGGATACCGTGGTAAAAATGCAAGATATTAATCAGCTTTTAATTTTTCAGTATCTGGTGCGGACCGCGCGCGTGAGCTCGCGAAAAAGCTAGGCCCAATAAACATGCCGTCAGGGTGCGAGACGAGGCTGCTCACAACACTTACAGGTCACGTATATTCCTTGCTTAGGTCAGACTCAGTAGCTGAACAGGTTTCTGCATCCCTTTTTCTGTTAGGAATAATTTGGAAGTCTAAAGCGCAAACCTCGAAAACGAAATTTCGTTATCTGACTCTTTAGCTCGAATTAGCAAGTGCGGTAGCGTAGGAGATAACGAAATGTCAATTTTAGACGTTCGCGGTAGGCGTACAAATTATTCCTTATTAGTCCTTTCAGAAGATGGGATGGTGTAGGTGCTTGTTCAGCTACTACATCCATCCTACCCATTTAAAACTGACAACTATTAGGCCAGTCGCAAATTAAACACGCAAGATCGATCGCGACCTATAATGTTGTATGGGAGCGCGCTTATCGAATGCGATATGAAAAAAATCTCAAAAGTAGAACTTTATAAAAACTTTCTAGGAAAATTATTTTGAACTTGATAGGTTGTAGTAAATAGTTTTTGAAAAAAAATTACAAAATAATTTCTGGACTAAGTCTGTAATTTAACCGTACAGGTGTTTATTGTACCTGTAATTTCTACAAAATCACAATGAAATGACGTGCTTTCAAATAAAGTTTTGAAAAAAATTACAAAACTACGGAACCCTACACTGAGCGTGGCCCGACACGCTCTTGTTCGGTTTTTTTTCCTTGTTTTAGAACGTCATCGCACTGAAATAAGTACCTGCACACTATCTGTTATGTCAACTCATTTCATGCCATTTTCTACAGCTACAGTGCTCAATCCCATTCTAACCATGGCTGTGGAATGAACTCCCTGCCGATGTTTTCCCAGCGGGTTGTACAGTATGAGGTTCAAGAAAGGAGTATAGGTTCTTGAAGGGTAGGCAACGGGCATGCGAATCCTATAGGCAGGCCATTGGTTTGTTTGCCACCGTCGTGGTATTGAAAAAAACCTTTGAAAAATTACTACTACTTCCACTGGAAACTTATCCTTACGCTTATTATATCGTAAATTTCTTCTACAGGGCGATCTTTAAAGAGACTAACTGACGTGGATAATTGCATCGAGATTACCAAGAACCACCCGGACAGCTCCGAGTCCGAGTCTGAGCCCGAGGAGGAAGACTCCGACTGAGCGGTAGCGTTCCGTCCATTCTGTAAATATTTCCGAGTAGAGTAACATTGCCACTTATTGGCACTTTAAGGACAACACACACTTGATCACTGAAAAATAAGCAGTGTGGTGAAAATTATCTATGGATTTTGTTTTTTTTTTTCAGTATAGTGCTGATTTTTTATCTGTATGCTGAATCCAGCGTGTATGAGCGTCCTTTTAATCTGTAATGTTCTTTCTATAGAACAGAAAACTGTAGCCTCAATGGCCCACAAAGCCGAACATGCTTCGAAAGTATGAAAGTAAAAATAAAATGCCAATTTTAAGGACACTGTGTAGTTTCACTTGGTCTGAATCCTGACCAGAAATATATGATTATTGTCAAGAGGGCTCTATTACTCTCATTTATATGATAACAGTTCAGTATAGTCATAGAGCGTATTATTCTCTATGGTATGCTGACATCTTGAATTGTTTATCTGTCAGCTCTGATGTTAATTTGAAAATATTTTACTACGAAATAGTTTTCCTGAGCGTATTATTTGCAGCTGTCTATTACATACACTATTTACAATGTTTCGCTCTTGACTATGAATAATTTGGGATTTTTTGTCGTTTATTATCTAATATTCAACACTTTACTATTATTCAAATAAATCGCCACAATGACAGCCTATCATGTGCCCTCGCAGATGCATATAATATAATTCTGTCATTAAAAGTATTGCCAGTGCAAGAAATTAGTTCCAATGAAATTCCGCAACATTGCGCATGATCATATATTTCTGGTCAGGCTTTAATATATAGGGCTTTACGCAGTTACGGCGGCAGTTTCTTCTAAAAAACTTGGAAAGAGTATGGGTGTACACTAGTGACTTGCAAACTGCATGGATATATTATTAATTAATTCATTCATAAATTGTCCATGCAATTTTTTACCTGGGTGTAATGTATTATAGACTATTGCACGGATTTTTTTCTGAATAGTGTCTGGTTGCTACGGTATTTAGCAGGTGATTTTTGATGCATACAAACCCTAGCAGCAACCTATGTTTCTGTAATCAGTCTGACCAAAAGAGACATGTTTACGGTAAGAGTGAGATAGGAATAATTGAAATTGCGTCCTTTTTGGTCAGTTAAGCTAATAGAATCTAAAGTGTTAGTAAAACTAATAAGCACGTTGCACAAACGTTAATCAAGTGTAGTTAGAACTATTTAGTAGCTACACAATTTAAATGGGTCACTAGGTAGTGGCAATCATTGATTATTAAAGGATTCTCAGCCTTATTCACGCGCAAAATAATCGGTAAACCAAGCATATTAAATCTTATGGCAATAAAATAACTGGGGGTCTACGTAACGCCATAGCACTAAGTTGTTTAAAGTGTAAATAATTAGTGAGTAAGTTAATTCAATTAGTCTTTAGTTTCTACAATAATTTCAAATAATTACAAGAGTATTATTGTAAGACAAAACCTATTTAAGTTTTTTACATGAGGTGCTTATGTTTTATTTTTAGTAATGTAGTTTGAAGTTTGAAAAAGCTCAATTGTTATAGAATTGTAAAATATGTGCTCTCGATAACAAATATTATTTTAAAGTCAATCATTTCATGTAAGTGTTAGTGATTTAGAGGTCCATCCTAACTATCCTAAGTAGATGATGTGAAAACACTACATACTTCTCTTCTAAGTCATAATGTAACAATATCGGTATATATTTTTACCGATTTGCATGAGAGCTTACATTGGTAAATTCACCGCTAGGGGCGCTAGTGCAGCATAATCGCGAACGTTTGAGCGTTCGTTCATATATGATCCTCTGTCGCTTTAATATACGTGTAAGTACGATAGAGAGGCAGATAACTAAGGGTTTTAATGTAATGTTCCGATAGGATATTCGACAGAGGCGCAAAAATATTGAGCAAAAACATACTCATTGATCAACTCTCTCACAAAACGTATAATGGTCTTGTTTAATGGTAAATATATGTGAACACCCATATTGAAAGGGCCCTTGTTGCGGCGCTTGTAGTCGTTGTACAGATTCAATGTAATTTTCAAGAACTAAAGGCCTAGGCGTAAGCGTCGACCGCAGTAAGGGCCCTTTCAATATGGAATGTCACATACCTAAGCTTCATTTCAACGAAGGCTCTGGAAAATGAGAGGTGGAATTGTAGTACGATTTCTTATCGTAAAATACGGCCGTTACAAGATTTACAAGCCAAAAATGAAACTATGACTCTTTAAGTTTCGTGCTTTCTTCGGATGGGACCAGAGTAAATCGTCAGTAACTAGCCACCTTTCAATAACTGGCCCCCCTCATACTAAAAATGAACTCTATTCGCTTACAAACAGAATTCATTTTAGTATAACTTGGCCAGTTATTGAATGGTGGCAAGTAATTAAAACCTTGTACTAAAATGAATTTTGTTTGTAGGTGAACAGAGTTCATTATTAGTATTAGGTGGCCAGTTATTGAACTACTACAGAAAAAATACATATTTGGAGGTAAAATATGTACTTACATCAATGAAAATTTGATTATAACTTTATCTTGGCACTAATAATAAGGATTTGCCGAATCCTATCAAAATTTAGGAGTCCTACCCCCCATCGTAGGGGTTTGGGCAGTGGGGGAAGTTTTAAAAAATGCACATTTTACAAACTAGGCAGGTGAAGTGTCATTTTCAACCGACTTCAAGATTTCGAAGGAGGAGGTTCTCAATTCGTCGGGATCTTTGTTTTTGCTATTTTTTTTTTTTTTTTTTTATGTATGTTCACCGATTATTCGAAGACGGCTGGACCGATTTGGAAAATTCTTTTTTTGTTTGAAAGCCTATACTTCACAGTTGGTCCCATTGTAACCATGTTAGGATCTGATGATGGGATCCTGGAGAAATCGACGGAACTCTTCAACTATTATAGGCACACCTTTGGTGATTTGAGTATTTTTTACAGCAGCTCGAGCATTTGCTGTTGGAAAGCTGGATGCTAAGTGAAGTCGGTTCTTTTTTGTTTAAAATTATATATGTATTTTTTTGCGCTGTATCGAATAATATTATACTCATAGGATCAATCGTTTGCGAAATATGAAGTGTTTAATTGGGGGTAGGAAGTTTGATAGGACTCGGCAGATCCTATCAAAATTTCAGATAGAGGCCAAGATAAAGTTAAGTATTAAACAATGTTTCATTGATGTACATATTTTGCCGCCAAATTTAGTCTAAATTTACCAGTAGTAAACGATGGGCGGTTACGGGAGATTTACCCCATATATGTTTTTTTTTAGGTAAGAAATTACACTAATGGTACAGTCGGCTACAAAGAGATGTATCCACTTTATCACCTTATTGCATTGTAATAAGGTCCAAAAGTGGATACATCTATTTGTAGCCGACTGTACATTCGATTTATTCAATCCGAAAATTGCTCAAACAAGCGTCTTAAATGCTTAGAAAAAATGGAAAAGTAGAAAAATCCACTGCCTCAGGCGAGACTCGAACTCGAATATCCCATATGCGTCTTCGTATCAGGTGTGTCTCAGTAGCTCAGTTGGTCAGAGCGATGGGCATGTATCCCAGAGTCGCGAGTTCGAGTCTCGCCTGAGGCAGTGGATTTTTCTACTTTTCCATTTTTTCTAAGCATTGTGGTATCGTTAGCAGACGTTCTGCTTAATAAAAAATTAATTATCTTAAAGTGCCAACTATAACCCTTATCATTTGTATCTTACTGAAAATAACATAAGCAGGACGAAAACTGATACAAGCTATTACAAGTTGATCATTCATACTTACGAGGTAAGGTTGATATTTGAATAATGTTACTTTATGTCGGCATCATACCTCCCTATATCGGGCCCTAACGACAAGGACGCCGCAATACGTTAGACACGTTAAGCAATCTCTTTAAACGTGTGTAACGCATTGCATAAATCGGGCGATTTAGGGGGGTTTTATACCGGTATTGGTCGCTTTTATACTTTATCCATGGATTTATATGAAGTGGATCTAATTCTTCGGTCACAAAGTGAGGCCGAAAGAGAAGGTTATCTAGGGGACTGTGTCGTTTTGACTAAGGAGGTAATGATGTCATCAGACAATCTAAATGTCAATACGTTTCAAATGTGACCATTTTGTAACGAGTGCGAGTGAGACTCCGCCCCCTACTATTATGTTCTCTATCGGGCCGTTTTCACTAGTCACCCATGAACGACTGTTTTACTCGGTAATAAGTTACTGTGGTTAGGGAAAAAGAGAAAGAACTAGATCCTCTTCATATACATCCATGACTGGTTTCATTCATAAATAGCAAAATGTCCATAGCCTATAGTCGATTTATGAATTAAACAATATCGTTTTACCGTGCCGTGGCACCTCACGATAAATTATAAAAGCGAAGTATCTAAAATAATTTTCAATGTGTCCTACTACTCCTCTCTTGCATTTATTTTCCTCGTAATAAAGACTAATGTAAAGTATGGACATAGCATTTTAAGAAAACTACTTGTAATAATCAACGACTTATGAAATAATCGTAATAATAAGGACTCATTTACTAACTTTGATGAATTCGAGCGCATTATCGTTCATTTCATAATCAGATTGAACTTTGCTATTTTTTTTTAACTTAAAAGCTGAAGACAAGGCTGCCATCTTATCTTGCCGCGTCTCGCGCAAAAAAAACGCAGTCGCAAGCCATGGACTAAGAGGTGGCCACGTCAGATATGACACAATAATGGGAGCATCCGTGTCATAGATCCAGGCATCTAGCAGCTTTTAATCAGAGGTCAAAGTGAGAGAGCAACAATTTTTATCAGTTGGAAAAAAGTAATACCAAAATAGGTAAAAACTGCCGAAGTTGTGTTATTTATAGAGGGCTGGGCCTATATTTTAACATGAGAATAAAAAACATCTTGTATTATTACGGAAACAAAAACAGTAGGCGACAAGGTATAAATTGCATAATAGCATAAGTACGTCATTTGGCACTACTTTCCCACCACAGAAACTTCTGGCAATGATATAATCTAATCACTAGGTACATAGTATAAAACAAAGTCGTTTTTCGCTGTCTGTCCCTATGTATGCTTAGATCTTTAAAACTACGCAACGGATTTTGAATCGGTTTTTTTAAATAGATAGTGTTTCAGGAGGAAGGTTTATATGTAAATACATACATAATATAGTAGAGAAATACTGATAATTTTAGAGGTTTCAAATGTGACGTCGTAAATAAACACATTTTTATGCGCATACATTGGAAACGCTGGCTGAACCCTACGAGATTGATCAAAATAATGTATTACAGTATTGTATACCTTAAAAGGGTCTACAAAAAAGTCCCGTGCGAAGCCGGGGCGGGTCGCTAGTTATTTATATAATTTATCATAATATTGCATCCAACCCAGAAGTCTAGAATTTGTATTCTTGAAGTGGTTTGCATACTTTCTGACCTTCACCACTTAACAGCTGCCAGATGTCCAAATCTACAAATAAGCATAGTATAACAAACTAACTACGGGCCGACTGCGCGAACGGCGACTCGTTCATCGTAAACCAATACAACCGTATGGGAGTGGCCTGACTGGATGCTGCTCAAATATATCTCTTGTAAACTCGACACAGCGCCGGCAATGAGATATTTTATTATGGATGGAATATACTCTAACATAATGAACACAAAAAATACTTCCACATTTATTTCATAACTTGGCAATGATCCTGTTTTGTTTATCTTTATTGGCAATCATAACATCTTTGTCACTCTCGTTATTAGCAAATTACAGTTTGTCTCTTTCTTGCTCGGATGACGGGAGCTCATTAGCACATCCGGATCTCACGTGCTGGTGCGCGACTAGAGACAATTGTGTGAAGTCACTCGTTTTAAGTCCTCCACTTTTGGAGCTTGCATAACCCATCTGTAATTCATTATTTTGACAAAAACGGGACTTAATCGCGTACACTTACTTTTATTATTTTCCTGACGTTTCGAGCGTGCCGTAACGCTCGTGGTCGCAGGCAGACTGGCGAGGAATTGTATCAGCATCTCCTAGCTGCGCGGGTTTTTCGAACTACCCGCAGTTGGTCTCGATTATGCACATTCACGCTAGGGTTGTCACTTTGCCTACACACAACACTCACGACATCTGGTTTGGAAGTGCAAGTGGAGTTTAAATCAGTCCATCTGTAATTATTATACAGTAGTATAGTCATAGAGCGCCGGTCGCGTTGCCGAACGCTCGCCACTAAGAACCATTTTAGCATTTTTAATGACGCACTGCGCTCGTATACGTAAGGTTTGGAGGTGAATCTAAGTAAGGTTGTGATCGTTTGACTGTAGTTGTGTTTTAATGAAGTGCCTCACACATGTCATGTTTAGTTTATTTGTACTGCACTGCCTATTGTCAAAATACCATTCAACAATTAATGATGAGAAGATAAAAAATATATTAAATATGAATGTTTGATATTTTAGAGTCTCTCTGTTTAACTTTATCAATGTAATCCAGACCTAGGATTGTGTAATAATACTAATAATAAAATTATTTAGACATGTGCCAAGTTGGTATATTCAATTTACCTTTGATCATTTTTTTGTAAGTATAATACGGTCACGTCTAAAAAATATGGATACATTTAATGTGACAAAACGTGTATCCAAAACTTTTGAATTATACATCTAACACATCCATGGGTATTGTGCAGTGTAAGCCTTGAGGTTCGCGTGGACATTGCATTTAACTGCCACGACTATTTCATAATTCGCAATATTGGACCTTATTCGAACGAATGAAGCCGCATTTTAAGCTGTAGGCCTTGTCAAATTGCAGTCGTTGGCGGTGAGAGTGATTTTTCGAGGTTTTCCAAAAAAATATCCTGATTTCCTGAATATATTACTTTATTGTGGTAATATAATTTGGACCTTAAATTCGAATATTAAGGTTGAAAATGCCTGGAAAATTGTTCATTGACATACCTATGACAAATGTAATGTAAGAGCTATTAAGTTCATCTTGATTTTGTGTCGCTGTTTTTTATTTCAATAAGTACCTAATCTATAAAATAAACCTTAAAACAAATTGTTACAATGAATTTCCACGCGAAATATACCAATATATTATAAGTACTGTACATATTTCGCAATGATATAATAAATTAATAACCTAATAAGGCACTGGGTATGATTTACTTGCCATGAAACTGTACTTGAGAATGAAAAATAAATTAATGAAATGATAACGGTTTTATTTAATCATACCTATTATACTTACGTATTGATTAACATAATGTACAATACAGAGTGCATAACCGTTCCAATATTTGTCATACTCATTCGTTTCAATAATTAACATCAATGATGTTGAATACAAGTAAATATAAAGGTGGGTATGGACTTGAGGCAGCCTCGGGTTGAGGCACGCACGGCTCGCCTGCTTGCTCAAATTCGTACTCGTACGCGCCTCACGCGCCGTGCGTGAGCAGCGAGGCGCGTACGAACTACGAATTTGAGCAAACAGGCGAGCCGTGTGTGCCTCAAGTCCGTACCCACCTTAATATTTTTAAATAAATAAGTAAATATGGGACAATCTTACACAAATCAACCTAGTCCCACGGTAAGCTCAAGGCTTGTGTTGTGGGTACTAGGCAACGATGTATATAATAGATATATACATATAAATACTTAAATACATAGAAAACATCCACAACTCAGGAACAAATATCTGTGATAAACACACAAATAAATGCCCTGACCAGGATTCGAACCCGGGACCTCCTGCTTCGTAGGCAGGGTCACTACCGACTATTAGGCTAGGAGGCCGTTGCCTTAAGAGTTAATGATTGCAGAAAAGTTGAGATTGACAGTGGAACTAGATGGCAATCGCTACTCGGTGTCATATATTTTATAACTGAATTTTAAAATGTTATCTTTTGACTACTAGGTACTTATAGTTACCGCATAATGTACGTGACTTAGAAGCGCCAATTACTCCAACTGTCTATTTCTTAAGAGATTTTCTGCTTTTAACCCTTTGACAGCCAAGCATCGGACAGAAAAATCGTGCCACTGACGCCAGAGCGCGCAAGCGCACTTGGACGTTATATTACGAGCTGGTGCTCACAGCACGACGGGTTAATATCTATGGATTCACATCAATAGAGTTGTCAATTATTGGTAAGAGTATGCCAAATATTGGGATGCTTTGTTGTGCTTTCTGGAGTCGCGAGTTCGAGTGCCACTCGAGGCGGTAAATTTTTCTGATATTTAATCCTAATAAGTTAATAACATACCTACACACAGAACTCTAATCTAATCTCAGGCTAAAGGCATTCATTAATAGACAGCCGTGTAGTTATTTTATGATTTTCAATCCTGGAAGGAAACTAAAACAACTATGGGACATTGGACAAATACTTATTCTGTCACAATTTAATTTTATTTACAGTCAGGTTTATTACAAATTCAGTGTAAGGTCACCATACAAGCTTTTTTTGACAAAACTTATACAACTTAAAGTTGCAAATTAAAATTTCAAGATAAGTAAAGAACCAGAGAGATGTCTTGTCAATGACTAATAAAATAAATAAATTATACCACCGAGTTTAATTCACCTGTTAGTTTTTAACATAAACACTGCCACATTAATTGACACCCTCAATTGTAAATTCATCTGTTAGCAATAAAATGGTAAAAATCTAGGTGTCAATTATTGGCACACACTTATAGGCAAGGATGATATAAGACAGATGGATGTCATTGATTGACAATGTCTATACAAAATCGCGTTTTTCCAAACTTCTGGTTATACGTCTGTTTTCCGTATTAAATGCCGCAGCGCCATCTGTCGAGTCTGGAGTAGAGTTATTCAGTCAGCGTTAATCGCCAAACAAAATATACGAAACTGGGACTTAAGTGTGTGTGGTGATCGATAGATGGCGCTAGTATCTTAACCAGAAATACGGGAGCGCGACATTATGTATAGACATTGTTTATCCATGTCTTATAATATCATCCTTGTTATAGGTATCAAATATAATTAAGCTCCCTAAGGGCTAGCAGTCTACAGAATTTTTTTGCGATATTAGCTTTTCCTTTCAATATGTATAATTGATCAAAACTTATTTAGTAAAAGAAAATACATTTGCAGTCCATACAAATAATAGAGTATATCACAACACTAAATTACTTTTATTTGCAGTTTCCATACAAACTTGTTAAGTTTTTTAATAAATTTCATATAATTATCTATATTTTTACCTGTACGACCATGTATGATTTAACAATTCAAGAGCTAGGCTCTCTAACACTTTCAGTGCCAAGCTCCTTAAATCCTATACAAAATGAACCCGACAGTCGGGTTCACAGTGCTCAATGCGTTGTTCTATACTAAATGAACACATCTAGTGGATTCTTGGCAGCACAAGTGTTAAATAGATTTATTATTATTAGATAATAGAGATTTTTGACATGATATGTAGCAATGAAAACTGTCTTGTTGTATGGAAACTGTTTATCACCACTCACTCAGGATCATCAACACCATATCTACATTTTCTAGCCTAGCTACACATCAATTTCAAGAGTATCAAGCTTAAATTGTCAACATCATTTTATTACATTTTGTAAGTATTGTACATTTCATTGACCAACAATATCTTTACCTCTATGTTTATGCAACACACTTTCTCATCATCATTATGCTGTTATAAAGTCCAGTGTAATTGGTCCTTCCGGCCTTTAAAATTAGTTTTTTACCAATAAAAACAAGTAAATGATGCAGAAATTATTAATGGTCAACCAGCTTAAAACATAATTTTCCTTTTTTTTAGGCATAAGGTACACAACTTGCACAAGTCTTTAACACATTCAGTGCCACCTAGTGCTACGTTTGTAGCCCGTAGTATTTGTCGTAGTAGCTACGAACAGAGAACCCGACAGTTGGGTTCTCGGCTCTGAATGTGTTAAATTGTCCAAACGGTCAACTCTCAGGAATTATATCAGATATACATCTAAATAACATATTACAATTAAAAAGACTGTTAAAATTTATAGAGTAATCTGTTTTGTCTATCTATAGAATTTAAAAAGGTAAGACGAAACCACTTCTGCCTTCCAAAAAGCAGGTATTTTTAGATGAGCACTTATGAATATTAGTAATTTTACATAAAGAACAGAGAATAAAAAAAATACAACTTTATGAAACACAATTTGGCTTATGAACATTGTTAAAAAAACATTTTAAGAATGTACTTTAATGAATATTATTACCCTTAGAACATTTGATTTAAGATGTAAATCAAGTCGCGCCTAAAGGGTCACAAACCATACATGTCCTCATTTTCCGGCTCATTCTCAACCACTGGCCGGCTTTGACCACACTCCTCTAAAAGACAGTCCATAGACAACCGGTCTATATCATCCCAAGACAACTTATTAAACTTATCCTCTACAATTTTTATCAGTTTATTAGCTGCATTAGTGGCTTCTTTATCAGCCATACCTAACTTTTTAAAATATTTCATAGAAGACTCGAATAAACCATCAGGCTTCTTCACAACAAGGTTGAGTTTGGTGCCATCTTTTATAGAGGGGTATGAATCTATGGTCTGCTCATCTGCCAGGGTGCGTCCAAGTAGGAGAAGCTTTTGTTCTTCAACAGGTATGGCTAATTTTCCAGCTACTTCACGTTTTATTTCGAATATAGATGTAGTTGGTAGTACCTGTACACAGAAAGCATTTATCTTTAAATATAGTCTATTATGATACAAAAAATACTTAGGAGGGAAACAATCTAGACATACTGCATTGTGGAAATACTAAAAATGGCTTGAACATGGTACAGTTACTAAGCCATGTGGACTGTATGCAACAAAATTTTGAAACAATGATCTAATTATTAGATCTTGATCAATGATCTAATAATTATTCTAATAAGTACGTAGGTACCTGCAAGGTTCTACAAAAAGTAAAACCGATGATTTTTAGACACTCACCTCCACACAACACTCTCCACCTTGCAACTTTTTAACTGTTAATTTCATTATAACTTACGGTTTATCTGACGTTTAAAATGGAATATTATAGAAGCATGAGCAACCACAAGAAACAATTTATTTTTATTATAATAAAATAAAATTATCGATTCCAGCCCACGGCGACAGATAGGTGACAAGGAGAGTAGACAAAATGACACTAATGACAGTGACAGATACAGTGATGTCCAAAAGTAACTTAAATATGTGAGTTGATTTCCGTTTGAGCTACAAGATGGCTACGTCGTCTTTAGAATAGTTTTTTGTTTTTTGCTCATTTACATAGTTCAGTGTGTAATATTGATAGCTTATTGTGCGGTGACCTAACGAACAAGTGTGCAGCTAATGAAAAATTAGTCCCAAAACGCGAGTCCCGGCCACCCACGTGTTTGTAAGGAGGCTATCACTTTACAATCAACAAGGCCTTAACCGAACAACGTTGCTTTTATTTTATTTTACTTAAATGAATGAAATCATAAGTGTACCTTGACAGTGGCAGAATTCACGTCGCTAAAATAGGCGAGGAGTAAAAGCCATTAATTAAAAGAAAAGAAAAACTTAAATATGTACCAAATACATATTCACATTAAATTACCAAAAAATCTTAAATGTATTTTCATTTTACCTGTAATTGTAAACACAAAAGAATGAAAATGACCAAATAAATTAAGGTTTTTTTATTAACTCGAGCTTTTTTTTTTTTTTTTATACCACGACGGTGGCAAACAAGCATACGGCCTACCTGATGGTAAGCAGCTACCGTAACCTATGGACGCCTGTAACTCCACAGGAGTCACATGCGCGTTGCCGACCCTTTACAAAAAGAAGGATTCACTGTGTTGACGGCTAAAGGAACAAGAGGGTCCCTCATCGTCAACACACTGGGTCCTCTTTGAGCTCTTTGGCAACCTTACTCACCAGCAGGAACACAACACTATGAGTAGGGTCTAGTGCTATTTGGCTGTGGTTTTCTGTAAGGTGGAGGTACTTCCCCAGTCGGGCTCTGCTCCAGATTTGAGCGAGATGACATTCACTGAACGTGCCCTACCACACTAAGCGAGATGCCATTCGCAGTGCCCATACCTCTCTTTTTGGCATAGTTTAAGGACATACCCAAGTCCGGACGTAGTTTAAGGACATACCCCGGGTCCACTCGAGCTACTAGCAATAAAAAATGTGAAGTGTATTCGACTTATTCGTAAAAGTTAAACGGGTATTAGACATTGCAATTTGTAGGGCCCAATCTGTTTACCATACCTAGTAATTAAAATTAACTTCAGGTAACGGTATTATGCGCATCCCACACGCCAAATCCAGCTCTGAAACTTTCAACTGCTGCTAATTAAAATATTTATCAATATTGCTATAGATACAGGCAAAATTTATTTTCGCTTGATTAAGGAGGAAAAAAAAATACTGCGTGAAAAATACCAGTAAAGACGATCCTGCATTGGCCATATAAACTCAACGGAATTCAGCTGTTCACAGACAAAAATCAACCGTAAGGCAGAAATTTCTCTATGGTGACTGAATTTTTGTATGGAGCCCATAGAAATCGATTTTTGTCTGTGGACGACTCAATACCGCTGAGAATGCCACTAAGTATGTTTTGAACCTAATATATAATTTAAGAAGATATAATAACAATATGCGCGCGCTGCATAAATGGGAACATTAATCCACAGTCATGTCATAATATATGGTGCTGTCTTTTGTTTCTGGGTACCATAAATACGTTTAGAGGCTTTTTACCATAAACTGGATTTAACATATCTAAAGCCGGGTCTCTATCGGTTCCCATAAATTTTTACTTCCGTTTTTTTCAGTCCATAACGTTTTCAATCATAATTTTTATTAGTCATATTGTCAATAGTCATAAAATTTAACAATCTAAATTGCTGGTCCGATTTTTGCAGGTCATCATTATTGTTAGTCATAAAATCTGTTACTCATAATATTCAAAGTCCAGATGGTATCTATTACATAATGTTGAAGGCAATAAACTTGCTTATAATAATTGTTTTAAGTTCTTTAATCGCAGATTATAATGATAACTAGGGGTGTATATTGGTTTCCATAAATTTTTAGTTCCGAACTTTTATAGTCCATAACGTTAGCCATCATAAGTTTTATTAGTCATATTGTCAATAGTTATAAAATTAAACAACACAAATTACATTTCCGATTTTTGCCAGTCATCATTATTGTTAGTAATAAAATTTGTGACTCATAATATTCAAAGCCCAGATAGTCTACCATTACATAATGTTGAAGGCAATAAACTTGCTTATAATAATTGTTTGCAGTTCTAACCTAACCTAACCCACTTCTGGCAACAGTTCGTTTTCTTGGGGGTCGCAGTTCTACTCTAACCTAACCTACTTCTGGCAACAGTTCGTTTTCTTGGGGGTCGCAGTTCTAACCTAACCTAACCCACTTTTGGCAACAGTTTGTTTTCTTGGGGGTCGCAGTTCTAACCTAACCTAACCCACTTCTGGCAACAGTTCGTTTTCTTGGGGGTCACAGTTCTAACCTAACCTAACCCACTTCTGGCAACAGTTCGTTTTCTTGAGGGTCGCATTTAGTAAGTCGAAGAAATGAAATTGCAATGTTTTGTAGTTGTGCCAATTAAGATAATGTGAAACAAATCAGCGATTAAGTAATATTCGTTAAATAGTATTTCTACGAAGTAAGATAAATAAATAGTAGTTGAAATAAAATAACGCCGAACAATATTCTTCTTAGTCGTTATTCTTCATTGCTGAAGGTCGTGTCCGTTATCCGAACAATATTACTAGTACTAAAGTTTCGATGAATCGTTGTCGATGAAATAATATTCGATGAAAAGGTTGTCGACAAAACAAGGGTACACCGACTCTGTGACTGTATTTATTTTTTGATAACAAGTCGAGTGTGGTGTAGATGCAAGATACTTAACACTCCTCCTCGTTTCGCTCGTCGTCGTACCTATCGGTGACTCTGGGACTGTATTTCTTTTTTGATAGCGAGTTGGTTGTTGTTTTAATGTTATACTCATCAATTTTATGACCTTAGTGATTATACTGATTATACTCGTAGTGTTGAATATTATTGCTCTGTAATATTAGAACTATTAAACGTTACACCTGAAAAAATTATGACTATTGATGTTTATGTCCATAAATCATAATGGATATCATTTTATGACTATCGAAATTCGAAACAATAAGTTTATGGGAAACAAAGGGATGTCATTAAAACGATATGATTAACGACTATTAGTCCGATAAAATATATGCCTTAAAATATTTCTGAATAATTATTGATAGACCTTCGAATGTTATACTCATCAATTTTATGCCTTTTGCGATTATAGTGTTTAATATTATAGATCTTTATTATTAGAACTATGAAACGTTATGCTTTACAAAAATTATGACTATTGATGTTTATGCCCACAAATTATATGGATATCAATTTCTGACTATCGAAATTCGAAACAATAAGTTTATGGGAAACAAAGGGATCCCATCTAAAGCCATATCTAAATCCTAACAAGGTTTTTTTTACGATTGTAGCGCCATCTACGACATCTTCGCATTGTTTTGCGTAATGTTCCATTACGCCGAATATGGTGCTTCAAGTATGTACATACACATATGTACACAGAGGGCCTACCGCGAACATTAGCATTCGAACCTTGACAATCTGCATCTTGCTATTGCATATGCAAGCGATAGAGAAGGGTATACTTTATCAAATTTCGATTTCTGATGTTCGTGGTAGGCAATTAGGTGGATAACGGAACACCTCATAGAAAAATAATGAAACTTATTTTTTCGGGTACGGAACCCTAAAAGGGGGTATTTTTGGTATCTCTTTATGGACAACCCTAGCGTAGTGTCATAATCATAATGTTACCATATCTGGTTGCCATAAACTTTGTTTTGAAAAATAAAATGTAGAGTTTGTCCGGAAAGAGAAGTGTCGTGGTTTCTATGGCAGCACATACATTCTACGACACTTCTTTTTCCGGACAAACTCTACCATATATTTTTTTTCCTTAAAGAACAATTTTTAACGCGCGAAATTATAAAATTAAGTTAATACTTGCATTAAGGTATTTTCATTTATTTTCACCAAGGTTAAATCACTTTATTCAGCTTGCACTTGCATCTACTAAATAGTCTCTGCATGGCCATCTAGAGCTTAAACAAAAATGACATAAAATTCTCTAAACACACAAGCAAAATGTCATGTATTTTTACTTCAAGAATTTAAACTGTCGCTTATAAACAAAAATTACCAAGGAGAGGATATAAACAATTACCTTGGAGATATTTGAAAATTTGCCGCTTCTTCTATCGCAATGGATCATAAAACTTTTATGAAGTTCAAAAAAATTAATTTGAAAAGTATGGATGCTCCTGAGAGCGACACGTATGAGGACCCAAATACTTGTTCAGTGTACATATTTGAGGAAGGTGAATTTGAAGGTATTAAATTAATAATAATAATAATAATGATTAGTATGATTGAAACAACTGAAGAACAAATCAAATTATTTTAATAAATATTTTGATTTGTTAATTTTTAAGTAGACACACTACTATATAAATTATAAACGGCTCGACTGTACATTAGCTGACATCGAGTTCAGGGCTCATAATTGTTTTATAGATTGTACTCATCATAAGGAGTCTCCCCACCAAATCTTATGGTGCGGAACCCCAAAAAAATATTATTGTTCCCATACAAAATTCACAATTACGTGCTGCCTATCAAAGTTTGCACGCGTTTGTAGGAACATTTTAGGATAGTTCAAAGTAGTTTCAGACAGACTCTAAGGCAGGTCGGTGTAGGTCTTCGAGCAACACGGGCTTCCGGTTGCTCTATGGTGTAGGTACGACGAACTTATATAGATGTCATATACAAATACACATTGCATATACACGGGAAAAATTCGACCGGTGCAGATGTGATCCGGGTGGCCAAGTGGTTAAGGCGTCTGCCGCGAATGCAGAAGACGCTGGTCCGATCCCAGCCCTGGGCACCGGAGGCCTAGGTCACTTTTTCCTTTCTATATGATATCTATATAAGTTTAGTATGCTTACACTATATATTTTTCCATTTTCGTAGACGTGAAAAATACGGGAATTTTGTTTTTGCTATTTTTTTTATGTAAGTTCACGTATTATTCGAAGACGGATGGACCGATTTGGATTTTTTTTGTTTCAAAGAGTATACTTTACAGTTGGTTCCATTGTCGCCAGGTCAGGATCTGATGATGGGATCCTGGAGAAATCGAGGGAACTCTTCAACTATTGTAGGCACACCTATAGTGATCGATTTAAGTATTTTTACAGCAGCTCGAGCTTTTGGAAAGGTGAAGGCTAAGTGATATTTTTTGTTGAAAATTATATATGTTGATTTGCTGTGAATTTGTCTGTAGGTATACTAAAACGCGCTAGTTAAAAAGTTTACATTGATAGATATTATTATGCTTGTTTTTTAATAAAGTGCGTAGGGCACTAAAGTACACATAGAACGCGTAAGAAGCTTTGTGTGGACCGCTTACGCATGCGTATAACTTGTTTTCCCGGGCCTTTGTCGTCTGGGAATTTAATTCGATAAGCATCTATAAATAAAATACCTGTAGCTGGAATGGAGGAGAGGAAACATACTAATAATTCGTTAGTGAATCTTGATGAATCTGTAATGTACACGAACTGTATGCCTTTTGGATATAGGTACTACGATATATATTTCTCCTAAGTACACTACAATTACATACCTTGCTGTAGAAATAAATATTTAATAAAGAAAAGTATGATAATAATACCTACAGCGATTTCTACGAGACAATATGAGTATTTTGCTGCTAGAACAGTAGGTAATTCAAATTTGACTTTTCTGTAAGTGCGTAAAAAAAAATCTCTAATACAAATTCGAAATATTTCGAGTTTATTCACTCTTTTACTTTGACTAGGAAATGGACATGGACACGCACAAGAACACCGACAGCGATATGGACATGAACATAGACCCGCATGAACAACATGTGGACTTTTTTTAGACATGCAATAGAGGACTTCATTTATTTTGTGTTGTACTGTGTAACTGTAAAATAAAATATGCTCTCACTCGCTTTTTGCACATTGCAGGTACCTATGTATTAGAGTCCCTCGTTTCGCTCAAGATTATATATAAGTTGCTCGTTTGGAAGTCTCTGCGCTCGTAATTCTATTTTAGGATGTTTCTCGTGCTCAGAACTATTTCACTGGGTACTTAATTTAATTTAGATCGTTTAAACCTTAAGCGGCCACATCAGAAGCAGAGTCCTCATAATCGACTTCATGAGAATTTTTATGCGATATATTTTTTTTCGGTGGATGAGGCGTGCAACTTTAATGGTGCATCACATTTGTAAATGCACTAGTGTGAACGCTGTATAAAAGAAATCTTTTTACAGGGTACAACTTAATTACCTTAGAAAAAAATCCAGTAATATTACATTATACTTCATATCGCGTAACTGTATAATACTGGATCTTATTGAGACGGAATATAATGCCCAGAACGGCCTGTATAATAATTACGTTAATTTAGTTTGATTTGGAACTGTTTCTTTGCGCCTAGATCATCTGTGGGCTTTGCGACACCAGCGCCATCTTTGCTTGTCACACGACCGATGGATGTCTGCCTGGAACCCGTAGCCTAGGAAACGGGTGTAGCTACAATACAACAACTTTGCCGAGTGATTAAAACCTTGTTATATAAATTAGATATCTAAAATACCAGTATATATTTCTCTGTGACAGTTAAAATACGTAAAAAGGATTTTTTTCCTAAGTTATTTATACGATTGAAGTGTCGGAAGCTATGATGATTTTGACAGTTAAATGTATGGCTGGCAGGTGGGTAAGGTATATTTGCGTAATTTTTAATAATATTATAGTAAAACTTAGCTTAATAATATTTTATTATTGGTTTTAATGCGATGCCAGAGCGGTGTGCGTGGCGTCTGAAAGCGGGAGACGTCGGGAATGAGGTCCCCTTGTTCGCGCTCTGGTTACGTATCTATAACATTCGGAGAGCGGGAGGGCCGCGACAGCGTCGCCAGGCACGGCACGCGCCTGATCACTTCCCTGCATTAAAAACCGTAACATCAACATGTAAATTTGAAACATAAAGGTAGCAAGTGTAAGCTACTTTGCTCAGTAACTGAACTTTGGATACTAGGTCCCTTTTCTTTGTAAATATGTCATAAGCGGTTTTACAAGTATAACACACACATAATCTAGTTAAATAACAGTAGACTCACAACCTGATCAACATAGAAAGAAAATAATATCAATACCACTAACTATAAACTACTACTATCTAACTGAAAACAATTTTTCGTAACATAATTACAAATTTCGAAGAAATATTAACCTAATACTTAAGATCAAACTTAATATTGTACATAAACAATGCACCGTTACATTATCACTAATAATGGGGTAATATTGTCCACCCATGCATTACAAGGCAGGTGGGGTCACCCAAGCGCAACAATATAGCACCTGCATGCCCCCTCCACCCCACACTATCAATATCATACACAGTTCACAAGCTTGCACTGAAAAACACCTAAAAACGCAAGAGAAGCAAGGTCTTTTATCAGACAAGCATAGCAACGCTTGTTTGATCAATACAAGATACTTTTATCAGCCAGTGCCATGTCATAATAATGTGTTTGTGTTCAGTGCCTGCTCTGTTCTTAATATAAAATTGGAGTTTTATTTTAAAATGTCCGAGATGGGCTTTGAGAATGTGTTTTATCTGGAGAGTGAGTGTTTTGTACGATTGTTTTGTTGAGAGGGCCAGCGGGAAGGAGAGGTGTTGCCTGGTAACACTCCGCGAATCCTCCACCCTGCCCGTCAGATCAATAACATCTCCATCACCCGGGACGGTGTTATGCAATTGTTTTGCAAACATAATTGCTTTCATTATTTTCATTGAAATTTTCCTGTTTATATGTTTAAAAATATGGGTTATATTCAAAATGATATAATATCTTAACTGACTAAATAGACTTTTTAAAATTCTAATATTCGGTTAAGTAATTTTTTATTCAAACATTTTATTTTAGAGCTTTACATATTTTGATTTAAATCATAAAGTTAAATACTTCCCTAATTACATTTTAAAAACCTACTCATACTTTCTTTGGCTTGAAAATTCAAATATACGAAGTATTTAATTGATTTATCTCATTTTCTAATTAAACTCGAACATATAATTACCTACTTTATATTTGATATACATTATTGAAAATAAAAATAGGAATATACAGGGTGGAATTTTGTAATGCCACCTGAAGGGGAAGTACTCTTAATACTGTAGATAGAAAATTTTACTCAAAGAAAACATTCCTTTATTTTTTTAAAGAAAGAAAACTGCATTCAAAGATTTTTAAAAATTCGCTTGTCGCACCCGGTAATCGAACCGACTAAAATCTTAAAAGTTGCACCCTGTACTTTTATTGCATCGATCGTTAGGGTCAATTATAAGGATGAAATCTCTCTAACAAACTTCATAAATTAAATGAAAGGAAAACAATGAAATCTTAAATTATTTTAATTATTGACAAAAAATGGTAAACTAACTAATTAATTGTTCGAAATGGGCTCCTCCTTTTTGGTTACACAAATTTATTCTTCTAAGGAATTCATTTCTAGTAACCTTTAATAACGTGTTGTGGTGAATGTTATAAATCGTATTCTGAACTTCACCTCTCAACTTTTCCCGAGGAAGAGCGAAACCAAATAATTCTACAGCAAGATGGTGCTCCAGCCCATAACAGCAGAATCACTACTGCCTACATTAATAACCATTTTAATACCTGGATTGGTACAAACGGCACAATCAAATGGCCTGCGAGATCACCAGATCTCACCCCTTTAGATTTTTTTTTGTGGGGATATGTAAAAAATCAAATTTACATTAAATCTTATGAGAATGTAAACGAGTTGAGAGTTGAAGTTCAGAATACGATTTATAACATTCACCACAACACGTTATTAAAGGTTACTAGAAATGAATTCCTTAGAAGAATAAATTTGTGTAACCAAAAATGAGGAGCCCATTTCGAACAATTAATTAGTTAGTTTACCATTTTTTGTAAATAATTAAAATAATTTAAGATTTCATTGTTTTCCTTTCATTTAATTTATGAAGTTTGTTAGAGAGATTTCATCCTTATAATTGACCCTAACGATCGATGCAATAAAAGTACAGGGTGCAACTTTTAAGATTTTAGTCGGTTCGCTTACCGGGTGCGACAAGCGAATTTTTAAAAATATTTGAATGCAGTTTTCTTTCTTTTAAAAAATAAAGGAATGTTTTCTTTGAGTAAAATTTTCTATCTACAGTATTAAGAGTACTTCCCCTTCAGGTGGCATTACAAAATTCCACCCTGTATATGTTATATATGCATATTCATTTAAAATATTAAAATACTCATATTGTAACGGCCAATAATTACCTATACACCTTTTTTATTCTAGCTTTATATTGAAAGTAATCAGGTGTAGTAATAAGTACCTGTTTTATTCCCCAATATTGATATCTAATCTCTCAATGCAGGTACCTTTACAAAAGGGGTGATACCCTTACACTAATTAATTGGTAGAGGGGGCATTAAGTTAAGCTGAGCTATTGTTGTTCATGTTTTAGACAAATTACTATGAGTTTTATTTTTAAAACTACATACCAGAATGCTGTCCCTTCTATGATTATTCTTGCCATTATTTAAGTTTTTAATGTGCAGTGCATACTGTAGGTGTGCCTTAAAACTAGGAATTAAATATTTTTTTATTGATTTGATCATTTGGTTGTGAGTAGGCATTATGTAATGGCTAGACTAAAATAGAATATATGCCATTATGTAATGACCTATTGAGGTTTTTAGGTACCTGAGGTAGACTGGTAGAGAATGCCTGAATAGCCTTTTGGCGTTAAGTCCACCTTTTGTACCTGAATATTTTTACTGTGCAAATACAGTTTCAATAAATTAAATAAATATACCTCACTCAGCTGTATATATAAAATTTACGAATGATTCTTGGTATACAGTCTGCTACACTCTTTATTGTACAAAACACAAGTTAAATGCTATTTACATCAGGAAAACGCAAGTAGGGCCAGAGGTGATTTTTTCTCTTTTACTAAGGGATGACGTTTAGTTACTAGCCTCAGTTGCCTGAGTTGATGAGAGAATGTATGTTTTTTCCTTATCTACAAAAAACTCAAGTGCTGCACAATTATGCACATTTGCTCGTCAGGCAATACACAATTACAATTACCCTCGCTAACACAATTTCTAATGATATAATCAATATAGCACTTGATAAGAGGGGCCGAAGTAGATTATATGGACTTATTTCGATTATGGGAGAATTAAGATTGAGCAGTTCTCTACTTCATTGAGTAATAAATGGTTTTTAACTCTCGGTCACACGTCTGAATTCGATTAATTATTTGACTAAACATTCTAGAATATTCTAGGCTTTTAGTGCCTACAATCCACCATCAAGTTCGAACCCAACTAGCTATCGCCACCCACACTCACCCAGTAGCTGTTGGGTGGGTAATACTTTTATTTAATGGTAATGTCTGCAAGTATTCATTACGGACCGTTATTCTTTTTGTTTTTCTTATAGCGGCAGATATGTTCGTTATTGTAAAAGGGTTTAATCCAGTAGTGTTCTGCGCCGCACGCTCCGCACGATCGCGTGTGGCACGTGGATACGTTGACCCTTTCATGCGTAACGCGTAGCGTGTGCCTCTATTCCTTGCCGTACCTAGTGTGCAAGCCTTAATGCTACGGTCGGATGAACTGGTAATCGAACGCGCAACGCTGCGATATTTGACAGTAAATAGAACTTGCGTTTCTTTGTATACCTAAGGAGCCGGCCATCACAACAATTTGCCTTTTGATAACCCGGCTGCGATTTCATATGAATCCGTCACTGTAAGTGCAGTAAAATACTATGTAGAGGGCACCTCGAAGGAGTCCAAGGTGGTTCTCACATTGAGAGTGAGTCTGAGAACCGCCTTGGGATTTATTCCAACGGCATAACAAAATACCTAACGCTAAAAAACTCGTCAGTGTTCAAATTACAAAGAAAATCTACTGAGGCTGATACCACGGGTGACATCTGTAGTGAGCAGTTGGAAACTTTTCAACCAACTTTAAGATTTCGAAGGAGGGGGGTCTCTTTTCGACGGGTTCTTTGTTTTTGCTATTTTTTTTAAATGTATGTTCACCGATTTTTCGGAGACGGCTGCACCGATTTGGAAAATTCTGTTTTTTGTTTGAAAAAGTATACTTTAGAGTTGGTCCGATGGCCACCAGGTCAGGTTCTGATGATGGGATCCTGGAGAAATCGCGGGAACTCTTAAAATATACTACAGGCACACCTATTATTTGTTGAGTATTTTTTACAGCAACTCACGCATTTACCCTTGGAAAGGTGGAGCCAAAGTGAAGTCGGTTCTTTTTAACCGACTTCAAGATTTGAAAAGAGGAGGTTCTCAATTCGGCGTGTATGTTTTGATGATGGGATCCATGAGGAATCGAGGGAACTCCTCAAATCTTAAAGGCATACCTACATATAGTGATTTTTATATTTTTATCAACAAAACTATCATTTTCATTCAAAACAGTGACATTTGATGAATTAGAACTGCTGATGATGATCAGAACGGAACTCTTCAACGACGCATAGTTCACGTTTGGCGATTCGTCCTCTTCGCTGTGTTTGTTTAGCAAGTTTAATTGTCAGAACAAATGTTCGTCAAGCTCAAGTTCTGATGATGGGATCCATGAAGAATCGAGGGAACTCCTCAAATCTTAAGGGCTTACACATAGTGATTTTTGTATTTTTATCAACAAGTCAAGCATTTTCATTCAAAAGAGTGACATTTGATGAAGTGGAACTGCTGATGATGATCAGAACGGAACTCTTCAACGACGCATAGTTCACGTTTGGCGATTCGTCCCCTTCGCTGTGTTTGTTAAGCAAGTTAGATTGTCAGGACCAATTTTCGTCAAGCTCAAGTTCTGATGATGAGTTCCATGAGGAATCGAGAGAATTCCTCAAATCTTAAAGGCATACATAAAGTGACTTTTGTATTTTTATCAACAAATCAAGCATTTTCATTCAAAAGAGTGACATTTGATGAAGTGGAACTGCTGATGATGATCAGAACGGAACTCTTCAACGACGTATAGTTCAGGTTTGGCGATTTGTCCTCTCCGCTGCGTTTGTTAAGCAAGTTATTTCATTGTATGGAATCTAAGTGCACCATCTACAATAATGCTTCACCGGCTACCCCCATGGAAGTCGGTTTTTTTTCTTAAAAATTATTTATGTTTAAAAATTTTATTAGAAGACACTGATAAATGATTGCATTTGGAATGTTCCAGACTTTGAGTGCTGTGGCGACGAGGTGCTAGTGGAGTCGTCGCCGCCCGCCTCGCCGGTCATGGCGGCGCGGCTCGCTCAGCCTGCGCAGGTAATCACATACCCTCGTTAAAAACGTCTTACACGGCTCATATGGTTAAAGTACGTATGTTTTGTCTGTTTCTAACAAACACAACTGTCAAAGTGACTGAAAGACAAACGATTATTAGCTAAATGCGGCTTGTAAAATGTTTATAAGAGGGATAGCAGTTAATTTGAAAATTGAGACATCGATATGGGGGGCATATTATCTCGTGGTTTTTAGGGTTTCAGGGCACGATATATTAATATAGACAAATGTACGTGGGTCGCGCGAAAACAAAGCGATAATACTAGATACTTCACCACTAAGCCGGAAAACCAGGACTAGTAGGAATGAGCACTCGAACTTGACGAGTTAACGAGAATTCCTTAACGACCGGAGATGAACAGTTCCAAATGATCAAACACCATTGGTCCGAATCTAAACGCTGTAACTAACATGCATCCACCCCACTGACGTCTGAAAGAGCGTTCACTGAAATTATTTGTCTTATAGTTATCCATCCCCATTTATAGTTACTAATACTCTTAGCTTGATGACTTATTTAGATTTTCGTGTGTTATAGGGAGCGGGCGCGGGCGGCGGCGCGTCGCCGAGCGCCGTGCGGGAGCTCATCGTCATACCGGAGATCTCTAACACCATCAGCCTGCAGCAGGCCATACAACAGGTATAGTGCCGAGTCCAAGCATTCCAAACAGACCTCTAGAAGTAGGAAGATATCAAGTAGTAGGGCTCATTCTTTACCCTCCAGTAAGTCAAGGGCCGCGGTACAGTCGCCATCAAATATATCGGAGCAGCCAAAGTGGTCACAAATATCTGAACACCGTCTCTATTGTCAAGGCATGTTCAGATATTTTTGAGTACCTTGGCCGCTCCTATATATTTGATGGCGACTGTACCCCTAACTATATGCAGTGTTGGACAAGTACTGACAACAGTTTATTTACTTATTGAACTTTATTATATATAACGGACCCTGGGTATGTCCTTAAACTACGTCCGGACCTGGGTATGTGCTTAAACTACGCCAAAAAGAGAGGTATGGGCACTGCGAATGGCATCTCGCTAAGTGTGGTAGGGCACGTTCAGCGAATGTCATCGCTCAAATCTGGAGCAGAGCCCGACTGGGGAAGTACCTCCACCTTACAGAAAACCACAGCCAAATAGCACTAGACCCTACTCATAGTGTTGTATTCCTGCTGGTGAGTAAGGTTGCCAAAGAGCTCAAAGAAGACCCAGTGTGTTGACGATGAGGGACCTTCTTGTTCCTTTAGTCGTCAACACAGTGAATCCTCCTTTTTGTAAAGGGTCGGCAACGCGCATGTGACTCCTTTGGAGTTGCAGGCGTCCATAGGTTACGGTAGCTGCTTACCATCAGGCGGGCCGTATGCTTGTTTGCCACCGTCGTGGTATAAAAAAAAAAAATTGCACAAATAAAAAAAAGTGTACAAGAGGCGGACTTAATGCCTTAAGGCATTCTCTAACAGTCAACCTCCCAATGCATAACTCGGTTGTTTACCTCTAACTTAACAACGCGTATTGTTGGTTGCGTGTAAGGCTGGTTTGCTTAATACCATCTAGGATTATTTAATAACTTAACTTACAACTTGGTCGTCGTTTCTCCACCCTTGTTCACTTTTGGTGAAAGTCGTCATTATTTGCCTATACAACCTATGTATGGCATAATCGTTTGTCCTTGTCTGTCACTTGGACAATTGTGTTTGTTAGAAAGAGACAAGACAACATAGATCAACTAAATGAGGCTTGTAAGGAAGATGCAGCTATCATATTTACCATTATATTGTAATCAAAATGTTGAAAAAACATAAAATAATAGCTATTGCAACGGTTTTACTTTAGTTTATACAAATTTCAAATAATAATTAGGATTTAAAGTAATGTGAAACGGAACGTGTTTTTATCCACCAATCAGCGTTTGGTGACATCACTCCTGTTATGACAACTAATGGGGTTGACAACTTTCTATGGGATTTGGCTTAAAAGGCTAGCATCCAGGTCAAAAAATTTAAAAAAAAACAAGAATTTGACACTGTGAACGAACAAATATGGAGTGACACACATGAGTGACGTCACAGAAACTGTAGATCTGTTTACGCGCGAAAACTTAAATTGTCAGTTTGTAACAGCAATTTTTGACTATAAATCATAGTATTTTCATTTTTTAATACACTCGTGGTCTATTCTACGTGCAATTCTTTCAAATGAAAATATTTCATCTTGCCTATTAGGGAAGTACACTTTCTACGCCGAGTCTTCTCATCATCCATACCGCAATGCTTGAAAACGAAAGTTTTCAATTAGTGCTTTCTACCCGTAATGACCTACGGAGCTGAGACGTGGACACTCACGGTTAGGGCTGGTATACCAGTTCAAAGTCGCTCAGCGAGCTATGGAAAGAGCTATGAGTTTCTCTGAAGGATAGGATTCGTAATGAATACATCCGACAGAGAACCAAAGTTATCGACATAGCTCAAAGAATTAGCAAGCTGAAGTGGCAGTGGGCCGGCCATATCTCGCGAAGAACCAACAACCGCTGGGGTAAACGTGTTCTTGAGTGGAGACCGCGTCTCGGCAAACGTAGTTTAGGACGCCCTTTGGCCAGGTGGGATGACGATCTGCGAAAGACTGCAGGCAAGTGCTGGATGCGGCAAGCTGAAGACAGGGCGCTACGGCGCTCATTAGGAGAGGCCTATGTCCAGCAGTGGACTATTATAGGTTGATGATTACTCACTTAAGCTTGCAAATAACAGGACTGGCAAACTTGTGCGGTCGACGTGAAAGAATTATGATTTCACTTTTGAACCGTAGTAGCTGTCATGTCATTCAAACATGAAATGTAATTCCTTACATGAAAGGCTCAATTTCCTCTGATTCTAATAAGACGTGCCTCGATTTGATGTGAAACATACATAACGCAACATGTTCTCGTCCGCAGGTATCCAGCACTGTGGTGGAAGTGAACGGCGATAGCTCCGGCCACTCGAGCCCTAGAACTGAGGGCCAGCACACGTACATCACTGTAGCCAGTAAGTACATTGTTCAGTACATTTTTATGGCATTGAATGTACAGAATGCAAGGTCTGATTGGCTTTCCAGATGTTTACTAATTGGTTTTAGTCTTTATTATGTTTAAGAAATGGTAGTGAATTTTTTATCAACCGACTTCAAGATTTCGAAGGAGGAGGTTATCAATTCGTCGGGATCTTTGTTTTTAGGGTTCCGTACCTCAAAAGGAAAAAACGGAACCCTTATAGGATCACTTTGTTGTCCGTCTGTCTGTCTGTCTGTCTGTCTGTCTGTCTGTCTGTCTGTCTGTCTGTCTGTCTGTCTGTCAAGACCATTTTTCTCAGGAACGCGTGGAGGTATCAAGCTGAAATTTATACCACATACTCAGGTCTATTGCCCCTTGGAGCTGTGAAAAAATCAAACTCAAAAGCCAACGCAATCAAAAGATACAGTCGTTTATGCTGCAAATTTTAGTTTTTCGGCACTCGCAAAACCTACGGGGTACTTCCCGTGAACTCAGAAACTTGAAATTTGGCACGAAGCAGCGTCATATAGCATAGACAATGGAAAAATTACAAAAAGTAGACATTTTTAATAAAATCATACAAAAAAACATTTTTTAAATTTTAAACTTACTACTTTTTTTCTCGTAAACGCGTGGAGATATTAAATTGAAATTCATGTCAAATACTCAGGGCTATAGGACCTTTCAGATGTAGCAAAACCAAACTTTTATGTAAACGCAATCAAAAGAAAGAGCAATTTAAGTCGCATATTTTGAAACTGAGTACTCGCAAGAAACTCAAAACCTAAGGGGTACTCAGACAAAGGAAAAATTACGAAAAGTAGACATTTTTAGTAAAATCATACAATTTTTTTTTTTAATTTTAAACTTACTACCTTTTTCCTCGTAAACGCGTAGAGGTATTAAATTGAAATTCATATCAAATACTCAGGTCTATAATACCTTTAAGTTGTAAAGGTTTGTACGGAATCCTCGGTGCGCGAGTCCGACTCGCACTTGGCCGGTTTTTTTTTTTCTTATGTTCACCGATTATTGGAAGACGGCTGGACCGATTTAGAAAATTCTTTTTTTGTTTGGAAGAGTATACTTCACAGTACTGGGAACTCTTCAACTATTATAGGCACATCTATAGTGATTGCAGTATTTTTTACAGCAGCTCTAGCATTTGCTGTTGGAAAGGTGGATGCTAAGTGAAGTCGGTTATTTTTTGTTTAAAATTATTTTTATAATGCTTTGTCCAACAAGGCATGGAAAGTTATAAATGAAGAATATCGTAATTTGTACTAACTGTACCACTGTAACAGTACCACTACTGGTCAACATTTTCTATGTGTAGCTTCAAGTTGGATACTGATTTGATTTAGTAATTTAGACTATTATAACTTGTCTTTTATCAGCCAGAAGTTGAAAAACTATTCACGTTCTAGCAGTACCTATTGAGATAGACAAAGCATCTAGTTGGTTTTTCAGTATTGCATGCATTAATGACCTACTCGTACCTATTAGCTCACCAAACGAAGACGCTTAACTGCCTGATAGGGGAAGTAATTCGTGTATAGCTGAATTTTGGTGTAGTTGTAGGCAAAGGT
The DNA here is from genome assembly GCA_947086415.1 of Pammene aurita. Classification (NCBI taxonomy): domain Eukaryota; kingdom Metazoa; phylum Arthropoda; class Insecta; order Lepidoptera; family Tortricidae; genus Pammene; species Pammene aurita. The sequence continues at coordinate 24,087,989 of OX352297.1, forward strand.
ATCTTACACAACATACTAAAAGTACCGGTGGATGGGGGCGCCGCTAGCGGGGAGAGGGGGGTGTAAAGGTCCCTTATTTTGGTTTTTCGTAAATAACTCGGTAACGGTAGCTCATACGAAAAAATGTTCTATCGCTTAATTCATCCACATCTAATTTTCTATAAAAAAGATTCTTTACAATTTTTTGCTAGGATCAATGTTTAATGAGATATCGAGGAAATACGATAAACACTTTTTTAAACTTTCGGAGCTAATATTTACGAAAGTATTAGTTTTATCCAAAAATTGTTTCAGAATACCCTTATTGTTTTAAAAAGACCTATCTAACGATACCCCACACATTAGGGTTGGAGTAAAAATAATATTTACCCCCCCACTCCATGTGTACGGGAGGTACCCGAAAAAATAATATTTTTTCACATTTTGTTTTAAAACTTTGCCGGCGTGAATAAAGTACATACTCACACGATTTTTTTATTTTCTAGTACTAACCATCACTGAGCAGGCTGCTCACCCTGCTACCTCACTTCCTACCCTTATAGTTTCGCCAAGTCCGTCTGACCCCATCTGTCCGTCTAGACGTCTAGTACTAAACATCACTGAGCAAAGCCGTGGACGGACAGACGGGGACAGACGGACATGCCGAAACTCCAAGGGTAGGACCCCTCCTCACCCTGCTCAGTGATGGCTAGTACTAGAGAAATTAAATTTCGTATAAGTATGTGTTTTAATTACGCAGACAAAGTTTTAAAACAAAATGTGAAAAAATATTATTCTTTCGGGTACCTCACGTACACATGAAGTGGGGGGTAAATATTTTTTTTACTCCAACCCTAATGTGTGGGGTATCATTAGATAGGTCTTTTAAAAAAAATAAGGGTATTCTGAAACCACTTTTGGATAAAACTAATACTTTCGTAAATATTAGCTCCGAAAGTTTAAAAAAGTGTTTATCGTATTTCCTCGATATCTCATTAAACATTGATCCTAGCAAAAAATTGCAGAGAATCTTTTTTATAGAAAATTAGATGTGGATGAATTGAGCAATATAACATTTTTTCGTATGAGCTACCGTTACCGAGTTATTTACGAAAAACCAAAATTAGGGACCTTTACAACCCCCCCTTTCCGCTAGCGGCACCCCCATCCACCGGTACTTTTAGTATGTTGTGTAAGATACCTTTGCCTACAACTACACCAAAATTTGGCTATACACGAATTATTTCCTCTTAGTTTTCCTTTATTGGGTGGGCTATATACCGAATACATCCTTACTTGTCTTATCATGTAAACAAACATTTCTCAAAGATATTATCATACTCTTTTTGTGATTATCACTTAAAATGTTCTTATATACTTAAAAAACTCACAAAGTATTTAATTCAAGCAAGTAACCACTGAAATATATCATTTTTAAATCAAATTTTCTTCAATACTCGAAGTAACGAACGAATAACCTGACAAATAAATTACATTATTACGATAGATTGACACACGTTTGTTTACGTGTTAAGACAAGTAAGAATGAACTCTGTTTATTAGTTTGTAAGAAGTGTTTTTTTTGTTATATAAGTTATGCTTTTTTGACCTATATAGTATAGTTAAATTCTAGGACTTTTAGGACTTGAGCTCACGACACTGAACCTAGTTCGATAAGTCTCCTAGATGAGATATATATAATTAGTCATGTCTTTAATGGGGAACACGAAATGGCGATGGTGCAATGCAAAGAAAGTGGCGGCGTATTTTAATTTTTTTTAAGAAAAAAAAACGGTTTTGGCATACGGCGCTTTGTTTTGGCATACATCTGCAAACTTTTGATGCTGCTGCCACTGACAAGGCCACGCACGGGGGCTTGCAGCACCGCATTATCGTGTAGCCCTACTCCTCCCCTGCTTCGAGGAACAAAGGAAATCTAGGAGACTTATCAGTCTTATCATACTAGAAACCGGATTAAAAATAAATAAATACGCCGCTACTTTTTTTGCATTGCAGTATCGGCATTTCGTATTCCCCCATTAAATACGTGACTAATTATATACATATATCTCATCTAGGAGACTTATCTAACTAGGTTCAGTGTCGTGGGCTCTTATATTATGTTGGTTATTTGGCTATTTGGTTGGTTCTATTTTAATTTAGTAAGATATTTTTTGATAGGGCTCCCGATTAATTATTAAATCCACTGATTCCTCATGACAAGGTAATTTAAACCACGGTTTTCCAATATTCAGCTGTTAAGATTATTAAATATTATTTTGCATAAAAATAAATGTTTATTTTATCTTATAAGTTTTATTTTATCAGCATGTAACCTAAAATCATCTGTCCTTTGAAGCGGTAGCACTAGTGCCGCGCCTACCAAGTCTATTCACCAAACCATAGATAGAGTGCTAATACCATAGTGGTTATTAGCCCGACAGCTTGACATTAAATAGCAAGGCTAGACGATTAAGGGGCTGAGACAGGAGCGGGCAAGGGGCGTGAATAGAGCGCCCGTTATAAAACTTGGTCCCCACCCCCCAGCCCGCTCTTCCCTCAATCCCTTTAGTCGTCTCGCCGTCATATGTCAAGCTTTCGGGCTAATAATCACTTGTAAGTACTCGTAGTGATCACTCTAATGGCTGAACAGATTATTTTGAGTCAGGTATAGTTATTTGTTGTTTATTTGCACTTTATTTTTATTTTGTGCGTGTCTACGGCACAGTGCAGGACGAATGGCAGAACGGGGTCGGCCAGTTGCCCGTCAAGGCTGAAATCCACAGTGACCAAGAAAGCAAGTGTTCTAGCTACTATGTTTGGTTATGGTGCACGTGCTTGATTGTCAGAATAAAAAGAGGCTATTTCGTCTGGTTTTTTTAAAAATTCTAGTCTAATTATACTACTAACTCCTTTAACCATAAAGTTATAAACAGAGGAGGCGGCTTCACCTCATCTTTCCAAACAAAAATGCCTGCCGAAACCTGAGGGTGACGAGGAAGCACACATATGAAATCTGTGCACACAAATGCAAAACTCTCTCTTATTACTACGCAGTACTACGCAAATACACTAAAGCAAAGAACCACGCAAACTTCATAATACTAAATGGAGCAATAAGTAGTCGACTTTACGAATGTTACCATATGGTTCATTATCGGATGCAGTCCTTGCAAATGTCAAACAAAACCCCTCTAAGTATCATATTTGCTTTAAAAAAAAAGAAGCCTTTAAGGTGACGGGATACGCAAACACGTAAAATTGAGGTGTTTTTGTGCAAGTTTTGTGATGAAATCAAAGCACTTGGGAGCGTGGATGTGGCATCACTGTAGGGACATATAGTCAGGTTTCATGTGAGGTTAATGGTTTTCTCCTGTATATCATAATTACCTAATTATGATATACAGGGGAAACCCATTAACTTATATACAGGGATATAAAATGAGGTTATTTTTACCCAGTTTGTAGGGCAGCTACTAGATCCCGTGCCGCTACCTTCCCAACTTTTTATGTTATTACCATTGCCATTGTTATATTTTTCGAAAATTGTACTCTATTGGGTGTAAAAAATGTTCTACTACGTCTAGTTTACAAAAAGGTGGAATAAAATTTCACAGGTAAATATAGTTTTATTTTATTTATCTGTATGTTTATGACAAACGTTTTAATAGAAATCGAAACTCAAGCTTCGTTTACAGAATCAATTGAAACACAATCGATTTCTATTCTGACGGGTAGAGTAACTATTATGATTATGACGTTTGAAATTTACATATTTAACAGAATAAAGACTGTGTCTATATTTTATTTGAAACTAGCGACCCGCCCCGGCTTCACACGAAATAAAAAATGGTTATTGTGGGTTATCCCTAAGAGATAGACATATACCATCGTGGACTTTTTTGTGGACCTTTTAAAGGTGTACAATACTGTAGTACATTATTTTGATGTATCTCGTAGGGTTCAGCCAGCGTTTGCAATGTAAGCGCAAAAAATGTGTTTATTTATGACATCACATTAGAAACCTCTAAAATTATCAGTGTTTCTCTACTATATTATGCATGTATTATACATATAAACCTTCCTCTTGAATCACTCTATCTGTTTAAAAAAATCCAGCTTTAACATACGTTGCGTAGTTTTAAAGATCTAAGCATATATAGGGACAAACAGCGGAAAGCGACTTTGTTTTATACTATGTAGTGACAAGCAAATATGATACTTAGCGGGTTTTGTTTGACATTTGCAAGGACTGCATCCGATAAGTTACCATATGTTCAAGTTTTCCATGATGATTTTTTTTCCATGATGATTGATTTAGTGTGGGCGCGTAGTATTGAGAGAGAGTTTTGCATTTGTGTGCACAGATTTTACATCTGTGCGTCCTCGTCCCCCTAAGTTTTTGGCAGACTTTTTTGTTTGGAAAGATGAGGCGAAGCCGTCTTCTCTGTTTAGAACTTTATGATTAGGGTACTAACAGCTTCACTCTTGAGTGTAGGTAGTTACCTACTTTTTGTTTGTTTATTACCTACTTTGTTTACTAGGTATTATACTTTATCTCATTACAATAAGATTAAGTTTGACTCACCAACTGACTCTTTTTATTCCGACAGCCTCAGCCTTACCCTATTCGTTGTAATAAAATAAACATCTGAATCTTTTATTTCTTAACTCGTTAGAATATTAACATCATCTTGAAATGCGGGACTAATATCATTTGCCAGCTTTGGATCTTGTGGGTTTCGTCTGCTGTTCTCTAACTTCATCTTGTTTCTAAGTTAATAATTTGATCTAACAGCAATCTCCTGCGCATTCATATCCATATTATGATTTTATTAACAAATCGATTAAAGCAAGCTTCATTGTGGTTCATAATTAATTAATACTAAATAAGCTTTGCTGTAAGTAATTTTGGTTGTATTTTTCTCATTTAATTTTTATATTCTTTTTTTCTCTGCTTAATTTAAGCTCTTGGAGATCATCTTGGTTACAAAATCTTTCAAAACATTTACTACAATAATAAATCCAGCGCACATTTAATTTCTCAGGAAACCTTTGATGCACCAAACAGACACAATCTGATTATCCGTACCCGTCAAACAGATACCTTATTAAACGCAAGTAATTAAAAATAAAATGTACCCTAACTAGCGTGTATAAAGTTTACAATGGCGTGTTAAGGATTATTAGGGGAATATTATAAAAAAAAAATAGTAGTAGATAATTGTCGATGCCCCTTCAGATTATCTACCTGGGTGCAAATCGTGAATGCGTTCAACGAGGGGTCCATCTCGTTGTCATGTTACACCTGCTGGTTACCTTTGATATGACGCGTGCCGTCTCAATTTGTACGGACGCTTATTGAACATTTGATGTCGTATTTTATTTCACTATATTGCTGTGATATAGTGTGTTTTTTTTTTGGTATGAATTATTATTTAGTTGCGTTGTTGCGAAAATAAAAAAGTGCTGTTCAATAATTCTGGTCTAGGCTATCGCTGCCAAAAAATGCGTTAGGTATTTTTCTGAGCTCCACAGATTTAGCCTACTTTGGTTCTTTAGTAGGTATTTTATATTACCGAGTTTATTTACATTTACGATTCTTGTTCCATTGGCATCTTGTATTGTTACGTTCCTGCGTTTCAAATTTCTTTGATTCCAACAAAGTGCGCGCGCGCGTAACACGTAATTGCGAAAACTTTATAGGTTTATTTCATTAACCTTTCTATTAGAAGTAAAAGACGTATATTTTACGAAATACGGTATGGTGTATAGATAAATTCTTGTTTAGCGGACTGGAAAAAAAAATAAAGAAAGATGTTCAAGTCCATTTTGAATCAAAAATAGCCAGAAATCCGTCAAAGATAACTCTAGTCTCTTGTAATTGTTGATTAAAATCTTAAAAATATATTTCAACATTATCCACCTGTAGCATAACCAGCATCCTACATCATGAGGGTTTACTTCGCAATAATATAGCCGAAACAGGTGGGGTGAGTTGCCACCACCGCCTCACCTTATACAACCAGAGCGAGACGGGTGCGTCTAAGCGAGACGGCTTATCGGATATTCTTCTGGGAAGTGTGAGTTGCCTGGGAGACCTCTCGCGGCATGGAGGTGCGGTACCGCTCGTACTACCCCTGTGAGTGCCACCCTGGACTGTGGTTTACGGTTTCAGTGTAATTGGGAACTGTCGCCGGTTCGGTTCCATTTTGGAATTACGCTTTTGAAAATTTATACTTTTTTTTTTGAGTTTTCGCCTTACGAAGAGCCAAGGGCAATTTTGCAGTTTTGAATTTAGAACCTTGTTTTACCTATTTATAACTCTAATTCTTATTTGTTCTTGTAGTTACTAATGAGGGGAGATTTACCTGGTTAAGTTGTTTTTCTACCGTAAGGATAAGGTGCTAAATTTCGCAGCTAGGGGTTTAATAATCACCAATAAGGAGTTTATTTTCGCAGCTAAACACGGGTGAAAAAAAAAGTAACTGTAAAAACCTTCATAGTTAAACTACTACGCATTTTGTACGTAAGGATAACTAAAATTGTATCTATTGAAAATTTGATTTAACATTATTAGTGGCGTACTACAGTATTAGGTAGGTCAATTTCCAAAAAAAAACAATTAGAATCAAGTTAGAGACCATTACAGTTTTTTATACATTCAACAAGTGGCTTAGCTGTTACACTAATTTAGTTAGGCTTATATTTGTGAGGTGTCTTATGTAATAATACAAACTCGTTTTTACCCACTAATTTACTAGTTGGTTAACTAATTTTTCTCCTAATCCAACTTAAGTTCTAACCATTTCTAACTTCCGTCGGGTATTGGGGGTGCCTACTTGTGCTTCACTTAACGTTGCCTTGTTGTCAGCATTCATCCTTATATTATGTTTTTAAGTAATGTATTACACAAAGGATTATTGCGATGCGTACAATAGTGTAGATTATTGTAACTGCCAATTTGGCTGCTAAACTCAATGACACTTCGAACATTATGAAACCAAGTCAATTTCAGTACCTGCTAATTGCATGCTGACAACAAATTGACTAATATTAGTCAATTATAAAATTATAAAAATTGTGAAATGTATGCCATAAAGTATTTTGACGTGTAATATTTAAAATATTATGAATATATGAGTATGCGGTAACTAGGTTGTCAAGAGCAGCTTATATACGTTTAACAAATCAGTTTTGTTTCTATATTTTGTACTACTACATACCTCTAACTTACGCGCGTAGTAATCTTTTGTCATGTCTCGTCTTGAAACAAAAAGCTAATTTAGTCAAATGATTGTTCATTTGTTGACTAAATTAGCTTTTTGTTGTTTCACCCCTGTGGGTGAAAGTTTATATTGCAATAATTTCTCCTGAATAGCCATATTGCATAATACTTCATGTTACTATTTCATCTGGGTTCAGATAAGAGCATTTCATTGTATCCACGCTTAATATTTACATTTTTTAAATACACTTAGCTGGCCGTTGGTGACTCTTCCCTTGATTGCAACAAGGTTTGCGAACGCTCAGTGAACAACGATAGGTACACTCAGCAGCAGAAGTAGCTGAGCTAGTGAGGTGTTCAATATGATCTTAGCACGACTTTATTGTATAGAGAATAAGAGCGTAAATGTTGCAATCGCTTTGCTACGTATGCTGCTGACTGTATATTTCTAATCAACGAAAGTTATCTAATATCGGTTCTACAAACCAATGATTTTATTTGAACCTTTAAGCTTTTAAAACTTACAAATTAACATCAAATCCTTGGCACAACAACACCGAAAACTCGAGTTGTCCCTTTAAATTTTATTTAAAACATTATAAGTTAGAATAGGACAGCACTGCTTCGAACTCGCCGTGTGGGGCGATATGGGCGGGCTTTATCATTTTCGGGGCGTTGCTTAAAGATGTTTTAAAATACTTCCACTATATTAATTTGTCGTTTATTCTAACAGGCGAGGGGAGTAATGGGGTCAACTATCATGTGCAATATGTGGAGCCTCAAGAGATCTACACCCAGGGCCACGAGACTCATATGTAAGTGTCATAATAGGTCCGAAATCATCTCAAAAATTGTAAAACAAGCGTTTCTTTACGAGAACAGGTACACTTCCAAATCTCACCTTAGTAAGGAAATGAAAGAGAAAAGGTACCTCCTTAGATACCTTTTCTTATATACTTTTACAATAAATTAAATGAAATGTAGACGATACATACGTATAATTATACGTGTATAGTGAACGCCAAAAATACGTATATTATTTTGCACCTTACTCGATTGTAATTAGGTTCAAAATTGTATAATTTTTTTGTCGTTCACTGTTCACGATACTTTATATTTGTTTCGTAACACTTTACCGAGTCGTGGTGGGTGGATTTAAATTGGCGAAAACTTACAAATGTACCCCTTATTTCTTAACTGCCTGAAGTTTTCTATTTTTGTTTGTGTATTTGTATTGACGCAAATTATAACTTTAAGGCGCCTTTCACACTGCTGCGGCTTCCGCATGCGGCGCCAGTGCGCGAGCGAGATAGCGCTCTGCATGTGTATAGCGCTGTCACGCTTGCACACCGTCGTCGCATCCGTTTGCGGCGCCAGTGTGATAATCGCCTAAGGTTACTGTAATTTTTTTAATTATATCTAACTTCGGTGGCCGAAAAATAAAAAAATAATTTAAAAGTATACAGTATCTAGAAGCCGTTTAATACAATCACGTTTAATACGTTCTCTCGCAGAATACGCCATATTATATCAGTCCCTTCACCTTTAGGTCCCGCATAATACTCATTCCCGCTTAAGACGTGTTTTTGACTGGGTCCTTTCAAAATTGTTTTAAGCGAGTTTTTCTGTAACTATTAAATGACAGATCGTGCTTTGCGTTAGTGAGCGATTGTCAAATAATTAGCTTTTGAGGAGACGGTCGAAGAGTTAAGTATTACTAATTTACGTCACACCTGGCCATAACGTGGGCTTTGCCGCACGCTACGCGTACGGTAAAACTAGCATTATGGCCAGATGGAGACGTAAAATTGTGTACTCACCACGGTCGGTAAAAAAGAAAGCCCTCTATCGCATATTTACAACCCTCGCCTGCGGCTCGGGTCACAAATAGCTGCGATTTCGGGCTTTCTTTCTTTTACAGTCCTTGGTAAGTAATGTACTATATCAATTCTGAGACGATACTCATACCCAAAAATTATCGCACTAGGGAAACCCTCCGCTCGTATCCCGTGTACGGCGTCGCCACGGTCAACGCGGCCGAGCAGCCGACCGAGTCGTGGAGCGCGGACGAGTTCTCGTACAGCGTGGTGGCGGGCGCCGACGACGCCGCGTCGCCCGCCCCCGCGCCCGCCACGCCGCCGCAGCCGCGCATGCCGCCCGCCACCGTGCAGTGGCTGCTCGACAACTACGAGACCGCCGATGGTGAGTGTCTAGCGTCTACCTCTGTAGCGAAGAGTCGTGGGGCACGGACGAGTTCACGTACAGCGCGGTGGCGGGCGCCGACGACGCCGCGTCGCCCGCCCCCGCGCCCGCCACGCCGCCGCAGCCGCGCATGCCGCCCGCCACCGTGCAGTGGCTGCTCGACAACTACGAGACCGCCGATGGTGAGTGTCTAGCGTCTACCTCTGTAGCGAAGAGTCGTGGGGCACGGACGAGTTCACGTACAGCGCGGTGGCGGGCGCCGACGACGCCGCGTCGCCCGCCCCCGCGCCCGCCACGCCGCCGCAGCCGCGCATGCCGCCCGCCACCGTGCAGTGGCTGCTCGACAACTACGAGACCGCCGATGGTGAGTGTCTAGCGTCTACCTCTGTAGCGAAGAGTCGTGGGGCACGGACGAGTTCACGTACAGCGCGGTGGCGGGCGCCGACGACGCCGCGTCGCCCGCCCCCGCGCCCGCCACGCCGCCGCAGCCGCGCATGCCGCCCGCCACCGTGCAGTGGCTGCTCGACAACTACGAGACCGCCGATGGTGAGTGTCTAGCGTCTACCTCTGTAGCGAAGAGTCGTGGGGCACGGACGAGTTCACGTACAGCGCGGTGGCGGGCGCCGACGACGCCGCGTCGCCCGCCCCCGCGCCCGCCACGCCGCCGCAGCCGCGCATGCCGCCCGCCACCGTGCAGTGGCTGCTCGACAACTACGAGACCGCCGATGGTGAGTGTCTAGCGTCTACCTCTGTAGCGAAGAGTCGTGGGGCACGGACGAGTTCACGTACAGCGCGGTGGCGGGCGCCGACGACGCCGCGTCGCCCGCCCCCGCGCCCGCCACGCCGCCGCAGCCGCGCATGCCGCCCGCCACCGTGCAGTGGCTGCTCGACAACTACGAGACCGCCGATGGTGAGTGTCTAGCGTCTACCTCTGTAGCGAAGAGTCGTGGGGCACGGACGAGTTCACGTACAGCGCGGTGGCGGGCGCCGACGACGCCGCGTCGCCCGCCCCCGCGCCCGCCACGCCGCCGCAGCCGCGCATGCCGCCCGCCACCGTGCAGTGGCTGCTCGACAACTACGAGACCGCCGATGGTGAGTGTCTAGCGTCTACCTCTGTAGCGAAGAGTCGTGGGGCACGGACGAGTTCACGTACAGCGCGGTGGCGGGCGCCGACGACGCCGCGTCGCCCGCCCCCGCGCCCGCCACGCCGCCGCAGCCGCGCATGCCGCCCGCCACCGTGCAGTGGCTGCTCGACAACTACGAGACCGCCGATGGTGAGTGTCTAGCGTCTACCTCTGTAGCGAAGAGTCGTGGGGCACGGACGAGTTCACGTACAGCGCGGTGGCGGGCGCCGACGACGCCGCGTCGCCCGCCCCCGCGCCCGCCACGCCGCCGCAGCCGCGCATGCCGCCCGCCACCGTGCAGTGGCTGCTCGACAACTACGAGACCGCCGATGGTGAGTGTCTAGCGTCTACCTCTGTAGCGAAGAGTCGTGGGGCACGGACGAGTTCACGTACAGCGCGGTGGCGGGCGCCGACGACGCCGCGTCGCCCGCCCCCGCGCCCGCCACGCCGCCGCAGCCGCGCATGCCGCCCGCCACCGTGCAGTGGCTGCTCGACAACTACGAGACCGCCGATGGTGAGTGTCTAGCGTCTACCTCTGTAGCGAAGAGTCGTGGGGCACGGACGAGTTCACGTACAGCGCGGTGGCGGGCGCCGACGACGCCGCGTCGCCCGCCCCCGCGCCCGCCACGCCGCCGCAGCCGCGCATGCCGCCCGCCACCGTGCAGTGGCTGCTCGACAACTACGAGACCGCCGATGGTGAGTGTCTAGCGTCTACCTCTGTAGCGAAGAGTCGTGGGGCACGGACGAGTTCACGTACAGCGCGGTGGCGGGCGCCGACGACGCCGCTTCGCCCGCCCCCGCGCCCGCCACGCCGCCGCAGCCGCGCATGCCGCCCGCCACCGTGCAGTGGCTGCTCGACAACTACGAGACCGCCGATGGTGAGTGTCTAGCGTCTACCTCTGTAGCGAAGAGTCGTGGGGCACGGACGAGTTCACGTACAGCGCGGTGGCGGGCGCCGACGACGCCGCGTCGCCCGCCCCCGCGCCCGCCACGCCGCCGCAGCCGCGCATGCCGCCCGCCACCGTGCAGTGGCTGCTCGACAACTACGAGACCGCCGATGGTGAGTGTCTAGCGTCTACCTCTGTAGCGAAGAGTCGTGGGGCACGGACGAGTTCACGTACAGCGCGGTGGCGGGCGCCGACGACGCCGCGTCGCCCGCCCCCGCGCCCGCCACCGCGCTGCCGCCCGACACCCACGAATTCGCGCGGCAGCTGGTTAGCGGCGGCCATAGGTGAGAGCGAGATACTGCGCTCCGAATTTTCGTTCTCACCTAAGGCCGCCGCTCGGTGCTGCCGCCTCCGCGCGAAGTCGTGGCCATGTCGTTACTTACTATTCGGTTCGGTGTTTCTCAAATCGCTTCCGTCAGGAGGTTAGCTTATTTTGATTGGAAAATAAAACGAGGGTTTTCATTGGTACACATTCTACACTAATATTCCTATTTCACATTTAATATTTCTCTTTAGTTACAGTGCGTATTGGTTCCAAAACTTGCATTTAGGGATCATATTCAACAATTTCAACATTTAAAGATCTACAACATTTTTGTCTACCACCAGTTTTACGTTTTTGCGACTTTTGCGTCATTTCTAGTATAAATGCCATCAACGAAAAAGCCATACCAATAGCGAGAATGTAGTAGGGGATAGTAAGATCCTCAAGTTTAATAGGAGTTTTGACAAATTTTTCCAAAGCATTCGCCTCGTCCGATTGTGATTGACTCGGGAGACGGTGGTAGTCTACAGTGCCGCGCACGAACCCGTACTCGGGCAGGCGCATCACGATTGCGTTGAAGCACTCGAGCAGCGGAAACCCGCGCTTGAAAAACAACCCATACAGATTATTATAAACACTGTGCTTCATAAGATGTACTCTCTCGTAATCCTTCACATTACTTCGCAACCAGTAAAGATACTGAAAATACACTGTCACAGTGTATGTATCTTCGGTCTTTGCTACTTCGTTTAAAGCCATGTCAGCAGTCTCACAATTTTCCTTTTTCATATTTTCTTCATTTATAATCGGCAATTTACCAGAATTTTTCAAAAATGACGCTACGTCATGCGGAATACATGGAGTAAAATTGTAGTTGTTGAGAGAAAAGTAGTCATTTAATTGCGGCTTATATAGGCGATAGACAATAAAACTTGTCAGCCTTGTCTGGTAAAAACAACTTATCAAAAAAATGAACCACAACCAATGTAAAATTAGCAAATTTTTGAAAAGTTTTACTCTCAAACCTAACATTACATTCTGAGTAGCATTTCCAAAAAGATTTAGAAGCTCCGTTATTGTGTCATGTGTGAATTGAATTATCCATATGTGTTCAAAATCTGAAAGCATTACTGCACAAATAACCATTGTAAAGAGAAACAGTATCCAAACGTTGGCATGAAATATCAGATAAACTAATTTCCATCTTTCAATTAGAGCCGATCTGTGGGTATTGGTAACGTACTTATCTTCAAATGCCAAATGAGCACACAGGAAATCAAAGAACACTGCACGTCTATTGTTCAAACTTAATCCACCGAACAGCAAATCAACCTCATTCTCGTATAGTTTATTTAAAATGCCAGTGACTGTAAAATTGTCGGAAATAGTCCCAGTATCTTCTGTTTCTAGCAAACACATGTATTTCAAGGATATATTCTTTCTTTCTAATACAATTTCAATGAGGAATTGTTCGATGCCACTTAGTGTATTCTTCTCCGGATCAGGATCGCAAAAGACCAAAGGAGGAAAATGGCGAGTTGCGACATGTAATATGCAGTTGTCTAAAACAGGCTTATCATATTCACGCAGCTTACTAACTACGTCCACTTCTCTCACTCTTTTACACTCGCACAGCGTGTCAATAGTGCTGAAGTCTCGACCACACCGGCCTTCTGCATAAGGGAAGAATGTGTAAACAGATGCATCATTTTTCAGGTCCTTAACGATTACAAGCACATGTATGACATGATACTCCCATAATAATCTGAATATTTCTGCGAGATTATATTTATTCTTCAAAATCACGATAAATAGAGCTTCAGGGTGCCGATTCCAATCTCTGTCTAAATCGTCAATGATGTCCTCAAATTCAATTTTATTTTGCGCATGTATTAAATATATTGTAGGCCTCACTTGGATGGTCACATTGAAGTCTTTAACACAAATATTGACGTTATCACTTGAATGAATCTGCTGAAGTAATCTGTTTGACACGGCGTCGCTGTTAACCACTGTTACTATTGAGCCAAATTGAGTTTTAGATGTTAAGATGTCTATTATGCACTTCTCTAATAAAGTCTCTGATGTTTCGTTAACATCAATATTTGAACTTAGCACAATACAGATTTGTGTTGTAAAACTAAGTAAAATGATTCCACTAAGCCTAGCCATTGTCTGACGACTCTTCAACAGTATGCGTATTTTCTAAATTTATGTTTACAGTTCTTAGATTGTTTGATGTACGTACGAGTATATGACTTCTATCTTATAACTGCACTCGTAAAGCTTCAACGGTATTTAGGGCTTTTTTGATAACTTTAGGTACACGACTATGTTGTTAGATAAAACACATTTTTAAGCCTTCATTTTTGAAGAAACTGGCTATTTGTGTTTGTCTACGTGCAATTACAGGCTGATAAAACGCATAAAATTCCAAATGAACTGAGCTCTTGTTTTATATTCCATATAATGACATTCAAGATGAATAAATCAAATGTCACACACACGCATTAGACATTTGCTTAAAGCCGATAAAAGTCGAGTAAAGTCGAAAAGTTCCAAATGAACATCAGGCATAATGAAACAAACAAAGTTCCTAATGAACTGAGCTCTTGTTTTATTTTCGTCATGATGGTATTTAAGATAATCAAATCAATTGTCACACACGCGCTTCAGACATGTAAGTAACTATAGACTAAGAGCTGGCCACGTCAGATATGACACAATAATTAGACCAACAAGACCCGTCTAGTTACATTGCTATACTATCCTTATTTGATATATCCTTTATTTCTTATGATACCACACGCGATAGGTTTCTGAAAAAAAAAAAAAACTTTTTCCCATGCAAAAAAAGAAATTACTCAGCACTCCACTCCTAAGGGTTTTTTTAAAGTACTGCGGGTCAAAAATGTTGTTCTGACCTCTAGTATGCGTTTTCCTAATGGCTAAATTGTACATTGATTTGCGGTTTTTCTTTGGAATTGGGCTCGTACGCCGTCCGCTAAGTAGGCGACAAACTATGAATTACATAAATGATTCGTCGTTCGGCACTAGTTTCCCCCAACATAAACTTTTGGCAATGATATAATCTAACTATTAAAATAATTCTCAAATATTGCATCAAACCCAGAACTCTAGGTTTTGTAGTTTTGAAGTGGTTTACATTATTTGACCTCTACTACTTAACAGTTATCCAAATCTAGAAATAAACATAGTAACTAAATTTTTGGCTTTGCTGCTTTCATTATTGTGTCATATCTGACGTGGCCAGCTCTCCGTCCATTATAGCCGAAAATTAATGACAGGTATTATAATTATAAAAGTGATTGAACTGTATATTACACGCAACGCAGTTGACAGGGCATTTAACCTTTGCAATTTGTCATTGGCGCTCTATCGATTTAATAATTAACACTCTCAGCACCATAAAACAAACGAATTTTCTGTTGTGGCAGGCCAAGTGGGTTACCAGCCGCCCGCCAAAATTGAGCTCAGAGGGCCACCAAGATTTTAAAAAGCTTTGCCTGCAGGCCAAGTATATGTATATATTATATGTTTGCAAAGCCGATATTGAAGAAGTTACAAAGTTTAAATTTGAACGTCATTTAACATTTACATCTGTAATGTGTACATTACAAGAATTACTCAATTACCAGACGGGATTAATTGGATCCCTAAGGGGGTTAAAAACCAGTTGAAAGTTTGTCTCTTCCTTTTTTCCTTTGAGAGAGATAGGAATCATCGGGCATAGACTACTGAAGATTAATGTATTTTTAGTTTGGGTAGCTTGCACAAAAATGTTTGATGGTTAAAAACATAATATTAGCCTTTCAATTTATTGTAGCTGGGCTTGGACCCCCTTTTCATTTAACCTATATTGGGTAGTAAATGTTTTAATAAAATAAATGATAGTAAATTGCTTTTAAGCGATGAGACCACCTGTTGTTTACTACCCCTACCTTAATTTGTTTCTGTATTTTCTGCACTGGTTTTCTTTTTTCTATTTGTGCTAATATATATATTTTGGCAAACAAGCATACGGCCCGCCTGATGGTAAGCAGCTACCGTAGCCTATGGAAGTCTGTAACTCCACAGGTGTCACACGTGCGTTGCTGACCCTTTACAGAAAGAAGGATACACTGTGTTGACGGCTAAAGGAACAAGAGGGTCCCTCGTCGTCAACGCAATGGGTCCTCTTTGAGCTTTTTGGCAACCGTACTCACCAGCAGGAACACAACACTATGAGTAGGGTCTAGTGCTATTTGGCTGTGGATTTATGTAAGGTCTCTGTCGGGCTCTGCTCCAGATTTGAGCGAGATGACATTCGCTGTGCTGTGCCCTCCCACACATAGCGAGATGACATTCGCAGTACCCATACCCTCTCTTTTGGACGTACTCGTAGTTTAGGGACATACCGGTGTCCAAAATTTGTATTGTATTTTTGTCTACAGGCGTATCTTTGCCCCGGTCGACATTGTACGCGCATTATCTCCGACATTGCACGGCGCACCGCCTAGACCCCGTGAACGCGGCATCGTTTGGCAAACTGATTCGTTCCGTTTTCGTCGGTCTGCGGACGAGAAGACTCGGCACGCGAGGCAACTCCAAGTATCACTACTATGGCATCAGGTAATTAAAGGCACTCTAAGGGTGTGTTGTACCACGCACAATTCACGGACTGATACTTATATTTCCACTTCTGATAACATAGAGGTAAATTGTGAGCAATACTGGAGCTTATCTGGTTGTAATAAGGTTGACGTTTGGCTAGCTCATACGCTAGGTGTACTTGCCCCGGTGACGAGACAGTTCATCACATGTCGCAATCACATAGATCACTACTTGTTAGACGACCTTATCTGATTGAAATAACGCACAAAATAGCTTGTTCCAAATACCTACTTATTTTGTATTCGTTCTAGAGCGAAAGCCAGCGTTTCCGCCTCGCCACCGCCCGACCTTAACGATGAGAAGGCTGATGTCCAAGATATGCAGGTTAGTTGCAGTTATGAGCTTTACAGAACGTTGAAGAATTTCAATAAATGAATTTGTACCTACTAACTATATATATAAAATACTTCGTGAACATTATATTATCAATCAATCAATCAATATTTATTTGCAAAATGTAGTAATACAATAAGTTCTTATAAGCAAAAAGGTGCGTCCAGTCAGCATCATATATACCGTGGCTGTTAAGAGGCCTTATTCCCAAAACGCACGAATTTCACGAAATGCTTCATTTTCTTCGAAGGCTATGGCGAAAAATCTTAGTTTTTCTAAATCAACTATTGATGCATATAATAGTTCATTTCTTTATCTAGACGGCCATCGGAGCAAAAATTACATTTTAAAAATAAAAATATGAAAAAAATTGGTTGTCTTTGAAGACATTTCCGGATTTTCCAGTTAGATGTAACGTTTATTTCCAAACTACGCCAAAAAGGGTAGCAATTCTTATTCAATTTGAATAAAATTCAATTGAGTATATCATGTCTGAGACGGCCATCGAAATAAAAATCGAAGATTCATCTTGGATAATAGACAAAATACCTTCTGATTATATGCCAGTTATTTGATGAAAACACGGTTACATTTAATTTTTTCCACGAAAACCCTAGAAATATTTAGCCCTAAAAATATTACCATAACAAAGTTAGACTATATTTCTATCACGATAAAAAAATATCATTACTATAGTGGTCAATTTAAAAATAGTATGAATTTTTAAAAATGACCTATAAATCACACTTCACAGGACACTTTTTGTAAGAATCGTATTTTTGGGTACTTAATAATAATAAATATGGTTCTAACGTATTTTTTCGTATTACTAATACTTCAAACTATCTTATAAATAGGATTTTATGCGGCTTTTTCCATTAATACAGTTTTTCGAACTTTTAGGGAATAAGGAGCCTTAAGATACCCAAATATATTGTCACATCCAGAGTAGTAATTAATAATAACTCAAACAAAGTAATCTAATTCTTCAGACCATTTACCGTTTACAAATATACAGGAGCACTCACGAATCCTAATACTTGACAACAGTCAAGCCGGCAATAATACCGGTACAACCACACCGCCACTGGTGGCCAAACTTTATTCCGGATGCAATAAGGCTTATAACGGTTACGTAGCTTAAACTTCTTAGAATTTTAAATTTTGATTGTTCATTTTGTCACTTACATGCATATCGATTTGATACGTTGTACTGACATCAATATGTTTTTGAGCTCTATGTCATTAAAAATAAAGTTAATTTTTCTAGCGTGTCCCGTAATTTTGGATACTTTGAATGCTACGATACCGATGGTGTTGTGGGTGTTCCGGTGCTAACAGCGGATTGGAAGTAACCTAGTATTAGACGTTGTGCGTACTCCGGTATATTTATACTCGTCGGATGGCCCGAAGAATTTGATCACTCTGGACGAACCGGTATTAATGGTTATTGTAGATGTTGCGGTACATTTGGAAGTATTCCCTGTCCACTATCTATTTGATGCTGACTGTACATCTTGCTTGAATAAGCATGCAAATTTTACTTACGGGCTACTTAATTAAAACTATGCTAATAGCTTATGCTAAAAGTCAACAGAACAAAATTATAATCACTAAGTAACTACAAGGTGTTTAGTTTAGTAATATGTATCCAGGAGTCTCGCGACCGCGACGCCGAGCCCGCAGCGCCCGCCGGCGGCGTGCCCGGGCTGGCGCACCGGCAGTACCTCGGCGACGTGGTGGCCGCCTCGCCGCCCGCGCCGCCCGCGCTGCCCGCCGCCGCCGCGCACGAGCTGCCGCCGTCGGCGCTCACCGCGCTGCAGGAACACCACCGGTGAGTACACGTGCTCATCCATACTAATATTATAAATGGGAAAGTGTATGTGTTTGTTTGTTTGTTTGTTTGTCCGTCTTTCACGGCAAAACGGGGCGACGAATTGACGTGATTTTTTAAGTGAAGATAGTTGAAGGGATGGAGAGTGACATAGGCTACTTTTTGTCTCTTTCTAACCCCCCACTTCCCTAAAATGGGGGGTGGAAGTTTGTATGGAGCATTCCGGAGGGCAAAGGGGAATCGTGTTACCCCGAATTTAACGCGAGCGTAGCCGCGGGCAAGAGCTAGTTTGTAATATGTAACGGACGAACTCTCTACTGTGCGGTCTTCATCAATCATCACCCTTGTTCATAAACCACTTTTACGTTGCCAATCTTTGAGGACTCCAAAGAGAGCTCTGATGGGATCGCTGCAATATTGCACCACCGGTAAGTACACAGGTTTTTTTGTAGCAAACAAGCAGACGAACCTACTATGTGTCGTCACGTACAGTCAAGTGTAAAAATACGTACCGAAAAATCGTCTCATATATATGGTACTACGCACTTATTACAACGGAATAAAGATACTGGGACATATTTTTGAGTAAGATGAGTACACCCATATTTTTACACTTGACTGTACATAAAGCAACTTTTGCATTGCCAATCTTTTCGTTTGCGTTTCAATGTGGCCTTTTCGTTAAAAGACACGCGGGGCGATGCGAGTTATATTAATAGTAATTTTTGTGGTATCTTAATTAGGTATGAGTTTGTGTAGTTGAAGATGTAAATATATATGAAATTACAAGTTTTAATTGTTATCATATATTTTGTCGCTAGCGAGCATGGCGTCGAATTCCTCGAGGCCGTGGCGGCGTTAGACATAGCCGCCGTCGAGCGCTCCCGCCGCAACTTCTGGCGAAGGCCCCCGCCCGCTCTGTGCCGCCGCGTCTTGTGCCGGCTAGCTGCACGCAAGGTAACATACAAGATTAAAACCGAAACAATGGGTCTAATAATAAGTTTATTCTTGAAAGCTACAAGTATTTAGCCAGTTCAGTTCACGCGATATCATGCGGGTAATTTGTCGGCGGCGGCGTAGTGACAAAAAAGCTCATCAGAGGCGGAGCGCCATTGTCAATTATGGCAAGTTTTACGCCTCGTTCACAAAAAACGCTCTAATTTGCCACTCAGTTTCGTGAACGTGAGAATCGTTCGGAGCTTTTATTGCGTGAAACAGGCATAAGGTGTTGCTTTGTACCTTATTTATTTATGTCAGTGGTTGGAAAATTATTAATACATCATGTATTGATCCCCAGCACCCCTCGCGTATTTTTTGTTCTTATAATGAAATAATTGTTTGCCATAGGACGTGGCCGCATGGTTGCGCCGGGCCGACCTCGAGCTCTACCAGCGCGCTGTGGAGTTGCTCCTACCCGACGTGCTGCGTCCCATACCGCCGCAGCTAACACAGGTATTTTGTTATTAATAATAGTACATTACTTACCAAGGACTGTAAAAGAAAGAAAGCCCGAAATCACAGGTATTTGAACCCGAGCCGCAGGCGAGGGTTGTAAATATGCGATAGAGGGCTTTCTTTTTTACTGCCCGTGGTGAGTACACAATTTTACGTCTCCACCTGGCCATAATGCGAGTTTTACCGTACGCGTAGCGTGCGATAAAACTCACATTATGGCCAGGTGTGACGTAAATAATATTATATATTATGTGTTATCGGACAATTGGTCTAAGAGCTGGCCACGTCAGATATGACACAATAATGAGAGCAATGAAACCTGTCTAGTTAGACTGCTCTACCATCCTTATTGCTAGATCCGGGCATCTGGCAGCTTTTAATGGGTGGAGGTCAGAACCACTAACAGACCAACTAAGTTTTTAAGTTGAAAAAAGTTATACCAAAAAAGGTAAAAACTGCCAAAGTTGTGTCATTTATAGAGGACAGGGCCTATATTTTAACATAAGTATAAAAACAATTGTCTATTATTGCCGAAACAAACAACATTAGGCGACTAAAAAAATTACATTATACATTATTTGGCACTACTTTCCCCCAACAAAAACTTCTGGATATGATATAATCTAATTAATTACATAATTTCCAACAATATCGCATCAAACCCAGAACTCTAGGATATGATTTCTTCAAGTTATTTGCATTCTTTGTTCTACACCACTTTACAGCTGCCAGATGTCCGGATCTAGAAATAAGCATAGTATGCAAACTGACTAGAGGGGTTTCGTTGCTCTCATTATTGTGTCATATCTGACGTGGCCAGCTCTCCGTCTAAATTATGAGATATAGGGTAAATCGCCAGTTACTGGCCACTGTCCAATAACTGGCCACCTCATACTAAAAACGAACTCTGCGTACCTACAAACAAAATTCATTTTAGTATAACGTGGCCAGCTATTGAAACCCTTCAGTTTCTACTTCAGCTTTGTTTGTAGGTAAACAGAGTTCATTTTTAGTACGAGTATCAGGTGGCCAGTTATTGGATAGTGGCCAGTAACTGGCGATTTACCCTACACAGATTTAATTAAGGAATTAAATATCTGTTTATTTGTTACTAAGAGAATAACAACTGGACATGAATCTTGAAAAAGACGCAGTAAGGAGAAAACACCGTCAGCCTGTAGTGCAGGAAAAGTTCCGAAATAAGGATAACGCGCAAAACATATAGATGTCGTAAGAAAAACTATCTTGTTTAGTTATGTTTTGGATATGTCAAATCTATACAGCAATGTTTAGATATGTTTTTAAGTTTTCAGAAATCAAAAGTTAGTTGGGACTATTCACTACCATTGTATAGTGAGATTGAAAATTGCATGGACACATTATGACAATTCATAAATTGTCCATGCAATTTTGAATCAGGGTGTACATTTTATTTACGTCACACCTGGCCTGGCAGACGTAAAATTGTGTACTCACCACGGGCAGTACAGTCCTTGGTAAGTAATGTACTATTATTCAAAAATGTCCGGCAAGGTTGACTATTACGGTTAAAAACTAGGCGGCGAAATGCCTAGTTTATGGTCAAATAAAAATTAAAAAATTACGGATGCAGGCTCGATTTCGCGACATAAATGTTGCATACAAATTCCATTTTTGTCGAGGTACAAACTTTTTAAAAAGTTCAACAGCCATACAAAAATAAAGGCAAAGGTCCTAAACAGCCAAAACACAACATCGGTATTTGTTATTTATAATGTTGGTACCGCGACTTTTTAGTTATCTCAAATAGCTTACGGTAAATTCAGAAGAAAAATGCACTTCAAACTTTTTAATAAAAAAATACAATGGCAAAGCTGAGCGTGTACCGCGAACATAGAAAATAGTAGTTTCGAATAAATCTGTCTCTCTCACTCAAAATGAGAAGCGATGGAGATAGAGATAATTATAGGATTCGAATCGAAATTCGATGCTCATGGTAGTGGCCATTATTTTAACCTAGAAGTTATCCTGAATATATTATTTATGTCAGTATTGTTTGTTGTTCATCAACGTTGGCTGTTTTGCATTATTTTTGAATAAAGCACTATATTGGACTCGGCGTGAAGGGCCATTGCTGGCTTCGTATTAAATTAAACGGACTCCTAAAGTCGACGGTTTAAACGTAATACTCAGCCATCAATGTGCTACTTCACCTCCTCGACAATAATGTACTATTGTCGCCAGGCCATCCGCAACTTCGCGAAGAGCCTCGAGTCGGCGTTGGCGGCGGGCTCGGGCTGCGCGCCGGCGGCGGCGAGCCGGGCGCAGGCGTCGGCGGCGGCGGCGCTGGCGGCCGCGCTGCGCCGCTACACCTCGCTCAACCACCTCGCGCAGGCCGCGCGCGCCGTGCTCGCCAACCAGCACCAGATCCAGCAGGTATTTACGACTACTTGTTACCGAAACACAGAGACCTAATCTTTCAAACAATAGTATTTTTTTTTAATCGTATGGCTACATGTCACTGGATATACATAGGTATTTCTTCCCTAGGGTAGTAGTAATGGGAAAGCAGTGAGTGCTGCGAGCTCCAGATGGGACAGTGCAGCTGCCAAGTTTGTTACTCTTTTAGCACCACCCAGGGATCACGTGTAGGGTTGTCTAAGGTGTTTCCTACGGACGCAGAGTAACATTGATCCCAAACAATAGTAGATTGTTTGACAAGGGTCTAAAGTAGGCCATATTACCACGAGGTGGTTATTTTCCCGACCGAAGTGAGGGAAAATTGTTCGAGTGGATTACCACTGGCTTATGACCAGACCAGACACGCTCTGGCACTGGCTTATGACAGAATTATGGCTTTTAGACCAGAGTATAATGCATACTATTTTTCACTTCGATTGCGAGAAAATAAGATAAAAATACTTATTATTTACGCACAATAACTAAACTAAGGTGAAATTTAACTTGACGGTCTTTTAATTTTTTTAACTTCTTTGACATAGATACAAAATATAAACACCGCGTATAAATGCCACAGAAGACGGTATAATTCACTCTTTAAACAGTTTAAACACGCTTTAAACCGCTTCCAAAAAATTAAAACTTTTTTAATGATTGTGAAGTAGGAACTAAAAAACACCTCATGTTTTGAGAAATAAATTGCGTTTCCTGATTGGTCGATTTTAACATTGCTGTATTCTGATTGGTTGATATTAAATACAATGTTTTTTTTTTTTTTTTTTAATTTATTTAGAACACAAACAGTCACATACACAAATAGATTAAAAGTACAATGTACTTAAGAGTCCGGTAAAGTCTTTTTACAATTTCGCTCAACTATTTGATATGATTTAGCCATTAAAGAGTACTAAATCAACAAATTTTTAAGCATAAATTGAAAGATCATTTCAATAGGGACTGTATAAATACAAAAAATTATCTACTTTATTATTGTATTTTGAATAATTGACCTATTCCCAACAAGTGTTTTACCAATTTTAGCTCGGGGAGGTTCGGACAGATATCAATTTGGGGATTTTATTGATGTCGTATTGCTACAGTTTTTTTTTGTAATATTGAGTTTATAGTCTTCTATGGAATAAATATAAAAATTTCTACCGATGTCATACAAAATTACTCAGAAAAAAAATATTTAAATCAGTCAACTTTCGGAAAAAATACACAAAGAATAACCGCGGTTTCTGACTACATACATGATTATTTATGAAAAAAATTAATACAAACATAAACTTCAGCTTATTATGAACCTAAATAATGTAAAATATATATACCATTTGATAGTAAATATTCGTAAATAGAGCACTTCAAATTAACTATAAACTTACAATTAATTATACGAAGCAAGGCCGGGCCATTTAGTCCGCTCGCTGAGCTCACGGAGGCAGGACGTGTGTCGCTCCCCGCTAGAACGCTAGCGTGAATTCGAAAAGTGCAAAGGCACCCGTAAATTGGGAAAAAATTGTTATCACCCAGTCGTTGACATCTGGGGACCTTTGGAACACTTGGTAGGTAAATTTTTATTAAGTTATTTCGTAATTGTTATGAAATTATATCATTTATCTTATTCGCCTCGTAAATATAACGCGCTCCACTCCAAATAGTCTTGATCTTAAGTACGTTACGTACGTACGTTAATTTTTATTAAATATTTTGCGATTTTCATATAATTTTTGAGTTAGAACCTAACTTAGCCAAACAGAAACATACACAAACGGTGTAAGAATAGTTGAACGGTCCTGTATAGGAATACAGGGTGAATTTTCCAAATCGGCCAGTGAGGGCAGATACTAGATCTAACGACGCTACATTTTAATTGGCGTAAGGGCGATCAATACAATTTTATGAAAAATGTACGCGAGCGAGTAAATTGCATTATATTTTTTATGCCAATTGAACCCGTCTCGAACAGAAATCAATAAGTAGTAGATTGTGTAACAAGGGAGAAAATGAAATATTTACGGTGAGGGCGTATAGTAAAACCCAAAACATGCGACCGAGTCCATCATAGAATCCCGAGCGTAGCAAGGGATTCTAAAGCAGACTACTGAGTGTAGTGAGGGGTTCAAGTGTTAACGCCCAAGGTGAAAATAGTTTTGCTTCTATGTGACACATACTGCTTTCAACACCACCTTAGAGGAAAATAAAAAATATTTTAGTAGAAACATATTTATTTTAACTTTATATGTCCTTAGTGTGCTTCCTGGTTGTAATTAATCGATTAATTTAATAAGATTTTTTTGTAATGACGGACTGGCTGAAAAAAAAACTAATGTCCTATGACAGAAAAGCGCCACTTGGTTCCCTCCTAGCAGGGAAGAAAAAGCCGGTGTACGAATAGGTGATGTGAAAATAGTTATTTATTACACAAAGGAGAAAAGTTGTTGTTTAACCTCGCGTGCTTATATTGAGATCCGAGTCAGCAAAAGATACCAAAATTTAGCCACGAGCGAACTTTGCTGCCGAGCATAATTCAACATTTTTCACTACAACACCGCGAGGAAAAATACCAGTTATAAAATATTAAAAATTAATGCTTTCAAAAGTCTTTTACTTGCCAACGCAGTTTAGGGATTGCCCTTTTAGGGATTTCTATTGAGAAAAGCCACAAATAAAAAAATGCGTTCTTCAAACATTTACTATGCGAAACTGTATGGAAATCGTAATTATTCATTTGTGACTTTTCAAGTGTCTTGGACTATTGTGTTTGATAACTGGTAGAAAACTGATTGTATGACATCAAAATAAACATTGAATTTACTTTAATCTGTAAATGTCAATCGGCGTTAGTCAAAAAGTTACGAAAGGTCCTAAGCCCATTGGAATGTCTAGTCTGTATTAATATTATAAAGCCCTATACGAGTAAAATGCCCCACAGCTTGGTCTAACACACAACATATCCTCATGTTTCATTTGGATGTTTCACTAGGTAATTTTTAATTAGTTTAATTGTATACGAGTGTTTTAATATTGTTCTTAAGCCAGATTTAAACTTCTAAGTTTTGTTTACCTACGAAGGGACGCTGTTGTAGGTCAGAATGAGAGACAGATATTGTTTTCTCATTATAGAAAATAGCTTCGTCCCTTACAAAAGCGAAACTTACAAGTTTAGTGTCAATCCAGCCTTACAATATTAAAACATACATATGACCCTACACGACCTTATTGCCATGATATTTTTGTCACAGGTGGTTTTTAGCTGGAAGCCTTAAGAATGCAGATATCATCGAAGACTTTGCTTGATATGCAAGTACACAGCCGTGTAATACAACGCATATATAACACTAATATTTCAAGGCATAGTCCATGAACTTGCCTTTAAAATAATCTACAACTATGGTATTGAGATTTGAGCTACTCGAATCCTGTATGTGTGTTTACGCAAAACTACAACAGGACCATACTTATTTCCATTTCTTTGTCCGTTGCAGCATTGTTTCTGCAGAATCCTACTAACAGCACTCGAATCACGCTGCATACAAAATATGTTTAAAACTAATATTTGTGGCTTTTTATTGATAAGACGCTTCATATTTTTTACTAAATAACAGTGTTACTATTCTCATTATGGTTGGTTACAACAAAAAGAGTGTGTTGGGCGCAGTAAAAAGAAAAAAAAATCCATGGCGTAAGAAAACCAAATAAAAACAGCAACGTATGTATAGATATAGCTTTAGTGCATAATACGTTATAATAAATAACATGGTGTATTAAATGGTTACTAGATTTACCTTTAGTTTTATTTTACCTAACAAAATTTCTGATATTACGCAAGAGCGCCTAAAGTATCAATATTGTTCATTGCGGCCGCGCACGTGCACGCGCCGGTGGTACCTAGAAGCGTTCGGTTACTGTGTAAAACTCGTATCTTCGCTCGATTTCAAAGCATTACCGGACTCTTAACATAATAAAATAATTATAACGGACCTGGAGGCAGGGACCGGAACCGGTAACCATTAAAGGGGTATTAGATTGGGTATTTGATAGAGTTGTTTTTAAAAACCCTATCAATTCGGTAAGCGTATCGTTTGACTTACCCGAACGAAAGGCTAACCATGTCAATACAGTTAATTCGGGTAAGTGGTTACAACCCAGCATATGGTTTCCCTATCAGATAGGGTTTTTCAAATGCGATTAAGCTATTTTAAACTCTGTGACCAATACATTTGGCTTATTTATTATTCGAGCACCCTACGAGCTAAGCGCTGCCGGTATGGCGGCACGAGCGAGCCTACAGACAAACAAGAATCTTTTTGCGTATGTTTTCGTACTTACGCCTTTGATATAGACGCTATTATTGCTTGTTAGTGCGCTAAAAGATCGTTGTGTGGTGCCGGTGTTTTTGTTCTTGCCATTCGAGCGTGACGGCTCGTGTCGATTGAATCTTAGACCCAGGCTTATAGGAACCAAAATCAAATGCATATTGTGAAGTGTTAAAATATATAATTTTGTGTTATTCTAGTTATAGGTAGTACTTTGTTTCAATGGCTCCAGCAAAATGTGACGCCGTTCACCGATACTTCTAGTATAATGAAACGATCAATATCAGTCATTGTTGGACACTCAAGAATAAAATGATTATTTGAAAATAATATCGTAATAATAAACTTATGTTGATTGTATTCCCGTTAAAATGATTCAAAATAATTTCGTCGGGACTAATTCATATGAGAGAGAAAATGTAATAAAAATAATTGATTCTTAACAGAATTATTTAATCATGCTTTTTATTTTAAATAATGTTCCGCGTATAAGAATGTATTCTGGGTTTTTCGGTGTAAGAAAACATCGTGTGGAAACTGGACCTAATCCCAATAAGGCGTAGTTTCCCTTATGCCCAGCAAAAAGATATACTCTTTTCACTTCTCATGCTCGTAAAGTTCGACTTTAAATCGTGCGTGGACGATATAAAATCGCATTTTAAGCTCTAGGGCATAAAGTAAAATTTTCTTCTAAGACCAAGAATGTGGCTCAACAGCCAAACAGAGTCAAAATATATTGCACAATTTAATTGAACAGTAAAATTTCGTAGAATACTGAAACTTGTTCTTTTATTATATTCTTGTACTCAGATAGAATAAGCTTTCTGGCCCAGACAATTCCTATTGGATGGGAATTTTTTTTTGTATAGATCAAAGTGTCAGGAATTGATACCAATAAAATTTATAAGTGAATATTGGGCGCTAAGGTGCCAAAAAAATGGTAAAAATGGTAAAAACCAGTTTTTCGCTTCTAGAGGAAAAACTACGGCTCCGACAAAAAATAGTTAAATGTAACAAATGTCCGCAATAAAAAAACAAAGAGAATGAGCCCCAGTAGAGCAAAATCTGTTTAGAGGATCGTCCGCAATTTGCAAAAAACACGTTTTTTTTGCAAATATTGTAAATTCAATAACTCGCGTTCCAAAAGTTCTGGAGAGCTGAAATTTGAATATGATGTCAGTTTTGTGGTCCTCTAACTACAGTTAAATGGTCAAATGAAAATGTTGTAAACTTTTTGCAAACCGTCGAATTTTACAAAAAGTGACCTTTTTTTAAATCGACTGGGAGGGTATTTTAATTTTCGAAAAACGTTATAATTTCGATTTCTATGCATTAAGGAGGAGTTGAACTACAAATTTCCAAGTTTACAAATCATTTGACAAAGAACAAAGTTGTTTAAATAATCTATGAAGTTCAGGCACTTTTTGCGCGCGCGGCGGCGACGCACTATGGCCCAAACGCCCGATCTAGCTGGCCAAAATTATTTTACACTCATAGACTTAAATTGACTATTTTTATTATTATTTTGCTATAATTCATGTGAAAAAAGGGCATCCAGTGTAAGTTGACCTTTGTATAAGAATAATTACTAGGGCAGAAGAGGTCATCTAAACTTGTTTGTGTAATTTTAAGAGAAATGAAGCATTATTACAAATGGCACCTAAAAAAAATAATAATTAACTTAAACTATATTTAAGTATTTTAATTGTTATTTTTATATTTTAGGTGCCATTTGCAATAATGCTTCATTTCTCTTAAAATAATTTACCATGTTTAGCTGACCTCTTCTGCCCTAGTAATTATTCTTATACAAAGGTCAACTTACACTGGTTAATTTTTTTCACATTAATTATACCAAAATAATAATAAAAATAGTCAATTTTAGTCTATGAGTGTAAAATAATTTTGTCCAGCTAGATCGGGCGTTTGGGCCATAGTGCGCCGCTGCCGCGCGCGCAAAAAGTGTCTGATCTTCATAGATTATTTAAACAAGTTTATACCTTGTCAAATGATCTGTAGATTTGGAAATTTGTAGTTCAACTCCTCCTTAATGCATAGAAACCGAAATTATAACGTTTTTCGAAAATTAAAATACCCTCCCAATCGATTTAAAAAAAGGTCACTTTTTGCAAAAGTCGACGGTTTGCAAAAATTTTACAACATTTTAATTTGAACAATTAACTGTAGTTAGAGGACCACAAAACTGACATCATATTCAAATTTCAGCTCTCCAGCACTTCCGGAACGCGAGTTATTGAATTTACAATATTTGCAAAAAAAAATGTGTTTTTTTGCGAATTGCGGACGATCCTCTGGACCGATTTTGCTCTACCGGGGCTCATTCTCTTTGTTTTATAATTGCGCACATTTGTTACATTTAACTATTTTTTGTCCGACCCGTAGTTTTTCCTCTAGAAGCAAAAAACTGGTTTTTACCATTTTTTTTGCACCTTAGGGCCCAATATTCACTTATAAATTTTATTGATATCAATTCCTGACACTTTGATCTATATAAACAAATTTTTTTCCGTCCAATAGGAATTGACTGTACTTTTTATGATTTTTCCGCTAGTTCTATCTTAGTATTGCTATAATTATTCGAATTGCATGTTTTCTATAATTAAATAAACGAAAACGAAACGAAACCGAAACGAAAACGAAACGAAAACGAAACGTAAACGAAACGAAACGAAAACGAAACGAAAACGAAACGAAAACGAAACGAAAACGAAACGAAAACGAAACGAAACGAAAACGAAACGAAAATAAAATGAAAAAAAATTAAAATAAAACGAAAATAAAATATAAAAGAAAATAATGAAAAAAAAAAAAAATTATACACTGAATTTTTTAAAATATAAAATGAAAAAAAAATATATATATATACACGGTGAATCTGAGTATCCCGACAGATTTTAACCATAAATTCCTGATAATTGACTGATAAATAACTGACTGAGACTAAAATGTCGTATAAACTTTCCTGGAATTAGCCTAGTTTCAGAGTTCTTCTTTTTTGTCGTTACACTCTTTACAGAGTGGTCGTGGCCAAAATGTACTAATTTATTTAAAGTGACAGTTTTACCAATAACATTTATGTTTTTATGTTCAAAAGCATTTTAAAAATCCGAAAAATGAAAAAAAAAAATTTTTTTTGGCGAAATCGACCTTAATTCATAAAACATGTATTACTCCTTATGACCTCAGGAATTTATGGTTGAAATCTTTCGGGATACTCAGATTCACCGTGTATAATAATAATAATAAAAAAACCAGTCCATCTTGAATTTTAAAACAGATATAATTTATACACCCCGAATAATTAACCGAAAATAACTACCATGACTATTTTTCAGTAAAAAGTATATAACCGCCATCTTGGATTATAAAACAGAAATAATTTTTCGAAATTACATCCCCTAATTATAAATATTAATTATTTGAAACGGGGTATTTACCTCGCACCCGAAATATCGGGTGCCCAATAACGCTAATATACATGGTAAATACCCCGTTTCAAATAATATTTATAATGTGAATGACCATGTGAGCTTAAAAAATCGAAAATCGTATATCCCATAATTAGCTGAAAACGACTACCAATCCCTACGCCAATTCATGGGATTAGGTTGCCAAGCGGACCACAGGCTCAACTGAGCCGTGGCAAAAGCCGCGACAAACTCTAGGAGGATGAATATTGGTTTGTGTCAAATCGATTTGAATATGAATAAAAATTGTGTTTTTATTCAAAATAATTATTGCCCATCTCATCAGTACGTGCGAACTATGCAAAAATAAACTGAAGGTAAGACACATTTCTTTAACAGAAATTCTTTAATTTAAAGTTGTGTACGTGAGCAGAGGACTGGACTGTGAGTGTGACTTTTCCAGAATGAATAAACGACAGCAAATCTTATATTTACTCAATTTGTTCCGCCGCCACCTCTCCTGTTCCATTTCAAATGAGAAAGATAGAACCGCCTGCCTGCGTGGAAAAGAGACAGGAAAAGGGTAGCCCTATGATAGGGTAAGCGGTAAATATTAAAGCTATCTTTACCCCATTCGACTCGGAAACCACATTGAAAAGGGTTAAGCCTATTCAAAATGATTTCCATATCGATAGGGTAACCCAATGATAGGGTAACCCTATCATTAGGGTAAGTCTTTAATAGGGTTACCCTATCGAAACGATTAATCAAATGAAGGGGTTTTCCGGTCCCTGCCTGGAGGTTCATAAATATACATACAAGTTAACATACTATGCTTACGTAGATATTTGTTTTTACAATATATATTTTATGTTTATACATATAACAAGAAACAAAAAGAAATGAAATCATGAGCCATACCTACCTTAATTCTTTGTACCCACCAGTATGCAGAGAAAAATTAGTATTCTTAAATTATATTGTGGGCAAGTAGAATATTGGTAAATAGGTTTAACATTCTAGTTATAATCAATTTATTTTCCTATTAGGTAGGTAGGTACACCGGAAAGATACATTTATACAATGAGTTACTTAAAATTATTTTCAATACTTGAACTACTTAAAACAATTTACATTTAAGTCTAATTTTGAGACTAGACAAGGAAGTGTGAAAGGAAGGGTGTGTTTTTTTAAGGACTTAAATTATTTACACAGTATACGCACCAAAAAAGTATCTAGCGTTCCGATTAACTTCCATATGTGTTGTGATTGGTGGATTTATTATGGTGAAGTGTTCAGATTGGTCAATTTAAAATGTTTTGTAAATCATAAATATGTATACATACTAGCCCTAGAGGCTAAATGTACTACTTTAGTCCGCCTTGGTAAGCATAATATGACACACTTTTTGAGCATGAGAAGTGAAAATGTTATTGTATCCGTTGTTGCAGATGCTGTCGGACCTAAACCGCGTGGACTTCCGCGTGGTGCGCGAGCAGGCGGCCTGGGCGTGTTCTTGTGGCAGCGCCGCCACCGCGCACCGCCTCGAGGCCGACTTCAAGGTGTGTACACTCAGCTCTACGTCTCCTGGCACTGAGGCAATTACAAAATAAATCAAATTCTTTTATATGTTGTGCAGACGATGCCTTTTCGATTGGTTTGTCTTTATGACTGATACTGGTGCTGGGGTGGTAAAGTACGTTATGTTTAGACGTTTATTTGTGGCCTTTAACACATTCATTGCCACCCAGCCAAACAAGACATCCGCGCCAGGTCACAAAAATTTCGTCATATAAAGCTGTAGTACCACGATCCCGACTATCTTGGGTCGTCCGGCCTCGGAACGAAATCATCAAATACCCGATAGTCGGGTTTTCGGCACTGAGTGTGTTAAAATAAAATAGGGCGGTGAGACGCCTATGGAGTGATATACGATAGGAATACCTATTAACATTAATAAACTACAGACTTAAAAAACTGACAATGCGCTTCAACCGCAGTCGCCTATTCCGTCTTTTTTTTGACAAGTCTCTTTAGAATTGCCAGTAACATATTACTAGATAAATCTTACGACATTACTGACAAACTTGATAAGATCGACCTAACCCCAAACTAAGCAAAGCTTGTACTATGGGTGCTACTTGCTAGGCGACGATATACATTCTTAGATAAATATATACATACTTATATACATAGAAACGTTCAAAACTCAGGAAATATTCGTGATAAACACACAAACAAATGCTTCCTCCTCCTGCTTCGAAGGCAGGATCACTACAAGCTAGGAGGCCGTTGATAATGCACCTAAGATTGGCTATATTATTAATTATTGTAGTCTTCCTTCCAGGCAACACTAGGCCGCGGCGCCACGCTGGAACAATGGGCGGCGTGGCTGGAAGGCTGCGTGCGCGGCGCGCTGGCGGCGCACGAGCGCCGGCCCGACTACACGGCTCGAGCGCGCCGCTTGCTGCTCGACTGGTCGTTCTACTCGTCGCTGGTCATCCGCGAGCTCACGCTGCGGTAAGTACACAGTTTTACACACATAGAGACTTGAAGGGTGCATTCACGGCGCTCGAACGCCGGTAGGACTACACGGCTCGAGCGCGCCGCTTGCTGCTCGACTGGTCGTTCTACTCGTCGCTGGTCATCCGCGAGCTCACGCTGCGGTAAGTACACAGTTTTACACACATAGAGACTTGAAGGGTGCATTCACGGCGCTCGAACGCCGGTAGGACTACACGGCTCGAGCGCGCCGCTTGCTGCTCGACTGGTCGTTCTACTCGTCGCTGGTCATCCGCGAGCTCACGCTGCGGTAAGTACACAGTTTTACACACATAGAGACTTGAAGGGTGCATTCACGGCGCTCGAACGCCGGTAGGACTACACGGCTCGAGCGCGCCGCTTGCTGCTCGACTGGTCGTTCTACTCGTCGCTGGTCATCCGCGAGCTCACGCTGCGGTAAGTACACAGTTTTACACACATAGAGACTTGAAGGGTGCATTCACGGCGCTCGAACGCCGGTAGGACTACACGGCTCGAGCGCGCCGCTTGCTGCTCGACTGGTCGTTCTACTCGTCGCTGGTCATCCGCGAGCTCACGCTGCGGTAAGTACACAGTTTTACACACATACGAGACTTGAAGGGTGCATTCACGGCGCTCGAACGCCGGTAGGACTACACGGCTCGAGCGCGCCGCTTGCTGCTCGACTGGTCGTTCTACTCGTCGCTGGTCATCCGCGAGCTCACGCTGCGGTAAGTACACAGTTTTACACACATAGAGACTTGAAGGGTGCATTCACGGCGCTCGAACGCCGGTAGGACTACACGGCTCGAGCGCGCCGCTTGCTGCTCGACTGGTCGTTCTACTCGTCGCTGGTCATCCGCGAGCTCACGCTGCGGTAAGTACACAGTTTTACACACATAGAGACTTGAAGGGTGCATTCACGGCGCTCGAACGCCGGTAGGACTACACGGCTCGAGCGCGCCGCTTGCTGCTCGACTGGTCGTTCTACTCGTCGCTGGTCATCCGCGAGCTCACGCTGCGGTAAGTACACAGTTTTACACACATAGAGACTTGAAGGGTGCATTCACGGCGCTCGAACGCCGGTAGGACTACACGGCTCGAGCGCGCCGCTTGCTGCTCGACTGGTCGTTCTACTCGTCGCTGGTCATCCGCGAGCTCACGCTGCGGTAAGTACACAGTTTTACACACATAGAGACTTGAAGGGTGCATTCACGGCGCTCGAACGCCGGTAGGACTACACGGCTCGAGCGCGCCGCTTGCTGCTCGACTGGTCGTTCTACTCGTCGCTGGTCATCCGCGAGCTCACGCTGCGGTAAGTACACAGTTTTACACACATAGAGACTTGAAGGGTGCATTCACGGCGCTCGAACGCCGGTAGGACTACACGGCTCGAGCGCGCCGCTTGCTGCTCGACTGGTCGTTCTACTCGTCGCTGGTCATCCGCGAGCTCACGCTGCGGTAAGTACACAGTTTTACACACATAGAGACTTGAAGGGTGCATTCACGGCGCTCGAACGCCGGTAGGACTACACGGCTCGAGCGCGCCGCTTGCTGCTCGACTGGTCGTTCTACTCGTCGCTGGTCATCCGCGAGCTCACGCTGCGGTAAGTACACAGTTTTACACACATAGAGACTTGAAGGGTGCATTCACGGCGCTCGAACGCCGGTAGGACTACACGGCTCGAGCGCGGCGCTTGTTGCTCGACTGGTCGTTCTACTCGTCGCTGGTCATCCGCGAGCTCACGCTGCGGTAAGTACACAGTTTTACACACATAGAGACTTGAAGGGTGCATTCACAGCGCTCGAACGCCGGTAGGACTACACGGCTCGAGCGCGCCGCTTGCTGCTCGACTGGTCGTTCTACTCGTCGCTGGTCATCCGCGAGCTCACGCTGCGGTAAGTACACAGTTTTACACACATAGAGACTTGAAGGGTGCATTCACGGCGCTCGAACGCCGGTAGGACTACACGGCTCGAGCGCGCCGCTTGCTGCTCGACTGGTCGTTCTACTCGTCGCTGGTCATCCGCGAGCTCACGCTGCGGTAAGTACACAGTTTTACACACATAGAGACTTGAAGGGTGCATTCACGGCGCTCGAACGCCGGTAGGACTACACGGCTCGAGCGCGCCGCTTGCTGCTCGACTGGTCGTTCTACTCGTCGCTGGTCATCCGCGAGCTCACGCTGCGGTAAGTACACAGTTTTACACACATAGAGACTTGAAGGGTGCATTCACGGCGCTCGAACGCCGGTAGGACTACACGGCTCGAGCGCGCCGCTTGCTGCTCGACTGGTCGTTCTACTCGTCGCTGGTCATCCGCGAGCTCACGCTGCGGTAAGTACACAGTTTTACACACATAGAGACTTGAAGGGTGCATTCACGGCGCTCGAACGCCGGTAGGACTACACGGCTCGAGCGCGCCGCTTGCTGCTCGACTGGTCGTTCTACTCGTCGCTGGTCATCCGCGAGCTCACGCTGCGGTAAGTACACAGTTTTACACACATAGAGACTTGAAGGGTGCATTCACGGCGCTCGAACGCCGGTAGGACTACACGGCTCGAGCGCGGCGCTTGTTGCTCGACTGGTCGTTCTACTCGTCGCTGGTCATCCGCGAGCTCACGCTGCGGTAAGTACACAGTTTTACACGCATAGAGACTTGAAGGGTGCATTCACAGCGCTCGAACGCCGGTAGGACTACACGGCTCGAGCGCGCCGCTTGCTGCTCGACTGGTCGTTCTACTCGTCGCTGGTCATCCGCGAGCTCACGCTGCGGTAAGTACACAGTTTTACACACATAGAGACTTGAAGGGTGCATTCACGGCGCTCGAACGCCGGTAGGACTACACGGCTCGAGCGCGCCGCTTGCTGCTCGACTGGTCGTTCTACTCGTCGCTGGTCATCCGCGAGCTCACGCTGCGGTAAGTACACAGTTTTACACACATAGAGACTTGAAGGGTGCATTCACGGCGCTCGAACGCCGGTAGGACTACACGGCTCGAGCGCGCCGCTTGCTGCTCGACTGGTCGTTCTACTCGTCGCTGGTCATCCGCGAGCTCACGCTGCGGTAAGTACACAGTTTTACACACATAGAGACTTGAAGGGTGCATTCACGGCGCTCGAACGCCGGTAGGACTACACGGCTCGAGCGCGCCGCTTGCTGCTCGCCTGGTCGTTCTACTCGTCGCTGGTCATCCGCGAGCTCACGCTGCGGTAAGTACACAGTTTTACACACATAGAGACTTGAAGGGTGCATTCACGGCGCTCGAACGCCGGTAGGACTACACGGCTCGAGCGCGCCGCTTGTTGCTCGACTGGTCGTTCTACTCGTCGCTGGTCATCCGCGAGCTCACGCTGCGGTAAAGGCTTGGCCAGACACACGCGTTTTGTTAGCGTGGCGGTAGCGGAGCGCGATCGAAGCGCGATGCGAGCGGCGCCGGCGGACGCTAGCCGGAAGCTCGCGTCGCGCCAGAAAAACGCTTTCGTCGCGCCCGCATCACGCTCGCATCGCGCCGGCATCACGCTAGCGTCGCGCCAATATCACGCTCGCGGCCCGCCAGCACCGCGCTCACAGCCCGCGCACTTGATCAATCAGCTTTCATTGAAACTCTTTAGTTATTTCTAAAGATATATCAAATGGTTTATTGTATAATGTATCATACCTGACACTGGTCCAGTTTAATTGATTTTGAGGGTTCCGTAGTCAGATTCAATATAATTTTCAAGTAATATATAGGACATCAAAATGTTTATGTAAATTATTTGGGTGAGGATAGTGGCAGAATCAAAGAGACATTTTTTTAAATAATTTTCAATTATTATTAAAATAAGTCACGAACTTTTCGCGTATCATGAAGGCTTCCCGAGATGCTTGAGCTTGACTCGTGGCGCGACAATATTTATTATTGTTTAACAATTACGTATTGTTCACCACAGGGAATAAAACACTTACATAAATACACATACGATAGTACCTATCCTATACCGGCTATACCTACACGCGCTTATGATGCTTTTGATTAGGTATCACTATTTGGCTGAGGCACAGTTATATAATAGTTCTTACGAACAGATATGAATCACTCATAGAAAAAGCAAATACCTACGGTTGACGTACCTACGCAATAATACAATGGAGCGACCTTCAATGCGCGGCATCCCGCACCTCCCGCGCACCCGTACAATTGCTAGGGTCGCCTAGCCTATGTTTGGAAATGTTTTATAGTTAAGGAAATAGGTATTTTGCATTGATTCAGTGTTTAAGTGGTTCGCATGGTGCATAGCAATTATAGTTACATGAGTAATATTGATTGATATTTTGTTGCCGCAATGAGAGTATGATTAATCTTGACAGATTTACCACACACTGTCAAAATTAATATGGATTGACAGCTATATCAATCTTATTCTAATCGCCTTTTAGTAATATCATCATAGTTATTTCAGAGATTAATAAAGATAACATGTCTATTATTATAATAACATAAGTGAATCCTTCTTTTTTGTAAAGCGTCGGCAACGCGCATGTGACTCTTTTGGAGTTGCAGGCGACCATAGGTTACGGTAGCTGCTTACCATCAGGCGGGCCGTATGCTTGTTTGCCACCAACGTGGTATAAAAAAAAGTTTGTACCTTTCCCCATCCGTCGGCAAAGCGAAAAACGATAAGTTTTTATTAGCTTTGCTATTTTTACATCCAACCACATCGCAATAATTTTTTTTTTTCGTGATGAGATTGTTCCGAGTTCCGAGTAGCGTCGCGCGCGGTACGACGTGCGTTCAGTGAGGGCGTTGGTAGCCCACTGAGTTTAGCTCCCTCGAGGGAGGCGCAAAACGTAGGTATAACTCGCTCGCGCGGGCATGATTCATAGGCCTGGCTGAGGACTACAACAATGTCCTCCGTCCTCCATCATCTTTGTGAAATGAAAAGTATAAAAATAAACAAATTAAAAAGATATATATCTATACGCACCATCCGAGTTTAATTCCCCGCCTATCTTCTCCCATGCTAGATTTTTTACCAATATATTTTTGTAATTTATATTTTTTTAATCGTATATACACGCGTTACTTTTAACTAAACTGATAAGCTTTTCAATGTCCATACGCTCTATCGTGTCCGCTCGCTAGCCGCGCTGTGTTGTGTCTGACTGCGCGGGCGCGATCAAAGCGGGTGGAAGCGCGCGGCGCGCCGGCGGGGCGCTGCGTCCAAGCGCAGATCGCGCGTCCATCGCGCTCGCATCACGCTTTCATCGCGCTTTCGTCGCGCTCTCATTGCGCTCCCGTCACGCTCCGCTACCGCCACGCTAACAAAACGCGTGTGTGTGACCTAGCCTTAAGTACACAGTTTTACACACATAGAGACTTGACGGGTGCATTCACGGCGCTCGAACGCCGGTAGGACAACACGGCTCGAGCGCGCCGCTTGTTGCTCGACTGGTCGTTCTACTCGTCGCTGGTCATCCGCGAGCTCACGCTGCGGTAAGTACACAGTTTTACACACATAGAGACTTGACATTCACGGCGCTCGAACGCCGGTAGGACTACACGGCTCGAGCGCGCCGCTTGTTGCTCGACTGGTCGTTCTACTCGTCGCTGGTCATCCGCGAGCTCACGCTGCGGTAAGTACACAGTTTTACACACATAGAGACTTGAAGGGTGCATTCACGGCGCTCGAACGCCGGTAGGACTACACGGCTCGAGCGCGCCGCTTGCTGCTCGACTGGTCGTTCTACTCGTCGCTGGTCATCCGCGAGCTCACGCTGCGGTAAGTACACAGTTTTACACACATACGAGACTTGAAGGGTGCATTCACGGCGCTCGAACGCCGGTAGGACTACACGGCTCGAGCGCGCCGCTTGCTGCTCGACTGGTCGTTCTACTCGTCGCTGGTCATCCGCGAGCTCACGCTGCGGTAAGTACACAGTTTTACACAGAGAGACTTGAAGGGTGCATTCACGGCGCTCGAACGCCGGTAGGACTACACGGCTCGAGCGCGCCGCTTGTTGCTCGACTGGTCGTTCTACTCGTCGCTGGTCATCCGCGAGCTCACGCTGCGGTAAGTACACAGTTTTACACACATAGAGACTTGAAGGGTGCATTCACGGCGCTCGAACGCCGGTAGGACTACACGGCTCGAGCGCGCCGCTTGTTGCTCGACTGGTCGTTCTACTCGTCGCTGGTCATCCGCGAGCTCACGCTGCGGTAAGTACACAGTTTTACACACATAGAGACTTGACGGGTGCATTCACGGCGCTCGAACGCCGGTAGGACTACACGGCTCGAGCGCGCCGCTTGTTGCTCGACTGGTCGTTCTACTCGTCGCTGGTCATCCGCGAGCTCACGCTGCGGTAAGTACACAGTTTTACACACATAGAGACTTGACGGGTGCATTCACGTCGCTCGAACGCCGGTAGGACTACACGGCTCGAGCGCGCCGCTTGTTGCTCGACTGGTCGTTCTACTCGTCGCTGGTCATCCGCGAGCTCACGCTGCGGTAAGTACACAGTTTTACACACATAGAGACTTGAAGGGTGCATTCACGGCGCTCGAACGCCGGTAGGACTACACGGCTCGAGCGCGCCGCTTGCTGCTCGACTGGTCGTTCTACTCGTCGCTGGTCATCCGCGAGCTCACGCTGCGGTAAGTACACAGTTTTACACACATAGAGACTTGAAGGGTGCATTCACGGCGCTCGAACGCCGGTAGAACTACACGGCTCGAGCGCGCCGCTTGCTGCTCGACTGGTCGTTCTACTCGTCGCTGGTCATCCGCGAGCTCACGCTGCGGTAAGTACACAGTTTTACACACATAGAGACTTGAAGGGTGCATTCACGGCGCTCGAACGCCGGTAGGACTACACGGCTCGAGCGCGCCGCTTGCTGCTCGACTGGTCGTTCTACTCGTCGCTGGTCATCCGCGAGCTCACGCTGCGGTAAGTACACAGTTTTACACACATAGAGACTTGAAGGGTGCATTCACGGCGCTCGAACGCCGGTAGGACTACACGGCTCGAGCGCGCTGCTTGTTACTCGACTGGTCGTTCTACTCGTCGCTGGTCATCCGCGAGCTCACGCTGCGGTAAGTACACAGTTTTACACACATAGAGACTTGACGGGTGCATTCACGGCGCTCGAACGCCGGTAGGACTACACGGCTCGAGCGCGCCGCTTGTTGCTCGACTGGTCGTTCTACTCGTCGCTGGTCATCCGCGAGCTCACGCTGCGGTAAGTACACAGTTTTACACACATAGAGACTTGACGGGTGCATTCACGGCGCTCGAACGCCGGTAGGACTACACGGCTCGAGCGCGCCGCTTGTTGCTCGACTGGTCGTTCTACTCGTCGCTGGTCATCCGCGAGCTCACGCTGCGGTAAGTACACAGTTTTACACACATAGAGACTTGAAGGGTGCATTCACGGCGCTCGAACGCCGGTAGGACTACACGGCTCGAGCGCGCCGCTTGCTGCTCGACTGGTCGTTCTACTCGTCGCTGGTCATCCGCGAGCTCACGCTGCGGTAAGTACACAGTTTTACACGCATAGAGACTTGAAGGGTGCATTCACGGCGCTCGAACGCCGCCGGTAGGACTACACGGCTCGAGCGCGCCGCTTGTTGCTCGACTGGTCGTTCTACACGTCGCTGGTCATCCGCGAGCTCACGCTGCGGTAAGTACACAGTTTTACACACATAGAGACTTGACATTCACGGCGCTCGGACGCCGGTAGGACTACACGGCTCGAGCGCGCCGCTTGTTGCTCGACTGGTCGTTCTACTCGTCGCTGGTCATCCGCGAGCTCACGCTGCGGTAAGTACACAGTTTTACACACATAGAGACTTGAAGGGTGCATTCACGGCGTTCGAACGCCGATAGGACTACACGGCTCGAGCGCGCCGCTTGTTGCTCGACTGGTCGTTCAACTCGTCGCTGGTCATCCGCGAGCTCACGCTGCGGTAAGTACACAGTTTTACACACATAGAGACTTGAAGGGTGCATTCACGGCGCTCGAACGCCGGTAGGACTACACGGCTCGAGCGCGCCGCTTGTTGCTCGACTGGTCGTTCTACTCGTCGCTGGTCATCCGCGAGCTCACGCTGCGGTAAGTACACAGTTTTACATACATAGAGACTTGAAGGTTGCATTCACGGCGCTCGAACGCCGGTAGGACTACACGGCTCGAGCGCGCCGCTTGTTGCTCGACTGGTCGTTCTACTCGTCGCTGGTCATCCGCGAGCTCACGCTGCGGTAAGTACACAGTTTTACACACATAGAGACTTGAAGGGTGCATT
This sequence comes from Pammene aurita, assembly GCA_947086415.1. Taxonomy (NCBI): domain Eukaryota; kingdom Metazoa; phylum Arthropoda; class Insecta; order Lepidoptera; family Tortricidae; genus Pammene; species Pammene aurita. Next base: position 24,129,024 of record OX352297.1, read on the forward strand.
CACGGCGCTCGAACGCCGGTAGGACTACACGGCTCGAGCGCGCCGCTTGTTGCTCGACTGGTCGTTCTACTCGTCGCTGGTCATCCGCGAGCTCACGCTGCGGTAAGTACACAGTTTTACACACATAGAGACTTGAAGGGTGCATTCACGGCGCTCGAACGCCGGTAGGACTACACGGCTCGAGCGCGCCGCTTGCTGCTCGACTGGTCGTTCTACTCGTCGCTGGTCATCAGCTACACGGCTCGAGCGCGCCGCTTGCTGCTCGACTGGTCGTTCTACTCGTCGCTGGTCATCCGCGAGCTCACGCTGCGGTAAGTACACAGTTTTACACACATAGAGACTTGAAGGGTGCATTCACGGCGCTCGAACGCCGGTAGGACTACACGGCTCGAGCGCGCCGCTTGCTGCTCGACTGGTCGTTCTACTCGTCGCTGGTCATCCGCGAGCTCACGCTGCGGTAAGTACACAGTTTTACACACATAGAGACTTGAAGGGTGCATTCACGGCGCTCGAACGCCGGTAGGACTACACGGCTCGAGCGCGCCGCTTGCTGCTCGACTGGTCGTTCTACTCGTCGCTGGTCATCCGCGAGCTCACGCTGCGGTAAGTACACAGTTTTACACACATAGAGACTTGAAGGGTGCATTCACGGCGCTCGAACGCCGGTAGGACTACACGGCTCGAGCGCGCCGCTTGTTGCTCGACTGGTCGTTCTACTCGTCGCTGGTCATCCGCGAGCTCACGCTGCGGTAAGTACACAGTTTTACACACATAGAGACTTGACGGGTGCATTCACGGCGCTCGAACGCCGGTAGGACTACACGGCTCGAGCGCGCCGCTTGTTGCTCGACTGGTCGTTCTACTCGTCGCTGGTCATCCGCGAGCTCACGCTGCGGTAAGTACACAGTTTTACACACATAGAGACTTGACGGGTGCATTCACGGCGCTCGAACGCCGGTAGGACTACACGGCTCGAGCGCGCCGCTTGTTGCTCGACTGGTCGTTCTACTCGTCGCTGGTCATCCGCGAGCTCACGCTGCGGTAAGTACACAGTTTTACACACATAGAGACTTGAAGGGTGCATTAACTGCGCTCGAACGCCGGTAAGACTACACGGCTCGAGCGCGCCGCTTGCTGCTCGACTGGTCGTTCTACTCGTCGCTGGTCATCCGCGAGCTCACGCTGCGGTAAGTACACAGTTTTACACACATAGAGACTTGAAGGGTGCATTCACGGCGCTCGAACGCCGGTAGGACTACACGGCTCGAGCGCGCCGCTTGCTGCTCGACTGGTCGTTCTACTCGTCGCTGGTCATCCGCGAGCTCACGCTGCGGTAAGTACACAGTTTTACACACATAGAGACTTGAAGGGTGCATTCACGGCGCTCGAACGCCGGTAGGACTACACGGCTCGAGCGCGCCGCTTGTTGCTCGACTGGTCGTTCTACTCGTCGCTGGTCATCCGCGAGCTCACGCTGCGGTAAGTACACAGTTTTACACACATAGAGACTTGACGGGTGCATTCACGGCGCTCGAACGCCGGTAGGACTACACGGCTCGAGCGCGCCGCTTGTTGCTCGACTGGTCGTTCTACTCGTCGCTGGTCATCCGCGAGCTCACGCTGCGGTAAGTACACAGTTTTACACACATTGAGACTTGACGGGTGCATTCACGGCGCTCGAACGCCGGTAGGACTACACGGCTCGAGCGCGCCGCTTGTTGCTCGACTGGTCGTTCTACTCGTCGCTGGTCATCCGCGAGCTCACGCTGCGGTAAGTACACAGTTTTACACACATAGAGACTTGAAGGGTGCATTCACGGCGCTCGAACGCCGGTAGGACTACACGGCTCGAGCGCGCCGCTTGCTGCTCGACTGGTCGTTATACTCGTCGCTGGTCATCCGCGAGCTCACGCTGCGGTAAGTACACAGTTTTACACGCATAGAGACTTGAAGGGTGCATTCACGGCGCTCGAACGCCGCCGGTAGGACTACACGGCTCGAGCGCGCCGCTTGTTGCTCGACTGGTCGTTCTACTCGTCGCTGGTCATCCGCGAGCTCACGCTGCGGTAAGTACACAGTTTTACACACATAGAGACTTGACATTCACGGCGCTCGAACGCCGGTAGGACTACACGGCTCGAGCGCGCCGCTTGTTGCTCGACTGGTCGTTCTACTCGTCGCTGGTCATCCGCGAGCTCACGCTGCGGTAAGTACACAGTTTTACACACATAGAGACTTGAAGGGTGCATTCATAGCGTTCGAACGCCGGTAGGACTACACGGCTCGAGCGCGCCGCTTGTTGCTCGACTGGTCGTTCAACTCGTCGCTGGTCATCCGCGAGCTCACGCTGCGGTAAGTACACAGTTTTACACACATAGAGACTTGAAGGGTGCATTCACGGCGCTCGAACGCCGGTAGGACTACACGGCTCGAGCGCGCCGCTTGTTGCTCGACTGGTCGTTCTACTCGTCGCTGGTCATCCGCGAGCTCACGCTGCGGTAAGTACACAGTTTTACATACATAGAGACTTGAAGGGTGCATTCACGGCGCTCGAACGCCGGTAGGACTACACGGCTCGAGCGCGCCGCTTGTTGCTCGACTGGTCGTTCTACTCGTCGCTGGTCATCCGCGAGCTCACGCTGCGGTAAGTACACAGTTTTACACACATAGAGACTTGAAGGGTGCATTCACGGCGCTCGAACGCCGGTAGGACTACACGGCTCGAGCGCGCCGCTTGTTGCTCGACTGGTCGTTCTACTCGTCGCTGGTCATCCGCGAGCTCACGCTGCGGTAAGTACACAGTTTTACACACATAGAGACTTGAAGGGTGCATTCACGGCGCTCGAACGCCGGTAGGACTACACGGCTCGAGCGCGCCGCTTGTTGCTCGACTGGTTGTTCATCTCGTCGCTGGTTATTCGCGAGCTCACGCTGCGGTAAGTACACAGTTTTACACACATAGAGACTTGAAGGGTGCATTCATGGCGCTCGAACGCCGTCAGGACTACACGGCTCGAGCGCGCCGCTTGTTGCTCGACTGGTCGTTCTACTCGTCGCTGGTCATGCTGCGATTCGTATGCAGTTACACAAATAGGATTCAGGTTGATATGAGTGCTCATACGTCGATGACACATGAACAGGCTTAAGGTAGTTTATAGTACTCATTTAATTCATTTATTAGGTAAATAATTAATATTAGGTATATGTGGCGTTCCATACCTCTAAAGGGCACTTATGCTCGATTTTGAGTTAAGCATGGATCCTAAATCTACATTAAATACTCTACCTAACACAACAAAAAAAATACCCTAACCAAAAATGAGTATAAGGGCCCTTTAGGTATTTCCATACCGTCACATTACGATTGTAATGTTTTGGTGTACGCTGTATTCGTAATTCGTAAACGTATTCTAAAAACCTCCATTTAAACATGGACAATCACCCGTAGTGTTCGAATTGTCGTTTTCAACCGACTTCAAGATTTCGAAGGAGGAGGTAATCAATTCGTCGGGATCTTTGTTTTATTTTTGCTATTTTTTTTATGTATGTTCACCGATTATTCGAAGAATTTTGTTTTTGTATGAAAGAGTATACTTCACAGTTGGTCCCATTGCAACCAGGTCAGGATCTGATGAAGGGATCCCGGAGAAATCGAGGGAACTCTTCAACTATTATAGGCACACCTATAGTGATTGGAGTATTTTTTACAGCAGCTCGAGCATTTGCTTTTAGAAAGGTGGATGCTAAGTGAAGTCGGTTCTTTTTGTTTTAAAATGATTGATAACCGATATATGTTCGTCCGCAGGTCGGCGGCGTCGTTCGGCTCGTTCCACCTGATCCGGCTGCTGTACGACGAGTACGTGTCGTACCTGATCGAGCGCCGCGTGGCGCAGCATCTCCGCGCGCCGCCCATCGCCGTCATGCAGCGCGCGCCGGTAACTTTTATTCATCACCATCATCATATCAGCCGAAAGACGTCCACTGCTGGACATAGGCCTCCCCCAAAGAGTGCCACAATGACCGGTCCTGCGCCACCCGCATCCAGCGGACTCCCGCGACCTTCACCAGGTCATCAGTCCACCTTGCGGGGGGTCTACCCACGCTGCGCCTTCCGGTTCGTGGTCGCCACTCGAGAACCTTTCCGCCCCAACGGCCATCGGTTCTACGAGCAATGTGCCCCGCCCACTGCCACTTTAGTTTAGCGATTATAGCGAGGGCTATATCGGTTACTTTGGTTCTGCTGCGGATGGCCTCATTTCTGATGCGATTACTGCTAGCACTTAACTTAACTTTTATTACTGCTAGCATATACGAGTAGCTGCATGGTTATAGACCGTAAGCCAGGAACTAATTTCGTTGGTCATCGCGTCCCAGACGATAACTTGTGAAGTGGATAAGGGCGATGTATAATGGAGCCTCATGAAGGTCATTGGTGGGTTGAGGAACGGCAATCATTTAATAAATTAAAAGAAAATGGTCATCGCGCCCAGAATGAAACTTTGTCAGATGATAGTTTATATTATATTCTAAATAAAACTCAGTATCGCAGTGAAAAGACCGTCAGCTGGTCACGTGAACATATGGTCTTCAGTGCATCAGCTGACGGTCTTTCCACCTCGATACAGCCGCCTGACGGTTTTTCATGTTTGTAAGAGCATATAAACTATCATCTAAGAAATTTTCAATATTTTTTTTTCAAAGTGATTAAATAGCTGCCGTTCCTCAACCCACCAACGGAGCGGCAGCTGACCTTCACGAGACTTCATTATACATTGCCCTTAACCACTTCACAAGTTATCGCCTGGGACACGATTGGTCATGAAATTTGTTCCTGGCTTACCGCCACTTTCCAACTGTATCAATGAGAAAGAGACGCATCTCGCACGCGAGTTACTGTGTGCGGGACACTTGTACTCGTGCTGGCCAGCTTATCGTCGCAGAAGGTACAATCAAACTGCGACCTACTTTCATTGGACTGACTACTACTGGACTGACTTTTCGTATTTAAAGTCTAAAGAGTATCGTTTACATTTAAAAGAGGTGTTGCTCTGACTTAGTTTCGTCGATTTAACTATTAAATATAGGTTCCCCGAGTTGTATTTGCTTTATCTGGAAGTTGAGAGAGTTTTTTGGTTAGGCTACTTTAGCACCCAATTTTGGAAATGCAATAAACTGATAGAAATCACCAGTAATTCTCATAATCTAGACACGCGGAAGTTCAAGCAAAGGAACTGGCTAGCTAGCGCCAAGTGTATATTACACGAACAACTTGGTGCCACTTTTGACCCTTCTATAACTCAAAACCTCTTTAACGTAAACTCATAAAACTACGTGTGTTTAATTATATCCATAAGGACATCTAGAAGCCTAAATTTCATGAAGCTAGCTCAAACGGTTATAAAGATATGAAGGTCAAAAAGTCGTAAATTTTAGCACTGACTGACTGACATATAGTACCTAAATGTAACCTACTTCCAGATGACCTAGAAGGATGAAATTTGGAATCCAGCTCGGTAATTGTGTGTAAGTGTAGGAAAAAATCTAAAAATAAAAAAAAGTTAAAAAATAGGGGGGTCCGAAAACATTTTCTTTTTTTTATTGTATCGTTGGAACCATTACAAGCAGATATTTGAAACTATCCCAATATATGTATTATTATATTTGCTATACGAGTATAACAGAAATATAAAAATAAAGTTAAGTCAAAAAATAAGTGGTGTCCCCATACAAAAGACTTGTAATACGCGCTAAACGACCGGCCAACGGTGTGTCGTCGGCGGCGCGCGGCACCACATAATTATACAGAATAGAAGTAAATCTACATAAAAAGAGAATGTAGACAATAGCATTAAAAAAAAAACCATGCAGCGGAAACGCAAGATAAAACATTAAATCTCAATACCTGCCTAGTTTTCTTTACAAAAAGTAATGATATCCCACCAAAAACATAAATGTAAAAAAGGAGAGCCAAGTTCAATACAAAAATTATGCTTGGCTGTGGGCTTCGCCGCAAAAAGAATGGAGATCTAAATGAATGCTAAGTTCTATGCAAAATGCAAATATGTATTTATAGGAACAAAATAACATTATGAACAAGAATTAAACTCTATTTCTTTGCTTTATTGGATACCTATAACAATTGCTGTTATTTAAAAATGTGAGATCTTAAAGTAGGTTAGATTTGACTTGGCCAGTTTTCATTACATCAGTCATTTTATAAATATGTATTTGGATTTTGCATAGAACTTGACACTCATTTAGATCTTCATTCTTTTTGCGGCGAAGCCCACAGCCAAGCATAATTTTTGTATTGAACTTGGCTCTCCTTTTTTACATTTATGTTTTTGGTGGGATAAATATTAACTGGTTGCATTACCTTCCCAATGCTGGGCCAAGACCTGACCTTTTTTATATCGCGTTAAATAAAAGGGTCGCTACCACATCCTGTGTTTCATAACGACGTACTATCGCTCACACTGTTAACTGCCCATGGGTGGATCTTATGCCTTTTGTAATAAGGTCCACCGATGTACAGTTAAGAGTGTAGCTGTTTGTACACGTACAGCTTAGCTCATATAGTAACATTGCAGGAGGAAGAGGAAGACGTAGCCGAAGAACCGCCACGAGAAGACGAGGAGGAAGGGGAAGGAGACTGGGACTGGGGCGACGATGACGAAGACGAGGACGAACCGCTACCCTGCAAGAAGGCAAAGCTTCCCGAGTAAATCGTGGGTAGTCTGCTTCAGGGGCATTCCATGGTCTGTCCCATACGAATGGTGATGTGACGTTCTCGTTTCCCATACAAAACGGGAAACGTACAGACGCATGTTTATTTTGTTTATGGAAGTTTATTTCTGCGTTTTATGTCGATGATTATTTTTCTACGAACGTCTCCACTCGTTTGTCATATAAAAAGAAACGTATACTTACTATTTTTAGAAAATTTGCGATTGTACGGAACCTCCGGAGATAATCCCGTGGAATGCCCCTTCAGGGGCCGAAGGTCACCTCAACGCTACGAGAATCTTAATTATTTCTACAAAATTAAAACAAATGCTGCTGGACAGTAATATTATCCTAATATTATAAACGCGAAAGTTTATCCTGGAATTCAATCGCTCTATGTATATTGATGGTTAAAAGTACGGAAATCCTAAGCGAGAAAGCCCAGCGAAAGGGGGGGTTTGGCAATTTTACAACATTAACATCAAGTTCTACAGTCTGCGAGTTTGTATTAGGTAATGCAAACCAGTTATTTATAGTATGAAAATAATCGGTTATTCGGTTAAAAACCGGTTATTTTCACACTAAAAGTAACCGGTTAGCATTCCCCAGTTTATATGCTTTTAGTTCTTATAATACGACAAACTGCATTCTCAATTTGTAAGAGAAAGATTTATCTTGAATAACACTGTACAGTAAGGAGTTATATTATAAGACTTAAATGTTATTATTAAGTAAACTGTACATCTATGAATGCCCTCATGAGTCGTCCAACACAAATTGTATATACTAGTACGTACGAACCTTGGTGTGTTAAATGTATACATGATATTGATATATGTATACCTAATATTACCATCTAGTGAAACTTGTAGGTGGGTTTGAAGTATGATACTTCATTCTCACCGATGTGTAATAAAGAACGAGATACACAATCAGCCCAAAAAAATCCTTTCGGCCGCGTGTGTAACCGAGTTTTGTAACCAGGTACATAATAAGAAAAATTTCTCTTTTCTCGTAACCAGTTACAAACTGCGAGGTTACAAAAGAAAAACGTTTTATCTTTTCTCATTACCAATTATTCAACTAGACGGAGCCCCGCTTCGCGGGACTCCTATTTCTGGGCCCTTCGGGCATCTGAAGCTACCTAACGAACCTAACCTACCTACGCCACACTAAATTAATAGGTAGATAGGTTAGGTTTGTTAGGTAGCTTCAGATGCCCGAAGGGCAAACTGTCTAGTTAAGTTTTAAAGGAAATGTTTTTTGAAAAGAAATTTCATAATATTTCTAAGTCTTGAAATATTTTTACTAGTTTGTAACTGGTTACGAGAAAAGAGATTTTTTTTTATTTTGTACCTGGTTACAAAACTCGGTTACATACGCGGCCGAAAGGATAAAAATGGCCCCACAATACTGTTGTAAGATCGACTCGTACAGCAGTTTCTCGGTCAGTTTTATTAGACTTTAGTAGTTTTATTACTTTAGGCCGGCTACAAATTTTTACGAGCCATATTTTAGGTCAATCTTGTTTGAGACTGTACCTCTACTATAATTTTAACTCAATGTTCATTCTCGATAAAATTTGTGTTTGTAATTTTTAACATTCACTCATCTCCGAAGTTGGCAAAGGGTTACGGTAAAAATCTTGCCTTAGAAAACGTTTTTTAATAATAAATGCGAATACGTCTAGGAATTGTGCTAAAATGTACATTTTATGAGACGAGTTGAGTGTGTTCTAGGACTTCTAGGGTTCTAAAATAATTTAATAACGTTTTCACTATCAAATCTCTTATAAGTGTGTATTTTATAGATGTCACTAATGCCTATTGAATTGAAGTAGTGAAATCGTTAGTAAATATATTTGAAATTGAAATACGTATTCGTGCTGGTGCACTAAAGGTTGTGTAAATACTTGTAAGGCTTCAATCAACCAGAGGAGCTTGAAGCTTACGCATTGGTTTGAGCCAATGTTTGACCAAACTGTACAAACGTTTTAATAAAGTTCTGCTGAACTTAAAGTAACACCGACTTGTAAATAGTAAAGATTGAATTGTATTGTATATAAGCACAAAGTAGCGTTTGTAGTGTGCACGAGTTAATATATTTTTTGATTGCCAAAGAATTTCCGCGTCCATTGCTCATTATTTTAGTCATTACCTAATCGTAAAAACCTATTTAGGTTGAACTCTTAGATTTTATATCCAACCAACGAATAGCGAGATGAATCGGTATCCGAACTTATTTTTCCTTTTTTGCCAGAATCCGCATCGTAATAAAATATCAATTAATTTAATAGAAGAAGTATATATTGTTGAGAAAAATGTTTGTAAGTATGTGTTATCTCTTTCGGATGCTTTTCTGGTTGGATTATTTCTTTTAGTGGTTATTACTTTCATGGGATTATTTGCAATTTGATCATACTTATGTATATATTACGTTATAATAATTAATCTTATAGATATATGACTAACTGAAGGAATTAACATAATTCTTGTCTTATGGAAAGAGTGAAACTTATAACTTCTATTCTATAAAGAGGATGCTAATACACACTGAAACAACAAACAGTTCTAACAGGCAGATATTTATAAAGCGGCCGGCCTTCTCGTGTTTAAATGCTTATGCGTCTAAGATTCTTATCGAGTCGTGAAAATAATACAACAGTAATTTACAATTATATTTTTAATAATGACAATAAAACAATAGATGTCCTTGCGCAATGGTACAGTCGCCATCAGATATATCGGAGCGGCCAAGATGATCACGAATATCTGAACAACGCCTCTATTCTCATGACGATAAAGTGCATATTCAGATTTTTTTGTTGATACGTTGGCCCCTCCGATATATTTGATGGCGGCTGTACATGATTTTCCCTGGAAAACTTCAGTTTATTATACAGTTTTGTTCCATTCAAGCATGTATAATTCAACTTATGAGTATATTGCTTCTCGTAAAGACTCGCCATCAAATAAAATATCGAAGTTCATCGCGGATAGAAAATAGTGCCCATTTCTGCAATTGATATCTAGAAAACTCGCGTCTAAAATAGTGTAGCTACTGTCAAAATGTAGAACAGATTTTTAAGCAAAGTATGGCACATATTTTTATAAATCGAGTATGAGACGACAGATAGCCTTTCCAGATGCCTTAAACACTGTACCTCGTATAGAGAAAATATCGGACACGGGTTGTGTGTGAAAGCAAATAATTTCAAAAGTTGTGATTTTTTTTCTATTGATAATAAAATTGCTGTCCATTTGTGTGCGTTACATTAGTAATATAATCATTGAGTATCAATTATTACTATACGGGAAAATTGTTCAGTGTTAAATGTTTTCTATCATAAAACAAGTTTTTTAACATTATTTACGTCACACCTGGCCATAATGTGAGTTTTACCGCTCGCTACGCTTACGGTAAAACTCGCATTATGGCCAGGTGGGGACGTAAAATTGTGTACTCACCACGGGCAGTAAAAAAGAAAGCCCTCTATCGCATATTTACAACCCTCGCCTGCGGCTCGGGTCCCAAATACCTGCGATTTCGGGCTTTCTTTTTTTTACAGCCCTAGGTAAGTAATGTACTATTCCGGTAAGATACCGACTGTTAATAATAGAGTCAACTATAATTAATCATAATTGACAATAGCCGTGTGATCAGAATATAAATTAAAAGCTGTAATAAGGGAGAAAAAGAAAGATTGAGCTATTTCTTAGAAATGTCCCATAATGGGCTTGCCAGTGCTTAGAAATTAACGTATTAATAAAAATCGTGAAAGCCTACGTATTAGGAATCGCACCAAGAATTATTTATTAATCTATACGTTTACTGATAGACCCTTATTTTACATGTATATAATTCGCTACTTGTAGTAACTAGTGGTTAATAGATGTCATAATTATCTTTAATATTCTTCAATGGAAGTCTTATAATTCTTGAGACCATTCTTAATTAAAATTATCTTGATATACTTAGTAATTAAAATAATGTAATAGGTGTCTTATTCGTTTAGACGGACTGTAGCTAAGAATATACTTTATGTTCATTATTCAATGTCAACAAGTTATTATAATAGGTCGCGCACGAAAACGGAGGATTATGGGCCTGCGAAAGCGAGAGGGTATGCGCTATGGCAATTCTGTGATTAAGATAGTTGGAGCAAACGGGGATTAATTTTGCATCCTCGGTAATCGTGCGTAAACTATAACTATATAACTTTGGATTAGTGATGTCACGAATGGTTTTTCCTCACATTCGCGAATGCGAAAATTCAGGATGCGAATGTAACGGAGTAGCTTTAAAAAAATCAATCTTGGTTCATATTTTTATATCTCCGTAGTTCTAAAATACGGAATCTGATATGTGACCAGTCCTATATTATTGATCAAAGGGAGTCAAAAGATACCGTCGTTTTCAAGTCCTGTGTATGCGCAAGCATCTAACCAGCGGCCAGATCAGCGCGGTGAAAATACGACGCATTTTGAAAACATTCGCATTCGCAAAATATTCGAATGCGAATGTCGATACGAATGTTAAAAATAATGCGTGTATTCGTGACATCCCTACTTTGGATGTATGTACTGTACTTACGGATTAAATAATCAGTTCTCTCAGAAACTGCTGCGCATACGGAAATTATTATGTGTACCTATATCAATCCCATTAAATTACTTGCTTTTGTTTGTGCAAGTGGTTTAAGGCATTGGTATGGAATTTTAAGTTGTTTTTAAATAAGTCTGTGTGAACAGAAAAAAATCGGGTCGACGAGCACTAATCATTTTCATACATTAACCAACAAATATATTGGAGCGGACAGAAATATCTGAACATGCGCTTTAGCGCCTTGACAATAGAGGCGTTGTTCAGATATTTTTGGCTACCTTGGCCGTTCCCATATATCTGAAGGCGACAGTACAAGTGCTTAGTATACAGTTGTATTAAGTGCTTAGCGGCCACATCTTTTGCTTAGTTCCATGTTGTGTTAAACTTTCATACCGATGCTTCCTATTCCACATTCAGAGTCATATTATTTAGCTACAGTACTGGGTCTGATACATGAGCTTAAACTTGTACCAAGTAGGTAAGTGTATATTTGTTTCGATGTCAGATGTTTAACTGAGCAACGAATTGGACTGCATTCCTGTATATTTTTATGTAATTACTTAAAAGTTAAAAAACATGTATGTATACAATAAAATCATAGGCTCACAAGCAGTGAAAACTGTTGCACGTTTTTTTTTTACTGTAACATTCAGTGCCATCCAGTTCAGTTCTCAAAGACATGTATACAATATTTGCACTACTTTGTCCGTTTTATTAGTCCCTTGTAGCAACAACATTACTTAGAAATTTCTGTCTAAGGAAAGCAAAGATATAAATGCTCTATTTAGTTTTATAAATCAATAAATTTGGACATTGTGCTCAGAAACTACACGCTCTATGTAATTTACAATTCATTCATAAAAATAGCATTCGCAAAAATATGAACAGCAACATTTTAGAGATTCCTTTTTACTACGTTGTTTTTGTTTCAAGTTACTATACGTTTGTTTCTGTTGACATTATACGGCAGCAATTGTAAGTCTAGTCATACCGGGGCAGGAATGCGGTCCATAACCGCGGGTGACGCGTAGAGTAAGTGACACGTTTAAGTGTTGTATATGATATGAGCGAAAACTATGTTTTGTATGCAGGGAGACGATGTACTATGTCTGAGAATAAAGCTAGTCATGTGTTTATGCTGTATTTTTTTTTACTAACCTTCGCTCTGATCGCTTTATGGGTTGGCGTGGTGGGCACAACGACACAAGACCTCTTTAGGGGTACTTGGCGTTCAAAGGGTTAAGGTGTTCTTGGTTTCCAAAAGGTCAATGACTGAAATGATTTAGGACAGGATCAGGGAATTTCAAGGAACAATAAAAACATGTTTGTTCTGCATAAATATTATTTTAATTTACTACAGGCATACCACCGATCAAAATAATATTTACAGAGAATGTTTATATACTTGCACTTTACATTATTTGACAATTTATCACTCGTGCGATGCACTGTATATAAGTCGCAAATAATAATTACATTGTGAACTTTAAAAATAAAACGGGTATTATTCAGCTTGTTAATTGAAGTGATGAAGTATTTTAACTTTTCTCATTTCATCGTTAAACCTTTAAATTATAGTTCTTGAAGTTCTTTCCACATTTGAGGTTATTTTGATTCAGATACCAAAGTACCTTTACCACGAGTCTATTAAAAAGCTGAATAACGCTCCTTACTCCACAACTTGACGTTTACACTCAATTAAAAGCATTTGATATAGTTAAAATTGGCTATTTTATATTACTGTTAATATCTTTAAACTATAATAAAAATCAAAATCTTTAAACTATAATAAAAATAATGTATATAATAACTAATAAGAGTACGTAACGTATCCCGCTAAATATTGCAACATTTGGCAGTCAGCTTGTTAGGGCCAGCGCACACTGCCGTATGGCACCAAAGAGCTGAACCCTGTCTGCGTCCTACAGTCTGCGCTGGCCTTTAGCACGGCCTCAAGTCGAGGAGTAAGCAATGCAAGTTATAATACAAAATGACAACACCTTAATGCAACTTAATACGTTAAAAACAAGTTTTAGACGTTTATTTCATGAAGATCTAAACCTAATGGATGATGGTTAAAGACAAATATACAATAGACAATAACAACGAAACGATAAATAAATAAATGACAAATGTCGATGTTATTTCAAAATGCTGATAGTAATCTGATATGATGAAAGGTCCAGAGCGAGTGATTGAGTCAACTACTAATATTATAAGTGTAACACATTTCATTACAATAATCAGTGACAAGGTCGCCAGCACCTGACATGTCAGACGATGCACGTAGGTTCCAACATTTTTTTCCTTTTCATACAAAAACCCAACACGACGAATTTCTTTGGTTCTACACTAAATCACTACTCTAGCGTTATTTCAACAAAACAAGACTTTTTTTGCAGTTGGAACCTAAAATAAGCGAGAAATAACTATGTATAATATTCCCGATCTTAACGGGGACAGGTAAAATATACCGAGCGGTAAGTGGGTTACACGTTAACACTAATCGTAACTATAAAAATTGATTTTCCTTCCCAATATACCAAACAACAAAATTCAATATCAAATCAACAAATACAGTAATTTAACATTTCAATCACAGTAGTTTCAAAATGAAAAAGAACCGTAATAATCTAAGCCTAACTTAATAACAAATCGACAATTGAGAGATAGCACGCGGTATAAGCGGTTACAGCAGAGTCCTATCGTCTATTTATGTGTATAATTACATAAAAGTTAAACTCGAAGGCTCGTCCTTTAGGTGTCCTCCGGGTTTTTATGTGCCGTAAAGTATACGAAAATACGAAATAAAATGCACGATAGTACCATATGAAAACAAAAAACGCGATATAGCGATAGGTCGTCGTCAGACTGATTGTGTAACCCAGATACTTGTGCGTGCGGTGCATGGCGCCGGCCAGTCGGGCTCCGCGGGTCGGGTGGCCTGGAGCTGCGGTCGGGTGACCCGACGTGACGGTCGGGTGGCCCGGCGTGACGGTCGGGTGACCCGACGTGACGGTCGGGTGGCCCGGCGAGACGGTCGGGTGACCCGACGTGAGGGTCGGGTCGCGTGTTGTCGGTTTCAAATGGCGAGTGCCGCTGAGCGCTTGTCGCGGTTCTTGCCGCGTGCCACTGTCCGCGCTTTGTCTGCGGCATTGTTGGCGAGATGCTAAAATAAAAAAAATAAAAATTGGTTGTTTGTAAAGTAGGTTTACGATCGAGATGTTTACGTGATAACGTCTAACCGCTCGTGAGGATTCCGCGTGACAAGTTTCACGGAATGACTGGCAGCGCTCGAGATGAGACGGGAGATCGGTCCGTCTCTCTCTCGTTATACCTGCGATCGCGCTCGTGAGGTTTTGGTGTGACACAAGTTTCTGAACATGTCACCCGACTAAAACGATTTTAAAGACGTTATCACGTCAAAAAATTGGTTGTTTGTAAAGTAGGTTTACGATCGAGATGTTTACGTGATAACGTCTAACCGCTCGTGAGGATTCCGCGTGACAAGTTTCACGGAATGACTGGCAGCGCTCGAGATGAGACGGGAGATCGGTCCGTCTCTCTCTCGTTATATCGCGATCGCGCTCGTGAGGTTTTGGTGTGACACAAGTTTCTGAACATGTCACCCGACTAAAACGATTTTAAAGACGTTATCACGTCAAAAAGAGGATATTTTAAATTTAAATACGTACAGTCCGAATATTTTTTCTTAGCCTAATTATATCTCCTTCATAATACCGTTATTTCATATTCCAAATCATATTGCTTCGATTCGAGGTTTCTTTATTGTCTTGGTAAATCCATATAGTCTATGATATATAGTCTAGACTTCATAAAAACGTCAGAAATGGTTCCACAATGGCGGTTAAGAAGCACCATTTATAATGAGTGGGTTTTGTATCCTCATTGTACTCAAGCAGAACATTGTATCGTAGTCGCACGATACAGTATGAGGGCAATATTTACCCGGTGCAGCTTGTTGAGCTTGCGCTTGGGCTTGGGCGCGGCGGGCGCGTCGGGCAGGCCGAGCGCGCCGCGCAGCGCGCCCACGTGCGGCGCCAGCGCCTGCAGCCCCGCGCCCAGCGTGCCCGCCAGCGCGCCGTACGCCGCGCGCGCCCACCACGTGCCCATCTCCAGCTTCTCCGCGCCCACGCGCACGCTCAGCGACGGCACGGTGTCTTCCTGCAATGTCAAACGGTTACATCGACATTTAATCAATTGTCCGTGGGTGTCAGATAGTAAACAATTAAACATAGTAAGCGTACAAAAAAGTCGAGACACTTTTAAACATACCAAATCCTAACTCGATCTGGGGGGCAATTTTTGAAATTCGAGCGCTCGAATTCAAGGAAATTAAACTCGAAAATAATCGCACATAAACCTTTATCGCCATTATTTTATCATGAAATGAATAGTTTAATTAATCATGATTTTAAATTCCTATCGCTGTTAATTTTAAACTACTGTTTGAGCGTTATATGTATATTTATATTATTCATAAGTAATTGCTATTCGTTGTCGACATAGTTCTTTTTTGATATCTCAAACAGCTCTGCCTAAGTCAATGTCAAAAATATATTATCTATGCTCGCTCTCTTCTTCCAAAAACGGCCGTATACGCAAGTCGTAATTCTTTATATAAATGTGAAATAATTAGTTTAGTGTTTAAATCCCAGTAAAAAGTTGTAGAAAATGAAAATACAGGATTAAATTGAAGAAATCAACATTTTATTCAACCTTCATCCACCAATTGAACCAGTTTATCCAAATTCTATTTGTGCCGGCCACATGGTCGGACATGGTCCAAACGTACCGGATTTATTGAAATCGAAGGAAGATCACAATGGAAGTCGAATCTTACTTGAAATTACAGCAAAATACAGAACAGAAGATAGATAAGGCCGCTTCTAACCTCAAAAAAACGCCTAAAGCGCGGATTACCAATAGATACTTAGAAACGAGGTTAGAACTGTTAGAAGGCTACTGGAAATCGTTCGAGAGCAACCACGAAGCTATTTTGTTACAAAACGAAGATCCAAGCATTGCGTACTTCACAACTGAGACATATGACAGAGTAGAAGAAAAATACATCTATCTAAATATATAAAAGAAAGTGGTGTTAGTAAGACCGTTTATAACTCGAGAACGGCTAAACCGATTTAGATGATTTCGGACTAGTTTGAATGGTCACAGCCCTGGTTAACAGAATAAGTATTAAAAAGTCACAAAACCCTTGATTTCAAAGAACAAATATGACCTTAATTAAAAGCCGGCCATTTTGTTTATTGACATTGATATGACAAGCCTGTTCGAGCTCAATATTTAAAAGTGGGTAGCAGCTCAATATTTAAATGAGGGTAGCTGAGTTTATGACCGCGACACGTACACGATTTGTCAAACGAAACGTCAAAATTAGTATGGGCTGACACCTATCTCAATCGTCTTCTCATTGCGGTTTAGTAATATAGTATTCCCTAGATCTGAAATGGCGGTTTAGTCGCGATTTCTTTTCTTTAATCGTGGTGCTGGTATAATGCAGAAAATAGTAAGTAATATTTTTTATTGTAGTGAGAAACATATTTTCTAAAGATGATACATATTTACGTATTCAATTTTTTTACAGTCAACTCTACTTGCTTTTGGTAAACATTGCCACAATTACGGCAAGTGGACGGAGCGGAGAGCATTAAGAAAAGATGGTAAGTGTTCTACTAAAGTTTATTTTTTAGTTATGTAAATTTGTCGTTAAAATGCCATGTAATTCAAATCAGATCTAATCTAATTTGATTTAATCTGTTTCAGTGACATGTAATTTTTGGAATGAAAAAAATTTTGCAAGATTTAAAAGTAAGATGCAAATGTGCAGCAGATGTCTAGAATGTGACAACATTGTCCTAGGTAGCTTGCTCTCATGTGTTGTAGGCTGAATGTTTATGTTCATTAATATTTTTCAGACAATTTTAACTATTGTGAGTGCTGTGGCCTCGAGACGACAAGACAAGTTCGGCGAAATAAAGCACGTGAACAACAAGAAAAAACTAAGAAACAGCAGTGCACAAAAAAAACAGATGCACCGCAGTGCACGAAAAATGCAGATTCACCGCACTGTATTAAAAATGCAGATGCACTGCAGTGCACAAGAAATGCAGATGCAGATTATGCACTCCCTGAAATGTCCCAGGACATTTTAATGACGATGTAAGTAAGCAATCTAATTAACGTTTTATTGGTATGGTATGTTTTTAAATTGATTTACAAATATATCCCTATAAATAATTTAGATAAGTTATGAAGAAATGGAGCAGTTGGAGGAGCTGGAGGAATCACTATCAATTGATTGAGTGAGAGTGGAGGAGAGAAAGATAGGGAAGGAGTAGCAGCCTACCTAATAAAGAAAGATTAAACAAGATTCTGTTATTGGTTAATGTGGCACAGTAAATAAATTAAACTGTCTTTAAAAGTATGGTATTGTTTCTTCAAGCATTTCAATACTTTCATTACCATCCCCCTAATATTGACAATTTTAGTCATAAAAATAATATGTTTGCCACATAATATCTATTGTTTTATTTAAAACTCAAGAAACATGAAACCGGGCCGCGAAACATTTGATAAATAAGCGTGTTTCTGTTATCTACAGCCTGCTTTGGGTTTTAGCATGTGGGAAGCTGGCCTATAACCGCGAACACATGTATTTCGTAAATTTCGAGAAACTTCTCTTTCACACTTATGCAAGAGCGATGAGAGTGAAGAGAGAAGTCGTTCGAAATTCACGATTTTCGATGTTGGCGAGCTTATTAAGTGCCCTAACTGCTTCCTGAAGCGGAGGCCCTTGAAATTGAAAATACTGGTGTATGTGCATATATGAGTCTTAAAAAAGTGGTTTGCTAAGTAACCATTTTGAAATAAATGGTTAAAATTTATTTTAGATAAAAATAAATAAATAAAAAAGTAAACTTTAATTTTTAATATTAAAATTAAACGTATAACAGTATCTTATAAAAACAAAAGATTAAAATAATGATATCTGTGGTTTGGAACATTTTTAAATTGACAACACTAAATCACCTAATGCCGAAACACACTCATGACCAACGTCGGCAAATATAAGAGACGCAGATATACGAACGCATAGCTGCGTCCCTTTCATATAATTAGCTTGCATATAATTTGTCTTACAAAAAAGTTGTGCAACATATTAGATGTTTTCAGTATTATTTTCGTGGAATAACTATAATCCGACCGATACAATTGCATCTGTGTTGTGTTTTGGTTTGAGGAATATGCCGATGACTGTAAGTATTTGTTTTGATTTGAGATTTTTTTATAAATATGGTAATGTTCTTTTGAATAGTTGCTAATAATATCTAGACACGCGGCAGCGTGTCAAGCCAAGTTCAAGCAAAGGAACTGGCTAGCCAGCGCCAAGTGTATATTTACACGAACCACTTGGTGCCACTTTTGACCCTTCTATAACTCAAAACCTCTTTAACGTAAACACATAAAACTACGTGTGTTAAATTATATCCATAAGGACATCTAGAAGCCCCAATTTCACGAAGCTAGCTCAAACGGTTATAAAGATATGAAGGTCAAAAAGTCGTAAATTTTAGCACTGACTGACTGACATATAGTACCGAAACCTAACCTACTTCCAGATGACCTAGAAGGATTAAATTTGGAATCCAGCTCGGTAATTGTGTGTAAGCGTAGGAAAAAATCTAAAAATAAAAAAAAGTTAAAAATAGGGGGGGTCCCAATACAAAAAAAAAATTGTATCGTTGGAACCGTTACAAGCAGATATTTGAAACTATCCCAATATATGTATGCTATATAACAGAAATATAAAAAAAAAGTTGAGTCAAAAAATAAGTGGTGTCCTCATACAAAAAACTTGTAATACACGCTAAACGACCGGCCAACGGTGTGTCGTCGGCGGCGCGCTGCACCACATAATTATACACAGAACAGAAATAAAGAGAATGTAGACAATAGCATAAAAAAGAAAACCATGCAGCGGAAACGCAAGAAAAAACATTAAATCTCAATACCTGCCTAGTTTTCTTTACAAAAAGTAATGATATCCCACCAAAAACATAAATGTAAAAAAAGAGAGCCAAGTTCAATACAAAAATTATGCTTGGCTGTGGGCTTCGCCGCAAAAAGAATGGAGATCTAAATGAGTGCCAAGTTCTATGCAAAATCCAAATATGTATTTATAGGAACAAAATAACATTATGAACAAGTATTAAACTCTATTTCTTTGCTTTATTGGATACCTATAACAATTGCTGTTATTTAAAAATGTGAGATCTTAAAGTAGGTTAGATTTGACTTGGGGAATATGGAAGAACAACTTGATCGCCGTCAAGAGATCATAACAATGAAAAGAGTCATTCTTCATGGTCTGCAGCAACTACTTCATGAAGAACATGCATTAGTCCGGCTTTTCAAAACTGCATTGGAACGCATGCCAAATGATGACTACAAAATTGTGATCAGAGCAGATAAACGACCAGCTGGGTCACATGAGCGTACATTTAACGCGCCAACAATATATGAAGTTGCAATCCTGGTTGTTGGTGAAAACTTGGAATCACGCGATATCGTGCTTTCACGTCGCGATACTGGACAGCTGCAACGAATACATGAAACACATCGTTCATATGATTCTATGCAATACCCGCTAATGTTTTGGCAAGGCGATGATGGATATCATTTCAACATGAAGATGATAAATCCATTGAATGGTGACTATTGTTTTCATAGTTTTTACTTCAATATGACAAATATTTAGCTTGATTATTTATGGTTTCCAAGAAATATTTACCCAATTTCCCTGGAGTGGTAAGAGTCCATTAAGATATTAGATGTTCATTGTTTAAAAGAATAATGGGCAAATCTTTTTTTTATGCTTTTCAAATACGCCATTATCACTAAACTACCCGAAAGATATATCTTTTACTATAAACGATTTTCAACCAACGATCAATAACCAAGCATTTACATTTAAAGAATCACAAAATTTAACAATTAATTTACAAAGCATATAGTAAATTACAAAGATACAACAATACGAAAGTAAAATTTAATCAAAAAATCGGTTCCAAGCCCTTCCAGACGTAAAGGCAAAGGTAAGTTTCAATTGTACCTGGTTGGTTACTAAGTTCTGTTACCAGATTTCTGACTGATAAAATATAAAAGAAAGTTTTAAATAAAAATTTTAAGTAATTATTTAATAGCCTAATTTCTAAAGAACATAATATATATAATAATATACAAATCAGATGGGAAATTTATTGAAAATCCTTGTAAAGCACAAGATTTTGCTGAAGACGCAAACACGCGGTTAATTTAAGAAAATTACACTTTACAAAATTGCATCAAATAAATATTGCACCTTTGTTTAGAAGGTTATATTGCTTGTTTGTAAGAGACGTGTTTATTAGAGGTAATTGCGTGACCACCATTTAATTTTCTTGCGATTTTATCCCGCAGATATTCGCAGTTGAAACATTGCCTTTTTTTAAGTTTTGCACAAAAGACATAGATTTAGACTGCTATGGAACAAGCAGACTTGCAACGTATGGTCTAGTATTTTATCGGATAGACCCACGTGAACTATACATATACCAAATTGAAGCTAAAGAATATAGCTACCGAATTGTGCAAGACTGATGCGTCTTAAACGTGATTAAAAATGAATAGGATTTAAAATCAACATGAACAAGGAGTGTAATTTTGACGTATATTTTTCACGCCTTTTTCCGAGTTATACGAGGGTTGCTACTTATATATCCGGAAACAAAAAAACAAACAAACGTACACGGCTGAAAATGGTTTTATTGTTTTTCAAAGTATTCCCCTTGATGATCTATGCACTTTTGCATTCGCGTGAACCAATTTTTAAAGCACTTCTGCCACTCCGCCTGAGGTACCTCCATAACGTGTTGTTTGAATGCGTCGACAGCATCTTCAGCGGTCGAAAATCGTTGACCGCGTAATTTATTTTTTATATTTGGAAATAAATAAAAATCGTTGGGTGCCAAGTCAGGGCTGTACGGCGGATGACCCGTTAATTCCACATTTTGACCCTCCAAAAATAGAGTTGTTTCGCGTGACGTATGACAGCTGGCATTGTCATGATGAAGAATGATTCTTCGTCGCTGGTTAGTTTTACGAATTTGTTCAAATACTTCCGGTAAGCAAATGGTCGTGTACCACTCTGAATTAACCGTTCTACGGTTTTCTAGTGGCACTGTAGCTACATGGCCATTAATACCGAAGAAGCAGGCCACCATTTGTTTCAATGTACTTTTTGCACGAGTAACTTTCGTAGGGTTCGGCTCATTTTGAAACACCCATACCGTTGATTGTTGCTTCGTTTCGGGATCGTATGCATAGATCCAGGATTCGTCACCTGTATAGATGTTATAAACGGCTTTTGAGTCACCACGGTTATATTTTTTTAACATTTTATTGCACCATTCGACGCGAGCATCTTTTTGCTCTTTTGTTAAGTTGTGGGGTATCCAACGCGAACAAATTTTTTTTACAGCCAAATAATTATGTAATATGCTATTAATGCTGGTCATAGAAATACCCAGAGTCGCCTCTATCTCGCGGTACGTACCATGTCGGTCGTCCATTATAAGTTTTCGCACAGCCTCGATATTTTGTTGTACAACGACCGATTTCGGGCGACCTGCCTTAACTTCGTCCGTAAGCATACTACGTCCACGATTGAACTCACTAAACCAGTGATACACAGTAGTTTTAGATGGGGCTTCATCACCAAAAGTTGAAGTTAGTTGATCTATGCACTGTTGTTGCGTTAAACCACGCCGAAAATCATAATAAATCATAACACGAATATTTTCACGAGTGAGTTCCATTCTTGCTGCGAGATGACATTTAAAACCCGTCAAAAACAAAACACGAGCGTTAATAAGAAAGAAAAAATATACCGGCCAGTACTTAAAAAAGTTCAAATTTTACCATGGAGGTCAAATATGCTATTTAAGAAGATTGTAATCCCGGTTTCCGGATATATAAGTAGCAACCCTCGTATAAAGAATTCTGAGCAACTGCGACAATAATTTGATTATATATAATTAATTTTAATGTATTGACTATTAAATAAACTTTTAAATGATGTACATGACAAATTAAAATGTTGCTACCTATTCCTATTTATTTTGTGAAAACTCTAGTAACAGAACTTAGTAACCGACTAGGTACAATACTAATTTTACTTATTTATTTCAGGTGAGGAAACTACCAAGAAAGTTAGCTCGATGAATTATTACGCATACCGTTTGATGATTCGTCAAAATGCTGACAATCATTTGCTGCGATATCGTCGATTGCTTCAGCAATATTGCGTCGACATGTATGTCAAAATCGAAACGGAGCGTCTAACTTTTATTCGCTTAAATCAAGCAAAACTTCGTTCGGAGGAGTATATTCATTTACGCGCTGCAATTAGCACTGAAGGAGATGCAGGTAACGTTGGTCGATTGACTATTCTACCGGCGACGTACACAGGTAGCCCGCGTCATATGCATGGATATGCGCAAGATGCATTGACATATGTTCGTCATTATGGTCGGCCAGATCTATTTATTTACCTTCACGTGCAATCTGAAATGGAAAGAAATTGTTGAAATGTTGCATCCTGGACAAACATCAAGTGATCGGCACGACATCACTGCACGTGTCTTTAAGCAAAAACTTTAGTCACTGATGAACTACATTGTTAAGCAGCGCGTCTTTGGGGCTACTCGATGTTGGATGTATTCAATAGAATGGCAAAAAAGAGGTTTGCCGCATGCACACATTCTACTTTGGTTAGTTGAAAGAATTCAACCAGACCAAGTAGATGATATTATATGTGCCGAGATTCCTGATCCCATAACCGATCCAGAGTTACATGATGTTGTTAGTACGAATATGATTCATGGGCCGTGTGGCGCTATCAACCCTCAATCACCGTGCATGGTCAATGGCAAATGTTCAAAACGTTTTCCACGACAACTAACGGCGGAAACTATCACCGGCAATTATGGGTATCCACTATATCGGCGTCGATCACGGTCGAACTATCACAACGAAAGTGAAAGGGAACAATGTTGTAGTCGACAACAGTTGGATTGTTCCATATTCGCCACTTCTTTCCAAAACATTCAAGACACATTGCAATGTTGAGTTTTGCCATTCAGTAAAGTCGATCAAATACATTTGCAAATATGTAACGAAAGGCAGTGATATGGCGGTTTTTGGCATCCAAACCTCTGATGCCAATGATGAAGTTGGTCGTTTTCAAGTGGGCCGATATGTGAACTGTAATGAGGCGATTTGGCGTATATTCTCATTCCCTATTCACGAACGTTATCCAACTGTTGTACATTTGGCAGTGCATCTGGAGAATGGCCAACGAGTATATTTCACTGCTTCGAATGCGGCTCAACGAGCTGAAACACCTCCAGCGACAACATTAACCAATTACTTTGAGATTTGTCAAAGCGACCGATTTGCAAGAACATTGCTTTACTCTGAGATGCCACGTTATTACACTTGGAGCGCTTCAACAAAAAAATTTCAACGTCGAAAGCAGGGCGATGCTGTTTTAGGCCATCCGGGTGTGCGTTCTACTGATGCTCTTGGTCGTATTTACACAATTCATCCCAAGAATGATGAATGCTTCTATTTGCGGTTGTTACTGGTGAATGTTCGAGGGCCAACGCCATTTGAATCAGTACGAACTGTTAATGGTGTAGTGTACCCTACATTTCGTGCTGCATGTCAAGAGCGCAATTTGCTTGAAAGCGATAATCATTGGGATACGACACTCGCTGAAGCATCAATATCTGCATCTCCAAGTCAGATACGCACATTATTTTCTATCATCATTTCGACACGCTTTCCATCGAATCCAAGTGACCTATGGAACAAATACAAGGATGGTAAAGATTATCCATTGGCTGCAGAAAAGGTGCTGACAGATTACTTTATGGATTACTTGCTGAGCGGGTGCGAGACTGATGATGAAGCCATCCAAATCTATACGGAAATGGTCAGTTTGCTAAGTAAAATTGGGTTTGAATTACAAAAATGGGCAAGCAATAGCCAAAAATTGATGGAAACAATTTATCCACACCCAGTTAGTAGCCTTGAGAAAGACATAAAACTGGATGACATGATCAAAATCCTAGGCTTGTCATGGAATCATCAGACTGACTCATTTCACTACAAGGTTAACTTACCTGTTATGGACAGCCTAGATCCCTACCTAAATAAATTGTATTCTACCTAGTTAGTTATAAGGTTTCTAGGTAAGGTGATAAATAAGTGGTACACACAGGTCAACTTTATTAAAGTAAAAACTAGATTGATTAATGTCTGTGCAGAAACAAGACTTGTTTGTACCGCTGAAAAGCAGTATGTGTGCCCTCTGTGATGGTACGCGCCCGACTAAGGGCGGGCAGAGGGGGAGCGGCGTATTTGTATGAATGATGACCCAGGCAGCCGAGATTACCAAACGACGACCGCGGGCCCCGACTGAGGTGGCAAGGCTTGACCGAAGCGAGAACCGCGAAAACATTTTGATTTTCCCGGAAAATGCCGCATCCCACATAGGTCATACATACCTCTAGAGATAGGGTTTTTAGTAAACTATCTAGTAAAAATAGTTTTGTAAGCCTCGGACTTAGGATACCGGAGTTAGAGTAGATAGAAGCTCACTCCCATACAAAATTTACTATTAAGAAAAAGCAACTTTTTAGTTTATTGAAATTCTGTAAAGATATTGTCCTAGATAGACAGATCTTGCAAAGACCTTTCTAACAAGGTATGGATCATCGAAATCCGTCCAGTAGTTTTCGAGATATAAGCAAAAATGTAAATAAATACGCAAATATCCTAAGTCGAGTGCAAGAAAGAGATAGCAATGTAAACAAAGGACTTCTCTGTCTAAAACTTCTAGATTTATCGAATGCGTGAAAAAGATAGAGATATCCTTGTCTAAAATATCTAGATTTTTCCATAGCGTAAAAGAGATGAAGATAGATCTCTCTTTCAGATTGTTCTAGATATTTCCACCCTCGCTATTTTCGAATCATATAAAAGCCGGCACGCACCGCCGTAGTTCAGTTCAGTTCAGTTCAGCAAGCAGTTCCAGCAAGAAAAATAAGAAGAGATAATAGTGACCAGTAGTCGACAGTATCAGTATATCAGTGTGCGTACCGGCTTTCTATGTGCCTAGTGTTAAAGTTTAGTGCCTAGCGTACCTAGGGTTCATATGACAGGGTATATGTACCTGTTTATGAACTAAGCGTTATAAGTAAAGTGTTAGTGTCTCAGTTTGTACCTAGTGCTCTTAGGGTAAACGTGCCAGTACTCGGGCAGGGTATATGTACCTGTTCGTGGACTAAGTAGTTCAAGTAAAGTTAGTGACAGTGCGAAGTAGGGTAAATGTGCCTATCCTCGGACAGGGTATATGTACCTGTTCTAGAATATAAGTTGTAAATAGTGTAAATAGCCATAGTTAGCCAAGTGTACCGAGTGATTGTGTTTTAGTAATAAATAAGAATCCAAGTGCAGTGAGTGTTATTACTGAGAGTCCCGTTCCACAGTGGGAGGAATTGGATCCCGAACCAGCGAATGCTCTGTATCCGCATAAATAAATATTTAGACTGTGCTGTCGCTGACGCAGACTGACGCCAGAGAGTAGCCTGGCGGCCACAGTTCTATGGTCCTTCGAGCCGGATAAGGGGATTCAGTGGAACTTGGACTAGTGAAAAGCGGATTCTTATAGTGACTACTGATACTGTGCGTGTGTGTTATTTGTGACATTGTGTTGTGATATAGTGCTATAAAGTGCCGAGATGGAATCATCAGGAATAAATACGAGGTCGCAGTCTGGCCGCACCAGAGAGGAAGAAGGCCGACTAAAGGATACTGCGGAAAGCGTATCTGCGAACGTGGCAGGGGCACCCGGTACCGTGCGCACCCCACAGGATGGGGTCACGGGCAAGGCCGGGCAGCCGTGTCAAGAATCTTCTGCGGGGGTACCTGTAAGAGCTGGAGCCATGGTACCGTCTGGGCCCGCGAAGGTTGTCCATAAGGGACCACCACGTTCCCCGTCGACACTGGAGCGGCGAAGGATCGAGCAAGCGATCAAGAAGCAGCTGCGACACAAGGAAAAGGCGGAGCAACGCCGAGTTGAGCGCGAGCACCTGAGTGGGCGCGCGCAGAACCTGTCTCCGGTTTCGGAAAGAGGGAGTAAGGAGGCCCAGTCAGAGGGCCACCCTAAGGCCACGGAGACACAGAAGGTACCGACTCCATCACCAAGCAAGGCAACGACGGTCAAGTCTCATCCGTCGAGAAAATCGCACGCATCACACATAAGCAGCCGCCGATCAGCCAAATTAAGAGAGCTCGAACTCAAGCAAATGAGGAAAGAAGTCGAGCTAAAACGACGAGAGATCGAGTTGGAACGAGAGCTGCTAAGGAAGGAGTACGAGCTCAAGAGGGACGAGATACTCGAAGAAACGAGCTCTGGAACTGGAACTGGAACTGACTCATCGTCCGTGGGGTCATCGCGCACAATCAGCCCGGCCAGGGAACGACCGGCTGAACCCGATAGTCGAGTGCACGAGTGGCTGCGCACCATTGAAGACACGCCGCGTCATCGAGTGCGCGTAGAGTCGCCGCCCGTACCGTCACGAGTCAGGCGCGCCCAATCGCCGCCGCGTGGGTCGCGTATTGAGGCACGAGCGCCGCCGCCCGTGGAACCGCGTGACCAGCCACCAGGACGACACGAATGGACGCCGTATTCCGAAAACGCCAGACTAAGGTCGTCGGTAGAGCCGCTGCCGAGTGATGCAGCGACAGCATTCAACAGGCTCGCCGACCAGCTACGGGACGCCGTCAGGACCACACCGCCGAAGCAATGTTACGAGTTGCCGCCATTCACGGGCAACCCTAACGAATGGCTACTGTTCTTCAACGCCTACACGGAGTCAACCCTACGGTACAACTTCAGTGCGTTCGAGAACATGGCTCGGCTGAGGAACTGTCTACGTGGGGATGCACGACAGTGTGTGCAGCATCTGTTATCCACATCGACACAGCCAGAGCTAATAATAAGGCTCCTTAAGAAGAATTTCGGGCGCATCGACTTACTGGTGGACAAGGCGCTGGACGAGCTAAAGCGGCTGCCGCCGTTGGGACCCAGTGCCATCGACCTGAACGAATTCGCAACGAAGATTGTAAACATTGTAAGTACACTTTGCGAACTCGACAGCAGGAACTATAGCAACAACCCGTTGTTAGTTCGAGAGATAACAGACAGACTGAGTCCACACCTCAGAAGTCGATGGTGCGCCTACGCAAAGGAGCACATAAAGGGCGGCAAGTGTGAGCTGATGCTGATGGCTGACTTCTTAATGGAAGAGAGCGACGCAGAATTAGAATTCTCGCACGCTCGCATGCCTGGCACCAATAAAAGGAGGGAAGCAGCGACTAAGGAGGTAGCTCGACCATCACCGAGTCGCGCAGTCCAGGGAAGAGGCGCGCGTAGGACGCAAGCGCAGTACCACGCCGAGCAGACGTACACAACAGGGAACACCGTGGGCATTCGGGAGCCTTGCTTGTGCTGCGGCGGTGAACACAGGACTACGGAATGTAAGCGAGTCCTGGTCATGGACACAGGCGCGAGATGGGACTGGGCCAAAAGCAACCGCATATGCTACAAATGCCTGAACGGTAAACACTCCAAGTTGAAATGTCACGCAAAGGCATGCGGTTCCAACGGATGCACCAGATGGCATCACCGATTACTGCACAGCGAGGGCAGCACGCAGAGAGAAGCGCGTGTACGCCGGCCGCCACCCCGCGCGGCCTCACCTGCCCCGCAACCGGCCGCCCGCGACGGGTCCGGACATCCCCAGGCGGCCAAACCAACAGAGCCGGAGATCACGTCGAACACGACGGTGGAACAAGTGAACAGCACGTCCAGCGTATTTTTGAAGATGGTACCTGTTACCGTAGAGGGTCCAAAAGGGAAGGTGGATACCTACGCTATGCTTGACGATGGCAGCACAGTGAGTCTGATCCAAGCAGACTTGGCCGAAGCCATAGGAGCCACGGGACCCGAGACGCCGCTGCGCCTGGCAGGGGTAAGCAACATGGAAGCTGTGCCAGAAGTAAGCAGACAAGTCAGAGTTCGCGTACAAGGAAAGGGCCTAGAGACCGCGTATAACTTAGTCTTCACCACAGTGAAGAGACTAGGACTACGAACGCAAAGGATGAGCAAGCAGGTTATGGAGATGGAGCACTTCAAGGATATCCAGACTGCCTGCTACGACGAGGCCGTACCGCGACTACTTGTGGGGACAGACCAATGGCCAGTGTTGCTACCTCAGGAGGCGAGAATACGGGGACTGGACGAGCCGGCAGCAGTACTGACAGGGTTAGGTTGGGTGGTCTTCGGAGGTAAGCCACGTATAGTCAACCCACCCGAGAAGCACGTGACGCTACACTGCCGCCAAGAGGATGACGAGCACCTGGACTCTATGTTGCGGGAATATTTCAACATAGACTCGCTCGGCATCAAGAATGTCAAGAAGGTAGATCCAGGGACACAGAGGGCCCTGGATATCTTCGAGAAGTCGGTCAAGAAAATCGACGGACCACGCTACGAGGTGGGACAGCTATGGCGGGACGAGGAGCCACGAATGCCGCCGAGTCTGCACACGGCGTTGAATCGACTGCAAAGCATCGAGCGCAAGATGGACCGTGACTCGGCATTCGCAGCGAGCTACACCGAGCAAGTAAATAACCTGCTTGCTAAGAAGTATGCTGAGCCGCTGGAGGAGCCGCCAGATAGCAACGTAGCCTGGGTTCTACCGCACTTCGCTGTGACCAACCCCAACAAGCCGGGAAAGATCAGATTGGTCTTCGATGCAGCGTGTCGCAGCCAAGGGAAGTGCCTCAACGATTTTCTTCTGGAAGGACCGGACTTACTACAATCACTGATCGGGATACTGTTCCGGTTCCGCGAAGGGCAGTTCGCCGTGGTGGCGGACCTACAGGAGATGTTCCTCCAGATCAAGATGAGGAGTGAGGACCAGCCCTCACAAACTTTCGTCTGGAGAGGAGACCGCCGAACCGGAAACCCGCAGTTCTACAAGATGACGAGCATGCTGTTCGGCGCAGCGAGCTCGCCTTTCCTGGCGCACAGCGTTCGCAACAGGAACGCCCAGGACAACGCCGAAGAATTCCCGGATGCTGTAGAGGACATCGTCCGTAACCACTACATGGACGACTACGTGGCAAGCTATCCGGACGAGGAAGAGCTCGTACATCGTGCCACGCAAGTAACATCGTCGCACGCTAAAGGAGGGTTCAAGCTTCGTGGATGGACGTCCAACAGTAAGAAGTTACTGCAAGGTATCCCACAAGAGCTGCACGCAAACGCACCGGCGCAGCTAGGGAAGAAGGAAAACAAGATCCTTGGCATGTATTGGAACCCTGAAACGGACGAGCTCGGGTTTAACACGGCCATGATGAGGGTACCAGCCGAGGTACGAGACATGAAGACTACGCCGACGAAGAGGCAAATGCTATCGGCCGTGATGTCCGTGTACGACCCACTGGGACTGTTAAGTCACTACACGATAACAGCCAAAGTCCAGTTACAAAACTTGTGGGCCAAGAAACTGGACTGGGACTCACCACTGCCAGAAGAGGACAAGCGCGACTTCAAAGAATGGCTACGGGCTTTGGACAGCGTTGCAGCGCTTCGAATTCCCAGATGCTACTTGTCAACGGGGGCAGCGGCGAGCAAGGAACTACACGTCTTCGTGGACGCCAGCACCAAGGCGTACGCATGCGTGGCATATTGGAGAGTCGTCCAAGAAGATGGGACGGCCCTGGTCAGCATGGTCGCCGCCAAAAGTAAGGTGGGGCCAACGAGACAACTCAGCGTGCCACGCATGGAGCTTCAGTCAGCGCTCATCGGATCGAGACTGCAGCAGACCATCCGAGAAGAGCACCGTCTGACGCCAGCACGAGTCGTTTTGTGGACTGATAGTGGAACAGTACTCCACTGGATTCGCAACGACGCCAAACGCTACAGCGCCTACGTAGCCAACCGCTTAGGAGAGATAGCGGAGCTAACGAAGCCAAGTCAATGGCGCTGGGTACCTACAAAGGAGAATCCGGCAGACGAAGCTACGCGGCCGGATAACAGAAGACAAGTCACCTTCGACAGCCGATGGTATCAAGGACCAGACTTCCTGAAGAGGCCGGAAAACGAATGGCCAAAGGAGAAGATGCCACAGGAGACTACGGATCCAGCCGAGAAGGAAGAAATCATTTGCGCTGCAACAGAAGAACCGAAGGTGTACCAGGGACCAGATGGCGCAGTCCGATCAGCCGACGTCCAGACCAAGGGAGGCGTGTTCCGGAGACCCGTCACGAAGCTGGCTGTCCTACCGTTGCAACAGGAGCAGCCGCAGGAGCGTCAGCGGGGGCAGAACTGTTATGGACAGCCTAGATCCCTACCTAAATAAATTGTATTCTACCTAGTTAGTTATAAGGTTTCTAGGTAAGGTGATAAATAAGTGGTACACACAGGTCAACATTATTAAAGTAAAAACTAGATTGATTAATGTCTGTGCAGAAACAAGACTTGTTTGTACCGCTGAAAAGCAGTATGTGTGCCCTCTGTGATGGTACGCGCCCGACTAAGGGCGGGCAGAGGGGGAGCGGCGTATTTGTATGAATGATGACCCAGGCAGCCGAGATTACCAAACGACGACCGCGGGCCCCGACTGAGGTGGCAAGGCTTGACCGAAGCGAGAACCGCGAAAACATTTTGATTTTCCCGGAAAATGCCGCATCCCACATAGGTCATACATACCTCTAGAGATAGGGTTTTTAGTAAACTATCTAGTAAAAATAGTTTTGTAAGCCTCGGACTTAGGATACCGGAGTTAGAGTAGATAGAAGCTCACTCCCATACAAAATTTACTATTAAGAAAAAGCAACTTTTTAGTTTATTGAAATTCTGTAAAGATATTGTCCTAGATAGACAGATCTTGCAAAGACCTTTCTAACAAGGTATGGATCATCGAAATCCGTCCAGTAGTTTTCGAGATATAAGCAAAAATGTAAATAAATACGCAAATATCCTAAGTCGAGTGCAAGAAAGAGATAGCAATGTAAACAAAGGACTTCTCTGTCTAAAACTTCTAGATTTATCGAATGCGTGAAAAAGATAGAGATATCCTTGTCTAAAATATCTAGATTTTTCCATAGCGTAAAAGAGATGAAGATAGATCTCTCTTTCAGATTGTTCTAGATATTTCCACCCTCGCTATTTTCGAATCATATAAAAGCCGGCACGCACCGCCGTAGTTCAGTTCAGTTCAGTTCAGCAAGCAGTTCCAGCAAGAAAAATAAGAAGAGATAATAGTGACCAGTAGTCGACAGTATCAGTATATCAGTGTGCGTACCGGCTTTCTATGTGCCTAGTGTTAAAGTTTAGTGCCTAGCGTACCTAGGGTTCATATGACAGGGTATATGTACCTGTTTATGAACTAAGCGTTATAAGTAAAGTGTTAGTGTCTCAGTTTGTACCTAGTGCTCTTAGGGTAAACGTGCCAGTACTCGGGCAGGGTATATGTACCTGTTCGTGGACTAAGTAGTTCAAGTAAAGTTAGTGACAGTGCGAAGTAGGGTAAATGTGCCTATCCTCGGACAGGGTATATGTACCTGTTCTAGAATATAAGTTGTAAATAGTGTAAATAGCCATAGTTAGCCAAGTGTACCGAGTGATTGTGTTTTAGTAATAAATAAGAATCCAAGTGCAGTGAGTGTTATTACTGAGAGTCCCGTTCCACAGTGGGAGGAATTGGATCCCGAACCAGCGAATGCTCTGTATCCGCATAAATAAATATTTAGACTGTGCTGTCGCTGACGCAGACTGACGCCAGAGAGTAGCCTGGCGGCCACATTACCTCCACAGCCAACCCCCGTCACCAAACGAAACATCTTGTCTGACATATCACGTCTTTTTGATCCACTGGGATGGATTTCTCCAGTCATTATCCGAGCCAAGATATACATGCAAAAACTGTGGGTTTCAGGTCACTCGTGGGACCAGGAAGTAACTGCCAACCTGCTGACGGAGTGGAACGAGTTCCGGGAGCAGCTGCCGGTTCTCAACAGCTTCACCGTGTCACGATGGGTTGGTGTCAGGCAAGACGCAAGCGATATCCAGCTACATGGCTACCTTGACGCCTCCACCGACGCTTACGCAGCAGTCGTATACCTTCGGGTAATGGATCATGAAGGTAATGTCACCATCCATTTAGTCGCAGCCCGAACGAAGGTCTGTCCAATCCGCCAAATATCCATACCCCGACTTGAACTTTCCGGGGCAGTACTATTATCCAAACTGCTGGCAGAAGTATCCGCTGTCCTATCCATTCCAGTCAGTCGTTGCAGAGCTTGGACAGACTCAACTATAGTCCTAGCATGGCTTCAAGGCGAACCAAACCGTTGGACAACGTTTGTAGCCAATCGCGTTACTGAGATCCTATCCATACTAAACAATGATCAGTGGGCGCATGTCGAATCCACCAGCAACCCTGCAGACTGCAAGTCGAGGTATGTCACCAACCGACTTCATCCAATTTTATCTATGTTATATGGCTATAAAAAGGGTTGTAAACCCTCTGATGTTTGATGATACTCACTTTGTACGGGTATGTCCTTAACAAGTGTTTAGCATACAAATGTAACTTGTCTTAGTTAAGCTGTTATCTCTAGGATGATCTCCCGCCCTCGAAGTGGTTATACGGGTTAGTTCAAGAGAAGCACCCTGGTCCAGACAATGTCACTAGTGTCGTTACCTTAAAATGTAAACATTCCCAACTTGTCAGACCTGTTTCCAAATTAATAGTGTTGCCTGTTGCTAACTAGTATTATAGTTATTGTCTTTCTGTATTCTTATCTTGCTACTGGTAAGAGTATGTTATCAATATGTGTAAAATTTAGTTTAGGTAACCAAATGGTTCTGCAAAATTCATATGGTTGACATTATTATTGTATAACTTTAAGTACTTAATGATGTTCCAAAGGTTGTTACTAAAGTTCCTATTAATACTTATAAATGCTACTAGTTATGTAAAACTAAGTGTACCTAGAGATAAAGTACTTATTCAAAAAGACTGATGGGAGAGAATATAGTAATAGGTATACTTATCTTATAAGTGTTTTTTTTAAATAATTTTATCTATGTTATATGGCTATAAAAAGGGTTGTAAACCCTCTGATGTTTGATGATACTCACTTTGTACGGGTATGTCCTTAACAAGTGTTTAGCATACAAATGTAACTTGTCTTAGTTAAGCTGTTATCTCTATCAATAGATTGTTGTCAAAGTTTTTTTTTCCCCATGATCTCTTCCTTGTAGACTGGTGAACAGTGTACCTTTGTATTGTTTTGTTTTAAAATTATATAGAGTTCAAGTTATCTATTGAGGTCATGTTAATCTTAGCATAGTACCTTAGTAATGCGCAGTGCTTAAAGCTCGTTATGTATGTACTTCTATATTTCTATATGATGTGATGTCATGGCGGACGGTAAGAAGAACATTGTGTTCTTGGCGGGCGGGATGTTTGAGCGTTATATGTATATTTATATTATTCATAAGTAATTGCTATTCGTTGTCGACATAGTTTTTTTTGATATCTCAAACAGCTCGGCCTAAGTCAATGTCAAAAATATATTATCTATGCTCGCTCTCTTC
This sequence comes from Pammene aurita, assembly GCA_947086415.1. Lineage (NCBI taxonomy): Eukaryota > Metazoa > Arthropoda > Insecta > Lepidoptera > Tortricidae > Pammene > Pammene aurita. The sequence continues at coordinate 24,163,180 of OX352297.1, forward strand.
TTCCAAAAACGGCCGTATACGCAAGTCGTAATTCTTTATATAAATGTGAAATAATTAGTTTAGTGTTTAAATCCCAGTAAAAAGTTGTAGAAAATGAAAATACAGGATTAAATTGAAGAAATCAACATTTTATTCAACCTTCATCCACAAATTGAACCAGTTTATCCAAATTCTATTTGTGCCGGCCACATGGTCGGACAACTACCATTCCATGGTTTAACACATTCATTGCCACCCAGCCAAACAAGACATCCGCGCCAGACCACAAAAAATTCGTCATATAAAGCTGTAGTACCACGATCCCGACTAACGGGTCGTCCGGCCTGGGAACGAAATCATAAAATACCCGATAGTCGGGTTCTCGGCATTGAATGTGTTAAGACAGAGTTTTAAATGTCAGATTCGAGCGCTCGAATCCCAGAAATCGCCCCATGCACTGAATGCAGCATGCTTACTGCTTTATTTACCTATAAGGTGCGCCCGTGAACTGGCGGCACGAAACCCTCCTGTTTATTGGCGCAAAGTCTAACGTCAATCATAAGTTCCCAAATTATTCGATTCGATGGCAGTCTCTACAACGCACAGAGTGCGTGCGTGCACTGTGTTGGCATACAGTAACTTAAGTTTTTTCACTTCTCATGCTCAAAACGTGTGTCATATTATGGTTACCAAGGCGGACTAAAGTAGTACATTTAGCCTCTAGGGCTAGTATGTATACATATTTATGATTTACAAAACATTATAAATTGACCAATCGGAACACTTCGCCATATTAAATCCAATCCACCAATCACAACAGATATCGAAATTAATCGGAAGTATCTAGTACTTTATTGGGGCGTATACTGTGTAAATAATTAAAGTCTTTAAAAAAACATTGTATTTAATATCAACCAATCAGAATACAGCAATGTTAAAATCGACCAATCATGAAACGCAATTTATTTCTCAAAACATGAGGTGTTTTTTAGTTCCTACTTCACAATCATTAAAAAAAAAATTAATTTTTTGGAAGCGCTTTAAAGCGTGTTTATATTTTGTATCTATGTCAAAGAAGTTAAAAAAATTAAAAGACCGCAAAGTTAAACCATCATTTCACCTTAGTTTAGTTATTGTGCGTAAATAATAAGTATTTTTATCTTATTTCTCGCAATCGAAGTGAAAAATAGTATGCATTACTCTGGTCTAAAAGCCATATTAACACTAGAACAATTTTCTCTCACTTCGTTCGGGAAAATAACCACCTCGTGGTAATATGGCCTACTTTAGACCCTTGTTAAACAATCTACTATTACGTCACACCTCGCCATAATGTGAGTTTTACCGCACGCTACGCGTACAGTAAAACTCGCATTATGGCCAGGTGGAGACGTAAAATTGTGTACTCACCACGGGCAGTAAAAAAGAAAGCCCTCTATCGCATATTTACAAGTACCTGCGATTTCGGGCTTTCTTTCTTTTACAGTCCTTGGTAAGTAATGTACTATTGATTTCAACCACCCCACTCACCTCGAAGTACTTGAGTATGTCGCGGAAGGTGGCTCGCTGCAGCTTGCGCTCCTTCTTGGCGCGGTACTTGTGCGAGTCGCGCGCCAGCTCGTCCAGGCGCGGCAGCAGGCTCTCTATGTACTCGGAGGCTTCGTCGCCGGCCTCGGTCTCCGAGATGCATTCGAAGGCGATCGCGAGTGCCCCGCCCGCTGCCATGCGGACCTGTGTATATTTAACATTTATATTTAATCATATGTAAAATTTTCTTTAACATTTGCGATTAAATCTAACGGACAATTATAGGTATAAACTTAAATCAGTCCCGCTTATCATGAGGTAAAACCAGTAGTGGATGAACATTATGTTTTAGTTTGTATAAAAACTTTAAAGAATTAAACTAAAGTTTAAAGACGAAAACCCTTTTCTTTTATCAATTGTTCTCGATCTAAGGCCGCGAGACGGTACCTGCATTAAACCGAGAGACCCTGAGTACGAGTCAGTTCTCCCCCGTTGCGAAAATAGATCGTAGTTCGGTGTCCGTAACATTCCAACATCGTCTATAAAGGTGAAAACTGAGTGACCGTTCTTTCAGCAACGAGCGATTCACTCCCAGACGGTTTTGGCCACGGCGACTGCTTTAGCTCCTACAGGCGTTCATGTGCTCGCGTGCCCCCGACACCTTCACGGACCCGTCTCCCTGGGGGACGTGGTACTCCTATACCCACCTCCAGGCTGGCGGCGGCCAGCAGGTCGGCGAGGCGCGGCAGGCCGGGCGGGGAGGAGCGCAGCAGGGCGGCCGCGTGCTCGGCGGGCGGCAGCGACAGCAGCAGCGCCCAGCCCCGTCTCCCTGGGGGACGTGGTACTCCTATACCCACCTCCAGGCTGGTGGCGGCCAGCAGGTCGGCGAGGCGCGGCAGGCCGGGCGGGGAGGAGCGCAGCAGGGCGGCCGCGTGCTCGGCGGGCGGCAGCGACAGCAGCAGCGCCCAGCCCCGTCTCCCTGGGGGACGTGGTACTCCTATACCCACCTCCAGGCTGGTGGCGGCCAGCAGGTCGGCGAGGCGCGGCAGGCCGGGCGGGGAGGAGCGCAGCAGGGCGGCCGCGTGCTCGGCGGGCGGCAGCGACAGCAGCAGCGCCCAGCCCCGTCTCCCTGGGGGACGTGGTACTCCTATACCCACCTCCAGGCTGGTGGCGGCCAGCAGGTCGGCGAGGCGCGGCAGGCCGGGCGGGGAGGAGCGCAGCAGGGCGGCCGCGTGCTCGGCGGGCGGCAGCGACAGCAGCAGCGCCCAGCCCCGTCTCCCTGGGGGACGTGGTACTCCTATACCCACCTCCAGGCTGGCGGCGGCCAGCAGGTCGGCGAGGCGCGGCAGGCCGGGCGGGGAGGAGCGCAGCAGGGCGGCCGCGTGCTCGGCGGGCGGCAGCGACAGCAGCAGCGCCCAGCCGTCCAGCGCCGCCGCGTGCAGCGCGCCCTGCTCCACGGCCAGCCCCGACACCTTCACGGACCCGTCTCCCTGGGGACGGCATACTCTTGTATAGGGACTGTCTCACTTCAACCATGCACAGATATTATCCTACTGTCTTTTACGCTAGTACTCTCACTAAAAAAAGGATACAGATTACAGATTGAGTACAGATTATTACTTCCTCTGTTACTGCGCTTTTTGGTTAACCAGACTATATGTACTCATACGATTCACATCAACCAAGAGGGGATGATAAGCCAAATTCAAAGGAAGTAGATAAGCTCCATGTAAGCCTGTAGTCGTGTTTGTGAGCGGGTCCACACCGAACGAGCCGCCTCGCGAGCAAATTGCCGCGCGAAGCACCCCCGCCAGTGTAGAACGAGGCACGTCTACACTGGCCGAGCTGCTTTGCGCGGTAAATTCCTCGCGAGGCGGCTCGTTCAATGTAGATCCGCCGATTTACGTTAAACCTAGTAATCTACACATATAACGTATTATTGAAATAAAATAAGGTTAGAAGGTTATGATTACGATTATGATGTCCTCAAGATAGATTTCTTTGTAAATATGAAAATAAAATCAAGCACAGTTAATGTCAGTAGATAAATTAACAACAACAAAAGTAAGTCGTGATCAACACTGTTATACGGTACGTACATATGTAATGGACTAAGAGCTTGCCACGTCAGATATGACACAATAATGAGAGCACCAAAGCCCATCTGGTTAGATAGCTATACTATCCTTATTGCTAGATTCGGGCATCTGGCAGATTTTAATGGATGGAGGTCAGAGTGACAAACTAGCAACATTTTTTAAAATGGAAAATAGTAATACTAAACTAGGTAAAAACTGCCGACGTTGTCTCAGTTATAAAGGACAGGACCTATGTCCTACATTAGAACAAAAAACATTGCGTATTATAACAAAAAACCAGTGGGCGACAAACTATGATTTACATTATACGTCGTTTGGCACTACTTTCCCCCAACAGAAACTTTTGGAAATGATATAATCTTATCATTGAGGTTATCTAATTACTTATATAATTTCTCATAATATTGCAACAAACCCAGAACTCTAGGATTGGTTTTCTTGAAGTGGTTTGCACCTCCACCACTTTACAGCTGCCAGATGTTCAGATCTAGAAATAAGCATGTTATAGCAAACTGATTAGATGGGTTTCATTGAACTCATTATTGTGTCATATCTGACGTGGCTAGCTCTCCGTCTATAAGTACAGGTTGTTTTGTACCTTCAGATAGCTGCCACTGAAGATGGTCTCGTACATTCGCATTACGTCAAGAATTTCGGATAGGTCTTCCTCCAACAGGTAACATATCACCGACAGGGACAGGCAACACTGAAATATAGTTAAGATATGTTTATAAATTTGTATTGCTTAAATTGTCGACACTTACGTCCTTTGAACGCCATCGGCCATATATTGAAACGGCACCCGCATGCCAAGATCAAGGACGCAAGCATACGATATAAACGTTACTTGAAAGGACGAAGGTTACTTTGACAGCTAATGCCATACAACTTACGGGTGTTTCTGGCACTTACTCATTGTGTTCTTGGCATCCAACCAGTTACGATATCGGATTTGGGACAGGATTAAAATTGGTGCATTTCTAGTTTTCCTTAAAATACCTAATGTCCATTGGTCAAAAGAAAGCACTAACGCAAAAAAGGCGGACTTAATGCCATAGGGTACTTTCTAGCAGCTTCTTTTTCCCTTGCCCATCCGACATACGATATCGGATCGAAGAGTGTGAATGCAAACGTTAAGGAAGAGGTTTCGATATGTCTGTCTTGCTGACTAAGTAAATTCCAGAACATATGTGGACGAGTTTAGTGAAAGGGCCCACTTTGGCGGTTTGCAAGTACACTTTGCTCATATTGAGTAGTTTTAGGAAGTACTAATGACTATATCGACAAAGTGGGACCCTTTTCCTTGCACTGAGACATATTATCTCCGTAATTAACCCTACACTCGTACGCGCACCTTGAAGGCTAGAAGTTGCTTAGCTAAAGTAAATAACCAACCTCTGTACGTGTCTCAATGGAGGCAGTCTTATCCACAGCGCAAGCGACCAGAGCCGGCCGCACCTCCTTCATAAACTCCTCTGTGCCGTCTTCACCGATCTGTCAATGTTTGATTCATTTATAGGAATTTTGATGACAAAAAACTGTCTCGTTTTTTATTTAGTTTGATCTTATAAGTTATAATACACACAGTTGAATACAAAAAATGATCTAGCGACCTTCCATTCAAATGTACGTAAATCGAAATTAAATTACGTAAACTGATTGATCAATTAGGTAGACATTGGTTTTGTTTTTTCACCAGTAACAATGCCAATCAGTCAGTCACTAACCTGTAGCGCCAGCAAAGGTGCTAGAGATGCAGCTGCCTTCCTCTCCCCATCTCTGCCTCGCCGGATTGCCTTGGTGAGATGATCTGCCAGCGTCGCCCTGTGGTTGGCCAGCAATGATCCCAGATACCGCCGCTGGAGAGCCGCCCGCAGCGATACGAAAGCGGCTGCACGAGCAGCGTTTGCGCGGGCGCCTAGCCCATCGATCGTTTCCATTACTTTCTCTTCGAACTTCTCTTGGATTTCTGCGTCTGCAATAATAATAAAAAAGGTTGAACTTATGAATTATGATATATGAATTTATTTATGGTATGGCTACATATCACTGGATACAAATAGGCATTTTTTTTCCTGGGGTAGTAGTAGTGGGAAAGCAGATGATAAAGAAAATCCAGTGAGTGCTGCGAGGTCCAGATAGGACAGTGCAGCTGCCAAGTTTGTTACTCTATTAGCACCACCCAGGGATCACGTGTAGGGCTGTCTAAGGTGTTTCCTACGGACGTAGAGTATATATGAATGCATATGATTGTCACATGACAAAGAATAGTATCTGTCTCTTATAACGTGTGTGTGTTTAAAAGTAACGTTTGCTGTATGTATCACGTCCAGTCCATCATACGTCCGTTGTGATGATTCCTTTAATCATCAAAATTACGACAAGGATCAAAATCTTAAAAGAACTATGTAAGTATGTATACAGAAGCTCGATAGAAATAGCAAATATGACGTCCCTACAACTACATTTCTAGGCAAATAAAGCTGACACATGACACAATATTATTAAATATCGAATTAATTAGTTTGATTGAAATATACCTAAGTAACGGATATTGTTACTAAATACGAATAATAGTAAGTAGCATGTTTATGTGTATAAATTGACGACGGACATGGTTGTCATTTAAAAGTGCGTGATTACACTGATTAGGAAGCAATGATGGTAAATTGGTCTGTTTACATTATTTACCATTTGAATTGACCGTCGGTATACCTTAAAAATCTAACATAAAAGCTGCCAATTTATGATGAATTTGCATTTATAAGGAAGGTGAATGAATCTTCTTTTCTGCGTTCAAGATCATCTAAATATAGATTCGCTAAACTTTGGCAATGTTTGCAAAGTAGTGGCGCACGGAACTACGATAAGACACTAATTGTTTGCGTTTTGCATCCAGTTTTTCCAGAATTGTTTGCCTTAAAAAAGGCAGAACGTGTTAATAATTACACGGATGCCGACAATACGTGGGTTCTAGCCTATCACAGAAAGGTGTCGTGACTCACACGATTTAAACTTGTACGAACAACTGGCGTCTCCGTCTGATTAAGTGCAGTCAAACGACTGACCTTTCGTGCGCATTTAATTGAGCCAAATAATTGGGAAAAATACAACTTTCTTTAAATACACGTTCAAGCTAAACTGTTATTAGTCGGGTTTTTCGCAAGTTCCTTGGCTAGACTTTTATCTTTTGAACTGAACGCTGCTTGACAAATACGTACGTAAGGTGTGACTCGTTAGTACTCATAAGTCTCATAACTTTTTGTTGTCAACAATATGAAACTCTGAATAGGGATGATGACACATGTTGAATTTTGTAATAAAATTAAGTTGAATGATAAATATAATATAAATAGGGCCGTTTGAAAAGTCTTTTAAAAAACTATTTATTAAACCTTTTTTTTTTGGTAAATGGCATTAACACTGGCTGGCACGATCTTTCAATTGATAACTGACGAAAAATTAAGAAAAAAAAACAAAGATACGTCACTTTTATCGTTGCTTAACTGAGATCACCTACGCATTTTTGTCAACTATGGAAAAATCTGAATTTTGTGCCACTATAAAAATTGAACTTGATTCTGTTCATGGCACTAATGCACCGACGTTGCAAACCATTTACAACTGGTTAAATGAATTTAAACGTGGCCGGTCAAGCACATCTGATGCTCCGCGCTCTGGTCGTCCAATCGAAGTCACTACTGAAGACGTTATTGAAGAAGTTCATAATATCGTACTCGACGACCGCCGAGTGAAGATGCGTGAAATAGCTGAAAAGATAGGCATCTCTACTGAGCGTGTACATAAAATCCTACACGAAGATTTGGCCATGACTAAGCTGTCTGCACGATGGGTGCCACGTTTGTTGACGATCGAACAAAAACTCGAACGAAAGCGAGTTTCAAAACTGTGTTTGGATATGATGAAGCGTAATCCTCGAAACTTTTTGAAACGATTTGTCACTGTGGACGAAACTTGGGTCCACCATTACACGCCCGAGTCAAAACAATAGTCCAAACAATGGATGGCTGCTGGTGAACGTGCCCCAAAGAAGGCAATAGCTGAAAAGATAGGCATCTCTACTGAGCGTGTACATAAAATCCTACACGAAGATTTGGCCATGACTAAGCTGTCTGCACGATGGGTGCCACGTTTGTTGACGATCGAACAAAAACTCGAACGAAAGCGAGTTTCAAAACTGTGTTTGGATATGATGAAGCGTAATCCTCGAAACTTTTTGAAACGATTTGTCACTGTGGACGAAACTTGGGTCCACCATTACACGCCCGAGTCAAAACAATAGTCCAAACAATGGATGGCTGCTGGTGAACGTGCCCCAAAGAAGGCAAAGACTGTTTTGTCGGCTGGGAAGGTGATGGCGACAGTTTTCTGGGATAGCGAAGGAATCATCATGATCGACTACTTAGCTAAGGGGAAAACTATCACCGGCCGTTATTACGCAGATTTGTTAGACCGTTTTAAAGCCGAATTGTTGGAAAAACGACCAAGATTATCTCCGAAAAAAGTACTCTTTCACCAAGACAACGCCCCAGTGCACACCTCAACTATTGCAATGGCAAAAATCCATGAATTAGGCTTCGAGCCGGTTCCTCATGCTCCATATTCACCGGACTTAGCTCCGTGTGATTATTACCTATTCCCAAATTTGAAGAGATGGCTTGGAGGACAAAAATTGTTGACAAATGAAGACTGTATAGCAGTTGTGAATGGCTATTTTGCAGACCTCAACGAATCCTATTTTTTGGAGGGGATAAAAAAATTGGAAACTCGCTGGAATAAGTGTTTGGCCCTTGAAGGAGATTATGTTGAGAAATAAATGTATTTTGTTTAAAAAACTGATGATTTTTGACTTTTTAAAAAAACTTATCAAACGGCCCCCGCATATCCTAATAAAGTAATATTTAAAAAAATCTATTGGAATGGGTCAAAGATACGAGACTTCTAAATTCTAAAATTTTACGATTTTTTAGAAGTATGAAGTTCAAAAAAACAATGACACCATTTGATTTCTTACATTTTATCGTAAAATTAATTGTATAGCAACCATATACATAAACGCAATCTTTTACCGTCAAAATAGCAATTTCATAATTTTTCCATACTTTAAACAGGGCGACTATGCAACCGTGACGTCACTGTTGCATATCATTTTGTTAGGAGCGTTTTGAGAGACAAAAGCGAGTGACAGATTTTGAATCTCATTTCTGACTTTTGTGTTGCTTTGACGCAATTAGCCCCATATAGACATTTGATCCTTACAACAAAACGAATCGATTGATACCATACATGAAATAAATTCATCATGCCTATTATGACGGAGACACGTTTATTAGGTACTGTTGTACCGAAAGGTTGTTTTATTAGGTGCTTTGATGTATGCTCTATTATGTATAGCTACCATAGAGAAATAAGTACATTTACATTGGTACGTGATTGTAATTGTACAATCCTACAAAATATGGATAAAATTAAAATGGTATTACTAACATCATGTAACGTTAATGATACACCTAGATAGATCTATATAATATGTATAGTTGATAAATAATAATTTACTGAAGAATGCTATTAAAGTATGTGAGTAGACATCGTTGTTAGTCGATGAACGCTAAATGTTCTGATTGGTATAACAAACCGTGTTTCTCTTATCGTAAGCTATTTTAAACGTGCTAAAGTTTCGTAATTAATCTGTCAGTAAATTGCATTGAACTATAATTGAATAACACAAGTATATGATTAAAAATCTATTAAATAGCTAACTACCCATTACAACAAATCTTTATAATATAGGTAGATAATGAGTTTTTATCGGTTAATCGCTAGAAATACAAGTCAAGGCATTGAATTGAAGTTCCTTATGTTATTACGTGCAATGCATGTCTTACGTCCTCGGTTTTGAAATAGATATCGATATCAAGATTGGAACGAGGAGGTTAAACTATTCGGTGCAGTTGGTTAAGTAAGTAATTTTAGTTCTATACCCGTAATGAGCACACATACTTTTAAAAATGTACGACTTTGTACGGTTATTTATCATTAAAATCTAGTCAGTTATAATCTTATAAAAGTACTCTGTTAAAGAAGAGGTTTATAATATTAAAGATTGCATTAACGGCTGATATTATTTGAGATTAACAACATGAATTTAAATTTTGATGCTTAGACAGTACGGTCGATATTTAAACGTGACTAACGGTCGTTCCATTAAGTTTTTATTCACAATGATACAGGTATTATATCATCACACACTTATTTGGTGTCAGTACGTATAAACAGTCTCGGAATATTCGCCAAGGTCGCTGTAACCTTAACCTTACGGAACGAGCTTATCATTAAAATACCTTGTGGCGACGCTAATCTAGCCTTTATCTTTTTGATGCGGCCAATATTAACTATCATTTATTATGACTTATGAGATTATATTTTCGTTAGGTCGATTTTTCCCAAAACGTTTGGATTATAATTCGTAACTCACTATAAGCGATTAATTAGTTAGGGTTCGAAAATTGTTACCTGAAAAGCGTGCTGTGAACTTATTTTACGTAAATTGTGCTTTCCAAAGCTGATATATTTTGCTTAAATTTATAAACTGTATAAGTGTATATATTATAAGACACTAAACAAAAATCATGAATGACCCAATTTACTAAGTTTCGCGTTGTATGCTTTCGAATGTAATAATCCGCCTACTGGGCACCTCAAGTATGAAACTGAAGGGAACCTCGACACGAAAAGAAGAAGAATGTAATCATACATAGTCGAATCTAATAATATCGAATTTTATTATTTATCGAATATAATTTCTGGGAATATATTGTTGTGGTTAACTACAGCAAGCAAAATGGTTTTCTACGTGAAAACAATCGCTTTTGCCAAGTGTAAGTGTGTTTATGTATTACACACACACATCGTCTACTTCCTCAATTATGGTTATTATCAGGTTGAATCTGTCAAACTGTTTTGATGCTTATCTTTTCTATGGACGGACGAGTTCCATATCATTATTATAATAATGGGTAAATCCACAACGTTTATGTCCACATAGGTATTTTTATTATGGTTTGTGTAATTGCATAAACCATTTAACTAAAATGTCTCATGTATAAAGGCAGTGGACTCCGCGATCTTCTACTATGTAGGCGTTGGTTTCCGTATGAAATACCAAGCAATATTATACACTTTGATTGTTTTTTGATAGATTTAGATGTAGATTTTATGACGTAATTGCAAAGTCAGCCTATGACCAGTACGACTGAGCCCACAAGTACAAATAACAAAACTGAAAAGGGCTTGCAATAATTCTGCACGTCTCTTAGTGACTAAATAAAGTCCTCCTGCACGTCCAAGACTGTTATATACAGAATTCATCCTTATCATGTGAAGAACCTAGATATTAATTTGTAAATTACAGTTGTTTTGTAAAGCGACCAAAACATGCTATACGATTAAATAAATAAATGTATTCTGTATAAGCATTATACTATAAATCGAGGCTAATAAATTGATAATAAAATCCTAGATTTTATTGTGTACGCGTACGTGTTTTAAACCAGCGCCGACGGAAATTTGTCTGGCGAGACACAATGACAGAATTGCTAAATTCAAAACATAACTTTAAAACCTATTGCGCCACCTGAACAAATGTGGCGACGACATAAATATGACGACTATTTATTCTGCATAATTGTATGGCTTTATCAGTTGATAGCTTTCCTAGTGACTTTTATTAAAATCTTAAATTAATTAAACTTAATTATTCATTTAACTGCGTTATTGTACTAATTGTTGTGTTGCAAGGTAAGGGCAGGACAAAACTACGTAGCTATTACAACTACATAGTAGTCACAAAGCTAAATTTTTTTATTCAAGCTGCTGTTGCAACAATATGTCCATTGTAGAAAAGTAATGTAATCATCTCATCACTATCTTACCTTCTTAGTTAACTTTAATTAATACATGGTAAAGAAAAGCATCATTAGCATTCTTGGATGACAGAATGTACGACAGATGTATCATCACGAACCGGGATTGTTGAGCCAGTTTTTTGTAATGTAGCCGTGTAATGAATGACCAATGTTACCAACTAGCCGGCAGCTAACATACTCAGTGGTTCAAAATTAAATTCATACTATAATTCATTCCAAACCAATCTCCCCCTAAAATCTTCTATAATACCACAATGCAACATAACTATTCCAACAAAGAAATTAAGTGGTAGGATTCCACATACCTGCTTCATCGTGTAAACTCCTCAAGTCTGACTGACCCGAGGTCTCGGACATGTTGTCGATGGTCATGTCGATGCCGGCGTCCTCATCCGAAGAGTAGGCCTGCTCTGTCCTCCTGTGCTCTGGAAGAGATGGAAAACAATGTTAGTTTAAAAGGATTTGGCACTCGCACTCACCACCATAGACCAGTAATTATGTACAGTAGTGCATTCACATTAAAACTAACTTTGAGAGGGTGCCACCGGATGGGATGGGGGAACGAGAGAGCGCTATTCACATGCAGAGCACTATCTCGCTCGCAGACCGTCGCATGCGGAAACCGTAGCAGTGTGATAGTCGCCGTAGATTGAGACAGATGCATGCTGCCCATACATATAAATCTATTGCTGATATCCACAGTGATTACCTGTTGTTTACTTCTTTACCCATGGAAATACCAGAAAAGGCAAATAATCAATACATCAACCTTGCACACAGTCTAACTGCAGTGAAGGCTGTTCTGTGTTATAGGATTTATACATAACTAAAAACAACATATTTTAACACTACACAATACTTCTGAAACTGCGGGCCTTGAACAATGCATAAAAAAACAACAATTACTAAAGCTGCATCCTCCTAGCGTTTCTGTCTCCTAGCTTTGGCCACAGCTCAATTGAGCCCAGGTTCCACTCAGCAACCTAATCCCATGAACTGGCATAGATATTAATATAAGCCCTTTATTCCAAATAAACTCTTTAAACTACATTTCAATTAATAAATTTATAAGATAGTTATGTAATGTTTCTATGAAGTATAAGTATGATATTTGAGTTGTTTATTTTCATTTATTATATATTGTTTATTTGGTTGCCCATTGTTGGGCAAAGGCCTCCTCCATCAAATGCCATGACTTTCTGTCGGCAGCTAGTCTTGTCCAGGTAGGGCCCGCTAACATTAATATGTCATGGTTCCATCTGCGCCGGGGTCGACGCTGTGGTTGTTTGTCTTCACGCGGCCACCAGTGAAGTATCCGTTCGCTCCACCTTCCATCTTGAGCTCGGGCTACATGTCCTGCCCATCTCCACTTTGTTCTGCAGGCTACGTCCACCACACATTTCAGCCCTGTCCTCTGCCTTATATGGCTACGACTTATTCTATCACGCGGTCTTTAGATATTAGTTTTACAAAAGAAACTACCATCTGACCATGAGATTAGGTTCGGTTTCGAAAAGTGTCAATAAATTCCGAAAACTCTGCGGTACAATTGCAAAGTCAATATTATTTCAAATTGTTATAAAAGCTTAATTATTCTTAAAGTTATTATATACGGTCTGCTGCAGAGAAATGTACCCACCTCTGCATACAAACTTGTATCCCAAATAAATTTCTTCTAGCAATCCATGGTCTCAGCTAGGGCATGCAATACAGGAATTGCTTGTATGGGCAATCCCGGAATTCCGGTATTAGCCCATACAAGCAATACCGGTATTGCATGCCCTAGTCTCAGCCTGACCCACCACTTTTAACGCTTTATTTTCTTTCTGTTTTTAATTTCTTTAATAATTAAGTAATAGCAAACTAATTTTATTCCGAGACCCACAACCTCATTCGACAACATAGTGAACTAAAACGTGAAGTAAAATAGTCGTACCGGTCTTCCGTTCCACCGGGTACGGAGGGGCGAGGAAGAGTGAGTGCTCCTGTGTCTGCGCAGACACTTGAGCACTATAATATATCCTGCACAATTGACTGGTACTGGTGAACGGACTCCGAGTTAAAAGTCCTGTGGCGATGGGTAGAGGCAGAGAGGTTCAGTTGTTGTGCCAACTGGACTTTGGCTAATGCCTGCACACAGGCGGCTCAGAGAGAGTGGTCGCTTCTGTTTTGCACTGGGTTAACAAAACAGGCTCGGCAGCACTCTGGGTGCCGAAGCAGCCCTATTTAGGTGCTTCCCCCGCTCAGCCGGGGAAGGACCTAGAAAAGGTGTCCCAAACAACCCAACCCCTGACAGAGGCAGCAACCGCGGTTGCTTCTGCACTATTATACTCGCGGTCGAAAGATTATATATAAAAAGCAAAACACCTACAGAACTAGGAATATGATATTCGGCGCATGGAATGTACGCACGCTCCTTGACCGTGAGGGCAACATTTGCCCCGAGCGTAAGACTGCCATTGTTGCTCGTGAGCTCGGACGTTATGATGTGGATATCGCTGCGCTCAGTGAGACACACTTGGCTGACGAGGGTGAGTTGGTTGAGCACGGTGGTGGTTACACTTTCTTTTGGAAGGGTACTCCAGCTTCTGAGCCCCGGCGTTCAGGCGTCGGATTCGCAATCAAAAACACTATTGCTATCAAGCTACAGGAATACCCTGTACATATCTCGGACCGTGTTACTTCCTTGCGCCTCGGACTTGACAATAACAACTATTTGACTATTATATGCGCGTATGCACCAACGTTGGACCGGGAGGACAACGTGAAGCACAAGTTCTATGAAGAAATCACTAGCCTCCTCTCTAAGATTCATCATAGAGAGCAGATACTTATGTTAGGCGACTTTAATGCGAGAGTTGGGCGTGACTTCGAGAACTAAAAAGCAAGTGAACATCCTTTTTTGTCATTGCGTGTGCACATGGATTGAAAGAAGAATTAAGCATTCATTCAAGTGAATGTTGATTTAATAGGATTTTTTTAAATAATAAATGAAATGAATTATCCTTAACTGATAATAGCTCACTAGGACCATATGCAGTAACAATAAAGATAGTTTCAGTAATGCAATACTCTCATAGTCTAAAAATGTTGCTTTTTCAAGGTAGCTGTATACTAATTTCTTTCCAATTATTATTTTACATGTATTTAGGTTACCAATGTAATGAGTTACTTATCTTAAAGAATGTAAACAGCTACCGCTAGCTGTTGCGTTATAAGCATTCAACTTATCTCAAATTACATAATTGATGTTTTTAGACTACAAGGTTAACTATTTTAGTTAAAAAAATAAACCAACCTAGAATACTTTCTGTCGTTTGTATGTGATTCATGTTTTGTATTGATATTGTTGTTTAGATCACAATGAACATGCGAACAATAACATTGAGATTGGCACATGTTATGAAATCGTGAAAGTAATTCTTGCGCCAAGTCTTTGACGCAGGTACTTGGCTTGCGAAATGTGGGGCTTTTGCTAGTGCCAAGCTTTTGTGGCGACGTAACATATGCTACCTGAGCACACGGTTGCCTCAAGTATAACGACCAAAGTCAAATACGTGGACGCGGGTACGGAAAGTCCGCGAGCACAAGGTCACCGCGTGATTGCATTCCCGTGCTAATTTCCTGTTATACATGGTATTTTAATCGTAAGCTTCCAAATACTCAAAGACCTGATGGATAGACTCACCGTATTTTCCTTTTTTCTTTCCTTTCGGCATGGTGTAGTTGTTGCACAAAGCTGTTGTCTGACTTAAAATGAAAACTAAAATATATTCACTAAATAAATTTTCTAACTTTTCCACTTAATCAGGACGGAGAAAAGTTCAATATATCAGTTCTTATAGAATGATTGGGGCACCGAATGCAACATAAAACTAAAATTTCAGAAAAACTTTTTAACATGTTTAACTGTGTTACATGCACACTCGACTCCACTGCTATGCGCAATGCGCTGTCTGGTTGGCTAGCTGTCATTTAAAGCCGCCATTTTGATTTTAAATGTTGCCATAACATAAAGTTGAAATCGGTTCAACACTTTTTGAAATAAGTTTTTGAATACATAACAGTTGTTAAAAACAAAAGTGATTGCGCCTCTTTTACTGATACAATAAAAGTGTATTAGGAAAAACACACATTTTACACATGCTGAACTGTAGGACCTTCCACAGGGCAAGGAACAATTTCCGCTTATTTGGATAATATTTCGTACTTTTTCACATTTACTGAGAATCGTTGTCAGCCAGCGTGACGTCTTCACTCAAAACAAAATCGACTAAACGTAGCTATTCGAATTCTCAATTAAATAATGTGGTGAAACCGGTGAAACATGGGTGAAACAGTTTCGACACGATACTCAATAAATATAGTCTGGCAAACCATTTCCGTCAGTGTCAGAAACGCGCGGCAAATTCAAAATAAGTACATGTGACAACCCTTTGTGATGAGACACCGTATTTCATGACGAAGATTTCAATTAACATTGAATTTGTTTCTAGTGCATTTCACTCTCTCATCTTAAGCACGAGTGAGATAGAACTCCTGCAACGTTCCCAATTAAATTTAAATTCATTTTTAGGGTTCCGTACCTCAAAAGGAAAAAACGGAACCCTTATAGGATCACTTTGTTGTCCGTCTGTCTGTCTGTCTGTCTGTCTGTCTGTCTGTCTGTCTGTCTGTCTGTCTGTCTGTCAAGACCATTTTTCTCAGGAACGCGTGGAGGTATAAAGCTGAAATTTATAACAAATACTCAGGCATATTGTCCCTTGGAGCTGTAAAAAAATCAAACTTAAAAGCCAACGCAATCAAAAGATACAGTCGTTTATGCTGCAAATTTTAGAGTTTCGGCACTCGCAAAACCTATGGGGTACTTCCCGTGAACTCAGAAACTTGAAATTTGGCACGAAGCAACGTCATATAGCATAGACAATGGAAAAATTACAAAAAGTAGACATTTTTAGTAAAATCATACAAAAACATATTTTTTTAAATTTTAGTCTTACTACCTTTTCCCTCGTAAACGCGTGGATGTATTAAATTGAAATTCGTCTCAAATACTCACGGCTATAGGACCTTTCAGATGTAGCAAAACCAAACTTTTATATCAACGCAATCAAAAGAAATAGCAATTTAAGTCGCATATTTTAAAACTGAGTACTCGCAAGAAACTCAAAACCTAAAGGGTGCTTCCCGTAAACTCAGAAACTTGAAACTTGGCACGAAGAAACTTCATATAGCACAGACAAAGGAAAAATTACGAAAAGTAGACATTTTTAGTAAAATCATACAATTTTTTTTTTTTAATTTTAAACTTACTACCTTTTTCCTCGTAAACGCGTAGAGGTATTAAATTGAAATTCATATCAAATACTCAGGTCTATAATACCTTTAAGTTGTAAAGGTTTGTACGGAACCCTCGGTGCGCGAGTCCGACTCGCACTTGGCCGGTTTTTTTTAAGGCATATGTCAATTGCCTCAACCAGATTATCTGTTGCAGTTGATGACAGATCAGACAAAATATATCCGTCTTCTTTTTACACACCGTAAATGTCACCTAATGAAAGGGGCGGAAATACCAACTAAAATCATTATCATCATTATATATAATAAAACTAAGTTGAGAAAATGTGCGTGCCGATAAAACTTAAAAAGGAGTCCCAGCACGATAAAGGGACTTATATAGTGTGATAGCCCTTTATTCCCCCTCGAACAAGAAAGTTCCCGTTTTAACCTAAAGGGTGTGTCTTTAAAGATATAAGGGCTTTTCCAACCCTTCAACTCGGAAAGTAAGTGTAGTGGCGCCATCTGTTGTCGAGTAGTTGAACTTCATTCATTGTCCAAAGTGGCGCCATCTGTTGTCGAATAGTTGAATTTCATTCATTGTACACAATATGGACTTAAACGAACGATTATTCCCAAACTTTCTCGAATATCCTAGCGCCAACTTTCTCGAATATCCTAGAGCCTAGCTTTCTGAATATATAAGAGCCCGGTGTCACCCGCCAGAGTTAGTTTGATTTGAACAGCGAAACAAGCGATTTCGAAACGAAAAAGAAAGAAATTATCTGTGTGTGAGCCTTTATTTTGAAGTATCACGTGTGAGTATTTTTAATAGTGTGTTTAATTAATACTCGATTTCGAAGCGAAGAAGAAAAAAGTTATCTGTGAGCCTTTATTGTGAAATATCAAATGTGAGTATTTTTAATAGTGTATTTAATTAATTCTAATGGTTTGTTTTATTATTTTCTTTTAATTGTAATTTCCTTAACTTTCAAGTAGTCGCGCGGCGTTGAATCGATGCCTTCTATATACTTTGGCCGTAAACAAAATATCGCGCGACCGCTTGAAGATTAAATATTTTTTTTTTCTTTGTCGCAACGTGCTCCACGTTTACGTAACAATATATTTGTCTATAAAATGTTCATTTAATTTATATTTTACAGAATACAATGCCTAGACGTAAAAGAGGTGGAGATCTTGCCAGTTCTGCAGCGAAACGGCGGAAACAAAAAGAAAATCGAAGAAATGAAACGGAAGAAGAGCGCGAAGCACGTTTACAAAATCAACGAACCAGAATGAGCACCCTGAGAAGCGGAAAAAGCGAAGAAAGAAAAGAAAAGAAAAGTATTGAAGAATCGAGCATTTTAAAAGATAATCTAACAAAGGAAGCATTCCACTACGAACTGACGAAGAAATATTACGATCATAAATATGTTGTGATCGGAAAAATGAATAACATTTGCCAATTTTGCCACGCGAAAAAATTCAGTAAAGAAACACCAGGTCTCTGTTGCATGAATGGAAAAATTCGATTACCACCACTGGAAGCACCTCCACAGGAATTTCTACATTACATGACCGGGGAAACACCAGAATCAAAACACTTTCTTCAAAATATAAGATCATACAACTCCTGCTTTCAAATGACTTCTTTCGGTGTTACTTCGAGTGACACTAATAGAGACAAATTTGAATATGTATTTTCAATTCAAGGGCAAATTTATCACAAAATTGGATCGTCACTGCCAATGCCTAACAATGACTATAAATTTCTGCAAGTATATTTCATCGGAAATGAAGAAAACGAAATTGATCAACGATGTACAAATTTTATTGGATTGAAACGCGAAATAATCCAAGATGTACAGAGGATCTTACACAAATACAATCAACTGATTTACATATTCAAAACAACACTAGACCGCATGATTTCTGATGACTATAAAATTGTGATTCGAGCCGATAAAAGACCACGTGGAGAACACGAACGTAGATTTAATGCACCTCAGATAGATGAAGTCGCCATCGTAATTGTGGACAATGAAAATACAAGCCGTGACATAATTGTACAACGAAGAAGAAAAGGACTACAACGCATTGCAGAGACACACCGTTCATATGATGCTCTTCAATATCCGTTAATATTTCTGCACGGAGAGGATGGTTATCATTTCAATATAAAACAAATTCATCCTAAAACAGGCATAGAAACAAACAAAATAGTCACTTCCAAGGAGTTCTATGCTTACCGCTTAATGATCAGAGACAATGAAATATACAATCACATTCTCAACACTCGCCGTTTATTCCAACAATTTCTGGTAGATATGTACGCAAAAATAGAAGCAGAACGGATGCTTTACATAAGACTGAATTAGAAGAAACTACGCACAGAAGAATACATCCACCTTCGAGATGCGATCATAAATGACGGCAATATTGACGATATTGGAACAATGGTAATCTTACCCTCATCATACATAGGAAGTCCAAGACATATGCACGAATATACTCAAGATGCCATGACCTACGTAAGAAAATATGGACGACCTGATCTCTTCATAACATTTACATGCAACTCACCATGGCCAGAAATCAAAGAACAACTAAAATACGGACAAACCTCCATGGATCGACACGACATGATAGCCCGAGTTTTTCGACAAAAACAAATAAGATTTATTGAAGTCATCACAAAATACCACATCTTTGGAACCGTTAGATGCTGGATGTATACAATCGAGTGGCAAAAACGAGGATTACCTCACTCACACAATCTCATATGGCTACACGATAAAATTTATCCCACGGATATCGACAAAATCATCCAAGCTGAATTTCCCAATCCACAAAATGATCCGGAACTATACAACATAGTAGTGAAAAACATGATTCACGGACCATGTGGACCATTAAACTTCAATGCGCCATGCATGAGTGATGGAAAATGTACAAAAAAATATCCAAAACCATACTTGGACGATACAAAAACTGAAGATGACGGCTATCCCAAATATAGAAGACGATCACCGAAAAACGGTGGCTTCACAGCAAAAATACGAATACAAGGCAGAGACGAACTGGAAATAGATAATCAATGGGTAGTACCATATAACCCACTACTTTCCAAAATGTTCCAAGCACACATAAACGTTGAATATTGCAATTCAGTAAAATCTATTAAATATATATGTAAGTACGTAAACAAAGGTAGTGATATGGCAGTATTTCAAATAGTCCAAAATAGCGAACAAAATAATAGAAATGATGAAATCCTCATGTACCAAATGGGAAGATACATCAACAGTAACGAAGCAGCGTGGAGGATTTTTAGTTTTCCCATACACGAACGCGAACCAGCTGTGCAACATCTAGCAGTACATCTGGAGAATGGACAGAGAGTTTATTTCACAAAAGACTCGGCTAGAAAAATTGCAAGCGAACCACCTCAGAACACAACATTAACAGCTTTTTTCCAACTTTGCCAAACGGATCCATTCGCAAAGACGTTACTGTATGTCGACGTCCCTATTTATTATACGTGGGACAAAACAAGGAAAATTTTTCAACGACGAAAACAAGGAATGCCAGAAGAGGGTCATCCAGAAATAATGAAAACTAACGCAATAGGTCGAGTATACACTGTACATCCAAACAATGCCGAATGTTTCTATCTCCGAATGTTGTTACACGAAATACGGGGACCAACAAGTTTCACAGATCTCAGGACTATTGACGGCTACATATGCCAGACTTACAGAGAAGCATGTCAACGTTTAGGATTATTGGAAAACGATAACCACTGGGAACACTACAAGAAGCCACACCTACAGCTTCAGCTGAACAAATTCGAGAGTTATTCGCCATAATTCTAACAACATGTAACCCATCAAACCCAAAACAGCTATGGGACTCTTTCAAAAGGAATATGAGTGATGATATATTGTACCAAATCCGACAAGCTAATCCAGAACTGACTATAGAATTCAATGACGACATCTTCAATGAAACACTCATTCGCTTAGAAGATAAATGTTTAGCAATAAATAACCAGACCTTAGTAGAAATTGGAATGCCAGCACCACAAAGAAATACTTTCAGTGTGCTAAACTACGAAATTACAAAGGAAAAAAGCTACAACGTCAATGAACTACTTGAATACATTGCTCACAACAAACCACTCCTCAATGACAATCAAAAAAAAATTTACGTTATAATGAACCGAATAAATAACAACACTGGTGGAATTATTTACTTGGACGCACCAGGAGGCACCGGTAAAACGTTTCTAATAAATCTAATACTGGCGGAAATACGTGCTGAAAAACACATCGCACTGGCACTAGCATCATCTGGCATTGCAGCTACACTTATGGAAGGAGGACGAACTGCCCATTCTGCCTTACAACTACCGTTGAATATAGCCGAACAACAATTCCCGGTATGTAAAATCTCAGGAACAGCTGGACGGGGTCAACTTCTAAAACATGCTAAAATTATCTTCTGGGATGAATGCACCATGGCCCATAAAAAATCACTAGAAGCCATGGACAGAACATTACAAGAATTGCGAAAAAACTCTGAAATGATCTCTACTCATACTCTCAGGAGATTTTCGACAAACACTTCCAGTTATTCCCAAATCAACACCAGCAGACGAGATCAATGCATGCTTAAAAAAGTCACATCTCTGGCCGCAAGTACAAATACTGCAATTAACAAAAAACATGAGGGTTGAATTATCAAAAGATGAAACAACAGCACATTTTGCTATAATACTTTTACAAATAGGCGAAGGTACATATCCTACTGACCAAACGACCGGCCTCATTGAACTCAATAGTGATTTCTGTAACGTAGCCACTACTGAAAACGAACTAATCGACAAAATTTATCCAAATATTATTCAGAACTATACCAACGTAGAGTGGTTATTTCAAAGAGCAATTTTGGCCACTAAAAATAATATTGTTGACGATATCAATTTTAATATTCTAAAGAAAATACCTGGTGAAGAGAAAGTATATAAATCGATCGACACGATGGTATCCATTGAAGAAAGTGTCAACTTTCCTACTGAATTTCTAAACTCTTTACAAGTACCAGGAATGCCATTACACTGCCTTCGTCTGAAAATTGGATCTCCAATCATACTACTCAGAAATCTCAACTCCCCAAAACTATGTAATGGAACGAGGATGATCGTAAAACAGCTATCGAATAATGTCATTGAAGCTGAACTTATTTCTGGAAAGAACAAAGGACACACAGTATTTATACCTAGAATACCACTGATCTCTTCTGAATTGCCATTTCAATTTAAAAGATTGCAGTTTCCAATTAAATTAGCCTTTAGTTTTACAATTAACAAAGCGCAAGGGCAAACTTTGAAATATTGTGGCATCAACCTCAAAGAATCCTGCTTCTCTCACGGTCAGCTATATGTAGCTTGCTCAAGAGTAGGAAGTTCGAAAAATTTATATATATATATACCCCGGACAATAAAATGAAAAATGTTGTTTATAAACAAGTAGTGTAAATAATGAGAAAATGTAAATACATGTAAATACAGAAAATGTTTTCAAAATATATTTTTTACTTTTTACGTCATAGTATGTTTTTTTATTTCATCTACCACGTAATCTCATATCAACTCCCGAGCGAAGCCGGGTATCATAGCTAGTTAAAAATATAAAATTTGATGACCATTGCTGCTTTTGTCACTGATTCTTAGTGTTGTCATACTTTTGTTCGCTGTATATTGCTACTGCGTTCGTTGGCTGGCCAGACTATAGTTACATTGATATCAAAGAAAAAAATATACTTAAGATGACGTTGACGAGATTATTTAGGGTTTCCCTAGCCGTTTTGCGGTCTTAAAAAGCTTTTGGATAAGCCTGAGAGACGTTTATGAATAAGGGGGTTGTGAAAATTCATTCATATACGTCTCTCAGCCCTCAATCAGCTAATTTATGTTTTGTCTGTTTCTAACAAACGTCAACGTGACGGATAAGGACAAAATATAAATTGACTAATTGAGGCCTGAGAGGTTTATGAATAAGGGGGTAGTATGTAGTAGGTAGGTATGTATGTTTGCGATACATTTCTTTTAAATATGGGGCTGTTCATAAATTACGTCATAAATTTTTGATGATTTTTACCCCCCCCCCCCAACCCTAAAATCATCCAATCCTCCCCATGCCAAATAAAGTGACGTCATTTAAAATAAATGGGTTTTTAGCTTATTTGTAAAATAAAAAACTATTTAGTAGATAATATTTTATAGCATTAAAAGTTTATAGAAACACGAATACGAATTTCATTCCTTATTTTACACATTGAAGCACTTTTTAAAGATGCGAGAGATGATGTGGTCTTCGGAATGACCGCCCCACCCCCTTCCTACGTCATGCTACCGTCATCCGATGTCCAGACAGATTTGAAATGACGTAATTTATGAACAGCCCCTGAGTACATGAAACTAAAAATAATTGATTAATTTTGTTTGTTCTCTCGTTATGTATGTGACCTTTTCAAGTCAATGGTACCTGCATTATTGTTGTTAGTTAAGAGGCCCCAACGCGCCCCAAAACGCGCGAATTTCTTAAAATGCTTCATTTTCTTCGAAGGCTATGGCTAAAGTACTTAGTTTTTTTTAATCAACTATTGATGCATATAATAGTTCATTTCTTTATCTAGACGGCCATCGGAGCAAATATTACATTTTAACGAGTAAAACATGAAAAAAATTGGTCGTCTTGGAAGGCCTTTCCGGATTTTCCAGTTAGATGTACAGTCGACGTCAAAGATATGTTTACACTTTTGCACCTTACTTCTTTGTAATAATGTGCAAAAGTGTAAACATATCTTTGACTTCGACTGTACCATTCATTTCCAAATTACGCAAAAAAGGGTAACAATTCTTATTCAACTTGAATAAAATTCAATTGAGTATATCATGTCTGAGATGGCGATGGAAATAAATATCGAAGATTCATCTTGGATAATAGACAAAAAACCTCCTGATTATATGCCAGTTTTTTGATGAAAACACGTTTACATTTAATTTTTTCCACGAAAACTCTATAAATATTTTGCCCTAAAAAGATTACCTAAAGGTTGTCTGGAAGAAATCGCTCATTAGCGATAAGACCGCCTGTTGTTACCTCTACCTAAATTTATCTAATTGTAAAATTTGGGCTTGTAACTGTATGAGGTGTGCAATAAAGAGTATTTATTATTATTATTATTATTACCATAGGAAAGTTAAACTATATTTCTATCACGATAAAAAATATCATTACTATAGTGGTACGTTTTAATTTAGTATGAATTTTTAAAAATGACCTATAAATCACACTTCACAGGACACTTTCTCTAAGAATCGTATTTTTGGGTTCTTAATAATAATAAATATGGTTCAAAAGTATTTTTTTGTATTACTAATACTTCAAACTATCTTATAGATAGCATTTTATGCGGCTTTTTTCATTAATAGAGTTTTCCGACCTTTTAGGGAATAAGGAGCCTTAATAGAGTTTATTTCTACATCATTTCTTATGAACTGAAAGCGTCACATAATATAACTCATATTATATCACATGTATCAGATATTTCATAACAAAAATAAAGTTCTGTTATTATTGTTGCCATTGTTGGGTTCAATGGGTTTTTGACGATGACGAAGCTTAATTGTGACTCATACAGCGTAGAGTCATATTGCTTGTGCAATGAGGACTATCGCGTATTAATTTTCCGCCAGAGACGCTAGTGTAGACGGAGGTCTTCGAAATGTCAAATGCCATAGTAATAAGTGGGATACTCGGAATTATTTCTAATTTAACAATGTTGTGAATATGTTGCCATGCCAGGATATTAATTATGGCAAGTATGAGTTACTAGTCATTGAATCACTGAATGCATTGAAAGCGGAACTAAGAAAATCCTCCTTTTCAACCGACTTCAAGATTTCGAAAGAGTAGGTTCTCAATTTTTATTTAAAGTTGTTCACCGATTATTCGAAGACGGCTCGACCGATTTGGAGAATTGTTTTTTTGTTTGAAAGAGTACACTTCACAGTTGGTTCCATTGTCACTAGGTCAGGATCTGATGATGGGATCGTGGGGAAATCGAGGGAACTCTTCAAATATTATAGGCACACCTATAGTGATTTCAGTATTTTTACAGTAGCTCGAGGATTTGCTTTCGGAAAGGTGGAGGCTAATTGAAGTCTGTTCTTTTTTGTTTATAAAATATTTTCCAAATAAAACTATAAGTACTGCGCAACACTGCGGCGTCGTCGATATTTTTACAATACTGTTTATTGTACTAAGTATTATTTAAACGTAAATTAGATTTACACGAACATAATAAAAAAAACTTAACAGCTGCATTCCGTCTATAGTGGCGCCAACTAGTGAGCAAAAAATCGGTAGCGCTCATTGCTATGAGGGCTTCTGCGATCTATTTTTAGGGTTCCGAAGTCAACTAGGAACCCTTATAGTTTCGCCATGTCTGTCCGTCCGTCCGTCCGTCCGCGGATAATCTCAGTGACCGTTAGCACTAGAAAGCTGAAAGGAGATCGTCAATTTTTGTTAGGTGATCTGGCCCAGATTATTTAGGACCGTTTAGGAATGGTTCTTACCTTTAAAGAATCGTCATAATTTCTAGATCAGGATGGTGGTAAAAATAATGCGAAATCTAATGGGAAAATTGAAAAATCATGCATTTAAAACTTGAATCTGACAAGGTCAATATTTGAAAGCGGGCTTGCATATGATTTATATATGAATGTAAAAAAGTACCGATTTTTTAAAGATAATGTACAAAAGCGGACTTAAAAACAAAACGGGAATCATGATGAAATAATAGAAAGTCATATTTTGATCGTATTTATAGTTCTTGTATTTCGGTAAACAAAGACGGCTGTCAAACCATCGTTGATACTATTAACTGAACATTCCTAACACCTATTGCGAAGGGATAAGGTTTACCACCGTTAAGTGCGATAGCACTAGTATCTGACATTACAAAATTGAAAAAAAGATGCGTTTCGTTATCGAAGGAGCATGATATTATGCCATTATGAAACCCACTTTTAATATTCAAACTCCGATCAAAAATGCAAAAATACGCATTTTCAATCTTTAGGCGTTTTAATACAGCCGATTTCTAATTTAAACTTCCGTATTCGTAGGCTTAGATACTATTTTAATATACCAATGTTCTAACTTACCGAACAGTATCAAAACGCAGATTATGTAACGGTATACATTGACAGTGTCAAACCAAAAAAGAATCCCGTTTCAGGCCAGGGTGAAGTTAAACTTTATGTCAATGCCATAAGGACGTTAACAACTTGTCTTACTGTATTTTAGTCGCGGAAAAATCAACATAATGGTTTATTTATTTAGTATTTCTAATTCCCGTTTCATTTTTTTGCAATATTTTTTCTACTTTAGTAATAAAATGAGCATTTATTTTACATTGCAGTACAAACTGTATACGGTTTATATCAGGTGGCCCAGAATTGACGATCTCCTTTCATAGAAATGGTTCAGGGGGCGATTTTTGACAAACGAGCGCTCTAATTCAAAGAATTTAACCTCGAATATAATCGCACACAAAAGTTTGTCGCCATCATTTAGGCATGGAATTAATAGTCATACAAATAATCATGATTATAAATGACTATCGTTGTTATTTTTAAAACATAATTTCTTCGTTTTATTTAGATTTTTAAATGTCAGATTCGAGCGCTCGAATTTCAAAAATCTCCCCCAGTTGTTTAGATAAGAAAAAAAAAAACAATTTTCTTTTTCTCGATAACTTGCAGCTTTTTTGTACTAATTTGGTGAAATGATATATTGGATCTGGATTAATTACTCGGTAAATGGAAATTTAATTTCATGCTACACCACCTACACTCCACGCAAACCCCACGGCTATACTCCATACAAACCCAGCTATTCTTTCCGGTGAGTATAAACTATGAGGTTACCAGTGAGTGTTGTGTTCCTGCCGGCGAGTAAGTATAAGGTTGCCAGAGAGCTCAAAGAAAGAAAACCTTAGACCGGCCAACCCTAATTGCCTTAAACGATATTTCAAAAGAGTCCAAGCACGTTAATCGATCAGTTAGCCTACCCTAAAGTTACAAACAAGCAGCAACAAGTTACCCTATAGCACAATAGCCCTTACTCAACAGCAACAGTTCCCAATGTTTACCTTATAGTCGGTTCACCTTGTTGGAGGCCCTACGAAGCTGTGTTTTTCGGTATGAGATCACTACTCTAGCAGTTTTCTCTGCCTCAGAGGCCATCAGTTCTACCTGTCCGCCTGATAACTCTCTGCTCTTATAGATCTCCTTCTCCTCATTTCTAATCATTAATCAGAAATTCACAAATCGTAGGTTTACTTACGCCTACGGTCTACATAGTGCTGGAGCCCGCCTAACTGGAAATTTATCAAAAAACTAACCAATTTTCTTCCATATAGCGTTGTAGAGCCCTACTCGGAGATCATGAAAACATAAGGTCTGAAATGGCCACAAGTATGTATGACGTCAAGTTGAAAATACAATTTTTTGGCCTAAATTTATCAACGAGCCTACCGCTCCAAATTTTTACACATGATTTATTTTCGACCACGACCTATTTTTTACCAGAGTCTTAAAATCTTATGCGCCTACCAGAATGGTCTTAAAATTGGTATGTAGGTTATTTGATGTGGGCTAAATCATGTGTCAAAATTTGGAGCGGTAGGCCCGTTAATAAATTTAGGCCAAAAAAAATTATTTCCAACTTGACGCCATACATACTTGACTTGTGGCCATTTAAGACCTCTAAGACTTATGTTTTCATGATCTCCGAGTAGGGCTCTACAACGCTAAATGGAGGAAAATTGGATAGTTTTTTCATAAAATTTCCAGTTAGGCGGGCTGAGCAAAGCCGTCATAACTTATAACACGTCAGCGCGTGACGTTATCACTTAAGTAGTGCTGTGGCTATACAGGGTGATTCATGAGACGTGAGCAGGCTTAACCCTACGGATTCAGTTAAAAATAAGCTATTGTTTGATATCAGTATTAGTGTGATAAGCGCAAAAAAAATTCTTTAAGTAAAAATAAAACGTTTGAAATTATTTACGACACGCATGGTCACTCTACAATTAGAATACTCCGTCGAGTACTGATATTCTCTTGTTTTTCTGTGATATGTGTCAAATTTATGTCTGGTTACTTTGGAAACATCGTATCTCACTTAATTATTTTTAAAATTTTTCATAAGTGCTGTCATGATTGTTAAAGAGGTTTTATCTTTATTGATTTGTTTAGGTGGGGTGACCATGATTACAGAGAATAACATTTCTACGAAACAAAAAGGTTAAAAAAAAATGAAAGGCGTTATTGTTTCACTTAAACATGATGGCGGTCGATTCATTTTCGTTAACCAGAGAGTTCTAAACCAGGAGAGGCCCTGAGTATCATTTCCCCTCTGTCAAAAGTATTGGCGGAAAATCTACTACATCTATAAAAACTATTTCAATAATCGATGTCACGCATTTTCTTCATCGCTGTCAATGGATAACAAGCTCCGTGAAAATGCCCTTATGCACTGTTTTTGGATGTAAAAAAATGTTATATTTCGTCTAGTTTACAAAAAGATGAAATACCATTTCAGATGTAAGTATAGTTTTACTTTATTTATCATTACTTTCGTAATGAAAGATTTAACCTAAATCGAAAATCAAGCTTCGTTTACAGAATCGATTCAAAGACAATCGTTTTCTTTCTGACGGGCAGTAACTATTTGACGTTTGACAGTTCTCCATATTTAACGCGCTTAAGGATTGCTGTCTTCTATATTTTGTTTGAAAATACAATCAAAAATGATCCTTGGTTTTTATGTTTGACATTTCCAAAGACTGCATCCAATAATGAACCATATGTTAACATCTGTACAGTCGACTATCTATTGCTCCATTTAGTGTTATGAAGTATAAAAAGAATATGTCAAATATGTTTGGTGTTTTCAAGTTAAAGGTACATCTTTGTCGGTTGTCAATAAAGCGTTGCTGCCATAAAAAATCATTTAGAAATAAACTGTATTAACAACCGACAATGATGTACCTTTGATTTGAAAACTTCACATGCGTGCTACCTCGCCCCCCTCAGATTTTGGCAGACTTTTTTGTTTGGAAAGATGAGGCGAAGCGTACTCCATTTATAGAGCTTTATGTTGTTAACTAAGTGTGTAGGGTTGTTCCTGCTCACGTCTCATGAATCATCCTGTATTGACAAAATTAAATTAAATTGTATATTAATTTTCATATTTTTGTAGTTGATTTTAGGTGTATAAGAAAAATACGAAAGGAATATTCTTTACTATTATGATTTCTACATATCCAAAGTGATTTTGCCTAAAAAAATCCACTATTAGGCGGAAAGAAATGTTTCGTCGATATGTTGTTTTCCAATTACTACGGTATCTGAGTGCTCTCGTGCAAATTTCGCTCTGGCGCTGGTGGCACGATTTTTCTGTCCGATGCGTGGCGTTCAAAGGGTTAAGTATGATTGGTGGATTATGACAGCTAGACCTGTCGCCACGATGCTGCCATCTAGTAAAAACCGGCCAAGAGCGTGTCGGGCCACGCTCAGTGTAGGGTTCCGTAGTTTTCCGTCCGTCATAGTAAGTGTCCCCAGAGTTAAAAAACTTTATTTGAAAGCACGTCATTTCATTGTGATTTTGTAGAAATTACAGGTACAATAAACACCTGCTTATACGGTTAAATTACAAACTTAGTTCAGAAATTATTTTGTAATTTTTTTTCAAAAACTATTCAACCTATCAAGTTCAAAATAATTTTCCCAGAAAGTTTTTATAAAGTTCAACTTTTGAGATTTTTTTCATATTTTTAAAACTTATGGTTCAAAAGTTAGAGGGGGGGACACATTTTTTTTTTACTTCTGGAGCGATTATTTTCGAAAATATTTACATTATCAAAAAATAATTGTACTAAATCCCTATTCATTTTTAAATACCTATCCAACAATATATCACACGTTAGGGTTGAAATGAAAAAAAATCACTCCCCACTTTACGTATAGGGCAGGTACCCTAATAAAACATTTTTTTTTCACTTTTTATTTTACCACTTTGTCGGCGTGATTGATATATAGGTACATATTAGTACCAAAGGAGATCGTCAATTTTTGTTAGGTGATCTGGCCCAAATTATTTAGGACCGTTTCGGAATGATTCTTACCTTTAAAAAAATGTCATAATTCCTAGATCAGGACGGTGGTAAAAAAATTGCGAAATCTAATGGGAAAATTGAAGAATCATGCATTTAAAACTTGAATCTGACAAGGACAATATTTGAAAGCGTGCATGCCTATAATTTATATATTAATGTAAAAAAAGTACCGGTTTTTTAAAGAAAATGTACAAAAAAAGCGGACTTAAAAACAAAACGGGAATCATGATGATATAATAAAAAGGTATTTCGGTAAACAAAGACGGCTGTCAAACCATCGTTGATACTATTAACATTCCTAAGACCTATTGCGAAGGGATAAGGTTTCCCAGCGTTAAGTGCGATACCACTAGTATCTGACATTGCAAAATTGAAAAAAAGATGCGTTTCGTTATCGAGGGAGTATGATATTATGCCATTATGAAACCCACTTTTAATATTCAAACTCCGATCAAAAATGCGAAAATACGCATTTTCAATCTTTATGCGTTTTAATAAAGTCGATTTCTAATTTAAACTTCCGTATTCGTAGGCTTAGATATTATTTTAATATTACCAATGTTCTAACTTACCGAACAGTATCAAAACGCAGATTATGTAACGGTAGACATTGACAGTGTCAAAGCAAAAAAACAAACCCGTTTCAGTCAAGGTGAAGTTAAACTTTATGTTAATGCCATAAGGACGTTAACGACTTGTCTTGCTGTATTTTAATCGCGGAAAGATCAACATAATGTTTATTTATTTAGTATTTCTAATTCCCGTTTCATTTTTTTGTAATATTTTGTCTACTTTAGTAATAAAATGAGTGTTTATTTTACATTGAAGTACAAACTGTATACGGTTTATATCAGGTGGCCCAGAATTGACGATCTCCTTTCAGCTTGATACCTCTACGCGTTCCTGAGAAAAAGGGTCTTGACAGATGGACGGACTGACGGACGGACGGACGGACGGACGGACGGACGGACGGACGGACGGACAACAAAGTGATCCTGTAGGGGTTCCGTTTTTTCCTTTCGAGGTACGGAACCCTAAAAAAGGAAAAATTTGGTGAATCCATCCAATAAGAGGTAATTTCCAGAATTATCCACCACTTGTTTGCACTAGGAAATTTAGGAATTACCCGTAAGCACCTTTCTCACTACATGAGAATTAAGTAAATAAGTTCGCCATCAAATAATGAAATCGGCTGAATTCAAAGCTAAAAGTACTACCTACACTTTTAGGACATATTTTTATGTTATTGACAAATACATTTCGATATCTATTCACTTTATTTAAAATAATGACGAGGAACATTGTCTGTGGCACAAAACATTATAGTTGATTTATATTATATTTTATAAATAATATACTTATATATACTTATAACTTAATATACAGTGAATTTATAAAATAACAGTAAGATAGCCATAATAGTAATATTTTGATTAACGTATGAAGCACTATTTCTTTGTTCTAAAGGTTTTTGATCTTGATGGACGGATGTTCTCCAGCGAGCTTTTACTTCTTTAGAGCCTAGAAGTTTTCCGTGACGGAACTCTGCGCACTGCACTGTCACTGTCGGTGGCACTCCAGAAAATATCAATCTTGAGCTGGTCTTCCTTAAAGTTTGTGATCCTTTCATCTCCTCCACCTCTCGCCCGTTAATGTACCAATGAAATTCTGAATCTCTGGCACCTCTGCAATAAGCTAGTATCTCATCTCCTTCGCTAAATTCTTCACCTAGACCTTCTAGCAAAGGCCTTTTGTGCTGGTGACCATGGACCTCCATGTAAGCTGATCGAGTTTCAAACAAGTACGGCGGTGAACTCCGCTCAATATCACATCTATATAAACCTGATGCGTCTTCGGTTAAGGCGCCAAGCTTGAGACTGCAGGCTGTTGGTCCGCAGGACACCAAATCCACTTTACCAACTCCGAGGATGGGAAATGACATGGTGCTTGGCGTTTTGCCTGGTTTGTAGCGAAAAAATTCAGTCGGGCTTTTAAACCAGCTCAGCATGGTAAAATTGGCGTCGTATCGGCATTCGATAATAACTTCGTCTTGACCGGGAGGGACGTCGTGCGGTACGATGAAATGAGTGATGTTGAAAGGCTGTGCCTTTGCGGCCGCGATCGTAAACACAGCAAGCGCAAGCGTGAGCATGGTGCCTGGACGCGCGCGATCATCACACTGCGCCCTCGTCGGGCCCAACGCTCTCTTAATTAAATCGTTTATTAGGCTAACACTCAACTGCCGTATCCCTTCGAGTATCAGGATATTTTTTGTCGTTTTCAATGGATAGACAAAATTTAAATTGGTTGTCGGAAATTACTGGGGTGGTTATTAATAAGTAGCATGTGCGGCGGATGATAATTATAGTTATTTGTCTAATTAAACTAATGGACTAGGGTAGTTGGACTCCTATTTTTCAATTAAGTTGCACTTTTATTTTTGGAATTTTAAGCAAATTCTTAACTTGGACTATCGAATATTTTTTAGCACCCAATGCAAATTTTGTATTTAAGTTTTTGACCTGCCTACTTGGCTTACGCTAAATTGATTGTTATCTTTTTAAAGCTGCACCCAGAGCAGCGATAGGGTTAAAGATAGGTCATCAGATCAGACTAACGCTTTCAATGTGTCACCCGAATGGGTTATCCTCCTCCCCGAGCGTCGGCACATAACAATCCACCGGGAGATTGAGGTTACTAAATTGTACAGAAGCAGCAGGTTTTGAGGCGTTCGTCGAACTCAACTCTTACCAGCTTACCTATTTTGAGCACTCGTAGAAAAAGTATTGTATACAATAGTGACACAATTAAGCTTCTCAATCTCGTACCGTACCTTCAAGCTTCGTGGCTTAAACACGTTACTCTACTGAAAAGCTTTATGTCACGATTGTATAAAATACTATTGTCAAGTAGGATTTTTAAACATATTACAGTTATTATGCGAAAGTCGTGTAAGTGGCAGTAGTAGTGATGAAGCGTAGAATAGGCATGGTGATTTTTTTTCATGTATGGTATCAATCGATTCGTTTTGTTGTGAGGATCAAATGTCTATATGCGGCCAATTGCGTTAAAGCAACACAAAAGTCAGAAATTAGACTTAAAGACTGAGATTTGCATTTGTTTCTCGAAACGCTCCTAACAAAATGACGTGCAAAAGTGACGTCACGATCATATATACGAGTATATAGTCGCCCTGGGCCACGATTCGACATATATATATACATAGACAACTATGATATCACACTTTTGTGACAGTTGAAATTTGGGGTGGAATCACTCAAGATGCAATCTAAAATGGTGGCCATAGCCATAGACAAAACGCTCTAGCGAGACCTACTGACAGCTTGACAGTTAGGTGTGTACACGTGTGGACAGATGGATATCACTCTATCCACTAGCGATACAAGTGTGACATCCACGCTTCACAGTTTGGCATGTCGAATCGTAGCCCTGTTTAAAGTATAGAAAAATTATGAAATTGCTATTTTTATAGTGAAATATTGCGTTTATGTATATAGTTACTATACAATTTATTTAACAGTAAAATGTTAAAAATCGAATGGTATCATTGTTTTTATTAAATTTCGCACTTAAAAAATTTAAAAATTTTGAATTTTTGTAGCATGGTATCTTTGATCCATTTCAATAGATTTTTTAATTTTCACTTTATTTGGATACTAGCCTTTTCCCGCGGCTTCGCCCGCGTACTATAAGTACTCAAAAAGGATACGATACCCATGTTGATTTTCAGACTTTGTGACCACATTTGCCCCTTTTAGGGGTTCAATTTTCAAAAAACCTGAAACACGTGTTTACTCTTTTATCGTTAGGAACACTCCTGTGAAGTTTCGAATAAAATAGTCTAACAAATCTTGATTCGCCATACAAACTTTGGACCCCCATTTTACCCCCTTAGGGGTGAATTTTGAAACATCCTTTCTTAGTGCATCCCTAGACCCTATAAGGAACCTACGTGCCAAATTTGGAATCTCTAGAACCAGCGGTTTGGGCTGTGCGTTGATATGTCAGTCAGTCAGTCAGTCAGTTTCTTCTTTTATATATTTAGATATTGGTAATTCTGCATCCTATCAACAATTTTATTGCATAATTCAACATGTGTCATCATCCCTATTATGACATTAAAACATACTATCTGTTTACTCGTCGGTGTGAATCATTCGTAGTAATTTTCTGGAATTGTCTGTTCATTACAGAGAATCGGAAAACAAAAGAAGTTTTACTTATTGTCAAGTTTGGTATTTTATGTGATTTTTAGGGTTCCGTAGTCAATGTCCTTATAGTTTTAGCCATATCTGTCCGTCCGTCCGTCCGTCCGCGGATAATTTCGGTGACCGTTAGCACTAGAAAGCTGGGTACTAATATGTATATCAATCACGCCGACAAAGGTGTAAAATAAAAAGTGGAAAAAAACGTTTTATTAGGGTACCTCCCCTATACGTAAAGTGGGGAGTGATTTTTTTTTCATTTCAACCCTAACGTGTGATATATTGTTGGATAGGTATTTAAAAATGAATAGGGGTTTACTAAAATCATTTTTTTTGATAATGTGAATATTTTCGGAAATAATCGCTCCAGAAGTTAAAAAAAATGTGTCTTTCCTCCCTCTAACTTTTGAACCAACTTTAAGTTTTAAAAATATGAAAAAATAAAACAATTAAAAACGGATTTTATCGCGTGTATTGAGTTTAAATTACATCCCGACGTTTCGAAACGTCGGGATGTAATTTAAACTCAATACACGCGATAAAATCCGTTTTTAATTGTTTTATTTCATGAATAACTATCGCGGCAACCGAAGACAATATTAATATGAAAAAAGTTTCAAAAGTAGAACTTTATAAATAGGCCAAGAAAATTAGATTTTTTCGAAGAATTAATTCCCAGCAGGCTGGAAATCATTTCAACACCTTCACGTGGTCCTAAATTAATGTAATCTGAGTTTGCCCAATTCCAGGAGGTGTGCATAACTTTTTAGCGAAATTTTTGCTCTGTGTCATTTTTTGCTTCTAGCTCGAAAACGGTACGTCCGAAGGAAAATGTTACGTATATCAATATTAAAGATGGTTAAATTCTGCGTCGAATTAACATATTAACTTCTAATTCCGTTCAGCGGTACAGCAGAAATCAAAAGTTATAAAAACGGGAAACTGTCTCATTTAATTGAAAAACTCATATTTTAACTTCCACACCACATATCTTTGACACAGATAACTCCTGGTGAAAAACCTGTAGAATAAAAGTTGAAGACCATAAAATTTCACGTTATATACATATTTCAATTTTCAAATTCAGTCATTTTGAAAATCTAAATTTGGCATGAATTCAAAAACGGTTTTTTTCTAAATCCTTCTAAGTTGCATATTTTCCATAAATATGAGGTGTGAGGCGTACATTTAATACATTGTTACAACTAAGAACATTTCAGCGCAAATTTCTAAAACGTACCTAATCAGAAAACTATTTATACACCGTGTTTTTTTTATTTCCGGTATATTCAAGGTATATTCCTGAGCTTAACATAGGTTTATCTCTCAAAGACGCCAGTGTCCTAATTAGCTCCAGTTCTGAGGTAATCGATATTTTATTAATGTCTTCTAATTGTGTAAACCTACATTTAATTATTCTTTTACTCTGAAAACCCACTACAAAATGATGCACCTGTGTGTTAAGTCAAATAGGTTCAGTAGTTATTGATTGATTCCCCAATTTGTATAATAAACTCAACCAAACAATTGAACATTATGACATGTCAATGAAATTTCGAACATTAACAATCCGAGATATAAAGGAAACATATTGTATTGGAAAGTTTATACTTAAAAGAAAAATTGAAAAATTCACCACGCGATCTTTCGGAACACCGGTCCGATTGTTCCATTCTTCTTTCAATTATAAAATTTAAATTTCGATTGCAGACGTTTCTGCTTAGTACAAAATTAATATTGTATTGACTTAACAAACAGTTACATGACTTTATAGCGGGTTCTCAGACTAAAAGAAAAATTTACCCAATCAGAAAGACGAAAAAGAACTATCGATTACTTCATAACTGGAGCAAATTAGGACACTAGCGTATTTAAGAAATATACTCAAGCTCAGGAATATACCCTTGGAATTACCGGAAATGAAAAAAAAACACGATGTATAAATTGAATTTTCTGATTGGGTACGTTTTAGAAACGTGCAATGAAATGTTTTTAGTTGTAACGATGGATTAAATGTAGGCCTCACACCTCATATTTTATGGAAACTATGCAATCCAGAAGGATTTAGAAAAAACTGATTTTGAATTCATGCCAAATTTAGTCTTTCGAAATGACTGTACTTGAAAATTGAGATGTCGATATAACGTGAAATTGTATTCTCTACCACTTTTATTCTATAGGTTATTCACCAGGAGTCATCTGTTTCAAAGATATGTGGTATGGAAGTCAAAATATAAGTTTTTCAATCAAATTAGACATTTTCCCGGTTTATAACTTTGAATTTCGGCTGTACCGCTGAACCGAATCAGAAGTTAAGTTAATCATTCGACGCAGAATTTAACCCTCTTTAATATTGATATAAATTACATTTTCCGTCTTCGTCTCCGTTTTCGAGCTACAAGCAAAAACTTGACAAAGAGCAAAAAATTCGCTAAAAAGTTATGCACACCTTCTGGGATTGGGCAAACTCGGATTACATGCATTTAGGACCACATGAAGGTATTAAAACGATTTCCAGCCTGCTGGGAATTAATTCCTCAAAATACTTTTTATAGATCTTATTTGCTTGGCCTAAAAAGCTTTCTAGGAAAATGATTTTGAACTTGGTAGGTTGAATAGTTTTTGAAAAATAACAAAATAATTTCTGAACTTAGTTTGTAATTTAACCGTATAAGTATTTATTGTACCTGTAATTTCTACAAAATCATAATGACGTGCTTTCAAATAAAGTAAAAACGGTGAAAATCGGTTCACGCAATAAAGAATTATCCCATAAACATCATCTTCCATACTTTAAGCTCGCGCGCAATAGTTTACTTAATTTGCCGATAGATGTCGCTGTACGTGGAACGCTCATATCATATCCTACATGGCGGTGTTATTTTAACTCTTAAGTGGGTATACTTACTGTGACGGACGGAAAACTACGGAACCCTACACTGAGCGTGGCCCGACACGCTCTTGGCCGGTTTATTTTTATTTTGGGTAGGTATTATCTATTATAAGTTTCTTGCTGGGCCGTAGATAGGGGGTACTAACTCTAGCTACCTGGATTTTCATTTTGAGTTACCTACTACAACGATTGTAGGAAAATGAAGCTGTTTTAAAATATTGTAAAAAAAAAGAGCACTAACATTGAAAACGACTCTTATTTTTTTTTAATCTGAACTTCAGCTTGGTTAAAGTTGGAGTCATACCGTTCATTTCTCGAATGCCCACGCGCTGCGCTGTCTCGGAAACAAGACATTAGGTACAATATTGAAGTAATCATCTTAAGTGATATCAGTGTAATTGAATAATGCATCAGCGTAGTAACTGGATTAAGGTTTATGTAGACCAGCGGACATCTTATATATATGTACTACAGTTTGATTCTGATAAGGCGCAGTCCTTGCAAATGTCACATACTTAGCGGAGTTCTGCTATCATAAACAAAATGCAGTTGGAAGGCGGAAACTTGTCTATAGTGACTGAATTTATGTTTGAAGCCCGTCGAAAAAAATTCAACTGGAACGTGGATTTTCCAGCAGATTTTTTAACTTTGTTTACCTTGCTCCACCTGACCTTAACACATACTTTCTAATAATTGTATTGAACCATACATAGAGTAAACTCGCTTAAGACGATTTTGAATGGACCCAGCCAAAAACGCGTCTTAGGCCGGAAAGCGTATTAATCGGGACTTTTCTGAAAAAAATCAAGTTGTAGGGACTGATAAAAGGGCGTATTATGCGAGAAATAGTAATAAACGGGATCGTATTAAGCGGGTTCTACTGTATATAATTTTATTAGGATCGACAGCTCAGTTCGATCCGTACAGTGCCGGACACTGATTCCAAATCCAGATAAGCTATTTAGGTAGATCGTATGTACACTTAGAGTCTAAGTCTTAGATTGAAGTAGGTACCTACTTCAATTGTGTGTGTACTTCAAAATTATAACAGCTGTAATTATGTTACAAATATTCGATATCCATATATCATACCTACGCTATTCTACGAGTATACGCTAGTCTAAATTAAATTGTACATGGTAATGGCACTAAATATCAATATGACCGTAGCTTTTAGATTGAATAAGTCCTCGAATCAAATTGAGTAAGTAACTCTTAGAATAAATTGGTTTTGATGATACTTAATAGTAGGTACGTATTATAACTATTTGTCTCGTATTAAAAAATCGTTTCATGTGGTTATAATCGAGTTTTGATAATTTCGACTGTAAAAAACCTATGACATCACTATAAAGTACCTAAGCTAAGTAGGTATAGGTACCTATTTACAATTCATAAAATTCGATCAATTTTGGTCTTGTTGGCTCGTTGATGGCGTTTTTTTACAATGATTTATATTTAAACCAATGATTTGTTAAGGCAAATTATATATACAACTTATATTTTAGTTAGAGTAGGTACTTATATCTGGAACAATGGGAAGGTGCCTACAGCTACGTGTAGGTATTTCTCAATATGTCATTATTAGTTATTACTGTTATAAGATAACGGAAAAGTCCAATTTGTTCATTGTGCGGGAAGCGATCATTATCTATTAAGCCATCTTAATTAAATTCATTGTGATTTGTCACGCAGAGTTGCCGAAAATTGAATTAAATTGCCCTGTTATTAGGCTAATTTTACGATTTCATTCATTGAGTTTAGCGCCATCTATTACAAACCATACAAACAATGTTCATTGTTACGACCAGCCGTGTTGTGCAGCCAGTTGGTAATCTCGTGGTTTGATAAAATTCACACAGATGGCGCAAATTTCAATACATTTTCTTTGTTATCAAAATAGGATAGGATGCTTAAATTATGAATTATTTACTTTGATAATGTTTAATTTTATTATAGGTTAAAAACATTACTTGGTCGAATTATCTATTTCGCATCATTGCATTGTTTAACCTCAACTTTAATAAGTTTTACTTAAAAAACAGTTATTATACTTATTATATATTGTGTATGGTTCTTTCTAGTAAAAGTTAGAAAAGTCCTTGACATCGTAATTTTTGCTTCCCTTTTCGCACAGCTGTAATATTCCTTCGCAAAATGTGATATGGCGTAAATTCGCATGACACTTACGGAACTGCATTCATTGTTTCCAAAACTAGTGACAACTTTCCTCGTTAAATCTAGTAGATGGTTGGGAGTTTGCAAACAATAAACATAATTTATATTGTCAGGGGATTACAGATGTCTAGCGAGTCGAAATGCAATGTTATTAAAATTATAATTGTATTTGTTATTGACAATCGAGAATAGTAGAGGTAGGCAAATGCAAAATTCTTAGACTGATAGCGAACGATGGTAGATAAACAATTTATTGTAAAGTTTATTTTGGTACCCATTTTTATTTTTTATAGCTACCCAAATTCAATTATTTAGCAGCCTGGTTAAATACATGCCTAAAGTTAGTACTGATGGTGATTAGGCTATGGGTAATGGTATATGTATCTACTAGGTCCACAGTTCCTACCTACCTCATAAATTTATCATTATCAATCGACTCCAAGATTTAGAAGGAGGAGGTTCTCGATAACATCGGGAATCGGAATCTTTGTTTTTTTTCATGAAATGTTCACCGATTAGTTTGTAATTCAATAAAATAAAATAAAAATAATAAACCCAGTTGGACTTGAACCTACATCGATACCCCCATCATCGATTCCCGGCAAGGCGTAGGTAGAAGTGGAATGCCCCACTCTAAAAACATGCATAAATAATTATGTTCATCTATTTATCGTATGGCTACATGTCACTGCATATAAATAGGCATTTCATCCCTGGGGTAGTAGTAGTGATGATAATGAAAATCCAGTGAGTGCTGCGAGGTCCAGATGGGACAGTGTAACCAAGTTTGTAACTCTGTTAGCACCACCCAGGGATCACGTGTAGAGTTGTCTAAGGTGTTTCCTACGGACGCAGGGTAACATTGATTATGTTCATCGATTTTAGAAGATGGCTGGACCGATTTGGAAAATTCTCTTTTTCTTTGAAAAGGTATACTTTTCAAAGGGCCAGTTGGCCCCATTACCCCCATTACAGTTGGTCCTTTACGTAGTGTACCCATTGAGTTAGAATATATTCCACTGGGCATTGTGCACTGGTATGCTGGTATGTGGGGCATATACCACTGGCGCTAGTTGACACGTTAAACGCCTCTTAAGCTGACTAAAAAAAATCTTCATTATCCCTTGACATGTCTCTCTGCGTTGCAGTGTGAAGGGATTTATCTTCTGAAATAAATTATTTTGTGAAAAATTACAATTACCTACTTGATGCGTGACTAGGATTTGAGTCTGCAATTATTTTTTCTGGAGGTAATTCACATAAAAGTCGTTTCCTGCACGATCCACACACAAACATTGGGCGAAATAGTTTGATGTAACATCTAAACGTTTTTTTTTGTAAATTATAAATATATTTAAAGCTTTAATTTAAAGCAAAAAATAAATATTTCGAAGTTTCTCAAAATCACTTCTGAAAACTTTACTTCCGGTTTTCTATAGTAAATAAAAAATGAAAATTCTAGTTTGACCAAACCCTAATTTTTAATAAGGTTAATAAGTGCAACTTTTGCACTATTTGAAACAATGTTGTTTGTATTATTTTATTAAATTCACTGATTCCAACAACAAAGTTCAAAAAACCCTTCTCTCAAACGTGTTCAATTATTAATAATTTTAAACAAAAAAGTACAGACTTCACTTAGCCTCCACCTGACCAAAAGGACTACGGCCCGAGCTACTGTAAAAAATACTCAAATCACTATAGGTGTGCCTATAATATTTGAAGAGTT
The DNA here is from genome assembly GCA_947086415.1 of Pammene aurita. Classification (NCBI taxonomy): domain Eukaryota; kingdom Metazoa; phylum Arthropoda; class Insecta; order Lepidoptera; family Tortricidae; genus Pammene; species Pammene aurita. Next base: position 24,204,288 of record OX352297.1, read on the forward strand.
CCCTCGATTTCTCTAGAATCCCATCATCAGATCCTGACCTGATGACAATGGGACCAAATGTGAAGCACCTATACTCTTTCAAACAAAAACTGAATTTTCGAATAATCGGTGAAAATATATTTAAAAAAAAAACATTCGAAATTTTGAAGTCGGATATCTAATACTATAATTGACCGGAATATAAACAAATTCCAAGACCTCGCTTTTTTTCCTTGCCCGCATAGCGTGAAATGCCCCATATTCAGCGCCGGCCCGAGCCCTCGATCAGGGTAGAGCGAATTCGGGTTTTGGCGCCCTTCGTTAGTAATGAAAATGAAATAACGTTCTTCAATATCAACGTTTATACCACACAACCACAGCCATTAAACATTTTGTAAAATTAGTGCTTGGTACTCAATACAAATTACAATAATTTAAAAATGTACATCAACTTTCTTGAAACTTAAAACTTAGGTAGAACCTTTGTTGAAGCGCATTAGAGTCTGTCCTATCTGAGCTAAGGCTGCTTTTCCACCAGAGATGACCGAGGATTTATCAGGCTTTATTTCGCGCCTTTCAAGATTAAAAGCAGCGATTTAAAAAACCACACTAACATTATAAATGCGAAAGTGTGTCTGTCTGTCTGTTACCTCTTCACGCTTAAACCGCTGAACCGATTTAGATGAAATCTGGTATGAAGATAGTTTGAGTCCCGGGGCCTTCCCCATAGGATAGTTTTTTCCAGAAATGATCGCTTAAGGCTGTTACTCTCTGTTGACTCAAAATAGCATATGCGCTAAATTAATATTTTGTATATTGTTTTGTATTATTTTGTGTACAGGGTCGAAGACTATATGACGGACAAAGATGCATGGCCCAAACCAGAAACTACTACAAAATCATCTAACATTTAGAGGACACAGTTCAGATAGGAAAGCATATCAAACGTTTTGTGAAGCAATCAGATTTGGATTTTATTATTATTATTTTATTTTAATTAAACAATACGTACATTGTATGTCTCTCAAGCTGTTTTGATATGCCTTCTTATAGAACTACGCATTATTGTGTATCTTTAAGATATAATATTACTGTATTACTGTTTTGAAAAAATAAGTCCCGCCGAGTTTCTTGCCGGTCATAAATAATACTTCTCGGGTCAGAGGTGTAGGGTTAGAACCGGAGGTAGTTTTTTTTTCTCTCTGACGTTCATAAGTGCATTGTAATGTGCCTAAATTGAAGAATAAATATCTTTTATCTTTTTTTTTTATTCGATTCTAACCAAGCGTTTTATTAATTCCTTATGGCGAATGTTAATCCCACACAGATGTAGTCGTGGCAAAACAAAAGCTAGTAGATAATAAAATGGAATCCTGATAAACCCAATCCCTTAAAAAATTATAAAGAACGTAACTTTTTCGGCGCCTTTATCAGTATATATTTCGCGCCTTTTAAAATCAAAAGTAGCGATTTAAAAATAAATAATAAAATGTTATCCTGATAAATCCAATCCCTTACAAAATTATAAAGAACGTAACTTTTTCGGCGCCTTTATCAGTCTATATTTCGCGCCTTTTAAAATCAAAACCAAGGATTTCAAAATAAATAATAAACGGTAATCGTGATAAACCCAATAGCTTAGAAAATTATAATGAACGTAACTTTTTCGGCGCCTTTAGGAGTCTACATTTCGCGCCTTTTAGAATCAAAAGCAGCGATTTAAAAATAAATAATAAAATGTAATCCTGATAAACCCAATCCCTTAGAAAATTATAAAGAACGTAACTTTTTCGGCGCCTTTATCAGTATATATTTCGCGCCTTTTAAAATTAAAAGCAGGGATTTAAAAATAAATAATAAAATGTAATCCTGATAAACCCAATCCCTTAGAAAATTATAAAGAACGTAACTTTTTCGCGCCTTTATCAGTCTATATTTCGCGCCTTTTAAAATCGAAAGCAGGGATTTAAAAATAAATAATGAAATGTAATCTTGATAAACCCAATCCCTTAGAAAATTATAAAGAACGTAACTTTTTCCGCGCCTTTATGAGTCTATATTTCGCGCCTTTTAAAATCAAAAGCAGCGATTTAAAAATAAATAATAAAATGTAATCCTGATAAACCCAATTCCTTAGAAAATTATAAAGAACGTAACTTTATCGGCGCCTTTAGGAGTCTATATTTCGCGCCTTTTAAAATCAAAAGCATCGATTTAAAAATAAATAAATAAATAATAAAATGTAATCCTGATAAACCCAATCGCTTAGAAAATTATAAAGAACGTAACTTTTTCGGCGCCTTTATCAGTCTATATTTCGCGCCTTTTAAAATCAAAAGCAGGGATTTCAAAAAAAAAAAAAAAATGAAATCCTAACTTTTTGGCGCCTTTATTTCGCACCTTACAACATTGAAAGTAAAAAATAGTTGAAATAACAAAAATAGGTACTAAAAAAAAAATTACTAAAAGGTTAATATTTATGTTATTATATTTCCAAGTGTACATATTTTGCGACCGCGCCGCACTCGCGTTTTTTAAATCTTTTATTTTTTTTCCTCATTTGCCATTTTGGCGCCCCCTTGCCATCCGGCGCCTAGAGCGGCCGCTCCACTCGCTCTACCCTAGATCCGGCCCTGCCCATATTACATATCGGGTAGTACTATTAGTTATTCTGTGATATCGGTGAGTGTACGTACCTATCTAAATGTTTTGGTCAACTTCTCACTGCACAATTGCACACGAAGTCAAAACCAACTTGTTAACGTCTTGTTGTTACTGTAATCTAAAATATCAAAATCCATACTAATATTATAAATGGGAAAGTGTATGTGTGTGTTTGTTTGTTTGTCCGTCTTTCACGGCAAAACGGGGCGACGAATTGACGTGATTTTTTAAGTGGAGATAGTTGAAGGGATGGAGAGTGACATAGGCTACTTTTTGTCTCGTTCTAACCCTCCACTTCCCTAAAATGGGGGGTGGAAGTTTGTATGGTTTGTTACCCCGAATTTAACGCGAGCGAAGCCGCGGGCAAAAGCTAATAATTCTATAAATGTGGTATTGTCTTGGTAAAGGTACTTACCTACCGTTTGGCGGCATTCGCTTACGCTTTTATTGTTCGAATACGATAAATAATGTCTACAACGCAAGTACCTATTTACAACGGAAGCGCTGGCCGCCAATGGTACCCTTACCAAATAATGGCACAAGGCACAAATATGTATAACGCCAACCAAACTTACTACTAGACAGTCGAACCAATCGCGGAATCCTAGCGAATATAAATAACGGTCTTGTTTTGCGGGTAAGTTGCCACATAAATAGTTTCAGCGTATTTGTATGAATAATTGGAATAATTTACCAGATTATAGCTGCATTAAGCTGTCTAGCTTAAAGTAAAACGTAATGTTTCGATGGATAGTGTTAGTTCAAAGTGAATTGTAAAATATGCGATTTGACTTTACTTAGCAAAATATAAGGAAAATTTTGGCTTTTGCTTGCGAAAAGTTCAATTTACAAAATATCCTTCCGTTGTTCGCGCTTTACGGATAACTTCATAACGGCGAAGACTAGCATTATCACCAAGCACTCATACTACTAATTTAAAATGCCGTAAAAACATATTATTAATTATACACATAAGACGTTTCTAAGAAAGTTCGATACGTGTCTGGCTCGCGTGCGGCACGCTATGCCGTGTCCGTATGAAAAATGGGGGGTTATGCGTTTGATTGTATCGGGCTGTCTTCGGGTTAGATTGGTAGATCTTTTGCGAATTGGGTCTGTTTTTCGTTCAAATGAAAGTGTTTACGGGCTTTTGTGACTGAGCATTATATTTCACCTTTATCAAATTATCAGTATTATCACACATGTTGACCACTAAGAACAGAAACAGCTCTAATATTTTTCCTGTCATTTACCGATGTGTGAGTTTTCGAAGTACAACATTGATATATTACGGACCGCGATTGAACGAAAGACGAATCTACTGAAAAATAAGAAACAGAAGATGCAAGGCCATGTCCTGCGCCATTTTTGCTAATCATGTATGAAATTTCCAATTTCTAACATAAACACGAACATGGATCGATCAACCACAAAGCTGGTGTTAAAATATCCTCTACAAATTAATAGCCTCACTCCTTAATCGCTTTTAAATTTCCACTCAAGCTAGCCGAGTGAAAAGGCCAATGCATTCCCCGCAGAGTGCAGACTATCTAAACGAACTAACTTCGCGTCTACAATCAGTGCGGGAAGATTGAAAAAACACGCGATAAAAACGAAATTCCTCCTCATTACCATTTATATGGGAAAACTTGTGATCTCCAGCAACTTAGACTCTAAATAGTTGGCAAAGGATTGAGAACTTTATACAATTTACATAGGGAATTATGTGCATAGCTTACGGACTCGGAACAAAATGTTTTTCTTCTGTCGGAGGTTGCAATTTTTCAAAGAATTTCTTTCTCTGCGAGGCTTTACATATTCCGATTTGTGTTCGTTTTAAATGGAGTTTAACTTCATGAGATACTTAGCGGGTTTGTTTACCCGACTAAGGTGAAAAAATTGTTGGGGTTTACTCGTATTTATTTAAAATATAACAAGATAACTTTTGGTAGGTACATCTAATTTGTTATTCCGGTGGTGCGCGGAAGACACCACCGGATATTTAAAATGATCTTTCTTATTTGCCCTATTAAGGTATTAAACTTAGGTATTGCTTAGTTTCTGAATGTATGGAAAAATACTTATAAAAACCAATAGCTTGTTACACTAGACTAGGTAACCATGTTCATTATAGGGCTCCAAACGCTCTACATGTCTAAGCCACATAAATCATAGCCTGGCTTATCAGACGTCGTGTACAGGGTTATTAAAATCGCAGCGTGCTCTTTCCCGCATGAGTGTTATTATAAAGCCAGAGCAAGACGGCTGTGGTCATCACCAAGACGGAAGTGGAGATGAGTTATGAGGTGTGGGTTCGCAGTGTTCGCACTGCAGCGCATGCCGGGTAAGTATTCAGTTACTCAAGTTACTGGATTAATGTAGTGGACGGAGGTATTTTATACCATAACATGTTAATATTGTTTTGCACGATTTAGCTGGGATCAAATATGCAAGCATATTTTATAGGTAGCGAAGAAAATTGATCGGAACGCTGGCAGTTTTTCAGGTGTTAATTGCGCCTGTAATCTTTGCATAAATAAGCATAAAGTTGCGAGTGTTTTCCATAAGGTAAAACGTATGGTGTTCAAAGGGTGAGTAATTATTCAGTTATTATTCCATATATATAACAAGTCGAATTCAAAAGTTAGTTTAAATAACGCAACTGCGGTATGGTTGCGCCAACATTTTACTTGTAGGTAGGTAGATATTACAGTCACCTGCAATAATATCTTCCTAAACAAAGGCCACGAAAATAAGTGACACGGTCTTATGGCTCAACAAATAAAATTGTGTCAAAAAACATAAGCCTCGCACTCCTCACAATTCCCTCAGATGTCAAGGAACCAAAGGCCCATTTCCAAAAGGTATTTTATAAATACTACGGGAAACACCAGCAACACTTTCTAGCAGGTAGGAATTTTTTTAATTATGAAAAGTTGTTTGTGGGGCAGAAATACTTTATAAAAACATTCTAGGTCTTATTAAAATATCGTTCCGAGCACAGATCAATTCTAGGGATACATAATAAGCCCAAAAAATGGCCCCTAAATTCTATTTTTTTAAACTATTTTTTCGGAACTCAGCACCCCTTTTATGAACATTGGGGCTTATCTTTGTATCACGTAACGTAGCAGATCTTGCGGTCTCTGCCAAAGAAATGGACATAGACATACATACAAACTCTCGAAAAACATAACCCTCCTTTCTTTCGACAATCGGGTTAAAACCGGGTACCTAAGGTATTTGTAAAATGGATAACACAACTGAACATCAGATTATTCAATTTATGTTTGTATTTCCTGGAAGCGACTCTCGAGACACAGTATACGAGTAAGATACCTATACCCACCTATTTCTAAAGCGTTACGTTTCGTTCCATTGGGCTAATGCGCCGTGAATGCTCTTTGCTTCCACCATTGTTTTCACATACTCGCCTCTAAATCGCGAAACTTCATGTGCGAAGTACTACAAAATGCAGAGACAAAGATGTAGATGCCTAGAACCCTGAAAGAGTCCGAAATGAATATTGAACTCGATAGGAATAAATGTCTAACTCTACAGTCGAAAGAATTTAATCAGACATTCCACATAACGTACCGAGAAATTGAGCACTATTTCGGAGATACTTCGGGCTAAAATACCTACGTCTTTATGAAAAGCTGGATGTAAGCTTGTGGGGCCGAAAGAGATAGTAAGAAGATCTGTCTCATTTTACCTAAATAAAAATAGTATAAGTCCGACAAATGGTACGATTAGAGAATCTTTAACCAGGAATAATAACAGAAACTTACGAGTAGGTTACTTAATGGCAGACTTATCAAATTACTCTTAACTTCCCAATTATAGTATCAAATAAATGGGTAAACAATAACAGCAGTAAAAAACCAAGTAATCTTTACACCAGCTTTTACCAAACGGAGTGACACTTGTCGAGGGGCGCCGATAGCGTTGACAGGTGATAAGCGGAGCCAAGTGATTTCATTAACATTATCGTCCATAGCTCACTGGCTCAGAAGAGATTGTCGGCTAATGGTTGTTTGGCTTTCGTTTATTGTGAATTTAGGATAATTTTTAATGGGTTTTGTTTGATAATTGTGCTAAATAGCCGATAGTTTCGGGTAATTAACTGCGTTGTTTTGATTTAACGTGAGGTAAATTTTGTGTCATTCCATCAATTATTTAGTATGGTCGCCAGTTCAGAACTTTAACTAGCGGCAAGAACTCTATGTTTATACAAGGGTTACATAATTAAATATCGTTGGCTCTAAACGAAAATACCACAAACAGGCGTAGGTATACATCCTACAATACTATAAGAATTAATTATTTTTCTGTACTAATAATAAATCAAAATTCTCACGTAATTCAATTAAATACAAAACAAAATGTTATGAAATTGGACGACGATAAAAGAGAAAATTCGTTCTGGTCGTTGACTTTGATCGTGTCTACAAGTACTAAGCCGCTGTCCCGCTGTGCGGCCAATTGACTTCGACGCTTTCAGAGCAATAGTACCTAAGAACGTTTGAACGTTCCACCAGACGACACATTTTCTTTATGGAAAACTAGTGGTTATTATAGTATTGCAGTATTGCTTGTATGGTTAACACCAGTTTACCGTGAAAAAGCAGTTAAAATATTAGGCGTTTACGATATTACTTACCCGCCTGAAGTCTTACCAAAGGGTCATCTTGGCAATTGCCTGAAGTTGTAGGCAAAACTCGAGTTTCTAGCGTTGCTGACATAATCCATATATGACACCTCCCGCTTCGATATCGCTCTGGGCAATGCCTTGGTCACTTCTTTTACCGCGCTGCTGCATGAGACAGATTTTTCTCGTATTTACGCGCGACACACACACATTCGTTGTATTGTGTATACATGGTTTATCAATAACTAGCCACATTGTGCGAGGTGATTTAGTAGGCCATACTAAACAACTTTTACTATGGCACCAACTCCGAAATCACAAATTTTTTTGGCTGTTTCATACATTTCGGCCGATCACACGTCGACGTTTTCTATGGGAAAGTCAAATTTTTTTTTGGGATTTCTGGGAAAAAGTTTTCAGTATGATTTGCCTAATCACTTCTCACAATATGCCTAGATAGTTATTGAAAAAACAACCTGCATAAGGTATGTGTAATCAAGTCACTTCAAGCTACGACTGCCCTAGATCCCCGGCACCCCACACGCAGAACAAGGATGAGTTTTGTAAAACTTCTCGGACTGTTTGTAATTTTAAAGTAGAGTTGCAGTTGATACGAGCGGGAGCAGTCAGCCGGACGATAATTATGACGAATGGAAGTTTGGAGTTAGGATTCACGTTTCGAATTTTACAGACAGAAACATTATGGGTAGGTAATTTAAATACGTATATATCTTATAAACAACTTCTGAAACTTAGAGTTATGACGACATCATCTTGTGCTTTTACTGAATTTCAACGTATTGATTAACTTTGTTACCTACTTATATTTATTTTCGTATGATGGTAAAAAACAGCGAAGAAATACTTTGTCTAATGAGTTTATTAACAGCTTTAATATAATAATAATATTTTTATAATATGTAAATAAATATTTATTGCGAAACTTTCAAGGGTAAAGTTAGTCCCATAACTCTCTGTTCTCTGTGCCATCTTTTGAGAATCCGATGTCGTATTTTTATTCCTCGTATTTTATTTTGGAATTAATAGCATTTGATAAGTTGGCAGGCAGTCCGCCATTTGGGCTTTGTATTACACAATAAAGTTTAAACAATTAAATCTCTTGAACGTCACTTTTTAAAGTTGGTCACGATTCTAAATATTTCCGCATGTCAAACAGTTGTTAGAGAAGCGATGGGGGACTTCCATTATCCCTTGACGCGAAAAGGGGTGTTACGAGTTTGACGCCTATGTCTGCTGTCTGTACCTCGTACTTTCTAAATGAAGGCTTGATATGAACGCAGTTTCAAGACTTTTTAGGCAAAATGCTAAAACTGAACGCTTAATTGAATTTAAAAGCCGCCGTTTGACGGCATAAGTTATTCTATTGACATATTAGAATTATTCTAGTGACATTAATTTAAAAAGTGCTTAGTTTGGTACGGGATCGTGGCTAAATATGGTGTGTCAATATCGCGATTAGTTTAATATATAATACGTCTCAACTATATACATCCATGGTACACTCCCCATACAAAAGTGCCCATTCTCCTTTAAATGCACACCTGATACCGACACAAAAAAACAGGTATAACCATAGTTCAGTATTATGCATGGTGTTAAAAAATGTTGATCCTATTAATTACATTCACCGCTATGCTACGCGCGGAGCGCTACGTCGTAGGTTACCCACTATGTAGCGAAAATGCTTCGTAGAGGCGTGACGACAACGTGTAGTGATTAGCGCTAAATGGGTTAAAGGCATAGTAGCAGGTATAAATGCACAGAACAAATATAGCTAGAAGAAGCAAGCACCCTCACTAGTATGAAACCGCTTGACGATTTCTTACTTACATACTTACTTGATACGTATTTTACGTATTTTTAACCGACTTCCAGATTTCAAAAGAGGAGGTTCTCAATTCGGCGTGTATGTTTTTTTTTTTTTATTTTTTTTTTTTTTATGTTTGTTACTCCATAACTCCGTCATGTCTGAACCGATTTTGAAAATTTTTTTTTTATTGTAAGTATATATATACAGATTGGTCCCGTTTTTGTCAAAACGCAGTTCTGATGACGGGATCCATGAGGAATCGAGGGAACTCTTCAAATCTTAAAGGCATACATATAGTGATTTTTATATTTTTATCAACAAATCCATCATTTTCATTCAAAACAGTGACATTTGATGAAGTAGAACTGCTGATGATGATCAGAACGGAACTCTTCAACGACGCATAGTTCACGTTTGGCGATTTGTCCTCTTCGCTGTGTTTGTTTAGCAAGTTTAATTGTCAGGACAAATTTTCGTCAAGCTCAAGTTCTGATGATGGGATCCACGAAGAATCGAGGGAACTCCTCAAATCTTAAGGGCTTACACATAGTGATTTTTGTATTTTTATCAACAAGTCAAGCATTTTCATTCAAAAGAGTGACATTTGATGAAGTGGAACTGCTGATGATGATCAGAACGGAACTCTTCAACGACGCATAGTTCACGTTTGGCGATTCGTCCCCTTCGCTGTGTTTGCTAAGCAAGTTAGATTGTCAGGACCAATTTTCGTCAAGCTCAAGTTCTGATGATGAGTTCCATGAGGAATCGAGGGAATTCCTCAAATCTTAAAGGCATACATATTTTTTTTTTTTTATACCACGACGGTGGCAAACAAGCATACGGCCCGCCTGATGGTAAGCAGCTACCGTAACCTATGGACGCCTGTAACTCCAAAGGAGTCACATGCGCGTTGCCGACCCTTTACAAAAAGGAGGATTCACTGTGTTGACGACTAAAGGAACAAGAAGGTCCCTCATCGTCAACACACTGGGTCCTCTTTGAGCTCTTTGGCAACCTTACTCACCAGCAGGAACACAACACTATGAGTAGGGTCTAGTGCTATTTGGCTGTGGTTTTCAGTAAGGTGGAGGTACTTCCCCAGTCGGGCTCTGCTCCAGATTTGAGCGATGACATTCGCTGAACGTGCCCTACCACACTTAGCGAGATGCCATTCGCAGTGCCCATACCTCTCTTTTTGGCGTAGTTTAAGGACATACCCAGGTCCGGACGTAGTTTAAGGACATACCCCGGGTCCATAAAGTGACTTTTGTATTTTTATCAACAAATCAAGCATTTTCATTCAAAAGAGTGACATTTGATGAAGTGGAAGTGCTGATGATGATCAGAACGGAACTCTTCAACGACGCATAGTTCAGGTTTGGCGATTTGTCCTCTCCGCTGCGTTTGTTAAGCAAGTTATTTCATTGTAAGGAATCTAAGTGCACCATCTACAATAATGCTTCACCGGCAACCCCCATGGAAGTCGGTTTTTTTTTCTTAAAAATGATTATAGTCCTGCGTCGCACTATATGGTAATATGATAGAAGCAAAACATTACATTAGCAAATATGATATTTTCAAAACATGACACTCGCAAAATACGATATTAGCAAAATATCATATTCGCAAAACATTATAAGCGTATAACAAGCTAGTCGCAAAAAGCAATAATGATAAGGAAACAACACCATTTTGGATGAATAATAACAATTTGTTCGGCGTTAAAGATTATATTATATTTAAAAAATCAATGCCTGTCGATTGGAACATCACGAGTTGATAAGTTGATCGTTGGACAACTGAATAACAAGCTGAGCTGAGTAGAGTGAGTACGTAAGAGCATTTGTGACTTCTTTGAATAGTAGATTGTTTGACAAGGGTCTAAAGTAGGCCATATTACCACGAGGTGGTTATTTTCCCGAACGAAGTGAGGGAAAATTAGTCGAGTGGTAATCATGTGGTAATATGGCTTTTAGACCAGAGTAATGCATACTATTTTTCACTTCGATTGCGAGAAAATAAGATAAAATACTTAATATTTACGCACAATAACTAAACTAAGGTGAAATTATGGTTTAACTTGACGGTCTTTTAATTTTTTTAATGTCTGACATAGATACAAAATATAAATACCGCGAATAAATGCCACAGACGACGGTATAATTAGCTCTTTAAACAGTTTAAACACGCTTTAAAGCGCTTCCAAAAAATTAAAATCTTTTTTAATGATTGTGAAGTAGGAACTAAAAAAAAACCTCATGTTTTGAGAAATAAATTGCGTTTCCTGATTGGGCGATTTTAATATTGCTGTATTCTGATTGGTTGATATTAAATACAATGTTATTTTTAAGGACTTAAATTATTTACACAGTATACGCACCAAAAAAGTATCTAGCGTTCCGATTAAGTAACCGATATGTGTTGTGATTGGTGGATTTAATATGGTGAAGTGTTCTGATTGGCATAAATATGTATACATATTAGCCCTATAGGCTAAATGTACTACTTTAGTCCGCCTTGGTAAGCATAATATGGCACACTTTTTGATCATGAGAAATGAAAAATACATTTCTCCGACTTAATCCTATGCAGAATACTAACGATACTAATCCTTTTGTGGAACACCAGTAGTTCGTAACATGTTGTAAGGTCTTTGATATAAGGTTTACAGGCACCGAAGCATATGTTTGTTTATCACTAGCCTCTCAGCTGGCGGACATCCGGCGTGTCCCGTCGACGGCGCATCCGGCGTTTCCGGCCGTGACGTCACAATTAATCTTACGCCCATCTTCCGGTTGCGGTTTTTTTCAATTAGGAGACGGCTACAGCAACAACAAAGTTTAAAATGTTTCAGTTACTTATTTTTTTAGTGGATAAAGTTTAAAACCCCTGCACTTTCAATGTAGGGCTAGGGTAAATTGTTAATTACTATACTTAGTTTTTTTTGAGATTAGAAATACTTTGACAGAACGATGTACAGGGTTCTTTATTAGGCAAGATACATGTCACAACTGTCAAAGTGCCTACGCCGTCATTAAACATACTTAAATATATTTGTATTTATAGTAAAGGCATGCTTTCGTATTTGTAAATGTTATATTGAGTATTTAACAATATTTTGATAATAGTTATATGCACGAAATATTTTATATTTATCATTGTTAATATTCTTGTGAATGTTGCACAGTAAAATACCTAGAGAAGGAGAGGTTCGAAACGGATGGATAATTTTTAAATATTTTCTCGCGTCATCTGTCATTACTCATTAGTATCTCTCAGCTATACCTGGATAGTTTTTAATGTTTAAAGCTTATTGTGATTCTTATTTAAGTAAAGGTATATCAGAGGCAGGCCCGAGTGGCATATAACAACAAAAGCCACCTCTTAGTCCACCAAATCTTTTACCATCACCTAAGACAATTGTTTTATTAATTTTATTATGTATTATATAATAAAACTATTAAATAACGTTTAGAAGCACTTTTATTTAAGAAAATTTATTAATAAATGCATGTTACGATTGTCAATTAAATAATTTAAGTAAATACTGATGGGAACTTTTGCACCAGGGACAACTCGTGGGGGACTTTTTGAGTAGATTAGTCATAATATAAGAGTTTTGTTTATTGTTTTTTCTGTGTGTTGCTATTGACGATTTATATTTGAATAAAGTAAATACTAATAAAAAACTAGACGTTAAGTTTAAGTTTTCTAACGTGATAATCAGGACTAAATTGTGTTTTTATTGTTGTGTTGTATTATTTAATCTGAAAATTGTTATTATTTATTCACAAATGTGAACTCTTAATCATTTCAACTAATAATTTGTTGGCGTGCTTGCAGTGTGTTTAAATTGAACATTTAGAACAGGTTGGCAACTACTGTTTCTATGTTTACTCAATTTCTAATCTCAAAAAAAAAACGAAGTATAGCTCACAGTTCCCTGTATTCTTAATCGTCTACCTAAATACACCGATAATTATCGAATGTAATTAATAACGATAACCTTCTTTCCCATCTTTCAAAGAAAAATCAAATGCAACCTTTAAAAACTGGGTAAAAATTCGGTTCTATTTTACCCGCCTCGCTTATCCACTGAATTTAGTATCAATATTACCCGCGCCTCCCCATGCCCGAGACTGATCACTTTTCCTTATCTCCCCGATTTCCCATCATTAATTTTTTGCCCGGCCTCCCCCCGGATTGATTGTGACCAATCAGGCTCGACAGCTTTCATTTATATGCTGTTCCCAATAATAGTTTTTGCTGTAATGATTCACCTTTCTTTATAATTTTCTATTGGGAGTGAGATTGACTCTGGATGCTTGTAGTGAGGTAAGTAGCTGAGATTGAAAGGTAGAACAGCAATCAACTTAGTTATTATTTATTACAGTAACCAACTAAAAGTACCAATATTATTTAAACTACCTAGAAGAGTTACAATAGGTAATGTCTTAATTAAATATGCGTGTGATACAGTTTATGAAGTGACAAGAATAATGACGTTTATAATTATAACCTTCTGGGTACAATCGAAAATAACCTAGGTGTAGGTATACCCCAATCCTTGTGTTTGAGCCTAGTGTTTAAAATTTAATTTATAATTCGGATACCGTGCAATCAGTGTTATATTTGTATGTTGCCACTTATAATGGTATGAAGTCACTATATAAGAGCCCTCCTCGTTTCACATGAAGTGAAGTACCTAAGTTTATATTAAAATTATCCAAAATTTTCAAAATTTGATTGTAAATACAATCGGATGAGTTTGGAAATGAAAATAGTGCAATAGCAAATGGTAGCTCCAAGCGTTGAGGGTTTCCTATAAATATTGCGGGAGCTGTCAACAAGTAGCTAACGAGACACGCGAGCCGGCGGCGCTACGGAAGCAGTGGCTGGCCATTACCAGATCGACTTATGCTGCTATTTATAAATTAACTAGCCTTTTCCCGCGGCTTCGCCCGCGTACTATAAGTACTCAAAAAGGATACGATACCCATTTTGTTTTTTAGACTTTGTGACATTTGCCCCTTTTAGGGGTTGAATTTTCAAAAAACCTGAAATACGTGTTTACTCATTTATAGTTAGGAATACTCCTGTGAAGTTTCGAATAAAATAGTCTAACAAATCTTGATTCGCCATTCAAGCTTTGGACCCCCCATTTTACCCCCTTAGGAGATGAATTTTGAAAAATCCTTTCTTAGTGCATCCCTAGACCTTATAAGGAACCTACGTGCCAAATTTGGAATCTCTAGAACCAGCGGTTTGGGCTGTGCGTTGATATGTCAGTCAGTCAGTCAGTCAGTTTCTTCTTTTATATATTTAGATATTTTACACCAACGTAATTCCTTTCAGTTTTAGATTTTTGTGAAATATCTGAAATGCCCAAATTATTTAACTGGCCATAGCAAATCGATAAATATTGGGTGCTATTTATGAGTAATCTTTTAAAGAGTCTGTATGGAAAGATAAGTGTCATAGCATAGAATTCATTTAATTCTCATTTAAATCGCGTCACTTATCTTTCCGCACAAACTCTAGCAACTAGGCAAAGGTATTAATACCTTACAGTTATAGATTTTTGTTAAAAATCGAAAATGCCGAATTTGTGAGATGTATGAGTAGGTAAGGTAATGCTTGATTATCCATATTTTTTATTATATAGAATATATAGATCAAGACACTTGGAGACCTTATACATCTCTAAGTATAATTTAGAAATAGTATGTTTATTGTATACTAGAATCACTTAAGTACTTTTTTTTATATTATTTTAATTCAAAGTTTGTTTCTAACTGTTGATGATGGATTATTATAATTTGGAAATTTATGTAGAAGACACAGTTCAGGTAAGAAAGTATATCAAACTTGTATGTAATTTATTTTCAATAGTCAGATTTGGACTCATCTTTTTTCTTTGGTATTTTTCTTAAACTATAACCTATTGTTGGTTAATCTAACCTTGGTTTGATATGTTTTCTTATAGAACAACGCACTTATATGTATTGTTTAGTTTTGATGTACTGTTGTTTTGAAAAAATAAGTCCCGCCGAGTTTCTTGCCGGACATAATTCTTCTCGGGTCAGAGGTGTAGGGTTAGAACCGGTGTAGTTTGATTTTTTTTCTCTCTCTTTTACTTTGACGTGTAAAAGTGCCCTTGTGGCCTACTTACTGAATAAATGTTTGAGTTTGAGTTTGAGTTTGAGTAACTTTCATACATATCACTGATAAAGGATTTTTTCGAGTTGGGGGGCGATTTTTGACAATCGAGCGCTCGAATTCAAAGAATTTAACCTCGAATATAATCGCACACAAAAGTTTGTCGCCATTATTTACACATGAAATTGATAGTATAAATAATCATGATTTTAAATTACTGTCGCTGTTATTTTTAAAACATAATTTCTTCGTTTTATTCAGAGTTTTAAATGTCATATTCGAGCGCTCGAATCCCAAAAATCACCCCCTTGGTGCGTGAACTGTAATAAGAAAGCCTCACAAGACAAATATGTATGAAATTGTTTCAGAACAACGGAAAAATTAGTTGGCATGCTTTAATTAGAGAGGATTGCTGGGGAACGCTAAAGGATGACGCGCATTGCTACTTTTTTAACCGACTTCATGATTTCAAAAGGAAGAGGTTCTCAATTCGTTTTTATGTTTTTTTCTAATTGTATTTCCATGTCCCTTTCCAAACTGCATTATGTCTGAACCGATTTTGAAAATTCTTTTATTGATTTTAAGTATAACATACAGAGTGGTTCCGATTTTGTCAAAACACAGTTCTGATAATGGGATCCATGAGGAATCTAGGGAACTCCTCAAATCTTAAAGGCATACATATAGTGATTTTTGTGGTTTTTCTAAACAGATTCAGTATTTTCATTCAAGCAAGTTATTTCATTGTATGGAATATAAGAGAGCCCCATCTACAATTATCTTTCAAATTGAAGGTTTTTTTTCTTTAAATTATGTAGCGATACAGTCGCACGTTCCGCGAAGTGACGCGAACGCGCGGCTGCATCGCGACCTGTGGCTACCGGTCGTACAAAAGCGCGACTGTCGCGCTTCTGCATCGAAGCAAACGCGCGATTGTATTGATTCATTCAGCATTGCTACGGGTATAGGAAGAGTGATTGCACCCCTGTGCAAGTGTGCAGGCTCCTCGGAATATAGTAAAATAGACCCCGCGTGTTTGTTCTCTTTAAATGATTAAATTAAATTAAATTCCGCAATTCATGATCCATGTTGATGTCTGACCGAATTTGCCGGCTCCTCTCTATAAAATTTATCAATTGTGGTGCTATTCTTCCGAGCATTTTATTAACCATGCCAAGCTGTTTTATTTGTGATACCTACTTAATAATGGCATAGTTTTCTGTATTGAATTTAATATATTTTCTGAAGCGCGACCGTATCCTGCATAGGGTTGCAAAAAAACGGTTTTTTTTCTGTCTTGAAAAAAAAACCTGAAAAAAACCGTGAAAAAGAACAGTTGTTTTCTGGAATATGTTTTTTTTTCAAAAGTACGAAATCTCAAAATTTGCAAGGCAGTTAATACTCTTATACGGTTGTTTTAGACTTTATGTTAACTATTAAACTAATTTAATTTAACAACTTTAATTTCTGGTTTTATTAAACTTATATTATTAATGAAATATGTAGTGGTACTATGCTGCTGATAGTTCTAGTGAATAAGTTCAAAGTTTTTTTTGCATTTACTGAGAATAGTTTAGTTACATAATAGACATACCTACTTTAATGTACTTCATTTTAAGTTACTTATATGAATAAATCACGAAAAACCGTATTTGTCGTAATATTTGTTCATCTGAAAAAAAACCTTATTTAGAAAAAAAACAATGGTGCCAGGTTTTTTTCATGTTTTTTTTCAAAAATTAAAAAAAAAACATTTTTTTTTTTTTCTATTTGCAACCCTAAACCTGCAGCGATGCTGAAGCGCGACGGTATTGATGCTGAATCACGACTGCTTTGATGCTGTAGCGCGACTGTATCGATGCTGAATCGCGACTGCATCGATGTTGTAGCGCGGCTGTATCGATGCTGAATCGCTGCAAAAAGTCACAGTACGCTATTTCCCTTAATATTGATTCAAGATTGCACAGTCAGATAGAAAACAGATACATTGTAAATAAAGGAAAGGATAGCTGCATATTATGGACTAAGAGCTGGCCACGTCAGATATGACCAACAATGAGAGCAATGAAACCTGTCTAGTTAGATTGCTTTACCATCCTTATTTCTAGATCCGGGCATCTGGCAGCTTCACGTCAGAGGTCAGAGTGACAGACCAACAGTTTTTCAGTTGGAAAAAAGTCATACCAAAATAGGTAAAAACTGCCGAAGTTGTGTCATTTGTAGAGGACAGGGTTTATATTTTAACATTAGAAAAAAAACATTGTGTATCATTGCGGAAACAAAAAAGTAGGTGACTAATAAAATACACTAGGGAGGTGACTAATAAATTGCATTATAACTACATCATTTGGCAATACTTTCCCCCAACAGACTACCCAGAACTCTAGGATTTGTTTTCATTGACTTCCACCACTTTACAGCTGCCAGATGTCCGGATCTAGAAATAAGCATAGTATGGCAAAGTAACTAGGGGGGTTTCGTTACTCTCATTATTGTGTCATATCTGACGTGGGTAGCTCTCCGTCTATTAGCTCGCACATGTAATTAGCTGTAGGATAGAACTGCCTCACCCTACTGTTTGCAATCGGTTTGCAAATAAACGTACCTACGCACAGCTTATCGTAAGTTACTTACAAACACGCAACTCTTGAATACCTATTGCAAGTAGCTGAAGCCTAGCAATATATTTAGTTACTGTAATAATAGGCATGTTAAATCTTTAAGAAAATCTACTTGCTCCAGAATGTTGCACATAATTTCTAGACCGGTACTTATTTTTTTTTAAAGCGGTCGAGCAAATTAATACTCTGTAGACAGCTGCTTACTTATACAAATACACATTGTATGTTGTATGGTATGTTAACTCTATAAATGCCAACAACATCCTAAAGTCGCGAATAATCAGGTAAAACCACAGCGCCGCACAATATTCAATAATAACTTTGTATGTACATATATGTAGGTACACATACATGTTACAATAAGAAAAGGGCTGTGCATGGTTACTTTCAGCTTTATTTACCTGGTAATGATGCAAGATAGGACTTGAGGTTTCAGTATCTTTGTTAGTAAATAAAAATTGCCCCTTCTTTATCTTACTCTTCAGGAATTTAGTAAAATAAACTTTTCTAGTTTATCTTACTAAATTCCTGAAGAGTTACAAATGGGAAATACATCAAGTCTGATAAAAACAGGGTTTTATTTTTTAACGAAAATCCCTCTTATCATTAAACACTGCAATATTCAAGCTCTTCAAAATCCGTGCCAGCCCGCTACGTACGTGCGTTAAGCTACTTTCGCATTTCTACCGTAAAGCAGAACGCCTCGCGTGTCCCCGACGAATAAAATACCTCCTGGATGTTTTCCTGCTGCACTCGCAACAGGGAGTGTAATAGATAAATGCGGGCTTTTCCGCCATTCGAATCTGTTGCAAATCATTGGTCTACTCTAGGGTTAACCGACGTTGTTTTAGTCGAAAGGACGAAAGATGCAACTACTTTATTGAGTTTTCTTTATATTGCCTAAAAAAGAAATGTATTTTTAAACTGGTGTGCCTTAAACCGATAGATTCTGTGCTTTGATACATTTAATGTTTGAAATATATATATAGATCTGATCACACAGATTAAGAGTCCTTTATCAGGATGTTGACCTGACTGCACACTTGAAATTTTACAGTATATTAATTAGTAAATTTGCACGAACGAAATTCCTAGCCATAGACTGACTATTAAAGGTTTTCGGCGAAATTTTCGGCCAAAAAGTGGGCACCAGCACTAGCTGGTGTTGCGCCATTGAAAATAAATTCCTACGACGAAACCACGTGACCACAAACGCCGTGAAACTGAATCTACGTGCTTGGCACTTGTCTCTGCCTCCGCCGAAACAATAAACATCCGAATATTAACCTTAATACATGGGGAATAAGCACAAATTCGCTAAAATGTACAAGTTGGCTACGTATTCGACTAAAATCTTTTGGGCTTCAAAAGACAGTTTGAAGCAAAATTATACTTATTGCGAAGGTAATAGAACTACACGCCATGTCGTACAAGTCGGCAAATCAAAGCCTTGCAATTTATAGCTTTTATTTTTACAAAATCAAGAGGTCAAGTAGAATAACGATTGGGAACTTTGTAGTTTTAAATAGTTATACTTTTCTGAAAGAATAATTAATACCAATTAGAGAAAAGAGCTATTGTTTTTTAAACACATGTTGATTGGGCAGTAGGTACAATCAGTTTGACAATAAATTATAAATCAATTAGGACAATAAGTTTGTAATTTGATTCCATGATAATCTTGATAAGATTATATGCTGAGATTTGAAACAACTAGAAATTTTCATCAATCCGCACATCATCACCGTAGGCGCAACACACACATACAGGCAAAACCAATTCGAAACCTAACCTAACACCTCAGACGCTTCCGACATGGAAGTTTGCAGGAAAATGCTCCAACTCAAAATTCCATCACAATTTGAAGTGTATCCGACTAGCGTCAGTTCAGTGGGGGTGGAGGTAGAAAAATAACGGCTGCAACGAGAAGCTGTCACGCGCAGGTACGTGCTCCCGAGCGGGAGGACACACGGTCACGATTTGTTGGCCAACCTGTTGGCGAGCTTTTTCTGGTCATTGGTCATGGTAAGAGTCAATCATCGTGGGCCAGTTCTTCGAACTTTCGATATGGTACGGCCTCCACTTTCTGGTTTCATTTATCATATATTAACCATACTATCATATACCGGGTGTGGCCTGTAATAGGAGCAAAAAATTAAAACGTAGATTCGACTCCTCAAACTAGACAATGTTTGTTAAACGACTTTTGAAACTTATGTAGATTTTAGATTGTCTCTTTTTCAAACAAACTAAATAGTATTTTCAATATATATCAAAGTCCGCCTAAATGACATCGCCTGTCAGTCTTGTCACCCTACAGATATTAATCAATGTCGTAATACGTGATCGAATAAACTTTAAACTTTAATTAAATTCAAACTACAAGTTATTTTTAGAAGTTGTTGAACAAACGTTGTCTAGTTTGAGGAGTAGAATCTACGTTTTAATTTTTTGCTCTTATTACAGGCCACACCCGGTATCCCGGTATATATTCTGGCAAACCATTTCTGTCAGTAGAAACGCGCGGCAAATTTAAAATACGTACATGTGGCAACCGTTTGTGATGAGACACCGTATTTCATGACGAACTTTTCAATTCACATTAAATTTGTTTCTAGTGCATTTCACTCTCTCATCTTAAGCCGAGTGAGATAGAACTCCTGCAACGTTCCCAATTAAATTTAAATTCATTTTTGCAGTTGATGACATATCAGACGAAATATATCCGTCTCTTTTTTACACACCGTAAATGTCACCTAATGAAAGGGGCGGAAATACCACCTTAAATTAAATACATAAAATTTGATGATCATTGCTGCTTTTTTCACTGATTCTTAGTGTTGTCATACTTTTGTTCGTTGTACATTGCTACTGCGGTCGTTGGCTGGCCAGACTATATTTTATATTTATATTGAAAGAGCGCTGCAGCTCCACGAACAATATCTTCGGTTAAAAATAATACAAAAGTATGAACAAGGGTACTAACTTATAACCTAACGGATGCATAATACCGTGGACTAAGAGCTGGCCACGTCAGCTATGACACAATAATGAGAGCAACGAAACCCGTCTAGTAAGATTGAAATACTATCCTTATTGCTAGATCCGGGCATCTGGCTGCTTTTAATGGGTGATTGTATTGTATTGTAGTACGGGCAGGTTTCCGCAACTCGACGTCTGGCGCCTATTTTGCGTGAAGGAAGGACGGCTAGTCCAGCCAGCCCAGCTCCTCGAGGAATCCTATCAAACCTTTGGTGTTGAGTAGGACCTCGGGGAGATCATCCGGGGATCCGAGGTGTTTTGCCCTGTATGGGGCCACTCCGTTGCACTCCAGTACCACGTGAGAGGCCGTTTCTTCAGTCTTCATGCACCCACGGCACAGGGGACTGTCTGTAACACCTAAGTTAAAGAGATGTTTGTTAAATGGTCCATGACCTGTTATCACACTAGTTACCACCCTTAACCGGATTTTGCCGAGACGGAGAAGTGTTTTGGTGAGTCTATTGTTAATGCTAGGCATGGCTTGTTTAGCCTGTCTGCATCCCTCTTGACTTTGCCAAAGTGCTATGTGCAGTCTCCCGGTTCGTTCCAGCAACGTCGAGCGTACCTTGCTGAAGGGCGTCAGAAGAATGGGTTCCGGACCAATCGACCCAGCACCTGACCCCTGCCTGGCCAGCTCATCTGCTGCGTCATTCCCCCGGGATCCGCTGTGACCTTTAATCCATTGAAGGACAATGTTGTTATTTTGACCTACCTCCATTAGTCGTTCATGACATTCATGTATTAGTCCAGATGTAATGATGTGACTTCCTAGAGCCATCAGTACTACCCTACTGTCAGAGAGTATACGGATGGAGGCTCCTGTTACTTTCCTTGCAGTGATGGCGGCAGCCGCATTGATGATGCCCATGCACTCAGCTTGGAATACTGAGTTGTGAGCGCCCAGCGGTGTGATTATAGACATGTTCAGGTCTTCTGAGAATGTACCGCAGCCTGACCCCATGTCTGTTTTAGATCCATCAGTGAAGATTCTCAATTCCCGGAGGTTGAGTCCTTCCTGATTTTCGTCCTCATGTAACTGTATTTTGTACCTTTTGTCAAAGACAGCGCGTTTGTGAATCCGATCCGTGCCTGCCCTGAGCACTGGAAGTTCTTCGTATGCCCTCTCCAGGCATATTGTGTGCAGAGTGTTCAAGTTAGACCATACGTTGAGAGTTCGCAACCTTACCGCTGACAGGGCAGCCTCCTGCTGTATGTGGAGGTGTAGCGGTGGAAGGTTTAGCATGACTTCCAAGGCTGCGGTCGGAGTGCTCCTCCAGCATCCTGTGGTAGCCACACATGCGAGCCTCTGTAGTTTCTGCAGCTTGTTTCGTACGGTGGCGAGGTTCGTCCTTGGCCACCAGACCAGCGCCCCGTAGCAAAATAGAGGCCGAATTATCGTCTTGTAGAGCCAGAGAGTGATTTTTGGGTTGAGTCCCCACCTGTTGCCAATCATCCTTCTGCACTGCCAGAAGACGACTTCGGCCTTGTTTATGCGTTTGTTTATGTGGTTGGTCCAATGGAGTCTACTGTCAAGAGTGAGTCCTAAGTACTTTACCTCGTTGGTCATATGTAACTCAGTTTGGAACAGTTTTGGTTTGGTAAAGCTTCCAAGTGCCCTTTTGTTGGTGAACATTACCATTTCTGTCTTGGTGGGGTTTACTGATAGGTCAAATTCCTTACACCAGCGCTCCACGATTCTGAGAGCGGCTTGTGTCAGGTCACATTTAATGGGTGAAGGTGAGAGTTACAGACTAGCAAATTTTTTCAATTGGAAAAAAGTAATACCAAAATATCGTATGCCTTATTTATAAAGGACGGGGCCTTTATTTTCAGAGCATACATTGCGTATTATTTCAGAAAGAGAAACAGTAGGCGACAAACCATGAATTTCATTATACGTCGTTTTGGACTACTGTCCCCCATCGGAAAGTTTTAGCGATGATAAAATCTAATTATTTAGATAATTTCTTATAAAACTGCACCAAAACCAGAACTTTAGGATTTGATTTTTTGACCTCCACCACTTTACAGCTGCCAGATGTCCTGATCTAGAATTAAGCATAGTATAGCAAACTAACGAGAGGGGTTTCGTCGCTCTCGTTATTGTTTCATATCTGACGTGGCTAGCTCTCCGTCTAGCATTTCAGAGGTATGTGTGGAGTCCCTAATCCACTAGCCTACTAGGCTAGCCTTTGGGACTGTAGGTTAAATCTCCTCGTGAAAGACAACTATTGCTCAGCTGTGGAACATATACGTATATCGGCTGGTAATCATAACAAAATTTGCTGTTTTAAAATTTAATACTTTTAAACTTTATGGTACAAGCTTATCAAATTGCTGGATGTTCTGTGTGACTCTATGTGAGTGCCAGTCCGGCAGACAGTTTGACAAGCGCGTTGCTCACAGCACGCGGTGCACTTTGTTACATATTTCAAGCCCGCACCTGCCGGGTATGGTTAGTTTTTTTCCGAGAAAGTCATAACAATGTTTGACGGAAAAAAGTGAAGGCTTTTTCGGTGCCAGAAGAGAAATTGTTTTCGCTTGCCATTAATTTATTATAGGAATTTCACTAAAATAATAAAACAAATTACGAAAACCAAATCTACATACTGGTATTTATTATTTATATATCCATAATTTTCTACAAACATTAATAACGCGACTCAACTACAATGCTTCTGTGTGTCATAACATAGTATACTTTTATAAGTAACGGTTTGGTCACATAACAACCTCCTGATTGGTCATGCCTTGGCCGTTCTTGGCGCTGAAATATTTCAACATATCGTTATTACTTACATTTCACATTTGCATGAACATTCCTAAATTGCCCGAATGCTTGCACGTCGGACATTTATTCGCGAATACCTAGCGAGAGTGCATTCGAAAATACGTATTGCTTTTGAATTTGTAGAATCGCGAAAGAAGGAGGATTTCGTCCTTCGATGTACGTTAAAATCCGACATGACGTGAAATAACATGTCATAAACATTCCACAAAGTAGGGATCTCGTACAGAAGTGAGTAATTGGCTTTATTAGAAATCGGTACGATAAGATTGACCTGTCTGCTTATTATGAGAAGTTATTAGTTAGGTACAGCCTATGCGAAATAATAAATTAAAATTGAATTGTGGCTCTTACAAGGTATTGCGAAGAAGAACGATTAAATATCTACGTTTCAAATCTGAATTCTGATAGAATGAAGACAGTGGATGTGAATCGTCGACTGGGCTATAATAAAATCGATATCATGCTTAATAATTCTAAAAGCGAATAAATCCGCGTGCGTAAAGCTAGTAGCTCATTTAAATAAACCAAAAAATAAATGATAGAAGATTTATTACGTTCCTGAACTCGAAAACTCGCGGCGAACAGGTGCCCGAGCGGGAATCCTCACAACATTAAAGTTGCTGCTAACTTGTTCACTCCGAGCGTCACAACTGGGGTTACCAAGCGATTTAATAATATCGGATAGTATTCATCTACTTTCATAAAAATAAATATTTACTGAACAAGAATTAGATATTACTTATATCTGCTTGAAATGAAATTCTTCCGAAAAATTGTTTCTCTATGTAATTGTATCTCAATCCGCACTTTGTTATTTCGTTATACGATGACAGATCAGATCAGAGATAATTCATATATTAGCTATAGGTAGCTACTTATTAGCTAATCACCATTAAGTAGCATGAGCATGACTGTCAACATGGGATATTTCTAAGCTAGTTTTTCTTTCGTAAGTGAGGTACAAGTAAGTACGTTTTAATATTCTGAACACCTGACCCATCTTGTTTTTAATCATTGGTATAAAACAAAAATATCACACGAAGAAGTACGAATCAAAACATTACTTGGGCATTCTTCTTTTCCAACTTCTTCTCAATTAGCCGTTTTCAATGTATAGATGTAGGCTTCCGAAATTTTTGGCACTCGGGTTAGTTTTTTAGGGTTCCGTAGTCAACTAGGAACCCTTATAGTTTCGCCATGTCTGCCCGTCCGTCCGTCCGTCCGTCCGTCCGCGGATAATCTCAGTGACCGTTAGCACTAGAAAGCTGAAATTTGGTACTAATATGTATATCAATCACGCCAACAAAGTGGTAAAATAAAAAGTGGAAAAAAATGTTTTATTGGGGTACCTCCCCTATACGTAAAGTGGGGAGTGATTTTTTTTTCATTTCAACCCTAACGTGTGATATATTGTTGGATAGGTATTTAAAAATGAATAGGGATTTACTAAAATCATTTTTTGATAATGTAAATATTTACGGAAATAATCGCTCCAGAAGTAAAAAAAAATGTGTCCCCCTCCCTCTAACTTTTGAACCATAAGTTTTAAAAATATGAAAAAAATCTCAAAAGTAGAACTTTATAAAAACTTTGTAGGAAAATTATTTTGAACTTGATAGGTTTAATAGTTTTTGAAAAAAAATTACAAAATGATTTCTGAACTAAGTTTGAAATTTAACCGTATAAGCAGGTGTTAAGTACTTGTAATTTCTACAAAATTACAATGAAATGACGTGCTTTCAAATAAAGTAAAAACGGTGAAAATCGGTTCACGCAATAAATAATTATCCCATAAAAATCATCTTCCATACTTTAAGCTCGCGCGCAATAGTTTACTTAATTTGCCGATAGATGTCGCTGTAGGTGGAACGCTCATATCATATCCTACATGGCGGTGTTATTTTAACTCTTAAGTGGGGACACTTTCTGTGACGGACGGAAAACTACGGAACCCTACACTGAGCGTGGCCCGACACGCTCTTGGCCGGTTTTTAATATCGTCATACTTACACATTTTCGGCTTCCCTGAAGAGCGTTACTTTTACCAAAGTCTAAACTCTATTAGCATCGCACTTTATGGTTTACGATTGGTCGGTAAAACGAAGCATATTACTAGGAAACTGGGAAAAATATAGCGCAAATTCCTTGTAAAATCGAAATGCTGGAGACTCCAGTGACACTCGCTGCCGCAACTGAACTCTGCGCAATTCGAGTACATTTTACAACTCGAATGACGTCTCGAACACTTCGAGTGAAACACTTCACGAGTTTAGCATAATGTGTGTTTGAATTTCTTCAATTACTTTATGTTATTAGGTAACTTGCTACAGTTAGTTGTTGTTTGTCCTTAAGCTGGTATACTGATTTCTAAGAAGTCGATGAACACAAGTTTTAAGGATAAAGAAAGAAAAATTCTACGTAAGGATAATTAATACATTTACGAGTATTACTGTATGTACATTAGTACTTAATTCTTTTTAAATATTATGTTTTGTAATGACATTCTATAAACATATTTAGTAGGTAATCATTAATCAATCATAATTCATAGATGAATAAACGTAAACTTAAAATAATTATCTGCATTAGGTCAGGAGAGTTTCACTATGTCTATCTCCACTGTACCCGTTTTTTCCGATGCGCTTACCACATATGAGGGCTAATGAGGGAAGGGTTGGCACTTGGTACATCGCTTCTCACCTTATTCAATAAGGTGACAAGCGATATATCAATAAGGCTTATTGAGAATATGTGACATTTTCAAGTCATAGGTGAATCATTATCGGTTGTTAATAGAGTTTACTTTTCTAAATTATTTTTTATTTATTAAAACTTTATTGCACAACAAGTGATAATGTACAAATGGCGGACTTAATGCCAAATGGCATTCTCTACCAGTCAACCATTGGGCCAAACAGAGACATGTAAGTTGGTGCAGGAAGAAAATATATAATATATAATGTTTATGGCAGTTAACGTCTTATTGACAACCAACAATGATGTGTACTACCTTTGATTGAAAACGTCACATATTATAATTTCAGCCAGTGTTTATGACATGTCTCAAACCTGCACGAATATATGAAGCACGTTGAAAACCCTATTTTTTTTAAGAGCACATGACGGCTCACGTTTTCATCTCTGTAGCTGTCAAATTCAGGAAGTAGAATCTTCTGTACATGTACTATTACTTATTCTGTGATTAGGTAGGTATAGATAGGTATTGAATGAATTTGTGTCAACCCTATTATGGTAGTATGTAGAGTTAAAAGTAGGTACAGTCACCTGCAATAAATGAAGCGCAAAAAATATCTGACACGATTTTGTTTCTACAGCCACTCATAAGAGCGTATCAAATATTTTTGCGGTATTCGTTGTGCCAAATATTATCGCAGTTGTACACGTATTTCTGTTAATTTGCCCCATGACCCATGCCCATGACAATCGTCAGTAGATATATATACATATTATGGGTATATATGTATGTATGAACACGTTAATCTGCAAACGCAGTCCATCCCGACGGTAAACAATACTACTTTAGGCAGGGTCCCCTTGTTTGCACTACTAATTGAATTCATTGTAACTGCTTAAATGATGTTCGAAGTGTTCATTATGCTTTTTAAGTCCCCTGATTGGATGCCGAAATTTAAATTGGGTTTTTGCGACGTTTTTGTACGTTATTTTGAAGAGCATGTGAAAATATCGTTTTAATTGAAAATGCGAATGGTGTTGTGATATGCATTAAATGTTATTTTACTTAATGGTCATAATAAAGCTTTCATTGTTCATCAAAATCTTACCTTACCTCGAAGTAGACGATTTACATGGCTATGCTAGCCAATCATGTCATTACAATAAAACAAGATATAAAAAAAGTGTAGATATAAGTTTTTGTTTTGTTTTTCGTCTTTACATAATGACACAAATTATTGTAATATCATATTATACATTATATATATACATATTATACATATACATATTCAGTAAATTCTCGTCTGCGAACAGAGTAACGTTTCTTTTTTGTAACAAGACTTAAATAATTTTAATTTCACTAACACAAACTAAAGGATATAAAAAAGTATCACCAACCTTCAGTCCCCCTAGTTCAGAAGAAACACAATAGGGTAAACGGTACCACTCGCGCCCGCATATTGACCCAGTTGCCTGAATTTCCGCCATTTTTAAAATAAACTTTTTTGTTTATGGTTCTGTGTCTAAGTGGAGAACCTCTTTAGCGAGGGCGAAGTGAAAAAAGTATTGGTAAAAATTACAATACCGAGGCGCAAAATATCTAAAATTTTCATGTTGATTAAAACAACAGATATTTCGTTTTGTACTGATGTTTCAATAAAAAAAAAAGATTATTTTAACTAAGTTCATGATTCCATATGGAGACGGTATACCTATACATTTAATGTGAGGAGCTGATTGTTAGGACGTCTATTTTTTGTTATTATAAAAGAATGTTCTCATTTTCATTTATCTTCAGAAGTGCTTGTCCGATTCGGTTGCGATTTGCGGCAAAGGTTAGGCGATACACCCGCGTCCAGTGGTAGTTCATAACCACTCACTTGCTTGATAGTTTTCAGTGTACTTTATTTCCTAGGTAATAAGTGTGACGGTTGGTACAGTCAAAAAAATAAAAAATATATAACCCCAACCTTATTCGTATGGATTTATGGTCAGATATAAGTACAGATATTGGAAAACTCTACTGTACCTAGAGCTACCAAAAGCAAGATATATTTTAACTTAATCTTGTATAATTATTGATGTCTTCCCACACTGTGGTCGCGATTGGCAATGCGGCCGGGAACGGATAGCCAGTAGCAAGTCGCAAACATATTATATTCATTGCTTAAAAAAGTAATTTAAGTTCTACTTTAAATATTGATTTCATTGTTGCCTCCCTGCCGAGGTTTTCCCAAGGGGCTACGTTACGAATACTGTCTATGAACCTCAGTTCGTCAAAAAAGAAGTGTATGATGATGAAAAAATTTAACAACGCATATGAATCCTCTGGAGTTACAGGCGTCCATAGGCTATGGTAACTGCTTATCATCAGGTGGGTCGTATGCTTGTTTGCCACCGTAGTGGTATAAAAATATATTATGTTGATTATTCAGAATGTTTTCAATATATTTTAAGGTAGGTACTAACATGTAGCTATAACGAAGGGTACTAATAATAGTAACAATAGTGACAATGTTTAGTTAATTTGAATATTCTGAAATAAAGATATTTATATAAATGTACGGAACTCGTGTTCGTAATGAGACTCGCCCTTAGTCGCAGCTAGATGAGGGAAGTTATGGTTTTATCGAGCGCGGTAATGGCCGCCGCCGTAAAAAGGCTAATTCTACTGTCTTCGCTTATTCGTCGCCAGATCTGAATAACAACAAATGGGCGTACAGAGATATCCTTTGTTTTTAGACCGGCGCAAAAAGAGGGGTGTTATAAGTTTGATCGCTATACAGCATGTAACAAAAATAGTGGTGTTCTGTTTAAGGGCATTGGTCGATACCAATGGCCAAAAATTCTTCTTAGAGGAAAAAAAGTACGAGAAAAAAAAATTTTGGACGCGAATAATTTTTTTTTGTATGGGACGCGTCATCCCAGCCGGCCGAGCCTCCATACAAAACCAATTTGTTTTTTTGCCAGAAAAATAGTTTTTCTTATTTTTTCGTAATTAGTATACGATACCAATTTTGCCTTTAAACGGATCACCAGCATTTTCGTTACACCCTGTATGTGGCTGTCTGTGTCTCTATGTGGGACCGTAGCGCTGAAACGGTTGAACCGCTTTTAATGCCCTTTTTATTTACAAGCAGGCTTTTTAGCGAGTGATTTTAATTATGTCTCATCAAAATTTCAGTTCAGCAGTTTCAGGGATTTTCTTAAAATTTTGAGGAATAAAATTAACTTTGTACTAAGCAGAAACGTCTGCAAGCGAAATTTCAATTTTACAATTGAAAGGAAAATTGAAAAATTCATCGCGTCGTTTTTTTTAGGATTTTTTTAAAATTATAATTATTAATTTGAAGTGCAACATTTTTTACGCCTCTGCCAGAGACAACTCACTCGGTACAAATAAAAACTATTACAGGGGCTTTATATGATCTTAGACTCCTGTCTGTCTGAAATTTAAAAACATGGGCATAGTTTTATCTCTGACTGTGCATCGCTTCTGACCAGCCAGCTAGCTTTTTTTCGGTTTGTATTTAAATACAAAGTGAATTTAATTATAGAACCCACCTTTTAGATATGTTGCTCGGTATCTTGAAGCAAATCAAATTATTTTGTTCAATATTTTTTGATTTACAATTTTTTTTTTAAGTAGTTACACTACTATATATAAAATGAAAATAAATGTCATATACTTCAGAAAAAGTGACCAAACCCTCCGGTGACGTCCTCAGCCGCGAAAGCTGCAGACGCCAGTTCAAATCTGGCCTCGGACACCGGAGGGTTTGGTCACTTTTTCTGAAGTATATGACATTTATTTTCAGTTTTCATGTTGCTAGGTATTCATCAGATAAATCAAGTTAACATCACTATCATTTCTAATCTTAACTATAAACACCTAAACTAAACTAAAAGGAACACCTTTTACCCAGTTCCGTAAGAGTAGAACCGTAGCTATAGCTTACCAGTGTGCAGTGTATAGCTCACAAGACCCAAGAATCCTTTTACACGACTACACTTGAGGACATCATCAAATATACATTTTGGGATATTAAGTTGGTACGCACGACACTATATACGGAAAGGACTTGTCCTTGAATATGTATGAAATTAGGATGAGCTTAGCAATGGATATGGCATAATATTAGGTATGTTACGTAAAAATGCAAGTGATGGTGGGGATTTATACAATGTTGTTTAATGTTTATATTGGGTTCCATAGATGACCATTACACTCTCTTAACTACATTATTAACCGTACAAATTATTCACTTTATAGTCAGAACGCGTATCATGGTTGTCATTTTATCACCTCTCACGTCATGCATCACTTTCGCACTTACATACTTGTTAGAACGTGACAGCTATGGTGACAGGCGATAAAATCCGACCATATGAGGCTAGCAGGTGATAGTAGATAGTTCGACAAAATGTTAACGGGGGTAATCCCCTTTCTTTCTCGACTTCTGAGTGCGCATGTATTTTTATTCCTTTCCAAAAAATATAATATTAGAAACCAACGTACGCATTACAACGTGAACGTTGTAATGTGGTGTAGCTTTACCTAAATCATACTGCTTGTTAAGTTTTGTATCCTGTTAACTTCACTTGTTAAGTTCATATAAATAATGAAAACAGCAGCAGCGTAGCGACGCCAACCATCCAACTAATATAACATCCAACATCCATATAAATATATGCCACATCCAATAACTTAAACGTGTAACTCTAGATAACTGTAGGGTTGGCAAGATGCTCGTTTTTCCCGAACACCGTAGACATCAATGATGCAAATGAGAGATGCCAACCCTAATCGAATTGTAATTTTATACGGTGCGCAATCAACGCAAATAGTTCTGCTGATAAATAAATCAGAATACATTTTGTATTTCCATTTAAATTAAGTATTCTTGCCGTTGATTAATATTACTATAGTTACTTAATAATATTTCGATATTAGTAAGTTATAGTGTTGATTACATAGTTGCTTTATGTCGTTACAGAACTTATACAACAACGGCTAAACATTAAAGTTGTGTCATTTAGTATTAGTACCTAAGGGGTCGGCCAGAAATCATGTGATCATATTTGGCCTGTTGTGGCCACAAAATCACGTGATAATTATGATGCGGGTACCCTTAGACACTAAGCAAGTCTAATGTCGTTTTTACTGCATTGCGTATGTGTTCAAGATGCTATCTCTCAAAAACAGACATCGTAAAAATCTGCTTAAGTATATACTTAATATAAAAAAATAGAGCGGATTATTTGATCTGATAAAATTTTTGAGTAATATTGTTGTTTTTGGCTTTCCCGCTTTGAAAAAAAAAATGATATCTTCTAAGTAAACTGAACTTCATAACTTTCCGTAGACGTTAAAAGAAAAACACGTAAACATAACTTTAGAAATTAACACAACTACCAAAACTAACCATACTATCAGCACACGCAACTCTGTCTATACATTTATAGAATCTCGTGGTCCATTACAGCAGCAAAAATAAACTAATGATATAGAACCATTTCTATTGACATCCCATTTAATTAATTATACCATAGATATATTATTGATGACACCGTTTATTGACCCCGCAAGGACTAATGCAATTTTGGTTTGATTTCACTCTCTTTTTGGTTTGGTTTGATTTCATTCTCCTTCGCAATATACTCAAAGACGGATGGGTCAATAGGCATAGTGTTTTTTTTCATGTATGGTATCAATCGATTCGTTTTGTTGTGAGGATCAAATGTCTATATGGGGCCAATTGCGTTTAAGCCACACAAAAGTCAGAAATGAGAGTTAAAGTCCGAGATTTGCATTTGTTTCTCAAAACGCTCCTAACAAAATGACGTGCAAAAGTGACGTCACGATCACATAGTCGCCCTGTTTAAAGCATGGAAAAAATATGAAATTGCTATTTTTACAGTGAAATGTTGCATTTATGTATATGGTTGCTATACAATTCAGTTTACAGTAAAATGTTAAAAATCGAATGGTATCATTGTTTTTTTTTTATTTCGCACTTTAAAAAATCGTAAAATTTAGAACTTTTGCAGCTTGATATCTTTGAGCCATTTCAATAGAATTTATAAATTTCCACTTTATAGTTGGATATATTGATTTTGCATCCTATCAACTAAATTTAATTGCATAATTCAACATGTGTCATCATGTCTATTGTCAACAAAAACAGTTCCCGTATTTCTCAAATAAGAACCGGTTACCCATCTTCTGTAATAAAGACGTAGGTCAACCATGTTCAAACGAAAAACGAGTCTCTCTAATACACTGTCCCAGTGTGAAAATCCGAAACTCATAACAATGTTCCTCCAATTGTATTGTCACAATTTCCAACTGCGAAGTTTTACGATTAACGTATCTCGCTCAAACAGAAGGAAAGACGACAAATTGCCCGAGTTTTCTTTTTCTATCGTATCAAGGCTTCTTTTGGAGTCTAGGGCAGTTGAGACAGCTGTGCTGCTGCTGGAGAAAAGTAGATTTCTTTATGTACGTTGTAATAATAAAATTGTTTATTTTAGAGATTTGAGTTAAATCGGGAATGAGTTTGACTTTGTTGGGGACAATAGGAATTTTATCCGACAGCAGAGTAAATGTAGAGCAGAAAAATGTAGTTTTTTCGTATTGTGACATTTGATTTTCATGGTTTTGAACCTTTATGATATGTTTGTAAGAGATTGATTGATTGATATGATTATGATGATTAAAGACTATATTTATACTTTTATTTTTATATCATACTAGCCTTTTCCTGCGGCTTCGCCCGCGTACTATAAGTACTCATAAAGGATACCCATGTTGGTTTTCAGACTTTGTGACCACATTTGCCCCTTTTAGGGCTTGAATTTTCAAAAAACCTGAAACACGTGTTTACTCATTTATCGTTAGGAATACTCCTGTGAAGTTTCGATTAAAATAGTATAACAAATCTTGATTCACCATACAAACTTTGGACCCCCATTTTGGGGTAACCCCTTAGGGGGTGAATTTTGAAAAATCCTTTCTTAGTGCATCAGGTCTAGACCTTATAAGGAACCTACGTGTCAAATTTGGAATCTCTAGAACCAGCGGTTTGGGCTGTGCGTTGATATGTCAGTCAGTCAGTCAGTCAGTCAGTTTCTTCTTTTATATATTTAGAAGATACTAGCTTACCCGGCGAACTTCGTACCGTTATCTACATTATTTTTCCTCCAATATTTTAATAGTTATTCAGCTATTCGGGGCAGAAATCCAAAAATGGCCAGGTCATGCTATTTATTATAAAAATATAGAGATCTAATATTCAAAGGATCAAAATGACATTATTTGTTATGGGGACTGAATTCTATGGACACCGGCTTGGTTTTACATCTCAATACTTTTTGCAGTAGGAGAACTGCGTTGCGAGACTGGATTTTTTTTATACATGTAATATTTTGGATGGGATTATGTTTACAAAAAGAAAATTGTTGTGCCAATATAGTTACTAAGTATTAATAAAAATAACAGAACGAAAAACCACAAAATCTAATTAAAACTTGGACCACTGAATGTTTTTTCTGGGAATTACTGTTAGAGGCAGGGAAGTTAGACTGGGGTTACGACCGATTTCATGGCCCAACTTTGTCTTGTTATTGCTATTGTTTAATTATTCCCATAATAGCTGTGTTATTTGGTTTGGTTGTATCAGTAGACAATAATATTAATATCGATAAACAAGCATTTTCGTATTAGTGGATATTTTGGCATTTATGCATCACTTCATTTTCGTTTTTCTTCCTAGCCAGCCCTGCAAAGCTTTAGAGATTTTTTAATCTATGATCTAAGTAACCTAATACCCAACTATAATAGCATAAATTCAAATAATATAGATCATCGTCGTAAAAATGTATATCCTTTTCATCATCTTACGGGGAAAATTCCAAAATTGACATTTGAAGAATATAATTTAGTCCTGCCAAGGATATATCTTCCACCTGTTTATGATACCTATGTGTTCTGTCAGTCAAGACTCAAGAGCTACCTATATGTGACTGTTTTATATATTTACATTTATGTTCATAATTTTTTGGACGATAGCTAAGACAGGTTACTTTCACCATACACGTTAAAATATGTAAATATACATTTTTGTCTTTCTACATATCAATGATATACCAGATGTTTACAAATTATTGCACGGATTTTTAGAAGATTCAGTATATATGTACCTACCGAGAGAATTCTCGTCTAGCCAAGCGCTAAAAAATGAAGACAGCGGCGAATTTCAAAGTCGTTTTCCACACGGACCGCAAAAGAAACTGAATTATTGTTTTCCTCCGCCAGAACTTCTTTTATTTCGAAAAGAATAATTATGTCGCTTAATTTCATTGATGAGTCCATTGTGGCTCGACTTGGGGCTTATTTGATTTGAAACGAATTTAATTAATTTAGAACTCGTCGTGGTGGAAAAATGGCGATATTACAGGCCATTTTTCACAATTATTTTTAACGAAAGGTTTTTGATTTTCTTCATCATCATCATCATCAGCCTATTTTAGTCCACTGCTGGACATAGGCCTCCCCCAATGAGCGCCATAGCGCCCTGTCTTCAGCTTGCCGCATCCAGCATCTGCCTGCAGTCTTTCGCAGATCGTCATCCCACCTTGCCAGTGGGCGTCCTACACTACGTTTGCCGAGTCGCGGTCTCCACTCAAGAACACGTTTACCCCAGCGGTTGTCGGTTCTTCGCGAGATATGGCCGGCCCACTGCCACTTCAGCTTGCTAATTCTTTGAGCTATGTCGATAACTTTGGTTCTCTGTCGGATGTATTCGTTACGAATCTTATCCTTCAGAGAAACTCCAAGCATAGCTCTTTCCATAGCTCGCTGAGCGACTTTGAACTGGTGGACCAGCCCTACCGTGAGTGTCCACGTCTCAGCTCCGTAGGTCATTACGGGTAGGACGCACTTGTTGGATTTAAAATTATTTCATCTAATATTTGTAACATTTTAAGGTATTTACTTGACTCAATCACTAATCATTTTATGAATGTGGGTAAGCGAATAAAACGGGTCGATCAGACCACCTGCGGCACTTGCCGGAGCCAGGTATAAAAGGGACCGCTCACTGAGGAGCAGTCACTTGTGCTACCAGCGACACGAACAGAGCTAAGTACCTTAATCTGATTGTTTCACTATTTTGTGTACATTTTGAAATTATTTGAGTTGCATTTAAAAAATAAACTATGTATATAAAAATATTAAGTGTTTGTTCACAATCAATTGCAATACTTTAATTGTCATTAAAAGTAAATTAAAATGATAAGAGTATATTTACTTTATAACAATAAATACCCTTTAGATAAATGAAATAGCTTTATTATTTATTTCTTGCCTATTTTAATTAAGAGACCATAAATATTTCCTAAAGAAAATATATTTATTTCTATTATGAGTATGTACTTATGAATACTAAACGTGATGGCAATTATTCATTTTATTGATAATTTTATTGTGTCTATCTATCGTTACATCTTTTAGTGATAATTGTGTATTTTAATAATTATAATAAAACCCATGTTTCCAAATCAATTCAGTTTTATAATTTGAAATTGACGTTACATAGAATAACAACAGAAATAATTTATTTATAAATTCGTCCCATATTTAAAGGGAATATTTTATGCACTATAATAATAGTAAATAGCTATATACACATAGGTATCAACATTAAGTTCAGAAGTGGGATACGTTTTACCTACACGTTTTTTTACACTGAATAAATTATAATTTCAGAAACATGGATTGAAATCCGCTGAACAATCTGGTGACTGCCATCCAAGATGCGCTTATTGGAACCGTCGGCAGGATGACGTCGCGCTGCCAACGTCCGACCCTGCCACTAGCGACAACGGAGCAGAGCCATAGTGCAGCAGCATCGAGACGCAAAGAACTTGGATAGAACGGCGTTGTCATGGTCGCCAAGGTTGGTCAGACTGGCCGAGCTCTTTATGAAATGTTCAGCAGACACTAAAGTGTCCAAAAATTCACTACACTTGCTAAGGAATATGAGACATTTAAGATAATTCCAGTGAGTGAGTTAGGTCTATAAAAAAAAATACATCTCATTTGTTACTGTCTCATCTGTGTCAGCGCTTTCTAGAATTCCACTTAAAGAGTTGATTACGAGTTTAACATACGTACATTGCTTTGGTTATTAAAGTATGCTGCGAACCACTATTATTTTGCCGGTAGGCTTACGAAATTTTCTTATATCTGCGAGTACTTGCATATATTTATATATTCATGCATTATATTGGTCTTGGTCAAAATAATTCCTAGATTGTTTTTACTAAACCACAATATTTTGTTATTCAGTAGATTATTAATATCATTTTCATAATTATTCTGAATAATACATTTAATAATTAAATATAGGTGCTGTCATCAGCAAATAAGAACATAGGATGGTGTATGGCTTTGGGCAGGTCATTTAAATTCCCCTGTGGTACACCATACCTTACGGATATTTGAGATGTTGCATCAGATCAGACACCTTGTCTGTTTTTGTTTTAGCACAGCTTCTAGTAATTTCGGTATATGGCATCCTATTAGTTAGATATGATTTAATGAGATTTCGTACAATCCCTCGAACACCATATCGGTTAAGTTTACTTAGCAGTATTGCATGATCTACATACATGATCGAATGCATACCTATGCACATATGACCTCATATCGGTAAAAAGACAACATAAGTGTATTTTATTATTAAGACTTTCCATTATCATATTTATGAAATTATAAATACCCATATTAATGCTAATATTTTTCCTGAACCCTTTCTGTTCCTTACATAATAAATTAAAAGTTTCCATGTAGTTATACAGCGACTGATGAATAAACTTCTCAAAGATTTTGGAGGATACTCGTATAAGTGATATGGGTCGGTAGTTCTGAGGATTTTCTTTGTCATCCTTTTTATGTAAGGGCTTGATAATATAATTTTTTAATTTATCCGGGTAGATACCCGTACTGATACACATATTAATGATGTGGCGAAGGTGTGTGGCCATTCTGTCATTTACATATTTTATTACAACTCTACAGATTTTGTCAAATCCCACGCTCCTGGTATTTCTTACTGACTTAATAATCAGTTTTATATTATTCGCTGTAGATGGGGCTATAAACATGGATTGGTATTATTGGTGATTTGACAGTTAAAATAATTATTCTTTGGCGAGTCTTGTATGCATTATATGTACTGAGTATTCAAGGTATTTGCATATTTAGGATTCGTTATAGTACTTTGTCCGGTTTTTAGTTCAACTCCATTATTATCTGCCAAGCCTCTCTTGATTTATTTTCTCCAGATGCATTTTTATAGTCATTCTGAGCTTTTTGGGCTAGCTTTACTACTTTTTTTTTTATATCTAACAGTGTAATTTATCGAGAGGCCCTTATTTTCTGCATTTATTGAACATCTATATTGCCATAAGAGTTTCTGCTGTTTTTCACTACAGACTTTTGTACTTCGTGACATCCAATTGACTTTATTGTTAATCCTTTTGGTAATCATCTTCAGAACAAAGCATAAGAAACTGGAGAATGTCAAAAAAGCTATTGTATCCACTATAGGGAAGATGCAGCTATAATATGTACCATTATTTTGTGATCAAAGTGTTGAAGAAACATAAAATAATAGCTATTGAAACATTTTTACTTTAGTTTATACTAATTTCAAAAAATAATTACGATTTGAAGTAATGTGAAACGGAACGTATTTAATCCACCAATCAGCGTCTGAGGACGTCACACCTGTTAAGACAACTAATGGGGTTGCCAAATGTCTATGGGTTTCGACTTAAAGGGCTAGCATCCGGGTCAAAAACAAAAACAAGGATTTAACACTGTGGGCGAACAAATATGGCGAGTGACACACATAGAGTGACGTCACAGGAACTGTAGATCCGTTTAGGCGCGAACATTTTAATTGTCAGTTTGTAACAGAATTTTTTGGCTATAAATTATAGTATTTTCATTTTTTAATACACTCGTGGTCTATTCTACGCGCAGTCCTTTCAAATGAAAACATAAATGAAAATATTGCATCTTGCCTATTTAGATCTTTCGGTAGTCGGCCTGAGAAAGACAAGCACTTTAGATACTTTTAAAATATTTTTTGACCTTCACGTTCACTTGAATATTTGCGCTTATCAACGTGCCAAGACTTAATGTTATTTATCTTATTTCCTGGATATTTTAAACTTGCGCGGTGTGATCCGAAATACCAAAGTTATATACATATGTGCCTTGACCTCGTTTCAAGTTATGCGCAAAATTATCAATACATGTATTGCTAGAAAGTCTTTTTGGCTGTCTTATTTCTAAGTGTAAGTTAAAACCTAAGAGAAAATAGTCAAATTATAACGAAATATGATTTTTCTTCATAATGTCAATATTAAAATCTCCACAGATAATATTAATCTTTTTATTGCTTTAATTGCATTTTTTTAGAGGATTATGTCAAGTTTTTCATAAAATATAAGGTTAAATATAAGGCTAAGGTTCCTAAAACTAGAAGTTCTGTATACACGAGCAATAACAGTTTTTTTTGGGGCAGTCGGTTCCATGGCACAGCACTCTAAACTTCATTCAATGTTTTTTTTTTAGAGTTAGCTTCAATTGGGTACTTTCCTGGGTAAAAAAGATATAATTATATTTAGTCCGTCAGTTAGATTATCAAAAAATATTGGACACGTATTTTTTATTTTGTCAATCAAACAAAAATTGGTGAAGATATAGCCCGTTAAAGTTCCGCGTGACGTCACATTTCAGTACAATTTTTAGTATAATGTGACGTCACGCGGAACTTTAACAGGCTATATCTTCACCAATTTTTGTTTGATTGACAAAATAAAAAATACGTGTCCAATATTTTTTGATAATCTAACTGACGGACTAAATATAATTATATCTTTTTTACCCAGGAAAGTACCCAATTGAAGCTAACTCTGTACAAGTTTTTAACTTAGTAGCTTTATTTGATCAAAATAGGAAACATTCTTCAGTGCAAGCCTGCCACCTCATCGGGAAGGTTATATGCAAATCCAGCACCTCGCCTCCTGTTCCCGGCCGACTTTGTTTCTGGCGCGGATGGACGTGTGAATGCGCGTCACTCGCATTGTTCTCCCCAATTACAGCGCCGAGTGAAGAAACGTCAGGGTATTGAATAAATTGTATGGGAATACTTTATTATACCTGATAATAAAGTATTCCCATACAGTAAAAGTACCGTTTTATTTTTATATACTGTGATCAGATAAAGGAAAAAAATACGTTTCAGATTACTGTTTAGGTTTAAAATATCTAAATAGTTTTAAGTGAATTTGTGAAACGGCAAATTTGTTATATCCTCTTTAGTCCACCTTCCCTTGTGATTTATTTTATGGTCAGCACAAATAGACCAATAGTTTATATTTAGAATAAATATAGCGTCGTAAGAACAAATTTTGCCTTTTATACTCTTGGAAAAGGCACCCACTCAGTCGTTGTCTCGTACAAGTGGTCATAGGCCATCTTTTGATCATGAAATATGTTGACTTGCTAAGTCATCCTTAATTTTAATACGGTTCATAGATATATACTTTGGCCTTATAGCCTTTCTTGGCATACTATGGCCTTTCTTAGAATGTTTTATATATTTTTGCGATGTTATTGAATTCCGAACTAGATAATGAATTCATTATTAAAAATACTAAGATGTAAACTGAAATAACGCTTTTTCTTGAAACATTTATGTACCTACATATCTTCACGGTGCCTACCTCTACCACGTTAGTATGAAAATACTATCATTGTTTTACTTTCCTATCACCACAAATGCCTAATATTTGCTGCTGTCCACTAAGTCGCGTCTCCTTATACTTCCGCCTAAACCGGGGGGCGGAGTTCAGCTCTAATATTGTTTGCAAAATCCGGAAAGGGTCCCTCGTGAAAAATTATAACGCGAAAGCGCGTTTTGCTTAACAAAAAAAAAATGTTTCCCTTTGTGTTTGAGTCGCGATATTTTACCGTCACCCGCCGCTTTTGAGAGTGAAACGGAATACGTTATTTTTTTCATATATTTAGACTGTAATTGATGTGGTGTGATTTATATTTAGGTAAGTATTTGACATGGACACCGTACCGCTGTTCCTGTCGAGGTTACTACGCTATTATGGAGGTAAACGTCTCTTGATGTTACACGAAACATTCCATCCTTACTCTAACCTCCTGAGTCCTGACAATCGTGTTTCAAAAGCCAGTTTAAATTCGACTCTGTCAAATTGACAAATAGTCAAAATTGAATTGGGTTCTATGGATGTAGGACGCTGGGAGGCTAAAACAGAATATGGTCTATTACGCCGAAGTAATTGCAAGAATTCCTTCAAAAAACTTTAGCCGAGTAATGCCGATGTTTTTTTTTCATTTCGCTATTAAAATAAGTATTAATTTCATACTATTGAGAGTGGTTGCTACTTCTAGCTTCATATTTCATTTTGTTCTGTGATACTGATAGCCATAACAGGTTACAACCAAATGCCTCTGAGGACCACCGCCGGTAGATGTGTCTTGCCGTAGTACTATGAGTATGTCCATTAGCAACTAATCCCTACATCCCTACTAATATTATAAATGCGAAGGTAACTGTCTGTCTGTCTGTTACCTTCTCACGCTTAAATCGGTCAAATCAACCCTTAAGGCGGTGAAAAGCAGGGAAGAATTTACCATGGCCGTACGATAACTTATTGAATCTAATTAAATGTTAGCCATTACACTTAATAAAAAGGCGTTTCATAAAACATAAGCTACTCTACTAATTCTACGCAGACAGACTCGCGCGCTGAAGCCAGTCTTAAACAATATCAGACTTAAAACTCAATATTTGGCTCAACAAAAGCAATCTATCCAACGATGCGCATAAAGATATGAAAACTCCGTGTCCCGCGGCACTCCGTTGTTAGGGCTGTCGTCCACTGGGCGCATTGTTGCATGTTACTTGTCTTGTAGCAGTCGTCGTTTGTATGCGAGAAATATTGCACGGCTTGCAGTCTCACTAAACTACGCTTACTAAGTTTGAGTTGTGTAGAAAGTGTTTCGTATTCTGTTGGATTTCTAGCGAGATATACATTTTTAACATAATTTTACATAGTATTTTACAGAGTTTTAGATAGGTACTATGTCTTACTTTATCGTTACAAGGCAAAATTATGATAGTTGGCCTGATTAGAATTAACATATACGATTATCATATATATACAACATTGTGGGATTGTTCTGTAGAAAATATTAACTATTTTAGACCTTTGGGTAAATAAGTACACAGGTTTCTTTAATTCATTAATGTAATCGACTTTTTTTTTTTTTTTTTTTTTTTTTTTTTTTTTTTTTTTTTTTTTAATACCACGACGGTGGCAAACAAGCATACGGCCCGCCTGATGGTAAGCAGCTACCGTAACCTATGGACGCCTGCAACTCCAAAGGAGTCACATGCGCGTTGCCGACCCTTTACAAAAAGGAGGATTCACTGTGTTGACGACTAAAGGAACAAGAAGGTCCCTCATCGTCAACACACTGGGTCCTCTTTGAGCTCTTTGGCAACCTTACTCACCAGCAGGAACACAACACTATGAGTAGGGTCTAGTGCTATTTGGCTGTGGTTTTCTGTAAGGTGGAGGTACTTCCCCAGTCGGGCTCTGCTCCAGATTTGAGCGATGACATTCGCTGAACGTGCCCTACCACACTTAGCGAGATGCCATTCGCAGTGCCCATACCTCTCTTTTTGGCGTAGTTTAAGGACATACCCAGGTCCGGACGTAGTTTAAGGACATACCCCGGGTCCAAATAGTAAACCAGGACTCATAGTAAACAAGCTTATATGGTTAGGTTACTAAAGCGTCCTCGTGAAGGAAGTCTAATTTAATTACATTGCAAGAATCATAGCAACTAACTAAATTTTTTACTCGTACCTATGACTGGGAGTTTAATTTTTAATGACTTACCTTACCTTACTTCTTTGGCTCACCGAGTTCAGCGAGCCAAAGTGAAAAATCTTGGTCTCTGATACGAGAGTGCCACTTTTCTCGGTCCCGCGCTAGCTCTTGCCAATTGCAGATTTGGACTTCACGCAGATGCCTCGGCCATGTCGCTCCAGTGACACCGTGGTCGTCCAACAGGGCGGCGCCCTTCCACATGGCCACGGTATGCCTTCTTCACTTTCCGATTATACTCCATCCTCTTGAGGTGGTCAATCCAAAGGAGTCTTTGACCTTTTGTCTGTCCTATTATATTAGGTTCAGCCGCCAGGACTTCTATTTCCACGTTTTTAGAACTCCCCAGCTTCCATCCAGTTGTTGCTTCGGACCGAGGATATTGCGTAGTATCTTTCTTTCTGCGACTAGCGGC
This sequence comes from Pammene aurita, assembly GCA_947086415.1. NCBI lineage: Eukaryota > Metazoa > Arthropoda > Insecta > Lepidoptera > Tortricidae > Pammene > Pammene aurita. The sequence goes on from OX352297.1 coordinate 24,247,143, forward strand.
ATATCTTATTCTTTGAGTGCCAGTGTCCACTCCCACGCACCAACTACCAACCACCACCATCCAACGCCAATCCTATGCATGAATTATTTTTTAATTCATATTTATTAATCATGAACCTTGTGATCGACCGCCCTAACAGCGATCCATTTATCGCCCGGAATCCTATCGGTTATGTCGGCAAGTTGGCCAATTAGGCAACTTCGTAGAACATCTGTTTTGCCACAATCAATTTCGGTTTTGGTATTAAATTGAGAAATCGGGCTTGTTTTTGTTACTTTTTGCCAATAAATTGACAGAGTTTGATTGAATTTGTTCAAGTATATTCATAGCCGATTACTGTTAAACTCTCTCGTTGTAAGAATGTAAATTTATAAATATTTATTGAATTTTATTCAACATTACACAGCATTACAGTATTGCTACCAAGGGACAGCAAACTACAAAATATATATCAAAAAATATTAAAACTAGTTTAGTTAGTTTAGGCGATGTAACTGCATGGCTCCGTTGCGTCGTCTTATCTGGCGCAGGATTTGGCTGCAGATTGCCCCGGAACTGCCGAAACACGACACCCTTAGGCCAGAGACATCTGATACAAACCTGTGGTGGTGTTCTGGTACTATTATAGGGTCAGTCTATAATATAATTTTCAGGTCTGTTATTGTCGCTCATGGCGTCACTACGGCGTGACTAGGTAAGAATTAGCTTGTACACAATTCCCACCAACATTCCAGTTGAAGTTTCTATTTGACTCTTGTATTAACTTTAGTCATGTCTCTTGTTGCACAATGTGTCAAAATTATCATGCCGAATGCAGCGAATTTCACATGATTTGTACTTCGGGATACATCGAGCATCGAATCTCTGACCACCCAGTAGCTTCGCGTGATGCGCTGGCTATCAGAACCATCTCTCTGTTAATTGGACACCAACTCGATTCCTTTTGTTTCCCCATTAACGAAAGATTTATTTTAATTGCTGTACAGTTTTAATGGTCTGAAGATATAAAATTATCTTGAGTATTTAGAATTTGTCCTCTAATTATGTCCTGAAATTATGGGATTCTACTGGCTGCAATAAATTTAACAATATAATTAGTACAATCAGGGCTACAGTTTTTTTACTCATGCACCAGTTGGCGCCACTGTAGACGGTGGTCCTGAAATACAGCTGCTTTTTAAATTAAGTTCGTGAAAACATAATTTACGTTTAAATAATATTTAATACAATAGATCGTACTGTAAAAATATCTACAACGCCGCAGCAGTGTAACGCAGTTCCGGTTTAATTGAAAAAAAAAGGAGGAATTTCTTAGTTCCACTTTTAAACCATTCACATTCAATTAGTCGTAACTAATATTTTGCCATAATGAATATCCTGGAATGGCAAATTATTCACAACATTGTTAAATTAGAAATTATTCCGCGAATCTCACTTAATTACTATGGCATTTGACATTTCGAGGACCTCCGTCTACACTAGCGCCTCGGGATTTCCGTTTGAGCTTCAAGATGGCTACGTCGTCTTTAGAATAGTTTTTTGTTTTTTGCTCATTTACGTAGTTCAGTGTGTAATATTGATAGCTTATTGTGCGGTGGTGACCTAACGAACAAGTGTGCAGCTAATGAAAAATTAGTCCCAAAACGCGAGTAACCATCCTTTAGTTGAACAAACGGTTATCCCTGTCACGTATAGTATAGTATACTACAGTGACGGACTCTACTAAGAGTTTTTTAGTTGACGATCTGTGCAGCAAATGCTTCACTCTTTCTTTTAATTCGGGTGTTAATTTAAATTTGTTTACGCCTAAACTGGCGGCTTATTAAGGCTATGACACTTTATATACTATAATACATTATACTGTAAAACATTAAGTACCAAAGTATGATGTAAAATATGACCCTAAATCGACATAAAAACTTCGAAACTTGAGGAATGAAATCACCTCGCAATATCTATTGCTCGTGTAACTTCAAATACATTTTTGACCATATTCCATCCCGTAACACTATGAAATAGAGCCATCACGCGGAGTGCGGAAGGGAGCAAATTGCCCCCTTGAACATACTGAGCGGGTGGGCGGTGACTGATGACGTCACATCACGTCACGTGCGAGGAGCGTTATCTAGGAAGTGGGTTATGGGTGCGAACTTATATGTAGGTACGCTTGGCTTGTATCGGCGTTATTTTTTCTTAGAAATATTAATATCCTTTATGGAGATAGTAGAGGTCGAGCACAAAATATGTATTACATTAACCGGAGTAGGTCGGCTTGCATTTTATTTGAAGACCTTTAGAAGAAAGATCTCAGTCAACTCAAACGACCCGCCATTGATAGTTGGGTCATTCTACTTTTCGTTGTAAATACATAAGTTTTTGAGACTTTTTCGTAAAATGCATATTTTAGAATACTTGGCCATTACTTTCATTTGCTGTTTTATGACGGAGAAAGAGGCTTAATTAGGCTATCAATCCCGATAGCTTAGTTTAATAATAACAACTGTAAATATTTTTAATCACAGTAACAGGTGGTCCTTGATTGTCTCCCGATTTGTATGAAAATAAGGCATTGCGTTACCATCTTTTTACGTACGCGTTCTCACATCTTATGTGTTACCAATTTCTATTATTTGGTTCACGTACAATTTGGGAATTCAATTTTATACACTAAATTCAATGTTTATCATACTTTTTTCTGGCAATAGATTAATGGTCGCGAAAAAGTAGAATGAGCCAGTTACGTATAACAGTGCCAAGTCTAACAAGTCTTGGGTACTATGGCGTTATAATTTCATATCTTAGCACCTGGCAGTAAAAATAGTACGCTACTTTGTTCCTGAGTGTATATTACCAAGGTATCAGAAGTGCGTAGATATATACAGCTTTGGCCAGAAGTGTTGGGCATTGCAGTTTTTTGTTTACAGTTTTGATGTTAAGTATTATTTCCCAATAATAACAATGTAGGGTGACGTAAAATATTATATTTTATTTATATATCTAGAAAACTTCACTTAATAACAATTTTAAGGTACCTATAAAACATGAAAACTTAAGGTCACAAAAATGCGACTTTAGGTCGGTGCGACAAATTGCAATTATTCTATGCAGTTATAACTTCAACGAAACATGCCTGTTCAGTTTGAATTAATTGATAAAATAACTTCAAAAAAGATAGAAACGCTGGACTAACGTTTCGAGTTTTGTATGAAAATCGCAAGGGTGCTCAACACTTCTGGCCAAGGCTGTATATGTAAGTGCAATAATCGGAAATTATGATACGTTTGCCATATCATTGCCGATATTCTTCTAATGTCACTAGATGCCGAGTTTGTTGAAATAGCTTCATATAGACGTGATAAACTGCACAAAATAGCCATTATCCGGCTAAATCTAAATTTAACTTATGTACACAAAATACTCACGTAGTCAACATTTTGCACCTGTTATTTGACATTCAATAGGGTATTTTTAAGAGCGCTAGTAGTAGCCTGGCGGTAAGACGTCCGACTTCAATCCGGAGATCTTGGGCTTTTAACCCTGGCTCCTACCACTGAGTTTTTGGGAACATATAAATTAACCTACTAAATATTATTACGATATTTACCGGTCGCTTTCCGTTTTTTTTTTCGACGAAATTTGTGTATAAACCGGACCTAGTCTCAATTAGGCCTATCTCCTCTGGGTTTAAATGTCAGATGGCAGTTGCTTTCGTAACTAGTACCTCACGCTAATTCTTGCGATTAGGTAGCCGATCGGACCCCAGGATCAACGAAGCCGTGGCAAAATGATGAGTGTATTTACCAAAGCTAGTATAGTATTCAAGCGCCGGCCAGAGTTAATAAGGTGGACTTTATTAAGCTGTTAAGACGTGCAATGCGGGTAAGCGATGGCGCGAATTACTGAGCTGCATACTGAACGGCAGGGGTCGCGAACTTTGGGATCAATGCATTAAAAAATAACTTTAAGTAAAATATTATACCTAACAACGCGTAGTACGAGTACGTGAGTACCTAGATAAAACCTAGCACAAGAATACCATCGGCTACATAATCTTAGTTTTGGGACGTAATCTAGTGTATTATTGTATTTTTCCTTACTCACCATAAAATAAAGTAGACGCATTCAAACCTACAAAGAGTCCTTAGTTAACAATAATAAGTTCTTACCAACCGACACAGTAAAGTGGTAGATTTGTTAACCCCGATGCAATGGAATTCGTACTAACAAAGCAATTTTTACATTTATTTTAATAATAATTACGTCTACTTCTAATCATTAATTAATGGGGCCAATAATAGTAACGTTTAATGTAGTTTATTTTGATTGTATTTTGAAAACACTAAAATACTTACTTTTGATTTTTTATATAAAACCGAATCATTATAGTACTATTATAAAACGGTGTTGAACATTTACCAAACACACTTTTCAGTACAAATAGGAGAGCCTTAAAAAATGCTTTGAGTAAACGAAAACATATGCATCGGGGCTCGTATAGTTGGCATTTGGAAAGGGTTGTTACTGTATTTTTTTTTCTACTTTTATATGTCATTTATACATTCGTCAACACCTATATAAGTACATATGTATTTATGTTTGAAGAAAAGTCTATCTAGTCTATTCCCCAAAATAGCACTTGGTATAACATGTTATAACATCGCCAAAATAGTATAGGACAAAATATATTATTGCCAACCTAAGAAAAGTAAACAAGCGCAGCGTTTTTAGAAAAAAAACTTTGAAAAACAATGTTAACCAGAGAAAAGTTACGTTTTCCGTCCGTTCGGGAGGAAAACCGCAAACATCGAAAATCTCTTTATTTACCTCTGTCTCTCTTTCTTCAATAGACGCAGATAAACGAATTTTGAATTATGAGGTTCGCTTAACCCACCTATTACTTAATTCTTCTTTTAATTAAATTTTCTTAAAATTTTACCTAGTTTATAAGCATAAAAAATGTTTGATTAACTAACGACTGCGTATGTTTGTGTTATAATACATGCTTGAAATACAGTGTATTAAATAAAGGGTGAAACTTATTATTGTTGATGAAATATCTGCAATAGCGAAAGAAGAGAGCGAAAATTTATGGTTTCTTCAATTTTACATTTAATGTGAAATTGAGTATGTAGTCGTAGAAAAAGTATTATATGCAACGTTGTAGTTATAACTGAGTCAAAAACTGCTCGTGGCGTCTACCTTTACGATGTTCGCCTTTCGCCTCATATAGTAACTCACGCCAATCCCCTTTTTTGACCTCTCTTATACAACTAATTGCATAAAATACTATTTTAATCAACTGAAGATTTAAGAATTTTATAGTGAGCAAACATGTGGTCCAGAAATGAGAGCATAAAAATAAAACAATAAATAAAGTCGCCAAATGTTGTCGATCCATCCAGTTAGTGCAGCCAGCACAATTCACGGCGGACGTAGATGGACCTCATGCATCAGTTTAATGCCCGATACTTTAGATCGAAAATAGCGTGACAACTCGGCAAGTTAACGCATTCACTTTGTACCGTCGACGCTGACATATTGACAGGCGATTATGACCGCTACAGACTTGTTACGTGTTGTTTAATTTATTTGTGAACGTTTGTTGGGTACAGTTACTAATGAAGGTTCTGATTAAAATTACATATATGGATATCTATAGGATATCTTAATCAAATTAATCTTGAATTTGTAATGAAACGTTTTATCTTAGAAAGCTCTGCGGAGGAGGATTATTGTAGCGTTTTGATTAAAGAGTTTTATTAACTTTACTGATTAAAAGAGAAGCAAAGAGATTAACATTTTTTTGTTCTCTGATAAACAAAATAGTAAATTTATATGTGAATTTGTGTTTCAACATTACGATACCAATTATTACAACATTCGACATTACTATACTAATTAATTTTCAAGAGATGTTTTAATGTCAACAATGAAATATAATTTTCTTTGTTAAAAAGTGAATCGAATATAATAGTTATTAATGTTATTATATTTAACTTATGAACCAATTTTTATGGATTAAAATAGCGTTGCACAAAACGAAGTGCTTTTTAAAACCCTATATTTACCCGATCGGATCAATTTATTTCACAAGTTATTTTCCTGATTGCCTTCTAGGCAACTTACTGGTTTCAGTCGAGCCTTTAATATTTACATTTTACCTGCAATTGAAAAGTTACCAAAAGATCCTATTTTTATGGTTGATTTTTGTTTGTTGCATCTGCTTTCACAGAGTAGCATGTCTGTGTCACTGCAAAAAAAGCTTTATTAGCTATGTTGATAGGGTTGAAAATTAATAGCTTCTAGAGTGTTCATAGAAAAAGCTTGTGATATGAAAATATCGGTGTTTCGCATGTAAACAGGCAGGTGCGAGATAGGGGAAATGAGCCGGCAAGCGTGCGGGTTCCGCGCGATAATGGGTTCGCACGGGTTTTGGAACCCGAAAAAAGGTTGGCGATCAATGGGCTCATACAACTAAGTTAGTGTTTTTGAAGGAAGTAATCTCGGTTTTGGGTCGTAGTGATGGAGGTAAGTGTAGAAAAAATTGAAAATGTTGGTTTCGCGATCTAAGGGTTCACCATCACTCGTTTACTTATATAATATAAAATATTCGGCGTCAATAGAAAAATAAAATAAGGTGAACAGTACTATCAGCACGGCTAGCACGTCTTGCAAGAGCGACTTAAACCGCGAGTAGGGAAAACCTTCCCGCTCCCGTCAAAAATCTTGCTTTCCGGTAGCACAACATGCACCCGCAGCTGCAACTGACGCGAAGAGAACTCAAAGTTGTGCAAAGCATTTTAGTTCAAAGTCGCGAGTCACTGTCATTTTATGACACTGGCATTTGATCGCGAGTCTGTCGCTCCTTTCACGCGCAAGTTGTGCTGCCAACTAGCGACAACAGATGAAGTCGCGCAGATCTGTCTCTTGTCGCGCTAGTCGCGCGTAAGACGTGCTAGCAGTACAGCTGCATTTGTTTGAATAAACTCGTTCAACGTACTTGCAACCTACCGTACGTTGAGGGTAACAATCAAAAAAGTTATCTTGGTGGACCAAGTACCTACAATGTTGTTTTTTGAAATCACTTTACGCTATTAGGATTAGGAGAGCGTTGGTAAGCCTGGCGGTAAGACGTCCGACTTTCAATCCGGATGTGTCTGGTTCAAACCCCGGCTTGTATTGTTATGTATGGAATATCATTTGATATTTACCAGTCGCTTTTCGGTGAAGGAAAATATCTTAAGGAAAGCGGACCTCATCCCGATAAGGCCTAGTTTTCCCTCTGGGTTGGAAGGTCAGATGGCAGTCGCTTTTGTGAAAACTAGTGTCTACGCCTATTCATGGGATTAGGTTGTCAAGCGGACCCGAAGCCGGGACAAACGCTAGGAGGAAGAGAGAGAGAGAAGAGACTACGCTATTAGAATTTTAATATTATTTACCAAACACAGGACCACACATGAACACTATTTATTTTTTGGGTTTCGACTTTTCGATACAGGTTGCCTATGTTGGCTATACGTTACCTAACCAACATGTTGACCGGCTAGCAATGTTGCCAGTAGCAGCTTAGAGCAATCAAATCAGCTTATATTGCCGAGTGATCAGGCTTACCGGCCATGTCGCTGCGGCATTGCCAGTCTCACGAAATACCATGAGTTTTAGGGATTACTTTACGATATGCCGCTAAGAGATATTTCAATTTCGGTCTGTCGTGGTTGTGTTTTTGTTTTATTAGGTTGAGTAGAAGATTGAAAACATAAAACCCATTTAGGAATAGTATTATGTATCAGACGGTTAACGATAAATATTCAGGTACCTACAATACAATACAATTACTCTTTATTGCACACCTCAATACAATAGAACAGTACATTACACAGATTAAAAGTAGAGAGGCAGGCAACAGGCGGTCTTATCGCTAGAGGGCTATCTCTTCCAGACAACCTTGCCTACCTGTGCTGGATCAGGCCTGTTTATGGTGGGTGGTGGGTCCCTCGAATTTCTGATGTCTATCCTCTCCAATATTCTTATAAACTTAGTCGGGTACATAGTTAAAACAAGTTTTGCATCTGTATATTATCGAACGAGCGAAGTGAGTTCTTACAAACAACTTCGGCTACTAGGACGTCTCGGCATTTCGATGGCTTTTTGATTTTGAGAGTTTGTTCCGCGATAACTTTAGTAACTTTTTCTGATCTTTATGAAATTTGTTGGGGTTGTAGCAAAGATACATATAATTTGAGAGTTCGTGTATGAGCAGGATCGATCAAGGGGTTGTGGAGCTAGAAGGTGAAAAAAAATCTTCAGAAGGGTCTTGTTATATTGGTCATTTCGTTTGCAAGGAAATCGCGAGTTCTGAGTTCGAGGCGGACTACTAGTTACAGAGTTATCAAAAAAACTAGTTGAGGTCACCAGGAACCGTAGAGCTGGCTCGTTCCTTACACAACGGTTAGGTTTAGCAGTCCAAAGGGGGAACGCAGCCAGCATTATGGGAACCCTTCCGCAAGGGTCGGACCTCGGTGACCTTACCCAGTTTGTGGTTTTTAGATTTATTTAGTTTTATAGGTAGATATTCTTTTTATGTACGAGTATATAGTACAATAATATTGCGATATTAAACTATAAACTAAATATAAATTACAATTTAATATTTAAACTTTCACGGTTTTTACACATATCTCTCATATATACGCGGTTAAGTCCCGTTATTACAAATAGATAAATTTAATATTTGTTTTGAATGGATATTTTTCTTCACACTAGCAACACCACACCAGGCATATGTCGAGATGAAATAATAAAACGTACGCCGTAAACGTAACGATGATGGAACTTTTACGGAGTCCATGATAAATGTATTTTCCGGAAAGATTGGACGGAGGCTTACCGTTACGCCCTACGGAATATCGCGTTACTTTGGCTAGCTCGTATGTTATTTGAACATGATATGTATAGCAAAAAAAAAAATTAAGTAAAATCGGTTTCGAATTTATGTGTGTAACTAGGAATTGTACAATTACTTGATAATTCGGATTACAATTCGGATGGATATTTGTAGACACATAAAATGAACCCACGAAAAACGATCAGACTATGAGTTATTAATAGGTTAGGATATCTATCGTAGGAGCAGTTCAAATCAGCATTAATGCAATTCAGCCACATTTATGCAAAATAGTCATGGATAATTTTAACAAAACTGCAGCAATGCCTCGCCCTTGGAGGCCATTTGCCCGATGCGCTATCCACACATAACCCTATTTGGTGAATTTTATAAACAAATAATATTTTAACAAAAAAAATGTGTTTTCCAATAAAATTCACATATTGCGTTCTTTTTGGGACATCCTTTAATAAGGTTCAAAAATGTACACATATTTTTGGTGTTGACTGTACCTATTTCATCGAAACGTTAGAATTCTCTGTTATACAATTGACAATCGGAAACTCTTCCACTATGACAATCACCAGGGCTGCGATTCGACATGGCATAACTGACAGTCGCTTGCGAGACAGCTATGATATCACACTTTTGTGACAGTTGAAAGGAGATCGTCAATTTTTGTTAGGTGATCTGGCCCAGATTATTTAGGACCGTTTAGGAATGGTTCTGACCTTTAAAGAATCGTCATAATTTCTAGATCAGTGATATGGTGATAAAAATTTTGCGAAATCTAACGGGAAAACTGAAAAATCATGTATTTAAAACTTGAATCTGACAAGGACAATATTTGAAAGCGTGCTTGCCTATGATTTATATATTAATGTAAAAAAGTACCGATTTTTTAAAGATAATGTACAAAAGCGGACTTAAAAACAAAACGGGAATCATGATGAAATAATAAAAAGTCATATTTTGATCGTATTTATAGTTACTGTATTTCGGCAAACAAAGACGGCTGTCAAACCATCGTTGATACTATTAACTGAACATTCCTAACACCTATTGCGAAGGGATAAGGTTTACCACCGTTAAGTGCGACAGTACTAGTATATGACATTACAAAATTGAAAAAAAGATGCGTTTCGTTATCGAAGGAGCATGATATTATGCCATTATGAAACCCACTTTTAATATACAAACTCCGATCAAAATTGCAAAAATACGCATTTTTAATCTTTAGGCGTTTTAATACAGTCGATTTCTAATTTAAACTCCCGTATTCGTAGGCTTAGATACTATTTTAATATTCCAATGTTCTAACTTACCGAACAGTATCAAAACGCAGATTATGTAACGGTATACGTTGACAGTGTCAAACCAAAAAACAATCCCGTTTCAGGCCAGGGTGAAGTTAAACTTTATGTCAATGCCATAAGGACGTTAACGACTTGTCTTGCTGCATTTTAATCGCGGAAAAATCAACATAATGTTTATTTATTTAGTATTTCTAATTCCCGTTTAATTTTATTGCAATATTTTGTCTACTTTAGTAATAAAAAGACTATTTATTTTACATTGCAGTACAAACTGTATACGGTTTATATCAGGTGGCCCAGAATTGACGATCTCCTTTGGGGTGGAATGAAGAATGAAGTGAAATATTGACATTTAGGTGTGGACACGTGTGGACACATGGATATCACTCTATCCACTAGCGATACAAGTGTGACATCCACGTCTCACAGTTTGGCATGTCGAACCGAGGCCCTGAAATGTTTATAAACTAAAGCTGAACTTTAACCATTTGTCACCTGCGATTGCTACATTAAAATTGTTAAAATAAATGGCGATTTAATTTAATAAATTTTACACATTAGTGTCTCACAGCATAGCGGCCCTGGAAATACTGCAGTGATTGACTTTATTTATGTACTTCTGTTGAAATTACCTAAAAATTTGACCTGTTTGCCGTTCAAGAATATTCCCCTAGCGTCGCACTCAAGCGGGCACAAAAACAAATTAAACATTTTTTCGCAATCTACCCCCAGAAACTGCTTAGAAAAAATCCTCCTTTCGTTAAGAGGAGGACATGGCATGCGTTCGGCTTAGGAAGCGGATATTTATGCTAATAAGGGGGGCCGGTGGGATCAATTGTATCAATTTATGGGGGGTTACTGAGATTTCGGATCGCAGGGAGTCTGGTTAAGAGTTTGGTAATTGTTACTGGGTTTTTAATGGACTTCTTTAGACAGCTGGTTTGGCTTAAGTAATTAGGGGGATAGATATGTAGGGAATAGTTGATGATGATGAATAAAATTAACCTACATTGGAAGTTATTTGTAAATGCTGAGTACCTAAACCGCTATATATTTTCTATTTATTCCTTATATTGTGTGGTCATTAAGAATTGAGCATGTTGATTTGATTGTTTTTTTTTATTGCAAGGTAAATTAGCAACTTTCGTGTGGTCTACAGCCTTCAATGTTTATTTTGTGAAATTAATTTTAGTCAATTACTTTCAATTCAATCTCCTCCGAGCTAGCTCTTTAGAAACAAGTCTACTTAAACAACTGGCTGCTGATCTTATCGCTAAAGAGCGGTCTCTTACAGACTGTGGTTTGAAAATACCTATATACCTACTTATTTTACCAAGCTGTGTGCTTACCTTGGATGAATAAATAATCTATGGTGCTTACTGCCAATCTTGTTCAGTTTGAGCAGTATCAATACTTGCAATAAAAGTTACAATACCGCGTAAATATTGCGTTGCGTGGTACTAGCGTAGGTTTGAAATCTGTTTTAACTAGCAACCAAAAATGATTCTGTCTTGAGAACAGATTCGGCTAACGATATTCCTGTCAGCAAGTAGAACAAGAGCAAAGCATTTTAATTGGCTATTCGGGTGTGCTCCGCTCTGGCTCTCGATATGTATTGGCCGTCACCTTTTGCTAATTGGTTCACCCCTAGGACCCTCGTCGGGAGTGCAATTCACGGGCTTAATTGGGAAAACACCATGTTTAGGCGATGTCATTGTGAAGTTGAAGAGTTTGAAGGTTCAGTTTTTTATTAGTAAAGCATAAAAATAAGACAGGTCTGTTTTAGAGACTCGTATCAATTTGTAACACGGAGGAGTGTAACATGTGTAGCTAAAGGATGGTCGGTTAAAAATAATTACATTTTTGCGTGACTTGACTATTGGTTTTCAACACAATTTCTCTTGGATGCGGTATGGAGTAGAAGACGCTATTATTAGGTCAGTAAAGTTGTCACATAACCTTATTAATCAGGAATATGTTTTGTTTTGCCAAGTGGAACACAATGTAGATAAAAAAAACAAAAGTGTTTTTACCAATAACGTAAACATTCAAACTTGAACGAACATTCTATTCTTATTAAATAAATACTTATTTTCCGCCTTCGTCAATAGAACGGAAAACATTCCCGAAAGCTCCATTTTCCCTCTTCAGCGCTACGTCAAATGCAACAGCACTCTATTGTGCGCACCAACAATACCACCTGTCCAAAAAACGTATTTCCAAAAACCTCCAGAGATAACTACAAAGGACACTTCACCGCTAAAACGATTGCGGACGCGAAAATCTTAACACTCGCTAAGGGAGGGTCTGCGAAAAAACGGGACCTCCTGCCCTGACTAATGTAACAAGACCCTTCACAACACGACCAGAAGTTGTCATTGAAGTTCATTTTATTCTGGTGCCCGCCCCAGGTCCTTGAAGATCATTATTCTAATTGCTTTTCATACAGAGCCCAAACGGTTTACTCTTTCAAGCACCATCCACTCACGGGAGTGAAAACGCGAAAATTAATTTAATCCCCTTGGGAAGATTAATATAAGATAATGGCCGCTTTTCTTATTGTTGAATTTCACCTCATAATTTGAACTTTCATTTAATTTAATATTTTATTTCTGGAACCGCTCTTGTAACTCATCAAAAGCTTTCAAATTAAATTATAACGAAATAATTATATTATAATTTGCAGCGTCGAAGCTGTCTAACTGTCTATAAGTTCTTAAGATTCATCCATCGGGAAAGGAATTAAATTCAAACACCTTACCTGAGTTTAAAAAATATTTTAAACCGGAGCATTACTTTGTGAAAATAGGAAGGCAATATCGCATTGCAGGATTGTTTGTTTACTTCTACATGATAGAAATGAATTCTTACGTGAATTAGGTTTTATTAGCCATCAGCGACAGCGCATCAAGTATTTTCATACAGCTGGAGCTAATTGGGCTAACTTTTTCTTCATGAGCCGTAGTAAATTTACCGTCCACTGCTAGCCAGCTAGCTACATATGTATATACATTTACAATACAATGTAATGTAGGTATTTATGTACAATAGTTACGTTTGTAGAGGGTCTACATAAACAATTTCATTATAATGTCATATCTCATTGACTGAGAATGACTAAAAGATAGCTAGTAAATATAATGTACTCGTATATTCCTAGAGTATTGGATTTAGCTGCATAAAGCATCATAATTCCACATTGTGAAATAATGTTCATAAACACCGTCAAACAGTAAGTTTGTTTATGAAAGATTATGTTTATGGTTAAACAGTAAGTTAGTTTGACAGATTATGTTTACGGCGTATCCCACTGGGCGGGGCCGCACAATCCTATTGATCTTATCGTGGTCAAGTGATTTAAAGCTAAAACGAAGACAGGAGAGCCAAAGTACTAGAATAAAAGTAGATACACCTACTCGTATTCACTTTTTAGGGTTCCGTAGTCAACTAGGAACCCTTATAGTTTCGCCATGTCTGCCCGTCCGTCCGTCCGTCCGCGGATAATCTCAGTGACCGTTAGCACTAGAAAGCTGAAATTTGGTACTAATATGTATATCAATCACGCCTACAAAGTGGTGAAATAAAAAGTGGAAAAAAATGTTTTATTAGGGTACCTCCCCTATACGTAAAGTGGGGAGTGATTTTTTTTTCATTTCAACCCTAACGTGTGATATATTGTTGGATAGGTGTTTAAAAATGAATAGGGGTTTACTAAAATCATTTTTTGATAATGTAAATATTTTCGGAAATAATCGCTCCAGAAGTAAAAAAAAAATGTGTCCCCCCCCCTCTAACTTTTGAACCATAAGTTTTAAAAATATGAAAAAAATATCGAAAGTAGAACTTTATAAAAGCTTTCTAGGAAAATTATTTTGAACTTGATAGGTTGAATAGTTTTTGAAAATTTTACAAAATAATTTCTCAACTAAGTTTGTAATTTAACTGTATAAGCAGGTGTTTATTGTACCTGTAATTTCTACAAAATCACAATGAAATGACGTGCTTTCAAATAAAGTAAAAACGGTGAAAATCGGTTCACTCAATCTAGACACACGGCAGTGTGTCCGCCAAGTTCGAGCAAAAAAAAGCGACACACCGGCCGTGGGTTATATTACACGAACCATTTCGGGCCAATTTCGACCACCCTATAACTCAAAACATATTTTATCTACGCATATGAAATTTCGAGTGTCTGTTGACATCCCCTTAATTGTCTAGAATACAAAATTTCATTATTCTACCTACAGCAGTTCTCAGCGCCGGATCTAGAACTTTTTCGAGGCGGGGCAAAATCTGAAAAATGCCGCCCCCTACCCCTGCATATATTTGATATGTATTCTATTTTTTCCTTAATTATTAACTATCATATAATTTCGACCAACAGACGCCTACTATTAGTCATAGATTAACGGAAAGAACGCCACAACGACCGGTCTAGCGTTTTTCTTTCTGTGTTAAGCCTTTTTTTTTCGAATACTTATAATTAGAATAACTTAGTTATGCGGCAAATACGGAAAAAAATTCGCTCTATCTAAACCTTTTCTGCGCCCCCGTGCGTCGTAGTTATATGGACCGGGCGGCCACAGTATGATCACTTACTTCATCGAGGAGCAGTTTGGAACCTTATTAATCGAAAAGCAAAAGTTTAATAGGTCATAAATCACTTGGTCGGACAGACCTCAGCCTGGTCCGTTCAGTTTTCGGACACTTTTAGTGGTGCAATTTTTGGGGTATTTTTACCTCATCGAGTAGCAGGATGAAACCAACTTAAGTTGATAGCTAAAATAATGCTTTTACAATATTTTTTTGTCGGACAGCCCTCAGTCTGGTCCGTTCCGTTTTCGGACACTTTTAGTGGTGCAATTTTTGGGGTGGCTTTACGTCATCGAGTAGCAGGATGAAACTAACCTCATTTGATATAGTGGTAGCCGTACGATTAAAAATACCGCAAATCGATGTACAGTTTAGCCGTTTGGCACACGCGTTATACTAGAGGTCAAAATACATTTTTTGACCCGCAGTTCTTAAAAAAATTCCCTTAGGAGGGGAGTGCCGAGACATTTTTTTAATAGTATGGAAAAAAAAATTTTTTTTTTCAGAAACCTATCGTGTGTGGTATCTTATGAAAGGGCATTTTAAGGCGATTCTAAAAAAATACCATATCATTACATTTCAGCCATTTTTTTTAATTAACACTAATTTTCGAAACATATCAAGTTTGGGCTCTTCCAGACACGATATGGCTGATTTAAAAAATATATATATATATATATCACAAATGATACGTAATATCCTCATATCTAACCTCAAAAAAGTAATTTTGAAAATAATTTCATTAAGTTTTTTTTTTTAATTTTTCAATATTACAAAGTGACACAGTTCTACTTCAATACCTATTTGGCGTGACTTATGGAACTGTAGTACAGATACAGTACATATTAATCATAAAATGATACGTGGTATCCATATATCTAACGGGAAATACCTCTTTAACCCTTTATATGCACCTTTTCATGTATTAAAAATAATTCTTATGCTCCAATATATGGCGAGTTATAAAAGCCAAACACACCAAATTTTATTAATATAGGGCTCAAATCCGGCTTCAGACGGAAAGCGCCCCAAAAATTGCACCACTAAAAGTGACCGAAAACGGAACGGGCCAGGCTGAGGGTTGGCCTACCAAAAAATATTGAAAGAGCATCACTTTGGCTATCAAATGAGGATGGCTTCATCCTGCTACTCGATGAGGTAAAAACACCCCAAAAATTGCACCACTAAAAGTGTCCGGAAACGGAACGGACCATGCTGAGGGCTGTCCGCTCAAGAAATATTGAAAGAGCATCACTTTAGATATCAAATAAGGTTGTTTTCATCCTGCTACCCTGATGAGGTAAAAACACGAAACGAAACGGACCAGACTGAGGGCTGTCCGACCAAGTGATTTGTGACCTATTAAACTTTTATTTTCGATTAATAAGTCCAAGTTCCAAAATGCTCCTCGATGAGGTAACTGATCATACTGTGGCCGCCCGGTCCATTACGTTAGTGAGCGTTCCTATAAATACGTGCATACAATCATACAAGTTACGCAACAAACAGTAAAAGTTGCTTTCCACCACTCCACCTCGGAAACGTGCTCTTTATCTCTTGAAAACGGATGGTGAAAACGCATTTTAGCCACATGTGGGGAAAGTAATTTGGTACAAGTTTTGACTTGCTTTTTCACGTTATCTGGCAGGATGGACTTTAAAGAGATGATTTTCAATTATATAATTTTGAAAGTATATTGGGCTTCGATATTTTATAGCTTATATTTTTCCTGAGGTGGTGTGGTGAAAATTTTTGTATTATACTCGGCAGAAAAGTTTGTTCAACCTCTCTTGCCTTTAGACCCTCGTACGCTCAAGATTCCATTTTTTAGCTTGCTACGCTCGTGGCTCAATTTTGGAATCTTCGGTAGATCGGGTCTCAATAAAGCACGAGAAAATAAACATCGACTTAGCCCCCTTGTATAATAAATAACTATTATCTATGGTGTCAGGGCAAATTTGAGCTGGCAAATTTATTCACATGTTTTGTTCGCCTACCGAAGTTTCCCTTAAAATAATTTTAATAAACACCGGCCAAAAGCATGCCCGGCCATGCCTAATGTAGGTTTCCGCAGCTGCGGGCCCGTCACTATATTTATACCTATTCATAAAATCGATTTTTAGGATATTTTGCCATGAAATTACAAGTTTTGCGATAACTTAAAAACTGCTCAAACAATTCTATTCTATACAGTTTGCATTGAAAACTCTTATTTAGACACACATCCATGAATCTTCCCATTGATTTATTATGTACTAGCTGTGCCCGCGGCTCCGCCCGCGTGGAATTCGGTCTGTGTCAGTAAGCGGCTAATTCACCCCTAATTTCTCTCCCGCTACCCTGGAGGCGGAACTTGAAGTAAAGTTGACAGATGGATTTATCCTATTAATTTTTATTGGCATGATTTAAACGACATAGAATAGTAGGTGTATATCGGACGATACAGGACCACTTTTGTATTTATACGTTCATGTCCACGGCAAATATCATCCAAATCGATCCTCCCGTCAAATCAGTCTAAGCATGAAAGGTAAGAACAGGCGCGGTTGAAATGGGGGGGGGGGGGTGTCACAAATGCAGAAAGGTATTTTTCTATCTGAGGAATTAGTAATCCTTAAGGGGTGATTTCCGGGATAACAATGCAAAAAAACCGGCCAAGCGCATGTCGGGCGATGCTCAGTGTAGTTTCGTAAATGCCGCCCTATTACGAAACATCCGTTCAAACGGTCGTTTATTAAGGGATA
The DNA here is from genome assembly GCA_947086415.1 of Pammene aurita. Taxonomy (NCBI): domain Eukaryota; kingdom Metazoa; phylum Arthropoda; class Insecta; order Lepidoptera; family Tortricidae; genus Pammene; species Pammene aurita. The sequence continues at coordinate 24,264,680 of OX352297.1, forward strand.
TTTGGCGGCGCTTACGTCAGTCTACTATCCGGCACCGAACCGATTTTATTCAATATAGTATTTATTGAAAGTTCTTATCAGGCCTCACCAGATTTCAGCTTTCTAGTGCGAACAGTAACTGAGCTAGACCGTGGACAGACGGACGGACATGGCGAAACTATAAGGGTTCCTAGTTGACTACGGAACCCTAAAAAGAGATAAATAGTAGTTTATGTAACTGTTACGTAATAAGGCCTAATTATGTACACAAGCATACACTGCTTTACCTACAAACATATTAAAAGTCCACTGAAACCATGCGTGCCGGCGGTTGGGGTGGGGGGGGGGGGGGGGGGGGATTTTGATTACGTTACCGTAGGTAATGAATTTTCATACGTTTTTACCACACTGTCACAGATAATACACTGATATTACGTTAATGGTTGCAATAATTGCGGTAATTACATACTTCAAGGTAAGCACATTACTGACATTACAATGCACTAATGAACGTCAGAGAAAAAAAAATACGTGAGTGTCGTAGAACACTCTGTTGGAACGAAGTTGTTATTTAATTTTTTTTCATTTTTGACTGTTTCTTAATTTTTTATTATTATGAATCTTAGTATTTTTTTGAAATTTTTGAAATTTTTGAAATTTTTGAAATTTTTGAAATTGTCGAAATTTTTGAAATTTTTGAAATTTTTGAATTTTTGAAATTTATAGTTTTGAAATTATTGAAACTTGAAATTTTTGAAATTTATGAAATTTTTGAAATTTATGAAATTTTTGAAATTTATGAAATTTTGCCATTTTTGACATTTACATTTATGTACTCGACTTTTTTCACTTTTATCACTTTGTCACTTCTCACTTTCACTACAATTTACTTCACTTCACTTTATTCTATTTTATATATTTTTTATTTCATTCCATTTTACATGTTTCTCAATCGTATGGGTTTTCGTGACGTGACGCTTTTTCGTGACGGTCACGTGACTTTTTTTCACCTAGCCCCCCATCCGCGAACCGTCCAATAAGGAACTTCGTTCCAAAACTACCACCGGTTCTAACCCTACACCTCTGGCCCGAGAAGTATTATGACCGAAAAGATACTCGACGGGACTTATTTTTTTCAAAACAGTAATACATTATTAGATCTTAAAGATACAAAATAATGCGTAGTTCTTCAAGAAGACTCAAAACAGCTTGAGAGACAGATAATGTACCTATTGTCTAATTATAAAGAAAAATAAATCCTAATCTGACTGCTTCACAAAACGTTTGATATGTTTATCTACACTCATATTGTAAGTTCTCTAAAACGTGTTCAAAACGGTAGGCAATGGCTAGCATTACCACGACCGATTTTACTATGATAAGCTTTTTATCTGTGGCAGTAACGTAATTTTAACTTGACATGCTCAACTATTGATGTGTTATGAGTTTTGATAACATAATGTACACCTGCACGCTCCCGCGCGGCCGCCGACACGCGCCTCCCCGACCGCCGGCACAATCGAGTTGGCCATGGCGGTGCAATGGCGGCAAAAAATCCTCATACCAACTTTCAACCCCCTTTTCACTCCCACAAGGGTTTGAAAACTATCCTATGACGTTTCTCGAGACTCAAATTATCTCCATACTCATTTCTATCTAAATCGTTTCAGCTGTTAAAAATTCTCCATACAAACTTTCAACCCCATTTTCACCCCCACCAGGGTGGATTTTCGGGATTAAAACTATATATTATCCTTTCCCGGGACTCAAACTATCTCTATACAAAATTTCATCGAAATCCGTTAAGCCGTTTTCACGTGATGCGCGGTCAAATAAACAGACAAACAGATAAACAGACAAACAGACAAAAATTCTAAAAATTGTTGGAACGTGTTCTGTTATCGATTCTAAGTATCCCCAGCGAACTTTTTATCGATTATCTTCCATGTACAGACTTTCGACCCTCTTCAGCTTTATTATATGTATAGATTATACTAGATGTGACATCTAGAACAAATTTTGTGCGCCATATTTGGCGGTTGATATCTATGACAGAATCAAAGAGTAGTATAGACTTGTAGTGATTTTCACTACAACTTTTGGGACAAAAAAATTCTTAGGGATGTCATCTCCTGTTACTCAATGAATTTTCCATATTTTTTTGGCCCAGGGTTCAAAAGTTAAAGGACGGTACGCTTTTTTTAAATTTCGAAGCTATTATTTACTTAACTATTGATTTTATCCAATACTCGTACTTGATTTAGAAGACCCCTATTATTTTTAAAAAGCCAAACTATATTGTAAGTACTATATTTTAAATTTTTTCAATAAATTACTGAGAAATATATTATTAAGATTTTAACGCGGATCTTATTAGTAAGCAACTTAAAAAGCACAAGATATGATAAAATACTTACCTAGTAAGAGTACTTCATGAGTAGGAAGGAGGGTTTGGTGAGCTGGTTTTTGACACAAACAGAATTTTTGACAGAAACAGGTGTTTTGTAGATGTTTGAAACAACACACGGCTCTGAGAGATACCGATGAAGGAGTTACCAAATATACCTTCATCTTTTTCACACGCAGGCTAAGGGCGCGTGTAAACGATGCCGCCCCCGCGCCGCCGCCGCGCTGCTACTGCGGGTATCATGTACACAATTCCGCCGCCACGCCGTCATCGCGCCGCCGCCGTACCTCTGCGCTGTGTATACGATACGCGTAAAAACCGCCACCGCGCCGCCGCCGCGGGCTTTTGTTTCTCGCATACACAGCGCAGAGGGCAGCGGCGCGGTGGCGAATTTTACGCGTATCATATACACAGCGCAGAGGTGCGGCGACGGCGGCGTGGTGGCGGGCTTTACGCGTCTCGTATACATAGCGCAGAGGCCGGTAGCGGCGCAGGGGCGGTATCGTCGACACGCGCCCTAATCGCCCTCAAATGAGCGCGCGTTTCATTTCCCGCGGGCGAGCGTGATTCTGATTGTTGACCTGCGCCTACGCGCCCCGCGAATGTACACCTGTTTCAGTGGTCCAGGTTGCGTTGATGATGGGCGATGATGAGACATGTATTCGTTTGCCAGAAAGTTCGAATTTGCCGCCCCCTGAAGTTGCCGCCCGGGGCATGGGCCCCGGTCTGCCCCCCCCTAGATCCGGCTCTGGCAGTTCTTGAGATATTGACGTCAGAAAATCGCTATTTTTACTATACACTCACTCACTGACTCACTCACTGACTCATCAAAAACCTAGACCACTTCCAATGGTCGTACTGACTTGTAATTTGCCATGGAGATAGGTCTTAAGGTCAAAGTAAAGGGAAAAATCTGAAAACGGCCATGTGTGAGTCAGTTTTAAAAATAGCGAAGGTGTAACTTTGTTCTACTATGAAGTCATAATGAACTAAATGGGTATATCTTCCAATGGTCGTACCGAACTGAAATTTGGCTCGAAGGTTTGTCTTTAGGTCGAAATAAAGTAAAAATCTGAAAACGGCCAAGTGTGAGTCAGTTTCGAAAACAACGAATGAGTAATTTTGTTCTACTATAAGTAGGTATGGAGTGGAAATGAGATAAGACTTGAAAATAGATGTCATATACTTAAGAAAAAGTGACCAAACCCTCCGGTGTCCGAGGCCAGATTTGAACTGGCGTCTTCAGCTTTCGCGGCTGACGTCCTGACCACTAGACCACCCGGTCACGGCGGAACTTGACAAATTTTCTCATTTATATGCAATCTCTGAATTTGAAACGGCTAGGCGCCGTTGACCATACTCTAAGGGCATGCGCAGTACGTGCTTGCACCTCCTATGCGAATCTCTTACGTGATTCTGGTATAGCGAGAGAGATGGTGCTGCCATCTATGAATCTTGAAGCAAATCAAATTATTTTGTTCAATATTTTTTGATTTGCAATTTTTAAGTAGTTACACTACTATATATAAACTGAAAATAGATGTCATATACTTAAGAAAAAGTGACCAAACCCTCCGGTGTCCGAGGCCAGATTTGAACTGGCGTCTTCAGCTTTCGCGGCTGACGTCCTGACCAGTAGACCCTAGAGATAAGACTTATTTAAATTTAGATACATACCAATTTAAGACAATACATGTTTGTCTTAAAGACAAGAACAATAAAATTGTTTACCACTCTGTGTGTGTCTGTTGCGGGAACCGAACCCACGATTTACGAAGTGCAAAGCAGATCACTAGGTACCAGTGTTGGCCGATAATTTCAATTAGAATTGAAAATTGATCAATAAGATTGAAGATTAATTCCGTAACTAATCAATTACACTAACATCCATTTTTACTAACGTTAGTTCGCATTGATTTTGTGACGTCGTCAATTACACTAACCGTCAATTAGAATTAACCTATTAGTTACACTAACGTCTCGAAAATTTAATAAGAATTACAGTTAATTAGATTAACGTTAGTGTAACTAAATTAATCCTTGTCTTACACTAATAATTAATTTTAAAACTGCATCTCGGGTTCGGAAGTCGGGACCAATATCACAAGATGGAGCTCATGCTGGACCCTAGGGCTACCTACTGGATCTCTGGTTTGGCGCATCATAGACTCATGCTGTTTGGGCTCATTCGACTTGTACTGATGAGCAGATGGTACCGGTATCAAAATCTGGAGCTCATGCTGGACCCTGGGGATCCCTACTGGATCTCAGGTTTGGCGCATCATAGACTCATGCTGTTTGGGCTCATTCGACTTGTACTGATGAGCAGATGGTACCGGTATCAAAATCTGGAGCTCATGCTGGACCCTGGGGATCCCTACTGGATCTCGGGTTTGGCGCATCATAGACTCTTGCTGTTTGGGCTCATTCGACTTGTACAGATGAGCAGATGGTACCGGTATCAAAATCTGGAGCTCATGCTGGACCCTGGGGATCCCTACTGGATCTCGGGTTTGGCGCATCATAGACTCATGCTGTTTGGGCTCATTCGACTTGTACTGATGAGCAGATGGTACCGGTATCAAAATCTGGAGCTTCTTTTTACTTTTACTTTCTTTGTGTGAAAGTCAAAGTCAAAGTGAAAGTGAAAGTGAAAGCCAAAGTGAAAGTGAAAGTCAAAGTGAAAGTCAAAGTGAAAGTCAAAGTGAAAGTTAAAGTCAAAGTGAAAGTCAAAGTCAAAGTGAAAGTCAAAGTGAAAGTCAAAGTGAAAGTCAAAGTGAAAGTGAAAGTGAAAGTGAAAGTCAAAGTGAAAGTCAAAGTGAAAGTCAAAGTGAAAGTCAAAGTGAAAGTCTAAGTGAAAGTCAAAGTGAAAGTCAAAGTGAAAGTCAAAGTGAAAGTCAAAGTGAAAGTGAAAGTGAAAATCAAAGTCAAAGTAAAGTCAAAGTGAAAGTCAAAGTGAAAGTCAAAGTGGAAGTGAAAGTCAAATTCAAAGTGAAAGTCAAAGTGAAAGTCAAAGTAAAAGTCAAAGTGAAAGTGAAAGTAAAAGTGAAAGTTAAAGAAAGTGAAAGTAAAAGTGAAAGTGAAACTCAAGGTCAAGGTCAAGGTAAAAGTAAAAGTAATCAAAACCTCGTAGCTTGACCTAAATTCGCGTTTAGTTAGGTAAATTATTAATGTCAATTACCAATTCAATCTATACTAAAAATTAAATTAATGTTTAAATTTTTGAGAAAGACTAAAAATTAAATATCTTCAATTATTAGTTATTCGCAAAGGATTAACACGTTAGTTACAATTAATTTCAATTCTAATTGAAATCAATTTGCACTAAACTATTAGTGTTCAATTTTAACTAACGTGTTTCAATCTTCAATTTTTAACGTTCGGCCAACACTGCTAGGTACACTAGGTGCGCTAAATCAGTCAAACAAAAATGAAAAGACAATTTTTTCTCGCATAGTCTAAATAATTTCTAATTTTACAACTAATAAAATCGCAGATTCAAGAACATGGAAATCATATATACTCTAAGATGGAATTATATATACTACTGCCCATCTCACCCTCTGATACGCCACGGGATGAGATGGGATGGTGCACTTCTAGGGCTACATAATAGGCCACCAATTATAATACCTACTGGTAGGTAGGTATTACCAAGTTATTAATTATCTATGTAGGTAGCATACTTACAGCGAATAAAGTACGTTATTGATGTATGCAATTATATGTAAGTAGGTACATTTTATAGGTGTAGGGAGCCAGTTTATTTGTAAAAATCACCTATAAATAAATAGTAAAATAGAATTAGACGCTTAGTATAAAGGGTATAGTATAAAGTACATACCTAAGTGGAATGAGACATTTCCTAAAGCAAAAGTGATAAAAAAAAAATAAAGAACCTACACCTAACAAAAATAAATGAAATCCCATCAAAAACATAAATGTGAAAGGCTGCCAAGTTCGATACTATGGGAATGCTTCGCCTATAAAAGAAGTGAGATCTGAATAAGTACCAAGTTCCATAAAAATACCTCAAATCATAAATAGTTATAGGAATGCACACTTGATTTCCAGCAGTTTTTAAGGTACATTTTGAATAAGTATCACGTTACATAGAAATACCTAAAATTATAATAGTCAGAGAAACGCACACCGGTTTTTTTAGCAGTTTCCTTATAACATTTATTATTTTCAGTACTTTTTAATGATGTAACTTGGCAAGTTTTAATAGAAAATTATATACTTGACACATTGCAGTCCAAAGGTGTCGATTCATTGCATTGAAAAGGTGTGTGGTGTGTGAAAACTTGCCAAGTAACATCATTAAAAAGTACTGAAAATAATAAATGTTATAAGGAAACTGCTAAAAAAACCGGTGTGCGTTTCTCTGACTATTATAATTTTAGGTATTTCTATGTAACGTGATACTTATTCAAAATGTACCTTAAAACTGCTGGAAATCAAGTGTGCATTCCAATAACTATTTATGATTTGAGGTATTTTTATGGAACTTGGTACTTATTCAGATCTCACTTCTTTTATAGGCGAAGCATTCCCATAGTATCGAACTTGGCAGCCTTTCACATTTATGTTTTTGATGGGTAAAGAATTATCCCATCCCATAAAAATCATCTTCCATACTTTAAGCTCGCGCGCAATAGTTTACTTAATTTGCCAATAGATGTCGCTGTACGTGGAACGCTCATATCATATCCTACATGGCGGTGTTATTTTAACTCTTAAGTGGGGACACTTACTGTGACGGACGGAAAACTACGGAACCCTACACTGAGCGTGGCCCGACACGCTCTTGGCCGGTTTTAATTAATGAGGTTTATTTTTAAAAGTAATTATGTTTTTATCAGCTACCTACTTATATGGATGCATGATATCGTATGAGTTGTACCTACATTTCGTAATTCTGTATAAATCATCTTAAACGCGATGGGCTGTAGACTTTCAAATGCATTAGATTTTTACGAAATACCTAGAGGTATATATATGTCGTCATCTTTTTCCGCGATTTTTTCTCCTAGTTTTCGGATATCGGACGCAAAGTATGATTAAGATAAATAGTTTTCTTTGTATACCAAATCCTTATTTGTGATTGTGTTTTAGTATTAACTAAATTAAGTTATTTATACCGCCCCTACCACGACCATCACCAAATACAGAGTGAAAATACAACCTGAATGTCAAAAAAAAGCCTGCTAATATTTTGAGCACCTCGGCCGACTCTACTTATATGCAAATTTAGTCACTCCCCGAACATATCCTTATAATAGTCATAATATTTACATAAGCTGCTGCTAATTAAACATAGGTATATACAGAAAAACGTCGACGTCTGATCGGCCGAAAAGTATGACACAGCCAAAAAACAATTTGTGATTTCGGAGTTGGTCCCATAGAAAAAGTTTTTTCAGTATGGCCTACCAAATCACCTCGCACAAAATAGCTAGCTATTGAAAAAACATCCAGTATAAGGACATCTCCGTCCACTTGGACCGGTCTGCAATCGAATTACTCTAACATTCGCTCTAACATAAAGTCCGCTAATGTCGACTATTAAATTATAGTCCCCCATGCCGCGCGATTTATGCTGCGTGTATAGGGGATACTCATCAGTACTCGGTTAAGGACTGGGGCACAGTGGGTCTGGTCGAGGTGGCTCACTTCGTCACTGCTCACTGAGCTGCGACATTGATCTCAAAAAGCGAAATATAAAAGGTCTCTCTAAATTGGTGGCATTTTTAAAAGCTTTACAAGCTGATATAAATTACGACTACGGACTTTTGTACCATTTTTTATCGTATTTGAGGTAAGTAATTTAACTCCTGCGTGATATTCATAAAACGAGTTATAATAAATGACAATATGTAATTTTCCCTTTGTCGCGCAATTTCTCTTTTTGGTAAATTAGGTGAGCATTCTTTGGTTTCCTAACCAGACAGGTCTACCTTCAAAAACTACTTTCCTTTCATTATTACTATCCTACAGATAATACATACCTACCAAAGACCACTTAATCATACACTTCTTAGCCTCAGTGTGCACGCACCCTTAAACAACTTGATGATTTGTTATGATCACCTCGAATGCGCTCAGCGGGCGGCCAAAAACTGCATTTAACTTTAAACTCTCGCCACCAAACCAAAACAAACTTAACTCCTCATTATACAAGACTGAAACTCCACTAACCGCTAACGGGCCGAAATCGCAAAACAAATGAAACATTACAGGCTGTAATAATTAAGGAGAGAATAATTAATTGAAGTGCGCAGTCTCAAGTGTGTTTTATTACTATGTCTCAAGGTCGATTTTCGCCTGCTTTCTTTCATGAGGATTAAATGTTTTCTAGTAACGACTCAGTCTAGTCATATTTTCGAAGTCAAGACAAGTGTAAATAATTTATTCTATTTTAAGGGTGAAGATGTAAATGCTCTGATAGGTTTTGTTGTGGAATGAAAAAAGTTTTAAAGAGGGCAAGATAAACGATTTAGGCTGACCACGGAGGAAAAAAAACAGTTGATTGTTTTTTAGCTTTTTAGAGTTCCGTTGTCAACTAGGACACTTATAGTTTTGCCATGTCCGTCTGTCTGTCCAAGGCCTAGCTCAATGATCGTTAATACTAGAAAGCTCAAATTTGGTATGAGTATGTGCAAGTGCCGCATAGTAAAATGACGTAACTGGCGCAAAATCAAAATATCCTTTAAAAACAACCCTACGTTGAGCATGGCCTGAAATGCTCTTAGCCAGGTTTTTTATGCTTTCAGAGTAAGATAAGGGTTCACACTCGTAAGAAACTAATGGAATACCTACATAAATTATAGCGTTGATGTCAAAATCTTGTCGCTCAATTCATTATGTAGTTAATTTATAGTTCGCCTTGCAATGTTCATAGAGTTTGGGACAATTTCTTAAGCTGTATAAGCGGTTTTATAGGCTTTTGTAGTCCGCAGTTCGTACTCTTTTTGCCGCCAAAAAAGACTAGTATGTTAGGTACCGTCAACTGCTACAACTTTCCCTACGATGCTCAACTTTGCCTGGCTTGAAAGACATGGTTTTCTTCGCCAAACAGCTATTTATATATTATTCCTGAGATGGGAGAAAGGCGGCTATTATGAGGAATTAGACATATATTCGGTAGGGATAGATACTTCCTGTGTTTTTTATTCTGTGGTATGACGTTCAAAACCTATGCCGCCTCCAATACAAAACGCCAACTTTCAAAACTCGGTAATAAAATTAATCCTCACCTGCAATTAAGCCATAAAGTTCGGATTAGAAGTTTAACTGCGATCGCACCTCGTTTTATTGTTACACCTTTTAGCGGGACGTAAATTTTATATTTGTACATCAACCAATGGCATCGCGGCATTGATAAAGAGTAGACGTGTTAACCAGAACTACCATTATGCACTAGTACCTATTTCTATAATTTGATGTGTTGGTATTTTGAAAATAGCCGCCGAGTTTCTTGCCGATAATAATTTTCTCTGGTGCCAGATTCTAATTTTAAAATACAATAATAACACAACCTATCTCAAACATAACTCCAACACGCAACATGGCTTACCCATACGGTGAAGAAGATGATGAGTTTGCGCAACGAAGCACACAGGAGGTATAAAAATACAGGTTTAGATGTGCATAAGACATACTATAAGGATCGAAAAAAAATTGTCACAACTGCATTATTTAATGAAAAACGCGCGTATTTTTCTCAGAAAATAAATTGTTATGTTAGTAATTCCAAAGTTTTGTGGAAAAATTTAAAAAACGACGTATTACACGACCACGAGAAACAATTTCCAAGCCATCTTAGTGACCCTAATATAATCAATCGTCATTTTCTTGACTTACAAAATAATAATCAAGTTACGATTAGTCAACTAACTTATTTTGAATACAATAGGTTTGGCTCTTCAAGGTTTAAACCTTGCTTAAAACCTGTAACCGAAAGCCAAGTGCTAAAAATTATTAAAAGTTTGAAGTCAAATGCTGAGGGCTTCGACGGAATTACTTTGGATATGATAACACTTACCTTGCCTCGTACTCTGCCAGCTATTACATTGACAGTAAACAAATCGATTGCCACCTATGAGTTTCCCAATGCCTGGAAGATTGCCTTGGTGCGCCCTATTCCTAAGGTACCTAATCCTACTATGGTTAAAGACCTCAGACCCATAAGCATATTACCATGTCTCTCTAAAATCCTGGAAAAAGTTATTTGTCAGCAGCTAACAGATTATTTAGAGCAAAATAGCTTACTACCAGTGCATCAGTCAGGTTTCCGTAAGAACAGAGGGACAGCTACTGCCCTTCTCGATGTTACTGATAATATTTAATTTAAGCTGTCATATTACGGTTTCGAGATGGGCACTATAAGATGGTTTGCAAGTTATCTCAGCAATCGGAGTCAACTGGTTGAAATTCCAGCTAATAGTGGTAAGACAGTCGTGTCAGAAATACTCCCGGTATCTAGAGGCGTGCCACAGGGCTCTATCCTGGGCCCAATATTATTTATATTATACACTAGTGATATCGTTCATGTAATTGAACACTGTAACTACCATATTTATGCTGACGACCTGCAGCTATACGTTCCGTGTACTCCTGGTAACATAGACGCGTCAATCCACAAATTAAACAGTGATCTCGCGCGCATTGCTAGGTGGTCACAAGCAAACGCACTTGCACTAAACCCTGCAAAGTCTAAGTTCATGCTACTGGGCACAAAAAAGCAATTGGATACGCTTTCAAAGAGTAATTTAAAAGTGCAGCTAAATGATAATATTCTTGAACGTGTTGAAGAAGCTAGAAACCTAGGGCTTCTTATGGACGGGGAGTTGAGATTTGAGAGTCATATACTTCACACAGTTCAAAATTGCTTTTACAGGCTAAAATTATTGTATAAAATAAGATGCTTCCTTAGTGTTGAGCTGAGGGTGAGGTTATGCGATGCACTTGTGCTGTCACGGTTTGATTATTGTGACACGGTATACGGACCACGCCTCCTAGCCCGTACCCAGAGGTTAATACAAAGAGTGCAAAATGCATGTGCGCGTTTTTGCTTTAATATCCCTCCACGCTCGTACGTTACACCCTATTTAAACAAAAATCGCATTATGAAGATGTCCACGCGTCAAAGAGTCCATCTAGCTAGCCTTATATTTGGCATCGTGCACCGCCAGGAACCATCGTACCTTTACACTAAGCTAACTTGGGCTCATAACTCTAGATCGGCGGAGGTCAGGCCATGTAGATACCTCCAACTTGTCTGTTCCTTTCACAACTCGGCGGCTTTTCGTGGCAGTTTCCGGTATGCTGCCACGTAATGTTGGAATAACCTGCCGCCACCCTTCCGAGCGCTTAAATCATTAAGAAGTTTTAAATTTAATTGTCGTACGTATTTTTTGAATACCCAAATTGAATCTTCTATATAAACTATTCCAACAAAATCAGTCACATTTACAGTGTTGTTATTTTATTACAAACTTATATAGATGTCATATACTTCAGTTATTATTTTATTGTATATTTTTATTTTTTGTTTTAATTATATTAAAATTAATAAGAGTGTCGTTGGCGTATGTATCGCCACTATGACCTAGTTTTAAGTTAGGTTAAGTAGGTCCCTACTGAAAACCAGCGCCACGGCTTGCCGCGGCATTACGCTGAGTGGGGATCCTATTTTAACGTCTGATTGTGCCTGTGTTAATGTTTCTAGGTTTAATAATGTTTATATTGCGGCGTTAAAAAAAATGTGTTTTCTTTCTTTCTTTCTTTCAACAAACAATCAACCAATATTAAAGGTGTATTGGAGTTGCGTTGGAATATTTCTCAAGCAAATTCTGACATTTCTGATTCAGACGTTTAGGCAATAGCTGTATTGCGTAGTTAATGCATTGGAGTTGTATTGAAGTTGGATCGTGTCATAACGTGTTTTAAAGTTAGAAATCGGCCCCGGGGCTGTAGTGTGGGGTTAGAATCGGTGAATGTATTTTTCTATGTTCATAATTGCATTTTCAAATGAAAGAGAAGAATGGGTGGTAAAGCTTGCCACTAACAAATAAATGCCACGACCACTCTGTCAAGATCTAGTAGAGTGTAACGACGAAGGAGAAGATAATTGCATTTTAATGTGCCTATATGTATTGAAGAATAAAAATCTTTTACCTTTTTCTTACAAAGTTCAACAACAGCCTTAATAACTCCAACTGGACTATGCGTGACTTCAGCTCTCGTGCCTACATCCGTTTTGGAATGGGAGGGTCAATCTTCTGCGGGTTTAATATGGTAAATATATCAGGTCCGTCTTTGTACCCACGATTTGTTAACATCATTAAACATCATTGGTCTTTTGTTAATTCTACATCGATTATCATGCACGTGCGTAATACTCCTACTGACAGTTAGTAAGAGAACTTAGTTGGTTTAGCTACACAAGTTATTCTAATTATGAACTAAGAGCTGGCCACGTCAGATATGACACAATAATGAGAGCAACAAAACCCATCTGGTTAGATTGCTATACTATCCTTATTGCTAGATCCGGGCATCTGGCAGCTTTTAATAGGTGGAGGTCAGAGTGACACCCTAACAAGAATTTTTAATTGGAAAATAGTAATACCATAATAGGTAAAAACTGCCGAAGTTGTTTCATTTATAAAGGACAGGGCATATTTTAAGATTTTAACAAAAACAGTAGGCGACAGACTATGAATTACATAATACGTCGTTTGGCACTACTTTCCCCCAACATAAACTTTTGGCTATGATATAATCTAATTATTTATATCATTTGTAATAATATTGCACCAAACCGAGTACTCTAGGATTTGTCTTCTTGAAGTGGTTTGCTAGAAATAAGCATAGTATAGCAAACTGACTACAGGGGTTTCGTTGCTCTCATTATTGTGTCATATCTGACGTGGCTAGTTCTCCGTTCTATCTATTAGATCCTATAATGTCAATCCTAAAAAAAAATCCTGATTTACTAGCCTTGTCGGTCAGTGACTCTAGCTACAAAGCCAGAGCCGCTAGAGGTCTTAGGTTCAGAGTAGGTAATTATTTAGATACTCAAGGTATCCATAACACAAACTTTATTTTAGGTACGTAACTGTAGGAATACGGTTTTTGTAAGATGGTCCCATAATATTTATTTATTAAATTCTCATTGTCACTCTGTGCTATTATTCTGTCTACCATACCATGGTGTTCAGTTCCCTTCGGTGTCATCGTAAATTCCGCCGTTATACGTCCGATCAACGACAGAAGTCGTAATATTAATGCGTCTGCGAGGCTTCGGGGCCTATGGATTATAGTATACGACGGCTATAGGAGGTGAATTCTATAATGGACTGCAGTTGTGCTTGTTTTGTAATTGAATATATTTATTTCAGACTATAAAGAATTTGTGGTTAGACGCTGTGGTTTCTATCAGAAAAAAAAGTAAGCGGTAATTATTGGATCAAGTGTCACTTTTGCGGAAATACTTGTTAGAATTATGTCATTTTACCTATGTCTCTTTCTAATCATAACATTAATTCCTAGTTGCACCCTAACCCTTTTATTGATTTGGTATTCGCGCACTTTTCTAAATTGATTTCACCATTTCGCTCGACCTCCAGTGCCCCTGTAATTTCTAGCAATATCGTCTACAAATACGGTTCAAACTGCTAAAGATTTACGAGAAAAAATACGTATAAACAAAAGATTACCCTTAATCCTGGAGGCATCGCTGGGCTTACCAGCCTCTCTCGACGGCAATAAAAGTCATCTCCACGCGTGGGCTTATGATTTATGTGGTCGCGAGCAACGCCGCGGCGAGGTACTATAGTCATTAATGAGTTTAGGAAGGGTGGAAATTTAATAAGACGCTGTGGTGCGTAGTTATGCAAATTTTATTGAAGGCAAAGCCTTAAGGAGATGTACGGGAAGGCTCCGTGGTGGCAATTGCTTGTTGCGCCGTAACACGCCGCAAATTATCCATTTTAACATGTTTGCGCTGCTTATGCTGCCTTTATAAGTCATAAAACTCTTAATTTATTAGAGTTTAAATTAAATATTACTTACGTAATAACTGACTAATTAATCATCGAAAAATTATGCAACTGTCAATGTTACAACATTATTATTATTAGGAACTACATATTGTACATAACGTTATTTAACCATAACACAACACACACAACCTTTATTGGGCTTACAGTGGGCCTAGGTCGATTTGTGTAAGATTGTCCTATAATATTTATTTATTATTATTATTATATTTACGTATAACTCTTACGTTTACAATGCGACACTTACGTCCTTTTACTATAGGTTTTTGAGTTATAACTCAAAAACGGCTAAACCGATTTTATTGAAAATAGTTTTCATTGAAAGTACTTAGTAGGCCTAACTTTCAAGAATTTTTCTAATTTTTTTGGACCCACGGTTAAAGGGACGGGACGCCCTTTTTAAATCTTTCATAGCTATTATTTATGAAATTCGTTTTATCCAAAAATTGTTTTACACCCTTATTCTTTTTTAAAGACCTATCCAACGATGCCCCCGACCATAGGGTTGGAGCGAAAAAAAATCATCTTCCACTGCATGAGTACGGGAGTACCCTTAAAATAATATTTTTTAGATTTTGTTTTACCACTTTGTCGGCGTGATTAAAACACATACTCATACCAAATTTCAGTTTTCTAGTACTGACCATCACTGAGTAAGGCCACTAAGACTGCGGACAGACGGACGGACAGACGGAAATGTATAAAACCCTAAGGGTTGACTAACGGAACCTAAAAATATGTCATACCTTTTGACTGATATAATATTCAGTTGCGAAATATTGTAATCGTACTTTTGACTGCTGACCGAATATCCTCTTTGATGATGTAATAGTTGGTTATTATTGCTACGATATAGCATAAGCGTTTTATTTTGTCCTTCAGTATACACAAATCGTATGGCACCATCAGCTGTACAAGCCTAAGTAAAAAAACTACACCTTACGAATTTCAGAATTCCTCGAATACGGGTTCGAATTACCTTAGTTCGAATCGGGTAATTCAGAAATTCGTATAATTTCGAAATTCATTTAAAAATTATTCATACTCCATCATTATCAAAGTTTCTCTTCTGACTTAGCCTCCGCTTTTATTCTGTTCTACATAGAACAGCAGAAGCATACATATGCTTCATAAAACTTTTCGCTTGCTGCAAGTTGCTTTATTATATGCACAGACTACACAGACTATTCATCATTAAGCTGTTACACGGAGTACGGGGTCACCACAAATCAGCGCAATTTTATTCGTTAATTTCCACGATTCGAACATCACGTCCCAATAGTATTTTTATTTTTATTTTATTTATTTAAGAAATTCCAACAGCAACATATATATACAAAAAACATCTTACATAGAAATACAGAGCCAATTACAGGAACTAACAGATAGAAAACAGAATATGATAGTATACACTACACTTAGTTACTAAAAGCACATGTTTATATAAGCAGACTTAAATATTACAGTAGTAGACTTAAATATTCCGCTATAAAACAGGCTATTTAAACTCAAACACACAAAAATTAATACTATTAATGTATATTATGCAACACCGGGCAAGACTAATGAGATTTAGGGACAAAAGTCAAGTACTTACACTACAAATTTTATTAATTATTACACACTATAATTATAATTATTTTAACATAATCGCTACCTGCTACTAGTTAGTTTTCGAAGCACCGTTTAGCTAGGTTCTACACCATTTTGTAGTATAACAGTCCAGGTTAGTCCCTATAACTTGATTTTTGTGGATATTTTTAATTCACATGAGTAATGATCAAAAACGTTAACTCACATGAAATAAGCGGTCGCACTCTCATACTAAATTAGTATGGGCGCGCTGATGTTATGTGCCCGCGAGTTGTACTTATCTAGTGGTTGATGTTATCTGTGAATCTATGCCACCTTTTAAGATTGTATTATTTTCCCCTGCGTAACGCTGGCTGCACGCACACGCACACGCACAGTAGGTACGCTCGAGCGGTAACGACAAGCGCTCCTATACCACTCCGTTATTGCCCCACGCTTCCTGCGGTGTTACGGTTACGCTATTAGAGGCTTCTGGCTCTTGTGCGGTTACGAGCCACTGGATTTTATACAAGCGCCATTACGTGTCTTAACGGGGTCTTAGCTGAAATCGTTAACCGTTTGGAGTTAACGTGAAACCGCTTTAAATAAGAGCACCTATACGCTACCTTTTTTTTCAAAGACATGGTATTTATTGTTCAGAGCAATTTATTTGTATACTAAAATAACTAGTAGCAAACAGGTGTAAGCCTAGTAGTAGTAAGTTGGAAGTGTTGTAACGCCAGGGATCAATAAGTACCGTAGTAGTATTGGTGGTGCTGGTACTGACAATATTAGTGTATTCAGCAATTTGAATACATAATTTTAAAATGTTTGTTTATTTATCTCACAACCTTCGTAAAATTATGCTACTTATGAGTCCGGTAATGTTTTTTTTCTATTTCACTCAAAATTTTGATACTATTTTGCAGTAACTAACAAAATTGATATTTATTTGTATACATATCTTGAAAGATCGTTTCTTTTTCAACTGCATAAGTGGGATACTTTTTAGATTTTCTGTTTCATTTATATTTCATTCATCATATCAGCCGAAAGACGTCCACTGCTGGACATAGGCCTCCCCCAAAGAGTGCCACAATGACCGGTCCTGCGCCACCCGCATCCAGCGGACTCCCGCGACCTTCACCAGGTCATCAGTCCACCTTGCGGGGGGTCTACCCACGCTGCGCCTTCCGGTTCGTGGTCGCCACTCGAGAACCTTTCCGCCCCAACGGCCATCGGTTCTACGAGCAATGTGCCCCGCCCACTAACACTTTAGTTTAGCGATTCGGAGGGCTATATCGGTTACTTTGGTTCTGCTGCGGATGGCCTCATTTCTGATGCGATCACGCAGAGAGACTCCAACCATAGCCCTCTCCATTGTCCTTTGGGTGACTTTGAGCTTTCTTATGAGGCCCATTGTAAGCGACCACGTTTCAGTACCATATGTCATCACTGGCAACACACACTGGTCAAAGACTTTCGTCTTGAGACACTGCGGAATATTGGACAAAAAGATGTGCCGTAGCTTCCCGAACGCTGCCCAACCGAGTCGGATTCGTCGATTGACCTCTTTCTCGAAGTTGGATCTACCTAACTGGACGGTACGTCCTAAGTATATATAATCGTCCACAACTTCGAGTGTAAAGTCTCCGATTGTAACGGGAGTTGGTGATACATTTGACATGATCTTCGTCTTATCCATGTTCATCCTTAGACCAACTCGCTCGGAGGCTTTACTGAGGTCATCGAGCATCGTACTCAAATCCTCCATGGTCTCAGCCAAGACTACTATGTCGTCAGCAAACCGAAGGTGAGTGATGTACTCGCCGTTTATGTTGATGCCTAGCCTTCTCCAGTCCAGAGTCTTGAAAACATCCTCCAGTGCAGCGGTAAACAGTTTAGGAGAAATAACATCTCCTTGCCTGACTCCCCGCTGCAACGGAATAGGCTTCGAGTTCTGGTCCTGGAGTCGGACTGACATAGTGGCGTTCTCGTACAAACACTTCAGCACTTCGATATAGCGATAGTCCACTTGGCACCTCTGGAGAGATTGTAGTACAGCCCAGGTTTCGATCGAGTCGAAGGCTTTCTCGTAGTCCACGAACGCTAAGCAGAGGGGCAGGTTATACTCCTCAGTCTTCTGTATAACTTGACGAAGCGTATGGATGTGGTCTACGGTACTAAAGCCTCTTCGGAAACCGGCTTGTTCGGGAGGCTGGAAGTCATCTAGCCTGCGTGCGAGACGGTTCGTAATGACGAAAACAGCTTATAGACATGGCTCAGAAGTGAAATGGGTCGGTAGTTCTTCAGTAACGCGTTATCACCCTTTTTGAAGAACAATACCACCACACATCTGTTCCATGCCTTAGGCGTTCTCCCTTCTAGTAAAACGGAGTCGAACAACTTCTGAAGGGCCATAAGGACCGGTTTACCACCCGCCTTCAGAAGTTCGTCTGTAATTCCGTCTTCACCAGGTGCCTTATTGTTTTTGAGCTGTTTAAGAGCCATTCTAATCTCGTACAGGCTGATGTCCGGGATGTCTTCGGTATAATGTCGGGTCAGTCTAGCTCTAGGGTCTTCCGCCAGATCAACTTCAGGTCTGCTAGTTGATGTGTATAGCTGTCCATAAAAGTCCTCTATCTCCCCCAGAAGCTCGGGTCTGGATGAAACAATTCTACCATCCTCAGTTTTTAATTTGGCGAGCTGGCTCTGCCCAATAGACAAATCTCTTGAGAAAACTTTAGAGCCCTAATTCTGCTCAATGGCCTCTTCAATACGATTTGTATTGAATTGGCGCAAATCACGGGTAAGGGACTTAGAGATCCGTTTATTGAGCTGCCGGTATAGTGACGCATCTGCTGGGGATTGCAGAACCATTTCTCTCCTTTCCTCGATGAGTGTCTGAGTGGAGTCAGAGAGCCTTTTCGTTCTGTTGCTCCGCTGGGCCTTAAAAAACTTAGACCCAGTACTATGGACAGCTTCCACAAACCCGTCGTTGAATTCGTCCACATCGCCGCCTAGACAATCGAAACGGTTTTGGAGTTCCTGCTGGAAGCTCTCAGGGTTTTGGATTTGAAGTGCTGCTGGACGGAGCGTAGACTTCATCAGTCGAGAGCGCTCTAGCTTAACACATATATTCAATGTGCCTCTCACCAGACGGTGATCACTTCCGGTTTTAACCGTATTGATCACAGAGACATCATTGAATATATGCTTCTTCGTCGACACGACATGGTGAAGTCAATCTCGTTTTTAGTTGCACCGTCGGGACTCATCCAGGTCCACTTCCTGTGCTCATGTTTCTTGAAGAAGGAGTTCATCATGTAGAGTCCCTCCTTCTCCAAGAAGCCAGCCAGTAGTTGGCCCCGGTGGTTCCGACTTCCAAATCCAAATTGCCCCACTCTCAGCTCTTCACCATCTCTCTTGCCCAGTTTCGCGTTGAAGTCCCCCATAACAACTGTGAAGTAGGTTTTGGAGCTTTGCATGACCTTCGATATATCCTCATACATAGCCTCCACCTCGTCATCGGAGTGTGCCGAAGTCGGCGCATACACCTGTATGACCTTCAACGAGTACCTCTTGGATACTCTGAGTATATTTAAGGTACGCCACCCTAGTCGACATACTCCCGATCTTCACCATGTTGTTCACGAGGGACTTATGGACGATGAACCCGACACCTCCCTGGGACTGTTGGTCGCCCTCCCGGAAATAAAGCAAGTTGCCGGACTAGAGGATTATCGTTTCCTCCCCCTCTCTTCGGACTTCAGATAACCCTATGACATCCCAACGCAACTTGCTCAATCCTTCCTCCAGTTCCACTATCTTTTCGTCGGTCCGCAGTTTACGCGTGTTATATGTTGCCAGGGCCAGAAGTCGTCGGTGGTGGTAGCCGGATCTTTGCCGGAGATTCTTAGCACCCCTGACCCCGTAAGTACCCTGGCCGCTACCATAACCAGGGCACCGGGGGTCGCCGGACACTCGGGGCCGTGGTTTTTTGGTTCTTATCATGGGGGGTGAATGCCGTAATCGCCACGCTTGGCATGCGGGTTGGCGATCGCAGTATCTCCACCGCACTCCGAGGATGCTGCTGCCCATCCCCCGGTGGTCTTGGCCGTAGTTTTAGGACATACTCCGGGTCCATCACCATAATCTAATAGCTGTTTCGCGATTTTTGCTTGGAGAAGTGAAACTAGTAAGTTTATTACTGATTAAAAGTATGTTAAACTAGTACATAAAATATATAAATACGTTGGAGAATGAGCCGTCTTAGGAATAAGTAGAACAGTTTTTTTCATTTTCATACATATTTTTTAAGCAAGAGTAAATATGTTTAGCTAGAACAATTTAAAGAAAACATGCCCAAGTTTAGGTGGTAGTTTTGGGAATGTATTAAAATATTTCATAAAAATAATTAAAAATAATATTTTTTTTAAAATAAACTTGACTTTATACCTTAATCAGATAATATAAAACATATATGAGGACATAACAAATAATAATAATAAATGGCATATATTTAACCAGGCTGCTAAATAATTGAATTTGGGTAGCTATAAAGAATAAAAATGGGTACCAAAATTAATAGGTTGGCGACTAATTTGGGGCCGTACATTATCTCAATATAGGCTGTTTTTTAATGTCTTAATAGCCATTGTTTAACTATAGGTAGGTATCAAACAATTATATTGAAAACTGAATTTATAACTGGGAAGCATTTTAAGAAGCCTCTTTTTAATCGAAAACGATTACCTATTAAATTAAAAATAAGGTACTTTTAAAATATTTAGGAAGCAATTAATAGTAGTTTATGTAACTGTTACGTAATAAGGGTCCTTAAAACATGAGTGTGGTTTTATGAAATGAGCCGCAGGCGAATTTCATAATAAGATCACACGAGTGTTTTAAGGCCTAATTACGTACAGTTGCATACACTGCTTTATCTACACTCATATTATATATATTAAATTAAGTGTTCGGAAACCATAGAATGACCGCCATTGTACCGTCATGGCCAACTCGATTGTACCGGCGCTCGCGCGGGACCAATCGAGTTGGCCATGGCGGTAACATTATGTTATTCTATGTTAGTATATTCGATGTTCCAAATTTGAAACTCATTGCTTAACAATATTTGAGCATGCAAAGTTAAAATTACGTTACTGCCGCAGATAAGAAACTTATCATAGTTAAATCGTTTGTTGTAATGCTTGACATTGTCTACGGTTTTTGAACGCATTTTAGAGTACTTACAGTATGAGTGTAGATAAAGTGAATTACATATTCAATATTAGTACAACGGGCAACTTTACACGAGCTGTAATTATAAGATAAAATGGATTCTTAAAAAGTTACTAGGGTCTATGAATATTGGTAGGTAAGTATCTATAGTCAGATATCTAGAACCAAAATTCATATTGCCACATATGATTTAGAAAAAATGAAAGGTGCCTTTTGTATAGTATTACCAAAATACCAACCTCGTTAATAGAGCATAATGAATGGTGCCTTTTGTGTAGGTATTACCTAAATACCCACCTACCTAGTTAATAGAAAATATGAAGGGTGCGTTTTGTGTAGGTATTACCTAAATACCTACCTATACTTCCTTTTTCTAGATTAGAAAAATCGTGCGATTGTCGTAGTTTTCCCTCATAGGGCTGAAACAAAAGATACATCTAGGCGAAATGGATCGTTAATTTTCTATTGTGAAAAAAAGAGGTCGCCTACCTTACTTCTACACAGATCACACCTTCTTAAGTTTTAAAGGAAAAGAAAAAACATATTGCAGTTTATAATAATCATTACCTGTTGTTTATTGACATTTAAAAAAAACAAGTTGTGTAATGTATATGTAGTAGTGTTTCTACTAAAAAATAAATGTCTAAAATATTCAATGACATTATTTGATTAGGTATACCTAGATAGTAGTCATGTGCCTACCTTTTGGAAGTAGGTATTACCTAAAGCTCAAGTGCTCAATGTATACATTCAAAATAAAGTAATAAAGAGAGGGAAAATTGCATACTACGGGTTCCATACAGATCAATATTTTTATTATATATTTTTGTTAGCAATTTTTTATGACAAATGCACTGAACTTTAACTTTTGATCACAGTTAAGCTCCTTGTGTCTTCGCACCTAAATCTTCCTAGGCTTATTTAAAAATACAAATTACTCCGTTTTTTTTAAAATATTTATTGCCATGGAAGATTCATGTGGAAAACGACCATTACCTAACCAACATGCATACCGTCCGCGCAGACACTTTTTTTTTATACCAGGACGGTGGCAAACAAGCATACGGCCCGCCTGATGGTAACTAACAATGACCCTATGGTTTGCAAAACATTTAATTTTATTATCTTAATTACCCCCTTAAAGCACCAGGGGACATACAACCTACAAAATTTCAGCGCAATCGATCTAGCAATTTCGGAGCAAATAGACATTGTGACAAGACAGAGTAGTACATGCTTCCTTTTAAACCTTAACAATATTCCAGTTTCCTGAAATTTTAGTGCTCCCGTAATTAAAATGATACCAGCAATTGATACCCAAAATGGTTAATTAGGTAGAAACAAATAGCTGGCAACAAATATTTAAACCAAGCCTGCTTTGAATAATAGATGCCAAGTTAATATTTTTGTTGCCAACCTATTATTTCAAGTTCCCGGTTATTTGTTTGGTCAGAATATTGTCGCTAAATTATTAATTCACGGCCAATTTATATTATAATATGCCTTAGAAAAGTTGCCGATTCATGTTTTAGATACCCGGAAAATTATAAGCCATAATAAATCAAGCTACAAGTTTGCACGAAACAACGTCCTCACTAAATAAGCTCTGTAAGATTGAGTTTTCGGGTATTTAATAATAAAATATATGAACCAAAAGTATTTTTTTGCATATAAAACTTCAAACTATATTATCAAATTTCATTATTAAAAGTGATTTTCGTTTTCAAATCGTTACCGGACTCTTATATGAATACGCATAACTTAATTAAAGCTTTTCTTAATTTTCATCAGTTTTCATCTCCATCATACACAATCAGTAGATGGACATTTAATAAACGAAGCAGAAAGCAATGTTTACAGTTTACAGTGCACGTTTTAATTTCAATTGGTTATGTCATCATCAGCTAGGGTTGTCACGTTACGTCCCGGAAAATTGGGGAATTTTCCGGTTGAATGCCAGTGCGATAATTGTGTCCATGTAGACTCATTTATATTCACTATTTTTGAAATGGGACCATCAATAACGAAGTAAGGGAATTCTTCAATGTCTAGGTGGATAAAATGATTCAACTAAAAAGTAACAGAAAAGCATTTTTACATGTTTAAGTTATTTTACTTCTTAAATGGAATATTAATAAAAATAAACTAGTTTTATAAGTCATTGATGTGGTGATAGCCCTGCTTAATTGCAAACAGACATCGATAATGACCCGCCAGACATGAAATCATACGTATCTGGTTACGGTCCCTGCATCATTGTCATTCGTTAGTCGACGCTGATTCAATCACCACGCAATGAAAGTCCTCATATTATCCACCATTCTCGCGCTGACGTCACCAGCCAAAGTAACATGGCAGCCGAACACGAGCTTCAATATCCCTTCAAATTTCGCTAATGGAAAATTGCCTTGCTCCAAAGAAACTGTTATATTTCCTGATACTATACAAGGCACGGTTCAGATTCAAGGTGACACTGCGGCTCAGGAGTTTATACTCCCGGAAACGGGAGACATAACGCTAGACGGCACACTGTTCATTGGTGCAGACAACGCCGATCAATGTTCTGCAGGCAACCAATATTTCATTGATAAAACCGTGTCATCATGGGCTGATCCAGATGTGTGGTCGTCACCGCTGTTCAACGAGGCTACTCCAGATGCAGAGAGAGTCCCATGTATAGATGACACTGTCGAGTTTTTAGCAAACACAACGTTCGCAATACGCCTTCCAGAGTTATCACAAACTGTTAAGAAAATTACAGTAAGTGGTGTAAAATACAGTTTATATTCCTTCGTTCGTCATATTCTCAATCAACACGATTCGCAGGAGTTCTATGTAAACTCAAACGGGGCCATCGGAATTAGAATAGAAGAAGATGGGTGTCGCTCTCCAATTAAAGGTTGCCCTTGTCAACAATTTCCATTGAAGATTAACTGTGACTTGAAATTTTGCCCAGTGCCTCAATGCTTATATCCTATCAAGCCAATCGGATTTTGCTGTAAAATATGTGGTGGTGCGATTACCTTCGAAAGGGAACAAAGTTTTAACTACATAGCGTTCAAAGATTTAGTTGAAAAGGTTATTGATTCATACGGCAATGACAATTTAAGATATCATATAGGAATTGTCGAAGATAATAATGTGCAATTCGTTGTTACGGAAAAGGGAGAATATGGAGGCCAGAGCGCGATGGTGGCGCATGATGTACATGGCGAAATACCCAAAGGCTGGTCCTTGGGAGTGCAAGCAGTGGCTCTTAGCGGTGGCCCTCTCTCTGATGCTAACTATGGTTGGAAAATTGCATTTTCAATGTTATTTGTAGTTGTTTCAGTATTTGGTGTGCTTTACGCTTATTATTATAAGATTCCAACGCCTAGAATGTATCTGCCATCATTACCTTCATTTGGACGTGGATCGACAGCGGGTTTACTTTCCAGATTTGATAGACGAACTGAGAGCATAGTTTCCTTGACAAGAAGGGATTCGACAGTCACTGTCGCCTCAGTGGGCGTGGGAACAGCGTTTAGGAATCCCTTGTACAGTTCGAAAAGGGGGCGTGTTGATGTTGTGGAGTCTGAAGTTGACAATGATGATATGTGAATTATAACGATTCATGAATATTTCTGGATTTGTAAAATTTTTACAATAAGAAAAAAAAATAGTCTTTGTAACAAGATTGTGTACGTAAAGATTTTATCAACTGTAATGTTTTTCTTTTGGGAAATAAACGTTTACTCTAAATGGTACATTTTAAAGTAATTTTATTCCAAATTAGGTGCATTAGAACTAATATTTTCACTAAAATTACATGCACTCACTAACTTTTATCTCAGTTTAGGTGCAGAAATTCAAACTAAGTTCGGGCACGGGATGAAACTAGTGCATAATAAACTGGCAATGAATCACCACACAGGACCGCCTATCCGCCACTAGGACATGTCCGCCGGTATAAATCAACTTAGTCCTCCGTACAATGCTGCCCCGATTGTACAAAACGTCGTATCTCATATAAAACTGTTGATGACTTACGTCGTATTACGTAGAAGCGTAAGAGATCTGATTTATACACGCTATTATTAAAATAACCTTGCGCAGGAATTTGTCGCTTTTAAATTCAAATAGGGATTTAAATTGCGAAGCAGCGTAAGCCTTCCCAGCTGTGAGTTTCCCTAAGGTTAAACAACGTTGTACATTGCATCCTTGTAGTCTGTACTGTACAGTCAGTAGCGAAGTAGGTAACTTAACGGGTGAGGTGTTCATAATGACTTTCACACGCCATTTTTTTTTTCATTAAGTCCTGCCTAGACCAGACCATACCTAACAAAAAAAAATTACTGTTTATTATTCTGAATTGGGTAAATAACAATATTGGCTAAATAACTTTCGCCTTAGATTCTTGATTATTTTTAAATTTGTAATTTAACGCAGAAGATTTTGGTGATGAAAAGTATAGAGAGCTGGGGATAAGATAAATTTATAAAAAAAATCCGCTTCTTAAATCGACATCTCTAATATCGTTTCTGAGCATGAACATTTCTGGTTTTTAAGTTTGTTGTTATAAATTCATCTTTAAATGAATATTCCTAGGTTAAAATCAAATTTCCTTTAAACAGCGCTTCAATAAAGGGCTGCTACCCGATCAGAGCTTTTGTTTACTACTGACGGCATCAATAGGGTTTGGTTTCACCGGGCTCTGGCTGTCACGGATTCGTTAATCGTATTTTTGTTATAGTAGATTAAGCAACTAAAGGTGCAACTAAATGACAATCATGATACTAGGAAATCTACTAAAAAACGAACACAAAAAAAGTATTAACTTAGAAATTTTGGAAAAAAGTATTAAGCATGTGATGAAAACGCGTTTACCAGCACGGTTCTAGAACTAGTTTTAAAAGCGGTATTAACTTCTATTTGGAATATTTCCTAAAATAGGAGGAATGTTTTGTTTATTCAGCATGCAAGAAAAACATGTTGTAAATACACTCGCGTGCAAATAATTCGGGTCAGTACGAAAAACTATAATATCTCCAAAAATAATAAAGCTAGGAGCCTGAATTAAATTGTATATTATAGATAAATGCATATTTAATAACACAACGTCAAGAGTTAGAGATGATATTCACTTGTTTATTTAATTAACATAGTAAACACGATATCAATTAATTATAGGTAAAAAGTAACCGTGGTACCTCACACACAAAACTAAAAACAAAAAAAGTAAAATACTGTTTATTAAGTTTCTTATGCGTTCTTGCGGGATATTAGCCCATTCTTCCACTAACGCCTGTTTCAGGTCTCTAAGTGTATTTCTTACACGCCTTCTTAGCTCGTCCCATACGTGCTCAATCGGATTTAGGTCCGGGCTTCTCGAGGGCCAGTTCATAGTGTTGATGCCAACCTCCTCAAAATAATCTTCCACAATCTGTGCGATGTGTGGCCTGGCGTTGTCATGCATGAACATTGAGTTCTCACCCATATTAATTAAATATGGGCCTACATGCTCATTAAGAAACTCTTCCACATACCTGGCACTAGTTAACGTTCCATTTTCTATCAAAACTAATTGCGTGCGACTCTCTGAAGAGATTACAGCCCAAACCATAACAGACCCACCGCCGAAAGCAACTTTTTCTTCAAAACAGGCCGGAATAAAACGTTCACCTGGCCGTCTGTAAACTCTTCGCCGCCCGTCATGTGCATAGAGCATAAATCTGGATTCGTCAGAAAACATAATTCTTGCCCATTCTTCGGCACCCCATCGCCTGTATTCGCGTGCGTAAAGTTTCCTTGCAGTTCGATGCCCTCTGTCAAGTTTTGGGCCATTTGCCGGTCTATGTGGGGTCAAATTAGCTTCACGACGCCGCCGCCTTACAGTCCACTCGCTTATGTCATCTCTTCGGGTCTCCCGAAGTTGGTTTTTGACTTCAACTGCAGTGAGATGCCGATTTCGGAGCATTGTTGTTACAATATATCGATCTTCTCTAGCCGTAGTACATCTCGGCCTGCCGGTTCCTGGTCTTCGAAGGTTCCTGCCAGTTTGTAGGAAACGTTGGAGGACCCTCTGCACCGTAGATAGTGACTGACCTGTTCTTCTTGCTGTATATCTCTGACTTCTGCCTTCTTGTAACAAAGTGACGATACGTGTACATTCATTCATCTTGTGTTAGCGACATGATAGTAATTCAATAATGACCATCAAAGTCAACAAAAACTGCCTTTTATCATTTTGCTTTGACAGATTGAAAACAAAAGTGAGATAAGCTCAATTTGAATTTGGTACCAAATTCGACTTTTTTTTAAATAAATCTTTTTCCAGAATTCTTGTAGAACATTGAAGGTTCAGTTTAATTCGATATTAAATTCTCTTTACACATACCGCTATTAATTTGCAAAATATAAGGGTTTTTGTCACTGACCCGTATTATTTGCTCGCGAGTGTAGTATGTTTAAGTAATCGTAAATATTACTGGAACGCTATTAATTGATTTAAGATCGATCTAAGAGTATTTATTGAAATTGTGACAAAATGTTACAAAAAATATAGTGAACTGGTGCACTTTATCATAGCGAACGGCCTTTACCGTCAAAGTTCAGTGGTACCACAAAATCTCGAACAAAGCGACTCACTCTATTGTCACTCCCATTGTTTTTATCTGGAAGATGATTTATGTGCTCTAACCGTGTTACGCCTACAAATGTCAATGACAATCCCGCGGTTCCAATCCGCGACAGTTTCTCTTGACTGACGAAAACGAAATTAGATTCTGTGTTCATTGCATTAGAGTTGGCAGTAATTAGGTATTTGTTTTTAAATCTCTATACGCGACAGCTTCTTGGAGCCTTTTGTTGGATTTTAAACTCTATAGTTTTGTTTTAAGTCTCAGAAAGCTAGTCATTTTGCAGGTATTTTTCATGGTTTGGAGATAAATGAAACGAAGTCTAATTCCCCAGAGCTAAAGTTCATATTTCATTTATGTTGATATTTTGCGACTGTTCTACGTGGTCAGAAGTATACTGTTTTAGCCTCTGTGTCCTATTGTTAAAGTCCAGAGGTGAATTGATTGATGGGTATGTTTGAGGTTTAGATAAGCGTTTGACGTGTACTCGAAATGGGATGACAGGAATGACAGACGAAGTTTGAAATGTTGAAAGTATTTAGTATGATGAGCGTTTATGATGTCGGTTAAGTAGATGTTTAAGTTTTTTGTTTATTAAAACTAATAGATTGGAAGGCATTTAGTCATGTGGGTAGGATAAATGCATGTATGTCTTCAATAATAGTAAGTTATAATATACAGAAAAGTATTTTTTCTGGTACGATCTTTCCCTTTCCGTGCAGACTTATTTCCATTGTAATCTTCTATCAATATATGTCTGCTTTCGTGCAAAGAACAAAGCGACTGCGACGAAAGCGACGATGATTTGGTAAGGAGATGGTTTGAGTTCTGGGGAAGCATATATAATAGTTGTTATCCCAGATGTCATTCCTTAAGCGGGTAAAAAGGGGGCTGGATTAATTATTCCACGCAGACGAAGTCGCGGGGAAAAGCTTCTCTTCAAGATTAGAGATCGTAATTAATCAGAATCTCTGAGTAGGAGGTAGTAAGTCGTTACCGGCGTAACAATTCAACAGCCTTCCCCAAAACGTCGTATACCGAAACCTCAAGAATATAACAAATATTTTTCCGAAAACCATATCTAAATCGGTTTAGCCAAACGCGAGCTAATCGCGGACAAACATACCTACATATGGGTCGAACTGAGAACCTCTATTTTTAGTACTACGAGTATTAATGCGTGCGAAGCCACGGGCAAAAGCTATTTTAGTTAGTAGCACGCATTACTAAAAATAAATCATTAATTGGTAAGATTAAGGTTTACATAAAAAAATCATTTTGAAAAAATATAAAACAGCAATGTCAACCCAGTGTTCCCAGAAAATATGACGGCGATCTTACATCAAAATAGTCAGGCACAGTGCTGGGTATGAGCCCGAGCACTATAAATCTAAAGCCGAGCACATTTGTCACAGGCACTGGCCTGAAATGTCGACTTGCACTCTTTACGACACTGTAAAGTGATGTACGACGCGTCTATGATGCTTTAAAACGGGTTTATATCTGCTATAAACCATTTCATAAAAATAGATACAAATTGTTTCGACGGTTTATTGGGTTGTGGTCGAGGAGTGTTGATTAGGCCCGAATGTTTATTCGGTTACATCCATGTTTAATATTTAACGAGAACCAATGACCAGATTATGAAAATTTCACGTTTAGGTACTTATTTGGAAATATTCCGATATTATTTTTAGTTTTTTCGTTTATCTACCACTAATAGACCATATTTTGGATTTATTTTGTCATGGTAAGACAAATGGCTGTTGTCTATTTTTGTTTAAGAGCATAACGACTGGTAGGTACCAGACCTATATGAAGCACTATAACCTTAAGTCCTTGTCGTCTAGCTCTAGCGTCTGTTCTGTACAGTGTAGAACTTGTGTCTTAAGCTTTTGTATTTTACGTCTTTACAATGTAAAGAGCACTCTTAGGAGAAAAATAAATACGAGTACTAGGTACAAGTTCATTACATAATAATTGTAAACAAAAAAGAACCGACTTCACTTAGCATCCACCTTTTCAAAAGCAAATGCTCGAGCTGCTGTAAAAAATACTCAAATCACTATAGGTGTGCCTATATAGTTGAAGATTTCCCTCGATTTCTCCAGGATCCCATCATCAGATCCTGACCTGGTTACAATGGGGCCAACTGTGAAGTATACTCTTTCAAACAAAAAAATAATTTTCCAAATCGGGCCAGCCGTCTGCGAATAATCGGTGAACATACATTAAAAAAATAGCAAAAACAAAGATCCCGACGAATTGGTAACCTCCTCTTTCGAAATCATGAAGTCGGTTGATAATAACTATCGGAGCTTTTGCATGGAAAAGAAGGTGCGTAAAAATATGCGTTTATGATTATTACAGTAAAATTTTCGGAAAATTTGAGAAAAGTTAAATATTGGGGGTCAAAACTAACTGGTTAAATAGACCAGTTTATTTTGACCCCCGATTAGTGAGGACTGATTTGTTGCAAATTAACACTTGCATTAGCTCCTTGAAGTAATAAACAGCAGCATATGTCATACTATTTAGGATTAAAAAAAATAGTGGAATTGCTTTCTATACTAGGTAGATGAGCGTCAAACTGATTATCACGTAGACAAATGGATATCACAGTGTGCGAACAACTCAAATATCAATTTGGCCCAAACTATCACTGGGGTCCTGTCCTAATTCGATCACGCGTCTCATTTCGTTCGAGATCCGAGCGAGTTTCAAGAGCGTCTCGAATCTCGAATAGGCCCGAATTAAGATGGATGCGAGGGGCGCTAAGTACTTCAAACCGATTTTAAAGCAGGCTCGCTGCGACCCATGTGTTTGCTTAATAACGACTTAAGTGTTTATAGAGATTAAAATGGTTAATAGAATTCATAACAAGACGTTGGAAATTGGGAAACGCTTCAGACTCGAATCGAACCTTAGTTGTATCCTACGGTGAACGATAATGCTTTTTAGGGTTCCGTAGCCGAATGGCAAAAAATGAATTCGTCATGTCTGTCTGTATGTCTGTCTGTCTGTCCGTCCGTATGTCATAGCCATTTTACTCGGAAACTATACGACGTATCTGAATAAAATTTACACATAAGGTAAATTTTGTATGCCGCTACTTAATATACATAACTACCGTTAAGTTAACTACAGTTAAATTTGAAAAAAAATATATATATATTTTTAGGGGGACGGCATACATGTAACTAAATTTCAAAAAATTTTTTTTAACCAAATATCAACATGTGATACATCAATCGATAGGTCTTAAAAATAACTTTGAAGTTTGTTTGACCATTTTGTGATTAAGTGAATATTTTTTGAAATAATGGCTTCGAAAGTCAGAAAAATTGTCTCCCTCCCCCTGTAACTTTTGAACCGTAAGTCCAAAAATATGAAAAAAGTTGAGAAGATGTCCCTTATTATATACTTTCTATGAAAATTGTTTTGAACATTATCGGTACAGTCATTTTTGAGTTATCTCCAAAAAACTTCTTCCATAGGCATCAGATACGACCTTTTGGTATTAGATTGGTTCTTATTCCATTGAAGGATTTGAAGGTACGGAACCCTCCTATGCGTGGTCCGACAGGCACTTGGCCGGTTTTTTTATAAGATTATACGAAGTAGTTACGAGTATGTAACAATACTGAAAATAAATAAGAACGGGTCACTCTATATGTAAATTACGAATTTTGTTTGCTAAGAGGTTGTTCAGTTTAATTATTTGTTAATTTGATATGAATCGAGTCTTTTCATCTTTTGTAGGTAAAATGTGCCGCGGTTTTTTAAAGCTACCAATGTAAACCAGAATTTGCTTTTGCACAGGAAGTAATAAACGCTCATGGCGTTCAATTTGAGGGTATCCTCACTTTACATTTCAAAATTGGAAACTGTCCAAACGTATTCGAACATAAATTCAAATTTGTCCATAAAAATAAATTGTATCCGACGACTAATGGCCTGAAATACTCACTTTTTAAATAATGGCCAGGTACATGGATACAGTAGATACAAGTAGAATGTGATGTTTGTTCTGAAATTCACACGTTGTGTATTAGGTACATTAGTTTCGAGAAACTCAGTGGAACGAGCTGAGGTTCCAACCCTCGTTTGGATTGAATGTTGCACCTGCTATCCTTAAGGCCACGGATATAACGCAATATTCTTTTAACCTACATATGGCGGTCCGCGGGAGCGTCCAGCGACATCGTTTAGAACGTTTTTTGGTGGCCAAGGCGTTACCGCTAGACAGCGCTTTAAAAATACAGCTCGAGAGCTTTAAAACTGGCAATAATATCTATACATATAATAAAGCTGAAGAGGGTCGAAAGTCTGTACATGGAAGATAATCGAAAAAAAGTTGGCTGGGGATACTTAGAATCGATAACAGAACACGTTCCAACAATTTTTAGAATTTTTGTCTGTTTATCTGTTTGTCTGTTTATCTGTTTATCTGTTTGTCTGTTTATTTGACCGCGCATCACGTGAAAACGGCTGAACGGATTTCGATAAAATTTCGTATAGAGATAGTTTGAGTCCCGGGAAAGGATAATATATAGTTTTAATCCCGAAAATCAACCCTGGTGGGGGTGAAAATGGGGTTGAAAATTTGTATGGAGAATTTTTAACCGCTGAAACGATTTAGATAGAAATGAGTATGGAGATAATTTGAGTCTCGAGAAATGTCATAGGATAATTTTCAAACCCTTGTGGGGGAAAAAGGGAGTTGAAAGTTGGTATGAGGATTTTTTTACCGCTGAACAGATTTAGATGAAAATTGGTATAGACATAGTATGGGTCTCGAGAAAGGACAAAGGATAGTTTCATCTTGAAAAAAGCCCCCCCCCCCACCTTACTTTAGAACCGTAGGTCCAAAAAATTTGAAAAAAATAATGGAATCGAAGCCTGAAAGGTACTTTCAATAAAAACTATCTATCTATACATCTATTACGTGAAAACGGCTGAACGGATTTTGATGAAATTTTGTGTAGAGATAGTTTGAGTCCCGGGAAAGGACAAAGAATAGTTTCATCCCGAAAATCAACCCTGGAGGGGGTGAAAAGGGGGTTGAAAGTTGTATGGAGATTTTTTAATAGAAATTAGTATGCAGATAATTTGAGTCCCGAGAAACGACAGAATAGTTTTCATCCCGAAAATAAACCCTTTCACCCCGAAAAGGGGGTTGGAAGTTGGTATGACGATTTTTTAACCGCTGAACTGATAAAAAATGAAATTTGGTATAGTATGGGTCTCAAGAAAGGACAAATGATAGTTTTCACTCCGAAACTCAACCCTAAAGGGGTGAAAAGATAGTTGGAAATTTGTATAGGGAATTATTAACCGCAAATCGATTTAGATAAAATTTGGTATGGAGATAATTAATTAAAAAAGGAAATAAAATAGTTTTATCTCGGAAATTATCCTTTAAACGGATACAAAAGGGGTGAAAGTTTACATGGGGAAGAAACAACCAATAACCGCTGTCCGTATTTAGATGAAATTTGGTATTTAAATAATTTGTAACTTTTTGGTCCAGGTGTTCATATTTATAACATGTTACCCGTCGATGCTTTAAATTTACATTTACCCGCTCTTAAGAAATATTTGAAAATGTCATGAATGTCAAAGGGTTATTGCAGGTTCGAGTATTATATATGACGGACAAAGATGCATGGCCCAAACCAAAAAACTACTACAACATTTATAGGACACCGTTTAGGTAGGAAAACATATCAAACGTTTTGTGAAGCAGTCAGATTAGGATTTATTTTTCTTTATAATTAAACAATATGTACATTATCTGTCTCTCAAGCTGTTTTGATGTCTTCTTGAAGAACAACGCATTATTTTGTATCTTTAAGATCTAATAATGTATTACTGTTTTGAAAAAATAAGTCCCGTCGAGTATCTTTTCGGTCATAATACTTCTTGGGCCAGAGGTGTAGAGTTAGAACCGGTGGTAGTTTTGGAACGAAGTTCCTTATTGGACGGTTCGCGGATGGGGGGCTAGGTGAAAAAAAGTCACGTGACCGCCACGAAAAAGCGTCACGTCACGAAAACGCGACACCCATACGATTGAGAAACATGTAAACTGGAATGAAATGAAAAATATATAAAATAGAATAAAGTGAAGTGTAGTGAAAGTGAGAAGTGACAAAGTGATAAAAGTGAAAAAAGTCGAGAACCTAAAAGTAAAAAATGTCAGAAATGTCAAAAATTTAAAAAATTTCAAGTTTCAATAATTTCAAAAATTTCAAGTTTCAAAAATTTCAAAAATTAAAAAAATTAAAAAAATTTCAAAAATTTCAAAAAATTCAAATATTCCAAAAATTTCAAAAACTTTTCAAAAAAATACAAAAAAAATTAAAACAACAAAATTAACGAAAAGGTCAAAAATGTAATAAAATTAAATAACATAACTTCGTTCCAACAGAGTGTTCCACGACACTCACGTATTTTATTTTTCTCTGACGTTCTGACCTTGAAGTATGTAATTACCACAATTATTGCAACCAGTAACGTAACATCAGTATTATCTGTGACAGTGTGGTAAAAACGTATGAAAATTCATTACCTACGGTAACGTAATCAAAATCCGCCCCCCCCCCCCCCCCCGACCGCCGGCACGCATGGTTTCAGTGGATTTTTAATATGTGTGTAGGTAAAGCAGTGTATGCTTCTGTACATAATTAGGCCTTATTACGTAACAGTTACATAAACTACTATTTATCTCTTTTTAGGGTTCCGTAGTCAACTAGGAACCCTTATAGTTTCGCCATGTCCGTCCGTCTGTCCACGGTCTAGCTCAGTTACTGTTTGCACTAGAAAGCTGAAATTTGGTGAGACCTGATAAGAACTTTCAATAAAAACTATATTGAATAAAATCGGTTCAGCCGTTTTTGAATTATCAGTCAAAATCGCATAGTGAAAGGATGTGCCGGTTTTTTTTGCATTGTTATTCCGGAAATCACCCCTTAAGGATTACTAATTCCTCAAATAGAAAAAAAACATTTCTGCATTTGTGACACCCCCCCCCCCCCATTTCAACCGCGCCTGTTCTTACCTTTCATGCTTAGACAGAGATTTAACGGGAGGATCGATTTGGATGATATTTGCCGTGGACATGAACGTATAAATACAAAAGTGGTCCTGTATCGTCCGATATACACCTACTATTGTATGTCGTTTAAATCATGCCAATAAAAATTAATAGGATAAATCCATCTGTCAACTTTACTTCAAGTTCCGCCTCCAGGGTAGCGGGAGAGACATTAGGGGTGAATTAGCCGCTTACTGACACAGACCGAATTCCACGCGGGCGGAGCCGCGGGCACAGCTAGTGTAGTAATATGTGTTTGTAAAAAAATGCAACAGAAACAATCCGATTTACACTTCGAACAGCGCTGTAGCAATGGAGGCTATACCTACTATGTGAAGCTCGCATTAACCTTTCACAAGTGACGCGTGACTGCCGCATTACAGCCTAATGGCAGAAACCGTCCGCTTAGGCGGTTCGTACCAATTGGTTGTTTGCAGGCTAAAATTAACCAGTATAACAGCAGTCTCCGAATATGTATAGTTGCTAAGGCCGATGAAGTCACATTATTCTGGTTTCTCAGAGAAGACACTGGGAATATATATGCTGCAGATGATCTGAGCGTGTGAACCAGCGGTGTTGGACCAAAGCTTTGCTAAGTAGTAGTTTAACACTTGAGAGATAACGATAATCATTTTTTCGTTATTACTAAGCTAAGCTTAACTGCTTTTTAACAATCCGTCACTTCTCATAATTCTTAGTGGACAGATGAGGTTTTTTTTTGCATTTATAACTAGCTTGTTTAAATCTGTCGTTAGAGATCTATTCATTCATTTTTATTTTATTCCATCCATTTTGTAGTGACACCGTTATTCTACCTAGCGGAGTAGGCTTCACAAACACCTTTCGCATCCTGGGAATTTAGTATTCAACAATTTGGTTGTAAACAGGGTTCCTTGGGAAGCCCTTGGTTTGACGCGGTTAATGATATGGGAACACATGCGAGCATCATTCAAACGAGACGTATTCTCACGCCTTGCCTGATAGGGATAGTACTTGTTTGGTTAAACTAGATAGACACAAGACGGTCGGAACGATAATCTTAACAAGATCGTAGCAACCTTTGGATACAAGTGGCGCACGTCTGGTGGTTGTAGTGATTTCTGGCGGAGACTTTTTATTAGCAGTGGACATTTTTTAGTAAAAAATATGAAAAGTAATGATGACAAGGCAACGGATAGCGCCTATAGATTTCGGTAAAATTGAATACTGCAACTGAATAAGGCAGAAATATTTGGGTTGGGGTTCCCGTTGTGGCCATGTTGCCAACATCACGTATAATATAATGAATAAGTACAATTTGTTGATTATTTTTTGTTGATCCAGAGATTTGAACCTCGTATAGAGTGCATAATTCCGATAGGAAAAGTGGCGGATAATTCCGAAAATTGACTTTTATTACATACGGATACGCGCGATATTTGAATGACTTTCGGAATTACACGCTTCTAAATTACCCCAATGCACCGGAAAGTAAAGCTGTTACAATATTGGTTGTCATTTTTTTATTATATTGTGTATTTTTCAATTTAATCAACTGTTAGTGCTTATTGTAAAAATAAATAAATTAAAATAAAAAAATTTTTTTCTTCAAATCTCGCAAAAGCGAAAATAATATCCATGCCGCTATTTTTCACCGCATTACCAACCGGTTCCTAGCCGTAGAAGTGCTTTTACCTCACGCGCATTTGAAGCTCGCAGAATCAAACTCGAAAAAAGTTACACTTGACAAGTCCTCAATCCGCATTTAAACTAAGCCCCTCCGCGCGACAGATGTTCGAGGGCCCTCGTCGTGTGGAGCACGCTTAGCGGCTACACTATACGAACTTTTGTCATTATGCACGCTTGTGTGAAACAGAACCTGCACATTGCGGCACATTGTAAATACGTGACATTTTAAAATAGGTGGTTTCTCACTTTAATAATATATACCTCTGTATTTGTACTTTTGTGGCTACATATAAAGGCGCCGCTCCGCTGCCAAAGACAGACACATTTTAGTGTGGCTGACAGTGGCCTCAATTTTATTGACAATAATTTCGCATTTTCACTGGATCTGAACTTCAGTTCTCTAGAAAAATGGGTCTAATATAACTCGTGCTCGTATTAGGTCTATATGTAGCTAAACCTAAGGTTTTATCAAACATGCGTACTATTGTAAGGCATCCGTGAAAAAACACCAAATACAAGGCATCGTAATTACTAAAACCTATTTAATTATTCAAGTTAATTTCTTCATGTCTGATGCGCATGGCAACCTCTACCTATTAGGTACTTACAATGAAGGCTTGTATCCTTTCAAGGAAAACCCGTGTATATTCACGTATATTCACCCGATTCACTTACGCCTTATTTATCGGACCGGCCACAGGTTAGCGCGGTACAAATAAATCCATGGAGGTTTTAGTAACGGTAATAAAAATAAATTACCACTGCAAGAGTGCTTAGAATTAATGAAAGCGCATGTTGGTTGCGTTTTTACGGTTTTCTACGGAAACCAATTGGATTTTTGCTCCTTAGGAGGTTAAAGTAGGTGTATGGCCGTTTTTACGATCTGAAAATTGAAATGGATCGAGCAAAACAGTAAGCTTAAGGGATTTTTTATGCGGTTCACCTTAGCCATGGTCTTTGCTCATGAAAAAAGTAAAAGAAAACGGGTCATCTTTTATGAAAATGGACATACGAAATTATCCGTTATCATTGACCTTGAGTGAAGATAAATAGTAAATGAAGTAAAATACAGGTTGTTTTTTCAGTAATTATTTAGCCATATTGTGCGAGGTAATTAGGTAGGCCGTACTGAACAACTTTTTATATGAGACCAACTCCGAAATAACAAAAACCTCTCACAATATGGCTAGATAGTTATAGAAAAAACAACCTGTATGCTTTAGCACAAACTAGGTGCCGTATTTGAATTTGAAAAGAAATTAAACTATACATTAAAAGCACAATCTATCTCAAACATAACTCCAACACACAACAAATAATCAACCAATATTGAAGTTGTATTGGAGTTGCGTCGGAATAATTTTCAAGCAAATTGTTATATTTCAGATTCAGACGTTTAGGTGCTAGCTGTATTACGTAGTTAATGCATTTGAGTTGTATTGAAGTTGGATCGTGTCTATACGTGTTTTAAAGTTAAAATACGGCCCTAGAGAAGAATATGGTAAAGTCTGCCACTAAGCTTTCATAATTATTTAATTACATCAAATATGCTACCCCATAGCATTTTGTACATACAGACTGTATTCACTTAATTTTCCGTCGTCCCGCGAAACCGTTGTAATTATGTTCTAATAAGCATCAGTTAGCGTAACCGACCGCACCGCAAAAGAGCAGTTATGGCGGCGATTAGTAATATGAACCCGCGGTTGTTAGGCTTATAATTGGGGAATAGGAGATGGGTCGCGTTTGTTAAGATAATTAAGATTAGAGGAGAAAATATATAAGTGCTAAATTTTCTGTGAACAAGGTTAATATTAACAGATTTAGTTAACATTGCGACATGTAGGTAATACCTATATGTAAACATGAGGCAACCTCTGACCTATGTTAAAGAAACCTAAAATTAGCATTACATAAATTGTCTAAGCAGTGTCAATTTTAGGGAGATTTTTAAATGAAACGCTCCGACAATGAGTACATATGTAAAGAAAGGTGTGCTTTGGCCAAACAATTATTGTAAGAACGGACACTCGTGTTCTTTCATAACTTATTATTATGTCATAGTCACAGGTATTTTGTGCTTTTTTTTGTTTACAAAGAGAAAGCGTAACCTTGGGAGTATTTCAGTTTATACAAAATCGAGTACTCGTTACGGGCTCATTCAATACGAATGTCTACGAATCAATACTTGGATCGCACCAAATTAGGACTACCAATCTTGTGCCTATGTTACGGGAATGTGGGATTATGGGATTTTTAAACTCGACGAGACTACGTTGGGATTATAGTACAATGACTTAGTCGTACTGTGAATCATATGTTCACGCATTATAAAATAAAATAGGACGAACAATTAAAGTTAAAGCGGTTAAAAACATGAAATGTTTTCAATATGACATGTCTTAACCAATAAGTATCATCAAGGAATAATTAAATTTTATGCAGTTTTAAAAAGATATCGAAAATATTAATTTCGAGTAAAATTATACTTATTGAATTTTAACTTACGTGAGATAGTTATACTATCCCTATAGATCTCCCAGCACCGGATCGGTTCGTCTAGCACTCTTAGTGCTTGAGGATGTCGTGCGTAGTGACTAAATAAATAAATACAAGTGAGTAAATCATGGAGACACAGTTTTGTCTGAACGGCGCGGTATCCGTAGTCTGTAGGTAATTAATTACAAACCTATTTCATAAATCTAATGGTTGTAGAGCATTGTTTCCATTGTGATAATGTGCGGTTTAATTTTCGATTAATGGTTTTGTGTTATATCTTACTGATTTCTATATGATTCTATATGATTAAAAAAAGCTTATGATTCTATGTAGTCATTTCTTAAACTTACTTGGTTTCAAAGTTTACCAGTTTCACTATAGAAAGTCGTTTCCTTTTAAGGCAGCTAGCCTTTCTCGGCCGTAATTCGGAT
Source organism: Pammene aurita (assembly GCA_947086415.1). Classification (NCBI taxonomy): domain Eukaryota; kingdom Metazoa; phylum Arthropoda; class Insecta; order Lepidoptera; family Tortricidae; genus Pammene; species Pammene aurita. Next base: position 24,304,261 of record OX352297.1, read on the forward strand.
CATAATGGCGGGTAAGAGGATCAAATTATCAGTGCCAGTTTGATTGGTCGCTGAACCGGTACCAAATGTAGTTTTAGATGGACCTTATTTGGCCGGAGGAATGTGTTTTAGATGATGTTGTAGTAACATTTAAAATACAGGAGGGATTGAATGTTTATAGGATCCTTGATATCTTATATAGTTTTCTAATAATTCATCACATTTAAATTTGAGATGTCAGATTCAAATTACTCACTTGATAAATGGCGAATACGTGATTAAGGCAAGCAAAACTAAAGGCGTATTGTATTTTGTAACTGAAACATTAATATTCACCAACTTTAAAAGCGTGTAAAGTTGCATTTTTTCCACGTGTCTTCTTCTTCTCAGTCGATCACTCTTGGTAGAGTAGTAGAGGTTATGGCAATTGTTCCACGTTATGGTAGTCGTCATTGTCCTCTCTCGCAACAGGCAGCATTTGCGAGACGCCTCCAGGTCACTCGGCTGTCCACGGAGCGTGCGCTCTCCACATGTAAAAAAGTAGGGTAAACATACCGGTTATCCAGCCACTACCACTTTGCACATTTTTAAAAGTAACATCAATAAAATTAGACCATCCTGTCCTATTTAATATAAATTCATTTGATCTGGCCAATCTTCAATGTCATCATCAAAATCATCATCTTTCAAAATCTGACTGTTTATTTAGAAAATTGCGAATTGATCGATTAAAAAATTGGCTATGCTCACACATGCCTAATTTGGCAAAAAAAGTAGCAAGTAGATCGACTTTGGAAGATATTAATAATCTATTGCAGATTTAATATAGGCTCTTTCCTATGGATATTAAAATGAAATTATAAACAATTTTATTTTTATTTTATTAGATTTGTATTTCTTCACAGCTGGTAGTTAATTACCCCACGAGACCTTCGTAATAGAAATATATAAATAAAGGTTAGGTAGGTCGTTTCATTTGTCTATACCTATATTGTATTTTAGACAGTATCAAAATAATTTAATGTGTGTGAAAGTGGAACAATCAAATACACCTTGGTATTCAACTATTACAATCTCACCACTTCATGAACCTTACAAATCTAGGCGTTAAGACAAGATAAGAAGCATTATATTCGTTTGGCTTGTATTAGTATATGTAACGGGGATACCATTTGTAGACGAATCCCTATTTAGGAGTAGGAATGTGATTGATTTTTTGTCGATGAGAGTAATGATATGGTTTGCTTGTGTAATAGTTACGTGTCGAAAGATTCAAATTGTATCCATTTAAGACACGTCTGTCTTTAAAGTATATTTTACTTAAAACAGTTAAGGAGTGTTCTTTCTCGTTCCGAAATCGTTCTATCTATTTTGGTTGTGTTATATTTCGTTAGTAGCTGTACTCCGTAGGTAAATAACAATCAGTATCAAAACTGACTTTATTCAAATTGGGTCGTCCGTAAAATATGGAGACTGGGGCCTAAAGTTATTTTACATTGCTGTTTTACTTAGTTAAACAATTGTAAAATGTAATATTTAGAAAAAAAAAATGTCTGCGTCAACTGCTATAATTTTTATAAGCATATTCATAATTCACTCTTTACGAGATCATTTACTCTAGTAACTTTAAAACATCGAAACAACTAAAGCGTTCCTTAATTTTTTTCAGGAGCCCTACAGAATATCATGACGTGATGGCAGTGGTACTAACTAGGAAAGAATAAAACAAATATTATTCGAAAGTTGGTTAATGTTTAAAGGTCAAATGAAAGCCTAAAATTTAATTCTACAATAACATATTCTTTTCCACTTCATCAGGCATCGTATAGTTTAACAACCTTCCGGAAAATAAAATAACCCACACGTTTATATACGGCTGCTGATTTACGAAAGACGTCACATAGCTCCGTGATCCTAGTTATTATGATGGATAAAGTATCAATAAAACATTCATGAGCCCTCAATAATAGCATTTACGGATACGTTCGCAGAGGTGATAATTGCAGCGCAGTCACTGGAACTCGAAAAAGCTTAATGCGTTATAGTGGGTTAAATATTTATAGTGCCTTTATAAAACTTTTTAACATTAGTGTGTGTAAAGTGTTATAAAAGTACCTATCGTGATAATGTATAATAGTATTTTACTCGGACCAAATACTTCTATCTACTTTTATGGTAGATGGGTATGCTTTAAAACAAACCACCGTGAAAGTTATACATTATTTCAGTTATACATTTTTATCAACTTTATCATCTCGTATATAAATACGCAAATGTATAATTTTATGACGAAACCTGTTGTGGATGCTTTATTATTTTTATTTTGCATGGACGAAACCTGTACGGATTTAAAAAGTATGTATTTGTTTTTATTTTTCCCGTATAAATAATTTCTATTACCATTTTACTATAAAAAAAATATTATTAAAAATTACTTCAGACATATACCTACTATTTATATCCTTTTATATTTAAATATCAATAGAATAAGCGTTTATTTATGAGATTGACTGCGTTGTTGTATTAAGCTATGTCACCTAAAAGCTGTAAATCGGTTATTGCGCAGACAATATTCAGTCACGACGGTTTGCTTCAGTATTTGATATTTAATGGACACGTGTGTCCATTAAATATCAAATACTGATGTTACTACCTAATGGCAAATATTGGTATTATGTAAGTACACTTTGTAGTACCGGTGACTCCAGAAGGAGGCATTGGTACATACAAGTGGGAGTGTCTGGCAGGAGTCGCAAAGAGATTTTCTTTTGAGTGCAATAAACCTTAAGATGTATTTATTTAGCTTGAGAATAACTCTAAGCTCGTTCAGAACATTTAGTGGTGGTTAAGCCTATGAGTACCGTTATAACCAGAGGGCGTAAGTGATAATAAGTATTGAGAAATTAATGACCTGTACTAATAAAATAAATGGATATTTGCTTTTAGAATTAAGTGGCGACTAATAACGTGAATAGTTGTTATGACTTATGACACATTTCGCGTGCAGTCAATGAAACAAGTGAAATCTGACCCAAAAATGATATCTGAAGGTACCCTGAGACCTTAGACGGACATTGTGAACAAGGTATTTTTACCAATCATTTGAGAGGCATGAACTACAGGACTAGGCTCTGGGGCAGTTCTAAATAAATTCAACTCTTGTTCACCCTATAACTAAGGCGGAAATGAGAGGAGACGTGCGGTATTGTATTCAACCAATAGGCTGCCTTTCCGATGAGGTGGAGACGGGCGGCAGATGATGCTATAAAAATATTGGTTGGTTTGGCTTCTTCTCTTATCTCCGCCTCAGTAGAAAGTCAGCCTAATCGTTGGTAATCAATCATAATTCTCACACCACACATATTTCAAGCTCGCACGCCTTCTCGTGTTATATGATTATGACATAGCACTTAAAGCCTGTTCAATCTTCGACACAACAAGGCGCTAACCTAACAAAACAAATTACCCTTGTGCCAACTTAACAAATTAATTCTCTCGCCCGTAATCCTGTAACAAAATAGCAACCTCAATTTCCAAACGAAATCATTCAACTTTTTCAAAATTAATCTATATCGGCAACAAGCTGTTCAGAAATTCAATTTATAAACAAGTTAGCATCTCGTTAAAATTCTTCGGATGTAATAAGGCAAGTTGGCTCCTTTGGCAGGCATTTGTTGAATTTAGATCTCCAGTCAGCGAACTCGCAACATTCTTGCGAAAGTTGGATAATAACCCTCGTTTTTGGTATCGCTTATAGGTTTTCGAGCTATTCGCGAGCGTTGGTTAAGTTTGAGTTGTAATGTATGGGGAACTTTGTATTGGTCGATCAAGATTTACAGTGAACGAACATCGTCGATATACGGAACGAAGTTTTGAATATTCTGTTCTGATCGTTTAAAGTTTCATGAACACTTTAGTAAATTTTACAGGTCCTACACGATTAATACATCAGGAAAGTTGAACATTACATTACAGACCAGTATCCTACTAGTAATTGCTTCATTTGGATGATTATTATAATATTTATTTTAGAATTGGATGGATCTGGCAATGGATCGAGAAGTGTGGAAGTACTTATAGTAAAGGCTGCTATAGATATAAAGATTATAATATTTATTTATGATGTAAGTAAACATATGTGGTTGGCGAAGCATTACCTGAACATTATGATGACCATCTGCGGAAATTTCGGTGCGATGTGTAGTTTAGGCGACAATGAAGGATTAAATACCGTGTGATGTGCCGTAATTTACGTGCCGTGGAAAATTACACCTACGTAGTGGGTAAGGCAACGGTTTTAAATGTAGCGACTTTCTACAAAATCAAAAACAATATTTAGCAATAAAAGGACCATGAAAGAAGCTTTAAATACCAAAGTGGTGGTTTTGTTTAGTATTATTCAAAAGTTTTATTGCGCAAAATCGTGGTATCGAAAAGCAAATGCACGAATTAATATGACAAATACCCAAATCGATATAGGTGTGCCTATAATATTTGAAGAGCTTGCTCGATTTTTCAGGGATCTTTTAATGAAATCCCGATTTGATGATAATGACAATATTTCAAATAAAAAAGAATTTGTTAAAATTATTCAGCTTCAGCCGCCTTCGATTTAAGATATCGGTGAACATTTAAAAATAAGAGTAACATGAACCAAGTTTGGTATGTTACTTAAAAAACCCCGAAAAAACCTACAACCTTCACAATTTAAAGGTTGTCATAATACTTTTCCTCTTACTAGAATTGGCGCTTTTCTATTCTGACTTCCTCCTGTAAGATTACTTACATATGAAGATGCACAGCTTTATAATAACTGTTTTGAAAGCTTTGGCTTTTTCTCTGTTATTTAAGTTTTGTATTATTTGTTGTATTGCTGTTGATGTCCCAAATAAAATAAAATAAAATAAAGGGATAGCTCGCACAATGCATTTAAGACTGAGTTAGCCGACTTAATTTTAAACCACTACCCACCCTAATTCAAAATTGTGTGAGTGTGTACCTATCAGACGATTTGAGTTGATACCGATTTAACAATAATAAGAATATTTTTTGTCTAAAACGCTGTTCTCATGTAAGTTTCTTGTATGCCTTTTTTGAGAATAAATATCTTTAAACCTAAACCTAGATTATTTCAGATTGTTTAGTTCACGCAAACATGTTTCCAGCTAACTATAACTTGGAACTTTCAAATCAAGAGTGAATAGACATTCTTTAATGGGTAGGTACGTATGCTTCATCCTCGACTCGACCTCGTCGTAACTTACCATCAGGTGAGATTATAGTCAAATGCCTGCTAATACTCAACGAAAATACAACATTTTCGAGGTTGTTTCTAGTAATATTTGTCGGAAACTATGAAATCGACTGCAGCCTTACATTGTACCACTAAATTATGATTTACCGGCGGTATTAGGTGGAGTTATGTAAATGAGCTCATCTCCAATTCCCACGGCTCTGAGTTACGGCGGTAGCATTGATTTATTGTAATTGACCATCATTGGTCATTTATTCAATATTTATTAGCTATAACTTTCTAAACATGCAAATGCGCAGTACTTGTGGGAAAATCTTGAATTTTTGCCCAAAGTCTGGTATGAAATTATAATTAATGTAAGAATGCGCATGTCAAAGCTCTTATGGCAATGATATAAAGTTTAATTTCGCCTGGTCCGTGCAAAAGTTTTATTGTGAAAAGTTAGCTTTTCCTTGTACTGTTAATTTTATAGTTTTGGTATTATTAGTGGCGGTTTGTTATATTTATTTGCGTATTACTTTTGAGATGGGAGGGTTGGAGCATTAATGCATGCAAAAAATACGCAAGTAAGTATAACGGGTTGGCACTAATCAACTAGCAAGTTATTAAATAGCGCAATAGCAATAGATATTTGTACAACAAGAGAAGAAAGTTCATATTTACTTTGAGTGCTAACTTTGAGTCCCGAGCAAGCGAAAGATTCTATAATAATTTAGAATCTTGAGCGTAGTGAGGGACTCAAAAGCACAAGATGTAAATAACTTTATTCTCATGTTGAACACACTATTTTTCACCTCAGCAGTGAGAATACATGGAAAAATACAACCTGGGTGATGCTTAATCCTTCTTTGTCACTTTATTCACTTGTATTTATTATAATATTCTTACATTTGAGTTCAAAAACCTCAATAATAAGTTAATAACACAAAAATAATCAAAATAAATTAAATATTTTTAAAATATCTGTATTCAAAATGCCTGCATTCGGTTCATTTTCGGATTACGCAAATTCGACCATGTTTCTAGTTTTCGTTCTCAACTCAAATGGCTCCCTATCCGTCACCGCCGTAACTCTCACATACTTTCTTTACTCTTTTCTATACTTTTTAACCCTGCAACTCCCCGCTACCTCAAAGAGCGTTTCTCTTATCTTAATTCTATTAGATCCTCTCAAAAATTGCTCCTAAAAGTGCCATCTTCATCTTCCAAATTTTATAATTGCTCATTTACGTTCCAGGCCGTTCGTTTGTGGAATTCTCTCCCTCTCAACATTAAACGCGCGCAATCTATTGGTAGCTTTAAATCGCAACTTAAGGAATACTATTTATCTCTTCCTTAGGTTTTTAAGTTGACACTGTTGTTTCTTACTCTGTGTATTATATATGTATATATGTACGTATATGTATGTTTATTTTGTATTTATTTAAGTATGTATATTCATATGAATGTGCTGTGTTATCTATTTCGTCTCTTTTGTTTCTATGCACCACCTACTGCTTATTGTTTTTCTCTAGTCTCCACTACCCAAAGGTTGTCTGGAAGAAATCGCTCATTAGCGTTAAGACCGCCTGTTGTTACCTCTACCTAAATTTATCTAATTGTAAAATTTGTGCTTGTAACTGTATGAGGTGTGCAATAAAGAGTATTTATTATTATTATTAATATCTATACCGCCATTTTGACTTTTGTAATTTTTTTTATCGGCGTTCGGTAACTACTGTTTGATCACAATACGAGAGATTGTTGTAAGTAATAATATTTTTCACATAATAATCTTGTAATTTTTCAGTTTATACTTATTTCATTTTGAAATAAAGAACGTAAATTATTTTAAGTGTTGTATGGTTAAACATTTAAAAATTAAAATTTGTATAAGTAAATTATATTTACAAATTAGTACTTGTGCGCGTTTCAGAACGTTCGTTCTGACTCTGTTTCAGGGGTCTGCTATCGAAAGTTCAGAATACGAATTAAAATTAAATAAAATTAGATTGAATGACATTTAAAATATTTCTGTCTCTCTCTATGTACTAACGACGTGAAAAAGAGAACGCGAATAGACTCCCGAGTATTTAGAATTTGTATTAGACCTCGCGCGCGAAATTGGCATTGTAATATTTGTAATTCCAAGAACACTTCAAGGTCATTTTGTCTCACGCTCGCAGCAAAATTGAGTTTTGCTCACTCTTTTTAGGTATCAAAGAACCCTCGTTCCTGCTGCTGAGGTGAAAAGTATATTATCGTCGTTAATAATGCACTTCCACAAACTGAAGCCTGATTCTATAAATTACTGAAAATACGATCCCTAAAACACACATACACTTATTCTACAAAGGTTGTCTGGTAGAGATCGCTTTTTAGCGGTAATACGGCCTGTTGTTACCTAGTTTTTATTACTGTATGGCTGTATATTTTCCTCATTTCACATGTGGTGCACAATAAAGAATATTTATTATTATTATTTGTATCTCCTTTGAGAATCACGGGCCTTTATATCCCGGTCTTTTGATAGGCTTGCGTGGGGATACAGATCCAACACGCAGAGGCCCCTTGGAGAAATTTGCTATGTTATACACCTGCTAGAACCCATTCACGGGTACATTAATAGATACCCGTGAACCGGTTCCAGCAGGCGTTGTAGATATTGTAAATAAAATGGACAGAGTAAAGGGCTATGGTATTGAAGTTTGGCTGGTCAAAGATTAGGCTATTGTAAAGAGGTCCGGACACCTGCCATAACAATTTTATAACATGTTATCGAGGCAGGCGGTGACTCGCCGCCAACTAGATGGGCCCCTGAAACTGCCGTTGCAAAAACGACCAGGAGCAACATCGGTGTGAGCGGCTCAGGGTGTGGAGAGGTGTACACCGCTTTCTGCCAGTGACTGTAGGAAGCCCAGCCACTGTACCAACTCGCGACTTATGCAAATTTCACTTCCACCCTGCGAGCATATAGCTCTGACGGCTCCTCTCTGGACGGCCAATTAAGGCAAGCCAGAGCTGAGAGTCCTGCGGGTCCCCTTGAGGTCCACTCCGACCGACGAAGACACGCCGGAGACGGAGACCCTGATCGACTCTCTAGAGCACTCGGGTCCGCGGGGTCGTCACTCCCCGACAGCTCGCCACAAGCTGCCCTGCGGCAATATTTATTATTATTATTATGGTCGCAAATCAGGAATCATCCCTTAAGGGGGTGGATTACTAATTCCATGCAAACAAAGTAGCGGGCAAAAACTAGTTTACTGTAATTTTACAAATCACAGGCATAATAATTTACAATACTTTCAGAACCGATCAGCGCCAAATAAAATTTTATAGGTTTGCAATACACAGTGTAAAAATTGACATTCTCACTTTATCTATGCTTACCTGACTTAACTTCTTTACTTTTCCGTGAAACCAGGCAACTAGCGAGTCATTACACATCTATCTGGCCCGCCCCATTAACCCGCCATTTATCAAAACGTCATTAATCTCTGCAAAGAAGTGCAGCGGTGATTAAGACTTCTTGCGGGATCCAGCGTACACTTGCGGACATTTTGAGTGTAAACTTAGAAAATAATTAACTACTATTAAAACTCATAAAACTGACGTGCATAATGTATGGGCGAAACAAAATAAATGATGAAGGTATGATCTGCCTGATAAAATGAGGACATTAAAGCTACAGCTATGAGCATTCTATTCTAATAGAATGCGTTTTACCTTTTTGGTGTTACAGTGCAGTTCAAAAAGTATTTGCTTACCTGCATAACACATATCTATTGATGGACAAAATGATTGATAAACAAAATAGTACCCGTTTGCATAGGTAGGTATGTATTACCTAAGAAACGTTTACAAAAAAAACTTGTAATTTTAGATTAATTTATAACGAAAAACTACACATAAACCCCTAACAATAGATGTAAGTACATTATACTTAAATTAATGATTAGTGTACTAGAAATGAACTGCAGTGGAATAATACTCGTTCCTTTAATTTTTAGTAAAGGCGAGGCGAGGTCGTGGTACCTTAGGGTGTATCTCGGGTTATTTGAGGCTAGGGTTGATATTCATTAATCAATTTATTTATGCTATGCTTCCTAATTCTGTTGTTAGTGTACCGATACACAAAAGTTTATTAAGAGCTTGGGGAGAAAAATAATTAATTTAAAAAGCTCTGGCAGATTTTGGCCTTTACAATATTTATCAGACAGGCCTAATGTTAGTAGAAGGATCGATACCTATATTATATTAGATCTATATATTTGTCTACCTTTAAATGTAACTTGAAGTACTTTCGTTCGTGCTTCAAGAAACTTTAGATTCTGAAACACAGTGTTGCAGATTATTTAATTAAGTTGTAATATGCGAGTTATACATATGTTAGTGTCTAATAATTATTTTATTACCTAACTGAATATATTCTTTTGATATATTCCTAAACTTACATTAATATTATTAAGAAACAGATTTTAAACAAACAAACTAAATATTATAAATAAAAAATGTTTTTTCTTCAAAATTGACAGAATAAGACTTAGACATAACTACGTACTTTTATTGACATAGCAGATCGTACATTTGAGGATTATTTGAAGGCATGTTTACAAAAACAACATTGGGCATGATTTTACAGGAGATCGACAAAACTAAATTTATCTTTAAATAATAATGATTAAAGCTTGATTTTCAGGGAAAATAAAGATATATGGCCACAAAGTTATAAATATCTACAATTATGGACCCGGGGTATGTTTTTGGACCCGGGGTATGTCCTTAAACTACGTCCGGACCTGGGTATGTCCTTAAACTACGCCATAAAGAGAGGTATGGGCACTGCTAATGGCATCTCGCTAAGTGTGGTAGGGCACGTTCAGCGAATGTCATCGCTCAAATCTGGAGCAGAGCCCGACTGGGGAAGTACCTCCACCTTACAGAAAACCACAGCCAAATAGCACTAGACCCTACTCATAGTGTTGTGTTCCTGCTGGTGAGTAAGGTTGCCAAAGAGCTCAAAGAGGACCCAGTGTGTTGACGATGAGGGACATTCTTGTTCCTTTAGTCGTCAACACAGTGAATCCTCCTTTTTGTAAAGGGTCGGCAACGCGCATGTGACTCCTTTGGAGTTGCAGGCGTCCATAGGTTACGGTAGCTGCTTACCATCAGGCGGGCCGTATGCTTGTTTGCCACCGTCGTGGTATAAAAAAAAAAAAAAAAATTAATTTTGTATTCAGCAAAACGTCTGTTAACGATATCACAATGCTTAGAAATAAGGGAAAAGTAGACCATCCACTGCCTCAGGCGAAGCTGTCTCGCCTGAGGCAGTGGATTCTTCTAAGCATTATGAATATCTCTTAATTTATTTCTAAGGCTCTTTATTTGTCGTAAAAGACATAAAATAAACTTTGTCACTTATGTATTTTTTGTAAAATTTTAGTAAGTTACTTTGTTCTTGTGCAAAAAGGAACAATTTTTTTTCTAAAAATGTTTTATTTTTTAGAAAGTTTTCGTTACATCTACTATTTTTTTCTATTTCAAAGTAAATTTATCATTTATTTTATTATAATTCCTAATTCCGATGTTTTATCGCCACTTCTAAGGATATATTACTATGCAGGAAATTATAATGGCAATTTTTCGGCACACGGAATAGTTTTTGGACAAACATTTTTTCACCTTTCGTAACATGATGACATCAAAGATACAAATCCAAAAAGGTTAGGTATGTTGTATTTGTAAACATCCCTTCATTGGTAAAGTACTTATCAATAAAATAAAAAAAGTGATTTAAGTAAATAAAATGTAAGTTTTCACAACGAAACATTTGCACTGAGATATTATTGCTATTTTGGAATATTCCATATTCACTACCGAAAACCCACTGTAAAACCAAAAATAGCCGGAATTCAACTGCCTGAGGCGAGTGAATGATGTGAGTATGGGAAATCCGCAAAATGTAAATACGGGGCGACGTAGCACAGAATTGTGAAGTATATTGCGTAAACTGAATTTTGAAATTAGCGTCGTCCCATATGACGCGATAAATTTTCGTAGAATAATCGAATTAAAGTCCATACCTGGGGCCGTATTCCAAACACGTATAGACACGATCCAACTTCAATACAACTCCATTGCATTAACAACGCAATGCAGCTACGGCATAAACATCTGAATCAGAAATATCGGAATTTGCTTGAGAAATATTCCAACGCAACTCCAATATAACATCAATATTGGTTGATTGTTTGTGGTGTGTTCGAGTTATGTTTGAAATAGGTTGTGTTCTTATTGTATTGTTAATGTATTTTAAAATTAGAACCCGGCACGTGCTATATGTACATACATACCTATACTATACATACATCCTTGGCTCCTATGAGACATATCAACACTTCTGACGAGCGGTGAAAGTTAAATCTCAGTAAAATATCGGTCTCTTCTGGGCTCTGGCAGCTAATTTATACAAAAGCGATTCAAAGCGATTCAAAATACTTAGTACACAGTAGTAAGTACATAAGTTTTTCCGAACATTTGGTGCTTCAGCCGAGAGCGCGGTGGAATATCCGGTAGGTATTAAAAATAATTAAGTATACCTATTCGAGACATATCTAATGAGGTATAGGTACTTGTCAATTAACAATATTATCAAGTCAAAAAATCGGATAGTTTGAGTAATTGTCAATATTGTCATGTTTGTCGTCTTGGTACTGAAAATATAGAAAGTTTACTCCAAGCGAACGAAGTCCCGGGATAACTAGTCTGTTTACAAAAACCGCAAATAGCTCCTGTTTACCCGACTCTTCAACTTATTAAAGCATTTCTAAGGTTAAGAGGAATTAAATTTGAAACTCGGGCGCTTTCCCTGTCCGGCAATTAAATCCGGATCAAAGAGCAATTTAATTCTTTATTTTATTTTGCACGACCATAAAGATAAATTATGGTTTTTAATTTCAGTCATGATACCGGGTAATGGCGGAATTAAAATGTCAAGTTAATTGAAGTCAAGACAAGTCAAGTTTGTTTTGAATTTTGAGACGAGTACAGCATCAAAGTTACATACCAATTTCTGTAGTCAAAAGAACTTTAAAAAAAACTTACATGGACCTGTTTAATGTGACCGGACTAAGTGATTCGGTATCAAATTCGCTTTACCTGTTCACAAAATTTTCCTATTTATTCACAAAATTTGTATACCTAAGGTTTAGGTACAGTTGCCATCAATAATATCGGAGCGGTCGTGGTACTCAAAATTATCTGAACTTGTGCCTTATCGCCTTGACAATAGAGGCGTTGTTCAAATATTTGTGACCACCTTGGCCGCTCCGATATATCTGATGGCGACTGTACATCATGCTACATGCGGCGTGTGATTGGTATATGATTTTAGGTTGTTATATATTGTTAGTAGGTGCGCTATTTTATTTGTCCGGTCTTTCGAATCAATTGTTGTATTTGTTTCGGTGAATTCGCAAATTGTGCATTCCTGCTTCCCATTAGCGCCGTAACTACTTCATTATTATCAGCGTGTATCAGTGGACTGACCACTGATGGACGTATGCCTCTCTCATAGCATGCCAATGAGCTCTATTATCAGATCTCCTTTTCCAAAACAAGCCGCTGACTTACAAATATCATCGCCTCACGTTAAAATAAGTTGAAACCGATGTAGTATATGTTTATCCGGCCTGCTTACGTAGTCGGATAGATTTGTGAATCTACTACATTTCAATTCAACTAGTTTAACACCACGTGTTCTAAATAACCCTTTCCTTCAATAACAGGGTTCGTTTCATCTAGAAATTCCTCACTCGGAACTTTGTCACGCTGTCACGTCCCTTTTTTATTCCCGATAGTACTCGCAGACTGTTCCTGTTAAATTATGAACGCCGCTGCATACAAATGCGCGCAGAGTGGGATTGTAAAAAAAAACTGAAGTTTTAGGATTAGGTTTATTTGCTGTTGCTAGACTTGAGTGGTACTGGGAAAGGCGTATAATTGCTCATGGAACAAATAAATGAAGTAAAGAGTAAAGTTAAAGTATACTAATTGCCTAAGGGAGCAATCTTAGAATCATTTCGGTTTCATGTACACCCAGCTACAAAATTGCATGCTCAATTTATGAATTAATTCATTGTTAACGCACAGAATAACTAATAGTACTACCGTACAGAAAATTCACTCCTTAACAAAAGTCAGATTTAGGTATAAAATTATACCTATACTCGCCGCCTGCAAGCAAAATTGAAACTTATAACCGCGCACGAACCGTGAATCTTCTTTGCGCGCCGCAGTTTTATGACCGAGCTGTGAGCGTCGGCACGGGGTTGGCACTTGACAAGTTTTTGAACCTATACCTACTGATTTATTATTGTTAGATAAATATGTAGGAATTACAAACGTTGATTATGTAAACACGAAATTTTTATCCGGAGATAGATTTTTTTATAGAGATTATGTCTGATTCTCACGGAAGTAGGTATGCCACAGCCGTATTCCTTTGAAAATATGTCGGTCAGTTCCTAATATTATTTCTGGGCAACCGATATTCAATAAATTAAGGATGTTTATTTTATCTATTACTAAGTAAGGACTTTGGGACCTTTCAATATCGTCCGGAATTTAAAAATGTTATTTCTGCTTCCTTGTTCTTCCGTTTATTCAGACATCCGTAAATACATATTTTATACGGATTAGATCGATATAGGTTTCGAAGCCATTGTGTATTTTAAATTTTGTGCGAGCGCCACGTGACACGACTATCGTGCGAGCCGAGCGGCAGCCCACTGCTATACGACTCCCCGGGAGGCGCGCCGGCCAAATGTACCTAAACTGCGTAGTGAAACCCCCCTGGTTAACGTGCCTATGCAATTGGGTGCCTTACGTTTTTTTCAGTAGGTTATATTATATATTTTATCAATAGCTGATTTAATTACAAGCCTAAAACTGTAATTAGATTATTTATTACTTACCGTTTTTTTTATTTTTTTTTTATTTTTCCACGTCATTTATCTAGAATAAAAATAATCTTATTATAGTTTTAAGCTTTGAATTCAATCTACTATTTATGAAAAAATATGATATCAGCCATTTCAAAAAAACTTAAGGAACCCAATTCTGCAAATCACCGTACACTAGTACTTTTATTAGGAAGCGTAGCTATCCTCGCGGTGGGTTTGAAGGTCGCGGGTTTGTTGAGCACCGGGTCGTGCCACTAAGTTTCTTGGAACTTATGTACGAAATATCTTTTGATATTTACCAGTCGCTTTTTGATGAACGAAAATATCGCAAGGAAACCGGACCTAATCCCAATAGGGCTTAGTGCCGTAACAACTAACAATCGCTTTCGTAAATCAACAACAATAATATTGCTTTGATATTTATTATACAATAACGTGCTAGCCGATTAGGTCCAACTCGTTACACTTACAATGCGTATTTTTGCATGCATTAATGTTTCCGCCCTCCCACCGCAAAAACAATAGGTACGCAAATAAATATAACAAACCACCACCAATAATAAGTATAATAACGCTCGTTATAATAAACTCGACACGTGTTTCGCCTCAACTAGGCATCCACAGGAGCTGCTAGAGATGTTGTCGGTCTGACGTCCAGTAAAGCCAAAAACTAGTGCCTACGCCATTAATGCGAATTATATTACCGAGTGTATTCCTGGCTCTGTTGAACCGTGATAATTAGTTTAAAATGATCTTTTACCTGGCTATTTACTAACTACACTACACTGCTAATCATTTATGTTTCAACAAGTAGGTAATTTATGAGCATGTACTCGTAGTTTTCACATGGAACTCGTGAGTAATGTGTGCGTACAGACAATAGCCGTCTGCGATGACAGGCCATTTAGCCGCGTGACAACTCTAGACGTTTCCTTTTCGTGTGCGTTCACTGTACGCAGACCAAGCAATTGAAATGGACAACCTTATATTATACTATTACACGAGTAATATCTTTATACATATCTTTCCCTAACTCAGGTCTCAAAAAGTGTGCAACACAGCTCAAATGCACAATACAGAGGTTTGCGAAGTTGAAAGTATCGATATAGCTAGGAAAAGGAAAATTGTTGTTTCGAGTTTTTACGCATTTCAAAAAACGAATGAAGAATGATCACTATCATTAATCATAACTTTGGGGACAAGTCCAAAGTGATCATAATGAATATACCCCCAGTCTTAATTTCATCGGTCACCTGCATGTTTATATGTACACAAGGTAGCCTAACAATATGTGATACGCATTAAACTTATCGTGAATTTTAATCAATTAAGAAGAAAAAAATATCATGACGATTACTTTATGTTTTCATTGAAAAGAGAAGAGAAAATTCTTTACATAAAGTCGCATAGTTACCACGAGCCACGAGCCACTATAGGCCCAAAATCGCTTTAACATTTTAATTTTGAGCGCGATGAATTTCCCATTCGTTTGCGCATGTGTACGAACACCGGATAAGGTTTATCTATATAATTTTGAAATATGTGAATAAGTACGTCGAGTGTTATTAATTATTTATTGAAAACTATATCTTAGCGAGTTGTCATAGTGTGAACAAGATCCAGTATAAAGGTGGCACTTGTGGAGACATCGCGACAATGGCTAGGGCTGCCACAAAAGATGGCACTCGCTGCCTTCCGTCGCGGGTCGGATGTGAGGATGTCGGAGCCCTAAGTACTTATAGGTAGATCTGAAGTAGGTTTCAGGCAAAAATGTCAGGGCCGCGTGGCTATGTGCTAGATCCGATTTCAAGAGATCAATAACCTCTCGATTGTGGTTGAAATATCTTATTTAAGTGGATTAAATGAACAATATCCTCGTTACAAGAAAATTTTGAAATCTATTCTACATTCGTGATTGACTGTTTATATTGAGATGATGAAGTCATTTTTGAGTATTTAAAAAAAATACTTTTAATAATGGGATAAAAGACTAATATTTCCACAGTAGGTAAAGTAACATAAGTAGCTACCCCAGTTAAAACGGATGGAGTTATAAAAGAGTTAAAAGATTCAAGTGCAACAAGAACACTAAACTTAAGTAGTCACATGCTACATAGACATTTGATGTACACAAAAACAGACAGAACGTACTATAAGTGCTGTTATATTCGAACCAAATTTATACTTATGTAGAAAGATGGTAAAATACTATAATTTACATCAAAACGAAGCTTGTGTAGCTTCACGATAAGAGAAGCTTGAAGTAAACTGAAGTAGCATCACGTGTCATCAACATCCCATCAGAAATTTACAAGTGGGTGAGTCCATCAGCTTTCCAATTTTCCAAACACAACCGGTTTTCAACAGATATTGTTTTTAAAAAGGATGTTGTCGATTAGAGGCTGTATATACGCGCTATATCCCGCAGAGGATGAGCAGCGGCTCGGAGGGATGTGCGAGGGACGTGCACCCCTTATGTTTCATTAACGACGGTCGTTGTAGACTTGCAGAAGTTTAGAAATGGCATATACTCGTATGCTTTTTTATTACATTTTATTATTACAAGTTAAAAACCAGTTACTTCTGGAAGTTGAATACTTACTTGTTTATGAATGGAATGTACAATTTCTGTGAAGTTATATTTACTGTTGAAAAAAAGCCTTTTCTTATCGCATTCTGGGTAATTTTATCCCAAGATAGTGGCCCCTATTTTTCTTAGCGACTGCTAGGTATGTATGTTTGTTTCTGACGTGGTATGAAAAAGGTCGTTAACCTTAAAAAAACGTTTAATATAATTTTCTATCAGTGGCCTTAAAGTTTTAAAGCCAAGATCATGCAAACACCTATTTTAGATTTTTAGATATCCAAATTCACTTTTCATTCAGCGAAAATAGCTAAATATGATATATGTCTTACTGAGATACAATTAATAATAAAACAGCTTTAGAAAATAAATAACACATTTTACAAATAATTTAAACGAATAACCCGCTCCCTACCGTTCCCGGTGCAAAAGTGCCCGTAAGGCTTGCTGCATTTCCACGCTGGATAACTATGGACAGTCTTTGCACCAAGAACGACTCGGAGCGGGGATCCTCCCCGTTTTGCCGGAGTCGACGACGGCACAGCTCGCGTACGAATCGTTTAGTGTCTACCCCCCAGCAGCCCGCGGTTTCAACTGCGAGAGGGACGAATATGTAACTGGATCCTAATGGGGCATATTGTTGTCGCTTTAGTGCCGCCTGTGTCTCGGCTGCCGCTCCGGCCGTGCGAGAGGTACGGCTAATGTGGGAGGCGGCGAATGTGCCGACACAAGTAGCGTCCCACACCAAACACCGCCCCTGTTCCCAAGGCACTATAGTCAAGCCGTCAGGCCTTTTACCGTCTGTACGGCTAAGGCCTGGCGGCTCGAGCACCGATGGCACACCAGCCGACCTAAGGGCCCTCTGAACAGTGTCGTTGAGGGCATGGTGCCGCGGATGCCTGCCGGTGCATCGGCGGCAACTCAGTGCGTGATGACCGTCAGCCCCCACCATGGTACCGCAGATACATATGTGCGGTTGACATACGTCGCAGCCAAGGCGGAAAGCAACGGCCACGCGCAGCGAGTCCTCGTCGAGTAAAGTGCCCAGTTGAGGCGAAGGCAACGCTTGCAACCACGCCCCTAATTCTGACTGCGATACTGCCAGAAGCCTTGCGCGGTCTACTCCCACGGCGTCAGTAATAAGTCCGTCTAATGTGGCTTTAGAGCCTATATGATCCCACGCACGCTGGATGTTGGGGTTTTCCGGCACGGTTGCACTCGGATTAAGATCTAACCGCGACGTAAAGACTCGCAATGAGCCGTCGCAATGAGGGCACGTCGAATCAGGCGGCGAACTCATTACTAAAACTATAAACTACTAACATCGAAAATATAATACTATATCACAAATATAACAAACACAAAAACAATATAAATAAATAACTGCACAAAACGTCTGTCACGACTGTCAACCGCAGTTTCGAATTCGATACGTGGCGCGCCGCCGCCGCCGCGGCCGCCAGCAGCACGGCAGCTAGGTCTTTTGCCAACCACACAGGAGCGCTGGGAATCTAAAAAGCCTTAGAGCAGGCGAATTCCGAAGCACAATATCTTATTGTGTTCATTTGACACATGTCGCAGGCCATGTTCATAAAACGGAGCAAATTTCCAATTTTAAGTATCCTTTTCATGTAAAATATAAAGGAATAGATGATTGGCCTAGAACAGTTTCCAAAAACTTAATTTCTTGTGTTTCTCAGGCATTTAAACTGATTTAAATATATTTCAAACGACGCAACAAGTTTTGCGTGGCAGCTGTCAGGTTTATTTTTCTTACTTATTTTTATTAATATCTACTGTTGGTTCCAAATATGTAACTAGCAGGTTATTTTCAAACTAGCGCCCATAATTGGCATCCCATATAAAATTTTAATTTTGATACAGATAAGATCAAAACAGCCGGCCTTAATTTCTAAACAAAATAACTACATAGACACATTTATAAATTTAAAAGTTTAGACATGTCCATCAGTCAACCTCCTAACTCTACGTATTTCCTAGTCCAAGAGCGTCGACACAATGACCCCGCGTAAATCTCCGGACCCCGGACCAACACCGGAATTCATAAATTATGATTCACTTGCTCACTGAAAACCTTTTTTATGGTAACGCTTATTCGGTGAAAAGCGGCCATTTTTATTTTACTCGTTTGTCGCTTAACGTTGTTTTTATTGAAGGGGACGCTCTCGGCCTATATTCTTGTTTTCGGTATTTGAGTTTACGTATTTTGAAAAGGCCGGGGTAAATAAAATATCATGTTACAATATAAGGTTCCGGGCTTGGTCCAGTTTACGTATAGCGGATCAGGACATCGGGTTATTTGACATAAATAATGTGGTAAAATTTAAATAAATACCTCTGAAATCAGTAGTAGGTCCATTGGTACTCATTTGCAGCTTCACAATGTCACGATTAGACTAATTTAAACTAAAGCTTATATTTGATTTCACTTTCGTATAAGTGTCAGCGGAATCAAGATCGCACTCTGTTGTTCGTTAGGTAAACCTGTTTATTTGTATAGTAGCGTACCGAAACGTACAATCGCATGGGATTCCAAAGTTGATTCTTTTGAATACTTTCGGTCTCTGATACTTTTTTGAGGTACGAGTATGTGGTTTGTAAGAAATTATTTTGAGGTAATCATCAGTTATTCTGCTATTATCTCGATCATAGGTAAGTTTAAAAGTTAAATTTAAACGAGTTTATCTGATATGAATTGTCATTAATAATTATCCAGAATTATCAAAAAGTCTGAGCCTACGCTTACACATACATACAGACATGTCAACACATTCAATAAAACATGTCAATGAATAGACGCATAAACAGCATTTTGACATAAACTTTATATATCCTGTAGTGACGCGGCACTTATAAATGTACATAAAAGTCATAAAATTTACGAACTGTAAGGATATTCACGCCGAATTTTTATACGGCTGGCGTTTATGGGTTTTCATCTTTGACACACACACAATTTATAAGAGAAAAGCGGGGAATTAAACACAATGTATTACACAACGTATAAATTAAAAAAAAGTTAAATTATGATAAAGTATATTTTGAATATTATAACTATCACGGCTACCTAGAGGCTTTGAGACAACGCACAACCTAAACCGTAGAAAGGTGAAATCTGAAATGGGAACGTATATTTTTCAAATATCATGAATAGATATTTAGACATTCAATCTCTAAAGGGGTGAAAAGAGGGTGAAAAAGGAAAATATAAATACAAACAATAAGGACTTACTACTGACACTGTAACTGGTCACGGTAGGGGTGGTAGGAGATATTATAAAAAAACAAATATAATATTGATTGTATAATTGATTTATAGTTATCTAAGTTAAATGACTCCGTAAAATAATTGTTTTTGCACTACATTTTTCGTGAATTTTACTCATTAAACAAGATGGTTATTAGGAATAGTACGGAAATCCAAATCTAATTAGTCTACACATAAAAGACGATAGGTTCTAAGGTTCACAACAGGGTTTTTACTAGACGATCATTCGGCCTAATTAAACTATTTCCTTAGTTAACAATTAATCCTGATTGATTTTGATTTAAGGTGATAAGTTTTAGTTATCAAAAGTTACATTTTTGGTTGTTTACTTCAACACGGACGAAGTCGCGCGCGGAGGGTAGTATAGTGTACTAAACTAAGAACATAGATTTGCCTAGACATTCAAATAATAATCGAAGAAACTTACATATTTATCCTTTTAATGTCCTAATCATTTTTCACTTTAAGATTTTTTTAATTTACTTAAAAATCCATTCGTCCTTACGAGTTTATGACACTAGATAGACTTATTTGAATTATTGTTTTCAATAATAATATGTGGGTCATACAGATATTTAAGTACTCCTTTTCCTGTCGATTTATGTAAAGCAATTTTTTGTAGGATTTATAATCACTAATCATCAATTCATCATAAACGGCAAACGGCATTTCCTCTTACAAAAATGTGCGAAAAAAAAATTACACGCACAGGAGCTGTTATCTGTGTGCAGGAAATACCAGTTTGTTTAGGTACTCGTTCGGTTATCATCTTGAGTTATTGAAAAAAAACTACTACTACTAAAATCAACTACGAGCATTCTGGTTGTTAATGAATATTCTACATTGAAAAAAAAATTGTTACCAGCAACCAAAATTCGCCTACCAGACCAGTAACTTAAAAATTGTGACTACCAAACTAAGGCTTATTACCCATATTCACCAAAATGTTTTGTTCTTTATACGTAAACTGTGTGTTATAATCAAATCTTGATTAACTCCTTACCGAATTATGGTTACTGATGAAATAACTGAGTAAGAATAATTTATTTTCCTATATATAGTTTAGAACCATAATGTATCATACAATGAAGGTTTCTTAATTCATGATTAAGAGAGTCAAGATACAGTGGTATCCACACTAGGCAAAGCTTGTATGGTGGTTACCTATTGGTAATATACTCGTACATTAAAATATTATAGTTTTATTATAGAGTCAAAGTAAGTATATCTAGGTAAGTAAACAACTAACTACTAAACAACTAAGTAGAACTAGAAAGGTGTAAAAAGTGTGTGTGTGTGTGTGTGTGTGTGTGTGTGTGTGTTTGTGTGTGTTAATTAGTCGAAGTAGTTAGGTTATCCTTTTTTTTCAGTGCAAATTCTGATATGTATTATGAATTATTGAAAGTTATCTGATTGCGGCAAAAAATCGCTTCTAATTCATTCCCCACTTTTTGGATGTAAGGCTAGTGTTGAATATCGAATTAAGTTTAGCACCGAAATGTTCATATCTGTTGTCGCCACGTGTAAGCTATAAAACAGTTGTATAATGGTCGTAAAACAGCGCATTGCTGCTTTACCCGACTTTAATGATCGCTTGTTGTCATCGCTTCCAAAATGATTTGCAAAATAACGACTCAATAGTTGAATGATGTAAGAG
This sequence comes from Pammene aurita, assembly GCA_947086415.1. Classification (NCBI taxonomy): domain Eukaryota; kingdom Metazoa; phylum Arthropoda; class Insecta; order Lepidoptera; family Tortricidae; genus Pammene; species Pammene aurita. The sequence goes on from OX352297.1 coordinate 24,325,966, forward strand.
AGGATTTAAAAGATATGGATATAAGAGATTCAGTCTGAAATTCTGCTTAGTGCAACTATTTTATTTATTTAATTGAATCATACAACTAAGTATGATTTACACCTTCATATAGTAAAAGAATTGGTTTGGTACCTAAAAAAAATTACTTATATTTTATGTGTCCAATAAATCAGTATTGTATAACATAATTTAAATTACAAATAAAGTCTCTTAGGTAATAATGTATCCATCAAGAAGTCATTTATTAAAGAAATAGCTAATAATAATGTATATAAAATAATAGTAATAATTCACATCTCTGCAATGCACGGTCAGGCAGGTGACAGTTTAGTTAGAGTTGGGAATGCCTGCTCCGTCGTCGAACCCCAATAGTTTCGCTGCAGGTTTGAATTTGTGACGTGTGCCTCGTATGCACATACTGGTGGCTCGAATTATAGTAATGCATATCCTTGTTCTAAGCCAACCCAGTATCGTACTCAGCGATTTATTCCAGCGGTCCGCGAGGGCTTCGCCTATGTGTTTGACAAAGGAGGTCATCTGTGGTGCGAATACGCCATCGACGGAAGTCACGAGAGGGGTGAAGGTAGCGTGTTTCGCTTCGCAGGCAGCGGAGTATTTTCTTTGTTTTTCAGTCTCAGCAGATTTTAGGACAGAAGTGACATAATGTATCCATCATGAGAAATAAAAATAATCAAACATATGAAAACTACTTGCGTCATTAAAGCTGATTTATTTAGGTGACATTATCGCTAATTAGGTAATGTTTTCCAAGAAATTCAATTTAATTGAAACCAACCCTATTACGAACCAACAGTGAAGTGAGCACGCAATGCGAACAGGCATTTTATGCAAAAAAGGAAATAATGACAATTTGCTCATTCGCTTTTGGACGCAGGTTCGAGTAGAAAGAAAAAAAACTTTTAAATAAGATTTGCAGGTTTTTGTTTTGGTGATACTTTTAATAATAAATAAATAGATCGACTGAATATAATATATTGAGCAAATTCTATTCATCTAGATAGATGGAAGGGTGAATAATCAAACCACGTTAACATTGTACGGACTATGCAAGTGACAGAGCCAGTATAAATGTAGAATTATGTTATACATAAAAACTTTTTACAAAAAAAATATAAACCGACTTCAAAAAGGATAAAATAAATTATTATATTATTTATATGCGTTACAAACTGATATGTTTGAAGTCGGTGCCAAGCCAAAAAGTTACAATACCGGTCAAATCAGCTTCAAGTCTGAAAATCACAAAACAGTTAATACGAACGAGGCGTATGTGTTCAGTGAATTGTTCTTCATACTATAGAACTAATTCTGGTATTGACTGTACGTAGGTTTTCATTCTAGTACAGAAAGAAAATATAATCATGCGTCTTATGATGTTTGTTAATAAACTTGTTTACTAGTTGTCGGACTAACCATATCTTGAACGGAGCCCGTGCTTCGGTTTGAATTATTTATTCTACTTCATCTAAGGTGTTTTATCGAAGTGTAAAAGAATTCAATGGCTAGATTGATTTTTCTATAGTTAGACACACTGGGTGTGTGGGTCACACCTTTTCAGTAGAAAAAGGCACGATATTTAAATTTTCTATGGTTGACCATACGTGTTTTTTATTTTTATTTGCCGCCTTTTTCTGATTATTGACAAAGTAGACGTGTATCAGAGAATATAGATAGATTCACATTCACCTTTTCAATATAAGTAGATATCGATATGTTTTGTGATTTTCAGACTTGAAGCTGATTTGACCGGTATTGTAACTTTTTGGCTTGGCACCGACTTCAAACATATCAGTTTGTAACGCATATAAATAATATAATAATTTATTTTATCCTTTTTGAAGTCGGTTTATATTTTTTTTGTAAAAAGTTTTTATTTTACCATTTTTAGTGGTTATATAATTATCATAATCGGACAACGGATCTCGCAATGATCGGTGAAGATATATAAGAAAAAGTTCATAATACGTAACTCAATGTAAGGAAAGTTCCACTTATCATATGTGGTCTTCATCATTAGGTCCACTCCATCAAATTAGTGGTTTTCGAGAGGAAATGCTGGAGTTGCTTAAAAAAACAACCAAATCACCATACATGTGCCTTTAAAAATTGAGGAGTTCCCTTAATTCGTCATGGATCCCATCATCAGAACAGCACCAGGTGAATGTGGAACCATCTCAGAGGTAGTTACTTTCAGACAAAAAAAGAATTCCTAGAATCGGATCACGGGTCTCGGAGTAATCGCTGAACATCCCACATTAAAAAAAATCATCATCATTATCATCAAAACAATTATCATCATGACGTTCACATCATCAAATTGGTGGTTTCCGAGAGAAAACCCTCGAGTTGCTTAAGAAAACACCCAAATCACCATACATATGCCTTTAAAAATTGAGGAGTTCCCTCAATTCCTCATAGATCCCATCATCAGAACAGCACCAGATTAATTTGGGACCACCTTGGAAGTACATCCTTTCAAACATAAAAAGAATTATTCAAATCGGACCACGGGTCTCGGAGTAATCGCTGAACATCCTACATTTAAAAAAATCTTCATCATTATCATCAAAACCCCATTATTATCCTTTTTGAAGTCGGTTTATATTTTTTTTGTAAAAAGTTTTTATTTTACCATTTTTAGTGGTTATATAATTATCATAATCGGACAACGGATCTCGCAATGATCGGTGAAGATATATAAGAAAAAGTTCATAATACGTAACTCAATGTAAGGAAAGTTCCACTTATCATATGTGGTCTTCATCATTAGGTCCACTCCATCAAATTAGTGGTTTTCGAGAGGAAATGCTGGAGTTGCTTAAAAAAACAACCAAATCACCATACATGTGCCTTTAAAAATTGAGGAGTTCCCTTAATTCGTCATGGATCCCATCATCAGAACAGCACCAGGTGAATGTGGAACCATCTCAGAGGTAGTTACTTTCAGACAAAAAAAGAATTCCTAGAATCGGATCACGGGTCTCGGAGTAATCGCTGAACATCCCACATTTAAAAAAATCATCATCATTATCATCAAAACAATTATCATCATGACGTTCACATCATCAAATTGGTGGTTTCCGAGAGAAAACCCTCGAGTTGCTTAAGAAAACACCCAAATCACCATACATATGCCTTTAAAAATTGAGGAGTTCCCTCAATTCCTCATAGATCCCATCATCAGAACAGCACCAGATTAATTTGGGACCACCTTGGAAGTACATCCTTTCAAACATAAAAAGAATTATTCAAATCGGACCACGGGTCTCGGAGTAATCGCTGAACATCCTACATTTAAAAAAATCTTCATCATTATCATCAAAACAATCATCATTATCAGGTCCACTTCATCAAATTGGTGGTTTTCGAGAGAAAACTCTCGAGTTGCTTAAGAAAACACCCAAACCACCATACATGTGCCTTTAAAAATTTAGGAGTTCCCTCAATTCCTCATGGACTACATCATCAGAACAGCACCAGATTAATTTGGGACTACCTTGGAAGTACATCCTTTCAAACATAAAAAGAATTATTCAAATCGGACCACGGGTCGCGGAGTAATCGCTGAACATCCTAAATTAAAAAAAATCGTCATCATTATCATAAACTCTATCATCATTATCTGGTCCACATCATCAAATTGGTGGTTTCCGAGAGAAAACCCTCGAGTTGCTTAAGAAAACACCCAAATCGCCATACATATGCCTTTAAAAATTGAGGAGTTCCCTCAATTCCTCATAGATTCCATCATCAGAACAGCACCAGATTAATATGGGACCACCTTGGAAGTAGACCCTTTCAAACAAAAAGAGAATTATTCAAATCGGACCACGCGTCTCAGAGTAATCGGTGAACATACATAAAAAAAAAAGCCCAAACCGAATACAGAACCTCCTCCTTCTATGAAATTGAAGTCGGTTAAATAAAAAATAAATACGTTTATAATAGTAGTCTATATTTTGACGCTACAGTATTACGTGCATAGTTAGCGACGTTAGCGTTCTCCGACTCTGTGCTATTTATTTACAGAAATGTCTAAGGTAACAAGATTAATATTCGCAGCGTTCAAAATCTTAGTCAATTCTTTTTTTATAAAAAATCTACTTAAACTGTACCCCGTACAAAATCAAGACGTCTACCCTTTTTGTCAAACATTTTCATTTAACCCCAATCATTTTAAAAGCACGCACCCCCTAATTGCACCCCGTGGTGCACTGGAGTGATTCATACTATAGCCTTTTCCGAGGAAAACAATGCCTCATAAGTAGCCGTTTTTAAGATTTTCTGCAGGCACTTTCGGTAAAAATGTCCCTTCAATAATAGTAAAGTGGCACGAATAGGGACGTTTGTTTTGGTTTCATGTATTTGTCTAGTAATTATTACAAATAAGTTAAAATAATACTGATATTTGTAATAATAAATAAATTACTCAAAGGAAATTGCAAATTTGTCAAGAAATAAGGAAAAGAGGAGTCTAAGATCCTATTTAAACCGTAGATCTATTTATTTTCGTAAATGAAGTAAAGTTTGAATAAGTAACGAGACAATTATCAAAAATATACCTACATTCACAATTTTACTGTAATGATCGTATCAATATTTAGCATTGATCTTGACTGTACAACATACTTATGTTCTAGAATTTTAAAAGAAATCTCGACTAATGTCGCAGTAAAGAATATACATTGTATGAAGTAATATGAGCACAACGATCGCTGTTATCGATTTCCAATGTACTTGAGGTTTTAGTGTTATGGGTGTGCTAAAACACAGCAGATGTTACCTTTCTACGGCGATAACGATAACACGCCATCCATGGCAATTGCAAGATGTGAAGAGCTCGTTTAACAATCGTTCAACATGTGTGACTTTAAACGTATGTATGTATTCTTTTATTAAACGTGCAGTAGTCTATTGCATAAAACTAGTAGCCGAGCTGTCAGGCGATCGTTGGATGAAATATGGTTTAAACGGCTCGAATCGATGAGATTTTCAAAACTTAGGTATAGTATGTGCAAAATATTATTTAATAACCAACTGCTCGTCGATGACGGAAGACGTCTCCTGGATTGGAATCCTTTCTTCTATAGGATGCTGATGCAATTTATTTAACACTCGGCAGTTAATAACCTTAAACGTTTGGAAAAATGTTCGTAATTAAAAATAATAATTTTTAAAAGGTCTGGGAAAGACTGGAAAGAAATAGCAATATATATACAAAAATAGAAGATGTTAGATAACTAACTAACTAACTAATTTGGCTCAGGGACCCAAAGAGGGTCTTGGCCTCCGAAACGAGAGCACGCCATCTGTCCCGATCGTGCGCAGCTTCTTGCCAGTCACTGACTTGGAGAAGACGCAGATCCGCCTGCACACTGTCCTCCCAGCGGTATCTGGGTCGCCCAACTGGGCGGCGACCAGTCGGTCGTCCCACGTACGCTCTCTTGGCAGCACGATCCTCTCCCATTCGGAGTAAGTGACCGAACCATCGAAGTCTGTGTGATTTCGTCACGCCGATGATGTTGGGTTCAGCCACCAGCTCCTGGATCTCTATGTTCTTACGGACCCTCCATGTGCCGTCGTCTCTCTTGACAGGTCCCAGGATCTTACGCAAAACCTTCCTTTCCGCTACAAGGAGCTGACTTTCCTCTTTTTGTGTCAGTGTCCAGGCCTCACAGCCATACATAAGGATAGGTCTTATGACCGTTTTGTAGATCCTTAACTTTGTATTCCTACTGAGAAGCCTGGACACCAACACCTTGTGGAGGGCTGCACTGCATCTCAGGGTGTTTTGAACGCGGATGTTAATTTCCTCCTCTCTGGTGTTAGTGTCGGTTATGGTGCAACCAAGATACCGGAATTTGTCAACTCCCTTGTAGACGGTACCTCCAACATGAAGACTAACACGCTGGGCCCGTGTATTTTTGTATCGTTTCATGTGGAGAGTTCAGTTTTAGCTTGATTGATCCTGAGACCTATCTTGGACGCCTCCTGCTCCAACACCCCCGCCGCTCCGGCCACCTCTTCCCGGCTTTCCCCTAATAAAGCAAGGTCATCTGCGTACCCTATCACCTTGTGCCTGCCGCTCAACTCAACACCTACGTCCAGTGCTAAAACTTTCCTGACGACATGTTCAAGGGCTAGGTTGAAAAGCACTGGTGATAAGGCATCTCCTTGCTTTAGGCCAGTCATCACCGGGAATTCTTCCGAGAGCTCTCCATCCACCCTGACGCGCATTGTACTATTTTTCGTGGCTGTAGCAATTATAGCCACTAGTTTCCTAGGGATGTTAAAATTCACGAGAATGGAATATAGGGTCCCCCGATCTATGCTGTCGTAGGCCTTTGTGAAGTCCACAAACAAAGAGTGGATGCTCTGTGCGTACTCCCATATTTTTTGCATGAGCTGTCTCAGCAGGAAAATCTGGTCTATCGCGCTGCGATTTCTGCGGAAACCACATTGGTAATCCCCAAGGATTCTTTCAGCATGTGGTTCCAGCCTCTTAAGCAGCACGTTAGAGAAGATTTTGTACGCCGTTGTGAGAAGAGCGATGCCTCGGTAGTTGGTGCACTTCTTTTTGGAGCCTTTTTTGTGCACAGGATAGATGACGCCCATATTCCAATCCTGCGGTTGTTCCTCTAGTTGCCATATCTTAAGCACAAGTTCGTAAATTTTAGTCTGTACAATGCCGCCACAGCTTTTCCATATTTCTGATGGCAGGCCATCAATTCCAGGAGCCTTGTTCGTCAAAGGTCGGAGGGGGGGCTTCGCTGTCATCATTACCGGCGTCGTTAAGACGGATTGGCTCGTCTAAAGGGGGACAATTTAGTAATTGTTGGAAGTGGTCCTTCCACATGCTCTTAATTTCGGCACTAGATGTTATTAAATTTCCACTGTCGTCTTCCAACAATTGAGTGACAGGCTGATACCCTTTTTTAAAAACATTGAGCTCTTTGTAGAATTTTCGAGATTGGTTTCCTCGAAGTAGCGTTTCCATCCCTCTTACTCTGCCGTCTAAATGAGACCTTTTTGCCTTTTTTATTGTCCTCTTGGCTTCTATCTGGAAAAACTTGTACCTATTCTCCCACCGTGCGTTTTGTAAGGAGAGGATTTTGTATTTATTTCTTTCTTCTATGGCTCTCTCACATTCATCATTCCACCATTTTCTTCTCTTTTTCCTTCTTCTGCGACCTAGTACTTTAAGTGCCACTTTATTTACTGTAGTCTTTATGTCTTCCCATATTTTGTTAATATTGTCATCGATTGGTAGCCCACTGAAACTGTTACTTAATTCTAGTTGAAACCTATTTTTAATATCACGATGTTTTAACTGGTCTATGTTTAATTGAGGGTCGTGTTTCTGTGTTATCTGTTTTATAGCTTTAATTCTGATTTTTAATTTGATCGCTAGCAAAAAGTGGTCACTGTCGCAGTCAGCCCCTCTTAATGTCCTGACGTCTTGTATGGCACTTTTGTGTCTATCGTCTATGAGCACGTGATCGATCTGATTGATGGTATGCCCATCAGGGGACTTCCATGTACCTTTATATATGTCTTTATGGGGAAACATCGTACTCTTTATCACCATGTCTTTTGATGTTGCAAAACTGATGAGTCTCAGACCGTTATCGTTAGATAGATCGTGCTTACTATGTTTCCCAATAGTCGGTACAAATATGTCTTCCTTCCCAATCTTTGCATTAAAGTCCCCGATGAGAATTTTTATGTCATAGTTAGGTAGTTGGTCGTATATGATCTCTAGGTGTTCGTAGAATTCGTCTTTTATGTCATCACTGGTTATTTCCGTAGGTGCGTATGCATTGACAATTGAGACGTTCAATAGGTTGGACTTTATACGAAGAACAGATATCCTGTCCGACACTGCATCAAACCGAATCACGTTGCCTACAAATTCCTTAGCCACGAAAAAGCCTGCGCCGTGGGTATGTTGGCCGGAGGTGTTGCCGCTGTAGAAGATGATTCCATAGTCGACGTTGCATTCCCCATTCCCCGGCCATCTAACTTCCTGAAGAGCAGCAACGGCTACTCGGTACCTGAGCAGCTCTTTTCCTAACTGGTACATGGCTCTAGGTCTAAATAGAGAACGCACATTCCACGAAGCAAATCTTAAGTCCGAGTTGGCATGCCTTGGTTCGTCGGTGTTGGGATCGGATCGTAATTTCTCTGTATTCGGTTTCGTAACTTGTTAAATTTTTCCGTGGGAGGGGTGTTAACCCGCCGCACAACCCCCGATATGTTGGAGGACCACATCCGTCTTTGGTTAGCGATTCCACTGGAATTAGCCGGGAAGTGTAGCTAGGCTGTACTACCGACCATTCCCCCAATCACCACCCGGGGGACGCTCCTCTACGCCGTGAGGCCCAGCGCGAGGGAAGAGATGTTAGATAAATACATAAATTAAGAAGAAAGCGATTCGGAGACAAACATAAGATACGAGAAAAAAATATAATAACAATACACGCCAAACAAAATAAATAATTGTGTAAAAAAAGGCTTAAATAAATAAATAAAATAAAATATAAGCAATTATGTAACATATATATATATAATATGGCGCCCTTGTAAGTGCCTCTTCCATCATATAGGTACCTATCATAAACGTTTATTAATACACGTGGAGACGCCTGGAAGGTACCTTTGTTCGTCAGCGTTTCGTAATCCGGTCCCTAAACTTGAGTTTACAGCAAAGCTTCTAAGAACTAAGTTGTAAGCACAATTACCAAGTTACAAGAACCAAGTTCAAGTCGACAGCACCTGTGCCCTATGAAAAGGGTGTTTGAATCAGTCCGTGTTTGAAGCGATATCACGAAGTTTGGAACATGTATACATCTTTAAGGGAGTTTTAGACGGAAATCGGCACGTGATGAGTTGAATAAATTTGAATTTGAAGCGGTGCGTTTAATTTGTACAGGAAGCATAATATTGTTAGACCTTGCCTTCTGCTCCATGCCCTTTCCAAGCTCAAGGTTTATTGAATTGTACATCGTTTATTATATTAGCAGTTTCTGTTTGTAATCCTTTATTTAATTTAGAGATATATTAGTACAACAAAATATTATATGTATTAACGAAAAATATTTATTTGCAGTAGAAAAGACATTCTGAAATTAATCCCAGTGCATTGTTTACATGATTAAGGATGATGCACGCTGTTCCGTTCTGCGTCCTCCTACACGACACTTTCGACACTCCATTTTGTATAGAAAGCGTCACGTGATCCTCGGAGGCCAGGTGATGTTTTCTATACAAAATGAAGTGTCGAAAGTGTCGTGTAGAACGCGAAACAGAACAGCGTGAATCATCCTTTAATCGTGTAATTATTCCTTCAAGATATAACTAATCGAATGCAATGCAAAGTATGTCATCACATCATACTCATCATACTCATCATTCAAGACAGAGAAACGAGTTAATTCGACAGACATCCGGTTAGAAGGACCAAAGCCGCACAATAATAGGATTTCTATTTATTCGCGGCGCGAAATTGAATTATAATTGACGGCGAGGCTGGTGTCCAGAAAAGTGCCCGGGTGACATTCTTTGCCCAAAGTTCCGGGAATATTTGAAGGTTTATCTAGTCGAACAATACGGTGTTGGTTTGTAAGCGTTTTCGCCGTGATTATGATAATTTTAAGAACATTTTTGCATTGCTTTTCTATCTCGGTTTAGTTATAAAAGTTGTATGAAAAATGTGACGCATACATGATCTCTCAAAGACGTTCGCTGTTGTACTTTCTTAATGCTTTTTTTTGTGTATATCTTTCCTAATTTTTGCAATATAGGGTTTTTTACTTATTACTTACAAATTCACCTTGCTTTAATTTGTGGCAATATGGTTATGTCACTGCTATATTTTTGTAGGCGTATGCAGTTCATTCAATGAAAATTGTAGTGAAATTAATATTATATTTGATGGTAATCAAATGCAATGCATCAACCAATAGGGTTGTTTGCACCTACAAAAGTTAGGGTTGAATTGATTATAAGAACATGTAAAACTACCTTTTATAGACCTCTAACGAGCATATTTATGAAAATTACACATTATATTTTATAAATTATGTATTTAAAATATCTTTTGCCAAGCGTGCTTATTACCGAGCAAAAAAATCGTTCATAGGTGACTAGTAAAAATTAGTATAAACGGTCCGATAGAGAGCATAATGTAGGGGGCGGTTTCTCACTCGCACTCGTTACAAAATTGTCACATTTGACACATATTGACATTTTGATTATCTGATGACGTGTCTCATTTTGACCAAGGAGGTAATGCTTCCTTGGTCAAAATGAGACACAGTCCCCTCCCTCTCTTTGGGCTTCACTTTGTGACCGAAGAGTATACTCCAGTTTAAAATGATAACTTCTTGGATTACCTCCTTAGTCACATACAACCGCTACATATACACTTTGTGACCGAAGAGTATACTCCAGTTTAAAATGATAATTTTATGCGAATCATGAGAAGGTAAGGCGGATGTCATCTCACACTGGCGCTGGCGCCGCGTCCCGCTGCGGTGAACGAAACAGCGCTATACACATGCAGAGCGCTATCTCGCTTGCACACCGTCGCCGCGTGTGATAACCGCCTAAATACATATTGTTTAAAGTCAATGCAAATTTTCTAAACGCACGTTCATATCCGAACAATTCATCCGTATATTTCCAAGCTATCAGGACCTCGCCCGGAGGCCGGAATTTGTTTGTCTCTCGCCCTTTGACGAGACGTATTTAGGACAAAAAAACCCTTCCGAGGGACAGTTAGCCCGTCTTCATTTCGCTTTGTTTGCCATCGACTCACCAAATAGAGCCTTTATCTCGTTAGATGCATTCAAGGTCTGTTTGTGGAAAAAAAAACGGTCGTGATTGCCGTGAAATGCCGGTATCCAAATATTTGTCCTTGCTTTTGCGTCGCTCGATGTACCTTAAAAGTATACTTATAGGTACTTAGTACTGACGCAGTCGTAGATCTTGCGCAGTTTTGTCAGTAAAAAGGTGTATTGGAGAAGCATTTCAATATCAGATTATAACGGATGTTGAAGACGCTGGTAGACAAGCATAATAATATGTAGTACTTAAGATATCTTGCGCAGTTTTGTCAGTAAAATGGACTATTGAAAAATAATCTCAATCTCAGAGTATAGCGAATATTGAAAACGCTGGTAGACAAGAGTGCTGGTGGTATTCTCTAGGGCAGGGATCAGCAATTAGTTTCTTTAGGGGTCCGGTTTATAAAATAAAATGACAATCGCGGTCCGTTTCTACTTGAGTTTATTAAATAAGCGCATGTAATGTACAGAAGTAACAAGGATTTTTCTTAGATATCAATTTGAAATTTGTCTGAAGTTTGGAGCAAAGTTGGTGCAAGGTATTACCATTAAATGCTAAAATTGTTCATCAATAAGTCGAGATCGAGATTTATTTTTAATGAAGTTCTTCTTCGGAAATGTTGCTTCACAAATATATGTTGACCCTAACATAGTAAGTATCAAGTATCATTTTTTGAATTCTGCGTATTTATTACCACATTTATATCCAGGACTCTTCACAATAAACTACCGTATTTTTGTGTTTTATTTAAAACTGCGTTTTCTTGGAAATCGATCATTTTAATTTAAAAGTTACTTTTTACTTAGGTCGGCGGTCCGGACCCGGACCACGGTCCGCCATTTCGTGAACCCTGCTCTAGGGACTACATTATAGGATTTTACAAAAAAGGTTTTTTAAACGCTCGACATCGCTCATGTTACACCCTAAGGATTGAATAGGTAAGAATGGGTTTACGCATGTGTTCCGCTCATGTATGTATATTGGCGTCATTGTCATTACCAATCCAACACGTATTCAGATATCTCGTAGCTGAGGCCAAGGACCCATCTTAAGAAACACATAGAGGAGAAAGCAATTAAACTGTAATTGAACCTGGCGTAACAGTAACCGTGCAAATTGCCAACTTATCTTAAGCCATATGTCTTAACAATACTAACATAAAATATAGCCCTAATTTCAAAGGTACACGGTCGCTTTTGCTACAGCGCCTTTCAGTGTAATACGTGTGTTAGTGAGTAAGTTGTCAAAATTAACATACAGTTGTGTAAATTATGGTCAGTGATTTGAGTTCATATTTATTACACATTTTCATGGTTTTTAGTAATTAATTATATCATGGGTAATTTCGTTTTTTTCGATTTAATTATCTCTAAGGAGTAAACGGGATTTAAATTTGTCAATTTTAGAATTTGCACCGCATACCGCATTGCTTGAAATGTTTAACTGATTTTTCCGCTATTTATGTCTGTGTTCTTCGAGGTTCTAGGCAGGAAGCATATGAAGCATTAGAATTAAATTAACGAAATCATGCATTACTGATGGAATGAATGAACAAGCATCCTATTCAATTACAATAAAAACATATTTGAGTTGTATCACTAGTCCCGATCATAAAGTACATATGTAGGTATTGATGTATATAATATTGAACTTTTCTTTTCAGGCAAAGTACTGCTAACGGCACTTACACCGTGTTGCCGACTTGGGTTAGCGAGGTAATGAGTTTGTTAGCATTAATTAGGATGTTTAACGCGAACGTTAGCTAACGGAAACCCATTTGTCATTATAAAATGTATTTTTGTATGTTGACGGAATATAAATTCGCATTAAGTGTGAGGTGTACTGTTTCCTATTTATTTTGTCTACTCTATCGTCTATAAATAAATACTTGGCCGTTAATCCCTATTTTCTGTTCTCTGTAATGTACTAATAATTAGTCACGTAAACATTTAAAAATCCACAATATTTCAACATAACTTTAAAAAAGGATAGGTTCTTATAGGGTAGGCAACGCGCATGTGAATCCTCTGGGGTTGCAGGCGTCCATAGGCTACGGTAACTGCTTACCATCAGGCGGGCCGTATGCTTGTTTGCCACCGTCGTGGTATATAAAAAAAATAATAATCCTGTACTCACAATTAAATCTATTACAGCGCCTCCATAAATTGTATTAAGTTTAGTTTTTTTTTAGTGCGACTCACTAATACTATTCTATTTATTATTTAAAGAAAAAGGCGTTTCTGAAACCCAATTGCCTACATGCGGTAAGGCTATTTCGCGGTTTCGCGTTTTCGGTTAACCCATGCTAACCTTCACGGATGAAAGGATACCGTACCTGTTCACACATTCAGTCCACGTAACACCGTAACGTGACCAGTTTTCAGGGTAATTCGGAACATATTTCAACAAAGAGATCGTGGGTCCTTATGCAGCTATACGGATGTCGTGTCGATATTGGTGCTCAAAATATTTTACATCTCTTTTCTGTGTAGCAAAATCGTGTATAAGAGTGAGATAAAATTACAAACACTGTTGTATGTAGACATATTTTTACATCCTATCATTTTATGGTGCCGTGAGCGTTTGCATAATTCTGTGGTTATTGTTTTACATAAATAGAGGTAGCTAGTATAGTCAGCAGCAGTAGTAGCTAAGCTTCTTGTTATTTTAAACATAAAGTCGTGTTAAGAGCATTTATCATTTTAAACACCTGTAGGTCTGTAGACTCTGTAGGTACCAGTGGCGGTGGGTCAAGATTTTTCTTAGGCAAGCCGGAGCGTAATGTGGCTTAAAATTTCTTCATGAGCTGTACGAAAACTGCTCACGGACCTGAAAATTAGGCAAGCCGACGGGAATCGTGTTCTATGGACGCGCCGCCACTGGTAGGTGTACCTAAATCTGTAGGTACTTGTTGTAAATATATTGCCCAAGAAATAATACTGCTCATTGATATCTAAATTGTACTAAGCAAATAACTATTCTTGAACTAAATGTCATCGTGTCTAATGTTGCTCTATAAATAGCAAATTGAACTCGAAATACTGAAGAACTAAAACCGACAATGTATTGTTCGAAGTGAAGTAAATGTAGTTCAGTTTCGAACTAGAACGCTACTAGTCGATACGCTTTTTAAATGATTTTAAAAGGCGAAACGGAGTTGTGTTACGGGTTTCAAGTTGGTATTGGCTAGAAAGTTAGGTAAGCGGTGGATACCGGTCAGTGGCAATGCACGTGAAACTTTTTTTTGTTCTATTTTCGTGTTGTTTATCAGGAATGACTGACTTATAAAATAGCTTCTTTCTAACTAAGGAACAATATTTTTTTTAAATTCTTTATTCTAATATAAGGTTTATTGTCAAAGAATTTATGTTACAATTTTTTTATTGTTTCTTTTTCGAAAGTAAATTAATACGTTTTAAGACTTCTTACTAAGTAAGCATTGACATGTTATCAAAAACGAACTTCAATCAAAAGTGTAGGTACCTACCTACGTAATTACAAAACCAGCAAGAACGTAATCAGCTGGACAACTTCTTCGAAATATTATCAAAGAGTATCATGCATTAGCTCATACAGTGAAGTGACTTTCTACGCAACGTTTGTTTTTCATCCTTAAATACATAGAAAAGAAAGCAAAAATGCTTGAACAAAATACGCTATCGTAAAAATAAGTAGATATAGTATTTTTCTAGTAAATAAACCGATACGTCAGAAAGCCTAATAGCGCGTGACGTCGTAAATAACGGGACGTCCTGACGTCACGGGAAATAAATACGAGCGGTGATTTAGTCGCGAGTGGAAAAACGTACTAGACATGCGGGGTTTAGTTGGAATGGAAATGTCGTTTTTAGCATTCCGTAGTCAACAAGGATACCTTATAGGTCACTTATGGCTGTCCGTCCAACCGACCTTTTGCGTAGTTCAGTGATGCTTATTACTAGAAAGCTTCCATTTAGCAGAGATTTCATAATATAGAATCTTGAAAACCAAAACAGGATCAAAACAGCTATATAACCCTTGTCGCCTGAAAGTACGGGGTATTGTATAATATTGTATTGTATTGTATTTATTTTACATACATAAGCATGACAGTTTACACCAATACTACTAGTCAAAGTAAATAATTACAAGAAAATAATTAACAATTATGCTAAAGCACAAATTGAATGAACACATACACATTGAATTAAAGGAGATCGTCAATTCTGGGCCACCTTATATAAACCGTATACAGTTTGTATTGCAACGTAAAATAAATACTCATTTTATTACTAAAGTAAACAAAATATTGCAAAAAAATGAAACGGGAATTAGAAATACTAAATAAATAAACATTATGTTGATTTTTCCGCGATTACAAAACAGCAAGACAAGTCGTTAACGTCCTTATGGCATTGACATAAACTTTAACTTCACCCTGGCCTGAAACGGGATTGTTTTTTGGTTTGACACTGTCAATGTATACCGTTACATAATCTGCGTTTTGAAACTGTTCGGTAAGTTAGAACATTGTAATATTAAAATAGTATCTAAGCCTACGAATACGGAAGTTTAAATTAGAAATCGACTGTATTAAAACGCCTAAAGATTGAAAATGCGTATTTTTGCATTTTTGATCGGAGTTTGAATATAAAAAGTGGGTTTCATAATGGCATAATATCATGCTCCTTCGATAACGAAACGCATCTTTTTTTCAATTTTGTAATGTCAGATACTAGTGCTATCGCACTTAACGGTCGTAAACCTTATCCCTTCGCAATAGGTGTTAGGAAGGTTCAGTTAATAGTATCAACGATGGTTTGACAGCCGTCTTTGTTTGCCGAAATACAGGAACTATAAATACGATCAAAATATGACTTTTTATTATTTCATCATGATTCCCGTTTTGTTTTTAAGTCCGCTTTTGTACATTATCTTTAAAAAATCGGTACTTTTTTACATTAATATATAAATCATAGGCAAGCACGCTTTCAAATATTGTCCTTGTCAGATTCAAGTTTTAAATGCATGATTTTTCAGTTTTCCCATTAGATTTCGCAATATTTTTACCACCATTCTGATCTAGAAATTATGACGATTCTTTAAAGGTTTGAACCATTCCTAAACGGTCCTAAATAATCTGGGTCAGATCACCTAACAAAAATTGACGATCTCCTTTAACATACATACTTACATGATGTTGGCCCAATGAATAATCCAAGTTTGTGACCTCGAGCGCCGAACACAACTTAGTCAAAAATGGGTTTTTTTTTCAGACTTTGGCGATTATGACCCTAAAGGACTGGTTTTTGATAGTACCTTCTCAGGATTTTTTTAAAGAAGATTAAACTTGCTACAATATGAGAAGCCTACAATTCTGCAAAAAATCAGATCTACCGGATATGACGTTCACGATGATAGTATAAAGCTACTGGATCGTATAGGGATATTTTAACGGAAAGTTATTGCAAGAATGAAGACTTCATTTGTTCTCAAGTTCCAGATGAGCAACATGTTTGTATGTAAAATACGTCATTAGCATTTGCTACTGTCGCGTTATACTATGTTTTTTTTCCGGAGGATTGTGTGTTGTAGCGTACTACGGAATCCTGCAATGAGCATGATCCGACTTGCTCATGCCCGATTCCAGATTTGAAATCGTTATAGATCCAACGCAGCCTCTCCAATTGAGTATCGTTTGTTAGTACCATGATGCATGCAGCTACGTTTCTTTCATGCTTCTATATTTTACTACATACGAAGATATTCATATCCCATCGATTACAAATAAGTATTTATGACTCGCCTGATGATAAAAAGTTTCCGTACGTACTCAATGGACCTCGGCTGGGAGTTCATTCCACCCTTTGAAAAGGTGTGATAATGTAAAAATGTCCTCGAATTTATGGATTTAATCTAATCTTTTCTTATTTGACTCATTTTAGTTACGAAAATTAGCTGTATAAATCTATATATATATAACTCAAAGGTGAAAAGACTGACTGACTGACTGACTGACATAGTGATCTATCAACGCACAGTCCAAACCGCTGGTTCTAGATATTCCAAATTTGGCACGTAGGTTCCTTATAAGGTCTAGGGGTGCGCTAAGAAAGGATTTTTCAAAATTCATCCCCTAAGGGGGTGAAATGGGGGTCCAAAGTTTGTATGGGGAAACAAGATTAGTTAGTCTATTTTATTCGAAACTTCACAGAAGTATTCCTAACAATAAATGAGTAAATACGTGTTGCAGGTGTTTTGAGAATTCAACCCCTAAAAGGGGGAAATGTGGTCAAAAAGTCTGAAAATCAACATGGGTATTGTTTCTATGGTTTATCGGGTCGTTGATTACGAAAACAACAACGATTTTAAAATCCGACGTGGCGGACGTGAAATACAATCTCCCCTGTTAGGGTACAATGGGGTTGAAATATCTAATTATCCATATGGGTGTCGTTTTTGTGATTTTTTGGGAAGTTAATTAAGAAAATGGCATCGATTTTGAAATTTAATATTGTAGACATGAAAATTCTTGAAAGTATTTGTGCCAAATTGCAATCTGCTATAAATATATAAAAGAAGAAACTGACTGACATATCAACGCACAGCCCAAACCGCTGGTTCTAGAGATTCCAAATGTGGTACGTAGGCTCCTTATAAGGCATAAGGATGCACTTAGAAATAATTTGTAAAAATTTACCTCTTAAGGGGGGAAATGGGGTTCAAAGTTTGTATGGGAAACGAGATTAGTTCAACTATTTTATTCGAAACTTTACAGGAGTATTCCTAACGATAAATGAGAAAACAAGTGTTTCAGCTTTTTTGAGAATTCAACCCATAAGGGGGAAATGTGGTGACAAAATTTAAATATCAACATGGGTATTGTTTCTATGGTTTATCGGGTCGCTGAATACGAAATCAACACTTAAGGGGGTGAAATGGGGGTTGATAGTTTGTATGGGGAATTTTTAAACGTTGAACCAATTTAGATGAAACTTGGTATAGAGATAGTTTGTGTACCGGGAAACGACATGGGACAGTTTTTATCTCGAAAATCAATCTTTAAGGGGGTGAAATGGGGGTTGGAGGTTTGTATGAAGATTTTTTTACCGCGAACCGATTTAGATAATTTTGTTGTGGATATAGTTTGATTCCCAGGAAACAATATAGAATATTTTTTAAGCCGAAAATCAATCTTAGAGGGGTAGAAAACATGTTGGTAGTTTGTATGGTGAATTATTAACCGCTAAACAGACGATTGAAATAAAACTTGGTACATATTATATAGATTGAGTCGCGGTAAACAATATAGGATAGTTTTTATCTCGAAAATCAACCCTCTAATTAAACAATTATTGCAATAATTTCTTTAAAATAAAAAATGAGGGAACCGCCGTCTTCAAAACGTGGTATACCGAAACCTCCAGAATGTAACGAATACTTTTCCGAAAACCGCTTCTAAATCAGTTCAGCGAAACGCAAGATGATCGCGGACAAACATACATTCCTACATACAAACATACGAGTCTAACTGAGAACCTCGTTTTTTAGTACTTTTAGTACGCGGGCGAAGCCGCGGGAAAAAGCTAGTGTATGTATAGTTATCCTAACTAAAATGAGTCAATTAAGAAAAAAAAAAATTAATCGGGGAACAAAAAATGTGCAATCGGCATAAGAAGTACGCGTTCGTTCACGTGAGTACCTCGTTGCCTATAACGTTAAATAATTCTTAGCATAACTACTATCTACTAGCTAGGTATACTAATACCTAAATAATAAGAACCTAGATCGATAGGTCAATATCGCTTGTATGTTGCGGCATTTGGAATAATCAGCACAGTACTACCAACACATTTAGCTATAAAATATATTGTTGAAGCGCTAATGTCTTTTTTGCAAAGTACTACCGGAGTCCAATGACCCGTAAGATTCTTTCAAAAGGACTTTGAAGTGGACAGTGAAAAGCTAGTTTGCTCGAACAAAAGCCGAGTTTAGCTCCTCATGATTAAAGTTAACGACTTCTGTAAGAGTCGGGGACAGGTGGCTTACAATCTTTGCTAACCATCTTAAAAAATACACGTTATACGAAATAGGAGATCATGAATATTTCTGGATTGAGCTAGAAATTATAATATTAAGTATGTAACTGCAAACTCTAGATTTATTTTTCCAGAATTTAGGAATAAGTTATTATTTGATTTTGGGACATTGACTGGTATTTTAGGAGTTCAATCTTTGTCTGTTTTCTTCCACCTATTTACACCATTAAGGCATAATTTACGTGATAAAAACTATCCTGTCCTTCCCTGGGACTCCAAATGTATACCAAATTTCATCTAAATCGGTTCAGCAGTATGGTAAGTGTGAGGAGAAAACAGACAATGTAGTTTGTAGGGGCAATTTCCATGTAGCTTTTTGGTAGAGGTAATTGCGAGGAATACGGACATTATATTCAAGAAGTTTTAGTTTTTCCTCTGATTTGCGTCAATTCTTGGTATTTCGTGAGAAATGTGACAAAATTTAAAATTTAAGTTAAGAATAACTATTTTATTATTCTTTCAAATAACTACACGTCTCAGATATTCCAAACTAGTTTTAAAATAAACTGTATTTTAATAGAAACTGATATATCAACGAGTTGGCAAGTCGAAACAACTTTTCACCATTAACATCAAGTGGAAACTCTTCAACTAGAAACCACATCGGGAACTCCGCGAAACTCGGCACCTTGTCTCGACTCGTCCTTTTACTGGAACTGGAACTTGTTTGATAGAGTACATGACAGTAAAAGCTGAAATCTTGGAGAACTCTTCGAGTTTACTTTCAAGTTTGTCGTTTGATTTTATAGTTTGTATTTGAGACTCAGAGGTATTTGACATCGTGTGTTTAAGAGAAAAATGGAAACGTTCAAGTAACTTCGTTCAACTTCTTACATTATTTTAATTTAACTTTAAAAAGGAAGAGTTAGGTAGTCAAGTCATCGGGGCCTTTGTTTTGTTTATTATAAATATTCCCTGACGATGGAACTGGTACACTAAATTGGATTATTTTGAATATTTTTTACAGTTTGTCCCATTGTTGTGGAATCAGGATGTGATGGAAGAATCCTGGAAAAGTCAAGGGAGCTTGTCAAATATAGGCATACTGATAAAGGACAGCACCATTTGGTAACTGCTAATGAAGATATATAATTTAATATATAATTTTAAACAAAAAAGAACCGACTTCACATAGCCTACCCAAAACCTGCCTTAGATACCTTTCCAAAAGCCCAAGCTACTGTAAATTAAACAAAAAAGAACCGACTTCACTTAGCCTCTACCTTACCAAAAGCAAATGGTCGAGCTGATGTAAAAAAAAATGCTCCAATCACTATAGGTGTGCCTATAATAGTTGAAGAGTTCCCTCGATTTCTCCAGGATCCCATCATTAGAACCTGGTGATAATGGGACCAACTGTGAAGTACACTCTTAAAAACAAAAATACATAAAAAAAAAACAAGCAAAAACAAAGATTTCCCGACTAATTGAGAACCTCCTCCTTCGAAACCTTGGAGTCAGTTGAAAACAAAGATCCCGACGAATTGAGAAGTCTTCGAAATCTTGAAGTCGGTGGAAATGAAAATGGTGACATTTAAACTGTTATATAGGAAGTCGGTTCGTTTTGTTGAAGGTTAGTATGTTTTTTGACAAGGCAAAAACGTTAATACATTTAAATTCTAGAGGTGGCATTGTCACAATATCTCAACCATACAACTGCACATAGCAATATGTCATGAACATCACCGTTCCACTTAATTTATGGCGTCATGACCTATTACTGCAGTCGTCGCTAATAGGTTTACCGAGCCTCGGGGAGGGTTGTCTTGAGGTCACCACAGTTCTAGACAATGAAAATTGTATGAATGTTTAGTGGTATTTTGGGATTGAGGAAGTGAATGTGAAGGGATAATTTATTAGATAGACAACGTCTGTATTCTGTGGAAATAGGTTTAAGCCCTAGAAGTTACTACTTCTGAAGAAGATACCACTGTATTGTATTAGTCTCTCAACTATGCAACTGCATATAGAAAGACACCATTCATGATGAATATTACCGAATACTCATGATGATACTATTACTGCAGTCGCGCTAACAGGTTTACCGCGCCTCGGGGAGGGTTATATTGAGGCCGGTTTGGTTTTCGGACAATGAAATGTCGGTATTGTGGAAATAGGTTTTAAACCCTAGAAACAGCATCGTCACTGTCTCTCAATTATGCAACTGCACATAGCAAGACGTCATGAGCAACACCGTTGCACTTAATTTATAGTGTCATGACCTATTAGTGCAGTCGTCGTCGTCGCTAATAGGTTTACCGCGCCTCGGGGAGGGTTGTCTTGAGGCCGCTTCGGCTTCTGGACAATGAAAATGTTATGAGTGTTTGGTGGTATTTTGGGATTGAGAGTAAATGTGAAGGGATGATTTGTGTTAAGTGGAAGTAGGGTTTGGAAGAATTGATGCACGGTCAGTACCTTGTTCAAAACTCGTTCTAAATATGTAGGAATTAATACTTCACTCAGCTAGAGTTGAGACTAGACTAATAATTTTTGAAGATGTCAAAGTCAAAGTAAATGTGTTTATTCAAGTAGGCATAGCAACAAGCACTTTCGAATCGTCAGTTACAATTATTATCTTAAGCTAATATACAAGGTGTAACAAAAATACTGGTGATCCACTTAAGGGCATAATTGGTATCGTATTCTTAATATGAAAAACAAGGAGAAAAAATTTTCACGCAAAAAAAAAAATTTTTTACAAAAAAAAATTTGTATGAAGGGTCGGCCGACTGGGATGACGTGTCCCATACAAATAAAAACCAGTTCTCCATCTTTTTCTTAGTCGCAATACAATAACAATTATGCTATTAAACGGATCACCACTATTTTTGTTAGACCCTGTATAATTATGAGAAATATATTGATGCAATTATAAAAAAAGTATTTATTTATTGTTTATCAGACAGCGTTATATTGTCATAGTTAAAAGCCAATTTTTTTGATGAAGTCCTTTATGCATAAAACTTAACAAACCACTGTGACATTTTGTGTACCAACATAAATGGACGGACGATTATGAACAGAGCAATTAACAATGAACAAAAATCTTAGGCGCTACTTAGGTATCTATCATCATCATCAACTTAAGAGTTATTCTCTTGTCGGTGGATTATTTTATTTATTTTCCATCTATCCCTATCCTGCGCCAGTTCCTTGACCTTTTGATACTACACGACTCCTACTTTTTCCTTCACTTGGTTCGTGTAGCTGCGTCTGGGTTTACCTCGACCTCTCTTGCGTTCTATCCTTCCTTCTAAAATAGTTTTGAAGAGTTGATCGTGTTCCTTTTTTTATTTACTTCATATTGCTTAACGGCATCTCATTTTTTCTAAGCCACATCCCATTGCTTGCATGTTTTTCTTTAAAAATACAACCTCGACCCTTAATATTGTTTTTTGCCGATATTTAAGATTTTTTGGAAGAAGCCTATTAGCACAAAATTTTATTGACGATCATTAGATCCTCGAGGTCATTGCACTGCAACCGAACGTTAAACGCGATGACGTCACGAGCATCCCCATTGCACTGAATTTATGACGTCACGGCCTATTAGCCGATCCCGGAATGTCGCTAATATGTTTAGTATGACTTGAACGGGGGTGCACGATGCACATACATCTATACATCTACGATTATATAGTATAAGATATTACTAAGTTATAGTTTGGAGGGCGCTAGGCGCAAATTGTTTGGTGTCTCCTTTGATTTGTTGACACTTCCAGGGCGTATTTGTAATGGATTATTTTTCTGTGTAGGATTTGGTAATGTATAAAAGGGTAAATAAAAATATATAGGCTAAATAAATAATAATAGATATACTCCAATAAAATATTTACTCAGGTATAAAAAATATCATATACTTATCGTCTAGATACTAATACCTATAATGGAGGTAGAAACTGTAACAAATGCTATAAACATAATATTGACAACTATTTAATGCCAATAAGAAAAAAATACGAACGCAGATTTAACATTCCTGTTTAAATTATTGTCAGGGCCCGGAATTAGGTGAGCTAAAATACATAAAGTTCGCGAGAGGACATAATATAGAGTGGTTACAACCGGATGAAAATAATATTTTATTTGGATTCCGGGTATTCGATATTCATCCGGGCACTGCAAGTAATAGTCGTAATGATGAAAAATGGTTACATTGCAGCCATAAAGTTAACATTATAATAATAAATCTGAAATGTGACATATATTTTAAATTAGTAATCTGTATTTTCCTATTCATTATCAATGCTTGTCAGAGTGGCGTATTAGCGTCAAAATAGTGAAAGCTACTAGTACTACTATAGTATATATAGAAAGATAAGGAAACAAGTACTTAGTATTAATCCAAATAAAATATTATTTTCATCCGGTTGTAACCACTCTATATTATGTCCTCTCGCGAACTTTAGGTATTTTAGCTCACCTGATTCCGGGCCCCGATTATTGTACCTAAATATACGACGCAATGTCCTTAGTGAATAATTATAAACATTACCCCATAGCCATAAGCATTACATCAAAACAAACCCCGATTGGAAACCTCAATCAATCTCAGTGTCAAAGTGTTTGCCATTTTGAATTCCCATACGATTCAATTCTTTTCATACCCCGTCATTGTACCATAATAACTTTGTGCCTGCCTATGGAACCCTCCACTGCTACGGAACCCTCTGGCCCGACCCTCGTGAAGGAATGCACTCCACGAGGATATTAAACTCAAATCATCGAGGGTGAGGGTAGTCAGTGCAAGTATAGTCCGAGAGAAGGCTTAAAATACTGTATTTATGCTTTGCTTTTCAGCGTTTAAACATGTTGTACCTCTGTATCTATATTTTTGTTTTGATGAAATGTATAAAGTAGCTACGAATATAGTAATGGGTGTTAAAAGTGTGAAATGTTATAAGTTACTTAAATATTCTAGTTAAAACACTGTCATGTAGTTTTTGTAAAGTGATTTGAATTTTGGAATAACCAGCCTGCCTAGCATGACCTTAAGTATGCAGTCGCTCGCACACAACGTTTTTACTCATACCAGGTTGGGCAGTACTACCATTTTTTTTCCCGCTTATTTGGTGCCTATAGATTTTATTTTAAAACATACATAACTATTTTAACTACAATTTTAAAATCCGCGACGCAGGCTTCGTCAGGTGTACCTATAGACAAAAAAGATCAACCCCAGGTTTCGTCACATATTTTTAATACTCTCCATCCGACTTTACGCTAAGTATGTACGTTTATTTTTGGCCGCTGGCTCTTGGCCTACCCTCTTAGTGCAACAAACGTCCACTGGCTGGTGAATGCAACTAATGACCGCCTGTCACTGGGATGAGCAAATCGATACTTGCAAGTAACGGCCCCTTAATTGTTTTTGACAGTTTACAGTACCTACTTGTAGTTAATGCGAAAAGTTTCACGTCAGTAAGTTACTTTTTCAAACCATAATAGCCTTAAATACTTTGGAATAAGGTGGTAGGAACGCGATCAATATTGTAATTTGCTACGGGTAGCAATTCCCGTGTCTTCATTTGAAAATTCATTCTATTATAGACCTTGTTGTCATATGACAAGTTCCACATTTAAATATGTTTTCAACAGCAGATATGGTAGTTATTTCTATTATAGCGCGTAAGTAATATTATGTTGAAAAGTCCTGTAATGAAGAAGCGTTAAAAAGTTTACGTCATGCTTATTTTGATGAAAAAGCTAGTTTTTAGCCAAGTCAAAATGTTGCACTACATTAATGAATCCGTTCGCGTATTTAATATTTATAATATAGCAAAACGTACATATAATTAAAGACGGTGGTTTTTTTATTGCTCTTGATGAAAAACGCACTACGGTTTTTCATCAGGAGCTCTAACGCTGTCGTACAATTGTCGTCGTCGTCCGTTGGCTCAGCGACCCAAAGTGAATCTTGGCCTCCGATACGAGAGTGTGCCAACTTTCCTCGATCCCGCGCTAGCTCTTGCCAAATTGCTGATTTGGAGTTCGCGCAGATCCGCCTCGATCATGTCGCTCCAGCGATACCGTGGACGTCCAACAGGGCGTCGCCCTTCCGGACAACCACGGTATGCCTTCTTCACGAAGGAGGGAAGAAGAAGACATACCGTGGTCGTACAATTACATATATATTTATTTACACAAAATACATAGGTAGTAATCTAAATAAGCACGAAAATATATTTCAAATGTATTTCTAAGCCTAGCGATGATTTTGTTATGTTTATGACCTTTATACTTGTAGTTATGACCGGTGGTGCGTTTGTTTATGTCGCAGATATGTTTCGTTGACACTCAATAACGTTTCTGTTTCAGCGGGTCTACACCCAAGTAACACATCAAAGCAGTATAACGGCCGTCTTACAGCATATCTGTATGCTTTTAGCATTTTGAGTTCGTTTTATAGTAGCATTATAAACGTTTATAGTGCTGATATAGGTATTAAATGGGCACAAATTACCCAGCTTGAGATCCTATACAGGTCATTTAATAGCATTACAGGCGCATTATGTCTGCGCTATTAGCATTATCGTTGTCATGGAAAGTGCAAACCGCATTAAAGAAGCATTAGTACGCTCTATTAAGTTGCCAACTGCATTAAAGAAGCATTAATACAGCCAAAAAACTTGCTAATCGCAGTAAAGAAGCATTAGTACTCTCGATTAACTCGCCAATCGCAATACAAAAGCATTATACTAGCATAAGAGTGTAGTAAAATAAAACTTACGTCAATGCAAAAACGTCTCTAATACCGACGGAACAAATTTTATAATACAATGAACGTTGTGATTTAACTACTTTGTTTCGCAATATAAAATGGACGAAGACGGTACAAAAAACTGAATGAGTGACACGTCATATTTGTTTGCATCGTAATAAAATTTATAAAAGTTTTTGACTCTTTTACCTTGTTATATCCTTCAAATATTACTGCGCAATGTAGTTTACTGTAAATGTGTATATAAGTTTTATTCAAAATTTTCACGCGCCTTTGATTTATTGTGGTTTTGCTATAAAATATTATAAAAAGATATGCGTCAAATAAACAAAACAATTGTGTAATCCTCGTATAGAACGTGTTTTGCATTATTAACATAATAGTGTTGGTTGAGCAGTCTTAAATTAAGTTATTTCATTATTATATAGGTATTTTCCTTGTATAAATAGGTCCGCATGATTTCATTTTTAGTTTATAAATTATTTACAAAATGGCGTTGGTCTATATAGACGGAGAGCTAGCCACGTCAAATATGACATAATAATGAGAGCAACCAAACCCCTCTAGTCAGTTTAGTATACTATGCTTATTTCTAGATCTGGACATCTGGCAGCTTTAAAGTGGTGGAGGTCAAAGAATGCAAACCATTTCAAGAAAACAAATCCTAGAGATCTGGGTTTGATGCAATATTATGAGAAACTATACAAATACTATACAATATTAAGAGAAATTATACAAGTTTATGTTGGGGGAAAGTAGTGACAAACAATGTATAATATAGTTCATAGTTTGTCGCCTACTGTTTTTGTTTCCGTAATAATACACAATATTTTTTGGTCTAACGTTTTTTATCGATTTTTGACCAGTTTTGAGTCGATATTCCAACATATTGACTACAGATAGAATTATAAGGAAAACGACTATCGGTTCTTGAATCTTTTATCTCCATTCTTAGAGCCGGATCTAGAAATAAATGAGCCATTATTTTTTTATGATATTTTTAAAATATGGTCTAAAAAAACACTTTTATCGATATTCGAATGGTGTAAAGAATCTTACATATACGCAATCTACATGTTAGGGTTCCTCTTTGATGTCTCTAAAAACTGTAGAGAGATTTTAATTTTTAACTAATTAACACAAAATTTATGACCATAAAAACACTTTTTTAGCCTAAACCGGTTCGACTTTGATGTCAAATATCTCGAAGACAATGAATATTGAAGTAAATATAGGATACTATATTTACTTGTTTAAAGCCGTTACTGATAATATGATAAGCTATATAAATCATTAGAAAACTAAGGGAATCAGATCTAAGGTCGTTGGCGCCAGGGAGCTCCTTAAAATATAGGCCATGTCCTTTATAACTGAGACAACTTCGGCAGTTTTTACCTAGTTTGGTATTACTATTTTCCAATTAAAACATTTTGCTAGTCTGTTACTGTGACCTCCACCCATTAAAAACCGCCAGATGCCAGGATCTAGCAATGAGAATAGTATAGCAATCTAACCAGACGGATTTTGTTGCTCTCATTATTGTGTCATATCTGACGTGGCTAGCTCTTAGTCCAATAGCAGCTCAGTGATCCTTAAAAAAAGGTTATTAATGCCTACAGCATTACACGTGAATAATTATGCTATTAAACAACATTAAGCATTATATACTACTTAAAATTGCTATTGTAGACCCTAAGGCACTGAAACAGCTAAAAGCTGTATAGGGGCTGTTCATAAATTACGTCATCAATTATTGATGATTTTTACCCCCCCCCCCCCTCCCAAAATAATCCAACCCTCCCCTGCCCCCAATAAAGTGACGTCATTAAAAAAAATGCGTTTGTAGCTTAATTGTAATATAAAAAACTATTTAGTAGATAATATTTTATAGCATTCAAAGTTTATAGAAACACGAATTTCATTCCTTTTTTTACACATTGAAGCACTTTTTAAAGATGTAAGAGATGATGTGATCTTCGGAATGACCGCCCCCCCCCCTCCTTCGTCATGCTACTATAGTTCAAAATCTGTAAGAATGAACTTTTGACACTTCAGTATTGACGTCATTAGTGATGGGGCTAAGACGTATCGTTTGTCAAATTTAGCGATTATTTATGAATTGTTCGAATCGATTTTACTACAACCGATTTTTTCTTGTTACATGCCTATATATTTTGTATCACAAATCTTCTCAAATTATAACAATAAGAATGAGAGAATGAATAATGTTTATTGACTTAAACCTAATACAAGTGTAAGTAATATTTGCACAGTACGCTAATAGTTTAAGAGAGACTTATGTATTAGGTTTGAAACAGTTTCACCGGAACTGAGCCTCTGTCTCCCGAACTAGGCGGATGCCTGTGACTCGGAAGTCAGTGATTCCACCGACATGAGTTGAGATGCGTTGTATGCAGTTATGCCTAATATACAAAAATAAATTAAAAAAGGAAAACTTAACTATAACAAAGCAGAACATATAACTATTTAGGAAATGATCATTTAATAATTGTTATCTACTAATTATGTATGGCATTATAATAATTCCATAATTAATACAATATGATAAGAAAGTCTTCTACTGTCTATTGATTACATAATCGATTTTATCGACTTACGGAAATGTTATATGAATCGGAACAGCAGACATGGTCACAACACTAAATTTAAAAAAAAGGAGGCCTAGACCGTAACTGTTTGCATGCTAAATTGTTATCGTAAAATATTCAATAACTAAGATATGCAAAAACTTAACATTAATTAAGTTATGTTTATAAAAAGTTAAATATTGTGTTTACGTACATGACAAGCTGTAAAATCGTTATGGGATTTTGTTTATAATTTCAAAGTGTCTTGCGCGTTTACGTTCTACGGGCGTTGCGATGTGTCAAAAGTTCATTCTTACAGATTTTGAACTATATCATCCGATGTCCAGACCCCCCCCCCCCCCATTTGAAATGACGTAATTTATGAACAGCCCCTTATAGTGAATTACTTGGCTTTATAATGGTTTATATTATTGCTATTATACAGCATTAGGAATGTATTACCTACTTATAAATGCTATTGTACACCCTAAGGCATTAAAAATAGCTAAAAGCTGTATAGAGAATTTACGTGGCATTATAATGGTTAATATTCATGCTCTTAAACAGCATTAAGCCTTTATTTATGCTATTGTAGAACCACACCGAAGCATTAGTGTAGCAAACCAAAACGCAACTGTACAGCTGTATTGCATTTTGGTTCGCTGCACTAAAACTAATGGATAAACAAAAGCATTTACATATGCCATTATACAACCGTTATACAGCGTAAAGCATCAATTAATGCTATTGTAGAACCTAAAGCACTAAAAACAGCTGAAAGCTGTGTACCGGATTTACGTGGCATTATAATGGCTAATATTCATGCTCATAAACAGCATTAAGCATTTATTTATGCTATTGTAGAACCTAAGGCACTAAACCACACCGAAGCATTAGTGTAGCAAACCAAAACGCAACTGTACAGCATTCAGCTGTACAGTTGCATTTTGGTTCGCTGCACTAAAACTAAAGGCTTTAAAAAAAGCATTTACATATGCCATTATACAACCGTTATACAGCTTAAAGCATTATATAATGCAATTGTAGAACCTAAAGCAATTAAGTGATTTTAAACAGCTGAAAGCTGTACAGTTGCGTTGTGGTTGAAAGCTAAAGGCTTTACAAAAGCATTTAGATATGCCATTATATAACCGTTATACAGCTCAAAGCATCATATAATGCGACAAGTTGCTCGGTGAACGTATATAAGAGTTTATACGGTCCTTAAGTTCGAAATAAGTTAACTATTCATATGTTATAATGCTTCCTGTGTTACTTGGGCAGGTATAACGAGAAAGGTGCCCTACGCCCTCTAAGTTAAGCCCGAAAATTATGTTATACATAGAGTCAGATGAATGTAAAAAAAAAACTTATTTATTATCATTTAAATACTGTTGGTATCAAATAAAATCGGCCTAGTGCATGTCGGAATTGTCGGACAACGCATAATGGAGGTTTTCGTACCTTTAATGGAATAAAAACCAAACCAAACAAAAGTTCGTATCTGAAGCCTACATGTAAGAAGTTTTATGGGGATTACTAAAAAATGGCTGAACCGATAATGTTCAATTTTCGTAGAATCATGTAATTAAGGCTTCATCTTCTTCAATTTTTTCATAATTTTTGTTCAAAATTTACAGGGACTCACACACACTTTTTCTGACTTTCGAAGCGATTATTTCTGAAAATATTCAATGATATCTCGATGTTATTTTTAAAAACCCATAGATTGGTGTGCATAATGTTCATATTAGGAAAAAAAATAGTTTTGAAATTTTATTACATGTATGAAGCCGCCCCCCCACTAAATTTTTTTTTTCTGCAATTTAACTACATAACTAAATAGCGGCATGCAAAATACACCTTATATCAAAATATTGTTACGAATGTTACGATACGTTTTATAGTTTCCAAGTAAAATGGCTTTGACATACGGACGGACGGACAAACGGAAATTACGAAACTTTAGTTTGTGGCATTTTAGCTACGGAACCTTAAAAAGGATTTGACGAGTAAAATAAGTTTTATACTTTAATTCATTCATGATTTAAATAAATCATCATTGAGTATGCAGTCAGCTCGTTTCAAAGAAAAGCACTCGTAGATAATGTTTCAGAGAGCAATATATCCTAGTAAACATAACCCTAGATCATACGAACACGAAAACCGCCGCGTCACCACTAAATCTTACGCGAATTTAATATAAAGACCGTCCCAAATCCAACCGCCATATTTTATTTATAAGTTGAACCCCGCTGTTCGATGAAGGCTGTATATCACTCCTTTCAGGATGGCCACAATGCCTTTTATTCCCTTCAGCCTCTTAATTGTGGCTGAATGTGTATAGCTCAAGTCTTTGTGGGGAAAGGTGGAATTTGAATTTGGAATAGGAGGGTTACACCTTGAAAAGAATTAACGATCATGACAGTGGACGTTTTGGTAAATAGTATTTTTACAATTACGTGACCAATACTTTGGACAATATTGTATAAATGCATGACCTATTCATTATTGTTAAATAGTAAGCAGAATACGATATACATTAACACTTTCACGACCAGGAACCCGACTGCCGGGTTCTCTCTTCGTAGCTACTACGCGCTACATACGACAAATACGTGGCTACAGGCTACGAGCGTAGAGCGTAGCACTAGGTGGTACGGAAAGTGTTAATGTTAAATTAAACTTAACAAAAAAAAATGCTGTACCCAAATAAACATGAAACTGATGATGATGATGATGATGATGAAGAAGAGAGAACTCTTTATATTTAACCATACATTTACATAAGTACATTTTATGGAAAAAAGCAGAATGTTAACTTTGTTCGTTTATTGATCCACCGTTGCAGTCCCATATGGCGTTGGCACAAGTTATCTTAATTATGTGATGACTGATGACAAACAAGAGCATAACTTGTCTAATGGTACGTGGTCCTCAAAACATCTTGTAGTATTACAAGCACTTAGAATCACGGCCAACAGCTAGTATATGAATAAGGCTTTAAACAGCTATATCCTAGCCTAGCCAGCGGTAGGGAGACAGGGCTAGAGCGGCATCATAACTGCAGGCGGTCGTGATCCCGCATCTAATTGCAGCGAACCCGGATATAAAGCTACTCTAGAATTGCCTATATATAATATACATGAAAATGAAAATGAAAAATGTTTATTTGGGTAACAAAAAGTATCAGTTACACTTAAGTTTGGAATTTCCTAGTAAGTGAGTTTGAGTATACACCTGTATCAGGAAATCCCGCTCTTCCGTTTTTAGTTTACAATAAGTGTTTCCTAAATAAACTATTTCGTAATTACATATATATACAATAATAAATGTATTGGACATGTATGGTTTCAACACTAAAAATCAAAATTCCAAGGCTGGCTCTTGCCCTTGTAGACCCTGTTTTTGAAATATAGTTTAAAGTATTGATTGTTGGCATCAAAAACATAAATGTGAGTGCATCCCAAGTTTATAATAAACCGGCCAAGAGCGTGTCGGGCCACGCTCAGTGTAGGGTTCCGCAGTTTTCCGTCCGTCACAGTAGGTGTCCCCACTTAAGAGTTTTTGAAAGCACGTTATTTCATTGTGATTTTGTAGAAATTTCAGGTACAATAAACACCTGCTTACACGGTTAAAACAAACTTAGTTCAGAAATTATTTTGTAATTTTTTTTCAAAAACTATTCAACCTATCAAGTTCAAAATAATTTTCCTAGAAAGTTTTTATAAAGTTCTACTTTTGAGATTTTTTTTATTTTTAAATACCTATCCAACAATATATCACATGTTAGGGTTAAAATGAAAAAAAAAAATCACTCCCCACTTTACGTATAGGGGAGGTACCCTAATAAAACATTTTTTCCACTTTTTATTTTACCAATTTGTCGGCGTGATTGATCTACATATTAGTACCAAATTTCAGCTTTCTAGTGCTAACGGTCACTGAGATTATCCGCGGACGGACGGACGGACGGGCAGACATGGCGAAACTATAAGGGTTCCTAGTTGACTACGGAACCCTAAAAAGTTTCACTGATAAAAAAAAAGATCTGATTGGAAACCAAGCTCGTTCAAAGCTCCTTAGATAGCAAAAATTGTCATAGTTTGTCAATTGCTTAAAATGATTTGCTATTTTATTTGATACTTAATAGTGCGACTTGGCTGACCTAAGCACTAAAGAAACCGTAAACTATTAAAACATTGTCTACCATGCTCAACAATGCCTGGCTCAAGAAACGGTGCTTTTTACCGAATACGTGTACTGTACGTATATTTAGTACGTGTACTATAGAGATCTATCGCTCCTAGACACAAATCTTCCATTAGTCTTCCGTTATTTAATTACTTCGTTTACAAAACTTAATCACTTTCACTTTATTGAACTAGATTACGACACATCTAGTAACTGTATCAGAACCCTGCTATCTCTAGCAACACTAGGAGCACGTCCTACCTGACCCAGATTTTTTATATCTCTACAGAATGAAATTGCTCGTAGTGGGGGTAGTTTTGTTGCAGCGGGGCTTTTTGTTTCATTACCCGCGCTCCAACTGCATTGTGCACCAATGGATTAAAATGCATTGTTTTTATGGGCTGGTTTCTATTAGCTTATTGTTGAAAGCATTGTTCTACATACCTATTTTTTAGTCATGTTTGAGAAGTTTAATTTATTCATATAACAGTATAAGTGTAACATATTTTAATTTGGGGCTGTGTCAGAAAATTTAAATAAAATTAATCAATTTGAAATCTGAATAGTAGGAGTAGAGCGTTACATTGGTATTATACCCTGCTGAATAATGATCTAGCCATATATAGGATTTCACATCGGAAATATCGGAATAGACGTATGCGCCGCCATAAAAATCGGTCACTTTTGGGTACATGACGGTTCACATTTTATTTATGTTAATGAATTGCATAATTGTGATAAAATAACATAATTTTCTTGACTCGCAGTGGGTCTAAACATATTGTTTTGGCTTTAAGGACCAATCCTGCCACCGAAAGCATGCTTTAACTCTGGCGTGACTTCGAAATGCATATACTCAGATAGAATAAGCTTTCTGGCCCAGGCAATTCCTATTGGACGGGAAATTTTCTTTTTGTATAGATCAAAGTGTCAGGAATTGATACCAATAAAATTTATAAGTGAATATTGGGCGCTACGGTGCCAAAAAAAATGGTAAAAATGGTAAAAACCAGTTTTTCGCTTCTAGAGGAAAAACTACAGCTCGGACAAAAAAAAGTTAAATGTATCAAATGTGCACAATAAAAAAACAAACAGAATGAGCCCGGATAGAGCAAAATCGGTCTAGAGGATCGTCCGCAATTCGCAAAAAAACACGTTTTTTTTGCAAATATTGTAAGTTCAATAACTTGCGTTCCGGAAGTGATGGAGAGCTGAAATTTGAATATGATGTCAGTTTTTTGGTCCTCTAACTACAGTTAAAGTTTCAAATGAAAATGATGTAAACTTTTTGCAAACAGTCGACTTTTGCAAAAAGTGACCTTTTTTTAAATCGACTGGGAGGGTATTTTATTTTTCGACAAACGTTATAATTTCGGTTCCTACGCATTAAGGAGGAGTTGAACTACAAATTTCCAAATATACAGATCATTTGAGAAAGAATAAAGTTGTTTAAATAATCTATGAAGTTCAGGCACTTTTTGCGCGCTCGGCGGCGGAGCACTATGGCCCAAACGCCCGATCTAGCTAGACAAAATTATTTTACACTCATAGGCTAAAATTTACTATTTTATTATTTTGCTATAATTAATGTGAAAAAATTATAACCAGCGTAAGTTGACCTTTTTATAAGAAGAATTACTAGGGCAGAAGAGGTCAGCTAAACTAGGTTGTTTAATTTTAAGAGAAATGAAGCATTATTGCAAGTGGCACCTAAAAAAATAAGAAAAGCAGAAATAAAATGCTTCATTATAGTTTAAGTTTAAGTCGTTGATCGGGTCGCCACTTTCCCGAAGAAAGGTTGAGGGAGGCGATGGCTGAGATATGCGTCATACTCGTGAACGGGTGCTATTTGTGGGGACCGGTCTATTTAGGCTAACTGGGGCAACACATTTACGTAACTTTTTATTAATCATATTTAATTTTAGTTTAATTGGCTTTAGACACAACATTCGGTGCTTGATTATCCATTTTTTATTTATTAAATAGAATATATAGATCAAGACACTTGGAGACCTTATACATCTCTAAGGATAATTTAGAAATAGTATGTTTATTGTATACTAGAATCACTTACTTTTTTTTATTATTTAAATTCAAAATTTGTTTCTAACTGTTGATGATGGATTATTATAATTTGGAAATTTATGTAGAAGACACAGTTCAGGTAAGAAAGTATATCAAACTTGTATGTACCTAATTCATTTTCATTAGTCAGATTTGGACTCAACTTTTTTCTTTGGTATTTTTCTTAAACAAAATTAATATTTTTTTATTAAATAACAAACATACAAATAATTACAAACGACTATAAACTAAAACTTAAATACTTATAAACAAAATAATTAACTCTAAAATAAAACTAAACTAAAACTAAGGTATATTTAAATACGGCCCCTGCGGCATGGTACCGAAGATGCTGGCAGTATTTCCTCGCTGGATCGCGAGACTAATTCGTTGACCCAGATAGCTGCCAGCTCTTCGGTCTCCTGTGGCATCTCTGAGTCTCTTCGACAGGTCTTTGAAGAGACTCAGAGCGCTAGAGCCCCACGGACCAAGTGTCTCGACGCCGAATGGGGCAAAAATATATTCGACGCCAAGACCACTATATTTTCCCACCTTAGCTTTTTCGGCCGCCTCTGCCGCTGCCGCTGCCCTCAGGGTGGTTCGGTGGAGATGTGACGGGGCCAGTGTGTCTACGCAGGTTGCATCCCACACCAGCACCCGTCCCATACTCCACGGAATCAAAGTCGAAGATAATCGAAAAAAAGTCATCTGGGGATACTTAGAATCGATAACAGAACACGTTCCAACAATTTTTAGAATTTTTGTCACTTTATTCTATTTTATATATTTTTCATTTCATTCCATTTTAAATGTTTCTCAATCGTATGGGTGTCGCGTTTTCGTGACGTGACGCTTTTTCGTAACGGTCACGTGACTTTTTTTCGCCTAGGCCCCCATCCGCGAACCGTCCGATAAGGAACTTCGTTCCAAAACTCCACCGGTTCTAACCCTGTAGGTGTACCTCTGGCCCAAGAAGTATTATGACCGAAAAGAAATTCGACGGGCCTTATTTTTTTCAAAACAGTAATACATTATTAGATCTTAAAGATACAAAATAATGCGTAGTTCTTCAAGAAGACATATCAAAACTGCTTGAGAGACAGATAATGTACCTATTGTTTAATTATAAAGAAAAATAAATCCTAATCTGACTGCTTCACAAAACGTTTGATATGTTTTCCTACCTAAACGGTGTCCTATGAATGTTAGATGATTTTGTAGTAGTTTTTTGGTTTGCTGCAATAACCCTTTGACATTCATGACATTTTCAAATATTTCTTAAGAGCGGGTAAAGGTAAATTTAAAGCATCGACGAGTAACATGTTATAAATATGAACACCTTGACCAAAAAATTACAAATTATTTCAATACCAACTTTCAACATACAAACTATATATTATCCTTTCCCAGGACTCAAACTATATCTATCCAAAATTTCATCAAAATCCGTTCAGCCGTTTTCACGTGATGCGCGGTCAAATAAACAGACAAACAGATAAACAGATAAACAGATAAACAGATAAACAGATAAACAGACAAACAGACAATTTCTTAAACTATAACCTATTGTTGGTTAATCTAACCTTGGTTTGATATGTTTTCTTATAGAACAACGCACTTATATGTATTGTTTAGTTTTGATGTACTGTTGTTTTGAAAAAATAAGTCCCGCCGAGTTTCTTGCCGGACATAATTCTTCTCGGGTCAGAGGTGTAGGGTTAGAACCGGTGTAGTTTGATTTTTTTTTCTCTCTCTTTTACTTTGACGTGTAAAAGTGCCCTTGTGGCTTACTTACTGAATAAATGTTTGAGTTTGAGTTTAATTATTTATTTTTATTAAAATTGGACAACTCGTTCGTTAAGTTCGTTAAGTACGTTATATGTATTCTCATATATCTTATTACAATTTATTAGAATTTTTCTTAATATTTAAGTATCTTAACATAACCTTCTCAAGCTATGTGTTTCTGGGTGCTCGGGAAGTGCAAATAGGCAAGTACCTTCCTAAAAAAATAATAAAAATAATAATAATAATTCCTAGATATTCTACTAATAATAAAACTTCGGTTCGAAACTTCGAATACTGGGACTAGGTGTCTGTCTGTTTGGTTTGTTTATTTTGTGGTTTTTGGCTGGTGTCTGACTTACGACTACTTAATGCAATTGTCATGGTTTTTTTTTCTCTTTTTTCTCTTTTTTTAATCAAAAGTAAGTTATTAAGGTTAATAAGTTATTTATTTAAACATGTTTATGTAGTAAATTAAAATAGATTACTTAAACACTTTACATATTTAGTCCTTCTTGCGTATCGAGCATTTGTGTGTATTGTACATTCTCATTGTTTTCTTTATTTGTTATGTTTAATCGTTACATAATGTAATCCAATGGATGACTGTTATTGGCCTTATTTTATGTAAGCATTTTATGTCCTAGTTATATTTACGGCTGTTGTTATCCTGAATACCAATAAAATAAAATAAAAAACCAAGTTTAGCTGACCTCTTCTGCCCTAGTAATTCTTCTTATAAAAAGGTCAACTTACGCTGGTTATAATTTTTTCACATTAATTAAAGCAAAATAATAATAAAAATAGTAAATTTTAGCCTATGAGTGTAAAATAATTTTGTCCAGCTAGATCGGGCGTTTAAGCCATAGTGCGCCGCCGCCGAGCGCGCAAAAAGTGCCTGAACTTCATAGATTATTTAAACAACTTTATTCTTTGTCAAATGATCTGTATAAAATTTGGAAATTTGTAGTTCAACTCCTCCTTAATGCGTAGGAACCGAAATTACGTTTGTCGAAAAATAAAATAGCCTCCAAGTCGATTTAAAAAAAGGTCACTTT
This sequence comes from Pammene aurita, assembly GCA_947086415.1. Classification (NCBI taxonomy): domain Eukaryota; kingdom Metazoa; phylum Arthropoda; class Insecta; order Lepidoptera; family Tortricidae; genus Pammene; species Pammene aurita. Next base: position 24,363,323 of record OX352297.1, read on the forward strand.
TTGCAAAAGTCGACTGTTTGCAAAAAGTTTACATCATTTTCATCTGAAAATTTAACTGTAGTTAGAGGACCAGAAAACTGACATTATATTCAAATTTAAGCTCTGCATCACTTCCGGAACGCGAGTTATTGAACTTACAATATTTGCAAAAAAACGTGTTGTTTTGCGAATTGCGGACGATCCTCTGGACCGATTTTGCTCTATCCGGGCTCATTCTGTTTGTTTTTTTATTGTGCACATTTTTTACATGTAACTTTTTTTGTCCGAGCTGTAGTTTTTCCTCTAGAAGCGAAAAACTGGTTTTTACCATTTATACCATTTTTTTTGGCACCGGAGCGCCCAATATTCACTTATAAATTTTATTGGTATCAATTCCTGACACTTTGATCTATAAAAAAAAATTCCCGTCCAATAGGAATTGACTGTACTTTTTATGATTTTTCCGCTAATTCTATCTGAGTAATAGTGTTTATGCAGGTTACATATTCTGACAGATATAAAAATAAAAATTCAGTCGAGTAGGAAAGTTCTGATTGTCTGATCAGCATTTTGATTACATTTGGCGCTGTTCCATGGCGTTTTCTGATGGGGATTCCTCCCGCCGACACTATCGCAAGTGTCACAACGGAAATATAGAGGGCGCTGCTATCAACTCATAATTATTCATGTCCTGGTCCTGGTTCAAGTTATGGTTCAAGTCCTGTTGGGTTGATTATTTTTTCAATGTTTTACATGTTTGTATTTGATTTAATAACAATCTATTATATGAGTGGAATGCCCCACTTTAAAAAAAAAAAAATTATAAATTTAGTGAATTGGATAGACAGTTGTTTGTGCAACCAGAATCTCCATATTTTTGGACCCGGGGTATGTCCTTAAACTACGTCCGGACCTGGGTATGTCCTTAAACTACGCCAAAAAGAGAGGTATGGGCACTGCGAATGGCATCTCGCTAAGTGTGGTAGGGCACGTTCAGCGAATGTCATCGCTCAAATCTGGAGCAGAGCCCGACTGGGGAAGTACCTCCATCTTACAGAAAACCACAGCCAAATAGCACTAGACCCTACTCATAGTGTTGTGTTCCTGCTGGTGAATAAGGTTGCCAAAGAGCTCATAGAGGACCCAGTGTGTTGACGATGAGGGACCTTCTTGTTCCTTTAGTCGTCAACACAGTGAATCCTCCTTTTTGTAAAGGGTCGGCAACGCGCATGTGACTCCTTTGGAGTTACAGGCGTCCATAGGTTACGGTAGCTGCTTACCATCAGGCGGGCCGTATGCTTGTTTGCCACCGTCGTGGTATAAAAAAATCCATATTATCTTTCTACACACAGTATTAAGGCCTTTATCATATAAATCTTCTATTGAGAAAGTTTTCTCTTGAATGTATAGTTTGTTAATCACATGTAGTTAAGAGAAAGAAGAAGAAGTAGGCAACCCTACCTCATCGAGTAGCAGAATTCAGGTTATGTAGGGCAATGCACGGTGAAAAGTTATGTTTTAGTACTTGGTAGCCTGAGCTAAAGTTGGAGCATTTTGTACAGTCAGCAAAAATATCATTATAAAATCTACCTTATCAAGTTGCAAATTTAACTTTATGCCATTCGAAAGTACTAATCAACCTAAAAATAACAAAAACTAGAAGCCGACCTTAAACCTGGAGCTTTTGTTATTTAGCCAAGTTTTATGTTTTAAGGTGAAAATCGACTAATGCGTGTACGACGTGCAAATGAGAACGTGATGGTCTAAATGCAGTTAAACGCGCTACTGAACTGTTTATCAACAAGTGCCAAAAAATAAGAGGTTGCATTGCCCAAAACTGGCCAATTCATGATTCTACCTTATTAAAAAATATTAAAAAAATAACATAGTAGAAAATAAAACTTGAGACATTCGTAAGAACGCCTTAACTTTTTGAGAAAAAAATCGTAAAATGTCAGGTTTGCGTGTTGCTACCACATTTTTTTCGACACTTCTCATGAGCACTATATCGAAAGTGCCACATGCCCACTTAACTTGCTTTGCTATTCAACAAGGTAGTTTTTGTCAAAAGGCTCATACCTATTATGCTAACTGTACAAAATGCTCCAACTTTGGCTCAGGCTACCAGGTACTAAGATACATAACATTTTACCGTGCATTGCCCTACATAAGCCAAATTCTGCTACTCGATGAGGTAGGGTTACCTACGCCACTCTTGATCTATACGACAATGTGTAGATGTTTTTATGGTTTAATGTTTAATTCATCAATACACGCTGTTATAGTACATTATGATCCCATCAAAAACATAAATGTGAAAGGCTGCCAAGTTCGATACTATGGGAATGCTTCGCCTATAAAATAAGTGAGATCTGAATAAGTACCAAGTTCCATAAAAATACCTCAAATCATAAATAGTTATAGGAATGCACACTTGATTTCCAGCAGTTTTTAAGGTACATTTTGAATAAGTATCACGTTACATAGAAATACCTAAAATTATAATAGTCAGAGAAACGCACACCGATTTTCTTAGCAGTTTCCTGATAACATTTATTATTTTCAGTACTTTTTAATGATGTTACTTGGCAAGTTTTCACACACCACACACCTTTTCAATGCAATGAATCGACACCTTTGGACTGCAATGTGTCAAGTATATAATTTTCTATTAAAACTTGCCAAGTTACATCATTAAAAAGTACTGAAAATAATAAATGTTATCAGGAAACTGCTAAAAAAACCGGTGTGCGTTTCTCTGACTATTATAATTTTAGGTATTTCTATGTAACGTGATACTTATTCAAAATGTACCTTAAAAACTGCTGGAAATCAAGTGTGCAATCCTATAACTATTTATGATTTGAGGTATTTTTATGGAACTTGGTACTTATTCAGATCTCACTTATTTTATAGGCGAAGCATCCCCATAGTATCGAACTTGGCAGCCTTTCACATTTATGTTTTTGATGGGATTTCATTTATTTTTGTTAGGTTTAGGTTCTTTATAATTTTTTTATCACGGACGGCGCGAGCGCGGCGGACGAGTGTAGGCAGCGACGGAGGGTGCGCGAGGCGGGGAACGGAATTTTTATCTAGTATCACTATACATACATATATCGGGATTTCGGGATCGATCGGGCAGCGCGAGTACCTATAATCTATGATGAATCCTATTTTACTATTTATTTATAGGTGATTTTTACAAATAAACTGGCTCCCTACACCTATAAAATGTACCTACTTACATATAATTACATACATTAATAACGTACCTTATTCTGTTTGTAAGTACGCTACCTACATAGATAACTTGGTAATACCTACCTACCAGTAGGTATTATAATTGGTGGCCTATTATGTAGCCCTAGAAGTACACCATTCCATCTCATCCCGTGGCGTATCGGAGGGTGACATGGGCAGTATTATATATAATTCCATCTTAGAGTATATATGATTTCCATGTTCTTGAATCTGCGATTTTATTAGTTGTAAAATTAGAAATTATTTAGACTATGCGAGAAAAAATTGTCTTTTCATTTTTGTTTGACTGATCTAGCGCACCTAGTGTACCTAGTGACCTGCATTGCACTTCGTAAATCGTAGGTTCGGTTCCCGCAACAGACACACACAGAGTGGTGAACAATTTTATTGTTCTTGTCTTTAAGACAAACATGTATTGTCTTAAATTGGTATGTATCTAAATTTAAATAAGTCTTATCTCATTTCCACTCCATACCTACTTATAGTAGAACAAAATTACACATTCGTTGTTTTCGAAACTGACTCACACTTGGCCGTTTTCAGATTTTTACTTTATTTCGACCTAAAGACAAACCTTCGAGCCAAATTTCAGGTCGGTACGACCATTGGAAGATAGACCCATTTCGTTCATTATGACTTCATAGTAGAACAAAGTTACACCTTCGCTATTTTTAAAACTGACTCACACTTGGCCGTTTTCAGATTTTTCCCTTTACTTTGACCTTAAGACCTATCTCCATGCCAAATTTCAAGTCAGTACGACCATTGGAAGTAGTCTAGGTTTTTGATGAGTCAGTGAGTCAGTGAGTCAGTGAGTGTATAGTAAAAATAGCGATTTTCTGACGTCAATATCTCAAGAACTGCTATAGGTAGAATAATGAAATTTTGTATTCTAGACAATTAAGGGGATGTCAACAGACACTCGAAATTTCATATGCGTAGATAAAATATATTTTGAGTTATAGGGTGGTCGAAATTGGCCCGAAATGGTTCGTGTAATATAACCCACGTCCGGTGTGTCGCTTTTTTTTGCTCGAACTTGGCGGACACACTGCCGTGTGTCTAGATACAATTGTGCTAAGTTGATCAATACATACGAAGCGATATTGTGCGCACGAACGCATGTGAATGCGCATAAGGAAGCTGAGCTTATGTAATGATCAAGCACACGCGTTTTATACGACGTTTTTCAACACACTTGCGAGGAAATAAGAGGTACTTACGAACCTAAGATAATTAAATTTAACTTACCATTTTTTTTGATGTTATTGAGTATCTGGAACTCTTTTTCAAATCATTTCATAAAATTAAAGACTTCACATTTATTGTGCAATAAATTATAGTATTTTTTTCTTACGTATTGCTCACTAGATTTTTATGATGACATTTTACTATACTTCGTTTTTTTGAACCGAATTTTTCCCGAGTTTTTAAAGGTTGCATTTGATTTTTCTTTGAAAGATGGGAAAGAAGGTTATCGTTATTAATTACATTCGATAATTATCGGTGTATTTAGGTAGACGATTAAGAATACAGGGAACTGTGAGCTATACTTGGTTTTTTTTGAGATAAGAAATTGAGTAAACATAGAAACAGTAGTTACCAACCTGTTCTAAATGTCCAATTTAAACACACTGTAAGTGCATGCACACCAACAAACGATTAGTTAACATGATTAATAGTTCACATTTGTGAATAAATAATAACAATATGCAGATTAAATAATACAACACAACAATAAAAACACAATTTCGTCTTGATTATCACGTTAGAGACACGTGAAAAATTACAAACTGACCTGACAGTGTCGCACGTACGTTCTAAAACGAAAACTTAACGTCTAGTTTTTTATCAGTATTTACTTTATTCAAGTATAAATCGTCAACAGGAACACATAGAAAAAACAATAAACAAAACTCTTACATTATGACTAATCTACTCAAAAAGTCCCCCAAGAGTTGTCCCCGGTGCAAAAGTTCCCATCAGTATTTACTTAAATTATTTAATTGACAATCGTAACATTCACTTATTAATAAATTTTCTTAAATAAAAGTGCTTCTCAACATTAGTTAATAGTTTTATTATATAATACTAAATAATAAAACAATTGTCTTAGGTGATGGTAAAAGATTTGGTAGACTACGAGGTGGCTTTTGTTGGAGTATACCACTCGGGCCTGCCTCTGATTGCTGCATAACTCTTCAACCAAACGCACAATAATAGAGCAAGCAAATACCTTTACTTAAATAAGAATCATAATAGGCTGAAAACTTTAAAAACTATCCAGGTATAGCTGAGAGATACTAATGACAGTTGACGCGAGAAAATATTTAAAAATCGATCCATCCGTTTCGAACCTCTTCTTCTCTAGGTATTTTATTGTGCAACGTTCACAAGAACATTAACAATGTTAAAAATAAAATATTTCGTGCATATCATTGCAAAATATTGTTAAACACTCAATATAACATTTACAAATACGTAGGCATGGCTTTACTATAAATACAAATATATTTAAGTATGTTTAATGACGGCGTAGGCACTTTGACAGTTGTGACATGTATCTTGCCTAATAAAGAACCCTGTACATCGTTCTGTCAAAGTTTTTCTAATCTCAAAAAAAACGAAGTATAGTATGTATCACAATTTTGAAATATATCCAGAGGTTAAATTAACGCTAAAGTTGTCTTCTTATTAATTGAAAATATAATTTGTTTAAATTAATAAAACACGACGAGAAAAAGCTAACAAATAAACAATGATTTGAGGTTAACTTATAAATGGCGCGCAATTTTCTTTTTTTGGATGTGCGTGCAGCTTGAGGCAAAGGCGCGGACGTATAATGCCAAACAGCCAATATTAAAACAGACAATTCGTGTTTTAAACACGAATTATTGTGTATTACGAGTAATATAATAAGTTGAAATGATTCTTATTCACAATCAGGATTATATAATTTATATTCTATCGTAAATGTGTATATTTTTAATATATTTACTTTTTTTTTTACATTTTTGGAATGTAAACTCATAAAGAGTTAATAAAAAGTAAAGGTAATACCCGACTAAATTACAACGATTCGTCTGCGTACGTACAAATTGGTACTATTTCACTAGTTGGATAATTATTGTGAAATGCACACGTGTTTAATATGTAGGATTATGAGCATAAAAGCGGTGGAATAAGAACCTCGTTACGAGCAGGTGTGTTGAAAAATTTATAACATGACTGCTTCAATCGGTTATTGGCTTTGGTCAATTTTTGCTGATTTACAAAATTTTAGCCAATGGCGTGGATTTTGAAGTCCACGGCGGAGTAGGTCCCACAGCGCGGCTATGTCTAGGTCGGAATAAAAAATAATAGAATAAATTAGATATTTGTATGAGTAAACCTTCATTATCGAGTTGTATAAGTTATCTTTAAAGTTAAAAGTGCATTTATTTATCATATGTTGCATACTGGATAAAATATTGTATTGTACTAATTTTGCAATATTTATTCGGTTTCTTAGATAAGATAAGACTTTGTAAACAACTATTGATTCATATACTTACTCTAATGTAGCGGGCAGGTTAGCGTATAATATATGTCAAAACGAGCATAACTCAAAGCTGTAGGACACAGAGTATATGAAAGTTTTAAAGGCCAAAGAATTGGCTCTCAAACTATTCAAGTGCTACGCTGCGTAGCACATCTTACGTATGTAGTATATGTAGCAGAGTCTACGTTTATGCAATATAAAAATATCGATGTTAATTGGTAATATATGGGCATAATACAGCCTTGTTACAGTGGTTAAGACGTCTGCCGCGAATACAGTAACGCTGGTTCGATCCCAGCCCTGGGCACCGGAAGCCTAGGTCAGTTTTTCTTTTGTATTTGACATCTATATAAGTTCAGGTAAAATTGTTATTACCGTAAGAACACGTGGATAAAAAAGTTCAATGCTAATGACAGTTCCGTTCAAGAATCAAAGACGTTGGAGCCCAGATAATAATGGCCGTACGTCCATTACTTTGTCTATCGGAGTGTGTTTCCTTTGCATCGGTCGCAGGACGTCCGCAGGGGCTGTGTGCGACGCAAAATTGGCAGTGAGATGCTCCGTTGGCCACTGCGGAATATTGCAAATTGGGGAGTGCTCTACGTAGGTCGTGTGGCATATCAGCTGGGATTATATGCTGTGACGCATAGATGACCACTATGATCGCTGATTGTAGGGTATCAACTGTTAGGTAGCTGTACTTATTGTTATAATGTGATGAAAATATAGGCAATGTGAAACAATATAATGGCTGTCCAAATGTAATACCTATCTTCAAAGTGATGTACGGTAAAAACTAAGCAATTTTGCACAATAAAACAAAAAGCAACCACTTATAGTTTATTTTTAGCTTTCAATGTTTATTTTACGTATAGTTTTATGATTTAGTGTAATGTAATCTATCTTCTATACATATAATAAACGCGTAAGGAGAAAAAAAATGTACATTGAAGATATTCTAGAAAAACTTATTCGGGGGCCTTAGAAACGTTGACTGAATACATTTCAGTGATTTTTGGAATTCTTGTCTGTCTGTCTGTGAATTTGTCCGCGCACTACGTAAAAACTACTGCACAGAATTTTACGAAATTTTGTGTAGTAACAGTTTATACCCCGGAGCAACATATAGGGTAGTTTTTATTCTGCTTATTAAAAACATAATTTTCATAAAAAATAGTTCTCAAAAGTGGTCACAGATGGCGCTGTATAGGTACCCTGTATACTGTATACAAACATTATTTAAGGACGTCTTTAGTTTAAATTAAGTGATTCGGTCTGTTGCGTTCCGCCGAGGTTTAAACCATAGATTTTAAAATGCTTTCCCAATTTAAGGATTGCGGCTTAAATATTTTTAAAACGTGTTACTTCGTTTTGGAAATTGTAAGTATCCGGACATATTATTGTGATCCATTAATACCTGGAGGTACTTTTAAGTTACTGAAGCTACAGAAGGTACTGAAACCTACTTACAATATACGTCAAAGCAAATAAAACAGGTAGTTAAGATTTATCCATTTCGATTTACCCGACAGCAAAAATGGTAGCGTCTGTGAGATAAATATGTTTTATCTCGCTTTAACAACTAATTGCAATAAAAACAGGCCAAGTGCGTGTCGGATCATGCATAATGGAGGGTTCCGTAGCTTCAATGGAATAAGAACCGGACTAATGCCAAAAGGTAGTATCTGATACCTATGGAAGAAGTTTTTTGAAAATAACTCAAAAATAGCAAAACCGATAATGTTTATAACAATTTTCGTACAAACTATATAATAACGCGCATCTTCTCAATTTTTTTCATATTTATTGGACTTACGGTTCAAAAGTTACAGGGGGGGACGCTATTTTTCCCACTTTCGATGCGATTATTTCTGAAACTATTCACTAAATCACAAAATGTTCAAAGAAACCTCAATGTTATTTTAAAGACCTATCGATTGATGTGATTTTGATTACGTTACCGTAGGTAATGAATTTTCATACGTTTTTACCACACTGTCACATACAATACACTGATATTACGTTAATGGTTGCAATAATTGCGGTAATTACATACTTCAAGGTAAGCACATTACTGACATTACAATGCACTAATGAACGTCAGAGAAAAAAAAAATACGTGAGTGTCGTGGAACACTCTGTTGGAACGAAGTTGTTATTTTTTTTTTTTTCATTTTTGACTATTTCGTAAATTTTTTTGTATTTTTATGAAATTTTTGAAATTTTTGAAATTGTTGAAATTGTTGAAATTGTTGAAATTGTCGAAATTTTTGAAATTTTTGAAATTTATGAAATTTTTGAAATTTTTGAAATTTTCGAAATTATTGAAATTTTTGAATTTTTGAAATTTTTGAAGTTAAAGTTTTGAAATTTATGAAATTTTTGAAATTTAGAAATTTTGCCATTTTTGACATGTTTTACTTTTAGGTTCTCGACTTTTTTCACTTTTATCACTTTGTCACTTCTCACTTTCACTACAATTTACTTCACTTCACTTTATTCTATTTTATATATTTTTTATTTCATTCCATTTTACATGTTTCTCAATCGTATGGGTGTCGCGTTTTCGTGACGTGACGCTTTTTCGTGACGGTCACGTGACTTTTTTTCACCTAGCCCCCCATCCGCGAACCGTCCAATAAGGAACTTCGTTCCAAAACTACCACCGGTTCTAACCCTACACCTCTGGCCCGAGAAGTATTATGACCGAAAAGATACTCGACGGGACTTATTTTTTTCAAAACAGTAATACATTATTAGATCTTAAAAATACAAAATAATGCGTAGTTCTTCAAGAAGACATATCAAAACAGCTTGAGAGACAGATAATGTACCTATTGTTTAATTATAAAGAAAAATAAATCCTAATTCAGATTAGGAATAAGAGATAAACATATCAAATGCTTCACAAAACGTTTGATATGTTTATCTACACTCATATTGTAAGTTCTCTAAAACGTGTTCGAAAACGGTAGGCAATGGCTAGCATTACCACGACCGATTTTACTATGATAAGCTTTTTATCTGTGGCAGTAACGTAATTTTAACTTGACATGCTCAACTATTGATGTGTTATGAGTTTTGATAACATAATGTACACCTGCACGCTCCCGCGCGGCCGCCGACACGCGCCTCCCCGACCGCCGGCACAATCGAGTTGGCCATGGCGGTGCAATGGCGGCAAAAAAATCCTCATACCAACTTTCAACCCCCTTTTCACTCCCACAAGGGTTTGAAAACTATCCTATGACGTTTCTCGAGACTCAAATTATCTCCATACTCATTTCTATCTAAATCGTTTCAGCTGTTAAAAATTCTCCATACAAACTTTCAACCCCATTTTCACCCCCACCAGGGTGGATTTTCGGGATTAAAACTATATATTATCCTTTCCCGGGACTCAAACTATCTCTATACAAAATTTCATCGAAATCCGTTCAGCCGTTTTCACGTGATGCGCGGTCAAATAAACAGACAAACAGATAAACAGACAAAAATTCTAAAAATTGTTGGAACGTGTTCTGTTATCGATTCTAAGTATCCCCAGCCAACTTTTTATCGATTATCTTCCATGTACAGACTTTCGACCCTCTTCAGCTTTATTATATGTATAGCCTCGTAACGCCCAAGAAAAAAAACGCAAGTTCAGCTAAACGCCCAATGTGCAATGTATAAGCCAATATGTTTTATAGTCGTTAACGCCCACCCAAATAAATGACTTTTTTTCAGTGATAAACTTAAGTGGGATTTTTTTTATATTTTTCTGGGTATAAGTGAATACAAATAAATACAATAAAGTGAATTCTAACTTCGTATCTTTTGTTCACTTCCATGCACATTGGGTCTTTGGTTGAAGTTGTAAATAATATAAACATTTAACTACAAACCAACTTTTTATTAAGTTTAAAGGCACAAAATCACATAAAAATGCTTAAAAATGCTTGATAACAAGCTTTAAAAAAATAGGTTTATAACTTGCTTAACAAAAAACTTAATTTTCTATTAATTTTTATTTTAAATAGTTATGCAATACCTTTGAGATCAATTTTTTCTAGAGATTTATGGCACAAAATCACATAATACCTACTTTTATTCAGTTTTAGGCACTAAATCACATAACATTTCTCCCAACTCTAACAAATTATACATCAGTAATATCTGCAAAAAGAAAAAAATATGTTTTTTGAAAACAAAATGCTCCAAAATGCTTGAGAAAAAACTAAAAAAATATTTTAACAACTTTTTAACTTAAAAATTACTACATTTATATTAATGGAAGTTATTTAATAACTTTGAGATCAATTTTTCCGAGATTAATTTTACAATATCACATCTTCATATCTTAATACTTTTTTTTCATGTCACACTAAGAATTATAAGCCATTACATGCTTTCTTACAACTATTTTAACAATTGTCATAACACAAAACAATTTTTATATCTATTAACAATTATTATTTAATACTTATAGCACTACTAATACTTAATCAGAATCAAAAGCCTTCATAGTTTTTATCAAACTTGAACAAAACCTTAAACCAAAAAAGAACCTTTAGCTGCAGGTTATAATATATTTACAAAACAAACGCCCAATATGCATTACAATGTACATAATATTCTGATAAGGAATTAAAAATAGTTATTAGTACTTTTACAAACAAATAACAGGTTATTTCAGTAAAACACACATTTAGGATAATTTTTATGTCATCCTCAAAACAAAAAAAGCCATGATTCAATTAATTAATTAAGATAAATACTTACGTGTCGTGCGCGTACGCGGCATGGTGACAAAATGGCGGAGGCCTAAAACTTGTCTCTGCGTATCTGTCAAACGTCAGCTGTCAAAATGGTCGCCATTGAACCGGCTATTCACGACGTCAAGGTGAAATTCAATTACGCGCGAAAATATAAAAATGACATTTCATAAGCTTTTAAGTACAGCGTACTGTACACTGGGAGTTTACCTCATTTTATTTTTTCGAAAGTCTGGGCGTTAATGCTGAGTGTTACTTTGTACACTCTATTGCACATTGGGCGGCACGAGGATAGATCTTTATCACGGATGAACTAATTTTAGATAGATATTTATATGTAGAACGCGTAAATTGTACACGAATGGCCTGGATAGTAAATGAAAATGACAAAACCTTCCACACACGCGGGCGAAGCCGCGGGTACAGCTAGTATTTAATAAACAAGACAACAAAATTGTTATGATTGTTTGAATTTTGAAACCATACGCTACCTATTACATAAATAATTTTCACAACGTAGAAGGACATAGTACTATCAAAAAACGGTATGCTTGAATACTTAGAGAATGGCAAAGGTCGGACAGAATTGAAAATAGGTACCAAACATGACAGATATTTTTTAAGCAACACTCTAGCACTTTACTTATTTTAATTCGCTTTAGTTTAAATAGTATTATTACTTATTCTGTGACTCTGGTGGAACGCAAAGATAAATCTCCACCGGTGAGACAGTACAGTAGAACGGATTTTTTTTGAATGTGTGTTAAATAGAATAACATAACAACTTAAACTAAATATTTTATCGTTCTATCTGTGTACTACTACATTTCTATGTACCTACTACATTTCTACTAGTACTGTAGATACATGAATAACGCTATTATTGTCATATAAGTTGAGTAAAGATATCTCAATGCCACCAAAAACCTATTCGTAATCGTCTAATCGTAAATAAGAAAGAGTCTTAGCCCTAAACAAGTCAGCTATATTTAAAGGGTTGGGCCGGAATCCGGGGCACGGCGCGCGGGCACTTATTCCACGAACGCCGGGCATGCCACGACGGGGAGGTACGAATTTTGAGAAGCCTTGATAGTTCTCAACATAACTGCAACTCCTTGTTACAGATGTTAAATTTTGAATAACGCCGTGCACCAAAGACATTCTTAAGGAAGTAAGTCCTTTGATATATACGAGTAATTCATACCCGTATGTTTTTTTTTATCTAAAACAGTTTTGGACCAAATCCTTAAGAAGAAGTAGGATTGTGAAGCACTCGGGTTTTGGAACATTAAATTGCATTTTTACTATTTTATTATTGAACATGAATGTAACACGAAATGAACTACAAATTATAAATTAGATTATAAGGACTAATAATTATTTTTAAGCACAATACTTTGGTTGTCTGAAACAGGAAAATCACTGTATAATTAAAATTCAATAATTTAAGTGTTAAAATTATATAGATGTCATATAATATATAGGTACAAAGAAAAAAGTGACCTAGGCCTTCCTTCGTATATGACATCTACATAAGTTTATAATTTATATAGTATAAGAGTCTTAGTATATGTGTCTACTTAAAAAAAAACAAATCAAAATAAAAAAAATATTTTAAGATACTATATGTGTCTACTTAAAAAAAAAACAAATCAAAATAAAAAAATATTTATTAAAACAATTTGATTTGTTCTTCTGTTGAATTTACGTGTTTTATGAAAAAATCTTTCGTAAAATACCTTCATTTAAACCAACTCTTAGACATAAGTACTTTAATTAAAATGTTTTAACTTAGAATTGTATTCGTTTTCCAATTTCACAAATACACACTAAATTTAATAATCATTCAAAAGTATTTAATTAATTAAATATCTTTTCTTCCTATATTCAGAGGCCGGTTCCAAGCGTGATAATTATTTGAACTGATGTATGATAGTTATGATACGATTGCTTGCGCTTATTGGTGCGGACGAGATGCCCAGCGTGTCGTGTCATTTGGCTTCTCACTCGAACTTAATGGCGGTTGCTAGACTTGCTAGATGCATTGCGAGTAATGTCAAGATATCATAACACGAACAATGTCAAATGAGATTTTAAAGGTCAAACCCGCTTCATATGTTTTTAATTCCATCCATCGAATCAATAATTATTTGTGACCAAATAATCATCTCAACATTTTTTGTGTTAAGTACTTATAGTTCTTTCTTCTAGCTTCATGTAGACAAGGATGACCGTATGAGCCTGAAGTCTAGATCGTCGGGAAGGCTCAAATTGCTTTTTACCTTTCTGTGACCTTGATGGAACGGTCGTGTAAATATAGTCTGCAAGAGATATTATTATAGGTACGAGTATGTAATTAGTTATATTATATCTAAACTGATATGAAATTTTTCAGTAAAAGTGATATAATAAATATCATAAAATTTCATACAATGAGGTAATTATTAGGTATAATCCACATTGCACTATATATATATATATAGTGCAATGTGGATTAAATATGTTTCTAAAATGTTTTTTTTTTAATTCAGCACAAGTAAAATAATAATTAATCATCTAATACCTGTAATCAGCTTACCCCACCAAAAATAGTAGTCAGTAGTGGTGATTTCGCTTTTATTGTGCTTAATTTTTCAATTAAGCACAAGTTTAGGTTACGTCATTACTTAACCAGGGGTAATAAAATATAATAATTAAATGCAGAATAAAATGGCGATTTTATTAATTAAACAAGGAAAGGGCTCGCTCCAAATAATAATAAAGATCGTTAGGGCGAGTGTAGTCGGGGCATCATTACCTACAGACTTGGAAGCGAGGCGCCACTGTTGGCGATATAGACCTTAAATATTAAAGCTAACCTTGATGTAGACCTTAGAAATACGACTTTGCCTTTAAATCCTATATATAGCTTTAAAAGAAGCTTAGTGTACTTTTTCCACAGTCATGTATTAGTTAATGGTGATGTCTTTAGAATTTAAAACGTCGTTGATAATGATAATAGATTGACGCGTATTTTTATTTCTAACTTTGTGTTTGTAAGAAAGAGTAATTTACCAAAATAGGGAAGATGCAGCTATAATTAATGTAATTTCAAATAATAATTACGATTTGAAGTAATGTGAAACGGAACGTGTTTTAATCCACCAATCAGCGTCTGGTGACGTCACTCCTGTTATGGGGTTGGCAACTGTCTATAGGATTTGGTTTAAAGGGCATCCAGGTCAAAAAATTAAAAAAAAAAACAAGAATTTGACACTGTGGACGAACAAATATACGAGTGACACACATGAGTGACGTCACAGGAACTGTAGACCCGTTTAGGCGCGAAAATTTAAATTGCCAGTTTGTAACAGCAAATTTTGACTATAAATTATAGTATTTTAATTTTTGAATAAACTCGTGGTCTATTCTACGTGCAATTCTTTCAAATGAAAGCATAAATGAAAATATTGCATCTTGCCTATTTGCAAAATTTTATGAAAAAGGGATAAATGTTTGCTTGATCTATTTTTACTCACCAACTCCCGTTACAATCGGAGACTTTACACTCGAAGTTGTGGACGATTATATATACTTAGGACATACTGTCCAGTTAGGTAGATCCAACTTCGATAAAGAGGTCAATCGACGAATCCGACTCGGTTGGGCAGCGTTCGGGAAGCTACGGCATATCTTTATGTCCAATATTCCGCAGTGTCTCAAGACGAAAGTCTTTGACCAGTGTGTGTTGCCAGTGATGACATATGGTACTGAAACGTGGTCGCTTACAATGGGCCTAATAAGAAAGCTCAAAGTCACCCAAAGGGCAATGGAGAGGGCTATGGTTGGAGTCTCTCTGCGTGATCGCATCAGAAATGAGGCCGTCTGCAGCAGAACCAAAGTAACCGATATAGCCCTCCGAATCGCGAAACTAAAGTGGCAGTGGGCGGGGCACATTGCTCGTAGAACTGATGGCCGTTGAGGCGGAAAGGTTCTCGAGTGGCGACCACGAACCGGAAGGCGCAGCGTGGGTAGACCCCCCGCAAGGTGGACTGATGACCTGGTGAAGTTCGCGGGAGTCCGCTGGATGCGGGTGGCGCAGGACCGGTCATTGTGGCACTCTTTGGGGGAGGCCTATGTCCAGCAGTGGACGTCTTTCGGCTGATATGATGATGATGATGATGATGATTTTTACTCACTGAATAAACGCGAATCATTAAATAGCGTATAATTTGTCCGCTAGTAGCGAGCCTACAACTTAAATGCAGATGCTTTCTCCTTTTTTATTTTATAGGTGAAGCAATTAGGAACCGAGGCTTTTTTGAAGATAAGACAGAGGGAAAATTAGAATTCTAAATTGCACATTAAGAACGCTTTATTTTAATACCCTTATGTTAAAGTCTTTATTATAGCGTCAATTTGTGATTTATCGTGCGTGGAATGTTTACAGTCGACGTCGAAGATATGTTTATATATATATTATATAAATATACATATAATATATCAATTATACATGTATATGAAAATAATAATCTTTATTAGATTAAAATACATATAGAAAACAAAAAATATATACAAAAATGGACGATGATGGTATTAACGGGAAAGGGGGGGGGGGAGGGGAGGGGGTTGGGTGTAAGATCTTGCTTAGTATAGAATTCCGGCGCCGTCTTCGCATTCGAAGACCTTGATGCGTCTTCTAGTGCCTCTCGCCCTCATGGAGACTGCTCGAATGACCGATATTTGTACTTTTAGCCAGAATGCCTTGCGGTGCGGTGCAGCTTTGCATGAAGTCCTGGTGTCCAGGCTTCTCAGTAGAAAAACAAGATCCGAATTTACAAGACCGCCTACGGCCTATCTTAACATACGGATGTGAAGCCTGGACACTCACTTTAAGAGAACAGAACAAGCTTTTGGTAGCAGAGAGAAAGATTCTCCGCAAAATCCTCGGCCCGACGCGGAGGCTCGATGGCAGCTGGAGGATCCGCAAAAACGTCGAAATTGAACAACTATTGGCTGAACCAAATATTATTGGTGTGACAAAGGCGCAAAGGCTTCGGTGGCTCGGTCATCTTGAGCGGATGGAAAGCGAACGGGCGGTGAAAAGAGCATCGGTCATATTTTAGATGTTTTTCTCGGCTGTGTTTTTGTGCTGTTTTTTGCCATGTAAGGTTGCTGTAAGACGGAGCGTCCGCATTTACAATGCGAAGGTCGAAGAACGCTTTCCTTGCAGGTTGCCATACGCTATTTAGTAATAAGTCTCTAAGTAATAAGGGCTGGCTGTGTAGCATTAATGGTTCAACTGTGCCATTACCTCAAGCTAGTTGGGCCAAATTCTTGCAATCGTCCCTATGTTGATCATGCCTTGGTAATCAAGCCGCCTTTTTTGCAATTTAGGGCATGATTTAGGTCAAAATTATTTTCGCCGCATCCGTCGCAAACCTGAGGAAGATTGCCGGGTTCGTGAGCGTAGCGCATGGCAAGGGTGTCTCGAAATTGGGTGGCAGTGAGGTCGGTATTGTTTCCGGTGGTAGGGATGATTGACAGCCATTGTGAAGAGTTCGATTCAACTACTCTTTGGACACATCTTTGCATCTTACTCGGTAATTTTGATAAAACATCTTTACATCTATCACTCTCGTTCAAATGCCTCGTCAATTTGGCTACCCTCGTGGTTTCTGCTGCATGAGTATGAATGAATTACAACATTTTTGGTTTTGATAGCATTTTAAGATAGTTCAACTTTCAGATATAATATACGAGTATACGGCACAGTATGGAAATCTTTTACGTTATGGTGTGTCAAGCGCCTGGATTATTTATTGCACTTTTTACAGCAAATGCATTAAGTAGGTACATAAATTAGTTAAATGTCCTAGTGTAAACAATATTTGTTTAATGTTTAATATAATATTATTCATACCTAAATTTACAAATTTATTACCACATAAAATGTTTTGATTCCCTTCTTTATTTCCTAAGATTCTTGAGCAGTATTCCTCGTTGAAATAAATCCTTCCTTTCCGCCAACGGCTTTCAAACTACAACAAAGGTTTAAATTGTACTGATATCTACCTATATTGTACTCTGTAACCAAGTTAGACAACAGTTAGACAACATGATAAGTGTAGTTTAATCTATCGGTTTGCGGCCGGTAATTACGTTTGGAAACCGTTATGAGTCGCGAGGTAAATGTTTGCGGGCCGACAAACTAATATTGGTCAAATGAGGCTCGATGGGGCGATGTATTTGCTACGCCATTTTGAATTTAGTTTGATGTAGGTACTCGTATGAAGTTTTTTTGTTTCTATATGAAAAATTGTAACTACACGAAAATATACTATTTTAGAGATTTCATAGAGATAAAGCTAAATAAATTCCTATTTTGAAGTTCCAAACGTTTTACAAAGAGTTTGTGGAGCGTGCGAGTTGTATAAATATGAAGAGAATGAATTAAATGAAATGCATCACGAGTATGAGAGAAATAGTAGTTATTTTACATTCCGTCTCAAACTGTTCCAAAATGAAATGAAATGAAATGAAATTGTTTATTCACAAAGAACAATTTTGTTAATGTATTTGTTAAATACAGTGCTTCCCTTAATATATTCAGTCTATGTAGACATGTGAAAGTCGTTTGAAAGCGAATTGGTTAACAATATAATAACTATCAAGAAATAATTTTGAATAAAAAACAGTAATTCAATTAATAAAAAGTCCATAACATAGTTAAATTTGTATAAAATTACAAGTCAATTATTAGTCCATTTAAATAGTGAGAAGTCAACATTATCAATTTTTACATAAAAAAGTTCGTTAGAAAAATGAAAATTAATGTTTTCGTATAGAAACAATACGGTTTAAACTTAGGTATAGGTACCCATCTACAGCAGATAAAACCTATACAAATTTTGTCGTAAACCGGAAAGCGCAACGCCGAACGCAAACCCAGTTTTATACCAATAGATTACCTAATACTTACCAGTTCCAAAGTGCACTTTACAAAGTACACAATGCTCCCCCATTATAATGATAAGCGGTTTAAAGAAAGCTGCTTATTCGTACTTAGCTACTTTATAACTGCTGCAGTCACGTGAAAGGAAAGTTATGGGAAAATAAGGAGCTGATGGAATTTTGAAAGGAACATATTATCAGTAAAAATGTTTCAGATCTCGCGTAATCTTTATATCTTCTTGAGTTCATGGTTGGACCAATTTTCAACGGACTTCAAGAAGGAGGAGGCTCTCAATTCTTTCTTTTTGCTTGTTTTTTTTCTTTTCAACCGACTTCAAGATTTCGAAGGAGGAGGTTATCAATTCGTCGGGATCTTTGTTTTTGCTATTTTTTATTTTTTTATTTTTCGAAGACGGCTGGACCGATTTGAAAAATTATTTTTTCGTTTGAAAGAGTATACTTCACAGTTGGTCCCATTGTAACCAGGTCAGGATCTGATGATGGAATCCAGGAGAAATCGAAGCAACTCTTTAACTACACCTAACTAACTAGTTACCCACCACCATGTACCAACACCTCTAGTGATTTGAGTAATTTTTAAAGCAACTCGGGCATTTGAAAAGGTGGAGCCTAAGTGAAGTCGGTTCTTTTTTGTTTAAAATTATATCAGTTGCAATTTATTGACATTTAGCATGGATAATTAATACATTTTTTGATATTAATTTTTCAGTCACAAGGCTCATTGGTTGCTCCAAAATATCGAATACAGACTGTTCCCATATCAATATCTATACATCTATATTATGTTCTGTAATAGCATGATATGTCCATGGTAACAGTCTTGTTTACCGAAGATGTGGCATTCATAATTTGCTAACCATGTATTTCAGGCGAGTGAAGGCTTAATCTCGGCATGACTCCAGCGAAATATCGAGTTTATTACAAACAACGAGCACGCAATTTGACGCTTGAGCGGGCACTGTAATACGTCGTGTGCGCAGGAGGGCTCTTACAAACAGTGCAATAAGAAAAAGACAAATGAATGAGTATGAAATGATAATTAAACTCAAGTAAGACGAGGAGGAGGAGGATTGCTTATGTAATTTAATTACCGACAACAGTACAATTCGAACATATTTTATAAATTTTCATAAATATTATGGTTTCACCCTGATGGTGATCATTCAGGCTAATTAATTTTTGACGAAAATGTTATTAAGTCTTTTCAATCTAAATTATTGCATTGATGTCAAAAAAAACGTAAACATACACTACTGCAGCAATCGTCTGCTCGTCGCTCAAATACCGAAATTCAAAAACATAAGATAATGATGCAGGATAAATAAATTCGTACTGTTTTATTAAGATTTACTGCGCATTTGTAAAGTGCCATTCAGGTGGCATATTCAATTCCTCGCCAAACATCGTTACAAAGATTTGGTTAAGAGTGTAGACAAATAAAAACTCCAGTTCCCTTGCGATGAAATGAAAATATGATTTGCTTAATATATCTACAAAGAGAATGAGATAATTTTTTATTTAAGTATTAAAATAATTTTTAAACTAAGCTGCCAGTGGTTTAGTTTTTAAGTACTTAATGTCATGCGTGCGAAGAGTAACATCAATTAAAAAACGTCAAAAACATTTTTATTCAAGAATGTTAACACGCATACGTCCGGTAAATAATGGAGTCGTAACGTAATAGTGGTTCATTGTAATATTTATTTAACGGCTTCCTAGCCCAGTCGGTAGTGACCCTGCCTACGAAACAAGAGGTCCCGGCTTCGAATCCTGGTCGGGGCATTTTTTTGTGTGTTTATCACACATATTTGATCCTGAGTTATGGATGTTTTCTATGTATTTAAGTATTTATCTATTATATATATCGTCATCTAGTACCCACAACACAAGCCTTATTGAGCTTACTGTGGGACTAGGTCGATTTGTGTAAGATTGTCCCATAATATTTATTTATTTAGATAGATAGT
Source organism: Pammene aurita (assembly GCA_947086415.1). Classification (NCBI taxonomy): domain Eukaryota; kingdom Metazoa; phylum Arthropoda; class Insecta; order Lepidoptera; family Tortricidae; genus Pammene; species Pammene aurita. The sequence goes on from OX352297.1 coordinate 24,383,785, forward strand.
TTTTAGCTTTCGGCACCGCTATCAGTCTACAAAAATTAAACATGGCGGGCCAACTTTCAAAATTCGATTTCGGAAATTCCTAGAACGCGTCCCCCTGGGTGCCGGCGTCGCCGCGCGGGTCCGCCTCGGCGCGCACACATCGCTTCCAAATTCAAACGGCTGACATGACACACAGAATACAGGTTATACAGAAGAACCTATATTCAGTTTTATCTACACTCATATTGTAAGTTCTCTAAAACGTGTTCGAAAACGGTAGGCAATGGCTAGCATTACCACGACCGATTTTACTGTGATAAGCTTTTTATCCGTAGCAGTAACGTAATTTTAACTTTTCATGCTCAATTATTGATGTGCTATGAGTTTTGATAACATAATGTACACCTGCACCCTCCCGGGGATCCGCCGACAGCCCGACACGCGCCCGCGCGACCGCCGGCACAATCGAGTTGGCCATGGTTGCGGTGCAATGGCGGCCATTCTATGGTTTCCAAATAAGGCATTTAGAATAAATAATATGAGTGTAGATAAAGCAGTGTATGCAACTGTACGTAATTAGGCCTTAAAACACTCGTGTGATCTTATTATGAAATTCGCCTGCGGCTCATTTCATAAAACCACACTCATGTTTTAAGGACCCTTATTACGTAACAGTTACATAAACTACTATTGTTACACTTATGGCCTGTTTCACAATCTCCAGTTAAAGCATATCTGTCAAATAAATGTTTGCTGTCATTTTCTTTTATATGACTGGAGAAAAGGATAGCAATAATTTTAACTGGTAGATAAGTTTATCTGGAGATTGTGAAACAGGCCCTTAGCCATTTAGTCGGATGGTAAACCTGGATAACCTTAATACTTTCTAACTTGTAGATTGTGGTATCTAGAGACAAATTGCAATATTCGGTATTCTGAACGTTTTCTAGTATTGCTAGGGCTACTAAAATAAAGATGGTGTTAATGTTACAAGTGTTGCTTAATGTACAGCCGCCTTCAAAGATATGTTTACACTTTTATACCTTATTATTATTACAAATAATTAATGTGTAAAAGTGTAGACATATCTTTGACGTCATCTGTACGAACCTAATATTGTAAAAAATAAAATAGGTACCACATACATGTTTAGAGTTAATCAGGATTAGTGATGGGCCGTTCCCGGGCACGTTCCCCATTCCCCAACTTTCCCGGAAACGTGCCCGGGAACGTGTCCCACCGTGGGGAATACTGGGGAAAGTTGAATATGTGTATAGCTACATAATTTTTTTGAATGGTATTCATAATAAAATGAATAAAAACAATATTTAGCATGACAATATAAAATGTATTTCTTTTCCAAAAGCAAATTCCCCCGTGTTCCCGGGAAAGATGGGGAACGTTCCCCAACTTTTCCGGGAACGTGCCCCAATGTTTCCGGCAATTCCCCATTGTACCGGGGAAGCGAAGGAGCGTTTTAATCATAAAGAAACTTATATTATTACATAATTATCACAGATTTTGGAACGAAGTTCCTTATCGGACGGTTCAAGTCACGTGACCGTCACGAAAACTCAACACAAAGCCATACGATTGAGAAACATGTTAAATGATATAAAATAAAGTGAAGTGAAAAGTGAGAAGTGACCAAGTGAAAAGTCAAAATGTCAAAAAGGTAAAAAAAAAGCAAAAAAAGTCAAAAAGTCAAAATGAGTCGAAAAAGTCAAAAATTAAAAAAAGTCAAAAAAGGTGGAAATGTAAAAAAAAATCAAAAAAATTAAAAGTCAAAAGATTCAAAAAGTCAAAAAGTAAAAAACATCAAAAAAGTCAAAAAATTCAAAAAGTCAAAATCAAAAAGTCAAAAAGTCAAAAAAGACAAAATGGCTGACAAAAATTCAAAAATTACAAAAAAGTCAAAAATTAAATAACATAACTTCGTTCCAACCGAGTGTTCCACGACACTCGCGTATTTTTTTCATTATAAATGCAATAAATAACTAGTTACTTATATAAAAATATATACATCTATATATTGATAATAGACATCTATATATTGTATTAGTCACATACTAACACGTAATATGAATTACAGACACTAATCGTTACAAAGAGTTAAAACTCATTGATTTTTGAATACGCTATTTGCGATTAGTAATTTAAGACGTCCATACGATTTGTTAGGAGAAATATGTTTTTAAACTTCAAAGGTAAGTTTGTATTATTTATATTAGATATTTACAATTTTTCGAAAAAAACATTCTAACAAATAAGTCTCACAATAAAATGTCAATGTAGAACCTAATCTAGTAAACTTTTGTAAAAACCGAACAATAAACACCAGACTTATGTAATTTAGTAGTTTAAAAAGGTAACATTGAAAAAATCACATATTGTTATCACTTAAATAAATCTCATAATAACCTGCAAAAACTTCACGGAATCGTTTCGTATTTTTTAAATTATCTCATATTTTGGTAAAATTAAACTTTTAGACAACTCAAAATAAAAAAAAGTCTAATGAAATGTAGTCAAAATCCTACAGCAATCAGCAGAGCTCGGATTTTTCACGGCAAAACAAAACACTAGCGTAATGTAGCCAGTGCTTGAAATATTATTTTATCGACACCTATCGAGTCTTACTAGAGTATATGACAGGTATTGCCTCAGTACATTTTTTCTTTTTTTATTCGATGGTACACCTATCAGTGTGAATGTCAAAATTTAAAAACTAACAAACGTGCGAAAATTTTGATAAACAGGAGACTTACTAGAGCTCAAAATCAATATTTTTGACCAGTCTAAGGTGACCTACTGGGGGTTAGAAGGTTGTGCATTAATTACCGGACATCCTGTATAAGTAATAAAATAACTTTTCATTTTAGCTTTGCCATATTCGAGCAACAAAGAGGTAGGTCTGCATGTACAACTTAGAACGAAGTAACTATACCACCTCATTTAAAATGATAGAAACGACTGCAAATTTCATCTCACATGACTACGTCCGGACTTGGGTATGTCCTTAAACTATGCCAAAAAGAGAGGTATGGGCACTGCGAATGGCATCTCGCTTAGTGTGGTAGGGCACGTTCAGTGAATGTCATCTCGCTCAAATCTGGAGCAGAGCCCGACTGGGGAAGTACCTCCACCTTACAGAAAACCACAGCCAAATAGCACTAGGCCCTACTCATAGTGTTGTGTTCCTGCTGGTGAGTAAGGTTGCCAAAGAGCTCAAAGAGGACCCAGTGTGTTGACGATGAGGGACCCTCTTGTTCCTTTAGCCGTCAACACAGTGAATCCTCCTTTTTGTAAAGGGTCGGCAACGCGCATGTGACTCCTGTCGAGTTACAGGCGTCCATAGGTTACGGTATCTGCTTACCATCAGGCAGGCCGTATGCTTGTTTGCCACCGTCGTAGTATAAAAAAAAAAAAATATGACATTCACACTTTAACTGTCATTTCATTACGTATAAAACGTAAATTGCATCTAGGTATTATTTATTTCGCAACGCATTGAATCCGACGTGTTGGATATACGTATAATAACTTAATATTGCAAGGTATCAATTAATACAAAAATGAGTAATGTACAAGATCGGATCAAAACGTGGATTGAAAATCACCCTGAGTTAGTCTATAATGAAGTGACCTCCACTATATACTGCTCTATGTGCGATATGCATCTAAAACTGAAGAAATGCAATATTGAGAATCATGTGAAAAGCAACCGCCACAATTACCGTTCGGGGCAACCAAATAGGAAACATCAATTTTATTTCGATTTAATTATTTTTCTTATTTCATGCAACATACCATGGGCAACAGTCAACAACAATAAATTTCGTCATTTTTTTAACAAGTATTTATGTTGCGACTGCTCTATGACTTCTTTACCGGACGAATCGACCCTGCGAAAAATTTATTTAAATCTCGTGTACAAAAAAACTATACAGGGTATAAGAGAGGTAAACAAAACCAATTATTTGTGGATATCTATAGACGAAACACCAGATTTCATGGGAAAATGTGTGACAAACGTGGTGATTCGGTCTTTGCAAAAAAATTGTTCTAAGCAATTTTATCTTTTGGGGTCGAAGGTTTTAGAGAAGGTAAATGGGGAAACAATAGCAAACCTAATAATAAACCAATTAAAATTTTTGTTTCATAATTCTTTCAATGACAACGTAAACAATTTGCTTTTACTTTGCACAGATAGTGCCGCATATATGCTTAAAGCCGGTCGTATTTTAAAAGCAACGTTTCCTCGTATGAAACACATTACGTGTTTAGCTCATGGTCTGCACCGGGTTGCCGAAGAAGTGCGAGATAATTTCAAAGGTGTGGATGGGTTGATATCGAATGTCAAAAAGATATTCCTAAAATCTCCAGAGCGTGTACGCCTTTTTAAGGCAAAATATCCGTCCATTCCCCTACCTCCCGAGCCAATTATCACCAGATGGGGAACTTGGATATCTGCTGCGGTATATTACGCTCAATACTATGAGCAAATACGTGATGTCGTCGCCATACTTGCTAATGACTCGGCAGCTATAAGAGCTGCAAAAAAATGTTTTCAAACACGCAAACTACGACCGGAGTTAAATTTCATTCGCGACAACTACGAAGTAATAGCCTCTTCAATAGAACAATTGCAATGTTCGACTTTATCCATTGCGGAATCCTTCCTCATTCTGGATACTGTTCGTTGCTACGTAAACTGGAGTAAACTTTTACCAGTGATACGTAAATTTGAAGCCGTGCTCGAACGAAATCCTGATTACGAAATTTTAAGAGACATATCTGAAAATATTACCCGAACTGATAATGAATTCTATAAATTTGCTCCCTTGACGTCAACTGAAGTTGAACGTACATTTAGTGTACATAAATGGATTTATAGTGATAAACGCAACTGTTTACTCCCAGAAAATGTTGAAAAGATAATGATCATCTACTCCTATCACTATTACACAAATAAAATGTCTTGTGCTGCTGTGTGTACTGACGTAGATTTTGAAGAAGAAATTGCGTCTGTTTCTAATATATAGTAACTTTATACAAATGTTTTTATTAGTTTTATTAAATATTAATTTTATTTGGTGACTTTTATTTCTTCTAGTTCTGAATTATCGATATCGATAAAATAATATTTCAAGCACTGGCTAAATTACGCTAGTGTTTTGTTTTGCCGTGAAAAATCCGAGCTCTGGCAATCAGACTAAGTAATTTAGTACTTTAGAAAACGTAAAAAACGGATTTTTTAAATGTTCCCTACATTTAAAAAATCCGTCTTTTTACCATTACTTAAATAAATATTACAAAAAATCATCACAGAACCGCTCTTATTTAGGGTTCCGTAGCCAAATGGCAAAAAACGGAACCCTTATGGATTCGTCATGTCTGTCTATCTGTCCGTCCGTATGTCACAGGCATTTTACTCGGAAACTATACGACGTATCTGAATAAATTTTACACATAAGGTGTATTTTGTATGTAGCTACTTAGTTATGTAGTTAAATTTGAAATTAAAAATATTTTTAGGGGGGCGCCCCATACAGGTAACTTAATTAAAAAAATTTTTTTACCAAATATCAATATGTGACACATCAATCGATAGGTCTTTCAAAATAACATTGAGGTTTCTTTGACTATTTTGTGATTAAGTGAATATTTTCTGAAATAATCGCTTCAAAAGTCAGAAAAATATGAAAAAATTTGAAGAGATGCGCCTTATTTAATACTTTCTAAGAAAATTGTTTTGAACATTATCGGTTCAGCCATTTTTGAGTTATCTCCAAAAAACTTCTTCCATAGGCATCAGATACGACCTTTTGGTATTAGTTTGGTTCTTATTCCATTGAAGGTACGGAACCCTCCTATGCGTGGTCCGACACGCACTTGGGCGTTTTTTTTAATAATCACATTTTTATAAAATTAAAATTTTTGTCAACGCTAAAAAAATCAAATGTAATGGAGTAAAAATCGTACAGCAATCATCAGACTTACGCCAGGGAATACTATATTTAAAAACTATTTATAAAACATTCTTATTGTTTCCCATAAATATTTTTTTATATATTTGTACTGTAAAATACAAAAAGTAATGGTATTGCTATTATTAATTGAATTTATTGTTTTTAGATTATTCATTTTCAAATTCAATAATGACTATTAATGACATTGTTAAATTTTTAGTTTTTTCTACTACTACTTTTCAATAAATAATTTATTTTTCTGATAAAATAATATAATTAAAATACATATAAGTATTTATACTTATTTATCGTACTTTGTCTACAATAAATAATAGCAATAACAATAATAAACAATCTTTATTGCAACTTTAGGGTGTACAATGTACTCTGTTCTGTACATATGCTTTTTATGTATTTCATTTTAAATTTTCATTTATGGAACATTTTTACCTTGTATGCAACTTTCCCCTGTTTGGGGAACGTGCCCGGGAACAAGGCACGTTCCCCCGGCCCATCACTAGTCAGGATGTATGTTATTATTCTGGAAACTTAATGCAGGTAATTATGTAGCAAATAATTCAATAAATTCAGCACCTTAAAAAAATCTAATATCTATAAGTTTCTCTCTTTGCAGTGCAAATAGGGCTCTCTTCTCTTACATTACGTCTTAAATATTGATGTGTCTTTTGACAACTTATTCCATGTATGCATTTTAGTTTTGAATAGAATTCGACTTACTGTTGACGTCTTTTAGGTTGTAGCGACGGTTGACGTACCAAATTGGCATTTTTTTTCCATTTTTCAACCGTTACGCGAGTGCGGCCAGTGATTTTTGGCGTAAAATTCGTCTACACGTAGGATTTAACTGGTACCTATGTGACTGCTAGTCACACTATGCGGTTTGGCATCGCTAGAATAAAAAAAATAATATCCTTCCCTGCTTGGATGCAATTTAGGAGCAGTAGTCGTATTAAAATGGCAAGTCGTGACCATAGACATGTTATGAAACGGTAGCCATGTCACAAACTGACACTTTGACGACTAATATCTACCGTGATTAATGATAATAATTAGCATATTTAGGTACGTATCTGTTATATATCTACCGTACGTATAGTAAGTAGCGTTTAATAAACTCAATCCTACTTTAGGATTAAAATTCTTTGAAATCCAAGCTCAATCTTTGAGTCTATCTAATGCATACCTACCAGTTAAATTACATTAGAATTTACAATAAACGATTCGAAATACAGACGTTTTTCGGTCGTTACTCTCTAAAGACGTCCTTATAAAACGCCTTGCTCCCTGAGAGGTATGCTCAATGAATGCGTTATAAAATTAAATTTGGAATTTAATTTCGTCATTCGACTGTTAAGAGGTGTTTTAATAAAAGTGTCTCGTAAAAATATTTCGTGTTAAATTTTAAGGGTGACGTGATGTCGTCATTTTCTGGATTCTTGCTGTGTAATTTTAGAAGTTATATCCTTATTTGTAGGCGTCTTAAGTATTTCTTATATCTTATTTTTATCTTATATTTTTTAAATACTAACGCGTGATAACGCCAGAAGATATTCTGGTTTTGTTTGGATCTATTTTTGCCTTTTTTTTATACTTAAGTGAAATTATCAAGTATGTAATGTAACAGTACATTAATTTATTTAAATTAAGTTGTATTTGTAAAAAAAATCATGACATTATGAACAGAATAACCTGAGTAATAGTAACAATCATATTCTATAATGAAGAATGAGTTGTATGTTTATTTGTAATTGCCTGGGCAACTAAGTTCTAGTCGACAAAACCAAAGTTAAACTTAAAGGTTAAACCTTGGACGAAAAAAATTAAAGGACGGAGCATGGCTGTACAACAAACTGTGGCGCAAGATGGCGGCTGGTTTGAATGTGTGTGTCCAGACGAGTGTTGCCGTGTAATACAAATTTTCCCGATTAAGAATACAGTATTTTTGAATAAAAAAATAAATAGATTATTAATATATATGTTTAAATAGAATTAATAAGCACCTGTTTTAATAAATTTGATGAAATATATTTCTGAAGAGGCGGATAAAAGAAAAAAGAATGATGTAAAAAATCTAAATTTATAAATTAATAAAAGGACACGACTTGAGTGTGTCCGACCTCTCTTCTCGACCCAATATTATTATTTTAAGCATTTATCATACCTTTTTAATATGGCCAAGGTGAACCCAACTAAAAGCGTATTATTATAAACTTACCTTATCTCAAACCGTTTCACACTAGAGAACCAAAATTCAGTCAGGTTGAGCTTCGTCGTCAGCCTTGTTGGCAACCATCTAGCAGACGCTAAAGCGTTATGAGCTTGTGTTGTGAGTCTTGGCCCCTAATTTTACATGGCTTACTTTTGGTAAGATTAGGCGCAACACACACTTAGCGGGATTCAGTTCAGCCAGGTCTATGGGTTCTGGCTTTTTTATATGGGGCCCACTGATAATTTTCCATCGTGCAAAACCTACTTACGACAGCCTTCTAGCCACAGTCGTGGACAGTGGGCTTTCTGGCATAATTATAAGATGTTATTAATTTAGTAGAAATAAATTGTACTAATATAATATGGAAACTATCGAAATAAATGATCATTAAATTGAATTGAATTTATATTTATATCAGGCACGTGGGCTACAAGGGCAAGTACACCTATATTATTTGTATGTTGTCTATAACACTGTCATTCCTAAACTACAAAACCGATTTCGATAAGAAGGTGGCATTTGTCGCTCGACACGATTGGTCTGAATTCATCAATTGTCTATGGTTGCGGAAATTTGTCTATGGCCTCCTTAAAAAAAATCAGTTACAATCTTACAATAGACAAATTTCCGCAACCATAGACAATCGCCTCTGAATATGAATGATGAGCATCGCGTACGAATTTCCGCTAGAGGCGTTAGTGTAGACGGAGGTCTTCAAACCGTTAAATTCCATAGTAATTCAATGGAATTCACAAAATTATTTTTAATTTGAACAAGGTTGTGAAAATTTTGTAATAACTTATATTAATTATGGCAAATATGTGTTACGAATCATTGAATGTGAATCCTTTAAAAGCGTAGCTCAGAAATTCTCCTTTTTTTCGAAAAATATGGAACTACGCAATGCTGCGGCGTGGTAAATTTTATTACAGTAAAGTATTAGTTATAATACACTGAAGTATTAGATAATATTTAAACGTATATTTTGTTTTCACGAACGCGATAGATAAAAAATACAGCTGTATATAAGGACCGCATCAAAATTGGTTCAGCCAAACGCGAGATAATCGTGAACAAACATATATACACACACATAAACTGAGAACCTCCTTTTTTTGAAGTCGGTTAAAAATTCTCCTAGATCGATCAACACAACCGGTTTGACAGCTAACCTCTCATTCTAACTATAGTTCAATCTCGTTCTAATCGCTTGACCAGTCGCTTACTAAAGCGACTAGTCAACCGATCAGAGTGAGAGGGAGCGATAGTTAGAATGAGACAAAAGTTGGACAGATCACTCATTGTGGCATAATTTTGCGCATTCAACCTACGACTTGATAATATATGAGCTTTATGTTTCACGCAATTTTTGTAATTATTTTAAGAAATATATAATTTAGTTTATTAACAAATTTTATTCAAAAAATACGAAGGAATATAATTTGCTTTCAAAAACTTATAATTTATGAACTATTAGGTAATATGTTAATATTAGTTGAAAACGTGCGTGAAATAAAACATTAAGTTGTGTTTGGTTCATATCGTGTTGACACCATATCGCGGCGATTATAGACCCCTTTACATTCGGGAAGTTTCCCTATTCAACCACCTGGCAACACCGCTACCATGAAGTTAATAGTTTATGAAATTACTGATACTTAATGTGATTACGCAATTAATTGTTTACTTAACGGTGAAAAGTTATCCCATCCGTTTTTTTCTTTCGACCGGTAGCATTTTTGCAGCATTTGACAACGCACGACGGCATATTTTAATTATTTTTTAACTGCTCTTGACTGCATAGACGTTTGGACACGAATGGCGGGGGAGCGGCTCATTATTGCTGTGCGTATGTGTGTGTAGTGCGTAACGACGAGGACACTGGCTCTTTATGGAATCACAAAATTTTGTTAGCCGCACTCTATCTGGGCCTTATATAATCTATGGGTTAAACAATAAATGTTACTGGTATCGTAAGCGCAATTATACTTTTACCAGGCCCATAAAACTGCGGAAAAGTTTGTAAACTCACGAATAAATCGGCATAATAAACAGACTTTCGTCGTATTTCCACTCAAATAGTTCCATTTGGTCATCCAATAAACTTAATAAGAAAACAAAGGGCGATTGCGTATTAAATAAGAATGTCATAAAGGAGCTACAAAGACTTTCGGAATATGATTCGCCCATCGGAGCACTCGTAAAACGTTATGCGCTGGCCGTTAAGCGGCGTAATTCGATATAGTGTGTGCTAATGTAACGTAACCGTTATATGACGGCACGGGAGTAAACCGATTTTATCATTAATGTTGTCATAGCTCAAATGTAGGTAATAATGGTAAAATCATAGCATTTAACCAACCAGAGTCGCTATTGACAGGCGGTCATACATTACGTCATTTACTGTATGGACTAGCCATACATTTGACGTTTTCCTCCCCCGCAATAGTCGGCAGACTTTTTTTGTAAAGAAAATGACAGACATGGCTATTCCGGGTTGAATGCCCTAAGAGAAATGGTTCAATTAATAAGTTTTGAATAAAGAGGTTATATTTATAAAGGTAAAATTCGTTTAGAGTGAATTTGTTGGGACTGATCCCCGTTTACTAATTTTCTAATAATACTACCCTAATCTACAATCAATATCTTTTTTTTTAAAGTTCCGCAGTATGGTGTTTTGTGTTAAAAAAGTACACGACGTAACCTTTCTTGACCAGTACCCCTATAAGTACGTATCAATTTTTTTTTTCGATAACTGTAGGTAGTGCTACAATAAGTATAAAAATACGTTAAAACAATTTTTTCGAACCCTTGAAATCATTTTCCAGGTCGCATTGCCAGCTGCCATGATGCGAGCCGGTTGCATCACCACTGAATAAAAGTTAACGAGGCGATGAGTATGTATCCAGAATCCAGAGTGGGGGCTTACAGGCTTATATCGACTTCGTAGCAGGAGCTAAAATAGGTTAGTGTACTAACAGGTCATGCGAAACTTTGCCAATGACTTTGGTCGTTCTTTTACAAAAAAATTTTTTTATTTCATATATTGGTTTACGCATCTTGCAGGCTGTTTCAAAAATCTCCGTTATATTGTCGTGGGTACCTAGTTTATGTACCTAGAGTACTTAAAGTTCTTAACAGAGGAATCGGCTTTGCCTCATCTTTCGAAACAAAAAAGTCTGCCAAAACCTGAGCAAGTTATCCCGCAAGCACACTTATAAAATCTGTGCACACAAATGCAAAACTCTCTCTCATTACTACACACGCACCCCCACTAAATCAATCACCACGCGGCCTTCAAAACACTAAGTAGAGCAATAGGTTCATTTCGGATGTAGTACAAAACCAGTGAAGTATTATTTGCTTGTAATTTAAAATAAAACATAGAAAACAGTTGTCCTTAATTCCGTTAAATATGCAAATTTTAAACGTCAAAACAGTTACTCTACCCGTCAGAAAAGAAATCGATTGTGTTTGAATTGATTCTGTAAACGAATCTTGACTTTAGATTTTTATTGAAACGTTTATCATGAACATAACGAAAATAAAGTAAAACTATACTTACCTGTGAAATTATATTCCATCCGGAAACTAGACGTAAGAGTAGAAAATTTTTTACATCCAAAAACAGCACATAAAGGTATTTTAACGGAGCTCTTCTTCCACTGAGAACGATGACCGAAATGAGTGTAATCGATTTTTGAACTAGTTTTTATAAATGCATATAAATACGACTTTTATATGCAGTTTATCTATGTAGTTTGAACGTGGTTGTGTTAAAAACTCTATGGGGTATCAAAACTTGATTTTGCCAATTTCATATTTAATCAATTGAGAAATATCGACGAGTAATACCATAATTTATACACTGTATGGACGTCAAAGGCGCTCCAAATATTCCGCTGAAGTCCGAGTTTTGATAGGAAAGGATTATGCACTATAGTTGCGTTTGCACACGACATAAAAAGGTAAAATACGGCTTCTCGTGAACTGGAGATTTCCCATGGCATTATTATTTCTTATAAGGGTACAAGGATGGAGTTGAGAAGTGGAGCCACCAAGATTTTTGATGTAAAATTTTAAACATTCCACGATCGGAAAAAAACTTTTTGATTAGATTTCTTTTCCATTTCAATTTTTAGCACCGTCGACAGTTTTTTTAATACACCCCGTGTAATATATATATATATATTACACGGGGAGTTATATATATATATATATATATATATATATATATATATATATATATATATATATATATATATATATATATAACTTGTTTATTAAGGTAGAATTTATAATTGTACGGAGTGACTTGACAAGTCAACAAACACAAATGTTGCCGCAATTCGGCCAGTGCTGTTCTTATCGATATTTTTATTTATTAAGAGTTCTACAAACGCCGCGACTTATTGGTTGCGATATTGTCGCTGCAACTTGATTAAGGCTTAAAGGCTGAAGAATAAAACTATACGGTACGCGACAAATTGAAGTCAATTTATAACTTCTGTACATTCTATTATTGGAGACAATAATAATTTCTAAAGGCGGCTACTCATACACCTGCCGTAGGGTTAATACCAGGCGCATGGCTTAGAGAATTCAACCAACCGGAGCGGCCATGTCTGTCATTATCTATACAAAAAAAGTCTGCTTATTTTTGCGGGGGAGGTGAACGTCAAATGTATGGCTATTCGTACGTAACGTAAAATAGCCACGTCAGATAGACGTCAGTCCGTACAATAAATATGACCACTGGTTATATTTATTGACCATTGTTTTCGGCAGAGGAGAAAGCCTGTCAATGGCCGCTCTGGTTAGTTAAATTCTCCAAGCGCACGGCGGTCGGGCCAATATTGGGATTTCTCTACACACATGCCTGCCGTTCAGTTTGTGAGTGAATATCTTGCTGAATGCACGTCTTTAAAATGGCGCCAGAGGTAGCTTAGAGTGAGGAATAGGACATAGGATACTTAACTACTTTTTATCCCGAAAAAAAAACCTTCATAGAGGGCCACACGATAACCGAATTCTATGCGGACGAATAATTATCCAAGTATCTTTTCTTCTATTTTAGAAGTAGTTAAGTAGGTATTTTTGAGAAATATCGTCTTCTGACTGTTCGTAAATATCGTTACGTTTTGTTGTTATTACTCGTAGAAGTGTTAAATTCAATTATTAAGTGATGTTGCCTCGGATTACGGATTCCTTTGGACGTGCAAGAATTAGAACTAGAACAATGTTCATCCAAAATGTCGCCTGCATAATAAAGAACTCAAATTTACAGAAACTATTTGTAGTCCGCCTCGAACTGAGAACTCGCGATTTCCTTGTAAATGCATTGACCAATATACCAAGACTCTTATGATGATTATTTGCGCCTTCTAGCTCCATAACCCATGGATCGATCCTGCTCATATACGAACTCTCAAATTATATTGATTTCTGCTATAACTCCAACAAATTTCATAAAGATTAGAAAAAACGTTACTACAGTTACCGCAGAACAACTATTCAAAAAGCCATCGAAATGCAGCGATGTCCAGGTAGCCAGCTGACAGTTCCGTTTCCGTTTCATCCGAAGCTGTCTATAACTTCACTTCGCTTAGGCTCCGCTCGTTCGACGAGATAGAAAAATATATGATATGTTGTATAACATAACTATACGATTTATTAGCGACAACGTATTTTAAAACTTTTGTCTGATTTGAATATTGTAGCATTTCAGGCTGTGATATGATAATTTAATTTCCTAACGTTTATGGATCCTTTAAATGGAATCGTATTGGTAGTGTTTAGTACAACATTACACTTTTCGATACTTTTTATCGACATATACCCATGACTATTTTATTTTTGCTATTCCAGGCAACATTTTAACTGTCAGTCATGTGTCAAGTCACTTTTTATAATTAGAAATTCAACCGTAGTTATGGTATTTTTCCTTGCGAAATAGGGACTTCCAAACTAAATGTTTTTTTAATTTTACATGTTTTTACTTCGGAACGGTGTCAAAGTGATGTAAATATCAAGATAAAGTTTCTCAACTTCCTCCTTCCACCCCCCCCCCTAAAATTTTACATCAAAAATCTTGGTGGCTCCACTTTCATCCATCATTCTCAAATCCATCCTCGGGTCCTAAGGAATAATCATGCCAAAAGAAATCTTTTGTTCAAAAAGAGCCGTATTTTTTCTGCTACAACGAAATCTACATCAATGACAAAATAATAATGACACTAATGTTTTACCTAAACTTTCAAAGTATTTATTTCCAATAGAAGTCATATCTTCTAAAATGCCTGCCGTTGATTCTATAGACTTTCAAAGGATCGACTGTTATTTTTTCGTCCGATTCGTCTTCTGTAAGGATTGACTCATTTTCCAAATTATCTCCGTCCGTGGGAGGCGTTTCCATGAGACTAGGAACTCTCTGAAGCTGTTGTTTTTCTTCAGTAAGTGCTACATTATCGGGTTGTGGTTTAAATGTGCGCGGTGTTTGCCGCTGAGCGTCGTAGTCATGAGGTACTTCATCATTCAACATTGTTGGCCGCAGATCCTAAACAAATATTTGTGACGTTTTGTATCAAGGTACATCATTGTCGGTTGTTATTGAAGTTTATTTCTAAGTTATTTTTTATGGCAGTGACGCGTTATTGACAAACTACAATGATGTATCTTTGACTTGAAAATGTGACATTTTATTACATAAAGAATAACTGATTCACTATTAAAGAATAGTTATTATACTTGACCTGCAGACGAAGTTTTTTCTCTGGAGTTAGAATTTGAGGATCTAATTTGGATGTTTGGTCCTGTCTATTCATATAACTGAAAATATTTAATGTTTATAGTTATTCATAAAAATAAAATAATGGTTGGAGTCTCTCTGCGTGATCGCATCAGAAATGAGGCCATCCGCAGCAGAACCAAAGTAACCGATATAGCCCTCCGAATTGCTAAACTAAAGTGGCAGTGGGCGGGGCACATTGCTCGTAGAACCGATGGCCGTTGGGGCGTTAAGGTTCTCTAGTGGCGACCACGAACCGGAAGGCGCAGCGTGGGTAGACCCCCGGCAAGGTGGACTGATGACCTGGTGAAGGTCGCGGGAGTCCGCTGGATGCGGGTGGCGCAGGACCGGCCATTGTGGCACTCTTTGGGGGAGGCCTATGTCCAGCAGTGGACGTCTATCGGCTGATATGATGATGATGATGATGATGATAAGAATTGTGTTATGTCAGTTTAAGTTTCATATCAATAAAAAAAACCGGCCAGTAGCGACTCGGACTCGCGCCCCGACTGTTCCGTACATTACATGTACAATTTTAACAATATATTTTTTCTGAAGTCCGACTCACGCTTGACTGTAGACTTCTTATTATTATTCCGGTAATCTATAAGTAAAGAACTATTTTAGGTATTTGTGTCCGAGTTAAGGGTCGTGGGTACATGTTTGCCCTAATAACTTGAACATTATTTAAAACTATTCTTACACATATATATATATATATATATTTGAGATTCTAACAACAAACCCTTTGATTTGATATATGTATCGCTTTCTGTAGTTTTGTAAACATTTTTTTTATTCACCCCCAAAAATTTCCTTTATGTGTAAAATTCATTCAATCTGCCCGCCTTTGGGTTACCAACCGACGTACAGTGGGCCGTATCCTAACTTTAAAACATGTTTAGACACGGTGCCGGATTATAATTTTAAAATATGTACATTAACAATACAATAACAACATAACCTATCTCAAACATAACTCCAACACACAACAAACAATTTCCCAATATTGAAGTTGTATTGAAGTTGCGTTGGAATATTTCTCAAGCAAATTCTGATATTTCTGATTCAGATGTTTATGCCGTAGCTGTATTGCGTTGTTAATGCATTGGAGTTGTATTGATGTTGGAACGGCTCACGATCCAACTTCAGTACAAATCCAATGCAATAACTACGCAATACAGCTAGGGCCTAAACGTTTGAACCAGAAATATCAGATTTAGCTTAAAAATTATTTCGTTGCAACTCCAATACAACTTCAATATTGGTTGATTATTTGTTGTATTGGAGTTGCGTTGGAATATTTCTCAAGCAAATTCTGATAGTATGTTATTCAATCAAATACAAACACTGAAAACATTGAAAAAATAATCAACCCAGCAGGATTTGAACCTCGCATCGATACGCCTAACCGGGGCTCGATCGCTTTACCAATTAAGCTATGGGTTCAGTTACTGGGTTGATCTATCATTTCCGATGTGACACTTGTAAAAGGGTCGGCGGGAAGGGTATCTAACTCTAGTAGTTAGCACCTAGATGTCGCTTACGGCTGCTATAAAGTCGATGTAAAAATAAATGCAAAAAGATGATTGAAGGCATTGAAAATTTCGTCAACTCAGTAACTGAACCCATAGCTTAATTGGTAAAGCGATCGAGCCCCGGTTAGGCGTATCGATGCGAGGTTCAAATCCTGCTGGGTTGATTATTTTTTCAATGTTTTCAGTGTTTGTATTTGATTGAATAACATACTATTGTATGAGTGGAATGCCACACTTTAAAAAACATGTAAAATAATTACAAATTCTGATATTTCTGATTTAAATGTTTATGCCGTAGCTGTATTGCGTGGTTAATGTATTGGAGTTGCATTGAAGTTAGATCATGTCTATACGTGTTTTAAAGTCAGAATACGGCCCCATGTAATTAATATCAATCTAATCCATCTACATGTTGGTGGTAATGAAAGTTTAACAGGATTAACTCTACCGCATCCAGGTTATACAGTTAACGTGAGAAATACGGTAATAAACCCATAAATCTTATATAAAAAGCTAGCACTCTGCGCAATACCACCGAGGTCTAATTACTTAACACTACGTGAGATACAATGCAGCTACCACGTGGCTGCATTAATCTATATTAAGTGCTCCGTCTTTTATAGCTGTAAGTTATCGTCCAGGGTATGGTAGTAAAGTACTGACAAATTTAAGTTTCATGGTTGGGTACGTTGAGTATGTATACAGGGTATATATCCAACACGGGCGAATATTTCATCATCATCATCATCGTCCTGTCTAGGCCGATTTCGACCATGGCGATTGGTATGCGCTGGCTAGTGAGAGCGACGTTCGTGGGCTCTCAGGTGACTGGCGAATATTTAAACTGTGGTTAGTATAGGACATAAGAAATATATTTGTCTAACTTTTACTTAGAATTAAGACAAAATTTTCAATCGTTCAAAGTAAATCAACATAGTAAATGCAACACACTCAAGTTAAACACTCGTTGATATTGACAGTTACTTTACTTCAATCATGTCTGCAGTACAATGTGGCTGGGTAAATTAAAAAAAAAAAGATGTAGGAACTAAATGTAACTTTACGATGCAAGTATTCAGTGTAACTCAATAGACTTTTTAATTAATGATTATACTATAAATCCTCTGGTTAAATATATTTCTCGTATTTACTGTATTATACGTATTACTGTATATGACTAAGTTTATGAGTAGGTATCGCCAGGAATAAGAATTTAAAATATTTCAATAGGCTACTTCCCTATGAAGTCAAATCAGATAGCCTTTACGAAAAGTCAAAATGATTTGTTACTATGAAGTTTATATGGGAGACTAATATTGTGACGTCACAATATTATATGATATACATTACCTTTATAAAAGTTTAAACCATTGTAAAATAATTTAAAGCGCAAACACATGTTACACCTGGCTTTCCCCGTGTGTTTTTGAAATTTAGATTTTATGAATGCAACGAAACAATTAAGTTTATATATTGCAAAGTACTCAATTGTTATATAAAATAAGTAACTTACCGCTTTTGCTCCTTTTTTAGTTCTTTTATGAATCGCTCCGCAGTTTTCATTGCAAATTCATCAGCTAGTTTTTGGAAAAATCCCGAAGTTTTCAAGGAGTTTAAGGTGCTTATCAAAGTTTCCGGTTTTAATTGCATGACAATTTCTTTGTCTGTAGCCAGAACTGTCGACACGAACAGTGTGCACAGTGCGGTGGTGAACATAATTCCAATTTAAGTATTTAATCAAGAATTCGTGATTAATATTTCCTATTGGTGATAAAAAGACGTAGAGCGCTGGTAACCTGGCGGTAAGACGTCCGACTTTCAAACTTGAGGTCTCGGGTTCAAACCCTGACTCGTACCACTTTTTCGGGGTTTATGTACGGAATATCATTTGATATTTACCAGTCGCTTTTCGGTGAAGGAAAACATCGTAAGGAAACTAGACCTAATCCCAATAAGGCCTAGTCTCCGCTCTGGGTTGGAAGGTCAGTCAATTACTGGGACTAGGTTGTCAAGCAGACCCCAAGCCGGGACAAACGCTTGGAAGATGATGATGATGGTGATAAAAGACGTAAAACTAAACCCCAAACCTATTCTGTATTGTACGCCCATTTACAGATAGAGTGGTCCATTGGCCCATTTACAGTCGCCATCAAATATGTCGTAGCGGCCAAGGTACTCCAAAATATCTGCACATGCACTTTATCCCCTTGACAATAGAGGCGTTGTTCAGATATTTGTGATCACCTTGACCGCTCCGATATATATGATGGCGACTGTACAAGTAAATCTTTATTTCAGTTGAGCATAATTTTATAGAAATATGACATGCTACGATTTACATGTTATGTTTTATTACGCTAATATTTATTTACAGTTTTTTATGTAGTTATCAAGTGTTTCTTATAACTTTCACACCGTAAGAATTCATATTTTTGTATCAAGAGTGAAAGTATCAAATTAAATGATTTTTTAAAGATTTAATTTAATTATTAATCTTTAGTATTTTTCGGACATTAAAAAAATCTTACCACTATAAGAGGTAGGTATGTAAGCAGTTGGACTCTTAAGATAACACTAACTTCAATAGGTTTCTACATTATGCTATTGCCAGCGTAGGTTAGGTCATAAGGACTTAATTTTAATACTATACTTAAATAGGTATACTACGCTGCTTCTGGCTGAAGAGAGGAGCATATTAATTATAATTAAACCTAGTTGCACAAGCCCGTAGGTTTAATCAATTTTGCTTTTGTGTATGAATTCATTGCTGTTAGATTAAGTTGTTATATTCACGGAAAAATTACGTTGCTTCATTAAAGCGCAACCCAACAAACACAAAACTTTGTCCAACCAAAGACGCCATTCATTCTCGTCAGTTTAAAAACCCTCTACCGCCATTTTAGATGTCTTAAAAACGCATTATAAATTCCGGCATGGAGCCACCTCGTTTATTTATCGTTTAATATCAGACGCCATTGTGGGAGCATCAATAATTCATGCTCTGTGAGTTACAGGTCCACAACTTTATCTTCGATCATTTAAAGTTCTTATCGGGTTGGCAGAAGGTCTATTATGGCCCGATTGGTTTTTTAATAAGTTGGCGCGTTGTAGTGATGCGACGACGATCTAGAATTTCAGCTCTCCGTTTTCAGATTTTTTTTTCTTTTGATGCTAGTGTTTTAGTGCTTCTGTTTGTATGGTGCAGAGTTATTGCTTGATAAAAAGCAACATTGTTCGCACCACTACTCTTCTTCACCCTATTTAGAATTGTAGTCATAAAAACGAGCAATTTATTGTTATTAATCCAAACCTCAGAATAGACCACTTGAGCCTCAAGCGCTCACAACGTTACGTCAAGAAATTAATATCCCTAATCGAAACCAATCCAACACCTATCACTTCATTGTGTGAACCTACCTGCATTGAAATAAGGCCTGTATTCCAATAACGTACCGCTTCCTTGTAAATTTAATGATGCATGTCTAGTCGGGGTTTGAATGCCTTGCCTTGTCAATAATTGATGTGGTATTGCCATTGTGGTATGATCGATAGCTTAGAAATAATTCAAGCCACCACATGTATCTGTGGAAAGCGAGGTTGATATAAATAATTGATTAAAACCAAAAAAATGTAGCCCTTATACTACTTTAACAATATAATTGTCTGCAGATTAGTTTGATACATGCTAATGCATTCGTCATTAAAATCCTTTAAACTCCTTTAGTTACAAGTGGTACAACTACTGTTAAAACCGGGTTATTTACCATGTATACAAGGTGTAACAAAAATGCTGATGATCCGTCTAAAGGCATAATTCGGATCGTAGGTATTCTAATTACGAAAAACTAAGAATAAAACATTTTCACGCGGAAAAAAAAATTGGTTTGGTTTGGAGGGTTGCCCGCCTGGGACGTCTGGCTGGTTTAATTTTTTTTTTCGCGACAATTTTTTTTTCCTATTTTGTCTTAGTCGCAAATGTCGCAATACGATACCAATTACCAATATTTTTGTTACATCCTGTATTTGTTTTCGTGAGTGATAGAAACTAAAAAGGCCAAGTGCGAGTCGGACTCGCGCACCGAGGGTTCCGTACAAACCTGTAGGTATATAGGGGTAGTAACTTTTAAATTATTAAAAATATTTTTATTATATGATGTAACAAAAAATTTACGGTTTTCGCAATTTTTCCTTTATCTGTGCTATATGAAGTTTCTTCGTGCCAAGTTTCAAGTTTCTGAGTTTACTGGAAGTACCCCAGGGACCCGCCCGGTATCCCCTTCGAGGGTTTTTGAAAGGGTTTTTCGTAAGGCTTTGCTTACCAAAGCCGATGCTCCTCAAAACCCATTCATTTGGCTATTAAAGCGCTATAAATACGGTATCCCCTTCGAGGGTTTTTGAAAGGGTTTTTCGTAAGGCTTTGCTCGCCAAAGCCGTTGCTTCTCAATACCCATTCATTTAGCTATTTAAAGCGCTTTAAATACGGGTAAGCAGTTCCCCTAACTAATATCAGATACCTTCTCAAGCGCTTAAAAAAGCCTTTCGAAAGGGTAGCGTTGGTAGCTCTTGAAGGGGTTTCCCTTTCTACGCTCATGCAATTTTTATCCTTTTTCTAATGACAATAAGAGCAAAATTGTAAATTTACGTTGGACGACCGTATGTCTAGCGCGGTGTCGAAGCGGCGGCGCCTTTGACAAAGCCCCCAAGTTGCCGCTGCTTGCGGTTAAGAAGTACCTTATTGCATTGTAATACGGTTACCTTTTGTGTGGCGAAGGGGCGGAAGAATTTGGAGCGCGTGCGACGCATCGTTTTGGGAAGTTTGGAACTGTATTTGTTTTTGTTTATGTATCGGCACAGATTATATAATAGTTCTTACGAAGTATCGGTCTGAATATTCATTATTTGTGCCATTTCTTTCGCGAACACCACGGTGTCGGTTTTCGTAAGGCTTTTCTTTCCAAAGCCGTTGCCTCTCAAAACCCATTCATTTGGCTTTATAGACGAGCACCAGAAAATACATGTACCTCGATTGTGGGTGGATTAATCAACGCGTAGTCCCGCCTCCTTGCCAACGCGGTGTTGTGGTAGTTCGCTCAGACTAAAGGCTCAAAGATAGTTCACTTGGAACAAACGACAAAACGACGAGGAGCCAGATTCACTCGAACATGTACATCATATCGTACAAAAACGTGTATGCGCTATTATATATTATATGATCGTATATACACGTTTTTAAATAAACATTAATGATAGTTATCAATAAAGACGACGGAGAGCTGGCTACGTCAGATATGACACAATAATGAGAGCAACGAAACCTAGTTAGTTTGCTATTCTATGCTTTTTTCTAGCTCCGGACATCTGGCAGCTGTTCATTGGTAGAGGTCAAAAAATGTAAACCACTTCAAAAAGACAAATCCTAGCGTTCTAAGTTTAATATAATTTTCTTAATTCTATATGATAATAAATTATGCAAATAATTAGATTATATCATTGCCTAAAGTTTTTGTTGGAAAAAAATTGTGCCAAACGACGCCATATCATATACAGGGTGTTTGGTAACCGGATGCAAAGCCGAAAGTAGGAGATAGTCTAGGTCATGTAGAACATTTTTAGCCATACTTGTCTTAGACAAATGTTATTAGTTTTTTTTAATTTAAATTTTAAGATTTGTCGGAGAAAACTGCAAAACTTCAGACTAAATCGATAATTAGAACTTTTTTTACTGCAGGTAGATTTTTTTTTGTTTTATTTCGTATTGTGCAATGTCTATCAAACACTAGAAAAGTGATTTCAAACATCTGTGTCTAAAGAAAACAAGTTGACAGCGATTTAAAATTTTAGTTACATGAAAATGTAAACGATTTAAGTGATTTCAAAGTACGATAAAAAAAAACTAAAATAGCCACGAATTTTCAAACCATTTTAAAAACATGCTTGGCTTTTACCCTTTTCTTTAAGCTATCAAACACGACTGTAGCTACTGTATCCTTGAAAATAAGCCACCTAAACCAACTGGGTAGCTAAAATGTTTCACTCTACTTGTGATACTTGTGGTAGTTGTGGTGACGAATCTCATTATGATTTTACAATAAAACATTGGTTCTGAATACTAAGTTGGCATTGACTTGACATTTGACTTGTTTTAAAAGGGTTAAGTGTACTGGACAAAACTACCACATGCAATTTTAACAAACAAAGGCTTGCGGCGGTGAGAGACAAAAGAGACTGATAGCGGCAGGCGGTGAGCGGCGTTAAACAAAGATGATCGGTTTTGTGCTTTATTGACAAAGATAAACTGATTAGCTACATGAGTATTTGTGCAAAAACTAGTAATTTAGTCTAGTTACAACTTCAGTTGCGATTAGACGTTCATTGTGGTTTAATTTCCCGCTCTCATCTCAATTTACCGTGTCAAGTTGTAGCTGCCCTATGCGCTCCTTCACGTGTAATTACGACTTCTTCATTGTAAACATGGAGTTTACGAACGAAGAATACGCCGACATTATCTACATGTACTGCAAAGCTGACAGTAATGGAGCGATGGCCCGACGGATGTACCAAGAGCGTTTTCCAAACCGGAGATTGCCTAATGTGAGAGTGTTTTACAATTCATTCCGAAGGCTACGTGAGAATGGTATTGCTGTGCAACATGGAGGGAATCCAGGACGTAATCGCCCTGAAGTGGAGGAAGACGTTCTACAGGCATTTGCAGAGGATCCGAATACGAGCATCAGAGTGGTAGCTCGTAATCTGAACTTGTCCACATGGAAAGTATGGGCCACAATGAATCGTGAGGGAAAATATCCTTTTCGCGGCATCGGAGTTCAAGGTTTGGACGAAGGAGATCCTGCACGCCGAGTGGACTTCTGCCGATTTTTACTCAATGCGGATATCGAAGACCGACGTTTTTTGCGAAGCATTCTTTGGACCGATGAATCGAAATTTTCCCGGGAGGGGATCACAAATTTCCATAACCTACACCAATGGGCTGACAAAAACAACAATCCACATTGGAAAAAGCAAGTGTCCTTCCAAAGAAAGTTTTCCGTCAATGTGTGGGCTGGAATCATCGGCAGAGTCCTTATTGGGCCACATTTTTTGCCAAATAATTTAAATGGGGCAAATTATTTGGAATTTTTACAAAACGATTTGCCCAGGCTTATTGACGAAGACCAGCTGCCCGGTGCAGTGACATTTCAACACGACGGTTGTCCCGCCCATTACTCTCTGGCTGTAAGGGAGCATCTGGATAACTGTTTCCCGGACGGTTGGATCGGCAGAGGCGGACGAATCCCTTGGCCCGCTCGGTCACCTGATTTGACACCATTGGATTTTTTCGTTTGGGGCCGAGCTAAGGAGCTAGTCTACACACAAGAGGTCATTAATACCGTAGAAGAGCTGAGGGAGAGGATAGAAGCGGCGTTCGAAAGGATGAGGGAAGAAATGATATTCGGAACAACCACCACAGAAGTAAGAAGACGGGCTCGTGCTTGTATTCGAAACGGCGGGTCACATTTTGAAAACGAGCGATGATGTGTAATTTTAATGTGTTGATCGTAAAAATAAATAACTTATCTTTTATGCTTTTGTTTTAATTTACCCTAAACATTCCCTCTTATTAGTACAGGTAGCCTATTTTCAAAGATAAAATGGCTTGAGACATGATTGTCTTATCGCCCGCCGCCTGCCGCTATCAGTCCCTTTTGTCTCTCACCGCCGCAAGCCTTTGTTTGTTAAAATTGCATGTGGTAGTTTTGTCCAGTACACTTAACCCTTTTAAAACAAGTCAAATGTCAAGTCAACGCCAACTTAGTATTCAGAACCAATGTTTTATTGTAAAATCATAATGAGATTCGTCACCACAACTACCACAAGTATCACAAGTAGAGTGAAACATTTTAGCTACCCAGTTGGTTTAGGTGGCTTATTTTCAAGGATACAGTAGCTACAGTCGTGTTTGATAGCTTAAATAAAAGGGTAAAAGCCAAGCATGTTTTTAAAATGGTTTGAAAATTCGTGGCTATTTTAGTTTTTTTTTTATCGTACTTTGAAATCACTTAAATCGTTTACATTTTCATGTAACTAAAATTTTAAATCGCTGTCAACTTGTTTTCTTTAGACACAGATGTTTGAAATCACTTTTCTAGTGTTTGATAGACATTGCACAATACGAAATAAAACAAAAAAAAATCTACCTGCAGTAAAAAAAGTACTAATTATCGATTTAGTCTGAAGTTTTGCAGTTTTCTCCGACAAATCTTAAAATTTAAATTAAAAAAAAACTAATAACATTTGTCTAAGACAAGTATGGCTAAAAATGTTCTACATGACCTAGACTATCTCCTACTTTCGGCTTTGCATCCGGTTACCAAACACCCTGTATAATGGGGAACTGTCAAAATGAAATTTCCAACAATGGTCCTTAGAAAAGCAAAATTTGTATGGTGGGAAGTAGTTTTTATTTATTTTAGCGAAAACTACTGTTTCATCTCGAATTGGTCCCTAAGTGAAATTCTAAAGTTTCCAAAATACTCTAAAATTAAAATGCTGTAGAATAAAGCGACAGGGAAGATTTCCCCTAAGAAAAGCCTTCTGACTGTATATAGTTTCAGTACATTGTTAAGGACCATTCATCTTCTCTCACTGTATGCAGTTGTATGGAATCCGGAACAGCGCCCTCTACAAAAAGTTTTCACCGGCCATTATCATTCATAGTTTGTCGTTTGTCGTTCTGTCCTCTATAAATGAGAAAACTTGGGCAGTTTTTACCTATTTTGGTATTACTTTTTTCCAACAGAAAATTTTTGTTGGTGAATCACTCTGACCTCCACCCATTAAAAGCTGCCAGATGCCCAGATCTATCTATCGTTGCCGGCTAATTAGGGGGTGTAGATTTCGAAAATGATCTGTTTTAAAATCCAAGATGGCGGTTGTACTTACTACTTACTTACTTACTCCGTTGGCTCAGCGACCCAAAGTGAATCTTGGCCTCCGATACCAGGGTGTGCCACTTTCCTCGATCCTGCGCTAGCTCTTGCCAATTTCAGTTTCGGAGTTCGCTCAGATCCGCCTCGATCATGTCTTTCCAGCGATACCGTGGTCGTCCAACAGGGTGTCGCCCTTCCGGACAACCATGGAATGCGTTCTTCACTTTCCAATCTTCCCCCATCCTCTCGAGGTGGCCAAGCCAGCGAAGTCTGTGAGCTTTGGTCTCTCCTATAATATTAGGTTCAGCCACCAGGTCTTCTTTTTCCGCGTTCTTTAGAACTCTCCAGCTTCCATCCAGTCGTTGTTTCGGCCCGAGGATCTTGCGAAGTATCTTTCTTTCTGCGACTAGCAGCATATTCTCCTCTCCAAGTGTCAGTGTCCATGCCTCACAACCGTGCATAAGGATTGGCCTAATGGTTTTATAAATACGGATTTTAGCGGATCTGGTCAGCAGTTTAAACGCTAACACTTTGTGAAGGGCAGCACTGCATCGCAAGGTGTATTGCACTCGGATTTTGATTTCTTCTCTGCGAGTGTTTATATTTGTGATGGTGCAGCCTAAGTACCTGAATTTCTCCATGCCTCTGTAAGTAGTATCTCCGACATGCAGGTCCTACGGTTGAATACGAGTGTTTTTGTATCGTTTCATGTGGAGATACTCCTCTGTTTTTTCGTGGGATATCCTTAGGCCGATCTTCGATCTGCAAGTACCCTTACGGACTCCCGCACCTGGTCTATAGATGGCCAGATCATCTGCGTATCCTATCATCTTGTGCCTTCAACTCAGTTCTAGCCATCCCTCCAGTGTTAAAACTTTCCTTAGGACATATTCTAAGACTAAGTTGAAGAGCATAGGTGACAAGGCATCGCCCTGCTTGAGTCCCCCGTCACTACTGTGAAGTCGTCAGTAAGTTCCCCCTCGACACGCACCACCATTTTGCTCTCCCCTGTCGCAACCTGAACCATGTTGCTCATGTTGGGGAAGTCAAAATTCCTTAAGATGGTGAAGAGAGCGTTTCGTAGGCCGTATGATATGATGATAGTATGATAGCGCAGGGCGAATGAAGATGACGGTTACAGTACAGAATAATTAATAGTACAAGTACAGCAGATTCTCCTACCTGAATTTTAAGCTTTACTTAGTATTTATATGTCCACAATCTATCAAGAATCTGCTAAAAAGTGAGTTAAGTATTCGTAAGGTTAGAGCTCTAACCCTCAATGAACCCGAACGGCTGCTCAAAGAGTGGGCTAGGTTAGGTTAGAACTGTGACTCTCAACAAACCCGAACAACTTAAAACGGATTATATTCGGAATTTAAACTGCAATTTAAATTAAAATGGCTAAGAGATATGATAAAATCGCGCAGGATGACAAAATGGCTTACCCATTCCATAATTTCTCTAGTAATCTAACTAAATCTGAGTAAAATGAATGAGTAAAACTAGATTTGTCATTTCACTAAACTGGTTTAGCGATTAGATGAAATGTCTAAACCAGGTTATTAAGTTGACAAAATGGGTTCGATATTATAACTTCTTTGCCATTGAACTAACCCGATTTAAAAAAATTATAAAATCTCAACTGACACAAAAGGAAGTAGGTAACTTAAGTTAAATAGATGGCGCTGTACTAAATATTGTAGATAAATGTGAAATATACCTACCTAAACTTTGGTTTAATGACGCTACAATAACTATTAAAGTGAAATGTAAAAAGATTGAGATCTTTAGAGTGACCCTGTTTTCAACTGCTCATTACGTCGAGCGATTTGAGCCAAAACTGCATGACTCATTCTCCAATCCTGAGATCCAGTAGGTAGTATGTAGGTTTCTTAAAAGAGTGTATTACCGCGTATAGTATTATATCTTAGATTTTAAAACAGACATAAGTTAAGAAATCTTCACGCCCTAATTAGCCGGAAATTACTACCATGACGATTTTTCATAAATAAGTGTACAACAGTGATGTTGGATTTTAGACACACATAATTTTCGAAATCTGTATCCCCTAATTAGCCGAAAACAACACCATAACGATTTTTGAGAAAACAGAGTGTATCCGCCATCTTGGATTTAAAAACAGACAAAATTTTCGAAATCTACACCCCCTAATTAGCTAAAAGGACTCTACCATGATGATTTTTGAGAAAAAAAGAGTAAAACTGCCTTAAAAAGACCGTAAAAACCGTTTATACAGGTAGCCTTTCAGTCCCTGTTTGACACCCCTCAAAATATGCTGCGCAATTTGTATGAAAATTGCACATGTTTTCTCCTCCGCTCCCTTTTGGACTAAGAGCTGGTCACGTCAGATATGACACAATAATGAGAGCAACAAAACCCGTCTGGTTAGATTGCTATACTATCCTTATTGCTAGATCCGGGCATCTGGGTGCTTTTAATTGGTGGAGGTCAGAGAAAATAGTAATACCAAAATAGGTAAAAACTGCCGAATTTGTCTCAGTTATAAAGGGCAGGGCCTATATTTTAACATTAGAATAAGAAACATTGCGTATTATCACGGAAACAAAAACAGTAGGCGACAAACGATGAATTACATTATACGTCGTTTGGCACTACTTCCTACAACAGAAACTGTTGGCAATGATATAATCTAATTATTTATATAATTTCTCATAATATTGCATGAAACCCAGAACTCTAGGATTGGTTTTCTTGAAGTGGTTTGCTTTCTTTGACCTCCACCACTTTACAGCTGCCAGGTGTCCAGATCTAGAAATAAGCATAGTATATAGCAAACTGACTAGAGGAGTTTCGTTGCTCTCATTATTGTGTCATTTCTGACGTGGCTCCTAAGGTTGCCCCGGAAAAGGCCGAAATACGTCCACTGTACTGTATAGAAGCTGTTTACTCTGAGGTAGAATCTGTCCGGAAAGAGAAGTGTCGTAGAATGTATGAGCTCCCATATAAACCACGACACTTCTGTATTTGGACAAACTCCATAAGGTAAAAAAAAAAAAAACTATTGTTGACGCAATTAATTATCTTGCAATAATAATAATATTATTGACTTAAGTATCTTTTAATAGTTTATCGCATGATTCGCATGTTCTATGTTATAATATAAGTAGGTACAAAACCGGCGTGTCTCGCCCAGCGCGCAAGTATAGTTGCAGTGAACTTACTGTTGTTTATTCTGTAGTTCAAACGACTACCCTAAATTAAACTACATATTATACGAGTATTTTTGTATGGAGATACAGTTTTGATCAACGCAAAAAACGTTGTTGTAAACAGATCTGCAAATAGAGTGTAATAAATAATTAAAAGCACTTTATTTTTGTAAAAATAACCGCTGACGCCGACAAACAATAACCCATCGTGGGCCGTGGCGGCTTACAGACTGATCAAATGTAGCAAAGGATAGCGCCAAGGTAATTCGTGGCGCCTGGAAGCGCGTTTATGAAATGTCGTAAGCGTCATATCACTTTATGCCATCTCAAGGTGAAAGTAAGCAACGAATTAAATTTTCATCATTGAGTTATTATTACTTATTGAGTTATTATTACTGACGTATAGAGAAGACATCGCCCATCACTACTTTGTTCCGTTCAACTGCGGTCGGCCGGCCGCACGTTACTCAGTCGCTTGTGAGTTCTAAAGCGCCGCAGTCGTATTTGTTTTAAAACGAAACAGTGTAAAAACTCGTTAAACATGCCCTCGTGTGTGCTGCGATATTGCACTAATAATTCAAGCAATACGTCGAAGTGCAAAGGAGTAACTTTCCATGGGTAAGGAACTATATAATCATTTTAAATCTTAATTTGAGCAAAATTGTTAGTGGACGCCATGTTGCGTCATTTGACATAGACTAAAAATTGAGAGATGTGCCATTGTGTGGATAGTAAGGTGATTTTTCTTTATAATATTTGTACACAGTATTTAGAAAAGAACTGACTTAAGTTAATGGATGAAAAAGGTAAAATATGAAAAACTGTCCTTGAAAATTTGAAAGTGATAATTTGTCTTTTTTTATTAAAGTTTTCCACGTCTGGGGCGCAAAGACAGGGAAAAATGGATAAAATTTGTCCCAAACAACCGCAGCGAAGAGACCTGGCTACCGTCTGATCATACTTATGTATGTTCGTTGCATTTTGGCGAAGAGGATATATATATATAACAAAGGCGGGAAGGCGTTTTTTGAAGTCTGCAGTACCTTGTATTGATGTAAGTAACATTAAAAAATTTATGAAAATAGTAACCATTAATGAAAGTAGCAGTTATTTCAGCCGACACTAACATTATATTATGTTTGTTTTGCGTTTTGCTAAATACACTTTCAGTTATATAACTGTCAATACTTTGTTCAGAAGGAGGTATTTACATCATTAATTCAACATTTTTTTCAGCAACCAAGCACCTTAAATCACCGAACACATTTGATACGGGCCATCATAAATAAATACACATCTATACGCTTGAAACATGAAGCTGAAACTGATCGGACAACTAATTATTTCTCAAAGCGGCAAAAGTTAACAAAACTTATATTGTTTAAGGGTAACTAAATAAAAAGAATATTACTAAAAAACTATACGGCTATTTTTTTTTAATGAAAGCAAAAGGCTTTTCATGTCCCCCTGAACCAGTTAATATATGTCGGATCAGAGCGGCCACGGTGCTAAAAAATAACTGAATATGCACTCTAACGCTGTGACAATAGAGGCCTGGTCAGATGTTTGTGAACACCCTGGCTGCTCCGATATATCTTATGGTGACTGTACATACCTCAGAGACAAGTGTAATAAATATTACACTTACCTAATTAAAATTATCCATTTATTTTTTATAAACAAAAAATAAACAGACAATATTATTATAACTTAATATTAAATGTATTATCCACGTTCCCGTAGGTACCTAATTAAATAGGCAGAATATAAACAAAAGTGTCGCGTCTGCGACGGTGACATCGTATGACTAGTTAGTCGCCCTGCCCGCGCCCCGCACTGCCGCGCTTGCTACCCATATTTCGTTCGTGCCGTCTGTTCTATGTACGTAGTACATTATACTTCAATGATTTTCATCCTACAATCCTAAAGAACTAGTTAATACAATTTTATCCTTATTGTCTTTATAATTGAGCAATAAAATCAGTTTTAGGTTAAAATAAGACCTGACTTTGAATAATAAAACTCTCGAGGAAATTGTAGCCAATCGTGTTTTATATAGTCGTAAATTATTCTTGAAAGTATCAAACTAATATTGCAAATATGTTTCAAAAAAATTTAAATCTGCTGAGCACAACCTCAGTCATGTATCACCTTAAAGCGCTTGAAATACGGGTAAGCGGTTCCCTTAACTAATATCAGATACCTTTTCCAAGCGCTTAAAAATAGCCTTTCGAAAGGGTTTTTCTATCAGTAGAGGTAGTCTCGTAAGGGAAACCCCTTCATACGGCTAAGTAAAATGAATGGGTATTCAAGCGATATCGGACAGCAAGTGATTTGGGCTGTTAAACGAACGACTAGCCGTTCAAAGGCTTTTTTCTGGGAAGGGGTGGGCGGGTCCCTGGTACCCTTTAGGTTTTGAGTTTCTTGCGAGTACTCAGTTTCAAATTATGCGACTTAAATAGCTATTTCTTTTGATTGGCTTGACATAAAAGTTTGATTTTGCTACATCTGAAAGGTCCTATTGCCCTGAGTATTTGACATGAATTTCAATTTAATACCTCTACGCGTTTACGAGGAAAAAGGTAGTAAGTTTAAAATTAAAAAAAATAATTTTTTGTATGATTTTACTAAAAATGTCTACTTTTTGTAATTTTTCCATTGTCTATGCTATATGACGTTGCTTCGTGCCAAATTTCAAGTTTCTGAGTTCACGGGAAGTACCCCGTAGGTTTTGCGAGTGCCGAAACTCTAAAATTTGCAGCATAAACGACTGTATCTTTTGATTGCGTTGGCTTTTAAGTTTGATTTTTTTACAGGTCCAAGGGACAATAGATCTGAGTATTTGATATAAATTTCAGCTTGATACCTCCACGCGTTCCTGAGAAAAATGGTCTTGACAGACAGACAGACAGACAGACAGACAGACAGACAGACAGACAGACAGACAGACGGACAACAAAGTGATCCTATAAGGGTTCCGTTTTTTCCTTTCGAGGTACGGAACCCTAAAAAAACACTAATGGCTTCGAAAATTTTTGTAACGATAATAATTTGACTACTACTTTTCGAAAGTTGTGTAATTTACAGAATTTAGGAATCTTGCTTATATTTGCATAAGATACTTTGTCTTCATGACTCAACTCAAATTACTAATGAGAGATATTTAGTTCTGCCTATGATCCTAAATTTAATGCTAGTAGATAGTGTTCGGCCTCGTTGCTTAAACTATCTTATATTCGCAATAAAGTAGCTTAAGCTCTGTATACGTATGTAAGTAAATATTTTAAAAAAACTATTATTTTTTAATACGTACCTATAAGAGCGTTGGACCTACTAGTTTATATTTATGTAAGTAACATACTATGTGTCTTATCTATGTTTGTCTTGGATACTGAAGCGAAAATACACGTATTCGGACATATTCACAAGATGAATAGGTGTCGCATGTTATTAGCATGTGTGAGACACTGCCTTTACGAAACGACGTATCGCAAGAAGGATTTCATTGTAGGTGTAACCTTGTGTGTTTGCGAAAGACATACAAAAGCGCGGAGGCCGCTGCAGTCTTTACATGGAGCTAGAATGGGATATGACTTGGCCGAGCCTCGGGGTCAAGTGTTCCAATGGACATTTGCGTTTTTTTAGTTTTCTTATCTCTAATATCTACGATAATAAGTTACTAAGTTACTTATACTAGATTTTATTTATTACTAGCTTTTGCCCGCGGCTTCGCTCGCGTTAAATTCGGGGTAACACGGTTCCCCTTTCCTGATTGCCCCCCGGAATGCTCCATACAAACTTCCACCCCCCATTTTAGGGAAGTGGGGGGGTTAGAAAGAGACAAAAAGTAGCCTATATCACTCTCCATCCCTTCAACTATCTCCACTTTAAAAATCACTTCAATTCGTCGCCCCGTTTTGCCGTGAAAGACGGACAAACAAACAAACACACGCATACACTTTCCCATTTATAATATTAGTATGGATGTTCATGGGCCTTATTCTAAGTAAGCGTTTGAATTTAACACGTGGAAATGCAAAATTAAAAAAAAAACCGGCCAAGTGCGAGTCGCACTCGCGCACCGAGGGTTCCGTACAAACCTGTAGGTTTGATATGAATTTCAATTTAATACAGACGCGTTCATGAGGAAAGGGGTAAGTAGTAACTTTAAAATTATTAAAAATATTTTTATTATATGATATAACAAAAAATTTACAGTTTTCGCAATTTTTCCTTTATCTGTGCTATAAGACGTTGCGTCGTACCAAATTTCAAGATTCTGAGTTCACGGGAAGTACCCTGTAGGTTTTAATTCCCTTGCGAGTTTCGAAAATTTGCGACATAAACGGCTGTCTCTTTTGATTGCGTTGGCTTAGAAGTTTGATCTTTTCACAGATCCAAGGGACAGTAAACCTGAGTATTTGATATAAATTTCAGCTTGATACCTCCACGCGTTCCTGAAAAAAAGGGTCTTGACAGACGGACGGACGGACGGACGGACAACAAAGTGATCCTATAAGGCTTCCGTTTTTTCCTTTCGAGGTACGGAATCCTAAAAAACAAAGAAAGAGTAACACGCGCGCTCGCCTCGTATCGATACACGAGACGAGCGTAATTCTGTAACACTTAATAATAACTATGTACCTAATTAGATAAACACTTGCCTTCTCCAATACATCCCGGGTTGCTTCTCGTAAATCGTTATCAATACCTGCCGGGCGCTTTGTGCGAATCCATTTGCTAATTATCAGGCCTATTAGTACACTCGATTGAGTAAATACGGACCAAAAATCGTGACTGTTCAAGAAAATTGCTTGTTTTCACCGTAATAAGCATGATTCACGTTACGACATGCCCTGTGCCGTATTCTAATTTTGAAATACATAAACAATAAATTAAAAATACAACTATCTCAAACATAACTTCAACACTCAACAAATAACCAACCAACATTGAAGTTGTATTGGAGTTGCATCGGAATAATTTTCAAGCATATTCTGATATTTCTGATTCAGACGTTTAGGCGCTAACCGTGTTGCGTGGTTAATGCATTGGAGTTGTATTGAAGTTGGATCGTGTCTAAACGTGTTTTAAAGTTTGAATACGGCCCCCTGTCCAACACGAACAGGTACGAGTAGAGTCACCATGTGACACTTTTTTAGAAAATAACATTTGGCGGAAGGCACTTACGTTGTACGTTATACAGGTTCAATATTGTATTTGAGCAATAAAAGCGTAAGCGCCGGCCGCCTAATGGTACCTTTTGATCTAGAATTAAAGGCATTAATTGGCACCGTCAATTTGAACTACCTAATAGACATAAAAATCAAGACGTAGCCTATTTTATTGATGAAATATTTTGTACGTATTATTAGGGTCACGGGTTATTTCACGAGATTGAGAGGTCCTCCCCCTGTAAGATGGTGTACCCGAATTACTGCCGCTATGCACTTAAAACTTCACGAAGCCATGCGCTTAGCGAGGGATAGAAGCCTATGGAACCTGGTCCTCAACAGAAGGACATTTTGTCACGATCCTCAGCTCTGAGGTAATGACTGATGATGGGTTAAGAGTGTATTTTTCATCTACAACATAATAATGTCCCTCCCAATCCAAATTTTGCAGGGCTAGTCTCTTCCGTTGTAGTGCGTTCATCCTCATTTGTTTTTCCACGCTGTACCAAATTTTATTGTGTGAAGATATTCACCATTCAAATGTACTATAGTACTCTTAAATATGTTGTTATGAACTGACGATGACAACTGAAGTCGATAGACATAAATAATTGCAAATCGGCAAATCCTCAATGTTGTTTAGCGATTTGTATGAAATATACTTATAGCCTCAGAATTACTGCAAAACTGACTACATTTTGTTTATACATGTATTTCAATATTCGCGTGACTGTACCAGTGTACCGAACACACGTGCTGGTATCGCGTACTGCGATTGACATGAACGTATTTATTATTTATCGTTTGTCTGTTTCTGATGGGATTGGTTTGTTGGGCTATATCATGCGGGTTGTTTTCTAAATTATTAAATAGGTTAGTACATTGTACATGTTTAAACAAAACTGGCAGAATAAACTGGCTGGATACGAGTATCAGTGCTTCGTTCGAAAGAGAGAAGCTTATTTATTGCTACAACTCACACCGAAATTGATTTTAGATTTCATGAAAATGTGACAAACTGTTTTCTTAGCTTTAACTTGATTTTGATGTTAATTAATATGTAGGTATCTAAATGTGTGTAATCCTCTCGAAACCAAACCACTGATTATATGATAATACACTCAAAAATAATGAAAACTGGTCAATAATGTACATATTTTACGAAGTGACCCATTTTCATCATAATTTATAGCAGCTGTCACAATTACGTATGGTACATGTAACGTACATATTACGTTAATAATTCGTCCACAATACGCATGCTGTACACTGTACAGTTCAGTCTTTCGAGAAATTCCCGGCAGCCCATTTTAAGCATGTAACTTTTCTTTAACTAGGTTAACTACTTAGCATATTAACAACTTGCAGGAAAGTAGGAAAGACATTGAGCGTTAGGTAATCCACAAAAATATACAGTTGATATGTACGTCCTACATATTTTTTCACAAACTTTACTACAACGGTTAATTAGCATTTATAAAACTGCCAAACTTATTTAAAGTAGATGGTCAAAAATTTTAAAAGCTGATAACTAGGTACAAAAAATAACAATATTTCCTCATTTCCGTAACGGTCAATAAGTAAACCTTTAACATTATTTATCGTCGTTCTTCAACATAAAAAAGTCGTTCCTGTCCTATATTTTCACAATAAAAATATCCAGTCAGTCTTCCTTCGCCCTAAGTGGATTAAGGGTTTAAGCGGCATTAACGTCAGATAAATCAAGATAGCTCCCGTGGCTACCGTTTTTTTGCTTACTCGATTTCATGTTAAAGGATTTACTTATTGAGCCGTTGTTGCTTGACAGTTCTGAAATTGGAGCGGGTGATTTGGGTTAATTTTTTTTGCGTTTGAAGTACAGTTAAGGCGATTCTATTGACCCCTTGTTAAGCTATCTTAAAAAGAAGGTCTAAATAAATCGACCACCGAGTGCGCGATATGCAGTTAATAGCAGATTATTTGTTTTCGTATATTTTGGTTTACCATGCTTAATTTAGCATGGTTTATCATTTTCGATATTATCGTAGTAATATTTTTAAGTATCAATAGTGTAGTGTGTATCTGTTATGTGACCTTTTAGTGTATTTATATGTGTTATTTTTTTTAATACCACGACGGCGGTAAACAAGCATACGGCCCGCCTGATGGTAAGCAGCTACCGTAACCTATGGACGCCTACAACTCCAAAGGAGTCACATGCGTGTTGCCAACCCTTTACAAAAAGGAGGATTCATTGTGTTGACGGCTAAAGGAACAAGAAGGTCCCTCATCGTCAACACACTGGATCCTCTTTGAGCTCTTATTCCCAATAAATAATAAACCTATTGAAGTAGCCTAAGAAACGTTGACATAAAGCCAACTAAGATCCAATTAAAAACAGCCAATGCATACCTTCTTGAGCAAAAAAATCGTTCGTGCCCCGTCGCTGATTTCCTTCGGGTACATTTCCGTATTTCTCTGAAAACTCCGCATTTTCATAAACAATCAACGTCGCAGGAAGCTAGATAAAGTTCATTAAAATCTATAAAAAGGGACTTTAAAAACTCACGGAACAAACTAGAATAAAAATAAAGTGAAACGAAATGTGCTTGGAATCCGAGGCAGATAAGCGAAATGGAAACGTGAGACAACATAGAGGATAAATGACTGGAGGCGGTAGGTACTACCGATGAGCGATGTTACTAACTATTTGGGCAGTACATGTCCTTAATGTACTCAGATTTTACTTAAATTCCAATTGTATTTTTTTACACTGGCCAAAGAGATAGATTACAGAGGGTTCTAGGCTAGTAAACATTTTGTTCGGGGTCCGTAGCCAAAATGGCAAAAACCGAACCCTTATAGTTTCGCCATGTTCGTTTGTCCGTCCGTCCGTCCGTCCATCCGTCCGTCTGTTCGTCCGCCCCTCCGTATGTCATGGCCATTTTACTCAGAAAGTATAAAACTTAACTTAATATTTTTTTATATACTTAAGGAAGGAAGTGTGTTTTGTTTGCCGCTACTTAATTTTGTAGTTAAATTGCTGAAAAAAACATTTTTAGAAGGGGCACTCTATACATGTAAGTGTAACTAATTGTAATTTTTTTTACCAATGTATCAACATGTTGCACAACAATCGATAACATTGAGGTTTGGTTTATCATTTTTTGATTTCGTGAATAGTTAAGTCTAAAATTTGTCCCCCCCTCTGAAACTTTTGAACCTGAAATCCAATAAATATGAAAAATATTGAGAAGATACATCATAGTATATCATTTCAACGAAAATTGTTTTGAACATTATCGGTTGATGCATATCCAAAAAAACTTATTTCATAAGCATATACCACCTTTTGATATTAGTGTTTTCGATAGTAGGTCGGAACCCTCCATTATGCGTGGTCCGACACGCACTTGGCCGGTTTTTATATAGTTTTGTTTTCAACGTGCACGCGTTCTCCGTTTTTTTTTTTTTAATTTATTTATTAAAAGTACAAAACATTTAAACAAATTTATGTTGCTCGCCAAACTGCGATAACAGTTTGTTGGCGAGGCCCCCGTTACATTTATAGCATTTTCCTTGTATTTGTAGCTGTGTAGGTAACTGCAACTTGCAACTTGAATCTGAGGTATTTCTGTGGAGACTGCATATACCCATTACCCACTAAATCAGATTCTTAATAGCTACTCTTAAACCTGAAAACTAACTTTTTATAGTTTAGTAATTTTGGGTTACCACATCCATTTTATCACCAAATCTGTTTATAAATAAGTTTCGTAACTCTCTGGTCCGCCGCGGGGGACAGAAACTGTAGAAGTACGACCTATTTTGTATTTCCCTCAAAAAACTATAACCGCAATATTTTTATAGGAACACTCCAGTTTCCAATATCGGAATGTTTATCCTGCCGAGTTTGTTTGAAGTCTAGATTAAGTTTCGAGTCGCGCTGAGAGATAAATAACTTTGTTTTTATTGAAAACATTACGGTAAAGGTCTGTTTTCGAATAAAACGAAATGTCGGGAATAATATAAAATTTCAACTGGTTAGGATGATTGTACCTTATAGTCCCATACTCTTTCTCCTCCTTTACATATTACAACGTACTTAAAAAGTAAAACAAAAAATAATATCACACACACTGACTTTAACAACCTTTTTTCTTAGACTCGTATAGCTAATTAGCGATATTTTTCAAAAGACGTATGCAAATGTAGTAGTAAGTTAGGTGTTTAAACGCGTCTACTTGACGTTACACCGTAACTTTTTCCATTTAGCCGGCAAATGTTTCAAAAATCCAAAATTAGAAACATTACTAAGTTAGCCATGTTTATTGAAAAATTCATGGTATTAGTTATTGTTATGTTTAATTATTAAAAATCACACAGCTATATTACTTACATTTATTTTACATAACTACTATCAAAATTTTGCTTAATGATACCTACTGTTCTTGGGTAATTTATTCCTTGGTACTTGTGTGTTCTCGTTTGTGTATTTAAATTATAATGACATTAAGGTTAAACGTAAATAAATCGATGAAAAGACAGAACTCTTAGTATTCACACAGTACCAATTATTACCGAAAACTGACCCACGTACTTTTACGATCTTCCTGGTAGCTTTTTGCACGCGGCTAGTTTAATTCCAACCAATAACTGCCGCTAAACAACAGGGCGTTATAGGTATTTCAATACTTTTCAAATATTAGTATAACTAGATAATTTCGGGGACACTACGGTTTGATGTTGTGATACCTGCTCTGGTGAAGGATTTGGCAGAGTTCCCCGGAACCGCCGAAATACCACACCCTTCGGCCAGGTATTTAAATAAAATATATCCAAATGATCTAGAAAACGAGTATGCCGTATTCTAATTTTAGAATACATTAAAAACACAATCTATTTCCCACATAAATCCAACACAACAAATAATCAACCAATATTGAAGTTGTATGCAAATGCATCGAAATAATTTTCAAGCATATTGTGATATTTCTGATTCGGACGTTTAGGCATTAGCTGTATTGCGTAGTTAATAAATTTGAGTTGGATTGTGTCCTAACGTGTTTTAAAGTTAGAATACGGCCCTAGGTATGCTACCTAGGTTTCTAGATCCGCGAATTTCCTACTTTAGCTTCAGGAAGTCCACATGCCCTAATTCAGTAGTGCACGTGACGAGAATCAGTGAGAGATTGCCTTTTATCAGGTTACAGTCCGGGCGCCGGGTAGCGCCAATAAAACTAGCTGACCAGGTTTTAGAGGGAAAATGGAATGAATATTAGGTTATGTACTGTATATATGTTGCAGAAGCAAGTTTTTATGAACACTTCGTCCACTCAACAGTGCATGGACGAAATGTACACAAAAACTTGACAAGACTGGCCAGGGCCTGGCAAGGGTTCCATACCTAAAACCTAATAAGAACAAAATAGTTTTTTGGTAGCAACTCGAAAACACTTCAACAATTAATGTTCTAAGTTTCGTTGAAATAATATGCAAAGATGTATTTTTGGACGGACGGATAGACAGACATGACGAAACTATAAGGGTTCCGTTTTTGCCATTTTGGCTACGGAACCCTAAAAACAAGATAGTAAACAAGTTCAAGATAGTAATGTAAATTTTCATCAACCAATATTGATTTCATGAACAAGAATTCGGTTTACTGTTAGAGCTATGTAGACATAATTTTTAAGTTGAAATTTTGGAATTATTTTCTATCCAGCCGATTTTGTCAAATCATATATCGGAATTAACAAAGTTATTCCAAATATAGTAAATATTTTTTTTCCAAAACAAGTAGTTATAGCTAAAACACTGTTTAAGTAAAGTTAATTTGAAGGTCATAGGGTGTTGTCAGCCTCCGTGGATAATAATAATACACATATGAACAAATAATAATTTTATATAATTTTAATCATTTAAATTATGCTGCTAAAATCTAATACAGTGTATTCTTGATGTTGTTAAATCATGATCTCTCCACAATGCTTTAATCTACAAAGCCGACTGGGCTAGGAAATTAAAGTACCAACTTTATTCGTTTACCCTCATTAGGGCCATGCTTTGTCCAAACCTCACTTCACTCACCCGTCTTTAAACACGAGAGGTTTTTCCTTTTCTCTTCTTTATTTCCTTTTAATTTAATCCGTTTGTTATAACAGCTGTTTCTTAATAAGGCTTGGGACAAAGGAAAAAAATTAAAGACATTTTTCTGCGTGTAATTTCAAGTTTTGTTCAGGGTTCCTCGATTGCCTATGGTTAATCAAGGGTTAACATGGTCGATTCGGTATTTCTTTCAAAACAGAAAGTATTATAAGCGAATACCAGTAAAACTGTAATCTTGTTTTGACTAGGTTACCTGTTTCATTTTACCTACCTGTTTCATTTAACACATGTTACCTGTTTCATTTAATACCTGTCTCATTATCTCGCTCCCACTCGTGCTATCCTCTTTTTGCTGTATATTTTTCGATTTTATGATTGATTACTATGACTGGTGTACCTATAATAGAGTTTACATAAAGATTTGATGGTCGTTTTTAGTAACGTATATTTTTTTAAACAAAGCATTATGATGTTGTTGTCAGGCGGATTACCGCCTGACAACAACATCATAATGCTTCACATTAGTGAAACCAAATATAATTAAGTGAGCAATTATTAGTTATATTACTTTACTGATTTATCTACGTGTAAAACCTTTTTTATTTCAAAAATCTAAGCATTGAAATTAGATATACCCAGTGATCGTAGATTTTTCAGCAATTCTAGGGTTATTATTATTTTGAGGCTATTAAATGTTTAAACCAAGAATCAAATAAATTCAAAAAATGACAAAATGAAAATGAAAAATATTTTATTTCCTTACAATTTTGGCATAATTACTACAAGCTGGAAACTTCCTATCTATCTATACATATAATAAAGCTGAAGAGGGTCGAAAGTCTGTACATGGAAGATAATCGATAAAAAGTTCGCTGGGGATACTTAGAATCGATAACAGAACACGTTCCAACAATTTTTAGAATTTTTGTCTGTTTGTCTGTTTATCTGTTTGTCTGTTTATTTGACCGCGCATCACGTGAAAACGGCTTAACGGATTTCGATGAAATTTTGTATAGAGATAGTTTGAGTCCCGGGAAAGGATAATATATAGTTTTAATCCCGAAAATCCACCCTGGTGGGGGTGAAAATGGGGTTGAAAGTTTGTATGGAGAATTTTTAACAGCTGAAACGATTTAGATAGAAATGAGTATGGAGATAATTTGAGTCTCGAGAAACGTCACAGGATAGTTTTCAAACCCTTGTGGGAGTGAAAAGGGGGTTGAAAGTTGGTATGAGGATTTTTTGCCGCCATTGCACCGCCATGGCCAACTCGATTGTGCTGTGCCGGCGGTCGGGGAGGCGCGTGTCGGCGGCCGCGCGGGAGCGTGCAGGTGTACATTATGTTATCAAAACTCATAACACATCAATAGTTGAGCATGTCAAGTTAAAATTACGTTACTGCCACAGATAAAAAGCTTATCATAGTAAAATCGGTCGTGGTAATGCTAGCCATTGCCTACCGTTTTGAACACGTTTTAGAGAACTTACAATATGAGTGTAGATAAACATATCAAACGTTTTGTGAAGCAGTCAGATTAGGATTTATTTTTCTTTATAATTAGACAATAGGTACATTATCTGTCTCTCAAGCTGTTTTGAGTCTTCTTGAAGAACTACGCATTATTTTGTATCTTTAAGATCTAATAATGTATTACTGTTTTGAAAAAAATAAGTCCCGTCGAGTATCTTTTCGGTCATAATACTTCTCGGGCCAGAGGTGTAGGGTTAGAACCGGTGGTAGTTTTGGAACGAAGTTCCTTATTGGACGGTTCGCGGATGGGGGGCTAGGTGAAAAAAAGTCACGTGACCGTCACGAAAAAGCGTCACGTCACGAAAACCCATACGATTGAGAAACATGTAAAATGGAATGAAATAAAAAATATATACAGATACAGATACAGATGCTTTATTGGTAAATTGATTCATTTACAGGTCATAACATAAGTATACAATTGTATATTTTAACAGTATTATTATTAGATGTTACTTACATAGGCACTATTGTTAAGGAGCGTTCTTATAATATAATAATCAAATTTCATAAATTAGACATTACAATATAATCATTACATAAAATTTAAACGTCTTTAATATACCAAATATGTCAAGAATTTATTACTAAATAGGTGGCTAATAACTTAATCCTTTAATGGCTTACAGTTATTTTAGCCTACTTGCGTAAACTCATCCACGCTGTAGCATACTCTGTCAATTAGCAGCAATTTAAGTTTTTTAGAAAATGCGATGTTGGTTTCAGCTGCTATTATGTCAGGAGGAACAGCATTATAGATCTTGGGTCCAATGACACGGAGCGATTTTCAGAGCTTATCAAGTCTAGCCAATGGAGCAATCGGCATTGGCTTCCTGCGGCTGTTTTCACCCCGGATAGAACTGGTCTGATAACTAGTGATGTTAGACCTCACGTACTGGCACGCTGCTAGTATATAGACCGAGGGAAGCGTTAGTATTTTATGTTGTCTAAAGAGTTCTTTAGCAGGGTAATCAAAAGGTTTTTTTGAAATTATGCGGATCGCTCGCTTTTGTATTATAAATGCCCTTTCCCGATCCGCTGCCAAACCCCACAAGTCAATACCTCGGATTAAGATCGAATGGAAATATCCGTAATAGGCTTTTTTTATATTATCTACGGAGAGGGTTGGCGCAAGTCTGGTCAAGGCAAAGCACGCTGACGAAAGTGTGTTACACAATTGTTCAATGTGAAGTGACCACGTTAGTCCAGAGTCAATAACATAGCCCAAGTATCCAGTTTCATAGACCTGCGGGACCAATGTATCATCTATTTTTACATCTAGAGGGGTTGTGTCAGTGTGCCTTAACTGGAAGTGTATAATGTTGGTTTTGTCCAGATTAAGGAGCATTCCGTTTGAGGCGAACCAATGGCCTATCTCCAACATAGTTTGGCTAAGTTTTTGTTTCAGCGTATTTATGGTGTCAGCGTTTACTATGATACATGTATCATCCGCATACATTACATATTCCTGCTCCGACGAAACTGAGGTAATGTCATTGACAAGCATGAGAAAGAGGTTGTTTCCCATGCTAGACCCCTGGGGTACCGCACAACCACCAACGAGTTCAAGTTCTGACCTCACATTTAAAACACTAGTGCTTTGTTTACGGTTATTTAAAAACGCGGCTATTGTGCTGTGGAAGCTACCATTGAAACCGTACAGAGACAGCTTTTTAAGAAGGAGGGAGTGGTCTACCATTTCGAAAGCTTGAGATAGGTCGCAGAAGACAGCTGCGACCTGTCGCTTTCCTACGAGGTGCGTCAGCACCCGCGAGACAACATCTCTGGTCGCATCAGTTGTTGATCGGCCTGGTTGGTACGCGTATTGGCAACGATTTAGCAAGTTGTTATTATTTATGTGATTCATAATTCTATTACACATTAAGCTTTCAAAGACTTTTGATATGACCGGAATTATCGATATTGGTCGATAGTTTTTAGGCTCGTGCATATCTCCTTTGCGTTTATACACAGGTTGAATTTTTACTTGCTTTAGAATATCAGGGTAGGTACCTATATCCGCGCATTCATTTAATAACATTAATAATAATGATATAACAACTGGAGGTAGATAATCAAGTACTCGCGTGGACATATCATTTATATCCTTTGAGTCTTTCCGTTTGATACATTTGCACGCCTTTACCATTTCAGGTAGGGTAAAGTGTCTGAATACAAACTTTGGGGGTGGTATCGATAGATATTTGGTAAGGTACTCCAAAGCAACATCGTGATTAGGTTTTTTATTGTTTATGTTAGTGTCAATATAGTAGTGATTTAGTAGCGCGGCAGCCGACGCAGCACGGGTATCGGCACAGTCGCCAGCTGACCTACTCACAAGTACATCGAGCGCAACACTTTTCTTTTTATTATCGCTACATGTTTCGGACGCTATAGCCC
This sequence comes from Pammene aurita, assembly GCA_947086415.1. Taxonomy (NCBI): domain Eukaryota; kingdom Metazoa; phylum Arthropoda; class Insecta; order Lepidoptera; family Tortricidae; genus Pammene; species Pammene aurita. The sequence goes on from OX352297.1 coordinate 24,427,604, forward strand.
TCCAGATACCGCGACTCATGTCCACATCGCTGTTTTGAATAATGCCATTTACGTGGGAACTGCGCGCCTCAGCTAGCTGGAACCAATACCGAGACTCATATGCTAATAACTCGGAACGTAGCTCAGTGTCACAGTCGATATCAATATGGGACAATTTGTTTTTGATGTTTTGAATGTTATTACGTAATTTCTTTATAGATTCATTAACCCATCTACTTGCGCGGGACTTTATTTGCTGTTTTTTTACTGGAAAGTGGATATCAAAATAATGTTTAATAACATGTAATGTGGAAGCAAGTTTCTTTTGTGGACAATTATACTTGTTTAACAAATTATCCCAATCGTGATTATTAAGGCTAAAGGTAAAACTACGTTTGTTACAGTCGCTTACTACTCGTCTTAAGGTATGCCTAGTAGCAGGTTTAGTCTTTTTTACTTGTACGGTTACACTTATGCACAAGTGATCTGAGACATTCAGATCAAATCGACATACGTCTTTTATATTTTGTTTATGCATATTTGAGTATACGTGGTCGATACAGGTTCTTGATCTGTTTTTAATCCTAGTAGGAGAGCTGCCTATAGATTTAAAGCCGGACTGACTTAGCGTATTCATTAAACATTTTGTATTTTTACATTTAACCAGTAAGTCTAAATTCATATCCCCAACTATTACAACATTGTAGTTTAGAATAGCTTGTAAGTTCAGTAATTGGTCCAATTTCGACAAGTATAACTTGATATCTCCACTAGGAGGTCTATAAATACATACAATAATGAGCTCCAATCCAATGCACTCTACAGCACAAGACTCAAATTGCATCTCCACTGATAGGTCCTTTACCTCGGTGCGTTCCAAGGTCACAATGTCAGACTTCACGTATATACAGGCTCCTCCTCCGTGTCGATCAGATCTTGAGTAGTGGGCACGGCATGAGCCGTGGGCATATAAAATATCTTGAGCAGTGGGCATATAAAATAGAATAAAGTGAAGTGAAGTAAATTGTAGTGAAAGTGAGAAGTGAAAAGTGAAAAAAGTCGAGTACATAAATGTAAATGTCAAAAATGGCAAAATTTCATAAATTTCAAAAATTTCAAGTTTCAAAAATTTCAAAACTATAAATTTCAAAAATTCAAAAATTTCAAAAATTTCGACAATTTCAACAATTTCAAAAATTTCAAAAATTTCAAAAATTTCAAAATTTTTTAAAATTTCAAAAATTTCATAAAAATACAAAAAAAATTTACGAAACAGTCAAAAATGAAAAAAAATTAAATAACAACGTCGTTCCAACAGAGTGTTCTACGACACTCACGTATTTTTTTTTTCTCTGACGTTCATTAGTGCATTGTAATGTCAGTAATGTGCTTACCTTGAAGTATGTAATTACCGCAATTATTGCAACCATTAACGTAATATCAGTGTATTATCTGTGACAGTGTGGTAAAAACGTATGAAAATTCATTACCTACGGTAACGTAATCAAAATCCCCCCCCCACCCCGACCGCCGGCACGCATGGTTTCAGTGGACTTTTAATATGTTTGTAGGTAAAGCAGTGTATGCTTGTGTACATAATTAGGCCTTATTACGTAACAGTTACATAAACTACTATTTATCTCTTTTTAGGGTTCCGTAGTCAACTAGGAACCCTTATAGTTTCGCCATGTCCGTCCGTCTGTCCACGGTCTAGCTCAGTTACTGTTCGCACTAGAAAGCTGAAATCTGGTGAGGCCTGATAAGAACTTTCAATAAATACTATATTGAATAAAATCGGTTCGGTGCCGGATAGTAGACTGACGTAAGCGCCGCCAAATATCCCTTAATAAACGACCGTTTGAACGGATGTTTCGTAACAGGGCGGCATTTACGAAACTACACTGAGCATCGCCCGACATGCTCTTGGCCGGTTTTTTTGCATTGTTATCCCGGAAATCACCCCTTAAGGATTACTAATTCCTCAGATAGAAAAATACCTTTCTGCATTTGTGTCACCCCCCCCCCCCCCCCCCATTTCAACCGCGCCTGTTCTTACCTTTCATGCTTAGACTGATTTGACGGGAGGATCGATTTGGATGATATTTGCCGTGGACATGAACGTATAAATACAAAAGTGGTCCTGTATCGTCCGATATACACCTACTATTCTATGTCGTTTAAATCATGCCAATAAAAATTAATAGGATAAATCCATCTGTCAACTTTACTTCAAGTTCCGCCTCCAGGGTAGCGGGAGAGAAATTAGGGGTGAATTAGCCGCTTACTGACACAGACCGAATTCCACGCGGGCGGAGCCGCGGGCACAGCTAGTTAAGTATAAAATACCTGTATCAGGAAGTCTCGCTCCTCCATAACAAAGAGTCATATATGATTTTTTAAAGTTCAAAGCCATTTAGAACTAAGTAATAATGTAGAGATGGTTGGTAATTAAATAGCAATTTCACAAAAAAACATGATTGTACCGGTTTTGCTGAAAAATGTACGATCACTGAATATAACAAATCTTAAGAAACTTATAAGATCTATACGCTTATTAAGAAATGTTAGCTAATACTTAATGCTTTAAACCAGAGCACAGCGTACAACGCACAGATGGATCACTCGCTGTAAATTTATGCTAATAACCGCCAGGCGGGATTTGCCCGCGGATTTATTGCCCCTCGACGCGTTTGAGATTAAAACTTGGTACAGAATATACGGGCGACTTGAATTGTTACACTTTAGTGCCACGTTGGGATCATCTATTCTACAGGTTGCTTCATACGTTGTTTATATTTATATCAAGATATACTCGTATCATACACATAATTCTATTCCGAAATATGCGTTTTAAAGTATAGTATTTGATTAAATTGAAATATACGTTGCGTGCTGTTATTCACGTGTTACAAGTAGATTCTATAACGGGCTGTAAAATGATAATAAAAAACTGGTCAAGTGCGAGTCGAACTCGCGCCCTGCAGTGGAAAAAGAAACCAATTTTAATGGATGGAACAAAAAAATACGGTTTTCAAACTTTTTCCTTTACTTATGCTGTAAGACCTTCCTTTTTTGGAAAATTTCATGATTATAGGTCTATGGGAAGCAACCTATAGGTTTTGAAAATTTGTAATCGCAAAAGAAATGTTCTTGTGATGGAAGTACAGATTTACGATTTTCGGACTTTTTCCTTTTCTTATGCTGTAAGACCTTCTTGCCTAATTTCATGGTTCTAGGTCTATGCGAAGTACCCTATAAGTTTTGAGTCCCCTGCGAAGTGTTAGAAAGTAAGGCTCAAATCTTAGAGGCTCCAATGGCCATCTTTGGATTGCGTTGACTAAGAAGCTTGATTTTTTACAGCTTCTGTTAGAACCTATGTAAACTACATGTTCAGACTCTAAACAGTTTACGTGTTGTCTGGTTTGTATAGCAACGAATTTAAATAATCTGACGTTCCTAACAATGCTTGTACTTACCAAACTTAAGTGTCACGGAATAAACATACTTCTATCTTAATCAAGTTTGTTTTCCTCTAACATAGTAGCAGAGCTTATGGAAGCAGTCGCTTAAAAACTCTATGCGATGTAGTTAATATTCCGAACGTCAGTGCTTTAGCGTCAAAAGGTTTTAAAATCGTTTTTTAGGGTTCCGTAGTCAACTAGGAACCCTTATAGTTTCGCCATGTCTGCCCGTCCGTCCGCGGATAATCTCAGTGACCGTTAGCACTAGAAAGCTGAAATTTGGTACTAATATGTATATCAATCACGCCGACAAAGTGGTACAATAAAAAGTGAAATTTTTTTTTTATTAGGGTACCTCCCCTATACGTAAAGTGGGGAGTGATTTTTTTTTTCATTTCAACCCTAACGTGTGATATATTATTGGATAGGTATTTAAAAATGAATTGGGGTTTCCTAAAATCATTTTTCGATAATGTAAATATTTTCGGAAATAATCGCTCCAGAAGTAAAAAAATATGCGTCCCCCCCCCTCTAACTTTTGAACCATAAGTTTTAAAAATATGAAAAAAATCTCAAAAGTAGAACTTTATAAAAACTTTCTTGGAAAATTATTTTGAACTTGATAGGATGAATAGGTTTTGAAAAAAAAATACAAAATAATTTCTGAACTAAGTTTGTAATTTAACCGTATAAGCAGGTGTTTATTGTACCTGTAATTTCTACAAAATTACAATGAAATGACGTGCTTTCAAATAAAGTAAAAACGGTGAAAATCGGTTCACGCAATAAAGAATTATCCCATAAAAATCATCTTCCATACTTTATGCTCGCGCGCAATAGTTTACTCAATTTGCCGATAGATGTCGCTGTACATGGAACTCTCATATCATATCCTACATGGCGGTGTTATTAACTCTTAAGTGGGGACACTTACTGTGACGGACGGAAAACTACGGAACCCTACAGTGAGCGTGGCCCGACACGCTCTTGGCCGGTTTTTATTCTGATGTTTGTAATATTTATTTTGGAAATGTTTTGATTGCTATTGCAAAGTGTGAGAATGGTCTTTATAAACTACAAACCATCTCGAAAACGCGTAATAGTGTACCGAAATCGTCCGAAAAGTCGGCGTCCGCTGAACATGTTGGGGCGAACGTTGGGGCTGGGCGTGTTGTCTCTCAAGATGTATGGCATCAGCGCTTATGTCATCTGAACTCAAGGAGCATGAACCTACTGAAATCAGGTATGGCCGACGGTATAGATTCTGATAAGTCCGAGTTTAAACAGTGTATTTCTTGCATTGAAGGGAAAACACCAAAGTTACCTTTTCCAAAGAAATCGTTTACTAGAGCGACTGAAATCTTAGGGCTTGTACATACTGACGTTTGCGGGCCTATGCCGCAAACATCGCATGGTGGTTCGCGATATATGCTACTTTTTATAGATGATTTTTCGCGTAAAACTTTTTGTTATTTTATTAAAACAAAGGATGAAGTTTTTGAGAAATTTAAACTATTTAAGGCCCTTGTCGAGAATCAAAGGAACAAAACTATTAAGATTCTTCGAAGTGACCGGGGAGGTGAGTTTGTGAATAGAAAGTTCGATGAATTTCTGAAGCAGCATGGCATCAGACACCAGCTGACGGTTCCGCACTGCCCTCAGCAGAATTCAGTGTCGGAAAGGGCGAATCGCACGATTGTTGAAGCAGCTAGGTGTATGTTGCAGGGAGCTGGCATGGATCAGAAATACTGGGCAGAAGCAATGTGTACTGCAGTTTATGTCAAAAACAGATCACCGACCAAGGCCCTGTTGGGCGCGACTCCTGAGGGGAAGTGGTCAGGATCCAAGGTAAACTTAAATCACTTAAGAATTTTCGGTTGTGTTGCTTACTCCGTCCTGGAGAACCGAAAGAAATTAGATCCAAAATGCAAGCCGTATATTTTTATTGGCTATTGCGAGGATACAAAGGGATATAGGCTTGTAGATCCTACTTTTCCTACGAAATGTATTGTTTCGCGTAATGTCGTGTTTGTAGAGGACAAATTCTACAAAGACCAGGTTCAGTAACCTGTGGTCAACGAGCCGACTCCGTACATGGTTATTAATAATGAAACTGATAATGTAGGAGTGCAGACGGTGGAAGGCGTTGGCGTCACGGTAGAGAACCTGAAGCAGCGAGAGCAGACCAGCGTCACGAAGCGGAAGACACTGAAAGCGAAGAGACCAGTACGTCGGATGATGATACGTTGTACGCTCCTGGGTCGTCATCTTGGGATTCGGAGGAATCAAGAGGACGGAGCGAATTCGAGGATACGTTTATGTCGGCTTTCACCGCTGGTATGAGTTGCGGCGCGGAAACGCCAACTACCGTGCGCGAGGCACTCGACGGTCCTGAGTCTAGGCAGTGGAAGGCAGCGATGCAAGATGAGTATCAATCTTTCGTAGATAATACATGTCTGGAACTTGTGGACTTGCCGAAAGGAAAGAAACCTGTCAAGTGCAAGTGGATATTTAAGAAAAAGAGAGGACTGAATGGAGAACTCCTGCAATACAAGGTTCGGTTGGTTGCGAAGGGATTTACGCAAAAATATGGAGTAGATTATTTCGAGACTTTCTCACCCGTCGTGAGATACTCCACAATAAGACTACTCTTGGCACTGGCGGCGGAATATGATATGGAAGTGGATCATATGGACGTCAAGACAGCTTTTCTTAACGGAGACTTGAAAGAAGAGATTTATATGGAAATTTCTGAAGGCTTTGGAGTAGAGAGCGGTAAAGGAAAAGCGTTTCGTTTACTGAAGGCTGTCTACGGATTGAAACAAGCCAGTAGATCATGGAATGAGATGATAAATGACGTACTTGTCAAGAAGTTGAAATTTAAGAGGCTAGCGTCCGAGCCGTGTGTCTATGTGAGATCAAATAACAACGGAATCGTCATTCTCGGTCTATATGTTGACGATATTTTGGTATTTAGCAATAGTCAAACTGAGAAAAAGGCGATAAAAGAGGAAATGATGAAACAGTTTGTTATGAAGGATCTTGGGCCCGCTAAATGTGTATTGGGAATACACGTCAGCCGTAAAGATGGTAAAATAATTCTGGATCAGTCTGGTTACATTAGGAAAGTTTTGGAAAGGTTTAAGATGACTGAATGTAAACCTGCTAAAACCCCGATGGAAGTTGGTTTGAAACTTGAAAAAGCTGAGAAGACTGGTGACTACGAATACAGGAACTTGATCGGTTGCCTTATGTATATAGCGGTCTGTACGCGTCCTGATATCGCGCATGCTGTGAGTATGTTGAGTCTGTTTAACGATTGCTACTCGGAAGCTCATTGGAAGGCTGCGAAGCGCGTGCTTCGGTACTTGAAGGGTACGATGGACTACAGCATCAAGTATGAGAAGAGTGGGTTGAACGTAACAGGGTCAGCGGACGCAGACTGGGCGGCTAGTGTAGTCGATCGTCGGTCTTACACTGGTTACGTGTTTAAGTTAGGCAATTCCTTAATTTCTTGGGAGAGTCGTAAACAACGTACCGTTGCCCTTAGTAGTACAGAGAGCGAATATATGTCGCTATCCGATGCGTGCAAAGAGGCATTGTTTATAAAGACATTCATATTGGAATGTATGAAGCTCAAGGTAGTGGTTTACAATGACAACCAATCTGCGATTAAATTGTCTGAAAACCACATGTATCACGCAAGGACTAAGCATATTGATGTTAGACATCATTTTATCCGCGAGATAGTCGAAAACGGTATAATAACCTTAAAGTATATGTGTACCAACGATATGCTGGCGGATCCTTTGACCAAAACCTTTATGTATTGAAAGGTTTCAGCGTTTTGTTAAAGATTTTTATATGCTTAGTGCTTAGTATAATCATTAGTAGTTGTTATATGGATTGTACTATGAACATATAGTTTAAGGGGTGGTGTTAGAACCTATGTAAACTACATGTTCAGACTCTAAACAGTTTACGTGTTGTCTGGTTTATATAGCAACGAATTTAAATAATCTGGCGTTCCTAACAATGCTTGTACTTACCAAACTTAAGTGTCACGGAATAAACAGACTTTTATCTTAATCAAGTTTGTTTTCCTCTAACAGCTTCAGGGGTTTCTGGCAAAACAGGTCTTGTCGACCCGATAGACAGACGGAAAACAAAGTGATCCTATAAGGGTTCCGTTTTTTTCCTTTTGGGGTACGGAACCCTAACAAAAATTTTTTTGGGTTCTGTATCTACTACTAGTTATTCCTAAACTAAACGTTTGGCTGACATTGGGATTTGTCTCAATAACCGTATGGTACCTACAGACAGCAATAATTGATCAGAACGAAAATTATTTAAAGATAACGAAGGTCCATGCAAGAAATGTATTTTTTGTGTCTCTATAACAGTCAAACATACAAACTTAGTGTATCTATACATATAATAAAGCTGAAGAGGGTCGAAAGTCTGTACATGGAAGATAATCGAAAAAAAGTTGGCTGGGGATACTTAGAATCGATAACAGAACACGTTCCAACAATTTTTAGAATTTTTGTGTTTGTCTGTTTATCTGTTTATCTGTTTGTCTGTTTATTTGACCGCGCATCACGTGAAAACGGCTGAACGGATTTTGATGAAATTTTGTACAGAGATAGTTTGAGTCCCGGGAAAGGATAATATATAGTTTTAATCCTGAAAATCAACCCTGGTGGGGGTGAAAATGGGGTTGAAAGTTTGTATGGAGAATTTTTAACCGCTGAAACGATTACGCAGAAATGAGTATGGAAATAATTTGAGTCTCGAGAAACGTCATAGGATAGTTTTCAAACCCTTGTGGGGGTGACAAGGGGGTTGGAAGTTGGTATGAGGAATTTTTTACCGCTGAACTGATTTAGATGAAAATTGGTATAGAGATAGTATGGGTCTCGAGAAAGGACAAAGGATAGTGTCATCTTCAAAAAAGCCCTCCCCCCAACTTACTTTAGAACAGTAGGTCCAAAAAATTTGAAAAAAATAATGGAAGTGAAGCCTGAAAGGTACTTTCTATAAATACTATCTATTCTATCTTCTATACATACATATAATAAAGCTGAAGAGGGTCGAAAGTCTGTACGTGGAATATATTCGAAAAAAAATTGGCTGGGGATACTTAGAATCGATAACAGAACACGTTCCAACAATTTTTAGAATTTTTGTCTGTTTGTTTATCTGTTTATCTGTTTGTCTGTTTATTTGACCGCGCATCACGTGAAACGGCTAAACGGATTTTGATGAAATTTTGTACACAGATAGTTTGATAGTTAAGCGGATGCAAAAGGGGTGGAAGTTAATATGGGTAAGAAACAGCCAATAACCGCTGTACGTATTTAGATGAAATTTGGTATTGAAATAGTTTGTATTTTTTTGGTCAAGGTGTTCATATTTATAACAAGTTACCCGTCGATGCTTTAAATTTACCTTTACCCGCTCTTAAGAAATATTTGAAAATGTCATTAATGTCAAAGGGTTATTGCAGGTTCGAGGACTATATATGACGGACAAAGATGCATGGCCCAAACCAGAAACTACTACAAAATCATCTAACATTTATAGGACACCGTTTAGGTAGGAAAATATATCAAACGTTTTGTGAAGCAATCAGATTAGGATTTATTTTTCTTTATAATTAAACAGTAGGTACATTATGTCTCTCAAGCTGTTTTGATGTCTTCTTGAAGAACTACGCATTATTTTGTATCTTTGAGATCTAATAATGTATTTGTTTTGAAAAAAATAAGTCCCGTCGAGTTTCGAGGGTTGAACCGGTGGTAGTTTCTGAACGAAGTTCCTTAGGGCTAGGCGAAAAAAAAGTCACGTGACCGTCACGAAAAAGCGTCACGTCACGAAAACGCGACACCCATACGATTGAGAAACATGGAAAATGGAATGAAATAAAAAAAATATAAAATAGAATAAAGTGAAGTGAAATGAAAAGTGAAAGTGAGAAGTGACAAAGTGAAAAAGTCGACAACCTAAAAGTAAAAAAATTCTAAAATTTCAAAATTTCACAATTTTCAAAATTTTCAAAATTTTCAACCCCGCCTGTTCTTACCTTTCATGCTTAAACTGATTTGACGGGAGGATCGATTTGGATGATATTTGCCGTGGACATGAACGTATAAATACAAAAGTGGTACTGTATCGTCCGATATACACCTACTACTCTATGTTGTATATATCATGCCAAAAAAAAAATAAGGACAAAAAAAGGGATTGATTTTTGAGTGTCCTTTTATTTAGTGGTAATTGTAAAATATTTTATCAGGACTACTGTCCTCTAACGTATCCATCTGTCAACTTTACTTCAATCTAAGTTATCCTATATCATGCCAAAAAAAAATAAGGCAAAAAAGGGATTGATTTTTGAGTGTCCTTTTATTTAGTGGTAATTGTAAAATATTTTATCAGGACTACTGTCCTCTAACGTATCCATCTGTCAACTTTACTTCAAGTTCCGCCTCCAGGGTAGCAGGAGAGAAATTAGAGGTGAATTAGCTGCTTACTGACACAGACCGAATTCCACGCGGGCGGAGCCGCGGGCACAGCTAGTAATATAATATATTTTTAACAGTACATACCAGTTTGAATTTAGAAACATGACTTTAATATTGAACTTGCTTTGTTGTGTGTAGTTGTAGCGTTATATAGCGTATATACAAAAATATAGTCCAAATGTAAATACGCAGGTATCAGCCGCAAATTCACGTCCAATCCATAGTTTTATACTAACTCCCTTGCGAACCACTAGCAAAAAAATCTAACACAGCGATTCGATCAACACGACGCAACGACATTCTGACTCTATTTTCAGTTTCACAACTTTAAATTACTAGCCGATGCAAACGGGGCACAGTTATGCAACTTTAATAGCTTTCTGAAATGGCGGCACTATGGAAAAACATCACTACAGTATTAAAACAACGTATATTATTTTCTAACTATAGCTTTTCCGCAAGATATCAAATCCATTGCGGTTTATGTGAATACAGTCAGCGCCTCCTTGATTCGAACATGACCAATGTATTTACCCATTGTGAAAATCCAGTGCTGGAAATGTTTCAGGGATGGGGAGGAGCGTATATTTGTTTTACGTTCATTCAATCAAGCTTCAGTGGATGTTGATTGGTAAATAAGGTGTCAGATATGTTGTTTTAGCGAACATTGATCGCGGGACATGGTTTAACGTGTGTCAATTAGCAGTGATATCGTTTTATTATTCAAACGCATTTGCGAACACGGAATTAGGTTTTTGCATGGAATTAACTGCTATTGTAATTAACTAATCTGTGGTTTGTTGTATTTTGTTTGTTTCACTATACATTGTATGATGTATATACGTTGCAATATAGGACGTAGGTACATGTATGCGTAGGATAAAATAATAAGTGGCTTAGTTCATTTAGATTCCAAAATTTTGTGGTTGTTTTTGGCCGGATACTATTTTAAAACAATAATAACGATTCATAATTATGATTAGATTAACACAGTACCTATTATTCGTCAGTATGAATGTATTTGTATATACGAAGCAGGCAAACTTTTCCCCGGATTACGTTTGCGGATTTGACAAAAGTATATTGGACAAAAAAGGTCGGTTGTACATCAGGTACATGTTCACTAAGAGACTTACGCAGCAAAAACCGTTGATGTGTAAGCAAGTATGATAAATCCAATGTAAAACGTCTTAGTATGTAAAGCATTTCTTTTTAGCCTTTAATATTTGAGACGCCATCTTGTTAAATAAATTGGATAGAATCAAAAATGTCACCGTTAACGATCTCTGCCAAATCGGCCGAGTTAAGCCCTTGCCATACTGCTCTGCGGGAATGCCTTCAATACCATTACACGGTGTAAGAATTTTTTGAACGTGACCTGTTCCCAACCTTGATAAACCAATAATAAGGTTGAAAATTTATTGTACTTGGCGCTTAACATTCACAAAAAGCAAGTGCCGTTTGATCTTCAAATAGAGAGATTTTCAATTTACGTCGTTCCTTATACGGCCTCGTGTGGTAGGGCCTTATTTTTGACGACGGAATATTTAGATGCTTTTGGATCATTTGCTTAGAATATCGAAGTGTAGTCAGCTTTGTTCATTACTCGTTACAATACATGTCTTCATTATTATGAACACTCATTTATTCCCGCTTAGAAACCTTTATTAATATGAATTTGGATAAGTTATTTTACAGTCATGTTTGGTCTCATGTAATAGACTCATATTTTATACCTGTTGAAAAGATAATTACTACAGTACGGGAACAGTTTTGAGCTTCGGTAATTCACAAGTGCGATTTTTTTTAGTTAGAGAATATAATCTGATTACTTACAGTGAAAAATATTTTCTAACAGTTTTTGTTGTTGCGCTAGGTAAACATTTATTATAATTATAGATGTTTGTTAACACCACTAAGAAAAGATTATACAAGATATATTTTTCTTTACCATACTATTGCATTCAACTATTTCAACATCATGTGTCATTTTATAACAGTTTGCTCAATAGATTATGTGAGCAAAATCGAAAACAATTTGTATAAATATAAGTGACCTTGTATTTTAAACGAACGGCAAATGGCTAAGACGACATATGTTCGTGACAAAACTGTTATAAAATGTGAAGTTACGTTGCAATAATAAAAAGCGATAGCCTGGTGTAGAAAAATACAACTATTTTTTTTTTTATAACACGACGGTGGCAAACAAGCATACGGTCCGCCTGATGGTAAGCAGCTACCGTAACCTATGGACGCCTGCAACCCCAAAGGAGTCACATGTGCGTTGCCGACCCTTAACAAAAAGGAGGATTCACTGTGTTGATGGCTAAAGGAACAAGAAGGTCCCTCATCGTCAACACATCACGGAGAAAAAAGTCTCGTCCATGATACCAAAATACTGTAATCTGAACGAGAAAATCTAGTAAATTCTGGGACAATTGTTCACATAGTATAAATAACTAAACCAATCTGTTTAAATTCGTTGAGCTTAGTGAACTAATTATCTTGTAATTGCCACACATTAAAATAGCGTGTATTACTAGAATATTTAGTAATCATAACACGTGGATCGTACTAATAAATAAAAAATTTTTGCGGAACTTAATAAATGATATGTAAACTTAACAATACATTCTTGTAAAGGTAATATATTCATTAAGTATGATGAAATAGTTATATTGTAAGTGCCACACAGTCAAATTGTGTGTGTTACTAGATTATTCAGTATTTATAACACATGGAGTGTCTAAATAAACAATATTTATTGTAGATATCAATAAAAGTTATGTAAACTCTACAATAAATTCTTGTAAAGTAAATAAAACTTTAGTTAGTCCAAGAATATGTATCGTTAAGAATACAAGTCATCTGATTTATGTTACATTGTCTTTATTTATGCAAACTTCATTAAATGGTTGATGGAAGAAGAAAATATGTTACAGCAACTGCATTTATGGTACTCTCTAATAAATATACAATTGCGTTAACGTGTTATATTGTTTATCGGTACCTATTAATTTGTGTGTGCAACGTATAGACAACTAACATTTCTTGTTAATTTAAAAAAAGGTTCGTTGTCTATACAAGGGGGTATAGTAAGGATTTAAGGCTGAGCCACGCCAGATGCGTGTGCGTGACGTGCACGTAGACGTGCGCGTTGTAAAGTACGAATCCTTATAAGAGATGCCACACCGCTTGACGCGCACAGGTAACACGTCTCCCATGCGGTGTCATCTCTTATGAGGATTCGTCTTTTACAACGCGCACGCCACGCGCACGTCTGCGTGCACGTCACGCACACGCATCCGTAGTGGCTCGGCTTTTAGGCGGGATGCAAGTTGCTAGGACCAGTTCCAGGAGACAGACTAGCTAGAGTTGAGTGATCTGGAAGTAAATAAAACATTTATATAATGTGTATGCTTTATCTTGGTATAAATATTAATTCCTACAATAACAATTGCATCTACGGAAAGTTATATAAAAACCCGGTTTAAAATGGACCATATCCGTCGACGTTCCTCAAACCCTTCTGATTGATACGGGCCCCTGCATTGAGCCTGGCCTCCCATTCAGCTATCCACGATTGTATTATCGGGTTAGCTTGTGGACCTGAGTCGTGGAACTTCAAAGCAGGAGGTTTCCTGGACTTCAGTCTGAGGGCCTTAAGTGTGTCGAGGTCTTGATGGATGGGCAATTTAGTGTTCGCACGAATCTTCGCTATTTCACGATCCAAGCACTTTTCTCGTCGGCAGTTTGACGCTAGGATGTGACTGAGCGCTGGTAGCCTGAGTGGGAGTGGGTTTGAGGCATCCGCTGATAAGGCGCAACCTGTGGTTCTGCTGGACGTCGACGGCAGAGATATGTGTGCTGTTCAGCCACACTGCTGAGCAGTACTCAGCAGACGAGTACACTAGTGAAAGCGCAGTTGTTCGGAGTGTGGCTGCGTTGGCACCCCAGGTGGTACCAGTGAGCTTCTGAATAATGTTGTTCCGGGCCTTCAGTTTTGCCGACAGGCTGCTTAGATGCTCTCTGTAGTTGAGGCTTACCGTAATTACCACCCATAACAAAGTGGTGGTACTGGGTGGGAATACCCCTTTTCTTTATAAAACAAATAATTATTAAACTGATTACGGCACTACTGGTTAGAACCCACTTAAAAATAAAAAAATAAAAAAAACATTTCTAAAGAAACGACTTGGACTTATTTAAACAATTAATCTTCAATTCAAATAAAAATCTTTTAATGTCTCTTTTTGCACTAAACTTGGTCCTAGTTCTTTGCACGATCCACGCACGATGACGATAATCACGATAATGGCCGCCGACCGCAACCGGAGCAACGCCGCGCGCGCTGACATTGCGTTTCGTTACACAAGCGAAACATTTATTTATACGAACTACATTTTTTTGAACAGAATTATTTGTTCGATATATATTACGAGAATATTATTGTAATATTTTTACAAGAACCGCAAAGTAACGCCAGCTATATCAACTAGCGTTCGCTACGATACAAAATGGTGCTTAAAGCGCTCCGACATGGCGTTTCGTTACACAAACGAAACACAAATTTATGCTAACTAAATATTTTTTAAACAGAACTATTTGTTCACCAGTATACATTACGAGAATATTATTGTCATTTCTTTACAAGAGATGCAAAGTAATACCAACTTATAAGCCAGTCATATAAACTATACTGCGATAGCATTCACTACGATACAAATAGTAAAGCGCACCGCGACTGCATTGAGTTGACGACTATGCACACATATTGATACAAACTTAATATTTTTAAACAGAACTCTTTGTTGAGTATACATTACAAGAATATTATTTTTATTTTTTACAAGAGCTATAAAGTAATGCCTACTTATAAAAAAGTTACAACAAGTATACTGTCATAGTATTCTCTACGATGAAGATTGTAAAGAGAATTTTTAGTTTTTTAGCATTACAAGAAGCTTCTTGTAAATATAATTATTGTAACGTTTATTCAATGAATTGTAAAAAAAACTAGACTTCTCGTAAATATCATTAAACAGAACTATTTAGTGCATATTAATGTTTGAATAGTTCTATTGAATTCAAGATATAGTAAACGTAAAAATAGGGTAGTTTTCCTTACAGGGTTGTAGTATCCTTTACAATAAATCTATTTTACTAATCGTTCTGGTAGTATTGTTGGAATTTTTTCTTTCCGTGCACTGGGTCTTCGTTGAACTCTTTGGCAACCTTACTCACCAGCAGGAACACAACACTATGAGTAGGGTCTAGTGCTATTTGGCTGTGGTTTTCTGTAAGGTGGAGGTACTTCCCCAGTCGGGCTCTGCTCCAGATTTGAGCGAGATGACATTCGCTGAACGTGCCCTACCACACTTAGCGAGATGTCATTCGCAATGCCCATACCTCTCTTTTTGGCGTAGTTTAAGGACATACCCAAGTCCGGACGTAGTTTAAGGACATACCTCGGGTCCGATACTATTTTCTTTGTGTAGCTAACAAATACAATTGTTAGAAAATATTTTTCATGATTAGTACATAACGTATTCTGTCACAAAATAAAATCGGACTTGTGAGTTATCTAATTTTTAGGGTTCCATAGCCAAAATGGCAAAAACGGAACCCTTATAGTTTCGTCACGTCCGTCTGTCCGTCCTTCCGTCCGTCCGTCTGTCCGTATGTCCCATTTTACTTGGGAACTACATACTTATAGTTGTCGAGCTTATAAGTAGTTATTGTAGTTATCTTAGTAAAATTTAAACATAAGATGTATTTTGCATGCCGCTATTTAGTTACGTAGTTAAATTGCAGATTTTTTTTATATACATGTACTTATGTAACTGAATTTCTAAAAAATATTTTTTACAAAATATGAACATGTTGCACATAAATCGATAGCTCTTTAAAAATAACATGGAGTTTTTTTTGAACAAGTGAATATTTTCAGAAATAATTGCTTAGAAAGTCAGAAAAATTGTGTCCCCTCTGTAACTTTTGAACCGTAAGTCCAAATAATATGAAAAAAATCGAAAATATGCGCCTTATCACATGCTTTTTACGAAAATTGCTTTAAATATTATCGGTTCAGCCATTTTTGAGTTATCTCCAAAAAAACTTCTTCCATAGTATTAGTCTGGTTCTTATTCCATTGAAGGTGCGGAACCCGCCATTATGCGTGGTCCGACACGCACTTGGCCGGTTTTTGTAGGTTAAAAAGGCGTTCTCGTACTCTACTAAAATCAAACACAGGTAATCCCTTGGTTTGTGTTTGATTAGGCCTTCGAAGAAACATTTTACAATTTTCATACTTTCATTTTCACATCAACGGTCCTACCGACTGACGATTCGGTTGCTTAGTAATTTTCTTTACCTTGTAGTAAACAATAAAGAATATGCCGAAAACCCGATAGCTCGAGTAAATTTTTTGTTGTAATAAGAACTGTACGTAAGTCACATATAATTCTATATAATTTGAAAAACATTTTTTTTACTGATCCGGTTAGACCGCCCACCCCTCGATTTGGACTTACTTACTCAATAAGGTACAATTCTGATAACTAACTCCTTAAAAGATCCTTGCTAAAAAATTGCTATCAAAGATCAGATAGGTAAAGAAGGCAGGTGGTAAGGTAATCCTGAATTGTGCACGTATTTAGAAGGGTTTTTGCTCTGAAACTCTAGACGTCGGTTACTTCAGCCGTGGCTGCAGGCGGCTCACTATATTACACTGCTTGTACAGTTTATATTATATAATATTGCTATGTTGTTTTACTGAATAAATATTATGGGACAATTTTACACGAACCGAAATAGTCCCACTAAGTCTTGTGTTGTGGGTACTAGACGACGGTATATACAAGAGATAGATATAGGTAAATACTTAAATACATAGAGAACAACCTTTACTCACGTACAATATCGGTGATAAACAGTAAACACATAAAAAAAATCGAACCCGGGACCTCCTTCTTCGTAGGCAGGGTCACTACCGAACCGACTAGGCCGTTCAAAAGTTTATCTAATATAGAGTTAATAAAAAAAATGTGTGCTTACAATTGTAATAAAACAGAAACAATTTATCATCCATTTTGTTGTTCGATTATAACGAACTACACTTGTGTTGTCCATTTTTTATTTAATCAAGTTAATGATGTCCAATTTTTACCAATTTGAGTGAATACCGCAACGATTAACGATGATTAACGATCATTTAATTTGATTGAGTGTCTGTTTGTTAAAATGATAATACTGATTATATTCGTACAAAGTATCGTATTAAATTATGATCGGAGACGATAGATTTTATGAAAAAAAACATATTATGTAGTTATTAAGAAATTCCAACTGGATGAAAATACTGTCATATTCAGATATATATTTAAGAAAAATAATCAAGTGTTTCAAAAATCGGACAAATAGACGGAAAGCTAGCCACGTCAGATATGACACAATAAAGTAATGAAACCCCTCTAGCCAGTTTGCTATACTATGCTTATTTCTAGATCTGGACATCTGGCAGCCGTAAAGTGGAGTGGAGGTCAAAGAGTGCAAACCACTTCAATAAAACTAATCCTAGAGTTCTAGGTTTGATGAAATATTATTTATATAAATATAAAAATAATTACATTAGGTATATCATCGCCAAAAGTTTCTGTTGAGGAAAAGTAGTGCCAAACGACGTATAATATAATTAATAGTTTGACGGCTACTGTTTTGGTTTCCGTAATAATACGCAATGTTGTTTGTTCTAATGTTAAAGTATAGGCTTACTTATTAAGTATGCCTATACTTTACCATGTCTGTTCTTTTATAACTAAGACAATTTCGGCAGTTTTTGCCTATTTTGGTATTACTATTATCCAATTAAAAAAAATTGCTAGTCTGTCACTCTGACCTCCACCCATTAAAAGCTGCCAGATGCCCGGATCTAGCAATAAGGATAGTGTAGAAATCTAACCAGAAGGGTTTTGTTGCATATCTCATCATCATCATTTCATTATTGTGTCATATCTATGTAGTGTCCTACCGAATCATGTTTTTTGCCGAAACCGAAACCGAAACTTTGGTAGACATGTTAAAATAATACATATTTCAGTTACATGTCAGCAAGCCGTTGTAACTTGTGTAGGTGATATAAAATAAAAAAAAGCTAAGTGAGTTTTGAGTGATATAATAAGAAAACGTACCGGTTCGTAATTGCTGCATACAATATATTATAATAAATACCAATTATTTTTGCAGTTTTACACAACTCCATGTAATATTTGGAAAAAGTGGGCATTTCCTTTCGATTTGTAAAATTTTATAAAGCTCAAATTTTTCATGATGCGTGCCACGCCCTGCGTGGCCAGATCTTTCACCAGATTTTTTTCGCAAATATTTTCTAGCATAAATGTTTCATAGGAAAAAAAAAAGAATAGTCTTTGATAATTGTAACATTAAATTTTACACCTTTAAAAAAAAGTATAACTATCACAAAGCGACCACGTATTCCCACCTGTCTGACGAAACTCTCAATGCTATTTTTATTTATTTGGTATTCTTTAGCAAAATAGGTTCTGCTACATATTAAAAATATTTATAACGGGTTACTCACGTAATTTAAGTCGATTTTTGCTCGACATGTTTCGGTCAATTTACGATGACCATTTTCACGAGCTGCCTTACGCGACGGCAGCGCGACGGCTACCCGACGGTTATAAATATTTTTAATATGTTAGAGTCTCACGAAAGTTTTATAGGTTCTGCTACGTTAAAATTAGCAATAAATAAGGTTGTTACCAATTTTTTGAGACGCAAGTATAAGTAACGTTCTGTATTGACCAAACATTACCCTAAAACTCATGTTTAGCCTGGAAAGGGATTTAAATATGGGAAAATTACAAAACATATATGAACAGATGCTTTGCGTCTAAAACTCTCTTTGGAAAACGTGTGACGTCACAACTCATACTCTGACACATAACTACATGCACACTTAACACACTCATAGAAGATTTGAATTGTCAACTGCAATTGAATAAGAGCGTATTGTTATGACCAGATACTTATAAAAATATCCTAGCACCGTGTCTTCTAAATCACGATATGATACGAGTAAATCAGATTCCCTAAAACTATTTTATTGTTGTTAATCTTGGTTAATCTAGTACTAGTAATTTTTTTTTTGTTTTTTGCAAGTCCTATTGTAAGTCATTGTCTTAACTGTCAACAGTGTCAAAACTTGAGTTGTGACGTCGTCAGAATCTTCAATGGCTTTTCGACTTGGGTAACGTGACGCTTGTCAAATAGTAGTTTATGCAACTGTTACGTAATAAGGGTCCTTAAAACATGAGTGTGGTTTTATGAAACGAGCCGCAGGTGAGTTTCATAATAAGATCACACGAGTGTTTTAAGGCCTAATTACGTACAGTTGCACACACTGCTTTATCTACACTCATATTATTTATTCTAAATGCTGTATTCGGAAACCATAGAATGGCCGCCATTGCACCGCCATGGCCAACTCGATTGTGCCGGCGGTCGGGGAGGCGCGTGTCGTGCTGTCGGCGGCCGCGCGGGAGCGTGCAGGTGTACATTATGTTATCAAAACTCATAACACATCAATAGTTGAGCATGTAAAGTTAAAATTACGTTACTGCCACAGATAAAAAGCTTATCATAGTAAAATCGGTCGCGGTAATGCTAGCCATTGCCTACCGTTTTCGAACACGTTTTAGAGAACTTACAATATGAGTGTAGATAAAGATATTTTAAATTAGTATATTTTTTTAAATATGCTCATTAAAGGTCCACAAAGGGTAGTTTTACATGTTCTCATAATCTAAAAGAATTTAATGCGCTACAATTCATTCCTAACTTTTGTAGGTGGTAACAACGCTATTGTAGTTATTATACGCATGATTTTAAACTTTGCAGATGTATTCTTAGAGTAAAATTACGGTCAGAAAAAAAATAAAGAGGTGACTTGTAAAAAACTTGGAGTTATAACTAAGTAATAACTGTAACAACATATCTACGGCTAAAGTAATTGTTTTGTAAAAACAATGACCCAGGAATATTTAAGTCGGAAAAACAAATGTTTTTGTTTTTGGGAAATTGGCAAGTTTTCTTTTAAATTAATGTTAGTTATACATACTCATGATCTTCGTCTTCTTATCATGGGGGGTGAATGCAGTAATTGCCACGCTTGGCATGCGGGTTGGCGATCGCAGTATCTCCACCGCACTCCGAGGATGCTGCTGCCCATCCCCTGGTGGTCTTGGCCGTAGTTTTAGGACATACTCCGGGTCCAAGACGAAGATCATGTCAAATACCCATGTAGCACCAACTCCCGTTACAATCGGAGACTTTACACTCGAAGTTGTGGACGATTATATATACTTAGGACATACTGTCCAGTTAGGTAGATCCAACTTCGAGAAAGAGGTCAATCGACGAATCCGACTCGGTTGGGCAGCGTTCGGGAAGCTACGGCACATCTTTTTGTCCAATATTCCGCAGTGTCTCAAGACGAAAGTCTTTGACCAGTGTGTGTTGCCAGTGATGACATATGGTACTGAAACGTGGTCGCTTACAATGGGCCTCATAAGAAAGCTCAAAGTCACCCAAAGGGCAATGGAGAGGGCTATGGTTGGAGTCTCTCTGCGTGATCATATCAGAAATGAGGCCATCCGCAGCAGAACCAAAGTAACCGATATAGCCCTCCGAATCGCTAAACTAAAGTGGCAGTGGGCGGGGCACATTGCTCGTAGAACCGATGGCCGTTGGGGCGGAAAGGTTCTCGAGTGGCGACCACGAACCGAAAGGCGCAGCGTGGGTAGACCCCCCGCAAGGTGGACTGATGACCTGGTGAAGGTCGCGGGAGTCCGCTGGATGCGGGTGGAGCAGGACCGGTCATTGTGGCACTCTTTGGGGGAGGCCTATGTCCAGCAGTGGACGTCTTTCGGCTGATATGATGATGATGATGATGATGATACATACTATAACCCAGCAAAGTTTCATTGGCTGAGGCTTTAATGCTGTTAACAAAGACGACTTGCACGATTGCATTTTAATTTCACAATCAGTTTGTTTTTAATAACGATATTTTTATTTGATTTATTCGTGTATACTTATACTTTTTTTTAAACCCAGCGTGAATGAAAATACTTTCAGTATAGGCCAGCGCAGTTCCTTGGGCAGTCCCTTACATGAACTCGAGATATAAATGTCAGATGAAAATAATTATTGTACTTTGATCAATATTAGGGATTGCACGAATGTTCGTATTCGTATAATACGAATATTCGCATCATTTTTGACATTCGCATTCGCATCAAATGATGCGCGAATATTTTGCGAATTAAAATGTTTGCAAAACGTGTCGTGTTTTGATTTTGACCGCAAATAAGACCTGGCCGCCAGTCATATTATGCTTGTGCATTTACAGGACTCGAAAATGACGGTATCACTTGACTTATTTTAATCAATAATATAGACATATCACAGTCCCTAAAACATCCTGTATAGAATACATAATTACATGTCTGTCGTTACCTCCAAAAGATTAAAATCATTTTACGTTCTGAGAAGTGAACGAATACACATTTTCTACTCCAGTACTTCAATATGTCAATTAAATTACTGATAGTGGTATCTAAAACTACATCATTTAAGTGAAGGCGCTAAAGTCTATTTGTCTATAGGTACTTTCTATAACTGCTAGCAGTCACACAAAACATATTGTGCAATTGTTTTTGTTTTTTTAATACACTGACTTCCAGGCACCATGTCTAAAACGGTGTCTAAACTGTATTGTTTTCAGTATAAATTATATTTTCAAATTCATATATGCTTCAAATTATTTTTGCACAAACGAGGATAAAAACATTATCATGTCTTTTTTTTCAGTATTAATATCTTATGTCTTCTTAGTATACCCCCAAACTATCCGTTAAAGTTCCATTGAGTTCGGTTTACTTTCCAGCTACCCTTACCTTCATTTGACATAACTGCTTGAGAACTAGAACCAACAGTTTTTGAGAAAGACTTGCCCTGTTTTGAAATGTTTCAAAATTTCTACTTTGCAACTTATAATTATTGTACCAGGCACTTGCACTTTTATGATTCTTTTAGTAGTACATACTCTGCATTAAGTAATTTTAAGATTTCACTTTGTTATGTTATTTTGATATATCTAGCCATTTAACTAGATCAATTACCTAGATTGTGTCATAAAGTTAGACATCAGTTAACATTTCCTACTTATTTAGGCAAAATATTCAGGATAATTCTGTAGTCTCATATTCCGTTTTAAATTGTCAGTACCACAACTAATACCAGCGTATCACAACAAACGAAACCCACGCAACCAACCCCTACTTTCAACGTATTAACATATACGATATAACATATAGTATAATCGCTATTGTCTCCCCTCACTTCCGGAGGGTCCCATACAATGGGCCAGATATTGGCATTCTGTGCTATACCATTGTGTTTGAGCTAATGACAAATCAGTGAAGGCATATAATCGTTCAATACTATGTATTATTGATTTTATGAGGGCGATTAGTCGAGGTTCTATGTGCACGTGCGGAAGATCAAGATGCTTATGGAGTAAAAGCTGTCCACGTCAGATATGACACAATAATGAGAGCAACAAAACCCGTTTGGTGAGATTGCTATACTATTCTTATTGCTAGATCCGGGCATCTAGCAGCTTTTAATGGGTGGAGGTTAGAGTGACAGACTAGCAAATTTTTTTTTTTGGAAAAAGTTATACCGAAATAGATAAAAACTGCCGAAGTTTTGTCAGTTATAAAGGACAGGGCCTATATTTTAACATTGGAACAAAAAACATTACATATTATTACGGAAATTAAAACAGCAAGTGACAAACTATGAATTACATTATAGGTACGTCGTTTGACACTACTTTCCCCCAACAGAAACTTTTGGCAATGATATAATCTAATTATTTATAAAATTTCCTGTAAGCTTGCATCAAACCACCTCTAGGATTTGATTTCTTGAAGTAATTTGCATTCTTTGACCTCCACCACTTTACAGCTGCCAGATGTCCAGATCTAGAAATAAGCATAGTATAGCAAACTGACTAGAGGGATTTCGTTGCTCTCATTATTGTGTCATATATGACATGGCTAGCTCTCCGTCTATTAGGTTAGTGGGTATTTAATTATGTAAGTGTTGATTATCGGATAAGTTCTTGTTCACATTCGTTTGAGGTTCTCTTTGGTACGAGAATGCAAACTGTTTAAAGTATGTATTGATTTAAACTCACACGATTTTCACTCATTATTTTGACAAAACACGGGACATAATCGCGTACTTACTTTTATTATTTTCCTGACGTTTCGAGCGTGTCGTAACGCTCGTGGTCGCAGTCAGTCTGAGTGTTAGTGTACGGCTGTACGCGATTAAGTCCCGTGTTTTGTCAAAAAAATGTTCAAAGTATTTCAATATAAATCAGTTGTATTTAAAATGTGTTTTTAGTCATTCATAAATTGAAACTAATTTCAGTCTAACCATTTAATATAATGATAATCAATGAGCCAGACATGGCATCGAGCTGTAACATGAGCCAAATACTTGTACCATCGCCCACACTGTTAATAGCCCATCGGTGGACCTTATGTCTTTTGTAATAAGGCCCACCGATGTACGATGTTAAGAGTGTTGCTGTTTGTACTAGTTCAAATTGATTTGTGGTCTGAAGCAGCCTTTAAATTATATGGCGCAGATCAATAAAGAATACCGTATCTGATATTAACATGTTAAACGTGCAACGCGCATGTGACACATCTGGAGTTGCAGGCGTCCATAGGCTACGGTAGCTACTTACTATCAGGCGATTGCCGATTGGCGATTTGCCAGCGTCGTGGTATAAATATACATATCGATACCTTTGAGTTCAATTGTCGTAAAGGACATTTTGGCGAAAATTAGTTATATATACAGCTGTGTTCAGAATAGCGCTATCGTTCTGTATAGTTAAAATTTCGATATCTCTTAAAAAGTTGCCTTTACCACCCAAATTTTATACTATGAGTTCGCAAAAACAGCGTATCTAAAGGGTCGTAAATGACCAGATATAATTTACAATTTTTAGGTATAAGTAATCGTAAAGGAAGTCGCGCGTATAAATATCGTAGTAAATGACTTTCATCTCATTTTCCGTCCTTTAAGCCCTTCATTTTATCTTGCTTATTTTCCAAATCGTATTAGTCTAGATGGGCGTAAAGGAAATGTTTTATTACGTTTGTCCTTTACGACCTGCTCTAAAAATGATTTTACCATAATGAATATTAATATAAGGAAGTGAACATGGTTGTAAAGGACTTTTCTAATAGTTTGTGTAGTTTACTGCTATAAAGGAGTTTCTAAACTCTACAATTAAAAGAATTAACATGGATGTAAAGGTCTATAATGTCAAAAAAATTGTTTCATGGGACCTTTATTACTAAAATGTAATGTTTGACCTTCAAATGAGAAAACATTTACGCTCAGTTTAAATGTAAACTAACGGTGTAAAGGTCACTTACCATGAATACAGTAGGCTATAAAGTACATGTTTTTATTAATTATTTATCATATTAAGGGCACGTGAGTGTAACTTTTTGTTTTTTTTTTAATTGTATTGTAAAGAGAGAAGTTAAATTGATAATATGTTATGAATAATCGTTTAAAAATAATCGTATAAAAACATGGACGCCAACGAAAAACTAAAAATGTATCATCAATTTGTATTGCTTTAATTCATAACATAAACATCAAGTATAATTTAAATTAACATTTCAAGTTTACTATTGATCTAGTTATACCGAATAATTACCAATTTCGTCGGCTAAGTATAAGACCTAAAAAAGCATTGCGATCAAACTCCTATCCTACGCCGTTTTCATTCAGGGTACACTACGTTACCTTCTCAATAAAAAGTAAAAGATAGGCTTCAAGAAATGGATGAAGAATATTTATCCTTTACAAAAGCGTACACTGGGTTAAAGGCTAAAGAGAAAAAAGGGGCCCCGTCGTCAACTCATTGCACCCATTTATAGATCTCTAGCGAACTTACTCACCGGCAGAAACACAACCCTAGAGTAGGGTCTAGTGCAGTGCTATTTAGCTGAGGTTTTTTGTGAGGTGGAGGTACTTCCCCAGTCGGGCTCTGCTCCAGATTTGAGCGAGATGATATTCGCTGAGCTGTGCCCTACCACACAAAGCAAGACGACATTCGCAGTGCCCATGCCCCTCTTTTAGACGCTAGTAGTGTAAGGACGTACCCGGGTCCAAAACTTAACGTGTCAAGTTTGAAACGTATCCGGACAGGACTAAGTGGCAATTAATACTTTATGATAGATTTGGTTTTAATTTATTCATTTAATTGTTTAATATATTATTTAATTATAATTGAAATAACATGTAATATTATAAATATTTCCAATAATATGTATATGAATGATAACCGTAAACAGGATTCATTTTTAGTTATGTCAGATAAGTTTATTATTGGGCGTTAAACGCAAGGTAAGAAGAATTCTGCGCCTCAACTAAAGTTAACCCTTTTTTCAGTTTGTGATTCTTGAGGCACAGAAATTACTACTTATGGAAGAATTAATAATTACTTTCAAATAAAAATCTTGTTGGATCGTAAATTACAATAAGATATCTTTAAATATTTAAACGATATTATTGAAATTATATTTATAGTCTTTTACTCACTACGAGTATGTAAACGTCCTAATTCTTGATATCCTAACAATAATCTTCGTTAGCCGATCGGTTACTTCTCTTGTTTTGATTTAAGGCCGAGGGTGTCAACAATTGTACAAATTTAAGCACTGGGACATTTACTTTATCTTCATTCTCAGAATATATTAGCTAGTTTTTGAGCAAGTAATTCGTTTCTATTATACAACTGATTAAAATATTGAACTTTCTATATTATAAATGTAATCTGGATATACCTATTTGGATCAGCCACGTTTTGATACATTTTCAGGCTTCCTAACAGTGAACTAAGCTGAATACAGTTAACTTGTGTACTGTGACCGGTACCTATATGCCAGGAGTAAAATAATCTAAGACCGTTACGTACGCCCCGAATTTGAAGTAAAATAATCTAGGACCGTCACTTACGACCCTGTGAGATATACAGTCGGTGAGATAAATAATGGCCAAAACGTACAGTTTCATCACTTCCAGTATCGAATATACATCTAAAGTAATCCATAAGTTGAATCCAAGAAGTTGAAATTGTAAGGTAGACGTAAGTTTTCAAATACCACAACTACCCTTAATGTATTGTTATGTGACCGTGACTGCCAGAATGCAAATAATGCAACTACCGAATTATATCAGAGATAATTGCAGTTTGATTTCTATTCGTTTCCGTTAATCCTTATTAGATTATTTGGATTGGAATTAGTAAATATCTGGCTTACTTAAATATTACGTATCGGGATATCCTGTATTCAATTATTGTAGTCGAGTTGACAATAATCGAATAATTGTACAAGTAAATAATCTCGTCAAGTGTAATAATTTAGCATTGCTAATTATTATTCACTTGAAGTTATTTACAAGAAGTAAATATATTACTTAAACCTTCACGTATTTTGCGAAGCAGATATCCTGTATTGCTGTCACATTATGATTAAGTAAACGATACTAAATATTGATGGTTTAGTAAATAATAACTTATTGTCATTTTTAAATTATATTTTCATCTATTTTGAACTAAGCAAATTTACTATTATACTATTTCCAATTATTTATATAACCGGATGTGCCGGAAATATAGAATTCTTGTCCTGCCAGGTAGTAGAAGGGGTAATGGGTTAGCCCTTATAAACAAGTGTCTGGCAGTTGTGGGACACATTGGTGATTGGAGAGCTAACCAGCAAGAACCAAGTTAAGTGTAATATTGATTACTCACCTCTAAATAATATTGAGGGTTAATAAAATAAAATTTATTGGTGTGTACCTTGTTACCGTGTACCTAATAATGTATTTAAATATATAAACGTGTAATACTGTATTTCAAGTTGGTGCATGGTACAACATACACACCAACCTTATATTGGAAATAATTTAGCCTTTCTGATTACATGAGATTATATATATATATATTACTCTGTTTTTGCTACAAGTGTTAAATATATTATGTGCAGAGTATTATAATTAATGGCCTTACGGGATACTTGTAGTAATGGTTGAGGAATTAGAATGGATTTAATATCCTTTGTTTTATATCTTGACTTACTTAGTGGTGATGGCAGTATTGCAATATTGATTAAATTATTCAGAATTATTATAAGTAATATTCTTTAATAAACATCATTGCATTTACTATAGTTGTTCTTAACATTTTATATTTATAAAATGGACTCTCTCCTTTAATCTATTCAATGTTGAATAAATGAAATAAATTATATTTTGTCTTTTATTAAATAAATCTGACAACCCCATCATTTTTAAATTGTCATAAATTCCATGGGCGTAAAGGACATTCATAGCGTTTTGACCAGTTGTAAAGGACGTCTAACTTCTAAAGTATTTAGTTTATGGGTAGGACTGTTATTTCTGGTAAGAGATACCAACAATTTGAGTACTTTTCTAATACACATCAAAGATATAGCTAGATAAACAAAAAATATATAATCGACATTTAGAAAAAGTCTCTGTGTTTTGCGTCTCCTGAAAACCAGCATTTTGTCCTTTACGCCAATTGAACCCAAAGGTATCGATATATATATATTTAAGTGGTTTTGTAGCATATTTGTAGCACATTATTTATTTATATCTTATTTACATATATTGTAGCATCATTAACTAATAAAAAATCTTTGACTCTATAATAAAGGATTTTTCAAAAATATGGCTCGATTTAAGTATGTCCTTTGTAACACAATGCTAACAAAGTCGGAAAAGATTTAGTATGGATCTCAGTTACTTGAAGTTGTTTTATACGCGAAATGAAAGAAGGGTGCATAAAATAACAATGTATAAGTCGATACCTTCAGATTATCCTGAGGTACAATGTACCACGTAAATCTAGATACATTTTTATTTAGGTGAATGTCGATATTAAATAAAAGATCGGCGAAAAAGATTGTAAACGTTTTCAACAGACTTCAAGATTTCGAAGGAGGAGGTTATCAATTCGTCGGGATCTTTGTTTTTGATTTTTTTTTATGTATGTTCATCGATTTTTTGAAGACGGCTGGACCGATTTGGAAAATTCTTTTTTTGTATGAAAGAGCATACTTCACAGTTGGTCCCATTGTAACCAGATCAGGATCTGATGATGGGATCCTGGAGAAATCGAGGGAACTCTTCAACTATTATAGGCACAGTTTAGTCTTCAACACAGTGAATCCTCCTTTTTGTAAAGGGCCGGCAACGCGCATGTGACTCCTTTGGAGTTGCAGGCGTCCATAGGTTACGGTAGCTGCTTACCATCAGGCGGGCCGTATGCTTGTTTGCCACCATCGTGGTATAAAAAAAAACACCTATAGAGATTTGAGTATTTTTACAGCAGCTCGAGCATTTGCTTTTGGAGAGGTGGATGCTAAGTGAAGTCGGTTATTTTTTGTTTAAAATTATGTATTAATTGTTCTCTCTATTGGTGGGTAATAAAGAAAATAAGTGTTTTCGCTAATTATTCATTTTAAAAATATATCGTAAATATTTATATTTCCAAATTTCATTTTTAAATTTCTAAGTATCTTTATTTACAATATACAAATGACTTGAAAATATAACACATAAAAGTAACTAGAACGAAAATAACTCTAAATAATTAGCTCTAAGAATAAAATTAAACTAAAACTAAAATGTATCTAAAAGAGGCCCCTGCGGCATGGTACAATTTTTTTAATTCATTTTGATTGCACGTTTGTTAATAAACCCGATAGAATATTAAAAATATGACATAATAACGTATCCTCGGCACCATGCCGCGGGGGCCCGATTTTTTAGATTTATCTATACATATAATAAAGCTGAAGAGGGTCGAAAATCTGTACATGGAAGATAATCGAAAAAAAGTTGGCTGGGGATACTTAGAATCGATAACAGAACACTTTCCAACAATTTTTAGAATTTTTGTCTGTTTATCTGTTTGTCTGTTTATCTGTTTATCTGTTTGTCTGTTTATTTGACCGCGCATCACGTGAAAACGGCTGAACGAATTTTGATGAAATTATATATAGATATAGTTTGAGTCCTGAGAAAGGATAATATATAGTTTTAATCCCGAAAATCAACCCTGGTGGGGGTGAAAATGGGGTTGAAAGTTTGTATGGAGAATTTTTAACCGCTGAAACGATTTAGATAGAAATGAGTATGGAGATAATTTAAGTCTCGAGAAACGTCATAGGATCGTTTTCAAACCCTTGTGGGGGTGAAAAGGGGGTTGGAAGGTGGTATGAGGAATTTTTTACCGCTGAACTGATTTAGATGAAAATTGGTATAGAGATAGTATGGGTCTCGAGAAATGACAAAGGATAGTTTCTTCTTCAACCCCCCCCAATCTTAATTTAGAATAGTTTTCATCCCGAAAATCAACCCTGGAAGGGGTGAAAAGGGGGTTGAAAGTTTGTATGTTGAAAGTTGGTATTGAAATAATTTGTAATTTTTTGGTCAAGGTGTTCATATTTATAACATGTTACCCGTCGATGCTTTAAATTTACCTTTACCCGCTCTTAAGAAATATTTGAAAATGTCATGAATGTCAAAGGGTTATTGCAGGTTCGAGGACTATATATGACGGACAAAGATGCATGGCCCAAACCAAAAAACTACTACAAAATCATCTAACATTTATAGGACACAGGTTATAGGACACATTTATAGGTTTAGGTAGGAAAACATATCAAACGTTTTGTGAAGCAGTCAGATTAGGATTTATTTTTCTTTATAATTAAACAATAGGTACATTATCTGTCTCTCAAGCTGTTTTGATATGTCTTCTTAAAGAACTACGCATTATTTTGTATCTTTAAGATCTAATAATGTATTGAAACTGTTTTGAAAAAAATAAGTCCCGTCGAATTTCTTTTCGGTCGTAATACTTCTTGGGCCAGAGGTGTAGGGTTAGAACCGGTGGTAGTTTTGGAACGAAGTTCCTTATCGGACGGTTCGCGGATGGGGGCCTAGGCGAAAAAAAGTCACGTGACCGTCACTAAAATGCGACACCCATACGATTAAGAAACATGTAAAATGGAATTAAATTTGCATGGGTCATGCCCCCCCCCCCCCTCCAAGTGCACCTCAAATAGAAAAAAGTCATTTCTGCATTTGTGACCCCCCGCCTGTTCTTACCTTTCATGCTTTGACTGATTTGACGGGAGGATCGATTTGGATGATATTTGCCGTGGACATGAACGTATAAATACAAAAGTGGTCCTGTATCGTCCGATATACACCTACTACTCTCTATGTCGTTTAAATCATGCCAAAAAAATATATAATAAAAAAAAGTATTCATTTATGAGTGTAGTTTCATTTAGTGGTAATTGTAAAATATTTTATTAGGACTACTGTCCTCTAGCGTATCCATCTGTCAACTTTACTTCAAGTTCTGCCTTCAGGGTAGCGGGAGAGAAATTAGGGGTGAATTAGCCGCTTACTGACACAGACCGAATTCCACGCGGGCGGAGCCGCGGGCACAGCTAGTTTAGTAATATTTTTTAGGGTTCCGTAGCCAAATCGGCAAAAACGGAACCCTTATAGTTTCGTCATGTCCGTCTGTCTGTCCGTTTTTTTATACCACGACGGTGGCAAACAAACATACGGCTCGCCTGATGGTAAGCAGCTACCGTAGCTTTTGGACGCCTGCAAATCCAGATGTGTCACATGCGCGTTGGCGACCCTTTACAAAAAGGAGGACTCACTGTGTTGACGGCAAAAGGAACAAGAGGGTCCCTCATCGTCAATACACTGTGTCCTTTTTGAGCTCTTTGGCAACCTTACTCACCAGCAGGAACACAACACTATGAGTAGGGTCTAGTGCTATTTGGCTGTGGTTTTCTGTAAGGTGGAGGTATTTCCCCAGACGGGTTCTGCTCCAGATTTGAGCGAGACGACATTCGCTGTGCTGTGCCCTACCACACAAAGCGAGATGACTTTCACAGTACCCATAAACTTATATGTATGCATTCGCGGCAGACGCCTTTACCACTTGGCCAAGTGGTAAAGGCGTCTGCCGCGAATGCAGAAGACGCTGGTTCGATCCCAGCCCTGGGCACCGGAGGCCTAGGTCACTTTTTCCTTTGTATATGACATCTATACATATAAGTTTATGATTTATATATTAGTGTGTCTACTTAAAATAAACAAATCAAAATATTTATTAAAAATAATTTGATTTGTTCTTCAGTTGTACAGTACCCATACCTCTCTTTTAGACGTAGTTTAAGGACGTACCCGTGTCCGGTCGTAGTTTAAGGACATACCCGGGTCCGTCCGTATGTCACAGCCATTTTACTCGGAAAATATAAGACGGATCTCAATAAAATTTAGATATAATATAAGGTGTATTTTGTATGCCGCTATTTAGTTATGTAGTTAAATCGTAGAAAAAATTTTTTTAGGGGGGCGCTCCATATATGTAACTAAATTCTTACCAAATTCAACATGTTGCACATCAATCAATAGGTCTTCAAATATAACATCGAGGTTTCTTTGAACATTTTGTGATTAAGTAAATATTTTCAGAAATAATCGCTTCGAAAGTCAGAAAAATTGTGTCCCTCCCTGTCCCTGTAACTTTTGAACGGTAAGTCCAAAAAATATGAAAAAATTTGAGAAGATGCGCCTTATCACATACTTTCTTAAAAAATTGTTTTGAACATTATCGGTTCAGTATTTTTTGAGTTATCTCCAAATCCTTCCAATCAGATACGACCTTTTGGTACTTATTAGTTTGGTTCTTATTCAATTGAAGCTACGGAACCCTCCATTATGCGTGATCCGGCACTTGATGCACTTGGCCGGTTTTTAGTTTTTATTTTAGTTTACGTGTTGACAAAACGATGTTGTCCCTTACAGTGAATCCTCCTTTTTGTAAAGGGTCGGCAACGCGCATGTGACTCCTTTGGAGTTGCAGGCTTCCATAGGTTACGGTAGCTGCTTACCATCAGGCGGAACGTATGCTTGTTTGCCACCGTGGTGGTATAAAAATAAAAATAAATTATAATTAGATTATTGGGATGTCCATGGTCCGAAGCCCTTATTATTTTTGTATTGCTCTTACTAACTTCTAAACTTGTCTTTTCGTTTATTTTTCTAATAAAATTGTACACACCTAGGATTTTATGAGTACGCAGATAAATCTGTTCATTTCAAAACACTATTACGCTATTCCATCTCGTCAGCGGCACGAATCTTTAAATCCACTCCTTATCAGAAGCCCGCCGAGATACCTCGCATGTGCCAGATGCACCCAATGCAATTCCGGAAGACGCTATCGAAAATTTAATACGGCCATGTACTATTCATTGATTAATCCTGTTTCACGGAGTCTGTTGTTGGTCTGCCCGTGATGTTGAATTTGTTATATAACGGGGTATTGTCCTTGCGTTATACTCTTAGGAAAAAACTTTAGAAACTTTTTTATATGTCCAAGTAAGTGTAGCTGCAAATAAGTCATTTTGGTTTTATGCAGTTATTTAAAATGTAATTAAAAGAAGAAAATATTATGAGAATAATGCTTAACTTTAAAGAATGTCTACGTATTAGTGTTTCTTTAAATTATGTTTTTTACTTTAAGCTTGGTACATAGGAGGAAACTCCCTAGTAACAAACGTATGCATTATTCTTCGTGTCCGTACGGCATTAAATGATTTGATTTGATCCGTTGGTTGGTAGAGGGGAGTCAGAAAAATAATTGTACATTGATTGAAATAACGCCTTTTAGAAAGATTTGATTGATACCACGTGTCCAGAGAGAGCCTAATTCTGATAGAACATATATGACCGTAGGAATAGCAGCTTTGTTCCAAACAATTAAAAGCTCGTCGACAGTCAATTGGGATGCATTTTGGATTAAATTTACCTCGTTCAGATAATGGTGAAATCTTAAAAATACTTGTCTGATAGTTGGAAGTTTTATTAACGACGTAAGAGGATCCAAATCTCTCACTCCTACTAGGAATACAGTATCCGATTTTCGGGTTGTTGTCATGATTTAAATATGAACTATTGACGTTTGAAAACACAACAGGGGCTTAATTAATGGTATTTACGTCTTAAATAATACTTTATAAACAAAAAGATTTCTTCGAAACACTTTAAAAAGTAAGCTTACAAGACAGTTAACCGAACTTCAGTATACAGCCAATACACTTGCTAATGTTGTGACGGTTTCTAAGATGGCGGCTTGTAAAGGAAACAACCAACCTTAATCAACACAAATTTATTTTAAACAAAAAAAAACCTCAGGTCTGAGTCTTATGCCCGTATGGTTCGCTCCCGCGGATGTTAGGTACTCCCCTGGGCCTCGCGCTGGTGTTCGGCGGTGAAGCTCGGTGGTGGAGGCCCCCCAGGAGTCGGTTTTTTCTAATCCAGGAACTGGCCGGCCGGCGAGGCGGGTGTGGCTCCACCAAAACTGGACGCCAGGGGAGAGCGCCTTGTGCTTCTCGCAAAGGAAAGTGAAGGTCTTCGAAACTTAAATGTCGCACCCTGTGAATAAACGTCCCGCATTAGATTGGGCTCCTCCGTATTTTGTTTCCTTTGATGATGAGCACCCCGGTTTAGCAAAGGCAAGGGGAAACCGAAAATAGTTGGTGTAGGTGCTCAAAATTAGAACGGAGTTACAGAGATAATAAATTAAAATAAAAGGAAATGTTTAATTTCTATTTCTAAAAAAACGGGTAGCCGTAAGTAGCATGACGCGGCAGATGGCTGATGCAATAACTGGCTTGCATGGCGGCACTTGAAATACGCGCATGCATTTATCCATGGAACACTATGAACACTATTATCACTAATATCACTATCTTAACATCTTTCTTAACTATATTCTAAAATTAAGTATAGCTAAAAGCGTTAGCTTTATAAAATGCATTCTTCAAAACTTACCCGAATATGGGGCGCGATAACACACTAAACTATGTTAGCATTATGAAATAACCCGGGAGTCAGCGTCCCTGATCTGAGTTAATCTGGTAATAATTTTTATTAAAAAATTTTGCGGAGACGACCGACACGTACGTCCGCCACGAAATGTGGTCCGTGCGAGCGCAGCGCGGCGTCCGACCGCTATCGCTTCGAGAGGCAAAATGGACGAGCAGTGCGGCCGCTCCCGCTTCGATATCCCATACAGAAAAAACTCGTTATGCAAGACGAGATATTAAGGCGACGGGCGACGCATCGAATCAATACGTTAAGGCGCTGCGTTACGTAAATAAGTTGCTAATGATAATTATGTTTTATCTTTAACATGCTATTTATAGTTAGTTATTTACTTAGTTTATTTGTAAATAGCTAATTTTATAGTAAATTATTATTTTTAAAACAATAAATAGTGAGTTTTAGGCTAAACTAATACTGTTCATTGTTTATATTTAACTTAACTAGGTTATTTATGTAACATTACGTTACATTACCCCGCTTGTCACCAAGGGTTTTATTCCTATAGAATAAAAACCGTATTTTTATTATGTATGTGTACTTGTAATCCAATAACTTACATCTCTTCTGCAACATTCTGACATTCAACCTTTCTTAATACCCTTCACAAATAGCAACAGTATTTGATTTAAAATACTGACGCGACCTTACACTACGAAAGGGCACCAACCGAAACGAATTGGTGACCAGTACAATTACTTATTATTTAAATAGATGGAAAATGGTGACGGGTTATGTAATGATATGGCACTACCAAATGCGAATTACTTATTTAATCCGACCAATTTAAGGTCCTTAATGTGCCAAGTTCCCAAATTTTTACCTGACATATCTGCGAGTACATAGACAAGTGGTGACTTTTTACCTATTACCTTACATTTTATGAATTTCGGGGCTAATTTTTTGCTAAAATATTTATCTTTGTCACTTAACACGTAAGTACGCTTCATGACTATGTCACCAACTTGAAATTCACTCGCTTTACGCCGCAAATTATAATGCGACGCGTTCTTCGCATGAGCTTGCCAAAGCTTCATTTGGACATCATCGAAAATTTTTGAAAGACAACCAAGGTTCTCCGCATAAATTTCTCGGGGTAAAAATACTAACTCATTGCCGAGGTCGTTATCAAGATAGTGTGAACCGCACGAAACAAGTTCCCTACCGTAAACCAAAAAGGATGGCGATCTACCTGTAACCTCGTTAACTGAATTATTAATTGCAAATCGGACCTTAGGGATAAAAAGATCCCATGTACGATGGTCCTTTTCGATGAATGTGGAGAGACAAGTAATAATAGTGCGGTTAAACCTTTCTACAAGATTGATCTGTGGTGTATATTTAGGTGTATAAAATATGTTAGGTATGTTATACTTCTCAAAGAGGCCCTTCGTAATATTGCTCGTAAACTGACACCCGTTGTCAAGAAAAATTGTATGTGGGACTCCATGTTCCAGAAAAAGTGAGTCCTCTATTAACTTTGAGACTATCGGTGAAGTTGCGTTTCTAATAGGGAATATGAGACAATACTTAGAGAAACAGCATGTTATTACCAAGATAAAACTGTTTTGCTTACGAGTTACAGGGAGAGGGCCCATTAAGTCTATGGATACCATCTGAAATGGTCGCGAACATTGTTTGGGACGACCCATTTCTCCTAAGGTTTGATGGTTTTGTGGTTTGTAAGACAGACACTTTTCACACGAACCAACGAACCGTACCACGTCTTGGTGCATACCTGGCCAATAGTAACGTAAGGCTAGCCGTTTATATGTTTTAAATATGCCTAAGTGGCCTGCTGTAGGTTCCGAGTGATTCTCTCTAATGACGTCTTCACGCAGTTCCGATGGAATGACCTATTTCCAGGAGAACTCATCTGTTAGTTCGTGTTTATTTTTACATAGCCTGTACAAGGTGTTATTCTTAATGAAATAATTTGGAAGGTTCTCCGGTTGAGATAAAGACGAGTTGTACAAAGACTTATACCACGAGTCGTTAGTCTTAAGGTGCCAGTCCGACGAGCTAATGGCACTGACAGGAACAGCTCTTGATAGGGCATCAGGAATGACATTATCTACCCCACGACGATGCTTTAATTCGAAATTGAATGTAGACAAACGAACTCCCCAACGAGCTAATCTACCTGTAGGATTATTCAATGACAAGAACCACTTGAGAGCGCTATGATCTGTAAATACCGTGAAAGGTTTACCGTTCTCTAGATAACACCTCCAGTGCTCCAGAGCTATCAAAACCGCAAGTGTTTCACGTTCGGTTATGCTATAGTTCTTCTCTGCTGGCGATAAGGACTTACTCATATAAGCAACCGGATGCTCCTTGCCATCAATGATCTGTGTAAGCATCGCACCAACACCATAGTTGCTCGCATCTGTGTGGACCTCGAAACTCTTGGTGTAATCAGGACAGGAAAGAACTGGAGCCGTGACTAGACACTCCTTTAACTTAACGAAAGCAGCATCTGCCTCTGGAGTCCATTTGAAAGGGGGCCCGCCCTTCCTACCAGAGGTCAACTTGTTTAGAGGCCCGGCTATGGTGCTGAAGTTGGGCACAAAACGACGGTACCAAGTTGCTGACCCAAGGAAACGCTTAATATCCTTACCACACGTAGGGGTCGGAAACTTAAGGATGGCTTCTACCTTAGCAGGATCGGTCCGTAGGCCACTACTGTCAACCACATAACCTAGATACTTCAGCTGTGATCTGAAAAACTCACACTTCTTCAGGTTAACAGTAAGATTCGCTTGCTTAAGTTTATCTAATACCTTGAGCAACAACGAGACATGGGAATTAAAATCCTGCGAAACAATGATTATGTCATCAAGATACGCAAATACCTTTAAATCAAACTCTCTAAATAACATGTCGACAAGACGTTGCTGCGTAGCTGGTGCGTTGGTTAAGCCGAACGCTGTACGATTAAAGCGGAAGGTCCCACGACCGGGTACATAGAAGCCGGTTTTATCTCGATCCTGCTCCGCTATCGGAACCTGCCAGAACGCCTTCGATAAATCTATACTGGACAAATAACGGGCATCTCGCAGATTGTCTAGTATTTCCGATATATATGGTATGCTGTAGGCGTCCTTCTTAGTAACAGAGTTTAATTTTCGACTGTCAAGACAAAACCTAGGAGATCCATCCTTTTTCTTCACAACCAGGACTGGAGAAGACCACTCGCTCTCACAAGGTTCAATGACACCTAGTGCTAGCATCTCATCAACCTGTTCGACCAAAATGCGTTGTTTTTCTGGCGACATACGATAATACCGCTGTCTGATTGGAAGTGCATCTCCAGTATCGATACGATGCTCTGTAACAGATGTTCTACCTAAGCCTTTCCTTTCAAAGGATATCTGTTCAAATTGAGATATCACATCGTCAGCCAGCAACTTCTCCGAGGAGCCGAGGTTATTATACCCATGAAGGTGTGAGGCCATATCAGGCTTCGCACTATCCAGGCGAAAAACATCAGTAGAAAAAAATATGCTTCCCAGATGCTTAGGCAAAAGCTCAAACTGACGCCAAAAGTCGATACCGAGGATAAGGTCAGTGTCAATGTCAGGAATAACGTGAGTTTTAATAATGTGGAATAGATTTTCAAACTTAATTGGTAAATTAATGTACCCTTTACTAAAAAGACGTTGACCGCCTGCAGCCTTAACAGAAATAAATTCGTCCTGCACTGGCAGTCCATTTTCCACAAAAACACGATGTGCATTATTTCCTAAAATGGTTACCGCGGAACCAGAATCAAGTAAACCCACTGCGTTTATATCATTAACCCTAACCGAGGCATAAGGCCTACAATCATCGACAGGCTTTGATTGCAGAATTGTATTGAGTCGATAAGTGCTGAAGTAAATATTTACAGTTTTAAGCCATTTATTCCAGTCCTCTTGATCGAAATTAGCACTTGGATCAATACAATTCTGCTGAGCTAGTTTTTTGACGTAGAAGGTTCACTCTTGCCACACTTAGGGCAATTGGGCCTTTTTACATTTGGGAGACCACAACCAAAACAACGAATCCCCTCATTCTTGGCAGTACATTGCCTGATATTATGCGTATCGACACGACATCTAAGACAAAACTGCGGTTTGGTACTCTGACCTTGAAGGGAATACACCTGGGCTTGGTTTGGATTAGCTGAGTACTCGCTCCTATTATTATTGTTACCAGCATTAGAGTTATTATTAGTTTGATAACTCCTATTGTTGTTAGAATTAGAATAATATCTATTATTATTGTTAGAATAACCTCTATTGAAATTTGCTACATGCATTCTCTTATTATACATTCCATAATTACTATCGAAATTGCTCTTGCTTGGGTTGAATTTATTATTAGTTTTGTTATTGTATGCAAATTCTGGAGCTAAAGTATCCGACGTCTGCCTGGGAGGTTCCTTGAAAGAAGCCAAGCGTGCCTGTACATTCTCAAAATTACGACACAAGGTTCTCAAGGTATCGATACTGTCAATTGTAGGTACCGAAGCTAATGTACTGGCATAACACGGTCTTATGTTATGAAGGAGGATCTCCAACCTCTCTTCTTCAGGCAAAGGCTTTGAAAGTCGGGAAAAGAGACCTGCCATAACTGCCAAATATATCGTAATACTTTCGGCCTCCCCTTGAGTTCGCGATTGTATCTCTGAGCGCAAACGATAATCGTAATTCGCGTGACTAAAGTCCTTCCTTAGGAAAATAACCAGATCCTCCCAACTAGACACCTGGTCCCTAATGCCCCTGTACCAATGCAGTGCATCGCCCACAAATATCTCCGTAGCATAAGACAATAATTTTTGATCACCTATGCTTCTCGCCTTGCAAAACTCTGAAATACGTTGAATGAACGTGCGAACGTCGGACTTGCCATCGAATTTGATGCGGACGAGTTCATTGGCGCTACTACGATCGCACTGGACAGTAACGTTAACTGGCAATGGTGCTGCTGACTCAGAACTTGCAGCTGAGTGCAAAATGCTCACTCCCTTATCCTTAACGGAGGAGAGTCTCTCCTGCAGCGACTGAAACTCCGCAACACAAGAATCGTAAATCGGCTTAGTTGCCTCATTAACCGCGATACGATTAAACCTGTGATACAGATGGTTGAGCAAATTCTGAGTCCTAAGCAAGATATTGTTGTCTAAGCTACCTGCATCAAGGTTCGACTTAACCTTCGTTAAAACGTCACTAATGCCCTTAAGATCATCCCCTACCGAAAATGGGCTAGCTAAAATGTCCTCTGAAGGAAAAACAGGAGCTAGTTTTGCTATTTGCCTACGCAATTCCTGCACGTTAGCACCAGGTGTGGCACCTCTAATTTCGACCTCATACTCCAATTCTGTTTTTTGCAAAGATAAAAATTTTACCGGAAATGCCATGGTAACGAAACGGGTATGTGTTGAAGAATGCAGTAAATAATTACCTAATGCCCTACTCCGTTCTTTACAATATTAAAAAAAACTAATTAACGTCCTGGTTGAGTGGGTGATAAAATGTAAGCTAAGATAAAAACCAATACGCAAGAAGAGCAAACTGAAAGAAAAAAAACAACAGGCACTAAAATAAAATAAAAACAAGCATTAAAACGCAACTGGCGCGTACCAAGTGATTACAGGTTAAAATATAAAAAAAAAAATGTAAATGTGAATTACTAAATTTTATAACAAAAAAAAATGTTATATTTCCTTTGTATAAATAAAAGTAATAAAATTATACATACAGCGACCAAGCTACTAAAATGCCAATATGCACAGGGATATTAGTCACAAGCAAAATGATCATTAAGGCAATAATGTTGCACAATTAAAATAACGACTGGAACAATAAAATACTAATACTAGAAAAAACTAATCTCGCTAGTACACGCCAGTTACAGGCAACCAAAAAAAAACGTTTCACAAAACAAAAAAATAAAATAAAAAGCACAACACACAACTAGCCCTACGGAAGCGAACCAGACCATGAAAACCACGTTGTAGGCGCCAGTGTGACGGTTTCTAAGATGGCGGCTTGTAAAGGAAACAACCAACCTTAATCAACACAAATTTATTTTAAACAAAAAAAAACCTCAGGTCTGAGTCTTATGCCCGTATGGTTCGCTCCCGCGGATGTTAGGTACTCCCCTGGCCCTCGCGCTGGTGTTCGGCGGTGAAGCTCGGTGGTGGAGGCCCCCCAGGAGTCGGTTTTTTCTAATCCAGGAACTGGCCGGCCGGCGAGGCGGGTGTGGCTCCACCAAAACTGGACGCCAGGGGAGAGCGCCTTGTGCTTCTCGCAAAGGAAAGTGAAGGTCTTCGAAACTTAAATGTCGCACCCTGTGAATAAACGTCCCGCATTAGATTGGGCTCCTCCGTATTTTGTTTCCTTTGATGATGAGCACCCCGGTTTAGCAAAGGCAAGGGGAAACCGAAAATAGTTGGTGTAGGTGCTCAAAATTAGAACGGAGTTACAGAGATAATAAATTAAAATAAAAGGAAATGTTTAATTTCTATTTCTAAAAAAACGGGTAGCCGTAAGTAGCATGACGCGGCAGATGGCTGATGCAATAACTGGCTTGCATGGCGGCACTTGAAATACGCGCATGCATTTATCCATGGAACACTATGAACACTATTATCACTAATATCACTATCTTAACATCTTTCTTAACTATATTCTAAAATTAAGTATAGCTAAAAGCGTTAGCTTTATAAAATGCATTCTTCAAAACTTACCCGAATATGGGGCGCGATAACACACTAAACTATGTTAGCATTATGAAATAACCCGGGAGTCAGCGTCCCTGATCTGAGTTAATCTGGTAATAATTTTTATTAAAAAATTTTGCGGAGACGACCGACACGTACGTCCGCCACGAAATGTGGTCCGTGCGAGCGCAGCGCGGCGTCCGACCGCTATCGCTTCGAGAGGCAAAATGGACGAGTAGTGCGGCCGCTCCCGCTTCGATATCCCATACAGAAAAAACTCGTTATGCAAGACGAGATATTAAGGCGACGGGCGACGCATCGAATCAATACGTTAAGGCGCTGCGTTACGTAAATAAGTTGCTAATGATAATTATGTTTTATCTTTAACATGCTATTTATAGTTAGTTATTTACTTAGTTTATTTGTAAATAGCTAATTTTATAGTAAATTATTATTTTTAAAACAATAAATAGTGAGTTTTAGGCTAAACTAATACTGTTCATTGTTTATATTTAACTTAACTAGGTTATTTATGTAACATTACGTTACAATGTCAGTTATATAGAAAAGTTGAGGGTAGTTGAGCACCGGGTCAGGCTTAACGTAGATTGTTGAAATTTGGCATGGATTATCTTATGGACTAATGAAATAAAATAAGAGGGTGCCCCGATAAAAAAATAAAAAATTTTTTTTTTGGGCCACACTAATGACCACTAATAAGCATAAATTCGGTGAGATATATAATATACCCAAATTAATACATCGTACATCGTCATTTTGCACCAAATATTTCGTTGATTAATAAGTTATAATAAGTATATATAAAAATATTTGGGTACAATCATCTAATAATTTCAAGTAACATATTCAGATATTTGAAAAAAATGTCTTACTCAATTCCACAATCTGTGAAATATAAACATTTGATGATATGATATGATGATGAAATTGAAACATTAGATGTTGAAATATTGAAATAAGACTAACATTAATTTATTATTCCAAAGATAAATTGTAGTCGAATTGAATAAAAAATCATATCTGTAGAATATAATATTAAAGCTTGAAAGTCTTATTTGTAATAATTTCAAAAAAAAGAACCGACTTCACTTAGCCTCCACCTATCCAAAAACAAATGCCCGAGCTACTCTAAAAAATACTCAAATCACTATAGCTGTGCCTATAACATTTGAAGAGCTACCTCGATTTCTGCAGGATCCCATGATCAGATCCTGACCTGGGACCAACTGTGAAATATACTCTTTCAAACAAAAAAAAAAGAATTTTCCATTTTGGTCCAGCCGTCTTCGTATGATCGTCTCCGATTATTATATACATAAAAAGCAAAAACAAAGATCCCGATGAATTGAGAACCTCCTCTTTCGAAATATTGAAGTCGGTTGAAAAGAAAAGAGCTGGAAGTTTAAGCAAAAATCGTATTCATACTTAAGCGTCTGATAGACGGTTGCCAACAAGGCTGCCAACGGTCCAAGGTCACCCTGACCTTGGTAGGTGGTTCATACAATTTTGCTGGCAACAACTGTCTACACAGTCCTTCCAGACTAAGGTCGCTCTGTCGGAGGGGCGTTTTGTATGCCGTGTGGCACATGCTTAATTATTCGTAGTACGTCTACGGCGCTTGCAAGCGCTACGGCGTAGTACCGTAGAACGCTCTACAAAAGTAAGAAGTAAATCTGGTAAATGCAGGCAAAGCATGACCCAAATTGTAGACAGTAATTTTACGTAACTATGGTGACAATTTCACCCATTATGTGTATTCAGAATATGGCTGCAGGAACTGCCCGCTCCATTAAGGTAATGGACGGCGTGATGAATCTCCATTGCAAATCTATCCGTCCATTTTTGAGCACCTATTTGTGTCACGTTGGGTAAATAAAGAAATAAAAACGAAATAGGTTTTAAATACCTACAAATAAGTTTTAAGGTTTCCGTACCCAAAAGGTAATAAAACCGGCCAAGAGCGTGTCGGGCCACGCTCAGTGTAGGGTTCCGTAGTTTTCCGTCCGTCACAGTAAGTGTCCCCACTTGAGAGTTAATAACACCGCCATGTAGGATATGATATGAGAGTTCCATGCAATAGTTTACTTAATTTGCTGATAGATGTACAGCGACATCTATCGGCAAATTAAGTAAACTATTGCGCGCGAGCTTAAAGTATGGAAGATGATTTTTATGGAATAATTCTTTATTGCGTGAACCGATTTTCAACATTTTTACTTTATTTGAAAGCACGTCATTTCATTGTAATTTTGTAGAAATTACAGGTACAATAAACATCTGCTTATAAGGTTAAATTACAAACTTAGTTCAGAAATTATTTTGTAATTTTTTTTCAAAAACTATTCATCCTATCAAGTTCAAAATAATTTTCCTAGAAAGCTTTTACAAAGTTCTACTTTTCAGATTTTTTTCATATTTTTAAAAATTATGGTTCAAAAGTTAGAGGGGCGGGGGACGCATATTTTTTTACTTCTGGAGCGATTATTTCCGAAAATATTTACATTATCGAAAAATGATTTTAGTAAACCCCTATTCATTTTTAAATACCTATCCAACAATATATCACACGTAAGGGTTGAAATGAAAAAAAAAATCACTTCCCACTTTACGTATAGGGGAGGTACCCTAATAAAAATTTTTTTTCCACTTTTTATTTTACCACTTTGTCGGCGTGATTGATATACATATTAGTACCAAATTTCAGCTTTCTAGTGCTAACGGTCACTGAGATTATCCGCGGACGGACGGACGGACGGACGGGCAGACATGGCGAAACTATAAGGGTTCCTAGTTGACTACGGAACCCTAAAAACGAGACCCTATTACTACGACGTATTTATCAATATCTATCTGTTATATATATCGTCGTCTAGTACCCACAACACAAGCCTTATTGAGCTTACTGTGGGACTAGGTCGGTTTGTGTAAGATAGTCCTATAACGCCTTTTCCCGACTGTTACAAATAATGCTGAAAAACTGCGACAATAACTTGCGACAATTTCAATATATTGTTATACACGGTGCAAGTCCACGATGGACCTTTACGGAAATGGGAGATAGTTTATCCATAGCACTATATTTCCCCCATAGAAACTATGTAAATATGTGTAACCGTGTTCAACTTATAGCCTTTGAAACATTCACGCAACAAACTACTTAGTGCTAACCCTAAACAGGTGACTGGGTCAATGAACT
Organism: Pammene aurita; assembly: GCA_947086415.1. Taxonomy (NCBI): domain Eukaryota; kingdom Metazoa; phylum Arthropoda; class Insecta; order Lepidoptera; family Tortricidae; genus Pammene; species Pammene aurita. Next base: position 24,471,641 of record OX352297.1, read on the forward strand.
TACTTGTAAACAATTGTTAGATGACAGGATGTTATGGTAATTTGTTGTCGTTTATCCATTCTTAGATTTGCTTGTAATGCTGTAAAAACAGTTGCAGCATTTTCAAACGCAATTCTATTTGTGGCTCCACTTGTTCAATTTTAGGTGAAGTTTTATGTTATTTCTTATTCAATTAGTAATATTTCTAACCACAAAAAATATTTAGTTCAAATGTGACATTGACAACAACTCAAAATTAATCAATAAATACTAATCAGTCATCAAGTCGTCATAAACAATTAAAGATGATATCGTAACCTCGTCATAAATATATCTGACTGATAAAAAGGTTTTAGCTCGTTAACACGTTTGACTAAATTATTTTCGAATAGATTAAAATGTTGTCGGGATTGAGCAGGTATGCAATACGTGCTTAGAGAATTCAACTAACCGGAGTCGCCATTGACAGGCGTTCCCCTCTGCCGAAAACATATCACCAGTGGTTATACATATGTATGGACTGACGTTTATCTGACGTAGCTATTTGTCCGTTACGTACGAATAGCCATACACTCGCGATCAAAAAAATCGACTCAAGCAACATTTTTTACTTTTGGTCGTATTTCCGGAAAGCGGAAAATATTTGAATAAAACTTTGAATGCAATTTTATTACGAATTTATTCAGCTACAAAAAACAGTAAAAGACATCGATCTCAGTTGCGTAGTTTTTAGGTTATCGCAGTTTTTGTACAAAATGGCATTTTACATGGTTATGATATGCACGAGTTGTGCCCTCTTGAGACCAATAAAAACCGGTGTAACCGGTTATTTCTTATCATTCGCTTATCAGAAGTTGACCAGTGCACATCTCCTCGCAATTTTACACCGGAATCACCTTCGAAAAATGGATACCACCGAAGCTGAAGCCACCGAAGTCGTCACCTTGGTGAATCGAGGATTCTCGCAGCGTTCTGTTGCTGAGCAGCTGAATTTAAGCCAGTCTGCTGTCTCCAGAGTTTATCGTCGGTTTTGTCGGTTTGGAACCTTGAAACGGAAACAAGGATCTGGCCGTCAGCGGTGCACATCGGAGAGGGATGACCGCTTCATCGCCACCTCCAGTCTTCGTAATCGCCACCGTACCGCTGTTGCCATCCAGCAAGACCTGATGCGGAACCGGGTTGTGCCTGTTAGCACCTCAACAGTTCGGCGGAGACTCAAGGAAGCCAACCTTACCCCAAGAAGACCTGCTACTGGGCCCAAACTGACTCAGAGGCATCGGGACGCTCGGAAGGAATTCGTGGCGACCTACGAAAATTGGACCTACGACCAATGGAGCCGCGTACTCTTCAGCGACGAGTGCAGAGTGTGTCTCCATGGCAGCGACAGAAGAGGACGGGTGTACCGAAGACCTGGAGAGAGGTTCGCCCAGTGTTGCTTCGCTGAAACAGTCGCCTACGGTGGAGGTTCCGTCATGATGTGGGCGGGGATTTCCATGGAGGGGCGGACCGAGCTGGTTTTTGTTGATGGCGGGGGTCGAGGCGGTGGTTTGAATGCAGACAGGTACATCACCGACATCCTGCAAGACCATGTCGTCCCCTACGCCGGGTTCTTTGACGAGGGGTTCCATTTCATGCAAGACAACGCCCCTTGTCATACCGCCCGCGTCACAAAGGAGTACTTTGACGCAGTTGGCATCCCGACTCTGAAGTGGCCACCTCTGAGTCCTGATTTAAATCCTATCGAGCACTTATGGGATTACCCGAAAAGCAAGGTTCGAGCTCGCAATCCTGCTCCGGAGACAATTTTGGCCCTGAAAGAAGCTTTGGTCGAAGAGTGGGAAGCATGCCCCCAGGATACCATCAGGAAGCTGATAAGTTCAATGAAGAGACGCATGGCATGTGTGAAAAAGGTTTTTGGTGGTAACACCTGGTATTAAAGATAAAAATAAATTGTTATTCGTTCATGAAAATGTTTTTTCTTTCGTTGTTAAGGTCATTTTTGCACCCAAATTTTACACCTCCTTGGTATGCTAGCTTGTTTTTCATGAACTGAAATTTTGACACTGTTAGCTCTAAAATGATACCGTTGCTTTTTTGATCTCATGATTGGTTCCTGAGATATTAAACGATGAAATTAAAAATTAGTTTGAGTCGATTTTTTTGATCGCGAGTGTACATTTGACGTTCCCCTCCCCCGCAAAAATCGGCAGACTTTTTTTGTATAGAAAATGACAGACATGGCTATTCCATTCGGGTTGAATTCTCTAAGAATACGTGCATGCGTTACTTCAAATACTTAGAACCAAAACATTTTTAATAAATGGCGAACCTCTTTGCGTAGTTGGAAATCGACAAGAAGTCTGATGTTTGAAAAGAAATTGTCATTAAACGTACTTATTGTTAGTATCTACTAAGTAGTCTGTGCTTATTGTCATATGTTATATTCTTCAAATAAAAATGCCTATAGAAGCTCGTAATTATTTTAATTTGCTCTTTTTTAAACGACATGCTAGAATAGAACTACATTGCGGCTAAAAGTTTACGACGACAAAGAGAAAAATATCCACCACCGCATCCAACCTGGGCACAGGAGAATTATTACGTGCTACCAAAAATCAGCCCATTGTACATCTAGCAGCTCAGAATGACCAACGTGGAGGTTCCATTGTGCAACTTGCGGTTAGACTAGAGAAAGAGTCCTGCAAGTTCGAGATCAGAGGGTCGATATTTCGGAATGAGTCACCACAGTACCTACTAAAAGTTCTTAAGCATGCGCCTTCACGCTTACAAAATACCTACAGAGGTTTTAAGTTTTACTTGGTCGAGATCGTCCTGTCCGCGAATCATACTGCTGGTGATTGTTATAAAAGATGTTATGGTTCCAATGCGTTGCAAAAATGTTGAAGAGTAGACACCATCTCATGTGCACCGACATGACCGACATCGTGTCTCGTGCACGGGCTGCAGCGAGCATTGTAAGACGCGGAGGAACATTAGAATGCCGTATGTGAAGATAGTGTAAGTTATGGCAATTAGTAATAAAGTAATTGATATTAATATTTTCGCATTTGATTTATTTGACATTTCGTCAATCATACATCAGTGCTATTACGTCAACGCTCGTTAATAAGTTCAAGCTCCGAGTTCTCCCGTTGGCGATGACGTAATCTATCCGTGAAGTGCAGATGCAATAGGGTCATCACCACAGTGAAAAAGTAGTGAATTTGGTTTTATTATTTTTTACTTAATTCATGATTCTAACCATTACAAATCAACTGTATATCACTCAAACGATGCAATATTTCCGGGAAGGTCTGTTGTCAAAGACCACCCTGTATATGATGACTATTAAATAAGCTTTTTAAATTATACATAGGTATACATGCAAAATTAAATATTTCTACCTATTCCTATTAACTAAGTCCTATAATAATTATTTATTTATTTATTTTATATTAAATACTATAAATCAGAATAAAATAAATATTTAAGGGGGCTCCCATACAACAGATATGATTTTTCGTCGTCGTATTTATAGATAATGGTAAGGAACCCTTCTTGCGCGAGTCCGACTCGCACTTGGCTGGTTTTTTATAAGCTTTGCGACTCGTCATATAAATATCAACGAATGTATCGCGCGTTGTGTCACCTCACTCCGTAAGACAAGCTATTCTAGCGTGCTAACACGGTTGCGTTGCCTTTATGGCGTAATAAACCGTATGGTTGTGCTGGCTGCAGTGCGTGATGTATATACTATATACACATAATTACGTTTAGGTACCTAAAGTGTGTCCAGCTTTGTTTGTCGGGCCAAAAGGAATTACAGTGGTAGTTACCTCCCCGTCTATTTCGGTCTCATTCCTTCGTAGAACAAACTTTATAAGAACGAACTAAACTCTAAAAGCAATTCAACAACTCCAACCTCGAGGCCAAAAGTACCGCATTTTCTCACATATTCTTATCGCCCCATAACTTTTATAGATGCTTCATATATTTTCAAAACGACATAAGTCGCTATGAAATGTACAGAATCATACGCTCTTTGCAGATTAACGCGGAAGCATTTCTCCGTCTGAAACACTAGATCTAAAAGCACTCGCCAGACGATCCGATCATTTGTTACATTCGTATTAACGTCTAGAAGATTCTGTGAGTGTTCTTTCTCAAGTTCAAACAAGAAACAGCCATGCAGGAAAGAGTTATGGCTTTGTTTTGAATGGTGTGATTATTTTATGGGATAGAAACGTGAGGTAAATAAAATAATAAGCATTTACATACATATTTCGTGAATGTTTGATCTAACAGTCAAAAATAATATATATTAACAAGAATTATTGCGGTATCAGATTCGGAAGCATGTATTAAGTATTCAGTAAAACAAAACACAAGTGTTTAAGACCTGGAGCAATTGAATAACACATTTCAACCTGTAATATTAGTGGAACTCTATCTAATAAATATAATTTTAAACAAAAAAAGAACCGACTTCACTTAGCCTCCGCCTTTCCAAAAGCAAATGCCCAAGCTAGTGTGTAGGGGCAGTTTATTGGCTAACAACTCACCTGAGATCCAGCGGCGCTCGTGTCCACGTGCCTGGGTTAGGTGGAAATCCAAGTTTGTTGTCACTTTAACGGGCTCCCGACATTTTCTCCAATAGGTACTGGTTGTGGACTGTTCACTGAGTGATTTTGGATGTGGTTGCAGCGACGGAGATATGTAATTTTATTTTATTTCGCGTGCGCGGCGCTGTACGCGTGCTTTCCTTTGCAACGGCAAAACGGAAGTTCTTCGCTAGGTGGCGCGGAGAGCGCAGGAAGCGCTTTGGGATATCAATGTAAGTTGCCATACCAAAAAAAAACTGCTTCAAAGAAAATGTATTCTTTACCCCATTATGTTGTCTTGTATGTAAGGAAAAATACTTATTAATCCTATATAAAAAAATAAGAAATGAACTTAACTCTAATCTGTTCCACGTCGGAACATGCCGCTCGCCTTGAAAGAACCTAGTGTCTTTCAAAAGAACATGCGAAAGCTTAGCAACTACATTGAAATTATGTCTAACTTACATGCTAACATTACGAGTCGTAACGATTCTGTACACTAACTATTCTATGGGTAAGGGACAGACCTTGACTACGAGTCGTTTGTATAGTGTGTCCCCACTTTTTAAAGGTACGACGCGAATGACCTGATCCGCACCCGGATGGACAGCGTCAATACGCGCGAGTTTCCACTGTAACGGTGGCAAGTGGTCGTCACAAACCACAACAATAGTGCCTTCCCGGATGGCAGGACCGCGATCTTGGAGCCATTTGGTACTTTGCTGTAAATGATGAAGATATTCGCGACTCCATCTTTTCCAGATATGCTGGACAGCTTGCTGTATCCAGCGCCAGCGAGAAAGACGATTAGGATTTTCGTCGGTCAATGAAGCGTCAAGTAGGGCCGTCAAAGGATCTCCGATCAAGAAATGGGCCGGTGTAAGGGGTAGTGGGCCGGATGAATCCGAGCTAATCACGCAAAGCGGACGTGAATTCAAAGTACCTTCCAGCTGACACGTCATGGTATGCATCTCATCATAGGTAAGCGTCCAGGTACCTATCACGCGATGTAAATTAATTTTAAAGCTTTTGACGGCCGCTTCGAATAGTCCACCGAAATGACTAGCATAAGGTGGCTGAAAATGCTAATCCTTAAAAAGTTAATCCTTGTTGTAAAGTTTGTTGATTGAGTTCTCTCATCACTGAATCGTTGCGTAGGAATGAGTACAAATCTTTAAGGTAATTATTACAACCAACGAAGTTTCGGCCACAATCTGCATATATGTCTGTGCAGTATTCTCGACGGGACGTGAAACGTCGTAACGCGGCTAAAAACTATTTCGAGGTGTACGGCCTTAACGCTCAGACATACAAAAACTGCAACATAACATTTAATTATTTTTGCATTGCGCACCCTATTTGCGCGTACGTAAAATGGTCCACAAAAGTCGCACGCAGTTTTAATAAAAACGCGAGCGGGACTCAATCGAACCGCGGGAAGCATACCCATCCTAGGTTGTACGCGAGTCGGACGCGCACGAAAACATGAAACACAACGGTGTATGCGTAAACGTATAATATCGCGACCCGATATAATCCAATACCGCTGTAACAAAGCATTTTGCACGCTTTGCGCCGCTTTGGACCAGCGTGCATTTCCTTAATGTGAGCATCGTCAATGTGGATGTCGTCATAAGTGGATGTCGTTTACACTGAAAAAATAAATTTGTTACCAGCAACCAAACTTCGTCTACTAGTAACTTTTTGGGACTACTAAACTAAGGCTTATTACTTACCAAACTGTTTTGTTCCTTATACGTAAACTTTGAGTTATAAGCAAATAAACTTTATTAACTCCTTACCGGATTTTGGTTATTAATAAAATAGCCGAAGTAGTTCGTTTGTCCTTTTTTTTCAGTGTAGGTAAAATCAATTGATGTTTCGACTCATAAGGTAAAAATGATTTATGAATACGTCCGCCGACGCGTAACAAACCGTCATTATCTAACATGGGCGATAGACGCCGCAAGCGCAAGGAAGGTAACTTATTAGACGGAATATTTTTAATATCTTCTTCGAAAACCTTTTGTTGCGTTATAAATATGAGTCGAGTTAATGCAAATTGATACTCTGGTACGGTGATATACTCAGAGAACGTTTGTTTACGTTTTCTACATTTGTTATAGAAACGAAATATTAATGCCGTGACGCGAACTAATTTACCTAGCGACGAAAATCGCGTAAAAAGGCTGTCGTCGTCCGGGGATAGAGGCGATGTGGACACACACGCGCAACTATTGTTTAAGATTTCAATTTTATTGCGTTTTTCCTCTGTCGTGTTTGATACCGGGTTTTGTATAGGCCTGGAGTCCTGACTTTGTTGGAGCCATGTCGGACCATGGCACCACAAGTCGCTTTGTACCAGCGCGGCGGGCTGGAGACCGCGTGACGCCGGGTTGGCGCTGTTTTCGGCCGACGGGACGTGACGCCAGCAGCCCGCCGGGACGCGGGACTAAATTTCACTGGTGCGATTAGAGACGAATGTTTTCCATTCGTGCGGGGGTGACTTAAGCCACGCTAACACGACAGAACTATCTGACCACGCATACACTTTGTCGGTACGAATGCGACCACCGTAAATATGCATTACCCTTTCTATCAGTTTTGACAATATCAAACATCCCATTAATTCTAACCTAGGTATCGTAAGACAAACACGTAAAGGAGCTACGCGCGTTTTTGCCATGACTAAATAAGTCTGAACCTTACCGGTTTTGTCCGTAAGACGTATGTAAACACAACCTGCATATGCAATTTGACTTGCGTCTGAAAATCCGTGAATTTGGATTGAATCGAAGTTATCAGTATTAAAAATATGACGCGGAAACGACATTTGAGATAAGAGCGGTAGCTCGTTAACGAAATTAGTCCATGAATTGACTATGTCGATGGGAGGTTGCGAGTCCCAGGGGACCTTAGCTATCCACAGCAGCTGAATCAAGTGCTTGGCAAACAACGTGACCGGAGATAGTAACCCGAGCGGGTCGTAAATTTTGGCAACTTCTGATAAAATGGCCCGTTTCGTACATACCTTAGAAGTACTTTGAAGCTGAATGTGTCAGATCCCGGATTCCATTGAAGTCCAAGGACTTTGACCCCTTTGTCATTATCCATGTCAGCGAAGTGAACACTTTCGCGCCGCTCGCCATGAGAATCCTGCGGTCGCGTAGCAGCGAGAATCGCGGGCGAGTTGCTCTGCCATTTGCGTAACTCGAACCCGGCTGTGGCGCAAATACCTACCAGCTCCTGCTGTAGAGCGAGGGCTGCGGCTGTAGTCTGCGCGCCTGTAACGACGTCATCAACAAAGACGTCATTAAGTAGCACCGGTGATGCAAGCGGGAACTGCTCAGCTTCATCATGAGCTAGCTGTTGGATCGTTCTCAGGGCTAAAAAGGGCGAACTACTTACCCCAAAAGTGACAGTACGAAGTCGGTAGTCACGCAGAGGCTCCTCGGGCGACTGACGCCAAAGGATGCGCTGAAAATCTCTATCAGCCTCACGAACAAGTATATTGCGATACATCTGTTTTATATCGGCACAGAATGCAACATTATGCACTCTAAATTTTAGAAGAACATCGACGATGTCTAAGTGTAACTTAGGACCCGTCAGCAAGGTGTCGTTTAGCGAGTAAATAGCCACTCGTAGAGCGGCAACTAGCATCATAGACGACCCGAGTACGTGAAGTTTCACTCGAAAATTTGACCACACAATGATGCGGTATAGTGTAACTCGCGCCAGTGGGGGGGGTTATCGTCCGCGAGCTCCATGTGGTTAAGGTCCACGTACTCTTGGAGGCAAGCGTGATAATCCGCCTTCAACTGGGGGTTGCGTTCTAGACGATATTCCAATTTATGGAATCGTGCTTGGGCAGTTTGCCGCGACTCGCCGAGCGGCGGTGCGTCGGGCTTGAATGGCAGAGCGACCACATATCGCCCTGTCTCATCACGCGTATGCGTCTTTTGAAAAAAGGATTCGCATAGCTTTTCTTCGGGAGTGTAACTCCGCAACTCTGGAACTGACTCCAGCTCCCAAAACCTTTGAAGGTTGTCATTGTCGAACGACGTAAAACACGCATGAAGTGGAGTCGCAACATTCGAAGTAAAATTTACTTTACCGCCTAAAAAATAACCGAACATACTATTTATTGCGGTGGGTGTTCCCGGTTCACCCCTAATGATACCGTCAAGCAAAATATCGGCTAAAATATCCGAACCGAGTATCATGTCGACAGGTTGTGGTTTATGAAAGTCAGGGTCCGCTAGGGCTAATCCCTGCAAATGAGGCCAGTCGGCCAGCGGAGCTAGTGGTACACTAGGCATTTGACGGGTTAACTTTGAGAGAATGGCAGCTTCAATTGGAATAACTGAACCTTGTTTGGCCTTGGGCGTAATCGAGCACAAAAATGTATCCCTAGGTTCAAGCGGTAGCTCGCTAACACCTACTAGCGGCTCGCTAACACCTACTAGCGGCTCGCTATAGCGAATTCGCGGCAGATTCAATCGTTGCATGCATTCCTCCGTGATCAGTGTCGCATGAGATCCGCCGTCGAACATACATCGTATAGTTGCCATTTTATTGCATTCTAAATGAATATCGACTAAGGCTGTTGACAATAAAACCGTGCGCAATTGAATACCTACACCTTTTTCTTTACGAACTCCATGCACAGAAGATGGGTTAATTAACTTAGGCATTGATGCCTCCGGGCCGCACTGCTCCGTGGGAGCGAGCGAGACGAAATTTTTTTCTAAATATATCAAAGTATGATGCTTTTTATTGCACTTTTGACCTTTAAAATTCGATTTACAACTTCTTAAGTCATGCCCGGGAGATAAGCAGTTAAAGCACACTTTATTTGATTGAACAAATGTAAATCTATCCTGTGGTGATAAGTCTAAAAAATGTAAACATTTCCCGAGGATGTGGTTACCTTTACACTTCAAGCAAGAATGAACCTTATGACCATTGTCAGAAAGTCGACTTTGGGTTGGAGCGGTATTTGCAGCGAACACATGTTTTGTAACCGATTGACCTATATTCGCACCTGCTGAACTTTATTAATTGAATAATTATTTTTATTGGATTGCGTCTTTGAGACAGCAATTATCTGCTCCGCTGCAACTTCAGTTTCTAACGTGTCCACACTCGGAATTGTTTGCGGGTTAGCCAACGAACGTTCAAACTGTCTCAGCGTATTTATGGGAATTTTGCGTAATAATAAATTTAAAAGAATAAAATCCCACTCCTTGATCGGAAAACTCATGACCTCGAGTGCCATAACGTTTTCTTAAAAACATTTAATAACTTCCTTACAGATCCAGAAGTCCCTATAACACAAGTTTCAAGGTCAAGCAGTTTGTCCAGATGTTGTGTTGCATTAACGCGTTTATTGTCATAACGGGATTTTAAAATATCGAGCGCAACTGAATAATTCTCTTCTGTTATGGGAATTGATTTAATTAAATTATGCGGTTCATCTTTAACAGAAAGAAGTAGGTACCTAAACTTCTCCGCGTCGGTATAGGCATTGTTGTTGTGAACAAGTGATCGAAATAAATCGAAAAAGGATGGCCAAGCAGTGGGTTGGCCGTGAAATTCCGGCAGCGATAGTTTAGGCAAATTTCGACGATCGTGGATAAATGCATCGTGGTGGGTAGAAATTTTACTCGCGCGACGAGTTTCTACGTCTGCCTGCTTTAACTGATGCCTGATTACATGCGTAAGTATCGCGTAATACAAATCATTAAAATCGTTACGAATCTTAATGTTCGCTTCTTTATTGAAATTTTGCGCTTTAATTAAAGCCTTTTCGATTCTAGTTTGAATTTTGGTAAACTTCCGCTGATGTACCGTTAAATCTGTTGGTCTTGAACGAAATTGTTCTAGATTTGTCGCTGCGAACTGTAAGGTTCTTTTTAATTCATCGAGAATTAAATCACGTTCGAAGATGTCTTGTGTGATACACGACGTATCGGTTTCGGCATTGCCGTCACTCGGATTAGGAACCATTTTGCGAAACAAAGATGGCAGAAATGACAATACGAAAATTAATTACGCGTGTATGAAAAATGGGTACGTAATACCGCAACAAAACAAGACAACAAAACGTGGCAAAGAAATATCTGGATCGAACGGATCAAAAAATTATGTAGGGGCAGTTTATTGGCTAACAACTCACCTGAGATCCAGCAGCGCTCGTGTCCACGTGCCTGGGTTAGGTGGAAATCCAAGTTTGTTGTCACTTTAACGGGCTCCCGACATTTTCTCCAATAGGTACTGGTTGTGGACTGTTCACTGAGTGATTTTGGATGTAGTTGCAGCGACGGAGATATGTAATTTTATTTTATTTCGCGTGCGCGGCGCGGTACGCGTGCTTTCATTTGCAACGGCAAAACGGAAGTTCTCCGCTAGGTGGCGCGGAGAGCGCAGGAAGCGCTTTGGGATATCAATATAAGTTGCCATACCAAAAAAAACTGCTACAAAGAAAATGTATTCTTTACCCAATTATGTTGTCTTGTATGTAAGGAAAAATACTTATTCATCCTATATAAAAATTAAGAAATGAACTTAACTCTAATCTGTTCCACGTCGGAACATAGTGTAAAAAATACTCAATTCACTATAGGATCCTATCATCAGATCCTAACCTCATGCCAATGAGACCAACTGTGAAGTATACTCTTTCAAACAAAAGAAGAATCTTCCAAATCGGTCCAGCCGGGTTCGAATAGGTAATCGTTGAAAATACATAACAAAAAAAATCAAGCAAAAACAAAGATCCCGATGAGTTGAGTACCTCCTCCTTCGAAATCTTTAAGTCGGTTGAAAAGGAATCTCTTAGATTGCCCCACTAAAATTACAAGTTGCAAGTTCTTATGCAATACGAGTAAGCCTCAGGAGTCGAAGTAGTATATAAAACCCTTGAATAATAATGAGAGTTACTTTAAATTTAATTTGACTCTGATGACGTTTGAATTTTTGTTTTTGCACACACTTGTCAGGTTAAAGCAGATGGTATTAATATACTCGTAAAATAATTAAAGATGGTATTAATAAATAAAGGGAATTTTTTCAACAAACATACCGCACATATCCCGTAACGTTCGGCCGCCATTACGGGAATTGGCGAACGCAGGTGAAAGTTTGCGGGACATAAATAACAAGCAATAACGCCGAGTGTGGGGGTTCTAAATTTCACGTAATTATTTCTTATGGGGATTTCCTACTGTCTTCGCGGTTTCAAGACAGAAATTCACTTGATTTATTTGGTTCTATACTAAAAATGTATTGCCTTATATTTCGTTAATATCCTTACCTGCTAAAAGAAATCGATACCGTACTATTTTCATGTAAACAATATCTTAAAAACGAAGTCACCAGGCATAGACTAATTAACCTAAGACCCCGCATAGCCGGGCGACCCCCGCTGCCACGCTCGAAGTAATTTCACTCTATACTAAGACACTAATATTGGAAGTGACAGTAAACATAGTACGTCTCCATGGCAACCATTAATGTGTGACTCTCTCTTCCGCCCCACGGAAGAATCGCCCCTCCCGCACCCCTTCTTTTTGGCAGCTTAGGTTTCAAAGAAATAACGCGCTAAGCGGAGTATAGCGATATCTTGTATATGTCACCAGGTAAGAGATCAGGTAGCTAATCTTGTCTCAAACTAATCATAAGATCCTATTTCTTACATGCTAACCCCTAACAAAACGGAATAGTAAAACTTATTCCAACCACCGTTATCACATTCGGATACGTATAAAGTTGCCCGGAGATGTTCAAAGGAATATTAATCCCAGATATTCGAATTGGAATATGAAATGCCGGGAGCAATTCTTGCGTATCTGGGGACATCGAGGTACAGTCAACGCCAAAAAGATGTACACAATTTTAACCTTATTACAATGGAGTAAGTTTCAAAGGTGTATACATGTTTTGGCGTTGACTGTGCAGGCATAATCTTACGTAGAAACGAGTCGATCGGTACAGGGAATATAGGCGACGCTCTAATCCGTTAGTACCTATCTAAAAGTCGGATGTAGGCAATTTGATGTAGTGAAAATATTTCTGATAGTATTTATTTATTCAAACTTTATTGCACTAAAAAATTAAAAATGGCGGACTTAATGCCTAGTGGCATTCTCTACTAGTCAATTATATGCCTGAACAAAGGTATATATGCAAATCAGGAGGACGAGGTAAGTGCTCAGCTTGCCAGGTTCGACTGGCCGTGGGGCGAAAAGGTTCTTACTGCCTGAGGTCGCAGCATGAGAGTGAATACAATAAGGTGGACCTACGATCTGGCCAATATCACAGTAAACTGTTGGATGTTGTATGATATGAACGAATTTATATGAATAACGGCCAAATATTTAATTGGAATTGGTTACGTGAAACAATTGGGATGCGTGGAATTCACAAGGGTATTGTTTTAATCATATCATTACGTAGGATATCGAATAATGTTTAGGTTTAAATACCTAACCTATATTGTAACAGTAACAGTCCTATTGTTACAGAAGTACAGTCCGCATCATTTGGCAGCAAATTAAATAAGCAATGATCGTTATTTATACATTTGTGTACCTATCGGTCTCGTCGGCGTAGGTAGTTCTTATGAAGCAGGAGGTGCCGGGCTCGAATACTGGTCAGGACATTGATTATGATTGTGTGCTTATCACGGATTTGTTCCTGAGGTATGTATTTTTCTTTATATTTAAGTATTGATCTACTTAAATACATACATAAAACATCTGTGGGACTAGGTTGATTTGTGTAAGATTGTCCCGTAATATTTAAATATTTATTTATTTACTTATGCATGGTATAAGTTTGGCCATATCACTAATAGGAGTTGTGAGGGTGATAAAGCTCTGAAGGCTCTTATGCGTTTTCATGCTTTTGAAGGATAAAAAAACGGGTTTACTAATAATAACAAGGTAACAAAATACACAATTTTTCTAATAGATTAAGCAGAGAGTCGTGTTGACACATAATTTCTAAGTAATTTTAGGTTTCAGGTATTCATCATCGTCATATCAGCCGCCGGACGTCCACTGCTGAACATAGGCCTCTCCCAAAGAGTGCCATAATGACCGGTCCTGCGCCACCCAGCGGACTCCCGCGACCTTTACCAGGTCATCAGTCCACCTTGTGGGGGTCTACCTATGAGTTATTATTATTCTCTTCATATTCGAATTAGAATCTGATTTACAATCTGAATTCATGATTGACGGGATATGGAACTAACAGTAAAATTTTAATATTATTAATTTTACATTTTGCTGATGAACTTTCAAACGAATGCTGACTCTACAAACCATTGTTCTTCACACAGCGTTTCACACAATAGCCAACATTATTAATAAAATAAATCCTGAAACCGGAAACCCATGGATCATTTGTCCCGCGACATATCATTAAAAAAATACATATATTCGAATTTCTACATTTCTGAACAATGGAGTGCTATCGATTTTGTCTCATCTGTCGTTTCGACAAAACCGCTTTTACATTTTTGTGCACGGCTTTTTTAAAGTGGTCCACGAATACTTGTATCATTCGGTATGGAAATTGTGGATTGGATATTGTTCTTGTAGAGTTGCAGCTATGTTTCAATAACAATAACAACATCCGTTTCAACTACTTTGGCTATAAATACTTGTATTCGCGAAATGTTTTTTTTTCTGCTGAGTTACGTTGGTAACCTGGCCCTTAGACATTTCATTCATCGACCTAAGACCATTTAATTGCTTAAATTGCGTGCTTAATAGATCTTGCTGATCTGCTTATGCTTAAAGCATATAGGTAAACAATGGCCATGAATAGACCCCTTGACAAAGTCCCTTGTTATGGCAAAGTTATTCTTGGAAGCTGATTAACTTCGGTCAGTTTCAATTCAGCGTTAACCCATATATGCCTAGAGGGTAATTTTCGACCGAAAACACTTATTCTTACTCATTAAAATACGATTAAGAGCCTTAAACCTTCAGAGACCTTCTGCAGAAAACGACCCAATGAGCATATATGGGTAATGTAGATATGAAACTAACCAATTTCACTATGTCACAACGACTAAATGTTTAGTAATTCATCTCGTATCCACAATCGGTACCTAAATATTTTGAGTAGCCTTCATTTACGTGTATTCCGCATACAGAGACATTCTCATTACAACATTCTCTGTGAGTGGAATGAAAGGGTACGTAATAGCATATTGCGGTGGAAACACAGAATGTAACGCAAATAATACTCATTACTTACCTCAGTGGCATCTCAATTAGCATTTTTATTAAAACCAACGCACATTATTCAAAATTTAAATGATCTGTCACGCGCCGAACCAGTCCCAATGGGATCAATACAGTTGATGATTATTTTACTCGCGCGGTGTAATTTGTGGGAAAACAATTGACGCGTGCGGTCGCGGCGGACAATAGTGGAGTGGACTTGTTTTGATTTATTTCGGAATTTACGGTTATGATTTTATGAAGTTAAATTAATATTTTATCTGAAAAATAGGTGACATTGGAAATATCAGTTGACACCGAAAAATATCCCTATGTATCAGGATAACTCCATAATATCATTACTATTATATTATTCTGTACGGTATACAACGTATGTATAATTAACTAATAAAATAACAATTTTATAATTGAAAGTTTCTGCTTAATACAAAATTAATTTAATAAAGTAACATTTAAATACATATGTCAATTCATTGCGTCACGTTCGTTCAAAAACAGTAATGTGGCTGAGAAAAGTGTCATACTCGGTGTTCTTGATACAATGCAACTTTGTTAAGAGCAAGCACGGTTTATTATTTTATTCTTTTTTTATGTTATTATATAGAATATATAGATCAAGACACTTGGAGACCTTATACATCTCTAAGCATAATTTGGAAACAGTATGGTTTTTGTATACTAGAATCACATTTATTTTTTATTATTTAATTTCAAAATATGTTTCTAACTGTTGATGATGGATTATTATAATTTGGAAATTTAAGTAGAAGACACAGTTCAGGTAAGAAAGTATATCAAACTAGTGTAATTTTTTTTTTCAAATAGTCAGATTTGGAGTCATAATCGTCTTTTTTCTTTGGTATTTTTCATAAACTATAACCTATTTGGTTAATCTCACCTTGGTTTGATATGTTTTCTTATAGAACAACGCATTTATATATGTATTTTTAAGTTTTTATGTACTATTGTTTTGAAAAAATAAGTCCCGCCGAGTTTCTTGCCGGTCATAATTCTTCTCGGGTCAGAGGTGTAGGGTTAGAACCGGTGTAGTTTTTTTTTCTTTTACTTTGATTACTTTGAACTATCTGACGTGTAAAAGTGCCCTTGTGGCCTACTTACTGAATAAATGTTTGAGTTTGAGTTTGCACCTTCCAAATCTTGTTTATCATCAACAAGAAATTGTAACATATGATCAATCACAACACACTAACAAAAATCAATCCGAAAGCCATACGCTCCACTTGTCTCCCGCGTCCTGTGTACCCGACCGTGCAACTAGTGTAAATAAAACTGCTCGCTGGTTAAAATTTCACGAGTCAGACCACAACGGTTCGACGAGCAGACCGTTGTCTGCTTTCCCAATTGGCGTGTTTTTGTTTCAGTTGTTGATTAATTATTAGAGGGTACAAGTGGAGTGAGCTTGTTTTGTTTGTTGAATATTAACAGGAATGGATTCGTGTATTTAGAAAATGTTATAATTGAAATTGATGCCGCCTTTTCTAGGAATCTGTATACAGATCTCGCTTAAGGGGGTCTGTTGGTTCTTAGCAACGCCCTCCGTCTTAGTGTATGGCTGTCCGTGATACCTTTAAGTATAACTAATAACTGTATTTGTTGAACCGTAAGTAAGGAGTAATAAGTAAGGAGCATTGAAAGTATTTCGATTTCTAATTATTATAAAATTTGGCATATTACGCAGGTGACTATAATTGGTAAGGATTCGGTTGGCCATCTCGCAGTTACATGTTTATTTTTAAATCCAAAGACTTGATAGAGTAAAGTGATCCCGTTCGAGGTACGCAGATGGTGCCGGATTCTAATTTTAAAATCATAACTCCAAGAGACAACAACCAATATTGAAGTTGTATTGGAGTTGCGTTGGAATATTTCTCAAGCAAATTCTGATATTTCTGATTCAGATTGTATTGAAGTTGGATCGTGTCTATACGTGTTTTAAAGTTAGAATACGGCCCATGAAGTCGTTATTATCTACAAAGGGCTGAACATAATGGATTCAAAAGTTTAATACGTTTAACTTAGAATGTAACTAAGACATGATAGTCTTTAAATCCTTTTTTGGTCTGAAACAACTGGCTGAAAGTTCTCGTCTTGTGAATTAGCCCCATTATCGCGCAGTGCAGGTGCTCACAATGCGCTTGTTTTTGTTCGCGTCTCTGCTGGTGCAGGTTTGATTCCGGCTGACACACGAAATAATGTAGACAGTAGATTGTCAGTTTGGTTTTCATTCAGCAATGGTTTTTAATGAAACTCCGAAAATGATTCACAGTGAAAATGGTTTTTACTCTATATTTACTCTATATTTACAGTTTCCACTTTCAAAACTATTAGGATTCACTGGAATATTCTGGTAGGCCAAAATCAAACTGACCTCAATTAACAATTTAGGATACTGCTCTCTAAAACTTTCGTGATACATAGTAACACTATAAAATATAACGGTTACATTCACGTCTCGCGGTCACGGTTTGATCACTTCACGTGACATGTTTCGGAGAGCCCAGGTCTCCATCTTCAAGGAATCTTCGAAACATGTCGCGCAAAGTGACTTAAGAGACGTGAGTGTAACCGTCCCCTACGTCCTACGTGAATCTTTATTATATTTATCTCGTAATTGACAGTTTAAGTCGTCTCTATCCATACGGAACGATATGGTTATTTCATGTCTGGAATTTTGTCAGCCCGTTTTTTTCTCACTTTTCCATATTTGTACTAAATGTCTTGTTGCATTGCGTCGCTTTCTTTAATACTTATCAAAAAGTAAATTAGTTGCACTGCGAATTGGGGCCGTATTCTAACTTTAAAACACGTTTAACACGATCCAACTTCAATACAACTCCAATGCATTAACAACGCAATACAGCTACGGAATAAACATCTGAATCAGAAATATCAGAATTTGCTTGAGAAATATTCCAAAGCAACTCAATACAACTTCAATATTGGTAGATTGTTTGTTGTGTGTTGGAGTTATGTTTGAGATAGGTTGTGTTGTTATTGTATTGTTAATGTATTTTAAAATTAGAATACGGCACACACTTTACGGACACGGACACGCTTTACGGACTCGACAACTTGACGGATTTCAAAGATAGGTTTCAGTTGCGTGATTCATAAACCTAAAAAATCTATTAAAACTCATCTAAATCCAACTGTATGGCCGTATTTGTGTGACAGCCGGCTCTCCTTAACCAGCTTTATTAAGAGAACACTCGAGCGCTTGAGATCTAAGTTAGTTAACGACGGAGCCGTTACCGGCGTTTTAGTTAAAGTTAACTTGATACCTTCTATTGCAATTACAGTTAAGTGATCCGCTAAAGGAACGCTTCAAGTTTTCTATCGCGATGGCTGGATTGATCTCGGGGATCAGGTAGCTTTGTTTTTGCTTTCGTCTGGTTTGAGTAAAGTATGCGAGAGATTAAGTGCTACCACTACTTAGTGGAAGCTAATAGTAAGTATAAAACATATGCGGTGTTAAATCTTTCCATATATTTAGTAAAATACCTAAAAATAAAGAATTTTAACTTGAACTATAACTATAACTTTAACTATAAAACTTTCGTGGGACTCTAACATATTAAAAATATTTATAACGGGTCACTCACGTAAAGTCGATTTATGCTCGACATGTTTCGATTAAATTTTTTTTTAATTATAACTAAATCGCGAAACTCATGCGTACCTACATTCTGAGTAGGTACCTTACCTACATAGTATTTTTCTACCTGTTAATCTTCTAACACTGCTAATAAGAAAGAGTTATCAACAGTTCATATATATTTTCATGAAATTTCCGCAGCCACTCGAAGCAAAAATACTTAACATTATGAACAAGGAAATAGATAA
Organism: Pammene aurita; assembly: GCA_947086415.1. Lineage (NCBI taxonomy): Eukaryota > Metazoa > Arthropoda > Insecta > Lepidoptera > Tortricidae > Pammene > Pammene aurita. The sequence goes on from OX352297.1 coordinate 24,490,344, forward strand.
AAAGTCGGTTAACCATTTGGTTATCTTGCTTCACAGCAATAAACGCAGATGGGGTATTTTGATGTAACTGTTGCGTGCCTTCGAGTTCCATATTTCTGTGTGAAATGTTACCAGACTAAATGCCTCAATTTTACTGTTCTGAATTTCAGCTTTAATATAATTCATTTTCAATATTATTAAAGGGGTTTGGGTAAAGTTGGCGTCGTTTTGAAAGTTGGCGGCCACTCGTGAAAGTTGTAAATTTTGAAAGAGCAATTCAAAATAAACTTATTTTATTATGTAGTACATATAGCTAAATAATATCGGGGCCGAGATATCACACTTTACAGTTTCATAGTAAAAACTCATAATTCTTGTTAAAATGTATTGGAATGAGTAAAAACTACAACTTTCTTTGTTATTACTATATGTGTGTTCTTTAACCTTTTCCACGCCAATGACTCATATATCGGCACCGCAGGTCTAACGCCAACGACTCATTTATAGGTCATAGACCACAGAGTAAAATAAACCTACTTGCGCATGCATAAAGTTCAATTTCAGTTTTGACATTTCGGTGACGTGGCGTCAGGATGACAATTTTTACGTTTGACATGGCGTCGAAAAGGTTAAGGTATTTAAATAAAGGTACAAAAACAATTCGTACATTTTCGGGTAGTCATAACATTGTTGATTATCCAACCAAATACAAAACCGCTTGGATCTGTCATTGAACGAACTGACTCTAACCTACATTATTTGGTCTCGCGTTGTTCGCGTATGTGTTATTTTTTATGTGTCGCGTCGCCCTCTCGACTTCTTCTGGGTCCGGGAGTTCACCCCTTGCTCCCGAGCCTCAGCCCTCACCCTGTACCTCTCCGCCAGCACCTGAGCATCCAGCTCCCACGGCGGGGTACCGGCGAGGAGGCACACCGCGGCAAAAGCTGTGGTGCAGTAGGCCCTTGCTGCCCGCTGCGCCACTATCCTTTGGGGCCGACGGAGCAAAGGTTTTGTTCTCTCCGTCAGCCGGTCCACCCATATTGGTGCACCATACAGAGCCATGCTCCTAAGCACACCCGCAAACAGTTTCCTGCAGGAGCTGTTGGGTCCACCTACGTTGGGCAGTAAGCGCCCCAGAGCCGATGCAGCTCCCATTAGCCGAGGGGCGAGCCTCGCGAAGTGCTCACGAAATTGCCAACCTCTGTCCAGGATAAGGCCCAGATATTTAATGGGCTTAACCCGGACAGCTTCCCCTCCGACGGTAATGGTTGTGTCAGGGCCCAACCGCCATTTGCCGAAGACGATCGCCTCCGTTTTTGGGAGGGACACCTTCAACCCGAGGAGCTCTATGCGACCGACAGTCATTGCCGTCGCTACGGCCGCTCTCCGAAGAGTTTCTTCGGGCCACTTTCCCCTCACGGCCACCATCGTGTCATCGGCGTAACAGATGGTGACCATGCGTGGCAGTTGTGTCCCTCTGACGGCCCTGTCAAACCCAATGTTCCATAAAAGGGGCTCTAACACAGACCCCTGTGGAACCCCGCATGCCATGTCGTGTGCGCGCCGCCCTAGTTTTGTTTCATAGAGCACTACCCGCCCAGTTAAGTAGTGCTCTATCGCCCGCCATAGGTACAAGGGTACCCCGTGGTACCGAAGGGCCTCTCCTATCACTGGGTATGGGAGGGTGCCAAACGCGTTAGCGATGTCCAAGGACACCGCCACCACTCCCTCCCCTTGTCTCTCCGCGTGCTCCACGTGCCTCCTCAAAGCACTCACTGCGTCAATAGTTGAGAGCACCCCTCGGAATCCAAACTGCCGATCGGAAAGGTTTGGTACATACGTAGCCATGTGCTGCTGGATACGAGAGGACAAAATCCTCTCATACATTTTGGCCGTTTCGTCCAGCAGCACTAGGGGACGGTATCCCGACGGTGAGTCCGCCGGTCGGCCCTCTTTCCTCAGCAGCCACAATTTACCCTCCTTCCAGCACCTCGGGAAGCGCCCCGCCCTCAAACAGTCCTCAAAGAGGGTCTTAAGGCGAACCCCGAGGTGCTTCAGTGCTAGGAATAGCACCTTGCCGGGCACTCCGTCTGGTCCTGGGGCCTTCCGGCAGGCTCTCAGCCGATCAACGGCGCGGTCCCACTCGGCCTCCGTGACTGCAGGCGCGTCAAATGGGGGTCCTTCTGGTTCATCACGCTCCGGGGCTGCCATGTGTGGGAGTGAATGATGGGTCCTCCGGTGGGAACAGGCCCTCGATAACTCTGCCAAGGAGCTCCGGGTCCATGGCCTCCGTATAGGGGGCTACTTTCATCTTGTTTCGGACCATTATATAAGGTCGCCCCCATGGGTTCCTGTCCAGTGTGTCCAGGAGCTCCTTCCGCGCTTCGTCCTTCCTGTGGGGTATATTGACCTTAAGGGCCTCCCTTGCCTCCTTGAGGGCCACGCGAAGCGTTTCCTCCTCCTGCGCGGTATGCCTCCTCCTTCGGCAGCGGCTGTAGGCGCGGCGGGCTCTGTTACTGGCGGTACGAACCGCAGCAACCTCCTCCGACCACCAATACACTTGGCGCTTACCCGCAAACCGCCTAGCCCGGGGAATTGCCGCATCGCACACCGCCGTCAGGGTTGCTCTGAATCTTTCGGCCTTTCGGGGCACACCAAGCTTCGATCATTGCCGCCTCATCTACCATTTCCCGATCAAGGGTGGATAGCGCCCACCTTGGGAAACCACCGGCCCTAGCACCTGCACCAGCATCAGTTGGAGCAGTGGCTAACGCTGGGGAGACCCTCATCCGGATGTAGAGATGATCGGAGAGGGTCTATACCTCCTCGAGGACACGCCAATCAGAAACACGTGCCGCAATGGCGGGGGTCGCAAAGGAGACGTCCACAATAGACCCCCCATTCCAGCGCACGCACGTTTATCCGTCCCCGGTTTAGCGTGTCCAGCCCCATCGCTACCACCCAGTCATGGAGCTTGCCCCCCTTCGGATTCGTAGCGACACCACCCCATGCTTGGTTCTTGGCATTGAGGTCGCCAATCACCATCACCTGCGTTGGGGCAGCCCTACGGATGACGCCCTCAAGCGAACCAAGAAATGTCTCAAATTCTCGCAGCGGCCGATTGGGTGAGAAATACACTCCAATAACCAGGATTTGTCCCCCATTTAGCCGCCGCGAAACCTTGTCCTCTCTCGACTCCTGTTAGGGGAGCCAGGCTGCCCGCCGCAGGTACCACTAACGCCGCCGTCATATCCAACGACCCGTACCAATGTGGCCTCGGAGGGACCGCATACGGCTTCGCCACCACAACCAAGCCAATGTGTCACTCTGCCATATGCTGCATGAGCAAGTCCTGGGCTCTGACAGCGTGGTTGGCATTGCACTGAAGAATTTCTAATTGGTGTGGCGGCATCAGCTCTCCATATCATTATCTCCCTCGTCGGCCTGACTGGCACTTTCTTGGCTGCGCCCCGGGGCCCGTTCGGGGTTTAGCCTGCCTCTGGTCTGAGGTGGATTGCATGCCAGCCCACCCATTAAATGTCCGGCTGGGCGCTTTGCCTGGTTGCCACCACGCAGCACAGAACGCAAGTTCCGCCGTGCACTCAGCTATTTTATGCCCCGGCTTACTACACCGGAAACACAGATTGCCGCGGTCTACCGGTGACGGACACGTTGTTCTCGTGTGCCCCGTTCCCATACACCTGTAGCAGCGGATCGGTGTCGGATCCAGGGCCTGCACTACCGCGCTTGACCATCCCACTGATAATCTTCTCCCAGCGTCCATCACCCTTTTGGCCACCGTCGCAGGGCACTTGACGAGTGTCGACCCTGAGCCATTGAAGGAAGCGCGGATTGTGCCCACCTTCACTTCCGCCACACTGCACCCGCCCTTGGCCGCTATAGCCGCTGCCACGGCGTCTGGCGTTGCCGCCTCGTTCAGGTTTGCCACCCTCAGACCAGCCATTTTCACAGGCCTGTACACCCGTGCATCATCCCCCACAAGGGCCTCCAATCTCTCCTGTAGACTGTCAGCTGCTCTCCCGTTATCAGCGTTGGGCACCTCTATTAAGCGGTATATTCACTTGTCCAATAACATTGTTTCAAGGGCTATATCTTAGCTCCGATATTACTTACGGCAAAACTTATTTTTCAGATATGCTAGTCTAAGATAGTGCTACAAAATAGTAGTAAAAAAATGATGGCCGCTAAAAAAAAATGACGCCACTAGTCCATACAAAGTTACCCAAACCCCTTTATTAACTTCGTGTAGAAAGACTTGGTTTAGGTTGTGGATTAGGTATATACAGGGTGTAACAAAAATACTGGTGATCCGTTTAAGGGTATTGGTATCGTATTGCGACTAAGAAAAAGAAGGAAAAAAAATTTTTCGACGCGAAATTTTTTTTTACGGGACACGTCGTTCCAGCCGGCCAACCGTTCGTACAAAACAAATTTCTTTTTTCGTGCGAAAAAAACTTTTTAGTTTTGCATAATTAGAATACGATACCAATTATTACGGATAATCAGCATTTTTGTTACACCTTGTATATTAAAAATAAGTAATTGTTATGATACATTTTGGAGACTCATTTCAACTCCTATTAACACAAACATATAACGCCAACCCTTTGACATCATTAGTGTTTAAAAGTAATTAAAATTAATATTAACTTTAATAATCATGACACAGCTTACAATTTTGATCAACACGCACGAGACTTAATCAACTGGCATTTTCAGGAAAGATTATGAATTAATTTCCCGTACAAAACCCGACAATATTATCAAGTAGGATGGATTTATTAGCGGCACTTGAATCTCGCGTTAAATTAAATGCCATTTAAAGGGTGGTGCAAGATAAAAGGGTACAAGAGGAGTAAAAATGGATTATCATTTTGACACTTTATGACAGATAATGAAGATATGTTATTCAATCAAATACAAACATTGAAAACATTGAAAAAATAATCAACCCGGCAGGATTTTGATTATTTTTTCAATGTTTTCAATGTTTGTATTTGATTGAATAACATACTATTGTATGAGTGGAATGACCCACTTTAAAAACATGTAAAATAATTATAAGATAATGAAGAGTTAATATCTGAGAGATATATCTTATATCTGAGTTATATCTAAGAAATATGAAAAAGCCGAGCATGTCTAATTTAAAGTGACAAAAGTAACTAACTTTATGTTGTGCCTTTTTTCTGCATTCATCAGATTTTATTTTGTATTTATTATTATTTTAATAATTAAATCTTAAAATATCCCTAAACAAGCACCTTATTTTCCAAAATGTTCCGGTGACAATGGTTCATGTCAATGCGTGTAATCCATATACGTCTGTCGCTAAATTAAACGGTTACATTTTCTTGCATTTAGGTTTTTTTTTAAATAAAACACCGATATTTTTTTATTGAATTTACCTATATTGGAGACCGCTTGTAACTTGTCACACAATGTGTCGCACCCGTACAAACAATATTAAATGCAGCGACAAAACTAGACAATGGTGATGTAATTAGAAATCGTAATTCAGAAAAGCGAAACGTTCTAAGCAGTGTTGTCGCTTACCTGGCTGAAATGAAGACTTTCATTGTGGAAATAAATGAGCGATATTAATAGGACCGAGTTTTAATGAGCGAGGAAAGTGAAACATTATACTTTAATAGTTAAACGACAAACGGGATAGCGATATTGTGTTATGATATGAAGACAAATAATTCCTGTCCATATTATTACCTACATACAGGGTGATTCATGAGACGTGAGCAGGCTTAACACTACGGATTCAGTTAAAAATAAGCTATTGTTTGATATCAGTATTAGTGTGATAAGCGCAAAAAAAATTTTTTTTAATAAAAATAAAACGTTTGAAATTATTTACGACACGCATGGTCACTCTACAATTAGAATACTTCGTCGAGTACTGATATTCTCTTGTTTTTTCTGTGATATGTGTGAAATTGATGTCTGGTTACTTTTGAAACATCGTATCTCAAATAATTTTTTTTAAAATTTTTCATAATCAAAGTGCTGTCATGATTGTCAAAGAGGTTTTATTTTTATTGATTTGTTTATGTGGGGTGACCATGATTACAGAGAATAAAATTTCTACGAAACAAAAAGGTTAAAAAAAATTGAAAGGCGTTATTGTTTCACTTAAACATGATGGCGGTCGATTCATTATCGTTAACTAAGTGTGTAGGGTTGTTCCTGCTCACGTCTCATGAATCATCCTGTATATTTACAAGATACAAAATACCTACATAATGACGCTATTAAAATATTTGAAATATATGGGTTGGCACAAAATATTGGTGATTGATAATACGTGAAGTGATTTTATTAATGGAAAAAGCTTTTGAATCGCCCTCCAGTAAATCTTTTACACGTGTTGTTTACTTTCAGCCCTGTATAATGCCAATGTATTTTACGAAACTCCAAAAGGAATAATGTTTGGAAATACTTAACGTGCCATTCAATAGGCGTGCCATTCAATAAGCGCGTCTACACCTGACGCACCGCCTCACGAGGAAATTGCCGCACGAGGCCCGTCGCCACGTAGTGTGGCCGTATAAATGAAGGTGTGGCCGCAATGCTTCGGGCAATTTCCTCGCGAGGTAGCGCGTCAGGTGTGGAAACACCTATTATCTACAATTTAAATTACGTAACGCAATTTGTCAGTAATTAGAATCATATATGTAATCAAAAATTACTTAACAAGAAAATACATCTCCCCAAGATAACTTCGAAGCCGTTATTTCGTGGAATATTTCAGAATTTCTGGTGCAACCAATTTGCATATTAATAGAGAACTTAGCGTCTTGTAATTGCAGAAGACTTATTTTAAATGAGACGCTGAGAAATGACAAGGGACAAAGTAGCGCAACTCAAGTAGAATAAACTTGTAACTGTCTTATTGTCGACAATTATTCATAGCAGTTCCTACTTTAATGACTAAGTAATAAGGTTTATTTTGCATTTTTTCGCGATGATTACATTTTATTAAGACACGAAAAAGCACCTTTAGTTTCAGCTTTTTTTAAGCGGTTATTTTATTAATTATTTAGTACGACACTAAATGATTTAAATTCAATATTAGAAGGGTAGTATTTTAAATATTGTAAAGAGAACACAGGTTTGAAGAGCGCTGGTAGCCAACTAGCCAGGAGGTAAGACGTCAGACTTTCAATCCGGAAGTCTCGGGTTCAAACCCCGGCTTTTACCACTGAGTTTTATGGTACTTGTGTACGGTACATAATTTCATATTTACCAGTAAGGAAACCGGACCTAATCCCGATAAGGCCTAGTTTCCCCTGTGGGTTGGAAAGTCAGGTGACAGTCGCTTTCGTAAAAACTAATGCCTGCGCTAATCATGGGATTAGGTTGTCAAGCGGTCCCCAAGCGGGGACAAACGCTAGGAGGAAGAGAAGAAGAGAACACAGGTGTGATATGAAATGCTATAAACAAGCTACTCAAGCTAGCCTTACTTTGTGTAATCTATACATCTATACATATAATAAAGCTGAAGAGGGTCGAAAGTCTGTACATTGAAGATAATCGAAACAAAGTTGGCTGGGGATACTTAGAATCGATAACAGAACACGTTCCAACAATTTTTAGAATTTTTGTCTGTTTATCTGTTTGTCTGTTTATCTGTTTATCTGTTTATCTGTTTGTCTGTTTATTTGACCGCGCATCACGTGAAAACGGCTGAACGGATTTTGATGAAATTTTGTATAGAGATAGTTTGAGTCCCGGGAAAGGATAATATATAGTTTTAATCCCGAAAATCAACCCTGGTGGGGGTGAAAATGGGGTTGAAAGTTTGTATGGAGAATTTTTAACCGCTGATACGATTTAGATAGAAATGAGTATGGAGATAATTTGAGTCTCGAGAAACGTCATAGGATAGCTTTCAAACCCTTGTGGGGGTGAAAAGGGGGTTGGAAGTTGGTATGAGGATTTTTTTACCGCTGAACTGATTTTGATGAAAATTGGTATAGAGATAGTATGGGTCTCGAGAAAGGACAAAGGATAGTTTCATCTTCAAAAAAGCCCCCCCCCCACCCCCATTTTACTTTAGAATCTTAGGTCCAAAAATCTATCTTATACATATAATAAAGCTGAAGAGGATCGAAAGTCTGTACATGGAATATATTCGAAAAAAAGTTGGCTGGGGATACTTAGAGTCGATAACAGAACACGTTCCAACAATTTTTAGAATTTTTGTCTGTTTATCTGTTTGTCTGTTTATTTGACCGCGCATCACGTGAAAACAGCTGAACGGATTTTAATGAAATTTTGTATAGAGATGTGAGAATGAGTGTATAGTGACAGTGAGAAGTGACAAAGTGAAAAAAGTAAAAAAAGTCGAGAACCTGAAAGTAAAAAATGTCGAAAATGTCAAAAATGTCAAAAATTTAAAAATTTCAAAACATTCAAAAAATTTCCAAAATTTCAAAAATTTCAAAAATTTCGATAATTTAAAAATTTCAATAATTTCAAAAATTTCAAAAATTTCAAAAGTTTCAAAAATTTCAAAAATTTCAAAAATTTCAAAATTTTCAAAAATTTCAAAAATTTCAATAATCTCAAAAATCTTAAAAATCACTAATATCTCAAAAAAATTAAAAATTTCAAATATTTCAAATATTTCAAAAATTTCACAAATTTCAAAAATTTCAAATTTCAAAAATTTCAAAAATTTCAAAAATTTCAAAAATATCAAAAATTACAAAATATCAAAAATTTCAATTAAAAAAAATACAAAAAAATAAAAACTACAAAAATTAGAAAAAAGTCAAAAATGAAATAAAATTAAATAACATAACTTCGTTCCAACCGAAACGCACTCAGGTATTTTTTTTTCTCTGACGTTCATTAGCGCATTGTAATTTGCTTACATTGAAGAATAAATATCTTGATCTACACCAATATCATAAATCCTCTATTCCACGTTCAGAAACCGTATGTAATTACCACCATTAATGCAATCAGTAACGTAACATCAGTGTATTATCTGTGACAGTGTGTTAAAAACGTATGAAAATTCATTACCTACTGTAACGTAATGAAAATTCGCCCTCCTCCCCGACCGCCGGCACAATAAGGTTGGTCATGGCGGTCATTCTAATGGTTTCCGAACATGTCACTTAGGATTTTTTTAATATGTGTGTAGATAAAGCAGTGTATGCTTCTATTAGGGTACACATAAAATGGGGGGTGAATTTTTTTTCGCTCCAACTCTATCGTGTTGGGTATTATTGAATAGGTCTTTCAAAAAGAATAGAGGTCTTTTAATACATTTTTTGGATGAAACTGATAGTTTCGTAAATATTAGATTTGAAAGTTCAAAAAAGGGCGTCTCTTCCATCTAACTTTAGAACCGTGGGTCCAAACAGGGCGGCAACTACGAAACTCTACACTGAGCATCGCCCGACATGCTCTTGGCCGGTTTTTTTTGCATTGTTATCCCAGAAATCACCCCTTAAAGATTACTAATTCCAATTCAAGAAAATCCCCAGCCAGGTTATACGTAGCCTATAAAAATTAAACGCTTAAAAGGCCCCCCCCTTTTAAGCGCTTAATGCCCCAACCGGCAGCCACTACACTCACTACAGATTGAGTTAAATTTGCATGGATCACCCCCCCCCCCCCCAAGTACACCTCAAATAGAAAAAAACGTTACTGACCCCTCAAAAAATCATTTCTGCATTTGTGACCCCCCCCCCCCAAATTTCAACCGCACCTGTTCTTACCTTTCATGCTTAGACTGATTTGACGGGAGGATCGATTTGGAAAAGTGGTACTGTATCCGATATACACCTACTACTCTATGTCGTTTAAATCATGCCAAAAAAAAGTATTGATTTTTGAGTGTAGTTTCATTTAGTGGTAATTGTAAAATATTTTATCAGGACTACTGTCCTCTAGCGTATCCATTTGTCAACTTTACTTCAAGTTCCGCCTCCAGGGTAGCGGGAGAGAAATTAGGGGCAAATTAGCCACTTACACAGACCGAATTCCACGCGGGCGGAGCCGCGGGCGCAGCTAGTTTGTAATATATGTAGTTATCATTTAAAAATAATATTGTAATGGTGATTGTTACGAGCATTTCTTGTGAATCTGATTTTGTAGCTTTTTGGATTACTGGTTAACTTCAATAATTACTTTTTGGTACTTTTTTTACTGCAATGGAAGTAATAATTAAGTATGGAAGTAGCACATTATACAGGATGAAATTTTAATCACTAGTCATATTGAGCTAGGTAATTAGGTAGGCCATACTGAACAACTTTTAGTATGGATGTGGTTACTGCTGAAAACCTGGACGACCTGGAAATGAAATTGAATATAATAGCACGGCAGATATTAGAATGGGCCGCGATTCGAAAAATAAACATACACACTGGACAGACACAGCTCCAACCCAACTCAACTCAACGCTATAACGACATTGACATTTGCTATTCGAACAGATATTCATTCAACATTGGTATCACATTGGTCTCACATTGGTCTCACATTGGTCGCACATTGGTACAACATTGCTACAATGTGCGACCAATGTGTGACCAATGTGAGACCAATGTGATACCAATGTTGAATGAATATCTGTTCGAATAGCAAATGTCAATGTCGTTATAGCGTTGAGTTGAGTTGGGTTGAGTTGGGTTGGAGCTGTGTCTTTCCAGTGTGTGTGTTTATTTTTCGAATCGGCGGCCATGGTGCCGATTGAACGGACTGCTACTCAATCTGACCAAAACGCAGTTCGTACAATTTGACCTGTCAGGCAGAAAACGTCGCTCGCTGAATGTACACCACCAAGGCACCATCATCAGCCAAGTGCCTTCTACCACTTTCCTGGGTTTCCAGCTTGACCAAGGCCTTACATGGGAACTCCAGATAGATGCAGTATGTAGCAAGTTAAGTAAGACTTGTTTTGCATTGTCAAGGTTACGCCAAACCTTACAGTGCCAGGCAGTCCGTACATGCTACTTTGCTACCATACAAGCTATTATGCAGTATGGGCTGGAGTTTTGGGAGCGAGCTGCTGAACGGGAACGCGTGTTTATTTTACAGAAGCGCGCCGTACACATACTGGCCCGGGCCAAGTACGATGAAAGTGCCAGCTCATATTTCGTAAAGCTAGGTATTCTCACGCTACCATCGCTTTTAATATTCCAAGCGGCAGTCTACGCAAGGGAGCACTTAGAACTATATGGGAGACGAGGAGATGGAAAAACCCGGGTCACTCGAAATGCACACAAACTAAATACGATTCCACATAGACTCGTAAAAACTGGAAAGACAATACATGTTACGGGCGCTCCAGTGTATAACAAACTGCCTAATTGTATTACAGAAGCTGTTAGCCTTGCAGCATTTAAATTTAAACTAAAAAGATGGCTCATAAAGCAATGTTTTTATAGCTATAAGGATTTTATAGAATGTAAATAATTTAAAGTATGTAATATTGTATAAATAAAATAGTGTAAAATTGTTATTTAATGATGATATTGATGATATGATGATGTTAAATTATGTTATATAATGTGACAGATTTTAGTTGTTAAGCGTGACCTGTAATGAGTTATTACCAATAAATGATATCTATGTCTATGTCTATGTCTATGTCTAAGACGTAGTCGTTTTCTATGGCGAAGTCAACCAATTATTTGGGTCCCAAGTTTATTTTTTTCAGTATGGCCTAGCTACCTTCAATTACTTTTGATTAAAATTTCAAGCTGTATTCAAAACGTACTTCATATCTATGATATATTATAATAACAGATGGGTGATGCACGCTCTAAAAGTGAAGCACTTAAAATGAGTGAATTCAAACAATTGTCGCTAGTCGCGCACTGGCCAGCGCGAGATGCGGACGTGCCCATGAGCTCCCGTCACCCGCGTGAGAAAGACACAAACTGTAATTTTATAACAATGGGAGTGACAAAGATGTAATGATTGTCAAAATGAATAAACATAACAGAATCGTTGCAAGGTTATGAAATAACTTTGGAAGTATTTTTTCTATAACCCATCCATAGTAAATATCATTGCTTCACATCCATATCCATACTAATATTATAAATGGGAAAGTGTATGTGTGTGTTCGTTTGTTTGTTTGTTTGTCCGTCTTTCACGGAAAACGGGCGAGCAATTTACGTGATTTTTTAAGTGGAGATAGTTGAAGGGATGGAGAGTGACATAGGCTACTTTTTGTCTCTTTCTAACCCCCAACTTCCCAAAAATGGGGGGTGGAAGTTTGTATGGTTTGTTACCCCGAATTTAACGCGAGCGAAACCGCGGGCAACAGCTAGTATATTGTATTTTTGTCCTATAAATAGCAATATATGAAAGTATTTTCCGTAACCCGCTCTGTCCGCAATTCATCAAGCTACGCGAGGGTGACAAGCTTGTCACTGTCATTTTCCCAGGACGCGGCGACGTGTAGGGTGCGCACGCTGTCTTCGGGGATGAATTAATCGTTTTTAGGGTTCCGTACCTCGAAAGGAAAAAACGGAACCCTTATAGGATCACTTTGTTGTCCGTCTGTCTGTCTGTCTGTCTGTCTGTCTGTCTGTCTGTCTGTCTGTCTGTCTGTCAAGACCATTTTTCTCAGGAACGCGTGGAGGTATCAAGCTGAAATTTATATCAAATACTCAAGTCTATTGTCCCTTGCAGCTGTGAAAAAATCAAACTTAAAAACCAACGCAATCAAAAGATACAGTCGTTTATGCTGCAAATTTTAGAGTTTTTCGGCACTCGCAAAACCTACGGGGTACTTCCCGTGAACTCAGAAACTTGAAATTTGGCACGAAGCAACGTCATATAGCATAGACAATGGAAAAATTACAAAAAGCAGACATTTTTAGTAAAATCATACAAAAAAATATTTTTAAAAATTTTAAACTGACTACCTTTTTCCTCGTAAACGCGTAGAGGTATTAAATTGAAATTCATGTCAAATACTCAGGGCTATAGGACCTTTCAGATGTAGCAAAACCAAACTTTTATGTCAACGCAATCAAAAGAAATAGCAATTTAAGTCGCATATTTTGAAACTGAGTACTCGCAAGAAACTCAAAACCTAATGGGTACTTTCCGTAAACTCAGAAACTTAAAACTTGGCACCAAGAAACTTCATATAGCACAGACAAAGGAAAAATTACCAAAAGTAGACATTTTGATTAAAATCATACAAAAAAATTTTTTTTAAATATTATACTTACTACTTTTTTCCTCGTAAACGCGTGGAGGTATTAAATTGAAATTCATGTCAAATACTCACGGCTATAGGACCTTTCAGATGTAGCAAAACCAAACTTTTATGTCAACGCAATCAAAAGAAATAGCAATTTAAGTCGCATATTTTGAAACTGAGTACTCGCAAGAAACTCAAAACCTAAAGGGTACTTCCCGTAAACTCAGAAACTTGAAACTTGGCACGAAGAAACTTCATATAGCACAGACAAAGGAAAAATTACGAAAAGTAGACATTTTTAGTAAAATCATACAAAAAATATTTTTTTAAATTTTTTCTTACTACCTTTTTCCTCGTAAACGCGTAGAGGTTTTTGCTTGTTATAGGTGTTTACGGAACCCTCGGTGCGCGAGTTGGACTCGCACTTGGCCGGTTTTTTTATGTATCATTTGTGTGTTTCTAGATTGTTCCGTTTCGTTTTGATGTTTACTCGTAAATGTATGTATGTAGTACAATACTTAAAATAGTGTTAATTACACGTATTGTAATGTGATAATAACTATTATGAGTAAAAAAAATAGGAAAACTTCTGAAACGGCTGAACTGATTTTAATAAATCATGTTTTGGTTTACACGCTTTGAAATCTGTTTTCAAACAAAATAAAAAACGCATTTAAATCGGTTCAATCGTTTTAGTGCTACGGTGTCACGTGTTTTATTTTGCTATAATAATTCTTGGTCAATTTTTTTAATTAGGTACATGCATGAAGTTTAAATTTTAACGAAATTTTTTTTATTACGATGGTTATTGCCATAATATTATGCTACAAACACATTTTTTTTATTTACTTAAAATTTATTTGCTTAAAATAATACTTAAAAAGTGTAAAAATTTCGCGCAAAAACCTAATAATCTAAACGCAACGCTATTGGTCGAACGTACTCGTGACGTCACATACTTGACAGATTTGTTATTTTGTTCGTGGCAGACACTGAATTTAGACGAAAACTGATTAAAAATTGTTTCTGTGGTGATTTAGCAGCTTTTTGCGGTTATAATTCCAAATATCGGCACTTAAAGACGAATTTGAGGTAAACATTATGCTGGGTTTCCATTGGGTTTCAATAAGTTTGCTCTTAAATAAATGTCCTCCATTGGCTCCTTACAAATACGTCAAGCTAGTTTTATTTAGAACTAACCTAGTTTGCATAAGTAAGATGATACTATACTTTTTAATGTGTTTGGTAAATGGTAGATTATGTAATCCGATGATTAGAATATGCATTATACACTGTAATAAGTAGATTAAAGCTTAGTATCTGAACGAACGCTCGCTCCCTCTGCTCTAGTCAGTTTCAGTTGTGCTGAGCTGATGTCAAGTCAATGTCATTATCCTCAACTCAAGTATGTCACCCAGATACTGCAGCACTGCCGTTTCTCATTTATAATAATATAATACACAACAACGCAGGTACAATGACGGACAGCGGATTTGTAAAGACGCAACTGGACAATTTGCCGAATATAATGCATTTATGATGTCGTATTTCACCAATAATAACAATGTTAATGCCTGCCAAGATGAAAGGAGCGAAAACTGCAAGGTAATTATAACTTTTAATCTATTACTTACTTATGTGTAATGATTTAAACTGGAAATCCAAAATAATAACCTATAAGTAACCTTCGTCTTTATTTTGAAACTGCTACTTAAACTGTTGTCCTACGTTTATATAAATTACTTACCTACTCCAAAAACCGTAACAGGCATATATATAAGGTAATTATAACTTTTAATCTATTACTTACTTATGTGTAATGATTTAAACTGGAAATCCAAAATAATAACCTATAAGTAACCTTCGTCTTTATTTTGAAACTGCTACTTAAACTGTTGTCCTACGTTTATATAAATTACTTACCTACTCCAAAAACCGTAACAGGCATATGATGTGATCTTAGATGTGAAGAGTTATTGCATAATTATAATCATTATTTTCTTTGTGAATCACAGGTACTTGAAATGATGTTACAATAGACATAACAATACCATTGGCTATGTGCAAGTATGCTGAGATGGTGATATGTAAAAGCTAGAATCACCCCGGAGCTACCAAATCAAAAATTGTACTGTAACAACACAGAAGGAAAAGTTAAATCTGTTAACAGTGAAAACATTGTGCAGCACACTTCGGTAAGGATACATATTTGATTTTCTTTTCTGTAAGGAGAGTAACTGACTGGCTAGAGCCATCTTATAGTAGGAGTTCGGCTTAGTGTTGTGAGCAAATTTAGTTAGGTTACCCGAGATAGTCATGTAATAATAATTGTCATGTGAACTGATTTGCCAGGGCATAGTTGATTTTTTTGTTTTAAATATGCCAAATGTCCAATCCCATTTATGTCTGCATTACTGATGCTATATACATACATATGGCAGTATTTATAATAGATCTATGACTAGTACAGTATCAGATTTATTGGAGCACCGAAGATGGTCACAAATATCTGAACAACGCCTGTCACGGTGATAAAGTCCATGATAAGATATTATTAAGTACCTTGGTCGCTCTGGTATATTTGATAATAACTGTACAACAATATAGTATAAGTTATCGCTAATTTTATACACTAGCCCCACAGAAAGATATTAATTAGTTTATTATATTGTTTTAGGAAGATGGCATGGCTACACCAGTGCAGCGGGCAAACCAACAACTAGCATCAAATATTAATGCAAGAAATCCAAACTATCATCAGTTGGTACTAGCCTTAAATTGATTAAGGTCAAGGATATGTGTAGTACTATTACAGAGTATATGTATTAAATTAAATAGAGATGCAACGTCTAAGAAATTTTTGAGGCTCCAAAATGCCAAGTCTGAAGCAAGACCAAGCAAGTTATTGAATGGACATTGTTAGTTTTATAAATTATTTGCAGATACTAGTATCAAGTAATGTTAATTAAGATTTATGTGCAGTACTTAGCTATTTCTAACACTATCTTTCTAGCTGCTTTCATGTACGTACCTACTACCCCTATTATTGAATAAAAATAAAACATATGTAAAATATAAATATTTTTATTATTAAACACAACCTGCATGTTTACTTATCCACAGCCTACCATTATTACCTTGTCTAATACAGATATTAAACTATGGTCTACTGTAGAGTGGGGCTTCAACATGTGGAGCTCTCGGAGCCTATAGCATTTAAGTATAGCAAAACTCCTTTCTTTAATCGAAGTGGAACTTTTATCACACTTTCCTTCATTATTTTATGTTGAATGTCATTTTCTGTATCCTCTTCGACCTGAAATGAATACATATTTTTATTTTACAAATCTGTACAAGAAAATAAGTCTTAAAAGAAAACCTTTCTTAACACATTCAGTGCCGAAAACCCGACTATCGGGTATTTTATGATTTCGTTCCCAGGCCGGACGACCCGATAGTCGGGATCGTGGTACTACAGCTTTATATGACGAAATTTTTGTGGCCTGGCGCGGATGTCTTGTTTGGCTGGGTGGCAATGAATGTGTTAATGTTAGTAGTTGGTACAATATCGTAATAATATGGTCCTACATTATTCCAAAATTGGCTCCATTGTTGGTAGATATAAATTATAAACTTATATAGGTACGTCATATACAGTCGCCATCATTCTTCATGCACTTTATCTCCTTGACAATATAGGCGTTGTTCAGATATTTGTGACTACCTTGACCATACCGATATACCTGATGGCGAATTTACAAAGGAAAAATGTGACCTAGGCCTCCGGTACCCAGGGCTGAGATCGAACCAGCGTCTTCTGCATTCGCAGCAGACATTATATAATGATTTCTTAAGGTACGCACCGTTCCCAGTGCACCTTCACTTGCTAGTAACGTTATTAATGTATATGTATCATTGTAGACACAACAATACTCTAACTAGGTATAAATATATTTGAATACAAGATAAATAGGTATTTACTTACGTTGAAGCGATCTTCACAGCAATAAAAAGTCGTAGTCTTCTCATCATTTTGCACCATGGTTTACAAGTTTTCACGTCTTTCGGCAGATAAAAAACACCTTATTGGGTGCACTTATTATATTGTTCATGCACTTTGGCACTAGGTAATACCCGTATATAAGGGTTTTTAGTTTCATCCATGGTTTAAGCGAAAATAACTTTGAAATATTTGAAACACCAACTGAAGTAGGAACTAATCTCATACTAACTTGATACTAACCTATAAAATTTTGTGAGATGTGACGTCATCACAATCTGTCATTTTCGCGCCAAAAATTATGAGCGTTTCAACCGCTCAAACTTTTTTAAGATTTTCAATATTTTTTTATTAAATAACGAAAAGCTTTTTGAACAAATTTTTGTTTTTCCTAGTGTTAAAACAATGTAAACAGTTAAATAAAAAAATAAAATTAATTCATGCATGTACTCAATTTCCAGTTGTTTTCCAGGTGAAATAATCGAATTTTCAATGGTACTATTTATGAACGACTTACATAATAGACGCGCATGTTACACTACTCCGAATAAAATTACATACGAAGGCAGATATTTACCTAATTACCTCCTACGAAATATTATAATAATGCCGAAAAGTAGCTTTATTCTTCTTTATTAACCGACTTCAAGATTTGAAAAGAGGAGGTTCTCAATTCGGCGTGTATGTTTTTTTTTTGTTACTCCATAACTCCGTCATGTCTGAACCGATTTTGAAAATTCTTTTTTTGATTGTAAGTATATATATACAGATTGGTCCCGTTTTTGTCAAAACGCAGTTCTGATGATGGGATCCATGAGGAATCGAGGGAACTCCTCAAATCTTAAAGGCATACATACATATAGTGATTTTTATATTTTTATCAACAAAACCATCATTTTCATTCAAAACAGTGACATTTGATGAAGTAGAACTGCTGATGATGATCAGAACGGAACTCTTCAACGACGCATAGTTCACGTTTGGCGATTTGTCCTCTTCGCTGTGTTTGTTTAGCAAGTTTATTTGTCAGGACAAATTTTCGTCAAGCTCAAGTTCTGATGATGGGATCCATGAAGAATCGAGGGAACTCCTCAAATCTTAAGGGCTTACACATAGTGATTTTTGTATTTTTATCAACAAGTCAAGCATTTTCATTCAAAAGAGTGACATTTGATGAAGTGGAACTGCTGATGATGATCAGAACGGAACTCTTCAACGACGCATAGTTCACGTTTGGCGATTCGTCCCCTTCGCTGTGTTTGTTAAGCAAGTTAGATTGTCAGGACCAATTTTCGTCAAGCTCAAGTTCTGATGATGAGTTCCATGAGGAATCGAGGGAATTCCTCAAATCTTAAAGGCATACATAAAGTGATTTTTGTATTTTTATCAACAAATCAAGCATTTTCATTCAAAAGAGTGACATTTGATTAAGTGGAACTGCTGATGATGATCAGAACGGAACTCTTCAACGACGCATAGTTCAAGTTTGGCGATTTGTCCTCTCCGCTGCGTTTGTTAAGCAAGTTATTTCATTGTATGGAATCTAAGTGCACCATCTACAATAATGCTTCACCGGCTACCCCCATGGAAGTCGGTTTTTTTTTCTTAAAAATTATTTAATGCTCAACTTTTAGACGCGTCAGAGCGTAATAGCAGTGTTTTTATCGTTAAACTACTTATGTGAATACAAACTCAGTATTTAAGTATTCATCTAACACTTAAAACTTTAATTTACAAGGAAAGTAAACGTTCTTTATTACTTAGAGTTGAAAAACTTACAAGAGTTTTGAAAACTAAAAGTAATTTCTTAAGTTGAGGTTTAAGTGCAAAAAATGAGTTATGAACTTTAACGCTTAAGTTTGTGTTTGAATAACTTTGTGCTTACTCAATTGTGAAAAGTTATCTTAGACAAAGAATAAATTTCAATCAAAAACTTTACGTTGTGTTTCCATTATGAGAAATCTAGGTACTTACCTATTACGCCAAATCTACTACCTATGTATGGTTTATACTGAAAGGAAAATTCAACATTTGCCGGAGGAGTGCGAGGATGATTTACTTAGTCCAAGTTATTCCTAAAAACTCATAAATTTATGACGTGATAAAAACACAAGTCATATTAAGGCGACTAGTAAGGTAGGGATAATATTGATGTATCTTACTATAGGTACACTTTTCTATAAATTCTTGTTATCATGACCATTTCAATGCATTCTGCGTATCATATAGGATTATGGAAAAAATATTACCAGTATAAAAAACCTACATTCCTTCGAAATCGTTATTTTAACACAATTTTTTGTCTTAAAAACTAAGACTTGCGTGTAAAAAAAGACATTTCTTATATTTTAATACATTAAACCAGTAGTTGCAGGGTAAAGGCAGGAAACGAGCGCGGTTGTAATTTCCTGCGGCGGTATCACCCGAGCCTGAGACCGCTAACTAGAGCATTTACCTGGAAAAAGATATCGGGTCAAAGATGAAACTATACAGGTGTCGTAACCAGGTGCATCTATAGTTCAGTAATTTGCTTATAAAAACAGATATTCGCGTAAATCTGAATATCGAATACTTCACTCAAAAACTGGTGAATTACTTACCCGAGTTTACTATGACTATATAGGATGATTGCGTAGTTGTTGATATTATATTATAGGATTAGTAGATGTAGATGTGTTTCTATTTTCAATAGATGCCACTATTTAGCCATTTAAAAGTGCTTTCACAGAATCAGTTAGCTACACTTTGCTTATGTTTGTCGTGATTTCTCCGGCGTAAACAGTTTTCTGTACTTTACAATATCAGCAGGTAAAAAGACGTTTCCAGGAAACACATACCTTACTAGGTTTCTTGCCATTCTCTAAGACATAAACAAAACTGTTTACTCTTTCATGGTCGTTTCAGCCCGCATAGTCCGGACGTTGCTTGGTTCGCCCTTAGTTGGCCTCGTAAACCCAAATTAGATGTGCCTTGCACCACATAGGAGCTGAGAGGATAGGCAACAGACACATAGCTTATGTTAATAAGATCTATTTTGTAAACATATAGATATCCAATGGTATGCTACGGTTACGTTTTAGTCAGTTGGCGCTTAGGATTGGTTGTAGTTGTGAAAGTTCCATAAGCTGACGAATAAAGCGCGCCGTAGCAGAGAAAGACACATCATCAGTTGTTGAAGATCATGAAATACGAGGCAAAGTTCCGTTTTTTTTATATATATAATGTTTTAAAATGGATCCTTGGAAGCTAATGGTAGGTAGACTCAACTGAAAATAAAATACGCTGACTATTAAAAAAGAATACAAATTCTTTAAAACCTTTCTTGCTTATTATCATCTCAACAGTATGTCACAGACTCAAGACTTACGTAGCATCTTCAACAACTTTACGTGTGCGTTTCACAACAACCTCTGTCACTCTAATATAGACCTTAATACATGCGCCACAGATGCGCTTATTTAACTTTTCTACAGCACCGATGTGTTAGCCCAGGTGTTCATAGGTACACGTGTTCTCATGTTTTAGTGCCGTAGCCTTATTTCGTTGTATATACGACCTTACAAATTAGTTTTCGAGTTACTTTATAAGATTTCTCGTAAATTACCGTCCTTTTTGGTAAGCTCCTTAGTGAGTTATTTCTTAAGGGTGAGGGTCGCTATTATGTTTAGCCTGTTAATATAACGTTTATATCAAGGACAATAAAGCTGGTTTGGCCTCTGCTTGTAGTTTAATTACGTCACGTAGAATTTATTCATAACAGGTAAAAGGCTTGATGGGACCTTTTATTGCTTCTAACTTAATTATGGGGATGGTGTCAGTCTGCAGAATGCCAGTGTGGCTATCAAGATCAGACGGTACACCACATTATATTTGAATGTCACATCACCAAGTTTAGTGGGCGGCGGGCGGTTCTCAAATTACTTACGACGGATGCAATTGCATAAATAAATAAAATAAAATAAAAAGTCCAGTAATATTTACGATAAATAAATAATTATGAAGTTTTATAAAATAAGGCATAGGTAGATGTTTAATTGCAAAGTCTAAATGTATGTGTGTATACATTTCTATAGCTATCAATTTTACAGCAAAAAGCACAGGGTTAAAAACTAGCTTTAAAAACTTTTAGCTTTAAAAACTACGGAATCACATATTAAAAAATAAGCGTTTTTTTTAAGCCCCTAGTTTTGTAACTATTTTCTTAAGGAACCCCTTAAATTTTCAAAATAAGCGACAATGAAACTGTAAGAAACAGAGTTTTTTTACTGGCCTTTTGTTGGTCGGTTTAGTCATAATCACACAATAAATGTCAATAATCACATTAACGATATTTAAATATCCATAAAATGATTATTCATATAATACTATTACCCCCCCCCCCCCTGTCCCTTATAAATTTCTATAAAAAAATTACTTAATGCCTCAAATATCCAACCAGTCAACCATAAGGTTAAACTGAAATTCGCTGAAGTCTTGTTGTGTCAAACACGTACCTATATCTTGTTGTGACGTTTCAATCTAGTTGTGCTTTGAATTCCTACGCATTCTAATCAGACAACAAGGTTATTATCTGCAGCATGAGTAGTCAAACTAGCTTGTCGTATCTAAAATAGTTACACAAGCTGTGCACGTCCTAAGCTTGAGTTGTGACATAAAATCACACACACATAAAGCGCATCCCAGGGTTGTTATTCAAAATAATTACCGAGCGCGTTGCCTCAAGACCTAGTAGAAGTCTGATCTCCGATCACGAGTTGCTGTTATGGATTTCAAGTTCAGATTATTCTAGATATGAGCTCAGAGCTATAATAAAAAAATGTGAATAAAGAAGCAAGTCGCAGTGGAAACTAGGCCAGCAACTTTAACAGTAAACTTATACAATAAACTGTGGGCTTCACACTGCGACATTCTGCGAACTTGAGATGCTTGGAATTTTGCATGGAACATGTTTTATTCATAGTTTGCTAAACAACTTTCATGTAGGTGTGGTAGTAAACTATTTACGTTGTTGTTATAATAGTATACCTACTACCAGTTGTAAAAGTGCAGGGTGGGCAATTTAGAAGTATTTTTGCCGCTATTTTGTTATGAATATTTTTTTTTACTTGATTACCGTAGTAAAAACATAAAAACAATTTCATCAAATATTCTGTTGTGCAAAACTTTGAGAAAATTGTGTTTTAATGGGTAGGAATCACCCAACCTCTTTTTGCTAACTTCTGATGTTTTTTTCTGTGGGGCTAAGAAACCGATTAGTATTGAATGGTTAAAACAGAACAGCAGAAGGCATAATGCCAAAACGTGCTCATTTTTGACATGTTGTTGGAGGCAAGCGACTGTTGATATAAGGCAGACATTATACAATGTAAATTTACTAACCCTAAATACCTATTTTTGTACATAAAGTATATTTTTCAAAATAAAGTGTATAGTTATTTGCCCTTCCTGTATGTTGTATAAGGTTTAGATTAAATACTTAATACATTATTTATACCCCAACAGAAATACGGCATGTATATTTTGTAATATTTAGGAAATTATGATCATTTAATTAACTATCCTAAAAACGGTTGGTCGGTTTGCGTGGCGTAGAACTTTACCAATTCATCTCTACTTAAAAAGAAAACAATCACACTACTATTTATTTCTAAAAGTTTTAATGGTTCCGCACTTGTTCACTGACGTGATATATTCTTATATCATGTTTGATGGTAGCACGTTTCTTTACAATCCGGCCATCAAATTTTGATCGCAGCATAAAACCAGAATAAAGAATGAACCATTTCAAAGCCACACGAAGATACTGGTAACAATGCGAGTGGCATCATGGAGTTGTAGTTTATACTTATACATATAGTGATTATTAAATTGTTTTGGATGTCTTTTTATATGTATTTGAGACCATGGCCTGATGGTGAGCGCTTAAGCCACTTTAAATTTATAGGTATTTTTGTCCTTTGCTACAAATATTTTTAATACTAAATTATTTTGTTAACAAGTAAAATAGTAACATGAATACTACATACACATACATAGTAATCACAAAGTTCTTGATGCCATAGAATATTTTTCTAATTATGAAAATTCTAGTGAAATATTTAAAACAAATCTGTTATTATCTCGTTCCCCTAGCAGGTAATTAGCAGAACCTTTGCCGGTGCCAGTTTTAATCCTCATTTTCCGTCCATATTTTTTAAGTGAGCTTGATAAAATTTGGACGAGCATAGACAAGACGATTTATTTTTAATCAAACGTACAGACTGGGATTAATTAGGGTCCCTCGTTGCCTTGATTAAACTCGTTGAGAAACGTAATTCCTTTTTACGGGTTTGATTTTCGAACAGAGACAATCTGTTGATGTATCCTTAGTTTTGAGCCTTTGGATTATTTTATTGTCTTTTTTATTGTTTTTATATCGTCGCCTAGTACCCACAACACAAGCCTTATTGAGCTTACCGTGGGACTAGGTTTATTTGTGTAAGATTGTCCCATAATATTTATTTATTTATTTATTATTTACGAGGGGGGGTTCAAAAATTCGCGAAATAAAATGATTGCAATGTAAATGAAACAATGGAAGTATTTTTCTTTTTCAATATAATTACCCTCGAGTTTAATGCACTTTTTTGATCGGGCAATTAATTTATATAAACCATCAAAAAAATATTTTTTGTCTTTGCCCTCAAAATGAGCCGAAATTGCCTCCTTCACTTCTTCATCGGTATGAAATTTTCTTCCTCGTAGTTCTTTTTTTAAATTTGGGAACAAATAATAGTCGCTGGGAGCCAGGTCCGGGCTGTAGGGTGGGTGAACCAGCGGTTCGAAGCCGCACTTGTTAAGAGCAGCAATCGCAATATGGCTCTTGTGAACCGGTGCATTGTCATGTAATAGCAACACACCCTTCGACAGCTTTTCCCGCCTTTTTTCTTTAATGGCTTCTCGTAGTCTTTCTAATAGTGTTGCGTAATATGTCCCAGTTATGGTGACACCCTTATCTTTGTAGTCGATCATAAGAATCCCTTTTGAATCCCAAAAAATAGTAGCCATCAGCTTTCCAGCCGATTCTGATACCCTGAACTTTTTCGGAGGGGGTGCACCCTTCTTACGCCACTGCATAGACTCTTGCTTCGACTCAGGTTCAAAGTGATGAACCCAAGTTTCATCTTCAGTCACAATTCGTTCCAATATGTGGGCAGGGTGATCTCCGCATAAGTTTATAAAAAGCTTGGACGCATCAACTCGGTCTTCCATCTGCAGCGGTTTAAGCATTCGCGGTACCCACCTTGCACTCACTTTTGTCATGCCAAGATGGTCATGTAAGATCCTTAATATTGTTGTATCTGATACTCCAACTAATTCAGCTAATTGTTTCTTTTTAAGACGAGCATCTTCTTGTACGAATTTTTCAACTTTTTGTACGATATCAGACGATGTGGCTTCAATAGGCCTTCCTGGGCGAGGGTCATCTTCAATTGACTCTCTGCCATGTTTGAAGAGGCTATGCCACTTGTAAATCATGGTTTTACCAGGGCACTGGTCGCCGTAGACAGCTACCATTTCATTCATTATAATTTGCGGAGGCTTTCCTTGCTTAGATAGGAATTTTATCACAGCACGATATTCAATTTGCTCCATATTCGCACGTTTATTCCGAAATAATTCGTGTGAAAGGCAATATTTTAAAAACAAATGACGGTTTTGGCTTGACATTTGACTTATTTTTTTCTAAAAAGTTCTCATACACAATGAGCAAAAAGGTTTTGCAACATTTTACCTCCTTCTGCTTCGTTCCGCGGATTTTTGAACCCCCCCTCGTATTATAGTTATATAGTCTGGTCAGCCAACAAACGCAGTAGCAATGTACAGTCAACTACAAAGAGATGTATCCACTTTTGGACCTTATTACAACGCAATAAGGTGAAATCAAAACAAAAATCAAACAAAAATATACGAGTAGCAATACTCTACGGCGAATCGAACAGAAGCAGTGCTCCGTAGAAGCTATTTACATCAAACGAAATTCAGTTTTGTGCGCCTATCGTGTACTTTGCTTTCGACATCATTAACTAATAGGGGTTCCGTTTTTACCATTTTGGCTACGGAAACCTAAAAAGGACATAGAAGATCGGAGGTGAAGATTATGCGGTCAACATACAATAGTTGAAACCCAGGAAGGAAACAAACATTGATACTTACATTGATTGCTAAAGGCCAGTCGAAAAAAACGAGTAGCTACCTATATCTACCAAAAGATACAACGTTTCCGTTTAGAGTGGAGCAGGTTAGGTTAGCTTCGTAGTCTGTACGAATAAGACAATAATGTATGAATGTATATTACTCAGTAATACTCCTGTTTATTATGATTTCCTTTTATCATTCGTTTAAGCCTATTTTGGGCACTTATCTATTGTACAAAATGTATAATCGATTAATTAATAAACGCACGTGAGATTTGATGTTTATTTATTTTATACATAGCTAAGGGAAGGGAAACATTACAGAGGCTTGATGAAAGTCTGTAGCTAGCGGGGTGCTTGGTGCTTAATTAAACCTGTCAGATTTTACTGATTTCTTGCTTCGTGACAATATTGAGCTACTGCTCCTATGCAACAAACTATGTTGGAGTTAATTTAGGATTAGTTTTCGCTTTAACACTGAAAGAAAGAACTTCAAATGATAATTCAATACAAAATTCTAAAAGTCACATTTATTGTAAGTGCCTAAAATACCTAAATTAATATCTTAGCTGGGCTTTGCATTAATTTAGCACATTTATTGAAAGGTGAGAGCAGATTATACGCGAATAAATAATAAAAAAACGCAATCTGAAACTTAAAATTTAAATAAACAAGAATAACATTTTATAATTGAAAACTTACATGCCACAGGTAAAACAAAAACAATGCACAATTTTCGAATTATTCTAAGACAGCTGTTGCCAACCCGCGATTTTTCATAATTGCCGCGCTTTTCTATTGACAGAAATTGTTTGCCAAGCTATATTTATGTACTTACCTAATATTAATAAGAGTTTCTGGAGTAGGAGTTTTAAACAATCATCATTAAGTTCAGTACAATTTTGATAACAAGTAAATTTTTATTTGATGTGTAATCCCAACTTTAATATACAAATTGAAATTATTTAGGCAAAGTGCAACACAAATTTTTATCACTTCTTACATTTTCAAGAGTGCTCGGAATCTAGTTTTAACAGATACCGAATAAAAAATATTATGTAATAAAACCTTTTTATGTGGCTGTTAATGAGTTCCCGGCCGTCGCTCGTTGGCGAGGGATTACGATCCTCGTAGTGGTGGAACTCGCTTGAATGTCACTTGAAACTCACGAAAGATCGGGTAATAAGTAAAGTATTTTATATAATCAGACTACGCTAATTCCTGCACTGACTTTGCTCGCGATAAAGTGTGGAAAGAAAGCATAAACGTCAATTTGATATTTTTTTTTTTTTTTTATTGGGGAGAAAAACAGATACAAGCCAAAAAACATGTACAAAAATAAATCATGGAGGTAAATAGGTACAGCTTATATCCTAGCACAAATCCCACTGAGATTTCACACAAATTATATTAAGATGGCATTGTTAACGGAACAAAACAAGCATCCTTAAGTAATCTTAAACTACCTATAGACTACTTAAACTAAACACACAGTAGAGAGTAGCGAAAACAAGAGAAAAATGTTACAACTACCATTACTAAGACAATAAGAGGAATAGACTACCATTACAGTGAAGAAATGAAGAAAATAACGACAGTTACAAGAGTTCGCTTAATTTGCATTTAAAATCAGCCCGCGTATGATTAAATATGTCAACCGAGACCAGGCGTTTGTTATAATTGCAGCATATTCTGCGCAGAGGCGCACGCACGCCTGCTTTAGTGGAGTTTATCTGCTCCGCAAAAAGAGACAAATTTCGTGTTCTATAGGAAGGAGCTCTAAAACCAATAGTCTCTAACAACTCCGGGCAGTTATATGAACCAGTGCATATGTTGTAAAGATATGAAAAAAATGTTTTTACTCGACGACTATAATGCTTGAATTGAGACTTTGTAGATCGAACTACTAGCGCGATGGGTTGATAGATCATTCGATAGAGCTTTAAGGTCGCATATAAGTATTATAACATCGTCGTATGGATTTTCATACAATATTATAGCACGGTCGGGGAGGAGTAGGTACCTACGTTGTCCTCCTCCCCGACCGCCGTAAGGCATTCGTCGAACTTATTTTTTACCGGCTTGCCTATTTTGAGCACTCGTAGAAAAATATTGTATATATTAGTGACATAATTAAGCTTTTCAATCTCACAGCTTACTTACGCCACTTAGCAAGCTTCGTGGCCTAAACACGGCACTCGACTGAAAAGCTCTTTATTATGTCACGATTGTATAAAATACTATTTTACTACTAGTTAGTACACTCGTAAGTATCGATTAAAAGTCGAGATTGGAGACAAAGATAGTTTTACAGAGGTAGTTCCACATATTGCCGCTACAAAGTACATGCAGAGTTAGCGTAATCGAACTCTAATTACTTTTTAGTGGAGTCAGAAGGAGAATACAAGTTCCCCAGTAAATATACCAATATGTAGCGTCTACTCTCTTACCACATTTTATGCCACAAGATTCTTTGTACATTCCAAGGTTACAAAATTTCGATATTCCTAAGCATGGTAGTGGGGGAGGTATCTACCCAAGCCTAGTTTATTCATATATGAATGATAAATATACTGCATAAACATCGGGTATTTATCCAACGTTCATTATTATTTTAAGTATCTGTTTTAATATTTATATGGTAGGGGTTACTGGAAACTGCAACGTTGCTTGATGACAAGCTTAATCTTACCCTTCTAGGCAGAGATTTTTCACAAAAATTATGATATTTTATAGTGAAGAGGAAATTTGACGTCGTTTGAACATGAACGTAACAGGATTATAAACGAGTATCTAAGATCATCGTCAGAAACGAATTGCAGTTCCATAATTACAATTTAGATTCACTTATAGTTTGTTATTAAATCAAATGCAAACATTGACAACATTGAAAAAAATATCAACCCAGTTGGACTTGAAGCAACATCAATACGCCTTGCCGTTTAATGTTTTCAATGTTTGTATTTGCTTTAATAACAAACTATTGTGTGAGATAAAAATAATTATCTATTCACTTATTTCACTAAGTACCCCAGTAAAATTGACAACCTAGTAAAAGTTGGCTTTTTAGAAAAATACATACAAAAGTTACTTAAATTGAAACTATTATTTTAATTTGGCGGGTTACTTTGATACATTTCCATTTGCACCTCGCAGCTGGATAATAATATTTCATTACTAATGTTGTGTCTTTCTATGATTAATACCTAGGCATTTAGCTTGAGAGCTGCACGAATTTGATCTGTGAGAACTGCAGATCAGAAAATAAAATTGTGTAACTTTTTACCGAAGCAGGGTCAAATCTTGAAAGTCGCATTTGACCTACTTCGGCGGTCAGATTGAATTGAATTATGGTATAGATAAGTAAATTGGATGAGAATGCAAAATTGCAGTAAAAGCTTGTGACTAAAATGATTTTTGAGTGAAACGTTAAAAAAAATGTTTTGTGCTACGAGTAAGTAAATCGTACTTATTAAAAAATATAGGTTCTTGAACTTCCTTCCAAATACTGTATTCTAAAAAATATGCCTGCTTTTTAATAACTTGCGAAGTACCTAACTTTCAGTCTAATTGCATTGTGGTTAACCTTAACTAGTAACACCACAATTTTTAGTGAAGTGTCAATATATGTCAGTATATATATTACTTGCTTGTCCTAATACCTTTTGGTTAATAATCTCGTTTAGTCAAATACATTTCTCCTAATTCGTTTATTCCTCAACACCACGACCACATAAAGAGTACTATTCAAAAGAAACCCCTACATGATGTTAGGTAGGTACTTAATGTGCGTAACCCATTGAGTATCGTTGTAAATGCAATAAAACCATCAATTCCTTTGATACTCGAATTTCCTTTATGGTTCACTAAACCAAATATCTACCGGAACGAAACAAAAACTTCAAGCACCGTATCAAACAGACCGCAAGGCCTACAATAGGTATTCCGAGAAAATTCCTTAACAAAACTGTGCTTAAAATGGACAAAGTAAACTAAATTTATTTACGTAACGTTTGACCTGAATTCGTATCAAGCGGTCGCGGTTTCGGGTAGGGATGGGCTCGCAAGGTGAGATCAGTTTAACATACATATATGTATGTAATGTACTGACTAATGTGCTGATAGAAATTTCAGATTTAGTATTTTTATTTATGTAGGAAAATTTTGGAAACTTCGCACATATTTGTAGTGGAATGGAAAATACACATTTCTTAAATTTTCAATATTATTTGTAATATTTCTGCAACTTGCACATACAATGTACATATAAGTACAGCATTATACTTTGATCACAATCAGTAGTACAGTAAAGATACGGTTGCGTCAAACATTAATTTATAATAGCCTAATTTTTTTTATTATTTATTCTAATGGAATATTTATAGATAATATATGCAAAAATCCTACCAACTTTTCACCCGGAAGTAGTTAAATAGGTAAAAAAAAATATTAAAAAAATTTGTATATTTTTATTTACAATAATATCAATTATTTTTATTTATAAATATTACGATATTTAAGTCTTCTTTCTGTTTAAAGCGAAAAACAAGAAACCGTGTCCATGTAAAACCACATAAATAACAAAATGTACGGCCCGGGTGATACGAGTATATATCCTAATTCGTTAGAAACAAATAGTAATAATTGGTAGTTTGTTCTTACACATTTTAAATGACTTAGAAACGATATATTCATTAAAATCCTACAAGAAAAACGCTTGTAATATGTGTGTACATATTTGTAGCGGATAGCGAATAACGATATTTTGTAGGATTTCTTTGCGTAAATAATACTTGTATCATGATATATCCGTTACACTAAAAATATTAGCTATTATTAATTATTTCCAATTCCCCATACTAGCCGCCCGTAAAATGACTGTAGTACAGGTACATAGTCATGGGAGAAAGTTATTATGGGTGGACTAATTATGCGTATTGGGAGGGGAGAGTGGTGTAATAGACTAAATAAATTCGCATACTCAAGGTAAGAATTTTATATTTAATAAAATATAAAATTTTATATTTAGTAAAATATAAAATTCTATAATATAAGTATGAACAACGATACTTACAATGGATGGTTTATACTCTAACAAAATGAGCACACTTCCAGAGTTATTTCATAACCTAGCAACGATTCTGTTATGTTTATCTATGTTGTCAATCATTACATCTTTGTCACTCTCATTGTTAGAAAATTACAGTTTCTCTTTTTCACGCGGGTGACGGGAGCTTATTGGCTCGTCCGCATCTCTCGCTTGCCGGTGCGCGACTAGCGACAATTGTTTGAATTCACTCAATTTAAGTACTTCACCTTTAAGCGTGCATAACCCATCTGTCATTATTATATATCATATGGTATGAAGAGTACTTTATATTATAACATATTATAAAACTGCGGCGTAGTAGCACTGTTTAGCATAATTATACTTGTATACACTTTACTGTTATGTATTACCAAATAATCTTTTTCATGAAAAAAATACTTAGTCAATTTGTAAAATTGTGCAAAAAGCATAAGTGGCTTGCATTAACCTGGTCAAATGATCAGTTCTTTCTAAAATGATTAGTTCGAAAGCTTTGACAATAGCACAACACTAGTAGGCCCTACAGTAAAAGGTGGAATTATTTTAAATTTATGGACCACTTTGTTTCCTTTACAGGATACCCTCCCTTTAAAATTTATAAGTTGTTAAACCTTCGGCCTCTTTATTGAAAGTTGGTTTAATTTGTGCTGATTCTTGCTGATGATTGAGTTCGTTTCTTTCCTGAAAATTTAAAAAGAGTTGTTCAGCAGGTTTTATAACATTTTCTAGATGATTGATGGTTTCATGACTGTAACAAGAATTGCACATCTTTAAATCCTGCCAACTTTATAAATGAAATAGTTTGTAGGTATGTTTATGTTTTTGAATTCTATCATTAAAGTTTATTAAACCCTGAAGGAGGGACATAACTAGGATACTTTTTATCTCTACATTCAATCCATAACGGGTAAAATAGGGGAATTTACGGAACGGCTAAGTTGGACTTTTGATTGTACATATTTCGATATACGTTTTTTAGGTATCTAATCTTTTATTGTGATTTTTCAAAGCTATGCACGTACCGTGTGTATGAAAGTGCGAATTTAAAACCTTTAAAATTAATAGATACAATGTTAATATCATTACACCACTGTGATAAAGCTGACTTCGTGAATTTTCCCCATTTCCATATTATTTGCGCTTCGATAGGGATCTGACAAGCAGGTCAAACAATTAAGAAGGAACGGGCGCCGACAAATCACAACCAACGGCCGAAAGTTAGGCGACTTTACACACGTTTGTAGTATTATGTCACGATTACAAGACTTGGGTGGGTTTCCATTATGGGCGTAAGTGCGGCTTTATCGTATCTATATGCGTCTTAAATATTTAGCTCTATCTTTTTGTTGGTTTACGTGTAAGATATTCTTATTCATTATTCACTAAAGTAAATATTAAATTTACTTAAAAATACACAAAACAGTTTTACCTTCTAACGTTTTACTTTCTGTGTTTAAACTTCTATGCATGGCGACGGTTTCTCATCGTAAAGCCTGATCGGTAAAAGCCAATTACGGATTATAAATTGGGAAATTGGTAAACGTCATACTTTTGGCACCACATTAGCGCCTATCCTTTTGGCATAGATTTTGTTTAAAAAAATAAATTAGAACTGCCATGAGTCGTGTCCCCCTAGCCTATGGGTCCGGGGTCCCACGTCGCAACTCCAACATGTTTAAACGGTCCCGTGAACTTGGCTCGTAACTTGCCGCCGGGGCACGTACGGAACCCTAAATTTAAGGAAAACACTCCGATAACTCGCAAGCCGGTAAAACACACCGTTGTTTTAGATTAGAAGGTTTTGTTTTGAAATCGAATACATTTTTCTTGTAAAAAAGAAAAACGTTTTCTTTGTTAAGCGTTTTTTTGATTACGATTCAGTGTTATTTTTAAGATATCGGATTTAAAAGGAAGTTTTCGACGTCGAATAGCTAGAATAGGAAAGTAATACATGTTTTGTTGGATGTTTGAAATAGGCAATAACATAATTATGATATACTTACTAGCTTTTGGCCGCGGCTTCGCTCGCGTTTAATTCGGGGTAACACGGTTCCCCTTTCCTGATTGCCCCCGGAATGCTCCATACAAACCTTCACCCCCCCATTTTAGGGAAGTGGGGGGTTAGAAAGATACAAAAAGTAGCCTATGTCACTCTCCATCCCTTCAACTATCTCCACTCATAAAATCACGTCAATTCGTCGCCCCGTTTTGCCGTTAAAGACGGACAAACAAACAAACAAACACACACATACACTTTCCCATTTATAATATTAGTATGGATATGACTTTCAATGTTTTGAAACAAAAACAAAATTATGATTCTTATTTAATCTATGGTATCCATGCTAGGCTGGCTAATTTGAAACTTTAACGTCCTGGAATAAAACTTAAGTGCCGAAAACACTACTAGTAAGCTGTATAGTGCTTCTCTTTAAGCATTTAGAAAGGTCTCTATACCAGAGACAAGCGATTGTAATTCACACAAAATAACCCATTTTATAAAGTTACAAGATACCTACAAGTGGAAGTCTCTTTCTAATACATGTATTACATAGTAAATGTGTCTAATAATTGGAATACTTAAAATGTATATGTACATAGAAAACTATACGTTATCCTACGAGTTAAAAGTTACCAATACCACAAACCCATAACTCCGGAATACCTTCTGGGAAGACATTACCTTACGCACTTCCATGAACCTCGGCAGCGGTTGCGGCAAATTTAATGGCGTGTGAATAATAAATTAACATTTCTCTTATCTAAATGCGCTCACTTCCTATGCTATCCTTTAATTTTAAGGTGATCGTTAATACGTAACTAGGGGTTTGAACCAGGTAAATTATTGCCAAGCCGATACTCATAAAAAGCGTCACCATGACAGCATGATACTTAATAAAATAGATTAATTATTTTAACTTGAAATGAAAGACGAAACAAAGTTCATAAAGTACCTACGTAATAAGACTTAACATAGTAGAAAAAATAAGTCGTTTTTTTTGTGACGAATTGTGACAAGAATGATTGAAATAATATAGAAACCAACCAAAAATTAATACGTTTGTATATTCAGTTAATTTCTCTGTCCACTTCATTATTTGCCTGATTTATAAGACAAGATGAGTTATTTTCTGGATCGGATCAAAATTATAAAAAGTTATAAAAGTCAGGCAATCAAACTTATTTCAAGAGGTACTTCTGTTATGTTAGCTTTCAACTTGAAACTTTGTTTCAATTTCAATCAACGGCTAAACTAAAAACTAATTAGATACTTACTTCAAAAAATCGTTCATGCTTGGAAATCTCCGAGATGAAGTTACAATTTCTCGGTAACATCGATTTATTACTTTCAAAGGGCTTGGAAAGTTCAGTACAGACGCCTCACACAATGGTGCTGGAGTGATTGATGCGAGAGCGCTTTTGTTCCTCTCAAAGCCTTTTGCAGTTCGAAATTGTTAGAAATTTAATTTTAATCTTGAAGCACTTCAGAAGTAGCGTCTTAAAAACGTTTAAATTAAAGTGATGTTAACTAGTATTAGTATTTTTAGTCTACGTAATGTTTGTAGGAAAATGTGTTAAATAAACTATATTATTCTTATGACATTTAATAGATTCTCGATTCGGTTGATAAAACAAATCTGTTACGTAGTAAGTTATAAAAACAAAATGCAGTCAAATACAAAATTCGAAATGTAAAACTAAATTAACCTGAATATAAAGTGGATCTGAAAAATAGTTTCCCATTTTTCTACAATACTGACCTAAAATTTGCCTCGCCCGCTATTCAAATTGCCAACACTGGCTGTTTAGTAATTGGTAGGTGCAACGCGACATGCCAAAATTATGTTCATGATAAATTGCACTAGGTTTTATTTTCACAGGAGTTATATTTTCGTTCTTCTTTTTCCCAGGAATAGGGGAGGCAAAATTGGTGTTTTTTTTAACGCTCCAGTTTGGAAACCTGTCAAAGCCTAAAACAAATTACGTTACACCACCATACTTATTTACGTAAATTTTACACGGCGTCTATGCCAAACGTAACTTTTGTAAGATTATTAACTAAAAGCGAAGCTGTGTAACACTCCAGGATCACGTCGCGTATAAAACAAACACGCGTTGAGAAATTTCGAGTGTATTCTTAACAAAATCCTCATACATTTTGCCTTTAGTGTAAAGGTAGAAATTTCCTTTGAAACTATTTTGGAATCTACAAGATCCTTGCGCTTCTTGTAGGGGTGTGTTTTAGTCTGTGCGTTTTAATCTTTTAGTGTTCTTATATGGAGGTATTGTAGCGTGCACTGAGCACATTTTGTCCCGGTAGCTCAGCGCATTCTTGCGAAATAAAAGGCTTTTCGTCGTGCTACCACCGTCTATGGCGCCATGGGATGACGTGCCTTGAGTGTTGTTTGAAGTTAATAAAATAACGCCTCCTTTAAAAAGCGTAAATAATATTTGCGAAATACCTCTCGCAATAATTGGAAACTAACCTATAAAATCGGAGTTTTCATTGCCGTACGATTTATTTTACAAACTATCTTAGATGTGAAGTTTTATGTTGAGGCGTCCTTTTTACCTCAGGACAAAGGCAATAATAGGTCCTGGTAACTAATTTCCTATTCAGTCACGCACCTTTGTTAAAGAAGGTCGTTGCTCTCAATGATTCTTAGCATTAGTGGCTTTAGCTGTGCGGTGTCGTTTTTGCGACAACAAACGCAGCGAAAACTGGACTTCTGTGTTGCTGTTTTTGTTAAAAGTGTCGAGATTGTTGGAATAATATTAATACAATGCCAAAATAAACCATACCACTCTCGCCCACTCAAAACTCCATCAAAATAATCTACGTACAACCAGCGCCAATAAAAAGTGTGAACACACGGAATCGCGGCAGTAAAATACACGCCCAGCGCTCGCTTGCTCCATTACTCGGACTAGCGACGCCATTACGTGCGAAAATAGCAGTTTTGTTGTCCCCAAGTGTACGGTCGCGCTATTCTGATGACAAATATGTAGGAAGTAGAGTTTGAGTGTGTTTTTCGGGTTTTTCTTTGATTTATTAGGGTATTTTACAATCTCAAAACACTCTTGGTGAATGTGTTGGAGTGTTCTCTCAACCTTTTGTGGCATAATAGGTATAATTTATTGCGACTGTGTTACTGGTTACACTGCCCAACTAAATTATGTTGGGTAGGTACTTTACATAAAAATAGGTACCATACCAAATGCATTTTAATCTATTAGAAGTACCTACAAACAAGTAAAATACTTAATAATTTCCTAGAATATTCGATATATTCGATTCAATTTTAGATAAACAATTTTTTTTTGAAATTCGAGATTTTTCGGGTTTTCATATGCGTACTCGTGTTTTGTTCACGAAAAAACGTGGCATCAATAACTTCCTCTACAGTGTTATTTCGATTATGGCCTACGGGACGCAGGCACGCCGTGTGCCAAGAATACTCGATGAGCCAAACTAGGCTAACAAGAGCATTTCATTAATTTCTAATTGATTCCAGAAGTTCTTGCTGAAATGGGCATATTAAAGCAAACGAGATATCGAGGTCAGTCAATCATATTTTGAGGATTAGTATTGTTAATATAAATAACACAAGGTAACCAATATATAAAATATGGTAAATTATAATTGTTTTGTTCGATTTTAGGTACCCAATACATGTTACAGGATAAATATTAATCGCAAAAATTAGCTAAACACGTTTTTATATGAAGTAAGAGTCCAATCAATTTTATATCCTGTATCAAATCTTGTTTAAAATACAACTTGTTGATATTTAAAATGGCCGCATATATGTAAATATATTTTATTGGTTACTGAATTTGTCGCTAGATGGCACTTTGTAAAACTGAAACTAGATAACAGAGTTTTTCCTGAAACAATGAGATCATGACGATTCCAAGCTCAAATCAGTAACCAACCAGGATAAAGTGAAAGTGACTAGTAGTATATAGTATAGTAAAGTGTTAGAAAAGTGAACCTTGTGTGAAGTGCTTACGTCGGATTTTGGAACAGCCAGGTGTGAACACAACTTATTTTCTTTCTTTCTTTTTTTTATAAAATCGGTATTCTGTCTTCACGCTGTCTACTGTCGAAACTTGTTAAACTTAAATAGGTATCTAGGTTATAAAGAAGGTAGTTTAGGTACCTATTAACTGAAAGTTTTGTAACAAAACTTAATCGCTTTAATATCGTTACAAAAATAGCATCCCGTCGAGAACCATTTGGCAGTTTTCCAACTAAGGAACTGTGTAACACCGTGCATTAGCATAACGTTAAATTTAAAGTGAAGAGTAAAGTGTTTCATTAAGCATGGGGAGATTTTGTGTTATAAGTTGAAAGTCTTAAAATAAACTAAAATGCCTTTAGGAGGCCAATTAGAAAAAATATTAAATTTGATTATGATTATAAACGTATATTATATAGATGTAATAACTATACAAAGGAAAAAGTGGCTTAGGCCTCCGGTGCCCAGGGCCTGTGATGAATGCAGTAGACGCTGGTTCGATCCCAGTCCTGGGCACCGGAGGCCTAGGCCACTTTTTACTTTGTATATAAAATATATAATCCATCTATATGCGTTTATAATTTAAATAGTAGTGGGTCTACTTAAAATAAACAAATCAAAATATTTATTAAAATAATTTGATTTGTATTTTAGTTTTATTATGATTTTAAATTATTTAACAGTACGGATATGATGAAGGCACTTTCCTACGAGATAAAGTGCTAATGATATTTAGTGCGTCTCAAGACTCAAGAGGTGTTAAAAAAGTGGATAACCCTATATAATATATGCCCATCAAACGGCCAAATTAATATCAAAAATACACACAGAGATTACATTAAACACAATCTTATTTCTAGTGACAGGAATGATGACAATACGGCAAAAATTAGGTAAGTTTTTATAAAAAGTCTTTAGAGACTACTTAAATGACTAGAACATAATTTACAAACAAATTTAAACATTAAATTTCGATCAAATAAATCCGAATACCCTTGTCTTTTCCCAAAAGGTAGCGGTGAAACACAAAACGAGAGGTATGTAAACGATTAGCGGTTGAACAATAAGTTTAAATTGCACAAGTGTGCAGGTAGGTACAAATATATGCGAACTTGGGACATTCCTTGCGTGCCTCAGCGGCGCAAGGTATAGAAGGAAGCGACTCTTATAGTTGCGTTTGCACACGACATAAAAAGGTTAAATACGGCTTTTCGTGAACAAAGGATTTCCTTCCGCCTGATTATTCCTTAGGATCCAAGGATGGATTTGAGAAGTGGACCCACCAAGATTTTTGATGCAAATTTTTAGGAGGGGTGGAGGCTCTCAACTTTATCTTGATATTTACATCAGTTAAGCTGCTAGGCCAAGTTTGGTATTATTTTTGTATAAATTGGGGATGCCGAATTCATTTATGGTATAATTTTGACACCGATCCGAAGCAAAAACATGTAAAATAACGAATAACTTATTTTGAAATTTCCTGTTTCACAAGGAAAAATCAATAACTTATAAACCTTGAAGCAAATCAAATTATTTTGTTCAATATTTTTTTGATTTGCAATTTTTAAGTAGTTACACTACTATATATAAACTGAAAATAGATGTCATATACTTCAGAAAAAGTGACCAAACCCTCCGGTGTCCGAGTCCAGATTTGAACTGGCGTCTTCAGCTTTCGCGGCTGACGTCCTGACCACTAGACCACCCGGTCACGGGGGAACTAGGCAAATTTTCTCATGTATATGCAATCTCTGAATTTGAAACGGCTAGGCGCCGTTGACCATACTCTAAGGGCATGCGCAGTACGTGCTTGCACCTCCTATCCGAATCTCTTACGTGATTCTGGTATAGCGAGAGAGATGGTGCTGCCATCTATGAATCTTGAAGCAAATTAAATTATTTTGTTCAATATTTTTTTGATTTGTAATTTTTAAGTAGTTACACTACTATATATAAACTGAAAATAGATGTCATATACTTCAGAAAAAGTGACCAAACCCTCCGGTGTCCGAGGCCAGATTTGAACTGGCGTCTTCAGCTTTCGCGGCTGACGTCCTGACCACTAGACCACCCGGTCACGGCGGAACTTGACAAATTTTCTCATGTATATGCAATCTCTGAATTTGAAAGGGCTAGGCGCGGTACTGCGTATGCCCTTAGAGTATGGTCAACGGTGACCGGGTGGTCTAGTGGTCAGGACGTCAGCCGCGAAAGCTGAAGACGCCAGTTCAAATCTGGCCTCGGACACCGGAGGGTTTGGTCACTTTTTCTGAAGTATATGACATCTATTTTCAACTTATAAACCATTATGAATCTTGAAAAAATAAAAGGTGCTTTCGAGAGCTCTATTATTCATTCATTCTAGAAAAATCTCATGTCACACTAAAACGGTATTCCTATATACGGGATGTAGTAAAAAAAACTGTTGATGGTGCTAAAAATTGAAAATATCTAATAAAAATTTTTTTTGCGATCACGTCCAGAAAAGGCAGCAAACTATACGTTGCGTTCTGATTCCAAATAATAAGTAAAGTTTACTTTAGAATGAATGAAATTAAGATACTGGAGCAACTGTTCAACTTCTTGTTTGCCACCCCTTATAATGCAATAGTAGTTTATGTAACTATTACGCAATAAGGGTCCTTAAAATACGAGTGTGGTTTTTCATAATAAGATCACACGAGTGTTTTAAGGCCTAATTACGTACAGTTGCATACACTGCTTTATCTACACAAATATTATAAATCCTAAATGACGTGTTCGGAAACCATTACAATGACCGCCATTGCACCGCCATGCGGCGGTCGGGGAAGGGGACAACCGCGGTCGGGGTGGAGGGCTGGATTTTCATTACGTTACCGATATATCGATGTGGTAATGAATTTTCATACATTTTTATAACACTGTCACAGATAATACACTGATGTTACATTACTGTTTGCAATAATGGTGGTAATTACATACGGTTTCCGAACGCAGAATAGAGGATTTATGATATGGGTATAAATAAAACACATTACTTATCGACATATCGCTTCCACAATTCGCTCGAATCGTCAGGAAAATAATAAAAGTAAGTGTACGTGATTAAGTCCCATATTGCTATTCTCTAGATAACGATTCTGTCCGTTTCTGATTTCCTGTACTCATTGTCGCCGAAGCTGATTCTCATAAAAATATGACAATCCTATGTTACTTAATGAGTCTACCAGGGCAAATCAATAAGAAACTAACTTTGAAAATTGTTGATTCTTTTGTAATCCGTGAATTCAACTTGACTCATACTAGGAAATGGCAAACATTTAAGACAGAATTGTAATATTTATTCGTCGTGTGAAAATCAAGCGCCTCTTCATGTTAACTTGCACCATACAATGTACACAAACTTTTCCAATAAACGTTACGGGGACCGCGGTCAGCCTGCATTGTTACACATCCCTATCATTGATTTAAACCGGTTAAACCCTTTTTAATCTTTTAACCTTTAACCGCCCCCGCCTCGATGCGAGGTTCAATCTTTTGTTACTTTGACGTTTTATTGCAAAGGTGTTATTAATTGGAGGTAAGATTATATGGGATAGCCAGTGTATAAATTAATGGCTGAAGGATGGAAAAACTTTTAAACAGATATTTAGAGATGTGTAGGTACACATACCTAAAACAGTAATTACTGCTTTCCTATTTTACTGTAGATAGTCTCAAAAGTGGTTTCGCGTTGTCAACCACGGAAATAAGTGGTTACTACTAAAATTTTATACAATAAATAATCAACACAACCAAAAACAAATTGAGTATCAATTTCATTCGTGAAAATTACGCTAATGTAACACGATAGCTTTCCAAAGAATAATCTCCTTATAAAACGTATACTTGAGAAGTAATAAGCGAATAGCGATTTTACAAATGTTTGATAAACATGTTCCTTAGGAATTGTAAATTAGAACAGTTAAGCACATTAAATTCGTAGACTGCATGTGGGCACACTATTTTATCATTCATTTATTTGTTACGCCCGATCTACTCAAGACATCAAGACATCAATTGTTTGGAGTTTTAGTAGCCCAGGCTACTAATAGTGGAGTACGGGAACGCCTTTTTAACCTATAAAAATTACATAAATCACAAGTCCGATTTTATTTTGTGACCTGTTAGAATACGTTAAGTACTAATAATAAAAAATATTTTCTAACAATTGTTAGCATCGCGCTAGGTGTAATACATGTATTTGTTTGCTACACATAGAAAAGATTATTTAAGTTTTATTTTTCTCCACCAGGCTATCGCTTTTTACTTTTGCAACATAACTTCACATTTTATAACGGTTTTGTCAGGAGCGTATGTCGTCTTAGCCATTTGTAATTCGTTTATAATTCAAGGTCACTTATATTTTGACAAATTGTTTTCGATTATGCTCACATAATCTATTGACCAAACTGTTATAAAATGACAGATGATGTTGAAATAGTTGAATGCAATAGTACGGTAAAGGAAAATATATCTTGTATAATCTTTTCTTGTTATTATTAACAAATATCTATATAATACCTAGCGCGACGTCAAAAACTGCTAGAATTTTTTTTACTATAAGTAATCATACCATATTCTCTAACTAAAAAAGAAAATCACACTTGTGAGTTATCGAACCTCAAAACTGTTCGCGTACTGTACTCTAAAACTCCAAACAACAATCTTGTCAGTAATTTGAATTTTCAAATTCATATTTTTCCATTGATATAAATAAGATCAAAATGCTCTATGGATATATTCCTCATTTAAATCAGTCAATCTTCACTTAGATCAGACTATTAAAGAGTTTTAAAACTTTGGGTTTTGTTTATGCAAAAACGCTTGCGCTCACAAAATCGCTACGTTCCATCCCGCGTACCAGTCACATATTAATTTCAATACCTACACTTTTTTTCTAATTCGTCACGGCACACCTGCGGCCAGTGTCAAATATTTTCCTCGTTAACCGGTAACTCGATACTGGCAACACTCACATATCGATTGCAGAAACCGTATAAAGTTTTAAAAAGATAATAAAAAAAATTAAGCGAGCGACAGATGCTATTGTTTGGCGTCAATGAACTGTGTTGTAACTTGTGACTATTTATTTCCCACTTCCGATTTTACTTTTACGTTTATAACGATATTTTCAAAATTATGTTTTGATAAGAATAAATGGAGTCCGCATAACAGAGAATAGCTAAGCTAAGGATTGAGCTTATTGTGGGACTAGGTAGATTTATGTAAGATTGTCCCATATATATATATATAATTTATTGTTTTTATTTATTTATACTCGCACAGATCTGCCCGCCAGATCTGTCTGGCGGATATGCCTGACGGACAGATCATTTAATATATGGCGCTATACAGACCATGTCCGCGGACAGATGGGTAAATACGATAGAATATAGAATACGCGCTATCACAGAGTTGCTAATACTGTATAATATCTTTAAAAATTCGTAGAAAAAATCCTCTAGTTCCAATATGTTCTCTATTCTAATAAAAATTTTCCTTTGATTTTGCATCCAAAACTCAGGAAATACTATGTCAAGAAATAAAACTTTTAGATAGGTAGAAAGAAATCCATGGTTTCCATCCAAAATAAGCTTACAGGTACATAAACTAAACGAACAACTTACTCTTGAGTTTTACGGCAGCTTTAATGTTTTTTGAATGGCGTTGGACACTTTATGAAAATGAAACATTTATTGTAATTCACTGTGAAACAAACTTGACTTTTATTATATTCAAAGCACTCAAAGCACGTATATTAAACTGAAGAGATTACTTTATGACTTATACTGTCATTGTGGAAGAAATGAGTAAACTTTTTACGATGCATTCGGACTTACTGAAACTATGTATTTACAAACATGAAATAAGCTTCCAAGTATGTTGAAATACAAAAGTCATATAAATGTTCATAAACTGCCCTCTTTTCGTGTCACGTTTCCATAAAAAGGGGGTAACATTGGGTTACATTTTTTTAGGTAACAGTGGTGGAGCGTCCATAGCGCTCGATTCACAACCTTCGGCTTGCCTAATGAATGAGTAATGGTGCTGCCACACAGCAGTTATACGACTATAACAATATTTTTAATGCACTGCACCTAGTAGTTAGGTGATTTGGATGTATTGATGTGATACTTTTCACGAATATATTTTATATTTACTATAGATTAGTGTAAGTAGTACAAACTTATACCTATTCACGATTTATCTTCGCCTTGAATGCCGCCGTGGTAGCTCTAAAGTCTAGGTAGTGTAGTATTGTAGATAAAGCACACTCCGTGTATAGTTTATGCTGGTCGTGTAGCCACTCCGCTATTCTAGAACTATTACTTAGGCGCGGCTGCAGTTTGAATATTCGTGTAGCAATCAGGAAAGTGGTTCAACAGACTGGGAGTCATGAAATAAATAATAAATATATTTGTTACCATACCCGATCGCAAAAATATTAAAAAAATATTTCTTGGTATTTCCATAAAAAAAAATATATTTAACATTTTTATCTATTTTGGTATGGGCAGGATATAAAATAATATAAATTAGACTTACAAATAAAACATACATATTTAAAATAATATTTTACATTTTATATTAAAAAAAAAAAGTGATATCGAAATTCTAGTAATTATATTATAAAATGATGAGTGTGTTCAATACCAAAACAATTCTAGGTCGATCACCAATTCACCAGACACGTATCAAAATAATAAGACACAACATTGCGTCATGATATGACGGTTACTACAAAGTAAATAAACAGAATTGAACTTACTCTTGAATGTTTTCTTCTTACAATTTATTAGAAAAAAAAAATTTAATGAATAACTATTTAGGTAAGTACTTATACGTAGTCAAATATATCTTAACGATACCGCATATGCTTTTAACATATTCCACTATATTAACACCTTTTGAATCTTTTGAGTCTGTTACACAGACACTAAACGTTCGACTAGGTTAGTTAAATCATGAATGCTTATGACGGACGTTAGTATTGTATTAGTAATTGAAGTCTGAGTAGTATCAAAAACTCTTTTAACTGGTCAAAGGTAGATTTTATCTACTTGTAATAAGGGTTATACTTGGATACACATTTGTGTCAATGGTACGTTAGAGGCTCTGTAAATAGCTACAACGATTTGACACGCTTTCCGTAGCTTTTGTACGATGACCAAGTCAAGCAGGAACTTGACTCGGAATACCTATAGAAGATATGTATGAATGCGTAGGAACGCGTTGAAATATAATAACAAAAGA
The DNA here is from genome assembly GCA_947086415.1 of Pammene aurita. Lineage (NCBI taxonomy): Eukaryota > Metazoa > Arthropoda > Insecta > Lepidoptera > Tortricidae > Pammene > Pammene aurita. Next base: position 24,534,106 of record OX352297.1, read on the forward strand.
CTAAATAAACAACACCATTAGAATACAAGCGAAAGCTTTAGAAATAAATCTCAGGAATCGTTTACGGCCGTGTTTGTAATGTTGATTTTCTGGAATATTATATTATTCGCTATTAGCTAAATTTTAGTAATTGTTCTGGCACTTCAATAAAATACCATTAACGGAATGTAAATACTCCAATAATTACCATTTCCATTAAAATTCCTAGCATTACAAGAACATTTAGGCAACTGTTTAGGTTATCAAAATCTAATAAAACGTTTGTTTTATTATTATATTATCGAGCTAAACAAACGTAGGTATAGAAGTCGTGTTGAAGTACAAGAAGGCTATCTCTATGACTTGCGATTTTCTCATGTTAGCGGAGGCACGAACCGATGGCTATGCAGCGATTATGCGCAAAAAAGCGGCGTCTTTGCTGCATAGAACCCGGGAGAGCACAAACAGCACTCTTAGGATGATCGCCGAGCCGAACATGTATGTTGCCCTATTGTGATTAAATTAATTAAATTGGTTAAGTCTAGTATAGCTTTAACATCACTGTTATCTTAAAAATGAATAAATTAATTGAATTGAATATGATACTGACATATCAATACACCTAGTCCACATATCCCCACTTGGGGGGATATCGCGGTAGGGATAGGTGGAATAGGCGATATTTTGTAGTGTTATGATTCTATGCTTCCATATTTTAACTGACAGATACAAAATATTTACGGCGTAGTATATACGTACAAAATATGTACTATTACAAATAGAAAAGGCAAATCAGGATGTAATGCTTAATGTCCGATGCGTTAGAAAGCCGAAGGCGACAAACGATCAAGGCAAAAACTGCAAACCGCTAATCGTAAGGTATATTCTGTGGACATATTACTTATTACAGATTTTTTAATTTCCTTACAACTTACGGTGTCATCAACTGTCCTGATCTCCTAAGACTAGTGACTTTCGTTTGTCCGCATAACCCCTTACGATCTAGATCTTTATTCTATGCTAGCTTTTCTCGCAAGAAATATTCAAAGCATGCCTTTTTCAGACGAGTCCCCCGTTTTTAGGGTTCCGTAGTCAACTAGGAACCCTTATAGTTTCGCCATGTCTGCCCGTCCGTCCGTCCGTCCGTCCGTCCGCGGATAATCTCAGTGACCGTTAGCACTAGAAAGCTGAAATTTGGTACTAATATGTATATCAATCACGCCGACAAAGTGGTAAAATAAAAAGTGAATTTTTTTTATTTATTAGGGTACCTCCCCTGTACGTAAAGTGGGGAGTGATTTTTTTTTTCATTTCAACCCTAACGTGTGATATATTATTGGATAGGTATTTAAAAATGAATTGGGGTTTCCTAAAATCATTTTTCGATAATGTAAATATTTTCGGAAATAATCGCTCCAGAAGTAAAAAAATATGCGTCCCCCCCCCCTCTAACTTTTGAACCATAAGTTTTAAAAATATGAAAAAAATCTCAAAAGTAGAACTTTATAAAAACTTTCTTGGAAAATTATTTTGAACTTGATAGGATGAATAGTTTTTGAAAAAAAAATACAAAATAATTTCTGAGCTAAGTTTGTAATTTAACCGTATAAGCAGGTGTTTATTGTACCTGTAATTTCTACAAAATTACAATGAAATGACGTGCTTTCAAATAAAGTAAAAACGGTGAAAATCGGTTCACGCAATAAAGAATTATCCCATAAAAATCATCTTCCATACTTTATGTTCGCGCGCAATAGTTTACTCAATTTGCCGATAGATGTCGCTGTACATGGAACTCTCATATCATATCCTACATGGCGGTGTTATTAACTCTTAAGTGGGGACACTTACTGTGACGGACGGAAAACTACGGAACCCTACAGTGAGCGTGGCCCGACACGCTCTTGGCCGGTTTTATAATAAACTTTTGTTTGATATTGATCCGTTTCATAACTCAATGTCTAGTCTAAAAATACAAGTTAAACGTAAACTCTTTTAGTTCAATACTTATAGCAGCTAAATTAAATTATTTTTGTAAGTATAGTCTTGATGTTACTATTCTTTGTAACTACCTAGTCTACCTACTTTTGTTGTTTATTTTCTACGTACCATATTTTTGTTAACTTTATGTAATTCATTGAACCTCCAGGTCTATTTGTACCCTCTCTTTGTTCTTGTACATTGTGTACGACATATGTTGTTTATTATTAAGACTGTTTGTGTTCTAAATAAAAAATAAAAAAAAAAACTTACCGTATCAAACATTTGTGACTTTTGCTGATTTTAGTTCAATTGATTCCTTTCAAAATTTTGCCGAACACTCTACCTCTATTGTGAATGCGCCCGTGTCCTCAGACCCTAAAACTGGTAAGACTCGTGAGCTTTGTAGAACGTGGCGGAACTAAGTGGTTACACGCACTAGGCACGCGCCGAGCAGCTGCCCGAATTTTCCGTGTTATTGGACTAGGCCGAGTGTCGTGTTGAGAACTTGGGTGTATACCGCTCCGCGGTTCATCGATCATATTGTTGTTCAAAACGTAAGGTTTTGTAGTGGTAACAATGTGATAAAATTAAGATTAAAATGTACTCATTTAAAAATGTTATTTGTTTATTGGGTGATCTTAAATTCTTTGTATTCTTCAAAAATAACTTAGAATGCATTTCCAAATAATTTAAAAATAAATATAAATCGTTGTAATTTTCTTTAAAATAACGAACAACTGAAACTAGATTAACTATTCTTATATTATATGTATATTATATTATCAACCGACTACAAGATTTCGAAGGGGGAGGTTATCAATTCGTCGGGATCTATGTTTTTGCTATTTTTTTTTTATGTATGTTCACCGATTATCCGAAAACGGCTGAACCTGTACTTCACAGTTGGTTTCATTTAACCAGGTCAGGATCTGATGATGAGATCCTGGAGAAATCGAGGGAACTCTTCAACTATTATAGGCACACCTATAGTGATTTGAGTATTTTTTACAGCAGCTCGAGCATTTGCTTATGGAAAGGTGGAGGCTAAGTGAAGTCGGTTCTTTTTTGTTTAAAATTATATTGTTTATGTTTAATACACTAGCAGCTATGAGCTGATGCGTGTATATCATGGCACTTGTTTTTAAGCATATAGTTAAAACATTTTTTATTACAAATGTTGTTGTTTTTTATTATCATGGCGGTATGCCATTTTGTCTTCAATATACGTATTTTCCGACTTGGCAAGCTTGATATTATTACAGGGTGATTCTTGCAATATAATAATTCATAGCGTCCAGACTAAAAAAGAACCCGTTTTCAAATAATTAACTATAGTGCCTGCTATAACTATTATTCCGATATTTTTTATTGATATTGATTTCTCAATATGTGTCGCGAACATTACCGACCGTGTCCCACCCAAAGCAACGTGACGACCGGATTTGTGCGGCTTATTCCCGGCACCGCGTTCGGAACACGAAGTTGTTGCCGATATTTCCGGCCTCGACATACCTTGAAATGCCGGATTTGGGCTGGAAATTATTAAATTATTTTGTTTACACGATTTTATTGATCAGATGTAAGAAATATTTTAGTTAACGCGTTATCTATATTTATTACCGACGGTAGTATGCTTCTGCCCGCGACGTCATCTGTGTAGAATTAACACTCGCCATAAGGAATCAGTAAAATGTAATAGCGCATATTTGATGTTATTTTAAACCACAGTTTTCCTTCCTCTTGCACCCCTTTGAGGGACGATTTCCCCAGTAAAAAGGATCAATGTCCTTCCCCAGGAGTATCTTCATACCAATTTTCATCTAAATCGATACAGAGCGCTTTAAGCGTGAAGTGGTAACAGCCTGACAGACAGACACACTCGCATTTATAACACTACTAGTATGGATTTCTATAAATGTAAACTCTCAAAGCCGCAGAGATAAACTCACATAATTGCGAAACTCCCCCTAATGTTTTAATTTTCCTAAAAAATACAAAGTGATTTCGGATATTTTAGGCTATAACTGGGTTTATTACCCGGATAACTCGGACACGTATAATCCATTTGCAATGACGCGCCGATAATGGAGTTACCCGGCAAAATACAGTTGCCGTTAATAGTGAATGCGCAAGATTGTGCTATCGATATTTAAAGGTGCCATTTATTAGTAGATTGTATTGCATTTATTGTGGTAGACAAGATTTATAATTGGTATAGTCAGTGGGTCTCATCTCACAAGAAGGCTTAAAAGTAACTCAAACGGCCATAGAGCCAGCTATGCTTGGAGTTTTCCTGCGTTAATGAACTACATATGACAAACAAGATCGTCGATAATGCTCTTAGAAGTTTCAGACTCGTAAGGCTTATAGCGAGACCGCTTGTCTAGAACCAACTGCCGCTGCGGCAGAAAGGTTTTTAAGCTGTACTTAACGGGAAACGCAGTGTAGGACACTAGGCCACAGTAATTACTGAATGAATAGGTCCGTACATGACTTAAAATGACTATTCAAAAATTCGTAATAGTCCAGAATGTTTACAACAATGAAAAACTTATAAGTTTATATTCGTTCCGCTCCACCATTTTGGTTACTCTAAAACTTGCCTAAGTACCAGTTCCCTGGTATTATTTCTAAGTTTATTTTAGCCACACGCCAAAATATGACAATAAAATATTTTCTGCCGCACGGAGGCGAAATCGGATGACGCGCGGTCATTCAAGCATGAAGCACGATAAAACTAATAGGGTTTTGGATTAACACTTTTGTCTAGCTAGATACTGCGGATACTGTGGCTCCGCCTGACTATCGTTTGGCTTGGATGTGCGTCCGCTTTTAATTTTGTAACATTAACATAGATTTCTTAAATTGGCCAGGGTTAAACGAGCTCTTGTTTATGTTTGACGGAAAATATATGTTCACTTTTTCAAAATAAGTTGTAGTTTAATGAATTAATGCCGTTTAGCTATTAATTAAGTAGTTATAACTATTATTTTTAAAGTCAACTTTTTGCTTGCAACCATTTTGCAAGCAAAAACAAATACGTGGTTATATAATGTCCATTGTTATTTTATATACAAATGTAAGTCGCGTGCTTCCGATAATATATTTCTCTCTTATCTAGGCGCTCGCGCACAGTACGTTGCTTTTGTTTACTACGGCACAACTGCGGCTACCAGATGAGATAGTAGAGGTTGGTTTCCATTAGAGCATGCTTCTTGTCCTAGTATTATATTATCCAATACTACACAAAATGGATACCAGACACTACACCATACCACAATCCTAAATAGATTCCATGTTTATATATTTTATATTAGATTTTTTAAATTACATTATGTTATACCGATTACTTGATATAAAACTAAGTAAATATATACAATGCAATAGCATTGCGCTTGTGGTGGAGTGGATTCCATTCTGTTTTTTTTCTCTTGTACTCGGTTAAACACTGGACTAAGAAACATCATAATCTTGCGCTGAATTCAGCAAACAAATAAAAAAACATTGATAACTTATTCAAGCCTACCCAGAAAAGTCCAAAAGGGCGAAGTTTATTAATTTATGTCAATACATTTGACTTATGTACTGATTTAAACTTACACGATTTTCACTCATTATTTTGACAAAAACGGGACTTATCGATACAATTCCTCGCCGGTTTGTCTGCGACCACGAGCGTTACGGCACGCTCGAAACATCAGGGAAATAATAAAAGTAAGTGTCCGCGATTAAGTCCCGTTTTTGTCAAAATAAATTTGACTTATGGTACAAATAGCTGTAGTCAGCCCATCTCATATACATATATATTGTACCTACTGATATGATTTCTCTATTACATGCTCACGTTATATTTATACCTGTACTGCAACAAAGTGCACGTACCCTTAAGATTATGGTGACATTTTCACGATACCCAGTAGCTCTGAGTCACAGTGACTAGTATGTACCTACTAGCATGTTCTTTTGTTTCAACCGACACAAACTATCTAAACTTATAATTTCATAAATATAATTTAATAATATATATATATATATATATTTTAAATTCCTTTATTATTTATTGCTAATAAATTCATAGTGACATAATAACACATATTTTATGATTTAATATAATTTGTTAAGAAGACAGAATAAGGTCAGTATATAAAAGCATTACTAATCTAAACTAAAAATTACAAATTTACATAAACAATCCGTCATGGGCTGTTCCCGGTGCAAATGTGCCCATCACGCTCACCGCGTTGCCGCGCTGGATTGCGATGGACAGCCTCTGCAGCAGGAACATCCCGGAACGGGGGTCTAGACCCCTGTCCTGCAGGCGGCGCCCTAACTCCTTTAGGAATGACCTTCCCTCTGCACACCAGCATCCTGAGGTCTCAACGGCCAGCGGCACAAAAAGGTAGCCTGTTAGGGGGGCATATTTGTCCCTTTTCTGGGACGCCGCATACTCGGCGGCTGCTCCCGCCGATCGGACAGTACGGCCGAGGTGGGAAGCAGCAAAAGTGCTGACGCATGTGGCGTCCCAGACAAGGCACTTGCCCTTTTCCCACGGCACCAATGTTAAGCCGTCAGGCCTTTTACCGTCTGACCGGCTGAGGCCTGGCGGTTCCAGTATACAAGGGACGTTAGCCGAAACCAATGTCCGTCGTATAATGTCGTTTAATGCGTGGTACACATCGACAACAGCTCAAGGCGTGGTGGCCGTTGCTCTCAACCATGGAACCGCAAATGCATTGGTGAGGTTGGCAAACTCAAACTCAAACATTTATTCAGTAAGTAGGCCACAAGGGCACTTTTACACGTCAAAGTAAAAGAGAGAGAAAAAAAAATCAAACTACACCGGTTCTAACCCTACACCTCTGACCCGAGAAGAATTATGTCCGGCAAGAAACTCGGCGGGACTTATTTTTTCAAAACAACAGTACATCAAAACTAAACAATACATATAAGTGCGTTGTTCTATAAGAAAACATATCAAACCAAGGTTAGATTAACCAACAATAGGTTATAGTTTAAGAAAAATACCAAAGAAAAAAGATGAGTCCAAATCTGACTATTGAAAATAAATTACATACAAGTTTGATATACTTTCTTACCTGAACTGTGTCTTCTACATAAATTTCCAAATTATAATAATCCATCATCAACAGTTAGAAACAAACTTTGAATTTAAATAATATAAAAAAAAGTACTTAAGTGATTCTAGTATACAATAAACATACTATTTCTAAATTATACTTAGAGATGTATAAGGTCTCCAAGTGTCTTGATCTATATATTCTATATAATAAAAAAATATGGATAATCAAGCACCGAATGTTGTGTCTAAAGCCAATTAAACTAAAATTAAATATGTTTAATAAAAAGTTACGTAAATGTGTTGCCCCAGTTAGCCTAAACAGACCGGTCTCCACAAACAGCACCCGTTCACGAGTATGACGCATATCTCAGCCATCGCCTCCCTCAACCTTTCTTCGGGAAAGTGGCGACCCGATCAACGACGCCACCATAAGCAGAGCCTTTTAAGCGAGCATGACATGTTCAAGCTGGCGGGCTTTATTAATTAATAAAAACTAGCCATGTTTAGTCTGGTGAGAAACAATATTCTGTGCAGTAAACATCGCAGCCAAGGCGAAGAGCAACAGCCACCCTCATCGAGCTGTCGTCAAGCAGGGTGCCTAGGTTTGGGGAGGGAAGGGCGTGTAGCCAGGCCCCTGATTCAGGCCTGGATTATAAGGGATTCGTTAGAAAAGCTTAGAAGGAGATGAATAGGCTTGATGCAGATAAGGGTAAAGTGATGGTATTTTGTCTCTAACTTCTGAAAGAATTACATCTCGCTCTAAGGAGTTGAAAGCGTTTTTTATGTCCAACTTAATGATTACACAGTTCGCGTTGTTTGGGTCCAGAACGCAGGCACGAATGGCGTGAATGGCAGCCTCACAACCGAGTTTCGTGCCAAAACCTAATTGGCGTGGTTGTAAGTAGGCCGACATTTCGTCTCGCTAGGCATGGCATCCTAACTTAGCAGTTAGACGGCGAAAAACGCTGCCAATGGCGATTGCCCGTATACCTCCGTCTTTTATAGAGAGCGCGCATAGGGACGCGCCATATATGTATGGGCAAACCATGGGGTTGAGTTGACCGCTGAGAAGGAAGTTGCACAGTTTCGCTAAATATTCCAACAGCCGGGGTCCGCTATTACCGATGGAGAAATAATATTTATAAATTAAATAGTTCCTGCAAGAAACATGATAAACAAGTCCGCAGGCAAAAGCTAGTTGACTGTATGTAGAATAACAATACTTTCTTTTATTTTAGGTGGCTGTAAGCATGCCATTGCTTTCTTAGCCTGGCTTCATAGACGCAGTGAGGATCCACCATCTACAAGTGTAGAATTTTATTGGAAAAAGCCTAAGTTATCTTCAGTAGGCACAAGCTTAAAATTCATGAAAGCAAAAGACATGTGTTCATTACCGAAGACAAGTAATGATTCAAGCAGATTACAAAATAACAGTTTTATCTCAATTTTCAAAGATTACAGTAAAATGTTGATAATATGGATAATCAACTTATGAAATATTATAAAGTACCAAATCACTTGGAAAAATTGTCAATTCATTATTTAATAAGTAGTCCTACAAATGCTCAAGAATTTATTGAGTTTTGTAAACAAAAGATGGATGCAAATTTTTATGAGGAAGCTGCACTTGCAACAGTTGACCAAAATGAGTGTCCATTGTGGTATGAACTTAGATATGCTCGTATAACTGCTTCAAAAGCTCATGAAGTAGCCCACTGTAAAACATTGCCTGGTAGGTACGTTGACTGAATCTATAATGGGGGCAAGAAAATTAAAAGACACAGAGGCAATGAAAAGAGGTCGGCTTCTCGAAAATGAAGTACTTATTAAAAACGGTTGAACGACTGAGAAACATTAAAATTAAAAAGTGTGGCTTAAAATTAAGCTCCGAATATCCTATTGTGGGTGCTTCACCTGATGGGCTAACTGAAGATTATGTTATAGAAGTGAAATGCCCTTTATCTGTGGAAAGCAATAAGTTGATACATTAAAGAAAACCAAGTTTCTTTAAAATACAAAGCACAGATACAACTTCAAATGCATTTTTACAGTAGAACTAAAGCTCTGTTCTGTGTTGCATCAAGTGACTTTGAAAGTACAAAAAATATTAATATGATTGAAGAACAATATGAAAAAGAGTTCTGCGAGGATCTGTTAAAGAAATGCACACTATTTTGGTCCAATGCAATTTTTCCTATTTTGTTTAAATAAAACACATTTTTATACAAAATCAAATTACGTTTTTATTAACACATCTTGTAACTTAATTAATCCACAAGCTATTGTTATTACTTCATCTATTACAGAGATCAAGTTATGGTCAATACATGCATGAGGCAGTAACATATGAAACTCTCTTAGTCTACCTATGACACGTTCTACATGTATTATTAAAGCCGCAATTTGCTTTGATTGCTTGACATCTTCTTTTGTACTGGGTGTAGATTTTGAAACCGAGGGAGGTCTAACAAGGGTACAGTTTTTGTTTGTTAACAGACGTGTCAAATCTTTAAAACCCCGGTCTGCCATAACTGCTTTCTGAGGAGGTAGTATTCAAGGAAGCCACAGTCTTCTACTATCATGACATCTGTTGCCCTGCCACTGTATCCATCAGATATATAATTAACAAGACCATTTAGAGTACATGATATCAAATATTTTATAGTATTTGCGAATATTTAAGTATATTTATTAATATTTAAAAATTTAAATATTTAAATTAAATTTTTAGGTTAGGTTATTGTTTATATTGTTCGCGAGTCCTAATAAAGAAGATTTTAGTTACATAAATATTTAATACTCACGTCGAAATGATCTTCACAACAATATAAACTACTCAAGCACGATACATTATCTCTCCTCATCGCCTTACACCACTTTTTCCTTATATTTGCATCTTTGGGCATATGAAAATATATCTTGTCAGGTGCAGTTTTAATATTATTTTCACACATATGGACAATACAATATTTATTATAAGCTTTTGTGTCGTCTTCCATTACAATAAGTTGATATTATCAGCTTTAATCACTCACTTTTATTAAAACTGTGAATCAAACACTTCGTTGTTAGTTCATTCTTAGTGCACGGTGACGTCACGAAATGAGCGCGCCAAAATGGTGGCGTTTCAATCGTCCGAAAATTATAGTAGTTTTAACAATTTTTTTTAGCTTATTTAATAAAATTGTGCAAGTGTTATATTTTTTCCCGGTTATATAATTACTTATAGAATAGTTTTTAAAAATAAATGAATATACCCTATTCCTTATTGCAGACGTTATCTGGCTTTTCCAAATAATTATCCTTAGTGTCTCACTAAGAAACAAAAACAGACTTGAAAATTTCTACAAATTACGACACAAACAAATCTGTTTCCGCTTGTTATTTCCACGTTTCCGGCCTACGTGAAAACTGCTGGTATAAAAATAACAAAGGATTTCCGCTGAACTCGCGCTTGTAGCGGATTCCAAAGCCGGCAACTTTGCTAACAATGCGTGTCACAGTCAAAGCGTGCCAGTATGTATGGCCATAACGTTGTTATGACGGAGCGGGGTCACTGCGGTTTTATGAAGGTAGAAAAATTTAATCTAGTCCAATAAAAGCATCGTACCTTACTGCATCGTATAGTTAAAATATGTATTATGAGAAAACAGAATAGATTCCGCCTTTAATCGCTACACAAAGCTTAACGAATAACAGATTAGCGTGATGACAGCTTATTAGTCACACCCCGCAACATCTTTCATTTTATTAGATTAGTAGGTATGACGAATACTGGGTATTTTTATCTATTTAATAGAACTGTAAGACATCACATAACTTTAGTCCTAAGACAAGCCTGAGCTTATTTAGATTATTTATATTAAATCTCTAGCAGCATGCAACCAGTTTTATCAACAAAAAAAAAACTCTGAATAAACTTTGTATTGAATCTTAATACTACTTACATATTTACGTCTATTTTTATACGTCTTGATGTTTCATTGTAGGTACACTTATATAACAATATGTATGTAAGTTTATTATATAAAGTATATGTGTAAGTTTATGATTATTCTTAACGTTTGATTAAGTATATACTATTTATTTTATATTTAGTAAGTGTGACACTGTTTCAATACATTCTTTCATAAAGCCTGCACCAAACATATCTCTTTTTGGCGCAGTAGTTGACTGGTAGAGAATGCCTTAAGGAATTAAGTCCATTTGTATATTTTATGTGCAATAAAGTTTAAATAAATAAATATTTATATGAAAAATATCTATGTATTTATTTTCATAGAAAAGTGATATTACTGAAATGTTGTACTGGAGGCAAAGGTTACGTTTATACTGCCAAACGTACCTTATGCATCGATACATTGTGTTGAGTTTTGTTTACCAACCGACGATCTTTGGGTATTGAGATACAAAACTATGTGATTGTCGTTACTGCCAGCAATATTCTGTTCTACCTGTATGTACTTACCGCCCTGTATGTCTTTAGTCAAAGTGAATTCGCTGTTCCCAGTTATGTCAGTACCTACATATTTTTCAGTAGGTACATTACATATCATACATATTATTGAAATACATACGTTATGTACCCGTCACGTCGTTTCTTTTCCAGTGTAATGTGAATCCCGATTTTTTGCATCGATACTCTTTCTTTGAAATGTGCCAAGAATTTGTGAGAATTAAGTTTTTTGTGCTCGGCATATTGAAAAAGACTACGACATACTGAGCAATTACACATTTTGTTTTGTTGTTTTTTATTTACCGTATAAACACTTTCTTAACCCTTAGTCCTTCAAAGACGTCAAATCACGCGCACGGAAAGTCGTGTCCTCAGCTCCAGTGTGTGATATCACGCCCAAAATGTAACCGAGTGCACTCGCGCACACGATCTTTCTGTCCGATGGTTGGCGCATAAAAAGGTAATGATACAAATCACTGCTGCTGAGCTATTTTTAGGGTTCCGTACCTCGAAAGGAAAAAACGGAACCCATAAGATCACTTTGTTGTCCGGCCGTCCGTCCGTCCGTCTGTCAAGACCCTTTTTCTCAGGAACGCGTGGAAGTATCAAGCTGAAATTTATATCAAATACTCAAGTCTACTGTCCCTTGGAGCTGTGAAAAAATCAAACTTCTAAGTCAACGCAATCAAAAGATACAGCCGTTTATGCCGCAAATTTCCGCAAATTTTCGAAACTCGCAAGGGAATCAAAACCTTGGGCACTTCCCGTGAACTCAGAATCTTGAAATTTGGTACGAAGCAACGTCTTATAGCACATATAAAGGAAAAACTGCTAAAATCATATAATAAAAATATTTTTAATAATTTTAAAGTTACTACCCCTATATTTTCTATTTTCCAAACTCAACGCTGAGGAAAACGCTAATACTGGATGATACATTCGATAACAATAAAAATGAAATGAATATAGTCTTGAGTATAGTAAATTCATCACAAGGCATAACGGCCGTAAACAAGCAGTTTTTCAGATTTGCACAAAAATGACCGTTAGTTATTTAGCGAGAACCAATTAAAATTTTCTAACTAAGAAACTCACAGCTTCAGTTAATTATAGAACGAATTAATTCCTTTAATTCGTAACTTAACCGCGCTCATTAATAAAAGTTAATTAAGTTCGCATTAAAAACGTCAGGTCGGATTAAGCGGACGTCACTTAAAGGAATTAATTGGGATTTGCGGGATTACAGGAAACACCTTTAAAGTACGGGTTGTACGGGGGGTTAATACGTAGTGGATCGCAGCGGTTTCATGTTGTAGCAAGCGTTTGCCCGTGACTTCGTTTGTGTAGATGTCGTGAAATTGCGAAACCGTTTTTTTTGCTTTTCTCACTTATACAGACATTTGAATTTTAAATATTAGTACGTTCGAAATTTTTTAAAATTACGCCTGATTGAGAGATATACTTCATTGTGCTGATGGAAGGAAATGAGTGGTTTAAATAATATAGCAGGTACATCAATTCTAAAAAACAGGCTCAATAATACATGTTACATATTAGTGATCAATAGATACATTTTGCATTTATTTTCTAAATGAACACGTTTCCATAACTTTTTATTAAAAATTAAATCAAATCTTTGTAATACTTAAATCGATTAACGCTTACAATTCGGTCCCGTAGATTTTCACCCGTCGCTCAGCGAAAAGAGCCCGAGTTTAATTGTACTTTACCTTAAATACTGGTATTATAGTAGACCTACACCACCATAAGGAAAGGTATGATGAGTAACAATAGCTCCAATATACCGGGTATGGTTGTCTCTATACTCTCTATGTTCTGCTAGAAAGTAAAAAACTTAATTTACATAAATATATAACATATAAAAGAAGAAACTGACTGACTGACTGACTGACTGACTGACTGACTGATTGACTGACTGATTGACTGACTGACTGACTGACTGACTGACTGACTGACTGACTGATTGACTGACTGACTGACTGACATATCAACGCATAGCCCAAACCGCTAGTTCTAGAGATTCCAAATTTGGCACGTAGGTTCTTTATAAGGTCTAGGGGTGCACTAAGAAGGGATTTTTCAAAATTCACCCCCTAAGGGGGTAAAATGGGGGTCCAAAGTTTGTATCGCGAAACCAGATTTGTTAGACAATTTTATTCGAAACTTCACAGGAGTATTCCTAACGATAAATGAGTAAACACATGTTTCAGGTTTTTTGAAAATTTACCCTTAAAAGGGGCAAATGTGGTCACAAAGTCGGAAAATCAACATGGGTATCGTATCCTTTTTGAGTACTTAAAGTACGCGGGCGAAGCCGCGGGAAAAGGCTAGTATAACATATACAACGTGCCCCAAAATTAAACGATAAGCTGGCGCCAGAAGATGGACCTGCTCATGACTACTCGAGGAAAAAAAAAGAAAAAAAAAATATTTCAATTTATTTATGTACGATGGAATATCCAAAAAATATTAAAAACGACACCCCTAATGGTATTTTTAAAGTTTATGTCTATAATTTTTTAAATATTTCTGTACCTAAGTAGCACTGCTATCCACCACAACCCTTAAAAATACCAGAATACATGTAGTTTTGACACAAAAATTAATCAAAGTTAGTTTTTCCTTAAATTTTTAACTTTCAGTCCACTTTCACTCATCGTGGTGTACAAAAAAAGTACTGGCACTACTATGACAAGTGTTTTAGAAAGTTGACGCAACTAACCAAGATTTTTTCTCCTCGAGTAGTCATAAGAAGGTCCATCTTCTGGTGTCTATCGTTGAATTTTGGGTCAAGTTGTATACGAGTAATGATTAATGATGTTTTCACACCACCTGCTCGACAATGCCAAATTATATATCATGCAAACCTGACCGAAAGCAAATCATTATAGCCCTTGGCTTTAGCCGGGTTATAATGTTGTACTAAATCTCATTATAACCCGCTGGTTAATAATGTGAATTCACTTCCCATAGCTCTTATTGTTATGTGCTTAAAGTCTAATTTCGTAAAGTCCGCACGGTGCACAGCCCCGCGACGCCAGCCGGGGCCCGCGCCGCCGCGTCGAGCTGATTTGAAAATCGATTTTTTTCGGAAAATCGTGCTGGCCACCTCAATTTTAAATACCTAAAACAAATGCCGCGAGTGTCATAAGACGCTGCACACAGTATACGGAGTAAAACTGCAGGTTCTATAAAAATAGAAGATAAAATTAGAATAAAATGGACTAATGTATCAAGAATAAATTTTTAGGATTCCGTAGCCAAATGGCAAAAAACGGAACCCTTATTGATTCGTCATGTCTGTCTGTATGTCTGTCCGTCCGTATGTCACAGCCATTTTACTCGGAAACTATACGACGTATCTGAATAAAATTTACACATAAGGTGTATTTTGTATGCCGCTACTCAGTTATGTAGTTAAATTTGAAAAAAAAAATTTTTAGGGGGGGTGCTCCATACATGTAACAAAATTTTTATTTTTTATATTTTTGACTAAATATCAACATGTGACACATAAATCGATAGGTCTTTAAAAATAACACTGAGGTTTTTTGACCATTTTGTGATTAAGTGAATATTTTCTGAAATAATCGCTTCGAAAGTCAGAAAATGGGGGGGGCACAACCCCCCTGTAACTTTTGAACCGTAATTTTTTTGAACATTATTGGTTTAGCCATTTTTGAGTTATCTCCAAAAAACTTTTTCCATAGGCATCAGATACGACCTTTTGGTATTAGTTTGGTTCTTATTCCATTGAATGTACGGAATCCTGCTATGTGTGGTCCGACACGCACTTGGCCGGTTTTTACTTTTGATTTACTTTAATAAAAATCCGTTTCTAGTAGCCTTAGCTATTTTATTGTCTCGCAAGAGGTGAGAAAAGTAGAGTATACTCCTCGGGGATAAAGCTGTTTTTGTCACGGGCGCGCTTGAACCCCTCACTGCACTCAGGACTCAGTCTTAATTCCCTCGCTTCGCTCGGGAATTAACTCATTACCCCCTCGCTGCGCTCGGGAGTAAAATCTGGAGTCCTTCGTTACGTTCAGGATTCAATATTGCGCCCGTGACATAAAACAGTGCTTTATCCCCTTGGTGTACAATCTACTATTGTTATTTTTTACCCCTGTAATGTAATGTGACTGTGTCTGTGACAACAATTCCTGACACGGCTATTTCGATAAAATAACTCTATGTACGTAGTGTTACCATAAAATACTTACCTATTTTTAAAACAGAATAAATATTCTATCCATCAATATATAATGTGCCATTCTAAAACTAACAATAATTGTACTAAACCTGTAAAAGAAAGAAAATTTGAAGATTTTTTTTAGTAATTGGCGGTAGAAAAAGATTCTGTAGAACATTAACAAGTGAACATGAAATTAAAAAAATACATATTCATACCTTGATATTTACAGCTTCTATTTTGTTATCTTGCATAATATTGACTAATTAATAAAGCTATAAAAACAGTGCTATTTTTAAAAACAATTTACTTTCCAATTCAAACAAAACAATTTCACGTGTCACATCAAACACGAGTAAAAATAACAAAGTATACACAACTGAATATCGGATTTATTTATAAACACTACCCTCGACCAAACAAGATACTCTACTACTTATTTACACAAAATTGATTCGTATTTCAACGACATAAGGCAAAAGAAACTGTTTACAAAAACTTTGTTTATCTAAGTAAAATGTGTGTCTAAACAAGCGAAAATCAGCCATAAAATAAAAGCAATAGAGTTTGTGAGGACTGGTTTTCAAACTTGGTTATTCAGTAGCCAGAGTTCAGACACGAGTTTGTAAAATATTTTCAGTACTGAATTCTAAAAGGGATGCCCGGCACACGCGTCAACTGTCTTGGATTTTCGAGACACGTGAGACATTTTTTATGTTTTAAAATAAATAATAAATTGTTTAAAATTCTTACTCTTTAGGTGTCTTACCAAACCTAACTGAGCAAGTAAATTAAAAATAACTTTATATCTTTATGCTATTGTTATCCAATGACTAATGTAGCCAAACATGTTGTAAGCTGAACAAAGGAACAAGGAGATGATAAAGGTAAATTTTATTCCATAAATGCTTAATTTCTTAAGTACCTACGAATTATAGCAGAGCGCCTACTCTCTATGGCGCGTGGCGAATTGTCGTTCGGATTATAAACATTGTTCAACTGAGACAGCATTCGAGAAAATTTAAATTAAGATAGTGATATTATAGTTAATGACATAGTGCGTTTGTGTCATAAATATGTCGTAAGTAGATGGAATGGGCATGTGGCAAAGACACCTATTTATTTCCGTTCCAATATTCCGTTGCAATCAAATCTTATAAATATGAGTAATTTAGAATTCACCATAGATTGTTTTTTTTGACTAATAATAATTTAAAACAGTATACATACAAAAATAATGTAAATAATATGACATACGAGTACTGATAAAAAAGTCCCCATAACGAACACTCCGTTTTGTACACACACAGTCACACCACACACACACACACACAGAAATCTGGAGCAGAGCCCGACTGGGGAAGTACCTCCACCTTACAGAAAACCACAGCCAAATAGCACTAGACCCTACTCATAGTGTTGTGTTCCTGCTGGTGAGTAAGGTTGCCAAAGAGCTCAAAGAGGACCCAGTGTGTTGACGATGAGGGACCCTCTTGTTCCTTTAGCCGTCAACACAGTGAATCCTCCTTTTTGTAAAGGGTCGGCAACGCGCATGTGACTCCTGTGGAGTTACAGGCGTCCATAGGTTACGGTAGCTGCTTACCATCAGGCAGGCCGTATGCTTGTTTGCCACCGTCGTAGTATAAAAAAAAAAAAAAAAAAGACACACACACACACACGTTTTACATAAAAGGTTATATCCACCGCGTTAAGTACAATTTGATTTGATCGAGATTATTTGCTTAAGGTCCCCGGTCCACAATCTTCTAAGTCAATAATCGGGTCAGGTTTATGCGTTTCTACTAAAATTACATGTTGTCATCTCAATTTTATTTTATATGCAAACTGTATAAGTGTATAACGTACCCCCTTACTCATAAACGTCTCTCAGGCCTCGATTAGTTAATTTATGTTTTGTCTGTTTCTAACAAACACAACTGTCAAAGTGGCAGATAAGGACAAAACATAAATTAAGTACTTACATAAGTGAATATATTCCTTCGTTTCTCCCGTGTCCAGGTTTTAACAGTTTTCGGTCAGACTTTTACTAAGGCGCTAACGACTTTTAGTTATATATATTTAACTTGCCAGCACATTAAAATAACAGCTAGGCGGACTTAATACCATTAAAGATTTTCTTTCCATTAAGCACCAGGTTTAACTAAGAATCAAATTTCTTTTCACCATTTTTGGTACCTTATTACCAGTCATTCATAGAAAACTTTATCCATAAAAATGTGCTTAAAACGAACACGTTTTTAAAATGTAACACATTAGTTTAATATCACGTAATGGTATACGAATAGTGATTATTAAGCGGATATAGTGTTGTAACAGAGGTGCGCATGTGTGTTTACATTGTGGTTTAGTAGTAATGTAACATCCGGCGAAACACTCGAACACGTCAAAATGCGGTTACTAAGAACATCTGTACATTATTGACACACACATTATGGGCACATTATTAAGCAAGTTGATAGAACTTGCTTCAGTGATAACAGTAATTGACAGTGTGGTAACGGTATATTAAAAGCTATGTTGACACTTTAGAACACAATAGATTGACTTTAGAAATAACAAGCATTAACAATTATTTACGACACTCATGGTCACTCTACATTAGAACACTTCGTCGAGTAGGTACTGATACTCTCTTGTTTTTCTGTAATATGTACGAGTATCAAATTGTTGTCTGGTTAGTTCGGAAACATCGTATTTCACTTAATTTGACAATTAATTTTTCATAATCAAAGTGCTGTCATAATTTTCAAAGAGGTTTTATCTTTATTGACTTGTTTATGTAAGGTGACCATGATTACGGAGAATACAATTTCTACGTAACAAAAAGATGAAAGAAATAGAAAGGCGTTATTGTTTCACTTAAACATGATGACAGCCGATTCATTATCGTTAAGTGTGTAGGATTGTTCCTCTGATCACGTGTCCTGAATCAACCTGTATATGAATAAGTACCTCATTCTAAAATTACTTCATATGTTTAGAAATAAACGTTTTTATACAATTTAAAGTATTGTTGATCATTCAAATGTTATGAAAAATAAAACAAATATACAGTTTCATACATTATCATATTTTTTTTACCAAACACAAAACCACCGGAGCATATACAAATGAATCTTCAAGTATCCCTCGGACTTAAAAGGAAAACTATTAAAAAGAAATCCGCTTACCAGCTTACATCGTAATCAATTCTCGAGTGCCCTCCAAATATGGGGTCTATTACAACATCTGCTACTATTCCGAATGAATTTTTCTACTCTTGGTTTGCACAAAAATAATCTTTACCTCTTTATGATAAGGATATTTAGACGGTAAATTTATATCGGTAGGGAACACATGCTAATCTATGTCATATTTATAGTCGAAATGATTGCGGTGTTAGGAATGCTTGATATTGCATATTAATAATGATTCGCAATGCGTGTACAGTCAAGTGTAAAAATATGGGTGTACTCATCTTACTCAAAAATATGTCCCATAGTATCTTATTCCGTTGTAATAAGTGCGTAGTACCATAATTATGAGACGATTTTTTCGATACGTATTTTTGCACTTGACTGTACAGAGATATATAGGTGGTGATATAATATAATTATTATGATAGTTGGCCAAAAGTTGATCTAAATGATGATATTAAACATTTTTTTTAAATTTTAAATTAGGTACAGTTCATTAGTACAACAGGCAGTAATTATCATAAAAATATACAACGAGGGAATTAATATTAATAAAATATTTTAAGGTGGGATTAGAGTCAATGATTTAGGTCGATACAACATTATTGCGCAGCGCTACAAAAACAATAAACTGTAAATATAATATCATGAATAAAATGACTGAGGAAATTAAACGTTTCAATCGCGAAAGCAATATGACAACGAAAACAACATGAAACAACTCGAGGTATCATAGAAATTGACACTTTACAGTGGCATTGAAACTCTTATGTTGTAATATCGCAGTATCGCAATGCTGCAGCGCAATAATACCATAACTTACATAGATGCAACTCATTTCAATATTACTTATGATTCTAAATTGATACCAGATATATAAGTACTGTAAGTATATGATTGACCTGCACCGTTAAATGGTCAGATACCAATATTCAGCTTTGTGTTACTTTGTGTTATCTAGTTTTCGTTTTTACAAACAACGATTTAATCCGCTACGGTTCGAAAACATTTCTAGTAAGTAGCTCCAGGCGGTTCCAATAGAATCCGCTCTCAAATAGCAATCATAGGACACAATAGTTTTATTAGCTCTGACTCTAATCCCGCTAACTGTTAGTTACAGGATAACGGCAAATAGATGGAACTTCCGCAATAGAATGCTCCTCGGAAAAATAGCATTGTTAGGAGTTTTCGCAGGCTCGTACAGATTAGGTCAACATCTTTTTCTGACTAGTGATCAATTGTTTACATAGCTCTATTATTATTAGTAAATACATTATGTTCGTATCAAACATGGACGATGACTGTAATTATTCGGTGTATACTTATTTGGTTGTCATTTTTTGGACTTAAATAATTATATTGTACTTATTTTTTTAAATTTATTTATCACCATAAAACAAAGTTAATATATTTATTGAACAGTTATTTATAATATGTTTAGGGATCCTTATTTTAATTGAAAGACTTAAGTATATCTGCTGTAAGAGCTTTATCTCAGGAGTGGGTAGGGTCCGATCTTCGCCCGCAAAGGTACCAAAATTAGAAAAAAATAATGTTTATCTTAATTTGACGTGACATATGAAGATATACATTCTGTATATTAAACGTCGAAAATGCCAAAATGTATGTTTATGTAAATAAGCGCGTAGTAGATAGATATAGATTAAATTTCAGCGCCAGTAAATCACATTTCGATGTAAAATACATTTTACTCATCCGATGCCCGTCAGTGCCAAAAACAAAACCCAAATAAACCTTTAATTTCAGGACAGACAAAACCTATATGTGAGCATGCACAGTGCATAGGGGGAAATGCAATTAATTTTATCACAAAAGCGCCGTTCGGCATCAGACTTAGAGGGAGCAAGAACGTCTTTCATACCGTAACACGTAAGCCTTGTTCAGTAGTTCCATTCCAATGCGACAATATAAGAATTCCTATCTGACCTTCTAAACCCGAGTGAATTATTCATAAGTATTTAAGGAATATTTCACATAATTGCTAATGATAATATAAATTTATCCGTATAGCAAGTTTATCTCTACGTATTAAAAGAGTAATACCTTCCTTTGTCTATCTGACAGTATAGTAAATGTCTAAATGTATAAAAGAAGAAACTGACTGACTGACTGACTGACTGACTGACTGACTGACTGACTGACTGACTGACTGACTGACTGACTGACTGACTGACTGACTGACTGACTGACTGACTGACTGACTGACTGACTGACTGACTGACTGACTGACTGACTGACTGACTGACTGACTGACTGACTGACTGACTGACTGACTGACTGACTGACTGACTGACTGACTGACTGACTGACTGACTGACTGACTGACTGACTGACTGACTGACTGACTGACTGACTGACTGACTGACTGACTGACTGACCGACCGACCGACCGACCGACCGACCGACCGACCGACCGACCGACCGACCGACCGACCGACCGACCGACCGACCGACCGACCGACCGACCGACCGACCGACCGACCGACCGACCGACCGACCGACCGACCGACCGACCGACCGACCGACCGACCGACCGACCGACCGACCGACCGACCGACCGACCGACCGACCGACCGACCGACCGACCGACCGACCGACCGACCGACCGACCGACCGACCGACCGACCGACCGACCGACCGACCGACCGACCGACCGACCGACCGACCGACCGACCGACCGACCGACCGACCGACCGACCGACCGACCGACCGACCGACCGACCGACCGACCGACCGACCGACCGACCGACCGACCGACCGACCGACCGACCGACCGACCGACCGACCGACCGACCGACCGACCGACCGACCGACCGACCGACCGACCGACCGACCGACCGACCGACCGACCGACCGACCGACCGACCGACCGACCGACCGACCGACCGACCGACCGACCGACCGACCGACCGACCGACCGACCGACCGACCGACCGACCGACCGACCGACCGACCGACCGACCGACCGACCGACCGACCGACCGACCGACCGACCGACCGACCGACCGACCGACCGACCGACCGACCGACCGACCGACCGACCGACCGACCGACCGACCGACCGACCGACCGACCGACCGACCGACCGACCGACCGACCGACCGACCGACCGACCGACCGACCGACCGACCGACCGACCGACCGACCGACCGACCGACCGACCGACCGACCGACCGACCGACCGACCGACCGACCGACCGACCGACCGACCGACCGACCGACCGACCGACCGACCGACCGACCGACCGACCGACCGACCGACCGACCGACCGACCGACCGACCGACCGACCGACCGACCGACCGACCGACCGACCGACCGACCGACCGACCGACCGACCGACCGACCGACCGACCGACCGACCGACCGACCGACCGACCGACCGACCGACCGACCGACCGACCGACCGACCGACCGACCGACCGACCGACCGACCGACCGACCGACCGACCGACCGACCGACCGACCGACCGACCGACCGACCGACCGACCGACCGACCGACCGACCGACCGACTGACTGACTGACTGACTGACTGACAGGTTTTTTGAAAATTCAACCCCTAAAAGTGGCAAATGTGGTCACAAAGTCTGAAAATCAACATGGGTATCGTATCCTTTTTGAGTACTTATAGTACGCGGGCGAAGCCGCGGGAAAAGGCTAGTAATATGATAAAGCAGTGGCAGTGTCCGCTTAGAGTACCCCTTTAGTTTGATTTAATGGTTAAAGGACATGGCTCACTAGAAACAACATGGCTCACTAGAAGGGACAATATCGTAAATTATCATAGACTAAATGATGTTATTTTCCAATCTTTAAGGCGTTTTGCTTGTTTTGGTGTTTATAAAGGCTAGTAAGCTTTGCGAGGCGAGGCTTTCAGTTGTTGAAAAAAATTAGAAGCTATGCGACATAACCAAGTGTGTGACAAACCTTAATATTTCTTAACAATGGATCCGAAAACTTGCCTAGAAACTACTATACCATAAAGTTCAGAATCCCGCGTTGAGTCAACCCAAACTGTAATAGAAGTACCGACGAATACCTTCATTGCTTTGAAATGAGCGCTTACTGAAGATCCTTAGATTTTAGAAATTTCCCATTTGAATTAAATAATAACAAACCAGCACAATATTGGAATTTATTGTGATTTTAGTGTACTGAAGTCGTCATCTGCTCGTGAAAGTTCATTTCAGTAATATTTTTCCAACATGTAAAATACAATCACATTTAAAAATGAAAGGTTTGCATTTGAACGACGTTCCTATTGTTGGTGGTGGTTATTGAATTTACCTAAGTATCAAAAAACCGGCCAAGTGCGTGTCGGACCACGCATAGGAGGGTTCCGTACCTTCAATGGAATAAGAACCAAACTAATACCAAAAGGTCGTATCTGATGCCTATGGAAGAAGTTTTTTGGAGATAACTCAAAAATGGCTGAACCGATAATGTTCAAAACAGTTTTCGTAGAAAGTATATGATAAGGCGCATGTCTCCAAATTTTTTCATATTTTTTGAACTTACGGTTCATAAGTTACGGGGGGGGGGGGGGCTACACAACTTTTCTGACTTTCGAAGCGATTATTTCAGAAAATATTCACTTAATCACAAAATAGTCAAAGAAACCTCAAAGTTATTTTGAAAGACCTATCGATTGATGTGTCACATGTGGATATTTGGTTATTTTTTTTTAAAATTTAGTTACCTGTATGGAGCGCCCCCCTAAAAATATTTTTTTTTTCAAATTTAACTACATCACTAAGTAGCTGCATACAAAATACACCTTATGTGTAAATTTTATTCAGATACGTCGTATAGTTTTCGAGTAAAATGCCTGTGACATACGGACGGACAGACAGACAGACAGACAGACATGACGAATCCATAAGGGTTCCGTTTTTTGCCATTTGGCTACGGAACCCTAAAAAGAGTATTAAAATATTTGTTGCAGCGATTTTCGTGGAAGTCTTGGGAATTTCGATGTAATTTAATAAATACGAAATTTTTATTTGCCTCCTAACAATATAAGAAAACAACAAAGTTAATTTCAGATACATGTTCTTACTTATATATAACTAAAAATTAAATTCAATATACCTAAACCTCGCTCGAGACCGTAGCACAATCCGGGTCCTCGGTGAAATGAAATCCCAATGGTAGTATTTCAATCGATTCCCGATAGGGAACGAGTTAAACCCTAAGGTGGACCAATTCTATCTATCATATTTGCACTTTTCGGTAGGTACGCATAAATTGCTAATGCAAAACACTGGTAGCCGAGTTAATACGTGCAACATTCAAATCGCAAGTTTAAACCGTAACAAGTGAGACAATGGATTATATAGGACAGTATATAAGCACCTACCTAGTCTACCTATTACGTTTAATATTTGGTTTCCAGTTGGTTTCCAGTAATTGTGAAACATCGCGAGGAAATCTTTACACGACTGCAAATAATATAATATAAGTACCTATTGAACTCCAATCCGCATTAGGCTAACGTCAGAACTGAACCTCAAACCCTATTTTAAGAGGTTTGTGCCCAGCTGTGGGACGTCCATAGTTCGGAGACGATTGTTACAAATCTCGAAGTCAGAGATACACTGGTTGATTCAACTAACGAGCAATGGTAATACAATGTCGGGACAAAAGGTCCACAATTAAGTGGACCATTATCAAGGCTCCGTAATCCTGGGCCTACCTGCGGCCCTGACCTCTGGTCTTGACTTCGCAGTAAGCCTCAATGTTGATTTAAGCTTACGAGATTTCGTGCCTATTTTCAGGGTTATTTAGCCTTATTTTCGTATTAACTACATAAGTCACTGCTATGTGCAATTTTTCAGATCATAAATAGGTTATTATAGTTTTACTGATTTCTTTAGTGCTATGATTTATTGAACTATCTCCGTAACATCACTAACGTGTGGCCCCGACGGAAGGCCAGCGCTGCTGAAGCTGCAGAAAACTGATTTAACACTGTTATATAATATATAAGACAAGTTTTATAAGATCAGTAATATAAATAAAATAAATTATATTCCTCAGATGTTTTTGCGGCTTTACAAGTTTCTATTTACTAATGTTTTGTTGTATTAAAGTATTTCTATGTGACGGGCCCCATGCGCTAGATATTTAGCATTAATAACAAAACTACAATAAATACATAATTCCCAGAGTTAGGCGATTATCACACTGGCTCCGCAACCGGATGCGGTGACGGTGTGCAAGCGTAACAGCGCTATACTCGTGCAGAGCGCTATCTCGGTCGCGCACCGGTACCGCATGCAGAAACCGCAGCAAACGCCTTTTTGTACTGGTTAAGCTTATTAAAAGTAGTGCAAACTATAAGTTATTACGTTGACGAGAACTGGTTCACATAAACCCCTCAGTAAATGAAAATAAAGTTTGTGGTCGTATTTTAACCGCAGAAGCCTGCGAGAGGTCATGAGAAATTTAATAAGAGGGCCAGCGTTGAGAGGACGGCTTTATGCAAATGTGAGTACCTATGAACGACTTTTACCTTACGTTTCGGATACGATACGATTATACCTTTAGCCGGCTATGGTGGCCGTGACGGGACGTCAAGTATTAGTAAGGCAACCTCGATATATGTAATTTAACTTACGTTTTTTTCATGGGGGAATGGTGATTACTTACTGATTTATTTTATTATAGTTCTCTTAAAATAAGTAAACTACTGGCGATCGATTTCCCTGGATAGTTGAGCACCCGTCAACTAGTAATCTTTTAAGGGGCTCCACACGTTTTTTTTCATCGTTTTTTGTTAAGTTTTGAGTCGATATTCACAACATTTGCACTACAGATAGATAAGGCAAACGGCTATCAGTTCTTCAGTCTTCTATCTCCATTATGTTGAGCCGGATGTTGAAATAAATGAGCACTTTTTTTATTTTTTATATGGTCTAAAAAACACTCTTTTCGATATTCGAATGCTGTAAAGAATCTTACATAAATATACGAAATCTACATATTAGGGTTCCTCTTTGACGTCTCTGATGATAGATTTTAATTTTAAACTAATTAACACAAAAGTCATGACCAGAAAACCACTTTTTCGGCCTAAATTTGTTAGACTTTGATGTCAAATATCTCGAAGACAAAGAATATTGAAGTAAATATAGGATACTAGAGGTATATTGTTTAAGGCCGTTACTGATAATATGATAAGTGGTAAAAATCATTACAAAACTAAGGGATTTAGATCGAAGGTCATTGGCGCCAGGGAGCCCCTTAAGTAAATCGCTCATAATCTTGTATTTTCATAAAGCTTATGGTTGTTGTAATATATTTTGATAAATTTACACATGAAGAATAAATACTTAACGAAGAATGATAACATTTTAAGATCGGCAATCTTGTAACTGGAAATAAACTGTAAGGTTAGGTTTTTATTTTTTTACCCCAACCTTATAAACATGATTCGATTGTATGAGCTCAATTTTAAGAGACTAGTGGTTTTTGACCGATTCTCATAGAGTGTAAATTTGTAAAATAGAGGACAAATGTTTTATTAGTCTAACGGAGAGTTGATAAGTGTAAACGGACCTTGGTTGTGGGAATACGGAAATATGAGGGGGCGAAGTTTTCCAGATTTAGTGGCTTCAATATTTAGGGGATTACTCCCGCTGTGGAAGGAGTGAGCTTCTGTGTAATGTCAAAGGCTTTTGGAAATGAGCTGTTGTAATATCTTTGTATTAAACTTTTTATTATTTCTAACATAATATTTAAATGAAACTTTTATATGATTGAGCTTTTTATCTAAAAATGCGAAGTACTCGTTAACTAGAGACCAATAGATAACCCACAGCATAAAACTAATTGTTGATGCTAGAACGATGGTAGAATAAACGAAATTTGGAATGATGGTAGAATGAACGAAAACTTCAAAAAGCATGGAGTTCCACAAAGACCACAACTAAATAGCACTAGAACCTACTCATACTGTTGTATTTCAGCCGAATCTATCGCCAGGTCATTCTATTTATTATAAAAATATAGACCACTAATACAGGGTGCCATCTGAGACGTGATCAGTTATATGTTTTTCTAACTCCATAAAGCAGTTGAATGCCCCAACTTTTACTAAAATCAGACATTTTTTTTTCTTATTTTTTTTTTACATGTGTTTGTAATTTTTTTCTTTCCAAAGTGATAACATTAGTGTACAACAGTTTTATAAGATATTTAAGGTAAAAAAAAATATTAAATTACATTTTATCCGGAATAAATGACAAAATTGTTATTAACGACAGTTCCATTTCAAAGAGGTAATTCAATTTACTTATTTAAATATTCTAATAAATAGTTTAAATATCCCGAAAACCCCGTCAAATGAAAAATAAATTACAAAAACATGTAAAAAAAAAGAAAAAAAAAATCTGATGTTAGTAAAACTTGGGGCATTCATTCAACTGCTAGTTGTTTATGGAGTTAGAAAAATATATAACTGATCACGTCTCGGATGGCACCCTGTATTCAGAGGGTCACAATGACATGTTAGTTAAATCCAGTGGGGGTTGGGGGTTGGGGAAGGCTGGGGGGAGGGTTGAGTTCTATGGACACCGGCTGGTTTTACGTTGGATCTCAATACTTTTTGCAGTAGGAGAACTGCATTGCTAGACTGGCATTTTTGTACATGTAATGTTTTTGATGGGTTCTATTAAACTTCTTATAAATGAAAATAAATTCTGCGAGGTACTTCCCGAAGCTGAAAACACATGTAACACCCACTGCAATACTTACAAGGTTATAAACAATGAGAGAGCGTCCGAATGTTACGGTCACAACTTACCATCAGACGCGTCGTACGCTTGTTTGCTACCGACTTGCCATTAAAAATGGTACAAAATGACATGAGCGTGAGCGTCTATAAAAACACATATTAATATGGGCCGTGTTCTAACTTTAAAACTCGTATAGACACGATCCTACTCCAACGCATCAACTACGCAATACAGCGAGCGCCTAAACGTCTCAATCAGAAATACCAGAATTTGTTTGAAAATTATTGCGATGCAACTCCTACAACTTCAATATTGATTGATTATTTGTTGTGTGTTGGAGTTATGTTTGAAAAAGATTGTATTGTTTATGTATTTTAAAAATAGAATATGGCACTATGTTAAAATCGGCATAGTGTGATAGAGAACAACTTTTTAGCACAAAATTGAGTAGTACGAGTTTTGATTACAATGTCAATACATTTCCATTTTGTTTGCGAATCACGTTGCAGTTTGGAGTGCTTGTAAATGTATGCATCGAAACAAAAAGTGCACGCGTTCGAGCATAACAATGTAACTAATGAACATGAATACACACGTTAAAATATTTATTCAGCGTCCTCGAGAATCTATGGATACTGGCAAATACTTTACACCTCTAACAAAAAAGTCGAAAAGTTTAAACGGCTAGTAGACATGGCAATTTGTAGGGCCCAACATGTTGTGTTGGGAGGTGTAATAGGAGGTTGGGCCTGTAGGGAGCAGAAGGAGGGTGAGGGAGAGGCAGGGTACACAACATGTTGGGCCCTACAAATTGCCATGTCTAATAGCTGTTTTAGGAAAACACGTACAGTCGCCATCAGATATACCGGAGCGGCCAAGGTGGTCACAAATATCTGAACAACGCCTCTATTGTCACGGCGATAAAGTGCATGTTCAGATATTTTTGACTACCTTGGCCGCTCGGATATAGTTGATGGCGACTGTACTATCGTCTTCGCTGCCAGAGGTTCCCAGTAGGTACTACTCGTTCCCAGTAGGTAGGTATGTGAATTCCCCATTCTATTAGGTATTAAGTCAGCATACAAAGAGAGTAGGTACAATCGGACATTTTCTTCCAAGTTCTTTTTATACCACGACGGTGGCAAACAAGCATGCGGCCCGCCTGATGGTAAGCATTTACCGTAGCCTATGGACACCTGCAACCCCAGAGGATTCATATGCGCGTTGCCCACCCTTTAAAAACCTATCCACTCCTTTTTTGAAGAACCTCATTAGCCCGCTGGTAAAAGTTCGGCAGGGAGTTCATTCCACAGCCGCAGTGTGCGTGGGAGGAAATTCCGCTTAAAGTAGATTAAAATGTTGTTACACGTTAATTTCATAAGACTATAATGTACCTTATTCACATGAAATCCTTTTGAAGAAAAGAATTAAAGCCTACAATTTTTACGATTAAATTGTTCGAACATAGCAAACAAACAATGATTTTCTGCGTATAAAATCCAAACAATAAAAGTTAATATATTCCAAGTCACGTATTACGAAATTGTACGAGCATAATAACAAAAACCCGCATTGAATCGCGACTTATTAGATAAAATCAACAACTTGCGTCTCTATTGTTTTCTTGCAAATAAAAAAGGACAAACGAACATCACGAACGCTTCGTGTTCAAAAGTTAACCAAATTTACATTTTAAATGCGAATCAATTTTCGAACCTTTGTCCCGGCAATTTGACCGATAAAATTTACTCAATTCGAAGCGAGTGAGATTCAGGAGAGTTTCTGTCGAGTTGGATTTTTCTAATAGCTTTGTCGTTTGTCAAGTTATCAGATACTGGAAAAAATAACTCCCACAGATATTCCGCAACATGATTAATCGGTAAATTTTTTTCTGTAAATTTTCTCTTGGTTTTTCATCTCGGTTTATTTGTAGTTTCAGCGATATTTCATTGTTGGGCAATTATTGAATCAGTTATTAAACTGGAGAACAAGTCAAGAAGAAAAAAAATTCGCAAAAAAGAAACAAACAAAAAATTATTTACTTTAACTTTATGTCATTAAAATTAAATTACTTTATTCAATAACATCAGTTTAACCTCTTTATTACTATTACTTTAGCATCATAATTAGCAAAATAAAAAAGTCACATATGTATCTTAAGACCTGTTTATCAATTCGTAAAGAGTTATTGTAACCGTAGTAAGCAAGTATTTATTGAGTCAATTATGCGTACGAAGGTGGTTTTAATTTACCTAGTGAATAATGTACACCGGCACGCGCCCGCACGGCCGCCGACACGCGCCCGCGCGACCGCCGGCACAATCGAGTTGGCCATGGCGGTGCAATGGCGGCCATTCTATGGTTTCCGAACACGGCATTTAGGATAAATAATATGAGTGTAGATAAAGCAGTGTATGCAACTGTACGTAATTAGGCCTTAAAACACTCGTGTGATCTTATTATGAAACTCGCCTGCGGCTCGTTTCATAAAACCACACTCGTATTTTAAGAACCCTTATTACGTAACAGTTACATAAACTACTATTTTATTTTAATTAGTTTGTTAGTATAGTTTTACTTTAGTTTTATCTCATTATAAATTTAGAGAAGAATAGTACATACAAAATTATGGACATATAGCCACACAAAGTTGAGCAAATTCTAAACACCATACTGAAAAAATATATCCATACGCTAATCATGATGCGTTTAGTATATTCATAGGTATACCGGGGCTAATTTAACTTTCCTTTTATTGACGCGAGCCATAGCAAATTATCAACGTAATTTTGTACTAAGTAGAAAGAGAAACGTCTGTAAATTTTTCCAATTTATCAAAAACACACGGTGTGCCGTATTCTCATTTTGAAATAGTAGTTTATGCAACAGTTGTATAAGAGGGGTCAAAAAAGGTGAGTGGCGTGGGTAACAATTTGAGCCGTAGGCGAAAATTGTTAAGAAAAACGCCACGAACATTTTTTTACCTACTTATACGACGTTGCATACAATACTTTTTCTACGAATACACTTACTTTTACATAAAATGCGAAATTGAAAACTTCATGGATATCGCAGTTATTTTGTCAACATAATCAACAATCATTTAAGTTTTACCTTTTAAAACACTATTTTTTAATAATACTAACATTACTGACACAAATACACACCGCCTTTATTTGATCAATTATTAAAGAGCTACAGAGATAGTAAAAATACCTAAATTACTTTCAAAATTTGCAATTTGCCCCAACAAACGAACGGGAAACGTAAAAAACTACGCAGTAGGTCTGGGGTTCTTTAATTTTTTTCTTTTTTAAAGTTTTTTTTTCTAAAAACGCTGCGTTTATTTAGGTTTCTTAGGTTGGCAGTAATTTATTTTATATTAATAGTCGTGTTTGCACGCGATTACGCAATACTATTTTGGCGCTTTTATAGAACAAGTGTTATTTTGGGGAATAGACTAGATAGACTTTTCATCGAGTGTATTATCTATGTTCTTATAAAGGTGTTGACGAATGTATAAATGACAGCTAAAAGTACATGAGTAGAAAAATACATAAACAATACATTAAAAACACAATCTTTCTCAAACATAACTCCAAATTACAACCAATATTGAAGTTGTATTGGAGTTGCATCGGAATAATTTTCTAGCCAATTCTAATATTTCTTATTCAGTCGTTTAGGTGTCAGCTGTGTTGCTTGGTTGAAGTTGGATCGTATCTAAACATGTTTTAAAGTTAGAATGGGCCGTATTCTAACTTTACAACATGTTAGTGTATACACGTTAAAATCATACTTTATATATTAATGAAAATTGTTGAAGGCGTGTATGTAACTCTCTGCTCTCACGCACATGTGAGTACTGTTGCGAGGGTGCTTTATCTGTAATTACGATCGCTTTATCAAACAGCATTAAAGAGATAATTCAACATGACAGTCTACATTTGCGGTTTGGGACCCATCCTACACCTCAATATTATGCCTTTCAGCTATAATGTGTGTTACAACATCACATATAAGTTTATTACCTGTGTGAACGCCTCTCAGCGCCGACACACGTTTGATCGAGTTATGCATTATTAATGAACCCCGACAAGTAATTATAGGGCAGTGATTTATCGTCAGACTTTTATTTAGTCCAGAGATTGAGACGTCGATTGTTTGAGTCACGCTGTAATTCCTGCGTTAATAATAATATCTGAGAACATGAGTAACGAAAAATATTCCGCACTGAGTGAAAATGTAACTTGCATTTTTTGCTTTTGGAGATCCTTTTTAGGGTTCCGTAGTCAACTAGGAACCCTTATAGTTTCGCCATGTCTGCCCGTCCGTCCGTCCGTCCGTCCGTCCGCGGATAATCTCAGTGACCGTTAGCACTAGAAAACTGAAATTTGGTACTAATATGTATATCAATCACGCCGAGAAAGTGGTAAAATAAAAAGTGGAAAAAAATGTTTTATTAGGGTACCTCCCCTATATGTAAAGTGGAGAGTGATTTTTTAAATCATTTCAACCCTAACGTGTGATATATTGTTGGATAGGTATTTCAAAATGAATAGGGGTTTACTAAAATCATTTTTTGATAATGTAAATATTTTCGGAAATAATCGCTCCAGATGTAAAAAAAAATGTGTCCCCCCCCCTCTAACTTTTGAACCATAAGTTTTAAAAATATGAAAAAAATCTCAAAAGTAGAACTTTATAAAAACTTTCTAGGAAAATTATTTTGAACTTGATAGGTTGAATAGTTTTTGAAAAAAAATTACAAAATAATTTCTGAACTAACTTTGTAATTTAACCGTATTTATTGTACCTGTAATTTCTACAAAATCACAATGAAAAGACGTGCTTTCAAATAAAGTAAAAACTGTGAAAATCGGTTCACGCAATAAAGAATTATCCCATACAAATCATCTTCCACACTTTAAGCTCGCGCGCAATAGTTTACTTAATTTGCCGATAGATGTCGCTGTACGTGGAACGCTCATATCATATCCTACATGGCAGTGTTATTTTAACTCTTAAGTGGGGACACTTACTGTGACGGACGGAAAACTACGGAACCCTACACTGAGCGTGGCCCGACATGCTCTTGGCCGGTTTTTAATATTCTTACTACATCTCTTCTGTTAAGGTTTCGTGTGTCCCTAAATATGTCCCTTTAGTAGCCAGCTTTCAGGCAGTCCCTATTTTTTTACATAAATACAAATACTGATATATAAACAATGAAAATATACGAAGGTAGTATAGTATTAAATAAAAATGAATAAATAAATTAATTCTTTATTCAGGTACCTACTCGTATATATAGACCCATCCAAAAATACATTTAAATTAAATAAAAATTACATAAAATAGGATTGAATTAAAAACATTAATTTAACTAACTTTTGGTAGTTATAAGCTCCTGTTTTATTTTCGCGTTGTAATATTTCATTTGCTTTGAGCATATATATAAAGTAAATTCAAGATGAATAGGTACAAGTATGTAAATATAATGTAATGTCGTTAGATTTTCATTTAAGTAATTCGATTCCCTGAAAATATTTACCGCGCCATTCCCTCAACAGGTTTCCAATAGGCAGCCTATTAAAATGTCTCGCATGCGTTTCCCAAGTTCCATCGATAATTAATTAAAATATTAATTAATTTTCTGGGCCCAGCTGTCGCGTTTGTGTCAAGTGTTTTTTTTGGTCACGTCACGTCATTAATTTGGGCTATTATCGATAAAATTATATTCGTAAACTTAAATGTAGGTACGTTAAACTTTCGTTTGTTTTTTCTCGTTAAGTGTAACAAGATACCATTTGTGGTACAAACGTGGGTTCATTGAATTTGAAAATTTCTTAACGCACAGTATAGGTACCCATGAATGCAATATACTCGTATAGTTTATAATTCTCATATTTACCAACTTTAAAAAGAGGATGATTGGATAGACAGCGTTGTGGAAGTTGAGTAGGATTTTTTTTCGTCCATACCGCAATGGCTTAGGTTGAAGATTCTTCATTAGTATTTACTTATGTGGCCACTGATGACGTTTTTCGTTTGACGTTAACGCGTTTGTTTATTTTATTTTTTTAACTAGTATGCGGATAAGACTTTCTTTTGTTTGTGCTATTTAAAGAACTAGGAGAATTATGTGCTTGTCCAAATTCCGCAATGGCTTAGGATGAAGATTCTCCATTAGTATTTATATATGTGACCAGTGATGACATAATAAGTTCGTCACTGTTGCTAAGTTTCCAACTATACTGTCCCATCATTCATAAGACCCGTAACAACAATTGCAAAATCCCTGTTTTTCCAATGTAGTACAGTCGCCATCAAATATATCGGAGTGGCCAAGGTACTCGAAAATATCTGAACAAGCATTTTATCGTCTTGACAATAAAGGCGTTGTTTAGATTATTGTGGCCACCTTGGCCGCTGCGATATATCTGATGGTGACTGTACATAAATACTTTTTCACACCACCTGCTCGACAATGCCAAATTATACATCGTGCAAACCTTACCGAAAGCAAATCATTATAGCCCTTGGCTTTAGCCGGGTTATAATGTTGTACTAAATCTCATTATAACCCGCTGGTTGATAATGTGATTTCACTTCCCATAGTTCTTATTGTTATGTGCTTAAAGTCTAATTTGGTAAAGCCCGCACGGTGCACAGCCCCGCGACGCCAGTCGGGGCCCACGCCGCCGCAGCGTCGAACTGAGTTGAAAATCGAATTCATTCGGAAAATCGTGCTGGCCCCCTCAATTTTAATACCTAAAACAAATGCCGCGAGTGTCATAAGACGCTGCAGTATACGGAGTAAAACTGCAGGT
The DNA here is from genome assembly GCA_947086415.1 of Pammene aurita. NCBI lineage: Eukaryota > Metazoa > Arthropoda > Insecta > Lepidoptera > Tortricidae > Pammene > Pammene aurita. The sequence continues at coordinate 24,568,604 of OX352297.1, forward strand.
TCTATAAAAATTGAAGTTAAAATTCGAATAAAATGGACTATAATGTATCAAGAATCAATTTTTAGGGTTCCGTAGCCAAATGGCAAAAACGGAACCCTTATGGATTCGTCATGTCTGTCTGTATGTCTGTCCATCCGTATGTCACAGCCATTTTACTCGGAAACTATACGACGTATCTGAAAAAATTTACACAACTGAGTCAATATTAGTACCTTAGTAAAATGTAAATAATTTGATAACAATCAAATTTACATAAAAGTTCTAAACCCAAAATATTTATCCTTGGGTACCGCTACAAAACTGCTTCACAAATTATTTTCTTCCGACTTATACATTTTTCTCGATTTCATACCGAAAACTGTAAAATTTCACCTAATTTATTTTCCCCATTATTTCATTTTTTCTTAGGTATTCCCAATTCAAATTACTAAACCATTATTTTAGTTATCAATCATTTAAATCAGGCTTATTTTTGTAATTAGTTACTGGCGATGTATAGTCAGGTGCAAAACTGAGTCTAGGCAAATGGCCGAACAAATTTCTCGTTAGTTAATTTTTGTAGCGGACTTCATTTTGAGATAACCAAAAAATACGTGAGTGATATAAAACTCATACACCTCATTTTAAAGGGCATATAATGTACTATTTCAACTAATTGTCTTACCCGGTTGTGTAAAAGAAAAATATAAATATTGAGTTAAATAAAAAAAAAGTAGTTTGACAGTTTTTGGTTCAAAATCATGGATGAATAAAAAAATCAAGATTGTGAATGCAATTAATCGAAATTGGCTTTTCATATGGATACATAGGTGACACCAAGACGAACAAATATAACCTGAAAGTTTTTATTTTTTCCGTAATTGATCAGACTTATTTTCATTTAACGATGTCGGTGCAAAACTGAGTCAGTACCAAATATGATCTAATAGAGAAAATGTTTATTTTTATCTACAATAACATAATAGGTCAGTAAGTTTATTAGCGTTGTTACCAATTAATAATAAAATAGTAACTTAATAACTAGCCTCTTCTGAAATAAATAATGAAAGAAGCATGTCAAAGTGATGCACATTGGTTCAGTTATGCAACTAACTGTAGTTATGTAGATTTGAAAAAAAAATCTTAGGGGGGGCGCTCCATATATGTAACTATTTTGTTTTGACTAAATATCAACATGTGACACATCAATAAAAAAATCATTGAGGTTTCTTTGACCATTTTATGATTAAGTGAATATTTTCTGAAATAATCGCTTCGAAAGTCAGAAAACTGTAACTTTTGAACCGTAAGTCCAAAAAATATGAAAAAATTTGGGGAGATGCGTCTTATCATATACTTTCTACGCAAATTATTTTGAACATTATCGGTTTAGCCATTTTTGAGTTATCTCCAAAAAAACCATAGGCACCAGATACGACCTTTTTGGTATTAGTTTGGTTTTTATTCCATTGAAGGTACGGTACCCTCCTATGTGTGGTCCGACACGCACTTGGCCGGTTTTTACTTTTGATTTACTTTAATAAAAATCCGTTTCTAGTAGCCTTAGCTATTTTATTGTCTCGCAAGAGGTGAGAAAAGTAGAGTATGCTCCTCGGGGATAAAGCAGTTTTTGTCACGGGCGCGCTTGAACCCCTCGCTTCGCTCGGGAATTAACTCATAACCCCCTCGCTGCGCTCGGGAGTAAAATCTGGAGTCCTTCGTTACGTTCAGGATTCAATATTGCACCTGTGACATAAAACAGTGCTTTATCCCCTTGGTGTACAATCTACTATTACGCGTGGTGTCCGAACTATAGAGAAAGCAGAATAAACCTCATAATAAAACTCAGGCACCAAAAAGATAAAATTCGATATATTATGCCTTATGGCATTATTTCTACGAGTTAATACACTCTTTTCTAACTTCGTATCTAAAGTATATGTAGGTTCACTTGTTAAGTGTATGCGGAACTCTGTTTTAAAGAGTAACCTTCTCTAAGCGTTTTTGCACTATACTACGACTTCAACCCGGATAACAATCCTAAGCTAACCGTATACGTATAACGAACACTGAACATTCTACGGCAGCCCTCTTAACACGAGCCATTAGGGCGCCGCCACACGGTATCGCCGCGTCATCGCACCAAACACGCTCATTAAACGCTTTAAACGCACATTTTGTTCGCAATAAAGACTTCCACACGCGTACGATTGCCCTTACGGACTTTATAAATGTACTTGTTAAAGAGTCGGATAGTGGTCGTAAATTACTTTTATTTTGACTCTGCTTTAGTTAGTTTAGCTAATAAACGGAGAGCTGGCCACGGCAGATATGACACAATAATGAGAGCGACGAGAGTCCCCTCTAATTAGTTTGCTATATTATGCTTATTTCTAGATCTCGACATCTAGCAGCTGTTCATTGTTGGAAGACAAAGAATGCAGACCACTTCAAGAATACAAATCCTAGAGTTCTGGGTCTGATGCAGTATTATGCGAAAAGTGCCAAAAATTTCTGTTGGGGGAAAGTAGTTCAAAATTACGTATATAACTCATAGTTTGTCGCCTACTGTCTTTCCGCAATAATATGCGATGTTTTTTTTCTAATGTTAAAATATAGGCCCTGTGCTGTATAAATAGGACAACTTTTACCTATTCTGGTATTTCTTTTTTCCAACTTAAAAATTTTGCAAGTCTGTCACTGACCTCCCATTAAAAGCTACCAGATGCCCGGATCTAGCAATAAGGATAGTAAAGCAATCTAACTGGATGGGTTTTGTTGCTCTCACTATTGTGTCATACCTGACGTGGCTAGCTCTTAGTCTATAAGCTTTAGTTGTGTTTGGCGTCGCTATCAATGTCCATTATTAAATAGGCCTCCGTAGCCTTGTGCAGCTAACATTGTCAAAGACATTTATTTCTGTGATTAACATTAGTAATTATTTCGTTCCTGAATTTATGAATCTTTTTCTATGCTAAGTGTGTAATGTCGCTTAATTCCAATAGTTTTTTTTCTTTTAAGCCAAGGTATGATCAGTGTATGATTGTCCCCAAATATCTACTTATATTATTTTCCTAATCAATAATATATTATAACACTAAACAGAACACTGTGTAATTTGTGTTAAGTATCCAACTTTGACTTCGGATTTATTTCGGACATGCTTAGTACTTTGCCCTAAAATTTTCTTTAGAATATTAGAATTTATTAAAAGAATATTGACGTTTTTAAGAGATTATTTTATATGTAGGAATCAGAATATTTATGCAGGACAGATACTGGTTTGGCGTGGATATGGTGGTTTCATACTGGTTGTGTGACTGTGTGTACGGCGCAATTTGTGTTAATACTTAATTTCAGATCAAAGTATATGATAAAATTAAGTACCTAATGAATATAATATATTCATTCCAAATAGGTACCTTGTTTAAGGTAAATAAAGTTGTTTCACAGCTTGTTGAATATATACAGATTGTCAATTTAATACAATTTTAGATATCTTTTTTTATTAACTAATATTTTTATATGAAAACAAAAGTAAGTATAGATATGGAACATAGGTACCCGTAATTAAGTATGATGTTTACTATAAATTCACTAATTTCACAATACTCTTTTACTTCACAGTTATATACTTATAACTTTTATAATGGTGTTGAATTAAAACAGTAGGTAATGCATTCCTATTTTATTCTTTGCGTCGATTTCCCTTTCTCTCTTTAGCTCTGTGGTTGACTGGTAAAGAATGCGTTTAGGCATTAAGTCCGCCATTTGTACATAATTTACTTGGTATTTTGTGCAATCAAACTTAAATAAATAAAATATTACCATAAACGTATTTCATAAGTAGTATGTATTAGGTTACATTGCAGTGTTTTAGTTAATTTACGCAATAAAATTATACTCATCTTCCTTCCGCTCACAAATCAAGAAATGCCACAAGACACTTTAATTTTGATTTTGAAAATTAAGAGATGGAAAAGGACGCCTTTTTATAGACCATTGGGCGGCTAGTTAATATAGGTAGGTATACTCATAATACTTAAAGAATCGTTATAAGTAATATTAAAGTTATTAAATTATAAGTATTAGTATTAAAGTATTAGTAAATATCAAAGTAGTAGTTAGTTGTTTGTAACACGTACCGCTAGGTTATGTGCCTTTTTCGTTACTGTGTGAGTTTTCCGTGTTATCAATTGTCTTTTTGCCCGCTGTCTTTTGTTGCTTAGTTGTATTCTTTTAGTTATGAGAGTCGGATGTTAGCCACGATTTTTAGTAAGAGTGTATTGTTTTGTTTTGTGCTATGCTATGTTTCACGTGTCTGCCGTTGACGCTGGCGCTAGTGGCTATGAAATTATAATGTTAGGCCAAGGCATGTCCGGTCAGATACGTGGTCACCAGATTGTTGCGTTGTAGTTATAAGTTAATCTTATTTTTATTTTATTACGTTTTTAATTTCTACTGTTCTCTTGTTTATTACTGATGTTTTTTGTCATAGATTGTACTACTCAGCCACATATGTTTGTTACCTGCCGTGAATTTTTCACCGGATGGTCTTTTCGGAAGATCAGCGCTGGCTAACGCTAGCAACATGCTGAGAAGAGGCCATTTCGTGACACTTGTCTTACTCTACAATTATCTGTAATTTATTTGTTTTTTTCTGTAATGTCACGAATAAATATATTTCTATTTCTATTTCTATTTCTAGTATTATAAATAAGGCAGTAATTAGGTTTCGTTATTATGACGATTATTTTGTCGCCAACATATCATTAGCATCGTTTAAAAACTAGTTCACTAGTTTTATATTTCGGTAGTATTGAGATTAAACAAATTGTACTATTACTTTTTTACAAATTCGATTTGCCGCCATTCCATGGAACCACTGGTGGCATCGCTGTGCTATATCAATATCTTATCCACTTATCTCAAGCGGAGATTTTCGACGCAATCACCTTATTTCTTGGTTGTGTTCTGTCAACATTTTATTTGCGGCGTATTAAGGCCTTTATTACCTTTATGGCCACCTTAGAAAGCCAACGCCGCCTACGGCTTTGCATTTCTTCGAGACAATTGAGTTGGTAAATACGTTCTTTAGTGATTTCGAATTATTGATTAGTTTTAAGTATTTTTAATGCGTTTTTGTATATTGTTTTTTTTTTTAACCAGTATGCGGATAATAGTATCTTTTTTTGTGCTGTTTTAAGAACTGGGAGAATTGTGTGATTTTGATTGTAATCATTTTATTACTTACCTATACATATACATGTACTTGAAGAGAAATAATATTTTTATTTTTGCTATAATTTTTATCTTCCCATTTATAGGGGATACCTTTCTATAAAAAATATAACTTTTACTATGATATATCGGTTGATGTTCATGTTGATATCAAAAATAACTATTGAAAATGTAAGGCTATTAAAATGCCTACTTTACAACCTTTATAAAGCATATTTTGTTTATTTTATTACAGGAAATCAATATCTGTTAACAACGTTATTTAAATATTGCACAAAATAAGGTCCGTTTGGTAATGAAATATCAAGATCTCACAATCTGTTTAAAGTTAATTTGCAATTTAATACATGTTTAAGACCATTTTAGTGTTGTCATGTAAGTTCATTTCCGAAATAACGATGTTTATTGGGAAAAGTGACACTGTTGAAACGAAACGAGCCGGTACCACCCGCAACTAAAAATAATGTCACAATTTGAATAAGTGAAACTTTAAACCAAATGAAAGGAAATGTATATCCTATAGTGTAAATAAAGCATTTATGTGTTTTGCTATATACCGCTTCTCTGAAGCAATCAGCTAAACTCTTAAGCAAAGGAACAATTTTTTTATATTACCTATTTAATGCGATTTCATAGAAACATTTACGAGAACTAAGTAAGTTTTGCAAGTATAACAGCATGAAGCAAAACAATAATTTCAACAATTAATAAGTTCTAAAATGGAGTTCTTAATAGTCAGGATTATCGACTTCAGTCAACTTGCGTTGTCATACTTGTCATCTCTGCTTTTAACATTTCTTTTCTAGTAGTGCGCAAAGTCATATATCAGAAATATATAGATATAGTTGCAGAAATTTAAAAATTATTGAATGCTGTTCTGAGCAGATCAAGAAACATGAATGGGTTTAAAAATATTTGTTTGTTTTTAAATTAGGTCATCTAAATGCATGAATATAATCATTTCACACCACCTATCCGTATACGAGCTTTGTTTAACAAAGTGGCACTTTTCTGTTTTACAGACATTTTATTACACTTTTATAAAATCGATTACTTCCATACAATTTTTTATCTTCACTACTATTTTTAAACGTTATAAAATTATATTTACAAATATACATTATTAACTTACTTCGTCGACTCAGTAGATACCTATGCTACTAATAAATGATTAAAAAAGCTTTAACTTACTTATTTTTCAAAACCGATTCAATAACGAACATAGCAATGGATTCGATCTAAGTAAGTATGCGTTGTCTGTGGTATTGCCAATATTCTATTCATGTGTTTTCAATATCTCTGTGTTTTGGTTTTGCAAAAGTTGTATGCGTTAAAAGTAATAGTTTTTTATTGAATTATGTAAAAAAAATCTTACTCCAGTATTTATAAAATGAAAAGAAAAGCAACATTGGTGCGTAGTGGACAATTTGTAGGCTATTAAATCAAGGCAGAAGTATCTAAAACCACACTTAAAGGTTACGAAAACTCGGTAAAATTGAGGTTATAAGGGAGTAAAATTGTTTTTGGAATCAGTGTTTGTAGTTTATTTTCAAGAATTTGTAACTTTCTATGCTCTGGAGCATTTATTCCCTTTTTAAACAACGATAATTAAATAAAAATAAGAACATTTCTGAATACCACCAACCAAGGAATTCTAATGTTCTGACTGCAAATAATATTAAAACTTTCTAAAACACAGCACTTGATCGCAGTTTCTACTCTTGAAAGTAAGTAAATTTACTCATTTTATGTTTACAATGATTCACCAAGCTCCTTCGTTAAGGCTATATATTTGTTATTCAGTTAAAAACCATTAGGCAATAATTACCTATAAATAATTACCATGTAAGTGATTTGGTTCTTTTATGTACTGTGAGCTTATGTGTGATAATAAAAATCTTTAATCTTCACCTGCGAATACTCTTCTGAAACAATACCAAGAGCGGCTCTACCTATGCCAGGAGGCACACTAAGCATATAGAAAGTAGAAATAAATATGATTCAATAAAAAACATGCTTTATTTTTCTCTAAAGTGATGTGAAAAGCAATATATGTCACATATGAGCAAAATTATTTTCACCGTGGGCGTTGACATTTGAATCCCTCCCTACGCTCCGGAGTCTATTATCAGACTCCATCGCTTCGTTTGTGATTCCATGTATACCCTCGCCGTAAATATTTAATTTTGCTCCCTTGTAACACAATCTACTATTCTTGCCCCTACAAAAATATTTTGATTAGCCTTTACTGCCACCGAACCACTCCATTAAGCGAAAAACAATAAAATTTTATACATCATCGTCCAATTTAACCGATACAATACAATTTGAGGCAATACGATATTATTTATTACGGCAATAACGTCTTCGATTAACATAAATCTAGTTTTAATTATACGGTCCATTTTTATTGGACCATTTATTTATGGGAAATGGTAATGACACGTTTGGATTAAAAGATATAAACATGAAGTACGCGGAGAGGGACAAGTCGTGTTACATGTTGTTGGACAAGTTGTAGTGAAACGATTACATGTTGTAGTTTATTTGTCTGTCAAACAAGTGTCGATAAATCCTGCTTAGTGTCATTTAGTATGATAATATTTTCCTAATCATTATACTTAAGAGTAAGACTCTTGGTTAAGTACTTTTGCTTTTACTTACTTTAGTTTGGTTTTATTATCTCTTAAATACAATTTTCATACATAATGTAAGAGTACACAGGCATTACTTATCGTAAATACATTATTTATGTTGCTAGTTAAAAATATATCTAACAAAAAACATTTAATTATTAATGTCAAAGAATACTTAGGTATATGAAAGTCATAAAATAACAATTTATACAATGTGAAAATATTAAAAATTTATAGTATTAATATAGTTAATTTAAAAGTTTATTAACTTACTATAGCAATATTTAAAAACAATTTTGAAAAATGGTCTATAAACCTCCATATCCCATTAAGTATATTAAATGATATCATATGAGAACGTATTTGTTATCATACATTACATACATTATTTTCTTTGGACTAAAGGAGACTTTGACCTAATGTCTGTTTCCAGGCTTCTCTTAGATACCCTACAAACTATTTGATTTAACCTACTTACTGTCTATACTTGTATTCTCTTTTCTCTTATACAATATTGTTAATGTATCTACAATATAACTTGGGTTGGCAAATATATGTTCAATTGGGTATTAGTAAAAGATTATTTTCTAGATCCATCTCTAGCCGTAACGACATAGCATTTAGGTAAGTATATTAACTCTGAAATTGCTCGCTCCGACTCGATATCGCTATCTGCTAAACGGATCGCCGTGAGTCAGCGAGCCGTAGCTTAAGATGGACTTGCGACCTGCTAATAAGGACATCAACTTTCTTATTACAAGTATTACGGCAGTTTCTGAGAACATACACTTATTTACTTTAAATTTGTTTTATTATGACCCGTAATTATATTAAATTAAAAACATTATGTGAGTTGTGTGAGGTGACAGAATTTGCTATTAGTAAATTTTGCGACTAATAGTTTCATTTCCATTAATATTTTTATTTAATAAATTTTATCAGTTTATAAGGCTCTTAGACAATTGGTAACTCGTTCAATAGAGCGCGCGCGTCTTTTACGATAGACATAACTCTACCTAGTTATATAAATATTTTTGAACGTTTTAAAAAATGTCTTACAACGCGTATTATAACTCAAGATTCCAAAAACTACTAATTTCTCAAAGAGTCAAATTACTTACCCCAATCTATAAAGTCAATCGTTCCCCGGATATCTCTCGGTGTCGGCGCGAGAAGGCGCCACAAATCAACGACCCTCGTCATAATAAAACCAAAATTATCTGAACAGTCCTTTTAAAATAAACTTGACAGACGCAAGTTGTCATACAAACAAGATAGGTAATGTTAACGGTTTTTAAAGTTAAAGGCTTTCCCACCCACGGAACAATGGTGTTCCGGACTTTTGGGAGGCGTATGCGGAGCCGAAGTCAACGCGCAGAGGCCGTTTCGACAATTAAATGTAGTGAGGGCTACACTACCTGCTCATCTGCCCGTGTCATGGAACGCACGCAGAGACAGCACCCGCCATGGTGTAAGGACTATTGAGAGTTAATGGAGCCTAAAACGTAGTAGGCTATTGGGTGAAAAGTATGGACTAAATACTGGGCTATTGGATGAAAAACCGGACGCCTGCCTAATAAAACGGTATCCAATTTTATAACCGGCAGGTTATTATTATTATTATGCATTGTAAAAAATTTCGTTTACTCAATTATATATAAAATTGCTGCACCCGCGGCTTCGCCCGCGTGCGTTTGGGAGGTTTTGTCATTTTCATTGACTATCCAGGCCATTAGTGTAGAACTTACGCGTTTTACATGCAAATATCTATCAAAATTTCATCCGTGATAAGATAACTGGCATCGAGACCTGCGAATGCTAATGGCCGAGTTCCTACAGGAGAAAATGCTTCGAACGGAGGGTCAAATGCTGAAAGAATAAGCGCGAGGTAGCATGTGAGCGCAACGTCCCAGCGGAAACTGCTTTTGCAGCAGCAGGCCAAAATCTAATAAGGCCGAAGGCAGCAAGAATTGTTTCAGTGGGAGCATGAAAGGGTCCGACAAAACTCAATGGCCAAGTTTCTTGGTGAACCCGAAGGCCGAAGCCGTGACACGGTGAGCGGCAATATCGCGAAAGCCATAGGGCGAGTACCGCGTAGGACCATGCCCGGAGCGTCACAGCGCGAATTTCTTCAGCAGCAGCGTGACAGCAAGTAATTTCTAGATTCATGACGGCCCTTTTTATTGTAATCAGCTGTTTAAGCGAGATTAAACATGTTGGTCTCACAAACGGTAGGTACAATTTTTGGTGTCGGGTAAATCGAAATTAAACCTCGACGGAACGCAACAGACAAAATCGCTTAATTGAATCTAAAGATGTCCTTAAATAATGTTTGTATACAGTATACAGCACCTATATAGCGCCATCTGTGATCATTTTTGAGAACAATTTTTTTATGAAAATTCTGTTTTTAATAAGGAAAATAAAAACTACCCTATATGTTGCTCCGGGGTAATAACTGTTGCTATATAAAATTTAATAAAATTCTGTGCAGTAGCTTTTGCGTAGTGCGCGGACAAACTCACAGACGGACAGACAAAAATTCCAAAAATCACTGAAATGTATTCAGTCAACGTTTCTAAGGCCCCCCGAATAAGTTTTTCTAAAATATTTTCAATGTACATCTTTTTTCTCCTTACGCATTTATTATAAGACTAGCTGTACCCGCGGCTTCGCCCGCGTGTGTGGGAGGTTTTGTTATTTTCATTTACTACCTACCAGTATATAATTTACGCGTTCTACATATAATTATATATCTGAAGTTCATCCGTGATAAAGATAACTGACTAAAAGGCGTGCGTCGAGACCTGCGAATTCTAATGGCCGAGTTCCTGCAGGAAAACATGCTTCGAACAGAGGGTCAAACGCAAAAGGTATGAGCGCGAGGTAGCGTGTGAGCGCAACGTCCCAGCGAACACTGCTTTTGCAGCAGCAGGCCAAAATCTAACAAGGCCAAAGGCAGCAAGAACTGTTTCAGCAGGAGCATGAAAGGTCAATGGTCAAAACTCAATGGTCAAGTTTTTTGGTGAACCCGAACGCCGATGCCGTGACGCGGTGAGCAGCAATATCGCGAAAGCCATAGGGCGAGTACCACGCAGGACCCAGGCCCGGAGGATCGCAGCGAGAATTGCTTCAGCAGAAGCAGCATGTCAGGGACCGGACATAACTAATTGGCGAAGTGTCTTAGCGAACTCGAGGGCTGCGGACACGAGGGTGAGCGGAAATATATGTGAAAGTCAAAGGCCGAGTACCGCGTAAGGTTCAGGCTCGGAACATCGCAGCGAGAACTTCTTCAACATCATCATGACAGGGACCGGTCATAACTTAAAGGTGAAGTGTCTTAGCAAACCCGGGGCCGTCGCTCGAGGGTGAGCGGCAACGTCTGAGAAAGCTAAAGGCCGAGTACCGTGTAGGGCCCAGGTCAGCAGCAGTACCATGACAGGGACCGGACATATCACAATGGTGAAGTGTCCTAAGTCCCGAGGATGAGTGGCAATATCTGCGAAAGCCGAGTACCGCGTAGGCCCAAGCCCGGAGCGTCGCAGCGCAAAATTTCCCCAGCAGCAGCAACATGATATAATCCGGACAAAACTCAATGGCGAAGAAGCTTAGCTAATCTGAGGGCCGGAGGCCCGAAGGTGAGCTGCAATGTTTGCGATAGCCATAGGCCGAGTACCGCTTAGGCCCAGACTCGGAGCGTCGCAGCGAGAATTGCTTCAGCAGCAGCAGCAGCAGCATGACAGGGACCGGACATATCTCAATGGTGAAGTGTCATAAGGCCCGAGGGTGAGCGGCAGTATCTGCGAAAGCCATAGGCCGAGTACCGAGTAGGCCCAAGCCCGAAGCACCGTAGCGAGAATTTATTCAGCAGCAGCAGGCAGCATGACAGAATCCGGACAAAACTCAATGGCACAGTCTTAGCAAATCTGAGGGCCGGAGGCCCGATGGTGAGCGACAATGTCTGCGAAAGCCATAGGCCGAGTACCATGTAGGCCCAGGCCCGGAGCGTCGCAGCGAGAATTTGTTCAGCAGCAGCTTGACAGCTAGGAGCTAGTAATTGCTAGATTTATGACTACCCTTTTTTTTTGCAATCAGCTGTTAAAGCGAGATAAAACATGTTGCTCTCACAAACGGTACAATTTTTGCTGTCGGGTAAATCGAAATGGATAAATCTTAACTACCTGCTTTATTTGCTTTTACGTATATTGTTGTAAGTAGGTTTCATGTATTGATCAATAGATTATTATTACGTTGAGAATACCTGAAGGAGGTATTAATGGATCACAATATATGTCCGGATACTTACAATTTCCAAAACAAAGTAACACGTTAAAATATTTAACCCCCAATCCTTAAATTGGGAAAGCGTTTAAAAATCCATGGTTTAAACCTCGGCGGAACGCAACAGACCGAATCGCTTAATTTAATCTAAAGACGTCCTTAAATAATGTTTGTATACAGTATACATGGTACCTATACAGCGCCATCTGTGACCACTTTATGTTTTTAATAAGCAGAATAAAAACTACCCTATATGTTGCTCCGTGGTATAAACTGTTACTATACAAAATATCGTTAAATTCTGTGCAGTAGTTTTTACGTAGTGCGCGGAAAATTCACAGACAGACAGACAAGAATTCCAAAAATCACTGAAATGTATTCAGTCAACGTTTCTAAGACCCCTCGAATAAGTTTTTCTAAAATATCTTCAATGTACATTTTTTTTCTCCTTACGCGTTTATTATATGTACAGATTATTATAAGATGTATAGATAAATAATAACGGTAACTTAATAAGTAAATATGTACTAATCAGTTTTGGCAGTATAGGTTACGTGTCTTTTAGGGTAGTATCAGCTATAGTAATTGTACCTGCGCCTGCGCTGGGTAGAACTACAAATCTGAAGCTGAACATTATACCTACCTATAATATATACATAGGTACATTATATCGACATTACCTACGAATCGTAATTTTTACTTCAAATGTCAGACTAACAGTAGTAACTACCTACTTTCAAAGTTTATTATTTATTTATAAAAAGTTTGTATGATGAAGCGGAACTCATTCGGTGCGGTCCTGTAGGTACCTACTGTTTTAATGTCATTTAACAGACTTGATATATTTTATGCTGATGGCTTTAATGTATAATGAGGAATTAGTAAAAGGTTTGAGCAATAATAAATACCTTAGTAGAGTGACAACAGATTAGGGGTCGAGACTGAAATAATAATCTTACTCAATTCGATTCCTACTATTAAAATGCTGTGACCTACACCGGTTCGTTTCATCAGATTCCCGGTTCGTTTTGTTACTATAAAGTTGGTTGGCATACGGAAAATGTAAGATTCGTACCATAGTATGTAATCATTAGATGGAAGAAATATTTAATCATAAAAACGCAATTTTTCCAGCTATTCAGTTCTCCATTCAGCTAGCTATTGTATTTAGGTAGAGATAAGAAGCAGATAACACGGGGAAATGGGTATAGTTAATAATTATTTGTCCTACTTATTAAATATTTTTAAAGAAACAGTAAATGTTATATGACCGAAAAGATAAAAGCAGCCTTTGATATTACTAAATAACTTACACTAACTATATTCGCTCGCGCTCCAGTTAATATGATATCCTCGTTACGAGAAAACGTGGCTTGAATGACGATATACTTATAACTAATTTAGTATACCTATGAAGAGTCGTGTAATAATATTTATCAGCTTTATCAAATGAATATGTTTCTACGCAATGGAAAATTTACTAACTTATTATCGTCGTATTGATAGCTTGTACAGTCGAGATCTCAAATATTTGTACACATGGACATTCAAAAATATGGTACTCGACCCTTAAACCCCTACTTAAGGTTCTGATTATATATTTTGAATGTCCGTCTATACAAGGGCCGTATTCTAACTTTAAAACACGTATAGACACGATCCAACTTCAATACAATCCAATGCATTAACAACGCAATACAGGTACGGCATAAACATCTGAATCAGAAATAGCAGAATTTGCTTGAGAAATATTCCAACGCAACTCCAATACAACTTCAATATTGGTTGAATGTTTGTTGTGTGTTGGAACTGTTGGAGTTATGTTTGAGATAGGTTGTATTTTTATTGTATTGTAATGTATTTTTAAATTCGAATCCGGCACCAGAAATCGGAGGACTCGACTGTACGTCAAATGTGTATATACGTATTTAAACAAAAAACAGCTGTTTATAAATTTTAGGCTTGTAGGTATTAATGCCGACAATTTACTTTGTCATTAGTTGAAGCATGACTGTGAATCTCTTTTGCTTTCTTAAAAAAATGGATCAATGCAGCTGTTGCTGAGCATTGCGGGATTGCGATCCAGTATTGCGGGATTTTAAGTGTCTTTGATAACACCATAACGAACCTAAAATTAGTCTAAGCCTACTGTTTTCAAAGCTTAACTGATATGACATAAATGCATTTAAGTCTACTTACATATTTAATTCAGGCTACTGTTGGAAGTGGGCACAGGCAAGTGTATATATTTATAGTGTGCTCATGCATCATTAGCTGTGGATTTAAGTCCATAAAAATAAAATTAATTAATCTTACACTTTCTTACAAGTTCGAGTTGTTGATAGTACATTCCAGAAATGTTGTCTTCCAAAACTTTATTAGTAGGCACGTATATAATACAAAGAAATCGTAGCAATAAACGATAGAAGGCTTCGTTGGTGGCCTCTTATCTACGCATCTGATTAGATCCGTGCTTTGATAAATTACAAGAGAATAGAGTGAACGTGGTATTTTATCTATAGAGGTACACAAGATTAGTGACACAAAAAAGGGTTTAGACAGGGGACGGACATGATTTGGCTTGGCTCAGAATGTTAAAATAAGAAGTCGGGATGGGAACGCGGGATTTCTTAATACAATAATATCTTATATAACTTTCTAACTTTACTAATCCAATTATTAATTACAACAATAGGCCAAGTGCAAAATGTACGTATGAGCCACTGTCTCAATATAATTTTAACCGCTTACTAAGGATACAAATTCAAGAGTAACAAAAATGGGTAAAGTTAACTTTAAAAAAAATTCGACTCAAGGCACGCTTTCAATAAGTGAATGTATTAATAAAATTGCCGGTTGCTAAAATTCAGAAGTGAAATTCTAACACCGTTGTATAATTTATACAGTGAAGAATCCTAAGCATAGCACCGCCCTAAGAACCTAATATCATGGACACCTTTTTGCTCGCAACTCTGCGATGCAATTTCACAGAGTCCGCTCCGACACATAACTTATGCGCATTGCTATTTGCAGAGTTTGAACGAAATATGGCATAAAAGGAACAGGGAGACGTTGACATTGGATTATAAATTAGGATGTTGGAACGTTCTAGTTGACTTGACGGTGTCGTGGTTTTGTAATACATTGCTCAGATTGAACATTTTATAAGTCGTATTTCTTCGAACCATGATTTAACCTATAATTTTGTTGCCTATTGTTTTTTAACATCGTCCTATTTTTTAAACAGCTTGTAAATTTTATAGGGGCGTGTACTTTATCCACCTATAGTATCCAGCAATAGGACTCATATAGTATAATCATTTTGCTAAATAGTGTTATTAATTATGTGTAATGATTTTTTAAAGTCCTACCGGCACCTACCAGGCACCAATGTACGCTATCCAACTGATTTAAAAGTGACATAACTGACATGACGCACCGGTAAGTTAATTGTCATGGATGCAATTCATTGCGGGCTGAATTATTATGTATGAAAAAAAATAATCTTATTTTCATAAATAAATAAATGTAAATAGGTTCCCTAGGTCCAATACTAATCGCCATTACAATATACGCCCGTATAAAATTTACACACGGTATATATCAGGGTTTAAACGTCATAACTCTTCCTTTGATAGTCCTCAACAATATAATAATGCTTGCCTTGAAATGCTCGTATTTGTACGCCAGAAGCTCAACTAACTGTTGTCAATGATTTATAAGAGCCAAATGACCCCGAGATCAGGATCGTCCTCATTAAGGCCCGACCATTGACTCAAGATAATCCTCCTTAAATTAAACAATTGTACAGCCATTCGCATCATTCCCGCTTCGCCCACTCCTTTGTCCAGTGCGATTTGATATTTGGCTTAAGCAAGAAGAAGCAAGCGTGGAATAATGTTTATCTACACTCATACTGTAAGTACTCTAAAGTGCGTTCAAAAACCGTAGACAATGACAAGCATTACAACAAACGATTTAAGTATGATAAGTTTCTTATCTGCGGCAGTAACGTAATTTTAACTATGCATGCTCAAATATAGTTTAGCAATGAGTTTCAAATTTGGAACATCGAATTTGATAACATAATGTTACCGCCATGGCCAACTCGATTGGTCCCGCGCGAGCGCCGGCACAATCGAGTTGGCCATGACGGTACAATGGCGGTCATTCTATGGTTTCCGAACACTTAATTTAATATATATAATATGAGTGTAGATAAAGCAGTGTATGCAACTGTACGTAATTAGGCCTTAAAACACTCGTGTGATCTTATTATGAAATTCGCCTGCGGCTCATTTCATAAAACCACACTCATGTTTTAAGGACCATTATTACGTAACAGTTACATAAACTACTATTCCGAGATCATATTGAAAGCTGTCGAAATCGTACTCAGACCGCTACATATCTACAAATAACATATCTTTAATTTGGAAATGACCATTTTTTTCAAGTGAGAATTCTCGATACTGATGTCGTCTCTTCCATGGACTGAACCATCTTTTTGAAGAGTTTATTTTGATAGGTAATGGAAATCTAGGGTGAAAAAGTTGCAAACATTATTTGCATACATTTAATGTGTCTTGCATCTCTGTGTGTATTATTATAATAACTGAAAAGAATGAGAGCCGCAAATAGTGCGAAGTAAAAAAAAAATTGATATGTTAAGGTAAATGCGTTTTTTTTATAAGGTGGTAAGCATTAACTTAGTCGTGCCAAAGGCAAACTTTCTTCAGTGATGTGGTCTTAATCCTTTATAAGGCAAAAGGGTGTCAGAAATTAGGCGAAATTGAACTCTATCACTTTGAAATAAAGTTCAAATAATGGTGGGAAATATATTCCCTCTGCCTTATAAAGGCTTAATGCAAATGTCTTAATGCAATTATGTTGCATCCAATCTAATTAATAAAACAAATAACAAAATAATAAAAGCTTTCATTTCCAGTCCTTAAAAAAATTAACTAAGTACATCAATTTCTATAATGTTATCTATATATAATATATATTTAGTATTATATTGTATTCCATGTCAAAATTACAATTAGGTATGTCAAAAATATCACTCATATTTAATAAAATTTACAGATTTAAATAAAAAGGGAAACTTGGGAGTCCTCACCCGATGGGGGTTCTGGTCCGTCACGAAGACACTAATATATGTAACGGTATTTAATTTAATGGTATTCAAGTATTTACTTTATTTAAGTAACTACTCTTCGTGACGGACCAGAACCCCTCATCGGGTGAGGACTCCCAAGTTTCCCTTTTTATTTAAATCTGTAAATTTCGAGTTTATTCCGGCTATTTTCTTAATGTCATCAGACCAGCGGCCATTTGGTTTAATTGGCTTTACGTCTTTTTCCTGTGGGCCCTTTACAGGTTAATAGCTCAAAATATATAATCTAATTACATACTTGTAGTTCGACAAAAAATGCATTGACCACAATAGACATAAACCTATCCCTGTGTAGCCACTAAGCAAATATTGTTCAGGAAAATCGTCCATCAGTCCGTTGTTTACGCCTCACTGGCGCGTAAGGTAAGTCACGACCGGCCACCGGTGCGACATTTGATAATATCGTTCCTGCTCTGACCCGAGCCACCTCGCGACAGTTTGTCTTTGCCATTAAACTGCCCTTATAGCAGTCGCATGAGTTGTTTCAAGGATTCGCCCACAATTAGGCTTCAACACGCGTGGGTTTGCTTGAGTTGCGAGTATGGAGTTTCAGCCCTTCGCTACGGTAGAGTACAAAAGATGTATAGAAAGCTGCTGTGCACGTTATTACAAAGGAGTAAACATAATATGTTTACATTTTACGTAGACTGTAACATACTAACATTAACTATTCAGCAACAGTCACAAAATATGACTGTGTAATTAACTATATTATGCTAAATTGTTTGCACCGGTTTTTCTAAAGCACCAAAAATTTGCTGCTAGAAAGACTATTCATGACTAACATTATAATTTTCAATCGTAAGAAACTAACTATGAAGACGCGAGTAGCATTAAGCCCACGTTGCAACTATTTATCCGGCCGGGCTAGGTCCTCGGACCGTCCACCTGAGATAAGTTGATTTTAAATATTATTTCTTTATCATTATTTATTCGATAAGAACAACATTTAACAGAATAAAAGAAGGAATCCAATGCGCTGATAAATTAATATACCTACTTATTACAGGTACTTATTTAACAAAAAAAAGAAAAGTAGATAACGGTAATAGTTAATAATGTTACATAGGAACGCTCAATACTAACAAATAATACAATTTAAATGTGGCTTTCACAGAAACGTTGGAAAACTACATTAAGTTCGCGTAGTTTCCAAGAAATCAAATCGCGGTCCGGTGAAAAGGAAATAAGATTGTTTAATAACGCCCGCGTGCGGAGAACTGGAGAGTGCTGGTGGGCCACTGTGTGAGCTGTCTCCTCCGCTAGGAGACAGTGGGCCTTGGAGGTAGTTATCAGGAACGAAAAGACAAAATGTTCGTGCGATCAAGTCGGAACAATCCGATTCCCCTCTAAGGAGTTGATAAGTATTCGATAAAAGCTTGATATTTCGCCTAACCTCTAAGGAGTTGAATCCGAGTATCCCGAGCAAGTATTTAATCGGCTAGAGGAAGGGGTAATCCCCGTACTTTTTTATATAAAATAATTTTAAACAAAAAATAACCGACTTCACTTCTTTGGCATCCACCTTTCCAACAGCAAATGCTCGAGCTGCTGTAAAATATACTCAAATCACTATAGGTGTGCCTATAATAGTCGAAGAATTCCCTAGATTTATCCACGATTCCATCATCAGATCCTGACCTGCTTACAATGGGACCGACTGTGAAATATATACTCTTTCAACCAAAAAAAGAATTTTCCAAATCGGTCAAGCCGTATTCGAATAAACGGTGAACATACATAAAAAATAAGGAGAAAAGCTTATCTATATTTTCTAAATAAAGTATATAAGTCTTTGCGTGTGGATTCCAAATAATAGAAGCTGTTTCAATTTTTCTCCTGACCAAAGAAAATATTAAACACACCTGTTTCAATTAAGTACATATCTCTAATAAAATTGTAAACACAAAACGGCTTAAGATTAACCTGCCAGTGATTTCCTCACGACCCTTGACGTTTGAACTCTCACGTCTGTATTTATCAAAAATTTAATATCGACAACATGAAATATTACACTTGTTACTTACGAAACCTTATCGCACCCTACGGAGTATCTTATGACCTATGGCATTCGATACTAAAATTAATATACGCCAAAACCCTCGGTGAAAGGACACAGGACAGTGACCTGCGTTGATGGATTGGCACCCTTCGAAACCCCTTTGTTGTTCGCCCTTTTCGATTGATTACCGACATTTCAGACCTTCTAGGTGAGAATTGAGTATTAATACTTTATGGTGCTGTTACAAGTATTTACATTTACCTATTGGAAGAATATAAATAGCTGTTTTACTTAAGTAATTTATGGCCTGATGGCGGTGGACGCCCGAGAGCGTTCCAAGGTCAATAAATACAGCTGTCTCGGCGCCAACTACGACTTTTGGCGTAGAGACACTTGGTCTGTGGGGCAGAGGTGCGCGCGGGCTACATACAGAGTTCGAAGAAAGAGTAAGAGAGGCAACGGGAGACCCTCGCGCAGGCAGCTTTCTCAGGCAAAGACTCGCCATACCGATTCAGCGCGGGAATGCTGCCTGTGTGATGGGCACCTTGCCAAAAGGTCAAGGTTTGGAGGGACGTTTTTAGGTATCAATTTTTTTATAAGTTAGGTTTAGGTTTTGTAGTTTTATTTTATAATAAATATAAATATATAAATATTAACATGAAAATCTTACACAAATAAACCTAGTCCCACAGTAAGCTCAATAAGGCTTGTGTTTTGGGTACTAGGCGATGATATATATAATAGATAGATATAGATAAATACTTCTCCGTGATAAACACACAAATAAATGCCCTGACCAGGATTCGAACCCGGGACCTCCTGCTTCGTAGGCAGGGTCACCACCAACTAGGCTAGGAAGCCGTTAAAAGTACCTAGTTATAATTGAATTTGTTTGTTTGTTATAAAATAAATTTATTTTCTTAGTCATATACTCGTACATATATAATATATTGGCGTCGTTAGTGTATTTTCGATAAGCAAATTATAAGTAAATTGTATGCTTTGTTTTAGGTCTGCGATAAAGAATATTTGTATCGTATTGTAAGTATCAAGTATTTGTACCTAGTATTAATAACAAGGAAGTTAAATTCTACCCTCGTCTTTCAGTTGTAGGGCGTCTTAAAGAAGCCAGTGAACAGTTGAGGGTAAGTTTAAGGGGTGCGGTCTGCGATGTAATTAGCTATACAGGTTTAGTATATTATATCTACTGTAGTATGTGATGTTGGCTATACAATTGAGACGGTCATTTAGGTCTTCCGGGGTCTTACGGTTAAATAAGGAAAAACATGTATACCTAATGGATAAGTTTACCTACAGAAAAACTTTCGATTGGTAAAAACATGTTTTAAAACATATGTAAATAATATTGTAAGTACCTGTGTTATTTAGTGAAGTTAATTTAATGTATGAAATTTATAAAATAATCGTACTAAACAAACCTACATTGCTATACATGCAACATATCTATATGATGAATAATCAAAATTGTTGTATGAAAAATTTATATTATGTAGATAAATATCTTATTAATAAATCATTCATTAACACTTATACATATTATGATGTTATATCTACTTAAATGTTATCCACATTCGAATAATGTTATTTTATATATTCGTAAGGCTATAATATCACATAATACAATTATTAGCTATAAATATTATTTACTAATTGGTAATACTAATAATTATTGGGCAATTTGAGAAAATCCCGGAAAACGGCTTTTAGTTTTACTATTCCAACTTTTATGTCTTAACAGGTGTAAGTATTTCATAATACCAATACACATAAGACCTTTTAGAACAAGGGAGTCATATTTAAGGCGTGGTTTTACGTTAAGCGTCGTTAGCACTTAAAAACACCATAATAATAAATTGTTATAGTTTGCCTTCTAGTTGATTGAAACAGGGTTTAGTACAAAGTTAATAAATTATTTATTAATGTTTATTTCTAAATCTATACTAGTTAATTGTTGCTACGTATAGTAATAATAGTAATGTGTCGGACTTATAAATGCGATTAGTTATAGGTATGTCATTAAGTAATTTAGAAAATTTACTTGAAATGATAGATTTACACATATTATTTCTCGTTCGCTCAATACCTGTCTTATTTGTGTACATTTTTAGGGAAAGAAAAAACTGAACCCTTATAGGATCACTTTGTTGTCCGTCCGTCCATCTGTCAAGACCCTTTTTCTCAGGAACGCGTGGAGGTATCAAGCTAAAATTTATATCAAATACTTAGATCTACTGTCCCTTGGAACTGTAAAAAAATCAAACTTCTAAGCGAACGAAATCAAAAGATACAGCCGTTTATGCCGCAAATTTCCGCAAATTTTTGAAACTCACAAGGGAATCAAAACCTACAGGGTACTCCCCGTGAACTCAGAATCTTGAAATTTGGTACGAAGCAACGTCTTATAGCACAGATAAATGAAAAATTGCGAAAAGCGTAAATTTTTAGTTACATCATATAATAAAAATATTTTTAATAATTTTAAAGTTACTATCCCTATATACCTACAGGTTTGTACGGAACCCCCGGTGCGCGAGTCCGACTCGCACTTGGCCGGTTTTTTTTTCTACACGCTTCAGTGCGCTACGCGTATATTTTGCAATTGCATGGGTACATTAGTTATATTTCTCAGTTTGTTATAATAGTTTTTCTCCTAGCTATAATTACTTATTAGTAGGAGCGTCGTAAGAGATGACGAAGTCTTTGTGATCAATAACTTAAAGTTTACAAATTATCACATCACAGACAAACGCTACGTTTGTAACGCGTCATTACGTTTACGATAAACATACTAAATGAGAATTCAATACTGCACAAAAATCCATTGGTCATTACACATAATTTGGGACCCAAAAGCTGACAGTAGCGGTTGGTTAATTTTTTATTTTATTGCTGCACCTGTCTATTTATAGCCCTTCTAGCCGAAATGGCGTTATAATGTATTTAAATGTATGCCCGAAATGTAGTGGTTGAGGGTGGAGCCATTGTTAGCGGTAGCGGTAGCGAGTAGCTACTGCTATAACTAGGTACGAACTGTGGTATAGGGGGCATATATGTTCCTAACTATATATATACACTTAGGGAAATATGTAAGTACTTTTTTTTATAGGCACCTTCTTCTTTCTCCATCTCGGAGGTTGGCGACCTTATGCCTACTTATATGCCATTCTATCTGAAGTCATGCGAATTAGTTTCTCTGTACTGTCCACGTCTAACCAGTCTCGTATAGGCACTTACCTGCCAATAATTAATCACCAATATTATGATTGAGTCGCTATTATAATGGGCCGATATTCTGATAAAAGTTAAAAATTCTAAACTGAAATAGATTTCCTTCAAAAAAGGTGGTAAGTCCTCCTGTGTCCGAGGCTTGTTAGAGGACGTGTTCAAATTCTGATAAGAACCAACAAGTGTTTGTTGTTCACGATGAAGGAAAAAAGGTTTTGTTTAACAAAATCGCCCATTCCCTACTCGTTGATGTTGCAATTGGTATCTTATTAAGTTATTAGTTTATGTATACTGGATGCGTGCGGACTAATACGATTCTTATAAGGATCTATTGCAAATTGCTTGTACCTGTAGGTACTTATCTAATCTTTTCTTAATTTTCTCAGTTTGTCAGCCATATAAATGTAAAGAATATAAGGGCCTGTTTCACAATGTCCAAGTAAAGTCCTGAATAAGCTACTTGCCACTTATCTGACGAATAAAGTCATCGTTGGTGTTTCACAATTTTCAAATAAGCTTAACTGGTAGTAGATATAGTGCTAAGTTTTGCAGGTAGATTTATCTGGCAGTTAATTTATTTGTTACATAGCTATCCAATACTTTAATTTGGACATTGTGAAACAGGCCCTTAGCCATATGGCTAAATGAGAAAATTAAGAAATAGCTCACCAAACGAAGACGCTTAACTGCCTGATAGGGGAACTAATTCGTGTAAAGCTGAATTTTGGTGTAGTTGTAGATAAAGGTATCTTACACAACATACTAAAAGTACCGGTGGATGGGGGCGCCGCTAATGGGGGGAGGGGGGTGTAAAGGGCCTTCTTTTTGGTTATTCGTAAATAACTAAAATAACTCAGTAACGGTGGCCCATACAAAAAAAATGTTCTAGTACTTAATTCATACAAATATAATTTTCTATAAAAAAGTTTCAATGAGATATTAATAAGCAATAATGAAGTAATTTACGGAAATAATTTAAAATGTAAATATACAAAATGACGTCAATGACTTATTTGTTTAACAATAATGTAATGTGATGTTTAATATTTTATTTTATTACGTAATTAAAATTTATAAAATCACTTAATGATATAATGAAATTATGGATGTTGTGGCCAATACGCAATTATACACCAGACTAGGGTTTACTCCCGGTTCTGATTTACAAAAAATCATGAAAATCCCGGAAATTCCGGTTCTTGCCATACAAATTGGTAATAAATCTGTGGTATTTCCGGACCGACAAGCTTACAAACTCCAAGAAAAGAGGATACTCCCATATTTAAGACCGGCAACGCGCTTGTGACTCCCCTTATGTTGCGGGCGTCCATGGGCGGCGGTAATTGCTTACCGCCAATTCATTACAAAAAATGTTCAATGAGATATCGAGGAACTACGATAAACCATTTTTTAAACTTTCGGCGCTATTATTTACGAAAGTATTAGTTTTATCCAAAAAAATTCTTATAATACTCATTTTTTTTTTAAAAGACCTATCCAACGATATCCCACACATTAGGGTTGGAGTAAAAAAAAAATGTACCCCCCCCCCACTTCATGTGTACGGGAGGTACCCGAAAAAATAATATTTTTTCAGATTTTATTTAAAAAAATTGTCGGCGTGATTAAAACACATACTCATGCGATTTTTTTCTTTTCTAGTACTAACCATCACTGAGCAGGCTCACCCTGCTACCTCACTTCCTACCCTTATAGTTTCGCCATGTCCGTCTGACCCCATCTGTCCATCTAGACGTCTAGTACTAACAATCACTGAGCAAAGCCGTGGACGGACAGACGGACATGTCGAAACTATAAGGGTAGGCACCATGATCACTCTGCTCAGTGATGGCTAGTACTAGACAAGTCAGATTTCGTATGAGTATGTTTTAATTACGCCGACAAAGTTTTAAAACAAAATCTGATAAACTATCATTTTTGCGGGTACCTCCCGTACACATGAAGTAGGGGTAAATATTTTTTTTACTCCAACCCTAATGTGTGGGATATCGTTGGATAGGTCTTTTAAAAAAAATAAGAGTAATCTCAAAAAATTTTTGGAAAACACTAATACTTTCGTAAATAATAGCTCCGAAAGTTTAAAAAAGTGTTTATGTTATTTCCTCGATATCTCACTAAACATTGATCCCAGCAAAAAAGTGCAAAGAATCTTTTTTATAGAAAATGATATGTGGATGAATTAAGCACAATAACATTTTTTCGTATGAGCCACCGTTACTGAGTTTTTTACGAAAAACCAAAATAAGGGACCTTTACACCCCCCTCACCCCGTTAGCGGCGCCCCCACCCATCGGTACTTTTAGTATGTTGTGTAAGTTACCATTAATAATTGCGCTAAAGAATTAACCTTGCCCGTAACAATAATTAAAAAAAAATCTATTTCGTCCGGAACCTTTCCCTAGTTATGGAAGAAGGCGTTAATAACCCCCATCCATAAGAGTGGTGATCCTAAACTAGTTACTAATTATAGACCAATCAGCAAATTAAATATACTTGGTAAAGTTTTCGTTAGTTAGTAATGAAATAAGCGCCACGGTTTTTCAACATATATCAGAACGTCAGCACGGCTTTTGCCGTGGTCGTAGTGTCAACACAAATTTCCTCAGCTTTTCTGATTTTATTCTAAGTAAAGTTTCTTCCGGCTGGCAGGTGGACGCCGTGTATACAGACTTCTCGAAATGTTTCGATAAAATAAACCACATTAAGTTAATTACTAAGCTCGAGAAGCTTGGTATTCACGGTGACCTCCTTAGATGGATTAAGTCGTATCTGAGGAACCGGAGCCAGGCTGTGGCGCTGAAGGGTTACACTTCCCAGTTTCTCCCGGTACCATCAGGAGTGCCGCAAGGTTCTCACCTTGGTCCTCTCCTTTTCATTTTATATGTCAATGACTTGGCAACCTGCTTCAGCCAGTCAGAACACCTTGTTTACGCTGACGACACAAAGATTTACAAAGCCATATCTTCTGAAGGAGATTGCCATAGTCTACAACAAGATCTTGATAGTTTTTATGAATATTGTGAAAATAATTATCTGTACCTAAACTTAGATAAGTGTTTTGTGATAACCTTTTCCCGTAAACTAAATATAATCGACTTTAACTATTCTATAGCTGGAACGCATATAACTCGAGTCAGTTCTATCAGGGACTTAGGTATTACTATGGACTCTCAGCTTAATTTCAATATTCATATCGATAATATTTGTAACCGGGCATATAAAAATCTAGGCATGATAGTACGGACTGGTAAACCCTTTAAGTTCGCCCGTGCACCCTAAAAATACTGTTTTATTCCTACGTCAGAAGTATTCTTGAGTTCGGGTCTGTGATCTGGTGTCCTCAACACTATGTCCATATTAATCGTCTAGAAAGAATACAAAATGTTTTTTTGAGGTCACTCTGTTACAGGACCGGTACTCCTATGGAATCGTCAGCTAAGTCGGCAAAACATTTTAATATGATATCCCTTGATAATAGAAGACTCTTATTGGACACAAATTTTCTTTTTTAAGATTTTAAAGAATGAAATCAATTGCCCTAATTTGCTACAAAATATAGTATTTAATATACCGTATCACTCCTTACGTCCTCGGAATTTGTTTTATGTGAGTTTCGCACGTACTAATTATGCCAAACATAGTTTTTTCAAACGAGTTTCAAAAAACTATAATGAGTTTTTTAGTGACATTGATCCATTTATGTACTCTCTTGACACTTTAAAAGAACATACGAGATCCAAATTGTTAAGGATAAAAAATATGTAGGTAGTATTTTTATTGTTTTCCTTCTCGCATTCGCTTTTGTAAAAAAAAAATTAATTTTATTACATTTATGAACCTCTAGGTCTATTTTTACATAATTTTGTAATTCATATCTATATTTTTGTGTATGACTGTTTGTGCTCTAAACAATAAATAAAAAAAAAAAAAAAAAAAACCTTTGCCTACAACTACACGAAAATTTGGCTATACACGAATTATTTCCTCTAAGTTTTCCTTCGTTGGGTGGGCTAAAAAGATTAGATAAATGCACAAAAAAAATTGCAATTCACTTACGTCAAATTCTTATCTCTATAGTTATCGCCGACACTCAGCCCACGCACTCAGGAACACCGTGACGTGTGAAGCATCAGCCCGTCATAAAGCGTGCTTGCACCTGCTCACATTTCAACCGACACAAAAACTTTACCTTATTTACATCTATCCAGCCATATTGTTGAAGAGCAATTTATTTAACGCATTTCTCGCCTGTCACGTTGCTGGTGCTTTTGAGTATTTGGTGATAGTAAAATATTCTTTTATTTTAAGTTATTTAATTTGGAATGCTTTTGTTAGGAAGCAGGCTTCTGTACAGTTTGTTGTATAAGGAATGCATTTCTTGACGTCGATTTCACTGAGTCGGTATTCATATAATATTTAAACGAATGACTGTAATTTCAACACGCTTCACTATTTACATTTAGCATGACGATTACGGATAGGTTTTGGTTTAGAAGGCGAGTATTTGAGCTGAAATAAATAGTCCTTTACGCAGTGTCATTGCATTCATTTGGCTCTTTGGTAGTAAATGTCAATACATCGATTAAAAGAGTTCTTTATATCTCTCTTAAAATAACTGTACTCACAATTGTATAAGTACCTACTTATCAGCTTTATTGAATTCTTGCTTATCTTTAAAAATAAACATACATAGGTACATTTATTTGCTCCCGAAATCACAAAAAATACGATTTCATATACTTTATTGCTAACTATATTCCAAAGTTGATAATACGACTGATCATTTTATGGTTGGTCCTTTAATAAACAATATTAGGCAATAACTATTTCCATGTTCACCTCGCTAGAACAGCTTCGGGTTATAAAAACCACAACTTTTAATTTACTAACTAAGGATAATAGAATTGCTAGCGTAGAATAAAACGAGAAAACTGCACAGTTAAACATAATTTATTTCATATTATTTTAAGTATCACAGATCCATTTATTTTAATAGTCATCACTTTAACAAAAATATAATAATATAGTCTACTTGTGGCATGTATCCCATTTACAAAACCATGGTTATTTCACTACCGTACGATCGCGATACAGGAAGTACCTATGTATGTACAATCTAAGACTTATATACAGAAAGGGATGATCTAGGATTGTTCATTATAAAGTAGATCGAAAGCTAGTAGCTCTTTAAGTTCATTTTACAGTGACGAATGACTTCATCAGCCGTAGAATTTGATAAGTATAAAGTACAGTGAGATACAATTTTAAGTAGTAAATGCAACCTGATTAAGTCTTTGTATTATTAAATAAGATGATAAGCTATTTTTATTATTTAACAACAGTAAGCTCTGATAAGTTGCGTGAAGTTTAAAACTGCCAAAGTGCTGTGGCATCAGAGATTTGGCACATTTTGAATACTAAAGCGCCAAAAACAAAAAGCAAAGTAAACAAAATTAGGCCATAAATTTAATTTCCAATACAATAAACACCAAACACTTAAGAGTTAAAAATAACAAATGCCAATCTGAGGTTGGCAGTGTTCTTTAAAAGATTTCGTAGGCACTATTATTGCTACTATATTAATATAATTTATGCTTCTCATATCTTACAGCGTAATAATGTTCTATACAAAATATACTACCACGATTTACAAACTTAGGCCGAGGCCGAGACTATTTCCACTAACATAACATTTAAACTACTCAGTAAATTACCAACAAGTCATCCATATAAATCCTTTTGTTCATTCTAATGTACAACATACACAGTCCCATATCTCCTAAACGAGCTTTAGCACGGAAACTACGAAACACCATTTATAACCAGCGTATGAAATAAGTTCGCTAAAAGTCTTTGTCACTCAAGTTTACACCAAGTTATTGACTTTCCACTAATGAATTCATAACCAGGAGGGTCTCCCTTGTAGCAAGTCGGCGGCGTCGTGTCGTTCCATCTGTCGCAGGGCGGCAGCAAGGGCGGCTGTCGCTCCGGGACCCCGCTCACGACATTCCCACAACTCCAAAATTGTCTCCGTCGGGGAACTCTTCGTGGCGAACCATGTCGTGTACCGATCTACCCCGAGCCTCGCGGCTAAGGCTCTCCAGTCATTTCCACGAGCGTTTGGAGGGTCTAGTATTGCACATAGCTGTCGCTTCACCCTCGCGCTCAATTTAAACGGGCCTTCACTAGAGCATTCGTTAACTCCCGCCTCGCTAACTGTAACATTTCTTTTACCGTCACCGTCCTCGCTTCTGCACATACGAGCCTCTAAAAGATTTTCAGTTATGTTGAAACTGCGCTGCGATTCAGCGCGAGGCGAACGACCGCGCGGCGACCGACTTCTCATGTCCTCAAGAGATATTCGGAATGTCTGTTTATAAGATGGGTTAGTCCTTTGACATGCGGAAATGCTAAAGTCTATTGAGTCGCAGTCGTGTGTTCTTTCTAGTACGAAACTGCAGTGTAGGGCATTGTAATGAGAGCTCCAGATGTGATTAAATGGAATTTCTTGATAGCCTATGCCTGGTTTGGCTTTCCAGCCAGGACTAACGTGTTCTAGATTTAAACAGAGGTTGGAGCCACCATCTTGGAATAGGAGTGTCTTCGTTCGTTCAAGTAGTACACCTCCTAACTTCTTCTCCTGTTCTTGGCAATAATATGGTGCACAAGGAGTATCCTCGAACACGTATAATCTTATACTATATTCTGAACAGCTTTCATTAGGCGCGGCTGGAGCGTAAATAGCTAATTGTAAAGCCTTGACTGCTTTGCCATTAAAACTTTCTCCGACTAATACGAAAGTTGACAGCATGTCAGTAACTAAGTATATTTTTTCGTTGTCAAGTTGCGTGAACACTGGGGTATTTATGGTCTCTTGACCGAGACCGACAACTTTCTTCCACTGAGGTTGGGAGTTCTCAGTCTTATTGTTGTGGTCTATGGCGTAGAGGGCGAGGTTCCAGAAGCCGTGCTTGAGGCTAGCGCAGTGCGGAATCTGAAGGACGACCGGCTTGTTTAATTGCAGCCGCGGAGGTCCGCACTTAACTACTGGACTCAGTTGCGTGATACCTGCGGGGCAGAATTAACTGTGAGACTACGAATAGGATAGACACTAGCAATAATTACAGTCTTTTCTACGCCTCCTGTTCTAATATTGGGTGTTAGAGCGAGATGGTAAACTTTAATGTGCTGTCTTCAGTATAAGGGTGTTGTTTAAATTGTGCTTCAGGCACTGCAGTAATTTTAAGAATACCATTGTTTATAATACAAGCTGTAAAAACAAATACGCAATGCAAAGGTTATGGCAACTATTAATTATTGAAATTACGTTTAAATCAAGTAACTACAGACAGCAGAAAAATATAACCACCATACCACAACTACTGAAATCTAATTTGTTTAAAATACTACAGCAACTATAGCAATAATCCTGTCATTGAATATTATGTTACTATTAGGAATACTCATATTTGGTCATATTTCTATCTTGCTGCAAAAATAAGTACACGGAAAACAACATCACTCACCTTTACCGAGTCTCGGCCTGTATCTATCGTCCCTCACGACAGCTACATACATCTGCTCTCTCCGTCCCCTACTAAGGGCATTCTCAGGCACCGACAGCGCTACTCCGGCAGCAGGCAATGCCAATCTCGTTCCAGAACTTGACACAGATAACGATTGCGAGGTAGGCGAGTTCGACACGAGTTCAGCTAGTTGCAACGTCACTGATTCGTTTGCTGCATCGTACATAGAGCCCGCTAGAAAGAAATTTGAATATAAGACAGAGATTTCAGAGAGTGCTTTTTAGTCTAAGGCGATGCTGTTATGATGAAAATGCAGCTCTATAAATTTTGTAGTGGAAGTTTTGCAAGGCAGGAATTAACGTTATTTTATAAAGGAAGTACATCAGTTTACTCTCTTTAGTTGGGTATAATTTTAAAGAAATGAGATATTTGCTATCTTAGAAACAGTATAACAAAAAATGTTTGGTATAAATTAAAAATATATGTACAATTTGTATTTTTAACCAAATTTTATTTATGATAATGTGCTGTTTGGCTTGGTATACTTACAACTAGTGAAGCAACTAGAGACGGAATGCTCCGATTCGCTGTAAGGTTTGCTATCATATTCCTCACTTTGACCTTTGGAGGACGCACACGGAGTAATCTGATGATCGACTGGAGAAGCGTAGCTGTAGAAGTTATGCTTGATTAGAATGATACTCAATTGTGATGATGATTTCTGTTTCATAAATAAAAATACATAATTGTTCTAGTTCTTGTAATCCAGTTCATGTAAGCGTTATCTGCGTCTCTTTTGCTCGTAGATGCAAGTACGATCAAGAAGGAGATAACAAGATATAGATTTTCGACGTTTGGGCCGCAGGTTTAAAAAAGAACCTGAGCATGAATTCTAGTAACAACTTTCCTTACCTGTTAGTTAGATGAGGGACATCGTAATGGTGTTCTGCCCTCGTGTCGGTCTGAGGGTGCTCGTATCTGGGCGGGCGGTGTTGCATCAGGTCCGGGGCCAGGGATAGGGATTGTTTCTCTACTGTTGGGTACATTTCTGGTTGGAAATCTGGTTGACAAAGAAATCGTTTCTTTATGTTACGAATTAAAATGATGATTAAGGCAAATTTACGTCTTTCATTGTAATCAAAGGATATCAGAAAGTTACAGGTTAGTAAGTCTAGCTTTTATTTCAACCGTTGATTGACAAATTGTATATTATAATATATTTATAGTTAATTTGGTAGATAATTCTTGACTTTCTAAACGATATTTTTTATGCGTCGCTTCTACCTCTCACATTGGCTTTGTGCATTTATTAACATTATTATTTCAACATCGCCTGAGGTAAGAATTTATAGCTATTCAATATTCTGCTCAAGTTTATTTGCTCACGAATCCGATAGCAATAATAAAGAATAAAAATGAATGCTATTCATGAGTGCATAAACGCGGCCGTATTTATTTATAAATATCTAAAAATAAAGTACCGCATAAAGTCCAAAAAGTATACAGTCACTACATACGGTAAAGTTTTATTTGTAAATTGATTCATTATTAAGTAGGCTCTAGTTAATAATGATGCTCTGCAGAATTAATGCAACTTGTTTTTGTTAACAAAAGCGACACTCAAGAGCAGTGAAATCAAGTATTTTTGTAATAAAACGTTCCACGCAAAGTGATCCGTTTTTATTACCTTTGAGATTATATTCTGAAACATACTAATGAAGTGTAGAATTTGAATGAAAAAACGACAGTTCTCATGCGCTTGTTGTTACCAACCCGTGACCAAATTTGAAAGAATGTCCGTTTAATGCAAGCTGGCAAGCAGGTCTGACTAAAATAGGTATTTATACGCAGTGACCAACATACAATATAAAAATGTACAACTTTTAAAACGTGTACCTATTACTAATTAATCTAACAATGTAAGCAATCAGAAGAATAACTTATAATGTTCATACAAATCAGTAACATCTTATACACAACCAGACCATATTTTAATACTCCACAAAATTATAGCTAACCAAACAAGAACAATTAGTATATTCGTAAATCCTCACCTGTCCTAGTCATAGTATAGAGAGAGTGGTCCCTCGTTTTCTTCTGCAGCAGTTTGTAGACCACAGCCGCACCGGCCAGGAATACTACCACTGCCACTGCAATGCCGATGTACAGCGGCACGTCGCTATGAGCCGCAACTGGGGACAAAACGGAAGATTAGCAGGGAAATAAAAGGACGGTTGCCAAGAATGCCTGGAATGGACGTGTTAGCGGCACGGTTCTTTTGTATGCAGATTTTAAAAATACTAGATTGTAACTTTTAAAATTCGTCAACGAACATCTTGTACTTTTAGCTCCCAATAAAGCTAACAGAACAATTGAACGCGCGCTAACTGCCATACCAACTATACAAGCGAAATTATGGCATACCTGCGTAACAATTTGAAATCGTCAAATGAACTTAATCAGACTTATCAGCCAGGTATTCCGAAAACATATTTCATATTCGTAAATTACTAAATAGGTATGCAGCATTTTATTAATGAGGTAAACAACTCAATGATATTGTTACGACTCACTCAAAACATTAGCCTTTATCCTATTCCAGCATTTTGATTTACAGCCCATTTCACAACCACCGACTTTTCCCTCGGCCATTTGAAGACGCTTTCAACATCCAAACAAAGCGTAATAAATTACAAAGTAAGTTTTAGCTCCCATTTTCTGTCTCGCAAACTTTTATTAAGTGAGGGAACCATGATGATTTAAAAATGGGATATAAGGTTTCTTGAAAACTATAAAACGAACCAAAATAAGCACCTGCTCGATCAAAGTTTGACAAACATATAAAGTGCGAGCGTAGTTTTCGAGTGTTAATATAGAAATCGACGATGTGGAAGGAAAGATAATTTTCGTGTTTGTAAATGTAAATTTGTTTTCAAGCGTCGGAATGGAACCGTGCAAGTTCTGGCAGCATGCCTTAATATTATTTATGTCATCGCGTCTCCTAGTTTACGATTGGGCTCGCGGCAGTTCGTTTTAACGAGTATTTTTTTGTGTAATATGCTGCCGTGAAAGGACCAGTCTTTTAAAATGGAGGGATGCTTTTTATGAAGTGTTTTTTGGGCACGTGGGAGAGTGACATAGTTAATTAGAAGCATCAAAGGGGTAACCCTAAATTATAATCAACGTTTTATTTAAATGTGCTATTGCTTTCCAAAGACATAGGAGAAATGAAGCTATTCTCCGTAACGAAAATAAGGCCAAATAAACACTTTTGAAGATCCCCCGATAAAAATGAATTTTAAAACTTTAGCCCTTAAGAATTATCTCCAACATTGCCGCGATACTAGGTGCTCATTCCAAAAAGTTACATTTGCTTGGTTGCAGCTACCTTTAATTTTATACTCTATGCTTGAGGAAAAAAGAGTGATAATAGCTTGAACTATAAATATAAGGAAACCAGAATAAAGCCATCGCTCGATAACTCGATAACGATCTCGAATGTTGCCAGAGTAATTAAAAACGAGGCGATGGTGTGTTCCACGTAGTTGCTCTTTATAGGCATTTGCTAATTTTATGGGAATAGTTCTTTGCCTTGGGATATATTGGTCGAATATATTTGTTGATTAAATTGGAATTTGGACCAATAGGTTTTAAGTTGCACAATTTATAAAATGTATAAGCACTTTTAGCCGGCTTGTTCTTGTTAAATGCTAGAATAAATTTCGGAAAGCTCTCTTCTTTTTATTATTTATTAAACCTATGTATTTATTCAAATCGGTGAAATTGTAATAGCACGAAAACAACTGAGACGATTTAAAAAAATGTTTTAGGTAATTATTTAAATCATAAAATAAAGCATATGTTATACATCATAAATTATAAATGTATATTAATCTTTAATAATGACTCTTTATGTAGCCTTTTTAAAGAAAAACGTTGTCTAAAAATTCAATTCTTTTGTCCGCATTCTTAAACAGCAACATATCAGAACTGCGTAACTATTCAGCTCTGTGCAGACAAGTTCCAACAGACTGTAATTCAAAGCCTTTGAAAGGTACCACTTGACTGGTTACATAAAGAACAAACTAAGCGAAGTTGCAAAGGGGAACTTTTTGCACCTGGCTGTATAGGGCGTTTGCAGTTCGTTATAATTTTAACAATTTTAAAATGCTATTTGATTTTGAAAAGGTGATAAGTTGATTATTTTGATGTGGAAGGGTGGTGGGATTGAAATAGGCAACTATGTTACATTACAGCAAGGTACCTACGTTAAAAAAACTCGCTCTTTTATTTTTATTCGACCGGCTATGAGTATGTTTATTACCGCAGGCCCAGTTAACGATTAAATTACTAAACTTTAGATTAATTAGGTATAGATACCTACCCTACCTAGGTGCCTCATAAGATAACGAAGCAAAATTTTATTATTCGGTCTTCATATCGAATTTAAAAAAGGTCATCATCCTAAACAAATTGCATATGGCTTCAATATTCCCTTTTCTCATGCTTTTATTTGTGACCCGTCATGTCAGCAGTCTCAAACCAAAACATCATGTCATTACATCAACACGTCATGTTAGTTCGTTATTTTTCCACATGAATGCTCGCGACGAAAGTCAGATTCTTGTATCGATCAAACCAAAACCAATATGTGAGTATGTAGCTATCATTACTGGAGGTGGGCCCCGTGAATGATTTGTTGTGATCTCGTCGAGAGAACGCAGCGGGCGAGCTCAACTTGCATCCCGACGCCCCTTCCAACGCACCACGCTGTTCTCGCCTTTAGTCCTGCGTGTTTAGGGCTGCGTTCGCGTACTTTGTTTTCGTCAACGTATTTAATTCTGCAAGGCCTCCTGCCGCGTTATGGGTAAAGCGACAAGGGTTTGTAAATTTCGATTGGATTTTGTATCTGCAATCTCACTGCAGTTCCGAATGTACGGCTGGCACTGACAAATGTTTACACTGCGTACAAATTTCGACGTTAATCCGATAAGCGTTTGAACGAATCGTAAATTAATTCCTCAACGTTTTACGCGGTTTAGGGACTGACGTCCGCAATGAGGTAGCAAATGATTGATAACCTTTCAGAGTTTGGTTGCCATTAAACCGTATGGAACTTGGGGGTTTATGTTTCGAATTGATTGATATAAGATTATGTGACGTGCGCCGTGGTGTATAAAGTTTCCCTCTTAATTATAAAACGTTACAAAAATTATTAGTAAATGTTAAATCAGTAGTTTTGTAACATATCGTATGAATTTTAATACTAAAGAATAAATTAGCTATGAATCAACAACCGTTATCAGTAGAATTATGTATTTATTCCTTTATGCATTCAGGAATTATTAATGATATAACACCCAGTATGGTTTCTTATTCAAAAGCTTTCATAAATTCAGTCCAATTAATCTTTCTTCTATTACAGCAAGTTATTACTGTAACCGAAGCTTAACTAAGTGTGCCCTAGATACGGCCGGCCGGGCCACGTACGTCAATTATCTCCGTATCAGCAATGGATCTAAATTAGCAATAACTCTTATGTTACTTCCATTGTTCGAATTTATTATCGTTTTGTTCGGGACGAATGTTAATTGTTTTGGGCTTTTAGTTACCGAAGATATATTGCATGTAGGGTTCATTTGAAATAATTCAAAGTATCTATAATTATGTCTACAAGATGTAACAAAAATACTGGGAATCCGTTTAAGGGCATAATTGGTATCGTATTCTTATTATGAAAAACTAAGAAAAAAATTTTTGCGCGAAAAATTTTTTTTTTGTTTCGAGGGTTGGCCGGCTGACTTGTCCCATACAAAAAAAAATTCGCGTCGAAAAATTTTTTCTCCTACTTTTTGTTAGTCGTAATATGATACCAATTATGTCCTTAAATGGAATTACCAGTATTTTTGTTACAACCTGTACTTATAGTAGGTATAGTTATACTAAGGTAAGAATGATGTTTAATAAATATTGTTTATCTACACTCATATTGTAAGTCCTCTAAAACGTGTTCAAAAACGGTAGGCAATGGCTAGCATTATCACAACCGATTTTACTATGATAAGCTTTTTATCTGTGGCAGTAACGTAATTTTAACTTTACATGCTCAAATACTGATACGTTATGAGTTTTAATAACATAATGCAGATGCAGGTGCAGGTGTAGCACGCTCCCGCGCGGCCGCCGGCACAATCGAGTTGGCCATGGCGGTGCAATGGCGGCCATTCTATGGTTTCGGAATATGGCATTTAGGATAAATAATATGAGTGTAGATAAAGCAGTGTATGCAACTGTACGTCATTAGGCCTTATTACGTAACAGTTACATAAACTACTATTATCTACACTCACATTGTAAGTCCTCTAAAACGTGTTCAAAAACGGTAGGCAATGGCTAGCATTATCACAACCGATTTTACTATGATAAGCTTTTTATCTGTGGCAGTAACGTAATTTTAACTTTACATGCTCAAATATTCATACGTTATGAGTTTTGATAACATAATGCAGATGCAGGTGCAGGTGTAGCACGCTCCCGCGTGGCCGCCGGCGCAATCGAGTTGGCCATGGCGGTGCAATGGCGGCCATTCTATGATTTCGGAATACGGAATTTAGGATAAATAATATGAGTGTAGATAAAGCAGTGTATGCAACTGTACGTAATTAGGCCTTAAAACGTAACAGTTACATAAACTACTATTTTAGGTTTAGGTTGTTGTTGTAATTATTGGTTTTGAAATTATTTACTAAAGGCTGCTTATCTAGTAGTCACCACAAAACTGACGTTTTAAAGGCTTAAATACTACTATTTACTGATCTACTGCTTTTGACTATAATAACCTTAACGGGCAAAGTTTAAGTAGCGATTTACGTGAAAATTTAATGGTATAAAACTTCATATCCTGATTTTAAGCCAAAGATACATAGGTAGATTTAGCATAACGTAAGCATTCGGTAAAGGTATTCGGGTTGAAACGAACAAACAAAAACTAACCCTATTTCCGTAGCAGACACTTCAACACTTCCCTAACGTAATTCGCACCGCCTTGACGCTGAATTAACACTCCAATGTTTAGGCAACAAAAGATGAAAAGCTGCCATAAAATTCAACCATTTCCCCTTTATACGCCAGCAATTAGGCTAATGAAGTAGCGGCGTCGGTACGAATGAATGGTCCTCGCGTTCCCCGCATTCAAGTCTCACCTTTCATGTGGGTAATTTACTGATGGTCCACATTCTATGCGAGGCTTGAATCAGTTCTAAGTAATGGTTTTGGGTTTGATGGTTTGAGGAATTTTCAGGCCGATAAGGAGTACGTGCTCCGTTTTG
Organism: Pammene aurita; assembly: GCA_947086415.1. Classification (NCBI taxonomy): domain Eukaryota; kingdom Metazoa; phylum Arthropoda; class Insecta; order Lepidoptera; family Tortricidae; genus Pammene; species Pammene aurita. The sequence continues at coordinate 24,606,043 of OX352297.1, forward strand.
TGATCGGGAAATTAGGTTGCTATAAATGGGATGCCTTAAGAATGTTTACTTAAGTAGCTTTAACCCGCATGCTTTTAGCGTTGGACTTTTATGCGTTCTCTTCCAAGTCGTCATAAAAATGCAGTAACCACAATTTATATTAATGGACTATGCCAACCAGTCTTAACATTATACCTATCTGTAAAAGTCACCAATAGAAAGCATGACACCCGCGCAAAATTTACAAACCATCAGCCCTCGACGCAATTCCCTGAGCGATGATCCCAATAAATAATAATCAATCTAAAACAAGAGATAACCGAAGCCAATTTATAAGCAAATATGTAAGAGATTGCAGATTTATTTAGCGCGAAACCGAACGTGGTACGAGAAAGAAATTGTTGAGCAAACCAAACAACTGGCAAAGCTGCCTTGGGCTATTTATCAAATGCTCGATAAACAGACATAGGAAATTGAAATCGAGTCAACGGGGACCACGAAAATGATTTATTGCTATTATAAACAAAATAAGGATTGATCATTTTCCATTTGGGTATTGGATCGCGATCGCCGGGGGAGCTGCAGCTTTCACAATTATGGTAATGTCTTTAAATGTGTTTTAATCTTTTGCTCGATTATAGCTTGTCAGACAACCAAATCACAGCTGTATTTTTTCCGTGTCTAATTTTATAAAAGCTTTGTTTGCTGCTTTATTAATTGCTTTTTATACTTATCGTTCAAGGCTCTATTTTAAGCCTGGGGTCCGCTTGGCTTTACTGTTTATACTGATATTGCCCTTTTTTTAAACATTGAATATTAAGTTGTTAGACTGTATGAAACAATAATTAAATATTAGAAACGATTTGATTTTGAAATTAACTTTAGATATCGAAATGATTTTATTTGATCGTATGGCATATACATGAGAAACAAAAGCAACTATAAGTAGAGATAAGTACAAACAATCCAGCACATTATCGAGGACTGCCCCATAACCCGCTATGCCGATGGATCTCCTGAAGACCTGATCACCCTTAGCGATGAGGCCATTAAGTGGCTGACTGGTCTTAATCGAAATGATAAAATAAAAGTATTCCTCGCTGAAAAGGTTACAGACTAAGGGAGCGATAAAGCAAATAAACATTACAGAAATAATCACCAGAGCGCTCACTGAAAGTTCGGAAAGCAATAACTGCGCCATTACGATATAGAACAACCTTTTAAGACTCGAAATTGTAAGTCAACATTCCGTAAGACCACCATAAAATTTTAGTCCCTCGTCTATATTTAGCCGATATGATACGACCCAGATGGTCATGGCTACCCGATTTTAGTATCTCTCGAATCTTTTAACGCGGCAAATTTACTCTGGTCTGTTCTTCTCTTTATACCTGAGGCTAAGAACATGAAATCGTTTGAATCGGATGAAGGGTGGGCAGGTCATGATATACTGGTAGGTTACAGGTAGAACCGATAGCCTGTTATAAAGCGAGCAGTCCGTGTAACATTTCATAGTTATGATCTCGCGCGGAAAAGGAAGTATATTTTTAGTTCATGGCATCTGGTTGTTGGAACTCTGGATTTCATAGAATGGCTTAATTAAGATGCCCCTTGTGGAACAGTTTCGTAATGTCTTAGCATCCGAAATCGTAAAAGTTGTAATTTTTAACACCATGTGTCATTTTTTGTCTTAATGCGATGATAAAATATTTTGGCAGTTGACTCCGCCATTATTTATAAATGTTTTGTTTGTATAACTGTGACATAAAAATGTCCAGCGTTTTTAATTATTAAGGTGTTGGTATTTTTATATGATTTTGCGGTTGATTTATATTTATTTCGTTCGTGGTAATAAATTATTAAATGCTCCGTAATATTTCGGTCTTTTAGGATGTCATGCTTTATCAATATGAATTAAATTGCATTTCTTTTTTTCAGGTTTTCTTCCTTGAAACGTGACAGGTGTTTTGAATGTTTACATTATTTATAAGCTAATGAATAGTTTAGGTTCAGCCTGATTAATCCAGTTAAATAAAGGGTTTAGTCCCGGAAAGTAATAATCATTTTCATGTCAAAGGTCAACATCATTCATTGCCAGTTGTTATTTGAGTTTATTTCTAAATGAATTTTTATCGCAAGTAACGCCTTATTGACATCGACAATGATTTACCATCAGATTCAAATCGAATGAATTCATTCATAAATTGGGTATGCAGTTATGAACCCGATTGTACCTTTGACTTGAAAACGTCACATCTATTCAAATACATGAAAGACTTTTTATTGCGATTATCGTGGTTTTTATGGCTTCTAAGACTTTTACATTCACATCAAATATTGTACCTATAGCGTACATTTTGCGACAAGTTATGTGCTCAGAAATACCTAATTAGGAAACACTCAAGCCTTACTAGCCCAATTCAAGCCTTAGCCTACAAATACCACTTACAGTACTTACTCTCGTGCACTCCGCAGTAGTCTCCCACGCAGTCCGCGTGCTGCGCGTGCGCTCCCGAACACGGTGTGTCCCCGATGCAAGCTCGGCGACGGCTTTGCTGGCAGTCCGCGCCGCACACCGACCACTCCGACCACGGACCCCATCGGCCCGAAAGCGCTGCGGATATCATGACTATTAGCAATCTATGACTTAGGTTAATCTGGAAAACCAATATACACAACTATACGGGTTGCTATACGTATACTACACAATTTGTACTAGGGTTTGCTCCCGGTACTTGTGTTCTATACAAATCCAGTACCGGAACCGGGAATTCTCGGTTCTCGCCATACAAAATCAGAACCGGGAGCATTCCCTAATTTGTACGAGGGTGAATTTAAAAGCTATGAAATGTCCATAGTTCCCATAAACAGGATCGGACTTGTTAAGAGACCATAGTCAAATAAAAATTATTTCGTATTATTATCTAGTCAAAATGAATTGTAAATAGTCTTAGTGTAAGTCTAGATTGAATCTTGTACATAGTTAGAAATAAGACTACAAATTTTTGTACGCCAGTCCTGGTAAAACAAGAAACGGACTAAGAAAATTATATAAAACCTTCATGTACGCTTGTTTAATGCAAATAAACGATTTGTTCATTCATTAATTCAAAATTGTAATATTCTGAAGACTCATCAAACTTTTTTTCTAAGTTAACACACAACTCAGTTCTCTATCTATTTTCGTAAAATAATTTTACCTATCTAACCAGAGTTTATAATCTTAGAGCCAGAAATCGTTAAATCTTTTATAAAATCAACTACAACTTATTAATTGTCACAGACCCATCACACCCATAAACTATCGCCTACGTTTTACCGTCCGTACAGACGAAAACATTTAAAGGCAAATATTGTAGATTTTATTTCAAAATAGTAAGCATTACAAACAATCCAACTTTATTTCCAATTTAATTCTTATGAGTATATAAATAAGATTCAATATAAATTCACTCATCATTTTGCAGCAATTACCGCATCGTTTGCTGTTATTAATAGGATATCTAATAATTCAGAGCGTGTACCCACGGCCAATCGACTCTATAAATTGAAATTAAAATACATCAACCCGCCGTAACTGCCCTTCTGCCGAGTCAGGCATAAATCACTTGATTTTTTTTCCCAAAAGAAATAATAGCACCGGTGCTTATACTGTGTTTAGTGTTTGGTCTAAACATTTTTTATTTTAGAACTACATAGTTTGTTCTCGAAGGTCAGGTTAGCACGCTAAATGTACGCCGAAAGCAGTCTATACAATATTATAAAACTTTGTTTCTGTTAGGTGACCCTGCCTGCGGAGCAAGTGGTAATGTTCGATTCCTGGCGGTCTACCTACTGGTATGCATTTAGGATAAATATGACAAATAAACAACCCGTAAAACTCTGGGGACAATTTTTCCCAAATAATCATTTGTTTATTTGACAAAAAAAACTTTTACAAAAATTAAGATTTCGTTTATGAAAAGGAAATTATTAACATTTTCCTTTACGACACAGTATTAGTCACTGTAAATTCGTCCTTTCATAAATCGCTTATTCGGATAAAACGTTTTTCTTAATAATGATCTTGTTTTGATGGGCATAAATTAATATTGTAATACTTACTTCAAATGCCTTTAAATACTTCAAACTACGTAATAAACGTCTAAATGTCAGACCGGACGTGTATGTCGAAAGTAATCACTTACCTCAAAAATAGCTCCCTAAAATACCTGGTATTATTTATACCACTAACCGCTAAGTCTCATGACTTCCTCCCGCCAATTATTCACTCCCTACGTGTGTGGGTGTGGGTGGAACCATACGCATATTAAACTACAACAGTGTGTAACATTTCTTATTAATTAATGCGCACACACATAAATCAGTCGAGGTTCGTTAGAGGAACAACGCAAAGGACTTTCACATTTTATAAAACGTATTTTTTACTTTAACAACTTTTTATGGCTCGAAGTAAGTTAATAAATTGTATGTAATTGCGTCCCACTGACGGGTCCATACGAATTTTAAGAACGCATTTTGTAGGAAGTCGTTTTGGAGACGTTTCACGAGATAAAACGTGTAAATTATGTAATATCGCTTCATATGCTTTCAGAGAGGAAATTTAAAACAATGTGGCATATGTGCGAGGATAAAAACGTATGAAAAATTGTAATGGTACCTTAATATCTGCAAATCGCATCTGGGCCGCCTCATATACGAGAGTACGTTACAAATTTACCTGTATGTAATCCAGTATATTCTCGTTTAGGGAGCCCGTATTTGCATATCTTTCACAAGTGTTTTGACACAAATTACTTGCAGGTGACAATAATACTGATATCAACTTTCTTTTCAACGTACTTAAATGTCTTATATCAGAACATAAAAGGCGATCAAAACAATAGCTTTACGGAGGTCATTTTCTTCCGTAAGACAAATGTCGTTATAACTTACACTTACTCGTATTTTCCAGAGTACAAAACACACTTGTATTGCACCCGTTGTGAATGCAAACATTTAATTGTAATTAATTGTATTTAATTGTAAATAAACTAAAACGTTGACGATAAACTGGAATCATTTCCGTAATAAGATCAGGGCTCTGTTCCATATGAGTAAATAACATTCTTTAATAACATTCCAGCTCATCATAATTATTCAAGTCTTTGAAGTGAAGTGCATTAATAAAATGGTTAGACTGAAACGGCTACAGTAGACCGCCAAAGAGGAACAGACATGTGTAACCAATTAACTGAACAATAATCCTGAGTTGGAGTTAAACATCTCTTGATTGGATTTTATTGTCTACCCCGTTGGTCTATTTTATTAGTAACACAAGGTTGAGTTTATTTATAAACAAGAGCATCGGTAGTAATCAGGAATCATTTTTTTTAAACGATGTATTAACATTAATATTTTTTACTTTCATTATGTTTCGTTAAGTATTATAAGTACATACATTATTCGGAGATACTGGTTTAATTTTAGACTGACCTGAAATATATATATAATACATATATTTTATATCGTATATTATGCTATTATGATCAAAAGGAAAATTAAATAATAGCAGATATAGATAATACAAAAGATGTTGCTAAGTTTGTTAACAATTATTATAAATCGTTGCACAACAATTAAGTACCCGCATACTTAAATGTTAATCAGTTATTAATGAAATGAAACCAAGGGTTCTTCCATGTGATTGAGACGCCTTAATTCATGTTCGATATTTCCGTTACACATTTAATCATCTCCAATAATAAAAGCATGAATAATCAAACGAGCTTACTATGACTCACAAGACGCTATAATGCCAACATCCTCAAAACATCATGTCAATCTACACTACCGCATGCGACTTGTCAGAAACGCGGTAAAATTCGTCGCCCTCATAACAGCTATGAAGTACTTAGCCTTTGATGTCACTGTACTAAGTACTTTATGTGTTGTAGGAATAAAAGGTTTTTTTTAGTTTAGATCCGAGATATGACTTAAATGGTCGTTATGATTCGAAATGAAAGGTATTTGGGCACGCGCCTTTTGTTTTATTGTTTGATGTGTCTTTGTTTGACTGGTGTTCTAATTTAAATGGGACTGTGAATTTATAAAGGTGTAAGATTGTTTTTTTGTTTATCGACTACTGTACTTACCGATCAATAACTGCTGTGAGTTATCATATGCTTGTAGATCCATGTATCCATCTGCATTGGCAGCATTAAGTTAAGTGTACATTAAAATTATTAATGGTACCACAAAATGTGATGTACTTAACAAATTCAGTTGGCTAAAGTGAGGTTCGAGTTTAATTTACCTTGAGCTTACCTGAGACTGACGTAAACCTGCATTAATTAAACTGATGGTAATAGTGGAAGCTTGGTACTATTTATTTGCTGTATTTAAACCAACTTTGACAATAATCTTGTTAATGAGGTAGGTATTTTGTTGTATTGACAATATATTTACATATGTAAGTCTAGTAAAATGTCACAAGGCATGTCACATATTTTTAGTAAGCATGTATTACTTAATGTATTGGTTAAAGCTTATGTTTGACATTTTTCTCACATTGTTGTTGACGAAGAAGTACAAAACAGTAAAGCTCTTGAAGTATTCTTTACATTGGATTACAAGGAATTGACGTCTAAGATTTATAGATTCTCCAGCCGCATAATTGACTTATTTCTGAAATAAAACAATTAAAAACGAATTTTTATCGCGTGTATTGAGCTTAAATTACATCCCGACGTTTCGAACACTTTACAGCGTTCGTGGTCAACGGGTCACGGGACGGGTTTTTAATTGTTTTATTTCATGAATAACTATCGCGGCAACCGAAGACAATATTATGACTTATTTCTGTTTAAAACAAACATGCTAAGGACATATTTTCGCGTAGTCTACTCACCGCTTTGACAAGGTATGCAGTCCGGCGTCCTCTGCACCGCCTGACCCTGGCACGGCGCGCCGCCGTTCAGGGGGTGTGGTTCTGTGCAACTGCGCGTGCGACGCTGGCCTCCAGCTGCGCGCCCGTTGCAGCGGCACTGGCTCCAAGGTCCCCAGGGGCTCCAGCCACCGTTCACTGAAGACAAAAGCTTTGGTTAGGTTATCAACAATAAGGGTCCCAGTTTTTTGTCAGGCCTGAACTTGGGTGTTGGGAAGAAAGATCTGCGCCTTCTTTTTCCTAAGGATACCCAAGTTAAAACTTTGCAGAAGACGTTGCAGTAGGTAAGTATAATTCATAAGCACTGACATTTTTTGATCCATCATCACAATGGTCTCGCCTAGATGTGTTAATTGATGGATGGAAGTAAGGCAATTAAGCATGCCAGATGTGATGCTTATATTTAAGTGCAAATTGCGTACATTGATATAGTAGTAATCATCATTCAAAATAAACCGTTCGTCAAATCCTTTGTTATAAAAATCTCAGTAAACCCAAATAACCGTTATCCCAAATTTGAATAACAAATTAACACAGCTATTATATTATTTATATTAAAGATAATAATTTAATTCTTAGCGAAATATATGATCACAATGGACTATTTTATTGCTCTACAACCATTAATCAGTCGGAAGCTATTTCATCGCGAGCCGAAATCTTTTAATGGGCGATTTCCCTAGAAAAAATTCACAGATTTCGTGCCTCACACGACTATCGAGCATATTGGAAATGAATCTACGGAATTCGAAAAAATATTGTCGCTGAGCGACGAGAAAGTCGGGATAAGGAAAATGTTATAAAATAAAACTACAACGTTGAATGATAATTTTTTTTTTTTTTATACCACGACGGTGGCAAACAAGCATACGGCCCGCCTGGTGGTAAGCAGTTACCGTAGCCTATGGACGCCTGCAACCCCAGAGGATTTACATGCGCGTTGCCTACCCTTTAGGAACCTATACACTCCTTTTTTGAAAAACCTCATACTGTAGCCCACTGGAAAAACCAAAAATTATTTTATTCTTAACATAAACATAACATAAGATGAGATGTTTAGATTAACATAAGTATCCTCGACATAACGCCTGTGAACCAGAGTTGGGCAAAAATTAACGTAATTGAAACTAAAGTTAAAAATGAGAACGTTACTCATCATATGAACATGATTACGATTTAAATCATGAGCTTTCTAATCTGATTGACCACCGCACTGAGTAAATCATGTCGATTTTTAGTTTCACTCATGATTAGCTGAAGTGATTACATTAGTAAGACAGTATGCTTAGTTAAACTAACGATTTAGTTGATTAGGTGATTAGATTTTGCGTAGCTACTAGCTCCTTCACATTTTTCCCTGACGAAACAGAGGCGGTACCTAGGTGAGTATAATATACATTTAGGATAAATGGCTATTTGTGACAATATTTCTAAAGGTATCATTTGGCGGTTGGCGCTTACGTCTTAAGTTGTATAGTGCAGATTCAATATTGAGCAATAAAAGCGTAAATGCCAGTGGCAAATGTTACCTTACCGAAACATCGACAATTTTTTTGTTAGTTTTTGGTATGAGTGTACAAAAGAATGCTCCCATTTAACTTTGAAACGGCCTGTTCGGTTTTATTGCAGTTTTCGGCTACAGTTAAGGCAGCTATCAGCTATCACACAGCTGCGGTTTCCACATGCGCTTTTCATTTTCATTCTCATTCTCATTCTCATTCGCATTCTCTTTCTCTTTCTCATTCTCATTCTCATTCTCATTCTCATTCTCATTCTCATTTAGGATAATGAAAATTTTTACATATGTATCTGGTTCAATATGTGAAATTCAGAACAAACGCCTTTTTCAAGTAATAATATAAATCAGCTTAAGAACACTCTAATCATACATTCGTCAATCACATTGAACAAGTTAGTTGATTAGCGTTAATTTAGTTTCAATCAGCGCCCGTCGTTAATGATTTACTCATGGCGAAATTACTTGATTGTTTTGTGTTATGATTTAATCAGCGATTATTCAATCAGCAATGATATGAATCGATCACCAATTTTAATCAAGTGTGCCCAACTCTGCTGTGAACAAACAAATTGAAAAATTTCCACACGCATATCGAAGTTTGAATAATTGTCGCCGTGGCGCCTGAGTATACATATTTCATTTTTAGATTAATAAGCAGGATATAATAATGTTCAAAGTACAAGAAAATTATTACATTACAAATCCGTAGTCAACTCGAGAAATGGTAGCAACATAGCTAAATAATTTTTAAGCAAAAAAAAAACAGACTTCTTCAATGGGGGAAGCCGGTGAAGGATTATTGTAGATGGTGCACTCTATACAATGAAATAACTTTGAAGAGTTCCGTTCTGATCATCATCAGCAGTTCCACTTCATCAAATGTCACTCTTTTGAATGAAAATGCTTGATTTGTTGATAAAAATACAAAATCCCTATGTGTTTGCCTTTAAGATTTGAGGAGTTCCCTCGATTCCTCATGGATCCCATCATCAGAACTTGAGCTTGACGAAAATTTGTCCTGACAATCTTATTTGCTTAACAACCACCGATGTGTGTTCGATAAGAGGAGGAATCGCCAAACGTGAACTATGCGTTGTTGAAGAGTTCCCTTCTGATCATCATCAGCAGTTCCGCTTAATCAAATGTCACTGTTTTGAATTAAAATGATTGATTTGTTGATAAAAATCACTACATGTATGCCATTAACATTTGAGGAGTTCCTTCGATTCCCCATGACGGAGTTATGGAGTAACAAACATAAAAAAAAAAACAAAATAAAAAAAACATACACGCCGAATTGAGAACCTCCTCTTTTGAAATCTTGAAGTCAGTTAAAAAAAAATAATGTGAAAAATGTCGTTCTGACTTTTTTCAAAAAGGTTAGGCTACAGGGCAGACCCTTAACTCGATCGTCTTGTTTTTAGACTTAAATTGTAGCTGACTAAATTGTCCAGAGGAGTTCTTCACAAATTTTTGATATCATTTTTAGTTTCCAAAATATCGAACGCCAAAATCAAAAATTTGGAAAAAAAAAATATTTTATCACTATTCCGGCCATAACTTTTTTTGTTTTTGATTTTCTCGAAAAATTCTTTTTGCATCTTACAGTTCTCATAAATATGAGTCTTTTGAGCCATTTTTGAATATCATATCTTTACAACTTTCCGAGTTATAAGGGGATCGAACTTTTTCGTGAAATCGGGGCCTATACTGGAACGAACGAAAAGACATTTCCAATGTCAAAATCAAAACCATTTCTAATACGAAAAACTAGCCATTCTCAGGTATCTCTTTCCGCAAATCGGTTGCATGATGGTCGAGCACGCGAGTTTGCGTGTCGTAGTAGGCTAACTAACCGCGACAGCCTTCCTAGAACTTTATTTCGAGAATAGTTGATGCTGACCACCACGTCTTTTTGCTAATTGGAAGGGTTACTTTAGCTCGTTGTTGTTAGTAAGGATGGTTTCTGCGTTAAACATTCAAATACAAACGTGGTTATGCTAGTCCATTATTAAGTGTGAAAAACCGGCCAAGAGCGTGTCGGGCCACGCTCAGTGTAGGGTTCCGTAGTTTTCCGTCCGTCACAGTAAGTGGCTTTATTTGAAAGCACGTTATTTCATTGTGATTGTGTAGAAATTACAGGTACAATAAACACCTGCTTATACGGTTAAATTACAAACTTACTTTTTAAAACTTATGGTTCAAAAGTTAGAGGGGGGGGGGGACAAATTTTTTTTTTCTTCTGGAGCGATTATTTCCGAAATTTTTTTTATTTACATTATCAAAAAATTATTTTACTAAACCCCTATGCATTTTTAAATACCTATCCAACAATATATCACACGTTAGGGTTGAAATGAAAAAAAAAATCACTCCCCACTTTACCTATAGGGGAGGTACCCTAATAAAACATTTTTTCCACTTTTTATTTTACCACTTTGTCGGCGTGATTGATGTACATATTAGTACCAAATTTCAGCTTTTCTAGCGCTAACGGTCACTGAGATTATCCGCGGACGGACGGACGGACGGGCAGACATGGCGAAACTATAAGGGTTCCTAGTTGACTACGGAACCCTAAAAAGAAACTTCAAGTAAAATTAGTAGCTAATAGTTTCTTCAGAAATGACCAAGTGACAAAGGTCCTGATACATATCAACATGCTTCCTTTTCTGTACTCTAAATCAAGATTTTGATTGATCGAAGATTAGGTTCAAGTCTCTTGTGATTTATATTACATACACGCTATAGATACATATTTTAAAACAGTTAAACGCCCATCTTACATAAAATATCCCCATATTTTCGCTTATTATGCTCTTAATATGCGACACTCTTTGTTACTCCCACTAAGTTCTTCACGCTATTATTCTTGAAGCGACAAATGCATCACTAAACTCACTATAATGAACGTCATTACGCTCATTCGTATAACGGAACTCGTCGCCATATGTTGCCTAAATTGTCTCGAATACAAGCTCCACCCCTTTTTTGTAAAGATGGTAATGCAGGTACTATCGGGTTCAGAAATGCATGGCCAATTTATGAATGAATTCATTGATAAATTGACCATGCAATTTTGAACCTGATGGTACAAGAATGCATTATATATTTGAAATGCATGAAGTTGCATGTCCAATTTTGCTTCCTTTATCGCAATTGCTTGCTTTCAGTATATTAACCTATATTAAAGTGATCAATAATATTTGCTACTACGTTAAGTACTTAAATGAAGATACATGTTATACAAGAGTGCTTATTTTTGATATTTACCTTCTTATTGACAGTATTTAATTGACTATGTTCTTATTTTGTTTATTTTTATTGACATTATCACATTTTGTTTTTCAACGATACCTTGTTATTTAATTACTTATGTAAATTTTGTAATCGATTCAGAATTAGTATGTTTTTTGTGAAGATATAAAACAAAGCTTTCTACTATTAATAGCGTAACAAACTCCTGCTGTTATCATATTGGTTATTTATTTCCCCTAAACTTAACTTTAACGGCGTATCAGTAAAATTCCCTAATTTGCTTTGGTTAGCATTTTATCGAAACAGCTTTCATCCAAATTGTTTCAGACCACCCGTGGTTAATCATTCTGGCGTTGGATTCCCAATAAAAATTGATTGCCCTTAGAGAATTCGGCTCCGTTATTAACTTATTAAAGTACTGTTAATATTAATCTGCTGTCTACAAGTTTAAATTAAGTTAGAAAAGGCTGGTAATTACAAGCAGTTGTTTTGAGTTATGTGTTTTGAGCATGTGAATTGAAATAAGTAATTGTAAGTTATTCAATCAAATACAAACATTGAAAACATTGAAAAAACAAATGCAAAAAAAAAGCAAAAAGATGATTGAAGGCATTGAGAATTTCGTCAACTTAGTAACTTGACCCATAGCTTAATTGGTAAGGCGATCGTGCCCCGGTAAGGCGTATCGATGCAAGTTCAAGTCTTGCTGGGTTGATTATTTTTTCAATGTTTTCAATGTTTGTATTTGATTGAATAACATACTATTGTATGAGTGGAATGCCCCATTCTAAAAACATGTAAAATAATTATGTAGTAATAGTAAATTATAAACGTACGACTCTACTGCATTAGAAATTCAAGATTTAACCTTTCTTGGTTGTCATATCTATAAATCCATCTTTAGTGTGGACTCTTAAGCGAGACATTGTTTGACACAGCATAATATCCTTTTTTTTTCTCTCTTGTGCCATCACTAGTACACACAAAGAAGAAGTCGCAAGCTTTAAAAAAAGTGATAACAGTATTCAACATGTTAATAAACTAACGGTACCGAATTAGAAATTTCCTCGCGTCATTAAAGTTTTTAAGTTATCACCTGAGCACAAAGAAGCATCTTCGGAGGAATGCTATCTTGGAGATATAAGATAATTCCTACAATAGCGTGACACCGCTAACAGACACGCATGGCCACTATTAAATAATAGTGTGAAGTAAGTATTGTTCAGCACGCCCACCAGTAATAAGAGGAGAGTTATAAGGCAATAGCGGTGGAATTGGTTTTTGGGAATGGCTTTCAGCCTAAAACGAAAAAATTAACACAATGAATTCGATAGCGTTGCAAAGATTTTGTGCTCTTTGTATCATGAATGTTAAAAGGTATATTAATATGAACTAATTAGTTAGTTACTTTATAGTATTTAGTATCGAACAAATTTCTGCAAAGTTTTTTTTATGCTGTTTTGAGGACACAATTACGTTAAATTTTAAACTTTAATGATTACCTACTTGATTAAAAAAAAGTGCGGATTTACATATACAAATTTAAATATAACAGTAGAGGAAACTACTACAACAAGTTTAATAAAACAAATATACTATGTTTGGAACCAACAGTAGAATTGTATTAGAACATTCAAAGTTTGCGGATTCCATATCCAACGAAATAACAGTCCTAATGGCACAGATACACAATAGGTATATTACGTGACAACGTGTATTGCCCAATTCACACGTTAGTACAGACGTAACAAAGGGAGCTCTGTCCCTCTAATAAACGTAATTGCTCCCAGAATAGCGGGAATAACTATTCCAATTAGTGTCTTAAATATATGTATGTTTCGAAGTTATAGGTAAGTTTGCACGGAGAAATTGAGGTTCAGTTTATAATCCGGCGGATTTCGAAGGTTGCCTAAGCTAGGACGAAACCACAACAGGATTTAGAAGTTGAGGTGCTATTGATCATGGTCGAGTAATGGAAAAGCTGGCTAAATTCTTAATTGTAATTTGTGAAGATGTCGTTCGTTGTTAGGGAGAGTTTACAAACTCTTGATCCAGATATCAGCAAACTAAATGTCGTGAAGCGTTTACCTATCCAGATTAATTCTTATATTCTGGTGCATACGAGTATACTCGTATAAGTAATCACGGAGCGCATTAGGCATAATAGAGAAATAAGTGTATCCTATGCATGTTTCTTGCGCGTTAATATTTGTAGTGTGAAGGAACGTTACATCGTTGCACAATATATCTGTTATTACCAAACAAAATAGCACACGACCAATAATTTTAGCCTTAATGATATAAAACAAGGATTCGGACGTGTAAAGTCAGAGGTGCTGATTGCAATCAGTTAGCCAGGCGCCATATTTCCGAGATGGCGTGGGCGCGTCCCTAATGACTCTCCCATGCGCCAGCGCAAGCATCAGTGCAATAATTGTACGGCGCATGCCCTTTTGATCTCGCTGAAGTAAAGATAGTTATTACGTACAAGGAGGGTGAAATGAGCGTTAAACTCCATCGGAAATGGTTGTCTGATGAATTATGTGAAGTGTAGAACGTGTTCGATGTCTTGTTAGGTAAAGCATATTAAATCGGAGGAAAATTTGCGGGCAATTTTGTTATTAATCCTTTGACGTGTCGGTGGATTCGAATTGAATTCTACTTAACTCGTATTTATGTATTGCTGAGCGGTTGCAGAGTTAGAGTAAAATATATAGAGAAGACATAATAAGAGGCAAGCACTTACACTCTAATACAGACTGAGACACTTTAAGAGTTAAATACTCAAACTTTTGACAATTGAATTATCTTACTACACGAACGTCTTTTTTCTTGCACTTTATTTAAACAGCAATCTTATACATTTAAATAGACCCAAAAACCTAACGATAAAAATAATCTCACTCAAACCTAATAACTATTTCATTAAAAATATTAACCCCCATTATCAAAACAAAGACTTCGTTCTTAAACTGCCAACAACTGTTATTTTTGTGGCCACTTAAGTATTTACATTCATTCACATGTGCTACTATTTCGACGTCTGAATTTAATGAATGGGGCACTGAAGTGTCACCATGTGGGCTTAGTTTGAGTGTCAAGGGAAGAAGAAAAAACTTACCATAGACGGTTAGAAGTGCTGGTTCCGAAATTCTTTTTCCCGCGATATTTTCGGCCACGCAACTGTAGTTGGCCATGTCCTGTTGACAATTTAGATAAAATTAGTAGTCATTAAAGTACACCTACGTACTCAAACATAAATTGAAAACAGATGTAGACACGATATTTATAATGATGGTTTTAGAAAATCTGTTATATTATGTTATTAAACGTCATAATTATAATTGAATGCAGAGGGGCGATTTTTGAGTTTGGTGCGCTCAAGTATCACATAAAATCTATCCGTTCTAATTGATGAAATGGTGTTATAAAAATAACAGCGATAGGAACTTAAAATCATGATTATTTTAAACTATGCTAAAATAATGGCGACAAACATTCATGTGCCATTTATTTTCGAGCTTAATTTCCTTGAATTCGAGGACTCCAAGCTCAAAAATCGCCCGCCCCCCCTGTTCTCAATAAAAACAAAGCACTGTAAACAAAACAAGAAAGAACGAAATGTAGACGCAGAAATTCAGTGCAAAATCCTTTTAGCAAAATCTTATACAACTGTGTTAAAATTACAAAGGACACACATTAATTGCAACAACACGCGATTATGTTAACTATTTACCTACTTGCTCATCCCATTATTTTATTTTTAATTCAGATAGAAAAATCAACCTTTTTTGGTTATAGCATAGAGTTCAAATTAAAAAGCAATAGAAATACATACATACGGTTTAGTAAGTAAGCAGAGTACTAATATTAATTAGGAAAAGCACTTCCGACACCTTTGAGTACTCATATAACGTTACATACAATGCGACATCGCCTGCAATTTATCCAAGTCTGCACGCGTTTGCTAATTAGCAAGCCGGTTCTACGGAAACCGGAGATGGAATGAATTATTTGCGATGCCGTCGTTCGTGGGTGGTTCTGGTTAGGGTTTAGGCGGATATTTGGGATATGAAGTGACAGTTATCGCTAAAGAGATAGATGATGGATACACTTATAGTACAGGTAGGGTTTGTTCGGAAAGAGAATGTCGTATTAGTAATTCCTATCAAACCTAAATAAATACCTAATGTCACATTTACTGTTTATAGTCGGTGGTGTACACTTATTTATACGGAAAATGATGATGATGGAATTTCCTTTTGCAGAGCTAATTGTATTTATGGTCGTAACATGAAAAATATATTTTCATGATAAAACCCTGTTATTCCCCTTTATAAAAAGTATATTAATCCTATATTGGTTATAATAACTTTAACGAAAAAAAAAAATAATAGGCCTGTTATCAACCACAATTTAATTATGTAGGAAAAACGATGTGGTTTGAGCTCTAATGCTTGCCTAATTGTATGTTTCACAACTAAATGGACGTCAACCATTTCAAACGCTATTATTTACCTTGCCTTTTTATGCTTGTTATAATCCAGAAGTGAAATAAAAAGATCGTTTAGAAGATACCGGAACCGGTTACCAATAAAGGGGTATTAGATCGACGAAGTATTCGGTAGGGTAGTTTTTAAAAACCATCAATTTAGTAAGCACATCATTGAGCTACCCAAAGGTACGCGCTTGGCGGGTACGGATTGGAGGAGCAGAGCAGAAGATCGAGCACAGTGGCGTACCATGGGAGAGGCCTATGTCCAGCAGTAGACTGATACTGGCTGCTGCTGCTGATAATGATAATATAGCGCTTACCGAAATGAAAATCATTTACCTATCAAGCTAATTTCATCTCTATTGCTAAGACATTAGACAGGGGCATAACATTGAATATAGGGTATCCATATCATTTTGTAACCAAATAATAGCGTTATCAAATATAGGGGTTCTCCAGTCCCTGTTATCTAGTGACGTTTTCAAGTGAAAGGTACATCATTGCGGGTTATCAATAAGGGCCTGTTAATTTTTTTAGAGAGAAACCTTAAGCGGTAGGTATACATCTTCAACTGAGGACGGTATGTTGGCGAATAGTGCGCTCTAAAATAAAAATAACAATTCTGTGTTATACCTACAAGTTTGCATATCTGTACTCTGTATCTTTATTATATTTAAATAAAAGTAAATAAGATCTACCCTCAAATGGCTCCTTAAGCCATTTGAGGGTAGATGAAAACATTACACGATCAAATAATATTGGTTAAAGCCAGGTCGTTAAGTGACAGATCCAAACAGTTTTGTATTTGATTGGTTAACCAATAAAAGTTATAACCACTCGAAAATGTAAAGAATTGTTTCTTTACTTTTATTTAAATACCTAAAGACATAGAGTATACAGCATCTCCATAATGTTGTGGTTGAAATTATACCCTCGTTCTGTTGACAAATTGATCCGATATCTGGTGCACATCTTAAGTTCTGATGACAATTACAATTTAATAGATTCAGTATCATTGTAAATCCAAGATAGCTGCCGCTACAGAATGCCGCGTATTACCCATTTCTTAACAAACCTCTAAATCAAGTATAAAATGAAAGGGATTTATTAATAGAACACAGTGCATTGCGGATCATAAAGTAAGCGGAGTTTAGACAATTTTAGTAATATAACAACTTGAAAAGAAAATAAGTATTGTTCAGGTAAATTCAAAAGCTTTTATTGAAAATAAACAATGATATAGATAATGTACAAAAAGCTATAAAAATAATTCAGTAGATTCTAGGTACCAAGTCATCACACCACTCTTCTCATCAATGTAGCTAGAGCATTGAAAAGACAAAAAACTAAAAACGTGGGGCGCTTGAATCTTTTATCAACGGACAACGCCTAATATCATTATAATATTTTTTATTTTATTTTTATATGAACTTAGGTTACGTACGCTACGCAAGTGGTGTGATGAGTGGTACCTAGGACCTATCGATTATTTTAGCCTTGAGTACATTACCTGCATCATTATTATCGTTATTTTCAATTAAACCGTTTAATATACGATTTCTAACATACTAATTTAACTACTATTAGAAACGGGGTATTTACCTCACTTAAATATACATGGTAAATACCAATATTTTAATAGTATCTAGTCAAAACAGAAAATATTTATTTTACTTATTTTATTCATGGCCTGGATACGACACTTTCAAGCCAAATCTTTATTGGATAACTCTGCACTATAATGTGTTACAAATATAAGAATTGTTTTCCCCACTTCCCACAAAAGTAGGAACATTCATATATTTTTTGCAAAAACGGTTGCAGTTACCACAAAACTTTCAATATAGGAAATATTCTTCATGAAATTCTCTACAATTCTTGCCTTTGAAGTATGTTGCTAAGACTTATAGTTTTCAGTCTATGTGTCGCGAAAATTTTAACCCCCCCTTTTTACCCCCACTGCACCATAAATTTAGGTGGCTCTGCTTCCTAAAATGGCCTATGTGTCCTAAAGTCTCACTATGCAAAAGGTGATCCCATCATCACTAAAATCCGTATAATGCCCTTCATTGTCGTGTGCACCACCGACTATTATACTTTTACTAGGTCAACATAAAACTACACAATACATATTATTAACCACTTACAAAGTTCTTGTTATAAATTAATTGCTTGTCGGTATGCATGAATGAAAACATGTAATAACGACTATTAGCGTTAACTGAACATTGCTAAGGTAATACTTATATTTAGAGAAGTGTAATTTCTACGCAGTAATTCTTTGTGGAAATTGTGGTATAAATCTGTCATATGAATTTATGGCAACAGTCAACATAATTCAGGGCATTAAACACGTTTATCGTTTTCATGCAAAGTAATTGGCAGTCAATCTTCATTGGTCGTATTTGCAAGCGTCACTCTTCATTTTATCTTTATTTTAAAGTCTAATTCCTTTGCAATAACAATGAATATTTCATGAAAATAATGTTTTGCGTACTATTTATGTCTATAAACTTCATCCATATATTTTATTAGACTAGCTAAGTTTGAAATGTGTTTAATACCTACTTTGCTGTTTGTACCTCTTAACACTCACTGCCATCATGCATGCTGCGCTCCAAGTTTTGTGGGCCGCCGGCGTACCATGTGGCGTTGAGAGTGTTAAGACTATATGGAATATGAATAACTTGTCTAATTTATCATCGTTCAGTATTAATTGCAACTGGCAAACCTCTTCACTTGCTTTGGACCGCGCTATCAATCCTAACCGTGGCAACATTAACCAACTCCGACTTACCGTTAACAATCGTCACCATCTTGCAGTTTATTTGTTTCTACACTGTTTATTCGTTTGTTTATTTCATGTTTATTTCAAACCGACTCAAGCTAATTAGTCGAGCGGCACGGACATTTATTAATTGCAACACAAGTCTCCTCTGCCGTTTTGTTGCGTTCCTCGACGCGGTGTTGTCTTTCAAAGCCCTGATGAAAGTGGAGGGATATTTTATTCATGCTGTAGCTAAGCTATGTGATTACGTTGCAACAGTGCGGCATTATCTCGTTAGTGAATTGCTTTGCTGAATTATAAAGCCGTAAAGCATGCAGTGAGATAATTTGTAGACGGGATTACCTATGCTTGATTTAAGGAATTTACATTTTTCGAGATGGAATTACTGGATAATAAACTCGCATTCTGCTCGAGCGCCAAAATGTCTCGTCGAAAGTGGGTGACCTTTATCCCTTGGTTATCAATAAACTATAGTTACAAAAAACATGTCTTTATCTTAAATTTCAACACTCCGAATTTTAATGTACCTACATGTAGCCATTAACAGTACCTTCTAATAATAAGTTCATTCAGTGACTGCTCATCCAAGAGCTTTTACCATAAAACACTAATGGATCTAACTGAAAAAAGTAGACGTAAGGTCGTATAAAAACGTGCGACTGAACTAAACATCAACGCATGGCATCTAATGGTAAACATATTGTAGCTTCTACCATCAACATTCATCCACCACAGAAAACTTGTCACGTGTCAATCTTAAAATAAATACGACTTTATTAATTACGAACGAAGGTTCAATTTTAAAAGTGTACTCTTATTCTTACATTTTCATGACCTAAATTAAACACGTGTAAGTTATACGACTTTTATATTTGCGGTTTTAATAAGCTGTAACGATAATTATTTATAGGCCATAAACGTTTTAATGACCATAAAAGTTTTGTAAAAAGAGAGGTAGTATGACGAAAGCTTGGTTTCTGCTTTTTTAGCTACTTAATGCGTAATGTTTTCGTTTTAAAGATGATTTTGCAAATGATTCGTTTAGTAGACATTATATTAGGTAGTTTTTTTACTAGATATTTTATTGTGAGCATTGAATAATGATCGCGAGTAAGTTTCAATGGAAAAGTTTTAACGCTTTTTTGTCAATCACGATTTACCTTATTAACATTAAGATGGTAGAATCAAAATTAATTAACTAATTGAGTGTATCCTATACCTCATAATAGCGGGCGATAATAAGGTCATTGGCATTATACCTACCTATACACAAAATTTTGCAAATATTTGTATATAAAAGCTACTAAAAGTTTTGTATGCGTCGTCTTAACGCTGATTTGTCATGACTGTTGAGTGTTGATTCCACCTAGAAAAATGCACCGTAGAACATTTTAAACAAAGTGTTTATACAAAGATTGTATGCAGTCAGTAGCAATATCGTTATTTATATCATAGGCCTAACGGACGCAAACTTAATAATACGGAGTAAGTTGGAACAGGAATGTAAACATTACATTCTATGAACCAATTCTGTTCGACATAGTAACAAAATACCTAGCACGATTGCGTCATCTCAATAAAATCGGAATTGAACTAGAATAACTGTAACAAAGCTTCAAGTATGATCGTTTCAACTAGAGAACAAATCAAATTATTTTAATAATATTTTGATTCGTTTTTTTTATGTTGTGTTATGACATTGCTCACTTTTTCTGTTGTATTATGAGTATGACATCTATTTAAGTTTATAATAGTTAATTAAAACAAAAGTGGTATAAAACTAAAGAGAAGATCTAACTTTTGTTAATTAAAATAATGTGACACCATAACGAAATCAAAGAAACCCCTCTAATTAGTTTGTTATACTCTACTTATTACAGGACCTGGGAATCTAGCCGCTATTTATCGGTGGAGGTTAGAGTGACGGGCAAGCAATTTTTTCAGTTGGACTAATTACATAAAAACTGCTGACGATTTATAGAGCACGAGGCCAATAATGAACAAAACACATTGCTTGTTATTGCGTAATCAAATACCGATGCTCGAGAATGAAGGGAGATAAGTAATCTACGTCTTAAATAAATTAATTCTATTTTATATTCCAACAATGACCCGCATTCTGAAAAATAGCACGGAACGAGTTAACAGCTCCGTTTTATTTCTACAATTCGAATTTTGCCAAACTAGTGAACAATAAAAATGGCGCGCTCCGAACTTTTGTATTCAATAAAAACGTTACTCACGGTTGTCTGTCAGCGGAATTTGTGCACGAAATGTCTGACAAGCGGGTACTATTGTTATTGATCCTTACATTTAGCATTTCGAGTTGGTGAACTTTTTAACCTCCTTGTTAAGTATGCATCTCTGTAATGCAGGTATTAAACTTTTTTTTGTCCAAAATAATGTCAAATATAATAGATACCTAGCCTAACTAGGTACTTATAAAGACTTTATCTACACTCATATTGTAAGTTCTCTAAAACGTGTTCGAAAACGGTAGGCAATGGCTAGCATTACCACGACCGATTTTACTATGATAAGCTTTTTATCTGTGGCAGTAACGTAATTTTAACTTTACATGCTCAACTATTGATGTGCTATGAGTTTTGATAACATAATGTACACCTGCACCCTTCCGCGCATCCGCCAACAGCCCGACACGCGCCCGCGCGACCGCCGGCACAATCGAGTTGGCCATGGCGGTGCAATGGCGGCCATTCTATGGTTTCGGAATACGGCATTTTGGATAAATAATATGAGTGTAGATAAAGCAGTGTATGCAACTGTACGTAATTAGGCCTTAAAACACTCGTGTGATCTTATTATGAAACTCGCCTGCGGTTGCGAGTTTCATAAAACCACACTCATGTTTTAAGGACCCTTATTACGTAACAGTTACATAAACTACTATTTGAGTTAATTAATCAGATACGTTTCGAAAATCCGTACAATAGCAGCCGTGTAAAGCTGTTTTCAATTACTTCGGTACATATTAAAGTGCGGTTCTAACATTGACTGCCGCTCCAGCATGCGAGTGGGACATCGTTATATACATGCATAGGGCTGTCTCGTTCCCACACCGGAACGGCGTGCTAATATAATAACTGCGTAAAAGTCTAAATAACGGATTATATACAGTTACGAGGCGAGACAAGGTTCTATCAAGATTAGGAAGTAAGTAAGCTTTATCAATCATTTAATGGATCGTTGAAAAAATGTGAACGGGTCATATCTTGCCAAGCGATATGCCATTGTTGTTTCGTTACTTAAAAATAGTTTTTTATCGAAGAGATTATCGTTAAATGATTTCCATTATGTCACCCATTTTGTTTTAAATAAAATGCTTGTACCTTATAACCAAATCGCTACCCATTGTAATAGTGCATTAATCTGATATTCAACCGGTATTCCCGGTATTTCTGGTATTACCGGTTGTAGTTTTTTTTTCTCTTACGTTCATAAGTGCATTGTAATGTGCCTAAATTGAAGAATAAATATCTTTTATCTTTTTAATGTAAACTATCATTAAACAAAAGAATGGTCATGAAACCGGATAGGAGATTGAGATTAACCCAAAACAGGTTAACATATAAAAGTTAAAATATTGTGGGGAAACTAACTAGGTACGCACATTGGCGTTAAGTATCTTATTTAATTCCTATTTAGAAATGGGAGGCGGTATCAAAAACTTATAATTTTAGGGTCTCCGAAAACCATCATGGTATGATTTGTATCTAAACTTACTTGTAGTGTAGCCCTCGATATAACCAGGTTCCCCTCAGCAGAAATCAGCACGTTGTGATCCTGCTGCAGAGGTGACCCGTGTTTCAGCCACGACACTCGTGGCGTCGGTGCGGCTTGCGGGGCAGCGCAGCGGAGGGATACTGTGGAACCTGCTTCGACGGAAGCTGGTGATGGTGACATTGTGAACACTTTTTTGAGATCTGAGAAAGAAGAAAGTATGATATACTTCGGCGTCTAGATATTGCTATATGTTACACATTAATGTAGAACTGCATATATATGTGTAGGTATGAGAGTTACTAACTAAAATAATGGATGATGGATGCGAATGATAATTTGGCTGTGATTGGTTGGAAATGTTGGAATTGTAATATTTATCAACCAGAAGAAGTAGTTATCTAAACCTTGTTTGGTTAGGAAATATTATCACTACATTATTAATTAGTGTTTATGTTCATCATTATTATTCATTATTCCATGTCGATATTTTTTTATCTGGATAAGTAGTCATTATAATCCTAAAAACGAATGTTACCCTGACAACTAGTACTCCAATTTACTGGAGTAGTTGGTTAGTATAAGTATACTCATATATTGTTTATATTTTCAAAAAGAAATACTTATTAATAGCGATTTAGGTGTCAGTGTTTGTTAAAATGTAATCAAATGAGAAGAATACAAAATACGCTTAAATACATTTCAATGAAACTGATTTCAGTTAAACATTTTTGTGGTCGAATTAAGGCTTACGCGGGACAATGAAATGGCATCGAATTCCCATATCTCTTTAATTCGATATTCCATTGTTGCGTAACGCCCGCATGCGAACTTCATACAAAAAATGAACGCGCTCATACAAGCAAATCCCATGTCAATTACAATTTATCACGCACCCGAGGACCGGCCACTGTAATGTGATAATTGTTTAAGGAGTGACAGTTTTGTTATGCAATATAAGGGTTTGGACTAAATACCAGTGGCGAGGCCTCCATATAACTCGATTCCCATCGGATTGCCTTCTATATCAGCGTCGCCGGCTTACCCACGAATATTGTTGATGCACTGCTGCAGCTAATTATCAGGTTTAGTGTCTATCTTTGGGATGAACAAGCGTTTAATAGCGCGCAGTGGAAGATTCTTGACTGTGCATTTCATGAAAACAATCATGTATCTACAAGGGCTGCTATTTATATATCCGGAAACCGGGATTACAATCTTCTTAAATAGCATATTTGACCTCCATGGTAAAATTTGAACTTTTTTAAGTACTGGCCGGTATATTTTTTATTTCTTATTAACGCTCGTGTTTTGTTTTTGACGGGTTTTAAATGTCATCTCGCAGCAAGAATGGAACTCACTCGTGAAAATATTCGTGCTATGATTTATTATGATTTTCGGCATGGTTTAACGCAACAACAGTGCATAGATCAACTAACTTCAACTTTTGGTGATGAAGCCCCATCTAAAACTACTGTGTATCACTGGTTTAGTGAGTTCAATCGTGGACGTAGTATGCTTACGGACGAAGTTAAGGCAGGTCGCCCGAAATCGGTCGTTGTACAACAAAATATCGAGGCTGTGCGAAAACTTATAATGGACGACCGACATGTTACGTACCGCGAGATAGAGGCGACTCTGGGTATTTCTATGACCAGCATTAATAGCATATTACATAATTATTTGGCTGTAAAAAAAATTTGTTCGCGTTGGATACCCCACAACTTAACAAAAGTGCAAAAAGATGCTCGCGTCGAATGGTGCAATAAAATGTTAAAAAAATATAAACGTGGTGACTCAAAAGCCGTTTATAACATCTATACAGGTGACGAATCCTGGATCTATGCATACGATCCCGAAACGAAGCAACAATCAACGGTATGGGTGTTTCAAAATGAGCCGAACCCTACGAAAGTTACTCGTGCAAAAAGTACATTGAAACAAATGGTGGCCTGCTTCTTCGGTATTAATGGCCATGTAGCTACAGTGCCACTAGAAAACCGTAGAACGGTTAATTCAGAGTGGTACACGACCATTTGCTTACCGGAAGTATTTGAAAAAATTCGTAAAACTAACCAGTGACGAAGAATCATTCTTCATCATGACAATGCCAGCTGTCATACGTCACGTGAAACAACTCTATTTTTGGAGGGTCAAAATGTGGAATTAACGGGTCATCCGCCGTACAGCCCTGACTTGGCACCCAACGATTTTTATTTATTTCCAAATATAAAGAATAAATTACGCGGTCAACGATTTTCGACCGCTGAAGATGCTGTCGACGCATTCAAACAACACGTTATGGAGGTACCTCAGGCGGAGTGGCAGAAGTGCTTTAAAAATTGGTTCACGCGAATGCAAAAGTGCATAGATCATCAAGGGGAATACTTTGAAAAACAATAAAACCATTTTCAGCCGTGTACGTTTGTTTGTTTTTTTTGTTTCCGGATATATAAGTAGCAACCACATATGTACCTATGGTAGATTTTGGACAAATTCATATTCTATTATTTTGTATTAAGCATACATTGTCAAGTTACATGAGATCGATGTCAATATTTACATGGATAAAACATTAAGAATACTACTACAGAATACTACACAATAATAAAAATTTACATTCAGCAGGTTATAGCCATTTCACAATAAACTATATTAACATATTTTTTTAAAGCTCTTCATTAGGTTAGCTGCAGAATAATAGTTAAAGATTAGGAAGGAAGGGTTTTAGTTTCGTGAGAAGCGGGCGTTTTTAGGGTTCCGTACCTTGAATGGATAAACCGGAAACCTTATAGGATCACTTTGTTGTCCGTCTGTCCGTCTGTCAAGACCTTTTTTCTCAGGAATGCGTGGAGGTATGAAGCTGAAATTTATATGAAATACTCAGGTCGACTGTCCCTTTGAGCTGTGAAAAAATCAAACTTCTAAGCCAACGCAATCAAAAGATACAGCCGTTTATGCCGCACATTTTCGAAACTCGCAAGGGAATCAAAACCTACAGGGTACTTCCCGTGAACTCAGAATCACTCTTATAGCACAGATAAAGGAAAAATTGTGAAAACCGTAAATTTTTAGTTACATTATATAATAAAAATATTTTTAAAAATTTTAAAGTTACTACCTACATGTTTGTACGGAACCTTTGGTGCGCGAGTCCGACTTGCACTTGGCCGGTTTTTTTATATTTAAGGGAAATATTTCGACAGGGGTTTTGTCATTACGCTTGGCTTGATTATGTTACTGGAAAATGGTGAAAATATGCAGATATGTCTTATCATAGTTATTGCTTGATATCAGTTTCACGTGGGTACCTAGAGGGTGGGAAAAAAGAAACCCGCTTTAGGTACCTCTCGCTTGTATTACCTTTTGTGGGAAGGTTTTATAGACTAGAATTTTTAATAGGCACTTAAATACTCGTGAATCTCACCTTGCGAGTATCAAAATGAACAACAAGCCTATTCCATCCTATTGCCCACGGATGTTTAATTTTATTAGCATGATAAAAATGAGTTGCCGGTTAAAAAAGGGTAATCTGTGTTGCTAATATTATCCTTCTTAAAGTCATGTAGTCGCCTTACCTTTGAGTTTTCAATTTGTACTAACATAGACTTATTATAACGTACTATTAAGTCTGAATCCAATATGTTAACTTTATAACTTTATGTAGGAGGTAGTTATTATGAACTTTACCAATCATTTGTTTTAATATGAATTAAATGTTACAATATTAAAAAGAGAATTAGCGTTTTTGTATGTTTTTCTTGTCTTTTCGCTTCGTCTTCGTCGAATATCTTCACACATCAATCTTAATAAAAAGTTTAACAAGCCAGTCGATTACTTCGTTCCCGTTGTCGGCGATAATTGTGTTTCATTAAATAATTCAACAACAATTCAAAAGTGGTCACAATGTCACACGGTATGGCTATTGAGGCATGAAAATAAACGTTATGATCGAACCATGTCCTACACGGTGTAATATTTAAAAAAAAACTATTTAGTACCTAGACCTAGGTACTTAAATATGTTAAAAAGTTTCATTCTTGACGTTGAAATTTAAACCGTAACAATGTATTGTAAGTAAGTAGGTAATAGGTATGTCATGTGTCCTAAAGTGTTTATTTGAAATGTTTTTTTTTAACTTATGTACCTATATGGATCTGATAAAAGTCATAACGATATCTATATTTAACCTTTCAACTTTATTTATCAACCAATTCTCCAGTAAGGCTACGACACGACACTCTATCAAAACTCCTCCAATATATCACAGGAACTTACAATAACAAATCACGACACTCTCGCTTTCATAAGAACTAATGCCGGGTGCAAAACGAATGCTACGAACTGCTGTGGAGACCATAAATCTAGAGCGAACACGCTCCATTACTTGCTCGAGTACTAAGCTTGCTCTGGTATTTGATTCAGTCGAGCAAAGAGACGTATGTGAAGTTACAGATATTGACCCCATAAGACCTTTTACACGGGATTATGCTACAGTGTTGAGGAACGGTAGCTTAAAACTATATTGTTAAATTAACAATAAAGTGTGATGTGGCACTTTATATGGAAGACTGAAGAGTTGCATCGTACTACAGACATACCTACGATTTGATTTGTTTATGTTTAAAGACTTTTTGTAGTACGATCTTTACAACATCTTTTCGTTTATTGGAAAATATTTAACCTAACCTATGTCGATTTAATACTACAAAGACAAATCATAGGTGGAATAGGTACTTATGTTGTCTGATTATTACAATTTCACCTCCATTCCTTATAAAAAGGTCATAAAATCTCGCGCTCAAAAATAAATCCTACCTCCCTTTAAATTTTAAATCATCCGGTGATAGCCGTAAATGATAAGTGTAAGGTTAAACCCACTTATATTTACCGGTCTCTAAAATTGTAAGAAACTCCTCCACATACTAATTACATGGGAATTGTCAGATGTGGAGATATTCCCAACAGCAAATATAAGTTTGTTTGAACCTGTGAGTTCATGCGCCGTAAATTACGGAATACGTTTCATTTCCTTCCTACAAAATTCTGGAATAAAGGACTTAGAAGCTCTAGAAAAGGTTATAATAAAGTAGATTTGGAGTGTGCAGAGTACTTTAGTTTAATTTTGAATTTTTGTAACCTTTTGAAACATATTACAAGAAAATATACGTACTTATTTGTTACTTGAACTTGAATTGTAGATGGAACATCAGAAAAATATGTATAATAAAATAAATACTGCTATGTCCGGATTCATCAATTTTAGAGATCACAACAGTCATTACGAAGACTAAATAGAAATGAATAGTAGTCAAACAGCTGCTGCTTAAATAGCTACACATTAGGCCTACTATTAACTAACTCCTTAGACGAATTTAAATTTAAACACGTTTACTCAGCCATTAAAAAGGTAATGCATTACGTACATCGCCGTAAATCTTAGACAGAAGACATAGGAGCGTCACTTAGAACACGTATTGTATTATCATTTATAGCAATGTCGCTTGAGAGTGTATTTTAAGCGGGGGAACAATTAAAACTGTCAAGTTGAGGATTTAGAGCTCCTGTATTAAAGTCAGTACATGCGTTGGTGTCGGGTTTTAGTCACGTGAACTAGTCGATTTTGTTAGTAGGTAGAAGTCGCTTATTGCCACGTATGCCTCCTAGTTGTATTTAAATAAAACATACTTTCTTATCATTCATAGATTCTATTCAAGGTTTGGAAATATTGCGTTACTTTTTCATAAACGGCACCTATTTTTATTTTCCCTTTTAGTGAGTGTAGTCGAGAGTCATCCTAAGGCAATCTAAGAATTAAAAACCGTTATTGCCTTAATCCTTTTACCTCTCTATTAAACGATGCTTAAATAATGTATACGTAAGTATTTATTCGTGTTATAGCTCACATAACGTTATCTTACAGTTTTAGACTATATGTATATCTATATTATGTAGTGTATGAATACTCGTATGTTGCCAATTAATTATGTCGAGTTTGCTCTTAATTGATAAAGAGAAATTGCCATTGTTGAAAGTAATTTTACCGGCGGTATTGTTTTGAACTCTCTCGCAATTAGAACAGTGTGAACGTTTCTGTTTATATTTAGGCGTTTATGAGTTGGACTAGATGTTTGCTTCCAGTATTGTTTAATTTCACGCCTTTCAAAGGAATGTTTATGAACTCAAAAAAATTCTTCGCTAAATAAAGGTTTCTCTTAAAAGTTAAGTTACAAATCTCTAAAAATTGCCTTTAGTAATTTTGCTTTTTTAAACCGTGTGACAGTGAAGCGTAAGCACACTGGTAAGCGGCAATCTTAGCTTACAAAGCTTACGCTTGCTACGTGGGCATATCACATATATATACACTGAAACGACCTTTTAACAAAAGTAGTTCCTCGGAAAAGCCTTTAGAGATAGCTCATTTCACAGACGCAGCATTCACGGAAGGAAATTCCTCTGAAACCGTAGGTATTGTGCGACGCCCGCTTATGCGTACAATTTGACTTCTTTTTGAAAAAAATTACTTAATACATTTCGTATAAGCACTTTGATTAGCTTAACTTAACCTTTTTCATACATATACACTGGCTTTATGGCTTATGTATATGTATCATAATAACCACAGGACTAACTTATAGGTATTTAAGTCAGATTAGTTACCATGAATCATCTAGGGATTAATACCGCGAAGTCCCAAGGCGTTGTGGTAACTGCGGTGGCTACGTCAATCGTGTCAACTAACAGAAATGTACACACTACAATAGAGTAATCTCTATCAAAAGGCACGTCCTGATGAAATTGAGTTTAAAAGTGACCCTCGACTTTGACTACAAATACCGCTGATTCAATAGTATTTGTAATACTCAATAAATCTTGGCTATAATTCAATTATATTACCTTTACTGTCATTTCAATTGTGATATATAATCTTGTAGTAAAATTTCCCAAGTCACATTTGATATTTGGTCCTTTAGCTGGTTTATGGCTTTGCAATTGGAGTACCTACTTTCTATTTGACAATGTCCAATACCTGGTCCAGAGGGCTCGTATGATTGCTGAAGTCACAGTTATGAAACTTCATACTATTACAATAAGAATCATATTTCTTTGGCAATGTTATTCCCATATTACCTTACATAAGTTAGTCGTAGAATAGGTATTGATCTGGGCTTATTGCTTAATCCCATTAAGGTTTCAAATGCAGCCCAACTGGTCGAATAACGTGCTCTAATCGTGTAAAGAGCAAATAAAATGAGCTTTTACAAAATACAAAGGAAGCTACATCACTTATAAGAAAACTTGCTAAAGACATATAAAACTCTCATTTAAAATTATTGGAAGATTATTTTAGCTATGTAAGTTTATTTATTTTTCTTTCTTTTATATGTGTAAGTTTATTAATGTTTTGGTTTATTTGCTTTGAAACGCCTACTTTTCTGTTAATTTACAAAGGTATCCGCTTCCCGAAGGTTGTCTGGAAGAAATCGCTCTTTAGCGATAAGACCGCCAATTGTTTTGCCTCTGCTTTTCTGTTTGTGACTTGTGTATACTTTTTGCCTATAATTTGAGGTGTGCAATGAAGAGTAATTATGTTATGTTTTAATTTTAAAACTCAGACTGTATTCGCAAGTTATTTAACGCAACAACATCTGTTGTTTATGAAGTTTATTTTAAATTTATTTTTTTCAAAGTCTATTTTACTACAAAAATCGATTTTATAGTGATGGTTTTGCCCCCATCTGTGGCTTGCAGTGCCGAAGAAGCAATAAATCCAACAAACTGCGCACCCGACGTTTATTTAATATGCACAGAAGATTTACCTCCGGGCATTGAATTAAATCGAGGCTGCCTTAATGGAAGTTATGAACAATAATATAAATGGTGCCATACGTCTTTGTAGGACAGAAATTTTGAAGTTATCTTTGGCCAAAGATAAACGATTGCAGAACGTACGTTTAGGATGAGCGCCTTGAAATGAAACGGACGTAGAAGTCAATGTGAAAGAAATGGACTAAGAGCTGGTCACGTCAAATATGACCCAATAATGAGAGCAACGAAACCCGACTAGTAAGATTGCATTATGCTATCCTTATAGCAAGATCCGAGCATCTGGCAGCTTTTAATGAGTGGAGGTCAGAGTGACAGACTAGCAAAATTTTTCGGTTGGACAAAAGGTTATGCCAAAATAGGTAAAAAACCGGCCAAGTGCGAGTCAGACTCGCGCACCGAGGGTACAAACCGGACGGATACAAACCTATAACGAGCAAAAATTGTTTATTACTAATTTCAATTTAATACCTCTACGCGCTTACGAGGAAAAAGGTAGTAAGTTTAAAATTTAAAAAAATATTTTTTTGTATGATTTTACTAAAAATGTCTACTTTTTGTAATTTTTTCATTGTCTATGCTATATGACGTTGCTTCGTGCCAAATTTCAAGTTGAGTTCACGGGAAGTACCCCGTAGGTTTTGCGAGTGCCGAAAAACTCTAAAATTTGCAGCATAAACGACTGTATCTTTTGATTGCGTTGACTTCTAAGTTTGATTTTTTCACAGCTCCAAGGGACAATAGACTTGAGTATTTGATATAAATTTCAGATTGATACCTCCACGCGTTCCTAAGAAAAATGGTCTTGACAGACAGACAGATAGACGGACAACAAAGTGATCCTATAAGGGTTTTGTTTTTTCCTATCTAGGTACGGAACCCTAAAAATTGCCGAAGTTGCCTATATTTTAACATTAGACCAAAAAACATTGTATTATTTCGGAAACAGAAACAGTAGGCGCAAAACTATGAATTATATTATACGTCTTTTTGGATTACTTTTCCACATCAGAAAGTTTTGGCAATGATATTATGTAATTATTTATATAATTTCTCGTAATACTTCATCAAAACCAGATATAGGATTTGTATTCTTATAGTGGTTTGCATTCCTTGACCTCCACCACTTTACAGCTGCCAGATGTCCAGATCTAGAACAAGCATAGTATAGCTAACTAAATAGTGGGGTTTCATCGCTCTCATTATTGTGTTATATCTGACGTGGATAGCTATCCGTCTAAAACAGTCATTATGTTATTTCGAATCATTATATAGTGAAGTAAGTTTCATGTTCCCAGGAACTTGAAAGGTATGTAGGTAATGTACAAATGGGTGTCAAAGTACAAATGGCGTTTGTTCAGAGATGCTGAGTAGAACCTAACTACGTGCTTATCGTTTAATTTGCGCTACACGCTGAAGTCGTATTTCCTATGAATTACCTTTACCTACTTTGGATCATGTTACCGGAGCTGCAGCTATGTTTGTTATAAAGTGATAACATTTAATAATAGACTTCTTTACATAGACTACATAGGTAATTCCGAACATAAGAAGCTCACTAAGTTTGTTCAATACAGGAGACCTATGTAATTTACCTGCATTATTTATATTTAGTTTTATTTTGGTACACATACTCGAGGCCGAAAAAAGCACCGACCCGACTCTCTATTATCTTCTATAACAAATACTAGTGAAGAATTTAGAAGGCATTCAAATTAATTTCTCACGAAACAACAGTTTGATGTAGAATAGAGAACATGCATGAAAAATATTTAATTGAATCTGTTGCATAAACACGTTCAACAACCCCAAACTAATATAAATAAGTGGAAATCCGTAATAATTTTTAACAGTTTTTTAAAGATATTGCGGTTTGAAAACGTAAAATTTTAGGCATTTTTTTTATATATCAAATGTATTTTCGAAACTTCAGTAGTTCAGTGTCATGTATGACAACTATATAGCTAAACGCATTTTTTCGTGCCTAAAATTACAAAAATCTTACAAAAACTTGTTCCTTCCAAACAGTTTTCTGCAACTTTGTGAACGGTGACGTCACAATCCGCACAGTTTTTGTATGGGGCGTTTTGACGCGCGGCGCAGACGCCTAACGTATTTTCACATTTTTGACGTTTCAGGGCTATCATAGATAGTAGGTTTATTAGAAACATTTGAATCTACAGGGAAATAGAATCGAATGACGTCTTCCAAAAAAATCATGCATATTCCTAATTAGTCTGTAGAAATCAATGCGATTTCCATGATTGCATACAAATGGATATTACGGTTTGTAACAAAATGTTATTTGATTTATTGCTCGTCGGTAAATTGAATTTGTTTTCCTTTGAGTTTTTCATGAGTCAAGTGTTTGATAAGCTGCTCGAATTGATTCAAATAAAAATAAACAATAATATAAATATAGCAAGAAGCAATGAACACGTGGCTGTTAATATGGATATTCGGAATGCTTTTAGGTAAAATGTAATAGTTTAATTTTCGTATGCATTTTATGGTCAAATAATTATATTGTTGGCGTATAACTCATAATATTGAGTGTACATTGTTACCAAAGGAGATCGTCAATTTTTGTTAGGTGATCTGGCCCAGATTATTTAGGACCGTTTAGGAATGATTCATAGCTTTTAAAAATCGTCATAATTTCTAGATCAGGACGGTGGTCAAAAACTTGCGAAATCTAATGGGAAAATTGAAAAATCATGCATTTAAAACTTGAATCTGACAAGGACAATATTTGAAAGCGTGCATGCCTATGAATTATATATTAATGTAAAAAAAGTACCGGTTTTTTAAAGAAAATTTACAAAAGCGGACTTAAAAACAAAACGGGAATCATGATGAAATAATAAAAAGTCATATTTTGATCGTATTGATAGTTCCTGTATTTCGGTAAACAAAGACGGCTGTCAAACCATCGTTGATACTATTAAATGAACATTCCTAAAACCTATTGCGAAGGGATAAGGTTTACCACCGTTAAGTGCGATACCACTAGTATCTGACATTGCAATATTGAAAAAAAGATGCGTTTCGTTGTCGAAGGAGCATGATATTATGCCATTATGAAACCCACTTTTAATAATCAAACTCCGACTGAAAATGCAAAAATACGCATTTTCAATCTTTAGGCGTTTTGATACAGTCGATTTCTAATTTAAACTTCCGTATTCGTAGGCTTAGATATTATTTTAATATTACAATGTTCTAACCTACCGAACAGTATCAAAACGCAGATTATGTAACGGTAGACATTGACAATGTCAAACCAAAAAATAAACCCGTTTCAGTCCAGGTGAAGTTAAACTTTATGTCAATGCCATAAGGACGTTAACGACTTGTCTTGCTGTATTTTAATCGAGGAACGATCAACATAATGTTTATTTATTTAGTATTTCTAATTCCCGTTTCATTTTTTTGTAATATTTTGTCTGCTTTAGTAATAAAATTAGTCTTTATTTTACTTTGAAATACAAACTGTATACGGTTTATATCAGGTGGCCCAGAATTGACGATCTTCTTTACTAAAAAATAAACCGTACCAACTTCGTATGAAATCGTTATAATTGTATTGTCGGTCTGCACAAAACAGTATGTACCATATGCAAATGAAAGGATGTTTTTCTTATGTTATGGATTACGGCTGCTTGTCATTTTTAAACACCGTCTATAAATACAAACATTAAAAAGTAGCTTCTGCCTACTCCGTTACTGAACCGGGGTTCAAGCGTTGACCGGGTTAGATCTAAAAGCGTCGCGGAAACTCTCAAATTATGAGTTTTGATGAAAGTTGCTCCATGGCCGGATATAGAAGCTGCGTTATGATTGCATCGACGTGTTTATTGTCGTTGTAAACATATCAAGATGACTATAGTTTGAGATTAATTGACGAATCTTTTACTCAGTTCAAATGTAACAGGAAGAAGAAAGTGTAAAGAAATGAACAGCATACTCGATACATGCTCGAAAACTTGGGAAAAATAAAATAAAAACTAGTTTCCCAATTTCGGTTAATATTGTTGGCTAAATACTTACATGCCAATTCCACAACTGCAGGCTGACTCTTGATATCCCCACGACTACTCCAAGCATAACACGTACAAATGAATCGATCATCACCGAAATACTCTTCCAACTGATCTCTCGTCACATTGCACTCCGCCTCCACAATCCGCACTCCAGTCTGCGGATCCACAAACTCAAATTGCGTGCTAGCAACTGATCGAACTTCATTGCATTTGAAGTATACTTGAAGAGCATTCGCTGCCCTACATCTTAAAGTAGCTGGTTTATTTCTGACAACAAAGGAATGTGATGGTTCTAATAGGAACATTGGAAGATCATCAGTCGAACTTTGCAATAAATGATCGCCTGATAAACTAGGTAGCTCGTCTTCCTCACGTTTGTCATGGTCGTCTTCTTTATATGGTTCACCATCGTAGTCTTCTTCTAAATAGTCTCTGTGGTGTGGAGGTGGATGATTCTTTTCTGAGTTGTAGGGGTCTAGAGCTTCGACTCCAGCCGGATGGGCGTATTCTGGGCGTAGAGGAATGGGTGGCGTTGGCGCGGCTGTCGTTTCGTTTGGCTTCGGCGTGCTGGAAGCATCTGAAACAAGAGAATTCTTGCTTACATATGTGGGCCTCATATAGAAGTACTATAACTTCAACACATTCATTAGTCAGTTTTGCTAAAAGATTAGATTTTTTTTATACCACGACAGTGTCAAACAAGCATACGGCCCGCCTGATGGTAAGCAGTTACCGTAGCGTATGGACGCCTGCAACCCCAGAGGATTCACATGCGCCTTGCCTACCCTTTAATAACCTATAGGTACAGTCCTTTTTTGAAGAACCTCATACTGTGTAGCCCGCCCCTCATTATTTAAGTATGTCTTAAAAAACCATTGTAATTGGGCATACCCCATTAAAAAATTCAATATAGTCATGTTTAGGTTATAAAGTTACATGTGAATGTAATGTGGAACTCGTATATCTAATTATAAAGTAAAATTAAACTGAAACTGATGACAAATGATCACAAGGAAACCGTATCAAATAGTTAATAGCGTTCTAATTACAGCTTCTAATGTATAATCAACGTCAGCTATATAAACGGCAACTGTCATAATAACACGCTCCCTTGCGGCATCGATTTCTACGCACCTGGTGTCACAGCTCACTCCTATTTACATGCGAAACGTAGATATTTGGATACTGTACACCCTACTTTACAAAGCGGTCACGCACTAACGAGATTTGAATCTTAAACCTTACAAGCTTGGGCTTCAATTTAATTGACGTGAAGTTATTTCCCTCGGCATTTCGCTTAGAAATCGCTATCAGCACATCAGTGTATGTTACTTTTCCGTTGACATTTGTACGTCTGTTTGTAGACGAAAATAACGCGAAGTGTGGATAACTTAATTAGTTTCACTTCCGTTCGGCTTATTTCTATTTCCGTTTTAGTGGGGTTGTTTCCTTTTCGGATTTTCCTTTTTTTAATGAAATTTATTTTGGAACTTTCTATTTAAAGATTGTATGGAATTTGGCGAGTCTGGCCGGGATCAGTTATATTGGGTGAAGAATTGCTATAATATCAGTATTTATGATAACAAACAAACCTAATTTAGTTCTTGTCATAGTAATATATTTACATCAAAGAAAACATTTGTTGATTTTTTATATTTTCATCAACATTACGTATGTGCATGCAGCAACAACATGTGGCATACCATGAATAAAGGGTCCTTCTGCTCGATTTTGAGTAAAGCGTGGATCCTAAATCTACGTTAGATTACATAAGCTACCTACCCCAACCAAATACGATCACAAAGGGCCCTATGAGTATGGAACGCACATATATAGCGTATGTATATATATATATATGTTTCAGCAAATATGAGAATAAATATTTAACTTTCTATAGCATATTGTAGCTAATATTTTAATTAAATTAAAACTCTTAAACAGTGAAATATAATTAAAAGTTTATAAAGCACTTGTTTAAAAATGAAAAAAAAAAGTTTGTAGAACCACTTGATTGTGCAACCGGCACGTCAGCTTAAATTGGTTTTAACTTTTGATTACCAACAGGTCTGATCGCTTCTCGCCTCCGACTCTAACGGGGCGTTATCAAAGATTTTTAATTAATGCTGACTCTGATTCAAAATAAAGGGCTTGCTGTTGATTGATTCAAGCACGCTTTCCAAATCGTTTTTGGACTTGACAAATCTATTTTTAAATTAAATACTGAGAAGAAATATTACAAAGATTATATAGATAATAATAAACATAATCAAGGGAAACTAAACAAGAGAAACGGCAACTAAGGCAAGGATACTCGTAATCAATTTAAAGACTGTATCAGACTATTCGATATTTAGTACCCTTAAAAGGGACTTTAATCGACGACCGAAAGTAGTAGCCGGCAGGGCTCTTGGCTACTAAGTGTAATGGCTACACTTACTGGAAGCAAGGGCACCTGTTCAAAGAAGCCAAGAGGTACTTTATCATATCAGTCTGCTTCTTTATGCTAACGCCTAACGAGACTGCTATTTACTGGGAAAGTTGATTTTGTATTAAGTTGTGAGCTTTCACAACTTAACGCAAAATCAAAAGATATCTCATTAGGCACTTCTTATTTAAGTGTTAACTATTATATTAATATAAAATTGACACATAAGATATTTAAATATACAGAAGGTTTCAAATCTCATATTTTATTGTTTCTAAATAACAAAAAGTAATCTTGTCCCCAAGTAACAAAAAATAAAATTTGATTTAATATACCGGGTCTATTATTAAAATACGAGGGAATGTCTGGAGGTGCCTGTGTGTCAGTATATCTGTAGGTATATGTATAAATTTTGATTAGCAGTAGGTAATTCTCGACAGAGACCTAAAGAAAATTCAAAGAACCAACTGAAAACCACAATTATAAAAATACATTTAAAAATAGTTGACCGCAGCCACAGCTAAAGCGGCTTACCTTTGAACAAATGAGCATTGAGTACATTCTTAAACGTGCTCTACAAAAAACTAGAACGTCCAAAGCTCATTCAAACTAAATTCCAAAGCAAAAGTACCAAAGTTTCTTCAATTAACACCAGTATCGTTGTTTCGTAATTCAGGTCGTGTTTGTAATGAGTGCATGCCCAGGCGCACACGCTTCGTTAGAGGCCTTTTTCGGCGCTGTATCAATCACGCTTTGGTCGTCACGACCGATAAACAAAGGTGTTTTTTTGTTTATGTACTCTTTTAAAGTCACACGGTTTATCTTGTTGTAATTTTCAATATGTTGGGAATAGGTGTACTCATGGTTAGGTTCATAATCTACTTAGTAAGTAACATAGTAGGTCACGTGACCGACAGATTCGTCAGATTGAAAATTCGTAAGACGGACACGTGACCTAATCGAATAAACTCAAACTCAAACATTTATTCAGTAAGTAGGCCACAAGGGCACTTTTACACGTCAAAGTAAAAGTGAGAAAAAAAAATCAAAATACACCGGTTCTAACCCTACACCTCTGACCCGAGAAGAATAATGTCCGGCAAGAAACTCGGCGGGCCTTTTTTTTTCAAAACAACAGTACATCAAAACTAAACAATACATATAAGTGCGTTGTTCTATAAAAAAACATATCAAACCAAGGTTAGATTAACCAACAATAGGTTATAGTTTAAGAAAAATACCAAAGAAAAAAAGATGAGTCCAAATCTGACTATTGAAAATGAATTACATACAAGTTTGATATACTTTCTTACCTGAACTGTGTCTTCTAAATAAATTTCCAAATTATAATAATCCATCATCAACAGTTAAAAACAAAATAATTTTGAATTTAAATAAAAAAAAAGTAAGTGATTCTAGTATACAATAAACATACTATTTCTAAATTACCCTTAGAGATGTATAAGGTCTCCAAGTGTCTTGATCTATATATTCTATATAATAATAAAAAATATGGATAATCAAGCACCGAATGTTGTGTCTAAAGCCAATGAAACTAAAATTAAATATGATTAATAAAAAGTTACGTAAATGTGTTGCCCCAGTTTGCCTAAACAGACCTGTCTCCACAAACAGCACCCGTTCACGAGTATGACGCATATCTCAGCCATCGCCTCCCTCAACCTTTCTTCGGGAAAGTGGCGACCCGATCAACGACGCCACCATAAGCAGAGCCTTTTAAGCGAGCATGACATGTTCAAGCTGGCGGGCTTTATTAATTAATAAAAACTAGCCATGTTTAGTCTGGTGAGAAACAATATTCTGTGCTCGTATTTTACATGCGTAAACTAAATTACAATATAAAAGTGACATAGAGATGTACATGTCTCATAAATAATTGTAGTAGTTCTGTAGTGCAAAATTTTTAATGTGATATAAATTGTCATGTTTGAGTACGATAGCGCAGTAAATGAATATTGTATTTTACCAAACAAATGATAGTACTGTTATACTGGTAATTAAAGCGATTCGTGCAAAATTCCCTAACCATTCCAA
Source organism: Pammene aurita (assembly GCA_947086415.1). Taxonomy (NCBI): domain Eukaryota; kingdom Metazoa; phylum Arthropoda; class Insecta; order Lepidoptera; family Tortricidae; genus Pammene; species Pammene aurita. Next base: position 24,645,098 of record OX352297.1, read on the forward strand.
AATATCAAAAATGCACAACGTGCAATTCAAGTTTTCACTTCTGCCGGCACTCTCGGAGTGCACCCCGTTGTTTTTTTTTACATATTCTACGGATATAAACGGTATAAACGGCCTCCTAGCCCAGTCGGTAGTGACCCTGCCTATGAAGCAGGAGGTCCCGGGTTCAAATCCTGGTAAGGGCATTTATTTGTGTGTTTATCACGAATATTTGTTCCTGAGTTATGGGTGTTTCCTATGTATCTAAGTATATATTTATCTATATAAGTATGTATATCGTCGCCTAGTACCCATAGTACAAGCTTTGCTTAGTTTGGGACTAGGTTGATTTGTGTAAGATTGTCCCCAAATATGTATTTATTTATTTATTTATTTATTTATTCTACACTATATTTATTCTTAACACCAAAAGAACAATGAAAGAAGTAGCTTTAAGTATTTTTTTTGTACAAGAGTGACTCGTCATCATTGGTCTTATTTGTTAGCATAATTATGATAAATATATGTTTAATTCAATTATTTACCACACAATTACAATAATAAATACCATGCAGTACCACGCCGATGTAATTTAATTTAACTGCGGTTGCGTTCGCACGTCAAACTCGCCGAGCCGAATTTATTTAGTTTTAATTAATTTATCTGAAATTAGGTATTAATATTTAGCAATGGTCATAGATGCCTTTTACCTACGTTTATAAACTATAGTCGAGCGCAAGTAAAATACATTATATGTATGTAGAAAAAAAGACCAAGACCTCCGGTGCCCAGGGCTGGAATTGAACCAGCGTCAGCGTGTGATATTTAATAAATTACTTAATTCGATTAATCTAGTCTAGTTAAAGGCGTACTTGTTAATAAAATCGAAACAAGCTTTTTTTAGTATGTATATTTTTGCTTTTTTAAATATCTCTATGAAATATTTTAAAATACCAATGATAACATCTGGGCTGATACATCAATAATTTACTATAAATGGTTCTATAATATTAAAGTTAAAATCATCTCAGTGGCAGGAGATAATTAATAATTCACGGGTTCATATGTTGGCACCTAACTTAATTTTAGTTATAACGTCAAACTTGTACCGAGATAACCTTGTGATTTAGTTATCTAAAATTGCTGTATAAAACCGCCAATTGCCTCTAACCGCTTTATTCTACGTCGACGATAGACCACAAGACAAGACCACCAGCTGAGACCAAGGAGCTCGTTCGAAGCTTAACAAACAGCCAGTAAATAAAGGAAATGTTCATTTAAGCACGCTCTGTTTCCGATGTAAAACGTAGTAAGAACCAAATGTTTCTTACGTCATTACCGCGTTCTTCGGTTCAACGGCTACGTACTGTTACGCTAAAACGTGTCTGCTGATGTCACGACTCTTTTGTAAATTATAAGTAGTTGAGTGTCGTGCATTTATAGAGCTAATAGATATGTGCAGACGGATGGGGTGTTTTTAACCTACAGGTACAGGTTTTGTATGCCCTACCACGCAAAAAGGCCGTATGTAGGAAAATTGCAAAACACGTTTAAAATAGGAATGTATTGCGAGAAAATACGATAAACGTTCTTATTTATTATCCAATCGACCAATCGTTGTTACGGCTCTCATGCGTGGTGAGGCAGTGTAGATAGGAGTTTTTAATGATCAATATAAATGCGATTATATATTATAAATGCGATAGTAATTCTGTCTGTCTCTCTGTTACCTCTGCACGCTTGGACTGATGATCCGATTTAGATATTTTTAGTCCCAGGAATGGACAAAGGATAATTGTAATCCTAGAAATCATATGGAATAATCACGGAATTTACTATAAAGCACTTTTTCGCAAACAGAGTTCCGGGCACAAGTCAGTGGCTAAATATATAACGAAATTACTTACTTATCATTTAAACTACCTATACTAAGCTATTCAACCACATTAGTATTTCATCTAATTAACTTTCATAAATGAAAAAGCCACTCAACGTACTATTTATTGTAACATAAACATAAAACAACACCATTTACTAATCACAGCTAATCACTTTCATCATTTGTCCAACCAATCAAAATAGCTAAATACTCATCAGGCTATATTTCGTCCAGTGAAAACACCGGTATTTCAGTCGACAAAACAGTTGAATAATTCTAAACTAAAATGTTTTCTTAGTTTAAAATACCAAACCGAAGAAAATTAATGTAAATGGAGAAATTCCTTATCGCCACGACAGAGGTGAAGTATGTTTCGTCTGATGAATGGCCGAATTCTACTAATGAGTAGTGCGGTGGTAAAGTATCGATACTTTTAAGTGTTTTAAAATAAGTTACCTACTAAATATTCGTAAAATTTTTTTTACGATTTTATGAAATTGTAATAGGATTCTTGCTGGTTATTATTTACATAGTTTTTTTCTTAAATATAAATTCTTTATTATTTAATGCATAATAACATCAAATATTATTCGAGTTCACGGTGATTTTATTATAACTGATAATGACAGAAAATTGTTGTTTTAAGGTTTATTAAGGCACAAACGGTACAATTTTACTTAAAACAATCATATACTCTTAGCATTTCTCTTGAGCACGACTCCTCTAGTCTTCAGTTCTGACGCGTAGCGTCTTTTTTGTAAGTTTTTAGTATGGTAAAAATCCCCATGTTCTTGCCGGCATAACGTCCTACTTAACACGCCCTCCGCCACTCCCATTACTTTTCAAAATATGTGTCCAGGTCGTGCTGCCATCTTTGTCGTGATGGTTTTCTGTCCCTTTTTTTCTAGGAGTTTGTGTCTAGTCAAACGTTAAAAAATTAAGTTATTTTAAAAGCCCGTCTCTCGATACTTAATAACAACACTATTCTAAAAACAGACTCGAATTGGCGTCATCCCGTACTTAGTTCTAAAAGGGACCGCAGTGGTTCTTTCAAATTCAAATTCAAATAATTTATTTCAGATCATATGTCCATAGTGTTAGTATACATTCCCTTAAAACTATGTTAGTAAAACCTATACTATATTATATTATATACTAAACCTCTGGAAGACATGTGAACAGAGTCCCAATGTTTCCAGAAGGCGCAAGCAGGCGACTCTAACACTAGGCGCAGAAGGCTGTTGGAACTGTCACGCACGCGACGAATCAGGGAGGCCGTTCTCTTTCTTAATATCGCACTGAGACCGTCAGTGCGCGCCTCCGCGAACATACCTGACGCGCTGCAAAAACGAGGCAGTCCCAACAGCATTCTGAACCCATTGTTGAACTGGACGCGCAGGGCATTGAAAGCCTTTTTTGTATAATTTGTCCACAGGCTGCACGTGTAAAAGGTCTGGCAAAAGGCTTTAAACAGCGTTATTTTGACATTCCTACCACACCGTGCAAACCTGCGAGACAACATGTTACAGCGCACCGCCAATGCCCTGCGCTCCCTCTCCATATCAGCGTCGTCCTGGAGAGTATCGGTCACCCAGTGTCCGAGATACTTAAAACGTGACACCCTTTTAAGAGGAGCACCACACAAGCTGATCAGTGGTAATGAGTCGAAGGCCTTGTTACCTGCTTTAAAGACTAACAGCTCACTCTTACTTGTGTTGTACCTCAGACCGTGGGCGACCGCATACTCTTCACACACCTTTAAAAGTTTAACTAGCGCACTGATTGATGGACACAGCAGCACCATATCGTCCGCGTAACTAATATTATTCATCGTGGTGCCATCAATCGAACATCCGATATTCGTGCTGCTGAGTCCAGCAATAAGCTCGTCCATGTACAGATTGAACAAGCGCGGTGAAGTGAGTCCACCCTGCCGCACACCGCTATCCAACCTGTACACGTCCGAGAACGCTCCCGCCCATCTCACCTGATTGGTTTGATGCCCATACCAGTAACGGAACAGGTTAATCACCTCCCTCGGAGTGCTCGTGCCTTTTTCCATCTTATCCCATAGTATGTCATATGATACCGTATCGAACGCCTTCGATAGGTCCAAAAAGCAGGCAACAACGGGTGTTTTCCCTTCAATGTAGTACTTAACGGTATGCTTGAAACAAAGAATGGCACTCTCTGTTGACAGACCCGGATTGAACCCAAACTGCGCGTCTTGAGTTTGGATGTGTTTCGCCAGTAAGTTATCAAGCAGTCCGTCAAGCACTTTGGCCACCGTAGTTGCCAAGGATATCGGCCTATAATTGGAACTATCGGAGGCGTTGCCGGTTTTGTTTTTTGATATTGGGACAACAATGGTTCTCATGAGATCTTCTGGAAGATGACAATGGCTGATACACAAATTAAAAAACAATTTAAGCACCCGAGGTAAGTGTGCACCCGCATGTACCAGGTGCTCTATACTGAGACCGTCATGCCCCGGGGACTTCCCTCTGGTCATGGACTTAATGGTGTGTTCGACTTCCCTATAAGAAAATCTTACTAGTCCATCGGTGCAACGACCATCAGTAGAGAGCACCTGACCCACCCGTTCAGGGACCTGTTTTACAGTCTTGAAGGAAGCTCTGAACAAATTTGCAATATCGCTCGGTTCACACAAGCCGTCAATCGCAGCGGGGACACCTGGTTTGGGATTCAATTTATTTGTTTTCTTCCAAAACTTGCTATGCTTGGTGGTGAGTAGCTAATATGTCCATTCTAATTTGAGTCTGACTGTCCTGACACCACTTCAGCCTATCCTTGAACATTTTGCGGGAAGAACACATGTCTTCATAAAAAGGCCCTGCCCTTGGCTTCCCAAAAAGATGCCACCGCTGGAAATACATCCTCGCACTTGCATGAGCTTCCTTCACATACTTGTTCCAACCGACAACCTGCTTGCGCTTACATTTTTTAGTACTACGACGTTCTGACGGCATTCGAATAATTAAACCATTCGATTCTATTTAGTGCATTTGTACTTAGATAGCGCTTAATCAATGTCCTTTGGGACAGGGTTAGGATTGAAGTCGTTTTTGCTGGAGTTACGAGCCATGGCGTGCAAAGTAATGTTAAGCGCTTTTTAAAGGACGCATTATTAGACTCGCTAAGGTTGAACCTGACTGGAGAAAAAATACAAAGTAGTTTAAGTATACCTACTAAGTTGTAACTGGCTTACCGCGGTACAGACAGGCTAAGCCTTGTGCGGAGAACTGTGTTAACGTATTTTTATAAAATAAAGATTTTTATATTAAAATTATTTATTGTTTAGGTATTGTACATGTAACACCAACAACCTACAACGCGCCATGCAACGCGAGGTCGTCACCTCTGATGATGATGATGATATGACGAATGACTACACCGTATTCCGTAAGGGACTGCTAGGCGCTACGGACATTAGTTACGCTACGCGCCAATAGACGTCTCTGCGTATAGATTACGTCGCGCTAACGTTTGTCCAAAATAGAATCATGAATTCATGACCCTCGGGCCACGACCGAGGATTATTTGAGAGATTCGCAGTAGGGTCTAGAGCACCGCACGGTACATGCCTTATGTCATTTTACGGGCGGCTAGTATGGGGAATTGGAAATAATTAATAATAGCTAATATTTTTAGTGTAACGGATATATCATGATATTCATGATACAAGTATTATTTACGCAATGAAATCCTACAAAATATCGTTATTCGCTAACCGCCACAAATGTTTAACGCTTGTAATATGTACACACATATTACAAGCGTTTTTCTTGTAGGATTTTAATGAATATATCGTTTCTAAATCATTTAAAATGTGTAAGAACAAACTACCAATTATTACTATTTGTTTCTAACGAATTAGGATATATATCGCCCGCGCCGTACATTTTGTTATTTATGTGGTGTTACATGGACACGGTTTCTTGTTTTTCGCTTTCAACAGAAAGAAGACTTAATTATCGTCATATTTACAAAAAAAATAATTGATATTATTGTAAATAAAAATATACACAAAAAAATAATTTTTTATTTTACCTATTTAACTACTTCCGGGTGAAAAGTTAGTAGGATTTTTGCATATATTAGATATGAATAGTCCATAAGAATGAGTAATAAAAAAATCAGGCTATTGTAAATTAATGTTTGATGCAACCGTATCTTTCCTGTACTATTAACCAAGTTTAAGCATCTTAGTTTTATCGCATCGCTCTAGTACTCTCTTGCTAATCTTGTATGCGCCTACCGAGTTAGGTCTTACAGGGCTAGTAAGCACTAAAAATCGAAGAAAGTTTAAACTCCCGTTTAAATAAAAATTATAGATAGATACGTACGTAAGTACTAACTTGCGGCTTTTCTTCTTCGCCCCCCGCCTCTTCTGGCTCCTTAGTATGTATTTTTACTACATATGTATTGTGGACTACTTATGCAGCATGTTTACTATGAAAAAAAATTCAATCGTCTATGACCTGACCTGTGTATCCAGGGAAAGGCCTTCTATATTACATCAATTAAACCAAGTAAATGTGCATGTAGACGTTTTTCGTAGATAGGCAATATGAATATTATTATATTATTACTACTTTGACTCTACCTAATTCTTAAATATAACAGCACGAGGGAGTGCACCGTCAATCATAGATATTTATTAATAAAAACAAACTCACTTATTTAAACATGTAATACCTACGCTTACATCACTTCCTTATCAGCTCACTAAAACATATGCACCACTAAGTGACCCTTCACCGTTCACCGATAAAAATGTAGTTCGATTGTATCGAAAACTTATAGAAAGTAAAGCTCTATCTCCAACGTCATAAGATCGATTAAATTGAAATCGGTTATAATTTCGAAGTAACTACAAACCATACTGGCTGACCAGATATCGAGCACCAACGCATCTGTTTCAACCACTCATAAGAGGTTTCGCACGGGAGAGCGCGGGCCAAGTTTTGGGATGATTCACCGGATGTGCCTCGTAAATTAGTAAGTTTGGAAGTCGACCGATAGACTCGTAAAGTGGTTTGTTGCTAGTATTTCATTTCCGATTGAGGTGAGTTTACTTACTAATATATTGATCCGATTTTTATCCCCGAAGCAAAAAGAGGGATGTAACAAATTTGACCGCTACGTGTGTCTGTCTGTAGCCCTGTAGCGCTAAAACGGCTAAACCGATTTAAATGCGTTTTCACTTGATTATGTGGCGAGTGATGTTAGAGACGTTTTATCAAAATCGGTTCAGCCATTTCGGGGGTTTTTTCTAAGTTTTGAATTTTTAATACTTAAACCTGTGTCATATACAGACCTTTTATTGTTTAAGTACTTTATAAACAACGACGTCTTAAAACAAAACAAGATTGTTATCTAGAACTTTGCACTCATACTTATACCTTTTGGAGTGTGTTGTAAATAAATCACAAACACATTTCTGATAAATCTGTTCAACGAAGATGCAATAAAACGTTCAGTGGATTCAGACTGCTTGATGCACTTACTCGTAAATGCACTTAACTTGGGGAGTTAAAAGCTTGAACCATAGTGCGAGCCAAATTGAGGTAGACAAAAGGTCATTAATCTCATTTGATGTGTCAATCTTGTGCTATAATCATTCAAAGTTGTTGTGTAGTTTTTGGTAAATCTAATTATATGTGTTTGAGATTAAAAATATAAAGATATAAGTATATTTTCCTTTGAACCTAGAATAGCAGGAGTTGCACATGTTAGAATCAAGACCGCCAGGTTGAAATGGGACTGGGCCGGCCATGTCTGTCGCATGCATCCCCAGAGGTGGGCTAAAATATTAGCCACGGGGTGGGTGGGTGCCACAAAACGGGTGAGGGACGGGCAGGTCCAGGCGGAGATGGCGAGATGACCTGGACGCATTTGTTAACGACTGGCCTGAAATCATACGGGACCCAGACGAATGAAAATCAAGGGGTGGGATCAGCAGTGGGACACACTAGGTTATTAATAATAATAATCCTTTTACAAAACAGGCGTCCGGTATAGTATCCAAAAGCCTGGTAAGAAGTCAGTCCAAACTTTTCACCCTAGTATATTTAGATCCCATAGACCTAACACCATAGCTGTGTCATGTGTGTCCTCTACCTGACAAGGCAACATCATCTCATCAAACATCCGCTAAGTGTACCCCTTACATTACACACGTTACCGAATACCTGGACCACCATTGTTTCGTGAACAATCAATACATACAATTAGGTGAATTAAATTTTCATTCTTTCTCGCGACGTTAAAAAAAATCAAAATTATTTACTGACTGTGTGTATGTTTTTTTATGGAAAGGCCAGGAAAGATGTACCATTTTATTACATTTACGGAATGTATCCCATAGTCAACATTCTTTTGTAGATGAAACCTTATTTGAATTTTATTTTACCGACATGGTGCGTGATCTTAAAGGGCATACAAGCTTAGACCCAACTGCATTAAACTGTGGACGATTAAACGCGCTTAAGGCAGTTTATGGCGCATTAAGGTGTTTATTTAAGGATATTTTATGTTAGTTTTAGATGTTGCTCTCAAACGTGTCGATTCAGTGGGATAAAGTGGGCTTAATACGTGTTCTTTGTTTATATTTAAATATTGGGTAATTTATTTTAGGGTTGCGCAAGTTTATGGAAAAACTGGTACCTACCTAGGTAAAACTAGTAGATTATACAGACTAAACATAATGGCAAGCCAGATGGAATCGAATTCTATTATTTTTCGGTAAAAATATGTCTAGAGGAAAAATGATGAAGATTAATTACCTTACTACAGCAAATGATATAAAAAAAAATCTATTTTGTTGTGGCTAACGATTATAGCTTTACTTTACCAATATCTCTATTAGGATTGCAGTCAAGAGGAAAGCTAATGAAGTAAGAAAAGAAATAACCGCAGGCTTCAGATTGAAGTGGTCAGCAAAAAACGGGCAGTGATGCTCGGATTAACACCAACCGAATGGTCGTAGAGATTTTAACGTTAAAATCCGAGAGATATCTAAGCGGCTAGTTCTCAATGGTTGAAATGAAGACGAATTCATTATAATCCATGTCTGCATGTAAAGGTATTCTGAGCAAAAGTGACTAATAATAAACAAACATTTAAGGTCAATACGCTACGGATGTTCACGTTTCACATTGGTTTTCGATACTTACTATGGAGAAAACATATACACCACGACGCGAATGATTTTTCCCGCGTAGTTTTTGTATTGTAAAGGCCTTAAAATTGTATATATTTTAAAACTGCATTTAATATGCCTCCTTATAACATTTTTTAATAAAAAAAATTGTGATATTTATTACTTATACAACGTTCTAAAAATAATATTTTTTTGAGTGTTTTTCCTCTTCGCAGAACTATTTTGTAAATATGGATTTTTACTTTTTTAACATCAAAAATGAATTCTGCATGTGAATTTTATACGGAAATGGTACTACACAACCCCTAGCAGCCTTAAACAGAGAGTAATAACATATTTCACGGGACCCCTGATTTTGACGTGAAGGTCCAAAAATTTTACGGACTTCCAATACTAAAAATATTTATCGTAGGGCACTCTATCCATGCTCAAAAACTTACAACTTTTTCTCGATGGGCACAATTTTTTTCACTTTTGTACTGAGAGAAAACCCTACTAAAAGTAGGAATCCAGTTTGAAAGCTTCCTTATTAAATTAATAACCATAGAGGCATGCTTTAAATTGGTTTATCGTAAATACCCTGCGTAAATCCAGGAAACGGAAGTCGTTATCATGTTAGCCCGTGCGGTCGATGAGTACCCGGCTAATGAAGTAACTAGCCACTTTAAAAGATTAAGGCTATCGGCAAAACTTGAGTTTGGGAAGGAAAAAATGAATGAGAGGAGCTCTAATTAAATTAGTGTGGAGCTTTCTGACGAAAAGCTCAGAAAAGTAAAATTCTAAGATATGATATTACTATAGATCAGTAAGGCTATAAACGAAAATTATTTCAATGAAAATAGATATCAATAATGAAAAATTAAACAGGGTTGTTAAATTAATTAAAATTTGTAGAGCGCTTGGAATCGACCAGTCAGAAGGAACCTAACACACAGGCAGTAATTTGATCTGTGGTAAATCCTTGTTCATATTATAAAGAAAATACCCTTATTGATTATTATTTTGACGTTAAAGTATACGGTCAATGATTTTAATTGTCTAAACAGTTTACATTCTGATTACAATTTTAGAAAGTAAGTACTTTTTTATCATTTATTTAACAGTTGTTTTATCATTTATTTTCCCATATAAAAATATACATTGAAAATCAAATATAGGAAAAAAAACGACAAGTGTAAACCATTTCTAATGCAAAAATCGAACTGCCATTAAAGAAATAGGAAACTTGGCAGCTGCCCGCGTGAATGAAACAGAAATAATGGCAAAGGACTCCCGCGAGACGCCATTATAACCCAACAAAGGGATTATCTTGTTTGGGAACCTCTTGACTGGCACTCGATGCTTTGTGCGACCACCAACTTAAATATTCAGGTGGGCAAAATCCCGTACGTGACGTCCATAAGGACTCATATGCACTTTGTAAGGTATTCTACAGTCGACGTTATTACTTGTTGAAATTAAGATTCTTCGTTGTCAATTTCCAGAATCCTCTCTCGTTACTATGGTGTTCGAAAGGGTCTAAGTGTCATTTGATGTTTGGTCAATATGAGACTCAGTGGAACTGTTGAGTTAAAACAGCATATAGGATTCTCGTGATGTGCTCCAACTGCAAAGTTAACGTGGTTATATCGAGTTACGTGTTTTTGTAGGCGAGTCCGTCTTTGTGTTTTTCCTGGGGTGAGAATTTGTCGGGAACTCAAAGGCAGTAATTTTAGAACTGGGCTTTTTGCACCTTGTTAATGTAATGTATAAACAGCGAGACATTTTTGTTAAGGTAAAGTCCCTTTACGACGTCGTTATTTATTATGAATTTATAATGTTACCTCTTTTTGTGGTCAGTATGAGAATACTGTGAGAAATATTAAATAAATTAAATGATAATTTGTGCAATGAGTAGCTATTTTTATTCTATTATAGAATCATTAAAAGTTTTTGTGCAAAAGTAAACTTCGTTAATTTTCAATCTCACAGAAGAAGTTCGAAAATGTATGGATTGTATCCGCAACGAGGCCATATGGCATGTTTTAGTTGTAACTTGTAACAGTTGTAATCTTGCCGCTAAGGATGCAGTGCATGTAAACTGGTAGAATGTCCATGATGATTGATTATAATATATAATTAGTTGTAGTTATACTTTTTATACATTTTAACTATAAACATTTCGTGAGACTCTAATATATTAAAAATATTTATAACGGGTTACTCGCGTAAATTGATCGGAACATGTCGAGCAAAAAATCGACTTAAATTACGTGAGTAGCATGTTATAAATTTTTATTATTTTTTATACATTCTCTAGAAAATGTCGTGTAACGTCCAATAAAACCAAGAATACGGAGTACGGGTTATTACAACCCATCATATAAATGATAAAGAGGTGCCTCTGCACTAATGCCCGTATACTTTCTCGGCTGTACACGTACTAAACAGTTACGTTAATAGATTTTTTGCTGCGACGTTCTGATTGCGATGGCGTCGTGTTGAAGCCCTTTTCGTGACGAAAGGTTTTTTGCCTCGTGCTTGTATCGCCCTTTCCAATGTCGTTAGGGTTCCATAAAACAACCGTCGTAAACCGAACAGTTTTAGACACTGAACAAAAGGTATGCTCCGAAAAAGTCAGGCTCTTGTCTTGTCACAGTTGTACAAAAATATATTTTTTTTGCATATTTAGGCATGTCTGATATTCATTATCGTATTGGGTATGTGTTTTAAATATTTCCATCTTTCATATGTATCTACATCTACTGAATCATTTGGTACTAAGAGCAAGATGTCAATGAGTAAAAAAGTTGAAAATTATTTTTTCTGATTTTATAAAAAACAGTTGTTTCACAACATTCGTACCTAAGCATTTATTCGCATGAATTTTACTAACTAAATACCGTAACTACGCATGCTAATCAAAATATGAGCATCTCTAATGGCCCTTACCTTAATTCAAATGCGTGACATAACGGAACAAACATATCATCTACTGACGGAACCTGAGCTACCTTCACAATGCACACTTAACCTTTTTTATAGGCCTCCGCACAGTTTGAACGCCGACGACAGCTTTTTGTTGATATCTGATTCAAGATTAGGTGCCAAGTCTATATTCTTTAATGTTTTTTTTCGCACGCTCTAAAAATTTTTTTTATTGGGCTTAAGACCACTTAAGTTACTTTTAACTTTTAAATACACTCTAAGCCGTAATTATGTTTTAACTCAAGACGCATGGTTTCAAACTATCGCAGTGTAGCGGAGCCCGAAAATATATTATTATTTACAAGCGATTAGTAAGCGCAAATTATACAAATTATAGAATATAGAGGTATGATTGACTACAACCTGAAGCATAATCATGTAGAAAGTATATAGGTACCTGCTTATTATCTTTACATAAGGATATTAACGTATTTATACTAACTTATAATTTTGTTCTCCATAAATATCTAGATATCGATATTTTTAAACATTTCTTAATCTATGGACAGATCAGAAAGCAAGTTTTTGCGTAGTAAACTACGCTTAAATTAGGTTGTTAACTTTTAAATGATAATTAATACATTCCTTCTCATAATACAGCAAATTTTCGTAATTTTGCTTGTAGTTCTCATTATGTCTTCTTCTTCGGCTTAGCGTTTTCACGGCCTAGCGCCAGGGTCCGCTTTCCTGCTTAGTTTTCTCCACTTTGCCCGGTCTTCGGCATCTTCAGGTGCGAGATTCTTCTCTGCTATATCCGCATTCACGACGTCCAGCCAAAGCTTATTAGGCCTGCCGCGTGATCTAGAGCCTTGGACAGTGAGGTCAAGGCATCTATTGCCTGTAGTCTGATGGTCTGCGTTTGATATGGCCTTACCATCGGAGACGATTTTGCAGTTCTCATTATGTACATAAAAAAAATGCAACAAAACTAATATAACAAAAACTTTTAAGGTTAAGATTTCAATTTCTAACGAATAATAAAATATCACCACAATACGATTTCGTAGTTTGTAGATCGCGTGAAATATATACGTAAAAACTGTGAAACGAGTAGCGGAAAATCAAACTTTTCAGAACTTTACAAAGCGTTGCTAGCGGTCACGACTTTTTTTAGGTTATCCAATCGCACTGTTTTCACTGCTAGCCTAAGCCGCTTTGCCAAATAGAGTTGCAATTCCAGAAAAAAACTTACCATGTTTCCCGTCAGCCGCGACGCCGACCACCCATAGCACGAGGAGAATCCCCCTCCACGCCATCTCACCGCGCGCGCATCACCTAAAACAATAACGCTGTTTGAGCACGGGAAAGCTGACCAATATTTGATCAAGGGTTGGACGATCAATATTTGTATATTTGTGTGTTTAATGTGTAGAAGTGGCCGTTAGGTTTTGTTGAAGCAAGTGTTGATTATCTTCGGAATGTTGTCAAAGTGCGAGTAGCGTTTTTCGATTCTGTAACGGTGATAAAACATGCCTTTTCTGTTTTCTATGGACATTATTCAAAATATCTTATATTCCTTCATCTTAAATGGTCGCACAATGTAAAATAAACTCTTTTAGGTGAATACACACACAAACATTGGCGAAATATGTAGGTATGTCCTGTGCCTAACCAGTACATAAATTTTAGTTACCTCAAGACGCGACTGTTTTGCTAAGTGCAATAAATTTGTCGTACACTAACCTCATTTGAGTCAATCTAAAGAAAATTTATCACCAGTTTACACACCGCTACTCAGTCTTTCCTATTTTTTTATTCCAATTCGCCAGTTCGGAAATGGTTCTCGAATGAATGGAGAGATAGCATGCCCGCACGAATGCCTCCACTCTTTTGTTACTACCTATTAAATATGGAATACCTTTACTGCTTCGTTCAATAGTAGTGGTAAACTTTTTTACTGGACTGCGCGGATAACTAAATATTTTAAACAAAAAACTAGGCAAAATACAAACATGAAAGTTCGATATATAAGAGAATTCTTAACGAGAATAACGGGCCTCTCAAATATAAAAAAACGTGACAGATAGATTTAAAATAATAAAACGTAGGTACTTATAATGTGTAGGTACACTCACATTAACGTTAGTAAACTTAAATGTATCCATTCAAAATAAATATTGGGTATTCTGACTTGTCTGTACTTTCTGAGCTCTTTAATTATAGGACATATAGGATCAATAGGACAAGTAAGCTTTCAATGAGCTAAAGTCAAAACAATTTAAAATTCCATTACTGGATACTCCCGTTTACTATTTTAGAACGGTTTTTCGAACTAGCAATGTATGAGAAACGATGTTATCTCAGAGTTCGTCTCATCTGTTCTTTTGTCAAACGGTGTTGGGAGTTAGCGGCGTTTCGTATGGAGCTTGTATGGCATGGGACCGTAACTAATACGTCTTTAGGGTTCGGGTTATTAATGGGTTTGGAGCAAAAACTAAATAAAATAGGACGGGCGTTTTAAACGCGTTTTAATGCATTCGAAATGGGTTTGTTCAAGGTTCTTTGTAGTCTTACAAGCATAAGTTTTAGTGGGAATTATGAAAGATGATAAATGTTGATTAGTTTAGGAACATTTTACACCATTTAAGATTACCTAATATATTATACTATTTGCCGTACAACTAATTAGCTTGTTATTACTAGCAATTTCAAGTTTGATACTACAATGAAATCGAGCAACACGTAGACCGTGTTGCTCGATTTCTGACACAAAACCTTTATTAATAATTTAAGTCATTTATTACTGATTTAATATAACATCGAGAAGTAAGTAATCTATCTTATGTTACACTGTTACGCTTAAACTTCGCTATTGGCATATCGACCTGGCATTTCTAGTACCTCGACACTAAATATATACGCAGTCTTGGCATTATTTATTTCGATAAAGCTAACATTATTAAATTTTTAAACAATAATTTTGTACCAATCTCTCAAACACATTTTCCAATTACCGTCACAAAGTAACGAATAACGCATAAAAGCTCGCAAAAGCGATGCAATCACTTACGTCGATGTAACATGAGTGATCATTAAACAACGGAGCTTTGTAAGAGCCTCGATAAGAGCGGAAGCTGCCTTATCTCAGATAAAACAAAGCTTCATGGCTGTAAGTAACCAGCCACGGTGTACTGAAGCTGTGGAGATTTATAGATAAAAATAAACGTAAGGGTGGTCCTTAGACTGTAATTTGACACATCATATTGTCTGTCTGGATGTCAGTGGCTACTTGTGGCGATATATAGAAACATGATTTAATTGATAACAAATGGGTATGTATGTGTAAATGAAAATGAAAATGAAAATGAAAAATTTATTGATAACATTTGTTATAATCATACAGTGTGTAGCCCCTCAAAAGATTACATCTTTGCCTAGCATTATATTTTATCCTCCATCTGAGCACGTGACGTACACGTAATCCACATTGCGTTTTCAGCTTTAGGTATGTTTTGTCATGTAGGTATACGTTTCGTTGGCATATTTTATAATTGTTTTGTCAGTTACCGTGTTAATATTTGTCAGTAACTGTGGGCGTGTCTTGAACTTTACCTGGGGTTTTTTTGCGGGTTTTTAGGGTTCCGTAGTCAACTAGGAACCCTTATAGTTTCGCCATGTCTGTCCGTCCGTCCGTCCGTCCGCGGATAATCTCAGTGACCATTAGCACTAGAAATCTGAAATTTGGTACTAATATGTATATCAATCACGCCGAAAAAGTGGTAAAATAAAAAGTGGAAAATGTTTTTTTATTAGGGTACCTCCCCTATACGTAAAGTGGGGAGTGATTTTTTTTTTCATTTCAACCTTAACGTGTGATATATTGTTGGATAGGTATTTAAAAATGAATAGGGGTTTAGTAAAATCATTTTTTGATAATGTGAATATTTTCGGAAATAATCGCTCCAGAAGTATAAAAAAATGTGTCCCCCCCCCCTCTAACTTTTGAACCATAATACAATTAATTCTTTATTAAGCAGAACGTCTGCTAACGATACCACAATGCTTAGAAAAAATGGAAAAGCAGAAAAATCCACTGCCTCAGGCGAGACTGTCTCGCCTGAGGCAGTGGATTTTTCTGCTTTTCCATTTTTTCTAAGCATTTTGAACCATAAGTTTTAAAAATATGAAAAAAATCTCAAAAGTAGAACTTTATAAAAACTTTCTAGGAAAATTATTTTGAACTTGATAGGTTCAATAGTTTTTGAAAAAAAATTACAAAATTATTTCTGAACTAAGTTTGTAATTTAACCGTATAAGCAGGTGTATATTGTACCTGTAATTTCTACAAAATCACAATGAAATGACGTGCTTTCAAATAAAGTTTTGAAAACACCCATTTTTTTTAACTCTTAAGTGGGGACACTTACTGTGACGGACGGAAAACTACGGAGCGTGGCCCGAAACGCTCTTGGCCGGTTTTTGTATACTTTTCAAAGTTTTAACGTAAACAAGTTGTACTACGTAGGTATGTCTAGAAATTTTCTATCCCGGTAAAAAAATGTATTAATAATATTTCAAAGTGACAAATGGCCAATCGTGACAGTGATATACTCGTATATATATTAGTGGTATACATGTATCATAAAGCTAACCCCCTTTCTGTATGATTACTTGCACTTGAACTGAAGATTCTGGTTAAGAAATAAGTCTTTATCATACTAGTTCACCCAACCGTTATTAAATGCAGTGATGCATATAATCGTTTAAATTTAGAAACATACATTTATTTTTAACGAGGACGGACGTTTTAGAATAATAATTAAGTTACTGTACAAAAAATCACGGCATGATGCTGATTTCTGAATAAAATCTTCTGTAATTTGTTACATATGAATAGAGCAACACTCACGCTCAAATGCACTTTTGATATAGGTTATTATCGATGATATTTCATGTATGTGATACTTTACGCTTGACTAGCGCTGATCAGCTCCCTTCATTACCCATGTCCCGTAAAGCACAATAAGGCGTCCCGCAGACTTACGATCTGGCGACGGAGCGATAGCAAGTAGATAAACTCCAAGCGCCTTTGTCTGCGCCTGATGCAACGCATCTAGATTGCAGCTGGACTTAGCCGAGATGGCTTCACAGCTTTTAAAAACATTACTTCATTCTGTAAGACTGAACGAAACTTCAGCAGCAAAGGGACGGTTACTCACACTAGAAAGTAGCTGATAATTACAGTATCGGATCGTTTAAACGAATTAGTATTGCATTAATAATGACTACCAGTTATCTATTTTGCTGGCGTTTGACTTCCGTTCATATATCTAAGTAAGTTTTTGACGAAGGTGATTACTTATTATACGATTTTAAAGACTTGAAATGTATTAAGGCATCTATAAGACTAAAATAAAATAAATTAATAAACTTATTACTTGTACTTTTTAGCTTCCCTGAATATGTACTACAGCAGTCTTATACCTCGAAAATATAAGATTTTAAAAACTTAAATACCTGTTAAGGCGTACATAATTCCAATGTACTATAACAATTTCATGAAAAAGTCGGCTGAATGTTCAGTAACACCTTTTATGAATTGCAGAACTATTTCCATTAGTATTGATACATTAAAAAGTAGATTTCCAGGCTGAAATCAGTATCAGATCAGGATCACATATACAAGCAAAGCATGAATGTTTGCTATCTTAAATGGTAAGTAACTCCATCTTTCCGTTTACACTCAAGTTATGACGTAATGATAGGTAAACACACAGTTAATTCGTTTTGCAAACTCGACTGTTTTCTCTTCGATTAAATTTACTGTTTAACTTCATTGTTAGACTTCTGTGTTTATTTTGTTCTTAAACTTTGGTGATTAACGTAATTTGAGATTAAGCGTAGTAGAATATTTTTTTTGGTTCAGTTAAAAGGTAAACGGTTATCCATTTAAAGGAAATTTAATTTTATAAGGTTTTGTACGGCTATCATGATCAAAATAATTACATTTTCTAACGTTTTTCGAAATAATAGTAATAAAACGTTTACCTAACTTTTTGCCCAGAAGTCACAATTGTTTTTTAGCAAACAAACTTAGCAAATCTCACTTAAATGTCTCTGTTTAACTTATGCGAATGTTCAAATGACGGATAAGGACAAATATAATCAACGGCATTTTAAACTTGACTGAATAAGTTTATCAATGACGCCGTTAGTCTTTGTAAGTGCAATTAAAGCTTAAAGCACTAAAATAAATACAAGCAGTATACTTTATATGTCAGTTTAGATTATAAGTATATGAATGCAAACTTGTTGTATCTTGCATTCTGCCACACCTAGACAGTTGACAGTAACATCTTAAGACTTGTAATCGAATACGCAAGTGCCTCGTCCAGCAGTGCTCTCTGCCGCTTCGTCAGTTATAACTGAACTGCCAACTTTTGCTTTTCTAATTTATTTACCTAGAAGGAAAATTATCATGTTCTATGAAATGGTTAGGTACTTAAGTATAGGCTTTTTGGCGATGCATACATTTACTATTGAAACATCATTAAGCTTGATTATTTTACGTTGTCTTATATAGGTACCATCTGAAATTAACTGGGTACAAAATAACTTATTTTTGTTCTACGTCTTGTTATTGCCAGTACATAGCATAATTTGTAAGAAAAAATCATATAATTTGACTAAATCTTTTAATAAAGGAATACCTAGATTAAAGACTAAAAGTTTTATTCTTAAAATAAACTAATAAGGGTTTCCGCGATCGAGATTTTCACTAGATAGCAGCACCGTGGCGAGAAGTCTAGCTGTCAGTATCCACAAAACATGTTTAATCATATATTTTTTGATTGGACATTGAGAGGGTTAGTTCCACTAAATACCTTGGTATAATTCTAGACCAGCGCCTTTCTTGGCATCCGCATATTGAGTTTGTGAATGGTAGAATTAGGAAACTTATATGGATATTTAAAATTCTTAGACACATTGCTAACCATACACTTCTTAACCAGCTTTATATAACTCTCGCGGAATCGATCATGACCTACTGTATTACCATTTGGGGTGGAGCGGGTAAGACCAAATTTTTGGAGGTTGAGAGAGGGCAACGATGCTTGTTAAAGGTCATGTACTCGACGCCATACAGGTTTCCCACACTAGAACTCTATCAGAATAGTGACCATTTATCAATGCGAAGACTGTATGTCCTCCGTACAATATTGAGGTTACATAAAACGTTAAATTTTAATCCCAAGCTGCTTACAAAAAGACGTAAAAACAAGGTTGCCCCACTCACAACATATAAATCTTTGTATGCTAAAAGACAGTATAATACACAATCTGCATACCTTTATAACAAAATAAATGTAAAATTAAATATTTATGAACAAAGATTATATGACTGTAAAAAAACTGTGACGGAATGGTTAAAGATGCTTAACTATGAAGATACTGAACTACTACTTAATCTTGTACTAAATGAAATGTACTTAACTAACTATAACTGAAATGTATTACGTAACACACACATCCACACACTTTTTCATGACATTACATTAGGTCTGTTCATCTACGGCTGCTCTAGCTGTCTTTGATATTTATTATGTTTTAGCTATGGTAATTTAAGATAATAGTAATTTAGGCTATCTATAGGTAGAAAATAATAAGATGTTAATAAGAAAACACAACCACCGATTATTATGGAGGAGCGGGACTTCCTGACACAGGCATCCTTTTACCTACTAGGAAGACCCAACCCTGGGCCGCGATTCGAAAAATAAACACACACACTGGAAAGACACAGCTCCAACCCAACTCAACTCAACGCTATAACGACATTGACATTTGCTATTCGAACAGATATTCATTCAACATTGGTATCACATTGGTTTCACATTGGTCACACATTGGTCGCACATTGTAGCAATGTTGTACCAATGTGAGACCAATGTGATACCAATGTTGAATGAAAATCTGTTCGAATAGCAAATGTCAATGTCGTTATAGCGTTGAGTTGAGTTGGGTTGGAGCTGTGTCTGTCCAGTGTGTATGTTTATTTTTCGAATCGAGGCCTTGTTGTTCATTTATGTACCAACTGTTTATGAAATAAACTATTTTCATTTTCATTTTCATTTTCATTGGCGGATTTTGACAGCTGGTGTCAAAGAGACCTCTCGCCACGGTGCTGTCATCTAGTGAAAAACTCGATCGCGGTAACCCTCATTATTTTAACACATCATAAATTACATTAGTATTTTGTCGATTTACCTAAGTATAATGGCCATTCAATAGCAACTTCTGCCCTTCATCATCTTACATTTGTGAGCAATCCGTGAAGGTAATATCAGTTCAATGTAGTTAATACACATATTGATTAATACTAAACCTTGGCCAACTAAACTAGCAAAGGGCTATTGTAACTTTTTCCACGCGTGATCCAACTGTGTATAAAACTAAAAGAAGCCTTATTTTCTAGGTTCTAAGATACAATATGAAATTTTCTATTGCATTCCAATTATAGTTAAGGTCGTATATGTCATGAAAACCATTTTATCTGCCCTATAGCGATCTGCTACTTAATAGGTTAGGGCTCGGTATAACCTTGACCGACTGTTAGAGTAATTAAACCAGGTATTGGGAAAGAGGCAGCGATATGTGAAATTTGTTAAAACCCTAGGGTACGATATGTTACGTAAAACAAACTCATTAACTAATTATTAACGATTATCTACGTATAGGGGCGCGGCCGCAGCCCTGTCGCGTCCTTTTGGGCTCAGGCATAAAATATTTATCAGGATTTTCAATCTTTTATATTATCGTTTTTTGCGCACTAAAAACGAGATGTCGTGATATAAGCGTCTTTATTAAATATTTTACGGCAAATTATATTTAGAACTTGTATAATCGGATGACAATTACTATTTTCTTTATACAATGAACAACTTTAACGGTTTAATAAAAATGTTAAAACCCACGGGAATTCGCCAGCAAAAAATCGATACAAAGAAAGGCTAACAGTTTTAAAAGTAAAGGCTGAACCGCAAAAAAACAATATCGCATCAACCGTGACGATGACGCGCAGAAGCTTAACAGACAGACTGACATTTCATTTCCCATAGATATCTCAAATTGGACATAATAGCATACTAATTAAGAAACTTTGTAAGTTACTTTTTTGTATGGTCATGTTGGTTTTTGTGGCTTGTTTAATAAAGGTGTAACATTAATAACTAATGAAAGAATTATTGATCATTATTCTCAAGGCGATGTTGGAAAAGGATTTCGTAAATATTCTTTGAGGTTATCTATAATGTCTATTCACGACGGAATGTAAGTCATAACATAAGTACTTTGTTTGGAGAATAGCGTGATATTAATTATAATTACTAATTTAGAAAAAACTAATATTGATAGTTACCATGAAAATTATATCAGGTACGTCCTTACAGAATTCTTTAAGATTATGAAAAAGGAAGTAAGTAAAATAATTTGTGAATTAAAACCCCCCATTTATCACTATAGTAGGTAATGTTACACAAACAGTGAACATCAATTAAATTTGACAGAAAACTTATCTATAATCTCACGTTCACGTCAAAGAGACAGAGGTTAAATTGGTAAAAACTCTTATCTCTCCAGTCATCGACACGTGACAAAATACTGTAATAGGAGATGACATTAACCTATTTTGGAGGGAACCATGGTTGTTGACATTAGAAAAGAAAAAATGTCGCAATCGACCTTTTAAGAAAATCTGAATAATCTACATCATTATGATCACTGTCATCTTTATTGTTTACGGCAGGTTTCGTGTCACCAGAATTAAGTATGGCGCTTATGTCATCTTGGTTTTTTTGTGTCATGTTTTATCAGATTTCGTCTGCCATAACAATTGGTGCCGCCTAGACCATTGCGCCAGTCGTAAAACTTTTTAAGGCTAGTATAAAAAGGGTTCCTTTCATATTCTGAGCGTCATTTTCCTTGTTTTTTGTTTGAACGATGACGAAACATGTGACCTGAAATTATTTTGAAATCGATACCAACCTATTCGATAAAGTGTATTCTTCCTTTTTCAGCAATATTTTTAACTAGAGCAAGAGGGACGAATGATTTATATTGGACATAAATGCGATCTTACTGCCGCCGAATATATGGTTAGTTTTTTTAAGGTATCCGAATGGTAAGAAGTTGTATATTTGTAACTATAATAACCAAAAGTTTCAGCAACGTAGGTCTAAAAGGGTTCAGGCATTCTACGGGAAACCTAATTGAATATTTGTAATAATTCATTTTGTTATGATAATTAATTAACAGAATCTTAATTATTAATCCTGCCTAAATAAAAAAAACTGACCAAGCTTGAGCCTGTATCCAAATAAAAATCGGTTAACGGCATATTTAGAATATTCAATTCAAAGTCCAAATGCCTAGGCCTAACCTAATAAGCATTTCAAATTCATTCATTACGCAACTATCTATTGGAATTTAAAACCCCACTATTGTTTCGTGTAGACATTTATCGTTCCATAAGTGTAGTAAGTAGGTTCACAAGTACAGAACCCGGCCAGAAACGTATTGTCTCCAAACATGATAACTCCGTGACTCCAGTATCACAGTGACAGTTGTAACGAGTCATAAATCTGTTTTATCGGGAGAAATGCATCGCGGTTACAAGCAAAGAAAGAACACCCAAAACTTATAGATAACCGAGTTTATGTGCATCCTGATAATAATAACAGAATGATCCATAAATTTCAAGCAAGTCATGTTAAAGAAGTGGTACCATTAGGTGATTGGCACTTCGCTACCGACTAACTCCCGCTCCCTCTAAAATATCTTGACACTGTTGTTGGTGTTCACGACAATAACTATGTAAAGTAAATATCAAGACATTTTTATGTGTACTATATATTGTGTTGGAGCTCTATATTGGCACCTAGTTGTTCGCTACCTATAGTTTAGGCGGTTATCACACTGAAGCTACAAGACTAAGTATGAGCCGGTGATATGAACATTGACATACGTACAGAACGAGGTATTTTCTGTGTAAACGTAAATTGCGGAATAAAATAGGTACGCATCAATGAAACTAAAATATGAAAATGCTGAAAATTAAACTGAACAAAACATCATTATTCATTACCTAGTTACCTAACTACCTACCTAATTTATAATGATATTAGTAATTTATAATGTCAGTTTTGGGAATATATTGTACGCATTGTGACAAGAAATAGTTTTTTTAAACATCTCCATCAGAAGCTACGTAATTAAATTTGGTTTAGAAACTTTGATAAATGTATTAATATAATCATCATCATCTGCAACAAAGTGAAATACCTAGTTACAAAATTGCCAACTTTAATAACAGATTCGCATAAAATCTATCTCAGTCGATGCCTTAGGTAAAAAAAGTATAATTATTAAATTTTATTGTAAATCAAACTAGGGCAGCATAAAGAGTAGATACAGTAGGGGTCGTATTCTTCCTATAAAATACGTGTTAACATGTCTCAACTTTATTACAACTCCAATACATTAATTAAACAATACAGCTAGCGCTTAAACGTCTGAATCAGAAATATCATCATCATCATAATTTGATTCAAAATTATTCCGATGCAAGTCCAATACAACTTCAATATTGGTTGATTATTTGTTGTGTGTTGGTGTTTTTAATGTATTCTTTGTATTTTAAAATAAGAATACGGCACCAGCTCCTGTTGTAGTAGGGTAGTAGCTAATAACTTTGATTGAATACCTATTCAATTCCTACCTAGGTAGAGCTATATGAATGAATTCTCTTGCTTGTGTTAAATGGTAAAGCTTATCTTTTTACTAAATAACAGTTCAAAGCGAAACATATTATTATTATTTATTATACCTTATACTTAACCAACAAACCCACGAACCAACCAACTGCCAACAAACAACAACAACAACTGTCCTCAGTTTGGAGAAAAAAACGATGTATACCTACAACTTAATTTTAATTTTACTTTTTCTTCTTTTTTTTTCAAAAAAAAAAGAAAAAAATAGTAAAAGAAAAAAGTACTGGTAGCCTGGCGGGAAGACATCCGACTCTCAATCCGGAGTCTGGAGTTCAAACCTCGGCTCGTACCACTGAGTTTTTCGGAACTTTTTTTTTACTTACGAAATAACATTTGATATTTACCAGTCGCTTTTCGGTGAAGGAAAACATCTTGAGGAAACCGGAGCTAATCCAAATAAGGCCTAATTTATCCTCTCGGTTGGAAGGTCAGATGGCAGTCGCTTTCGTAAAAACTAGTGCCTACGCCAATTCATGGGATTAAGCTGCCAAGCGAACCCCAGGCCAGGTTTAGTTTTATTCAGCCGTGGCAAAAGCCGGAACAAACGCTAGGAGAATGATGAGAAACAAAGACTACACCTACAACCTACAACCAACTCTACATGATTTGATTTTTTATCAAAACCTAAAATGTAGAGTTGGTTGTAGGTTTCCACATAATAAATACTAAGTAAAAAAACTCCAAGCCGTATAGAACTAGAAGTTAAGATAGGTATACCTACTTAGAATTTTATAATTAAGTTAGAAGTTATTTTGTGTTTTAATATCGGTCCTCTAAGTCCTCTTCTAGGCATTAATCTATTAGAAATAGGTAGAGCTTTAACTTGATATGATTTTTTCAGTGTTTATATTTACAATCAGTTTTTGTATCAATTTTAGGTAACTTAAGTTTATATATTTCCGCAGATATAAAAATACGTACCAAAATTAGAGGTAAATATAAACCCAGGTCCACTCAAAACATAGAGTCCAAATCCAGAGTCCACAACACAATTATCAAAACAAATTAATCTGTCACTTCCACTAAATGCAGTTCAGTAAGACAATTCGCAAATACTAGAACCGCATCCACTTCGCACGGCTACGAAATTGAAAACAAGTTTTCACTTCACGTATGCAAATGACACTAACGAAAACTATTTTCACAAATTTGCGGTTACGTCAGGGACGCGCTCAAAAGCTCTACGCCCGACGTGCACCAAAGTCGCGGCACGACTGAATCGGCTACCGCCTCCAACCAAAGGGGAACAGGGAACGGAGCGGGAGGGGAGACAGGACACCGGGGCGAAGGGAGAACCACTTCGGACCGAGATAACTTTTGATCTTTTTGGAGTCATAGAAGATTTTAATGACGCATATGGCTACATGAACGAAGTACAGAAAAAGCGCACGTTAAGTGTTAAAGCATGTCAAGGGCCAAAACGACGTGCCAGAAAAAACTGAAACCAAGATTGCGGGTGACGTCTTTAAAAATAACCACAATAAAGTTAAAGACAGACCGGATTGATGGAACTAACTTGGAAAGAGATTTTTAGATTAAAATCTCGTCCGAGACGTTTGAAATTGGATGAAATGCGAGCTTCGTTCCGCGGGCGGAATATTGCGTTTTATATTCTTCCGCATTATTTCCACATCATCTCGGTATCTCGGGGCGGACAATATTGCACAAGACTGGGTTTTTGTCCCGTCGCACATGTCAGGGGCTGCAAGGGCAGGTACACAAAAGCCGACCCGCCTCGACTTCCAACGGACTCATAGATTAATGGCGGGAATTGTGGAGTTAAGAACCCAAAAATTTACAACTGCATTGTGTTCTGCGTTTAACAAAAGAGCACAAAAGATCGGATCAGCTTCTGTTATTACCTTATCGTTTATCTGAGCTGGAGATTTCTCTCACTCTGGGGTAATACGAGAAACATTATGGTGGATTTAGTTTTTATGTGAAACCCTGATCTGCCCTATACAGCTGTTTGGAAGGCGTACCGTTAACAAGCATACAAATAACCTTGTTGTGATTCTCAAGTATTCTTGGGAAATGCTCCAATCTGTATAATGCATCGAAGATACCTACTTAACGTTAAAAGGGTGTCTTGTTACAGATTTTAACAATAGGAGCGTATCGGGATTCCATTCACTGATTTGACTGGTGATAATTATCTCTTTAAAAGTCGTTATTAAGTATTATACTTATTTTCATTGAAAATCGGGGTTTCTGTAAGTTACTTAGTTTCAGTCATGGGAATTAAAAATGGTGTATTTTTTCGATAACTCTGATATTTAACTTGACGTAATTTGTCCACGAACGACCCGTTACGATATGTAAAGTAAACAGGGTCATATGAGACCTTACAGACATCTTGTAGTATTTATATAGTTAAACTTTATTGCACTAAAGAAAATCTTATCACACAAAGGTGGACTTAATCCCATAAGGTATTCTCTACCAGTCTACCAGTCAATAAGTAGACAGGAATAACTATAAAGACTTGTAGACGAAGATTTGAAAACATTTTTTAAACTCGATGAATACCAGATGGTTGTAATGAAACACACAGTTAATATCCACTTCACAGCCACTTTTACTTCCCGTCGTTTTAATTTTTAACAGCTTTTTCGTCTTATCTTTTACCGATTTCATCCCCTGCCTGTTGTAAAAAGGTGCATTAAGTTGATTAAGTAGTGCGCATCCCACGGTATCTTCAGGCTTTCGTATTGACGAGGTACCCATTATAATCGATGTGAAATCAGTATTTATCTTACATGACATTATTATAACAATTGTTAATTTCTGTGCACTAAAAACATATTAGACAGTAGAGCGTATTTCAATATGACCACTAATAACGTCTTTAGTAGCGACTTCTAATAAAGTTACAATTTAAAGATAAATCATTTCAAACAGTAGTGCACTGAAATAAAAGGCACACCACACGAGCAAGTCACGCGCTGTAATGAGTAATGGACTCGCGTTCATTACTCTTCCTTGGAGTTTGCGTCAGACTGAAGCTCTATAAGATGTGTAAAGTGCTTTAAAAAGTTTGATATATTGTGAGGGGGAGCCGATAAGCATTCGTGTGACGGGCTTAAGCAGGTTAATACTACGTTGTTGTCTTAATGCATCTTTAAAAAGTATTTAACATTTATCCTTTTTATACATCTTTAACTTTTTTGCGGATTTCGTTAAATATAGTTTTACATCCTCTTAAGCAAATGCTTCTTCAGTGAAATATGTTATCTTAGGGTGTTTTTGATCAACTTCGTAAAATCGTGTATATCTGTTGATTTTGTAGGTTTGGTAGATGAATCCCATAATTTTTGAAATAGCAGGTAGAAATAAAGGGTTAGAAATGGCCAAGCTTTCAATAAGTTACATCACAGTTAAAATCATCTCATCAAAACGTAATATGATTTATATTTTATGGCGATTAATTTTTCCATTAATTTCATTCACTAAATATGTTCATGCAACTTCATAATAATAAGGTTTTTAATTAAATGAAACATAATATTCATCAAGATTTTTATGTTACCCCAAACATCATGTTACTTCAATAAAATTTGACTCCAACCCTTTCCAAATAATAAAACACCAGCCATTTTTACGTTATGCTACTGTAAATTTTAACAACCGACCCCAACTGCTTACCATATGCGTCCGATCGCAATCTTCAAGGAAATTTATCTCTCTCACTCAGAATCTTGTTTTTTGCCAATCCCTAAGAGTTTTTGCAAATTACCTCATTTTAAACATCCTCCATTTTGAGAGAAGTATTCAGATAATTATGGCGGTCCGTCTTTACTTTCCCCGTTTCGTTCATTTAGATTATGGTGTTATTGGTTGAGGTGTAGAAGTTGAGTTTTTGTAAGATTTTAATGGGTACGGAATAAAAATCAAAACTCAGTATAAATAATTAATTATCAATGTAAACCAATATTATAACGTTTCAGTTAATGAAGTTAGTCAAAATAATATAAAGCCTGACCAGAAATATATGATTATTGTCAAGAGGGCGCTATTATTCTCATTTATATGGCAACAGTCATAGAGCGTATAATTGTCTATGGTACAGTGACATCTTGATTTGTTTACCTGTCAGCTCTGATGTTAATTTGAAAATGTTTCACAGCGAAATAGTTTCATTTCCCGAGTGTATTATTTACAGCAGTTTATTATATACACTATTTACAATGTTTCGCTCTTGAATATGAATAATTTTGTTGTTTATTATTTCATATTCAACACTTTATTATTATTTAAGTAAACCGTCTCAATGATACTTGACAACAGTGACAGCCTATCACATGCACTCACACATGCATATCATTCTGTCATTAAAATTATTGCCAGTGTAAGAAATTAGTTCCAATGAAATTCCGCAACATGGCGCATGATCATATATTTCTGGTCAGGCTTTACATAAGTTCCTACGTTAGATATTTGGTTTCGAATCTGTTTTCCTTATTCATTGCATTTCAAGAAGCATTATAGCTGAGAGGTAAAATAAAACTGCTGAAAAATCACGTGAACCCTTAGTAATTACACGTATTAAAGTATTCCTCATTTACTGCTGCGGTGCATTTTCTTCTGTGATTCCTTAAAGCAGTTTAATTTTGTTCAGTAAGCTAATTAATCCGAGGAGCGTAACCGCACTGATTGCGACTGCATTGTTATTCCGCCGCCGTCCGTCCGTCCATCCGTTGTATTGTCGGTGCACGCTCACGTTCTACAAGCTTTATGGACTTTTTGTCAGTTTTTAATCCGAATACTAGAAATATTGGTGATACTTGATTGTAGATATTAAAAACGTAAAGGTGTGTAATAAACAGTCAGAAGGTAGGACTTAAAAAAAACTTACAAACAATTGAGAAGAAGTTATTACAACTGTAATATTTTCTGTCCGAAAAACTATTCCTGCAAAATTTAATAATATTGTAAGATTAATTTACTACTTACATATGTACGCGTTATAATGATTCGAAGGAAATTTAATAAAAAATAATAGTTTGTTTAACCTCTTCTGCTACTCTACCCTCATTTAATTTAAAAGAAGAAAGTATTAAACCGTAAAGATACATTCTGCTTAAACCACGTTTGTAAATTATTATAATTATTGCAGAGTCCTACATTTCCGTACTAATTTTAGCTCGATCCAGTTTCGTGATAGCCGCCAAAGGAAATGCAAATCTTTAGGAGCGATATCAGAATGTCACGACCTATGATAATTGCTATGACTTCATTGAGTAAAATACATATTTCGAAGAAGTTGATTGCAGTTCACGTTCAGATTGTGAATCCAGAACATCTACTAAATTCTATAACAAATAGATTGCATTTAAAAATGTACTTACAGTTACCTATTACTTTTCTAAAAAACATTACTTATAAATGTCATTAGTGACCTAAGTGAAGCTATTTTGATTTGTGCTTTTCAATCATCTTCATTTGGTAGAATACTATGCAATGCAGTAAATGTGATCGTGGCATCTTATTCTTGCAATTGAATACATAATTTATTTAACCCTTAACCTGTTGCCATTTCGTAACTCTTAGCTTTAAAACTACTTAGGTACTAAGTTTACTACAAACTTAGTTACAAATATAAAGAGATGGTTTCAGAGCAATTTCCTCATGTGAACGCTCTGGCTGTGGAACGAGCTCCCTGCTGAGGTTTCCTCGGAGGACTACAGAATGAGGTTCTTCAAAAACAGGAGTGTACAGTTTTAAAAGGTCGGTAACGCGCATGTAACATCCCTGAATTTGGCAGCGTTCGTAGGCTACTGTGACCGCTTACAAGCGGGATGTATGCTCATTTGCTATCGACATACTTAGTATATAAAAATATAATTAAGTAAAACAATTTATAACTTTAATTTATCAAGATAATGAATTCTACCGAAACGAACAACCCATGAGTTGAAGCATGGCAAGTTATATATCGGGCTACCACCCCGGCTAGTCCGTACAACTCAAACACTGAGAAAATTAATCCTGGTTCACTTCGTTAACTCCGGTATAGTTGTTTTCGTAAGGTTTCCAACAGTTTTGTTAGGTTCGGCGCTTAGAAAAATATTTTTTTGGGAAACTTCAACTTGTTTTAAATAGTTTCAGTAGCAAGTGGCAAAACAGGCGAGGTGTTCTAAATATTCTAGACACTCTCTTGTTTTTTCAAAAGCGTTTTATGTTTATTGCCTTGCCCATCTTGCTACATCTAACTAATATCCCGCTGGCTATAACTTTTCATTTATTTTTATTGCACTTCGGTATACACTGTGACAGTATTTAAAACCAACTGTATAATTTAGGTAAATAAAAGATAAATA
Organism: Pammene aurita; assembly: GCA_947086415.1. NCBI lineage: Eukaryota > Metazoa > Arthropoda > Insecta > Lepidoptera > Tortricidae > Pammene > Pammene aurita. The sequence continues at coordinate 24,675,197 of OX352297.1, forward strand.
AATACATCATAATTCACAACAAGGAACGCACATACAAACTTGAAACTATGAAAGAAAATATTACACTACGCCAACCACAAAAGTTTCATTATTTAGTTTCATATCTAACTGTATTTTCTCATAGTTAAGGTATTCAAATCAAATGTTTCATATACTACGTGACGATCTTTTCAATAAGATAACACCGCAGTTTTTGCTCCATATTCCCACCTCATCCCATTGTTACCAAGAAATAGCTTGTAACGGTTCAGATTTCCACTTTCCTAAGTTTTTGTTTGATTTCTTATATCATATTTTCAAAGCAGTGTAAAATGAGATATTGAAGATCCGAAAACTCTTTTCTTATTTATTAACTTCTCGCTAATCGCCAGAGAAAAACTCGTTGCTCCAGGGGTTACAAAACTAGAATACTTAAAATATGTGTTTTGTGTGAAATAAATTTGTTTCATCCATAAATATTGTAAATTTGTATAATAAATTACAAAAAGCCAAGCTTTTGTTAGTTAGATAGATAGATATATTCTTTATTTGCTGGCCACAATATACACATACACATTGTAGTAGTTCTTATTTACACATATCCATCGGGGTCAGTATCAACAACTAGAATCGGCGGACTTATAAACGTGTCTGCAATTTTTTTAGCAAAATACATAGTTAAGATTATATTCGGTTTCGTGCAATCACCCCTGCACTTATTTGTTGTATATCTAACTTGACAAGCTACAGCAAACTTACTGGCAACACTTATTTGGTGACAGGTTTGCGATTAGCCATAGTCTGATCTGAAACATAGTATACATTAAATGCAGTCGTTATGCAGTGGTTATGTAAATAAGCGTTTCCTATTTTTTAACCGCCGTTCAATATAAATACTAGTTCTCTTCAACACTAGAAACAAAGCTTGCAAAACACCGATACATTATCCTTTTACTTACAAACAAATAACTGCTCTAAATAAGAGGTTTTCCTCGGGGATCGCGAGTGGCACGAGGCTGCGGTTTTATTGTGCCTAATAAAATCTCCCGAGCTTCGATACAGAAGCTTGAATTATAAACGAGATATACCGAGATGTGGGGAGATATAGGAAGATGTAGTTACGTCGTGAGCTACCGTTGGCGTGGCTCACGAAGTAATTTGTCTTTGCGCTTACGATTCTCATGCTCTCGTTCCAGTCTGTTATAATTGTTGGACGAAGCTCGAGCACGACCTTGATGTTATTTGACTGTGGCGGGTCGTGTTTGAATTAGGCTTACAACAGCCTAAGTAGGGAACAAGAACATTTCATAAAAGGAGATGAGGGGTTACGTGTTTGTGGTTGCGTACCTATATATATTATAATGCTCGTAAGATCATTGAGAGACTATATCTTTGTATATTAGCTAATGACCGGAGTTAACGTAGGCACCTACATAATCAATACACACTACACAGGTACCTATGGATTCAAAGACTGATCATGGCATAGACTCTTCGATTATAACTGATAAAAAAAGACAATTTTCAATTATGAGACACAGCATTGTAGTTTGACGTAAAAGTCCACACATAAAAATAGGACTTTCTTCCGATGGACACCGTACTCTTGAGTAAATATGTCACATTCAAAGGGTAAATATGTGAAGAACGCAACATCTCTTTAAATACCACGTCGGTGGCAAACAAGCATACAGACTGGTGCTAAGCGTTTACCGTAGCCTATGGACGCATGTAACTACAAAGCTCCTAAAAACTTAGGAGTTATACGAAACGTGGGGGTTTAATCGGGGACCAGGACCATGAAATCTACATTAACTTACCAAAGCATATATATTTAAAGTTATATAAACATTTTTAATCTTTTCACTTCATAAAATTAAAATATTTTAAATCCACAACCAAAATGCTATTAAAAATTACAAAGATAAGCGCTGGAAGGAACAATGCAGAATAATGTAGTGTGGAAGCCGCTGGGCGTGGTCCGATGCAAATTGCACGCCGGCCGCGGGCCGTAGACGAATCGTGAGCTGACCGCACCGGTAGCCCACGACACTGCGCCTCAGGCGCGAGCCCTACTTTACCGATGCTCATCCAGATTTCAGACTTCGAAATTTTAATTTGTGATGAGATGATTATTTATGAGTGTGCTTTTGAAGACTTTTTAAATATGGAATTCATGAGATGTGTAGGTACTTAAGTAACCATATAAGTTTTCTAAACCAATGACGGTTTCCGCGATTGAGATTTTCACTAGATTGCAGCACCGTGACAAGAGGTCTTTTTGACAGCAGCTGTCAAAATCAACCAATAACCAATAACCAATAGAAGACAGCTAGACCTAGAAAGAGTGAAAAACTCGATCGAGGTAACCCTCATTAAAACTATCGTTAGACTAAGCATGCACGTGAGAAGTAAAATACAATGTATACATAATTATATACCAGTTCTTATAATTATGTAAATCGAGACGGGTAGCACAGCAGGTAAGCATTATCGTAAAATAGGCGGTCTCAAAGCATGCGGCGCAATCAACGCTTATTTAATTACATCTACATTCTTAATCTATTTACGACACACATGAGTACAAATACAGAACAAACATACCACTTTTTGTTATTTTGTATAGGTACGGCTATTTTCCAACTTGGCAAATGGGCCGGCATCACAGAGAATTGAACTCTTTAGTGTGTCAGTCGGGTCTACTATAGAGGCGCCTTGTGTTTGTTTTCTATTGGATAAAATTATAATTTTGTTTGTTTGAGTTCTAGATTTAGACACATTTCGGCATTCTTATCCATTTTTTTTAAACTTCTTTCACTACGACGACCAAATAGCCAGTGACTGCATTTGTGCACTTTGCACCCCGTAACAAGGATTTTAGCTCTCACACTGTCTCTCTTATACGCGCTTCGTCATTCACTTTCCAACCTCCTTGATTAACACAGATACAACTGACAAAGCTTATAATGAGGTAAAATTTTCCTATTTGTATCCAAAGATCAAAACATTTATTTCTAATATATTTTGGGACAACTTTACACAGATCGGCCTATTTCCAACCTAAGAAGAAATATACTTATTCGTACCTAACCTACTTATTATTTGTAAATAAAAAATCATTCAGGTACAATAGAAAATTTAAAATAGGTTATATGTTTTGCGCATTTTTACCTCATATCATGCATGCCCTCATGCTTGGTTTGTTTTGACCCCTCTCATTACAGTTCCTACGGTTTCATAAAATAACCGGTTGAAAATTTATCAACTATATTTTTCCGATGAACTATTTGGTACCGATGTAAATAATTTGAACTGGTAATGTGAACTCTTGAACAATTTACATTTAAAATGCGCCATAGCACCGTGACTCTCGGTGCTAAACTTTTTATTATGGCTAGACGGCATAAGTCAAACTTTTAATATTGAATTAAGTGATTACTACTGTGACTTAATATGATATCTATACGTACGTTATATCGACGAAAGACAAACTGGTAACTAAGGTATTACTAATAAATATTTATTACTTTAGGCCAACTGATTAAGTACACGTGATAATGTAGACCTACCAGCAGGCCTGCCGCGAACATCAAACATCGAAATTTCATTATCTGCATTTCATTAGAAATTTTCGAACTTCGCGGTATGCCCTCAGGTTTCATTCCACACACTTGTCGTCTCCGACAAACTAGTTAACTGATGTTATATGCGATGTTAAGATTTTTTTTAATGCCGTATTATTATTATTGTCATAATTTCTGTTTAGTAAGTTACAGAGTCAAAAATTGTATTCCAAGCATTTCCTGCTATACCTTTTCGTTGCTTGGCCTAGTTAAAAATACATGAAAATTCGAAGACATAACTGTTATGTCCAAAACATATACATTAAACGAAATCTTAAATTCTTACCACCTTATTTATTTTGTGATAATCGCGATCAGTATCTTCGTAAGAAACGATTTCAACATTTATTTAACTCATTTAACTTTTCTTGAGGTCACCTTACTAAAATGTTAAGAGGGATATTAAACCTTAAGAGCTACAAAATAAGTCCAAACATACATTTGGTGGCGATCATCGTTATCATGCTAAGTAATGGGGTAATTCAAACTCATGATGTCGTATTAATTTCGCAGTACGTGGTGATTATTGACCATATTTAATTACAAGGTTACAATTTTGTGATTTTATGTAGATTCAATAAACACAGTTCATTCCTAATTTGTAATATTGCGATTATGTCGGTTTGCCATGTTTCTAACTGAAGTTAAAGTAGGTGAGAACATACGAGTATATAGTAAAAAAAATAATTCTGGTACTCATCAATTTAAACATACTTAAGTGAATACCTACCACAAATTATTAAAAAAAAAGTTTGAATACTATGCACGGCGGTCTTAAGACCCGATTATATTTTCAAAAACAAAACAAATTTAATAAAACATGGAAACAAAATGACGTACCACCGAATTCTATGCATTCAATCTAACAAAGAAAAACGTCAAACAAGACAGCAGCGGTCGAAAACATTTTTGGGGCGTAAATGTGATGAAAAATGCAAAAAACATTTCTATATTCATTTGGGAGCGTGTCCTTTCACGTCGGTGTTAGTCGAGCCTAGTAAAACTGAAAAAGCTTAAGTATGTAAAAAATCCATGGATGTTTGCTTTTTGGGTTTTATCAAGGATCAGTGTCCATGGTTTAATAAATCATAATATTTTCAGGGTGCGTTGCGTTTACTCTACTGGGAGAGGTTTTATGAGACGGATTCTGTTTCTGGGGAAATGGGAAAAAGAGAAAAGGTGTAAAGGTTGTGGATACTAAATGAGACCGGGTAACGTAACTGTAAAAGAATGATTTTTATGGGTTTTCTAGAGTTTTATATGCGTAACAAGATAACAAAATAATCTTAGTGAATTACGTTATATATACTTAATACAAAAAGAAAACCTCGTTCAAGAAACAATCACTAAAAATGTACTGTTTTCTGAAGAAATGTAGGTAAAAACTCTTTTCTTTTTTTTTAAGTTAAGAAATAAGAACATTCTTAACAAAAAGTTGGCTAAATGACGTGAAAATGTCCAGAACCCAAAAGAACACAGCATTTTAGCGATTACGAAGAAACATTTCGTTCATTCTTGTCATTTACACAATTACTGACAAACTCATACTTCTTTATTAAGCACTTACAGAATTAGCACACAATACTACAAAGTATGAAAAAACATTTATAGGATGTCGATAGCCATTCTCACCCATTACGATTTCCGTCGCGTCTGCCTCGCTACAACTTCATTAGTCATACTGAGTCATCTTTCAAAGGCTTATCGAATTCGCGGGCATGTACGGAATGCCTTTACATTGCATGTTAGCGAATTCGTTTTTATAACCAACAACTTAATACTCGTACCTATAGATATGTCCTAATTATAACCTCTTTAAGTCATAGAAAAATGTGGCTCATGTTGTTCTTAAATATTTTTCCTTTTCAGACAAAATTAACCAAAATAATAAATTGTAGATTGACAGTAGAATCCGCTTATCGACATCGAAGGGTAATAACAAACATGTTATACTAACCGGACGTCATACAAAGCAGAGTAGAAATGTAGGTAGGTAGTCCCATTGATAAAAAGTAACAAATTCTATTTCTATCTCTTTAATTGAAAAGGGAAAATTATCTTAACCTACATTTCATAGGTAGATATTTTTCATTTGAAGCATAAAGAGTCAATAATTTTTGTCTATTTTTGTTTTTTATTTTGATTATAATAACAGTCCCTAACACTATTATGTAGAGGAGACATGTCCTTCTTCAAATGATCATTTTCGATAGAGCTATGAACAAAACGTGCCAACAAATCTGCAGCTTTTAAAGCCTGTTCCGTGGTAGGTACAGAACCCTCCTCGCCTTCATCTTCATCATCAAATTCTATGTCTGCTGTTTCTTGGATTTGGTAAACCCTCATGATACTCATTTAACCCTGCATTTTATTCCAGGCATCATAAACCATCACAATGGCATCTAAGACTGAAGACGATTTTTTGCTGAAATTGCTTTTGAGTGACCGTATTATTCCTTGATCTATTGGCTGTAGCACTGATGTTGTATTTGGTGGAAGGAAAGTAAGCGTTATAACCTTCAAATCAGTGACTTTTGGATGCGCCGGGCAGTTATCTACCAGCAAAAGAATCTTTAGCAAATCTTTATCTCAATCTCGAAGCCATTTTTCAAAGAGTTCTGATATCATCCAAGCTTTATGGTTGTTTGCATAATCGACTGGTAACGATTTGGTACCATTGTAACATCTTCGTTTTAGAGATTTTCCAATGAGGAGAAATATTTTATTTCTGTACCACTGAGATTTGCTGTGACCATGACAGTTATTCGATCTTTTAACAATTTGCCTCCGCTACAATTCTCTCCTTGTTCTGTCTGGCATTAATTTTTAAAACAAACCTGTTTCGTCTGCATGAAAAATCTCAAGATTCGAAAATTGTCTTTGTAGATTTGGCCATACGATCGTCCACCAGTTCTTTGTAGAACTTTGATCAACAGACTAGGATTCACCGGCTATTTTTCCTGGCACAATGTTATGCCTGACTTTTAAACGACTGAGCTAGCTTGCAGACCAATTGAAGTTAAGCGTACCAAAACGTGAGGCAAAAATATTGGCCTTTTCCTGCAACATAGGGCCACTGACAGGTATTCCTTTGTTTATCATGATTTAAACCACTGAAGTAACGCTTGTTCAACATGGGAACGTGCTGATTTTAGAAGGTTCTGCGGTTTTAACACATTTGAATTGAATGATTCTTTAATATGGTTCTTGTTCTTAAAAGTTATCGATATGGTAGAATGAGCAACCGCAAATTCCTTTGCGAGAGATGACTTGGTTTCTCCATTTTCTAGCCTGCATATTATTATTATTATTATTATTTTTTAATTGCACCTTTTTCTTGAATGGTAAAAGCTTAACGAAGTTGCCGTGTCATTTTCTTCACAAATCACTGATGACTTTGATTGCACTCATAACGTATGAACTTATAACAGAATCAAAACTAAAACTACGCAGATGCCACTTTTTCACCAAGTTCGTCGCAGTGGAAGTGGCGGAGGGTAACGGAAACGGACGAAGATTTCATGTTAACCGGACATAATTCTCATAATTTCTTAAAAATAGGTAATACTAACCGTCATGTCAATATACCCGTCAGTATACCCGGTCTAATTATGAAGAATTTTGTATGAAAACCAAAGTTTGTACCATAGATTATATAATTCTTCAGATGGAGTACTGCCAACAACATTTTGTGATTCCATAATGAACCAGTGTCCTCGTGGTTACGCACTACACACACATACGCACAACAATAATGAGCCGCTCCCCCGACAGTCCTGTCCAAACGTCTATGCAGTCAAGTGCTGTTAAAAAATAATTAAAATATGCCGTTGTGCGTTGTCAAATGCTGCAGAAATGCCACCGGTCGAAAGAAAAAAACGGATGGGGTGACTTTTCACCGTTAAGTAAACAATTCATTGCGTAATCATATTTAAAATCAGTAAATTCGTAAACTATTAACTTCACGGTAGTGGTGTTGCCAGGTGGTTGAATAGGGAAATTTCCCGAACGTAAGGGGGTCTATAATCGCCGTGATATGTTGTCATTACGATATTGACGTCCCCACTCCTAACTAGACGTTTTATTTCACGCACGTTTTTAACGAATATTAAAACGTTACCTAATAGTTAATAACTTTTATGCTTTTGTATTATTCTTTATTATTTTTTTGAATAAAATTTGTAAATATACAAAATTATATATTTCTTAAAATTATTCCAAAAACTTCGTAAATTAAAAGCATATGTAATCGTAGATTGAACGTGCGAAGTTATGTCACCACTACTGATCTGTCAAACTTTCGTCTCATTCTAACTATCGCTCCCTCTCACTCTGGGCGGCTGACGAGTCGCTTCAGTAATCGACTGGTCAAGCGATTAGAACGAGATGGAACTATAGTTAGAATGAGAGGTCAGCTCTTAAGTCAAACCGATTGTGCTTATCGATCGAGGAATATTTTTAACCAACTTCAAAAAAAGGAGGTTCTCAGTTTGACCCGTATGTTTGTATGTATGTATGTATGTATGTTTGTTCGCGATTATCTCGCGTTTGGCTGAACCGATTTTGGTGCAGTTTTCAAAAAGTTTTTGTTACATTCTAAACAAGGTTTAGTATAAAATAAGGCGTCGTTCATTGATTACGTAAGACATTTTTTGCTGGAAACCCTCTTTCGCCCCTTCGTAAGAAAAAAATAATAATAATCCTCTCTGCAGTAGAAGTAAGACTTAGTCAATTCCCCTCCCCCCCTAAATCGTGTTACGTAATAAATTAATACGTAATAACACTTTTAGTTGTCTACGTCTTAGCGAGGGCAGTGCCGTGCCTCCAGATTAAAAAAGTATAAAGTATGCTTAAAATAATAGTATTGAGACGACAAGAGAGGCCACCACACTCAACAGTAGTCTTGTAATTTTAATAAATAATAAATTTAGATTTTTTTTAATTTTACCTTTTAGTCGCCTCTTCAGAAATATATTTCATCAAATTTATTAAAACAGGTGCTTATTAATTCTATTTAACCATATATATTAATAATATATATTTTTTTATTCAAAAATACTGTATTATTAATCGGGAAAATTTGTATTACATGGTAACACTCGTCTGGACACACACATTCAAACCAGCCGCCATCTTGCGTCACAGTTTGTTGTACATGCATGCTCCATCCTTTTAATTTATTCATCCAAGGTTTGTACTGCAATTACGTAATATTAACCTGTTCGTCATTGTATGCGGAGTCATAATAAACGGATTCTACTGTAGTAGTTTTTTAATGTTATAATTGTATTCTATTACGTTTAATTTTATGAAAACATGTTTAATTTACAATATTTCAGTAGGTCTGAAGAGTCAAATTGAACCTATGGCTGATGGAAAAGGACTATATAGTTGATTAATCTATACATATAATAAACGCGTAAGGAGAAAAAAAAAGTACATTGAAGATATTTTAGAAAAACCTATTCGAGGGGTCTTAGAAACGTTGACTGAATACATTTCAGTGATTTTTGGAATTCTTGTCTGTCTGTCTGTGAATTTATCCGCGCACTACGTAAAAACTACTGCACAGAATTTTACGAAATTTTGTACAGTAACAGTTTATACCCCGGAGCAACATATAGGATAGTTTTTATTCTGCTTATTAAAAACATAATTTTCATAAAAAAATAGTCCTCAAAAGTGGTCACAGATGGAGCTGTATAGGTACCCTGTATACTGTATACAGACATTATTTAAGGACGTCTTTAGATTAAATTAAGCGATTCGGTCTGTTGCGTTCCGCCGAGGTTGAAACCATGGATTTTTAAACGCTTTCCCAATTTAAGGATTGCGGGTTAAATATTTTAACGTGTTACTTCGTTTTGGAAATTGTAAGTATCCGGACATATATTGTGATCCATTAATACCTCCTCCAGGTATTCTCAACGTAAAAATAATCTATTGATCAATACATGAAACCTACTTACAACAATATACGTAAAAACAAATAAAGCAGGTAGTTAAGATTTATCCATTTCGATTTACCCGACAGCAAAAATTGTACCGTTTGTGAGAGCAACATGTTTTATCTCGCATTAACAGCTGATTGCAAAAAAAGGGTAGTCATGAATCTAGCAATTACTAGCTGCTAACTCTCAAGCTGCTGCTGAACAAATTCTTGCTGCGACGCTCCGGGCCTGGGCCTACGCGGTACTCGGCCTATGGCTTTCGCAGGCATTGTCGCTCACCATCGGGCCTCCGGCCCTCAGATTTGCTAAGACTGTGCCATTGAGTTTTGTCCGGATTCTGTCATGCTGCCTGCTGCTGTTGAATAAATTCTCGCTACGGCGCTTCGGGCTTAGGCCTACTCGGTACTCGGCCTATGGCTTTCGCAGACACTGCCGCTCACCCTCGGGCCTTATGACACTTCACCATTGAGATATATCCGGTTCCTGTCATGCTGCTGCTGCTGCTGCTGAAGTAATTCTCGCTGCGACGCTCCGAGTCTGGGCCTAAGCGGTACTCGGCCTATGGCTTTCGCAAACATTGCAGCTCACCTTCGGGCCTCCGGCCCTCAGATTAGCTAAGATTCTTCGCCATTGAGTTTTGTCCGGATTATATCATGTTGCTGCTGCTGGGGAAAGGAGACCGTCAATTCCAGGCCCACTAGCGATAATGGTCTCGTATAAGGTTTGTTCTGCAATTTTAAGCAAATACCCATTTTATTACGAAACTAGACAAAATATTTCATGAAAATGAAACGGGAATTAGAAATACAAAATAAAAAGTAATTTCGTTGATCCTTCCGCGATCCAAATAGTGCTTAATAAGTTGTTAACGTCTTTACAGCATTGACATAAGGTTAACTTTACCTGGACTGAGACGAAACAGACATTTTTAGAAAGGAGTTACGTTTACTATACTAATCTAGTTTATTATTCTAGTTTGACACTGTCATCCAAGTCTGCCGCATGAAGTTATAATTTTAAACTGGAGTATACTCTTCGGCCACAAAGTGGGGCCGAAAGAAAGGGAGCTGCGTTTCATTTTGACTTAGGGCGTTATGACGGCATTATATCATGCTCTTTCGATAACGAAACGCATTTTTTTTTCAATTTAGTAATGTCTGATACTCGTATGGATTTATAAAAAGTGGATGTAATTGTTGCACTTTTTCCCTAACCACAGATGAACCTTATTACCGTGCAAAACAGTCGTTCATAGGTGATTAGAAAAAAAACGGTCCGATAGAGGGGATAATAAACTTTAGATTAAATATGTTTGTATGCATGTTGTTGTCGCGAATAAATGTTTTCTATTTCTATTTTTTTAATTTTGGGGGCGGTGCCTCACTCGCGCTCGTTACGAAATTGACACACATTGACATTTTGACTTGTTGTCATGCTGGCATTATTGTCTAATGACGACATAACTCCCTAAGTCAAAACGATACGCAGCTCCCTGTATTACTCTCTTTCGGCCTCACTTTGTGGCCCAAGAGTATACTCCAGTTTAAAATTATAACTTCATGGATACTAGTAGTAGCGCACTAACAGAGCTAAACCTTATCTCTTTGTAATTAGTTCTACGATTGTTTAGTTCATAGTAGCAATGATGGTTTGACAGTCATTATCTTTGTTTATCTAAATACAAGAAATCAGCGGCAGGATCAAAATATGACTTTTTATTATTTTATTATGATTTTCGTTTCATTATCATGTCAGATTTTGTAGATATTCTTTAAAAAACCGGTAGTTATTTTGTGTTATACTGTAAATCATAAACATGTACGCTTTTAAATATTGTCCTTATCACATTCACGTTTTTTCATCCCCGATTTCTGAATTTTCCCGTTAGATTTCATGATTATTTTATGACCGTCCTGATCTAGAAATTAAGGCGAATGTTTTGATACCTACTTCATAATTATACGCACCTTAATGAGCTGGGGCAAATCGCCTAACAAAATTGACGATCTCCTTTTGCGCTGCGACGCTCCGGGCTTGGGCCTACGCGGTACTCGGCTTTCGCAGATATTGCCACTCATCCTCGGGCCTTAAGACACTTCACCATTGTGATATGTCCGGTCCCTGTCATGGTACTGCTGCTGACCTGGGCCCTACACGGTACTCGGCCTTTGGCTTTCTCAGACGTTGCCGCTCACCCTCGAGCGACGGCCCCCGGGTTCGCTAAGACACTTCGCCTTTAAGTTATCACCGGTCCCTGTCATGATGATGTTGAAGAAGTTCTCACTGCGATGTTCCGAGCCTGAACCTTACGCGGTACTCGGCCTTTGACTTTCACATATATTTCCGCTCACCCTCGTGTCCGCAGCCCTCGAGTTCGCTAAGACACTTCGCCAATTAGTTATGTCCGGTCCCTGACATGCTGCTTCTGCTGAAGCAATTCTCGCTGCGATCCTCCGGGCCTGGGTCCTGCGTGGTACTCGCCCTATGGCTTTCGCGATATTGCTGCTCACCGCGTCACGGCATCGGCGTTCGGGTTCACCAAAAAACTTGACCATTGAGTTTTGACCATTGACCTTTCATGCTCCTGCTGAAACAGTTCTTGCTGCCTTTGGCCTTATTAGATTTTGGCCTGCTGCTGCAAAAGCAGTGTTCGCAGGGACATTGCGCTCACACGCTACCTCGCGCTCATACCTTTTGCGTTTAACCCTCTGTTCGAAGCATGTTTTCCTGCAGGAACTCGGCCATTAGTATTCGCAGGTCTCGACGCACGCCTTTTAGTCAGTTATCTTTATCACGGATGAACTGAAGTGTCGTAAAGTTATATAATGAAAATAAAAAAACGAAAGAGAATAAAAATCAAGATCTCAGTGATGATCCTTGAATTCTCCGTTCACCAAAACTAAAATTGCAGTCGTGAGCATATTTAAGTAAGCATCGAAGCGCATCTTGACTGAGTGCCCTATTTCGTGGAAAAGGGTGTACTAGTGCCCTGAGGGACACTTCCTTGACTCGTGTCACGTAACGCCATTTTTATTTTAGCCGTTTTGTTATCTCTTACCCCCATTTGTTAAGGACAGCTTTAGCTTGTCCTTTATGAGAGACACTTTAGGAATATCGTGATAGGCGCATATTTGTTAGCTAAATTTGACTTATATTTTTTGTTTGTTAATAATACAGGTTACAAACAAAACAATGAAATCAGATTCTTTTAAATGTTTACATATTTAATGAGTATTTAATTTTCCTAATTCAGTCATTCCGTAGTTAGAAAATTCAAATGTATGAAACTACAAGCGTAGTAAAAGAAACCATTTTTTCTAAAGCTTGTATTGTTAGTAAGGGTAGGTCGGTAGGTAAGTAAAAATTAATAAATTTAGTAAAAATCTTCCCACTCGTTATGTACAGAGCTTGGGAAACAGCTTAATTAACAGCTGTCTCATGACTTCAAAGTGCAGTTTCGTCATTAAGTATCATTTACATTCGAATTGGTTTTTCTTAATCCAATATTGAAATCTAAACGGTCTTGACACATTAATTTGTAATTAAAACCATTTTTTATATTAACATGTGGTTGAGCAGCTTATAATTAATTTATATTGAGCTTTTAACGATTTTGTCGATTCGAGATGCATAACAAGTTTGCTGTAGTACACTAACGGTTGATCCCTGAGATCAACATTTTAAATTTGGAGAAAATATTGAACATTTACAGTTAACGTACTGAAATGAAGATGGTGTAGGTACATAAACATAAAGGTTATTAGTATGCAGAATTGTAATATGACAGAAAAGTAAAAGTCTGTACACTTTTAAAGATACACAAATGGAATTAATGAAAGTTTACTGAACTTGTTAAATACAAACTTCGTAAAAACTAAGCTAATTCTAATTATATTCTAATTGATTTACTTGCATTGTTTATGTATACATACATTTAAGATGATAATATTAATTAATAACAACAAAAATCATTATTAATTATTGAGACCAATATTAATTTTAAAAAACCAAACCTCCGTTGCTGTTGAAAGGCAACAAATAATATCTAAATGAAGACGCAATAAACTTCGGGATTTCGAAACCATACACAAAAACAAGGACAAAAAACAATCCCTATGTTTCTCATAGTTCTGCCATAAGGTTCAATCAATCAATGTCCCTAAGAATAAAAAAAATGCCACGACCCACGTAAAGGGAGATTTAAAAAAAACATGCCTTGTTTTTGTGACCCCAAATATAGTTTGTTGTGAAGTCTGTAGCGGCTTAAGAGTTTGGCTTTTGTATTTTAAAAGTTTCAATTAGTTTGATCATAATACCTTTAGGTACATATTAATGGCCTGTTTCACAATATCCAGTTAAAGCATATCTGTCAGATAAATGTTTGCTGTCCTTTTCTTTTATATGACTGGAGAAAAGGATAGAAATAACTTTAACTAGCAGATAAGTTTATCTGGAGATTGTGAAACAAGCCCTTAATAGAATAAATAATATAGGTTATGTTTTGAAATGAAATGAAATGAAATGAAATGAAATGAAATGAAATGAAATGAAATGAAATGAAAATTTATTAATAACATAAGGTTACACGTCATAGTTGGTCACATATCAATATAACATACTTTTTGTTCTATTATAGATATATATATATATATTTGTTATGTATATATATTTTTTGTTCTTGTAGTATAAACAGAAAATACACCGTTTGTTCTGCTGATTATTTTCAATATTCCTATAATATCTTATATGTAGGTAATTTTCAACAATTATTAATCATATATCAATGTAATAGATGCAGTAAGTAACAAATCTAAGTATTACTTAATCAATATACTTACCATAAAATTCAACAATGCAACGTCTGATTATGATTTTTTCTTAAAATTATAAGGTTATGTTAGAAATTATCGCCTCAATAACAACAACAATGCCATTAAATATTTTAACTTAATTAAATTAAAAAGATAAAATTTATTATACCAAAAGAATCTTTCTTAAGGTTAAAATTTGGTGACAAAGAAAGGATTAAAGGAGATTTAGAATTTCGCCCACAAAGGATATTTTTTGGCTCAAGTCAAATTCAAGATAATTCTAATTAAGGCTTTAAGGATTATACCTAAGTCAAAATTATAACAATATTTGCAACATAATGATATGCGTATTCAGTATTATATAAATGTTTTAATAATGTTTATCAAGAGGTAAGTCGAATTATTGATTTTCAAATAGTTATCGTAACAATCAGAAATAATAATATGCAACTAATTAGTTATAAACCAAAAACAAATTACATTTTGTACACAAATTTGGTCCCATCACTTAATTACAATATTGTGTAAGTAAGTAGGTATACATAATAAGATCAACCATTTCAGACAAATGTATATTTTATTTTTGGGTTGCATATTCTGAATAATTTTAATTAGTTGTTTTAAATAACGTTGCTACTACATCTTTCTTTTCAAACAATTGATTGCGGTTATTTAATATTAGCTTCATGAAAAATACAGGTACGCATTATATGATATACGGAAACAAATTACCCTTAAAGCATCACAACAGCATACTCCGTTAATTCCCGACATAGAAGACACATAAAAATTATGATTACGCCGCGCTTTGACAAACCCCATATTTCTACCAGTTACCCCTGATCCTGGAGAAATGAATATTTATGATGGCAGCACATTTTTATCGTTTTGCCGCGTACCTGCCGCTCGGAATTTGATGACTGATCTGTACATTCCTTTGAAAAAGCGCTGGTTAGTCCTCGGGTTCTGTGCTCATAATATATGATGGACTCAATTATTAAAAGTTTACTGTCAGACCTAAAAATTAATACTAATTGCTTAGTAAAACACCTAACCCAAAAGAATCTGTTAAACATTTTGTTAGTAAGTAGTCGTCCTCGTAAAATGTCATTCTTCAGTGTATTCATTGACAAGCTCGTGCGTTCAAGAGTTAATTGTTAGAAATAAAGTAGTGACTATAATATATGTAAGGGTCATACTCACGCAGAAGGACAAAGAAATACTTCTACTCTCTCTATCTACTCTTCAAAATATTGTTATTCATTTAATTACCTACTTCTTATTTTTCCATTGTAAATATTAATTGTTTTAATAATTGCAGCACGATGGTAAAAGTACAAAATATCTAAACGATTTTTTTTAAGAGTAACTTTATTGTATATATAGACATCATGTTACATAATAGGTACACAACATGAATTTTGTACAGACAAGTCGGTGTGGAGTGGTCAAACTTTCGACCCCTAAACTAGGTAAAAACCTGTGCCTTAGGGGCTTGAGTTCTTCCAGGTTCAATGTCATAACAATTTGAGTTTGGTCGTGTAGCGGCAGTAATTAACAGCATTATGTTATGAGTATTGAAATCAAAATACATTAACACTGTTTATGTTTTCCAATTAGACTAAGTTTATTTTGTCTTCAAAACGATAAATGGTTAATTGCTTCTGTTTTTTTAAATTAATAGGTACAAATCGGTTGAAATGATACCCTGCGGAGACGTCCACACTTTCATTAGCCCGATTTAGAATTTTGTGCACGCCAACCGGACCGACCAAATCCAGCGCATGTTTCATATTATACTTTCAAATTCAGGAATCAGCCAAAGGGCACTTTTTAACCTTCATCGTTATACTGGCGAGTTTTTATGGGTATTACCAAATTGGTGCTGTCTTAAATCAGAAGTATTATACATACTTCGCCAATGTATAGTCAGTCCAGGTTATTTTGCAAGTTCAGTTAACTAGTCTAGTCTCAAAATAATCTTTTAAATTCAAGATTAGTAGTTAGGTTTGTAATGAATATGATTTATATTATTATGAAATAAACAGCAACAATTTTTTTAAACTCAATGGGGACACGATATATTCCACAATTTTTTATTGCCTAATTTTAGTCATAAACTTAGTTCATAATAATTAAATATTTGTTCAATATTATTTCTCAATATCGTATTATTTTATTTCAGCATTCGATTTTACCAAAATAAACTAAATGTAAGTACTTAAACATCCAAATTCCTGATTAGCATAAAGATACAATATATTACGTTAACAGGCCTTGTATTTCATCGTCATTACATTTTTCTAATTTTTTTTTTGTTAGCTTGTTTTGAGTCTCATAAAGTTATGGATATTGGAGTGTAGTTCGACTCACACCTGGCCGATTTTACAACTAAATTATAATTATTTTATTTATGTATTTTTACTTTCTCTAGCTAAAACTAATTAAACGAAGGATTTATTCACTAAGATACGTATTCGTATTTTAGACGTCTGGTGACGTAAATAACATTTCTCGACTAGCTTATCGTAATGAGCAAAGTTGTACAAGTAAAGTTATTATATAGACTCTCATCGTTGTTATTAAAACTATAAGTATGTGTACTTAATCAAACTTCGTGCACGCTCATACGTAGGGCTCGCGTCACAGTAGGTATAACTATAAGGTTAACAGTATAGTGACAAGCAAAATAAATGTTAATTGTTTACTTATTCTTATTTTCGAAAGTTATAACAATCCAGGAGTTACGAAGGGTTTTTAACCAAGACCGTCTTATATGAGAAAACCTCTTGCCAACGCAATTATTTTACTTGAATTATCAACCTAAAGATTTCATACCTACTGGGGATTGGGTCCTTGTGATATGACCAACGTACGTTACGTTTCTTGTTGGTGTTAATTATTTAAATTTCTTTACCCATTAGTCTAATTATTTTACTTCAGTAGTCTGATGTTACTCTGACGGTCCAGGATATTTTGGAATATTGTACAATACCATCATGACTATTAAGTAAATTATGCGTTTATAGTTTTATACAATTGTATCTTTTTTACAAAAATAAATAGATCCCTTGTTTGTCCAACGGGGTTTATTCTACTATTTTGAAGCATTCTGTTTCGGCGGAACATCAATATATTTCACATACGACTTATTGAACCTTATCTTTTACGTGGCTCAAAGCTTTTAAAAAAAATTGGTTGTTTGTAAAGTAGGTTTACGATCGAGATGTTTACGTGATAACGTCTAACCGCTCGTGAGGATTCCGCCTGACAAGTTTCACGGAATGACTGGCAGCGCTCGAGATGAGACGGGAGATCGGTCCGTCTCTCTCTCGTTATACCTGCGATCGCGCTCGTGAGGTTTTGGTGTGACACAAGTTTCTGAACATGTCACCCGACTAAAACGATTTTAAAGACGTTATCACGTCAAAATGAATTCCCGATCCCAGAAATTAATAAAATTACTGCATAGAGCGCTTTGACTATGCTAGCTCGCTTATAATTTCGTTATCATCGCATCTCTCTCTGGGCGCCGACATAACTTTTTGTGTTCGCCTTTGTTTATCTCACGGGCGTCATTGTTTCTTTTTACAACCTTGCCTCGTATGTTGAGTCTACAGCCATGTATAGCTGCGGGTCAGACATGGCTGAGTGGCGTTTGATTGAGAAATGAGACAGGAATATTTCATAAATGTTCGTGATTGATGAGTTAGAGTTACTAATTGTTTGTTTATTTATGAATACGAAGCCAATATTTATATACATAGTAAACTATTTAAATAGCTCGGTCAAGATTCTTCTTCATAGTGTCCGGTGTTAAACTAATAAACATATAACATAACATAATGGACTCTTACATTACAACTTATTTATTATCTGTAGTTTACGGTACATTGTAGTTTATTTTGTAAGTTTGTTTATGTGAACTATATCGATATAATATATTCCTAATTCAATGTTTGTACCAGAAGTTTTGTCATAATGTCATTAACAATTTGAAAACAAAAAAATATTCTACTCGTACGTATTCGTAATTATTATAATTACCTAAAATTTTCTGCCTTTAGATTTAGGTAAAATTTCCACTACGTAGTTATATGTTCTTCATTTTCTAAATTAAACTTTAAAACCATTTAAAAACGGTATAGTAAGTTCGATTTTGCATAGCAGCTTAATTTGCAAAGCAGGTACAAAACGCGAGTTACAAAATTCTAATTTTACATCTCTTTTCTACAAAGTGAGATGGCACGCTCATTTGAA
Organism: Pammene aurita; assembly: GCA_947086415.1. Classification (NCBI taxonomy): domain Eukaryota; kingdom Metazoa; phylum Arthropoda; class Insecta; order Lepidoptera; family Tortricidae; genus Pammene; species Pammene aurita. The sequence continues at coordinate 24,693,821 of OX352297.1, forward strand.
CGTGTGAGAGGTGTCGGAGGTCGGTTTGTCCGGAAGTTATTACCCCATAAAGTGCGGTGTGTATATGAGACATGTTTGATTAGGCCGTGTAACGGTGTCGGGGAGATAAAGGTGTTTCCCTAGAGAAATGTTAGGTTCAATTTTGTTTGGATTTGTGTAACAACTGGTTCAGCGTTTTCATTTTTCTATAAAAACATACATAATGTGAAACTATTTCGTCATCATATAGGTCACCATACTATCTGTAAAATATGTAAAACAGAAGGCAATAATAAATTATTTTTCCTACTTACTTCCAAACTAAAATTACTATGACTTTCTACTCTTAGGTTGGTACTTAACCACATGATACACTTTTAAATAACGTGGAGCCAAATAGCAATGAAAGCGAGTAGGTATAGTTATATGAAATTTTATTTTACCAGTAGGTATTTATGTAAATTGTTATTTTACCGTGTCCTTCAATATAACTTATTCATAAAACATATTTTGCTTTAACACAACAAAATTCCCCCAAAAATACAGAGGCCCGTTTTAGCTGCAGGCTAATTGGACACATTTGCACTGATGGCTTTCAGCGATAGCGTCAAAAGTGACGCTTCCTTTGATAAGGCACGTGGTGCGAAAATGGCCGCCGATATGCAAATTCAATTAAAAAGCAAAAATGAAATGATAGTGAATTTGGATCGAGTAAAGTTGTTATTCGAACAGGAAATTGAATTCCCATGGTGGTTGTATTGATTGCTAAAATTAAGCATCAACATTAAAATACGTTAATATTTTTAAATGTATTGTGTAAACATATGTCTTAAACTAGATCAAAAGGTATCATTTGGTGGCCGGCGCTAATGCTTTTACAGTACTAATACAATATTTAATCTGTACAGTCACCGGTAATAGTATCTTCCTACACAAAGGCCGCAAAAATATGTGATACGCTCCTATGGCCCTACAAATAAGAGGAGTCACATATTTTTGCAGCCTTCGTATAGGAAGATACTTTTGCGGGTGACTGTACAACGTACAGATAAGCGTATTTGCGTGGAAGCGTCTTCTAGCAAATCGTACCTTTTCCGAAGAAGTGTCATATATAAACTCAACGTAATCGCATTTTAACCGACTTCAAAGATTTCGAAGGAGAAGATTCTCAATTCGTCGGGATCTTTGCTTGTTAAGGTTAAAAATTAACTGCGAAGACATAATTTTTGTAGGTCTTTCTAACTTGTTTTGCTCCAACTAGTGATTTGAGTTGGTCGAATAGATAGTGTGATAATATATAAAATTTATGAGGCACAAAATAGCGAACCTAAATAAACTAAACCATGCAATAAACCGCTAATAAATTTAGCAGTAACCAAACACTTGTCCGACGAAGTGGCCATTTTAACGCAAATTCAATATTTTCTATGGCCACATTAAACTTCGAAATTGAAATTAATGTTCTGGACAAACAAACCTAGGGTTATCAAGTTTCTCTCAATTTTAATACCGGGTGTAAATCTTAGAAATTTGGTAAGTATTTGACTTAGCATTTGAAAGTTGCCGTAACTCAGAAGCAGTGATGCGAGGCTATGTATAAAATTAGGCGTTAAATTATTAATTTATTTTGGATACGTAACGTAATATTAACTTTGATCATATATAGATATTGCACGTTTTATTCTTTAATACATAATACCTACGGATACTTAATAAGTATTAGAAATATATTATGAATTGAACAGCAACTTTCAATCAATATCTTGTATATTTTCTTTACGCTCTAAAATACAATATGTTGAATCAGGAAACGAATCTCAGACTTAGCGGTGAACATACATATAAAAAAAATCCAAACATGATTATACCCTCCTATTTTTTTAGTCAGTTTAAAAAGCACGACTAAAAAAATAACCTCCCAATTTTCTTATAACAAGAATGCTAATGAGTAAAGGGAATTCAGAATGCTTTATTTATATTACCGAAGGTGTAATAAGAACCTTTTAGAGCAGCATCAATAGTCGATACATTCTTCGTCTCGTTATAGCCGTTGGACCACTTTCCGTCTCAAATGCAATTTAGATTTATTCCCTCCCATTTTTTGTTCGTCTGCTAGCATTGTCAGCTCTAAAACAATGGGTATGGTATTGTCATATCCGGAATTTATCATTCTAACACCATCAGCGGAAACGATACTTGATACGAGTTTTTAATATAGCATCATGGCCTTTTACACAACCATAGCATGGCTTAGGTATAATGCAAGCGCCTATTAAATCATATGCATCGCATACATAATTAATTTCTGTCGTAGTGAGAAGGTGTGGCCCGACTTTCGCTTTATCTTGTAATAATCTGATTGTCTTTGTATAGGTTAGATCAAAGATTATTAGCGAAACAAGGATTATTAGCATTTAATTGAATAACCACGGAAGGTTGAAGTTCTGAAACAATTATTCGGAATACTTTGCCGGTACAGCAGGATCTACTTATATGTTGAAAGAAGAAATTAAGAATAAAACCACTCACTGATCTGCTATACCTAGTAGTAAGATTATGGAAACGCAAATAAATAAGAATAGTTATTCGAAAATTGCAAGAAAATACTTTCTAGACTTTCTGAAATATGACACTTAAAAATAAATTACTAAATATATGAGCGTATAACCTATAAATACATATAAATACAGTAAAATAGTAAATATTTTCTATCTGGGTTCATAAAGGTTTTTTATTGTTTTAAAACAGAGGTCCTGCAACCCATGAAATGACGATATATTTCGAAAATGTTCCAATAACAGGCCCGAATGTAACCGATGAGTTGAGTCAATATTTTACTACTACCGAAGTTAATCCCGACAAAACAGAGTTTGCTTATTTAAAAAACAAAAACGGGCGGACTATGTTTGTTCGGGACCAAATTTTACGTGCGAGGACATCCGCCCGGAATTCAGGCGCCACTTACATTAGACAATCCGATAGACGAATCGAACTTTAATGGTATATAAAAACATTTACCGGCACATAAATTATACCCCAAAGGGACCGATGACTTCTTCTATGTTTTATTGCTAATGGACGACCACGGACTTAAAGATTTGGCTTAATAATTTATCGGCGATAAAACTCTTATTAGTTTTTTCTGTAAACCATTTAAGAACAGATAATAGGAGAACCGTAAAACATGTGTCAATAATGACAGTAAATACGTAGTAAATTGATATAAAGCGTTTTGGAATCACCCTCCTGACAATAATTTGGCCCACGCTCGACCATGGAACACGACAATACTTTTACATCGGGAATGATTCGGAGGACGCCCAGAAATAATGATATAGGTCCCTAAGGACCTACACAATGCGTTTGGGATAATAATAGTTGTAGATTTGAAAGTGATTTGAATATGAATGGAACCCTCCCGCGTGGCGTTCGTAATAACAAATATGAAGTGTTGCTTTTATCCTTCCCCCTGATGATTTTGACTCTGGTATAACGAATTGCCTTTGGATTGCTATACTTCGAAGTAATTATGGGTATGTGTGAAAGTACGCATTGTTTGTCTTTGAGATCATGCTCCAAATATGATTGGGGTCTGCATATTTCCACCCTTTTGTACGCATGAGACCATGTGCAAATTTTGATTAAAATTTGTGCAACTACCTAAGTAGGAGATTTTAAAATAAAAATTATGAAAAATATCTATAGATATCAAATAGGTATTAGAAGCAATAAAATGACAGTTTATTTCTACATAATAATAAATAAAGATATTATGTTAGCCTATACGCGAGTAGGTACGTCCCATTGCTGAGCCAAATCCTTATCCCGTGTATGAGAGGAATCAGACTATATTGTATTCCCCATGCTGGTCTAAAAGTGCCCACCCCACTTCACGCACCTTTGAATTCCTTCGCAGGTATGTAGGTTTTCTCACGATGTTTTCCTTCACCACAAAGCGAATGGTAAATATTGAATGTTATTTCGAACATAATTTCCGAAATAATAATTGGTCCGAGCCGGGGTTTGAAGCTGAGACCTCCCGAATGATGCGTCTATGTAGTTATTTAGTAAAAATATCCCGATCTCGATATGAGAGGAGGCCTGTGCCCAACAGTGGGACGTATAAAGACTGACATATTATTACAAAAATAAATGTTAAAAAAAGGTACCGATAATTTATATTTGAGAGTAGGTATATCTGTGACAGGTGCCTATGTTTATTGTAGGTAGTTGAGTATATAAGTAATAGGTATTTAAAAAGCTTAAAGCAATCCCTGCCATTACTCATCTTGGACAAGCTTTAACACAACTAAAAGCTTTTATATGCAAACGCTCGATGTCCACTTATCCTAATGGGGCCGAATATTTGCTGTAGGAATAATAACACGTTTTAATTAGTAGAACAAAATAAACAAAGTAGAACAAAATAAATAAATGTATTTTTTAGCATCTGTCTCATTATTAAAGGGTCATTAACTTTATTTAGGAAGTCATTCATCGCTTTGTTTTAGTTATTCGCATTGTAATAACATTGTGAAGTACGCACCCAAAATTTCATTCACTGCTGATTTAAATCCTGAACTCTTTTTCCCCATTAAAAGATATTAAAATAATATTAACACTAGAACAGTCGCACCTTAGTTTCGAACACTTTTAATCGCTATGGGGTCCACTGGACCCAGTCCATTATGTGACCCTTCATTGAAAACTATTCAAATATATTGGATATACGTATAAATTTCATAAAATAAGCAATAAAACAATCATTATAAAATAATCAACAGTTTATTAATGGCGAATTATCACAATATTTTTATAATTTCAAAAAATACCTACGTTTTTAACGTTTTTTGCATATATTTTCTAACTTATGCTAATAACTTTAATAAGTATTTGTACTTTGTTTCCTTTTTTATATTTTCTTAAACTGCTACTAACTAACCTAACAAACATCACAAAAAGAGATCAAAATGTATACCAAAAAATAATGAGTTAACACCACCAAAATATACATAGATCACGCAAATGCATCTACTTAGCGTGTCGGAACTCGGAGTAGGTCTCCGAGTTGGTCGTCGCTACTGACATTCCGCGCGCGTCTGTTGTGGTAGCCGGTTGTCCGTGAAAATTAAGAAAATGCCTTTTTAAATGGTATTAAAGTGCAATAGCCCAAAAATTGGAAGCACCCAAACGCAAGGACATTTTTCCTATCACACGTAAGTTATTTTCAAATTATATTATGCGTAAATTCATTTTAAATCTATTTTTTAAGTATTCCGAGGTGTGATTCCAAGGCTGTACCTAAGTAACTATAGATTATCGGTAAGTAAACTATGTTCACATTACAATTACCGCGTTGGCTTTGAGCGTTTAATCTGACGTTGTGTGTTAAGAGACGATGAATATCAGAATAAGCGATACTGTCGCGCATCACTTGGAGTTCGTGGTACAAGGGAACTTATCATTCGTCTGTCAAATCTAGCAACTAGTGTTGTTCGTTCTACAACATTATTTCGATGATCGATTTTAATCGATATCGGACAGACGAATGATATGTACCATTTTAAAAACGCCAATTTAGTAGATATTGATACAAACAAGCTCGAAATATGTCCTAATTTTACACGACAGCTTTAAAAATGGAGGGTAATATCTTCGGGTTCTTCATGTATGTGACATGTTTAACCTTTGAATGTATAGTACGTTTATAAATTTCTGTTGTGCTTAAGAAACACTTACTTTTTTTTAGTTTCTCACACGATCTTATCCAAATATCCTTTATTTAATAATTCCGTTTAATATCATTCGTCTGTCTACATCATTCGTCTGTCTATATCATTCGTCTGTCAGAAAATCGATGTCATTCATGTGAATCGATTAGTGATTTTTAGGTTATCTCCGTCTTTGTCGCTTGAACTAGCAAGTGCAACAGAGAGGGAGATACACGAACGGAGTTCATTTTCGTTTCGCGGTAGGCCCTCTGACCGCACACGCACGGAATTTTTGTTCGGGTTCCGAACGGAATAACGTCAAAAAGTGTCTCTGTCTCTGTCTGTCATATGGAAACCGTACCGAAATTCCGTGCATCTGCGGCCAGGCTGAATCAAGTCGAGCCGAACGGCGCGTGCAGCGGCAGCGTCGCCTTTGAATCGATTTTGTGCGGACAACGGGGAATCCACATCACTAATTCGCCATTGTGACGTCACAGTAGGTAGAAAAAAGTGACACGGTTGGTTTTCATACAGATTGAGGTGTTTAAGTTATCTATGTATATTTAGAACTGTGGTTAACACACTTCGAAGTATGAAAAAATCTATCAAAATCTAAAATCCATATTTTTACTCAGTTCCTTGTATTTCTGTAACTTTAGTGAGTTTGCAATCTCGTTCTCTCTCAAAATTAGGTCGCACTTCGTCTGTTATGTAAATTTTGGTATAATACACAATTTTACTTAGCATCTCGTCACAAAAAAAGTTGTATACATTCCACAAGAGTTGTTACATTAGTTTCTTCGCGACACGGTCCAGGTGGCTCACGTATGATGTTGTAGCTTCGTGTTCTGGTATTATGCGAAGGTTCTTGAATTTTCCATTGAGTACGTTTATTTCACCACCAAAATACCCTTGACGATGTATTGATAATGCGACGCAATCTACAAGATCGGGACGTTGCTCCAATATATCTCAATTCAGTAGAACACAACGAGATGGGTCAAGGACACTCTGAGACTGCGAATTTTCTGCTGAAATCTCCCCAAATAAATCACCTTGTAAGTACGGAATGCTCCCGGTTCTGATTTTGTATGGCGAGAACCGGGAATTCCCGGTTCCGGTACTGGATTTGTATAGAAAACGAGTACCGAGAACAAACCCTACTTGTAAGGCATTCCATTCCTCTGTAATATCCTCCAACTCAATAGTCAAATAGTTGTCATCATCTTGTTCATAGTCAGTATTATGGTCACTTTATTCTACACAGTCTTCAGTTTCGGTACAGTCTACATTCTATATTTCTTCATTTCTATAATCTGATATTTCTTTTTCTGAAAGAGCTCTAGAAGTGGCCATCTTGAATGCTAAATAAACGAGAAACTTTAGAAAGATTAGCACTTAAGATAATGTAAATACAACTTAGGTAATTAGTCGCTCACGGGTCCAGTAGACCCAGACGTATAAATATTACGCACGCAAATGGTCGCTACCGGGTCCAGCAGACCCATACGCAACTTCGACGTCCATCGCTCGCGAGCGCGGCGCGCAGACAGACTCGCGTCGTGATGAACCTATGCGTGATACTTTTGCGGGAAGGTACTGAGAACGGCAACATCGCGCGGTACCTAACAAACATTTTATTGGCTGTTATGAAGGTCACCGGGGCCAATAGACCCATAAGCGACTGTTCTAGTGTTAAACGATATACAGAATTGTTCAAGCCACGCCAGATGGTCAACCTGTGCCTTCTGAATTCAAATTATCTGTCCATAAGTACTATCACAGTTGCAGTGTTGAACGATAAGCTTTTTAATAATAAGTGGCCAAATATCGATCAAACTTATTTTTACGCAGCAGGCATGTAATTGTGGGTTGCTAGCAGCGGCGGCGCGACAAAAATATTTGTAAGGCAGCTGGAGCTAAATTGGCTTTCCTCTTCTCCATAAAGTTAGGGCCAGACGGCAGATAGCCGCAGATTCTGCCACGTGACCTTGGTTGAAGCGAGTTGTTGAAGCGAGCGTCTACATGGCTGACCACCAACCAACCGCTTCTGCCAATGGTTGGCAGAGCACGCCTAGCCACCAAGGGCGTTTAAAGGTCATGTAGATCGTGGCATCAACCACGGGCTACATGGTTTAAAATCTCTGTTTTCTGCCAGGGTCTCGTGGCAAACCACAGTTGTGCCACAGTATCAGTAGATCCTCAACTTAGCTGTTCCAATTCTATTGGTGCCCCGCCACTGGTAGGTAGATACGTAATTATGTGGACGAGTTTTTAGTAAAAAACATATCGTGCACAGCAATATTTACGTACGTATTTTTATTACAATACAAGTTTAATAGAAAACTAGGAAATGCTAGCTTTAAAGAAAATGCAGTTTGAATAATAACAGGTTTTGATGTTTAACCGTTCTTTATACAATGAAATATTCGCGATATTTATTGATCATGACCTAACCCAACTGTGAATCTGCAAATTCATTCATAAGGTTGACCAACCTTATACGAAAAGTTATTTAGGTACGTACCTACGTAGAGATATGTATATCGTCATATGACCGTTTCCCATATGCAAATGAGTCGTGCCCCTGTAACCGTTTGTTTTGTACGTCTGACTCATTCCGCCCTCCAAACCTAAAATGTCGTATGTGAACCAAATCGGCAACGATGTTTAGGATGTTCTTCCATGGAAATTTTCCTATCTAGATTTAGCGTTTTTATCCAGCTGTGTCCCTGGTTTAGCGTGATGAATGGGTATAGTCTAAATGTATGTGTGTCAAAGGTAATAATTAACATACCTATATGTATTTATTTGTTAGGTGCTTACATATTTTATGAAATTTAAAAATTACATACATAAATACTGTAAATATCGTATTGTCTCATTAACTTTCACCTCATGTTTAGTTAATATTTTTAATAGTTTTAAGTTTATTATATTAATGATAAACTATCCTACTTTGGCTTCATACCATTAACAGTATTGTCTTTATATTTTGGCAATGTAAATATTTATATCAAATCCACCCCTCTGCTTTAAGATTCGCTGTCAAGTACTAACGAGGTCAAGACAATCGTCTGAACGTACAGAACATTTCACGTATAGTGCCGGTGTCTCAAGTATTTGTACAATTATATCTGTCAGCAAAATGGAAATCATGTACTACTGCAGCGCGTCAAATAATGTTTTTTTAATTGAAGTACATACATAGATTTCGATTAGTTAAGAGGTCTTAATTAGGTGAATATTCTATAAAAAAACCGGCCAAGTGCCTGTCGGACCACGCATAGGAGGGTTCCGTACCTTCAATGGAATAAGAACCAAACTAATACCAAAAGGTCGTATCTGATGCCTATGGAAGAAGTTTTTTGGAGATAACTCAAAAATGGCTAAACCGATAATGTTCAAAATAATTTTCTTAGAAACTATATGATAAGGCGCATCTCTTCAATTTTTTTCATATTTTGTGAACTTACGGTTCAAAAGTTACGGGGGGGGGGCTACACAACTTTTCTGACTTTTGAAGCTATTATTTCAGAAAATATTCACTTAATCACAAAATAGTCAAAGAAACCTCAATGTTATTTTGAAAGACCTATCGATTGATGTGTCACATGTTGATATTTGGTTAATTTTTTTAAAATTTAGTTACCTGTATGGAGCGCCCCCCTAAAAATATTTTTTTTTCAAATTTAACTACATAACTAAGTAGCTGCATACAAAATACACATGTGTAAATTTTATTCAGGTACGTCGTATAGTTTCCGAGTAAAATGCCTGTGACATACGGACGGACAGACAGACAGACATGACTAATCCATAAGGGTTCCGTTTTTTGCCATTTGGCTACGGAACCCTAAAAAACCGTAGTAATTTATGCAATGCCGGGTATTTATATGGCATTGTATAGAATGTCTAATCCTAATCAAATTTTAGAATGAGTTGTAGGTATTTCATACATTGCCTGGCGTTCTATGCAATGCAAAATTCATAAGTTTCATAATGTTATGTTATGTTGTTAAAAAATCCCGTCGCCTTGCAAGAAATCAGAACGGAAATAATATGTAATGAATAATATGTAAGCTTACATAAAAATGCTGACCTAAATAAAAATGTGTGCTATACTGCCAACGTTGCCATGTTTTCGTGAAAGAATTTTAATTAAAACAAGGATTTATTAAGGTCAAACATTTTACAAAATGTTATAGGTGAAATACGTTGACAGATTGTATCATGTATATTAGTTATTACAAAGTTTTTATAAAAAAACTTTCTTTAAATACCTAATGTTTATCGTTAAAATAAATGTTTCTCTTGATTTTGGCTTTTCGAAAACTGAAGTGAAATTGTTGTAGGTATTTGAAGAAAACATTAAACACCTACAAATTAACAGATAACACACTACTAAACCGTTAGAAAATTGAACAAATTGAAAATTGAACCGTTGAAATTGTAAACATTATATTCTACATATATCATAAAGTAAGTTATATATTCCACTAATAACAAACATTTTTAACAACATCTAGACGGATAAAATCGCGTTAGTTATTTTATAGATTTACCTAATAAAGTTATTATTGTTAAGTACTAATTATTTAAAATACAGTGTTGCACCTTGACGTAATGAAAAGAATCATCAACAACGATAATATTGCTTTGCTTTTCCGCGGTACAATAATGTTTTAGTCGACTAGTGCCAACCCGTTATACTTACTTGCGATTACTTGTTTGTTATACTGTTTTAATCATAGACATTGGATAAAAGGTATAGATTGGGCATGGTAATAACAATAGCAAGATCGAACGGGATGGTCTTCATTACACTTTTAACAGGTACGACCGAGAAGGTATCGTTGGTCCTTGTCATAGTCTCACATTTTTTTATTACCCTCCACGCCATTAGGAAAATCCGATTACTTATAGCAGTGGAGGGTCACAAACAGATAATAAATAATTCGCGATTTCTTCAAGAATTTCTGTGTTTACTACGAGAAAACCTGATATTTTTCTTACAAAGTTGTCTCGGCTAAGGAAAACAATGGTTAATTGTTCTGTTGAAGTGATTTTATCGTCATCTATGTCTATCCCTTATGCCCTTATGCCTCGCGTGTGCGGTCTGTAGTTAAAAATTCTTGCTTTGAAGTTTCAATAAATTACTTTAAACGAATCGTCTTAAATAAAGAATTGCTACCCACCCATCTGTCAGAAATAAATTTACCAAACATTAATCTGCTTATCATCAAAATGCGATGCAAATTGTCACAGTATCATACCCTTAAACAATTCAATAACCGCAAAGCGCCCGAGTTGCCCGTCACGCACGTCACAATTGCTGCGTCACGTTCGTCAGCGTGATATGTGACGCGTGACAAAGTCTACTGTCGACGGGAGCATTTGGTTTGGAGATAGGTTTGAAACTAAGCTCTACAAATCTGACCTGTCTTCTTCGCTTTGTGGCAATGGAAATTATCATTTAACGTTTTAGGCCCGGTTTTACCAAACTCGACGATGTATAAATTACATCGATCTTCTATGGTTCTGGAATGAACTCTACTGTTGATAAGTCTGCTTGATGCTAAGCTTAATTAAGTTACAACAGTTAAATTAAAAAGTACTTATGTAGCTAGATAATTTCCTAAATGAAGAGTTCGGTAATAAAAAAACCGGCCAAGTGCGAGTCGGACTCGCGCACCGAGGGTTCCGTACAAACCTGTAGGTATATAAGTAAAAGTTCACCCATTGCGTTGACATAGAAGTTTGATTTTGTTACAGCTTAAAGGTAGTATTTGATATGAATTTCAATTTAATACCTCTACGCGTTCATGAGGAAAGGGGTATCTAGTACCTAATATTTTTATTATATGATTTAACTAAAAATTTACGGTTTACGCAATTTTTCCTTTATCTATGCTATAAGACGTTGCTTCGTAGCAAATTTCAAGATTCTGAGTTCACGGGAAGTACCCTGTAGGTTTTGATTCCCTTGCGAGTTTCGAAATTTTGCGGAAATTTGCGGCATAAACGGCTGTATCTTTTGATTGCGTTGACTTAGAAGTTCGATTTTTTAACAGCTCTAAGCGACAGTAGACCTGAGTATTTGATATAAATTTCAGCTTGATACCTCCACGCGTTACTGAGAAAAAGGGTCTTGACAGACGGACTGACTGACGGACGGACGGACGGGCGGAAGGACGGACGGACGGACAACAAAGTGATCCTATCCGTTTTTTCCTTTCGAGGTACGGAACCCAAAAAAAAGTTAGGACCTTTTTATCTTTGTGTAAAGCCTTTCCGGTAGGTTTATCTGTCGCAGGGAAATGATTAAAACAGAGATTTGAACAAATCTCTAAGGGATATGACCAAATCACGCAGGATGTTAAAATGGAGACTCCATATTATCATTACCCTAGAAAAATTCAGTAATTTCACCAAATCACTGACCCTGTTTAGTGGGTAGACAAAATCGGCCAAAAAACGTGACACGCTTTTTCATTTCACTAGATTTGTTTAGGAATTTGAGAAAATCCCTAACCACTACAGTAAGTTGATGAAACGAACTCAAAAAGTCAACTAGTTTTATCATTTCGCTAAACAAGTTTGGTGAAATGATAAAGTATCAACTGGAAGATGGTATATGGTGATTTGATTAAATGTCTAAACTGGTTTAGTGAAATGACGAAAGGAAGTACCGAATACAATATTTTACTTTACAGTTAAGCGATTTTATCAAATCTCTGACTAGATAAAGTGAAACAGATATTAGATCAGAGATTTTAACAAATCTCTAAGGGATATGATCAAATCATGCAGGATGTTAAAATGGAAAATCCATATCATCATTTCCCTAGAAAAATTACTGAATTTGGTGACTGCATTTCACCAAATCACTAACTCTATTCAGTGGAAAGACAAAATCGGCCGGTGCAATATTTGTGAACATCGAGTGCATGCAACATGTGGAAGTACTGTTAGAGACTTAGAGAATTCAACCCGGATGGCGTAGCCATGTCTGTCATTTTCTATACAAAAAAAGCATGCCAATTTTTGTGGGGGAGGGGAACGTCAAATGTATGGCTATTCGTACGTAACGTACAAATAGCTACGTCAGATAAACGTCAGTCCATACAAGTGTATGACCACTGGTCATATGTTTTTGGCAGAGGGGAACGCCTATCAATGGCGACTCCGGTTGGTTGAATTCTCTAAGGTTGGAGTTGAAGGTTAAGGCTTAGTCGTTAAATGCCAATTTTGTCAAAAAGAACGCAATATTAGAGCTGAGAGGGAAAATGCAGCAACATTTTTGAAGATATACCGAAGAAAGATTGAATATATGACTTGAAGATATAGACTAGATTACGTGAAATTGTTACATAAAATGTCAAAAGTAGGTATCAAAATTGTTTATGCCATCAAAAACAATTTAAGGGACCTTCTGTCTTAAGTTATTACGTAATTAGCTAATCTAACAACATCTTATAGTGACCGTGAGCATGCACTGGATTTTCACAAATAACGCACCTTCCAATTATGTCTTTCCACTAAACAGAATCAGTGATTTGGTGAAATGACTAAATTTTTCTAGGGAAATGATGATTATGGATTCTCCATTTCAACATCCTGCGTGATTTGATCACCCTTAGAGATTTGTTAAAATCTCTGATTTAATATCTGTTTCACTTTATCTAGTCAGAGATTTGATCACATCGCTTTACTGTAAAATGTTGTATTCGGTACTTGCTTTCGTCATTTCACTAAATCAGTTCAGAGATTTAATCAAATCACCATATACCATCTTCCAGTTGAGACTTTATCATTTCACTAAACTTGTTTAGCGAAATGATAAAACTAGTTGACTTTTTGAGTTCGTTTCATCAACTTACTGTAGTGGTTAGGGATTTTGTCAAATTCCTAAACAAATCTAGTGAAATGGAAAAGCGTGTCACGTTTTTTGGCCGATTTTGTCTTCCCACTAAACAGAGTCAGTGATTTGGTGAAATTACTGAATTTTTCTAGGGAAATGATGATATGGAGTCTCCATTTTAACATCCTGCGTGATTTGATCATATCCCTTAGAGATTTGTTCAAATCTCTGTTTTAATCATTTCCCTGCGACATATCCATTTGTATTATTACATAAATATGACATTTATTAAATCACATGACTGGTTAAATAAACCTTGTTTTGCGTTACGCATTCCCCTTAAAGGCCTGGGAAGCCATCATGGGGGATATGTGGGGCTTCCTCATATCACCATCATTGGCCTGTAACGTCTATGGCAAACGATTAGGCGCAATGTCCAAAATTAACTTAGATACTTCATTTGGTGGCTGTATAATCTAATACGGCAGTTAATATCACCACACCTCTAAAAATAAGAGGAAGGAAGGAGTACATATATGCCCACTAAAACCCACTCCGGCGCTCACCCTGCTTGCCGTTACTGCCGCTTTGAGATGCCAAGGATTCGACAACCTAATCTTATAACGCACATTGTAAAAAATACAAATGACTGAGGGTATATATATATTGGTATACAGAGAACACGGCGTACGGTAGGCTGCAAAAATGCATAACCACATGATTAATGAATGCATTCATAAATTGGGTAGATATGCAATTCGGCAGCTGATAGTACTATTTTTTTATTTCAAATTCTATTTTGCTTCTAAATACTTACAAGATCTAATTCAGCACACTCAAATCGAATGCTCGCCACGATTCGGTACGAATTTTGTAGAAAAAGATGATGTAGTGTTAGGTGCCGACGCGGACACCTGTCATGTGTTCTTACAATGGCCGGAACACCGTGTTGCCAATAGTGATTGCGTTTTTCAAATCACTAGTTGCAATGTAGTTCATAGAAATCGTAAAAAAAAATGTCTGGCACGTGCTACTGTATGAGACAATAAATAATAGAACTATACTCACTTCAAAGTATTACGAAGCGCAACATCACATTGATCTTTCCTTCACAAAAAATACACACTTAAAAATCCATATTAAAAACCACCCTTCAAGACGTCAAAAACAAAAATGAAAACGGAGTGTCACAGATAAAATACCCTCGCAAATAATTGACACACCCCGGCGACGACGTGACGCTGGGAAATTGTCACGTCTCGCGTCTGTCACGCCGCGTGCCGTCTAACAAGCTGCCTAAATGTGTGAATGAGAGTAATTGGTGTGGATTTGAAGAGTTGATATGTGTTCATGGTTTCATTTGAGTTGGTTTCAAATTGTGACTTAAGTGCTTATTTAATGAATGTGGCTGAATGTATAACAAAAAAATAAGAAAAGAAAAAGATGTTATTATGAAATGAAAGTAAGTAGGTAGTCGAAGTTTATATTTCGTAGAAAAAAAAAGAAACAAGTCAAAACCAGGATCTGGTCTAGGAAAAGGATAAAGAGAGTCATTATGGAGATCATTAGACACCTTTGCATTTGTGTCACGATTTTGGCAAAGATACCATTTGGCGGTCGGCGCTTACGTCATACGTTGTATATATTCAATATTGTATGCGTGCAATAAAAGCGTAAGCGCCGACCGTCAAATGGTACCTTTATCAAAATAATGCACATTTATTGGTCTTACATAGTATGGTGGTCATAATTTGTGTTGTCGCCAAAGGTCAATAAAGGTTTCAAAACTGTTCGAGCACTCTCTTTGATGAAAATGTCAGTAATACCAACCACATTACTTGAAAAGAAAAAATGGAAGGCAGAAACTAAGCCAAATGGTCCGAATTTCCTACTCGGCGTTATCGACAGAACTCCTAATGAACTCATTATAAAGTAGCCGAGGGTAGTATCGATTATTGGTGCAGATTTAAGGAGGTAGCGACTAATCTTGTTATAGCAATGGAAAACCACATGCCCCTTTTCGTGCTTATTTGCATAAAAATATAATACATGATTAGAATGGTTACCCCTTCTTTACTTCTATTGAATCGCGAGCCCACAAAAATTTAAATTAGTTTTTTATAGCAACATCATTTATAATAATTATAATCTAGAACTCGTTGATATTTTGAATTATTGACACATACATTGTGCAATCTGACAGTTTCTCCACTGAAAAACCAACCATTCCCTTTTAATGTTGCTTCTTATTTTTAGCGATTTCATCTTATTGTTGCATTATTTTCAGATTTTATCTTTAAATTACCGCTTGCTTTAGCGTATGTCACGCGTAGTATACTACATAAATTGGTAATAATACTAGTATAAATAATATAATTTATAATAAAGTTATAACGTCTCTTTATGTGGTCAATTAACTTACTTGCGATGAGCATTTTGTTTGACTTGCACGCTTCATTTTTGAACTGTTTCCTACCTACAAGATAAGATAAGATATCTTTATTTCATTATAAAATACATTATAAATTTGCCGTAAGTCAAACCCTAACGTATTTATATAGTGATCGTCAGTGATTACAGATATGTAGTTCTCATGCAATTTTATACAATTATATGTACGTATTCTTATATAATTATTAATTAATATTACAAGTTTCTACACAATGGAGAATTCGGAGAATTATTTATTATGTAGAATGTAATTTATGGATAGCTGTTATTGGCAATCTAATAGTAATACTCTATATGGCTATATGTAATACTCTTATTTAAGGCTGTTGTCTTGAAAATCAATAAAAAAAAGTGCAATCCAATAAACCTCTCGATTCCTCTAACTTGCCACACCGTTCTCACGCTCCGTCGCCGCAAGGGTCCCACTAATTAATTGAAGGCGACTTTTCATTTGTCGATTGGGCCAGTGGGCGGTGGGTGTCGTTAAAAACTAAGTAATCCGATAGCCTGGGAGTTACCATTGTTTGTGATAAAAAGTGGGGTGTCGCGTGCGATGATATGACATGGTAATTATATTCTCTCTCATAATTACTATGATCAAATCTAGGGCTGAAAATACTAATTTTATATTGTTGGTTTAAATTTTTTTATTAACGTTGTGTCTCAATAATTATTTTTATTTAATTAAATAAAATCTTCAAATTGTTATACCTCAGCACCATATTAACAAACATTAAATGTGACGCTTTTTCGGTAAAGGTACCATTTGGCGGCCGGTTAACCTACGTTTTTATTGCTCGATTACGATTGAATAGGAACAACGTACGACGTTAGCGTCTTTCGTCAAAAGGCACCTTTGCCGAAAAAGCGTCACAAATGTTTGTTGTCTTGGAATCTGGTTTCTTGTACGAGGGCTGCTATTTATATATCCGGAAACCGGGATTACAATCTTCTTAAATAGCATATTTGACCTCCATGGTAAAATTTGAACTTTTTTAAGTACTGGCCGGTATATTTTTTCTTTCTTATTAACGCTCGTGTTTTGTTTTTGACGGGTTTTAAATGTCATCTCGCAGCAAGAATGGAACTCACTCGTGAAAATATTCGTGCTATGATTTATTATGATTTTCGGCGTGGTTTAACGCAACAACAGTGCATAGATCAACTAACTTCAACTTTTGGTGATGAAGCCCCATCTAAAACTACTGTGTATCACTGGTTTAGTGAGTTCAATCGTGGACGTAGTATGCTTACGGACGAAGTTAAGGCAGGTCGCCCGAAATCGGTCGTTGTACAACAAAATATCGAGGCTGTGCGAAAACTTATAATGGACGACCGACATGTTACGTACCGCGAGATAGAGGCGACTCTGGGTATTTCTATGACCAGCATTAATAGCATATTACATAATTATTTGGCTGTAAACAAATTTCGTATGCCCCGTTCCGTTTACTTATTATTTAATACATTTTTATATTAAGTAGACAATCACCACCAAATAAAAGCAATGGTTATTCTAAAAACGTACTCGAATACATTTGATGTCGGCTGTGCTGTAATCTTCACAGCATCTTAAACCCATTCTGTGTACAAATAACATTCCAGCGGACATTGAAGATTGCCATTACCTCGAAGTGTTTCCGCTTATTGCAGTACGAACTGTACCGACCAGTTGGCCCCGTTTGTTTGAGCATTGGAAGAATAACGGCTTTTTGTTTAAAATGCATATTAGTAGAAAAAAACAAACACTTTCGAATCTGTCAGAAGTGCTATTGATTTGATTAAATTTTCCAAGTAAATTATCAGAATCCAGCCAAATCACTAACATGAATAGTTTTGTTAGTATGCATCGAATTATACATATATTATTTTCAGCGTCAATAAAAAAGTAAAATAAGGTAAACAAATACGGCTGTTTCTAGGCAAAAAAAAATTTGGCACGTCACAAAATATTATTCAAGAAATTCGTTTTTACTGAAATATAAGTGGTTATTTTTACTAATAACTGGTTATTTTTACTTAAAATAAATATAAATAACAAGTTTATGTGTTAAACCATGATACGTTGTTCTTTAAAAGTGCGTGATTGCAAAGCTAGAAGGTAAATGCGTTTGTTGATATTATTTTACTTTTCTATTAACCCGAAGGTATGTTATTTATAGGTATTGACGCTTTTGAAATTATGAGCTATGTTTAAAAATTGATCGCACTTGTCATAAATTGACTTTTTCTCTTTAGATTCTGATTTCACGCGTAAAAATATGCGTAAGGGCATCTGGGACTCTTATTTCGGGATTTATGGTAAACAAAATTGTACGCAAATATTCACCCTACTATCACATGCAAATTAATACCCGCTCCTCGGGAGCCTTATACGGAGCTTAGTCTTTGAATTAAAGGGCAGTATGGGCTGCCTGCGTGAACTTTGAGCAGGTTGCTTTTGATTGAGATTTTTAGGTACGAAGATGACTGAGCCGAATGGCAGCGACAAAACATAAATATGACACAAAAACTTCAATCATCAGGAATAAGCAAATAATTTTTCTTATTCTTGAGAATTGAATTTTTGTGTTATAATAACATTCAATTCTCAAGAATAAGAAAAATTATTTTGACCTGCCGCTTTTGCATGAATTATAAGTCACTTATAATTCATGCAAAAGCGGCAGGTCCAATTTTAGGATTTCTTTATATCAGGCGACTAAAATATAGTAACTACGATATACTCGTACGTATATTTGCTATAGATACGTTATGTTTGCTCCAAAAGTGACGCCTCCAAAAGCGAAATAAACATAACAGAACTGCTACATTTTGAAATAAATTTGGAAATATTTATTGTACTCAGTATGCTCATTATGTTACTGAAGGTTTAATCACAGAAATATGGTGTAGCCTTCCTATATTGTATATGTACACATGTAGAAAAACATTAGGTGTATGAAACCCGATAGCTTTGCTAGTTTAAACGTAAAATTTGATATAAATAACATTTGCCTGTATTTAAATAGATTATTATCGAGATTATCGAGTTTTACATCATACTAATATGATTTAAGAAGTAGGTTTACCGTGTCGCTACTGTCGCTAGCCTTAACGCTTGGGACTTAGTTTTTGAGCCGCTAAATGAATTAAGCTGCAAATTCTCTGGAATATTCCGGGATCCTGCATAAAGTAAACATAAATATCATGCGGTCTATCGCTAAGGGTGAGGTTACAGGCATAAGCTGCAGCGGATCGACAACCGGTCAGAATGACAAGCAAGTTTGTACAACTACCAATTTTAATTTCGTAAGGGCTCGGAATCTGTTTAACGGAACTTGTGTATGAAATCATATGTGAAATTTATATTAGTCACGTTTTGGTGAAGAAAAATATCGTGAGGAGACCGCAACTTACCTAAAAAGGTGTAAATTTCCTCCAAACGTCAGATGACAGATGCTTTCATTAAAACTAGTCCCTACGCAAATTCTTGGGATAAAATTTCCAAGCGGACCCCACTTTCCATGAGTTGTCACAAAAAAACAGATGCAAACTCTAGGGCGATTATGATGTAAAAATCAACTGTTTTCCTTACCTTTTTAATAATTAAATTTTTTTGCATCCGTTTCAGGAACTAAAATGTAACCAACGTACTAATTTGTGTTTCTTTGTAATTTCTATGGTATTCCCTAACTTTACTAAGTTATGATCATGACGGAGTAACTAATCATGTTTCAGTATCTAAAAATGTTCCCAAACATGTCACGTGACTTTTATTTCTTATCAAAACCACGTAAAAAAAGTTAATATCGTTCGAGCGTTTAACACAAAGCTCGCAGCCATATCTTCAACGCTCGCCTGTCCGTATATTTCACGGGCAACCTGCATTTAATAGCCCGGCGGTTCCCCGATAATTTTATTATTGGTGGATTTTTTCTTTTTCCCTATGACGCGGCAGCTTCATTGAAATAAAAATCATTACCCTTCTGCACGAAGCGTAATCATAAAGACCAAAGGAAAAAAGCAGTAGGTGTAATGATCCTTATGGAGAGTTACTGACGTTTTGTTCAGTGAAGAGCGAGCTACATAGTTTGGTCGTCGTGGAGGTCTTTGTTTTAATCGCTTTAATGGCCTCTTGATTTTTATGACAGCCAGTGTTTTGTTCTGGGTGAAGATAATGGCCGTTAGTTTTTTTAATGAATTTTGAATTATGAGTTATTTGGCAGCTGCATAGAACTCAAGACAGTAGTATTGAAAGATTGATTTTGGATAAGGTGTGTTGAATGATTTTCTTGTCATAATCCAAATCAAAAGGGCCCTCATATCGTGCCGGCGTTTATGCCTTTATTGCTTGAAAACTAAATTGAATCTAATATTGTCTTCGGTTGCCGCGATAGTTATTCATGAAATAAAACAATTAAAAACGGATTTTATCGCGTGTACTGAGCTTAAATTACATCCCGACGTTTCGAACACTTTACAGCGTTCGTGGTCAACGGGTCGACTGAGGAAAAATATACAATTACCTCCGTTCAAAAACTATCACAATATGCAAACCTACTCTTAAATATTAAACAAATTTAGTATTTGCACATGCCAGAGGGGCCTTTATAAAAGAATAAATTATTTATTATTACAAAACAAATTATTAAACAATTTTTTTTTATTATTATTAATTATTATTTATATTTTTAAATTAGTATTAAATTATTATTAGTGTCCACACTGTCCACCATTATGGTTTCACAGTCCTATGTCTAGCTTGCTCCTTAACCAAATGAATAACTGGATCCCAAGCTGGTGGTACCGAAATACCATCCTCTCTGTTGAAATTTGGATATTTTTAAAAAAATCTCGATTGCCTCTCGCAACATCCGGGGAATGTATCGTTTCTCCTTGACGAGGATTTGCGGTTTGTCAAATTTAACTGAGTGGTTGGGCCTATCCATGACATGCTCACAGACTGCTGACCTTGGTCGACGGTGCTTTACATCGGCTATATGTTCCTTTACTCGAGTAGAGATGCTCCGCGTAGTCTGGCCTACATATGATAGACCACATTCACATTCCAGCCTGTAGACCCTGCACTCTGTAGAGGAGTAGCCGACTTCACTGACCTCAGGAACTGTGACATCTTCCTCATTGGCTTAAAGTAAGTTTTGATAGAAGCGCGTTTCAAGATGTTGCCAATCCTGTCAGTGACTCCTCGGACAAAAGGCAAGATGGCAGGCCGGCGCTCAACTGTAGGAATCTTCATCCGAGCCTTCTGATTGAGTCGTGGAATCTTGAGCCCGTTCGCTTGAAGTGCATCCTTGGCATGCCGGAGTTAAATTGAATCTGTACAACGACTACAAAGTAAGCGTCAGTTGCCATACGGACCCTTTTGATGTGGATAATCACATATAGGTATTAAATTTGCGATTACATGTTAAGGCATTATATTACTACCTTGAAGTCATAAAACGTGAACTAGGTGTGAAGCAGATGATGAGGAATTTAATATAGTCGATATTATCTTTGTAATAGCTAACATAAATGTTTAAACAACAATCATTAAACAAAGTTAATGACACGTTGTAACTTACTTATATGCCTTCTATTCCATGGGAACAAAACAAGATCAATAACGCAAGTTAAACGATGGCTCCATTTTCCAAATTAACAAACATGACATAATCAGTCCCACTAAAATAGTTCATAGTAAACAATACTGGTTTCACTACATAATCCTAATACAATTAATTTATAGCAAATTATTCCATATCGCTTGGAAATAAAAGCGATCAACGCTGACAAATGAAAATTGTCAAAATGACCTCTTCCACAAGTGGTTTAATTACATAGAATCTCCAAAATTGAACCTTTTGATTATTCTAATAGGATGCATCTCAATGCATTTGTATTGTGGTAAGTGTTTAGTTTTAAATAGTAGGGTCAGGGTGAAAGTGCGGGCTCGTACAATAAAATAAAACGGTTGAGCGATCCGATGTCAGACAATAGTCGGGTCGAATCGATTAGTACAGCGTTAATAGACACGATTGGTGTGAATACGCCTTTACTTCTATGGAATTGTTCGAATTAAGCTGTTTAAGGCGTTTCTTTTTAGATAGGGATTGTTTTTTTATGACGGAGGCTTTGAAATAAAAGTTATTGTATTGGCATGTTAGTCTTGCATAACGTCTTATATGTGTTCTACATACAATATTATTGTTTTGGCTGATAACAGCGCTGAAGTGTCGCCTAAATATGTGGGATGCCATCTTTCAGCATTACGCTGACGCCCAAACCGTTTGCCAGAAACTGATTTTATTAGTGTAGTTTTCTGTATCTTATCAATTTTGTTTTGTGGCAATAAATCATTTCATTTCATTATCTACAATTCTACAGTAAAAAATAGTACAGTAAACATGCAATTGCCCGTTATACGATTAATCGTTTTAGTTCGGCTTCTCCTCTAGGCTAGGGTTTGAATATTCGGGGTGCAATGACGGGAAACCTCCTCGAGTGCCAGGGCCCTTCTCATTCTTTCTTCTTCCGGTTGATCCGGGGGAAAGGGAACGGTTCCTGGACGGTGCATCCTGGGGGCAACGGTAAGAAATCTCTTGGTGGACGCCAAGGATTTCTTACCGGTGCTGCTAATATCCTGTGTGGAGGGTTGGGGGGTTCCGCACAGGGAGATCTCTCATTTAGGGAGAGAACTCTTGAGTGTTGGCTAGAGGGGGCCTTTGGGCGAGGGACAGGAATGCCGCTGTCCTGTATAAAACTGCGGTCCCGTAACCTGTCTAGGCAGAGGGCCTATGACGACGGACCGGGGGTCAACACCAAGCCGCTACTTGGTGTTGGCTGCGAGGATGACAACCTCTATAAAAAACCGAGGGGCCTTCGGGTCGGGCGGCTTCGGCCGCGGTGAGGGACAGGAATGCCACTGTCCTGTATAAAACTGCGGCCCCGTAACCTGTCTTGGCAGAGGGCCTATGATGACGGACCGGGGTTAATACCAAGCCGGTGCTGGATGTTGGCTACGAGGATGACCACCTCTATAAAAAATCGCAAAGGCAACCTGAGTGGGTGGAACGCGGGGTTTTTCCACCTGCTCCCGGCGTGGAGGTTGTCATGAGGGAACAGCGTGTGGTGTCGCCCTGCAGGCTACCTTCGGGAGGGGGAGCTTCGGCTCCGGGGGCTTCGGCCCCAGTGAGGGGACAGCTTCTGCTGTCGCAGCAGGCGGTGTTCGCGGCATAATGTTCGCGCTACCGTGTCACCGTCTCCAATGCTGCACGACGGGCATACCGTGGATGGTTTAGTTGGTAGTGTTGGCCCTTGCTGACGAGTCCAACATACCCGTTCTAGTTCCCCGGCTAGGCGGGATGCCTAAATGCATTCCTCCACGTAAAAAAAAAGGGTTTGAATATTCTAAATACATCTACGAGTATTCAAGGCAAATGATAACGTTTTCTGTTCTATTAAAACATCAATATAAAGTCACGCATTTACTCTGGCTGTCATATATTATTATATTTATAATGTAGTTAATTATGGTTATAATATTACAATAGCTATTAAATATTTAGAAAGACCCCGAAACGGCTGAATCGATTTTGATAAAACATGTTTAAAATTACTCGCTAGAAAACCTACGTTCAAATAAAACATCGCTTTTAAATCGGTTCAACCGTTTTAGAGGTACGGTGCTACATACAGATATACAGACAGCCAAATATAGCGGTCAAAGTTATAAAACCAGTTAGTTATAATGTACAAATCTTTGTCTACCATGTCTGACCGATTTCTCTCAGTTGCTTAAAGGTTAGGAGATCACTTAAAGGGATAAGTTCGCCTTTGTACACACTCACAATATTTTTGTTGGTCATGTAGGTACTATCGGGTTCATAATTGCATACCCAATTTATGAATGAATTCATTGATAAATTGGGTATGCAATTATGAACCCGATGGTACTTGTTTTGTGCAACAAAGTGCTTTACTACGCTACGCTAGTAGTAGTAGTTGTAATAGTAACTACTACTACTACTACTACTACTAAAACTCCACTTTTTGCGCCGGGGGTTAAAAACTAGCGAGTAAATCTAACCAGTTCATTTAATTTTGTTTTAAAACTTACACAATAAACGTAGGTAAGTAGGTACATTATTATTTTGTTACCTACTATAGATGAACAAGAGTTACTCTCTTGAATGAACTCTCTACTAAATTGAATGCGTTCTTAGACCTTAAATTCTGTAGCTTAGAGTAACATTTTCAAGAGAATTTGATTTTAAATAGCGCCATTCGGCTTAGCAGAGCAGAGTAGGTATAGTAACTTACTTATATCTCTATGCAGTTCCCTATTCATCTCGTAGTCACGTGGGCAAAGGTTGTATGTTCACTGTCATGTCCACCGATGACAAATGCTTAAGACGTGCCGGCTCCAAAGTGTGTGACTGCCTTTAGAAATATTAGTTCACTTAATTCTGAGTTTACCTTAGCTGTTTGCTTGAAGTTTGTTCAACTGAAACAAAAACACACATTTAAAATGTTAAACACATTTTAAAAGTTTTAATTTAAGGTAGAGTTTTAGTAAGAGGCAGTTAATGTATTTGTAAGAATAAAATATATATTTTTTTATCAATTTCCTGTATTTATCACCTTATAAGTGTTCAATAGAAAAACTTAGCGCTTTTTATGAGTTACAATGAGTCGATGACATGTAAGTACCACCAAACTAAAAATATGTACCTGATCCAATATTTTGTAACATACGAAACAGTTCAAATAGTGCCTAAATCGAAGCACACAAACAAATAATCTCGAAAAAGCTCAATTATACAATTTAAAATAAAATAGTGCGCCAATTACCAAACTTACAGATTTCCCGGGATTATTTTCAATAATAAAGTGCTTAATAATTAATCCTATCCCGGGGGAGAGTGATATGGACTGCACTTGTTCCCGGCGAGCCATTAATTTTAATTGCATTGTTTGTTTGACATATTTATAGGAGGCGTCAGGTGCAATGCGAGCTTTTTAAAACAGCTTCATACATCAGTAAATTAGTAATGCATGTGTTTTTATTTGGGTTTTTTAAAACAGAATTGTTTGAGGGAGCGTAGTTACGAGTATGCCGCCACGGTCTATAGAATAAAATCAATAGCTCAATGTTTGTTTAATAATAAAGTAGAGACATAACTAATTGTTCACATGAAATTGCTTCGCATATTCCTAGATTATAATATTTTGCTCGACTAACTCATTTTTAATTGATGTTATATATTTTACTTTATTAGAAGTTTTCATTTTATTCGAAATTGTATTGTTATGACTTTTAATTATTATTTATTATCTTGACATTTCATTAATTACTGTAATCCCACAATTTATTTATTTTTCAATGACATTTCATTAATTATTTCGCCTCGTTACTAAATTCCAATTATTGTATTCTAAAGTTAAATTTAATTGTAATTCGAATAATGCATGTTAGCTATTAAGTAATGTAATGCAGATTAGCACGTAAGGTTTAACTGTCAGTGTTAATTTTATGCAATAAACAATCAATCAATTAATCAATTTTACCTAAATACTTAATTAAGATGTCCATAATTGAAAGGTTATTCGTTTAATCCATTTTTAGTTTTTATTATTCAGCGCTGGCTTTCGGGTCAGCATAATGCTGAGGCGGGTCCATTTCGTGGTAAACTGTGTATATTATGTTCTACTTTTTATTATGTTCTTCTTTTGTTTTTATTTTTAATACTTTTGTATTTGTATGCAACTATGTTTTATCACGAATAAAACGATTGATTCTGATATTCTGATTCTAATATTTACAAAATGAGTTCGAAAGAAGTTAAAAATACCCTTTCATCTGTGGCCGCACCCAATCATTTCCTTTGATTTGTGGTCTCATAAATCAATCTTTCAAACATTTTGACACGAACAAGCGTCTAATACACACGTTGTCCAAAATCATTCACTCGAAGAGTGAATAAAACTCATTCACTCATGAAGTATAAATCATTCAATACATTCGACACTCAAAAATGGATCGATTTAAAAAACCCCTCTCATTGAATCGCCAACAATAAAATCGCCATAACAAAAGACTTCAGCTGCTTATGCATAAGTTACAAGCGGAGGCGGTTTAGAAACAAAACAAATCTTTTTTTTTAATGTTCAACAGCGCGCCGCGTTTTGATCTTTACATAGATAAACCTGTTTTTTAGGGTTCCGTAGTCAACTCGGAACCCTTATAGTTTCGCCATGTCTGCCCGTCCGTCCGTCCGTCCGTCCGCGGATAATCTCAGTGACCGTTAGCACTAGAAAGCTGAAATTTGGTACTTATATGTATATCAATCACGCCGACAAAGTGGTAAAATAAAAAGTGAATTTTTTTTTATTAGGGTACCTCCCCTATACGTAAAGTGGGGAGTGATTTTTTTTTTCATTTCAACCCTAACGTGTGATATATTATTGGATAGGTATTTAAAAATGAATTGGGGTTTCCTAAAATCATTTTTCGATAATGTAAATATTTTCGGAATAATCGCTCCAGAAGTAAAAAAATATGCGTCCCCCCCCCTCTAACTTTTGAACCATAAGTTTTAAAAATATGAAAAAAATCTCAGAACTTTATAAAAACTTTCTTGGAAAATTATTTTGAACTTGATAGGATGAATAGTTTTTGAAAAAAAAATACAAAATAATTTCTGAACTAAGTTTGTAATTTAACCGTATAAGCAGGTGTTTATTGTACCTGTAATTTCTACAAAATTACAATGAAATGACGTGCTTTCAAATAAAGTAAAAACGGTGAAAATCGGTTCACGCAATAAAGAATTATCCCATAAAAATCATCTTCCATACTTTATGCTCGCGCGCAATAGTTTACTCAATTTGCCGATAGATGTCGCTGTACATGGAACTCTCATATCATATCCTACATGGCGGTGTTATTAACTCTTAAGTGGGGACACTTACTGTGACGGACGGAAAACTACGGAACCCTACAGTGAGCGTGGCCCGACACGCTCTTGGCCGGTTTTTTTAATCTAAAATTATCTTTGTTTTTAAGAGTGTTAGCAAATAATAGACTGTTCTGGGTTCCAAAATGAATGAATAAAATGGAATTAATTATAAACGTACGAGTATTTTTAAAGCCCATAATTATATAGTAGAAAAGTATCTACCTAGTGTCACAAGCGTAACCACATAAAGGGTTACGCTTGTGACACTAGGTAGATACTTTTCTTAAGGTTCCTAATGTATACAAATGGTCATCTATTGTAATCTATTTAAATGTCTTAAGCACTAAATTAGTAATATGCCATACAAAAATTTGATGAACATAGTTTTCTTGCACGTAATACATGTTTTAACCTCTCACATCAACGTGGATCCGGGTTAGTAGATATTGAACTCTAATTAATGATTCATTATAATTGAATATCTATTGCACGGTTCAGCGTTTCGGCATACGAGAGGTTAATCTTAAGCGTCTAATTACTAAATCGTGTTGAAATGTAGTGAATATTTCGAATACGCTTTCGCTTATGATTTAGCTTTATAAACTAACGGACGTCATAACAAATCCGATGGTAATTTAAAATAAAAAACTTTATGCATTGTTTTAAATAACGTACCTACATTTCTACACTACATACATGATCTTAAATAGCTCGTACAGTGAGTGTCAATTAGTTAGTAGCAACCAAAATACGGAAAGGTTCTCGAGTGGCGACCACGAACCGGAAGACGCAGCGTCCTGGTGAAGGTCGCGGGAGTCCGCTGGATGCGGGTGGCGCAGGACCGGTCATTGTGGCACTCTTTGGGGGAGGCCTATGTCCAGCAGTGGACGTCTTTCGGCTGATATGATGATGATGATGATGATGAACCAAAATACCCATATATATCGGTACAGATCTTTATTACTGACATAGTATGGTAAGAGCTCAAGGAGGACCCAGTGTGTTGACGATGAGGGACCCTCTTGTTCCTTTAGCCGTCAACACAGTGAATCCTGCCTGTAAAGGTCGACAATGCGCATGTGACACCTCTGGAGTTGCAGGCGTCCATAGGCTACGGTAGCTGCTTACCATCAGGCGGGCCGTATGCTTGTTATTTATTAAATTATTTATTCATGTAAAACAATTACAGGCTTCGGGAGTTACAATATTGCGCCAAACTGGAGTGACCATGCAGTTTGTTAGCGCGTCGCGCTCAATCACATAGGTACTTAATAATAAAGTAATTGTTTACAATAAATATGTGACTTATGTCTATTGTTAGTAGGTAACTAAATGAAAATAAAAAGTAAAAACCGCCACGGTCACCACCACCACCACCTTCGTGGTATAAAAAATATATTTGGCAACTTAAACTGCTACTAACTATATGATGATTACTGTATAGTTAAGTTAGATGTCGCCTTAATTGGCAGAGGGTTCAAAATGATCTGCACACGGTCTTATTTTCTGACATATAAGTAACCATTTGCGTTTAGATTTCAGTAATTAAAGTCTCGATCTGTGCCAACACTTAACGTATGCACAGTCGCCATCAAATATACAGGAGCGGCCAAGGTATTCAAAAATATCTGAACATGCACTTTATCGCCTTGACAGTAGAGGCGTTGTTCTAATATTTGTGACCACCTAGGCCGCTCCGATATATCTGACGGCGACTGTACCTACCCATTATTTTTTCTTGCGTTTTTTATATGAAAATTGTTAAGAATCCATAGAGTTTAACCAATTAAATAATATTTATTGTATTAAATTACTTCGCTTACGTACTGGACTACAATACTAATAAGATCTATTCTCAATATATTCCAAATTCCCGTAAACTATATTTAATAACCATTCATTCAACAAACCTACTTTCACATACAAACAATACAAATTAGCAACTTGGCTGGACAAACAGTTTGACTTAACTATTTAACTTACCAACTTTCGAGCCTTAAAATAATTTACTAAGAAACACGTTCAAACTTATCAGCTTTTCATTATATTTACTGTCTACCTTAACTCATGTAAGATAAGGTTGAAAATGGAGTGTTGAAGTGGTACGATATAGTGTCGCATTGGCACTTGTATAACGGACGCGTTTGGTCAACACTTGACCGTTTTGTACGCTTTGACACGACATTTGCATCAATGCTGCTTGTTAATGGCCGGTCAATTTGATGAATGTGTGAAAGGTCGGTTGCATAATTTAGAAACGTTATTTGTTCTCTTGCTTAAACTCTAACCTAAATTATTAGGGTGTGATTTTTTTGAAAAATAATCCACTTAGGTAATCATAAAAGATTCATATCTAGAAACCTATTCACTGTGTGCGAAATGTATGGTGGGGGTAACCTGAACAATCGCAGTGCTCAATGTGACAAGAAATGAAACTGCAAAGGGCTCTTGTCAATATGAAATTTCAAAATATTTGACGTAACTCGGACAACTGTCAAAATAGTGAATTATCCCTCTGGCTATTTGGCCTCTGTCTCTACATTTCATATAAGCAAGGAGTACCTATAGCCAGAGTAGCCATCCATAAAAAAAAGGAATGGGACCTCGCCTGAACAGATGGCGCCATAATCATGCACACAGCGAATAGTCGTGTTTTTTTATTTGCAAACTCGTATTAAATTAAATCGATAGGTCGAAGTTTTACAAATTATGTTTGTAAACTCCAACAAACTCAGGCAAACCCTATCAAGCGGTGAGGGCTACGGGAGATCGAGACGAGACCGATGGAAACAAATCACAAGAACTGTAAAACCAAGTGTTCACGATCCTCAGTAATGAGGGACCGACAAAGAAGAAGAGAAGAAGAAGATGTTTGTATATTGATAGCGCTGGTAGTTCAATCCGGAGGTCTCGGGTTCTAATCCCTCGGCTCGTCCCACTGAGTTTTTCGGAATATGAACTAAATATCATTTGATATCTTACCAGTCGCTTTCCGGTAACGAAAAACATTGTGAGGAAATCGGATCGAAATTTCAATCAGGCCTAGTTTCCCCTCTAGATTGGAAGGTCAGACGGCAGTACCTTTTGTAATACACACAAATAGATGAGACCGAAGCCGAGACAAACGCTAGGAGGATGACGGTTGATAGATCTAAGTTTAGTAAAAGATATATTTTTGTTAAAAACATTTATTTGAAGATTAGATTGAACCTACTACAATTTACTTCATACTCGTATTTACCTATGTTAAGGTGCATCAATAATATCAATATGCATTCAAATTTACATATATTGATTTTGTCTGCATATAAATTCCTATTCGAATAAGAAATAAATAGGTACTCAATTGCAAATCGCTAACTTAACATCAAAGTCAAATCAATTCTAGTTTAAAGTACATTTCAAATAGGCTCATCTAAAGGTGACTTATTTAAATACGGCGAACCCTTTAAATTTGTTACTCAAGCGCCATTAACCTTAAGGGTCAGGCAAAGCAATAAAAGTGTGCAAATAGCCAACTAATAAATTAGCATAACTTATGCACTAATTTATCTGCTTCAAGATAGCTTGCTTGGAGGTTTATTTAATGGGGTTGAAATATTTCAGGTGCTAGGAACATCGTAATTTTGAGTTTTGACCATGTTCTTATTCCTCAAATGCCTTTACATCTTCTTATTGGTCATTATAATGATATTTTGGGTTTCTCTGAACTTCAACGTTCCCTTTTACATTTTCTTGATCTTCTTCAATAAACCTAACAGAAAAAAAGGTACCCACACTTTTCTGAGAACTGTACGCATCCTTCATTGCGTTGTAACCTTCAAGTCTTGTCATCTAAAAATAAACCTAACAACTTTTTTTTACCTAAACACAACACAAATTTATGTAAACAGTATTTTTATTCATAACACAGCAAAATACACAAAATAGCTCGAATGCAAGATAAAGTACTGCACTTAACACAAGCTATAAGTAAAGCTCCACACGCAATCTCGCTAGAATTAACTGAAACTCACATATTACGGAAGTCCATTACCGCTTTTAAACGTTCGCGTATCGGTTTTATCTCACAGACGAGGCGATGTACATTAAACCGAGCAAAATAACGTAAATAGATTCCAACTTGCTGATAGCGTGGTACGGCCACATGAGCAGAGACCTAATGCGGGCAGTGCTTAAGTCTTAGGCTAACGCCAATAGACTCCGTGTTACGGACAGCCTAGATCCCTACCTAAATAAATTGTATTTTACCTAGTTAGTTATAAGGTGTCTAGGTAAGGTGATAAATAAGTGGTACACACAGGTCAACTTTATTAAA
Source organism: Pammene aurita (assembly GCA_947086415.1). Lineage (NCBI taxonomy): Eukaryota > Metazoa > Arthropoda > Insecta > Lepidoptera > Tortricidae > Pammene > Pammene aurita. The sequence goes on from OX352297.1 coordinate 24,725,087, forward strand.
GTAAAACTAGATTGATTAATGTCTGTGTAGAAACAAGACTTGTTTGTACCGCTGAAAAGCAGTATGTGTGCCCTCTGTGATGGTACGCGCCCGACTGAGGGCGGGCAGAGGGGGAGCGGCGTATTTGACTGAATGTTGACCCAAGCAGCCGTAATTACCAAACGACGACCGCGGGCCCCGACTGAGGTGGCAAAGCTTGACCGAAGCGAGAGCCGCGAAAACATTTTGATTTTTCCGGAAAATGCCGCAGCCCACATAGGTCATACATACCTCTAGAGATAGGTTTTCTAGTAAACTATCCAGTAGAAATAGTTTTGTAAGCCTCGGACTTAGGATACCGGAGTTAGAGTAGATAGAAGCTCACTCCCATACAAAATTAACTAATAAGAAAAAGCAACTTTTTAGTTTATTGATATTATGTAAAGATAATGTCCTAGATAGACAGATCTTGCAAAGACCTTTCTAACAAGGTATAAATCATCAAAATCCGTCCAGTAGTTTTCGAGATATAAGCAAAAATGTAAATAAATACGCAAATATCCTAAGTCGAGTGCAAGAAAGAGATAGCAATGTAAACAAAGGACTTCTCTGTCTAAAACTTCTAGAGTCTTCGAATGTATGAAAAAGATAGAGATATCCTTGTCTAAAATATCTAGATTTTTCCATAGCGTAAAAGAGATGAAGATAGATCTCTCTTTCAGATTGTTCTAGATATTTCCACCCTCGCTATTTTCGAATCATATAAAAGCCGGCACGCACCGCCGTAGCGACAGTTCAGTTCAGTTCAGTTCAGCAAGCAGTTCCAGCAAGAAAAATAAGAAGAAGAAGAGTATCAGTATATCAGTGTGCGTACCGGCTTTCTATGTGCCTAGTGTTAAAGTTTAGTGCCTAGCGTACCTAGGGTTCATATGACAGGGTATATGTACCTGTTTATGGACTAAGCGTTATAAGTAAAGTGTTAGTGTCTCAGTTTGTACCTAGTGCTCTTAGGGTAAACGTGCCAGTACTCGGGCAGGGTATATGTACCTGTTCGTGGACTAAGTAGTTCAAGTAAAGTTAGTGACAGTGCGAAGTAGGGTAAATGTGCCTATCCTCGGACAGGGTATATGTACCTGTTCTAGAATATAAGTTGTAAATAGTGTAAATAGCCATAGTTAGCCAAGTGTACCGAGTGATTGTGTTTTAGTAATAAATAAGAATCCAAGTGCAGTGAGTGTTATTGCTGAGAGTCCCGTTCCACAGTGGGAGGAATTGGATCCCGAACCAGCGAATGCTCTGTATCCGCATAAATAAATATTTAGACTGTGCTGTCGCTGATGCAGACTGACGCCAGAGAGTAGCCTGGCGGCCACAGTTCTATGGTCCTTCGAGCCGGATCAGGGGATTCAGTGGAACTTGGACTAGTGAAAAGTGGATTCTTATAGTGACTACTGACACTTTGCGTGTGTGTTATTTGTGACATTGTGTTGTGAAATAGTGCTATAAAGTGCCGAGATGGAATCTTCAGGAATAAAAACGAGGTCGCAGTCTGGCCGCCGCACCGGAGAGGAAGAAGGCCGACTAGAAGATACTGCGGAAGGCGTATCTGCGAACGTGGCAGGGGCACCCGGTACCGTGCGCACCCCACAGGATGGGGTCACGGGCAAGGCCGGGAAGCCGTGTCAAGAATCTTCTGCGGGGGTACCTGTAAGAGCTGGAGCCATGGTACCGTCTGGGCCCGCGAAGGTTGTCCATAAGGGACCACCACGTTCCCCGTCGACACTGGAGCGGCGAAGGATCGAGCAAGCGATCAAGAAGCAGCTGCGACACAAGGAAAAGGCGGAGCAACGCCGAGTTGAGCGCGAGCACCTGAGTGGGCGCGCGCAGAACCTGTCTCCGGTTTCGGAAAGAGGGAGTAAGGAGGCCCAGTCAGAGGGCCACCCTAAGGCCACGGAGACACAAAAGGTACCAACTCCATCACCAGACAAGGCACCGACGGTCAAGTCTCATCCGTCGAGGAAATCACACGCATCACACGTAAGCAGCCTCCGATCAGCCAAATTAAGAGAGCTCGAACTCAAGCAAATCAGGAAAGAGGTCGAGCTAAAACGGCGAGAGATCGAGTTGGAACGAGAGCTGCTAAGGAAGGAGTACGAGCTCAAGAGGGACGAGGTACTCGAAGAAACGAGCTCTGGAACTGGAACTGACTCATCGTCCGTGGGGTCATCGCGCACAATCAGCCCGGCCAGGGAACAACCGGCTGAACCCGATAGTCGAGTGCACGAGTGGCTGCGCACCATTGAAGACACGCCGCGTCATCGAGTGCGCGTAGAGTCGCCGCCCGTACCGTCACGGGTCAGGCGCGCCCAATCGCCGCCGCGTGGGCCGCGTATTGAGGCACGAGCGCCGCCGCCCGTGGAACCGCGTGATCAGCCACCAGGACGACATGAATGGACGCCGTATTCCGAAAACGCCAGACTAAGGTCGTCGGTAGAGCCGCTGCCGAGTGATGCAGCGACAGCGTTCAACAGGCTCGCCGACCAGCTACGGGACGCCGTCAGGACCACACCGCCGAAGCAATGTTACGAGTTGCCGCCATTCACGGGCAACCCTAACGAATGGCTACTGTTCTTCAACGCCTACACGGAGTCAACCCTACGGTACAACTTCAGTGCGTTCGAGAACATGGCTCGGCTGAGGAACTGTCTACGTGGGGATGCACGACAGTGTGTGCAGCATCTGTTATCCACATCGACACAGCCAGAGCTAATAATAAGGCTCCTTAAGAAGAATTTCGGGCGCATCGACTTACTGGTGGACAAGGCGCTGGACGAGCTAAAGCGGCTGCCGCCGTTGGGACCCAGTGCCATCGACCTGAACGAATTCGCAACGAAGATTGTAAACATTGTAAGTACACTTTGCGAACTCGACAGCAGGAACTATAGCAACAACCCGTTGTTAGTTCGAGAGATAACAGACAGACTGAGTCCACACCTCAGAAGTCGATGGTGCGCCTACGCAAAGGAGCACATAAAGGGCGGCAAGTGTGAGCTGATGCTGATGGCTGACTTCTTAATGGAAGAGAGCGACGCAGAGTTAGAATTCTCGCACGCTCGCATGCCTGGCACCAATAAAAGGAGGGAAGCGGCGACTAAGGAGGTAGCTCGACCATCACCGAGTCGCGCAGTTCAGGGAAGAGGCGCGCGTAGGACGCAAGCGCAGTACCACGCCGAGCAGACGTACACAACAGGGAACACCGTGGGCATTCGGGAGCCTTGCTTGTGCTGCGGCGGTGAACACAGGACTACGGAATGTAAGCAAGTCCTGGTCATGGACACAGGCGCGAGATGGGACTGGGCCAAAAGCAACCGCATATGCTACAAATGCCTGAACGGTAAACACTCCAAGTTGAAATGTCACGCAAAGGCATGCGGTTCCAACGGATGCACCAGATGGCATCACCGATTACTGCACAGCGAGGGCAGCACGCAGAGAGAAGCGCGTGTACGCCGGCCGCCACCCCGCGCGGCCTCACCTGCCCCGCAACCTGCCGCCCGCGACGGGTCCGGACATCCGCAGGCGGCCAAACCAACAGAGCCGGAGATCACGTCGAACACGACGGTGGAACAAGTAAACAGCACGTCCAGCGTATTTTTGAAGATGGTACCTGTTACCGTAGAGGGTCCAAAAGGGAAGGTGGATACCTACGCTATGCTTGATGATGGAAGCACAGTGAGTCTGATCCAAGCAGACTTGGCCGAAGCCATAGGAGCCACGGGACCCGAGACGCCGCTGCGCCTGGCAGGGGTAAGCAACATGGAAGCTGTGCCAGAAGTAAGCAGACAAGTCAGAGTTCGCGTACAAGGAAAGGGCCTAGAGACCGCGTATAACCTAGTCTTCACCACAGTGAAGAGACTAGGACTACGAACGCAAAGGATGAGCAAGCAGGTTATGGAGATGGAGCACTTCAAGGATATCCAGACTGCCTGCTACGACGAGGCCGTACCGCGACTACTTGTGGGGACAGACCAATGGCCCGTGTTGCTACCTCAGGAGGCAAGAATACGGGGACTGGACGAGCCGGCAGCAGTACTGACAGGGTTAGGTTGGGTGGTCTTCGGAGGTAAGCCACGCATAGTCAACCCACCCGAGAAGCACGTGACGCTACACTGCCGCCAAGAGGATGACGAGCACCTGGACTCTATGTTGCGGGAATATTTCAACATAGACTCGCTCGGCATCAAGAATGTCAAGAAGGTAGATCCAGGGACACAGAGGGCCCTGGATATCTTCGAGAAGTCGGTCAAGAAAATCGACGGACCACGCTACGAGGTGGGACAGCTATGGCGGGACGAGGAGCCACGAATGCCGCCGAGCCTGCACACGGCATTGAATCGACTGCATAGCATCGAGCGCAAGATGGACCGTGACCCGGCATTCGCAGCGAGCTACACCGAGCAAGTAAATAACTTGCTTGCTAAGAAGTATGCTGAGCCGCTGGAGGAGCCGCCAGATAGCAACGTAGCCTGGGTTCTACCGCACTTCGCTGTGACCAACCCCAACAAGCCGGGAAAGATCAGATTAGTCTTCGATGCAGCGTGTCGCAGCCAAGGGAAGTGCCTCAACGATTTTCTTTTGGAAGGACCGGACTTACTACAATCACTGATCGGGATACTGTTCCGGTTCCGCGAAGGGCAGTTCGCCGTGGTGGCGGACCTACAGGAGATGTTCCTCCAGATCAAGATGAGGAGTGAGGACCAGCCCTCACAAACTTTCATCTGGAGAGGAGACCGCCGAACTGGAAACCCGCAGTTCTACAAGATGACGAGCATGCTGTTCGGCGCAGCGAGCTCGCCTTTCCTGGCGCATAGCGTTCGCAACAGGAATGCCCAGGATAACGCCGAAGAATTCCCGGATGCTGTAGAGGACATCGTCCGTAACCACTACATGGACGACTACGTGGCAAGCTATCCGGACGAGGAAGAGCTCGTACATCGTGCCACGCAAGTAACATCGTCGCACGCTAAAGGAGGGTTCAAGCTTCGTGGATGGACATCTAACAGTAAGAAGTTACTGCAAGGTATCCCACAAGAGCTGCACGCAAACGCACCGGCGCAGCTAGGGAAGAAGGAAAACAAGATCCTTGGCATGTATTGGAACCCTGAAACGGACGAGCTCGGGTTTAACACGGCCATGATGAGGGTACCGGCCGAGGTACGAGACATGAAGACTACGCCGACGAAGAGGCAAATGCTATCGGCCGTGATGTCCGTGTACGACCCACTGGGGCTGTTAAGTCACTACACAATAACGGCCAAAGTCCAGTTACAAAACTTGTGGGCCAAGAAACTGGACTGGGACTCACCACTGCCAGAAGAGGACAAGCGCGACTTCAAAGAATGGCTACGGGCTTTGGACAGCGTTGCAGCGCTTCGAATTCCCAGATGCTACTTGTCAACGGGGGCAGCGGCGAGCAAGGAACTACACGTCTTCGTGGACGCCAGCACTAAGGCGTACGCATGCGTGGCTTATTGGAGAGTCGTCCAAGAAGATGGGACGGCCCTGGTCAGCATGGTCGCCGCCAAAAGTAAGGTGGGGCCAACGAGACAACTCAGCGTGCCACGCATGGAGCTTCAGTCAGCGCTCATCGGATCGAGACTGCAGCAGACCATCCGAGAAGAGCACCATCTGACGCCAGCACGAGTCGTTTTGTGGACTGATAGTGGAACAGTACTCCACTGGATTCGCAACGACGCCAAACGCTACAGCGCCTACGTAGCCAACCGCTTAGGAGAGATAGCGGAGCTAACAAAGCCAAGTCAATGGCGCTGGGTACCAACCAAGGAAAATCCGGCAGATGAAGCTACCCGGCCGGATAACAGAAGACAAGTCACCTTCGACAGCCGATGGTATCAAGGACCAGACTTCCTGAAGAGGGCGGAAAACGAATGGCCAAAGGAGATCGATCCAGGAGGGCGACTACGTGATCATCGTGGATGGGAATTTACCACGCAACGTATGGCCGCGAGGGATCGTCACGAAGGTGTACCAGGGACCAGATGGCGCAGTCCGATCAGCCGACGTCCAGACCAAGGGAGGCGTGTTCCGGAGACCCGTCACGAAGCTGGCTGTCCTACCGTTGCAACAGGAGCAGCCGCAGGAGCGTCAGCGGGGGCAGAACTGTTACGGACAGCCTAGATCCCTACCTAAATAAATTGTATTTTACCTAGTTAGTTATAAGGTGTCTAGGTAAGGTGATAAATAAGTGGTACACACAGGTCAACTTTATTAAAGTAAAACTAGATTGATTAATGTCTGTGTAGAAACAAGACTTGTTTGTACCGCTGAAAAGCAGTATGTGTGCCCTCTGTGATGGTACGCGCCCGACTGAGGGCGGGCAGAGGGGGAGCGGCGTATTTGACTGAATGTTGACCCAAGCAGCCGTAATTACCAAACGACGACCGCGGGCCCCGACTGAGGTGGCAAAGCTTGACCGAAGCGAGAGCCGCGAAAACATTTTGATTTTTCCGGAAAATGCCGCAGCCCACATAGGTCATACATACCTCTAGAGATAGGTTTTCTAGTAAACTATCCAGTAGATATAGTTTTGTAAGCCTCGGACTTAGGATACCGGAGTTAGAGTAGATAGAAGCTCACTCCCATACAAAATTAACTAATAAGAAAAAGCAACTTTTTAGTTTATTGATATTATGTAAAGATAATGTCCTAGATAGACAGATCTTGCAAAGACCTTTCTAACAAGGTATAAATCATCAAAATCCGTCCAGTAGTTTTCGAGATATAAGCAAAAATGTAAATAAATACGCAAATATCCTAAGTCGAGTGCAAGAAAGAGATAGCAATGTAAACAAAGGACTTCTCTGTCTAAAACTTCTAGAGTCTTCGAATGTATGAAAAAGATAGAGATATCCTTGTCTAAAATATCTAGATTTTTCCATAGCGTAAAAGAGATGAAGATAGATCTCTCTTTCAGATTGTTCTAGATATTTCCACCCTCGCTATTTTCGAATCATATAAAAGCCGGCACGCACCGCCGTAGCGACAGTTCAGTTCAGTTCAGTTCAGCAAGCAGTTCCAGCAAGAAAAATAAGAAGAAGAAGAGTATCAGTATATCAGTGTGCGTACCGGCTTTCTATGTGCCTAGTGTTAAAGTTTAGTGCCTAGCGTACCTAGGGTTCATATGACAGGGTATATGTACCTGTTTATGGACTAAGCGTTATAAGTAAAGTGTTAGTGTCTCAGTTTGTACCTAGTGCTCTTAGGGTAAACGTGCCAGTACTCGGGCAGGGTATATGTACCTGTTCGTGGACTAAGTAGTTCAAGTAAAGTTAGTGACAGTGCGAAGTAGGGTAAATGTGCCTATCCTCGGACAGGGTATATGTACCTGTTCTAGAATATAAGTTGTAAATAGTGTAAATAGCCATAGTTAGCCAAGTGTACCGAGTGATTGTGTTTTAGTAATAAATAAGAATCCAAGTGCAGTGAGTGTTATTGCTGAGAGTCCCGTTCCACAGTGGGAGGAATTGGATCCCGAACCAGCGAATGCTCTGTATCCGCATAAATAAATATTTAGACTGTGCTGTCGCTGATGCAGACTGACGCCAGAGAGTAGTCTGGCGGCCACACTCCGTATTGTAAAGTACTATAAAAATGAAGCCTGGTATAATCGTAATCACCGCACAGGTGATTTAGAGTAGGTTGACGCTAGGCGGATTATTATATTCAGGTTGCTTCCAATTTCATGATACAACTGCCCAAGTTTTATACCAGTGGATCCGCCTCGAACTGAGAACTCGCGGTTTATTTGCATTTGAGCATTTTAATAAGACCTTTATTAGGATCGCTTTTGCGCCGTCTATGTAGCTCCATAACCCCTTGATCAATTCTGCTCATATAAGATTATGATAATATCAGCTACAAACTAAACAAATTTCATGAAGATGAGAAAAACGGTACTAAAATTATCGCAGAACAAACTTTCAAAATCAAAAAGCCATCGAAATGCACGGAGGTCCCAGTAGTCAGCTGACAGTTCCGTTGTGTCCGACGTTGTAAGAACTTCACTTCGTTTACGCTCCGCCCGTTCGATAATTATAGTAACCGTAACACTATGTTGAACCACGAAACTGTGAAAAAAATACTCATACTTTCTGACTGATCAGGCTGATTTGTCGATTTCGGGGTTGGGGGTTAGTGGAAGTTGTTCAGTATTATTTACCTGAATATAGATGCAATGTAAAAAAAACATTCTGTTTTCTCTATCTAGTGAGTAAATAATCTGTAGTGCAACCTTATCAGTCTCTTGGTACGAAACAATATAGCTGCGTTTCGAAATAGGGCATTGAGGCAAGAATGTAGTTGGAATTGCAATGTGATCTGTGATGTAGTTGGTATTGCAGTATCCTATACTAACGTGAAGTTCAAACAAATTGCCACTAAATTAACAACGTGGATGGTTGTTTTTATTGTTCAATCCAGTTCCGTGAAGCCATTAATGTCTATGAATTGCAAATAAAATCGTAGTACATTGGTATTATTTCTTACATTTCAAATAAACTTAGTAAAAAAAGTTCCATACAGAGTGTAACAAAATTACTAATGATCTGTTTGAGGGCATTATTGGTATCATATTGTGACTAAAAAAAAGTAGAAAATAAAATTTTAGGACGGGAAAACATTTTTTTTGTATGGGACAAAACAAGTCGTCTCAACAGGCCAACCCTCTCCATACAAATATTTTCTTTTTGCTCGATTTTTTTAAAATTAGTTTTTCATAATTTGAATATGATAACAATTAAGTATGCCATTTAATGGATCACCAGTATTTATGTTACACTTGTATTAGTCTATGCATTTTATCTAAGTTTTTAAGCCCATTTGTTACGGTGATGGTAAATTAAATCAAGCCTTATTTAAGAAATACATACTCGTACCAACCTATTAAACTTCATGCATGTACCTAAATATGCAAAGCTAAAAATGGCTAGGTCAATATTTAATCATAATCATCCATCAATTTAGAATAATGCATACCTAAGTTCAAATTTCTAATAATAAACAAACCAACATCAGCAGTTTACGTTATCCAGATTATTATCTACGTCATTCGTACTTAGTGAAGCGACTAATCACCTCAGGGCTCTTATTCCCATCGCTAACCATGGGCCAGCGAGTTATGGCCTCTCCTGAAGGAGCTACTTTTGGACCCGGGTATGTTCAAAAGAGAGGAATGGTACTGCGAATGTCATCTCGCTATGTGTGGTAGGGCACAGCTAAGCGAATGTCATCTCGCCGAAATCTGGAGCAGAGCCCAACTGCGGAAGTACCTCCGCCTTACAGAAAACCACAGCCAAATAGCACTAGACCCTACTCATAGTGTTGTGTTCCTGCTGGTGAGTATGGTTGCCAAAGAGCTCAAAGAGGAGCTCAGTGTGTTGACGACGAGGGACCCTCTTGTTCCTTTAGTCATCGACACAGTGAATCCTGCTATTTGTAAAGGGGTCGGCAACGCGCATGTGACACCTCTGGAGTTGCAGGCGTCTATAGTCTACAGTAGCTGCTTACCATCAGGCTTGTTTGTCACCGTCGTGGTATAAAAAAAAACTAGTAAGATCTGGGTTGTTAAACAAATCTCAGTCTCACTAACACTGTCATGCAAGAGGCAAATGCTCGTCTTCTCGTTCAGAGGACAAAACACAATCCAGCATTTAATCCAGATACTGGTATCTGTATATAGATGAACCAATCTATATACATACGAAGTGTATTATATAACCGGATTTAGAGGGAGCAATTCGACATGCTGCCAAAATAAGATAGGAATAGGGGACATCTTTAGGGTGAATTTCTGTTGATTGGACAGCGGGTATGTTATTTTTTGGCTGACGATATTCTAAGCCGCTTACGATTGACAGATCGTATCAGGAACTTCATTAAATCGATTTAGTGGTTGTGGTTTGAATTGGGCACAAATTGAATAGGAACTTTTTACAAATGTGTTATCTACAAAATTACCATGTTATCATATTATGACAAGAGTAATCTTACCTATGTTTTAATTATTAAGGCACAGCTATTTCAGGTCAGACTCAATTTAATGGCAATTGCTGATTTTTTAGGGTTCTGTACCTATTATATATAAAAATTTGCGTATTTTTTTTACCGTTAATCCAATTTTTCTTTTCGTTACATACAGTAATGTTCGATAATTTGTTAAAATAATGTGATGTACGAAAACCTTCAGGGCACGAGTCCAACTCGCACCTGGCCAGTTTTTTTTACATTTTATTTTGTTAGCCTGATGCTCTACTACTGGAAAAATGCGCTGGGCTATTTCGTCCCGTCTAAAGCACACTCCAGCTGTTGTTCAAAATATGTCGTGCCATCATCTCCGTTTTGCCTATTTCTGCCCCAACGATATAAGTCCACCTCGTGGGATCCGTCTGTGAAAAGTTTGGAACAGCGTTGCGGATAACAAACAACTATTTTAAAACAACTTGTGATGAATAATAAAAAGTTACAAGCTTTTCCCGAATTCAATCAAACACAAATAAATTACATACCCAATAATCGAAACAAGTTCAAAAGAATAACAAACAGGGCTGTAGCAGTTTTTGCCTGTTGTATTATGCCGAATGTTCCTGGATTGATTTCGACCCTGCTCGAGTCCGCTGTATGCATAATAAATGACTGTGACCTTACGAATCGCTGAATATGTGATGCCGATTGTATTAGCTTTAGCAGTGACGTTGTACACAAACCTAACTAATGTGAACCGTATTTATCTACTAATACGACTGCAAATCCTAATGAGTCTAAATGGAAATAGCGGGTTATGCAAGACTGGTCGGTGGATGATATCTGCTGGAGTGACGGTACTTTTAGAACGAAGTCGCCTGTGTCAATATTAGCCAGGAACATGATCAATGCAGCTCAGCAAATAACCTCCAAATGCAACGGTCAGATGCCGCGTTTGGTGAACTCGCCCTTAGCAGTTTGACTTTGGAATGCATTCAAAATTCATTTTACGTAGAATGTTAAGTTACTTGTGTTCTATGAACTAATTATGAATTGGTGTTCTGCTGTGGTAAAGATTAAACAAAAATGAATATGATTGTAAGTTTAGACTTGGGTACAGGATTAAAGGAACGTTACAAGAAAAAATATATTGACAGGTATCTTTACTTATAACCGTTTTTTTTTGCTTTAGACTACTTTGTTATACACCTACCAAAGTTACATCTAATACAGGAGCATTAGCAGGGGCAGGAGCCCCAAGATGATAATAATTTTATAAGTAGAAAGATGTCATATATGTACATATATGCTACGTAAATTTAAGTACTTTGTAAATGTAAACATGACTACACTAACAGCTTAAAGTTTTCTACCTAGTAGGCTTTTACCAATGCAAATAAGTTTAAATCATTGTTTATTACAAATTGTATACTGATTTGATTTCCAGAGGTCAAAAAGGTTGGCTTTTACTCGTATACTTGAATATTAAAATACAAGAAGCATGATACAAACCTGTATGTAAAACTATAATATGAACTTACAACGTTGCGGCTTTATAAAGGCAGTAGAGTATCATACAGTCGTGAAGTTTATGTTGAAGACGATTCCGATGTGACGTTTAATATTTATTAAATGCGTATTTCCATCAGCAACTACAGTAACATCGACTTTATTTGAATATGTCTGTTTGGTTTTAGCCATATTTTAAAATTTATTGCATATTTGCTACTACTATTCTACTTCATGTATGAGGTTCCACCACAGACCAGTAAACCTAAAGACGTAGCTTTAAACAATTATTTCATTAAAACCTATTCTGCCAAACATGCGGGGGTGAGGGCGGCGTAACATGCACTCACTGAGACTTGATTGGTTGTCCCAAGGTCAAGTGCTAGTTGACAGCCGATCGCTAGTGCTTCCCGCCGTCGGCATTAAATAAATATCGATAATAGGAACTGTGACTAGGATCACCACATTTTATCGACAAAGTATCTGTCATTCTAAAAACTAAATAATACTAGTAGGTGAGTCAGATGAAATAAATAAAATAACTAAAAGTTTTTATACTATTTATTATTACTTTACAAGTAAATATAATTCTTTATTCCTACTGACCCTTAAAATGTATAAGTTTGGTAAAAACGCGTCTAATTTGGTTCTGACTTGTTTGCTTTTTTTTTGTTAAATAAGCCAATCGCACGTTTATATATTTTTCTATAACCAATTTAGTTAAATCGACTACGTGGTTCGTACTTTCGTAATCGAATTGGTGCCTCGATAAATCGGGAAACAAATCTTCATTAGCAAATGAGTGCAAGGTTTTCGTGACAAGGAATGCGGCTCTTCGATCGGGTTTGATAGTTTTATAATTATCATTACTTTTTATTATGACCTCACATCGTCGACAGATTGTTACTACCATTTCAGATGGATATATTAATCCACCTGCATCTCTTGCAAATATGAGGGAATTTCGTTTTGCTTTTAAAGATATTAAACCTTGAACACATTTACTGCATTTTATTCTTTTGCATAACGAACGCGCCACAAAGCCTGAAATATATTCTATTATGTTTTCAGCAAACATGGACAACGATGCTTCTTGAACTGCAATTGCCAACTCATCCTCATCATCTACATCATTGATATTAAATTTTGTATTATTTTTCTTTCGTTCCACCGTCATATTGATTCGATCAAGTGAAGAACAATTTAAAATTGATATATTCTCTAACGGTATACAATTTCCCGTAACAGACTGCTGCAGTTCAGTGTGAATTAACATTTTTTTGTAAATACCCTCAAACTGACGAGGAGTAGGGTTGTCATTACAACCACCAGCTGATCGTACGTTGCAGAAAAACAGCTCTATGTGATCCTGGGACACTTTATGTAGCGGCAAGTACGTCATGGGGCAAGCTTCATTTTCTATTAATTCTCTGAAAAGTATTTTTGCACTTTCGATGCAGACGCACAGTCCAAGAAATCCGGTATAGCGGCGAGATTTTACTAATTTAACATTTTTTTCCGGTTTTGGAGAAGTTTCATGAACACTAAGTGCCAGTAAATACTGTTTTACCTCATCCATTCTCCTACAAACATCCAAAAAGTTTTCTTTGTTCATTGCTCGTTTGAAACCATAACTGTGAGTTTTAGAATCCAAGATGTCAAAGATGTCATTTATGTTCATTAAAAATTGCACAGTTCCATTGACATCTTGGAATTCTTTAATTTTCAATTCTTTGTTACAAAAGTCCAGAGCGATTGCTACACTTCTACTAAAAATCTGTGTCGCCAATTTGACTTTCATTATATTTTTTTTGAAATTCATATGAGCAGAACGGAGTTTATTTGCCATATGAAAAGACTCGCTTTCTTGCAACTCATACAATTGCTCTATATGATTCCACTTGACTGCATTATTTTGACCGTCTTTTAATACGCCGTAAAATTGGAAACTGTTTCTTAGAAGCTTGACCATATGCACCGGATCTAAAAATATTGCAATTTCATCGGCGTCTACTTTGAATGTTGTCTTGAGGTTGTTAATATCTAAACAACACCCTAGCTTTTTGACTGTCGATGTATTTGTAGGACAGCCATCAAATGTCAAAGCCTTTACTTCAAAGTTTACATATTTGCATAAACGAATGGCTTGTGTTATCAACGTGGCTTTTTGGTCAGCATTCAGTTTGTTAGCCAAAAAGTAGCCAATTGGTAACTTGAATGAAGCATTAAATGGCACGACCAAAAAAACCAAAGCTTCGGAACATTCGTCTGTGCAGTCGGTATCTAATTCGCCTCCAAAGTCAACATATCCGTACGTCCTTTCAGTCTGTGGATTATAATCAATATCATCGTTGTTAATTTTCATTTCGTCAAAAATCAGTGTTCCAAACAACTTTTGCTGTAATTGTTCAGATTTCAACTTAAGTGCATTAAAGGCTTCTTTGGTGAAACCAGGGCGACCATCGACAGTTTGATACCACTTGGATAATGTTTTTGGATGCGGCAAACACGTATTAAAAGTTTTCCTAACGTATTGATAGGCTTTAGTGGAATAAAAATTTAATGTGAGTGCAAATGTTCGCAGTTGAGGAGAATATTTTGTTCTACTTATTTTACCTGACTTAGAATTTATTGCTTGACGTTTCAGGATTTCTGAACTCTGTACGCCGATATGTTCCAAGATAGAAGTATGTTCGTCAGTAACTAATTGTTTATCCTGTAGTTCCTTCAGTAGCGATTTCAATGAGGTAATCTTTTTTTTGTACGTACGATTTGAACTTTGTAAACGTTTAACTTTAATTTTTGCCTGTTTAAGTTTTTGAGAAAGGTCAGCTATAGTAATGCGAAGACGCTTTTTTCGAGGAGTACTAAAATTTGAAATTGTTTCTAAACAGTCTTCTGTGTTCTGGTCTGGTAAAATGTTGCAGCTTGCAGTAGTTTGGTTTGATGTGGAAGTGAATGCGAAATCCGTTGTTGCTTGTACAGTGGTCTGCAAATATAAAGTTTAGGTACTTATAAAGTGATGCAACGAATAGTACTTTTACGAATACGAATAATGCTAATGTAATTTTACGAAAACGAACACGAATACGAATAGTGGTTCACAAACTTAACTTTGCAGTTGCCTCCATATATGGTCATAGGAAATCGATTGCAAATATACGTTTGTGATACAAACAAATTATGAAATTATATTAATTACATATAGTACTTGATTAAAGTTTGCATTTTTGTGATTAGTATAATACCTATAAAATATTCGGCGAACACGAATATTCGTAGTAAAGGTGATATTCGCCGAATACGGAGTTTCGTATTCGTATTCGTTGCATCACTACTTATAAGTAACGTTTTAAGGATTACAAACTGAACAAAGAGTTGTTTCCAATCAGATAAGAAATAATTATTTGAAAACTTACCTCTGACATAGGCATAGGTAACACAGCCGGTACTACTTCCATGTTCATTGTAATGGAGCTTTGATGTTGTGTTGCTTCATGACATATCTAGAAAAAATTTAAGTAATTTATGAAGAGTTTGTTTTGTTTTTTGATGTTTCAACTTTCACTTTAATTGGAAATTTATAATAACTAAAACGACAATAATATGGCTTTACTATTCCGCTGTGTAAATACGTGCTAGTTATTAGTGCCAACCGTTATACTTAGTTGCGTATTTTGTGCATGCATTAATTTTCCCACCCTCCGGTCTCCGGTCTGATGTCCGACAACGGAATAACGTGTCCAAAATGGTCGGCCATATTTAAAGCCTCGCCAAAAAATAATACAAAAAATACGCCACTAAGTATAACGGTTGGCACTAATAACAAGCACGTATTTACACGGCGGAATAGCAAAGCAATACTATTGTCGTTTTTGATAATATGGACTTCCGCAAAGTAACGCCTGATTCAATAAATTAATTTATAAAATCAAAATAAGTGTAATTTTCAACTTAGTCAGAACTCAAAATTACTAACACGACGTAAACGTACCTCTGCTGTTGGTAACGTCTGTGTCACTTTTGCAACTTCGGCAAATGTATTTCGACTTTGAGCAACAGATCCGTCCCCAGGTATCTAGAAGTTTAAAAAATATGTTTAAATCATATTTATCGATTCTACACTAAATGTATTAGAGTGCATTTTCACCAAGGAACAACAAAAAATACACTTAGGTAAATTTACTTACAACTGTTGGCAGGTGCAGCGTAGGAACGGCATTTGTATACAAAATTCGTCTATTCCCTTTCGTTACTTTTAAATATTCTGACTCAAAGTGCCGAGAACATACAACACTGCTTGGAGAGGGAAACCAATCATCTGGTCGTTTTGTGGCATTAATCCATATTTCCTTCATGTTTGGGCATTTAGGAAACCTAAAAGAAAGAATACACGTTTGCTCTATAGCATGCTTTGAATGATTTTAAATCAAAAGCCACGTACCGGACGGCGCAGTGTGGGAAGGCCCCCTACAAGGTGGACTGACGACCTGATGAAGGTCGCGGGTGTCTACTGGATGCGGACGGCCTGCGACCGGTCGCAGTGGAAATCTCTGGGGGAGGCCTATGTCCAGCAGTGGACGTCGTTTGGCTGATGATGATGATGATGAAATCAAAAGCGCCAGTTAAGTAGATACGTAATTAGTTATCACCCTTGAGTATTATCTAGGGTTATTAGACTTATTAGGTAATTATTATTCCGTGTTGTTAACTTCTGACTTTCTGAGTAAATAACTGGCGACTGCCCATGCCCATTACTTCATGACGCATTTGAACTGAAATTTATACTTCTACATTACTAAACATAAAACCTGAATTCGTTCGAGAAGAAATATGTTGTATCCATACCATCGATACTAAACAAACACATACTATGGACATCACTAGTTCGGGCTAAGCACAATGAGTAATGCCACGAAATGTTAGACAAGGAAGGAGCGCTATACCGTGCAAGGTATTAGAGAGAGACTTTCTAAATAGACATCAACGAGTGCCGAACCGAGACTACATAAATTCATTTAATTACACGCTTAAAATATTATGTAATTTTATTGAAATCTGCTTACCTGTGAAACGAAATACCATCCTTTTGCACACCAGATGTTTTTGTGTTCTTTCCACATAATTTTACACAGCAATAATGCATTCTGTCTGTCTTCAATCATGTGAAAACTTTAATTGAATAACAACGAGTTGTGCGAGCGTCGGCCGTCAGTAGACTGAAGTTGGCGTCGGAGGCGTGGTCCTAACATAGAGTGAATGCACCGTATGCGTGACAGAGGGGGTCGCCCGGGAATAATACGTCTTTAGGTTTACTTGTCTGTGGGTTCCACAATGATTATACTTTAATCAGATTTTGTTATTACGTGAGCCGTTTCGCACATTGCCTTCTTAATTGTGCCGTATTCTTAATGGATCGACTCACCTATTTATAGGTAGTTGCGACTGCGGCGCCAATTCTCAAATTGTCCAAATCTAGACACGCGGCAGCGTGTCAAGCCAAGTTCAAGCAAAGAAACTGGCTAGCCAGCGCCAAGCGTATATATTTTACACGAACCACTTGGTGCCACTTTTGACCCTTCTATAACTCAAAACCTCTTTAACGTAAACACATAAAATTACGTGTGTTTAATTATATCCATAAGGACATCTAGAAGCCCAAATTTCATGAAGCTAGCTCAAACGGTTATAAAGATATGAAGGTCAAAAAGTCGTAAATTTTAGCACTGACTGACTGACATATAGTACCTAAATCTAACTTACTTCCAGATGACCTAGAAGGATGAAATTTGTAATCCAGCTCGGTAATTGTGTGTAAGCGTAGGAAAAAATCTAAAAATAAAAAAAAAGTTAAAAAATAGGTGGGGTCCCCATACAAAAAAAAAAATTATTGTGTCGTTGGAACCGTTACAAGCAGATATTTGAAACTATCCCAATATATGTATTATTATATTTGCTATATAACAGAAATATAAAAATAAAGTTAAGTCAAAAAATAAGTGGTGTCCCCATACAAAAAACTTGTAATACGCGCTAAACGACCGGCCAACGGTGTGTCGTCGGCGGCGCGCGGCACCACATAATTATACACAGAACAGAAGAAAATCTACATAAAAGCGCTCCCGAGCAACACATAAAACATAGGCACCGCTTACGAATACCGATTTAGTTATTTATTATTTTATTACATTTATGTTCATCCTGCTTCTTTCTCAACGATGAATTAAATGATTGTCATACTATAACCACAAACGTTCTTCGTGCCTAAACCAGTAACAGTATAAAAGTGAAGTACATACATGAGATTCAATGAATAAATAAATATACTTTATACAACTCGTTCGCTATAAGAGAGAATGTAGACAATAGCATAAAAAAGAAAACCATGCAGCGGAAACTCAAGAAAAAACATTAAATCTCAATACCTGCCTAGTTTTCTTCACAAAAAGTAATGATATCCCATCAAAAACATAAATGTAAAAAAGAAGAGCCAAGTTCAATACAAAAATTATGCTTGGCTGTGGGCTTCGCCGCAAAAAGAATGGAGATCTAAATGAGTGCCAAGTTCTATGCAAAATCCAAATATGTATTTATAGGAACAAAATAACATTATGAACACTTGTTCAAGTTTAATACTTATTAAACTCTATTTCTTTGCTTTATTGGATACCTATAACAATTGCTGTTATTTAAAAATGTGAGATCTTAAAGTGGGTTAGATTTGACTTGGCTAGTTTTTATCAGAATTAAAAAAAAAAAATATATGTTGAATAACTTTATAAAATGACTGATGTAATGAAAACTGGCCAAGTCAAATCTAATCTACGTTAAGATCTCACATTTTTAAATAACAGCCATTGTTGTATCCAATAAAGCAAAGAAATAGAGTTTAATACTTGTTTATAATGTTATTTTGTTCCTATAAATACATATTTGGATTTTGCATAGAACTTGGCACTCATTTAGATCTCCATTCTTTTTGCGGCGAAGCCCACAGCCAAGCATAATTTTTGTATTGAACTTGGCTCTTCTTTTTTACATTTATGTTTTTGATGGAATATACTACAAGAGTGCTCCTGCTCCCTCAGAGCTTACCCAGAAAACCATGAAGACCTGTTCTTTACAATTGACGTAGGTGTTTGACTTAGAACCTTCTTCTTCTTCTTCAAGTGTCTTCTCCGTCCCGGAGGTTGGCGATCTTATGCCTATATGCCATTCTATCTGAAGTAATGCGAATTCGTTTCTCTGTACTGTCCACGTCTAACCATTCTCTTACGTTCCTTGTCCATGATATTCTCCTTCTACCACGTCCTCGTTTTCCCTCAATGTTCCCTTCAATTATTAGTTTTAACGAATCGTATTTTGAGTTTCTATATATTAGAACCTTGGATATTAATTTGTGACATATATTACATGTTTATTTCGATTAATTAACGCCATATGGTTAAATAATTTAACTTAAGAGTCCGGTAACGATTTGAAAACGAAAATCGCTAATAATGAAATAACGCACATGAATTGCATTTGATAATACAATGTATAGTTAGTAAGTCTTGTTCTTGCAAAAAAATACTTTTGGTCATATATTATTATTTAATACCCGAAAACTCAATTCTTACAAAGCTTGTTTAGTGAGGGCCTTGATTCGTGCAAACTTGTCGCTTGAATTTTTATTATTGTTTGTTATGGCCTCCAATATGTTTTATATGATATGGGCCGCGATTCAAAAAATAAACATACACACTGGACATACACAGCTCCAACCCAACTCAACTCAACGCTAGAACGACATTGACATTTGCTATTCGAACAGATTTTCATTCAACATTGGTATCACGTTGGTCTCACATTGGTCTCACATTGGTCTCACATTGGTACAACATTGCTACAATGTGCGACCAATGTGTGACCAATGTGAGACCAATGTGATACCAATGTTGAATGAATATCTGTTCGAATAGCAAATGTCAATGTCGTTATAGCGTTGAGTTGAGTTGGGTTGGAGCTGTGTCTTTCCAGTGTGTGTGTTTATTTTTCGAATCGCGGCCCTGATCAAAACATAAAGCCAAATTTATTTATATTTTTTTATTTTTAAGAAATACTTTAATACATTCTCAAAAATCAACCAAAGCTTCGGCAATTATTCCTAAAAATATATGTATGATAATGAAAAAAACTGTGCCACTTATTCCTTAGACGACTTATTTTCCAACGTGTTATTATATTTTACATACTTTTTTACCGTCATTTAAATCAATTAAAAAATCGTGAAACAGCTGTTAGATTAAAGTGAATTATTTATAAATAAAACAAAATCACAATAAAAAAATTCACTTATGCCGTTTAAAAACAAAAGATATTTCGAAATATAGACAAACGAATAGTAGTCTTGTAAGTTACTGTCAAATAGTATCGAATAGTTGAGCGAAATCGAAGAAAAATATTACCGGACTCTTAATGGTATATGTAGGCGTTGCGTAATAAATAGTTAGGTTTTGGCGTCATCGAACACATCCGCTGATAAGCTTAATTTTTTAAAATACTTGAGGACATAAAATAGTTTGTAATGTTTATTTTAGTTAACATTTTCAACTCTTAACCCATTTTAATTTTCATATTCAAAAGAACAAGACACTATCTCATGTTTCACAGTCTTAAACGTATGTAGGAATTTGTTTACATTATAATTTCAATTAATGAAACATGGTGCCGTGGGCCAATCAGGTTTCAACTGTACAGTGAGAGCCCAAATTGAATGAATGAGCTTAAGGCGAAGTTAGTCCTACTTAGTCCTGGTAGATAATTCGAGATATTTCGATTTGAAAATAGTTTTGGTATGATGGTTGCAATTTTGTCAATTTATAAGTTATTGCAAAGTAGATTGTTATTAAATCAAAAATAAACATTGAAAAAATAATCAACCCAGCAGGACTTGAACCTGCATCGATACGCCTTGCCGGGGCTCGATCGCTTTACCAATTAAGCTATGGGTCAAGTTACTAAGTTGACGAAATTTTCAATTTTTTTTTTTCAATGTTTTCAATGTTTGTATTTGATTTAATAACAATCTATTCTATGAGTGGAATGCCCCACTTTAAAAACATGCAAAAATAATTATTGCAAAGTGTTAAAACAAAAAGCGATTTAAATAAATAAAATAATAAAGGTTACCTAGCCTATATACGTCCCACTGCCGGGCACAGGCCTCCTCTCATGCACAAGAGCAATCGGGCAGTCCTCGCGTATGCCCAAAGCGGATTGGGGGCTTGACATACACCTTTGTATTTCTCCACTGATGTATGCAGGTTCCTCACAATGTTTTCTAATCCCAGTTATTTTAACTGTGTATCTTTTATATGTAGTGTAGAATAATCAAGGGAAATAATACTTTTTTTTTTCGTGCTTTCTTTGCTTCCGAACATATTACTTATTTAAATTTACAGTCTTGATTTTTGAATAAGTCTCACTTTTAATAGATTTTACAACTGTCATTTATCAAGTTTAAAAAACACAATCCCCGTGATTGCCTGTCCTACCCTTAACGGCGTCAAACGATAACTGACATGACGGAATTAAGCCGTCGACTTATTTAGCCGGCAATTGTTAATTTCCTCCAATGGGCTAATGGGCTAAATCCTCTCGTAAACTTTTGTAATTGGTTGATTGCTCCCCCGTGGCTGGATAGAGCTAGTTGATTAGCCTGGGATTCTTTTGGCTATAACATAACAACTTGGTACAGTCACAGCCATTATATATAATGGAGTCGCCTAGGTTACATCTTATGATTAAATGACTAATGGTTGTTTTTTTTTGTCTAAAACACTTCTTACTTACGTAGTGCCACAACTTTGGATCGAATTATTGAATAATTTTTCATATTATTACCAAGGATCGGACAAACGCCCGTCATTTCGAAAATATAACCCTGTTCCGTACAGCAGAGACTTCCTTATGTTAATTAAAAAAATAGTATTTTATGGATTTATTGGACCATAATTTATATCCAGTGACAAATTAATTAATGATTGACATTCCGAAAATTACTTTCGCCAATAAAATGGAATGACCAAAATTTTTTCTAAATTTTCACTTGTGAGCCTATAACGATGTGAATTTAGGACCCATTCATGCGTTGAAAAAGTCCGTTCACAGTCTACGGACGTCATAGGGGCATACGAGTATGTAATCGTTGACATTGGTATACTGTTCTTCCAATATGCTTGTGCCTCGGTTAATTTTTTCATGTATTTCTTTCACGGTGACGTAATCAGGATTCCTATTAAAAATTGCTTGAAATTTTGATATAGCTCTAAAGAACTATTATATAATCTGTGCTCTAGATCTAAAAGAAAAGACGAAAAGACGAAGTTACACATAAAAGAATCATTTAAAATTGTTGAGGACATACATACTGTTTTAAAAAATATTCCCGGGAGTTTTAGATCTAGAGCTTTAGTGGGAGTTTTAGACAAGTGAAAATTTAGAAAAAAATTTGGTCATTCTATTTTATTGGCGAAAGTAATTTTCGGAATGTCAATCATTAATTAATTTGTCACGGGATATAAATTATGGTCCAATAAATCCATAAAATACCATTTTTTTTAATTAACATAAGGAAGTCTCTGCTGTACGGAACAGGGTTATATTTTCAAAATGACGGGCGTTTGTCCGATCCTTGATTATTACCCAATTAAATTAGGCAGACCAAAAAAGAGTTGAAAACATTAGACAAAGGTCTAGCGGAGAAGTCGAGGGGGGATGCAATAATTCGATCCAAAAATATTGACACTACTTGAATAATAAATCTATGTTTTAGAAAAAAATAATCATTATTCATTCAATCATAAAATTAAACTCGGGCGACTCCATTGCCCTCTCTGCTCAATTATGTCACTGTCGCAGGGAAATGATTAAAACAGAGATTTGAACAAATCTCTAAGGGATATGATCAAATTACGCAGGATGTTAAAACAGACTCCATATCATCATTTCCCTAGAAAAATTCAGTAATTTCACCAAATCACTGACTCTGTTTAGTGGGAAGACAAAATCGGGCAAAAACCGCGACACGCTTTTTCATTTCACTAGATTTGTTTAGGAATTTGACAAAATCCCTAACCGCTACAGTAAGTTGATGAAACGAACTCAAAAAGTCGACTTGTTTTATCATTTCGCTAAACAAGTATAGTGAAATGATAAAGTCTCAACTGGAAGATGGTATATGGTGATTTGATTAAATCTCTGAACTGGTTTAGTGAAATGACGAAAGGAAGTACCGAATACAATATTTTACTTTACAGTTAAGCGATTTTATCAAATCTCTGACTAAATAAAGTGAAACAGATATTAAATCAGAGATTTTAACAAATCTCTAAGGGATATGATCAAATCACGCAGGATGTTAAAATGGAAAATCCATATCATCATTTCCCTAGAAAAATTCAGTCATTTCACCAAATCACTAACTCTGTTCAGTGGAAAGACAAAATCGGCCGGTGCAGTATTTGCGAGTAAAATGCGAGTAAGTGTAACATAGAAAACGATTTATTATTTCAGTACGGTTTGCAAGAGGTATGAAAAAGGCATAAACATGCCGCACGTGCGACATTGAACGCAGCCGTCAGCAGAAGAACAATAACAGATATATTAATATGATATCAACAATTCTATGGAAAACAAGTAAGTAGAAGCTTTTGCTTAGCCAAGTAATTCTGGTACTTACTACAAAAATATGATTAAATTATTTTACACATACGACCAAAATACAGATGCACTTTTTTGGGTAGGTTAGTCAGTTTTTTTATATTTAAATTAAATTAGCCTATTTTAGTGTCCCACTGCTGGGCAGTCTTTTCTAAGGTTCCGTATTACTACGGGACCCTATTAATAAGACTCCGCTGTCCGTCTATCACCGTCTCATGAACCGTGATAGTTAGACGCTTGAAATTTTTACAGATGATGTATTTCTGTTGCCGCTATAACAACTAATACTAAAAACCAGGATAAAATAAATATTGAAGGGGGCTCCCATCCAACAGATATGCTTTTTTTGTCGTTTTTATAGATAACGGTACGGAACCTTGGTGGTGTTAATGGTACCTTCGTGCGCGAGTCCGACTCGCACTTGGCCGGTTTTTTCTTCATTAGGTCCTGTTTGTACTAACTCGTAGTACATATACATTTTCCCACTATTCCGTAGAGAATGTATTTATTAAGTATGAGTAATTGATTGTTGAACATTTTCATACATTTATTAAGTAAACTAGGTAAGTCAAGTTGGAACGTTTACAACCTCTCGGGTCCACTAATACAATTTTGTAAACCTCATATTTTGTATAAAATGAAACTGTTAAAAACTCTAGCAACTGTTACTCTTTAGTATTAAAATGTGAATAGGTATGGGATCAATTTGGGTGTCCCGTCTTGGACCAGTCATTTGAAATCTTTGTAGATTCTAAAATTCAAAATTTCAAAGCAACATCACATCGTTTATCAAAAATTAACATTCACTCCGCTTATTCAATCATAAAACATTGCCTATTTGTGCCAAAATTTACATACATTCTTCGCGGATCCCATCTTTGGAAATACCCTGATTTGGTTTCAAAATTAGATACATTAGTCGTAGAAACACTGACATCCATTTTCAACATATCTTTTGACGACAGAACTTGGACCCAGGCTAGCTTACCTATTAGGTTCGGTGGCCTGGGTATCCGCAAAATCTCCTGCGTGGCGTTACCTGCGTTCTTGTCCTCGGTGCATGGTGCTCAAAGCCTTATAGGAAAAATACTGGCCCCTTCCATTGGGTCCCTGGAGGCTGCACACTGCTCCGAGGCCAAGAACGTTTAGTCTATAACCTGCCCGAACACCGATTTACCTGACCATCCCTGCTCGCAGAGGCAATGGGACGAGCCGCTCTGTCGACTAGTACGGAAAAATCTCTTAGATACGTCACCTAGTCCGACGGACCGCGCTCGTCTCCTCGCTACTGCAGAGTGGGAGTCTGGCCTCTGGTTAACAGCTCTACCGTCTCCCAATATTGGAACACTGTTAGATAACACCACCTTTCGCCTCGCAACCTGCTTACGTTTGGGGGCACCAACAAACCAACCTCATCGCTGTCAATGCGGCGTCATGGTGGACAGTCTAGGCCACCACGGTCTATCTTGCGTCCGAAGTGCTGGGAGGATCTCCCGCCACGCCAGCATTAACGACGTCATCCGAAGGGCCCTTGTCAGCGCTAAACTGCCGGCAGTCCTGGAACCTAGCGGTTTGGCCAGGGACGACGGCAAGAGGCCCGACGGCATGACACTGGTGCCTTGGAGTATGGGACGGCCGCTAGTTTGGGACGCTACCTGCGTTGATACCTTGGCACCGTCCCGTATTTCAGGCACCAAAATCAATGCTGGCGCCGCGGCATCCTCGGCCGAAGACCTCAAGCGCCGCAAGTATGTTGCTCTAGGAAGTAGCTACATATTTGCGGCGTTTGGGGTTGAAACTTTGGGGCCGTGGGGGCCAAGCGCGCGCCGACTATACAAAGATCTATCGGCGCGCCTAATAGAAGCCTCTGGTGACCAGAGGGCTGGCTACTATTTTGCACAACGTATAGCTATCGCCATTCAACGTGGCAATACGGCCAGCCTTCTGGGCACCCTGCCCGTTGATAGCGATCTGGGCCAAATTTTTTATCTCTAGTTTTAAGTTGTTTAGTGTTTATTATATGTTTACTGTTATGTGTTGTTGTGTTGAAATAAATTATATTTTAATATATTTGGGTCATGATATTAAAAAAATGGTGTTAAGCAGTTGTTTCATGTTGTAGCTAAATAGTTTGTGTGAGACGAGATATGACAGCGGAATGAGTGTGAAACTAGGTTACACCTGTTGATTGTGTATCTCTTAGTGAAATTTGTATATAAAAAGTTTATTTTTGTATTGTTTAAAATACTTATGAATGTTTATTTTAAGTGATCAGACCTTAGATTCAGAAAAGGAACTAAATTATAAAGATTACTATGTTTTTTTATAACGACAAAACAATGACTGATAAGAATTTAGTCACGGAATTATATAAAAGAAGCTTATAATAAACTTCAGTAATACTAAACAAAGTTACAAGCAAAAATCCATGTAATTTGCCAATAAAATTGACACTAATCAAAGGTACCATTTTTTTTTATATACTACGACGGTGGCAAACAAGCATACGGCCCACCTGATGGTAAGCAGTTACCGTAGCCTATGGACGCCTGCAACCCCAGAGGATTCACATGCGCGTTGCCTACCCTTTAGGAACCTATTCACTCCTTTTTTGAAGAACCTCATACTGTAGCCCGCTGGGAAAACCTCAGCAGGGAGTTCATTCCACAGCCGCAGCGTTCGTGGGAGGAAATTCCTTTTGAACCGTACTGTGCGCGACCCTTTGGGCTCCAGGGTGTGAGGATGAACACCCTGCCGGTGGCCAGCGGTGCGGTGATAAAAAGTTGCCGTGGGCATCATATCAAACACCTACCTACCTACCTACCTACCTATACCTCCTTTGAGACCTGTGGTTTTAGATGTGCTGTGTTATGGGTATCTAATATGTAATACATATCTACTTCTCGCAATATCATTTTCTTGTGGTTGGTTTGCGACTTAAGTATTAAGTTCCTAGCTACGCTATTATAAACTATAATTATATTAATGTTATTTATTACATATATTTTATCTACAGCAATGTTACACAAAACCAAGTTCTTACTTTTTGCTCTCAACGCATTTTAAGAGCATCCGTGGAGATTATACTATCAAGCTATTTATATCTGATAAAGATATCATCTAAAACAACGCCCTTTAAATTATTAAGGTTAATAAATAAAGTGCCGATCTTAATCTTACTTTCTCTGTACTTAACGAATTAGCTAAGGTACAATCTTGTATTGGTATCTAACTAAAGAGAAACTTTGTTATCATCAATTTTTAGGGTTCCGTAGTCAACTAGGAACCCTTATAGTTTCGCCATGTCTGTCCGTCCGTCCGTCCGTCCGCGGATAATCTCAGTGACCGTTATAGCACTAGAAAGCTGAAATTTGGTACTAATATGTATATCAATCACGCCGACAAAGTGGTAAAATAAAAAGTGGAAAAAAATGTTTTATTGGGGTACCTCCCCTATACGTAAAGTGGGGAGTGATTTTTTTTCATTTCAACCCTAACGTGTGATTAATTGTTGGATAGGTATTTAAAAATGAATAGGGGTGTGGCCGCCAGGCTACTCTCTGGCGTCAGTCTGCATCAGCGACAGCACAGTCTAAATATTTATTTATGCGGATACAGAGCATTCGCTGGTTCGGGATCCAATTCCTCCCACTGTGGAACGGGACTCTCAGTAATAACATTCACTGCACTTGGATTCTTATTTATTACTAAAACACAATCACTCGGTACACTTGGCTAACTATGGCTATTTACACTATTTACAACTTATATCCTAGAACAGGTACATATACCCTGTCCGAGGATAGGCGCATTTACCCTACTTCGCACTGTCACTAACTTTACTTGAACTACTTAGTCCACGAACAGGTACATATACCCTGCCCGAGTACTGGCACGTTTACCCTAAGAGCACTAGGTACAAACTGAGACACTAACACTTTACTTATAACGCTTAGTCCATAAACAGGTACATATACCCTGTCATATGAACCCTAGGTACGCTAGGCACTAAACTTTAACACTAGGCACATAGAAAGCCGGTACGCACACTGATATACTGATACTGTCGACTACTGGTCACTATTATCTCTTCTTCTTCTTATTTTTCTTGCTGGAACTGCTTGCTGAACTGAACTGAACTGAACTACGGCGGTGCGTGCCGGCTTTATATGATTCGAAAATAGCGAGGGTGGAAATATCTAGAACAATCTGAAAGAGAGATCTATCTTCATCTCTTTTACGCTATGGAAAAATCTAGATATTTTAGACAAGGATATCTCTATCTTTTTCACACATTCGAAGACTCTAGAAGTTTTAGACAGAGAAGTCCTTTGTTTACATTGCTATCTCTTTCTTGCACTCGACTTAGGATATTTGCGTATTTATTTACATTTTTGCTTATATCTCGAAAACTACTGGACGGATTTTGATGATTTATACCTTGTTAGAAAGGTCTTTGCAAGATCTGTCTATCTAGGACATTATCTTTACATAATATCAATAAACTAAAAAGTTGCTTTTTCTTATTAGTTAATTTTGTATGGGAGTGAGCTTCTATCTACTCTAACTCCGGTATCCTAAGTCCGAGGCTTACAAAACTATATCTACTGGATAGTTTACTAGAAAACCTATCTCTAGAGGTATGTATGACCTATGTGGGCTGCGGCATTTTCCGGAAAAATCAAAATGTTTTCGCGGCTCTCGCTTCGGTCAAGCTTTGCCACCTCAGTCGGGGCCCGCGGTCGTCGTTTGGTAATTACGGCTGCTTGGGTCAACATTCATACAAATACGCCGCTCCCCCTCTGCCCGCCCTTAGTCGGGCGCGTACCATCACAGAGGGCACACATACTGCTTTTCAGCGGTACAAACAAGTCTTGTTTCTGCACAGACATCAATCAATCTAGTTTTTACTTTAATAAAGTCGACCTGTGTGTACCACTTATTTATCACCTTACCTAGACACCTTATTACTAACTAGGTAGAATACAATTTATTTAGGTAGGGATCTAGGCTGTCCGTAACAGTTCTGCCCCCGCTGACGCTCCTGCGGCTGCTCCTGTTGCAACGGTAGGACAGCCAGCTTCGTGACGGGTCTCCGGAACACGCCTCCCTTGGTCTGGACGTCGGCTGATCGGACTGCGCCATCTGGTCCCTGGTACACCTTCGTGACGATCCCTCGCGGCCATACGTTGCGTGGTAAATTTCCATCCAAGATGATCACGTAGTCGCCCTCCTGGATCGATCTCCTTTGGCCATTCGTTTTCCGGCCTCTTCAGGAAGTCTGGTCCTTGATACCATCGGCTGTCGAAGGTGACTTGTCTTCTGTTATCCGGCCGGGTAGCTTCATCTGCCGGATTTTCCTTGGTTGGTACCCAGCGCCATTGACTTGGCTTTGTTAGCTCCGCTATCTCTCCTAAGCGGTTGGCTACGTAGGCGCTGTAGCGTTTGGCGTCGTTGCGAATCCAGTGGAGTATTGTTCCACTATCAGTCCACAAAACGACTCGTGCTGGTGTCAGACGGTGCTCTTCTCGGATGGTCTGCTGCAGTCTCGATCCGATGAGCGCTGACTGAAGCTCCATGCGTGGCACGCTGAGTTGTCTCGTTGGCCCCACCTTACTTTTGGCGGCGACCATGCTGACCAGGGCCGTCCCATCTTCTTGGACGACTCTCCAATATGCCACGCATGCGTACGCCTTGGTGCTGGCGTCCACGAAGACGTGTAGTTCCTTGCTCGCCGCTGCCCCCGTTGACAAGTAGCATCTGGGAATTCGAAGCGCTGCAACGCTGTCCAAAGCCCGTAGCCATTCTTTGAAGTCGCGCTTGTCCTCTTCTGGCAGTGGTGAGTCCCAGTCCAGTTTCTTGGCCCACAAGTTTTGTAACTGGACTTTGGCTGTTATTGTGTAGTGACTTAACAGCCCCAGTGGGTCGTACACGGACATCACGGCCGATAGCATTTGCCTCTTCGTCGGCGTAGTCTTCATGTCTCGTACCTCGGCCGGTACCCTCATCATGGCCGTGTTAAACCCGAGCTCGTCCGTTTCAGGGTTCCAATACATGCCAAGGATCTTGTTTTCCTTCTTCCCTAGCTGCGCCGGTGCGTTTGCGTGCAGCTCTTGTGGGATACCTTGCAGTAACTTCTTACTGTTAGATGTCCATCCACGAAGCTTGAACCCTCCTTTAGCGTGCGACGATGTTACTTGCGTGGCACGATGTACGAGCTCTTCCTCGTCCGGATAGCTTGCCACGTAGTCGTCCATGTAGTGGTTACGGACGATGTCCTCTACAGCATCCGGGAATTCTTCGGCGTTGTCCTGGGCGTTCCTGTTGCGAACGCTGTGCGCCAGGAAAGGCGAGCTCGCTGCGCCGAACAGCATGCTCGTCATCTTGTAGAACTGCGGGTTTCCGGTTCGGCGGTCTCCTCTCCAGACGAAAGTTTGTGAGGGCTGGTCCTCACTCCTCATCTTGATCTGGAGGAACATCTCCTGTAGGTCCGCCACCACGGCGAACTGCCCTTCGCGGAACCGGAACAGTATCCCGATCAGTGACTGTAGTAAGTCCGGCCCTTCCAGAAGAAAATCGTTGAGGCACTTCCCTTGGCTGCGACACGCTGCATCGAAGACTAATCTTATCTTTCCCGGCTTGTTGGGATTGGTCACAGCGAAGTGCGGTAGAACCCAGGCTACGTTGCTATCTGGCGGCTCCTCCAGCGGCTCAGCATACTTCTTAGCAAGCAAGTTATTTACTTGCTCGGTGTAGCTCGCTGCGAATGCCGGGTCACGGTCCATCTTGCGCTCGATGCTATGCAGTCGATTCAACGCCGTGTGCAGACTCGGCGGCATTCGTGGCTCCTCGTCCCGCCATAGCTGTCCCACCTCGTAGCGTGGTCCGTCGATTTTCTTGACCGACTTCTCGAAGATATCCAGGGCCCTCTGTGTCCCTGGATCTACCTTCTTGATATTCTTGATGCCGAGCGAGTCTATGTTGAAATATTCCCGCAACATAGAGTCCAGGTGCTCGTCATCCTCTTGGCGGCAGTGTAGCGTTACGTGCTTCTCGGGTGGGTTGACTATACGTGGCTTACCTCCGAAGACCACCCAACCTAACCCTGTCAGTACTGCTGCCGGCTCGTCCAGTCCCCGTATTCTCGCCTCCTGAGGTAGCAACACTGGCCATTGGTCTGTCCCCACAAGTAGTCGCGGTACGGCCTCGTCGTAGCAGGCAGTCTGGATATCCTTGAAGTGCTCCATCTCCATGACCTGCTTGCTCATCCTTTGCGTTCGTAGTCCTAGTCTCTTCACTGTGGTGAAGACTAAGTTATACGCGGTCTCTAGGCCCTTTCCTTGTACGCGAACTCTGACTTGTCTGCTTACTTCTGGCACAGCTTCCATGTTGCTTACCCCTGCCAGGCGCAGCGGCGTCTCGGGTCCCGTGGCTCCTATGGCTTCGGCTAAGTCTGCTTGGATCAGACTCACTGTGCTGCCATCGTCAAGCATAGCGTAGGTATCCACCTTCCCTTTTGGACCCTCTACGGTAACAGGTACCATCTTCAAAAATACGCTGGACGTGCTGTTCACTTGTTCCACCGTCGTGTTCGACGTGATCTCCGGCTCTGTTGGTTTGGCCGCCTGCGGATGTCCGGACCCGTCGCGGGCGGCAGGTTGCGGGGCAGGTGAGGCCGCGCGGGGTGGCGGCCGGCGTACACGCGCTTCTCTCTGCGTGCTGCCCTCGCTGTGCAGTAATCGGTGATGCCATCTGGTGCATCCGTTGGAACCGCATGCCTTTGCGTGACATTTCAACTTGGAGTGTTTACCGTTCAGGCATTTGTAGCATATGCGGTTGCTTTTGGCCCAGTCCCATCTCGCGCCTGTGTCCATGACCAGGACTCGCTTACATTCCGTAGTCCTGTGTTCACCGCCGCAGCACAAGCAAGGCTCCCGAATGCCCACGGTGTTCCCTGTTGTGTACGTCTGCTCGGCGTGGTACTGCGCTTGCGTCCTACGCGCGCCTCTTCCCTGGACTGCGCGACTCGGTGATGGTCTAGCTACCTCCTTAGTCGCCGCTTCCCTCCTTTTATTGGTGCCAGGCATGCGAGCGTGCGAGAATTCTAACTCTGCGTCGCTCTCTTCCATTAAGAAGTCAGCCATCAGCATCAGCTCACACTTGCCGCCCTTTATGTGCTCCTTTGCGTAGGCGCACCATCGACTTCTGAGGTGTGGACTCAGTCTGTCTGTTATCTCTCGAACTAACAACGGGTTGTTGCTATAGTTCCTGCTGTCGAGCTCGCAAAGTGTACTTACAATGTTTACAATCTTCGTTGCGAATTCGTTCAGGTCGATGGCACTGGGTCCCAACGGCGGCAGCCGCTTTAGCTCGTCCAGCGCCTTGTCCACCAGTAAGTCGATGCGCCCGAAATTCTTCTTAAGGAGCCTTATTATTAGCTCTGGCTGTGTCGATGTGGATAACAGATGCTGCACACACTGCCGTGCATCGCCACGTAGACAGTTCCTCAGCCGAGCCATGTTCTCGAACGCACTGAAGTTGTACCGTAGGGTTGACTCCGTGTAGGCGTTGAAGAACAGAAGCCATTCGTTAGGATTGCCCGTGAATGGCGGCAACTCGTAACATTGCTTCGGCGGTGTGGTCCTGACGGCGTCCCGTAGCTGGTCGGCGAGCCTGTTGAATGCTGTCGCTGCATCACTCGGCAGCGGCTCTACCGACGACCTTAGTCTGGCGTTTTCGGAATACGGCGTCCATTCATGTCGTCCTGGTGGCTGATCACGCGGTTCCACGGGCGGCGGCGCTCGTGCCTCAATACGCGGCCCACGCGGCGGCGATTGGGCGCGCCTGACCCGTGACGGTACGGGCGGCGACTCTACGCGCACTCGATGACGCGGCGTGTCTTCAATGGTGCGCAGCCACTCGTGCACTCGACTATCGGGTTCAGCCGGTCGTTCCCTGGCCGGGCTGATTGTGCGCGATGACCCCACGGACGATGAGTCAGTTCCAGTTCCAGTTCCAGAGCTCGTTTCTTCGAGTATCTCGTCCCTCTTGAGCTCGTACTCCTTCCTTAGCAGCTCTCGTTCCAACTCGATCTCTCGCCGTTTAAGCTCGACCTCTTTCCTGATTTGCTTGAGTTCGAGCTCTCTTAATTTGGCTGATCGGAGGCTGCTTACGTGTGATGCGTGTGATTTCCTCGACGGATGAGACTTGACCGTCGGTACCTTGCCTGGTGATGGAGTCGGTAACTTCTGTGTCTCCGTGGCCTTAGGGTGGCCCTCTGACTGGGCCTCCTTACTCCCTCTTTCCGAAACCGGAGACAGGTTCTGCGCGCGCCCACTCAGGTGCTCGCGCTCAACTCGGCGTTGCTCCGCCTTTTCCTTGTGTCGCAGCTGCTTCTTGATCGCTTGCTCGATCCTTCGCCGCTCCAGTGTCGACGGGGAACGTGGTGGTCCCTTATGGACAACCTTCGCGGGCCCAGACGATACCATGGCTCCAGCTCTTACAGGTACCCCCGCAGAAGATTCTTGACACGGCTTCCCGGCCTTGCCCGTGACCCCATCCTGTGGGGTGCGCACGGTACCGGGTGCCCCTGCCACGTTCGCAGATACGCCTTCCGCAGTATCTTCTAGTCGGCCTTCTTCCTCTCCGGTGCGGCGGCCAGACTGCGACCTCGTATTCACTCCTGATGACACCATCTTGGCACTTTATTGCACTATATCACAACACAATGTCACAAATAACACACACGCAAAGTGTCAGTAGTCACTATAAGAATCCACTTTTCACTAGTCCAAGTTCCACTGAATCCCCTGATCCGGCTCGAAGGACCATAGAACTGTGGCCGCCAGGCTACTCTCTGGCGTCAGTCTGCATCAGCGACAGCACAGTCTAAATATTTATTTATGCGGATACAGAGCATTCGCTGGTTCGGGATCCAATTCCTCCCACTGTGGAACGGGACTCTCAGTAATAACATTCACTGCACTTGGATTCTTATTTATTACTAAAACACAATCACTCGGTACACTTGGCTAACTATGGCTATTTACACTATTTACAACTTATATCCTAGAACAGGTACATAACCCTGTCCGAGGATAGGCGCATTTACCCTACTTCGCACTGTCACTAACTTTACTTGAACTACTTAGTCCACGAACAGGTACATATACCCTGCCCGAGTACTGGCACGTTTACCCTAAGAGCACTAGGTACAAACTGAGACACTAACACTTTACTTATAACGCTTAGTCCATAAACAGGTACATATACCCTGTCATATGAACCCTAGGTACGCTAGGCACTAAACTTTAACACTAGGCACATAGAAAGCCGGTACGCACACTGATATACTGATACTGTCGACTACTGGTCACTATTATCTCTTCTTCTTCTTATTTTTCTTGCTGGAACTGCTTGCTGAACTGAACTGAACTGAACTACGGCGGTGCGTGCCGGCTTTATATGATTCGAAAATAGCGAGGGTGGAAATATCTAGAACAATCTGAAAGAGAGATCTATCTTCATCTCTTTTACGCTATGGAAAAATCTAGATATTTTAGACAAGGATATCTCTATCTTTTTCACACATTCGAAGACTCTAGAAGTTTTAGACAGAGAAGTCCTTTGTTTACATTGCTATCTCTTTCTTGCACTCGACTTAGGATATTTGCGTATTTATTTACATTTTTGCTTATATCTCGAAAACTACTGGACGGATTTTGATGATTTATACCTTGTTAGAAAGGTCTTTGCAAGATCTGTCTATCTAGGACATTATCTTTACATAATATCAATAAACTAAAAAGTTGCTTTTTCTTATTAGTTAATTTTGTATGGGAGTGAGCTTCTATCTACTCTAACTCCGGTATCCTAAGTCCGAGGCTTACAAAACTATATCTACTGGATAGTTTACTAGAAAACCTATCTCTAGAGGTATGTATGACCTATGTGGGCTGCGGCATTTTCCGGAAAAATCAAAATGTTTTCGCGGCTCTCGCTTCGGTCAAGCTTTGCCACCTCAGTCGGGGCCCGCGGTCGTCGTTTGGTAATTACGGCTGCTTGGGTCAACATTCATACAAATACGCCGCTCCCCCTCTGCCCGCCCTTAGTCGGGCGCGTACCATCACAGAGGGCACACATACTGCTTTTCAGCGGTACAAACAAGTCTTGTTTCTGCACAGACATCAATCAATCTAGTTTTTACTTTAATAAAGTCGACCTGTGTGTACCACTTATTTATCACCTTACCTAGACACCTTATTACTAACTAGGTAGAATACAATTTATTTAGGTAGGGATCTAGGCTGTCCGTAACAAGGGGTTTAGTAAAATCATTTTTTTGATAATGTAAATATTTTCGGAAATAATCGCTCCAGAAGTAAAAAAAAATGTGTCCCTCTAACTTTTGAACCATAAGTTGTAAAAATATGAAAAAAATCTCAAAAGTAAAACTTTATAAAAACTTTCTAGGAAAATTATTTTGAATTTGATAGGTTGAATAGTTTTTGAAAAAAAAATACAAAATAATTTCTGAACTAAGTTTGTAATTTAACCGTATAAGCAGGTGTACTATCGGGTTCAGAATTGCATGGCCCATTAATGAATGAATTCATTGATAAATTGACCATGCAATTTTGAACCCGATGGTACATTGTACCTGTAATTTCTACAAAATCACAATGAAATGACGTGCTTTCAAATAAAGTAAAAACGGTGAAAATCGGTTCACGCAATAAACAACTATCCCATAAAAATCATCTTCCATACTTTAAGCTCGCGCGCAATAGTTTACTTAATTTGCCGATAGATATCGCCGTACGTGGAACGCTCATATCATATCCTACATGGCGGTGTTATTTTAACTCTTAAGTGGGGACACTTACTGTGACGGACGGAAAACTACGGAACCCTGGTGACCCGACACGCTCTTGGCCGGTTTTTTGCATCATAAATAACGTAACCATTTTTTTTATCTATTTTTAAGTCACAATATCAATTGATTAAAATAACTTCAATATCTAAGAGATTTTTAGCAATTAACATGTAATTTCTTATATTTACTGAAACAATAACGTACTCGTAGCTTTCAAGGATTGATCGTCATCCTTTATAAATACTCAAAGATTTTTATACCTCAAAAGATAAATTTAAGGCGAATAATGCATAAATGAACGGAGTACCTGGTTAAATGGGCTCAAAGTTTCAGTCTTATTCTTATCTTTACAAAGAGTTGTCAAAACGATTTAATCTAATAGAAATATTGCAAATTTACTTCTTGTTTCAAAACCGACTTCTTAATCTTAACTATATTTTATTTTGATATAGTTGCAGAGTTTTTCTCTGCTGTAGCAAAAAAAAAAAAAAACACTATCGTTAATATCAGTTCCAAGCACCACACGAAATGCCTGACAGCTCATTCCTAGATAAAAGTCAACAATCTATTCCAAGTAACTGTACTCGATATTTATTCAAATCACATCCTCGTCACCCGGTTCCTTTTAAATCGATTTTTGTCCACAAATATTGGTCCGAGCTAAAGAATCGATTGTTTGATCTTCACTCGATACGGTGGTTCGTAGAAATGTATTTGACTACAAATGTGAGGTTTTTATACCATAGGTCAAAGTTGGTTCCATGGCTTTATTTGTTTTTTTTTTAGTTTTGATCGCTAAACTAGACAGACCGTCTCCTGTAGTGGACTGTTGAAAGTTTATACTTCCACTTAGACATAAATGTTCCGAAGTAACAGAAATATCCGATTAAATCGAAACACGTCCTGAAGTAGTTAGCTAATATCGCACTTAAATGTATGATAACTCTATATACGAAGTAAGTTCAGATTGTTTACCTAATGCATCACCGCTCACATGCTTTGGGTAGCTCTAGCTACCAGCCGTCACCCTTATTACCTAGGCAATAGAGTCCACTGAAATTTTTAAAGCAAGCAAATGGATAAAAGCATTCTACATTGTATGTATAAGTAGCAACTTTAGTCAGTGTTAGTTTATGTTAACAGGAAATGACGCAAACACTCTTAGTAATTAGTATCCTAAAAAAATAAGATTCACGTCTGAATCGCTAATTCCTAATTAGCGTCAGCATTACAATGTTCACGTTCACTAATCCTTTTATTGCCATTGACGCGCCCGGCGCCCAAATGAGCCGACAATGTATAGTCGTTTGCAAGATTAACGTATACTTTGCGGCGTCTAATCCGGGGCAGGGTCCTAATTGAAAGTTACTCGGAGGAGTGACAGGGGCACGTTAATAAGTCCGCCTGGCCAGTGCTGGGCTTTGTTACTGTCAGATTAGCGATCCCTTGGTGCCTTCAACTAGACCGGGATTGTAGCGAAATAAATTTCTTTAACAGTGCGGTGGCCTATTTTAATTAGCCGTTTAACTAATTAGGGTGGAAACGCTTTGTGAACAAAATACTGACTTAAAAAATCCGAAAACCATCGAGGTAGGAGAAGGGTAATTTGATACTCCTGACTGACTTCGTTAGAATAAATATTTACGTGAAACTAAATTTAGTTAAAATATACATTTGAAAATATCAAAAATAAACCTTTATTTTAGTAGCAATACTAGGAAAACACGAGCACTGATTTATTATTAATTGAGTTTTTCAAGTGCATCTTTGTTTTTATATGATTGAGCCTGTCAAAACCCTGTTTTACAGTAGAAGTATGAGTTTAGTAAAATTCTAGCCCTGGGTCATACAGAAAAAAGAAAGTTATCTTAGAATGATCACTCCAAAGCAAACATTAACGTTACTTAATAAATAATAACAATAAGTTGTACGGAATGTACAGTTAAAAATATTATTTATATGTGATAAGCTCGCTTAAAACGTAACACTTTTTATATTTATATCTAACGAATCTTAAGTTCAAGTAATAAAGCTCACCTAAACCTACTTAAATAGGTTTTAGCCACGCATTGAGCCTCTTTAGTTGAGAGTTCTTCAGTATTTATTGTATCCAAGACACAAGTAAAACTACATTTAACGATTCCCCAACAAAGTTTCGTTCGATTTGTGTGTTCTATGACGCAAGTCAACTAACGACCCGCGAAGCTGTAGTTAGTTGGCCAAACTTCAGTTGTTCCCGAGTCATGACAGCCAGTTGACAATTTAACAGTATAATGACTACAGTTAACAGTTCTACGTCAAACGTCCAAAGTTTCTTGGCATTGATTTATACAGAATAGCGAGTTTATAGTTAAAAGCGGTTGTTTAGACTTTATAGTTTCAAAACTTTGGGAGATAACGTGCTCGGAGTTTCCTGATATTAGTTATATAAAATGCGTGACCCCGTTTTTGCATTATTATAGTTTTAATGTAGTTTTTATGAGTACGGGTAAAATATTTGTCAAATTTGGTGTTTTTTTTTTCATTCTAAAGAATGATTTTACAAAACATG
The DNA here is from genome assembly GCA_947086415.1 of Pammene aurita. Lineage (NCBI taxonomy): Eukaryota > Metazoa > Arthropoda > Insecta > Lepidoptera > Tortricidae > Pammene > Pammene aurita. The sequence continues at coordinate 24,762,742 of OX352297.1, forward strand.
AGGTAGATTTTTAGGAAAGTCACAAAACATAGGAAACAGTTTCGCAGGGCACTGTTTAAATTAATGTATACGATTCGAATAATAAAGCAATCTATCTATCTAGAGCGATAAGAGCCAATAAAGTCGTCTGAAAGAAATTAGAACAATAGGTTTATGTAACTAACTACTAGTACCTAGGGGAGACCGGGGACAATTGAAACAATTTGCCTTTAACCTCCTGTGACCGTTATATTTTTATGAGTAGAAAGATGTATGCTCAAAATATTTCAAGGCTAGTAATCTGGTCCCTAAATAAAATGTATTTGGATGGTCTATAATCCATAGTTTTTTGACAATAATGTAATAAAGATAATGGGGCAGTATGGTTCAATTGACCTCACATGAGTGTCAATTGAAACACTATGTGAGGTCAATTGAAACACTCAAATATCTTCGGCACAATAAAAGTACTTATATCTGTTTCAATCTTTTTCATCCCTATCTCGGCATACAATGAGCTCATCAAAAGTTTGCAAGCATAACATAAAAAATTCTCAACTTATGAGCATCTGAACATCTCGATAAAAAAACTTGGTAAAAAAAAAGAGTATACAACGTTTCCTTTGTCGCTGTTACCTTATAGATTTACCTTAACCAAAGTGGTTTTAATGCAATTCTAAGATATAACGATTAAGAATCGCAAAAAACAAGCAGTATTATGTTTCATACAAAAGTTGTTGTTTCAACTATAACAATATTCCAATCATAACCATATTCAATATTCCCATACACCCTGTGACGAGTTTTGCAGACGTCGGAATATAAAATGAAATAATAGGCGCTATAAAATAATCAGTTTAAATTGTTTTATTATGTAAACATAAACATGGCGATATGCCAATTTAAAAAAAAAAATTAACTTTCTCTGATATACATTTTAGCAAAGGCCGACCTCTTTAATCAGCCGGTTGGCAGCAGTCGGTTGTTGCTAAAACGTATTGTTATTATATATCAAACATATCAAATCAACATACGGGTCAAACTGAGAACCTCCTTTTTATGAAGTCGGTTAAAAACAAATGTTCACATAACCTCGAATAAAAAAAACTGCAGATTTCAAAATAAAACTTTGTATATTCATAATTTATCAACTAGGTCAAAAACTACACAAATAAATGTGAACATTAATAGATCAAACATGTGCATCGAATACAGAACCTTATATTTTGAAGTCGGTTACTTTTGGGGATGATTAAAACGCGAGGACGATTGAAACGTTTCAATCGTCCACAAGCAAGTTGTTTCTATCATCCTCACACCACGTTTTTCACTTCAAGGTCAAATATTATATATAATAAAGACTCGAACGCTGATCAACGGCCATTAAAAACATTAGTTTATTCCTAACTATAACACCAAAATAATTTGATTAGTCAAATACAAGACTAAACGAAGTTATAAGAAAATATACGAGAGCACAAATACTTACTTTTTACCGCGAAAAACTGGCTTGGCTCGTGGACAATCCCGTCTTGCACCGGCGCTCGAGCGCTCCTGGCCAAGGATTCAAACATGGCCGACCGCGTGTTCCGAGTGTTGCGTCAGACGCGTAGGTATTATAGTTATCGAGAAATTTGACTTGTTTCAATCATGACGTGTTTCTATTGTCCCCGGTCTACCCTACCTACTAGTCACGGGAAGCAAATGACAGTCAGAAATATCTTTATACGAAGTACTTACCTATCGCAAGTCCTCACACGTATCAGTATCTGTTTTCAATGTTATGACTTCCATTTCCTTGTTCATATTGTAAGAATATAACTTAAATTCATAAATATTATTGTTCTGATAAATAGAATAACAATTATCGTTCCTTCAATAATGTATTATTCCTGAATAGATAATTTAATTGTCGTTGACATAAGTAGAGCGAAAATTAGTCATATCAGAAATTATGTTGTTATAATTTGTTCTAATGTTAAACATGTACTATTTTGCAATAGAAATATTGTAGCAAAATACATAATTATATCCGTCGTAACATGCATAAACATGTAATTATGAGTAATTTAGTTTTAATAATTTTGAAAGCACAGTATCTTTTTATTTCCATTTAATCTTATCAACTCTTTCCTTTTGAATTATAAATATTGAAAAAAAGTTACTTTGCAAACTTTTTTACTAAACTTTCTTCAAATGCGTGTCTTTTTATACAGATACCTAGTTATTTTACGCAACTAAAAGCCTCGTATCAGTTGACTTAAGTATTTATCTCAATTATTACCGCTGGATGTTCACCTTTTGGAGATAAAAATGTGAATGCGGTGCATTTAAAAACCGTTCTCGCAGAACGCTTGAGGTTAAACGGTTCAGTGATAAAACACATAAAAGTCTTATAAGCATTATTAGCATACTGGTCCCGTTAAAGCTGTGAAATGGTTAAAGTGAAAACTTAATATACCAGGTAAGTATTATGAAGGCAAAACGATGGTACCTACTAGACGAGGTCTAAATATAAGGAATATTAGACTCGTATAAAAGAGCAGACAACACCAGTTTATGATGGCCCTGCTGCGTGGTTTCGCCAGCTGGAACAGGCCTAGTTCCAAGTCAATCCTAGCCGACATGGGTTTGTTTACACAACAAAAAAATATTTTTTTTTCCTAATTACATACATCCTATCTAGTGCGTACTGATCCCGCCTACGAAGATAAAGAGTCTGCATTAAAATTTATTTATGTAGGTATATATTACATCTAGACGTGTGCGCCGCCATAAAAATCCGCGGCGGCGGCGCGCCGGGAATTTTTGGCGGCGTGGCTGCGCCACGCCGGCGTCAAGGTCACTTTTGCCTATACTCGCAAGGCTCACGTTTCGCATTAAAAATTGTTAAATATCAAAAACTTTTAAGGAACATAAAACGACATATAGGGCCGTTGGCTTATTTAAGGGTGTTTTTTTTTTCTAGTACACTTCAGTCCTGCCTTTTCGGAAATCGCTTTTATGTTGATGTTTTTCATAATTGTGATAAATTAAGATCCTTTTAAAGCCAACTCCATCTAAAGCGTGTACCAAGGCCAGCTACCAAGAAATGTCTTGCGGGAGCTCGCCAGAAGGTTGCCTCTCAAGATACACGACGTTATAAGGGATCCTTTTGAAGATACAGAGATAACATAGAATGGCTTCAAGGCGGTTGCGTCCGAAACAAGCAAGACGGAAACCCTGGATTTTTGATGCTACCTGGGAACTTATTGAGCGACAGAGGACTCTCAAAGAACAAGGCCTTAACACAGACTTGCGTGAAAAGGGCATGCAGACGCGATAAGAATAATTCAATCCATGCTTTATGTGACGAAATCGAAAAACATGCTGCAACTGCCCATTCTAAAGACTTGTCCCAGAAAGTCAAACTTCTCACCCGCAATTACAAACCTAGAAGCTGGTAGATAGCGGATACTGATCTTTATCAGACCTGGGAAAAGTGTTGGCTAGATGGATTCGGAACAACTCTATCGAGAAGTTCTGGAATATCTTTTAGTGCGAAATGACGCTGTGCATCCACTAGAGCCGGACTTATTTATTTCCGAAGTGGAACACGCTATCAGACGTCTGAAAGTTAATGCGGTCGGTACTGATGGTATATGCGCTAGTCTCCTAAATAATCTAGGTGGCCAAGGTACACAGTTCTTACACCAGATTTGCTGCAAAGTGTGGAGAACTGCCCAGTGGCCGAGAGACTGGACTGAATCCATGGTTATACCTCTCCATAAAAAAGGCTCGACGCTAAAATGTGACAACTATAAACCTTGTCTATTATATCGCAAGCCAGTAAAGTATTTCTTTGACATCATGAATTCGCGATTGACAAAGTTCCTGGAGTGGCAAATACTTGCAGAGCAGGCTGGGTTTGTGTCTGGGCGAGGGAAACGGGAGCAGATTTTCATCGTGCTCCAGATCATCGAGAGATGTCGTGAATGGAACAAGCCATTAGTCCTATGAACGTGAAATCATCAGGAGGATTCAAATAGTGAAGGGTGCTATGACTCGGTTAGATAGGGTCTGGAGAGATCGCGGCATACAGAGGCAGACTAAGGTTAGACTTATGCGTTCCCTGGTGTTTCAAATTTTCCTATACGGTTCTGAAACTTGGACTATCAAGGCAGATCTGAAAAGCCGTATTGACGCGTTTGAGATGTGGTGTTGGCGAGGGCTTTTACGGTTACCTTGGACTGCGATGCGATTAGTACGTAATCAGTCCATACTAGAGGAGCTACGCATAAAACGCTGGTTGTCTACGACGTGCCTGGACCACATACTTCGGACACCTCTCTCGACGCTTCTCGGATAACCTGGAGAGGATCATCATAACGGAAAAAGTTGAAGGCACAAGACTAAGAGGCCCTCCCTCTGCAAGATGGTGTGCCCAAATCACTGCACCCATGCAATTCAAACTGCAAGAAGCCATGCGCTTAGCGAGGGATAGAAGCCTATGGAGGAACCTGGTCTTCAACAGAAAGACATGATCCTCAGCTCTGACGGAACGACTAGTAATGATGAAGATCCTTTTTTGACTCGCAGTAGGTCCAAACATACTGTTCAGTATTAAGGATCAATCCTGCCACCGGAAACACTTCTTTTCTCAGGATAATTTAGTTGGTGGTACAATTTTGATAGCAGATTTATTATTTTCGTAACCAATCTTATTAATAAGGCCATCGACTTAATATTTGTTAGGTGAGCGGTTAAATCATACGAATCATTTATTAATCTCCCGAAAGAGAAGAAATTGACCAAACCCAAACTATTTCAATGTGTAGATGTTTTCATGGTTTAATTCGTCAATATACGTTGTTAAATTTTCAACTGACTTTCCTTCATCGGTAATTGTCATTGGCAAATTTTTGTCGAATTCTGAAATTGTGGCCAACGGCGTGGATTTTCAAATCCGCGGCGGCGGCGGCGGCGTGGGTCCCACGGCGCGGCTACGCCACGCCGGCGCGGCGCACACGTCTAATTACATCACAAATATATTTTCTTTATAGCTGTCTGTTACAATTATATTGCATATCGCCGTCTACTACTCATAACATAACACAATGGACTAAGAGCTGGCCACGTCAGATATGACACAATAATGAGAGCAACAAAACCCGTCTGGTTGGATTGCAATACCGTCCTTATTGCTAGATCTGGGCACCTGGCAGCTTTAAATGGGTGGAGGTCAGAGTGGCAGACTAGCAAAATTTTTGAATTGGAAAATATTTATACCAAAATAGGTAAAAACTGCCGAAGTTGGCTCAACATTAGAACCAAAAACATTGCGTATTATTACGGAAACAAAAACAAAACCAGTCGTTTGGCACTACTTTCCCCGAACAGAAACTTCTGGCAATATCCGGTGTCAGGGTTTGGTCACTTTTTCTGAAGTATATGACATCTATTTTCAGTTCATATATAGTAGAGTAACTACTTGAAAATTGCAAATCAAAAAATATTGAACAAAATAATTTGATTTGCTTCAAGAATCTTTAAGTGGTTTGCATTCTTTGACCTCCACCACTTTACAGCGGCCAGATGTCCAGATTTAGAAATAAGCATAGCATAGCAAACTGACTAGAGGGGTTTCGTTGTTCTCATTATTGTATCATATCATATCTGATGTAGCCACATCTAGCGTAGCTAGCCAGCTAGGTTAAGTTTTATTGAGGTTTCTGTGAAACTTACTCGATTTGTGAAAAATGATCCCATAATATTTTAAGTAAATAAAATGAGCTTTATTTTACAATAAAATAAGTTTTATTTATCTATAAGGTAAACGCCCAAATGCTCAAATACGCGTCAAATACTGGGCATTAGCGTGGCGAGCAGCAGCCGCAGCAGGACCTTTATTACTTAACTTTATTAATTTGTCATTGGCAATAAAACTCAGGGCACCGGACGATACCTACTCGTACATCCATTTATCAGTGACCTCTGACTCCTTTATCACTATCGTGTGTCAAACAAGTCGTTACTCTCTTATCATGTCCTTAAATTTGCACTAAATAGTGCTTTGTTTGTAAATTGATGTTTTTTAACGATGGTTAATAGTTTCATCGCTAGTGTGAGTTTATTGGACAGGTTTATTCGCAGGTTTGTTTCCTGTCATTTATTTATCTTGTTATTGTCTTGAAGAGTAGGTATGTCGACTATAGTAATATGTAGATTTCAACAATTCATGTTTGTTTATATGCAAAACAAAAATGAAAGGTCGGAAGGAAATTTGTAGGTACCCTGTTGACGTTAAATTGTGCTTCGAGTATTGCATTTTTATTGATAAAACTTACCTTTATTGATAAAACTTTGCATGTTTTGTTTGAAATTGATAACATGCTAAGGATACCAAGACAGACTGTTAAATCTGTGGTTTCGTTAATCTAAAATTTGACTGCCATGTGTTATGTGTAAATTTTGTGTAGGTCACGGTGCCGTTCAGCAGCACGATGGACTGACCAATTCAAAGGCGAGAAACCCTCTCAGAATTTCTACGATGTGGTGAGGAAAGCGATGGACCGGAAGCGATGGCGAGAGCGTGTTCGTGCCCGAACAAATCCCACCAACCACGATTATCAGTCATACTCATGATGGATGCGACCAAGAAGAAGAAGAAGAAGTGTAGGTTAAATATGATTTTGTTGCTATTATTTGAATTTAATTAATTAGTGCCGTTACTTATGCATTTTGTAATCTTTCGTTTCCAAAAACGTGATATGATTGAACAGTTACTGGTGCTAATTAAAATACAAAAAGAAAGTTGTGTTATCATAGACGGGTAGATAGTGTAGATACGTCATTTTATTATACCGAGCAACCATTTTACCCTTTACCCCAAGAATCAACCTTATAAATTCTCTGAAGGATAATAGGTATTCAAACAATTATTCAAGTTATCTATTAACAGTACTAATTTCTAGAAACACAAGAATCCACATTACTTGCAGTCCAACGCATCTCGAATCTATAAGTTTCTACGAATCGTCGTTCGGAAATGTTAAATCGACCATTCCTCCATGGGTATTCTAACTAGCCAGTTCTCTTCAAACTTCCTCTCCCCTCTCATTAAGATCAGTAGTACCTTGAACAGAAGATATGATAAGGCAGCCAAGGGTTCTTCGTAAGTTGGACATGCGTTTGGTTCCAATGGCTAATATATAGTTGTTTCGGTTGCGTTGTGCATAGTTATTAAACTCACGTCTAGGGGTCAATGTGCTCGATTGTTACAGCCACTGATATGGGTATGCATTAGAGAATTTTATTAACATGCTGTCATTTGCAAATGTTATTCAAATTAGCTGCACTTAAATTGAATACTTAGCTTCTGGGTGGGCATTCTTTGTCATCTGCTTATTTTAAATAGTAGTAATTGGCTACCGGAAAATAATACAGTCTTCTGACTATGTTCAGTTGTTTATAGTCATGCAAAGTGAATTCACTAGTGATGTAGTAAGTGGATACAGACTTGGTAAAAATATATTTTTGAATGTTCTTTTTTTGGACATTCGTCTAAAAATGAGATACCTTTATAGAGAAAGTCCAGAAATAACCTATACATAACCTAACCTAAACGGCCTCCTAAGCTAGTCGGTAGTGACCCTGCCTATGAAGCAGGAGGTCCCGAGTTCGAATCCTGGTCAGGGCATTTACTTGTGTGTTTAACACAGATATTTGTTTCTGAGTTATGGGTGTTTTCTATGTATTTAAGTATTTATCTATATCTATCTATTATATATATCGTCGTCTAGTACCCACAACACAAGCCTTATTGAGCTTACTGTGAGACTAGGTTGATTTGTGTAAGATTGTCCCATAATATTTATTTATTTATTTATGTATAACTTGTCTGCTGCCGAGTGACGTTATTATAGAATTATGTTAATGTAGAGTTTCCTTTTCGGATGTATCTTTGTTAATATACAAGGGAGCCAAAAAAGAACTGTATTCGCATTGGCTGTAAGGTTTTGGGACCCAACCAATCCTCCCTAGATGGATTTCGAACCTCTCAGATTGATTTGATTATTGGATTTAGTCAACTATCTCTTAGCTCCACGGACCCATTGTTCACATAAATACCTAATCAATGTAAAATAAAACTGCGATAACAACAACCAAACAATTAAAGAAACTGATTTTTGCACTCGATTTAATAGCTCGATATCAGAGTTTCTTCTAGCTCATTAACAACTCCAAACCATTGCCCTACATTAACCACAATTAGCTGCAGCTCGTGAACTAGCTCTTATAGCACTGCTATATGACGCAACGGGTTGTTAGACCGTTTAGAGGTTACCCCGGGCAACAAGGACTGTTTGTATACCTATAAAACACATGTAGTCATTCTTTTTTTTGTTATATTTATAAGCTAGATCATTCCTATATTTACCCGACTAGTTAAGCCTATAGAAGTAGTTATGATTTTATCTCTTAATTATATTTATACAGAATGTTTTTTCAATTATTAGCCATATTGTGCGAGGTGATTTGGTAGGCAACAGAAATCTCATATGTGTATATGTCATATATATACTTATTATACTTATTATGTATGTTTTAGGGTACATCCCAAACAACTGATCCGAGTTTTGATGAATAAGGAAGACCAATACGGAAATGGCGGCACGAACTGGGCACATATATCTAGTGAAGAATGGCGGGAGTGTATTGTATTAGTACGGGCCAAATGCAAATGATGGAAAAGAGGAGAGGAGCCCTGCAGTTGCAGTAGGATACTTTTCCAGGCTAACAGAAAAAGGTTACAACCGACCGACTTCAAAAAGGTTTTATACTTACCTACTACAAGGATCCATCTATGTATGTCACATGATTTCGTAATGATGCAAATTGAACATATTTTTGGATGTATTTTAAAGTCAAAAGTTCCATAGATCGGTATAACTGGAGTTAGAACTGCGTTTATTGATCTGGGTTCGAGCTCTATGTGCCTTGCATGTTAATAGTCGATGCCATGTTTCTTTTGTGCAAACGAAACGACCGCTTTAACTTTATTCTAATAGCCGCATAGACTAGCGAACTTAAGTAACGGTTTAGAAACGAAGAAAATAAGTTTCATGGCAAAAAAAATCAAATTATTATTTTTATCGTCGACTGTATTTTACTTCCAAAAACCATCTTCTTTAACATGATGGTTCCTAGTTCGGCCGCCTTCGCCGGTCTCTATCGTCAGACCTTCCAAGTTACAATCGGATATCGGGAACTGGGATAAAATCTTGATATTTGAACTAAACAACTTACCAAGTAACAAACACTATAAGTAAACAGAAAAATACCTTTAGAAATAGTAACATTATCCTAATAAAATAAAATGGGGTAATATGTATTAACTATTTGTCCTGCAATCAATGTTATAATTTTTTTTTCTTATAAGTTTCTCAGGCATCTAACTTCAAGGTCATAAAGCTTAAAAAAAAAAATTCATTTCTAACATAACTAAGCTCTAATATCGTTTTATAACTATTAACATCATCGGTTAACCGCTCATTTATATTCCATTGTCTCACATTTCAATATAAAAGTGAATAGTCTTCGTATCTGCTTTTCCCGATAAATGCAATATCAAACTTCCACTACCCTACAATAAGGTTCATAGTTAAACAACACAATAAAGTCATTTAGGAGCTTACGAAAGCTATACTTTAGTTTGCCGCGGCACGCCGCGGGCATAGTTTTTGTTCATACCCGAGAAACGTGATGATAGTTGGATGTGCAAAAAAAATGGGCTTGTTCCATTTAATATTAAATAGAGGGTTCCATTTAGTGACACGACCATTGTTTGTCACCTATTCGCATGTTAAGGTACTTGTGTTTTAATGAGTAGTTTCCACTTTCGGTTGGAAGGCCAAAGGATTTTCATGAAAAAAGTAGCTACGCCAATTCTTGGAACTAGGATTCCAAGCGGACTCCAGGGTCCCTGAGCGAGCTGGGGCTAAACCTTTGAAAAGCAAATAGTTCTTCTTTTGCCAAAGCAAGTAGAAGAGCAGTTTACACAAAAAGTGTTGGGCAATAATACGTATAAAGACTTCCCTAACGACCTCTAAAAAGAACGGCACACAGCCTATATTTTTTTGGTTGTTTTCGCATAACTTTTGAACAAATTTAACAAGAGCAATGAATCTTCTTATATGGTAGGGCGCGGCTCAAATGCCGGCTTGCGAGTTATAATATATTATATGTATACATAGCTGTCATAGTATCCATGATACTAGCAAATATTCGCAAAGTAGACTGCGTTGAACTCGTTACTGTTATTCCCATATAAACTTTTCCACCCCCAATATCACCCTCGTGTGCAAATGTGTACATACTTCGTAATTATTTTTAGATATACCAGCATTCTTTGATGTATTTGTGTACACTTATTGCACAATGCATTTACGTACTCAAAGTAAATAAGCTACCTATTTCAAAAATTTTACTGCAAAACGTATTTGTATTTACTATGAATAAACTCTTGTTTTTAGAAAGCAATCAGCGACATTGTCTTCCACTATGTACTACAAACTTTACAACTATAATAAAACGTATATAAAATATGACTATTATTTCATAATTTACTGTGCATTTTACTACTAGTAGTAAAGTTTCAAACATTATTTTTACATAACGCTTTCGACAATAAGAAAAGTCATAAGCTGAACGCTTTGTTACAAGAAATTATTAAGCTGGTAGTAAAATATATAAGTACAAAACAATATTGCTGTAGTAAAATTAAATAACGCAACATTAAACAATTACTTTTAAGCTCTTTGATAATAGCACTTTAGCCTTTAAGCCAGTTTATTTATATAGGTACTATTAAGACTTTTACTGAGGATACCTAGGTATCTCATGAATCTGTTTTATTCATAAGTAGTAGAGGTTACATCCTTTGTGCCATACAAGTACATAGCAAAACATAGATCGCGAACCGCATGCATGTTTAAAAAAAATGTTCCAGGTTACCTAATTATCAAAAAACCACAGCCAAATAGCACTAGACCCTACTCATAGTGCTGTGTTCTTGCTGGCAAGTAAGGTTGCCAAAGAGCTCAGAGAGGACGCATTGTGTCGACGATGAGGGACCCTCTTGTTCCTTTAGCCGTCAACACTGTGAATCCTTCTTTTTGTAAAGGGTCGGCAACGCGCATGTGACACCTCTGGAGTTGCAGGCGTCCATAAGCTACGGTAGCTGCTTACCATAAGACGGGCCATATACTTGTTTGCCACCATCGTGGTATATAAAAAAAACTCAAATTAAAACAGACCCTATCAATAATTATAGCCTATTTAATTCAAGAAACAGTTATTTTTATCGGGCCTGCATTCAAACTTTAAAAGTCTAATTGCAGGATGTACAATAGTATCACTAGAGAGGTTATTGGCAGTAATAGCTTGCTGACAATAATCTCTAATAAGAAATGGAAAACCAATATACATAACGAAACGCACTCACTATATAAAACAAATATCATTAACAGTATCGTTACCATATCGCTCCTACTTAGTGCCAGCACTAATTACCGTAGCGTAGAACAATGCCTCATTCGCTTAGGGCATGGCTGTTAATGTGTGACCAGGCCGACCTTAATTTTATGACGTAAAGATATAAAATGGTCACATAAAGGTTGTATAGCGGCAGTCATTCGTTTTTATACCACTATTTTGCGTTTTAGTGACGAGTAAATGAAAATAAAGTGCCGAAACGTGAGCACTTTAATGTTTAATTGTTTGTATATTATAAGAACCCATCTGTGGGAAGGAAGAGCTTAATTAGTTAAGAGAGTAGTTCAATCCATACTAAATAACATATAAGTACCTACTTACATAAGTAATGAGGCAGACTTATTAGTATTGAAATGACTAATATAGTCACGAAAATGTCATATTAAGGTTATATATCACAGTCAAAATCTAATTCAGCCACAACAATAATGTATGAAAGTCTTGACTGTCGCATTAAAGTTTACTTCCACAAGACCAATACTAAAATTAATATCTCTATGACTGTTGAGTAGGAAAACAATAAGCCTTCTTAAAAATATGTAAGTACGTTTTACAAAGCGTTTTTAGACAAAGGTGATCTAATAATCCCAATTACCACATTGAATTCGTTCGTATCCCAAACCTGCAATCTGTCAAGTCAAGGGCATTGAATCGCTGCCAATACTATCAGAGTCAACGAACTCAAAGTAGCAAAGATAACAAAACACTTACATTTACCGGTCAAATAAATCCTCGAATCGTTAACCACACACACAACGTTAATACTACTTTTATATGACTTTTATGAATACAATTTCACAGCACTAGTCACGTAAGAGTTGCAAGTTAGGCTCGAATCGCGAACGTCCCCGGAGAGGAACAGTTGAAAGACGACTGATCTTGTAGTGAGTACGCCGACTTTGCATTACTTACGCATGCGCGGACCCTTAGGGTTTAGAGTTATAAGCCCTATACTAATATTAAGTTTAAAGACAGGTGATATCAGTATGTTACGAGTAAAAGAAATGCCTCTCAAGCAATCAAAGGTTTGTTACCTTTGAATGCTTTGAAAGGAATTTCTTTTACTCTTCATATTACAGCAATCAGATAATAAACTTAGGTCCTTGTGTTTTTTAAAGCAACGTAGGGAAACAAGCGAACGACCCGCTTTCTGGTAAGCAATTTATATTTAAACCCGTTTGATGGTAAGCAAAGTATATGTTTACGTATTTACGCATATAATGTCTTTATATAAAATTTACTGCGGCATTGTAATAATCATCTAGCTGCTGAAATCGTATTGGTCCGCTAAGTAGTTAATTATGTTTGTATAAGGTACTTTAATAGGATTTTAAGTATAGAAAGTTAGAAACCAAGACATGAAAGCCTTAATAGTTCTCGCATGCTTATGCTAAACTTCTAGGATAGTAAAGTATTAGCAATTATTAAGCGGAACTAATTTCCTAGACTGTGACTGACTAGCCATAAACTGTCTTTATACTTACTGGGTAAAGTAAATACATAAGACCGTTATTATACTACGACATATCCAGATACAGCGGCGGTATACTTTACATGTGAGAAAGCACTGTAAGCATGCAATAGCGCTGTGTCGTTCGTCGCCGCATGTGGAAAACGCGACATTAGGTACTAAGTAGTATACGACTTAGGTATACCACGTAAATATGTGGTAAAGTACCTAATCTTAATGTTTATGATTAATTTCTAATTACTTACCTCCAGTGGCGGCGCGTTAAAATATTTCTAGGAAATCCGGAGCTAATATGGCTCTCATATTTACGAGAGCCATAGTAAAAACCGGGTATTTTTTTCTTGTTGAAAATTAAATTAAATAAGTAATAAATCAAGTTTTTTGGGCGCTCCGGGATTAGGTCAGCGTAGGAGTAAAATTTTTTAACACTTTTCACTTCAGAAATATATACTTTTCGTTTATGAAATCTTCAATGATTTCGATTTTGCGTTGTCTGTCACTAGGTAACGCGAATGTATATAGGTAATTAAGATTTTTTTGATATAAGGCATGTCAACCGTCGTATGTCTGCTATAAAAACATGTTACGGACTACCATGTAGCCATGCGTCATTTAACTTTTCTTTGTTACAACAAGTAACATTGCCAAAAATATATGCCAAACAGAGCAAATGTACTGCAAACATTATTCAGACACCTCTCAGACTCAGCCTTCAGACAAGTAAACAAGGCACTTGCTAGTTGCTACCACTGAATGGAACCAACGCTTTAAATGTACAAAGACGGGCATTCATTGCAAATAAATGGGGGGTTGTAAAAGTATTCAATGCAGTCTTCTGCCCATGATAAGTGTCAATATTAATAACAGGAAATATGGTGACGATATCAGCAACAAAAAAAAAACTAAACGTTCTTGACAAAATGTATAGCTATATTTCCTTTTTAGCACAGATTGCAAAATACATATATTTTTTTGCCGTTTTTTGTACTGAATTCTACGAAGTTAGTACGATTTTATTATTTACCTCTTCTCTGCCATCTTGTACTGATATATATGTCAATCACAAGGTAGGTACAATACTCATTTACTGATACATAAAAGCCAATAATTGAGGCTCCGTGCCTTTGTAGTATTTGGACCAAAAGAACTAATTTAGTTAGTTATATAATGAATGGCAGCCTTATCCAGGCTCATTTTACTCGTTATTTGCCCAACGATTCTTTTGAATCCTGAATGGCGGTCTTTATCGCCAGTTATTTAATGCTTCGCCGCTCTCAAAAGAGTCGAGAACTCCCGTAGGAAGCCATTTCAGTTGCTAAAAGTAGAGTTAAAGTAGTTAATATAGCTCTCTCATTCGCACTTGTTGAGTAATTTATAAAGAAATGTCACGGATAGTTGGGAGAGCACATCGTGGAGTCTGAAAGAGGTTTTTTTATCTACGCACTGATTGGTAGACTTTGTAAAGAATAAGTTATCGGGAAAAACCTTCAATCCATTATTTCCATCGAGATAGCTAGTTTCGTAATCCACATTCAATTGTAGGTATCACTATTTATGATAACCCGGTTCTTACTAAACTCAATTATATTTTTTGTCACACTCGTATTAAAAAAATTCTATCGGCTGAAAAGTTTTTAGTCGCATTATCACACTGTTCCATAAATGTTAAGTGTTATAAATGTTATAAATAGCTACTTTCTAAAAAGCCCTTTGTAATGTAGCAGGAAAAGTCATCAGAATAAAAACGGTGATGTCAAGCGTGAATAGACATAAAGTTCAGTGTTCTGTAACTATCATTGACATCTATAAAAACAACAATATTTATAAATCCCTTGTTGTCAGTAGCAGGACATTGTCCGTCGAAATACTATCGCATTATAACTTCACTCTCTTTTTTAGTGTGTAAATATATTTTCACATAAGTACTTACCTTAATATTAACTTAAATTACATATCTCAAAGCATAAAAATATAAGGCGAAAATGTAAAAGAGGAACTGGAAGTTGAAGTTTTCAAAAAAATCATGACACAGTAAAACTCGTTTAAGATGATTTTGAAGGGACGTAGCCAAAAACACGTCTTAAGCGGGAAAGTGTATTAATTACTAACATCTTAGTTAATAGGTACACTACCAAAAATGGATCTCTTGTTATCTGAAAAAAAAAAAATGCAGAACTGTCCCTGCGAGTTGCAGGGAGTGATATGAAATGGCGTAATGGCGTATTATGCGAGAAATCGTATTAAGCGCGGATCGTATTAAGCTGATTCTGCTTTAAATACATAGGTATTTCAATATCATATTAAATAGTCATTAAGTTAAGAATGGTATGTAAACGAATTAGATGATTTTTGGACGTACACATACAACATAGGTATATTACATTGAGCCACAAAATTACATCGAGGGACTCTAAAAATTTAACCGTAAAAACTTGTAAGCACTCGTTAGAAACGGGGCGGACAAAAACGGAATAGGTTTCGGTACCGGTCGGAGTTACTGACCGCGAAATCGCGTTATCGAATGTAAACTAACAAAAAATGTATCTAACGCATTATTATAGTGTCACAGTATGTGGTTTCCTGAATTATGGGCTAAGATGTATTCGGCGGTTTGTATTATACGAACAATGCCCTAAAATGTACGTTTTTTTTTAAATATTATCCAGTAACAACTGTCAGGGCCATACCTAACTTAATGACGCACCAAACCAGCAGTTGCCGCCAGTTGTCACGATCCTGCGCAATCTCCCAGCTTCCTCTAGTTAGTCAAAAACTGGGATATCTCGCAGGACCTATCGAATATTAATAAAATTCTGCAATTGTTGAAATGACGTTTGTAAAATTAACTAAAACGAAAGAGATGTGTCTGATCAAATAGATCTTCGGCATCTATACCGTTTCCGTAAATAGAAGAATAATTCATGTTAAAGCACTACTTATTAGTAGGTAAGTATTAGATTATTCTGCAAGTAACTGAGCATTAAATGATCCAATAAATACCATGTTGCCTAGACAAACACTGGATGGAATGCAAGTCTTAGTTTTATTGTATCATTCTCAAACTCCGATAAGCATCGGTCGATATCCACTGACAATCCAATTTCTCTAAACAACTCGTAGACTATGGAATTACGCGTGTATATCATTTATAATTGAGAGAGAGATTTACGATGCATTCCGCTATCTTGTATCAGTTTGTGTTCGTAATGTCTTGTTGATAGAGGAAATGCATGTAATTGATCGTTATATTTATGATATAACAGGCACATCGTATATAAAGCTGTTCTGTGTCAGAATAAGTACGTACATTAAATTAAGTACCTCGGTATGTTGATATTTACCGATGAAGTAACTGCAAATACCTACAGTTCTAATTTGGAAAGTAGATCATTATTCATTACGTTACGTTCTAATATTTTTTTTGGCGATTGTCCTAGTAGGATCCTGCAGCTATACATACTTTATAAATTTATTAATGGAGATCATCAATTTTTGTTAGGTGATCTGGCCCAAATTATTTACGACCGTTTACAAATAATTTTATTTATAAAATCGTTATAATTTCTAGATCAGGACGGTGGTAAAAAATTGCGAAATCTAATGGGAAAATTGAAAAATCATGCATTTAAAACTTGAATCTGACAAGGACAATATTTGAAAGCGTGCATGCCTATGATCTATATATTAATGTAAAATAAGTACCGGTTTTTTAAAAGAAAATGTACAAAAGCTGACTTAAAAACAAAACGGTAATCATGATGAAAAAAAAGTCATATTTTGATCGTATTTATAGTTCCTGTATTTCAATAAACAAAGACAGCTGTCAAACCATCGTTGATACTATTAACTGAACATTTCTAACACCTATTGCGAAGGAATAAGGTTTACCACCGTTAATGCGATACCAAGTATCTGACATTGCAAAATTGAAAAAAAGATGCGTTTCGTTATCGAAGGAGCATAATATTATGCCATTACGAAACCCACTTTTAATATTCAAACTCCGAACAAAAATACGTATTTTAAATCTTTAGGCGTTTTAATACTTCTTCTTGTTCATCGTGCCAGTGCCATATCCTACGGATG
Organism: Pammene aurita; assembly: GCA_947086415.1. Taxonomy (NCBI): domain Eukaryota; kingdom Metazoa; phylum Arthropoda; class Insecta; order Lepidoptera; family Tortricidae; genus Pammene; species Pammene aurita. The sequence continues at coordinate 24,779,813 of OX352297.1, forward strand.
TCAGCGATCACCCTGCGAAAGTCCTCTCTGTATTTCGCCACTCTAGCCAGAGTGGCAGCGTCAGCAATACTAGGTCTAAGCCCTTATATTATTGCACCATGATGTTCTGGGTTTTCCTCTACTTCTTTCATTTTAATACAGTCGATTTTTTATTTAAACTTCCGTATTAGTAGGCTTAGATATTATCGTAATATTACAATATTCTAACTTACCGAACAGTATCAAAATGCAGATTATGTAACGGTAGACATTGACAGTGTCAAACCAAAAAAACAAACCCGTTTCAGTCCACGTGAAGTTAAACTTTATGTCAATGCCATAAGCACGTTATCGACTTGTCTTGCTGTATTTTAATCGCGGAAAGATCAACATAATGTTTATTTATTTAGGATTTCTAATTCGCGTTTCTCTTTTTTAGGGTTCCGTAGTCAACTAGGAACCCTTATAGTTTCGCCATGTCTGCCCGTCCGTCCGTCCGTCCGTCCGCGGATAATCTCAGTGACCGTTAGCACTAGAAAGCTGAAATTTGGTACTAATATGTATATTAATCACGCCGACAAAGTGGTAAAATAAAAAGTGGAAATTATTTTTTTATTAGGGTACCTCCCCTATACGTAAAGTGGGGAGTGATTTTTTTTTTCATTTCAACCCTAACGTGTGATATATTATTGGATAGGTATTTAAAAATGAATAGGGGTTTTCTAAAATCATTTTTCGATAATGTAAATATTTTCGGAAATAATCGCTCCAGAAGTAAAAAAATATGCGTCCCCCCCCCTCTAACTTTTGAATCATAAGTTTTAAAAATATGAAAAAAATCTCAAAAGTAGAACTTTATAAAAACTTTCTAGAAAAATTATTTTGAACTTGATAGGATGAATAGTTTTTGAAAAAAAAATACAAAATAATTTCTGAACTAAGTTTGTAATTTAACCGTATAAGCAGGTGTTTATTGTACCTGTAATTTCTACAAACGTACAATGAAATGACGTGCTTTCAAATAAAGTAAAAACGGTGAAAATCGGTTCACGCAATAAAGAATTATCCCATAAAAATCATCTTCCATACTTTATGCTCGCGCGCTAGTTTACTTAATTTGCCGATAGATGTCGCTGTACGTGGAACGCTCATATCATATCCTACATGGCGGTGTTATTTTAACTCTTAAGTGGGGACACTTACTGTGACGGACGGAAAACTACGGAACCCTACAGTGAGCGTGGTCCGACACGCTCTTGGCCGGTTTTTGTAATATTTTGTCTACTTTAGTAATAAAATGAGTATTTATTTTACATTGAAGTAAAAACTGTACACGGTTTATGTCAGAAGGTGGCCCAGAATTGACGATCTCCTTTGAACGTGTTATTAGTAATGATATCTGGTTTTGAAATGATGTAGATATGGGTCCTTCATAAGTGAGTGATTTAAATGACCTATATCTTGTGATTCAACTCAGTCACTCTTCAACTCGCTAAAGAAATAACTAGCTCAGTAACTCATCTATCTCAGTGATTACAGTGTTACTTGCTCGCTCTTTCTCACTAATGATTCGAATGAGCCGGCCGAGTCAAACGAGTGACACGATGCGATTGAGGCGAATATGCGAACAGATCCACTGAGCGAAATAAGCTAAAAGAGTGATGCATACTCCGCGAGCGAAAGATAATATGAATCCATCTTTTCAATTCAGGGAAGCGTTTTGCGCATCTCTAAAATGATGGTCATGAAAATGCTATTTTGAATAATTAGTCCGCGCGGGCAAATCGCTTAATTTTTGGCATTTCGCTCGCTTCTATTTGTGCACGAAAAAACGAGTGCAATTTCGGAAAGTTTTAATCGGCACATTAGTAGGTATAGGTAAATCCAAAAGGGCTGGCGCAAGTATCTTATAATGTTGATAGTTCGATACAAATTTCGCACCAGCTTTCAGTAATCAACCTTTACCCAATTCCAAATCAATTTATTGGGATTGTCTTATTCTTTCCAAGGAGATGTTATCAGGCCAATTCATTTATAACACAATTATTATCAGCATTAAGATGTAGAACAAACTAGGGCACATTTCCCCATCCTATCAATCAATCAAGTGTCAAGTTGGCCTTGTATTGATAAAAAAACATCATTTTAAATAACAATGACAGTAATTGCCTTTTATTGTGTTAATGATAAATGTTAATAAAATGAATGATCATGTTATGAGACGCCTGTTGAATCTGCATACGTCAATGTTGCCAGTGTCATGATTATTTTGTTAATAAATAAAAATAAAATGTAGAAATTTACATTACTTACATGTTTGCATTAATTTTTAACAGATTATTTGATACATAATGTACCGCCAACATCTACTTACATAATACCCAAGTAACACAGGAAGCATTATAACATATGAATAGTTAACTTATTTCGAACTTAAAGACCGTATAAACTCTTATATACGTTCACCGAGCAACTTGTCGCATTATATGATGCTTTGAGCTGTATAACGGTTGTATAATGGCATATCTAAATGCTTTTGTAAAGCCTTTAGCTTTAGTGCAGCAAACCACAACGCAACTGTACAGCTTTCAGCTGTTTAAAAGCACTTACTTGCTTTAGGTTCTACAATAGCATTATATAATGCTTTAAGCTGTATAACGGTCGTATAATTGCATATGTAAATGCTTTTTTAAAGCCTTTAGTTTTAGTGCAGTGAACCAAAATGCAACTGTACAGCTGAATGCTGTACAGTTGCCTTTTGGTTTGGTACACTAATGCTTCGGTGTGGTTTAGTGCCTTAGGTTCTACAATAACATAAATAAATGCTTAATGCTGTTTATGAGCACGAATATTAACCATTATAATGCCACATAAATCCGGTATACAGCTTTCAGCTGTTTTTAGTGCTTTAGGTTTACAATAGCATTATATAATGCTTTAAGCTGTATGACGGTCGTATAATGGCATATGTAAATGCTTTTTTAAAGCCTTTAGTTTTAGTGCAGCGAACCAAAATGCAACTGTACAGCATTCAGCTGTATGCTACAGCTGAATGCTGTACAGTTGCGTTTTGGTTTTCTACACTAATGCTTCGGTGTGGTTTAGTGCCTTAGGTTCTACAATAGCATAAATAAATGCTGTTTAAGAGCATGAATATTAGCCATTTATAATGCCACGTAAATTCGCTATACAGCTTTCAGCTATTTTTAATGCCTTAGGGTGTACAATAGCTTTTTTAAGTAGGTAATACATTCCTAATGCTGTATAGTAGCAATAATATAAACCATTATAAAGCCAAGTAATTCACTATAAGGGGCTGTTCATAAATTACGTCATTTCAAATGGGGGGGAGGTCTCGACATAGGATGATGGTAACATGACGTAGGAGGGGGGGGGGCGTTCATTCCGAAGATCACATCATCTCTCGCATCTTTACAAAGTGCTTAAATGTGTAAAAAACCGGCCAAGAGCGTGTCGGGCCACGCTCAGTGTAAGGTTCCGTAGTTTTCCGTCCGTCACAGTAAGTGTCCCCACTTAAGAGTTAATAACACCGCCATGTAGGATATGATACGAGAGTTCCACGTACAGCGACATCTATCGGCAAATTAAGTAAACTATTGCGCGCGAGCTTAAAGTATGGAAGATGATTTTTATGGAATAATTCTTTATTGCGTGAACCGATTTTCACCGTTATTACTTTATTTGAAAGCACGTCATTTCATTGTAATTTTGTAGAAATTACAGGTACAATAAACACCTGCTTATACGGTTAAATTACAAACTTAGTTCAGAAATTATTTTGTAATTTTTTTTTCAAAAAATATTCATTCTATCAAGTTCAAAATAATTTTCCTAGAAAGTTTTTATAAAGTTCTACTTTTGAGATTTTTTTCATATTTTTAAAACTTATGGTTCAAAAGTTAGAGGGGGGGGGGGGACGCATATTTTTTTACTTCTGGAGCGATTATTTCCGAAAATATTAACATTATCGAAAAATGATTTTAGTAAACCCCTATTCATTTTTAAATAGCTATCCAACAATATATCACACGTTAGGGTTGAAATGAAAAAAAAAATCACTCCCCACTTTACGTATAGGGGAGGTACCCTAATTAAAAAAAAAATTCCACTTTTTATTTTACCACTTTGTCGGCGTGATTGATATACATATTAGTACCAAATTTCAGCTTTCTAGTGCTAACGGTCACTGAGATTATCCGCGGACGGACGGACGAACGGACGGACGGACGGACGGACGGGCAGACATGGCGAAACTATAAGGGTTCCTAGTTGACTACGGAACCCTAAAAAAGGAATGAAATTCGTGTTTCTATAAACTTTTAATACTATAAAATATTATGTACTAAATAGTTTTTTATTCTACAATTAAGTTATTTTTTAAATGACGTCACTTTATTTGGCAGGGGGAGGGTTGGATGATTTTAGGGGGGGGGGGTAAAAAATCATCAAAAATTGATGACGTAATTTATGAACAGCCCCAATACAGATTTTAGCTGTTATTGTGCCTTAGGGCCTACAATAGCAATTTTAAGTAGTATATAATGCTTAATGTTGTTTAATAGCATAATTATTCACGTGTAATGCTGTAGGAATTAATAAGCTTTTTTTAAGGGCCACTGAGCTGCTATTGGACTAAGAGCTAGCCACGCCAGATATGACACAATAATGAGAGCAACAAAACCCGTGTGGTTAGATTGCTATACTATTCTTATTGCTAGATCCTGGCATTTGGCAGCTTTTAATGGGTGGAGGTCACAGTGACAGACTAGCAAAATGTTTTAATTGGAAAATAGTAATACCAAACTAGGTAAAAACTGCCGAAGTTGTTTCAGTTATAAGAGACAGGGCCTATATTTTAAGGGGCTCCCTGGCGTCAACGACCTTAGATCTGATTCCCGTAGTTTTCTAATGATTTATATAGCTTATCAATTATCATATTGTCAGTAACGGCTTTAAACAATATAGTATCCTATATTTACTTCAATATTCGTTGTCTTCGAGATATTTGACATCAAAGTCGAACGTCGGTTTAGGCTAAAAAAGTGGTTTTATGGTCATAAATTTTGTGTTAACTAGTTAAAAATTAAAATCTCTCTACAGTTTTTAAAGACATCAAAGAGGAACCCTAATATGTAGATTACGTATATGTAAGATTCTTTACACCATTCGAATATCGATAAAAGTGTTTTTTTAGACCATATTTTAAAAATATCATAAAAAAATAACGGATCATTTATTTCAAGATCCGGCTCTACAGAATGGAGATAAAAGATTCAAAAACCGATAGTCGTTTGCCTTATAATTCTATCTGTAGTGAATATGTTGGAATATCGACTCAAAACTGGTCAAATATCGATAAAAAACGTTAGACCAAAAAATAATATGTATTATTACGGAAACAAAAACAGTAGGCGACAAACTATGAACTACACATCGTTTGGCACTACTTTCTCCCAACATAAACTTTTGTATAATTTCTCTTAATATTGTATAGTATTTGTATAGTTTCTCATAATATTGCATCAAACCCAGATCTCTAGGATTTGTTTTCATGAAATGGTTTGCATTCTTTGACCTCCACCACCTTAAAACTGCCAGATCTAGAAATAAACATAGTATACCAAACTGACTTCAGGGGTTTGGTTGCTCTCATTATTGTGTCATATCTGACGTGGCTAGCTCTCCGTCTACATAGACCAACGCCATTTTGTAAATAATTTATAACCTAAAAATAAAATCATGCTAACCTATTTACACAAGGAAAATGCCTATATAATAATGAAATAACTTAATTTAAGACTGCTCAACCAACACTATTACGTTAATAATGCAAAACTCGTTCTATACGAGAATTACACTATTGTTTTGTTTATTTGATTAGATTAGATTAGATTTGTTTTATTTCACGAAAGACAAAGTATTTGACGCATATCTTTTTATAATATTTTATATCAAAACCACAATAAATCAAAGGCGCGTGAAAATTTTCAATGAAACTTATACACACATTTACAGTTAACTACATTGCGCAGTAATATTTGAAGGATATAATAACGTAAAAGAGTCAAAAACTTTTATAAATTTTGTAACGCAAACAAATATGACGTGTCACTCATTCAGTTTTTTGTACCGTCTTCGTCCATTTTATATTGCGAGACAAAGTAGTTAAATCACAACGTTCATTGTATTATAACATTTGTTCCGTCGGTATTAGAGACGTTTTTGCATTGACGTAAGGTTTATTTTACTACACTCTTATGCTAGTATAATGTATTGCGATTGGCAACTTAATCGAGAGTACTAATGCTTCTTTATTGCGATTAGCAAGTTTTTTGGCCATATTCATGCTTCTTTAATGCGATTGGCACTTTCCATGACAACGATAATGCTAATAGCGCAGACATAATGCGCCTGTAATGCTATTAAATAACCTATATAGGATCTCAAGCTAGGTAATTTGTGCCCATTTAAGAGCTATACCAGCACTATAAACGTTTATAATGCTACTATAAAACGAACTCAAAATGCTAAAAGCATACAGATATGCTGTAAGACGGCCGTTATACTGCTTTGATGTGTTACTTGGGTAGTTCAGCAGACTTTTGATTTCATAACTGAGTTTTCATAACTGTTCACACATATGTTTTTTCATAATAATTGACATTATATAAAAAATCTGCGAGTTCTCTATAAATGTCGAACATAATGCTAAATAGTAGGTATCAGTTTTATTTGCGAAATAAAATGACTAAGCCCTAAATAATAGTCATTTTGTTTCGCAAATAGTTTAAAAAGATAAAAATAGGTCATCATACTTATAATGAACTTTACTTCCAACTTCTGGTACAGTCGTAATTATTAATTGAAGTGTAAGTATATTTTTTTTTAAATTGCACTTTGGTAACAAAATGATTATTTATAATATTTCTTATTTTAAAAAAAACGATTCACCCGAAATATGTTACACTAATAGTAACTAAAAAAACTGGCAAAATGTGTCCGTGAACCACGCACAACGAAGGGTTCCGTACCTATCGAAAAACGTAATGTAAATCTGCCTATAAAAGCTTTTTGGCGATCACTCAAAAACGATTATGTACCTTAACCGATAATGTCCAAAACAATTTTCGTTGAAATAATATACAAAGATGTATCTTTTTGATTTTTTTGATCTTCGTTTCAAAAGTTGCAGAGAACACCATTTTTAAAGACCTATCGATTTATGTGCAATATATTTATATTTAGTATAAAATATTTTCGACAATTAGTTACATGTATGGAGTGCCCCCCTAATAATATTTTTTTTCAGCAATTATACTACAAAACTATGTAGCGGCATGCAAAATATACCTTATATTAAAATTTGATAAGATATGTCTTATAGTTTCCGAGTAGAGTGGCTGTGACATACGGACCGACGGACGGATGGACGGACGGACGTACAGAAGGAAATGACGAAACTGTAAGGGTTACGTTTTTGCCATTTTGGCTACGGAGCCCTCAAAACCGAGTTTAACTTTATTTTTAATAAGTACGTGAGTTTATCGTGATTATTTTACTGGTAAGCAAAAATACTCATGCATGATGATGGAGGTGAAAATACATGTATTCATTCCAAGATAAGTATACATTATTTACAACAGTTATTGATTTTTAAAATAGGTTAATCCATTTATTACAAGGTTTTATCGTTATATAGCCTTGGCACTTCTGGCCAGTCAGTCAGTCAGTCAGTTCAGTTTGAATTAATTGATAAAATAACTTCATAAAAGATAGAAACGCTGGACTAAAGTTTTGAGTTTTGTATGAAAATCGCAATGGTGCTCAACACTTCTGGCCAAGGCTGTAGCTCTTACTCTAGGCCAGTCACAGGTCCTAAAAAAAACAAGAAGTAACAAAAAGTCGAAATAAGGCAACACTGTCACCTCAAGTGTGACCCGCATGGGGTGCGAGGGGCATTTACTATTGTCATCGACGATTAGCCCTGCAATAATTCTAAATGATACCGTCTTTACGGGGAGTGATCTCGGGTTTTATGGGAAAAACGTGTCGTTTTGTTTCTATTTTTAAACAGAGATACGTTCTTAAAGGCTGGTTAAAAATGAGAAACAAGTGGAGTGACAATTTGTTTAAGTCTACGTAGACTTACTACAGAGTGATACATACAGGATGTAACAAAAATACTGGTGATCTGTTAGAGGGCATAATTGGTGTCGTACTGCGAGTAGGAAAAAGTAGGCGAAAATTTTTTTGAACGTGTAAATTTTTTTATTCAAAAATGTCCGGCAAGGTTGACTTTTACGGTTAAAAACTAGGCGGCGAAGTGCCTAGTTTATGGTCAAATAAAAATTAAAAAGTTACGGAAATTGCAGGCTCGATTTCGCGACATAAATGTTGCATACAAATTCCATTTTTGTCGAGGTACAAACTTTTTAAAAAGTTCAACAGCCATACAAAAATAAAGGCAAAGGTCCTAAACAGCCAAAACACAACATCGGTATTTGTTATTTATAATGTTGGTACCGCGACGTTTTAGTTATCTCAAATAGCTTACGGTAAATTCAGAAGAAAAATACACTTCAAACTTTTTAATAAAAAGATATAAAGGCGGCAAAGCTGAGCGTGTACCGCGAACATAGAAAATTGTAATTTCGAATAAATCTGTTTCTCTCACTCAAAATGAGAAGCGATGGAGATGGAGATAATTATAGGATTCGAATCGAAATTCGATGCTCGCGGTAGTGGTCATTCTTTTAACCTAGAAGTTATCCTGGATATATTATTTATGTCAATATTGTTTGTTGTTCATCAACGTTGGCTGTTTTGCATTATTTTTGAATAAAGCACTATATTGGACTCGGCGTGAAGGGCCATTGCTGGCTTCGTATTAAATTAAACGGACTCCTAAAGTCGTCCGTTTAAACGTAATACTCAGCCATCAATGTGCTACTTCACCTCCTCGACAATAATGTACTATTTTGTATGGGTCATGTCGTCCCAGCCGGCCAACCCTCCATACAAAACCAAATTTATTTTTCGCGAGAAAAATTATTTTTCTTCGATTTTCATAATTAGAACACGATACCAATTAAGCCCTTAAAAGGATCACTAGCATTTTTGTTACACCTTGTATACCTCTGTTAGTATAACTTAGGACTAATTCTGTTATTAATTGGGTTTATTGTGTAATTAAAATAAAAGCAAAGGAGTCCAATTGCAATGTGATATAATATTAAAAATTATACAATTATTTATTTACTCACGATGAAACCATGTTGTAAAAGAACACAAAACGCATTTGTTTTTAGAAATTGAAATTAATAGGGAACGCGCATGGCGCGCACGCGCCGCTCTGGACTTCAAATAAACCGGCATTTCAGCAAAGAGTAAATATAACTATGCTATCTATCCATTAAAATATGAGATGCCAATTTTGATCCGTATTCAGTATATAAATATGTCTCATAATCCAACAATACTGTGCAAATACTTATTGAAGTTACTTACTGAAATTGTTCAGTGGTTTTAAATATGAGGCATCGAGTTACATCCTAACTTGCAAACAAAACTTGCAGTTCTGTGACTTGTATGACGATCAAGATCTCATGCAATCATCGACATTTATTGTTTGTCAAAATGTGTCGATTATTAGTATAACTACGTAAAGACTTGTATAAAATAATGAAGACTATATAAAACAGTTGTAGCTGTTTAGACAAATAGATGCATTTCGATGAGAACTATGATCTTATTATGAAATTATTATCATGCATTTTGGCGTCTACAACATGTAAATATTTTTTTATAATTCCATCAATATATTGCTATAAATAATATAGGTATTAGCTTAAGATAATACTTGTAAATGACGATCGAAAGTGCTTGTAGTTATGCCTACTTGAATAAAAAATTTTTTACTTTGACTTTATGTTTGTATACGTACGTTACAAACATATACGTTTTTAATATAGTATGTGTATACGATGCTAGTAGCATATGTGAAACTTTACTACTATTAATTGTTTCATCTATTGTACCACATTCAAAGCAAATAAATAATTTATTTACACGCCTGGCGATAAAATTTCTAATTTAGGCTGATATACAAAAATAACAAAATTTGTATTGTCACTTCCAAAAATCAAGCTTTACAAAATTACAACCCTTATAGCATACAAGCATTGTGAATAGTAACGACATGTCGTGTCTGTTGTAGGTAATCTATGCAAGTGACCACACAGCGGAGTATCGTATAGCGGAAGTCTGTCTATCATATTAATAAAATATGCCTCTACGGAAAATCATGATTAAATAATTACTTTAATAAATAACTTAGAGTATGACGCGTTAGTTTTTTAATCAGAACACAGATTTAACAGCAAATACAATGTACAAGACTAAAATATGCATTGCAATTTTAAAGTCATGGAAGTAGATTATTACAAACAAGTACATATGTACATTTAAATACATGATAACCATGGCTATTAATATGGGTACTACAATTATCTGTATATTAATAAAATAAGTATGATGATTTTAAGTAGTTCAAATATTGAAAACTTTGATTCTTCCAAACAATCCATTCTTTGTTGACCAGCACCAAACATTTAGAGCTTTGAGCAAGTTTATATTTCTATAGCTGCAGAAACCCCGATTGAACATTTTCCTTTAAACTAACAACAAATAAAGGCTTCCCTAACACGGGGAATTACCCCTGAACAATTACTGTCCCAAGACTTTACTCATTAATACATTAAACACACATTAAGACGTGGTTGTACACAAAGCTGCTATTTGCATTGTCAACCCGTCCCTTATAAACAAGGTATAATTTGATCCGTTTGGGTAGCCTGTGTTTTGAGGGAATCGGGAAAATGGCGGACTAGGGAAGGAATTTGGAATAATTGTTTGGGATTGTGTTTTGTTTTATTTTTGTTACATTTATCGGTTTTTCTCTCCGGTGGCAGGTTTGAATATTCTGAAATTCGCAATTGTTTGTTTTAGGTATTTGCGTCGTATTACATTTAATTTTTGAAACTCTTCCTCGTCAGTAACAAATTCATATCTTGTAAGATCCGTAAGGATGATTTTTCTACCGAATTTATTAAACGGGGGTTTTCTTTTCTTTTTACATATAAAATACAAATCGATACAATAAATTTACCTACCTTATCTTGCTTTACCTCGCTAGAGACGCTTCTCTTGGTTACAATATTTAATAGATTATAGAGTTTATATTATTGAGCTCTGTAAATAATTAATAACTATAATTAATATTTAATTAAACGATGTTCGTTATTTACTTAATGGTGAATAAAACTCTCGTGTAACATGCAAATGCTCTTAGGTACGAACGAAGTGATCATTAATTATCTTTTATGGGCATCTTATTACGTTTAATATTTTACGAAACCGTTACAAAACAATAGCGCGGCAATGACAAACGCGACCACAGACTATACGATTTTTTTGATCACGCCACCCACACAATTAAAAAAACTCTAGTGACATAAATAGCCTTTAATAAGCATAAACTCAAACCCAAAATTAGCAACACTTTTTTTTAAATAGGTAGATTTACGCTTCCTTTGATGTTTCCTTAAAACACCTATCTATGAAATCACAAAATATTGAAATTTGAACCGTATTTCAAAGTACATTGAGTATACATGTATATATCATAAGAGTACCAGTATATTCCTTCCCAAATATAATGGATTAAATCCCTACAAATTGCTATTCTAATTTCAATCTTAACTGTATCAGCCTAAGGTGTATTTAAAAATCGTTGTGTCATAGAAATAGAAAAAGGCGGCAAGCACTTTACACCCGGGGCGGTGTAGCACGACTTATTGTCCGTGACAAATGTGCTTTGTGAGATACCTCTTGGGTTTAGAAATGTGGCAAATCCTATTATTTTATCGAAGACAGTAGTTTATGATGATTTATTAGGGTCGCTACTTTAACGAGATTTTAATGTGGAAACGGTCAGTTATAATTAATATAAAATTGGTCTTTTACTTCGATCTTTGAATTATTTTTAGGTAGTCTGGGTGTATACCTAGCCTTGATTTAAGGAGTTGTTGTTAGTTTAGGTATTGCACGGATTTCGGGAATTTTGGTTAATCCTAATAATCTTTTTTTTAACAATTTGTGAAATCATCCCTTTATATTTATTGATGATACCGTGATACAGTTTATAACCAGTACGGGGGTCAGACAGAAGACACTTACTTACCTTTGGTTTTTACTATGTACCGGCAACATAACATGTAAGTAGTAATAAGCACTTATTTGTACTCATTAAACTTATTTTTTATTGCTTGTTTCAAACGGATGTAATGATTTTGAGAGATTTCAAAATACATACGTCGTTATTTACGAGGAAAAACATACAAGTGTCATATATAGCCCTTATAAATTTGAAACCAACACAAATTGATTGATTACAAAATGTACTGAAAACCTCAATAAGGTATTCGTAATGTATACCTATATTATTATTTTTTTTATTTAAATTTATTTTTATTATTTTTATTTAGTATGATTATAAAAAATACTGCATCTCTAGATGATAAAGATGACAATAATAAAACAGATAAAGATGACAATAATAAAACAGATAAAGATGACAATAATAAAACACAAGAATTTCCTACTAAATAAATTTAATCCTATTTGCATACTTTACCGTGTTCTACAAATCAACACGTATCTTCACACTTTAAAGAGAAAGTTTTACCGAATAACATATTGAACATGAAAAAAAACCTTTTCCTAAATTCTTACAACAGAAACATGTCCATAGGAAATGTTAAACAAACGGACGCTGTAAAGACAAATCGTTGCTATGTCGGAATATATGTAATAATACAGTTCCTATGTTGTATGGTAATAGAAAGACGAACGGACAAATGTAAGGGCGTTTTATTTAAATAGGTCAGTCGAATCATATCTCTGCTTGCTAGTGGAGACAGAGGTACAGAAGGCTCACAAATACATGGGCTTTAAAGTTTAATTATCTAATTGTATTCTGCCTATGACTGTTTTTTAGCAAATAAATATGTACAGTGCGTAACAATTATAAAGTCTGGAATTTTAAATTAAGTTAAAATAATGCTGTTAAAACGTTACAAACGTTACTGTTAAACATTAAAACAATACAAACGGGGCCATTGATTAATGTTTTATTTTATTTATTTAGCTTTTAAGTTTGTGTGATTATAATTTAGTGTTTGTGTTAATCTTACTAATAATATTTTTAAGCCTTGTTTGTATTGGACATTTGTCTGAAATAAATGATTTTTATTTATTATTTATTTAAAACCTACACACACTAAACCTAACCTACACTTGAAACGTCAAGTTATCAATAGATATATAAATTACAAGATTAGGTACAGTCAGCTGTAAAAATATGGGTTTACTCATCTTACTCAAAAATATGTCCCATAGTATCTTATTCCGTTGTAATAAGTGCCATAGCCATAGTAAGTACCATATTTATGACTTTTATGAGACGATTTTTTCGATACGTATTTTTACAGCTGACTGTACTAGAACTCTTTATACTTTAAAGAGAAAGTCGTACATGCATTTTTAAGTTGTAATTTAGGTAGGTAAATAAATAATATATTTCAGTTTGACTCAATATTTTTTTCCGAGTCAATAAAGTATAGGTATGTGTATGTATTAAATCTTATCATCTAGCTAATCTTCTGTATATCTTAAACTCCTGCGGCTTAGTTAAGCTACCTTTGCTTTGGCGTTATTTTAATTTTCTCATACATATTTAGGACCCACGGCGCGTGACTCACGAACGTGTATGACGTTTTGAATTATGTCATACAATACACTTGCCTTATTTTTATTATTCAAAAATCTGTAAGTATACATTAGGTATAGATTTCTGAATTTAAAAAGGAAAATAAGTATGTCGAAAATATAATAAAGTAATGACAACCTTAGTAAGGAAATCGTACTCTACGCGTATTTTTGAGATAATAGTAAAAGTAAAAATAAAATAACCAGATCTCTAATTAAAAATAAACTAAATTGCCGCCTTATTCATAAGTGTATCTCGTCTTAACGTAATTTTAATTATATTCGCCCATATTACATATCTCCTCTTAACGTAGTCATAACTATATTCGCCCCGGTTTCTCTTACTTATTTTAAAGTATTATTCGGCATCACTTTAGGCAGTAAATTTAAGTGATAACACCATCGGGTTTATTTAATAGGTTCCAAACAAGCACATTGTTAAAAGAAGTTACCTAAGTATCTCTGAGGACTATGTCGTCGTAATTAAAGATAATAAAACGTGCTTTCTTACAATTCTCATTTCACCACGTCCTTGTTAAGTCACATTAAAAGTCTTTTAACACATTAAATTCGGTTGACGTCATCACCAAAATCGTTAAGAGTCGGGTGATTGATCACAGCTAAAGGAAACTGTTGACTACACTGCTCGTAAGATATTTGTGCTGGTTCAAATAAAAGTTATTTGAAAACAACATAACAAGTAAGAAAATAAAATGTTACTCATTATAATATCTTCGTGAGAAGAAAAGGTAGCCCTAAAATTTAGAAGCATAAACCTGCGACATTAGTAGAAAAGCTTAATACTTAGTAGTTTTTTAATATCCAATTTTTATTATACCTACTTACATAAAATTTCAGTGCCAAATGGAAATAGACCAGAAACTTTTAGAGCAATAGTGTTGTGAACTATGTCGGTACAGAAACAAATGTTTTCTTAAGCATACATATCAGTCACCAAGTATAAACTTATTTTAAGAAAATTCACGACAACAATGAATAGCCATCTTCAACATTAACTAACTTTTAAACAAAATCGGCCCCAACGGTTTGTTAATTAAAAACGTCAATCAACTGACAGTTGATTTAGTTTTGTTTGGCAGATAATAAAAAAATACCTACGTTTAATTAAATTGTTCAAAAGTAAAAATATTTAAAATAAGTACTTACATGATTCATGAAGGAATAATTTACAACTTAAGATATAAATTATAATCAAACAGTTGATAGACGTCCGTAGATCCCCTCGAGCTTAATTCATGGTAAGGCGTTTCAAAACAGCTTGTTCTATAAGTAGACTTTAGAAAAACTATTCTAGAAACATATCTATCCTATCCCTGAGCTTTACACTCCCTCCCTACCATTGCCAAGTATAAGTAAAGAGATGTTCATATCTTTTAAAAAAACCTGATACCTTTAGTAGGTAATTGCCAGATGCTTTGCATCGAGTAAGGTACAGTAGACGTTAAAATATGTTTACAATTTTTACTGATACGAGTAAGGTCGTACGGCTGTCCTAGATTTAAATAATTAGATCAGGTTCATTACCAATCCAGTAAATTTCATTTCCGAGGCGGACAAAACAAAACCACCGATGATTACTATAATATACTTATCTGCAATAAATTTTATGGACAGGCTTATTCCTCTGTCTAATATTATATGCTAGACGCTAAAATTAAAAGAAGAATGTAATTTATTACAGGATTTTACACTATATCTAAGTTTAATTGTACCTACCTGCTTTTAATTGTATCGGTAAGCTTCTTATTCTTCGTTGTATTGTATTTAATTAAATACTTGACTCCGCGTCCTCTGTCACTTTTACACTTCTAATCTTTACCCCGATCGTAAATAAATCGTCAAATTAACGTTTAAACTTTATCGGTGGGCAGTAACGACTGCGTTAATGAGACAACAGGATAATGGCCACAAATTAGTGTTATTGGCTCACCCTGTTTGGTTATTTCGAGACCAAAAGGGAAAAAAAAAATTGTGATTACTACAAAAGGAGTATAGGAAATCGTTGATGAAAATTGTTTGGCAAAGTTTAAAATAATGCATTGCTGTCCTATGTATAATGACGGCAATGGCGACTGCTTTAGTTACAGTCGCTATCACTTTAATCGTCTTTTTTATGGCAAGTGTTTGGTTTTCATTCTTGAAGTGATGACTTACACCAATAAATCCTATTTTAGACGTTGTGATTCCTTTTTTTTTAAACAAGGCGTGTTCCTTAAAAAAATATACCAGTACTTTTCAAGTTTATTAACGATTTGCTTAATAAATTAATAGTAGCACTTCTTGCATCTTGTAGGATAGTTATAAGAAAACACCACGACATAGCAAAGCATATGGGCAATAATAAACAGTTTCAGTAAAACAACCCCTTAAATACTACTATTTTTCATTTAAAACGATTCGGTCTATAGACAGGTAGGTACGTAAATAACTTTGTGAATATGTGTATGTTTTATATAAAACGAAGAAATGCATGTCTTTTATTGCAAGTGTCGCAGAAAATGTAAATTCGTGCCGATAACCATAAAGAGATCGATCATTACGTGGGTACCGTTTAAATTTAAATGCCGTGTCTCTGATGGATCGACAACAGACCTCAGTGAAAAAGCTTTTTAAAAACCAAACAAAAACAAAACTCACATATAATCTCAACAGTTTTAAAAAGAACGTGACGTGCATTAACGAAACGCCAAATAAGAAAGAAAAGTTGTTAATACCCGCGAATAAAGATTGATGAAGAATCAATCGTTTCGTGTCCCGCAGATAAAGGCAGCGGCCAAGCAATCAATTTTAATCTGGGGAAACCAGCACGTGATATTCATTTTCCCTTTCTGACTTATGCCGACATGGGCAAGAACGAGGAGGACAGAAATACTAATACGGTTCCTAGAGAAGTACAAAAGTTTCGTACTAGGTATTTTAGGAGGAACATGAAGAATAAGAAAGTAAACCATTTTGTACAAAGATCGTAGGTAATATTCTAGTTAAGTACTCAGTTTCATCATGGGTTATATTATACACTATGTACTTTCGAAAAACTTTACACAGATATTTTAAGCAAACCAAAATAACAGAAACCTAATATAGTTACGTTTGTATATGACTATCAAATCCAGTCAAGATTAGGTTTGATACCAAATCAGTACTAAGTTAGAAACACTATTCAATAATATCTGAAATATCAAACTAGTATTCTTCAAGAAGAAAAACACTATCTAATATAAACACCCCGCCTGTATCGGTTTTGATGTCCATAACAACGATGACTCGGAGCTACTTTCGGAATTAAACCCTAAGGAAGATTGAGCGGGGGACGCTATCGGACAAGACAATGACGTTGGCGAAACATTGATGGATATTGGGGCGTAAAAAATTAAAAGGCTGGCTTATGGTGTGTTTTGGTGACCTACATTTCAGATATCAAATAAAAACGAAGGAAGGTCCGGAAAGAGTTTTATTATAATAATAGCTGTTTTAATATCTAAAACTATGTTTTAGCAAGCACATAACTATTTAAACAGAAAAAAATACAAAATAATGACACAGACATAATAAATAAATACATTTAGTGAATAAGAAGTTTACGAAAAAATTGCTTAAAATCAGCCTTTCCAGTTTAAAGGAGACCATCAATTCCAGGCCCACTAGCGATAATGGTCTCGAATAAGGTTTGTTCTACAATTTTAAGCAAATACCCATTTTATTACGAAACTAGACAAAATGTTTCATGAAAATGAGACGGGAATTAGAAATACAAAATAAAAAGTAATTTCGTTGATCCTTCCGCGATCCAAATAGTGCTTAATAAGTTGTTAACGTCTTTACAGCATTGACATAAGGTTAACTTTACCTGGACTGAGACGAAACAGACATTTTTAGAAACGTTTACTTTGCTAATCTAGTTTATTATTCTAGGTTGACACTGTCAATGTATGACGTGACCGTCATCCATGTCTGCCGCATGAAGTTATAATTTTAAACTGGAGTATACCCTTCGGCCACAAAGTGGGGCCGAAAGAAAGGGAGCTGCGTCTCGTTTTGACTTAGGGCGTTATGACGGCATTATATCATGCTCTTTCGATAACGAAACGCATTTTTTTTTTCAATTTAGTAATAGATTGGATATGGATTTATAAAAAATGGATGTAATTGTTGCACTTTTTCCCTAACCACAGATGAACCTTATTGCCATGCAAAACAGTCGTTCATAGGTGATTAGAAAAAAAACGGCCCGATAGAGGGGATAATTATGGGGGCGGTGCCTCACTCGCACTCGTTACGAAATTCACACACATTGATATTTTGACTTGTTGTCATGCTGGCATTATTGTCTAATGACGTCATAACTCCCTAAGTCAAAACGATACGCAGCTCCCTGTATTACTCTCTCTTTTGGCCTCACTTTGTGGCCCAAGAGTATACTCCAGTTTAAAATGATAACTTCATGGATACTAGTAGTAGCGCACTAACAGAGCTAAACCTTATCTCTTTGTAATAAGTTCTACGATTGTTTAGTTAATGGTAGCAATGATGGTTTGATAGTCATTATCTTTGTTTACCCAAATACAAGAAATCAACGGCAGGATCAAAATATTACTTTTTATTATTCTATTATGATTTTCGTTTCATTATCATGTCAGATTTTGTAGATATTATTTAAAAAACCGGTAGTTATTTTGTGTTATACTGTAAATCATAAACATGTACGCTTTTAAATATTGTCCTTATCACACTCATGTTTTTTCATCCCCGATTTCTCAATTTTCCCGTTAGATTTCATGATTATTTTATGACCGTCCTGATCTAGAAATTAAGGCGAATGTTTTGATACCTATTTCATAATTATACGCACCTTAATGAGCTGGGGCAAATCGCTTAACAAAAATTGACGATCTCCTTTCAAGGGAGATAAATAATATATCTTTATCTACACTCATACTGTAATTACTCTAAAATGCGTTCAAAAACCGTAGACAATGACAAGCATTACAACAAACGATTTAACTATGATAAGTTTCTTATCTGCGGCAGTAACGTAATTTTAACGTTGCATGCTCAAATATTGTTAAGCAATGAGTTTCAAATTTGGAACATCGAATTTGATAACATAATGTTACCGCCATGGCCAACTCGATTGGTCCCGCGCGAGCGCCGGCACAATCGAGTTGGCCATGACGGTACAATGGCGGTCATTCTATGGTTTCCGAACACTTAATTTAATATATATAATATGAGTGTAGATAAAGCAGTGTATGCAACTGTACGTAATTAGGCCTTAAAACACTCGTGTGATCTTATTATGAAATTCGCCTGCGGCTCATTTCATAAAACCACACTCATGTTTTAAGGACCCTTATTACGTAACAGTTACATAAACTACTATTATTCGTTGAATTTTGCACTGTCGCAGAATGTTACATCGCCAAGTCATCTTATTCCCAGACTGTTAGTACATCGTCGATCATAAATCTAGACGCGTCAATACAACGGGCAAATACACTGTAACTGGTTCCTTTACAAATCGATTTTATCCGCTTAGAGTTATATTGCGAGTGATTTATCGAAGAAGCGGTTTTTGAAAGGAGATTTAAAGATAAGAACTTGTTACGTTTGGGTTTATGGAATGTAATTCGAAGACTTTGCTCCTTAAAGTTTCATAATTTTAATAAAATGTACTCCTATTTGTGTAAAGTAAATACGTAAAAAAAGTCCAGTAAGCCTTAACTTGTAGATACTTCATAGGTATAACGTGAAATAAAATTTGCTTTATCTACCAAATCTTTTACCTCAAACATCAACTTTATTCGTTACTGCCACAAAAATGCAAATAGATTAGCGACGCGTTTTTAAGTAAGAGTTCTACCGATAGAATAATATATACAAGGATCATCAGAGAAAATTTTCTTCGGCTACATTAAAAATAATTATCTTAATCGTATTCACTTTCGCCGCCCTAATATAATTAGGACCAGCTTTGATTTCAAATTCACTTGAAACTGCAAATATAACACATTAGGCCCCTATACTACCCCACCTATTATGATATCCGTAACAATTCCATACATTATTAATACCGCGCGCCACACAAATTGATGGCCTCAGGCTGTTTTCTGGCTTGACGCTGTGTGGCAGCCGGTTTTAAAATTGCGTTTACCTACCGTACCCTGTGAACTAACAGATGGTCCTAGTGTGCTGGTGTTTGAATCGAAGCTAGATTACATGGATGTGGTAAAATATTCTTAAACATAGGCCGTAAATGTTATAGGAACTAGTGGGTTAAGAATTGTAGTTTGGAAATCGATACATAATACAGCCTTGGCCAGAAATATTAAGCGACCAGCGTTTTCATCTTTTTGAAATTATTACCTTCAGTTTTTATATTTTATAGGTACATACCTTGAAAGTGTTATTAAGTGAGGTTCATCATCAGCCCGTTGCAGTCCACTGCTGGACATAGGCCTCTCCCAAGGTACGCCACAGAGCCCGGTCTGCTGCTTTACGCATCCAGTCGCTACCGGCCCTCTTATGTAGCCGTCCGTAACTCGGGGATTCTTAGCACCCCTTACCTCACCGACGCTATGACCGCTACCGTAGCCAAGCCTGGTGAGGCGGCCGGGAACTCGGGGCCGTTTATTTGGTGTACCTACCATTGAGAGGTGATGCCCTAATCGCCACGCTGGGCAAGCGGGTTGGCGATCGCAGTGAAAGGAGCATACCAGAAAACGCTGCTGCCCATTTTCTGGTCTACGGAAGCTTTAGATATTCTGCCTCTGACATTAGTCGCCTTGTACGCATCTTGTACGACACCCGAACGTGTAATGGGTTGGTTCTATTCTACTCTGCCGGACACCACACGGCAAGTGAGGTTATGTAGATGTATACATAAAATATAACATTTAACGTCACCATACATTGTTACACATTTTTCAATTTTATTTATTTAGAGACCAACTTGGATCATTATTGTTAGTACGAATACTAAAAATAAATTGTTAGTAATTAAAAATTAAACTATAATCAATATAAATAAATAAATTTCGGCCATAATCTAACAAATACATTATGATACACATATAAGATGGATGTTATAGGGAAGGTAGGAAAGGGAAGATAGGGAAATAATACTTAACATCTTATACTTCGGGCCAAGGCTGTAGCTTGTTTTAAAGCACTCACTCTATGGAGTTCTTGCTCGGTTAGAAATCGCAAAAGGTTAGGGTAGGGATAAATGCTCGACATATTTAAGAAACATTATGACATAAGTATTAACATTTCAACAATTAGCTATAATATATAAATTCAAAAGGCTGAACGCCTTTTAAATGCCTACAAGTGCCGTGTATAATATAATACAATATAAATAAACAAATACTATGGGACAATCTTACACAAACCAACCTAGTCCCAAGGTAAGCTCAATAAGGCTTGTGTTGTGGGTACTAGGCGACGATATATATAATAGATAAATACTTAAATACATAAAAAACATCCATAACTCTTCGTGATAAACACACAAATAAATGCCCTGACCAGGATTCGAACCCGGGACCTCTTGCTTCATAGGTCACTACCGGCTAGGAGGCCGTAATATAAGTACTGCATATATTTCATAAAATGTATACCTACGAGCTACGAGTACAGTACAATGTTCATCATGGATGAGAAGATATTTTATTGTAATATCGATGACTCGTCAGTGCCTGTTTACCGACTGTAGATTTTGACAACAAATTAGATTTCTCTTGCCATGTCGAACAAATTTCTAAAGCATATGCAAATGTTAGGTTTCGTATTAAGAACTGCAAAAGTTTTCAAAAAGTCATCGACTTACCTTCTCTTATACAAAGCTCTCGTTCGACCTCATCTAGATTACGCATCGGTTGTTTGGAACTGGAAATTTTATTCGAAGTATTCTAATGCTATTGAAATGATCCAAAAAAAGTTGCTGCCATATTTACTATGACGGCTTATTAAAGCATTACAAGCTAACCTCCCTCAACTTAAGACGCAAATGCTCTGATATGATGTTTCTTTAAAATATACTCAGAGATAATTACGACTGCACAGAGTTGCTGGAGAACATTCGGTTTAGAGTCCCCCGTTGTACCTCACGCTCGGCCGCCTTGTTCGCCGTCCCGATCAGTTCGACTAATGCTGGTCATCGTGCACCGTTACGCCGCCTTTGCAATACTTACAACAAGTTGTTTACATCCATAGATATCTATAACACAAGCAGACCACGTTTCCAAAAAGAGATACTTGATGTCCTAGCTGAGGCAACTTGAAATTGTCATTTTATTATTTTATAATGTCGCTTTATTGTTAGTACCTAGCTTAGTGTGATAAGTTTGGCTTAGTTTAGCATAGCATTTCTATATGTACAGAAGTTAAAAATCTCTCAGTGAGAACATTTAAGGAAGTAGATTGGACCCGGGTATGTCCTTAAACTACGTCCGGACCTGGGTATGTCCTTAAACTACGCCAAAAAGAGAGGTATGGGTACTGCGAATGACATCTCGCTAAGTGTGGTAGGGCACGTTCAGCGAATATCATCGCTCAAATCTGGAGCAGAGCCCGACTGGGGAAGTACCTCCACCTTACAGAAAACCACAGCCAAATAGCACTAGACCCTACTCATAGTGTTGTGTTCCTTCCTGCTGGTGAGTAAGGTTGCCAAAGAGCTCAAAGAGGACCCAGTGTGTTGACGATGAGGGACCTTCTTGTTTCTTTAGTCGTCAACACAGTGAATCCTCCTTTTTGTAAAGGGTCGGCAACGCGCATGTGACTCCTTTGGAGTTACAGGCGTCCATAGGTTACGGTAGCTGCTTACCATCAGGCGGGCCGTATGCTTGTTTGCCACCGTCGTGGTATAAAAAAAAAAAAAAAAAAAAGTAGGTATACACCTAATGTACTACATACTATTTAAACTGTATTTTATTATGTACTTACCTCTGTTGTTTCTCCAATAAAGAAAATAAAATAAATAAAATAGAATGAAGTGGATATTACATTATTTTGCTTCAATGTTCGCGTTCAGTATCTCATATTAATGACTGATACCTTATCCGCCATTCCTTACCCAAGGCACACCAATGGAGGTTTATTAGTCTTTTCCCTAGCGAGGTGGTGTTTTCATAAGGGGGCTAGGGTAGCTCTATAAAAAATTCAGGCCCGCCTCAGTAGCCTTTGGTTAACATTGGTTTTTCTTCCAACTGCCGTTTTGCATTGAGTTTTGATTTTTTAAGCGTATTCTGTATTCATTTTTTAAATGATGGTTTTGTTCTTTAGTTTAAAGTGCATTGACCTGAAAAAGTTCCCTATTATAAAGTCAATTTTAGCTGACTTTGACATTGATACCTTGTAAGTTTGTAAGATAATTCATATTAATCAGTTATTGCGTTGTTATTTAGCATCTAGTGTTCCTGCAGAGTTTGATACCTTTATTTTGAATGTAAAATAAAACAGGGCTGATTAAGTTAAGTAATACCAAAACATTATATTGACGTCGCGTAATACAATGCTTATTACTTTCACCTAAGGTTCATATTCAACACAATTTTAGTTACTTATTCTATACCTTACATAATAGCAAGAATAACATCGAGATAAGGTAAATGCTCCAGTTAATGTAACGTACAAATAGTACGGTCCAGGAAAGGCCACGTCACTCGACGCCGGTATACACACATTATCAATCCTACGCTGGCTTTTCATTAATATTACACTATCCTGAGCCCCGTGTCTTTGTTAGAAGGCGTTGTTGGTGGCATGTAACGGTGGGTTTGTTCCATATTCACCTTTAAACCATCACCTTTTGTATTTTCTTGAGTATTGTTTGTTAAAATTGCACATATCTATTTTATCTAGAAACAAACACACGAGAGTGTAAGAAATGTAGGCATACACAATGTAACATAACATTCCTAGTAGGTATCCTACCTAACTACTACTATATCAAGTAAATTGGTTTCTGTCCATATATTGTATACCTACAAATATTTTCCATTGGTTAAACCAAAATCGATTGATTAGGTTTCGCTAAAATTTCAGTCTTTTAAAAATTCTAATTCTTTTTGGTTTTCTCCTTTTCTTCTTTTAATATTTTTTGTTGGTACATAAATACGCTTAAAGTATATGCTAACATACTCTGTGACGATACTGACGATTATTCATTAAATCTTAATTAGCACTCTGTTTCACCTACGTTGCTACGTTAAACTTAAAATGTAAAGGCACTCAAGTCTTCTTTAACTCGTAGTTCAAACATCACAGCCCCAAGCGCATCACTCTCGTCTCTGCGAGTATTTAAATTGAAAACACCGGACCGCCTCTTGGCTGTACCTCGTTAAACTCCCTGCATATTGAACAGTCGGCTTATGTGACCGACTGGTAAATTACCCATTAAACGTTGATTTACTAGCAAACTCGATAGCGTAAGCTAATATCGACGATTTCGGTTCTAACATGGCTTCTCGTTCGATTGTGCTGTTTCGCTTGAAACTGTAGAGTGATAATCTTGCCTTCTTGTTTACGTTCATGCAAATTACATAGGTTTGTTTAATTTGTCACCATATCAAATTTAAAACGATTTAAATTGATTCGCCCACCAGGCTTTCTCACCAGACTACAACGGTTTTCTGACACCGATTTAGTTCTTCAGTATTATTAGGGGTATTCTTAGAGTATGTAAAAAAATATGTATAATAGTAAAATCTATCAGTTACGTTTACAAATACAAATACAAATAACTTTATTCACTTGAGAAGCGGTTACAAAAGTTGGTAATGTACAAATTAACGCTCAACACTCTCGCCAGTATTACTAGCATGCGAATATAAAACTGTTTCTAACCTAGGTATGCTATTTACATGAACTTAAGAAGTAATATGTACAAACAATGGAACTTAACCTAGCCTATAATGTAGATAAAGATAATAGATATATGTCAAAAGTCAATTAAATATGTCACAAAATGTTAAAATAATTATTTTATTCTAGGTATAAAGTCCTTTATATGGTAAAATCTTTTTTCTAATAACCACTTATGTAGCCCACTTACGAATTTGGTGTAAGGCAGATCAATAATGTCCTTCGGGATATTATTAAATATAGTTACTGCCATATTGTAGCAATTTCTCCAACGTAGCTCTGATGATGTTTTAGGCGGTATTAGTCTCCGGGGGTACCTAGTGTTGAAATGGCAAACTTCTTCGAGTCGAGTAAAAAGATTGGGATTACATTTCACAAATTTGCACATCTCTAATATATACAGCGATGGTAGAGTGAGTAATTTCATGTCATCAAATAATGGTCTACATGGTGTCAATGGGGGCTTGCTACAAATTGCCCGAATGCAATTTTTTTGGCTGACGAACAGCCTATTGATGTCAACGGAATTTCCCCATAGCAGAAGTCCGTATCTGAGCACTGAAATCACATAGCCGTGATATGCCAGAAGAGCTGTGTCTTTATTGACAATAGCTGCTAGTCTTCGAAGGGGATGCACGAAACTATTAATTTTTTTACTTTTAATTTCAACTTTTGGCTTCCACGACAAGTTTCTTGGAAGTTGAAGCACCAAAAGCGTTCCTAAGCTTCATCTCCCATTTTGATTGGATTTAAATAGACGTGAGAGTGTCGTTTAGTTAACCTAGGGCATAGACAAATTAAGCTATGCTTATAGACCAGTAGACCGTTTTTAAACTCTTATATTTTATAATAGAAAATCAATTGGTAACACAACCTCCTTTTAAGCAGCTGGAAATAATTATCCGCTACCTGTTATAAAATGCCTATTACACGCAAATTGGCGTCAAGTTTCAATTAATATGCCCATAGCGTTTACTGTAAACTCGCGGAACAAATTGCTAAGATGTAAATAGATAAGATGTGAGATTTACTTTAATTACAATGATTACGTCGTTACAGATCAACCAAAATAAGTGGACACTGTTGTATATTCATATTGTATCTGTGACAAGTGCTATCTGTGACTGCACTCTAGTCATAGAGCATTCATTGGATACACATTAAAGTTATGTATGACTATCCCAAGTATTTTATTTAAATGTAAAACATGGCGCAGTCGTAGTAAAAAGTGTTGTAGTGAAGAAAACTGCGAATAAACTACAGTGAGCATGATGGATCATTCCATAAAGTTGCCGCCAAACTTCGATCTAAGGGCAGCAAACGCAGCTTCGGAATGGCGGCTGTGGAAATTATGTTTCGAAGATTATTTGGTAGGTTCGGGGCAAGATAATGCTACTGACAAGGTAAAATTGTCCCTGCTAAGGAATATGTTGGGGTTGGATGCGGCTAGAATTGTGACAACGTCGCTGCAACTCTCCGAAACTGAATCCGTCAAATATGACTCAGTAATGGATGCCATTAGTAAATATGTTAGCCCTCGCGTCAACGAAGTTTTCGAGAGGTTCAAGTTTAATGACAGAAAACAAAAGGAAGGAGAAAGTTTTGACAATTTTTTCACTGATTGCAAACAGCTAATTATGACTTGTAATTATAAGCAAGACAAAGATACTAAAGAGTCTCTTGAAGATCAATTATTGCGAGACAAAATTGTGCAAGGTGTTCACGATAAAACATTGCAAGAATCGTTGCTTAAACTAGATAAATTAACACTAGAGAAGGCAGCAAACTATTGTCGCACTACAGAGATGAGTAAAAGACAAGTGCAAGAGATGAACCCAACAATAGAAATAGACAAGGTAACAAAATCTAAATCTCATGCATCACAAAAGAAATTGTTTAAATGTAGAAGATGTAAAACTGAACATGGCCAACGTGAATGCCCTGCCTATGGAAAAAAATGCAGCAAATGTGGATTATTTAATCACTTCGCCATTAGTTGCAAAGTCAAAAATATTCAAGAAGCAAAACAAGACTCGGAGGACTCGGATGATACATTATTTTGTGGCGGAGTGACTAGTGAGGTAAAAAAAAATGGATGGAGCACATAAACATAGAAGGAACGCAGGTTTATTGCAAAATTGATACTGGAGCAGATGTAAGCATTATGCCTAAAAAAGTGTTTGAGAAACTTAAAACTAACTTAAAGTTGCGCCCAACGAAAACTTTGGAAGCATTTAATGGTGCACCAGTGGAAGCAGAGGGGAAAATTGTTCTCTGCTGCAAGTACAAGGACCGAGAATGTTTTGAGAACTTTAGAGTGGTAGACTGCAAGTCAATGTTGTTAGGACTGCCGGGCTGTTTAGGCTTAAATCTGGTGAAGCGTGTCTATGAGGTCAAGACTGTGGATGAGACACTGAAAGAGGACTTTATAAATAAAAATAAAGATATTTTCCAAGGTCATGGTAAGTTTCCAAAAAAATGTATAATACCCACAGTTGATCATGAACAGATCTGTCATCCATCACCGAGAATTCCTTATAGCTTGTATGAACCCTTCAAAGTTGAATTGAACAGATTAATGGAAAGGGGTGCGATAGCAAAAGTTGATGATGTAGATAGTCAGGCTTGTATTAATAGGGTTGTCATAGTGGAGAAACAAAATAAGAAAATTAGATTGTGCTTGGATCCTTCAGAACTCAATAAATGTATTGTTAGGAAACCAAAGACTCTATTGACAGTTGAAGAAATAGCTGCTAAATTACAAGGAAAAACAATGTTCTCTGTATTTGATCTGTCAGAAGCATTTCATTGTATACCTTTAACAGAAGAGTCATCATGGAAGTGTTGTTTTTCAACACCATTTGGAGTTTTTAGGTATTTGGTTCTTCCATATGGCTTGTCTAATTCACCTGATCTGTTCCAGGACCAAATTGAAGCCTATTTTGGAGACATCCCTAATGTTATCACTTGGTTCGATGACATATTAATAATGGGTGAGACAGAAAAAAATCATGATGAAACTGTAAGTAAAGTTGTAGCTAGGGCACGAGAAATTAAAGCTGTATTTAATAAGGATAAATTACAGTACAAACAGTCTGAAGTCAAATATGTTGGACAAATATTTAATGGATCGGGCATGAGTGTGGATAAGGCAAGAGTTGAGTCACTCATTAATTTAAATGAACCAACAAATAAGGAGCAATTACAACAAATAATTGGTTCCTTCAATTATGTCAGACGCTATGTTCCCGAAATGGCTGAATTATTAGCACCACTTTGTAAGTTACTCAGGAAAGACATTGAATTTCAGTGGTTACCATTGCATGCAAGGGTTTTTAAAGAACTTAAAAATAAAATTTCTCAAGCTCCTGCTTTATGCCCATTCAACCCACAAAAACAAATAATTTTACAATGTGATGCTTCTCAGAAAGGGGTTGGTGGCTGCTTGTTTCAGTTAGGAGAAAATAATGTGTTAAACCTGGTTGCATGTGCCTCAAGGACTATGAATGATTGTGAGTTAAATTACAGCCAGACTGAAAAAGAGCTACTTGCTATATATTTCACAACTCAAAAGTACCACAAATATATCTATGGTTCACATGTAGTAGTTCAAACCGACCACAAACCTCTGCTTGCAATAATGTCTAAACCAATAAGCAAAGTCGGATCGCCACGTTTAAGGAGACTTTGTCTAAAGCTCTTAAACTATAGTTTGGAATTAAAACATGTACCAGGTAAAGAAATCCATTTTGCAGATATGTTGTCAAGAAATAGTTTAAAAATAACAGATAATGATCCTCAGATGCGAGAAATGGTACACTCTGTATCTACTCACTTACCTATGAGTGATGAAAGAAAGGCCCAATTTAAACTTGAAACAAGTCGGGATTCCACGCTTAAAGAATTATGTAAATATTACTATGAAGGGTGGCCAGACGAAAAAAGACTAACAAAAAAATGCAATCCTTATTTTAAACTTAGAGACAGAATCTATGTTGAATCGGGCCTAGTCTTTCTAGAAAATAAAATTATTGTACCGGAGAGTTTAAAGCAATATGTACTAAACTGTGTACATCAAGGGCACAGTGGCACCAGTAAATGTACTCAGAAAGCTAGGCAGCTTTTCTATTGGCCAAATCTAGCATCGGATATCAGAGAGTTTATTGCCAAGTGCCGCACTTGTGAAAAGTTTAGTCCATCCAATTCACATGAGCCATTATTACCTCATAAAATTCCAAAAAGGAGGTATTGTAAGGTTGGCACAGATATTTTAGAATTTGCTGGTAAATCATACTTGGTTATTGTTGATTATTTTTCTCATTGGCTAGAAGTTAGGCCTCTCATGAATAAAACCTCCAAATCTGTCATAGATGCCATGCAAGAAGTGTTCACAAGACTTGGATATCCAGTAGAAATAATTGCAGACAACAATCCGTTTAAATCACAGGAATGTATCAATTATTACAAATCTAAAGATATCACAATAATAACTAGTAGTCCTCATTATCCCAGAAGCAACGGTATGGCAGAAAAAGCTGTTAATATTGCAAAAAAAATATTGAAAAAAGCCTCTGAAGATGGTGCGGACTACCGGGACTTTATTATGAGTTATAATAACACTCCTTTGTCAGGACTTCAATACTCTCCCTCGCAAATATTAAACAGTAGAAGTATCAGAACTATTGTACCTACAACTGAACAAGCCTTGGAACCAAGTGTTGTTAAAGACATTTATAAGTTGCTAACTTTAAAGCAATCAATTACTAAAAGCATGCATGATAAACATGTAAATAAAAAAGAAACTGTATTTAAAAAAGGTGACCACATTGTGTTCAAAACTAAAAATGATGAGCACTGGAAAAAAGGGACTATTCTGAGCAAGTGTAAAGAACCTAGATCTTATTGGATAACTAGAAATGGTTCCTCTAGGCCCTTTAGACGTAGCACTCATCATCTTAAAAGGTCTTTAACAAATGTAACTGTACAAAGTAGGAATTATAACGAGTGTTTGCCCTTTATTGATGATAATTCCATGCATGTTGATAAAAATAATAAGGATAATACAGACAATGTAACTAGTACTGGGAGTCCAGAGACAAATGGTAATAATAATATTGATGTGAATGACAATGTGTTAAATAATTCTAGTAATAACAATGAACCTACACCCAAATGTTACCAAACTAGAAGCGGTCGTGTGGTTCGACCTAGGGAGATTCTAGACTGGTAGGGAAGATGTTGTATATTCATATTGTATCTGTGACAAGTGCTATCTGTGACTGCACTCTAGTCATAGAGCATTCATTGGATACACATTAAAGTTATGTATGACTATCCCAAGTATTTTATTTAAATGTAAAACAGACACCACATTTAAACTAAGCATAGCGCATTAACAATTTGGCATAGATTTTGTAATGTTTAGCGGATCTCACACTGGCGCCGCGTCCCGCTCCGGTTAACGAGACAGTGCTATACACAGGCATAGCGCTACCTCGGTCGCGCACCGGCGCCGTATATACGCGCATGCGGAAACCGCAGCAGTGTAGTGGCCGAAGCAGAAGCCACAAACAGATTTTAGTGATGACGTTGGCGGTAATCGTACGAGTAATACGGTTTTGTGCAACCCTTAAAATCAATTACACACTCATAATGATTAGCAGCTTATCTAATCTACGTGACAAGCTATACACGTACAACAATTTACGATGGGTAAGATTAAATTTGTCGGAACATAACGCTATAAGTGTGGTTAATAGCAAGAAGGCTACCGAGGTACATTCACATAAATACGGTGGATTGGAGGGTTATTCACATAAGCGCGATAAAACGATAAAACGTTTTGTATTGTCACGCTTCTCTTGACGGCTTATCGGGTAATTGCTGTGCGTTGTCGTTGGGCATAATTTTATACGGTGATTAGTTGATTTTGGAATTAATTACGTGTTTCATCGCACGAGTAGTTTATATTAAATAAGATTTTCATAAACCAAACAAATGCTAGTTGTTTAAGTGATGTATTTTTTTTTGTTAAGTAGTAAAATTTTACACTCTGATAAACACTTTAATTTCAAACTTCTAGCTGAGAAAAATATAAATACTATCGCAAAAAAAGGATAAAAGTGTACGGTTTATGCATTGCGCGGGATAGAAAGCGCCTCAAAGCTTTTGAAATCTGGAAGGTCTGAAGTGAAATAAAAGCAAAGAGGATCCTATTGAAAACTATCAACGATAGAAGAAGAATCATATTGGGACACCTGTTACGACACGATGAATTTATCAAGATAATCATAAAAGGGAAAGTAAAAGGAAGAAGGAAGAGAGAAAAGCTAGGAACGGTGAACATGAATCAAGTGTAGGAGATAGTGAGAGAAAAATAAAGAGAGAATGGCCAATCATATGAGGGTGTCAAGCTTGAAAACGGAGTAGCGCTTCACCTAGGAGAGCGCAGCTCTTAAGTCTATGATGGTATACAAATACTGTGTTTAATGATTTAATCATATTAAATGATATCTGCGTGTTCACATCAATTTGCACCACCGTCAATTGCACGCTAATTAAGAATTTCAGTCTAGTTTTATTAGCAAATTGCTAACGTTCGTTATCCGTCCCTCTCCATATGCGGCGTCGCCTTACATTACACGATAAGATAGATAACAGCATCCTGTTTCATATTAATCTCTTATAATCACTGGCAGCTACTTAGCCGCCCTATGATGTACAGAATATAGGGTGACAATATTAATCTTTCTTTTATACTCTATGTCTTTAGGTATTTAAATAAAAGTAAACACACAATTTTTACATTTTCGGGTAGTTATAACTTTTATTGGTTAACCAATCAAATACAAAATTGCCTGGATCTGTCACTTAACGACCTGGCTTTAACCAATATTATTTGATCGTGTAATGTTTTCATCTACCCTCAACTGGCTTAAGGAGCCATTTGAGGGTAGATCTTATTTACTTTTATTTAAATACCTAAAGATACAGAGTATAGGGACATTTATTTCTGACCTTGAGTATCTCTAAAGTATAGACATTGGTATTGAACTAGTGAGCTACATCTCTAGCTCTATCGTCACACATTCTTCATAATCTGCAAGCGTTTAATAGATTTGTTATTATTACCAATCCGTAAATAACGAGACAATATGGTTGTCAAATATTTCTCACTCATGCCAGTAGGTGTGGCGTACATAAGTTTCGATTATATCATCGAAATAGAGAAAAGATGAGAATCCATGTCCATTGTCAATGGGTTTTATAATAAGATACAGGCTTTTCAGCTAACGATGCCCGAGATAAGCTCGGTAGATTGTTTAGTTAACATTACACATCTTCACCGTTACACAATGGTATACTCAGTCGAAAAGAGGACATCGTTATTCAATATCCTGTACAATATGGAACATGTGGTAATCCCAGGCCATATCAGATATCTCGGTAGGTGGTATGCCGTAAATATGAGCCTCTGACTTAATTACTAGATGATTTGTCATGTGAACACCTGACTTTTTAGGTCACGGTTCTAACAACTTATAAATATTTTCTGAGATAATGTCGATTTATTTATGTCTTCAAGTATTTTTTTTGTTAAGATCGCATCAATCATTTAATAGATTATCCTGTAACACTTGACAAGTTTTTGATAAATTTTGCAATTCTACATCATTCGCACCTCTTTATCTACGTCAAAAATTTTTTTTACTACACCCATATACATATATAACGTTTTAGTTTGACGTTAGATTTTCATGAATGAATGAATAATTAGCACTCTAAAGCACTTTTAATTTTTTCAAGATTCTTAATTATTTATAAGTTATGGATTTTTTCCTTGTGAAATAGGGAATTTCAAAATAAGTAAATTTTTATTTTACATGTTTTTGCTTCGGAACGGTGTAAAAATTATACCATTTATTAATTCGGCATCCCCGATTTATACGAAAACGATACCAAGCTTGGCCTAGGTAGCTTAACTGATGTAGACATCAAGATAAAGTTGAGAGCCTCCCCCCGCCTCTAAAATGTATATCAAAAATCTTGGTGGCTCCTCTTCTCAAATCCACCCTTGGGTCCTAAGGAATAATCATGACGAAGGAAATCTTCACGAAAAGCCGTATTTTTACTGCTACAACTGCCACTAAGCAGCAGAAGCTTGATTAACATTTTTTTTAATTAATCAATAGTGGGACAATTTTGACAGCGGGAAATGTATCTTCCGTGTTTAACAACTATAGGGCCATCTATGTCTGGTTATTCGGACATAGCAACACACGAATAAACTATGTAAAACACGGGGGATATATCAATTAGTTAATAATTCCCGCAGTTAAGATTGCACTGGATAGTTAGTGCATGGTCGTTGGCCTCTCTCGTAGCAATGGATGTCTATTGGATAAGGCTGCCTTTCGACTGAGGCGGAGATGAGCGGAGATGAGAGAAGACTTGCAGGGAGCAACCAATAGGTTGACTTTCCGCTGAGGTGGTGATGGGTGGCGGGTTATACTACTGGTTCTCATTGCATTCCCGCATCCCGCATGTCTCCTAATATGTAAGGTATGTGAATGGCATTAATGTGGAATATAAAAAATACAATAATCTAAACACAGAAACAGGCACTGAGCTACTTAAGAGTAGACAAGTAAATAGACTGGGGTAGGTTCCTCATGACTAGTTTAATGCAAAATGTTAATGTCTTGAATAAACATGAATTCCTTACTAAAGTGCAGTGGCGGCTAGGTATTGCAATGCCATTTGTAAAAACGATCAATACAGGAGCCAGTCGCGAGTCAAACTGTCATTTTCGATATAAAATTATCGCTTCTATAGATAATTCAAGTGGGCTGGTACAAGTCGTAAATAATCGCTAGGAATGTATAGTAAGTACTTACTTAAGTATTTAGGTATGTAAGTATCTCGACTACGAAATGTTCCGTTAAAACTTGTTTAAATTACTATCAAATTACCAAACGTGTCAGTGTAACTCTTATTGTCATTAAAGTGTTCACATGTTTGTTATAGTACATTCATATCCTAATATGTGTAATACTAGAAATATATTAAAATATATTTATTACTGATTGATACATCATACTTATTATACAACAAATGTATTTATAAAAACACTAGTTATAAATATCTTTCCGAGTAACGTACCTAGTTAGCGCCTCTTTTTATTATGAATTTTACAGTTTTTAAGCAGTAAGATTTGTATGTTTTTATTTAAGCTACCTAAAACCATTTATAAATAAAATTTAAACGACACAGTTAAACGCACAGTCGTTAAGAAACTATGCAGTCTCCAGACCCTATGACTTGTGCCAATTGAATTCTTGAGATAATTTTAAGATTGTAACCATCGTTCTAGCGGCTCAGTTTCAATTGCGAATTGATTAAACGTTTATCGAAAGGAATGCGGTCATACAATTATATATATAATGTACAACTGCAGTTATATTTTACGATCGTAATAAAATAGTTACGTTTGTTAAGCTTGGATTTATGAGGTGCTGAGA
The DNA here is from genome assembly GCA_947086415.1 of Pammene aurita. Taxonomy (NCBI): domain Eukaryota; kingdom Metazoa; phylum Arthropoda; class Insecta; order Lepidoptera; family Tortricidae; genus Pammene; species Pammene aurita. The sequence continues at coordinate 24,814,048 of OX352297.1, forward strand.
CTGCTGAGTTTCCGTTATGATTATTCTACCTCAAGTGCTTTAAACTTGCTAGCAAACTATCTGTTTTTCTACTGTTGTTAGTCTACTGTTGTAATTAATTTTTATTTCTCTATTAATAGCCAAAAATCTATTCATGGATTAGCTTGCCGAGCGGATTCTAGGCTCAAATTGAGCCATGGCAAAAAAGCCGGAACAAAACCTGACTGAGTTATTAGGACGTGACGTCATCATAACTATAAACATATCCTACGTAGAGTTTTATTACAAAAGTGTACATAAATAGGTAGGTAAACTATACTCGTATATGGTATCCTTTAAAAGCCTGTACTTTGGCTAACTGACCCATAAAACGCTTAAACGCTACATCAATATTTAAAATTATGCAAAAATTCAGTAATAAATATATAAATCCATTAGCAACATCTGCATATGCGAAAAAGATACAAGTTAACATGTCTCGTAGGATCGTGTTCGGCCTGTCGATTAGTTGATTGCATATAAATTGCATATAAAATGCTTGTTATAAGCTAGTACACGGGTTACAAGCCGAGTGACAAGTAAAAAAAATATAGTAAAGTTTTAACCGTAAGATCAGTATTTATGTAGGTAGATAATTATGTATGTGTGAAATACACTATGCCTTGGATGACCAATATGTTTAAGAAGATGTTGTTAAGAAAACTTCTAATAAACCCTCATTTTAACGGCCTCCTAGCCCAGTCGGTAGTGACCCTGCCTACGAAGCAGGAGGTCCCGGGTTCAAATCCTGGTATGGCCATTTATTTGTGTGTTAATCACGAATATTCGTTTATAGTTTATACACGAATAGGTGTTTTCTATGTATCTAAGTATATATTTATCTACATAAGTATGTATATCGTCGCCTAGTACCCATAGTACAAGCTTTGCTTAATTTGGGACTAGGTTGATTTGTGTAAGATTGTCCCCAAATATTTATTTATTTATAAATTACTTATATTAAGAAATTTGCGCTCGATAAAAGTCACGTTTGAGTGTCGTTTATGACTGTGTATGTTGCATTTCAATCACATTAAAATACGATAGCATTTCAGAAATCTACTACTTATTACTAAATCTATGTAGTTTAACCTATTGCATTGCAAGTAGATTAGCATTCTAAAACATGTAATATGGATAATTATATGGATGCTGGCAAGCAAAACTGTGTGTACCAACAAATGCCAAAAATGAGATATTGATGCCAAATTGTTTGGAAATAAGTACTTAATCTACTTACGTATTACAAAATCGTGTCATATTTTGTCATTTCTTACAACTTTATTTTCTGCACAAATATGATTACAATGTTTAAGTAATACACTATGCTTGACGGCTTAAAACGCAATAAAAATTGTAACTGAAATTAGATAAGACCTGCATGCTAAGTCAATTTTGTTACTAGTAAGTAAAAATAAGATAATGCATGAATTTAGTTTAGTTCAGTGAAAACACAACTGTAAACCAAGAGCGAATCAACTGCCATCAAACTGTTTTACAGTTTGGCAGTGCAACTGATATGTAATATCTAAGTAATGTGTCCTTATGAAATAAAAAATTAATAATAATAATATACCTTTTATAATGATTTCATTATTAGTATTAACAGCCCCGAAGAAGAGTCGATAAACCAAACGAGAGTAAATAAGTAAAGTAGTCTAAAGCACAACAAATACTTTCAATGAAGTTTCTAATTACTGTTTAATTTCTACCGCGATGTCGTTATCATGGCAAAAAAGTTGAAACTTTATTCGTCCGAGTCGAGATTAAAGGCGCGTTTACAAGTTCCACTTAATGGCGGCAATTAATCATAAATTCATATCTCCGTTCAAAAACTAACCTCGCCACTTACACCATTTATCATTACCGAGAAATATGTCGTAAGCCTTAATGACTTTCACTTACGTGAGAAATATTATAGTGATTAGATAATAATAAAAACTCTTGACGTAGTTACGTCAATCATGCACCTAATAGTATTAAAATAAAACTGCTTCCATGGAGACATTCTCTTTAAAATTAAAACTTTGTTAGAGAGCCTTTTTAGGGTTCCGTAGCCAAATGGCAAAAAACGGAACCCTTATGGATTCGTCATGTCTGTCTGTCTGTCTATCCGTCCGTATGTCACAGGCATTTTACTCGGAAACTATACGAAGTATCTGAATAAAATTTACACATAAGGTGTATTTTGTATGCAGCTACTTAGTTATGTAGTGAAATTAAAAAAAAAAAAATTTTTAGGGGGGCGCTCCATAACTAAATTAAAAAAACAAAAAAAACCGGCCAAGTGCGAGTCGAACTCGCGCACCGAGGGTTCCGTACAAACCTGTAGGTATATAGGGGTAGTAACTTTAAAATTATTAAAAATATTTTTTTATATATGATGTAACAAAAAATTTACGGTTTTCGCAATTTTTCCTTTATCTGTGCTATAAAACGTTGCTTCATGCCAAATTTCAAGTTTCTGAGTTCACGGGAAGTACCCCGTAGGTTTTGCGAGTGCCGAAAAACTAAAATTTGCAGCATAAACGACTGTATCTTTTGATTGCGTTGGCTTTTAAGTTTTATTTTTTCACAGCTCTAAGGGACAATAGACCTGAGTATTTGATATAAATTTCAGCTTGATACCTCCACGCGTTCCCGAGAAAAATGGTCTTGACAGACAGACAGACAGACAGACGGACAACAAAGTGATCCTATAAGGGTTCCGTTTTTTCCTTTCGAGGTACGGAACCGTAAAAATAACCAAATATCAACATGTGACACATCAATCGATAGGTCTTTCAAAATAACATTTAGGTTTCTTTGACTATTTTGTGATTAAGTGAATATTTTCTGAAATAATCGCTTCGAAAGTCAGAAAAGTTGTGTAGCCCCCCCCCCGTAACTTTTGAACCGTAAGTTCAAAAAAAAATATGAAAAAAGTTGAAGAGATGCGCCTATACTACGAAAATTATTTTGAACATTATCGGTTCAGCCATTTATGAATTATCTCCAAAAAACTTCTTCCATAGGCATCAGATACGACCTTTTGGTATTAGTTTGGTTCTTATTCCATTGAAGGTACGGAACCCTCCTATGCATGGTCCGACGCGCGCTTGGCCGGTTTTTTTCTTTATATTAAAATTTGCGTTACTATACGGTTTTTCCTATTTCGTCTTATAGTTCTCTTTTATTCGGTCTTAGAGGTCCGATTTCCAATTGATGAAGGTGTTTCTTTATGTGATGCTGATGGTATATTTTTTCCTGGGTTACAAATATTTATTTAAATGTTTTAACTGAAAGATTTTATGAATTTGTGTGGCAATTTTATACAATATTTACTTTTTAATTTTGCGCAGATTTTCTATGACAGTATATAAAGAGAATCGAAACTGACCTAAAATTCTATAATCTTTCCTCACTATCTTTATACTATTTAACGGAACCTATTATTTCTACTAAATCAAAGCCATAGTAAATTAACTGTGTGTATCAGTAGCACTCACTTAGTGGCCGCCACAAGCTCGCCACCACTTACTGACAATTAGATCAACTGCCAGGGTCCGGATTAGTGCACTTGTTAGGGCTTACCGTTGAGTGTTGTTAGGTACTGTCCTTGTCGCTAAACTAATGGAATATATGATAAATACTAGTATATTACCATAGTGTGCTTGTTTGGCTTATGATTTACTGTGTTCATAAAAAAAACTTATTATTAAGTCTATTTTTTATAGATAGGGTAATTTAAATACAAACTTTAAATGTGGAACGTATAGTTGAACAGTAATTGGGTAGTGTTTATTTTGTAAATCATGTGGAAGAGGGTAGGTAGTAGTTGGAAGTATAAAACATGTATGAAATCGCAGGCATAGACTATAACGATTAAAGGTGATATCAGACGGTTCAGTCGAATGAACGTTCACTCAAGTGAATGCTTAATGTTCCTTCATTCCATGTTCAATAACAGTAATAAAAAAATGAAAGAAGAAAGCGTTGAAGGAGGTCAATAAACTCCTTTTTGCTCCGCTAATATCCAAAGTAATCCAATGATAACTGATAAGGGATACAACCTATACCGGGCGTCCCACGACTTTGCCACATGGAGGGGAAGTAGTTTAAAATACTGTAGATAGGAAATTTTACTGAAAGAAGACTTCATTTTTATTTTTAAAACAATACGATCTGCATTTAAAGAATTTTAAATTATCGCCTGTCTGAACCTGGAATCGAACCCCCTAAATATGGTAGGCACTGATAAGATTTTATAAAAAGCGAAAATAACTGGGGTTCCGTACCCAAAGGGTAAAAACGGGACCCTATTACTAAGACTCCGCTGTCCGTATATCTGTCTGTCCGTCTGACACCAGGCTGTATCTCATGAACTGTGATAGACAGTTGAAATTTTCACAGATGATGTATTTCTGTTGCCGCTATAACAACAAATACAAAAAAAACCAGAATAAAATAAATATTTAAGGGGGCTCCCATACAACAGACATGATTTCAGACAGACGATTATTGAAAATTCTTGAAATGCAGTTTGTATTGTTTTAAAAATATAAATGAAGTCTTCTCTCCGTAAAATGTCCTATCTACAGTAAGTATTTAAAGTACTTCCCCTCCATGTGGCAAAGTCGTGGGACGCCCTGTATATTGAACTGAATATAACTTCAAGTTGTACTCAGGTTACTTACTGGCGATTGTTTAATTAAAAATTCTGCGTATTTCTACCAGTCATCACTCAGAACAAATGCGACAAAAATAGGACGCATCGATTTAATTTGTGAATTTTTGACCATGTATGTATGTATGTATGTTAAATAGTTTATAAGTTGCATGCACTTTATACTCCAAAAGCCGCCTCGTTTTTGGTAACATTTGTATGTTTCTGACTTCCATGACACAGGCCTAGCCTAGCCTAGTGTGGGAGTCACTGATGATCTGTAAATGTTATATAAAAAGTATTTATGGTCAATAAAATATTTTTACTTTTACTTTTTTTTTACTTATTATGACGTTCTAAAATTGATATATTTTCACTAATGAATTCATTCGTCACTTTTGTTTCATGTTGTGTTCAGACGTGTCACTTGGAGTAAAAGATGCAAAATCAAACACGAAAATGAACAAGAAATTTACCGTGACATACAACGATAAGACAACGTATACAATGTTTCTATTATGAACAGTTGTATTAAGTATTATGTTATTGTGACCGACCAAACTTAAAGTAGATTTATATCTACTTAATTACAAGTTTTAAATATTTTTTTAAAGAATGTGTTAAAAGCAATATCAGTAAAATCTAATATCTTTGTTTTCTATGAAACCAGCAAGATTGTCTGTGGTATAATGTAAAAACAATAGACATAAGAAGTAAAATGTTAAGAGGCAATGTAGCTATTCTACGAGCAAGCTAACATGTTGTTGTGTTTCCATTACCGCCTGCCGCACAAATAATCATTTTAATATGCAGGTATTTGGCACTATATACAACATGTCTATGAGTATTTGATTGTAAATAATAACTTTTTTGCATTTCATAATCAGGAAACTAAGTAAAAACCATTAAAAATATTACGTAAAAGCTTCATAAAAGGTCCCTAGACAGTAGGTAATGCAAGTTTGAATGTTACCAATATCCTTACTTTTACATTTTTAACCAGTCATTCTATAAAAAGTTGCAATTATCCAAGAAACCAGAAGGAAACAAGAAATAAACAATAAATAAAAAAGACGGTACTATATTGAATAACAAAAAAATAAAATAAACTTACAATTAAATTTATAATAATTATGATATTTTTGAAAACCTATGGACCAAGAGTTGGCCACGTCAGATATGACACAATAATGAGAGCAATGCAACCCGTCTAGTAAGATTGCAATACTATCCTTATTGCTAGATCTGGGCATCTGGCAGCTTTTAATGGGTGGAGGGCAGAGTGACAGAGTCACAAATTTTTTCAGTTATAGAAAGTTTTGGCAATGATATGATCTAATTATTTATAAAAAAAATCATAATACTGCATCAAAATCAGAATTCTAGGATTTGTATTTTAAAGGTGGTTTGTATTATTTGACCTCCACCACTTTACAGCTGCCAGATGTCCGGATCTAGAAAAAAGCATAGTACGGCAAACTAACGAGAGGGGTTTCGTCGCTCTCATTATTGTGTCATATCTGACGTGGCTAGATGTCCGTATATTATTAAATTATAAAACGTTAACGCTACGTTACTATAGTAGTCGCCTCTGCGGCGTAGGCTCCCCTAATGCTTTCCACACTTCTCTATCACGAACTTTCTGCAAAGATATAAATATCTTTTCATCTTTTCCTCTGGTGTCCTTGTACATAGATATTGTTAGTAAAATTGGATTACTTATATGTAACGACAGTGATGCCTCGCCAGCTAAAAACAGTTACAGGCCTTGAAACCTATAGAATAATGTTTTTGTTTGCACAAAGTTGAGCTTCCTGACGGCTCAAAAGTAGTATTTGTATGACCACCGGAATACGGGCTTATCTTAAACAAGGACTTGCCAACCCACACGATGCAACGGTAAATAAAACAAAAACTTGGGGCCAATAAAGGCCTATATCTTGTTACCTTAAAGAAGACATTTCGCTTAACTACCTTGCGCGGACGCAGACTGTGGGCGGTAGTAATGACCCTCGTCATGTGGTATAAGTAATAAGAGTACAGGAGCCAAATACACAACAAAAAAGTGCAAGGTAAATAGGAATTTAGCGGTTGGTATCAAATTTTATCCCATTAATTATTAAGTTACAAAACTTTCTACAAAACCCCAGAGGAGTATTCGCTCCATATTCGCGATTATAGTCAATTAATGAGTTTCTGAAACAATTTTTATAGTTTGACGATAACCGAGCAAGGGAGAGTTTCATACGTGGGATGTAATTTCAGTATACGACTAGATATGATACCAAAATTATTGCCATATTATATATGTAACTCATAATGGTGAAGGTGAAATACACGAAGGTTAAATCGTGTTGTTAACATAATTAGGCTATAGCTATCATATAGTAACTATTGGCGTCAGTTCAAACTTCACATAAACGTATACCAACATCATCCATTATAACTCCAGAATATTATGTCACCAATTTCGTGCCATATGGCTAGATGATGTTTCTCTGCTACTTAATTACTTTCGTTGACGCTAAAACCCTTTGTGGGTCCTGTGATGTTTCTCTAGTAAATCTATAAATTAAATATTGCCTCGTTGGTTTCACCCAGATTCCTAAAAATTCGTAATGCATGTAGAATAAGGGCACCAGTTTTCTTATGACTTGACCCGTCAAAAGGTAGTGTCGCGTTTGTCCTTGTAATCAGATACCGCTGTATTGAGTCGTACTGATCTAGATCGTTTGCTCGTGGTCGCGGCGCCGTTGATAATGCGTTTGCCGAGGGATTACCCGTGAAATATGGTTATACGAATCGCTTGTCCTGTTTCCGATAATTTCATAAACGATCGTAATTCCTGTGGTAAACGTAAACGTCCTAGTGCTCAACATGCTAATGCCTAATTGTTGACACACTGCTGTCATCCTTATTGCGATTGACTTGTGTCTTGTTGTCTTGAAAGACGGCATGTACTTGGATGGATAGTGATGCGCACTGGGAGGTTTATCGTATAATTTATGAAGTGTGTTATTTCAAGGACCTATGAAAATTAAATCATATGACTTCAAAATGTAAGGGCAATTCTAAGGGCGTTATCACACTTGAGCGATTTGAAAGCGATTTCTATACAAAACTCGTACGCGGCGAACTCGCGGCGTGTTCGCTTCCATACAAAACTTGCTCGCAAATCGCAAGTGTGATAGCGCTCTAAATAAAAGCTTACAAAGTTGACTGTACCTACATTTATTGCAAATTCATATCCTGCTTGACGAGATGATTCTAGCAAACATAAACACAATAAGCTTCCATTGCATTATTATCACAGATTTCTTAGGTATACCGCCTTCTGTCTCGATCATCAGACCAGCTCAATTGTACCAAAATATTGTATTGTCTCCAAGTTCCGCAGGTAAGCTAAATTTCAGCTCAATCGCACATCAGAAACTGTTCGAAATCAACTCAAACACTGAGAGTAAAATAAAAGCTTTTAAAACATTTTTAACCACCCGATATAATATCTAATACATATCGTGAAATAGGTTAGGTATATTTCGTGATTGAAAAAAAGTTTAATGAATGTATTACGGATTATACTAAATATTTAAGACGTTAGTTTATCCGCTTGTGTTCTAATTCTTTTTTAATCCAAAGTAATCACTTAAAACCACGCAACTAGACTGTTCAATCACCAATAAACATTATAGGTACGACCACTCCATCGAGTACGGCCTTTATAGTAATAAAAAGATAGATTAAGACCAACTAGGAGTCGGTTTTAGATGGGATTATGTAAATTCATGCTGACCTGGATTTCGAATGGGCACCAATGTTCTTAATGTTAGTACATAATGAAGATATTTAAAGTTAATGCTGCTTTACTGGCATGCAATCAAATAGTTGGTTGTGGAAGTTTATAAATATTTATTGTACTGTAAAAACCATTGTTTATAGATATAATCTTAGGAGTTCGTGCTTTTTTAAGTTTATCGTTTTTCTCTTTTTTTTATGTAGCGTAGTTAACAGACAAAGAACTATGTAAGTAGGTGTGACATTTTTTTTCTCTATACAATTAAATCCATACTAATATTATAAATGGGAAAGTGTGTGTGTTTGTTTGTTTGTCCGTCTTTCACGGCAAAACGGGGCGACGAATTGACGTGATTTTTTAAGTGGAGATAGTTGAAGGGATGGAGAGTGACATAGGCTACTTTTTGTTTCTTTCTAACCCCCCACTTCCCTAAAATGGTGGGTGGAAGTTTGTATGGAGCATTACGGAGGGCAAAGGAGAACCGTGTTACCCCGAATTTAACGCGAGCGAAGCCGCGGGCAAAAGCTAGTATGTAAATAAATATTATGGGACAAGCTTACACAAATCGACCTTGTCTAACAGTAAACTCAATAAGGGTTGTTTTTTGGGTACTAGACAATATGTATACCACTCAGGAACCAATATATGTAATAAACACACAAATAAATGCCCTGACCAAGATTCGAACCCGGGACCTCCTGCATTGCAAATTACTGTGTCACTACCATGAAATCACAAGCAATAAAGAGCCATAGTATTATGGCAATTATATTTAACCAAAAATATTAACATAAGTAATAAGGAGTAAGGTAAATAGTGGTAGTAGTTATTTAAACGTTTTAAACACCTAATTGTTAAATATACAGAATTAGTTAATTATTATTTTTAATAAAACCTTACGTCTGGTTAAATAAATAGCTTAAAAGTCAAATGATAGAAACGTCTCCCGCTAAGTCCGTCCACAAATCACAGACCCGCCACAAAAGGTGCTACAAACGAGTTTCCAAACATCTCGTAACTCCGGCTGTCAATTTGTTTGTCCGTTTGTTCGCCCATTTGCGCCTTTGTCTCTGCTTTCCATTCCGTGCCAAGCGTATGTCTCGGCTTGTCTCATTAATGGCCTACTAGGTTTACGGCGGCTTTACCGATAGCCGTACTGTATAGTAGGATTGTAGAAATGAGTGTAAGAAATTGTGTGCTTGTTTACAACAAGTGATGTTATGTATGTACAGGATAATGTTTTCAAGTAGGAAATAAATCAGACGCAAAAAATATCCGTAGTGCACCAGCAAGAAAATGTGCGGCTTTTAACAAGCAACCGTAATATTTATCCGGAAATTATTGTTCTATGAGATATACTACTTACTGTACAAGGGCTATGAAATTAAATAATCGCATACACTTATCAACCGACTTCAAGATTTCAAAGGAGGAGGTTGTCAATTCATCGGAATCTTTGTTTTTGCATCTTTTTTTTAATGTATGTTCACCGTTTATTCGAAGACGGCTGGACCGATTTGGAAAATTCGTTTTTAGTTTGAAAGAGTATACTTCACAGTCGGTCCCATTGTAACCAGGTCAGGATCAGATGATGGGATCCTGGAGAAATCGAAGGAAATCTTCAACTATTATAGGCACACCTATAGTGATTTGAGTATTTTTTACAGGAGCTCGAGAATTTGCTTTTGGAAAAGTGGAGACAAAGTGAAGTCGGTTCTTTTTTGTTTAAAATTATTTTTCTGACGTTTCGAGTGTTACGACATGCAAGTCCCGAGTTTTGTCAAAATAATAAATGAAAATTGTATCAGTTTAAATCAACGAAATTAAATAATTTAATTTTTCTATGATTATTCTTATTTATCTGTTGAAGGTATGCTCTTACGAATCTGGTTATTTATATTTATTATTTTGTTATTCTCTTTTAATATAAGCACAGTCTTGCACATTTAATTCATTAAAGATCATTCATATGTTTTATTTAACTTACTTAATATACATACAATATTTCAGAACGTTACATGATTGCTGGATTTTTAAAAACATTAGGGTAAAATGAGAGACTGCCATCACTCATAGATCTTCTTACATGTGTAAAAAAATACTCTTCTCTTCCTCCTAGCGTTTGTCCTAGCTTTTTGTTCTATTGAGCCTGGGGTCCGCTCGGCAACCTAATCCCAGCAATTGGCGTATGCACTCGTTTTTACGAAAGCGACTGCCATCTGACCTTTCAACCCAGACGGGAATCAGGCTTTCTCGGGATTAGATCCAATTTCCTCACGATGTTTTCCGTCACCGAAAAGCGACTGGTAAATATCAAATAATATTACGTACATAAGTTCCGAAAACCACTATAGAAAATAAATCCATTTGAACTTACACGTATAAAAAACTTACATTGTGTTTAAGTAACGTTGGATCTAGAGACATGAAAGTTTTAATAACTTTTTTCGATATTACGACCGAGATATTGTTTTTAATTTTACGTTTATGTAATTTTTATAATGTATCAAAAACGCTTATCTACAGTGGCTTGGTCATAAATGCCGTAATGTATCATTCATGACTCCAACCCCATCCAATATTGCCTTATACAATAGCTCAAATCGAACCAATACCCGCAATCAAGTCTTCAAATATAACAGAAGGCGTATCGATTCCAGCATTTAGACGTCCGCTGAATATTACATAGGTGGGTCGATGCGATACAGCCAGGCTTCAGATTGTAGGCACATTAAAAATTCAGGGAATATGTCGTGGCATGACTAGTACAAGACGCTGTATTTCAGAAGCTTTAAAGTAAAAGCACTTTTGCAAATGTGCATAACGTCCGTTACAGAAATGGTAAATACTCTATATCAGACACAGCGATATTTGTAAGGAGAAATAATATAAAGGATGTACAAAAAATTGTAAGAGTACAAACTAAACGGTTTAGAAATTAAATGAGAATTAGAAATACGATGTCATTTTACATACAATTTACAATTTAAAAAAAATACGCATCGTAATTATATTTCTTTGACTAACACGTCTAGCTGTGAGACGTTCATATTTTTTTGTTCAATGCGTAATATGAATTTAATAATGCCGACATGCTTCAATCCTTTTTTATTTTTTAAACAATTGAAGACCACAATTAACTGAATTATGCCACGTAGAAAAATGCAAATTATACAAAATTCAACAATGGTCCGTACCTAGTAAGCAGATTTATTCAAATCCGTGATATGAATAGTTTCAGTAAACCTATTGATAAGCTTTTATGCCAACATTACACTTATTAATGTGTCGAATAATTGAAGTGCAGCTCCAATAGCCAACCGTTTTCATTAGTTCTATGGATCCACGTTTGAATCGGCCATGTTTTCACCCCAGACAATCGGATTGCTGTGGGCGGCCACACGGACTAATTAGGGCCATTGTCCACTGCATACTAAAACGTCTGTGACCGAAATACTGCTTTGCTGCATCCGCTGCGCGGCATGGGTAATGCTGTAAGTAGGTCGGCTGATTAATCTGGCTTTGGTAATGTATAGGTACCAAGTGGCGACCAGGTGATAAAATTTATCATTTGTGGCAACCGATTGCTAACGTCTTAGTCGTTTATGATTGTTAGTGATACGGTAATATATTTTAGGTACATAATTTAATTATTAAACGGTGGCAACCTTGCGGTAAGTCAATCCACTTTAAATCCGGAGGTCTCGGGTTCAAACCGCAGCTCGTAAGTCCAATGCTTCATATTTTTACTTAAGCCGCAAAGAAATTTCTACGTGTTTGGAAACGAAGACTATATCCCGATCCCTTCCGAGGCCTATACCGAGGGACGGAGATGTATAGGTTAACATTTTACATTAATGGCCTGTTTCACAATCTCCAGTTAAAGCATATCTGTCAGATAAATGTTTGCTGTCCTTTTCTTTTATATGACTGGAGTAAAGGATAGCAATAATTTTAACTGGCAGATAAAATTATCTGGAGATAGTGAAACAGGCCCTAAGTACTATATTAGGTGAACATAACACCACCATATATTACAGGCGCGCATGGCTATAATTTAGGTCGAAAACAAATACCTACGATGTCTGTGTATTTTGCGGCAGTGTCCAGAAATAAAATGGCAACATTGGCAAAAAATGAAAACGAGGGATAATGTTATTGCGACGATGTAGAAGCCTAAAGCGAATCGAAAGAAAAATAGGTCCTGTTCAATGGCAGGTCAAACAAAAATATGTTGTTTATCAAAAGCTTTTAAATGTGGGTAGCTAACGAAGCTCCCTGCGAGATATTGCCGATATGAGATGGGAGGGTTGAGTATAGAAGCATTCCTATTAAAGGATTCGTTTTCGATAGTGTTACCGTAACCTAGCAGGTGATGTTACCTTACTAATAAAACGAAGACGTTTGTCAATGTGCATCGCATTGCTGGTAAAACTTAATTAATTTCCGTAATTTACTTAACGCAATGTTGAATAATGAATTTTTCCCCTGAGTCATACATTATTTTTCTGAAACCTTATGTAAACTTTATATGCTTACATGTATTAATAGTGATTACACAGAACTACAACAAACAAAATGTAAACAAAGTGAAAAGACTCTGTCCTTAACGCGAATAACCAGTCATATAGAACCATATACCTTCATAAGGTTAACAGGCTACCTCTGCCTCACGGGGCCAAATTGAATGGCCGCCGTTTTTAGGTGATTGCCGTACTCCGATAGATTAATATCTCTGTCCAGCGTATGCCAAAGTCTGATTTCGATGAAATAGACTACCTGATTAGATTATGGTTCTTGGGACGTTTTAGTTAATTAAAAGGGAAGTCGACCGCTACCTTCCTGAGATGTTAGTGGATTAAAAGGAATAGGTTGTATATAAACAAAGTGTGTATCATGAAGGTATACATATTATCATCATGCTTGTGTTCTTGTATTTAAAAATACAATATAAGTAAGATTATTTTTTGAAGTTCGAATGTTACTAAAAATGTGCTCCTGCTACTCAGACCTCTTAAAAAATTACCTAGAACTATTACGGAACAAAATACGATTCCTTTATGGAATTTATTTATCGATTCGCCAATTTAACAGATTACTATAATACAAATATAAAGCAAAAGTATCAAAATAAAATCTCAGTTAAAAATAAATACATAACTAAAATCAACCCTATGAACCAAGCTTTACCCTCGGTTAGGTGCCCAATATAATGCCCATCACACAGGCAGCATTCTCGCGCTAAATCGCTGTTCGCTATGTGCATGATTATGGCGCCATCTTTTGGGCCAGGGCTCAATCTTTTTTTTCTTTTTTATGCATGGCTTGTACTCCTTGTTTATATGAAATGTCTCTGACTGATTTACTAATTTGACAGTTGAGCGTGTTGAGGTAACATTGTTGATGTCCCTTTGCAGTTTAATTTCTTGCCACATTGTGCACTGCGATTGTTCACGTTACCCCCCACCATACACTTCGCACATAGAGAATAGCGAGTCTTTCTGCGAGAAAAATGCCTGCACGAGGGTCACTTGTGGCCTCCTTCAATGTATTGCCCAGATTCCTGAGGAGTCCGCGTGCATCCCTGCCCCACGGACCAAGTGTCTCGACGCCAAAAGCTACAAACTCTTAGTTGGCGCCGAGAGAGCTATATTTATTTACCTTTTATTGCTTAATCTATATATGTAGTTCTGTAATAACATACTTACTTAAACTAAAAAATGGAACTTCACTTGCATTTTTTGGGTTCCGTAATCCGTAGTCAACTAGGAACCTTTATTATTGTCTCGATTCATACTCGTTGATAATTACGATTGGTGTTAAAATGTGCAACATAAGCTAATTTGTAGGTATACATAAATCCTCTCACTATTATAGTTTACTGTGAGCACTGGTCTAGACGTTCAATATTTGCGAGCGCTATTAGTCTAACTTACGATGTTATTGTTTAGTGTTGATCTTAGGAAACTCGATACATGTTAACACTTGGTGGATAGGTTATCTTACATACATATTTATTGTTTTGTATATGATCGTCGACGATGCTGAAATGGATTTTAATACAATATTATAGCACATCGTGGAGAAGGACAATGCCGGCACAATCCACCGGGAGATTGAAGTTACTAAATTGTATACAGGGAGCAGGTTGTAAGGCATTCGTCTTACTTAATTCTTACGGGCTTGCCTATTTTGAGCACTCGTAGAAAAAGTATTGCATAAAATAGTGTCATAATTAAGCTATTCAATCTTGTACCTTACTTAGGCCACTCAGCAAGCTTCGTGGTCTAAACACAGTACTCGACTGAAAAGCTCTTCATTATGCCACGATTGTATAAAATACTATTTTGCCAATCAAATTAAAATGGGTTTAACAGTTGTATGTCTTAGTCGAACTGAATATTCGGTCTTCATTTTGGTTATTTCAGAAAAAAACCTAGGTTTTTGGTTTGGGTTCAATTAGGTTAGCGCCAACAACGACCGGTATAAAAACAAAACTGGAACTTTCATTCGATAACGAGACTTTTTGCATATGTTTAAGTGAAGTAGGTTTCATGCTGGTATCTTTTGAAAGTGGCTAACTCTTTACTTAACTATAGATATCTTCTATATGGCTGGCTGTAAGTAATAAAATATAACTCAACCGTTCGATTTGCGACTTTATTATTTGGACAGGTACAAATGACCAGTGTTGTCCCTACAGGACTAGTCTCAGTTTGGCAAGTCTAGTTGATCCTGCTCACTATTCATGCAACTGCGTCCGCTAAATCTATTTATTATACAGGAGTGTTCCCACAATATAAACGCCTCTTAGACGTCTGCAAATATTATTCCGGCTCGGCAAACAGACGATGAAAGTGCTAAGGC
Organism: Pammene aurita; assembly: GCA_947086415.1. Lineage (NCBI taxonomy): Eukaryota > Metazoa > Arthropoda > Insecta > Lepidoptera > Tortricidae > Pammene > Pammene aurita. Next base: position 24,829,374 of record OX352297.1, read on the forward strand.
TGGGAATAAAATGTTTTGGATGAGGTCCTAAATGTACCTATGAGTACAAACACAGATTACTCAATGAAAAAGAAGTACGTCACTCGAAAAAAACTAAACATCTTTTTTTATATTAGTCATCTATGGTATAAAAATATTGTTTTAGTAACTATTATCGCAAAAATAGCAAAGAAGCTTTCGTCCTTAAAACATGGAGTGAGTTAATGTAGCGATCATTTTAAATTGTTCATTAATTATCATATTTTACGACAGAAACCTTTATTTAGTTAATATAATGATCAATGTTACTCTGCGTCCGTAGGAAACACCTTAGACAACCCTACACGTGATCCCTGGGTGGTGCTAAAAGAGTAACAAAATTGGCATCTGCACTGTCCCATCTAGACCTCACTCGCAGAACTCACTGGATTTTCTTTATCATCTGCTTTCCCGCTATTACTACCCCAGGGAAGAAATGCCTATCTATATCCAGTGACATGTAGCTATACGATAAATAAATAAATGATTAATAAACTCAAAAAAACTCAAAACTCAAACATTTATTCAGTAAGTAGGCCACAAGGGCACACTTGTGCGCATCGAGAAAAAGTTGTGAATTTTTGAGTATGGATAGAGTGCCCTACGATGAATATTTTTTAGTATTGGAGGTCCGTAAAATTGTTGGACTTTCACGTCAAAATCAGGGGTCCCGTGAAATATGTTATTACTCTCTGGTTATGGCTGCTAGGGGTGTGTGGTATCATTTCCGTATAAAACAGATATGCAGAATTCATTTTTGATATTAAAAAAGTAAAGTTTTATACGGTAATGATACCACACAACCCGTAGCAGCCTTAACCAGAGAGTAATAACATATTGCATGGGACCCCTGATTTTGACGTGAAGGTCCAAAAATTTTACAGACCTCCAATACTAAAAATTATTCATCGTGGGGCACTCTATCCATGGCCAAAAATTCACAACTTTTTCTCGATGAGCACAATTTTTACAAATTCAAGCTCTGCTATTATTCCGATACAACTCCAATATTAGTTTATTATTTGTTGTGTGTTGTATTCAATTTTTCATAACACATTAAGTAATGTAAACATCTTTATGGAAATCGTAGGTACTGTACATTGACCTTAGGTCAACAAACTAGCCCACGCTATTTTTAAATTTAGAGAAACCAATAGTACCGATACTGGTAGAAAATCGTTTTGCATAGAAAATGATGCGAAACTAACATTTGCTAATAGTCGGGTCTAGCCGTACCACAGGCACTCCGTCGCCAAGTATGCTGATGCCATAATTCATGACAGATGGTTTACGCACGCGACAAAAGTGAAGCACTTAAAATGAGTGACTCCAAACAATTGTCTTTATTCGCGCACCAGCAAGCAAAAGATGCGAACGTGCTAATGGACTCCCGTCACCGACAAAAATGTAATGATTGTCAATAGGCAGGGATCGTTACCGGTATTACTAAAACTCAAAATAGCGCCCAACTTGCGCAGTGTTAACGTAATATTCTGAAGTGTAATTTAAGTAAACGTAACAAATTATCAGGTTATCCAAAAAAAAATCAAAAATAGTAATTTACAACCGACATACCGAAATTTAATACCGGTTAATTTGTATGAAAATAATACCGGTATTCGATTCCTCTCAATAGGTATAGATAAATATGACAGAATCATTGCTAGGTTATGAATTAGTTAGATTATTAACGCGGAATGTCGGTTCTTCAAGAAGCGGGTGTACAGGGATCTCAAAGGTCAGCAATGCATAAGCGGCTCCCTTTATGTTGCTTATGTTCATGGGCGACGTTGACTGCTTCCCATCAGGCGGCCATCTGCTCGTTTGCTACCAGTGTTGCCTAAATTTAATTGTATGATTAAATCATTGATTTATAATGTATATATAATCAAAGAGTAGTCTATACTACTCTTTGATTATGTCATAGCTGTCAACCGCATAACGTGGCGCACAAAATTTGTTCTAGATGTTACGTCTAGTAGAATACATTGTAAATCAATGATTTAATCATACAATTAAATTTGTCAGTCTATACTTGTAGTGATTTTCACTACAACTTTTGAGACAAAGAATTTCATAGGGATGTCATCTCCTGTTACTCAATGCCTTAAAGCCAGTTTAGATTTTGATATTTTCGCAAAACGCATAGATGTTCGGCAAGAACTTAGTTTTGTGATCCTTATTTTTTTTATAAGATGTAGAACAGTGCTTAGTAGTCTGAAATAGGCAAGCTGGTGGAAACCAAGTTATATGGACGCCCCATCGCTGCTAGGATAACTGTTATGGTAGGTATGGACCAGACTATGCACACCGATTTGCACACGGTAGTGGAATGAATATTTAATGTGAAAGCGATCGCGGCTGTGTTCAGTTTTCAGATTACTTTTTACTCAGGTACCTAACCAACATATATCCATACGCATACCTACTCATACCCATACCACACTCATTCATACCTATATCACACGATGCCCATATCAAAGCCCATATTATGATAAGTTCTTACTCATTTACTCATAAATACGTTTAGCAAAACTCATATTCATATTCATTATCAACCATACTCGCACTCATTCATACCTTTATCATACGATGCCTTTATCCAAACTTATACCCATACTCATATCCATACTATATTCATACTTACGCATATACGGATATATCTGTAGTATATATATTATATCATATTTTATACTGACAACTCTCATCGTAGTGTTTGCTATTGGTCACAGAAATTTCAGATTTCTAACTTTCAGATCTAACAATCAGAGGGGGGTCAAAAATGGCCTGAATGGCTTCGGGAAAAGTATGGAATGGCCGTGCCTTTGTTGTTTGTTTTGCTCGACTTGGCGGGGGCACTGCCATGCCGTGACCCCAGATAAAAAGTATTTATGGTTAATTAAATATTTTTACATGTGTACAAGTCAGATTATGTCATGTAACCATAACTCAAAAATACAAATTAAAATAAATGATTACGGTCTTGGAATCGAGTAACAATAAAAAGGCTTTATTTTTGCTGATGACATGAATTATAATTATAATACACAAAATTTTAAAAATGAATAAGAAAATGGTCGTAATTATAGCGTAAATACAATAACTTGCACAATAAAATACGAAAAACGAAATAAGATTAAACCTGAAGCGTTTAAATGTAGCAGGCAAGTAAAAAGCAATTTTTCTCTCCGTTGAACCCGAAAACAGAAAGTTAGACATTACACAAACAGTTGAGAGCACCCAGATTTGACGTAATTTCCCTGAAAAGCAATAAGTCGAACGGAAGCCTCCAACAAAATTTTCTATAAATATTAACCCTTATAAATATTCTGGGGGTGTTTCAATTTTGTCTTAATCTCCAAAAGGATTGTTTACTGGGCAAACGTTCGGAAGGGTTGCGACGTGCAGATGAAGACATGGCTTTTTGAATTTAAAATTGAGTCTCAATTAAGATTAAAATCAAAGGTTTGATGTTTTTAGCTCAGGTAAAAAAATTGTAGCTTTACGGAACCTTTGACCCTTTTTTACACTCAGAAACATTCGCTAGTAGGTATATCATTTCATGAAATCTTATAAGATGGAATCGATGTTAATTTATTGAATTTATATAAGGTTACCTTTTACAATATAAGACACAATATAATATTATTGGCGTGAGTGAATCTAAAACTGCATACAATTCTACAGGATTTTTATCTAGAGCAGATATTATAAGCCGATAAGGTATAGGTAAGCATAATTTTAATATTCTGTCGAAGAGAATCTTAAGCTATTTTAGCTTCCTCAACAATAATATTATGACATCCCTACTGTTGACCTGAGGAGTCCGTCTTACTGGGTCATTTACAATGCTAATTAATCCAAAGTGTAAGATGGGCATCGCCATTTTGTAACCAAATTGAACGGACGATATTGTTGGGCTTTGCATCTTGATGTTTCGCAGAGATTTGCCAGCGGAATACTAATTCGGCCCCATTAAATTGGTTCGGATTTTTGTTTGATGAAAGTCACTTTAGAGTTATCAAGATAGAATATAAATAATGTTTCTGAACTAATTTGTGTTAAGATTTATTTCGAAGTTTCTTGTCCATTTTTGTACATTAGAAAAATGCCAGACATTAACCTCATTCTCACTATAGAAAGTAAACACAGAGCAAGTATAGTTACTAACTACTAAATATTTAATTAAAAAGTAAGATCGTTATCTGTGAGGGTTAGTTGATGTACCTATAACACTTTTATTTTACATCAGGTTAACAAGATATCATAATCGAAAACGAACGGAGCGTAAGCGAAGTGAAGTTCTTAGTGTTCTTGTTCTTACAGACAACTGGGTGCGTAGCCAAGGTGCCAATCGTTAACGCTCCGTAGCGTATCGTAGTCACGTCTCTCTATCACTCTTCCATATTTGTGTGACAGTGACAGTTGCGTTTCGTTCACTACGACGCGTAAACGATTGGCACCTTGACTACGCACCCAGGACTGTCAGCTGGCTGTGGCTACCTAGACGTCTGTGCATTTCGATGGCTTTTCTATTTTGTATAGTTGTTCCGCGATAACTTCAAGAATCGCAGAATCGATTAAGGGGTTATGAAGCTAGAAGGCTCGAAACAATCGCGAGTTCTCACTTCGAGGCGGACTACTAGTTATAACACAAATCAATCCGACTAATTGAAGAGTACACACTAAAATAGGCCTACTTAATTGAAAATTCAACGAAGGTAGAAAATGTAACAAAAAATTGTCTATTTGTATGATTTGTTTGCATTATTTACATAAACAGTAGGTACCTATATTATTTAAAAGTTTATTCCAATCTTATCAATAAGTAGTTAAAAACTACTTTAACGGTTAAGTTAGTTATTGGATATCAGCATCAGCCACAGCATCTGTGGTAGATGTTTGTTGCGGTGCTTGTGGGTTTACGGATTCCCGCATCTCCGTTGATGGCTATAGAGTCCTATAGGAGCACGAATAAATCTAAAGATAAATAGTATATTTTTATAAGGCTGGAAACATACCTGTATGTTTTAGATTTTTCAAGGAGGTACAGTCAGCAACGAAAATACGAAATAAGATTACAAAAATAACTAGATACATAAATATTACAAACAAGTGTTCGAGGCGCTGTTCAGTAACTTATGTAATATTGTTGTGTCTAGTTACTTGTGTATTCTTATTTCATTCAGCAGCTTTTGTTTCTATAAGAAGGTAATAATACAAAAAGCGCAATAATGACAAAATAAGCGAGTTTGTAAAAGAAATAAAAAATGAAAGTTTTACGCCGGAGCGCCGGGTGTAATTTTTCAATTGTATACCTACTTATTTTTACTGTAAGCTTGCTTCGTCAGCTTCGTACAACTTTTATACTACCCAATTCTACGAATGACTTTATTAAACACATTCAGCGCCACCTAGTGCTACGCGCTACGCTCGTAGCCCGTAGCCACGTATTCGTCGTATGTAGCGCGTAGTAGCTACGAAGAGAGAACCCGACAGTCAGGCTCTCGGCCCTGAATGTGTTTAGTATTTAATTTAAATACAACAATATTGAAATTAGTATAATTGACTAAACATGGCATTTTATTCAAGAAATGTTTATAATATCCAATACATTATATTCAATCTTCGCCAATGAATTCTTCGGTTCACTTCATAAATGACTTAATTTTATACTCTAAATATTAAATCACATTATCACACACGTAAATCTATAAACTAAAACGACTAAATTAAACTGCGACGATAAAATATTCTCAAAGAGCAACTGATCTTTAACTAAAAGATCACTCCATCATTAAGGTCGCACCAATTTTTCTATTCAGTCAAGATTTAGTAGTAGTAGGTAGTAGCTCAAAGATAAATTGCCTTCTAAATATCGTTTACGTCGAAATATATGTTATCAGCTTGTAAATGAAAACCATAATAACGTAAGAGCCATGTGAATTAAGTTTTTTTTGTATATTATAGACGCAGTCATTAAAGGTTTATTACTTTAAAAACTCTAATAACTTACAGTTAAAAATAACGGCTTACTTCTTAATTACTTGCGGTTGTAAATAAATCAATGTCGTTTTAAACGGTAAAACAACTTGTCATTATGGTACACTGAGCTTTAGCTTTGACGGCGATAAAAGCTTAACCCCCTTATTCATAAACATCTCTCAGGTCTCAATTAGTTAATTTATGTTTTGTCTGTTTCTAACAAATACAACTTTCAAATTGACAGATAAGGACAAAACATAAATTAACTAATTTTGGCCTGAGAGACGTTTATGAATAAGGGGGTAAGTTTATAAAATTGATGCGTTTTATTCAGAATAATACATATATTTGAAAAAAAATGGCTGTGTGATTTTCGAATGGTAATTTAACTTGTTACTGACATTTTATAGTAGTTTATGCAACTGATACATAATGAGGGGCCTTAAAACACGAGTGGGGTTTAATGAAATGAGCGCAGCGAGTTTCATTATAGGATCACACGAGTGTTTTAAGGCCTAATTATGTACAGTTGCATACATTACTTTATCTACACACATATTGCAAGTACTCAAAGATGGGTTCAGAAGCCGAAGGCAATTGACCTTGACCTAGATAGATAGATACAAGTGCTGAAACATACCCACAGGTGTAAGATTAATAAAAATAAATAAATTATAACTGATAAGGAAATTATATTTATTTATTATAATATAGTTAATAGTAAACATTTACATTTTCGCAATTAAAAATGTTTCAACAAACAATAACTGACAAGTTGATAACAGAAATGGCGGCCGTACAAACTTCTGTTGCTAGTTTTTTTTAATATTAGCCAACGAACGAAGTCCTTATTCTCATGTCATCCGAGATCAAAATGTCCTGCGGTTTATGTCAAAAAATATATCGTACTGACGTTTCGTATCGACAACATTTTAAAATCTATGGATACTAGAATAGAAACCCATTGAAATTGTGTTGGTTTTGACAGCTGTTCCAAATTTGAAACTCATAACTTAACAATATTTGAGCATGTAAAGTTACAATTACATTACTGCCACAGATAAGAAACTTATCATAGTGAAATCGTTTGTTGTAATGCTGGTTATTGCCTACGGTTTTTGAACGCATTTTAGATGGACTTACAATATGAGGTAGACAAAATATATTCCCTGATAATATTACGTAGGTATATTTTTAACGACACTGATAATTAGAATTATCTAAATATATAAAAGAAGAAACTGACTGACTGACTGACTGACTGACTGATTGACTGACTGACTGACTGACTGACTGACTGACATATCAACGCACAGCCCAAACCGCGGGTTCTAGAGATTCCAAATTTGGAACGTAGGTTCCTTATAAGGTCTAAGGATGCACTAAAAAAGGATTTTTCAAAATTCACCCCCTAAGGGGGTAAATTGGGGGTCCAAAGTTTGTATGGCGAATCAAGATTTGTTAGACTATTTTATTCGAAACTTCACAGGAGTATTCCTAACGATAAATGAGTAAACACGTGTTTCAGGTTTTTTTGAAATTCAATCCCGAAAAGGGGCAAATGTGGTCACAAAGTCTGAAAATCAACATGGGTATCGTATCCTTTTTGAGTCCTTATAGTACGCGGGTGAAGCCGCGGGAAAACGCTAGTGTTTAATATGATAATTGCATGGTTTGTTTTTATTAAGAAATATATGTTTAATTTCTGTTTACGAGTACCTTAAGTAATTTAGAACCTAGTTATTGCATAATGTATAAGTAACTTCTTATGACTCGGGCCCAGGGCCGCGATTCGAAAAATAAACACACACACTGGACAGACACAGCTCCATCCTAACTCAACTCAACTCAACTCAACGCTATAACGACATTGACATTTGCTATTCGAACAAATTTTCATTCAACATTGGTCTCACATTGATCACACATTGGTCTCACATTGGTACAATGTGCTACCAATGTGTGACCAATGTGAGACCAACGTTGAATGAAAATCTGTTCGAATAGCAAATGTCAATGTCGTTATAGCGTTGAGTTGAGTTGAGTTGAGTTAGGATGGAGCTGTGTCTGTCCAGTGTGTGTGTTTATTTTTCGAATCGCGGCCCTGGATCTATACGAGAAGGAACGGGATATACAAACAAAACTAAACAGACACAAATTAATTCTGTAACTAAACTACTAACCATCTTCAACTTCCTTTACACACTTCAAAACAAATTACGCTCCAAATCCAATTAAACAAAATCAAACATTTGCCCAACAACAATGTACAGGAGTCATTACGCATGCAATTAAGTAAAACGCATCCTTGTTTGACGAACACTCCATGCCGCCGATATTTGTCGACATTTGAATACTTACGAGTATGTGGTAAATGTACGGATTGTGACACCTTCAGTAAACGAGTAAATGTTAAATACCACGACTTGAACTCTTTGGAACCCCTAGAACTCCGTATTTAAAACATATGAGTCGCACATAAGTTTTGTTTTCAATAATAATTAAATAAATAAATAAAATAAATATAATAGGACAATCTTACACAAATCGACCTAGTCCCGCAGTAAGCTCAATAAGGTTTGTGTTGTGGGTACTAGACGACGATATAAATAATAGATAGATAAAGATAAATACGTAAATGCATAGAAAACATCCATAACTCAAGTACAAATACCTGTGATGAACACACAAATAAATGCCCTTACCAGGATTCGGAGCCGGGACCTCCTGCTTCGAAGGCAGGGTCACTATCACTGCCAACTGGGCTAGGAGGACTTTCAATATTTCATACCATCATCATGGTTTATGAATGTCTCCGGAGCATCGAGGTAAGTTGGTCTTTGAACAATGTGCGAAGGCTTGCGGACATATAAATAACGGTATTAAATACATATTGAAACGCAAATGGGGTGTGTGAATATGAGTTTTTTGGATTTAAATCCAAAGAACTTTTGTGAAACGCAAAACAGCATAAGTAGACTATGTAGGAACCTTACTTGAACTTTTAACATTGTCGCCAAGTTTGAACAAGGTTATATGGTCTCAAAAGCATAGTATGTAGGTATTTATTCTTGTATAATTATTCACGTTTGCAGCTACCTATACCCCCTTAAATTTTGCTTTTGTCAATCAATCAAAATAAAACTAATTCCAGGTTTTAAATGACGTTGAAAAGCTAAACCTTTATAAAATATTCACTACGATAGGTTTCAAGGTAAGTATTTAGTTGACATCTTAATGGTGGACGTTAGTTTTATAAAGTTTGATTAAGTGTGGCTCTCATTTGGCGAAAAAAAAATTCCGTGAATTTGAAAAAAAAAAGTTGATTAATTAAAGAAAGTGTTCTGACCTAATTTTACTGATCAACTGCACTGTTTTGCTGGTTTACAAAATTTTCCTGCTGACCAAATAAATAATGTATTAAATGTATGTGTTGAAATTACAATATAAACTCGTTATATTAAATTCTTGCCTGTATAACGTTATTTTTCACAAAAAGGCATTCATTAAAAATAAATCTATATGACTAAACTTTATAAACTACCTATAAAATATTAGGTTTATACTACCAAATAAGCTACTGAGACATCTACCGTAACGTACCTCCATAAATTGACCTAAAGTAACCATTTATATTAATTAAAACGATTTACCGCCCAAATAGTCGCCATCTTGGAATATCACAAATTCTTCGGACGAATAATTTAATCACGATCTGTCGGACGCATTGAAGATGTAATCTGGATTCTGATGCATCTGTCAAGCTACTAACTAGGATTTTGTGGTGCAAGTCACTGGGTGAGACGTGTTAATCTATAATGGTTTAATAATTAATTGCGGTAAAAATATCAATGAAATCACGGCTTGATAGATAAAGTAGGTATAGTAAAACTTACTAATGTTAACATATATTGTAAATATTATTAAACCTCTTATTATAATGTTTTTGCGTGATCTCTATGGATTTACTTTGAGGAACGAGCAAGTGGGGCTTCTATACCGCAAATATCTAGGCCAGAGGTCAGGATTTAAGTATGTTATGATTAGATAAGTGAAAATGTAAAAACTACGAGAGACGTAGCAATATGTCAAAGATCGTTAATATGTACCTAAATAAAGTTTAAAGTAACCCAACCTAACCTAACCTATAAATATATTTTTACAAAATTTAGAAACTTGAAAGGTGTTTGAGTGCGACCACACATATATTTAAAAATATCTTATGAATTGCACCATGGTTGCAACGGCAAGCAGCATGACGTCACGACCGCGCGATATGCGCGGCACGGCAGCAATGTCACGAGCCAGATTGATCAGTTGTCCAGAATGTCGCCCACTGTGAACCGTATCCACCGCTTACGGTTGCAACCGCATATTATTATGTAAAGCTCTAGACTACTTAGACTACGACACTCATACTCTTAAGAAGACGAATGTGTTCGAATGATTCCATCACTGTAAGTTTTTCTACGAAATCTCTACGGGAAGCTTAAAGGAACCAACGTAAAAACGACTTGACTCAGAAATTCACTATTTATAAAAAAAGATTTATATCATTATTTAAACTTTTGTTAGGCATATACTATAAAATATAACTGTTACACGCATGCCTCACTAGGTCTCCATCTTGAAGCACTAAGTTATATTTTATTATTTATATATTGACAAATTATTTTGTTACTTATTGATAAAGATTTGCTAAATGTTGACCCGCTCATGAAAATCGTGATTGTATTAATAACAAAATTGCTAACAATGTCGCTAATTGCATATGAATACGCTGGAATTTAATTTTAACATGCTACGAGTAATTCTGGTATTTTGATAAACATAATATTATCAAATTAATAACTATATATCACCAGGACAATTTTTATACCTATGATTAGAAAGACATAGCACTAGCCAGTTTCAAATTAATATAAATAACGTACGGATATAATTACAAATACGTTGTAACCGTACATTTTAAAATTTGTATGTATACCCATACCTTCCTGCATATTATAAAGTTTTATTGTATTTCGGTTTTACGTACAATAGATATATATGTCGCAGGGAAATGATTAAAACAGAGATTTGAACAAATCTCTAAGGGATATGATCAAATTACACAGGATGTTAAAATTGAGACTCCATATCATCATTTCCCTAGAAACAATCAGTCTTTTCACCAAATCACTGACTCTGTTTAGTGGAAAGACAAAATCGGCCAATAAGCGCGATACGCTTTTTCATTTCACTAGATTTGTTTAGGAAATTGATAAAATCCTTAACTACGACAGTAAGTTGACGAAACGAACTCAATAAGTCAGCTAGTTTTATCATTTCGCTAAACGAGTTTAGTGAAATAATAAAATCTCAACTGGAAGATGGTATATGGTGATTTGATTAAATCTCTTAACTGATTTAGTGAAATGACGAAAGCAAGTACCGAATACAACATTGTACAGTAAAGCGATTTGATCAAATCTCTGACTAGATAAAGTGAAACAGATATTAAAACAGAGATTTTAACAAATCTCTAAGGGATATGATCAAATCACGCAGGATGTTGAAATGGAGAATCCATATCATCATTTCTCTAGAAAAATTTAGTCATTTCACCAAATCACTGACTCTACTAAACAGATTCCACTAAACGGAAAGACATAATTGGAAGGTGACGGAAAGACATAATTGGATTGTGAGGTGGCCGGTGGACGGAGAATTCGACTGTACCTCCATACCACTTTCCCTTTCGGCTTTTTAATGGTTATACTTATATCAAAACGTAAAATCCATCACGATGTTTTCGGTCCTGATTTACAAATAAACGATCTATCTATATATCGCAGGGAAATGATTAAAACAGAGATTTGAACAAATCTCTAAGGGATATGATCAAATCACGCAGGATGTTAAAATGGAGACTCCATATCATCATTTCCCTAGGAAAGTTCAGTAATTTCACCAAATCACTGACTCTGTTTAGTGGGACGACAAAATCGGCCAAAAAACGTGACACGCTTTTTCATTTCACTAGATTTGTTTAGGAATTTGACAAAATCCCTAACCACTACAGTAAGTTGATGAAACGAACTCAAAAAGTCAACTAGTTTTATCATTTCGCTAAACAAGTTTAGTGAAATGATAAAGTCTCAACTGGAAGATGGTATATGGTGATTTGATTAAATCTCTAAACTGGTTTAGTGAAATGACGAAAGGAAGTACCGAATACAATATTTTACTTTACAGTTAAGCGATTTTATCAAATCTCTGACTAGATAAAGTGAAACAGATATTAAATCAGAGATTTTAACAAATCTCTAAGGGATATGGTCAAATCACGCAGGATATTAAAATGGAAAATCCATATCATCATTTCCCTAGAAAAATTCAGTCATTTCACCAAATCACTAACTCTGTTCAGTGGAAAGACAAAATCGGCCAGTGCAATATTTGTGAACATCCAGTGCATGCAACATGTGGAAGTACTGTTGGAGAGGAAGGTTAAGGCTTAGTCGTTAAATGCCAATTTTGTCAAAAAGAAAGCAATATTAGAGCTGAGAGGGAAAATGCAGCAAAATTTTTGAAGATATACTAAAGAAAGATTGAAGATATGACTTGAAGATATAGACTAGATTACGTGCAATTGTTACATAAAATATCAAAAGTAGGTGTCAAAGTTGTTTATGCGATCAAAAACAAAACTTGTAAAAAAAAACCAAGTCTCGCAACTCAGTTATTTTTAGTTTAAAGTTGTGAGATCCATGTAATACCAAGTCGGTTGATTTATTCAGTCCCTACTTAAGGGACCTTCTGTCTTAAGTTATTACGTAATTAGCTAATCTAACTACATCTTATAGTGACCGTGAGCATGCACTGGATTTTCACAAATAACGCACCTTCGATACAGGTACAGTCGAATTCTCCAATATCTGTTCTCACAAACGTTTAAAAATATGTGTACACGACCTTAAATACATGCAAATAAGGTTGTGTTCATATAATTTTGTATTTCCGTGTGATATTGGAGAATTCAACTGTACCTACCCCTGCGTTATAAGGTAAATGTACGTTTCCACGAACGCTTAAGACCTGGATGTACGTTTCATTTTTTAATAAGGTCTGGCATTTTCATACGGTTATTGTCAATACTGTACTGGTAACTTAAATACATTTGTAATCATTTTATTGCACTAAGATATTATTTGTAAGGTTAGACATATTTAAAAATTATTTTTAAAGTTTTTTAGACCGCCTTACTTGATTTGTACCATTAAGCGAACTAAGAAACATGATTTGCATATATTACCGAATCTGGTGACCACTTTACCGAACTAGAAGAAAAATGTATGGGAATATGGTGTTGAGCGATTCTCAAACTTAAACTGTCTTACTGTTTAGATAATTTCATCTAAATGCGCTAAATTTGCGTCTCCATATATAACTGAATTACTTCATACAAAACAAAAGTAACCTTATTTTTTTTATATTTATTTAAAATACCTAACCATTATTTTTATATATTACATAAACATCATTATCGTTTTTTGGTGTGTTTGCGTAATAGAAGTTTTTACAATATTAATTTAAAAAATAAATTTTATCCAAATATAAAAAACACAATTGCATATTTTATTTTATTATTACAACATTTCTCTTTATACAAAACGACCCATCAACAGCAGGCCCTTTAACATGTCTAAATGTTTAGAAGCGCTGGCCTTTATAAAAAGGCAGAAAAAATAATACATTTTAATGTCGACCTAGCTGTGAGAGAAATAAGGATGATATTTTAATGTCTATCGAATACAAACGAGGCCGAGGCAGATACGAATTCGGTAGCAGAGACTATGGGCACGATTTACCGAACGCGCGTAAATAAACCATGCAAAATATGTGGAACCTAATACGCGAACAAATTTTGAAAATAGTACCTAAATTGCAACAATTGTGACATAACCACAAATTTAACATTGAAACTAATAATTAGAAGGATTACGAATCCGTTCATGTATTTAGTCTTCAATAATATTGCCGTAAAATAACTATAAATAAATATTAAAGATAGCTTTGTCGAAATGCTTATTTTTAACTCAAAAATTCATAAAACTATAAGATTTCAAACGCGGATTTACTATAGTCTTTACTGTCTACAGATGTTCGGTAAATGCTCATAAAATTACAAATGCTTTTCATTATTTGAAAAATCAACAAGTTTATATTAATATTTTATAATAAATCATTAAAAAAATAATTTCAAAGACATACGCTTTCCCTGATTCCGTACGCTGTTCGGTTAAACCATCCAGTCAAAAAGTTGGGTCACACATCACCGGATTCACATTTATCTCAAATTCTGAGAATATAACTGCACTAAATTCACTTAAAATACCAAAATACATAAAATTATTAAATAACACCACTCTAAATCCACAATTTGGAACCCACATATAGTTTTAAACGATTCTATGATCTTAAGAAGTGCACGCAATTTCTTAACGATTTTGTTAAGGGCGCCCATACAAAGTGGCACTCGACCGACTAGATCAGTTGTCATGTCGCAACTGAGCCCCAACATGGCCGTCTCTGACGCGTATTCGTAGGGGTAGGTATGTAGCTCACAGAAAAAAATATCACAACGTAGTATCTGCTGTAAGTAATCGACTTATAGCTTAAAATGGAATATATTCGGCGATACGGCACGTTCGCTGAAGCGTACATTTACCTTATTCCTATAATGCTCCTACAATCCATATTTTTGTCACAAACATATTGAAGTCCAATAAAACATACCATAAACCATAAACCCAATCTCACCTTACAAATCATGCCACATGTTACCACTTATATCATCGGCATAACCGTATAATTACTGACGTCACACATGGCATTAATTATACAAGCTATAATTACGTCCGGGAAGGAAAAACGTCTTTGGCAATTTCGTGGGACGTTTGGATTAGGGTGCTAAAAAAACAAAAAAGAAAGAACTACAATTGTGTGAGTTCAACTCGTGCTTAGAACTTTCTTTAAGCTTTGTAAAAATAATTTATTTTAAAACAGCAAAATTATAGTAAAATAATATTTTACCATAAAAGGCGTTAAATCATAACTAAATATCTCAGTGCGTTTTGAAAATAAATAAAATATTGAAAAGTAATGTTCTAAAACTAATATAAACTTAAAAATGTCTATCTATCCTTGAGTAGCAAATAACTTCATAATATAAATATATTAAATATATAATAATAGTTTATATAGTGATTAGCTAATAGTTAAAAGGAACACTTTCTAAATTCTGTCATTTTCGTATTTTATACGGCTCATGTTATTTCGTCTGCCCTTGCCCTGAATAGTTTTCATCACTAAAGTCGTTGGCACAATATCTACAACAAAACGAATTACTTAACGGGAGTAGAATAATTAGTACATATGTTCTTGTCGTTTCCTATTCCACGCTTTCATCTTATTATACGAAAATGCAATATTTTTCTTTGTATTCTCTTCGCAAATACACTTCTGATTATTATCAAATGGGAAACTCGCTTAGTGAATTGGAAGGTATTTGTTTTGACTTATACTAATTATGTTACGTTATATAACGTAGTGTGACAAAGTTCCATTATAATATTATAATATGGGGGTTTGTACGTATAACCTCAGTGCAGGAGCACCATTTTTATACGAACTCCTCAACCATTTCCCATAAAAAAAAATCCTTGTAACAAAACTAATATTGATCGGGCATATTACCTTCGAGATATGTACCTTTACAAGAACCACGATTAAACAAATCACTTCCCGAAACAGATCAGAACAATGCCAAAGTTAACCAAGCCCCGATAAATAAAGTTGACAGCAAGTACTGCTGACGTATTTTGCATAATGCGGTCACTGAAAACTAAGGAACAAAATAGGTATGAACAGTAGAGTGCGTAAGCAAATGCGTGAATACTGAATGTGCATCGTGTTGGTACATTTAAATGCGAAGACTATTGTTTTTGTACTTAACCTCGAATACTAAACTTATGTAAAGTTAACTTAGATAAGTTTAAATAAAAATGGTCAAACGAATAATTAATATCTCCCAAGAACGTTGAATAGTCGGAAGATTATCAGCTGAAACCTAGAATAGGCCGTAAAACTATTGAGATTTTTAAATTAAAGCCGCATGCACCTGGAATGATGGGTCAATATAACTAGGTAGGTATCGACCGAATGACCGAACAAGTCTGCCGGGGCAGAGGCAGACCAAGAACGTAGGTGGATGATCTAGACTCTACGCATTTTGTAGCGACTGGCTGTAGAATGTCTAAGCCGTGACGAGTGGCGGAAGCAAGGGGAGGCCTTTACCCAGCAGTGGGACACAGTATAGGCTGGAAAAAAAAGTGTACACTTCACCTTCTGTTTTTACTTCATTTGTAAAAGCAAACTGACAAAATTGTTTGCGAGCGGGTTAAAATGGCGACGATATTTTGAAATGTCAGACTAAGTTTGTGACAATAATGTAAGACGAGGATTGCATTTGCGCTACTTGGTTTTAAAACCTCGTAATATCCGTAAATGTTGCTTGAACGATTAACAACTTTATCTGAATTGTATAAAGTTCAGTTTACAAGTCAAAAATTTGATGATGTGTGGTTCTAAGACAGTTATTTGTTTGTTATTTGGACGTCGGTTTCAATTGTTTAGCGTAGTTGGCAAAGACAATAATCTCGTTTGGGATTTTCCGTGAACGCGTTATTATCATAAGTGACTAAAAGGGGTCAACCTGATTAAAATTCAGACATATGCCTGGCTAAGATTTATTTTGACATAAGCAAGAACCAGAGATGTGACTTATTTGAAATACTTGTATTTAAAATGCAAATACAAAATGCAAAATACGTATTTCCTATTTTGTATTTAAATACCTTTTAAACAAAAGCATTTTGTATTTTATTTGAAATACTTTTTGGGACTCATTTTCTATTTTGAAAATACAAAATACTTTTTTTTTGTAATTTAATATAATGTTGGTAGAAAGGGTAGGTTTAACAGGTTATAGTTATACACAACAGGCTATATTGCTCCTACGTGGGTAATTGGTAGGACAGGACACCGCGTAACGAAGGGAAAAAAGGCACTCATTCCTGACGATCTCGTCATTTTGTAACTAGTCGTCTGTTTTGAAATGGATAGTTAAGATAAGTATGGAAACCATCATCCTCTTAGCGTTTGTCCCGGCTTTGTGAACTAATCACATGAATTGGCATAGACACTAGTTTTTACAAAAGCGACTACCATCTGACCTTCCAACCCAGAGGAGAAACTACGCCTTATTGGGATTAGTTCCGGTTTCCGCGGGATGTTTTCCTTTACCGAAAAGCGACTGATAAATATCAACCGATAATTCGTACATAAGTTCCGAAAATCTCAGTGGTACAAAGTCGGGATTCGATCCCGAGACCTCTAGATTGAAAGTCGGACGTCTTATCGCCAGGATACCAGTGCTTATAAGAATGGAAATTGTATTTAATAGCAATCCATGTTTGTACCGAATTTACATTGCATTGAAACTAAAAAAAATATATACATACTTGGAAAGTAAATTCCCTGGAACGGAAATGAATGACATTTGGATCCATAAAGATAAATATAACTCACTATCAGAGCATGAAAAAAAGACATGTAATTACATGTATCGAGTGCCGACCCTAAAAATATTTTAACCATTTACCTACAAAGCAAATTAGTGGCACACAAAACTCACCTGTAGTTAAAATTTGATTAACATTTGCTTTATATTTATTGATTAAAATGGCTATGCTATCACTATGACATATGATCACGGGCAGACGGACATGACGAGATAAGGATTCCGTTTTTCCATCTTGGCGACGGAATTCTCAAAAGCATTTGTATTTTAAAAAGTATTTTGAAAATACCTATTTTGTATTTAGTATTTGAAATACAATTTTGCTAAGTATTTTGTATTTTGCATTTGAAATAGTAAATCATGAAAGTATATTGCATTTTGTATTTAACTACTTTTTCTAAACCATTTTGCACATCTCTGGCAAGAACCACCTAAATACTACAAAATTAACGGCACACTCGCGTAAGAACTAAAAGAAAACGAATACTCAGTATGCATTGAAATATATTTTTCAACTGACTTCAAGATTTCGATCTTTCTTTTTGCAATTTTTTTAAGGATTAAAATATATTACTTGTAGAATCAATGATGCTATCGTGCATAACCAGCCTCTGGCTGCAACTTTTCTGTGTTCAAATTTTTAACCCCGTGTAATCAATCCCCTTAGTTAAATGTAGAAAAAATTTTTTTTTTTAGATTAACTGGTGCGCCAGAGGTTCAGCTCCATGATTTTTGAAGAATAGGTATGTTCTAAATTTCAAGGGTGTTCTACCTTCAACAGTTTTTTTAATGAAATTATTAGTAAACAAGCAATCGAGTCGCCAATCAAACATCAGGAGAGCCGCTTATGAGTTGCCGAATACCGACCTTATACTTAGTCTTTCTGTGCGTTGTATCACTCTTGTGCGTAACGCAACTCTTTTATAATTGCATAATTTTATAATTGTCAGGTAAATATGAGGGTAAGTACAAACCTTTTTTTTTATATTTGAATGTATTTTATATACCTATGCATGAAATTTAAGAAATTGCCAAGGACATTTTCTGCCTGCACTGCACCTTCTAAAAATAGAAGCGTGCAATTGTTGTGATTCGGGCGGTCTGCCAACGCGGCGCCGGCGGGCGACTTGACATCTGTCACAACGTTATTTCCCTGTTCACTGTACTTGCTAGTTTTAGCCCGCAACTTTACTCGGAATCATACGAGAATATGTTTCTTCGATACCGAATACTAACATCTAATATGGATACAACAGGTACTCGTATAGGATCAATAATAATTTAACACTTTCGCGCAATTTAATTAAGTTATTGTTAACAATAACTTAATTAAATTGCGCCTTATACAGCCGAACTTGACGAATCTTGCTGACTTGTGGGAAACTGCTAAAGACCAGAATACGTGGAAAAAAAAGGGAGGCATTTGCTTTGCTTTACTGCTTGGGACACTCTTGGCAAAAAAAAATAAGCCTTATATACCTCCCGACTTTAAATATAGTCGTTGTGCACGCTAAAAGGATGAATACATAGTTGAGCAAATTTTGAAGAAGTTAATTTATTTCAAATTTATATTAAAAAAGAAAAATGTTATTAATGTTATTATAAATATATCATCAAACTTTAAAATGTAAGGTCTATGTCTGTTTTAGTAAAATTATACCCATAGTGTACGTAGTTAATTTCTCCCGGCTTCACATAAATTCCAGTGACACTGAAGTTTGAGTGACGATAAATTTGTAGCGAAATGACGGAGTCTTCGCGTTTCATTTTACATCGCCAGGGACAGACCGTTGAAGCTAATTAGTGTGTTATTCTCTCGTACTGTGTGGTCACACAAATATATTCGCAGTTCAAGAATGCAAATAAATGCATTAAAAATACTTATAATAACAATCTCACTCATATTTATACTTTTGAAAATATAAATTCCATATTTTAGTTCTAGATCATAATTAAGGGCAATAATTACCAATTATCATATGTTACTAAATATCGAGCTTTCTACTAAATTAAAAATTATTAGAATAGAAAGATTAAATTACCTAATAGGTACTAGGTAAAAAATGCAGTGGGTTCGTTGTACTTACAGTGTCCTTTCATGTATTGTAAACAAAACCATAATGACAACGTGAATAGGTAAGTACTTGAGTAAGATATCATTCGGTATTTATTGACCAAAGAAAAACATTGATCAGAACCCATGTTGAAATAAAAATAGTCAATGAAATACCTCTACGAAAGACAATAGTGTTATTGTAGACAATTTAGGTTAGTTAAGTTCACTCAACTTGCAACCGCGGTCCTGCGGGAAGCGAGGCTCCACTTATACTATAGAATGGCTCTGCTCATGTCAAACGATTACAGTTTTGCTTCATTCTATATCCATTGCGTGTATTATTGGAACTCCTTCGTTCACATCTGGTTCTTCAGCTTTCATGGATGTGGCTTTATTTACATCAACGGAAATTGAAAACGCATCCTCGATGTAATGGTAACTTGATACCACAGATCCTCATGCGGTTTACTCAGTAAACACAATATGAAGTGACTATTGACTATTCTTGTTCCCATATTTTTTTTTGCATCTATTGAGTTTTAAGTTTCATGCTTCGAATTTTTTAGGTCCTTTTATGTCGAGAGAGATTGGAATTGTAAGCTCAGGATCGGATTACAATTTTATTTTGAATATTATCAAAAGGATTTCTTTTGTTTAAAAGAGGAAGCTGGAAGATTTCCAAAGCACAAAAAAGGTATTATCAATACCAAATAAGAAGGTTAGTTTTTATAGGTTTAATTTAATACTAGACTTTAGATAATAATATGGTCCAGTGTAACTATCTGCATAATTCCTTTACATATCCACTGGTTTAAATTGTAATAGTAAGTCAGTGAAAAACAATTAACATTTTCAACCAATAAAAGGTTATAGCAACATAAATATTGCCTTAACTAGTAACGTAACTTAGTTAATAAAGCTTTGTATTCCGATAAAATTATTCAGAACCTGTTGCATTTAACTATGAACCGTATTTGCTTGAAATCAGAATATAACTTTAGAAGAGTTTTAGTCGTACAAAAAGGCTTTTTAATGGTAGTTTAACCAAATAATAGTAAAATCAAAGTGACCACTAATATCTGGTGTTATCTTACAGATAAGGCCCTGCCTGAGGTGTTGAAATGATTGCATCTCCGGTTGATAGCTATCGAGATACGATATCAGTAGAGAATAGGGTTGTCAACATAAAACATTTACGTCATTTTGGTACCATTGCATAATTGACCATCAAAAAATGTCTTACTAAAGAGATACCAATACCACGATTTTAAATACAACAACGTTTTTCTCATTGCAGACAAAATACAGGCTGATAGTAAATATTTTAGGTTTTAGCAAAGCATTAAAATCGAATACCTTGCTGATATTTTTCTGATAATCAGTACAATAAACAAGACTAAGGGCACCGGTATTAGGCCATACAAAAAATAACGGTATTGAATAAAATAGAATAACAAACATTTATTAAAAAAAAACTAAATCTAGATGTGAAGCCGAAATGGTCTCCATTCAGCAATGCAGTTGGCACGGCTAGCGTGGTCAACGGAGCTGGTTTCTGTGGAGCCAGCAAGCAGGGTGTGCGGAACAGCATACTACGCGACTCGAAGTTGGCGACGTTAATAAATACATAAATAGGCGCATAGTATATTTAAAATATAATATTATGGTCATGTGTAATATATTGATATGGAGTATTGCTTTTCCTAAACAAGACACAACTTATACGAGAAAAAAACCCATTGATTTTCAATGACAGCCCTACGAAGCTAGGAAGCTGATAAGCGATCAGATGGCGATTGGCCAGGCGTGGATTGTAGATACAATGTCGTTACAGCTAAACCGCTGGTTATCGACTCAGGCGCACCTGGGTCTATTATCTATAAATCTTTAAATGTCTGCTGTTTAGTTAAATGCATTGAAGCACTAAGTAATGATTTAAATTGGTTTTAAAAGGCGACTCCATGTCGGGTTTCATGATGATTTTCCGGCTCTGTAATTAAAGCATAGAACGTCATCGTTGACGTTCTTCTTCTTCCTAGCGTTTGTCCCAGCTTTTTGCTCTATTGAGCCTACGGTCCGCTCGGCAACCTAGTCCCAGGAATTTGCGTAGGCACTAGTTTTTACGAAAGCGACTGCCATCTTACCTTCCAACCCATAGGGGAAACTAGGCCTTGTTGGGATCTCCTCACTGCTGGGTTTCCTCACAATGTTTTCCTTCACCAAAAAGCGACTGGTAAATATCAAACGATATTTCGTACATAAGTTCCGAAAAACTCAGTGGTATTAGCCTGGGTTTGAACCCGAGACCTTCGGATTGAAAGTCTGACGTCTTACCGCCAGGCCACCAGCGCGTCATCGTTGACGTTGACAATAATTTTGTTATTAGGTTACTGATATACAAGTTTGCATCTGGTATTATGCTGGTAATGGCAAATACGTACAGAATAATATCTACAAACCCACATCTGAGGGTCTCTAATTAGGGGTCGTTGATAAGGGTTTCGACCCGAGGTTTGATTTAGTGCTACTTTATTTATTTTCGATGTTTATTCTCTGCATATAATTATAACACACACACACACACATTGGCTACTATTTTGCACAACGTATAGCTATCGCCATTCAACGTGGTAATATGGCCAGCCTTCTGGGCACCCTGCCCGTTGACAGTGATCAGGACCAAATTTTTTTATCTCTAGTTTTAAGTAGTTTAGAGTGTTTATTATATTTTTGTTGTTGTGTGTTGTTGTGTTGAAATAAATTATAGCAAAATTATAACACATAAATGTGAAATTTGATCTGCATTAATCTGAATTTTGGAGATTATGAATACTAAGTATATAAAGGAATATTTTGTAAACAAAAAAAATAGTTCTGGTTAACTTATTTTAAGGCCTAATGGTGGTCCAACACTAATGTTATATATAACGTCACGTATGATGACATAATAACGGCATCCTTGTTGCACTGAGTTTTGTGTTTTATAACGTTATACAAGGTGTAAAAACAATCATGCTGGTAATCCGTTTAAAAGCATAGTTGGTGTGGTAGTCAGAATATTCAGATTACCAACAAGTAAGAAAAAGATTCGTGTGTCAGACCACCATAGACAAGGATGCCATAACTCTAAATTTCCTTGATTATTAATGTTTTATTTTGTGATTTAGTTTCATTAAGTACCTACCGTACGGTTGACCAATTTATGCATGGGTGTGGGCCATGCATAAATTGACCGTGAAAGATAAATTAAAAACTAAAAACTTTCTACTAGTAAATCATACACGCACGTGTATTAATTAGTAGTCATGGGCATATTTCTTCCGTAATTAGGCACCCTGGTGTTAAGACCATGTGTCTCCAATTTCAAATATTACGCATCATACACGCAAGCACTCGTGGTACCAAAATTAACCTTAATGTCTTAGAGATATAGCCTATTGTGTATTAACGTTTATTGCTAGATAAGTCGTTTTGTCAGTTAAAACAGGAATTACTCTTCACTGTAATGATCGTGAGAAGAGGTATTTAAAAGTATTTACATTTGTTTCCTATTAAGTACGGGTACGGGATAAGTTTTTTTTTAAACAGGCGTGTCATTGTACAGTTAACTCCTTGTTCGAGTATGTGTGTAAATAAATACAAATTCAGGAACTATTTAAAATCATAAGTACGACGTATTTGTCACAAAATATAAAATAGAAAATTATTTAATTAGCTTTACAATAGGAGAAAATTTAATATAGTAGAAAATCTCTCTCTTCTATGATATAAAATAATAAACAGAATTAACAAAAAAAAACATACATTGTAGAGAGTTAAGAATAATTTCAGATCTCAGTTAAAGTACAAATAAATTCTCTGATCTATTTAATGACATCAAAATATTATTTTGTTCTGAAACAGATGTCCACAATTTTTGTTCAAACATTTGATATATACTCGTAAATTGTATTCGATTGTTATTCATTCTATCAAATAAGTAAAAATAACTATTGACAAATTTTGTGTTAGGCAAAATTACCTATTTCATTTTAAAATAGGTTGTCAGTGCCGTTTTAATGCCAGTAAATAGCGTCGGGTGGCGAAAATGATAAATAACAAAAATAATGTATATTTTGTTACATATCCGCCACAAAAACTGCAATCGTGCTGGAGACCTATTTCAAAAAGTCCGGCAACAGCTTGTTGCAAACTAAAAATAGAAAAACGCACTTAAAACTATTTTCATCCAATTCCAGAAAGTTGTGACAGTTATTTCGTGTTTAAACCACACTACGAATATGCAGAAATTATAAGTATATAATACCATTAGGTACCTACTTATTGCAGAAATAAACCGTTGGTAAAAGTTATGAATTACGATGATCTATTGATTAACTACGATGTATTTCAGTACACACATTAGAGGTATGTTGTTGTACATTGTTGTCACATTATTATAACTTGATTTAACCCTTTAGTCATACAAAAAATATTTTAAAAGTAACAATTACAAACTTATACACTAAACTTACTAACAATTAAATATACCTAACTTAATCTAACAGACTTAAACTAAATCAAATAATAAATTCACCCCTTGGCAAGGTGCCGTAAATGCTGGCAACATTACCACGCTGAATTGCAATACTAATGCGCTGTGCGAGGAAGCTGCCAGCTCTACGGTCCCCGATAGCGTCCACCAACGTCTTTCCCAAGGCCCTAAAGAAGGTCTGGGTACTAGGTCGCCACGGGCCGAGCGTTTCAACGCCGAAAGGGAGAAAACAATTTTCGTGGCCGAGACGACTGTCCTTGGCCATTTTCCTCCGCTCAGCCGCATCCGCAGCCGCACCCAAAAAGACAGAAGTGCCATGAAGATTGGACGGGGCCAGTGTATCCACACATGTAG
This sequence comes from Pammene aurita, assembly GCA_947086415.1. Lineage (NCBI taxonomy): Eukaryota > Metazoa > Arthropoda > Insecta > Lepidoptera > Tortricidae > Pammene > Pammene aurita. Next base: position 24,853,947 of record OX352297.1, read on the forward strand.
CATCCCATACCAGCACCCGTCCCATCTCCCACGGAATCAATACCATTCCCTCCTTTTTGAACGGCCTCCTAGCCCAGTCGGTAGTGACACTGCCTACGAAGCAGGAGGTCCCGGGTTCGAATCCTGGTAAGATTCCTGGTTATGGATGTTTTCTATGTATTTAAGTTTTTATCAATATCTATCTATCTATTATATATATCGGCGTCTAGTACCCCCAACACAAGCCTTATTGAGCTAACTGTGGGACTAGGTCGGTTTGTGTAAGATTGTCCTATAATAATTATTAATTATTATTATTATTCCGTCCGGTCTCTTTCCGTCGTCCCTAAGAATGCCGGCGGTAAATGTGGCGGAATGTACCCTTTAGTACAAATGTACTTACCTTAATAAAATACGTACAGAAAGTTGCACTTATCTGTAGCTCCAAAAAAAACAACACAACCTGCCCATCTTCATTTACGAACCAAACAACCTACATGCAAAATGCGTTTCAGTTTTGAATCCAGTATTGATATTCCAATGGCCACGTGACGGTAAAATAAATCAAATTCAAAATTCGTTTCACCTCTGTGCGTAATTACTCGGAACTGAATATAAACTAAAAGCTAGCCCCGGAAAATGTGACACGATAACGAGAGCAACGAAACCCCTCTGGTTAGTTTACTATACTATTCTTATTACTAGATGGCAGCTATTCATCGGTCAGAGGGTTGAGCAGGCAAAAATGTGCAGTTGAAAAAAAGGATAAAGTAGGTATGTAAAACCTGCTTAAGTGGTCTCATTTCTTACCTATATTTTAACATTAGAACAAAACATTCCGTATTATTCACCTGAAAAAACATGTCACTACTTTCTCGCAACAGAAACGCTCTGCCTACCTATATGATCGAGTTTTTATCGTCTGTCACCATAGAAGTCACATTCTAACAAGTATGTAATAAGTGTGAAAGTGATGCATAACACGATAGGCTACGATAAAAGGGCAACCATGCTATCCGTTCTGGTATTGATATATTCTAATTAATTACCGACAGTCATAATTACCCATAATACTGCATCGAACCCGAACTTTAAGAATTGTACACTTCAAGAGATTTGCATTCTTTGACCTCCACCGATGAACAGTTGACAGACGCCCGGATCTAGAAGTAAGGATAGTATAGCAAATAAACTAACCACCTGGGACTTGGCAATGGGCCTTCTTTACTCTCGTTTTGTGTCACATTTACTGTGGATAGCTTTCCGTATATAAAAGGGAAGTCCAAATGTGTCGTACGCGCGTGCTTATCTACAAATAATTGGGACGTGTTGATTTTTTAATAGCTAGGGTTGGCAAGGGGTAGAGGGTGAGAACATTTTGGTTTTATTACGCTTCTAAAATGGAATTTAAAATTTATGTAGGTGAAAAAATTAAGGCTCGTATGTAAATTAGTTTTGAAATCATATATTACGTAAAAGCAAATTTGCAAAGTTAATAATACTGACTTAAGTGCATGCAATATTACTTTAAATTATAGTATACCGACTATTGTAAAACTCATTGTCAGAATAATTTTAATACACACCTAAATCTAATATTCTTAAAAAAAATCTATATCGATCTAGATGAAATTCTTAACATTTAACCCAAAATCATCATTTTGCCTTATCATATAATTGTTTGGTATAGGACAATAATACCCACTTCTACCTGTTTCGTATTAGTTTCAAAAACATAATTTGGCAGAATACGAGTAGTCATCCATTTTCCTTTGACTTGCAAATTGGAAATAGATTAAAACGATAGATACATGCAAAGTCCATTCGATATTGAGAGAAATGGAAATATTGACATTTCGAAGCCCGGCGTCGACATTTCATCAGTTGCCGGACTTGGAGGATGATACATTTTTGGTATTGCCAGTTTACCAAATACTGTTTGTAAGTACACGCACTAAGTAGGTAAAGCCTAACCAGAAATATTTGATTATTGTCAAGAGGGCGCTATTATTCTCATTTATATGGCAACAGTTCAGTTCTCTATGGTATGGTGACATCTTGATTTGTTTACCTGTCAGCTTTGATGTTAATTTGAAAATGTTTCACAGCGGACAAGTTTCATTTCCCGAGCATATTACTTACAGCAGCTTATTATATACACTATCTACAATGTTCCGCTCTTGACTATGGATAATTTTGGGAATTTTCTGCCGTCTATTATTTAATATTCAACACTTTTTTTTTTTTATTATTTGGATTTTACTCCTCGCCGATTTTGGCGAGGTGAATTCTGCCAATGTCGAGGTGTATACTTTTGATTTTATTAATCTTTAGTAATAAATAAAAGCAACGTTGTTCGGTTGAGGTCTTGCTGATTGTAAGGTTAATAGCCTGCCTACAAACACGTGGGTGGCCGAGACCCCGGATAACCGTTTGTTCAACTAAAGGGACGTTACGCGCGTTTTGAGACTAATTGTTCGTTAGGTCACCGCACAATAAGTTATCAATATTACACACTGAACAACGTAAATGAGCAAAAAACAAAAAAAAATTTCTAAACACGCTGTCACCATCTTGAGCTCAAACGGGTATCCCCTAGATTCAACACTTTAAATTATTGCCAGTGTAAGAAATTAGTTCCAATGAAATTACGCATCATGGCGCATTATCATATATTTCTGGTCAGGCTTTACATTTGTTAACTGATAGGTAATTAATATTACCATGCTACCATGAAATTCAATTTCCGCCAGCTTGCCAAATTCAGGTAGTTAAGCAGTGTTCCTAAAAAAAAAGATAAAAGATAAAATATATTTATTCTTCAATTTAGGCACATTACAATGCACTTATGAACGTCAGAGAAAAAAAAAAACTACCACCGGTTCTAACCCTACACCTCTGACCCGAGAAGTATTATGACCGGCAAGACTTGACTCGGCGGGACTTATTTTTTCAAAACAGTAATACAGTAATATTATATCTTAAAGATACACATTATACACAACAATGCGTAGTTCTATAAGAAGACATATCAAAACAGCTTGAGAGGCATACAATGTACGTATTGTTAAATACAAATAAAATAATAATAAAATCCAAATCTATGTTTGATATGCTTTCCTATCTGAACTGTGTCCTCTAAATGTTAGATGACTTTGTAATAGTTTCTGGTTTGGGCCATGCATCTTTGCCCGTCATATGGTCCTCGACCCTGTATTAACCCTAGAGCTCATAAAGGAAAAAACACAAAAATTAAGTAAGACCCAACTAGCCTACGAAATTGTATCACGCGCTGCCGATGCCGCCTACTTAAAGTGCCACATCATTAGATAGGTCTTAAAATTGTATTTTATTAAATCGTGACTTAATGAGCTTTTCAGTTGAGTACCGTGTTTAGGCCACGAAACTGAGTGACCTAAGTAAGCTTAATTATGTCACTATTGTATACAATACTTTTTCTACGAGTGCTCAAAATAGGCAAGCTGGTAAGAATTGAGTTTGACGAACGTCTACTAATTCTGAAATAGATAGGTATAGTATGATGAGGAGGATTGCCCACGGCGCCCATCTGTACTTTCTACAGCGCACCAGGGCGCCGCGGCGCATAGTTTGAAAACCCCTGCCATAAGAAATTGGTTAACCACTGTCTTTTATAAAGTACCTATATATCTTTTTAACATACCTTTCCAGCCATTTAATTGACAGATTATAATCCTAGAGTAGAATCTGTTAAAACAATTTTCGGCCTAAGTTTCTATTTTCAGATATAACCACTCCTAAATTCATAAAGCGATGTGGTGTTGTAATCATTCATACTTGTAAACAGTTTGGATATGATGTTGGCGCATGGCAAAATGCTTGGAACAAAATATGTAGTTGCAAAATTAAAACTTACGACTCAGGCCCAAATTTTATGAGACTTCTGTGAGCACTTATACAAAGTCAGAATGAACGTATCTATAAGTTTCCAGCTTATTATCTCTTTATTCCGAGATTAAGCTCTTAATGCAGATTACAATACGAGATGAAAAACATAATAACAACAAATTATAAAGAACTTGAAATCGTCGCACGATCACAATTTGTATCCGATGCAATTAAAACTTTCATTAAAGATCTCAATAAAACATGTGTCCGTAGAAATTGTCCGAGCGGCCGATAAATCTTAGCACCAATAAACGGGCGGAATCGGGAGGTACTGCAATTAAAACCCAGGAGATTAAATGGACTCCATCCATTCTGTGGTCATGCCCTGGATATGGGCTGGCCCAAGGCAAGGAATAAAGCATTACTTTGTAACCAATAATTTGCAGTAGTCTGTTCTAAATCAGCTTAGTTGCGTAATGTATTTTCTCTTTTTAGACTAATTCTTATTTTTCGCTATTTTAAGCTACATAATGGTACCAGTAGAGCGTGTGGTATGTATCATATATTTAGGTATATGGTCAATTCGTCATTCACAGGGAAGTCGCAAAAACACCTAGGTAAAGAAGTAATGTTATCAGTAAAGTTAAAGTTAGCTAAGAAGCTATAGAGGTGCCTTGACACGTCTTTGTTATTAACAAAACAAAAGCGTGTTATGCTCATTTTGCACACCTTGCTCGTTTAGCTACTTCTACTGCTGACTGCAGATAGTTTTTGTAAGCGAAAAGTTAACAATAATTCATATAACTCAAACTCCAACAAAGAAAGTCTATAATTGTTGTAAAGTACGTGGAGTCTTACCGCTAAAGTATCTTCCTAGCAAAATTTAAGAAGGGAAAAATAGGACCAAAAAGTTTTATTAATTGAATGATATAAATCGCTTGTCTATTAAACCAAACAAAAGTATAGAAAACATGCTATATCGGTTAAGTAATTAATCCCGTTCATGCATCTTACTCTGCACAAACACGTATTCACGAAGAAATTCTAATTAATTATCTGAAGAATACAGAACAACAAAATCTAGAGCTAACTCTTTTAAATCTTAACTGTTAAGATGTTGTGTGTCTGTGTTTTTGTAATGAGTCGGCAACGCGCATGTGACATCTCTGGAGTTGGAGTTGTAGTCCATAGACTACGGTAGCTGCTTAACATCAGGCGGGCCGTATGCTTGACCACCGTCGTAGTATTAAAAAAAGTGTCAAAGAGCTTAATCTTTACATACTATGTACTATACTAACTATAATAATAAAAAAATGCCTTCATTTTTGAAAGTAATCAAAATTTGATCCAAAACCAACCATTGGAACAAAAACGACATAATACGCTTTGTTAAACATTAGGTCCAACAGTTAAATTCACGCCAATTATGACTTCCTAAAGGCAGCCAGTCATGACCAATAACCATAATTAAAAATCATGTGAAACCGGACCCTTAAAACTAAAAGGTAGAATTACCTTAGTTGGTGTCCAGTTATTTTATTATATGCTGGTCCCAGACATATTGCGCGTTAGCTATGCAATTATGCATATTTTTTACGGAGGAAGGGAGACAACATTAATGCATGCAAAAATAAGTAAGTATAACGGGTTAGCACTAATCAACTAGCCGCGAAATAGAATAGCAATATTATTGTTGTTAATAATGGACTTCCGCAAAGTAACGCCTGATTCAATAAATTAAGAAATGTGAGGTGCGATTGCCTTTTAGCACCTTAAATAATTAAACAAAAAAAAATCTATACAAACAAACATTATTAGAACAAAGCACTAAAATGAGAAGATATTTCGCTAGCAAACTGGTTTGACAATCTTGTAAAAAACAAAATAAAATAATCTTTTTTTTTATACCACGACGGCGGCAGACAAGCATAAGGCCCGCCTGATGGTAAGCAGCTACCGTAACCTATGGACGCCTGCAACTCCAAAGGAGTCACATGCGCGCTTTACAAAAAGGAGGATTCCTGTGTTGACGGCTAAAGGAATAAGAAGGTCCCTCATCGTCAACACACTGTCTGTCTCGACGTACGAGGGAGGGAGGGACATTAATTAAACCATAGAAATGACGAAAAATGTTCCTAATGCAGGTGTAGGTAGGTAGGTACTTAGGTTACCTAACCAATTGGAAAGTATATTTTATTATTGTGTTCATTTACTTGAACGTGTCTGGCATAGCCATAAAAGTACCTTGGCCTGGGGCCAGTGTCACAGTACAAAATACTCCTTTATCGTGATTGATATGCCGCGTCGACAGACGTCGGCAAACTCGACACATGCTAATTTATGCTAAAGTACTACCAACATAATAATCCCTAGAGCAATCCATATTCACCCTTATTTGGTAGTGTTTTAGGTCCAGTTAAACTGCTTTTAGTTGTTTGTAAATTGTAATCGGAATGCCACTGGCTTCTTGTGTTAATGCAAACGTCTATGCAAAGGAGGCCATTTTTAAATTTGTTTTTGTTTACTTTTTACTAAAGGCTAGATGGTCGGCTAATTTGATAAACTTTTTTTGCATTTGAAAACAGACAATCTTGTAAAGGTGCACAGGAGCTAGATTATTACCTACTCTTAGTACCTGTCAATAAATATAATAAATGCCACAATTTTATAACCTACTGAAGCCCGGGTGCTAGGCAAAAAGTAGGCGTGTGTTCTAAAAAAAACCGGCCAAGTGCGAGTTGGACTCGCGCACCGAGGTTTCCGTACAAACCTGTAGGTATATAGGGGTAGTAACTGTAAAATTATTAAAAATATTTTTATTACTTAACTAAAAATTTACGGTTTTCACAATTTTTCCTTTATCTATGCTATAAGACGATGCTTCGTACCAAATTTCAAGATTCCGAGTTCACGGGGTGTAGGTTTTGATTCCCTTGCGGGTTTCGAAAATTTGCGGCATAAACGGCTGTATCTTTTGATTGCGTTGGCTTAGAAGTTTGATTATTTCACAGCTCCAAGGGATAATTAAAAATAAATTTCAGCTTGATACCTCCACGCGTTCCAGAGAAAAAGGGTCTTGACAGACGGACGGACGGACAACAAAGTGATCCTATAAGGGTTCCGTTTTTTCCTTTCGAGGTACGGGACCCTAAAAATAGAAATAGTCCGTCAATTACAATTATCAATAATAATTGGACGTGTTGTAGTAAGTCGCAATCGTAACAATTGGTTTGTATCGTTAATAACCATGTTCGCTTAAAATCATATAGCATTAACAATTAACACAATACTTTCTGAGGACTAATAACAGGAGAAAGGAGATCGTCAATTCTGGGCCACCTGATATAAACCGTATACAGTTTGTACTACAATGTAAAATAAATACTCATTTTATTACTAAGGTAGACAAAATATAAAAAAAATGAAACGGGAATTAGAAATAATAAATAAATAAACATTATGTTGATCTTTCCGCGATTAAAATACAGCAAGACAAGTCGTTAACGTCCTTATAGCATTGACATAAAGTTTAACTTCACCTGGACTGAAACGGGTTTGTTTTTTGGTTTGACACTGTCAATGTCTACCGTTACATAATCTGCGTTTCGATACTGTTCGGTAAGTTAGAACATTGAAATATTAAAATAATATCTAAGCCTACGAATGCGGAAGTTTAAAGTAGAAATCGAGTGTTTTAATACGCCTAAAGATTGAAAATGCGTATTTATGCAGTTTTGATCTGAGTTTGAATATTAAAAGTGGGTTTCATAATGGCATAATATCATGCTCCTTCGGTAACGAAACGCATCTATTTTTCAATTTTGCAGTGTCAGATACTAGTGGTATCGCACTTAACGGTGGTAAACCTTATCCCTTCGCAATAGGAGTTAGGAATGTTCAGTTACTAGTATCAACGATGGTTTGACAGCCGTCTTTGTTTACCAAAATACAGGAACTATAAATACGATCAAAATATGACTTTTTATTATTTCATCATGATTCCCGTTTTGTTTTTAAATCCGCTTTTGTACATTTTCTTTAAAAGACCGGTACTTTTTTACATTAATATATAAATCATAGGCATGCACGCTTTCAAATATTGTCCTTGTCAGATTCAAGTTTTAAATGCCTAATTTTTCAATTTTCCCATTAGGTTTCGCAATTTATTTTACCACCATCCTGATCTAGAACTTATGACGATTTTTTAAAATTAAGAATCATTTCTAAACAGTCCTAAATAATCTGGGCCAGATTACCTAACAAAAATTGACGATCTCCTGTTCTACGCAAATTGTTTAAGTGTGCATTGCAAGTAGTTCAGGTTCTACCACTCAGTGACAGTTGTCAATTGCCGAACATGGCGTACAAAATAGTTCATCCTCTCATCACCAATTTTTTAAATATAATTTTAATTACATCATTAAAATGAACAGAGTAATTTGACCGTGCTTATCTATTACAAAGTAGCCTAATTAGCCTTATCAGATGCGTGTGTACCTCATAATCTGAAACCGTGGGAGGACCTTACAAAGGAATTTAATCTCCATTAAAAGCTTTATCAGGTTCACCCAGATACTTGACAATGATTACTTAAGCCGATGTTGATAATATTGCGTCTTATAAGCGATTTAAGGTGTTGAAGAACTCACAAGTATTCTCAAGTTATGGTGTCTACAGTCAGGTTTAGCTATTTATTAGGTCTTAATTACATTCATTACAATTTTTTGAATTGTAGAAAGTATATAAGTACGCACTATTTTGCTAATTTATTATTTTAACTATTATTACATTACCTACGTGTATGCCGAGCTCTTAGGGTAGGCGAACTTCGTGGAGATCGTCAATCTTTGTTAGGCGATTTGCACCAGCTCATTATGGTGCGTATAATTATGAAATATGTATCAAAACATTCGCCTTAATTTCTAGATCAGGACGGTCATAAAATAATCATGAAATCTAACGGGAAAATTGAGAAATCGGGAATGAAAAAACATGAATGTGATAAGGACAATATTTAAAAGCGTATATGTTTATGATTTACAGTATCACATAAAATAACTACCGGTTTTTTAAAGAATATCTACAAAATCTGACATGATAATGAAACGAAAATCATAATAAAATAATAAAAAGTCATATTTTGATCTGCTGCTGATTTCTTGTATTTGGGTAAACAAAGATAATGACTGTAAAACCATCATTGCTACCATTAACTAAACAATAGTAGAACTTATTACAAAGAGATAAGGTTTAGCTCTGTTAGTGCGCTACTACTAGTATCCATGAAGTTATCATTTTAAACTGGAGTATACTCTTGGGCAACAAAGTGAGGCCGAAAGAGAGAGTAATATAGGGAGCTGCGTATTGTTTTGACTTAGGGAGTTATGACGTCATTAGACAATAATGCCAGCATGACAACAAGTCAAAATGTCAATGTGTGTCAATTTCGCAACGAGTGCGAGTGAGGCACCGCCCCCATAATTATCCCCTCTATCGGACCGTTTTTTTTTCTAATCACCTATGAACGACTGTTTAGCACGGTAATAAGATTCATCTATGGTTAGGGAAAAAGTGCAACAATTACATCCACTTTTTATAAATCCATACGAGTATCAGACATTACTAAATTGAAAAAAAAATGCATTTCGTTATCGAAAGAGCATGATATAATGCCGTCATAACGCCCTAAGTCAAAACGAGACGCAGCTCCCTTTCTTTCGGCCCCACTTTGTGGCCGAAGAGTATACTCCAGTTTAAAATTATAACTTCATGCGGCAGACTTAGATGACGGTGATGTCATACATTGACAGTGTCAAACTAGATTAGCAAAATAACTCCTTTCTAAAAATGTCTGTTTCGTTTCAGTCCAGGTAAAGTAAACCTTATGTCAATGCTGTAAAGACGTTAACAACTTATTAAGCACTATTTGGATCGCGGAAGGATCAACGAAATTACTTTTTATTTTGTATTTCTAATTCCCGTTTCATTTTCATGAAATATTTTGTCTAGTTTCGTAATAAAATGGGTATTTGCTTAAAATTGCAGTACAAACCTTATACGAGACCATTATCGCTAGTGGGCCTGGAATTGACGGTCTCCTTTCGTTATCTGTGTCTCTTTCAAGGGGATGTCATATCCCCCAAATTGTTTACCGCTGCTCTGGAAGATGCTTTCAAGCTCCTGGAATGAGACGGACTGGGCATCGATATTAACGGCGAATACATCACCAGAATAGGTGGACCGACGATCTGGTAAGAGTCGCGGGAAAAAGTTGGTTAAGGGCGGCGAATGACCGTTCGTTGTGAAGATCCTTGGGGGAGGCTGTTGTCCAGCAGTGGACGTCTTTTGGCTGAAATGTTGATGATGCTCATGTATCTCTTTCGCTCGTATATGCAGGTGCGAGAGAGAGGATAAGAAAATTTCGATTTTCGACATTCGCGGCAAGCCCACTGGCAATATGCCGACACAAACGCTAGGAGAATGAGCTGTGAAATCTAACAATACTAAATAGTAATCTAGTAATATATTGTGTCTAACCTTTGTCCCAGAAAATATCTTAATAAATATTTATAAGATACCTATGTGCATAATTAGGCATAATTGGTATCGTATAGCAACTAAGAAAAAGTAGGAGAAAAATTATACGGACAAGAAAAAAAAATTTTTTGCTCGTGTTTCTGTATGGAAAATCCGGCCAACCCTTCATAGAAAACTTATGATTTTTTTGCATGAAAAACAAATCCTAGCTTTTTAAAATTAGAGTACGATAACGAATTACGGCTTAAACGAATCGCCATTGTTTTTGTTACACCTTGTATATCCTACATGTGCTCGTACCTGATTACAATTAACCTTTTCATCTCTCCTGCTCGGAAAGTTTTATTTTCCTGGGTAGATAGACGGGTGGAAAATTGTTTTTCCATCCCTAGGGTGGAAAGTAATTAGCTGTGTTAATTGTGGATTGAGCCGGTGCCCACCCGGATGCCCTGCTCCCCGACCACCAGCAAAACATTGAATTTGTCTTTTTCAAATTGTGAAAATTTTACTTAACATTTTTATAGATTATTCTTTATATCCCAGTTTTATAAGATGTGCGTGTGGTATTGTACTTTCCTCACAGTCGAAATGAAAAGCAGAGTGTTTAATTCGGGTGAAATTACCCATTTCACCCTCGTAATATTGGCGCTCTCACTTCGTTCGAGCGCCAGAAATATCTCAGGTGAAATGGGTCACTTTCAACCCTTGGTTAACAATCTACTATTGATAATCAGAATAGTGATTTCTTTTTCTTCAAAGTAAATGTCGATGTTAACCTAATTGTAATTACTGAAAGTCGATTGTATAAGGAAAACTCCATACTTATTCACGGGGGTCTTCACAGTGGTACTTGAAACAATGGGAGACGCAGTTGCGTTTGAAGCCCGGTTTTGACCGGGACCGAGATAACGAGGGATCTCGAGTATAATCTTCAGGGCCTAATTGAGATAAATGAGATACGCATCTCCTATAATAATGATGGTAAATCTATGAAGGTTCAAGAAGGGACTCCAATTTTCCGACGGAATTATAGTCTTTTCTCTTATTTTATTTTATTGACAGCGACATAGTTTAAGCATGAACGGTTACATACTTACATATGCTTGTTTGTTTCTTTATAACCAAACTGATGATACAGTTTTGTAATAGGAATAACGCAATATCAATTAATTTCAAGCCTATTAATTTCTCCAATCTGGCCATCAGCTAGGTATGCTTTGATGGAACGTGGTATAATTTATATACTCAATTCATCCTTACCGGTCATATTATGTAAACAAACACTTCTGAAACAAATTATCACACTTCACTCGGATTATCACTTAAAATGTTGTTGTCACAAAGTATTGAATTCAATCAAGTATCCACACAAAAATATCATTTATAACAAAAATTTCCTCATAATAAATCATCATCATCATCATCATCATATCAGCCAAAAGACGTCCACTGCTGGACATAGGCCTCCCCCAAAGAGTGCCACAATGACCGGTCCTGCGCCACCCGCATCCAGCGGACTCCCGCGACCGATGCGACGCGATGACGAATCACCGCGCCGAACCCCTCCGTGTGCGCGTACGCAAACATTGCTGAGGCGCTGCAGTAGCGCGGGAGGCCCAACAACACCCTGAAGGCATTGTTATATTGTACACGGAGGGCGTTGTAGGCTCGCTGCGTATAATTGACCCACAGGTTACAAGTGTATAAAGTTTGGCAGAAGGCTTTAAAGAGAGTAATTTTTACTTCAACGCTACATCGTGCAAACCTGCGTGCCAACATGTTACAGCGAACCGCCATCGCCCTCCTTTCCCTCTCAATATCGCTATCGGAAAGGAAGTAACGAACGAATATCCGCCAAAATAACTGACATTACTATGTCTAGAAATTATTACGTTTGTTTACATGATAAGAGATGTAAGGATGAATTTACTATAAGCGTTGTATCCTTTGTAGACCTGCCTATTTAGTTACGTTCCTACTAATTGGTTAGCTGTTGCGTTGACATATTAAACGTTGATATATTAAAGAGCATTGTCAATATAATGTGTTGTGTCTGAAGGTGCTATTGTAGCATAATGTATATTAGATAATTGAATAGGCAGTGTACAGTCAAGTGTAAAAATATGGGTGTACTCATCTTACTCAAAAATATATCCCATAGTATCTTATTCCGTTGTAATACTTAAGTGCGTAGTACCATATTTATGAGACGATTTTTTCGATACGTATTTTTGCACTTGACTGTACCACCGAATGGGTATTTATTTAAATCACTACAAAAAAAATTGTAACAGACGATCTGAGTGGAAATAGTTATTAGGTATCTTGATTTTTACCACGATTAATTCAGCCTGGATTCCGCTCGTCAACCTATTCCCAAGATTTTGGCGTAGGCACTAGTTTTTGCGAATGCGACTGCCATCATTGTTATAAGGTAACTTATAACTGAACCTAGTTGTACTTAACCATCTTCCCTAAGCCCCAACAGGAGTCTGATGTCTCTCGCAATCTAGAAATCCAAGTCCAAACTACTGTCTGTTTGCTGGGTCGTCAACTAGCGAAATTACCTGTAATTGCCAGCAGAACTAACCGCCGTACCGACTGAGGCTCGAATTCATTAGATGCGTCGACGCGAGAAATTCACAGGAAGAGCCGTATTCGGAGAATGGCAGCGATGTTTGAATTTATCGAGATGGTAATATTCGAAAAAAGACTTCAACCGCGTCATGCTAAATTGAATGTTTTACAACTGAAGGAACGATAATTGAAGACTTCAATTTAAGGATGGTTCACGCTGTTTAGGTCCGCGTTCTACACGACACTTTATTTTGTAAAGAAAACATCACGTGACCTCCGAAGATTTCAAAATGGAGTGTCGGAAGTGTCGTGTAGGACATGGAACGGAACAGCGTGAACCATCCTTTATAGAGGCCGACAAGATAGTATCACTTTTCTGATATCATTAAAGTTCATTCCAGGCATTGTGCATTTTTTCATTGTGATATAAATTTGTAATTCCATCAGCTTATTTTTTTTATTTTTATTTATTTATTTAGAACACAAACAGTCTTAATAATAAACAACATATGTCGTACACAATGTACAAGAACAAAGAGAGGGTACAAATAGACCTGGAGGTTCATTGATTTACAAAATGTTAACAAAATATATTATGGTAGGTAGAAATAACAAAAGTAGGTAGACTAGGTAGTTACAAAGAAAAGTAACATCAAGACTATACTTACAAAAATAATTTAGCTGCTTTATAGCATTTACATTTACTAGTACTTATGTACTGAACTAAAAGAGTTTACGTTTAACTTGCATTTTTAAACTAGACATTGAATTATGAAACGGATCAATATCAAACAAAAGTTTATTATAATAATTTTAAACAAAAAAGAACCGACTTCACTTAGCATCCACCTTTACAACAGCAAATGCTCGAGCTGCTGTAAAAAATACTCAAATCACTATAGGTGTGCCTATAATAGTTGAAGAGTTCCCTCGATTTCTCCAGGATCCCATCATCAGATCCTGACCTGGTTACAATGGGACCAACTGTGAAGTATACTCTATCAAACAAAAAAAGAATTTTTCAAATCGGTCCAGCCATCTTCGAATAATCGGTGAACATACATAAAAAAAAAAAAAAAAAAAATAGCAAAAACAAAGATACCGACGAATTGATAACCTCCTCCTTCGAAATCTTGAAGTCGGTTGAAAACGGGGGACTCGTCTGAAAAAGGCATGCTTTGAATATTTCTTGCGAGAAAAGCTAACATAGAATAAAGATCTAGATCGTAAGGGGTTATGCGGACAAACGAAGGTCAATAGTTTTAGGAGATCAGGACAGTTAATGACACCTTTAAGAATTTTAAAGAAAAACATAATATCTAAATAATTTATTTAGTTCCATATCGAGTCGAGGGAGCCATAGTACTCGATTTCCACCGGATTTCCAGATTATTAGAAAACTAAGCACAAAGAAAATAAAAGCGTGATTGTGACTATAAACCTTTGAAGGTATAATTTAGCAACTCTCAATTAAAATGAATATTAAGAAAATTCGTTTAAAAGCAACGAAAACGAAACAAGCAATATCGTTGTATAACGCTATCACTATCCAGAATCTGCGCTCTTGTAGTGTGAAATGCGGCAATTACCTCCAGAGCGCCACACGTCCCAGTGACACTCGGCTCGGTAGTGATTGACTAACTAACATATCGATATTATCGATTCCATGACCGACATATTTAAATAGGCGTTTAGGGAATGTCCTATTATATGAGAGCGGAATTGATTGCGCGAAACGGCGCGGGCGGCGCCGTAGGAATTTCTACGCACCGTTTCGCGGTGGCGGCGCCGTACTGTGGACATGTGGACAGGCCCTTACCCCTCTTAATATAAAGTAATTACAGGGCTACTATATCATTATGTGTTTCAGCGATTCCGAATCCTACGCCAGATCAGACGACGCAACGTAGCCACGCAGTTGCGTCGCCTAAATCAACCTAGTATTAAGTCATTTTATGTTTTTATATGTTTATTTTGTAGTTCGCAGTGCCTTGGTTTTTACTGTAATGCTGTGTAACTGTTTTGAATAATAAATAATAATAATTATTTGGTCTTAATTATGTTAATGCTCTTATGCATTTTTCTTTCGTCGCACTGTTTTGTTATACGATGTTGCTCACTTATCTTCTAAATAACATATTTGAGACGTATTAAGATGGCCTGATTCCCTGGTTTCCTCATAATCATTTTATGCTTAATTATTACCTGTATTTATATATTATTGTATTCAAATACATTTTCTTCTTTCAGTATAACCTAAAATTTTCCTATGATATTTAATTGCAAAACCCACTTTACCATTCAAATATTATACTTTTCTGTAAGCGTTTTTGAGTTGAACTACCAAATAACTCTGGTTATTTATTTATTTATCGTATGGCTATATGTCACTGGATATATATAGGCATTTCTTATCTGGGGTAGTAGTAGTGGGGAAGCAGATGATGAAGAAAATCCAGTGAGTGCTGCGAGGTCCAGATGGGACAGTGCAGCTGCCAAGTTTATTACTCTTTTAGCACCACCCAGGGATCACGTGTAGGGTTGTCTAAGTGTTTCCTACGGACGCAGAGTAACATTGATCCCCAATTTTATCGTATTCAAAACTGAATTTATCGACAGAGTCCCTTCTCTAAAATCTAAAGTTCCTCAAGTGGCCGTCTCTGCGTAAGTCCGTGCTCTGTTCTCAAACACCGCAGTTCTAATGATCCACCTCCACTCACATCTAACTACTTCACATAATACTACCAACATAGCTTATAAACTAGTTCTGAACACATCTTTGGTAGGTACCTATGTGTATTAAGACGTATGAAATGTGCTTAGATTCCATGAACAAGTCCGGTACCGATAATATTACGGATCATCCTACCTAAGGTACTTACTTCAAATTGAAAAACTGAAACTGACGATTTTATCTCGCATTCATACTCCCAAAATTTGCTACTTTTACGGGTAGGGTGTAGATACTTGACCGTTTCTGGAACAAAAAGCGTGTTTTATTGTTATGTACAGTCACCAGCAATAGTATTTTCCTACACGAAGGCCGCAATTTTATGGCCCTACAAATAAGAGGGTGTCACATATTTTTGCGGCCTTCTTGTAGGAAGATAGTATTGCCATTAACTGTACTGTAAGGCATTGCAATGTACATTGCAATGACTTTATTCAATCAAATTCAGTGTAACCGTAGCACTGATTTTATTTTATATCAATATTCACTCTTGCATTTTCAAAGCTACGTATACTGTTTTCAATTATTGGTTATAATAGCTACGTTTTAAGATTATATAAAACAAGACCGATTGATACCATTAAAAAAACAACATGCAACGGCCTCCTAGCCTAGTCGGTAGTGACCCTGCCTATATGAAGCAGGAGGTCCCGGGTTCCAATCCTGGTCAGGGCATTTATTTGTGTGTTCATCACGGATATTTGTTCCTGAGTTATGGACGTTTTCTATGTTTTAAAGTATTTATCTATATCTATTTATTATATATATCGTCGCCTAGTACCCACAACACAAGCCTTATTGAGCTTACTGTGGGACTAGGTTGATTTGTGTAAGATTGTCCCATAATATTTATTTATTAATTTTTTATTTATTTATTTAATTGCAGTGGCTTTACAAAAACAATGTACAATCACTGCCGGGTCACTCCTGTCGTGTCAGCTGTCCGATTGGCCAGTTATTGCGCTTCGCGGCTGACAGACTGGCCAAACGGGCATCGTGAATTTAATTGCAACGGAACTGTGTGGTTCATTTACATTTTGCATGAGGAAATGAGGAAAGCAATGATGGCGATGCAATCGTAAAAAAATCTTGTTGGTTAATGTATTAGTAACGCAAATGGATACAGCCTATGGTAAAATCAAACTTATTTAGAGAACCAAAAAACAAATGACAGTTGACGCTACTTAGGTAACGTTCTGCAGGATTTTATCCTCGTTGTGTATGATTATGGTACAGCTAGTATCTGAAATAATAATCGTACTTTTTAAATATACAACTATTAACGAAAATTCTAAGAGACGCTTGCTATTCTGGCATGTGAATAATCTGGGGATGCAGGCATCCTTAGACTACGGTAACTGATGCTTACCAGGCGGGCCGAATGCTTGTTTGCCACCGTCGTGGTATAAAGCAGGCTACTGATGGTTACGTAGAAATAGTATGTTATGTAATTTTGATATAATGAATAGCTTTTCAGTCCAGTACCGTATTCAGTGCTGGGTGGCCTAAGTAAGGTACGAGATTGAAAAGCTTATTAAGCAAGCCGGTAAGAATTGAGTACGACGAACGGCTTACAACATGCTGCCTTTATACAATTTTGTATCCTCAATCACCCAGTGGATTGTGCCGGCATTCGAGGAGGAGAATAACCCCCTTCCCGCTGAACGTGTTATAATTTTGTACTTAATATTAAATTAATTTTGTACTATTTAAGCAGAAACGTCTGTAAGCGGAATTTAAATTATATAATTGAAAGAAAAATGGAAAAATTCACCGCATTGAGCATGATTCGAACTTGCGACCTTTCGGAACACTGGTCCGATCGGTCTGACCAATTGAGCTATCGACGCTTACTTAACCTCGGTGAATCTTCCCACCAGTTCCTTCATTGCTTACATCAGAGGGAGACGTGTAGCAACATCTACCGTAAGTGTAAATACACGTTAACGGCATCGAAGCCCCAAGTCATATTGGAATAACATCGATAACAATGATCTAACCCATCATAAACTAATTTTGTCCTAATCAGAAACGTCTGCAAGCGAAATTTATTATGCGTGGTGCAACCCACCCTTAGAAGTGCCTAAGAGCCGGGGTTCAACCCGCGACATCGGATACAAATTAAAACTCCTATCGTTTATCTTGACTTTTACCACGGATGTATTGAGCCTGGGGTCCGCAAGGCAACCTAATCCTAAGATATTGGCGTAGGAATTAGTTTTAGCGAATGCGGCTGCCATCTGACATTCTAACCCAGTAAGGAAACTAGGCCTTAGATTAGATCCGGTTTCCTCAAAATGTTTATCTTCTCCGAAAAGCGACTGGTGGGTATGATGTTTCGTACCATTAAACACCCAACTTCAAAAGTTTTCAACTAGGATCCAAATACTAACTCAAATGTCTCCGTTAAGTTGTTACTTTTATTTAAATGACTCATTTGGGTACATTGTTAAAACCAAAAAGAAGATTGGGAAATACTTACATTACACGGTACACGGAAAGAACATGTCTAGTCACTTTGACAACATTTTGACTTATAGTGCTTTTAAAATTTGGAACGATTCAATTAACCATACTATTTTCGTAACTAGATGGTTTTTATGAATAGACCCCGTTATCGGAGGTGCAATTTGGTAGCTTGTCATTCTTAGGGATGGGTAAAAATATTTTGAAATACTAGCTGCATGTCGATATTTTTCCTTTAACATAATGAGAGTGACTTTAATTAAACGTGATTATTTTGTAAAACATGACTTATTGAAAAAATTATATTTATTTACCTTTTTCAATTTTATAAGTAACAATTTTCAATCTTTATTTTTTGGGTATTCTGCGAGAAGTGACTGCATTTTTAATATTATGAAATATTCTATACGAATAAAATATGCTCGTAAATACAGCTAAATAATCGAAAATATTGTTTTGAAATGACATTGACTCTCTATTGACGTAAATAATTTATTTTCAGTATAGGTGGCCAGTATTATATCTCTATGGGTAAGGTTTATCTCAAGAGCGTTCAGGCACGGCCCTGCAACTCGAAACATTAGAAAAGTAAAATAGCAACCATATCGTTATTGTTCGACTGATAATGGTTTCTACTTCTGATGACAATGATTATCATAGGTGACAAAAAAAACGTAAAATTTTAGTCTAAAAATGGTATATAAAACAAATTGACAAGATAAAGGAAGGGTATCGATATCGACATCATAAATATTTTTACTCCTCCGTAAGAATGTCAAGCTACCAAATTGCACCTCCGATAACGGGGTCTATTTATGAGTTAAGAAGTGGATATGTCGCAAATTATTAAAACTGAGATTTGAACAAATCTCTAAGGGATATGATCAAATTACGCAGGATGTTAAAATGGAGACTCCATATCATCATTTCCCTAGAAACAATCAGTCTTTTTACCAAATCACTGACTCTGTTTAGTGGAAAGACAAAATCGGCCAATAAGCGCGATACGCTTTTTCATTTCACTAGATTTGTTTAGGAAATTGACAAAATCCCTAACTACGACAGTAAGTTGACGAAACGAACTCAATAAATCAGCTAGTTTTATCAATTCGCTAAACGAGTTTAGTGAAATAATAAAATCTCAACTGGAAGATGGTATATGGTGATTTGATTAAATCTCTTAACTGATTTAGTGAAATGACGAAAGCAAGTACCGAATACAACTTTTTACAGTAAAGCGATTTGATCAAATCTCTGACTAGATAAAGTGAAACAGATATTAAAACAGAGATTTTAACAAATCTCTAAGGGATATGATCCAATCACGCAGAATGTTGAAATGGAGAATCCATATCATCATTTCCCTAGAAAAATTTAGTCATTTCACCAAATCACTGACTCTGTTTAGTGGAAAGACATAATTGGAAGGTGCGTTATTTGTGAAAATCTAGTGCATGCTCACGGTCACTATAAGATGTTGTTAGATTAGCTAATTACGTAATAACTTAAGACAGAAGGTCCCTTAAGTAGGGACTGAATAAATCAACCGACTTGGTATTACATGGATCTCACAACTTTAAACTAAAAATAACTGAGTTGCGAGACTTGGTTTTTTTTTACAAGTTTTGTTTTTGATGGCATAAACAACTTTGATACCTACTTTTGACATTTTATGTAACAATTTCACGTAATCTAGTCTATATCTTTAAGTCATATCTTCAATCTTTCTTTAGTATACCTTCAAAAATTTTGCTGCATTTTCCCTCTCAGCTCTAATATTGCTTTCTTTTTGACAAAATTGGCATTTAACGACTAAAGCCTTAACCTTCCTCTCCAACAGTACTTCCACATGTTGCTTACACTGGATGTTCACAAATATTGCACCGGCCGATTTTGTCTTTCCACTGAACAGAGTTAGTGATTTGGTGAAATGACTGAATTTTTCTAGGGAAATGATGATATAGATTTTCCATTTTAACATCCTGCGTGATTTGATCATATCCCTTAGAGATTTGTTAAAATCTCTGATTTAATATCTGTTTCACTTTATCTCGTCAGAAATTTGATAAAATCGTTTAACTGTAAAGTAAAATATTGTATTCGGTACTTCCTTTCGTCATTTCACTAAACCAGTTCAGAGATTTAATCAAATCACCATATACCATTTTCCAGTTGAGACTTTATCATTTCACTAAACTTGTTTAGCGAAATGATAAAACTAGTTGACTTTTTGAGTTCGTTTCATCAACTTACTGTAGTGGTTAGGGATTTTGTCAAATTCCTAAACAAATCTAGTGAAATGAAAAAGCGTGTCACGTTTTTTGGCCGATTTTGTCTTCCCACTAAACAGAGTCAGTGATTTGGTGAAATTACTGAATTTTTCTAGGGAAATGATGATATGTAGTCTCCATTTTAACATCCTGCGTGATTTGATCATATCCCTTAGAGATTTGTTCAAATCTCTGTTTTAATCATTTCCCTGCGACAGATATACGTTAAGACTTACAGCTGTAACAGAATTTGTTACTAATAGTTCATTGCAAGCTCTACATTTTGATATAAAAATCTCATTTTACAAAAAAAGTGACTAGACATGTTCTTTCCGTGTACCCTTCATATTGAAGATGTGGACCGTTGCAGTACTGGACTATATTTAGGTGCTTTTACAGTTAATAAATTTGACATTATAATAGTGTTTTTTTTTTTAAATGCTGAAACATTAATAATCCCCTTTTACTTGAAAGAGTATCGAATCTTAATACTGAATATTAATCCAATATTGTTGCTCCGGTTTCAGATAAAAATAATATCCGATAGCTTTTGAACGAGGTCTCACTCGACTGAACACCGATATTACAAAACTTATATCTATTATAATTTTCCAAAACTCACGTCTAAGTTTATCACCCTAACCAAAATTCGACCGTAATGTAAATCAGTTAAGGTATTTTTTTATTTATTAGAAAATGACTTCAGACGAGATATCTTAAGTTATCAATTGATATCGAACGTTACAAAACAACGTGTTTTTGTATGTATTGAAATTTTTGTTTGCGCTCGAAAAGGCTTTTGATGTTTTATTATAAATATTTTCACGTTTCAACTTCGTGAATGGAGCTTTTGATATTTAGGCATATAATGTTCATCACGGATTTTGTCTCCGAAAATATTCAAGTGTTAAAATTTGCATTACGAGGGCTCCATACTATCTACTGTGAAATAGGCTGTTAAATTTTTTTTCTTCCGTAAACAGTACCAATACCAATAAAGTGCCTTAGTAGCTACAAGTGAATAAATATACTTTTCACCTCACTGGCTCGGAAAGCTCTTTTTTATTCTTTAAAAACAGATAGCAAAACTGCATTTTATTCACTAGAGTGCAAAGAATATTTGAAATTCGAACGTGATATTAGTCACTTTTTTAAACATAATAACATGTAAAGGCCACTCCAGACAGGACAATCTTCGCCCATCTGATTAAATTGCCTGATCAAATGACGCAAAAAATATTTTATATTTAATTGTATTCAATGAGGGTTTCCGCGATCGAGTTTTTCACTAGATGGCAGCACCGTGGCGACAGGTCTAGCTGTCACAATCCACCAATCATGTTTAACCATATATTTTTTGATTGGTGGATTTTGACAGCTACTGCCAAAAAGACCTGTCGTCACGGTGCTGCCATCTGGTGGATATCTCAATCGCGGAAACCCTTTAGTGTAAACAATTTTGTTTCATGATTTTACTATAAAACGCTTTAAATCTTTCAAGAAATATTATTTTGATCGATCCATTTTAATTGATGCACTACCTGTCTCAGAATAATTCGAAAATTGTTTTTGTTTTTGTTTTATAGTTCATGGTGTTTGAGTGCGGTCGCAAGACTGATGAGGTTCCTCCCATTTGCCTCAATGGTACCCCTATTGACAGAGTGAGCCATTTAAAGTACCTAGGCCATGTCATTACAACCGACCTCAAAGACGACGTGGACATAGAACGGGAACGAAGGGCCCCGTCTGTCCGAGCAAATATAAATAAATAAATAAAATAAATATTATGGGACAATCTTACACAAATCAACCTAGTCCCACAGTAAGCTCAATAAGGCTTGTTTTGTGGGTACTAGGCGACGATATATATAATAGATAGATATAGATAAATACTTAAATACATAGAAAACATCCATAACTCAGGAACAAATATCCGTGATGAACACACAAATAAATGCCCTGACCAGGATTCGAACCCGGGACCTCCTGCTTCATAGGCAGGCTCACTACCGACTAGGCTAGGAGGCCGTTAAAATGATCGCCCGAAGATTTGGCATGTGCTCCAAAGAGGTTAAGGTGACATTGTTTAGGGCGTTTTGCACATCCCTATACACCTGCAATCTGTGGGCGCAGTATACGCAGCGGGCCTATGGGGCCCTTAGGGTCCAGTATAACAATGCGTTCCGGGTGTTGATGGGACTGCCTCGTTTCTGTAGCGCATCAGGGATGTTCGCGGCGGCGCGCGTGGACTGCTTCTACGCGACCTTGCGCAAGCGCGCAGCATCCCTGGTGCGCCGGGTGCGCCGCGGTCCCAACAGCATCCTGAGCATGATTGCGGATAGGTTTGACTGTCTGTACATGTCACACTGCGAGGGATTGCATACCCCTGTCAGTGTTGTTTTATTTTAAACCTACTAACCCCTTAGTCTATAAGATCCACTAATAATATTGTGTCTTGCTTACATGGAATAAATAATTCATTCATTCATTTATCTGTGACATGTAACTTTTTTAATTTTAAAAAGCTAGTTTTGTTTACTTATATTTTTAAGTTTCAGATTTCGTTTTTTATTATTTATTAATATAATATCTGCACTCACCTTTCAATAAATGTATTAAATCAACGCAAAGACCAGCTGAGATATTTATGTAGGTATTTACGACAGGTGTAATACATTTTTCTTGATATATGTGACTTTGAGGTTATGAAGAGTTTTGTTTCGAATTATCATTTCAAGTTCTTTCTTTCAGTGTAAAATCGAATAATTGAAGCGAAAACTAGTGCTAAATGAAGTCCAAGATCGTTTGTTGCATAGGAGCAAGTGCTGCATATTGTCACAAAGCAAGAAAACACTACAATTTAACAGGTTTAAGCACCAAGCATCCCGATACCTACAACAGACTTTTATCAAGCCTTTGAAATGTTTTCCTTTATGTACCTACCTAAGCTATGTATAAAATAAATAAACACCAAAACCTCACGTGCGTTTATTGATTATTCAATTCGTACATTAGATTATATAAATAGTCGTCAAATGAAATGATAAAAGGAAATCATCTAAATATATAAAAGAAGAAACTGACTGACTGACTGACTGACATATCAACGCACAGCCCAAACCGTTGGTTCTAGAAATTCCAAATTTGGCACGTAGGTTTCTTATAAGGTCTAGGGATGCACTAAGAAAGGATTTTTCATCATTCACCCCCTAAGGGCGGTACAATGGGGGTCCAAAGTTTGTATGGCGAATCAAGATTTGTTAGACTATTTTATTCGAAACTTCACAGGAGTATTCCTAACGATAAATGTGGTCACAAAGTCTGAAAATCAACATGGGTGTCGTATCCTTTTTGAGTACTTATAGTACGCGGGCGAAGCCGCGGGAATAGGCTAGTAATAAATAAGTAGGAGTATACTGAGTGATATAATATATGTAAATTAACATGACTCTCTTATTCATACAGATAATGAAGCTAATCCTGTTCCATTCTAAACTGAAAAGTTGTATTTTCTGGTAAATATAGGAGTTACTCGTTTCCGTCGACTGGTATTTAGCAATCATTGTAAGTAGGTATCAATGTTTCATTCCTTCCTGGATGTCAACTATTGTATTTTGACCGCATAATCTTCTGTCATTTTTATGTTGTTATTTTAATTTCTTCGCACCTTCTTTTTCATTGTAAAGTCATAAATATATCAGAATTATCAATTATTTTATTATTCAATGCAGAATTACAATTTTAGAAATGACGTACAAAAGCGCGCGACAGGCGTCCAAAAAATACTAAATTTTGTTTGATGGACATTGCTGCTTTTCTATGGAGCAATGCTGCTGTTCGATTCGCTTAGTGTTGCTATATTTTTGTTTGATGTACATTGCTACTGCGTTCGTTGGCTGGCCAGACTATATTTTCCTCGCTTTAGTGAGGTGAAAAGATTTGTGTTACACACGGCTGCAAAGTTATTTATACGTCTCGTGTGTTGCAACACTTGCTACGCTCGTGGAGCCCACGGTTCTATTTTTGAACTACTCGCTTCGCTCAGGATTCTATTTTCGAACCACTCGCTTCGCTCGCGGTTCAACCATATAATCCATTCGCTACCTCGCAGTTCAACCCTAGAATCCATTCGCTAGCTCGTGCTTCAATTCCACACTCGCGGTTAAAATACAACTTTGCACCCTTGTATAACAAATAACTAGGTACCGTAAAATGGGGCTAATTGGTTCAATTTTTGGACTAAAACATAAATAACTTCATATTTTACTTACTTATCTATAGTTTTTATATTTTTTATAGATAAAAGGCATACTGTTTCATCATTCTGCATTGCACACATGTCTGAATTGTTAACACAGAACGAGTAATTTTTTTTCAAAGAGGTGTCCCAAATTACCTCGTAGGTGGGGTTTTATGGAAATCGAGGGGGTTTGACCTGATTTTGCCTACATTTTGAAGCCTGTGTTGGTTTAAGCATTGTAGTGTGGGACGTTAGAGTGAAACAACTTGAGTGTAGTACATGCGTATAATGGATAAAGTTACGTGCTAGGTGCTTATATATAGGGTCAATATGTGAGAGTGTGAGTGTGGCGAAGCGCTCACACTACACCTCGCTTCCTCAAATAAAAAAAAATAGATTATTAGTAGCTAGTAAATCTTTTTTTTTTTTAATCACAAAATTAATACAGTTAAGAAAAATACAAACAAATTTAAAAAGTCTTAAAACATACTCAATAATTTGGTTAAAATATCTGCTCTACGCCATTATATAGAATTATTAATAAAAATTAAAGATACAAGGATATAAAAAAAAAGAGCTAAGCAAATCGCTCACACAATTAAACAATTTTAATTATACTTACTTACTACTAATGTATGCTCTGAAGATGAGACGAAACATTTTACTTAAAAACATATAAAAACCTTAAAGTTAAAAATACACAAATTCTATTATTTAAGAAAATGATCTGTTTATATTAAACTTGAAATTAAAATAGTAAGACTAAAACAAAAAACACATTTAAAAATAATTACAAATAGCATAATAATTGCAATATGTAAAACACATTTAATAAGAATTACAAATAGCATAATAATTACAATATAATTAATAAAAAACAATACCTATTTTCTTTTCGGTATTCCACATCCATTTGTTTTCTAGGTACCTAGTTATCTTTTTTTACGTCTTGGTATACAATTTAAATCATCTTATGTCATTTCCGTGATACAGGTATTTTACAACCTTAAATTACTTATGTATTTATTCATATTTCTATTTTTCTTTCATGTCATTATATATCTCTTTCTAATTTTTCGCAATATGAATTCAACTTATTTAAAATCGTGTATCTTTAGCGTGCATCTCTATTACGTCAAGGGTTCACAACGCCTTACATAGTGGTCGGCCGACCTTTTATATATTTTTTTTATTTGCTCAAGACACAAGATCATTTTTATTTTAAGCGCGCATACATATTTTATATCGAGTCATTCAGGCAGTTTTTTTAACACTTCCATTCATCATAACCTTCCATGTGTCCAAGGGTCTCCACGATTGATACTCGATCAAATCATGGTCAGACGCCAAGGATTCCGTGCCTGCCTTGTATCCTGACGTACCCTTGTTATACCTATTCGCTCAAGGCCGCATCTCGAGCATCGAAGACGCTATAGGTATATTTATTTAATTAGTTTCATATTACATTCATGCCCCTCTCTTCACAAAAAAACATTCAAATACGCCATCAGTTCACTCAAAAACCATGAAAACTTCAATATATAAGATTTTCAGTAACTCTTAGGTGATCAGACTAATCGTCATTTGAAACTTATTTATTTCAGTTTTCCCAAACACATTTCAAATGCACTTTCCAAACATCGTACGAACTCCATCGCCCAATTTATCAATCTAAAATCAAACCATTATTTCAACAACACAATCGGAACCCTTTTACAAGCGCAACCTTTAAAATCCAACGCGAAATCTTTACGTAAACTAACCATTACCTACCTGTAAAACCTGTTCCTTATTGTCGTTATCATAAATCATACATAATGTTTCCTTTCAATTTTTAATCCATTCCTTGAAAAAAAATGTCTAATCCATGTAAAAATATAGTCAAATCCGGCACATTTTACATATTAAAATATATTTTATATTTATTATAATTAATAATAATTTTAAATAAAACGTATTACGAACTTAAATATATGATTTAAAACATCGTGAAATATTTTTGCATTTACTATCTTTAAAAAAATGAGCTAATTATGATATAGTATTATTTGATTTCATTATACGATTAAATTCTAGTGATCTATAATAGTGCAGAAAGACTATGAAATTAGAGATGAAATTACAGACGTCGCATGCCAATCCTTATATGGAGGGCATGCGCTGCCGTCAGGTGCCATATATAAAGGATGAAATTATGTCATGTACCTGACTATTTCTACAAATTATTAACATGGAATAATTTAATTTAAAAACAACTATACATCTGTAAAATATATCAAAGCCTGAAAAATAATTACTCTCATATTAAGTAGGTATACTAGTAGTAAGTGTAGTAACCGTCCTTTTAACTATGTGTTTCGTCATCGAGCGGCATTTACACACTTAAATAAAATATCATTAAAATACTTATGCTACAAATGTTCATTTAAACCGTAGGTACACACCGTAACCATACCTGTATGTAATGATTCTTACAATAACGGTTTACTTCGGGTTAAATAGTTTTATGTATACATTTAAATTTTTACCTTTTGTGTCTACGAGTAAGTGCTCCCAGATTTATGAACGAGAAAAAACCTCATTGTTACCATACTATATCAACAAAATAAATTTCTTAGAAATATAAGATATAAACATATAAAAAATAGAAATCACTAAAAAAATAAAATCCATGTCCAACATTCTTTTAAAACTTGCCACCCAAAATTTAACTTCCACTTTGATGCGCGGGGGACCTCGTTTCTTAACCAAGGGCAGCAGAAACTGAACTTCAGGCCACGTCCTTATATCCACCGACACGAACAACTCCCAGCAGCAACCATCAAATCACTTTTCAATTGTATTCAATTTATTGAATTTTATTCAAGTTGAATAAGTTGTTACAATTAATTATAAAACATACTAATAATAAATCTTAAAATTAAATTAACTATAAATAAAACTACTTAAAAATAATAAATTAAAAATTTAACTGTAAATGTGGCCCTCTCGGTAAGGTGCCCATTATGCAGGCGGCATTCCCGCGCTGAATTGCGATAGCAAGTCTTTGCGCAAGAAAGCCGCCTGCACGAGGGTCACCTGTAGCCTCTCTGAGGCGTTTGCTGAGCGCCTTGTGGAGCCCTCGCGCCCCCCTTACCCACGTACCAAGTGTCTCGACGCCAAAAGCTACGAACTCGTAGTTGGCGCCGAGACAGCTATATTTATTAATTTTTACATTTTCTCGGGTGTCAGCCGCCGCCCCGGCACGCCTGCTTGTCGCTGGAAGATAGGACGCCGCCAGCGTGTCGGTACAGGTGGCATCCCACACGAGCGCGCGGCCCATCCTCCAGGGGATTAACGACATCCCGTCGGGGCGCTTGCCATCGTCCCGCACGATCTGGGGTTCCAAAGCGGCGGGGACGTTGGCGCTGACGAGCGCTCTCCTCAGGATGTCGTTTAGTGCCGCATGACGGGACAGGCGGCCGGCTCCCGAAGCACAACTGAGTCCGTGGTGGCCGAGGCCGTCTACGGGGGCCCCACATGAGGCACAGCTGTGGTCCACACATACGTCAGCCCCAACCCGGAGACCAATAGCTATACGGAGGATTCCTGGGTCAATGTAGGTGCCAGTGTTGGGTGAAGGATACGCGTGGAGCCAGTGTCCAGACTCTGACCTTGAAACTGCCAGAAGCCTTGCGCGGTTTTTTCCTGAAGAAGTGTCTATAAGATATTTTAGAGTGGCAGCAGAAGCTATGGTATCCCAGGCCCTTTGCCTCTCGGGTCTGGATGGGAACTCTAGGCCCAAGCCGGTTAGCCAGGCATTCTTGGCTTCATTCAGGCACGCGATCTCGCAGTTTGTAGCCGATGGGGCTTTAAGGATTTTACCTGCGATTTTACCCGTATTCAATTGTTTATGTATGTTTATTTTTTGTTGTTAATAAATTAACACTATTCTAGAATTGATATAATGTCAGTTTTTTCTTTGCACTTTTTACTCTACTCTCTCATACTCTCTAAATGTTTTTAGAGTCCACTTTGCTCTAAGGCCACTTTTTAAAAAGTCTTTGATATTTTAAACTTTTTACACTTAGTCTCAAAATTTTCCACTTCACGTTTATTTCAGTAGTCTATATATTTTTCTCATTTTCTATTTGTTAAAAAAATATATTTTACTGAATTGCACCAAGGTCACTACGTACTCTGGCTGGCGCAGCGCGCCGCCAGTGCAGCACGAGGCCGCACTGGCAGGGACGCCATGTAGTGTAGGACGTTAGAGTGAAACAACTTGGGTGTAGTACATGCGTATAATGGATAAAGTTACGTGCTAGGTGCTTATATATAGGGCCAATATGTGAGAGTGTGAGTGTGGCGCAGTGCGCCGCCAGTGCAGCTCACGGCCGTACTGGCAGGATCGCCATGTAGTGTGGGACGTTAGACTGAAACAACTTGGGTGTAGTACATGCGTATAATGGATAAAGTTACGTTACGCTGGGCCAATATGTGAGAGTGTGGGTGTGGCGAAGCGCTCACACTACAGCATAACTATCTATATTTGGGACGCTTCAAGAACCACTGCTGGAAGTAATAAAAGTAAAGTAACCATAATTTTTGCAGTTTTTTTAGGATAAAAAAAAATCACAAAGTTTTACTATTCAAACAAGATTTACTGAAGTGCTATCTTTCCTGTTAAACACTTTTATGGGAGCTTAATTACATAAATATTGAGTATTTTTCTACGTTAAAATAAAAATAATACGGCTACGTAGCAGCAAACCAAATAAAAAAAATATTCTCGAACAACATAAACTCTTAACTTGCTATGTGGTAAATAAACATGTTTCTTAAACCATAAGAGGTATTAAATAGCAGTCTTAAAAAAAATTAAAACTATTTGCTTTTCTAAGCACTACAATGTTAATTATTTAGACAGACTAAGTGATTATGGGCGAAGCATCCGCCAGTGTTTCTGGTGAATATTGTGTATATGTACAGCCAACGCTAAAAATATGTATAAACTTTTGCACCTTACTCCGTTGTAATAAGGTTAAAAACAGTATAGATATTTTCGCCGTTGACTGTACATATATGGAAGATTTATTTTCCTTTCGGCCATTCCGGAAGGTACGTTTGTAACTCCGCACCATCGTCTTGTTGAGATAAAATATGGCCAACCTACATTTATAGAAATATATGGAGGGGATATTTGGTACTAGAAACTAAATAACCCCAAAAATCGTACCAAATAGTCCCAATTAAGACAATTGGACGAAACCTGTGTTGCTGATTTAAAAATAATGTATTTGGTTTTATTTTTCTCGTATGTCATTAAATATTTTTTACATAATTAAGAAAATTGACGATATATCATTCAAATTAAACGGCAAAAATGTTTGCCATAGCTTAAAAAACTCCCGAGAATAATACACTAATAATACACCTTTAGGTATATATAACAAAAACAAGCTTACGGACATCTGAACAAAAGTAGGACGATGATATTTGGAACCAATTTTCTTCCGTCACACTTTTTATTTTTTTCTACGCGCAAATTCGTATTTGTCGGTGTCACTGCAACCAACTTCACATTAAACACAGGGTTGTCTGACGAAGGTTTACGCATCTACTATTGCCACATAAAATAATAAATGGACTTAAAACTTGTAATTTTTTTATTCCAAATAGCCTCATAGTTCTTAAATAGCCCCAGTTTACGGTAGTTGATATCAGAAATAATAAATAAAATAATAATAGGAATAACTAAGATCAAATTAAATTGTGTCAAAAATGAGTAAAGTCTCGAGCCAAAAGAGCAAAATCAAGGCGAGATCAATATTAATTGTATAACTAATTGGTGGAGTTCTGTTAAAACAAATAAACAAACAATTAACAAGCCAACGAAACATCTAATAAAATAAAAGTTCGCTAAACTGTGAGTCCTTGATCCGCCTAACTCCTTTGCAGCCAGCGACTAATCAAACGATTACGCCGACTGTACCCGGATTAGCGACTTACTCGGAACAAAGTTTTTCCGGCTGACTGTACGAGAAGGGAATTAATTGTTAAACAATAAATATTGGTGTTGTTTTTACGATTGCTGTCCTGTTTGCTTTTTATACGTATGAAATATTTTAGCTTAGTAATGTGGATGGCAGGTATTTCTTTACGACTGTTTTGTTGTACAGGTACACGCATAACATTACCGCTTTTAAAAGTTGGTGATTTCCTTGTTATTTATACATTATTTATTTATTGTATAAGGTTTAATTAATCAACATAGTGTTGTCAATATTTCTCTTCTGTAGTATATTGAATTTTTCCACGATTCCGCATTAGGCTTAAGTAAAGTAGAGAATAACTTTTTGCATGTGTTCAATAAAATTTATTTATATTAATTACGTACTTAACACCATTCTCTAGGCTAGGTACATTCTTACCTTCTGTTTTTATATTATGATAACTGAATAGGCGTATTCTGTGTTACCCAAGTTCGATTCATTTGAATGAAGTAAATTCGTCATAAATTCACGCATGGAAAGTGGAAACAGAAAATAAAACCGGGATATTTCAATAGAATACGTTGTTTGTGACGGAAATATCGGTGATATAATTTTTCGTTTAATATGTAAGTCCATTGCGATACGATTTGGATGACGGAGAGAATGTGCTCTTTATCTTTTCTTGTCTTTGCATAGAAAAGCAAAAAACGTCTGGTAGATGAATTCAATATCTTGCTTGGCATGTGATTAACAAGATATTTACTATCCCGTTATAAGGTACACATATTTTTAAATTTACGAGCTATAAATTTAGACATATTTTAATCAAAGTTAGTTGTTCTAGCTTAAGTAACTAAAATGGTATCATAACAATACCTACGTAAATTAGAGAATGTGTGTACATATGATGAGATTTGGGAATGAATGAATCAGTTGCTTACGTGGTATTTATTTTGTATGAGAAAAACCGGTTTTTTAACCGGATAATTGGTTATTTTTCATACAGAATAAGTACCGGTTGAATTCCCTAATTATAACGCAAATGTGAATCGCGAATACGTATAGGTATTAATGAAAAGGGAGAAATAATTTTATCCACCCGTTAACTTAAATAAATAAGTGGAACTATTTCTACACATATCGTGAGGCGCCGCAGTGTCTCCGGTATTTCCCGTAATTATAGACTACCCCTTCCAAATGATAGTCTATTTCCTTGTGGACTCCTTTAACGCGGGGTTGAAATATAAGAATAAAAAAAATTTGAAATTAAACTTTAAAGGTCTGTGTGAGTTGTGGTGGCGATACCAAAATTACGTGATGTACCTTGTTAAAAAGTCCTTGATATAAATCGATACCTATGTGTTTAGATTTCTCGTAACAAGTCTAGCGAATCATAGAAGAAAAAGCAAATAGCTATTTATTTTGACATATAACTGACTACTATACTGATAGGTACTGTTATCTATTTATTTACCTAAAAAAATTATCCTCAAAAAACTTTTCAATTCTTGTTAAAAAGTTTTTAAATCTTTG
This sequence comes from Pammene aurita, assembly GCA_947086415.1. Lineage (NCBI taxonomy): Eukaryota > Metazoa > Arthropoda > Insecta > Lepidoptera > Tortricidae > Pammene > Pammene aurita. Next base: position 24,886,122 of record OX352297.1, read on the forward strand.
GCGAGAGCATACGGTTAGGACACAGTGTTATTTTATTATAAAGTTCCGTTATTATGTTGTTGATCTTGGTATTAGATAAAATACTTATTTCACTTTCTTGGTTAGTTCTAAAAAGTAACAAACACAATTTCTGTTAAATTGAACACGTATATTATTTTTACTTGCTATGGGGCTGAAATAATGTGAAAACCTTGCGGCATTTTCTTCATCCATATACAAAATGTGTCCCCTCCTCTGAACTTTCCGTAGCAGTTGGCGTTGACAATTTCTTGTAATTTACTCTTTCGAGGACGGAATAAATTTCCCACAAAAATTCGACCGTCGGCCACAGATGTTCGCAATTTTAACATTTCGCGGGTCAAATTCGTTTACCTTTACAAAGTTTCCGTGTTTATGTGTTTAGAAATAGTATTTGAATGTGATGAGATGAGTTATTAATGTTAAAGTAATACTGAAACTTGAGAGGTAAAATAGGTTTCAGTAATTTGTTCTTAAACGGATTTTAAGGGCAGCAATGCCTTATCGACTTTAAAACGTCACAATTGTTTGAGAAGTTAAAATGAAGGCAAGATTGAGGTATTTGTTTATGTGAATTCAACTTTTGAATATCCTTTAAAAGAATCATTAGAATATGACAAAACTGTGGTAGAGACTTCATTTCCTTATCTCGAAGCACAAAACTTTGAAGCTAATAAATAAAATTCTTATGATATAAGAAAATATACACTTTTTCACCCCCTGTATCTTTATATCTGTAAGACTTACAGATGTATTGTGTATGGAAATATTGTAGACAATTTTATGTTCTTCATACGTTGCATAGACATTTTAGGCATACTGATAACCGTTTAAGCGCCAAGGTTCAAAAACGGACTTATGGCACGTTTAAACCAAGATGGCGGCCAACGCACCCCCCCCCCCCTCAAGGTCTCAAATCTAGTATTTTAATAACCACCCTATAGCCTACCAATAACCATTAAAACATTTTCTACTCCACCTTTTGTAAGGCAAATGCTCCAATTATTGCGCTATACGCAGAATTCACTTGTTCGATTTTATTAGTTATTTAAAAAAAAAAATTAAAACTTTCACGATTTGTACACGTATCACGACACAGGTCGATCGCGAAAAATTTTATTTACCTACCTTTATTTTCGTGATTGATCGAACCGTGTCAAAATATTATACATATACTATGGAATCCGACGACACTATGTTCGGAGTTTGGACCGACTTGGCAAAGTAGACCTCTATAAACGTCAAAGTCTTATGAAAATGTGACGTATGTGGTGGCACCGCAAACATGTCAGGAGCTGTATGTGGAACAGGGGCCGTCCAGAAATCATGTGATCGTTTTTCAAAGCGGGGAAGCCACAAACAACAATATTACTCAAAAAAATTATCAGATAAATATTCCGCTCTACTTTTTTTTATTTGTTAAGCAGATTTTTACGATGCCTGTTTTTGAATAACATCATCTTGGACATTTACTTAATACAGTAGCAACGACATTTTACTTGCTTAGCGTCTAAGGGTACCCGCATCATAATTATCACGTGACATTGTAGCAGGGGGGGGGGGGGGGTTGCGTTAAAGGGAGAGGGCCGTCAAATATAGCCCAATTATGATCACATGATTTCTGTGATTTCTGGACGACCCCAAAGCGCTTAATTGCCTTGAAATTAAACCGAGTTCTATGAACGCCCCGCCACTAAGTATATAGTGGTGCTGCTACACTTGGACGCTGCCAAATCGATGCAGAGTTTATACATACTCCAGTCACTCCAGATAATCATATATGCAACTGAATGTTAAGGTGCTTATAGAAACATATGAATAGATCGAAATGCAATACAATGACACCCTTGTAAGTATTCTTTAAATGACTAATTAATTTGTTCTGAAGTCACTTGGCAGACTTCAGAAGTCTCACCATTATACCTATCTAAGTGACGCATTTTCATTTTCTTCACCGTCTCAAGACACAATGGCGTCTTTGTACGACTCTACTCGTTCTATCGGGCCCCTATCACAGTCAACATTATGAAAACAATACGGCATTATTGCCGCGAAGGCCCTATAGTACCTAAATAATAAATTATATTTGGTAACGACAAAGCAAATTGTCCCCTTTACCTATTCGTAGCACTAATTCATCATTGCGTTCTTATGTGTAGTAAAGATTGGATTTAGGGTAGTTTACCATGAATTTATTTATTAACAACATTATGAACTATCGCAATCTAAACAAAGTACTGAGAATAATATTAAAGGTATAATATTCTTGAAAGCCTACACAATTATGATTTTTTTAAATATGGTCTACCTATAATTTCATAGTATATTCACAAGTAAATAAGAGGGGATCATAATAAGCCACAAATTTAAATATTTTAGGCCTAAATTTTATAAATAAAGTAACTCAGTGATTTGCTGAAAATAAAACCTGGCATTTTCTTTAGTTTCAACAACTAATTTCTTATACATATATTTACACGTATTTTATTTGTACGTATATTTCAGTAACAAACAATAATCTTATAGGCTACCAGACACTGTCAGTAATAATGACATTATATCTCTACTCGTCCTTCTCATCCTTTATATACTTAGAAAAGGACGGGTACAGAAATAATGACATTATTACTGATAGTATCTGGTGGCCTTATAATTTTTTCAATTAAATTGAGTACCTATATAAGTATGTCCTACTGTTAAAATGTGTACCCTGTGTGTACTTTGTGAAACTTTATCTCGTTCTGTAAGCGACTCTAAAGGGATAACTGGGGAGGCTGTTAACGGTATCCTACGGTATTTTATTGATTGGATGTCTGAGACAGATCCGTGGTATACTATTGATACCTGTAGATTAAAATGGGAATTGTATAATTGCAAAGTAATATCACTGCGCCAAGCATCCGGCACGGCACTTAAAGGGTAAACTTTCGAGTTTGCCAATCAACAATTTCAACGTATACGTAACGTTTTCAACGTAAGTTTACATTTAGGAGTGAATAAATTATTTTGTTTTTTTATTTGCGGTTTTACAAGTAGTAAAATTACTTGAAAAACCGCATAGGGTTATTTATTACTCGTTAAACATATTTTAAAATAAAATTTGTGCAGCCGGTTCTGCGTAGTGGTGTTTTTTATTGTACTTTAAGGTTTTTATAATCGTTATCTTACTCGTATTATAGTTAAAGGATTACGGTCATTGAGAATTGAGAAATTGATGTGCATTAGTCGGCCTGCCACCACGAGCGTTACGGCGCTCTCGAAACGTCAGAAAAAATAATTAAAGTAAGTATACGCAATTAAGTCCCGTTTTTTGTTTAAATTATATGAAGTACGTGCGTAAATTTGAATAATTAAGTACCTACTGTTCGTTTTAACTTTAAATTTGTTGCTTACTGAGTATTTAAATAAATTCAAAAACTAATGAAAAATCTAAATAACCGCAACATAGACCACTTAAACCAAATATTCCGCAAAACCAATAAATAAACTACCTAGACGAAAGTTTAATTAAATTTTGTATTGTCTTTAATGCCGCGGCCCATTTAATGTGCGGAAGCGTTTTTTCATAATAACGACGTAACTCATAATCTGCTAGTAGTGCTAGTGCCTCTAACTCTCATTTACTGATGTAGAACTTAGTGTAGAATTTTAGACACTCCTGTAGCTATCGTTTTTCTAACGAGTAAAACCAATAGCTATAGTGAGAAAGGGAGCTAAAAATTATCGATTCAAATTTGAGTTTTTACTGGCTGTAAACCACCCAGCTGGCTAAATACCTACATACAAGTATGTTTAAATATTTTGATATGTAAACAAACGTTGAAACAGAACCTGTTTTACCTTTTGGCATAACAACCTCGTGATTTGTCTCTTATTTCAACGTTTATATTCCAGTTGATATCCTTAAAATGCTTTAGAACCCTAGGTTTGCTTACTTAGGACACTTATATGCCGTTTAGGAAGAAAAAATATTATAAAATATAACGGTTACACTCACGTCACTTTAGTTACTTCGCGCGACATGTTTCGGAGAGCCTAGTAATGTCTCCATCTTAAAGCACTAATAGTGCGCTACGGGCCGGTTCAAAGTTACCGCTCACTCTTAGTTCCTGAAGATCTAGGGCTCTCCGAAACATGACGCGCGAAGTGACTAAAGTGATGTGAGTGTAACCGTTATATTTTCTAGTGTTAGTATATCTCACGAAAGTTTAAATTGAATAGAAAAAGTATTCATACAAGTAAATTTGTTTTAACCAGTTTTTAATTATTTGCTCTAGCTTGTTAACCTCTTGTTACCGAAGCCCTTGGTATGAGCTATCGCTTAACTTTGAAAAGTTTAAAGCCAACAGTGGTTTCAGCCCTCAACTCAACGCAGTCTGCCTTTTCACTCCCATGAAAATTATTACCAAAATAAGCGCTTGGAAAATTTGAACAACGCTTAAACGAAAAAAGTTTTTCAACACGATCATAAATGACAAAGAATGCATTTGTGCAAAGATGCACTGTATTTTTATTTTGATTAAACATTTCTGGATCTTCTCAATTTTATAGTATCTCTTATATTACTTATACCTATTTGGCCATTTAGATCGGTCAATAGGCTAAAACCATGTCATCGATGTAATTGACAATATATAGACTGAATTCATAGATTAAAATAATTTTAAACAAAAAATAACGGACTTCACTTAGCCTCCACCTTTCCAAAAGCAAATGCTCGAGCTGCTGTAAAAAATACTCAAATCACTATAGGTGTGCCTATAATAGTTAAAGAGTTCCCTCTTTTTCTGCAGGATCCCATCAACAGATCCTGACTTGGTTACAATGGGACCAACTGTGAAGTATACTCTTTCAAACAAAAATAGAATTTTCCAAATCGGTCCACCGTCTTCGAAAAATCGGTGAACATACATAAAAAAAACAAAGATCCCGACGAATTGATAACCTCCTCCTTCGAAATCTTAAAGTCGGTTGAAAACAAACACTTAAGTACTCGTTGTAACAATAGGGTTGTTTCCACCTACAAAAGTTAGGGATGAATTGTAGCGCATTAAATTCTTTTGGATTATAAGAACATATATATACCTACCTTTTGTGGACCTCTAAGGAGCATATTTTTGAGAATTTGTAAATTTAAAATATTTTTTGACAAGCGTCACTTGACTCAAGTCGAAACGTCATTGAAGAATTTGATGACGTCACAACTCACGGTTTGGCACTGTAGACAGTTAAGACAATGACTTACAATAGTTGCGTTTTGTTAAAACGAAATAGTTTTTCACAGGATAGGAGTACCCTGATGTTTACCTACAGAGACTTGCAGAAAACGAATAAAATAATAATTTACTAGTTCTAGACTAACCAGGATTAACAAGAATAAAATAGTTCTAGTTTATCATATCGTGATTTAGAAGAAACGTTGCTAGGATATTTTCATAAGTATCTCGTTATAACAAAACGCACTTATTTCAATTGCAGTTGACAATTCAAATCTTCTATTTGTGTGTCATGTATATCGTCGTCTAGTATCCATAACACAAGCCTTATTGAGCTTACCGTGGGCTTAGGTCGATTTGTGTAAGATTGTCCTATAATATTTTATTTTATTATTTATTTATTTATGTGTGTATGTAGCTATGTGCCAAAGCGTGAGTGAGAAACGTCAGGACGTCACACGTTTTCGAAAGAGCGTTTCAGGCGCGAAGCATATGTCCAGTTACATTTTGTAATTATCCCGAATTTTAAAGCCCCTTTCAAGGCAAAACATGAATACTAGGGCAATGTTTCGTCAATACAGAACGTTATACTTGCGGTTCAAAAAATTGAAAACAACCCTATTACTGCTTAAGACCTGCAGAATCGATATGGAAATAGAAATAATGTAAATTTTATTTCTCAATACGTCCGGAGTCGATTCTTAAACTGAGCATATTTTCTTATAATATATGCAAACCATACAGTTTTCCTTGGCACCAAAATTATAACATGGTGCCTAAGAACGGATCAACAGATCTTCGTATTTCTTCTAGTTTCCGACTGGCCCATACTGACCCATCTAACTGGGCCAACCTGTATAGACATATAACACCTTTGTAAATACTAAACAACATATTAATATCGACCCAAACCCGAGTGTCCAACATAACGCGTCGACCAGAGGGGACTTTATTAAACCAAATGCATATTTAACGACACAGTAATCCGGGTCCGTGTTAAGCCCATAACCTTATAAGATACGGCATTGCTGATGCAAGGTTTTGGGTGGAGATAAATCAATATAAACACACAAAAGCGGATCTATCATTAGATCACTAAATATAAGGTAGATACATTAACATGTTGTGCCTCTTAACATCTTTTGATTTAGATCAAATGGTTTTTTTAAATAAGAAATCGATTTAGGAACCTATTTTTGGGTATTCTTAAGATGTTCCATCCATATTAATATTATAAATGGGAAAGTGTATGTGTGTGTTTGTTTGTCCGTCTTTCGCGGCAAAACGGGGCGACGAATTGACGTGATTTTTTTAAGTGGAGATAGTTGAAGGGATGGAGAAAGGCATAGGCTTTTTGTCTCTTTCTAACCCCCCATTTCCCTAAAATGGGGGGTGGAAGTTTTTATGGAGCATTCCGGGGGACAATCAGGAAAGGGGAACCGTGTTACCCCGAATTAAACGCGAGCGAAGCCGCGGGCTTTTGCCCGCATTTTTTTATATGCCTACTAGCTTTTGCTAGTAGGCATATAAAAAAAAGTAAAAGCCTCCTAATTTATTCGGCTAAAATCGATGATTACCCTTCAGAGTAAATCTTTTATCATCAATATCAATGTTTTGTTTTTATAATTATTTAGACTTATTCACTTACTTAACTGAATCCAACCGCAGATAATAAAAACCTTTTACTCTTTCTTAAACACAGTGACTATACACTTAGAGTAAAGAGCGCGTTTCTTTAAGCTGTTAGTATGAGTATTACTATTTAAGTATACACAATAATAAATAGGGACCGTCAACCAATTCGATTCCTAGACTACTCTAGAACCTTGTCACAATAGCCTGTTTGGTAGCGAAAAGATGACGTTTATACGTATCCACGGGCAACTGTCATTACTACAAGGTTCTACAGTGGCCTAGGAATCAAATTGGTTGATCGTACATGAACACCTAATCGTCAAACAATCTGATTATCCTATCCAACTGAAAAAAACAAGTCATGGTCTGAAAACAGATGAAGTCACTCGCTTAGCGATTCACGCCACGGTGCGTACGCGAGGTGAATGGAAATGTCCCGTTGTAGGTTAAACTTGTATTAACCTGCAAGGGAATGAAATGAACGATTACATCGCGGTGGGAAAAACAACAAATTTGGCGTTGCGATTTGTTGGCAGAACAGTCATTGTAAGAATAACGAGGTTTAATTTAGAAACACAACACATGTAGAATCATAAAAGTCAAGGGATATTTAACGTTTTAGAATTTGTAAACTTTTTTTCTAGAAGATTTAACATCTCGATTTTTAATTTATACTTGTACAAGTACGCGGGGACTTACGAGGGTAGACAACTAGACATATCCCATGTAGTGCTCTAACGCCAAGCTACAAATTTCATGTTTAATGAATTTATGATTTAACTTAATTTTATTATTTTATAAAGCATATAAAGTAACTAGCAACAATAATACTGCGAAATTATAATATCATTCAGTTATAAGGTTGTCGTAATTTAAAATAGCTTGGTAATTTAAACAACTGAACAAACATTGATTCATATGACTAGCTAGACATTACGTAGACTTACTTGTAAATAGTTAATACAAAATCAAGTAATATTTTAAAAGCATATATAATCTGTTTCATAGTTTATGTTGTTAACATTATTAAAACTCTATAATGAGCAATTTTCTTACTAAAATATTAGAAAAAATAATAGGAACTTACAATAGCTACCCTATAACCTAACGAAGCCTTACTTTTCCCGCCTCGTCAGCAATCAATAGTCACCCCGAATGTCAATCACTAAACTAATTGAATGAATGCTTGATTGAATCCCAACCCATCTCAAGGGAAATAGTTTTACCCCTCTTTCCCTTTGTAACCATCACCTGGGTAACAGGGGAAATTGCAGTTCCTTAATGTAACTTAGTTGCCTGCGGCGTTTGTAAAAGGAAAACTTTTCGGCTTAAGTTAGAGCGAGGAAAGACGTCATATCCGACGACAAGGACACGGTTCTTTGTTAAGTCTAAAGGTACTTGTTAGGTATGTTTTAAATTAATTATGTGTGTATCATGGGAAGGTAAAAAAATAGGCTCACTTTAGACGCTACAAAACATTATCACATGTCAGAAAGAGTATACAATAGGTTACCGCGCGCATAATATTCACGTCTGAAAATATGGATATATTTAATGTGACAAGAACATGTATCTTAGACATTACACCTTAGTAATAGAGTCGTGACTGCATATTTTTGTCACATTAAATGTATCCATATTTTTAGGCGTGACTGTAGTACTGTGAAGTATACGTAAATTAAAAAAATAAAATCTTCTGTTTATTAACTTATACGTATCACTAAACATTAAAGCCGTTTTGTTTTGAGACTACGCTATGCTATCTTGTACCTAACTTGGTGACAAGATTGATTTTATTAAAACCTTTTAAACAATAAAAAAAAAAAAATGGAAAAGTAGAAAAATCCACTGCCTCAGGCGAGGCGAGAGGTCTCGCCTGAGGCAGTGGATTTTTCTACTTTTTCTACTTTTACATTTTTTCTAAGCATTGTGGTATCGTTAGCAGACGTTCTGCTTAATACAAAATTAATTTAAAAAAAACCCCTGATGCCTTAGCATTAGTCAAAAGAAACCGGGTAAGATCCGGATATCTGATAGTGGTTAATTTATTTACTTGCCGGTCCCTCGGCGGTTGACCCCAGCACTACTTCAGACTTTGCCTGGGAATAAAGAAAAAAGTAATAGAAGAAAAGTGCCATTGGATAGGAATTGAAAAATGATTAGGTAATTAAGTTACATACTGAAAATAAACAAGTCAATTTAAGAATAAATTAAATTTACTATAAATTATAAACTGAAATAAGATGTCACATACTCGTACCTACTTCAGAAAAAATTACCAAGTCCTCCTGTGACCGAAGCCGAATTGGAACCTCCGGTTCTTTCTTTTTTTTTTTGGTTAATTCTTGACACAGGCATATTGAAGGACGTGGTCACTTTTAAAGTAGGTAAATGACATCGATTTCAGTTAATAAATTAAGTTCATGTTATATTTAGACAGTCGTCATGTGACATGGACACCTAAGAAAGCTCTAACAAAACATTTTGCGTTAAATGTGAAATTAATAACAGGTACATGAGTGTCGTTTTTTAAAGCAGTTAATGTTTCTTACATACTAAACACACAAACCTACCTTATGCTTGCACTATTATACTCCTAGCGTTTTTATTCCTGGTTTTTTGCAACGTTCCTGCTTTTCTCCATTGAGCGAGCCTGGCGTCCGCTTGAGAACCAATTCTCAAGAATTGGCGAAGGCACTAGTTTTTACGAAACCGACTGGCATCTGACGTTCCAACCCAAGGAGTAGCCTTGGAGGGATTAGGTCCGGTTTCCGCACGATGTTTTCCTTCATGCTATTGTAGTGATTACCCGTTACAATATTGTAGATATATCTGTTCTTCGCAAAATTCTGGTATTTTTTATGCTTACATCAATCACTTACGCCATTGTACACACTCACTGTATTTTTGTTGGTCATGTATTTATTTTGTGCAATAAAGTGTTTTACTACTACTACTACTACCACTTATATTGAGGTCATCTAAAATTCAATTTGACTCAACTGGTGACCGAAAAGCTGGTAGCTTCCTCGCTCAACGCATTAGTATTGCGTTACAGCGGGGAAATGCTGCTAGCATCCTCGGCACCATGCCGAAGGACGCCATTTTTTTGATACTTTGTAGGCTTTTTTAGTTTTAATTTAAGTTATAATTATGTAGTTTTATGTACCTCTATATATCTTAAGTGCATATTAAAACCTGAGGTCTAATAAGTCGTACTGTAGGCAGTTATTTTCTCATTTCACCTGTATTTGTAAATATACTAAAGAACAAATTGTATCAATTGCCGAAACAAGGAAATACAATAAAACTCGGAAACTTTTGCCCCGGGAGACGACGATTGAATTAGTTCCTTCCACGATAGTTGTAACTGAAACTGATTTTCCGGGAGTGTTTTTCCCTTTATCGAATTATATTTTTGCTTTTACAGAATTCGTTCGGGCTGCTCATGTGGAACAAAGTAGCAAACTGAGCCCATAACCAAAAAGGATTTAGGTCGTAAAAGGAAACTATGGAAAATTATTTAGGAAACAATTTGGTAATTGCGAAGCGGAAGGGAGTGTATTCTAATTATTTCGAAACAAAAAGTTGTCTACTTCGTCTTATGCCCTTTTTACAAAAAAAATGTCTTCTTCGTCTTATGACCTTTTTACAAAAAACTTTTTCACTTGTCAGGTATGGTCTTTTTTCCAACCAATGAAAAGTGTTGTTATGTTTCTTAAACATAAATATTAGTATCAAATATCTAATTAACTAAGTTATTCACTGCAGCTGACTTACAACGTTAAAGTTGTTAAAGTGGCGTTTATTTTTCCAACAACAACTTTCATGCATACTAATTGCTTCGCCGAGTTTATGCTTGGATAGTTTCCCCGTACTTGCAGAAGTTTTAACTCAGGCAAGAATAGACCCATACCCTTTATAACGACCAAAACAATTTTTTCTAGGAAACAAAGTTTGGGACAAATACCAGTGCTCCTCTACAAATATTGTGCCAGGTGAGACTTCCTAACTAGGCCAATCCTTTCTGGTCCCGGGCAAATCACCAGTGCTGCCAACTTTAAAGACTCTTCTTGCTCAGAAGTTAATAAGAATGGAATAGTAAAATGAAAATAAAAAGCACATACAATTATTTTCTACTTAGGTCAATAATTTTATTCTAAATTAAACCGTTACGTATTTATATATTTATTTATTAAATCTTTATTGCACATAAGGAAATTTAACGTACAAAAGGCGGACTTAATGCCATAAGGCATTCTCTACCAGTCAACTTTCGTACTATCATAATTTTACACGTATTTTCCTTTTCTTTTTCATTTAAAATAAGTTATTAACAATTTAGTGGGCATTTATCTGATTCGTGATATTTTACGACAAATCAATTATTACATATTTATGTATCGAACATCTATAGAACTCTTTTATAAATACAGATGTATATTTCTGCTAAATAACATCTACTGCTAACAACTACTATATAGCATATGATTTTCAGAAATTAATTACTACATATGTATCTCTTATTTACTTAACACAAAACAGTTGAATATCATGAGACCGTCAATATCTTACGCAAACACCTTTAGTTGGGTCGCAATAACATGGATTGTATAAACTATGTTCGCTCATGAGTACCTATGGAGTACTACCTCGAGAATATACTATCGGTAGAATTCGGTTGAACCAAGTGCATGGGAAATCTAAAACGATGTTTTAGCTAGATATATGTTACTGTTATAATTTGTGAACATTTAAACAAATTACGAATATCTGTGTTCATTTAAGAGCAGATTAAAAGCAGTTAAAGCATTTTCACGAAAAAAACACATGTGTTTTTGAAATGGACTGTGAGAGACAATAAACGAAAGACGACTTTAAAAAATATTGTCTTGCGCACTTTTTTCCCTTTTTCTTCGTCGGCAAAAATAAAGAAGTGTCAGTATTTCGACTCCTATGAGACGGGGGTGATAAAGTACGGCAAACACTATTATTTATACACAAAATGACAAACTCTTTAATCGTTCCCTGATAAGTTACGCCCTTTTAACATAAGAGGAGCAGCCTATATTGGCCTAACAGCGCGAAACTGTGAGTAGTGAGTAATAACCCAGGCGACAATTTCACTAAGTGGTCGGGGAAGCAACATGTTATTTATTTTAATCAAAAGGGCAGATAACTGTATATTTGACGTGAAACTGGTGAAGCGGGAAGCTGGGAGATAAAGATAACCATGTTTTTCAAGCCAAGAAAAGTTTAAGCATCGTAGGCAATGTTGCAGGAGTTGACGGCATCTTAGTGCAAAAAAACAAGTAGTGTTTATATAAACAAGTAGTGGTTTTTTTGTTTGTTTTAAAACTTAGGTACTTAAGTTTATTTTAATATATCAAATAAGCACATAAAAAACCCACCAACAAATATTTTGTAATTATCATCTTGACTAATACCAATCTCGTTGTTCCTTAGTGTTTTGCCGTTGTGTTTTTTGGTTCTAATCATGTAAAAGATAAACATAAAAGATATATATATTCTTAAATTTAGGCAAATTACAATGTACTTATGAACGTCAGAGAGAAAAAAAAACTAGCACCGGTTCTAAGTCTACACCTCTGACCTGACCCGATGTGTATTATGAGCGGCAAGAAACTCGTCGGGACACTCGATACGGGATATTCGATATTAAAGATACACAATAATGCGTAGTTCTTCAAGGAGACATTTAAACAGCTTGAAAGACAGACAATGTACCTATTGTTCAATTAAAAAGAAAAACGATTAAAAAATTCAAATCTGACTGCTTCAAAAAACGTTTAATATGTTTTCCTACCTGAAGTGTGTTAGATGTCTCTATATGTTAGATGGCTTTGTAGTAGTTTCTGGTTTGGGCCATGCATCTTTGTCCGTCATGTATGTAGACCTCGACCCTATAATAACCCTTTAATTTTTTTTTATATTTCTTAAGAGCGGGAAATGATGATTGATGAATTTAAAGCATCGACGGGTAACTTGTTATAAATGTGAAGCCTTGACCAAAAAATGACTTATATGCTTTGCGGATACAAGAACTTCTGATAGCCAGCTTGTTTTTACTTTCAGTGTTATAGCTGTGGATGGCAGATTTTTTTTATGTGTGTATATTCTACATGTACATACATATATTGTATGTATGTGTGTATGTATATTTATAAATGTTAAGAAAAACATGATTCAATAAAATATCGTCAAATTTAGAATACAGGTCTACGTCTCAATGGGTTATTTCTGATAACTTCTTACAAGGCTTCTTTGAAAGAGTTAAGAGGCCTACATATTACGAGTTACTTAAAATCAATGCTTTCAACTGCTCAGGCTTTTCTCAGAGCTACGCAGATTATATAACATAATTTAATCCCTTACACAGCATGTAAAAACTTGCCCACTTTCATTATTCGTTAATGACGCCGGCGTGTGTTTAATCCCGTTTTTGCCGACCCGCACGTAATGACGTGGAAGATGAATAATTATTACACGCACGAGTCTGTGCGGTAAGCGATACTCTGTATGACTTTATTATAATAATTAATAATTACGCCGCTTAAGCTAAGCGGGGCAAAATACATTTAAGATACACAGAAGAATATTTCGTCTACGTTTAAGCCGTATTGATATCAAAAACTAATATTGTATTGATATCAAAAACTAATATTGTATTGATATCAAAAACTAATATAGCTTTAATTTCAAATGTCAAACGTTTTAGTGATTATGTAAAAACGGTTTTGAAGATGAAATAAAACAAAAATTCTTATACAACTCCAATACTTACTACTCCAATGTATTGCATAGGCATTGCAGATTGCATTAAATCATAATTGCAACGTATTTTAAAGTCAGAATAGAAGCACCAACGACAACTGGGTATCTTAGAATGTACCTATGCATAATCGATGTAAAACGAATTTAGCGTTGCAGTTTTATGAACCTTTACTTTAAGCAAAATAATTATCAATGTCCGAAGTCAAATTTTGATGGGTATGTTACGTTAGGGAACTGCCAAAATACAATATGTAGGTATCTTTGTAATGTATGACAATAAATACATGTTTTTGTATATAAATAAACTAGTCGCGAATGAGACATTGAATCATGGCCTTTTTAAATTTATGTTTTGTTCGTAATATCAGCCAATTCATAATTATTGTTAATATAATCATAGAACAAACTAAAGGCAGTGAATGTCGCTATTCTATCGCTCTACTAAATAATATCGCTGTTCTATAATGTTTTAATTTTATATTTATTTATATTGTTTTGTCATTGTGTCAAGAAGTGAATAAAATTCACATTTATATAGGTTAAATATAACTCAACATGATGTATCATGTAAGTATACCTATTAATCTGCATACGAACAAACCAACATCGTAATTATTTATCAAAGTTGTGCAATAACATTCACTACAAAGAATTTTTAATCAGAATCTTCCAAACAGTGAAATATTAAAGTAAAGCAAGCCTTTTGTTTACCCACCCCCATGTTTGTCGCTCGTACACAATGTGTAATTACTTGGCACTTTTTATGGTACCGGTTGCGTTGAAACGTACAAAACGTCCTCTGAAAAAGACATCGCTTTGTTTTGCAAGTTTGCCAGTAAATGATATACTAACATAACATATACAACAACAATACAGACACTTGACCCCCCAAGTACACCTCAAATAGAAAAAAACGTTACTGACCCCCTCAAAAAATCATTTCGGCATTTGTGACCCCCCCCCCCCAAATTTCAACCGCACCTGTTCTTACCTTTCATGCTTAGACTGATTTGACGGGAGGATCGATTTGGAAAAGTGGTACTGTATCCGATATACACCTACTACTCTATGTCGTTTAAATCATGCCAAAAAAAAGTATTGATTTTTGAGTGTAGTTTCATTTAGTGGTAATTGTATCCATTTGTCAACTTTACTTCAAGTTCCGCCTCCAGGGTAGCGGGAGAGAAATTAGGGGCAAATTAGCCACTTACACAGACCGAATTCCACGCGGGCGGAATAAAGAGATAATAAGCTGGAAACTTATAGATACGTTCATTCTGACTTTGTATAAGTTCTCACAGAAGTCTCATAAAATTTTGTGCCTGAGTCGTAAGTTTTAATTTTGCAACTACATATTTTGTTCCAAGCATTTTGCCATGCGCCAACATCATATCCAAACTGTTTACAAATATGAATGATTACAACACCACATCGCTTTATGAATTTAGGAGTGGTTATATCTGAAAATATAAACTTAGGTCGAAAATTGTTTTAACAAATTCTACTCTAGGATTATAATCTGTCAATTAAATGGCTGGAAACGTATGTTAAAAAGATATATAGGTACTTTATAAAAGACAGTGGTTAACCAATTTCTTATGGCAGGGGTTTTCAAACTATGCGCCGCGGCGCCCTGGTGCGCTGTAGAAAGTACAGAGGGGCGCCGTGGGCAATCCTCCTCATCATACTATACCTATCTATTTCAGAATTAGTAGACGTTCGTCAAACTCAATTCTTACCAGCTTGCCTATTTTGAGCACTCGTAGAAAAAGTATTGTATACAATAGTGACATAATTAAGCTTACTTAGGTCACTCAGTTTCGTGGCCTAAACACGGTACTCAACTGAAAAGCTCATTAAGTCACGATTTAATAAAATACAATTTTAAGACCTATCTAATGATGTGGCACTTTAAGTAGGCGGCATCGGCAGCGCGTGATAAAATTTCGTAGGCTAGTTGGGTCTTACTTAACTTTTGTGTTTTTTCCTTTATGAGCTCTAGGGTTAATCAGGGTCGAGGACCATATGACGGGCAAAGATGCATGGCCCAAACCAGAAACTATTACAAAGTCATCTAACATTTAGAGGACACAGTTCAGATAGGAAAGCATATCAAACATAGATTTGGATTTTATTATTATTTTATTTGTATTTAACAATACGTACATTGTATGCCTCTCAAGCTGTTTTGATATGTCTTCTTAAAGAACTACGCATTGTTGTGTATAATGTGTATCTTTAAGATATAATATTACTGTATTACTGTTTTGAAAAAATAAGTCCCGCCGAGTCAAGTCTTGCCGGTCATAATACTTCTCGGGTCAGAGGTGTAGGGTTAGAACCGGTGGTAGTTTTTTTTTTCTCTGACGTTCATAAGTGCATTGTAATGTGCCTAAATTGAAGAATAAATATATTTTATCTTTTATCTTTTTTTTTTTAGGAACACTGCTTAACTACCTGAATTAGGCAAGCTGGCGGAAATTGAATTTCATGGTAGCATGGTAATATTAATTACCTATCAGTTAACAAATGTAAAGCCTGACCAGAAATATATGATAATGCGCCATGATGCGGAATTTCATTGGAACTAATTTCTTACACTGGCAATAATTTTAATGACAAAATGATATGCATGTGTGAGTGCATGTGATAGGCTGTCACTGTCATTGAGGCGGTTTACTTAAATGATAATAAAGTGTTGAATCTAGGGGATACCCGTTTGAGCTCAAGATGGTGACAGCGTGTTTAGAATTTTTTTTTTGTTTTTTGCTCATTTACGTTGTTCAGTGTGTAATATTGATAACTTATTGTGCGGTGACCTAACGAACAATTAGTCTCAAAACGCGCGTAACGTCCCTTTAGTTGAACAAACGGTTATCCGGGGTCTCGGCCACCCACGTGTTTGTAGGCAGGCTATCACCTTACAATCAGCAAGACCTCAACCGAACAACGTTGCTTTTATTTATTACTAAAGATTAATAAAATCAAAAGTATACACCTCGACCATAGATTATATAAGTCCCAGATAGAGTGCGGCTTACAAAATTTTGTGATTCCATAAAGAGCCAGTGTCCTCGTCGTTACGCACTACAGACACATACGCACAGCAATAATGAGCCGCTCCCCCGCCATTCGTGTCCAAACGTCTATGCGGTCAAGAGCAGTTAAAAAATAATAAAAACATGCCGTCGTGCGTTGTCAAATGCAGCAGAAATGCCACCGGTCGAAAGAAAAAAACGGATGGGATAACTTTTCACCGTTAAGTAAAGAATTCATTGCGTAATCACATTAAAAATCAGTAATTTCGTAAACTATTAACTTCATGGTAGCGGTGTTGCCAGGTGGTTGAATAGGGAAACTTCCCGAGCGTAAGGGGGTCTATAATCGCCGCGATATGTTGTCAATACGAAATTGACGTCCACACTACTAACTATACGTTTTATTTTACGCACGTTTTCAACGAATATTAAAACGTTACCTAATAGTTAATAACTTTTATGCTTTTGTGAGCAAATTATTCTTTATTATTTTTTGAATAAAATTTATAATAACACATAATTATATATTTCTTAAAATTATTCCAAAAACTTCTTAAAACAAAAAGCCCATATCTAATCGTAGATTGAACGCGCGAAGTTATGTCACCACTACTGATCTGTCAAACTTTCGTCTCACTCTAACTATCGCTCCCTCTCACTCTGAGCGGCTTCAGTAATCGACTGGTCAAGCGATTAGAACGAGATGGAACTATAGTTAGAATGAGAGGTCAGCTCTTAAGTCAAACCGATTGTGTTGATCGATCGAGGAGCATTTTTAACTAACTTCAAAAATAGGAGGTTCTCAATTTGACCTGTATGTTTGTTCGCGATTATCTCGCGCTTGGCTGAACCGATTTTAATGCAGTTTTCAAAAAGTATATGGTTACATTCCAAACAAGGTTTAGTATAAAATAAGGCGTTGTTCATTGATTACGTAAGAATTTTTTTGCCAGAGACACCCTTCCGCCCCTACGTAAGAAAATAAATAAATAATCCTCTCTGCAGTAGAAGTAAGACATGGTCAATTCCCCTCGCTCCTTAAATCGTGTTACGTAATAAATGAATACGTAATTACACTTTTAGTTGTCTTCGTCTTAGCGAGGGCACTGCCGTGCCTCCAGATTAAAAAGGTATAAAGTATGCTTAAAATAATAGTATTGGTGACGACAAGAGAGGCCACCACACTCAACAGTAGTCGTGTAATTTTAATAAATAGTTTATTTAGATTTTTTTAAATTTTACCTTTTAGTCGCCTCTTCAGAAATATATTTCATCAAATTTATTAAAACAGGTGCTTATTAATTCTTTTTAAATATATATATTAATAGTATATTTATTTTTTTATTCAAAAATACTGTATTCTTAATCGGGAAAATTTGTATTACATGGCAACACTCGTCTGGACACACACATTCAAACCAGCCGCCATCTTGCGTCACAGTTTGTTGTACAGCCATGCTCCGTCCTTTAATTTTTTTCGTCCAAGACCTCGACATTGGCAGAATTCACCTCGCCGAAATCGGCGAGGAGTAAAAGCCATATAATAAAATAAAAAAAAGTGTTGAATATTAAATAATAGACGGCAGAAAATTCCCAAAATGATCCATAGTCAAGAGCGGAACATTGTAGATAGTGTATATAATAAGCTGCTGTAAGTAATACGCTCGGTAAATGAAACTTGTCCGCTGTGAAACATTTTCAAATTAACATCAAAGCTAACAGGTAAACAAATCAAGATGTCACCATACCATAGAGAACTGAACTGTTGCCATATAAATGAGAATAATAGCGCCCTCTTGACAATAATCAAATATTTCTGGTTAGGCTTTACCTACTTAGTGCATGTAGTTACCATCGTAGGAGTCAATCAAAAGCAATGTTTGAGGTTATAAGTTGTACTGGATTGACAGCTGTCCGGTTATAATCCTACACCGTTCCCGAGAAGAATTATGATTATGAATGATACGAAACTCAGCGGGACTTATTTTTCAAAACAGCAATATTCAAAACTCAAAAACACATTTTAGAAAACATAATACTTATACAGTCTTTGTAAACGCCTAATTATATTGTGAATTGCATTTTTAGAAATTGGGTTCGGGGACTAATAAATACTAAAAATATTGCTTGGCACACTTAAGGACACTGAGCGGCACACAAGTAAAAATATTATAAACAAATATTCTTTGGGAATTCACTTCACAACTTTGTGTAAATGATATATATATATAGCATATCGACTTATTTGATGCATTAAACAAATTTATTTATAAGTAATAAGTACTTCAAAGTAGTTTGTATCGTAGGTACTTATATGATGGCAAAAATCTTCTCTTTATTTTTGTACAATCCCAAAAGAGTATTGCGGTAGAGTAATTAAATAAGGAAATTCAAACATACAATCTGGTTTTCCGGTACTCTGCATAAAATATGCTCAAAGATCTACCTAACTATCATAACTTCATCATCTGCTAAAATCTATGCCAACAATTTCTTTCAAGCTTTAAAGCCCACTTCAGAGGCATGCATAATAAATCTTTAAGATACAACTTATTTAGAAAACAGCAACAGCACAGTTGAAGGCATTATCTTGCTAAACATATGACATTTTAGGATGGATGTCTAGTTAACGAATTCTAACAGAGGTAAATCGATTTGTATCTTCTTACAGATAAGTATTTATAAGTACTTATGGCTATACCGTTTGAACCGATTTAATTGACATTAGGTATGGAGATAGCTCGATCCCCAGGGAAGAACATAAGATAAATTTTATCACGGAAATCATGCCATGAGGGGGTGAAGAGGTAAGACTTATTATAGAAGTGCGATAATAAATTCATTTAATTGAATGGTTGCCACTACATTTAATTTTAAACAAATCACAAGATGAAGTAGTCATTAAAGTGCACTAGCTGCCATATTGTCTATTTTAGCTACCCGAAGAAGTTTCCGGCGTGAATTATACAAGATGATCCTAAACCTTGCAGTCGTTAAATGGTGAAACTTTTCAATTACCGCCCAAAGTGCCTTTGGATGTGTTCCAGATTTTCCATTCGATATTTGGGTAACCTCGTGCACAAAAACCGACAAATTATGTTAGTTACATTTCGATTTATAAATGAATGGGCTTTAGTTTTTCCACTTTATTAAAAATAATAAATAACGATAGTAGGCTCTTCTGCTGAATAGATAATATGACCGGCATTATTCTTATTCACGAAAGCTTAAAATGTTCACTCCAAAATACCTGTAGGTATAAGTATGATAAGTTTTAAGGCTTAATAAATATTACGTCTTAAGTTTATTTAACACTTTTTAAAAATAATACGACTTATTATTTATTAAGTAGAGTGGCTAATGAATGTAGTTTACATAAATACTTATTGAATGTATCTCTGATTACTTACTAAGTACAAGTTTTGTTTAAACAAGTTTCATTTCAAGCTTTTTCGGTTTTAAAATCTCTGAAATTTGTTTTAGATTAATACATTAAGAGGTTGTAAGTTGTGTAATTCGAGTTCCGTTGCGAAACGGTCTCCTAGCCCAGTCGGTAGTGACCCTGCTTACGAAGCGGGAGGGTGCACGCAATTGGTCTTGTTGTCTGGTCAGCAGTTACACACACACGCCAGTCCCCGCAGCCTCTAGGAAGTTGTTACCACAGATGGGCAAAATGTATTCGACTAACGATTAACAACGACGATTAATTGATCGATTTAATATTATGATTAATTAAATACTTTAGTTAAATTGACGGACGATTTAATTAGTTACGATTAAATTAATCGTCGGTTAATTTCGAACGAAAAAAAATTTATTCGATTAATCAATCCGATTAATTATTTTCGATTGATATTTGGAGCAAAGTATATAAGGTAAAATCGTGAAACAAATAAAACCTAAATATATTTCTGATTGTGAACAACTTTTATTACAAGGCCAATTTTGGTGTCGAAAATGAAAACGAAGATAGAGATAAAGATAAGGATGAACATGGAATCAATATCGTGAATGAAAATGAAAACGGCAACGGAAACGAAAACGAAATAGAAAATGATGTTGCTAAGTGAACCCCAGGCCAGGCTCACATTCATTCTCTTGATTCTCGACTGCGGTTTCAAGATCTCGCGAGAACAAGATTGCATTCCCTAAAAAAATGTCTTTGACATTTTTTTAACGAAAAACTGAGTGTCTTATTGATTTAATCGTGAAATTAAATCGATTAAATTGACGATTAATTACATTGTTAGTCTAACAACCGGGAGATTTATTTAATCGCGAATAAATAAGTCATGATAAATTTCGACGATTGATATTTTCAATCGATTAATCAGTTTATTAAAAAATAATCGATTAATGAGCATCTCTGGTTGTTACCATGTCACAGCTTACACGCAAAGGATGCAACAACGTCCGATAAGTTGTCAACCCGAACGATTTCGAGGTTTGGACTAATTACTGGAATAATGGTAATTTATTATAGGTACTATGTGCTGATTATTGTATTTAAGAATTAAGATACGTCAATGTCTGCCAATTGTGTAAACATTAATGCAACTGCTGTGTAAATCTGATATTTTCTTGTAATTGGAAAACATTTTCCAACTCACTTCAGTTTTATATCTCAACTAATCAACACGAAGACGAAAATTAAAATCAGGTAAATAAATAACATATTTATTAAGAAGCTTGAGTTCTAAAACGTCTCATCATCTGTGCTTCCTTCAATAGGTTCTTACTCATTTTGTATTTTAAATATTTAAAGCTAGTGCCGTATTCTAGTTTTAAAATACATCAACAATTCAATACACCACAAATAATCAACCAATATCGGAGTTGTATTGGAGTTGCATCGAAATAGATTTTAAGCAAATTCTTATCAGACGTTTAGGGCGATTTTATGTGAATTCAACAAATGTATAATGTACATATGATTATTAATTGTTATTAGGAATCGTTACCGGTATTACTAAAAATCAAAATAGCGCCCGAGTTTTGCAATGTTTACGTGATATTCTGAAATATGATTTAGGTAAACGTAATAACATTAACAACTAAGATGCCAAAATTGAATACCGGTTAATTTAATATGAAAATAATACCGGTATTCGATCCCTGATTGTAATATTAAAAAATTGGGGCTAATCTTGAAGGTCCAAGAAACACTAAATCACGACCATTTTTTTTTATTGTATAGTATCTGTGTAGGGCCCGTCGGAACTCTAACATTTCTCATAATAAGTTATCTAATTTTTTTACTTAGAATAGGTATGGTTTTAATGTCGATACTTTATAGGTTGATAGGTTTTAAAGTAATAATAAAATTATATTAAATAAAACTGACCGAGAACAACTAAGACAAAAATGGTGACCAAATAAATCTTGCTAGAATTTGTCTCATTTTATTGATTTTTAATAGGACTTTGTCTGGATCCAGTTACAAGTTGAGGGTTGATTTTTCGAAGAAATAAAATATTAACCCTTATAATACCGTGACACGACTATTATGGTACTAATTATACGTTTTCTCTGAGAAAAACCACGGTGTAAATTGAGAAAATTGAAAACTGTCCCTCCTTGTGCGCCGGAAAAACTTCATATGGAGGAAAAAATAAAAATCTCAAATTAACAGCAAACATAGTTTGTACCTATCTTAAAGATTATTGGGAAATCCGTTTTTTTTCAAGAGTAACCCGAAAGATTTTAAACATAAATTCCTGACGTCATAAGGAGGAATAAATGTTATATAAATTTAGGTCAATTTCGCCAAAAAATAATATTTTTTTTTTGCTTTTTTTAGATTTTTTTATGCTTTTGAACATAAAAACATAAATGTTATTGGTAAAACTGTCGATTAAAATAAATTAGTACATTTTTTTTCGTAAAAAATAGTTTACGTAAAGTATTCCTTGGTAGTTTAATATTCTGTCAATAAGAATGTCTAGACTAGACCCCATAAAGCGTGAAATCTCCATGAAAAAAGCTAATTCCAGAAAAGTTTATACGACATTTTGGTCTCCAATTATGAGGAAATTATGGTTAAAATCTGTCAGGTTACTCAGATTCACCGTGTATATTTCAGAAAAAGTTAAATTTTACGTATTTCATATAAATAAACAATTAATCATAAATTGTAAACCAAAGACTGTTGATCATTTGTTTACATTTATTCATGTCAGCTTTAATTCAAAATAACCGGGTCCGAGCTTACGCCTCTACGTAACCTATAGGTCTCTACGTAACCTAACTTGAGCTAACCTAACTTTTCTTACTGATTTATTTCGTAAAGTGTACATCTAAAATAAGTAAGTGTTTAGAGAAAAATGATTAGAAGTCCTCAATCTACGAAATTTGATAAATAAAAAAAAATCGATATGTGTTATTAATAATAATAAAGTATTTTATTATTATAAAGTTTTTTAGTATTATTTTTACTTATTTAAGTAAAAATATAAATAAAGGTTATGTTTTTACTTAAATAAGCTAATTACAAAAAAATATTTCCGAAATCAGGAAATATAACTGAATTATACTAATTATTTTTCGAATCGCGGCCCTGTTAATTTAAAAAGATAGGTACTTTTCAATTTTCACCATAGCTTTTTTCATAGAAGACTTATATTATAATTATAACTAGCACAAAAATAGCTATGTCACAGTACTATCAGGGTACTTTATTTGTACAAAAAATAAACCCTTAACTTGGAACTGGATCAACATAAAGTTCAATTGAAAATCGAACAAATGAGACAAAGTTGAGGAAGTTTCATCTAGTCACTATTTTTGTTTTTGTTGCCTTAGATCAGTTTTATTGTATTTATTAAGTATCAAAATTGAATATAAGAACACTGGTTACATTTGGACTATCAAGTAAATATCTATTTAACGGTTCGGACGGGCGCTAGAGAGACACGATACAATAAACAATAATTATGGTCATGATTTAGCATTTCTAGATCCACCAAGATTATCATTAATTTTTTCTCAAAAAGATCTACAACCATGCAGCACACTTTTTAATTCCAATCTGTTGAATTCACATCGAATCGCCCTTAGGCGTTAGTTGTATTGCGTATTTTATGCATTGCACTTGTATTGGACTTGTATCGTGTCTTTATGTATTTTAAAGTTAAAATACGGCTCCTACTCTTCTGTTTATGAAAATAGCTTACATTGAAAAAAAAAGAATAAAAAAAAGTCAAGTAAAGTAGTGTGTTTGTCTTCGGAAAGTTAAAAAAAACCGGCCAAGTGCGTGTCGGACCACGCATAGGAGGGTTCCGTACCTTCAATGTAATAAGAACCAAACTAATACCAAAAGGTCGTATCTGATGCCTATGGAAGAAGTTTTTTGAAGATAACTCAAAAATGGCTGAACTGATAATGTTTAAAATCATTTTCGTAGAAAGTATATGATAAGGCACATCGTCTCAAATTTTGTCATATTTTTTGGACTTACGGTTCAAAAGTTACAGGGAGGGGACACAATTTTTCTGACTTACGAAGCGATTATTTCAGAAAATATTCACTTAATCACAAAATAGTTAAAGAAACCTCAATGTTATTTTTAAAGACTTATCGATTGATGTGTCACATGTTGATATTTGGTTAAAAAACATTTTTTGAAATTTAGTTACATCTAGCCCCCCTAAAATTTTTTTTTTAAATTTAACTCCATAACTAAGTAGCGGCATATAAAATACATATTATGTGTAAATTTTATTCAGATACGTCGTATAGTTTCCGAGTAAAATGGCTGTGACATACGGACGGACAGACAGACAGACAGACAGACAGACATGACGAATCCATAAGGGTTCCGTTTTTTGCCATTTGGCTACGGAACCCTAATAATTTGGTATTTTTTTGTGTGTACCGTAACATGGCAGTAATATTTGCACGAATATTAAAAAAGTATACAAATTATTATGATAAATAAAATTAGCCTTTAAACAAGTTATAATTTGATAAGTATTTTATCCTTATTCTTTTCAGGTCTTGAATATTTACATATAAATGGAATTAAGTCCAATAAATGGAACGATATTGGTGTAAAATATCAACGACTTACACGATATTAATAAAGTCGTAAATATTTTTGCAACAATGTATAAATTTCTTTGGATTTTACTGACGCTTGTGAGTTTGGAAGCTAAAAAAGTATATATTCACACGTTTAATGAAAAAATACTAACACAACAAGAAATTGACCAGCAAATTAAGGCCAATACGACGTAGTAAGTTATTCTTTATTTTTTATATTTTACTAGCCTTTTCCCGCGGCTTCGCCCGCGTACTATAAGTACTCAAAAAGAATACGATACCCATGTTGATTTTCAGACTTTGTGACCACATTTGCCCCTTTTAGGGGTTGAATTTTCAAAAAACCTGAAACACGTGTTTACTCATTTATCGTTAGGAATACTCCTGTGAAGTTTCGAATAAAATAGTCTAACAAATCTTGATTCACCATACAAATTTTGGACCGCCATTTTACCCCCTTAGGGGGTGAATTTTGAAAAATCCTTTCTTAGTGCACCCCTAGACCTTATAAGGACCCTACATGCCAAATTTGGAATCTCTAGAACCAGCGGTTTGGGCTGTGCGTTGATATGTCAGTCAGTCAGTCAATCAGTCAGTCAGTCAGTCAGTTTCTTCTTTTATATATTTATAGATAGATATAGATGCCATTGGTACAAATTTGTTTTTGCTCAAATTTTTTTTATTAACCTTCTAAAGAACACGTTATCGTAAGAAGATGTTATTATATTTACATACCCAATATCCAAGAGTGTTTCAGAACAATGTAGTCGCAATGATACTGAAAATACAAAATAAATTATCAAAGTACGTAAAACCGCATACTTAGATAATTTACGACGTTGACTATGTATATTTGTAATTTAGGATTCATGTATGCATGGTCAAAAATTTTTATGGCGTAAGAAGCCAAATAGTGAAACTATTCAACCAAAATATGTTAAAATCAATAGCAATAAACGCTATGCTAGACAAATAAATAATTTGGAATATTTGTGTCACAGTTGGTGTTCAGCCGGAGTCGAACTTCCTTGTAATCCTAATGAATTCAGACGGCTAGATGGTTCTTGCAATAATGTGAAACATCCATCGCTTGGAGCAGCGCACACTCCTTTTGTAAGGATACTACGTCCCGAGTTCGGACAAGGTATATTTACACAATAGTATGTGAATCCTCTGGGGTAGCAGGCGTCCATAGGCTACGGTAACTGCTTACCATCCGGCGGGCCTTATGCTTATTTGCCACCGTCGTGGTATAAAAAAGTATATTTATAAAAAAATATATAGTGCTAATCCAAGTATCAGATAGTAAGACAATTTCCCTATTTCGGTATTAATTATTTGGACGTATTGCATTTTACGAGTATTATGCAAATCTATTTTTTTTAAATTATAGAATCTTAATTTTCTACTTGATGTTACCAATTGTTAATAAATTGGTAACGACACTTCTATAGACGTTCTGAAAAGTTTAGTTGATTATATTTTTAACTTACAGGTCTTTATATACTGACTATCCTGAAGATATTATACCTAAAACAGATGTAGCAATTAAATGCCTATACAACGTGCCCGTGAGCATTGCGAGAGACTTTATCAGTGTATTCATGATCATATTTAGAGAACAAAATGTCCTTTAAACTTTTCCGAAATTCGCCATAGTTTCAGAGTAAATACTACTTACAAAAAATTGCATTTTGAATTGTTTCTCAGTGTAAAATGATTTTTTGATGGCGATCTCACCGGTATGGGGCATAGTCTAGACATCTCTTATTGACTGATATCAAAGACCTAAGAAACACTTTTCATGGACTAGTTTTTACGAGAAAAAATGTAGCAATTTACTTTTTCCGTTACTTTTTTCTAATGACATTTACTTTTTATGTAGAACAGCATTCCAAAAAACTGAAAAAATAAATAAAATAAAAATTTTTTTTTGGCGTTTTACAACAAAAGTCATATAATGTTTTTTCATTCTTTTGACATCAGAAATGCGTGGTTAAAATCTCTCGCAATGCTCATGGGCACCGTGTATAATTAAGCTAATCTATGTACTACGGTACTTCTTAACATAACATAACATAAATACTCTTTATACAATCGTGACATAATTAAGAGCTTTTATTACAGTCGACGAGTATAAAAATACTATTATTCCACACCTCAAAATAAAGAAACACATAAAATACAAGTTACAAACAGAATAATCAAAATTAAGTACCTTAACCTAAAGTTGACCTATTTTATGAATTATGATACATATTTTTATTTTACACTTAGGGTATGAACCAAAACCGGCCGAGGACGGTTCTCCTGAACCACCAGCTCGGCACATCCGCACCACCTTACTTGCCAACGGAATTCGACCAGATCCCACGTTCACCATGCTCGCGACCCATTACTTTGTATTTGCGGCGGCAGATACAGTCAGCATACAAGACACTGGTTAGTGGCAGATGATTTTTTACTCGTTAAGTTGTATTTTCAACCGATTTCAAGATTTCGAAGGTGGAGGTTATCAATTCGTCGGGATCTTTGTTTTTGCTTTTTTTTAAGTACGTTCACCGATTATTCGAAGACGGCTGGATCGATTTGGAAAAATATTTTTTTGCTTGAAAGAGTATTTATACCTCACAGTTGGTCCCATGGTAACTAGGTCAGGATTTGATGATGGGATCCTGGAGAAATCGAGGGCACTCTTCAACTATTGTAGGCACACCTAGAGTGATTTGAGTATTTTTTTACAGCAGCTCGAGCATTTGCTTTTGGAAAGGTGGAGGCTAAGTGAAGTCGGTTATTTTTTGTTTAAAATTATATCAGTTTCTATCACTATACCGATACCTTTTGTTTTCAGTAAACTATGTTGTATGGAAACCATATTGTTGTGAGCCGAAAGGAAAGAGTGACCCCCTATGCACCCCTATGAAAGTTCCAAATGATGATCCAGTTCATAGGTTTTCTGGCATACGCTGCCTTAACCTAACCAGACCCATAACCTATCAATTTGTTGGTTGCCTGAAGAATGGCACTGTACCTGAGCGAGTGAGTTCTCTTTCATTTAATTAAGTTGAATATTAGGGTGTCCCTTATATTGCGATTTTAAGAAATTAATAACGCATATCCACTAAATGTATTTCATTTACCCCAAAATAATCCACAAAAAAAAATTTAGGCCATTCCTGTAACTCTAACCCGTGCCGACTGGCATCGTAATTTCCCCATACAAATTACTATGAATAAATTTGGGCAGAAGATAAGTTGTTATTTTTTATCGGTATTCGATTCGCAAGGGTTTTTTTTCACAAAAATCGTTCATACAAGAGTAGGATGCACTGATTAAATATATGAAAAAAAAATCATTCAAAAAAAATTGGTCATTTTCATACTTTGTATGGGAAAATCGGGTAACAGTCGGCACGGGTTATAGTAAGAGACCCCATGACACTGAACCTAGTTCGATAAGTCTCCTAGATGAGATATATATAATTAGACGCGTCTTTAATAGGGGAACACGAAATGCTGGTGCTGCAATGCAAAAAAGTGGTGGCGTATTTAATTTTTTTTTTTGAAAAAAATTAAAAGTCCGGTTTCTAGTACGATAAGTCTCCTAGATTAAAATATAAAATTATTTTAAAAACGTAACATCTTGTTGCAGTTCAGGCGCTAAGTTTAGGTTACATAACATCTTGTTTTTGTTATTAAAAGATCAGGCGTTTTGTTTTTTCATACATCTACATCTTTTGATGCTGCTGCCACTGACAAGGCCATGCACGGGGGCTTGCAGCACCGCATTATCGTGTAGCCCTACCCCTCCCCTACTTCGAGGAACAAAGAAAATCTAGGAGACTTATCGTACTAGAAACCGGATTTTTTAATAAAAAAAATAAATTAAAATACGCCACCACTTGTTTGTGTTCTCCCATTAAAGACGCGTCTAATTATATATATCTCATCTAGGAGACTTATCGAACTAAGTTCAGTGTTCACTAAGGCTCTCCTACTATTACAGTAACAGGAATGGCCTGATTTTTTTTTCTTGAGTATTTTAGTATGCGTTGTTAATTTCTCAAAATCACAATATAAAGGACCATCCTACTGAATATGTTGTGTTTATACTAAAACTGAAGAATAAAGAGACATCAATGTGTTTCTTGCTACTAATTACTTTGTTTATTTTGATAGATCAATTCAGCAATGCCTCTTTTCGACTTATCACTCGTGTATGGGAACAATTTAGAGGGCGCTTTGAAGAAGGGTAGATTGTATAGCCGAGGTCTGCTCAAGTACGAAATGGTCGACGGAAGAGAGTTTCCACCGAGTGCACGAACGGTACCCAACGTTTGCTTGCTAAATCAACCACCTCATGAGACTAGATGTCATGCTTCACGTGAGTTACTTATATTTTGGGTAGCTTCATTAGTACCTTCATTTATAATAGTTTATATAAAGTCAGCTTTGAATTTTATTATTCCACCGTTTCTAAAATGGCTAAGTAATCATAGTGATTCTAGTTCTAGTAAGTATGTACTAGTTTCATCGATTACCTATGTAATAGTAAGGTTCGCTGGACGAAATTCCTTACAGGGATAAGTTCGTCTTTGTCTTTGTATGTTCTATTTCCTTTTGTTATGATTGTATTTAGACCTCTTTTATGTAGGTACCTACAATAAAGTAACATACCTATATAAAAAAATAGATTTTAGTTGCCTAAGCTGAATTACGTAGTAAAAGGCAAAAAACGTATTTACACAGAAAGTAAAAAAAATCTACAATAGGAGTTTGGGACTCTGGGGTTATAATTATGTTTACTTTTCAATTTTAGCGGAAGATGGATTGAACTCACTCTTAGGCATAAACCTCATCGGTATCTGGTTTTGGCGTAACCATAACAAAATAGCTTCGGCTTTGGCAGATTTAAATCCTTGCTGGAA
The DNA here is from genome assembly GCA_947086415.1 of Pammene aurita. Lineage (NCBI taxonomy): Eukaryota > Metazoa > Arthropoda > Insecta > Lepidoptera > Tortricidae > Pammene > Pammene aurita. Next base: position 24,915,792 of record OX352297.1, read on the forward strand.
TGATGATAAAGTATTCTACATTTCTAGAGATATTAATATAGCTATGTACGTGCAAATACTTTACTACGAATTTCTACCACTATTACTTGGTAAGATTCTTATTATAGCTTTAATTAGATCAGTGAAATTAGATACTTAATTTACAACGCGTGATGTAGTTGAGATTTTATTTTATGTTGTTAGGGACGGTTAGGGCAGTATTTGATGATATTTGGTACAACAAAGTGTCTTGAGCTAGCCGAAAAATTCGTGAAAAGCTGTCAGCTTTGTAATGTTTCCTGTATAAATTCAAAAACTGTTCATTTATTGATAAAGGTTTTTATTGGAGTTTAAAAGAACATTTAACTATACATCATTAAAGCCCACATTCAAATATCTATTTTTTATAGCTTCTGAGATACGGCCACTTCATTCATTGATAAAATAAAATAAAATAATTTATAGTTTATTAAGGTTTACGTTGGTTCCTCGGAACAGTTGCAGGTATTTGAACTAAATTGAACATGTCTAATCAGAATTGTTGTAAATTATCTACCGAGGTTTAGTTCTAGTTTAATATACTTTATGTAAGATAGCCACATCTTACATGCCGTCATTCACTTTGAGATTCGGAATCGCATTTTGTTTCTTGAGGCACGTCTGTTTGTGAAAAGCTGAAACACTATTTCATAAAATAGGACCATTTGAGTCACTGACAATAAAATTTAGTTTTTCTATGGTCTCTCGTCGATGAATCTGCAGTTTTTTGGGAGTTCGCGTGCAAGTTGATTGTAATATTTTTAATTTTTTAAAGATATAAGTAGCCGTATCATGTATAATATTTAAAGTAGACAATAGAACTTAGACTCAAATTGTTGCAAATAAAAGGGCCTTCAAAATTGCCAAAGCAACCTTATTAATAAAACTTATAATAAAATCTGTTGTTTTTAATGTATTGCTCAGATAGCACAAGTAACTAGTTGTAGCAAATAAAGATGTAAATAGCATTAACTAGTCCCAACTACATATCAAGAATTCAGAACTACATCTCGCTTTGTGATATTAGCAATTTTGATTGTTTAATTTCATATGAATAAGCATAACATACAAAAAAAAACTAAACCTAGGGAGGTGCCGGCAGGGCTCAGGCTGTCGGTACACGGTCGTTCATAGAGGAGAGGATGGTCGCTGTGTCCAGAATGGGGTAGATTCTATATTTTACCCTTGAGACCTTCATAGAGAAATAGCTCACCAAACGAAGACGCTTAACTGCCTGATAGGGGAAGTAATTCGTGTATAGCTGAATTTTGGTGTAGTTGTAGGCAAAGGTATCTTACACAACATACTAAAAGTACCGGTGGATGGGGGCGCCGCTAGCGGGGAGAGGGGGGTGTAAATGTCCCTTATTTTGGTTTTTCGTAAATAACTCGGTAACGGTAGCTCATACGAAAAAATGTTTTATTGCTTAATTCATCCACATCTAAATTTCTATAAAAAAGATTCTTTGCAATTTTTTGCTAGGATCAATGTTTAATGAGATATCGAGGAAATACGATAAACACTTTTTTAAACTTTCGGAGCTAATATTTACGAAAGTATTAGTTTTGTCCAAAAATTGTTTCAGAATACCCTTATTGTTTTAAAAAGACCTATCCAACGATACCCCACACATTAGGGTTGGAGTAAAAATAATTTTTACCCCCCCACTCCATGTGTACGGGAGGTACCCGAAAAAATAATATTTTTTCACATTTTGTTTTAAAACTTTGCCGGCGTGAATAAAGTACATACTCACACGATTTTTTTATTTTCTAATACTAACCATCACTGAGCAGGCTGCTCACCCTGCTACCTCACTTCCTACCCTTATAGTTTCGCCATGTCCGTCTGACCCCATCTGTCCGTCTAGATGTCTAGTACTAAACATCACTGAGCAAAGCCGTGGACGGACAGACGGGGACAGACGGACATGCCGAAACTCCAAGGGTAGGACCCCTCCTCACCCTGCTCAGTGATGGCTAGTACTAGAGAAATGAAATTTCGTATAAGTATGTGTTTTAATTACGCAGACAAAGTTTTAAAACAAAATGTGAAAAAATATTATTCTTTCGGGTACCTCCCGTACACATGGAGTGGGGGGTAAATATTTTTTTTACTCCAACCCTAATGTGTGGGGTATCATTAGATAGGTCTTTTAAAAAAAATAAGGGTATTCTGAAACCACTTTTGGATAAAACTAATACTTTCGTAAATATTGGCTCCGAAAGTTTAAAAAAGTGTTTATCGTATTTCCTCGATATCTCATTAAACATTGATCCTAGCAAAAAATTGCAAATAATCTTTTTTATAGAAAATTTGATGTGGATGAATTAAGCAATAGAACATTTTTTCGTATGAGCCACCGTTACCGAGTTATTTACGAAAAACCAAAATTAGGGACCTTTACACCCCCCCCTTTCCGCTAGCGGCACCCCCATCCACCGGTACTTTTAGTATGTTGTGTAAGATACCTTTGCCTACAACTACACAAAAATTTGGCTATACACGAATTATTTCCTCTTAGTTTTCCTTCATTAGGTGGGCTAAAAGTCTCTTGAGTAATCAGTAGTTATATAAACTTAATTTCCATTTAGGTCGGAAAAATCTAAAGAGCAATTCGATTGTGTCGGAGAGCCGTGGATTCAGAGACTTGTACAACCCAGACGTGATGCCAACCATATCTTTGGAATTTCCTTACATACTCCGATGGGCTCATCTGATGCAAGAAGGAAGGGTTAAGTATGTAACTGCAATTTTAGACATAAAGAATCAAGATTCAAGATATCGATTAATGACGTACACAATATTTAAGCCTGACCAGAACTAAATGATCATTGTCAAGAGGATGCTATTTGTCTCATTTGTATGTATATATATATGTATAGTCATAGAGCGTTTTATTCTCTATGGTATGGTGACATCTTGATTTGTTTACCTGTCAGCTCTGATGTGAAAATGTTTCATAGCCAAATAGTTTCATTTCCCGAGCGTATTATTTAGAACAGTTTATTATATACACTATTTACAATGAGGCTTGCTTGCACTTTTGCCTATGAATTATTTTGGGAATTTTTAGTCGTTTATTAATTAAACTAGCCTTTTCCCGCGGCTTCGCCCGCGTACTATAAGTACTCAAAAAGGATACGATACCCATGTTAATTACCAGGCTTTGTGACCACATTTCGTCGCTGTGCGTGCAATTGTGAATTTTGACGATTTTTGGTTTTTAATGCCATTTTGATCCTTATTTCAGATACATATGCTCCAAAAATCACATAAGGCTATCATCAATATTTCAGGATTTATCAAATCTAGTTATGTGATGTCCATAGGTTGAATGCGCCTTCTATAATCACTAAGTGCAATAAATCACATAACTACTTTAGTTTGCCACAAGAACCATTATTAGAATGCGCCAAATATGTGATTCTTGACACATAGCGATATTTTTCACTTAGATTTATGTGATATTTTCACCCGCTATGTAGCATTTTGCACATAGCGATATTTTTGTACTAGTTTGGATCGACGTTATGTTCGTAGACGCGGCGTCAGACGCTGTTTTACGGTACATAGCGAGATTTTTCTGTATTATATTCAGTCGTATACCTTAGTCTACCTTCAACATCGACATATAATATCAAGACGAGTAAAGGCAAGCAAATTTCATGTGAAAACACGACCCATTTTCATGTTTACAAAACTAAAATGTCTTATGTCTTATTAACCAATCAAGTACTCATTTTTGTGTCAACCTTAATTCTGCAAAGGTTTCATGCCATTACACCAAAAAGAAAAGTTGCCGTGTTGTGAGTGGTCAAAATCAATTTGACAATGAAGTTTAATTGGACAGGAGACACTCAAATCAAATGACAAGTTAACGTATAATAAATACGCCTAAGTTTGACGTGGATGGATTCACGTAATAAATAATAATGCAATCAATTAACAATTTATTTTTTAGTGCATTTTTCATTACTTATGTAATATACGTAAATTTAATCGTTCTTTGAATAAGGAATATGAAAGCCTTCTTTTCATCTTTCATTTATTTGATAAAAGTGCTTAATTACAACATAGGGACTTACATACTACAAAATAAGCATAAATTAACATATTTTTTTTACAATTTTATAAATCCGTTACATTAGGGAGACCCTCTTGGTCTCAAGCAACATAAAGTTAAGCAATTAAGGTTGATTATGGCAAAAGAAAAACGATTATTTTTTTACTTTATTTATGACCAGACTAGAAAATAATAGCATACCTTCAATATAAATATTTAAAATTCTCTTTGCTTCCTCGTTTTTTAGATCTAAATAAATAACGGATGAGTTCGTTTATGTGTACTATTTATTTTAGCAGGCTTAGGGAAATACAAAGATAAATTTACATTTTGTAGCCATTTTTTTATACTACAACGGTAGCAAACAGGCATACGGCTCACCCGATGGTAAGCAGCTACTGTAGCCTATGGACGCCTGTAACTCCAAAGGTGTCTCATGTGCGTTGCCGACGCTTTCATATAAAAGAGGATTCACTGTGTTGACAGCTAAAGGGACAAGAGGATCCCCCGTCATCAACACACTGCATCCTCTGAGCTCTCTGGCAACCTTACTCACCGACAGGAACACACCACTATGAGTAGGGTTTCGACCACGAAATTACCAAATTGGCTGTGGTTTTCTGTAAGGTAGAGGTAGTTCCCCAGTCGGGCTCTGCTCTAGATTTGATAATTAAAGACTATGCTATGAAGTTATAGCATTAATTATTAATGAAAAATAAGAGTCATACCTATAAGCCAGTTGTACTAGAAAAGGCACGGCCAGAATGGTATGATTTTACCAGAGTAAGTATAGTAGGTACTAATTCGAAGGGTTTCGTTTTGTCGATTTATTACTACTAGGTAATACTTATAAATGAACATTCATTATACTTTTCCTCAAATGAGTTATGTTTACTTTTCCAAAACTTATATTGCATAACATCGACCAAGTCCGTAATGTATGAGAATATCTATGCGTGATTTACCTACTTACCGATGAAAATAAATATCACCATCTTTGGCGCCTGTGTGGCTCCTGCACCAATGCACGGCACAAGCCGGCATATTAATACCGATATATTACCGAAATTTCATGGACCGAAAAAACTAATATTTTGACATGACAATTTCAAAATGTTTGACATGACATTAGGGCACCGCTCTCACAAGCTCCGCCCACTTTGGCACCAGGAAAGTGGAGCAGATTTTGAGCGTTGATTACGCTTCCTTACTTTTTATTCTTCCAAGACCTTCAAGTAAATAAACATGTTTTTCACTAAACCATCATTGCTGTCACTGGCAGGCAAATCAAATTCTTCTTCTTTGTTTTGTCACCTCTAATCTCTGGGAAGCATGGATTTATATGAAGTGGATCGAATACTTCGGTCACAAAGTGTGGCCGAAAGAGAAGGTTATCTAGGGGACTGTGTCTCGTTTTGTCTAAGGAGGTAATGACGTCATCAGACAATCAAAATGTCAATATATGTCAAATGTGACAATTTTGTAACGAGTGCGAGTGAGACACCGCCCCCTACTATTATGCTCTCTATCGGACCGTTTTTACTACTTTTTACGAGTCACCTATGAACGACTGTTTTACTCGGTAATAAGGTTCAACTGTGGTTAGGGAAAAAGTGTAAGAATTAGATCCACTTCATATAAATCCATGCTGGGAAGTAGCTTTCATGAAGTCTTCTGTATTACACATAGTTGTATACAGGGAACGCTGTATCATGTGTTGCGTTGTTTGTAAGTCCCCACATTCGCATTGTGCATCTCTTTGTCCCGGCCTGATTTCCCATTTAAGAAGATTGCCTTTTGATCGACCAACGTCTGACTTTAGTCTGTTTAGAGACTTCCAGGTGACTGTTGTATGACGGGAATCCCGCAGTTGCTTTTCGCATTCCACAGCGGTTGCCAAGTTTCTAAGTATGTGAGGAGCAATTCCGCTCATTTGGTAAAGATGGTCGCATTTGGTAGGTTAAAGGCATCCAGTCTTTAAAGGCATAGGCTTTCTTTGAGAGCAGTATCTATCTGATCATCCACGTGTGCAGAATTATTTCTCACTGGGCATGCGGCATGCATACTCTGCAACCGAGAAAGCGCTTAGCGTAAGTGTAGTAGTGCTAACTGTATGTGGAGTTGCACCCCATGTGGTGCCAGTGATCCGACAATCACGTTGTTTCTTGCTGCCAATTTCTGTTTTGTGTTAAGGCAGTGTGATTTCTAGGTCAGGGATCTGTCTAGCGTTATGCTCAGATATTTTGGAGGTGAAGGTGTGATCCAGCCGACAACCTTGCCGTCTAGTTGCCTGTATATATTTCAGGTGAAAAGCCTGTGCCTAAGCTGAGTTAGATAGAATAGAATAGTTCGGGCCAGGTCGTCGGCATAGTGGAAGTGACGTTAGTTCTCCTTTGAGTTGATCGTTTGTATAAATAAACGATGAATAGTGTTGTTGCAAGAAGACGAATGTTCTTCCTCAGGGTAACCACCCTTATCAACATGGAGTACTACGTAATCATACTTCAATGGAGTAATTACAGTAGGTACGAACCATATTACGGCCAAGAAATACTTTCGTAGGTGTACAGTGAATTAATTCATTCATGAATGGCCCATGCAATTTTGAATCTGGGTGTACACTGAAAGTCTTTCGGATTTTATTATTATCCGCCAGGCCAGGACGGACTAAAAATACGTGTCTGGAAGGAGATGTTTCTAGAAATATTAGATAAAAAAAATATCTTATAGCTATGGATTCATTCTAATTATGATCCTATCCAAAAAGATAATGAAAGTAACACCGATATGTAATAAAGAACGGGCTACACATACACAATAATCAGCCCAAAAAAATGGCCCCGCCATTGTGCTGTAAGAAAGACTCGTACAGCAGTTTCTCTGACAGTCTTATTACGGTATGCCTAAGACTGGCCGGTTACAATTTTTTACGAGCCATATCTTCGGTAAATCTTGTTTGAGACCTATATTCTAACTCAATGGAAAGTAACAAGAAAATCCGAAGATTGATCGTATTGATTTTTCATTATATTTGACTTACCATACCTTTCTTGTTTTTTTTTTTAAATACCTAATATCACTTCATAAAATAACTGTGACAATAACACATACAAATTTAATACGCTCCTATATAATTTAATATAGCTATGTGATGGAAAGACACATAGAGATTATTATATGACTCAAACAAAAATCGCTGTGACAGATTTATTAACATGTATTTATTTTGATTTATTTAAACACGTTTATATTTTCATGAGATTACTTAAAGTATGTAAAAGAGTGCATATTTTTACTTAAAAATATTCATGTACTTATGTGAAAGCATTATCGAAATAATTAGTTTTTAGCGTCTCTTGTAAAGTAGGTTAAAAACACATGGCGACTTTTGCACGCACAGCGACGATTTGCCCCTTTTAGGGGTTGAATTTTCAAAAAACCTGAAACACGTGTTTACTCATTTATCGTTAGGAATACTCCTGTGAAGTTTCGAATAAAATAATCTAACAAATCTTGATTCGCCATACAAACTTTGGACCCCCATTTAACTCCCTTAGGGGGTGAATTATGAAAAATCCTTTCTTAGTGCACCCCTAGATCTTATAAGGTACCTACGTGCCAAATTTTGAATCTCTAGAACCAGCGGTTTGGGCTGTGTGTTGATATGTCAGTCAGTCAGTCATTCAGTCAGTTTCTTCTTTTATATATTTAGATATTCAACACTTTACTATTATTCAATAAAACCGCAATAATGACATTGATAAACAGTGACAGCACTGGTGATAGTGAGAGTCTATCACATGCCCGCACACATGCATGCATATCATCCTTATTGCCGGTGTAAGAAATTAGTTCCAATGAAATTCCGCAACTTGGCGCATAATCATATATTTCTGGTCAGGTTTTACCTACAAACTTACAGACAAACAAAGTAAAGACGTATTGGTGTAGCACTAGGAAACCCTGCTCAGAAAAATGCTAGCTAGAAAAAGTATTATACGCTACATTCTTAGTAAAATATGTAAAATGTTATACTTAGTAGATATGCATATTCAACAAAAAAAGAACCTGCATCTATTTTATAAATAAAAGGTCTTAAAAATAAACAAACCCCTATTCTACTAAAAAACACGACTAATACAAACACTGCTTTGCCATATAATTTCAATTATTATTAGGCACTGGGTCTTATGATACTACTAGCTTTTTCCCGCGGCTTCGCCCGCGTACTAAAGGTACTAAAAAAGGAGGTTCTCAGGTAGACTCGTATGTTTGTATGTAGGCATGTATGTTTGTCCGCGATCATCTTGCGTTTCGCTGAACTGATTTAGAAGCGGTTTTCGGAAAAGTATTCGTTACATTCTGAAGGTTTCGGTATACCACGTTTTGAAGACGGCGGTTCCCTCATTTTTAGGGTTCCGTAGTCAACTAGGTCTTATAGTTTCGCCATGTCTGCCCGTCCGTCCGTCCGTCCGCGGATAATCTGAGTGACCGTTAGCACTAGAAAGCTGAAGTTTGGTACTAATATGTATATCAATCACGCCGACAAAGTGGTAAAATAAAAAGTGGAAAAAAATGTTTTATTAGGGTACCTCCCCTATACGTAAAGTGGGGAGTGATTTTTTTTTTCATTTCAACCCTAACGTGTGATATATTGTTGGATAGGTATTTAAAAATGAATAGGGGTTTACAAAAATCATTTTTTGATAATGTAAATATTTTCGGAAATAAGCGCTCCAGAAGTAAAAAAAAATGTGTCCCCCCCCCTCTAACTTTTGAACCACAAGTTTTAAAAATATGAAAAAAATCTCAAAAGTAGAACTTTATAAAAACTTTCTAGGAAAATTATTTTGAACTAGATAGGTTGAATAGTTTTTGAAAAAAAAAAATTTCTCTATTCTAATTTCTAATAATTTCTGAACTAAGTTTGTAATTTAACCGTATAAGCAGGTGTTTATTGTACCTGCAATTTCTACAAAATTACAATGAAATGACGTGCTTTCAAATAAAGTAAAAACGGTGAAAATCGGTTCACGCAATAAAGAATTATCCCATAAAAATCATCTTCCATACTTTAAGCTCGCGCGCAATTGTTTACTTAATTTGCCGATATATGTCGCTGTACGTGGAATGCTCATATCATATCCTCATATAGGTGTTATTTTAACTCTTAAGTGGGGACACTTACTGTGACGGACGGAAAACTACGGAACACTACACTGAGTGTGGCCCGACACGCTCTTGGCCGGTTTTTTTATTTTAAAGAAATTATTGCAATAATTGTTTAATTGTTACGCCATCAACGACTTACTTCTGAGAGATTATGATTAATACAGATTTCTACTCTTGAATAGAAGCTTTTCCCCGCGACTTCATTTGCGTGGAATTAGTAATCCACCCTCCTTTTTACCCGCTTAAGGAATGACTTCTGGGATAACAACTATTATATATCCTTCCCCAGAACGCAAAATATCTCCATACTAAATCATCTAAATAGGTTCAACGGTTATTAATTTCCCATACAAACTTTCAATCCCCGTTTCACCCCCTAGAGGGTTGATTTTCGAGATTAAAACTATCCTGTATTGTTTACCGCGACTCAATCTATATAATATGTACCAAGTTTCATTTCAATGGTCTGTTCAGCGGTTAATAATTCGCCATAAAAACTACCAACATGTTTTCTACCCCTCTAAGATTGATTTTCGGCTTAAAAAATATTCTATATTGTTTCCTGAGACTCAAACTATATCCACAACAAAATTATCTAAATCGGTTCGCGGTAAAAAAATCTCCAACCCCCATTTCACCCCCTTAAAGATTGATTTTCGAGATAAAAACTGTCCCATGTCGTTTCCCGGTACACAAACTATCTCTATACCAAGTTTCATCTAAATTGGTTCAACGTTTAAAAATTCCCCATGCAAACTATCAACCCCCATTTCACCCCCTTAAGTGTTGATTTCGTAATCAGCGACCCGATAAACCATAGAAACAATACCCATGTTGATATTTAAATTTTGTCACCACATTTCCCCCTTATGGGTTGAATTCTCCAAAAAGCTGAAACACCTGTTTTCTCATTTATCGTTAGGAATACTCCTGTAAAGTTTCGAATAAAATAGTTGAACTAATCTCGTTTCCCATACAAACTTTGAACCCCATTTCTCCCCTTAGGAGGTAAATTTTCAAAACTTATTTCTAAGTGCATCCCTATGCCTTATAAGGAGCCTACGTACCACATTTGGAATCTCTAGAACCAGCGGTTTGGGCTGTGCGTTGATATGTCAGTCAGTTTCTTCTTTTATATATTTAAGATTTATTGTTAGGAATACTTCTGTGAAGTTTCGAATAAAATAGACTAACTAATCTTGTTTCCCCATACAAACTTTGGATCCCCATTTCACCCCCTTAGGGGATGAATTTTGAAAAATCCTTTCTTAGTGCACCCCTAGACCTTATAAGGAACCTACGTGCCAAATTTGGAATCTCTAGAACCAGCGGTTTGGACTGTGCGTTGATAGATCACTATGTCAGTCAGTCAGTCACCTTTGAGTTATATATATTTAGATTTAAAGACGACGCATCATTTTTCACTAACATTGTTACGTTGTTTTAAGAATGTATGACGAAGCTGGAAATTATTTGAAGCAAATGCCTATTGTAAACATGACGTTGCGAACGGGTTGTCTGACAGTGGACAACAACATTGATGGAATGACACTGGGATGTACCCGGCAGGCGAGCGGCAAACTTGACTACGTCATGGACCCTGACGTAAGTGGGAAAAACAAGACAATTATTTTACTGAAATAAAACACACATATAGCCCGTGGTAAAAATAATCATTCCAATATTTAAAATATTTATAACGGGTTACTCACGTAATTTAAGGCGATTTTTGCTCGACATGTTTCGATCAATTCACGATGATCATTTTCACGAGGGCAGGTTTTTTTATGTTAGAGTCTCACGAAAGTTTCATAGTTAAAATCATTCCAATGATGAGTAATGAACATGAACATGTAATTTGGTTTACGATATTCAAAATGCTTCTACATATAGTGGGTTGGGACTTACAGTACTTACTCCTACATTTTAAATATTTCAGGAATACTTGCTTTAAATAATTAAGTACTATTTAAAAAATAAATGAAAAAAACCCGTAACATTTTTCCCACAGTCTCCTCCAACAACAAATCTGAATTTTTAATCCTTATTGTTAACCAACATATTGTAGAGGCAACCAAATGACTAGGACTGTTATACCTACTGGTGTAATATATACATTTTATTTTTAGATTGGTGAATTGATTCTTGGAGGTCTTCAGCGTGCGTCAGATGTTGGTTCTAGTGACTTGGAAAAGGGAAGATATAATAATTTCCCACCTTACATAGAATACGTAAAGCATTGTACTGGGAAATGTATCGAAAATTTTGATGACCTGGTGGACTTGATTGATGGCGATGTAAGTGAATAAAGTTAATATATCGTAAAATTAATCGTATTGTGCATCTAAACATTAGTGGATAAGTAATTGATAATTTTCTAAACCCATACTCCATACTTACTTACTTCTTGCCTATGAAGCAAGAGGTTCCGGGTTCGAATCCTGGTCGGTCATTTATTTGTATGTTTTCTATGTATTTAAGTATTTCTATGTCCATCTATTATACTGGGTGTCTCATTCAAATCGGTCAGTATGGGAAAGTCTGAAACTATAAGACATACGAAGATCTGTTCTGAGGAACCATGTCATCGATTTTAATAACAAGAAAAACTGCATTCATACATTTTAAAAAACATCTGTACTCCGTTCGGGAATCGAACCCGGTTGTTATGAAAAAAAAACCTACACTATTTCTATTTAGATATCGATTGTGTAGGTCTTAAGCAGTAAATGTCTGTATGAAACATGATGTCTAAAATGAATAAAATGCATTTTATTATATGAAGATACAAAATGCAATTGTAAGATCGTTACCTAAACGTGTTGAATATTGTATTAAAAAACCGGCCAAGAGCGTGTCGGGCCACGCTCACTGTAGGGTTCCGTAGTTTTCCGTCCGTCACAGTAAGTGTCCCCACTTAAGAGTTAATAACACCGCTATGTAGGATATGATATGAGAGTTCCACGTACAGCGACATCTATCGGCAAATTAAGTAAACTATTGCGCGCGAGCATAAAGTATGGAAGATGATTTTTATGGGATAATTCTTTATTGCGTGAACCGATTTTCACCGTTTTTACTTTATTTGAAAGCACGTCATTTCATTGTAATTTTGTAGAAATTACAGGTACAATAAACACCTGCTTATACGGTTAAATTACAAACTTAATTCAGAAATTATTTTGTATTTTTTTTTTCAAAAACTATTCATCCTATCAAGTTCAAAATAATTTTCCTAGAAAGTTTTTATAAAGTTCTACTTTTGAGATTTTTTTCATATTTTTAAAACTTATGGTTCAAAAGTTAGAGGGGGGGGGGACGCATATTTTTTTACTTCTGGAGCGATTATTTCCGAAAATATTTACATTATCGAAAAATGATTTTAGGAACCCCTATTCATTTTTAAATACCTATCCAATAATATATCACACGTTAGGGTTGAAATGAAAAAAAAAATCACTCCCCACTTTACGTATAGGGGAGGTACCCTAATAAAAAAAAAATTCCACTTTTTATTTTACCACTTTGTCGGCGTGATTGATATACATATTAGTACCAAATTTCAGCTTTCTAGTGCTAACGGTCACTGAGATTATCCGCGGACGGACGGACGGACGGACGGGCAGACATGGCGAAACTATAAGGGTTCCTAGTTGACTACGGAACCCTAAAAAGGCGGTGGTCACTTCGAGCACCTACTAAAATAAATTAAAGTATGTGGAAACATTGCATTTTATTCATTTTAGACATCATGTTTCATACAGACATTTACTGCTTAAGACCTACACAATCGATATTTAAATAGAAATAGTGTATGTTTTTTTTTTCAAAACAACTGGGTTCGATTCCCGAACGGAGTACAGATGTTTTTTTAAATGTATGAATGCAGTTTTTCTTGTTATTAAAATCGATGACATGGTTCCTCAGAACAGATCTTCGTATGTCTTATAGTTTCAGACTTTCCCATACTGACCGATTTGAATGAGACACCCTGTATACCGATTAAAACTTAGATTCTACTCCTCAAACTAGACAATGTTTGTTCAGCGACTTTTGAAAATAACTTATGGTTTGATTTTAAGTACACTTTAAAGTTTATTCGAACACGCCATGTATTCCGAAATTGATTATGTCTGTAAGGTGAAAGACGGACGACGATTTTAACGTACATTGAATCGTCTAGTACCCACAACACGGGCCTTATTGAGCTTACTTTGGGACTAGGGTGATTTGTATAAGATTGTCCCATGCACAATACAATTAATAATGCAAAAATATATATACTGTTTGCAATGGCATGAAGCCCGCCATTTGTACTTACCATTTTGTATTGTGAAATAAAGATTAAATAAATAAATAAATATTGTTCATTTTTATTTATTTATTTATATGCATAAAGCCTAATTTATGCGATCACTAATTAGTATCATCACAGACTGATGATATTTCATACCGGAACAAGGAACTTCTAATATCTGCTCACTTAACCATTGTGTTTGTTTTTTTTAAAGAAGCTGTTAATTAAATTTATTTTCCAGAAACTGGATCTCCTTAAGGATTTATACAGACACGTGAGAGACATTGATCTTATGGCTGGCACTTGGGTGGAGAAGCCGGTTCAAGGCGGTTTTGCACCACCAACATTCTACTGCATAGTAGTCAATCAGCTATTAAGGAGTATGGTATCTGACAGACATTGGTATGAGCGACCAAATCGGCCAAACGCCTTTACATTAGGTACGCTAATTTGAGTAAAAATACTTACAAGTAAATATTATACAATTTATATTGTTACTCAACCCCATTATTTGAGTGAAAGTTACATATTTAGGTGGCACAGTTAACAATTTTGATGGATGATAACACTATATCACTCACTCTTGCCATTACCGTTGAAGAAGACTAGGTCGTATTCCAGGTCTTTCTCAGTGCGTGCTGTGCAGTTGTGAAATGAGTTGCCGTTGTCCTTTAGACAATCCCAGTCGGTAGCATCACTGAAGGGAAAGTTACATAAATTGTGGCTCCCCGAATGATTTGTGTTCTAGTTGAATTGGTTTTGGTACCTTATTTTATGAATATGTGTATGTGTGTATGTATATACATATATATATATATATGATTATGTATTATATTTAGATATTTGTTTTCGTAAGTACACTAAGTACATAGTGCATGTTTGTCTATCTTATACTTTTCTCTCAATTGCTCAAAGGTTAACTGGAAGAGATCCCTTATAGGATAAGTTTGCCTTTGTACTTTGTTTATTTTTCTTTTATCATGTTTGTTTTGTTACTTTTTATGTACAATAAAGTGTTTACATACATACATACATACATATTGATCCCGGGAATCAAGGCACTGTTTCGAAGAGTAATAAACAGTATAATTTCTATGATGGAAATTGTGAAAATTGTATTGCTTTAGCAAGATTCATGTCATACTACTCTCGGTTTCGGCCTTTTGAAAACCCTGTTTTCTGGAAATATTCATTTGTTCATCATTATTTTACGCCTTAAGAGAGCAACATCTACTGTACGAGTATGAAAACATAAATTTAATGACTACTGTATTGTTTCTAGCGTCTCGAGTGGTATCGAGAACACCAACGTCCTATACCTAATATTCTAAATTTTATTGTAAAATTTCTTTCCTTCTAATTACAGAACAATTACTTGAAATACGAAAGGCATCAATTTCCAGAGTTCTTTGCGACGTAGGAGATAAAGTGACTCGCATACAACCACGAGGATTTGAGCGTGTAGGACCAAAGTAAGTATCAACGCATGATATCTAGGCATGGCATAAGGTATTTTGTATGTTCTTCAAAAGACTATAAACTAATTTAATTCAAGGTTCCAATTAAAGGTTGTTCAATACGTTTTTAATAAGTATAAGGTGTAAATATAAAATACGTAGAAACCAATATTCATTTACTTTTATTAGTATTTCCTTGCATTACTTACGTATTTTTAGTATATGATTTCCAAAATTAGGTTATTAGCTCACCAAACGAAGACGCTTAACTGCCTGATAGGGGAAATAATTCGTGTATAGCTGAATTTTGGTGTAGTTGTAGATAAAGGTATCTTACACAACATACTAAAAGTACCGGTGGATGGGGGCGCCGCTAGCGGGGTGGGAGAGGTGTAAAGGTCCCTTATTTTGGGTTTTCGTAAATAACTCTGTAACGGTGGCTCATACTAAAAAATGTTCTATTGCTTAATTCATCTACATATAATTTTCTATAAAAAAGATTCTTTGCACTTTTTTGCTGGAATCAACGTTTAATGAGATATCGCGGAAATACGATAAACACTTTTTTAAACTTTCGGAGCTAATATTTACGAAAGTATTAGTTTTATCCAAAAATTGTTTTAGAATACCCTTATTTTTTTTACAAGACCTATCCAACGATACTCCACACATTAGGGTTGGAGTAAAAAAAAAATGACCCCCCAATTCATGTGTATGGGAGGTACTCGAAAAAATATTTTTTCAGATTTTGTTTTAAAACTTTGCCGGCGTGAATAAAACACATACTCATACGATTTTTGTATTTTCTAGTACTAACCATCACTGAGCAGGCTGCTCACCCTGCTACCTCACTTCCTACCATTAGAGTTTCGCCATGTCCGTCTGACCCCATCTGTCCGCCTAGACGTCTAGTACTAACCATCACTGAGCAAATCCGTGGACGGACAGACGGGGACAGACGGACATGCCGAAACTATAAGGGTAGCCACCCGTCTCACCCTGCTCAGTGATGGCTAGTACTAGACAAGTTAAATTAAGTATGAGTATGTGTTTTAATTACGCAGATAAAGTTTTAAAACAAAATGTGAAAAAATATTATTTTTTCGGGTACCTCCCGTACACATGGAGTGGGGGGTAAATATTTTTTTTACTCCAACCCTAATGTGTGGGATATCGTTGGATAGGTCTTTTAAAAAAAAATAAGGGTATTCTAAAACAATTTTTGGATAAAACTAATACTTTCGTAAATATTAGCTCCGAAAGTTTAAAAAAGTGTTTATCGTATTTCCGCGATATCTCATTAAACATTGATACCAGCAAAAAAGTGCAAAGAATCTTTTTTATAGAAGATTATATGTGAATAAATTAAGCGATAGAACATTTTTTAGTATGAACCACCATTACCGAGTTATTTACGAAAACCCAAAATAAGGGACCTTTACACCCCTCCCACCCCGCTAGCGGCGCCCCCATCCATCGGTAATTTTAGTATGTTGTGTAAGATACCTTTGCCGACAACTACACCAAAATTTGGCTATACACGAATTATTCCCTCTAAGTTTTCCTTCATTGGGTGGGCTATATAACATAATTTGTTTAGTGAGAGCCGTCATATTAATTTGTCTGCGTTGAATTAAAAAGAAAATCATTTGTGTGTTTCAGAAATAAGATTGTCAGCTGTAAAGCAATCGATCAAATAGACTTGACGTTGTGGAAGGATTACTCCTGTAAATGCTAAATAATACTTACATCAAATATTTACTTAAGTACTTTTCTCTAACCGACTTTCATTTAACTGGACGAGGGCTAGCCTCTTTTACTACATATTACTCGTATTTTTAAACTTTTTGTGTGAATATTATGTGTTTAACTCTCATTTTAATATATTTAAACTGCTGATGAACTAAAAAACTTTTAATTAATCATTAAATTGTCATTAATTAATGTAAGTTTTTTACTGCAACCTAACCAGCTTGTGAATTGATTTCTATCACCTACTAATAAAATCACCCCTCCTTCCCTCCCCATTTCATGTGTACGGCAGGTACCCAAAAAAAAGAGTTTTAATTTAAAGTACTGATTAGGCCTCACTGGGTACCATGATTTTTTCCAGATTTATTTTTATTCGGTAGCCATTACTTTCAAAAGCATTGACATTATCAAAAAAATGATAATATTTTTGAAAGCCCTGTCCAACGACATCCCACACATTAGGGTTGAAGCGAAAAAATAAATTTCATGTGTACGAGACTGGTAATCCAATTTTTTTTTCAGGTTTTATTTTACCGGTTTGTCGGCGTGATTAAAACGCGTATTACTGAACCGTGAGTTGTCAACATATGTTAATTTTGACGTAAGTACATATATGGGAAAGTCAACTCTAGTTCTATTCGCAAACATACGGACAGACATGGCAAAACTATAAGGGTTCCTAGTTGACTACGGAACCCTAAAAAAGATCCCTTTGCCAAAAAATCCACAACAAATCAAAACTTTAAGTTAAAATCGCTTTAGGAAGCGCATACCTATTTAGCTTTTCAAAGCCCCACTTGCATAGTATGAATTTACCGCCACAGCTAACTGCCGCTGCCGGCGCTGACAACTAATTTGTGGTCGCCAATTAGAGACCCGCAAATTGGAAAGGGGTGAAATAGAGCTATGTATACGTTTTACAACATTTTACAGTTTATTTCTAAAGAATCTTTATTATTAGGTACTCAAAATAATACAACAATTCACTTATGTATCCGTGTATGACTCGACTCAATATGCAGTGCAACCACAGACAGTACCTCTACCACGAGTCATGTAGAAAATTCTGAATATTTTTCTATAGGCGTTAACGAATAATCGGGCTTCGAATCGTTTTGCTTCAGTTTCGACAGCAACACATACAAACGATATATGCTGACATTTCATGTCGGATTACGTTTAGTGCGCTGCATACATCCGTCTCATAGGTAGAACGAGACGGATGTATGCGGCACGTCGAATGTGATCTGTCATGTTAACGCACTGAAGGTCAGTACAGTTTGTTATCGATAGGTTTTATTAAAACGTTACCATAAGACACTAATTTGACTTACGTCACCGAAAAATACTGTATCGACTGTAGAAAACTCTTTCACTATCAAATTATAAGGTGAGATGTCAAAAACATGGTGAAAGTGAAACCATTCGTATTTTTTGTGTTATATTTATATATTATTAGGTGACGAAATAATATCGACAAAGCCGTATATTAAGCATAATTTGTTAATAAGACTGCATAGTATGATAACTGGAACTGGAAAACGAAACGGTAAATTTCAAGCCGATATGAGAAATATAAATATCCACATAAACACTTCAATAAGAATAATTTTAAAAAAGAAATCTAGAGTCAAGAACTGCTGAATATTTGTGAGATTTATGTATTAATAGTCAATTAATCTGATTTTAAATCGACACAAAAATACTAACTCTAACCTAAAATGAATGGTAAGTAGTTGAAATTTGATATTATAGTTATAAACACTTTCATTTTCAATCTGTGAAAAATAACAATTAATATTGAAACATCTTATACAGGTTCTTGTGCATCATTCATTTCTGATTGATTGCTGTAGCAGCTAACTTATCAGTTAAGTGATAAGTTATCACCAGCAAGGCAAACTATTTATCCCAGGAAGGTGTATTATTTTATATTCAAGAAGTAACAACTGCGTTACAGGCCGGGATCTTCGAAGACATCCAGATTTATACAGGGCACTTTGAAATTATAATGTGCATAATTATATTAAAGATTTATTTATTGCGAAATAGCCTTTTAAAGTAACATTGTCACAAACTAGAAACTTATAGGTACTACTAACAATTACTCGTACGTATAACTTATTAATAGAAATAAAACCATCATTATGCAAGAAGCGGCAAAGCCGCAATCCTGCGTTGTGTTATGAAAACCGGCGGCTTGCTGGAGCATCTTTAGCTTCCCTTGTGCGTTTGTTAGGTCGTGAGGCTCCGTGCCCCTTGCTCTACGGATCGATTGCCTCGACACCAACAATAGTTAGACGAACGACAACTATATTTAATAGTCTTGTAGTGATTTCGGATGCCGGGCGCCGCTCCGGCTTGTTCGCTGGTAAATAAATTAAAGGACTTGGCCAACGTGTCGGCGTCGACGCAGGTGGGATGTGTTTTAGAGAATCAACAACATCCTGAAAGGGTACTTATCCTTTTGTGATTATACAATAGACCTAAATAATAAGAAATAAACCTATGATCCACTATGATCTCTAAAAGTCGAACTGTCATGTTGACAAAATAACCAAATAAATTAAGAATCACCTAACACTACATATGGTCGTAGTTCTAGGACGTTTTAAACTAGTAGTGTTATTTGTACATTTGACATTTCATCAATCTGGGGGCACGGCAGTGCCCCCGCCAAGTCGAGCGCGAAGCAAACACTGCCGTACCATCCTTTACTGGAACCATTTCGCCGCATTTTCAGGCCCCTATTTGAGAACCTCTGGATAAGACCAGAACGCAGAAATTTTAATCATCCAGTAAGATATAATCGCATACTTAAAATCCAAAATTTCAAGTCTGTAGGTCATTTAGTTCCGAAGTTAAGCGAAAGCAAAGTTTCGCATTTATGACACTCACTCGCTCATGATCGCTTATTTTTAATTTAACATGTTTACAATATTACAGGAGCTCAGTTGCAATCTCAATTTTTTGAGATTATAATAACTAAGCAAAGCCTTAATGATATAGGTAGTTATAGTGCTTACATTTATTACAATAAGTTAAGTGCATTAATCTTTATTACTCAGTGCTTTCTTAAGTACATATTTTGCCTTATCAGGGTTTTTTACTAAGGTTTCAACAACTTGTTTGGGTAAGCTGTTCAGGATATTAGGTAGGTATGTTGACCAGACCCTATTCCCATATTCATTGATGCTTTTTGGTATTTTAAAGTATGGTTCATTGGGTAAGGTCCGGAGATGGGATGGTCTCTTATAACTGTCCAGCTGATCCAGCAGGTGTTTGTATTCTAATATCACAGCAAGTTTGACTTTGTCATAGACACTATATATTCTACAATACTTAAACAATTTATGGTAATTATTTTTATATTGAAGTTTTATTTTTAAAGGAACTATGGTTTTTAACAATCTTATTTGAATATTGCATATTTTTTGTAAGTATGTTTTATATGATCTCCCATAGCTGGATATTCCATAGTTAATTATAGAGTCTGCTAGAGCCATGTATAGTAGCCGAAGTATAGAGTATGGCATTTTATACTTTAGTACACTAAGATTACTTAAAATTGCCCTCAGTTTGTTGCACACATGGTCAACATGCTGACCCCAGTTAAACTTGGTGTCTATTTTAAGGCCTAAGTATTAGTAAAAGTGTTGATCCACAACTTCAAGTTTCTCACAGTTACAGCATGTCGGCCGTGTGTGCAAACATACAAGTTCATGGGCTACAATGCTAGCGGTACGAGTATACATGGTTTTGACATAGGGTGAGTGAATATACATTAACTTTGTTTTTTTGTAGTTAAGGGATAATCCTGCATCATGTGCCCATTTACATAGGGCATCCAATTCACTTTGCATTTGCCTCTCTGCCAATTTTACATCTTTATTGGCCATTATTAGGCATGTATCATGAGCAAATTGGTACACAGAGGCGGATCTGAACACATTGCACATATCATTGACGTAGATCAAGTATTCAGTCGGGCCAATTATCGAGCCTTGTGCGGTCCCAAAATTTGATTTTCTAAGTTCGCTTAAGTCTCCGGCAATACTAACTGCATTGTATCTATTATTATGGTAATCTTTAAACCAGTTTAAGGTTGGCCCCTGTATACTACTTTGCTGAAGTTTTTTAAATAGGGTTTCATGGTTCAGAGTGTCAAATGCTTTGCTGAAATCAATCAGCACTACTAGGACCTGGTTTTGTACCCTTGTGTACCCTTCAACGGCCAAGTCACACAACATTTACTATAATAATAAAGAAATCGTAGTAAGGAACCTTAGACTTGGCACGACTTTGTCTAGATTTCATTACTTTTTAGAGATAAACAAGCAGCTCCATCGAGACTTGGCTAGTTTTTTACAGAATGTTTTTGGTGGGATTTGGTTTTCTTATGTAATCCTATATCCTACGACGAAATAAATATATGGATGGATGGATGAAGTACTGACAGTTTTCACCCCTTTTCCTAGCTTTGAATATGTATGACGAAAAACGTAATTTCCCTGTTTAAAAAAAGTTGCAATCGGTGATGATTATGAAAAAATAGTAAAAATAAAGATCCTGACGAATTGAGAACCTCCTCCTTCGAAATTTTGAAGTCGGTTGATAACATTTTATGCGTTAAAAGTCACGCGCGTTTAAGGCTCCTTATTCCCTAAAAGGTCGAAAAACTATATTAATGAAAAAAAGCCGCATAAAATGCTATCTATAAGATAGTTTGAAGTATTAGTAATACAAATAATTTTAAACAAAAAAGAACCGACTTCACTAAGCATCCACCTTTCCAACACCAAATGCTCGATCTGCTGTAAAAAATACTCAAATCACCATAGGTGTGCCTATAATAGTTGAAGAGTTCCCTCGATTTCTCCAGGATCCCATCATCAGATCCTGACATGGTTACAATGGGACCAACTGTGAAGTATACGCTTTCAAACAAAAAAAGAATTTTCCAAATCGGTCTAGCCATCTTCGAATAATCGGTGAACATACATTAAAAAAAAAATTGCAAAAACAAAGATCCCGATGAATTGATAACCTCCTCCTTCGAAATCTTGAAGTCGGTTGAAAAATACTTTTGAAACATACTTATTATTTATTATTAAGAACCCAAAAATACGATTCTTACAGAAAGTGTCCTGTGAAGTGTGATTTATAGGTCATTTTTAAAAATTCATACTAAATTTAAACGTACCACTATAGTAATGATATTTTTTATCGTGATAGAAAATATAGTTTAACTTTCCTCTGGTAATCTTTTTAGGGCAAAATATTTATAGACTTTTCGTGGAAAAAATTAAATGTAAACGTGTTTCCACAAAAAACTGGCGTATAATCAGGAGGTATTTTGTCTATTATCCAAGATGAATCTTCGATATTTATTTCCATGGCCGTCTCAGACATGATATACTCAATTGAATTTTATTCAAGTTGAATAAAAATTGTTACCCTTTTTTGCGTAATTTGGAAATGAACGGTACATCTAACTGGAAAATCCGGAAAGGCCTTCCAAGACGACCAATTTTTTTCATGTTTACTCGTTAAAATGTAATATTTGCTCCGATTGAAAAAACTAAGTACTTTAGCCATAGCCTTCGAAGAAAATGAAGCATTTTAAGAATTTCGCGCGTTTTGGGAATAAGGCCTCTTAAATCAGGTAAAAAAAAGGCTTATTGTCATATCTTGTATTTCCCGGCTCCGCTGGCATGAACCGTAAGCCAGAAACAAAGTGGTTAAGGACGAAGTATAATGATGACTCGCGTAGGTCAGCTGTTTTGATGCTCTTATTATCAGGAAAATCGTCAGCCGGCTGATTTGAGGTAGAAAAACCGTCTGCTGATACCCTAAATACCATATATTCATGTGACTAGTTTACGGTTTTTTCAGTGCTATACAGCCGGCTGATGATTTTTATTTTATTTGTAATAGCATATACGAGTAAATTTCCTGTTTCAACTGGGACGCGATGGTCATTTTATTTTATATATATTTTATGAGGAAATGGCTGCTGTTCCTCAACCCACCCAAGGAACGGCAGCTGACCATCACGAAGCTTGATTACCGCTTGGGACACGATGACCAACGGAAATTATTCCTGGTTTACGGCCTAGCAAGCATATTAAACACCCACAAAAAGTATGGTAATTTTTCAGAGCTAGTACGGTGTCTATGCTTATTATTGTTCACTGCTGATATAATTGTCTACAGTTCTAAACTATTTCTAAACCTTCAGATAAAATGTACTTAGGAAGTAAAACCTTTTTGGCTTACCTACAATCTGTTTCGGTTGGTGTGAAGGATGTGACGTTTGTCACGTCACGTCACTTTCTAAAGTATTGAAATCTACGACACGAAACAAGCAATCGAACTTTCGTGAGCGAATTGCATAAACGATAATTTAACTTATGGTATGGCAGTAATTTTTAGTTCTATAAGTGACCGCTAGAGGCTCTGCACAAATTCTCCATACAAATAATTTACGAATTCGTGAACGAATCTCGAATTGGGCTTATTTGCATGACTCGTGGTAGAGGTACAGAAAGTGAGTGCACCCAACCAACATAAAAGGTAAGGACAAACGGAAAATGATACCTTTACAGGTATAATTTTTTGGTAATTTGCCACGATTCAATGGAGCCTGGGGTCCGCTCGGCAACTTAATACGAAGAATTGGCGTAAGCACTACCTAGTTTTTTAGGGTTCCGTAGCCAAAATGGCAAAAGCGGAACCCTTGTAGTTTCATCATGTCCGTCGGTCCGTCCGCCCGTCCGTATGTCACAGCCATTTTACTCGGAAACCATAAGACGTATCTTAATTTAAATATAAAGTGTACTTTGTCCCCTTAATTTTAACATACGGTGTGAGTGGTCCCAAATGAGGGGCAGACAAAGCCTGCAACCACGCTGTCGCTTCTGCCCTCGACACCGACTTGAGTTTTGCCAAATCCACACCCAAGGCAGGACCCATGAGGCGTGTGAGTCTGTTCTTAGCTTAGCTCCAACATCCCACGCTCTCTGCACTTGCGGAGCCTCGGGTATGGCGTTCGGGCAAAGGTTTGCATTGTCCATTTTGCCAGCGCATCGTCGACAAAGAGAATTACCACCATGTCTCCGTTAGAATTTAGCCAAGGACTCCATTATTTTTTATAATTAAAAGGAGATTGCATTTATTGTATAAAACGCTGGTAGCCTGGTGGTAAGACGTCCGACTTTCAATCCGGCCAGGTCTCGGGTTCAAACCTGGGCTCGTACCACTGACTTTTTCGGAACTTATGTACGGAATATCATTTGATAATTACCAGTCGCTTTTCGTTGAAGGAAAACATCGTAAGGAAACCGGACCTAATCCCGATAATGTCTAGTTTCCCCTCTGGGTTCAGATGGCAGTCGCTTTCGTAAAATCTAGTGCCTATGACAATTCATGGGATTAGGTTGTCAAGCGGACCCCAAGCCGGGATAAACGCTAGGAGGAAGAGGAGATTGCATTTATTAAAAAAAAAACAAAAACAGATTAATCAAATTAATAGATAGAGGTTGTCTGGAAAGAGGAGTTTCGAGGTTTAGATGGGAGCTCATACATTCTAACGACACTTCTCTGTCCGGACAGACTCTTACTAAGAATAAGCTAAGGAAATTTTATAATATAATACGTACCTACACATTACTTTACTACCAATCTTAAATATTAATAAAATTACCTAAAACATCTTTATTCTATGCCAAGAGGTTCTACCGTTAACTAACAACCTGAAATTAACGATTTTATATTTTAGGCAGTTAGATAGTACTACAATATAGAAACAAAACACAGGTATTATAAAAATAATTTTCTCAAAAATGGTATGTAATGTTGCCATAATATCCCTAAAATGTATCCAGAAAGTGAACTCTACCGGAGACATATTCACAACTATCCAGTAAGAAGCGAGATTTTAAATTTGGAATCTCCTACTGTCCAGTAAGTAAGTATGTCATTTACCTACTGGACAGTAGGTCATCCTCTTTAGATCTGCTTAGAAAAAAAAACATAGTACCAGACACAGATTAGAGTGTAGCCATATAACATGGTTATAGGAGGGAGGCTCCAAATATATATCTATCTCTCTTTTCGGTATGTCATTTTATGAGATAGATATATTTTTGGAGCCTTAAACAGCCATTTTATAGTCTGTGACACTTAACGCGACGCAGAAAAAGTATGCACGTTGCGTTTTGTTCTTAGTAATGTTGTAGAAGTATAGTGGGATTTTATGTTTGTATTTAGTAATTTCAGTTTATAAATCATGTTGGATTAAAACTTTCCATTCTAAAATTAACA
Source organism: Pammene aurita (assembly GCA_947086415.1). NCBI lineage: Eukaryota > Metazoa > Arthropoda > Insecta > Lepidoptera > Tortricidae > Pammene > Pammene aurita. Next base: position 24,940,879 of record OX352297.1, read on the forward strand.
TGGAGTTTCAAAAACAATAATTTACATTTTTTTACTAAAACATTCATGTAAGTAATGTAAAAATAGAACAATGTTCCAAACTAAACGCAAACTTTTTAGTAAAAAAAAAACAACGACTGGCGGGATTTCACATTCAATTGCGACAATTGTTTTATTTTACCGCGTGAACATAAATAATCCCAAAAAATGAGTTCAAGCGAATCCGATTCGGAAATAGATGGCACTCCTCCTGATTTAAAAGCTGAGGCCGAATTAGCAAAAAACAATTTACTTCCTCCAAAATCCAAGGAGCGATATATGAAAACTTATGAAAAATTTATGAAGTGGAAGTCAGAAAAACAAGCCAACAGTTGGTCTGAAAATGTATTCTTGGCATATTTCAGCTTTCTTCGCCAAACAATGCAGCCGACAAGTTTATGGGCTGTGTATTCTATGCTTCGATGTGTAGTGCAAAATAAACACGATGTAAACATTAAGAATTATTCCAATTTAATCACTTGGTTGAAAAGACAATCGACTGGCTACAAAGGAAAAAAATCGAGTGTATTTACCAGCCAAAACATACAGAAGTTTTTAAATGAAGCACCCGATGATGTTTATCTAGCAGCGAAGGTAATATTTATTTTATTTACTTATTTCATTTAAATTGTTGTGATGTAAGTTGTCTGTTAGTCGGTTGCAATAATATAATTATGCTATTAAATCTGGTTCCAATTAACAGATACTTATTTTTATATTCTCGATTTAAAACAGTTTTTTTTTTGTTTTTATGTTATTACTATAATGGGAGTTAATGGCGCCTGCCGAAGTATGGAGCTCTGTAATATTAAAAACAGTGACGTGGAATACCATAATGAAATAATTTTGGTAAAAGTACGAGAAACAAAAACAAAAATTGATCGCTCTTTTGTTATACACAAGGAGTCAGCTCATATTGTAAGGAAATACCATGACCTGCGCCCTGAAAATACGAAAAGCGATCGTTTTTTTATCAATTATAGAAGCGGGACATGCTTGCGGCAAAACATCGGTCGTCATAAGATTGCCGCAATGCCTAAACAAATAGCAGAATATTTGAATTTACCAAATCCAGAGAGCTATACTGGCCATTGTTTCCGGAGGTCGTCTGCTACCCTTCTGGCTGACTCTGGAGCCAATCTCACGACAATAAAACGACACGGGGGGTGGAAATCGGACCGAGTTGCAGAAGGATATATAGAAGAGTCATTAGAAAATAAAAGTGAAATTACAAGCAATATAAATAAAAAAATTAAATTGAATACTCAAAAAACACCATCTTTCACCTCCCCGCAGCCGTCTACATCGCGTCAACAGCCGCTAAGCCTGACTCCGCAGCCATCTACCTCTCGCCAAAAACCGACCACTATTCCCCTGACCGTAACATCATCGCAACCATCCACCTTCCCAAACAACCAAATTAATGTTTCACAGACATTTACTGTCAGCCAAGAGTCCATTAATCCAGATGTACAAGAAACAAACATAAATGCCCCCGGTAAATCGATAAAAATATCTATCAGTAATTGCCCGTATATGAATGTAACCTTCAATATTAATTAAACGAATTTGTTGTTAAACTTTCTTTCATTTTTGAGAAAAGCACTATACAAGCCTCAACCAGTAAGAAAGCCATCCTGGCCTCGTATATAACCGGACCTCACCTGCGGTTCGGTCCGGTTAACTCATCCTTGGCCAGGAAGGCTTACTTACTGGATTCTGCAGTAATGTACTATAATATACTTGTATACCTGTAAGAGAGAAATTATAAAAGCGTAAAGGTAAAAAAAATGATTCCATTTCCGGACGTGGGCTGGAGTTTTGATATAGGAAATTAAATATTGCAAATTGCCTTGGATTTTGGCTGAGTAAATTCGACTAGGTCCCCATCAATTTAAAAAATGATAAAGGATTTGATTTCCTAACGGCGAAAGTAACTTTAATTTCTTAAGCGACCCTCCGTCAGTAGGCGTAAAGCATTATTATAAAATATTTTTTGTAGGTAAATCGGTTTTTGAAAATAGTAAACTCTAATCTATTAAATTATTGTACATCAGCGTTAATTCCGATAACAACGGACACACGTGATTTGTTTATTATTATTAAAATATAGTATTTTAAAGTTATAGTACTTACTTATGCTAGTAAAGTATTTTAAAGTGTAAAGATTATAGCCCGTAAAACAGTGTTTCATTTTTTGCCCGCACTGTTTAAGCGAATAGACAGCGTTCTGTAAATAAAAGTCCTCCGTGGAAGCCCGAGTGCCAATCCTCAGGCTACACGAGAGTGACAACTGCTGTCAAACGTTGTAACAAAGAAAATACGAGGAATGTTTACTTATCTTTTATAATCTAATGTGGCTACGTCTGTGCGGATTCTTCTAAAATATGCTAGCGCTTCATTTCAAATAGCAACCTAATCGCGCTCCCGCTCCGAACACACTACGCATAAGGAACGCCGACCGAACTTGCGTGTACATGGATGAAGTGAAATTAACAGTGTTTGTAAAGTATTTTATATCTTTGGTTGTATATATTGTACATATTGCCTCCGTTTTATAAATCTATTGTTAAATGTGTTCTACAGCGACAGGTACCCCACTTAATGTTGCCCCTCCTCCTGTATCTGATGTACAATGCCCTTTTTGCCCACCAGGTCATCTTTTTAAAGGCCAAAGAGGACTAAAGATTCACTTAAGCCGTTTTCATGGCACAAACACGTCGCAACCCATCCCCTCTCGGACACATAATTCGGACAGGAACTAGACCGGGCTTAGATACATTACCTAGCTTAAAGAAACATGTTCGAGTACTTAAACATATACCAAAAGGGGCCAGAAGCTTAGCTGCCGGTAGACTAGCGGGTATTATAGAAAACTGTCTCAAAACAAATAGTACAGACGACTGGTTTGTTTTATTATCTTTCTCTTTTACGGCGCTTAGAGTTCCGGAAAGCTCTTCTCGCCAATCCCTTGTATTGCGCGAGGTTGGGAGATGTAAATGACACAACGGTTGGATGATAACTGATAACTAACTCATATATTTAGCTAAGCAAGGGTTTATATAGGTTACAATTAGTGTGTATACATGAATATATAACTATAGCTTAATTATTATATCTTACCACTACACCCTCACGTCCAAAGTAAAAGAGAACATCGAGTCGATTAACGCATGTTTCCCTGATGAAGTAAGTTATAAACCACCGTAATCACTCTCTGTACCGGTCTATAGAATCCAAAGTACATGAGGGAGATTTGAGGGGCGCAGTCCGCCTCCTGCTGTCTGAATCGACGTTAGCGCCCAATAATAATAACACTTTAGGAGAACTAGAAAAAAAACACCCACCTCCATCAAGGCAGCTTGCCCTACCAACTGAGCCTAACTCATCAAGTCCTTATTTAAGTTTAACAAACACGGAGATAACAAACGCTCTGGCAAGTTTCTACAATGGTTCCGCTGCTGGGCTGGATGATCTTCGTCCCCAACACCTTAAGGAACTGACTTCTCCTTCAGCGGGAAGCAATGGGCCTAAATTACTGGATACATTAACAAGGTTGTGTAATTTTATGCTACGAGGGATGGTGCACGTACAAGTCTGCCCATATTTATATGGTGCATCGGTGTGCGCCTTATCAAAAAAGGATGGAGGCATTCGACCCATCGCGATTGGGAACACTATACGTCGTCTAGTTGCTAAGGTGTGTTGCCAATCTGTTAGGGATGACATGGCGGTTTACCTTCAGCCGCACCAGGTTGGTTTCGGCACACCCTTGGGTTGTGAAGCAGCTATTCATGCTACACGTTCTTTCGCTGTCTTGCATGATGGCAATGACAAAGTTATTTTAAAATTGGATCTAAAAAATGCTTTTAATAGCGTGGAGAGGGATACACTGCTAGAGGAAGTAAGGGATTTGGTACCTTCTTTACATCCTTTCCTCTACCAGTGTTATGCCTCTCCTAGTAACCTCTTTTATAATTGTAGCATTCTATCATCGCAAGTCAGTTGTCAACAGGGAGATCCATTGGGCCCACTAGTTTTCTGTCTGGCCATTCACAAACACATATCAACATTGGACTCTCCCTTGAACGTGTGGTACCTGGATGACGGCACTATCGGAGGATCGGCCAATGTTGTTCTGAACGATCTAAAGAAATCACTACCAGCTCTGTCGGCGATTGGCGAAGTCAATACTAAAAAACGTGAAATTTTCCCTTGTACAAGTAACTCATCCGGGCCTATCACTGAATTTCATACCTTATTACCCGGCTTGAAACATATTGACACCACGTCTTACTCACTTTTAGGAGCCCCAATATTTGTAGAGGGATTTCCTTCTACAATAAAAAAAAAGGTGATGCATTATCATCTTCACTTGTCCATCTGCAACAGCTCTCAGCCCATGTTGCCCTTGTCCTGTTACGTAGCTGCTTCTCCACGCCTCGCATGATTTATACACTACGAACAGCACCTTCATGGTTATTTCCCCAAAACATTAGCGTTTTGGATCAAATCATGCGACATGGGCTTGAAGCCATTTTAAATGTCAGCTTGAGTGAGTCTCAGTGGTCACAATCTTCGCTGCCTATCCGCTATGATGGCCTCGGGATACGCCGAGTACACGATGTGGGCCTCGTGGCCTTTATAGCCTCTGCTCATGCTTCCATGGACCTTGTCACTCGCATTCTATCAATAAATGGTGGCAATGTCCGAATTCCATTCTTGGAAGAAGCCTTTTATGAGTGGAAGGTTAGGTGTCCAAACAACGCACGGCCTGATAATCTCAAGCTTCAACGATCCTGGGACAATATATTAAGTAAAAAAACTTATGACGGTCTACTTGAAGCCACTGTGGGCGTCGATGCGACTCGATTTAAAGCGGTAGTTTTGCCTGAATCCGGAGCATGGCTACACGCACTACCATCGTCGCACCTAGGCACGCTCCTAGATAACGATTCCCTTCGTGTAGGCGTAGCACTAAGACTGGGCAGTGCTGTATGTGAACCCCACCAGTGTGTTTGTGGAGCTACAGTGGAAAGAAATGGCCACCATGGGCTGAGCTGCGTTCGCTGTGCTGGCCGATTCCCCAGACATCAGTCTATTAACGACATTATACGTCGCGCACTGGTGTCCGTAAATGTTCCTTGCGCCTTAGAACCCCAGGGTCTAAATAGGACCGATGGAAAAAGACCAGACGGTTTAACACTGATCCCATGGGCACGAGGACGCAGCCTCATTTGTGGACGCGACATGCGTGACCACTTTTGCTCCTTCGTACCTGAATCACACGGTGCGCAAAGCTGGAGCCGCCGCCGAAAACGCAGCTAAATTAAAGCACGCCAAGTACTCCAATTTAGAGCCGGCCTACAACCTTGTTCCAGTGGCGGTAGAGACTTCTGGCCCTTGGTGCGCCGAAGCCAAGTCCTTTATTAAAAATCTAGGACGGCGTCTAGGCTAAGGGACAAAAGTGGCGACCCTAGGTCCGGTGTATACTTGGTGCAGCAAATATTGCTTGCGATATTGCGTGGCAACGCAGGCAGCATCTTCGGAACATTTACGCCGGGTACCTGTCAGCCCTAACTTATTAAGTTATTAGCTTTAGATACTTATGGCCTGTTTCACTATATCCAGTTAAAGCATATCTGTCAGATAAATGTTTGTTGTCTTTTTCTTTTATATGACTGGAGAAAAGGATAGCAATAATTTTAACTGGCAGATAAGTTTATCTGGAGATTGTGACACATGCCCTATTATTTGTTTTAAATTCTGTTTTTCTAATCGATTATATACTTGTTAATTTACTTAATTATAAGATTAAATAAATATGAGTTTCATTTAGTAACAAACTTCCAGCATTAAGTACCTACTTAACCTCGGCAACAAAGCAGGCCGGTCGGCGGAAAATCGTCCGGTATTGGAATTTCCTTTAAACTCGATGTAATGAGATGGGCCTAAAGAGGGTTAAAGAACGACAGGAGGAAGAATTAATTTATTCTGGGGCACCCCTATTCTGGTTCATTCGATTTGCTAAAATTACAGAATTTTAGTACACAAATTAAATTGAACATAAAAAAAAAACAAAGTAATGCTTGAAATGCATACAACGCAAGTTTTGCCTTAATACATTTTACCCAAGTATTTGAGTTTTGTTGATGGTAATTGCAGGCCTTTTATCACCGCACCGCTCGCCGCCGGCAGGGTGTTCATCCTCACACCTGGAGCCTAAGGGGTCGCGCACAATTTAAGAGGAATTTCCTCCCACGAACGCTGCGGCTGTGGAATTAACTGCCGAGGTTTTCCCAGCGGGCTACAGTATGAGGTTCTTCAAAAAGGGAGTGTATAGGTTCTTAAAGGGTAGGCAACGCGCATGTGAATCATCTGGGGTTGCAGGCGTCCATAGGCTATGGTAACTGCTTACCATCAGGCGGGCCGTATGCTTGTTTGCCACCGTCGTGGTATAAAAAAAAATGTGTAATTACAATATATTATACAGTTGTATCCAATAGGAACTACAGTACCAAAACGAACTCTCTTTTTAACCGACTTCAAGATTTGAAAAGAGGAGGTTCTCAATTCGGCGTGTATGTTTTTTTTTTTTTTTTTTTTTTTTTTTTTTTTTTTTTTTTTTTTTTTTTTTTTTTTTTTTTTTATGTTTGTTACTCCATAACTCCGTCATGTCTGAACCGATTTTGAAAATTCTTTTTTTTATTGTAAGTATATATATACAGATTGGTCCCGTTTTTGTCAAAACGCAGTTCTGATTATGGGATCCATGAGGAATCGAGGGAACTCCTCAAATCTTAAAGGCATACATATAGTGATTTTTATATTTTTATCAACAAAACCATCATTTTCATTCAAAACAGTGACATTGGATGAAGTAGAACTGCTGATGATGATCAGAACGGAACTCTTCAACGACGCATAGTTCACGTTTGGCGATTCGTCCTCTTCGCTGTGTTTGTTTAGCAAGTTTAATTGTCAGAACAAATGTTCGTCCAGCTCAAGTTCTGATGATGGGATCCATGAAGAATCGAGGGAACTCCTCAAATCTTAAGGGCTTACACATAGTGACTTTTGTATTTTTATCAACAAATCAAGCATTTTCATTCAAAAGAGTGACATTTGATGAAGTGGAACTGCTGATGATGAACAGAACGGAACTCTTCAACGACGCATAGTTCATGTTTGGCGATTCTTCCTCTTCGCTATGTTTGTTAAGCAAGTTAGATTGTCAGGACCAATTTTCGTCAAGCTCAAGTTCTGATGATGAGTTCCACGAGGAATCGAGGGAATTCCTCAAATCTTAAAGGCATACATAAAGTGACTTTTGTATTTTTATCAACAAATCAAGCATTTTCATTCAAAAGAGTGACATTTGATGAAGTGGAACTGTTGATGATAATCAGAACGGAACTCTTCAACGACGCATAGTTCACGTTTGGCGATTGGTCCTCTCCGCTGCGTTTTTTAAGCAAGTTATTTCATTGTATGGAATCTAAGTGCACCATCTATCTACAATAATCCTTCACCGGCTACCCCCATTGAAGTCGGTTTTTTTTTCTTAAAAATTATGTTTTGTCAGGTCTTTATTTAATAACTAAATTCTTTTGTCCATATCAATAACTAAAGTACTCTCCTATTTTTCTTTTTCTAGATTTAATAAACACTTAAATCGTGATATACCATACCATAGTTACGCAAACGGAAAAAAAAAATCATGTTCTAGGAAATCGTTCGAAATATTTCGCCCACTTTTCAATAGGGGCTCCTCGATCAATATAAAAATCCCCTTATCTATTGGAGTGTGAAATTGAAAGCAGAGTCATTAATAGCTGAACTAATCTTGAAAAAATTCACCCAATTATTTTTATTACTTGTCGTCACGAATTATTATTATTGAACGTAGAATATTGTTAATAGGTCTTAATAGAATAATAAATTTCAGAAATTATCAAGTGGAATTCGTTCAAGGAATTTATTATATTGTGGCGTATTAGCGATAGTAAGTATCGATATATACTGAAAATATTATTTATTTTTATTATATTTCAGACACATGAAAAAGTTCATACTGTCAAGGTTTTTGGTTGAGAAATTCCTACCAGACTAAATTATTTTATTATTTTCTCTAGAAAAGTTGGCCCTGCGTAGTCCTAGCTACGGTGGAAACAAATATAACATTATAAAACGACTGTGAATTATGACATGTGTTTAATGCCGATGCTTTGTATTTATTGCTACTCGTAAAATTTAGAAGAAAAGATAAATACTTATATATGGAAGACTTAAGTAGCCTACTATTTTTCAAGTAAATAAATGTTTTTTATTTCAGTAACAACTATATTTCATTGACACTTCTCTTATACCGCCAAATAATTATTTACGAAGAAACAATACGGATGTGTTCAGTAAAAATAATTAACGGTGCCTTGAAAGTACTAGTTATTAATATTATTCATGAAAACTTATAAATGTTCAAATGAACACCCATCGCAAATAGTTCTTAATGACAAGCTCAAAAGCCGACTTCTCACTGCCTGTATTAAATTATCAAAATACTAACAGGTTAACAGTGTTGTGGTCTTACATACTTAACCATAAAGACGAAAATCGAACAACAACAGCTTTGCCAAACGCAATCCACGTTGCTCTTGCCGCTTATGAACTAACTTATGATTGCGCTTCAAAAAACAATAGCAAGACTAAATTGAACTTTATTGGAAATTCACGCAGAACCGAACCTAGTTGATATTAGCAGAATTATAAGGGTCAGATATAATGGTTTGAGGCTTATGAATAGGCAATATCTTGTCCTGAGGCGCTTGCCGCTTTACACTGGTTAATGACAGTTGTATGGGCGAGTTATGCAGATTAATGCCAATTTTGTGGTACTGCAATAAATATGTGCCTAAGTTTATGTTCTAACGGATGTTTATTTTCTAGAAAAATATATTGATGGTCTAGGAAGCAGCTAACAAAGAAGTGATCTATCTCTACTCAATGGGGATTTAAATTAAATTAAGCGTTAAGAGTGTCTTGTATTACAAACCTATAGTAGAATTTTAGATATAACAAATTATATTTTGCTAGTCTAACTGAATATAGATTATTTGTTAATAAAATTTGAATACATTGACTGAGAAAATTAATGTTTCCAAACATTTTTCGCTAATCTGGAATCTGGTTAATCTGTATTTATAAGTTTCAAACGCCATGCCTACAGGAATTTTCACATAAGACACAGTTTCCTAGACTTGCCCAGCAGTCAACTATATTAGTAGGCACATTTATTCCACACGAACGCATAAGGCCGGACGCCGACGGCCCGGTACATTTACCACACACACCATTGCCCACAAATGAAGCGGGAAACGTCTCAATCCAGGGAAGCCAATGTTTATTTTATTCCGGTTCGCGTTTTCAGGACGTCCGCTAACATCAAATGTTTTACGCGGAATTCATTTTGAAGCGTTGTTAATCATATTTTTAAAAAGATGAAACAATTACTTTGGCCCATTTGTGTTAATTTAAATACTTTCTTTATGCGTGACACACGGGTGGGATTTTTACAAGCTTTTGTATTTAAGGTTCAGTATTGTATAAGATCCTAGGTTTATATAAGATCTAGCTATAAACCTAGGATTTTTTATGACTTGTTTTATAGAAATTAGGCCTCATTTATGACCAGTACCTGTCTACGTTTTCAATTATACTAAATCTTTAAAAAATAAAAATAATAACCATTAAATATTTATAGGTACAAATATACATATAATTCAATACTGCACTAGTCAAACAAACATGACATCTCCATTTCTAGTGACCAGCTTTATTAATTCCACCAAAATCAGATACTTCAGCATCTTTACTACAGAATCCCACGCCCAATATTAAACCCAATAGTAAACTAGATAACGCTGATAATAAAATAGCAATATCTAAGTTCAATGGGCAAATAACTCGGTGGAATTGAGATACGAAGAGGACACGTGCGAGTTATTGCCTCACAAGTGTTTGGACAAACTAAAATATTGCTTATTTGGGCGGAAAATCTTCCAAAGGGATCGAGTCGGAATGACCTAGCAAAAGTTGGGAATTTATTGGTTGGTGTCGATTGATTAATAGTTGTGACCATATAGGTTTACAAATGATATTGTTAAGATAGATGATTCTTATAAAAAACTGACCGTGATGGCACAATCTGCACAATTGAGTATGATTAACGATGTGCGGACAATATTGATGGACGATGGTTGACTGTACTTGCAATTGGAATTTTAGGATTTTCTATGCAGAACTTGGCACCCATATAGAGATATCAATTATTTTGTGGGCGAAGAACTTAACTCTAACTTAACTTATTAAGAATAATTTGATTTGTTCTTCAGTTGAACTTAACTCTCATTTCACATTTATCTTTTTGTTGGGATTAAGTATGTTTACACTTTTTAGGGTGCCATGCTGGCATGGCAAAAACTGAACCCTTATAGTTTTGGTCATGTCCATCTGTCCGTCCGTCGGTATGTCACAGCCATTTTACTCGGAAACTATAAGACGTATCTTAATAACATTTAGACATAAGGTTTAGTTTGTATGCCGCTATTTAGTTATGTAGTGAAATTCCAGAAAACAATATTTTCAGGGCTCCATACATGTAATCCAAAAAAGGTCTTTAAAAATAACATTGAGATTTCTTTGAACATTTTGTGATTAATAAATAGTTTCAGAAATAATCGCTTCGAAAGTCGGAAATATAGCGTCTCCCCCCTGTAACTTTTGAACCGTAAGTCCAAAAATTTGAAATGTGTGTTATCATATACTTTCTACGAAAATTGTTTTGAACATTATCGGTTTAGCCATTTTTGAATGATTTCCAAAAAACTTCTTCCGTAGGCATCAGATACGACCTTTTGGCATTAGTCTGGTTCTTATTCCGTTGAAGCTACGGAACCCTCCATTATGCGTGGTCCGCCACACACTTGGCCGGTTTTTTTTGACGGAGCTGTGGTGACATACTCGTACAATAGAAACATATTTGGGCAGGTACATTTATACGTATACCTATTGAATTTACTTTTATCGATTTTATTACTTCATTTTACTGACTCAATCTTAATTTACTAAAAAATACTCAAAATAGCGCGAACGTCAGTTCACGGCGCATTGCGCCGCGCACGCGCAAGTGGCTCCCTTAACGAACTGCGAAATTGTACAAACGGACTACGAATTCCTCGAAACGGATGTTTATTTAGACATTTTCATTTAAAATTCTTTGTTTTTGTGAACATAAATAGTCTTTGTCATCGCTTTTGATGCGCAGCGTGTATTACAGTGATTTGGTGAATAATTTAACAATGGATAAAATAAAGAATCACCATTGATTTTCAGGGATCCATACCCGATGTGTGATAATTGGAATTCTATTACGTACGTACAGAATAGTCTGGTCTCCAAATATTTTCATAATGGGTATTTCTATTCTCATATGACTACATAGGAGACTTTTTTTATAGTTAAAAGGGGGCAAAAATGCAGTTTAATATTACAACACTTTCTTCTTTATTTTATTTATATCATATTACATTTACAATAACCTTTTTAGGGTTCCGTGGCCAAAATGGCAAAAACGGAACCCTTCTAGTTTCGTCATGTCCGTCTGTCCGTCCGTCCGCCCGTCCGTCTGTCCGTATGTCAATCCCATTTTACTCGGAAACTATAAGATGTATCTTAATAAAATTTAGATATGGGGTGTATTTTGTATGCCGCCTTTTAGGGTTCCGTAGTCAACTAGGAACCCTTATAGTTTCGCCATGTCTGCCCGTCCGTCCGTCCGTCCGTCCGTCCGCGGATAATCTCAGTGACCGTTAGCACAAGAAAGCTGAAATTTGGTACTAATATGTATATCAATCACGCCGACAAAGTGGTAAAATAATGTTTTATTAGGGTACCTCCCCTATACGTAAAGTGGGGAGTGATTTTTTTTTTTAATTTCAACCCTAATGTGTGATATATTGTTGGATAGGTATTTAAAAATGAATAGGAGTTTACTAAAATCATTTTTTGATAATGTAAATATTTTCGGAAATAATCGCTCCAGAAATAAAAAAAAATGTGTCCCCCCCTCACTCTAACTTTTGAACCATAAGTTTTAAAAATATGAAAGAAATCACAAAAGTAGAACTTTATAAAAACTTTCTAGGAAAATTATTTTGAACTTGATAGGTTGAATAGTTTTTGAAAAAAATTACAAAATAATTTCTGAACTAAGTTTGTAATTTAACCGTATAAGCAGGTGTTTATTGTACCTGTAATTTCTACAAAATCACAATGAAATGACGTGCTTTCAAATAAAGTAAAAACGGTAAAATTCGGTTCACGCATTAAAGAATTATCCCATAAAAATCATCTTCCGTACTTTAAGCTCGCGCGCAATAGTTTACTTAATTTGCCGATAGATGTCGTTGTACGTGGAACGCTCATATCATATCCTACATGGCGGTGTTATTTTAACTCTTAAGTGGGGACACTTACTGTGACGGACGGAAAACTACGGAACCCTACACTGAGCGTGGCCCGACACGCTCTTGGCCGGTTTTTAGTTATGGTAGGGGTAGGCAATACTAAATCACGAAAAATACGGTTGGAGACTAAGTAACAACGCTATTGGGGCGAAAGTAACACGTTAGTCTTAAAATAGAACTATGGAGAAAAAAACAATCAAAAAACGAGCTGCAAACCGTTTAAAAAGCAATTAGAGCAAGAAACAGAATCTGTAAAAACTCAATTACATTACTGAAATTAAAACTATTTCCTGATAGAAGTGCCGTCTTAACGTTTAATGAACAAAGGTTTTGTTGGTTTCATACTACATTATACATTTATACTAATTACACTCTTTATTGTTACTTTTGACCTGCATCACAGGGCGGACACGCCATACTACGAAGCTGTTTTGAGCGCCTATGTGTGCACGGCACGTCTGTAGTACAGACTGTTTCGCATGCGAATGCGTAGGTGGACTAAAGGCGTAAAATGACAACGGTTATGTACAGTCACGAACCTGGATTGTTGAGCCACTTGCCATTGTTCGTAATTCGTAAAAAAGAATCAAATATGATAAATTTAAGTAGTCCATAGTCCAGGTTGTCCATAGCCATTCAACGTGGTAACGCGGCTAGCGTGATGGGAACTTTTTTCACCGGGGACAACTCGTGGGGGACTTTTTGAGTAGATTAGTCATAATGTAAGAGTTTTGTTTATTGTTTTTTCTGTGTGTTGCTGTTGACAATTTATATTTGAATAAATTATTTTGTAATTTAAGTAAGGTTATATTAAAAATAAATAAGTATCTATTTCACATTACATCTCCGTCTCTATCGTTCTTGCCTATTCGAAAGAGAGTGATGTAAATAGACGATCGAACGAAAGAAGAGGTTAGCGGTTATAGGCCTGGCTACTCCTATAATTGCACGTTTTGACGAGAGCTAACGAACCCCACTGCGGGCCCACCGCGAACATGGAAATTTAGTTACCTCCCTCTCTGTCGCACGTGCTCATAATACGAGCGAACGATATGCAGATAACGAAATTTTGATTTTCAAATTTCGCGGTAAATCCCTCTTGTCTACGTTCTATAACCTGACAAGGTCGCGTCTCGCGGCCGAGACGCGCGCGCGAGCTGGCAATGGTGCAGCAGTGGCAACGCAGCACATTTTGTTTCATAATATAATATTTTTGGTAAATAAGTAATATAGATAAAAATAACTGCCCAAATCCTCCATCAATTTCATCAATGACACGTCTTTTCTACTTTGAACAACAAAAATATGCGTCATATCATGTTTTATATCGTCATGGATTCATATGCTATACTTACGATAAAGCATAATAGTTATTTCGACCGAAAAAATACTTCTTTCCTTATTGTATGTCAATTACTTTCTAAACACCCATTAACATGACAATACACCTTGTACGGCGACATTTTGCGTTGTTTCTTCGACGCGCTGCCGACCAGCTGACGGCCTACCTCCGGCCTACCAAACGGCCGCCGCGGAGTGAGGTAATTCGAATCGGGGCGGGGCGGAGCGTGGCCATTCTGTATGAAATACTATTATCTTTTCTGTGCCTGCATCATGTTACTTTCGACCTGCACTTTATCATTAATAAAGAAAAAACTAGTGAATTTGATTTGCAGAGCATAAACGAAATTTATATATGGATACATTTATTTAAGCATATTCATGACAGATAGCGTGGTATCAGCACAGTTGTAAAAAGTGTTACGTTGATCCCCGGTCTCCCCTACCTACCTACGAGTAGGTAACTACCTACCATAAAATTAACAAAGTAAAGAAAATATGATTCTGTACCTAACTGGTACATATGAAAGTTGCAAATAAACAAAACCGAATCATATTTTCTCGACTTTGTTATTTTTATGAATGGTCCTCGAGTTATGTAGGTCATCTCAGTTTTATCAGCGAACTTGAAAGACCCGCATCCTTTGAAGCACCCCTTTGAAGTTGTAAGAAGGTTGTTACTTCCTCGTTTTGGTAAGAGATATGTTAAGCTTGGGTTATATTGCGGGATTGAAGTCTTCTTATGAGATATTCATAAGTGCGCTGCGCAATACCTACCCGTATTTTTTGAACGGCTATGTTCAATATACTAAAAATTAGAAAGGGCAGCAAGGATAAGATCGTGATCGACTACATTAAAGGCATTAGAGAAGTCAATGAGCACTAGAACTGTCAATTTAGTTGACCCCACGGGCCTTGCCTCATGTTTTCAGTAACTTTCAATAATGCAGTTGTTGTGCTATGCCCTGGGCGGAATCCAAATTGATATGGAGACAGGAGACAGTTAAGATTCACAAATTTTGAAATTTGCTCGTAAATTGCAGCCTCGAGGATTTTAGAGAGAAAAGACAAAATAGATATAGGTCGACAGTGACTTACAGAACTCGGGTTCAAGATTTTGGGAAGGGGAATGACGTATGCCTTACGGCCAGCAAGAAGGAAAAACGCCAGTATGAATAGAAAAAAATATGTGTGTAATTACGGGCAGAATATTCTCAACAATAGGCAAGATCATAGTCCTTCCTATACCATTATGTCCGACTGCGTCTGACTTAAGAGAGCAAATTATCTTTTTTTATCTCTTCAGTACAGTACAGCACGGAGGACAAATGGCTGTTCAAATTATTTAAAGAAAAAGAAGATGGATCAAACGATATGCTGGATTTTCCAATCCCAAGGGACCTCAGAAACCAAGTGTCAGCCATGGAGGAAGATAATACGTTTTCGTGGATATACCTTCGCTTATAGGTATGTATTTTATTAGGTACCTACATCACTTACTAAGTGCCTACGAATAAAATAAGTACCTATTTTAAAACAGTGTTGTTATTGAAAAACACACATTAAAACACAGTACACGGAATACAAGGTTGAGAGGACACTCTAAAAAACTTGTCAAGCCTCTGTGTAATATGAAAAACAAAGTCGCTTTCCGCTGTTTGTCCCTATGTATGCTTAGATCTTTAAAACTAGGCAACGGATTTTGATGCAGTTTTTTTAATAGATATAGTGATTCAAGAGGAAGGTTTATATGTGACGTTATCATGGTTAGGGTACCACTTTGTCGCTTATGGATTCCGAGATATCACTGATTTTGTTAATCAACTCGAAAATAGTGAAATTTGGTTTTGATTAAAAATAGCTTGTACACACTTAACATAATACGGTGTATTGATAAAAAGTTAAACGTTTCAACCAAAAGTAGGAAAAAAACACAGTCAAAGTTTACCGACTAGGGTACCACTTTGTCGCTCATAAGCTTGAAGTAAACTCATTAAACTTATTTGCTTTGAAAATAAAAAATATAATTTAGAAAACATAACATGTAATAATTGCAGATATAAAATGCGTTATAAATATAAAATTATCATAAAATAATAACATTAACTAAGTAGGTATGATTTATTCACGTCACACTTATCACCCACACTAACACGCTGTACTAGTTTGTTAGGAACATGTTCTAAAACCTAAACTAAATTTAATTAAAATAATTTTGATTCGATATAAACCACACGTCTTTCTACCTACCTAAGTGGCGCGTTTGCGCGGTAGGCACAAACCTTTGAAGTAAGCCGACGCAGGCGCATGCTATCTCTCTCTACTACGTCGGGTTACCGTCGAACGTGTTGCGTCAAGTCAGACCCCGTGCGATGTCAGTGCTGAGCGCATGCTATTTGTTTCTCTGCTGCGGCGTCAGATTATCCATCCGATTACGAGTGTTGTGAATGCGCGAAAATAATGTCTCGAAGAAGAGAAGTGATTGTTGAAGACAGTGTGATTCTCAACATAAAATGTACGAGTATTTAAATGAAGACGGTGGGGTTCAATTACCTGATGGACAAAATTTTGACGATTATACATTTAGTGACGCCGATCCCGAGGGTAAGTACCTAGTTGTATTACGTAAATTATTTATTAACACGTACATGCATCGCTCGTATACTTCTTAGAGTCTTATCAGTTATCAGCTTATCACACTAGTGTTTTGCACGCGAGATGAAAGCGATTGCGTGACGCGATTACTCGCGACAATATTGTATGAAGCTACGTGGCGTAGGTACCTATCTACTCGACACGCATCACACCCACTCACGGCGAAGTCGGTGCGAAATGAGAGCCAAGTTCTATATTACTTCACTAACAGCGATAAAAATAAAGATGTCTAAACCACTAGCAATTTATTTACCTATACATAAGTACATTATGACAACATTGTCAAGCAGTTAAATTAAAGCTTAATAATAATTATAACTTGGCTAGTTTTTAGATACCGTCCCAAACGTTACATTACATTTGACTATATATATCTACTTATTTATGATCTACTTATTTATTTTTATGACAAAATTATTTAACTCATTTATTGTGGCCGATAACATGTTTTTTACGCTTTGCAGCGATTTTTTTTTGTATGGGCAGGTCATCCGAGTCCGAATAGGCCAACCCTACAAAAAGTTTTTTTCGCGTCCAAATTTTTTTTCCTATTTTTTCCCTATCAGACCACGATACTAAATACTCCCTTAAAAGCACCGACATACGTGTACAAACACCTTGTATATTTCTTATGTAATGATGACCACGTTGCACATAAGTATAACCCAGAATCGTATTATCTCACAAGCAATGGATTCGGATTATAAACGTTATGTTTTTGATAATATCAGTTAATTTAAAAGAACTTTACAATTTAAAAGTTTTGTGTTTTGTTTCCAGAGGCTTCCAAGAGAAAAACTACCAATGCAATGGAAAAAAATTGTTCGACGGATTTTTTTAAAACAGAACCGGAACCGGAACAAAACGAAAATTTGGCAAAAAGTAAGGACGAAGCGATGTCGAACAAAATGTTTAGGCAATTGATTGAAGCGGAAATGTCAAATATCTCAGGAATTAAACGAATTTCTTGCATGCAAGAAATTTTGGAAGTTTTTAAAAAATATTCCTAAATAATCCGTCTATTTTAGTAATTGATTGAATAATTAATTAATTTACTTTTATTCTATTTAAGGCTTAGAAAAACTGAACAATGAAAATTATGGCAGTGCATTTTCCAATTCAGATCTTCGCAGTTTTCATGATGAATATTTAAATTATATTGGCAATGATTTAGAAAAAATCATCAATAATTAAAGAAATAAAACGTCAACCGATAGTTGTATAGAAGAAATATTTTTAAATGAAGACCAAGGACGAGATATTTTCGAAGAAATTGAAAACATTGACCCTTGCGTAGATATTACACTTACTACAGACGAAGTGGATTTTTTTGAACAAGGCTGGGGCTGTAAGAACTTATGCCATCAAAAATTCTCCAATGAAACGGTAATGAAGATTCGTCTAGAAGCCAAAGAAATTGATTTTAGATGTGAAAAAGGTCAAAATCATCTTAATTTGTTTGCGATGGGAGCGTTAAACGCGTTAACTCGACGGGGCGCTTTTACTCAGCAAAAAACACATTCACCAAGACTTAGACAAGGAAATCACACGCAATTCCAATTTCAGGGCATTGATGTATGTAGGCGCTTTTTCCAATTTACTAGTGCAATAGGAGATAAAAAACTAAAAAATCTCAAGAAAAAAATTGAAGCTGCAGAAATTGGAACCACGATACGCAAAGGCCCTGCTGATTTTAGTTACGAACAACGTTTAGACGTAATCACTTTTATTCGATCGTTCTCGGGACAAAACTCTTTAGTTTTACCTGGAAGAATAGCAACATACAGACAGCAAGCAGATTTACACATTTTACCAAGCAGTATGAGTAAACGAATCGTCTACGATAAGTACAAGGAAGCTGCCATAATGGCGGAAAAAGAGTTTGTGTCTTTATCTACTTGGTATAGATTATGGGAAGAATGTTGTTCAAACATTGTGATTCAAAAGCCAAGGACAGATCTTTGCAACACCTGTCAAGCAAATGTAATGTCTGTGAGTAAACTGCGGGGTTTAGACGAAGCTACAAAACAAAATATCTTTCAAAAATCATTAGACCATTTGGAGATTGTTCAAAAAGAGCGGGGTTATTACAAAAACAATATTACTGAGGCTAGGGAAACTTTTAAGAATATACGATTAGGGCCTAGCCAGCCATGTAGTTTGCAAGGTACAATGCACTATTCTTTTGATTTTGCACAGCAAGTTCACTTGCCCCACAGTTCTCAGCAAGTCGGACCTTTGTACTTTCTAGCAGGGTATAAAGTGGGATTGTTCGGTATAGCTGCTGAGCCGCTTAAGCAGTTTGTACTTTACATTATACCAGAAGCTTGCGCCACTGAAAAAGGTGCAAATGTTGTAATTTCATTGCTGCATCCTCCTCCTCGCGTCATGCACCTCATTACTGAGGGTCGTGATTCCCCCAATGGGAGATTAATTTGTCTCTAATGATGCTCCTCCATCTGTGTCTGTCTTTAGCACCATGGAGGGCATCATGTAGCTTGGTGTTGAGCGTTGAGCGAATTTGGTCGGACCACCTGACTGGGCTTCGACCTCTCGGCTTTCTTCCGTCGACCTTTCCGAGAACCATTAGTTGTTCAAGGTTGTGTCCATCTTTCCGGGCAATGTGACCAAAAAACACCAGGATTCTTCGCAGGCAGGTAGTGGAAAGCCTTGTCTTTATATTGAGTTCTTTCAATATCGATGTATTTGTTCGAAATGCAGTCCACGGAATTTGAAGCATCTTCCGCCAGCACCACATCTCGCAGGCGTCAATGCGATCACGGTCAGCCTTCCGTACGGTCCAAGTTTCCGCGCCGTAGATCGTCGAGAAGACCAGAGACGTGACTAGCCTCTTCTTCGTCTTCCGAGATATGTTTCGGTCTTTCCATATCCTTTGCAGCTGTGCCATTGCGTTTTTGGCCATGGCTATTCGTCTCCTGATTTCCTTCTCGCAAGACCCCGTGTTGCTGATAGAAGTGCCCAGGTAGACAAAATCATCCACTTTTTCCAAAGACAGGGCTCCTGTGGTATGGAGAGAGTTGGTACGGTCTACCACCATGAGTTTGGTTTTGGAATGGTTGATTTTAAGGCCTAATTCCAAACTAATCCTTTCCATCTTGGCCAGAAGCGACGCCATTTCAGTTTCGCTACCCGCTATGAGCGTTGTATCATCTGCGTAACGGAGATTTGTAATTTTGGTGCCACCCACGGGGACGCCACCCTCCCAGTTTTCCAGCGTTCGCCTAATGATATATTCACCATATACGTTGAAGAGGATAGGGGACAGGATGCAACCATTGCATTGCTGCATCACTTTTTTGAAAATTTTGCAATTGGTGAGACTGACGTTGTATGCCATGCAGACAACTGTTGTGGACAAAATAAAAATAATTTTATGTTACAATACCTGACATGGCGCACACTTGTTGGAAAACATAAAAACTTCCAACTCTCGTTTTTGCCTGTAGGACATACAAAGTTTGCGCCAGACCTTTACTTTGGTCTTTTCAAACAAAAATTTAGAAAATCACAATGCAATGTAGCACGAGACATATGTGAAGTTGCTGTTACGGCATGTCATAATTCTGATGTGATTACAGCTGTTTTAGTCGGAAACGAAGCAGGTGAAATAATAAACGTAAAAACATTTGATTGGATCCAGTTTTTCAAAATCGCTAATCCTAAATCAGTATCACAACTGTTATCTTTTCAGCACTTTAAAGCAACCTCTGATTTACCGGGTATATTGCATTGCCGAAAGTCTTGCGATGATGAGAGTTTCATCCAGTCTGCGACCGTTTTCAATAATTCAGAAGTTTTTCAAACTGTCGAGATGTCTTTTACTGAGATTCCATGTCAAGGTCTATCCTACGAGCGCCAATTGTATTTGTACCAGAAAATTCGGCAATTTTTTGATGCGAATTCAAAAGACATATTGTGTCCAGAACCCACAAAAACTTTAAATGCTAGTACAATCACACCCCAAGATCCCCTAGTAGATGCTTCAAACTCTGCCTTTGAGATGGTTGAGCCTACTGAAGAAACCGTGCAGACATTGACACAATTAAAAAGAAAAGCGAAAAATGTATCAATCAAGTAGCAGCAATTTAATTTAAAAATTCCAAGCCCAATCAAAGTTTTATAATAAATATATAATATAAATATAGTTTATATCGGCGCCATTGGAAAATTTAGTAACACGTGTTGTCTAAATCTCAGTTTACTCCCATCCATTTGCTTGACAGTTCATAACTCAGCTGCCCGTTACGTTCACTTAGCTTTATGTTATGTTACCCTTTTAACAATAGTGGTTAATAAGCAATAATTATTAAGACAAAGCAAAACTCTCTATTTCAATCTGGCCTAAATCAATCAACTAGATACAAAATATATTAATCAAAATTCATATTATGTT
Source organism: Pammene aurita (assembly GCA_947086415.1). NCBI lineage: Eukaryota > Metazoa > Arthropoda > Insecta > Lepidoptera > Tortricidae > Pammene > Pammene aurita. Next base: position 24,961,831 of record OX352297.1, read on the forward strand.
AGTTTATTCAATTGGATTGTTAAAAATAAATAAATAGATCACATAGGATAATAACATTATTTACACTTTTAAAGTGCGTCCAGACCATCGTAATACGCCACGAATATGCTGCTCGTACACTGCGCACGCGTTGCTCTAGCCGGAGAGCTATAATAGCAACGGAAATAGGTTTGCTATTATATAGAGAAATGAAAATTGCTCTAGTTAGTGTGCCATACTATCAATTTTAATAATCCGGGTGCCTGGCAGATGCTTTGAATACTGATTAATTACATAACAAAAACTTAAATATAAATAAGGGGAGGGATTTATGTTAGTGACAAATCAAAACTTTTTAACAGAAAATATAGTTTACTTATATTTAACAAACTTCTGAGGGACAACCGTATAGATAATCAGTTAATACTCGTACAAAATCACCAATCTCTCAATCAGACGTAAGAATTAAAATGACTTGGCGTCAGCACTTACGTACCCCTAGGTGCGAGGTTGAGTACTGTAAATCATTTTCATAATGGTGTTAACTGCAAATTATTACTGTTATAAGTAATAATTTTATTATAATAAGTCTTAATAATAAGTTTGATCTCATAAGTCATAAGGCGACAAAGTGGGACCCTAAGGAATGTTAAACTAACAAACTTGATCTAAAGTAGTAAAGCTAACGAAAAGACTGTTATTTTTTTTTAAATAAGTTATGTTATTGATTCATAATAATATTTGTATTAGATATATGCACTTATAGTGCGGACACTATGTTAAATAATGGAAGTAGAATTCTTATTTCTCTAAACTTATGAATAGCGACAATGTGGTACCCTAGATCACTTTACATACAAAAAATCATGTTAAAAGTCTAAACTTTGACGACACTTTTTTGATAGAAAACTACATTACTTTTGTGTTTAATTACACTTGATCGTTAGTTTTGTGCCTATATTAACGTAAACTATGAGAATTAAAAATTATAATGTTGATTTTGTATATTTTTATGTAAGTGTTGATTTTTTTTGTTTTATTATAAAAAAAAATTATGCCTTGAGATGTGGTTGTTTCATTATTTTTATTATAAACCTTACCTACATCATATTCAGAAATCAACATAAGCCAGCTGAAAATCTGTCGATTTTGAGTTATATAAAATATTTTATTTTTGATTCTTGACTCTACACTACGTGCATTATTATTGTATTATTTCTATAAAATGTAAAATGTTAGAGACAACATATGATTTGTCGAGTAATATAATGTATGTGGAACATTTTAAAATCGCTATCTCCATAACTTCAACCTATAACTAGGTTTTTAGGCTTTCAAACTTTAAACTCGAATATCTCAAAACAGTACAAAGATATGTTGAAACTTCAAAAAATTCTTAAAAATAAAATACTCAACATAGCGATCTCGTTCTTTTTGCATATGAAGGAGAATGTTTTGAACTATAAGGAGGTACCAATAACTCAATACCGACAATATATACCTTTGCCATGACAATGTCACATATGTATAATACATGCATAATTACGTCGTTATCGCGGGAGCAAAAACGATTTGACAGTAGTCAAAGATTATGACAAATAAGAAATAACAGAAGTGACAGTAGTTTCGACGCGTTTGTACCTACAAGTTCAAAATTTATCGATGTTTTTTCTAATATCTAAACTTCGTAATCGACTTGATTATAGTACATACTAAAAAGATAGCCACGCAATCCTAACGACAACTTCTTCAGTCACCTGTTATTCAAAACAATTTTCATTCATGATCGATTTGTCTGGACTTGTAAGTAAAGGATTATTTTAGACACACGAAGAGTATTTTTTCTCAACAATCAACGTTAGGTACTCATAATTTTCATGAAATATTAATCTTCTGTTAAACGAAATTTCTACATAAAAAGACGCACTTTAACGAACGTCGAAAAGGAGCAAGTCGAGTTTGATTGATCATTTCTAGCAAAAACATTGTGCTAGATATGAAGAACTTCTTAGAGGATAAGACGTGTAGGCATAATATTCTGTTTATAATAAACGGACATTCTGTTATACATATTCTTCAACACATTTGTATTTGCTCCCGCGATAACGATGTATGAATAATATAGCAGAGAAACACTGATGATTTTAGAGGTTTCTAATGTGATGTCGTAAATAATCCCCTTTTTTGCGCTTACATTGCAAACGCTGGCTGAGTCCTAAGAGATAGATCAAAATAATGTACTACAGTATTGTACATCTTAAAAAAGTCTACAAAATGGTATATGTCTATCTCTTAGGGATAACCCACAATAACCATTTTTTATCCCGCGCGAAGCCGGGACGGGTTGCTAGTAATAGATAATACTAATACTTATTATGAGGACGAGTTACAGTTTTATTTAGGTGTTTAGGTATCCTATTAAAATGTAAATATTTTGTCACTTACGTATCCTTTAGGCTAACAAATATCAATCTAAAAATAAAAACGAAGCCACAATATAAAGATACATAACTGTGACCCAGAAATCCTTTACTGGAAAGCAAACATCGGCGAAAGTCAAGTGTTTGGTCGAATAAAGGAAAAGTTACTGGTACCGTATATATTGCCAAGGGTTTCCGGTACCTTCACTGTAGTGCCTTGAGGACCCTCATTTTTTTTTTTGTTATGTAAGCAGATGAAATTGAAAAATCGATTACTTTGTCAAACATTGCTTGCCAGAGCAAATAAGTGAGTTCTCAAATACTATTCTAATCAATTGCTGATAATTTCTTAAAGTAGAGAAGGTAATTCAACAATCATTACAGTAGGTAAGTGGGTTAACTATGTTTAATTATGCCACGTAATTAATTGATTTGTTAGGTTCAACTGAAGAACAAATCAAATTATTTTTAATAAATATTTTGATTTGTTTATTTTAAGTAGACACACTACTATATGAATTATAAACTTATGTTAAGTGACCTAGGTCACTGTTTCCTTTGTATATGACATCTACGAGTATATAAGTTTATGGTTTGTTAGGTTTAAGTCTCGTTAGCCTGACTCAAATTAAAATCTAAAACGTTCAGTTTGGAAACACTGTTGTTTAGTTATAAAATTTAATCAATTATTATTGCCAATTTTCAAATATACTGTAATCAGTCCGCAGTGTATTTTGAATAGGTCAACACTATGAAACCAAATCTAGCGAAAAATAAATTTATAGTTATCGACATAGTCGTTTGTGCTAAAATGTTTCAGTAACCATTAACAATGCCCGCAACGTTACGTTTGTTCACAAAATCGTTCGAAAATTCGCCAATGATTACGAATTTCCTTTTATTTCCACGGTAAAGTGAAAAGCCAATCTCGCCGAACTGTCGTCGAGCACGGCTCCCCTATTTTTCTTCCTACAACTCGTTCCACCCATAAAATTGAGTTAGCCCAACGGTTAATACTTTTGGCAAACAACTTCGCATTGGACCTACGTGGTTACTTCTGTTTTCCAACTGTAACACAGTGTTTTATGGATATGGGGTAAGTTAAGCCTTGTGCTACGATAAATGATGATAAAGGTAGTTATTATGATCTTTTTAGTATTAACTTTTGAAAGTGCTTATCGGCAAGTACCTAAAACTTTCTTATATCAATAATACATTATTTTTAATTTGAATTCAATTATTTGGGTTAACCAAAATAAGAGATAAATAGGAATATCAGAACAAAAATACAGCAAACACTATATTATGTTATATCCAGACTACAGTTATATACCTAAGTTAGTCAATTAAGTAAGGTAGATAGTAAGATTTAGCATTCAGTTCGCCACTTGAACTTTATCATTTGTTTAGTGCAATACATAATTATTATAATTTTTTATCTGCTAGCTAGCTAACTAAATACTCTAACTTCTCCAACAGATATCCTCTGTGTCAGACACTGTAAAACTCGGAATCAGACCTAAATCCTTCAGCAATGTAGGTCACGCCGCATTGGACCTCCTACATCATTGCTCCGAACGTGTCGTAGACGCTTATTGATGAATTTGTAAGTTTAGAGCTTAATATAAAAATCTAATATATTTTTCAGTAGTTTGTTAATTACATGTTTATTTGTACAAACTACAAAAAGGGCTTCTAATCCAAATAAATACCAATTTCCGATTGCTAATCATCGTTGACAAAATATTTAAATTTATAATTCGCTTTTTAATAAGTTATTTATCAATTTGTTATGTACGTGCTGTAAATTATACAGTTCGTAGGTTTTTTTTTTAACAATTTGGAACATCAATTAATAACAATGCTATTCATTATTTATCATTCAAAATCTCCGCTTAAAACTCCGCCCTTCCAGCTAACGTCGTTCACGTAACTCTTTAAGATGAAATGCATATTTGCTAAATATTTGTAGAATTAAAGACTTCCTTTCCGAGTGAGTGTGGTATTTTTTTTGCCGTAGGAGCTTTACTAAGTGCCTACGAATAAAATAAGTATTTTAAAACAGTGTTGTTATAGAAAAACATACATTAATAATATAAATGCAGTCATGCAGTCGAAGTTCAATTTACACGAAATGCGTTTATTTGCTCATCACGATATGACCATTCCCAATAACCAATCACATTAATAATTACGATTCATGCTACAAACATGATTGCTGATTGACAATCAAATCGTATACTGACTGTTTACCGACTGTGTTAAAATTATTGAACGTAATTTAATAGCTTAAACAGTACTCTTTTTCTGTGTTCGTAGTTAACTAACTACATAATTATCAATTTTCTATGAACCAAAAGTACAGCAAATTTGTGAAGTCGAATCTTTTAGAGACCAAACACTGTCAGTAATGAATGACATTATTTCTTTACTCATCCTTCTCATCTTTCATATAAGTACATAGAAAAGGATGGTACAGAAATAATTACATTAGACCGAAGTTTAGACCTGTACTTACAGCGTTTTAGGCATTTGAATCTGCAATTTAGCGAATGCTTTCTATCACAGACTAAGTAATTATATTGTATACCATATAGCCACTTCACCCCGCAGCAGCAGTGTGACTGAAAACTGTCTGAATGTCAGTTCGACTATCAATGTGACGACAGAATGTTCAAAATGCTGGTGTATTTTGACATGTATCTGCTTGTTAATTGATCATAGTTACACCATAATATTTGTATATGAGGAATTGACGTTCAACGCCCAGCGTGTAGAGACGTATGGTCTAACAGCTGGCCACGTCCGATATGACACAATAATGAGAGCAATGAAACCTGTCTAGTGAGACTGCTTTACCATCCTTATTGCTAGATCCGGGCATCTGGCAGCTTTTAATGGGTGGAGGTCAGAGTGACAGACCAACAAAGTTTTTAAGTTGGAAGAAAGTGATACCAAAATAGGTGAAAACTGCCAAAGTTGTGTCATTTATAGAGAACAGGGCCTATATTTTCACATTAGATTAAAAACCATTTTCTATTATTGCGGAAACAAAAACCATAGGCGACTAACTAAACATTTCATTATATATCATTTGGCACTACTTTTCCCCGACAGAATTTTCTGGATATGAATATTCTAATTAATTACATAATTTCCCATAATATTGCATCAAACCCAATACTCTAGGATTTGTTTTATTCAAGTTATTTGCATACTTTGACCTCCACCACTTTACAGCTGCCAGATGTCCGGATATAGATATAGCAAACTAACTAGAGGGGTTTCGTTGCTCTCATTATTGTGTCATATATATGACGTGGCCAGCTCTCCGTCTAGTACTAGTATCGAACGCACGTTGACACTGAAATGGATTTTGTGTCTAAATATAGTGTATGACTCACTTAGTTACTTATTTATGAGTTGAATTTGTTTATTAGATACTTGAAGATACCTATAGTAAGATTGTGTTATTGAAAAACAACTTGTAGCAAGTTGTTTTTGTATAAATAAAGAAATTAGCATTCATACAACAAATAAATAAATTAAAAAAATACAATTTTCCACAGAAAGTCGCAAAGTGATTGGTCACACTTACGTGTTATGTGTAAATAAGTGATGTGGGACGGTGATATTTTATTGCTATCACCGACAGTGCCTTTAATGACTATGTCGTACAAACTCGTATCAGCTTTATTTTTTATAATATATTTTAGTGATATATTTAAATGTGCTAACATAAGCACATATTATTATACGTTTCGTGGAACGCCTATCTAAAGAAGATCTTCTGAAATATAAAAATGCTAATAGCACAGAGTACGTACAAGTATATTATATTACTTGAGTATTATGTATCCAATAAAGGAAATAGAGTGTCAATTTAAAAAAAAAACTTTTTTGTCCGTTGTACATATCTTTTAAGGTTTTTTTGGATGTATTATTAAATGTTTACACTTTCAAGTGGTTATGGCTTTACTGAATCTTTCAAGTTATTCGTATAATTAGTTAAATAACACCAAGCAGAAACTTCGAATACCGCACAATATCTCAATATTTTTTAAATCTGGATTTTACCCCTTGCTATATCGAAGTAAATTGAAACCGATTCAGTGGTTGTCACATAAGAGATTAATTTCTGTCTTAAATATAGAGTAGAATAAAATTAAACTTTTGACCAGGTCCTGCGTCATCAAAGTCGAAAGGTGTGACTGTAACGAAGGGAGACGCGTCGATAATACGTGCAACAACGGGCGTAATGTCAGCCGAGGCGCTGCACGCTGGGAGGACTCCGTTGCTACGGCTTCTGCCTCCTTTGTTTCACAATGGTACCTATTAGACGGAGAGCTTACTACGTGAGCGACGAAACCCCTCTCGTTAGTTTGCTTTACTATGCTTATTTCTAGATGCGGACATCTGGCAGCTGTAAAGTGGTGGAAGTCAAAGAATGCAAACCATTTTAAGAATAGAAATCCTAGAGTTCTGGTTTTTAATGCAGTGTTATGAGAAATTATATTAACAATTTTGTTTATATCATTGCCAAAACTTTCTAATGGGGGAAATTAGTCCAAAACGACGTATAATATAATTCATAGTTTGTCGCCTACTGTTTTTGTTATGTTAAAATATAGGCCCCATCCTCTATGAATAAGACAACTTCGGCAGTTTTTACATATTTTGGTATTACTTTTTTCCAACTGAAAAATTTTGCTCGTCTGTCACTCTGACCTCCACCCATTTAAAGCTGCCTGATGCCCGGATCTAGCAATAATGATAGTATTGCTATCTCACTAGACGGGTTTTGTTGCTCTCATTATTGTGTCCTATCTGACGTGGCCAGCTCTTAGTCCATATTCAAATACTTTATAAACTTAATAATATTACAGTAAAACTGACGTTTTAAGTTTCGGGTGCGTCAGTTCGGGAATCCGTATTCAGACTTCACTGTGCTACACGCTTAGGGCAACGAGCGAGTTGAATCGTTATTTACCTATTATACGGAATGATTTCTGGGTCGTCATCTGGAACCACTTTTTCTGACTCGGTAACTGATCAACTTGTATGGTAGTATTTACTATTTTCATAAAACAGTATTGTTTTTTTTTTCAAGTAGGGTGATTATTATATGCAAAAATGTTCTTTTTCTACTTATCATCTGAAAAATAATTATCAATATTGGCGTAAATAATTAATACCTACTATCATTAGGTTCATCTTTAAGTTCTGTATCATGCCGTATTCTCTTGCACCACGACCCCGAAAACACTGTATCAATTATAGTACAGTCGCCATCAAATATATCGGAGCGGCCAAGGTACTCAAACATATCTCAGCATGCACTTTATCGCCTTGACAATAGAGGCGATGTTCACATATTTGTGACCTTAGCCGCTCGGATATATCTGATGGTGACTGTACGGCTTACGATAGTTTAAAATTAAATCAAACGGTGATATTAGAAATTGAAATCACATTATACCTGATTAGTTGATTACATTTCAGAGATATCATCACTTGTACGGTCAACAGGAAAAGTTTCCGAGCGGGCAAGGTATTCAAAATGTGCTGAGCACGACCTTATTGATCGACAACAAGAGCATTTTGAACACCTCAACCACTTAGCTACTCCTGGTGCTGATTGTATCTGTTGCTGATGGAGTATGTGACTGTATCCTTAAGCCTATTTGATTTCCTTTTACGGCATGACATCAGTAATATCTTCTCCTATATCAGTTTGATGTGCCTAGGTTTTAGTTCTCGCGCCGTTCAAAAAGTTTTCTCTATTCTATCTTTACATGTAAACAATGAGTTTGCTTTGCTTTTTATGACAGTAACTGAGCCGAGTCTATCGGAGAGTGGGGAGCCACTACCTCTTTGTAGGTACCTGCGTACAAATCTTCTCCTGGTTGGTCGTAACCTCAGTCCAATCTTTACCCAACTAGTGCCGTATTTCTTCCTTTTTATGACGGCGGATGTCACTTCCTTAGGTGACACGGGTAAGACGTTTTTAACAATATTTACGTTAGAGCAGATACTAGGAATGCAATTGCATGCCATTGTATGCATGTACGTGCATTTATGATGTATGTGCTTTTCACAAATATGCAATGAAATAAATAATGAAACTTATTTTAAAAAAAAGTTCCGTTCATAAGGCGGTAGTCAACTCGTAAACTTATAAGTAGTATACTCGTAACTAATAGGTACTCACCTAGTTACTTTGCGTTTGTTTACTAATCCCATTACATACCCATCCAGTTGCTGCGCCCGACGCAGGATATTTCCAGCCAATATTTTATTGCATGTTTGAGAAAATAAAATGTTTATTCTTCCTACGTATCAAGGAAGATTAGACTTTTTTCGAAAATAAGCACCTACTTTTTGTCATTAAAAAGTGTACCCGCCTAGTTTATTTATATCATCCGGACTTGAAAAACAACTCCATTAAAAAGAGTAAGAAAGCAGGTAGACATCCATTGCTTAAATAGTATATGTACCTAAGTACTTTCTTTTTTGCTGCAGTAGAATCAAAATATTATAATTTTTTTGTTAGGCTAAAAAAAATAATGCCTGTTAAATTATATTTTTCTTTGCTAATATTTTTCTTTGGCAAGACCCAACAGTTCCAGCTATAATAAAAAAACAGAATAAACAAACTTTTGTAAACATCTGTTCTTGCTCTCCTTATATGCTCTTCCTCGATAAAAATGACGACAGTATCAATGAACAATAATATGTGCACAGGTGTACAACTGCTTTCAATGTGTTATTTATAATTTATTTCTAATAGCAGTTGATTACGTTTTATATAAGACCCATTGTTGCGAGCCAAAAGGACAATCAGATAACGCGTGCATTCCGATGAAGATGCCCTTGGACGACCCAGTACATCGCTTTTCTGGCTACCGGTGTATGAACCAAACTAGGCCCAAGACCTTTCAGTCTTCTGGGTGTCTTAGAAAGAGGACCACGCCAGAAAGAGTAAATAAAGCTTATATTTCTAAAAAGACACCTATTAGAATCTCTCATATGTCATGTGGTGTGGTGTGTTCACCAAAAATTTGGACCATTGCTAGATGACCCAAAGTAAGCGTCGATGACTTAGTTGGTCAGAGCGGTTAGACCGGTGTTCCGAAAGGTCGCAAAATCGAATCTTGCTCGACGCGATGAATTTTTCCATTTTTCTTTCAATTATAAAATTGAAATTTCGCTTGCAGACGTTTCTGCTTAGTACAAAATTAATTTGAATTAAAATATATACACAATTAAGTATGCCTTAAAAATCTTTCAGATTCTTACCACCTCATTTTGATCTATCACCCGTTTATGGAAGTGATTTAAAATCGCTACTAAAAAAAGGTCGAAAATTTGAAGGCGGTTTGCTTAAATATGAAATTGATGATGGAAAAATCTGGCCACCGAGTCATAAAGATCCCCACAATGTATGCCTTTTAAATCAAAAACCATTCTAAACCCGATGCCGTGATACACGTGAGTAGTGAGTTTTTTTTTGTTCTGCATCTATTTTTTAAAGAATTTATATTTTATGTATCGTAAAACAGGTTGCACAAATGAGATAATAAATATCATAATAGAATAGATAAATATAACGAAGAAAACCAAAAGTATATTTCAGATATTCTGTAATGTTTGAAACCTATGTTTTATAATTTAAAAGGCAAGAAAATAACTTAAAATAAAAACAATTATTAATTTTCAGCTGACATTGTGTCAAACACACTAGTGGGACTAAATCTGATAGTGGTTTGGCTATGGAGAAATCACAATAAGATTGCCAACGAGTTGGCTAATATTAACCCCTGTTGGGATGATAAGAAAATATTTGGTACAGCAAGAGATATCAACATTGCTACTGTTTTACAAATATTTTATTATGAATTTCTTCCTGACCTAATGGGTATGAAATTCAAATAATAAATAATGTTACTATGATCTAAAAAATATTAGAATATACATAAATATATATATATGTGTATATTGTGAAATATCGGCTAATTGTGTTCTCGATTTTTTATTTGTAGGTAAAGACAATCTAATTAAAGATGACGTCATAACATTTAGTAAAGGTCATAGAGATGATTATGATAAAAAGGGCTTAGCAGGCTAAGGAAGGACGTGTGGCCCCTGTGAGGAAAAGTTAAATTGGTAAATGTCAATTGTTTGTCGCCTCATAACTAGTAATCACTCCAACTTTCAGCCCTCTATCTTGAACTATCTCAGAGATAATGTCAAAAATGTATTTTTTTGACATTTTTTTTCAAACTCGTATATCTCCTAATCCATAGCAGCGAAAGCGTTGAAACAAAATCACAGCTACGTAGTTTGAGTGGGAGTATACCCTATAATTTTATTAATATTTTATACGTGAAAAATAAAAGAAATAAATGTCAATTTATTTTTTGACAGCTCTTTCCAACACGTTTTTTTGAAAGTACAATTATGAAAAAAATCATGTAAATTGCTTATAGTATTAGCTACTAGCATACAAAAAATCAATTGATTATATTTGGTGCAACATACTGTAAAAAAAAAACTAACGAAAGTATTCAAGTATCAAGAGTAGGCTTCTGAACTGAAAGTTCGTTTTTAAGTTTTATGTTTGTTGCCTAGCAACAAAGGGTGTATTGTTTTTAATTTGACGTATGACTGTCAATAAAGGTCACTGAACTACTGCTGTGTTAGCATTTGTAACTAATTTTACTAACTACTAAATCAACGAAACGACGGATGTGCTATATGTTTATTATTTTGTAATAGTACATTACTTACCAAGGACTGTAAAAGAAAGAAAGCCCGAAATCGCAGGTATTTGTGACCCGAGCCGCAGGCGAGGGTTGTAAATATGCGATAGAGGGCTTTCTTTTTTACTGCCCGTGGTGAGTACACAATTTTACGTCTCCATCTGGCCATAATGCGAGTTTTACCGTACGCGTAGCGTGCGGCAAAACTCACGTTATGGCCAGGTGTGACATAAACAAAATTAATTGGTTTCATTATAGTACACGTATTAACATAACGAATTAAATAACTCATTAGAGCAGATATCACAATATAAGTCACTTAGATAATGACTATCGTAATATTCGTCGTCCCAGGTATAGGACAATGTTATCCTGCAGTCATCGCAATATCCTTTTAACATAACATTTTCGTCAGAGAGCGATACCTCAATACTGGTAAAGACTGTAAAAACAGTTGCTTCGCTATTAACCGTGGCAAGTTGAGCCCAAATATTTTTGATTTTATGATTTCCATCTGAAAGAATGTATATACATGAAGTTTCTGTTTTATTTTTTATTTTATTTATTTAAAACTTACTTTCGCCATTATGGAAAAATCGGACTCCTCTTCTACATAACGTGTTGTATATTCCCTTAAACAATTCACTATTATGTTAAATGTGCTAGCGTATAAATTGTATAATAGTATTGTATAATTTAAAGATAGCTTATACCTAATAAATCATAATGTCTAATGTTATGTTACTCGGAATCGACAAACGCTTAGTTTATACGCTAGCACATTTAACATAATAGTGGATTGTTTAAGAGGCCTTATTCCCAAAACGCGCGAATTTCACGAAATGCTTCATTTTCTTCGAAGGCTATGGCGAAAATACTAAGTTTTTTAAAATCAACTATTGATGCACATAATAGTTCATTTCTTTATCTAGACGGCCATCGGAGCAAATATTACATTTTAACGAGTGAAATATGAAAAAAATTGGTTGTCTTGGAAGGCCTTTCCGGATTTTCCAGTTAGGTGTACCGTTCATTTTCAGATTACGCAAAAAAGGGTAAAAAATCTTATTCAATTTGAATTAAATTCAATTGAGTATATCATGTATGAGACGGCCATGGAAATAAAAATCGAAGATTCATCTTGGATAACCGACAAAATATCTTCTGATTATATGCCAGTTTTTTGATGAAAACACGGTTACATTTCATTTTTTCTACGAAAACCCTATGAATATTTTGCCCTAAAAATATTACCATTGCAAAGTTAAACTATATTTCTATCACGATAAAAAAAAACATTACTATAGCAGTAAATTTCAAATTACTATGAATTTTTAAAAATGACACTTAAATCACACTTCACATGACACTTTTTGTAAGAATCGTATTTTTGGGTACTTAATAATAATAAACATGGATCAAAATGTTTTTCTTGTCTTACTAATACTTCAAACTATCTTATAAATAGCATTTTATGCGGCTTTTTTCATTAATAGAGTATTTCGACCTTTTAGGGAATAAGGAGCCTTAAGGGAATATACAACACGTTATGTAGAAGAGGAGTCCGATTTTTCCATAATGGCGAAAGTAAGCTTTAAATGTAAATAAAATAAAACAGAAACTTCATGTATTCTGATGTGTATTCTGATGTATAATGATGTACATTCTTTCAGATGGAAATCATAAAATCAAAAATATTTCGGCTCAACTTGCCACGGTTAATAGCGAAGCAACTGTTTTTACAGTCTTTACCAGATATTGAGATATCGCTCTCTGACGAAAATATTATGTTAAAAGGATATTGCGATGCCTGCAGGATAACATTGTCCTATACCTGGGACGACGAATATTACGATAGTCATTATCTAAGTGACTTATATTGTGATATCTGCTCTAATGAGTTGTGACTCCTGTGGAGTTACAGGCGTCCATAGGTTACGGTAGCTGCTTACCATCAGGCAGGCTGTATGCTTGTTTGCCACCGTCGTAGTATAAAAAAAAAAAAAATTATTTCGTTATGTTAATACGTGTACTATAATGAAACCCATTAATTTTGTTTATAAAATAATAAACATATAGCACATCCGTCGTTTCGTTGATTTAGTAGTTAGTAAAATTAGTTACAAATGCTAACACAGCAGTAGTTCAGTGACCTTTTTTGACAGTCATACGTCAAATTAAAAACAATACACCCTTTGTTGCTAGGCAACAAACAAAAAACTTAAAAACGAAGTTTCAGTTTAGAAGCCTACTCTTGATACTTGAATACTTACGTTAGTTTTTTTTTTACAGTATGTTGCACCAAATATAATCAATTGAGTTTTTGTATGCTAGTAACTAATACTATAAGCAATTTATATGATTTTTTTCATAATTGTACTTTCAAAAAAACGTGTTGGAAAGAGCTGTCAAAAAATAAATTGACATTTATTTCTTTTATTTTTCACGTATAAAATATTAATAAAATTATAGGGTATACTCCCACTCAAACTACGTAGCTGTGATTTTGTTACAATGCTTTAGCTGCTATGGATTAGGAAATATACGAGTTTGAAAAAAAATGAAAAAAAAATACATTTTTGACATTATCTCTGTGACAGTTCAAGATAGAGGGCTGAAAGTTGGAGTGATTACTAGTTATGAGGCGACAAACAATTGACATTTACCAATTCAACTATTCCTCACAGGGGCCACACGTCCTTCCTTAGCCTGCTAAACCCTTTTGCCCCACAGGTGACATTGGAATTTGTTTATATCCTACGATATTTGCATGTAATGCAAGATGCTACTTTAAAGTAAGTAATCTTCAGATATATAGTTTTTTATTGCAATTACAACACGAAGAAATTAGCAAAAAAATATACAACTATGTTTTAGAGAATACGACGTTGATGGGAATTATCTAAAGCAAATCCCAATGGTAAACCTTACTCTAAGGCAAGGATGATATAGACATGGATGGACAATATCCATACAAAATCGCGTTCGTTTTATTTCAGGTTAAAGCACTAGCGTCATCTATCGGTTACACCAGACACTAAATCCTAGTATCTAATACTTTGTTCGTCGCTTAACGCTGACAGAATAACTCTACTCTGACTCGACAGATGGCGATGTGGCACTTCGTACCGAAAACAGACGTATAGCCTGAAGGTTCGAGGAACGCGATTTTGTATAGGCATCAAGGATGATTAAGACATGGATTGACAATGCCTATACAAAATCGCGTTCAGGCTATACGTCTGTTTTCGGTACACAGTGCCACAGCGCCATCTGTCGAGTCTGGAGTCGAGTTATTCTGTCAGCGTTAAGCGACGAACAAAGTATTAGAAACTAGGATTTAGTGTCTGGTGTGACCGATAGATGACGCTAGTGCTTTAACCTGAAAAGAGAACGCGATTTTATATGGGTATTATCCATCCATGTCTATATCATCCTTGCTCTAAGGCCAGGGTATGTAACAAATAATATTGCGAGCATCACTAAAGTGTGCTACATACAACCCTTTGCTAAAGAAGGACGTGTAGGGCATCCGGACGTAAGTTAACACGATTTTATAAAGAAGGTTGTTTTGTAACGTAGTGAACGATACAGAACAACCTTCGATGGTGATGGTAAATACCCCGTTATAAATAATAGTTATAATGTGAATGACCATGTGAGCTTTAAATCGTACGAGTATATTGTACAACGTTCTGAATTAGATTTTCTACACTACTTGCTTCGTTGCGATTCAACCTTTTAATTGTTTCGTTTTTAACATTATCATTTGCCAACAACTTTATACCATTGTAAAAACAGGGAAAAACATAAATTTTCCAATTTTATAATTGAAAGGAAAATGGAAAAATTCACCGCGTCGAGCAAGACTCGAGCTTGCAGACGTTTTTGCTTAATACAAAATAAATAAATTTTCCAGATGGCCGATTTGGCTTTTGGGCCCTTGCAGCAAGTGATTGACGTATTTGCAGCTGACCTTTGCAGAGGGCGCTATTACGGACTGGGAACTTACGTTCAGTACAGATATTTTTGTACCGGCAAGGGTTACTCAAGTTTCGAGGATTTGAAGGATGTCATTGATGATGAGGTAAGACTAGTGTTTCTAAGCTAACAGTGAAGTAAGGTATACAGGTTGGAAAGATAAGTCGGGCCCCGGAGGGATACTACCTTAAAACCTTGAGATAGCTCAATTCGCTCAAAGGAAACATTATTTTATTTTTCCTAAAAACTAAAACTGCATTCACAGTTTTTTTCTTAATTTTCACTTTTTTCCATACTAATTGTATGAACATTATTATTATTATTATTTATGGGTTCTCGTGTGCCCTAAACTTGGTTGGTATTTAGAAGTTTTTATCCTCGTTGGAAACAGGATCGATTGGCATCAATTGTCATAAAAATTATTTATGGCAAAAATTACAAAATAAATACTTTTTTTGAAAACTGTACTCTTTTCCAAAAATTTGTAAATGCAGTTATGTCCCTTTAAAGAAATTAAAGAATGTTTCCTTTCAGTGAATTGAGCTATCTCAACGTTTTAAGGTAGTTTTCCTCCAGGGCCCGACTTATCTTTCCACCCTGTATACTTAAACTTTTTTGTAGTTTTACAGAGCATGAAATAAAAAGTACAAAAAGAAGTCTGATAAAAAGTTCAACGTTGTTTCATTCTGATTGCACAGAAAATTGAGCTTCTGCGGCAATCCTACAACAGCGTGAATGATATCGAATTGATGGCTGGTTTGTGGTTAGAACGGCCAATGGAAGGTGCCAATCTGCCCCCAACATTCTACTGCTTGGCGATCGATCAGCTGAAGCGAAATGTGAGATCTGACAGGCACTGGTACGAGAGAGCCAATAGACCTAACGCATTTAATTTAAGTGAGTATTTCTAAAAAATCTATCAGCGATTATTCAGTAAGTAAGTACCTAACCTACAAGGCAGCGGTTGCAAATCAACACGTTTCCATTCATATTGGAATTGTATGCACCATTATCGAAGTAGCGTAAAATCTAATTGGATGTTAATTGGAATAGGAAATAATGTAAAGTCTGACCAGAAATATATGATCATGCGCCATGTTGCGAAATGTCATTGGAACTAATTTCTTGCACTGGCAATAATTTTAATGATAGGTTTTCACTATTGTCGGTGTCATTGTGGCGGTTTAGATGAATAATAGTAAAGTGTTGAATATTAAATAATAAAAGTCAAGAAATGCCCAGAACTTTTAATATTACAAAAGAAAGCTCTAATGCTTGTTGATAAAGCTGAGCCACTTGCACATTGCCGCCCTCTGTTTGTAAAACATGGAATACTAACTGTGATATCGCTTTATATTTATTTGGTGTGTATTTTCATTCATAAAAATAGGACCCGTTTTTCATGTAAAAAGAAAAATAGACCACCTAGATTAAGACATAAATTTGACATTGTTACCCGAGACGAAAAAGTATGAAAACTTAAGACAAAGTTTGGAATATAATGGAATTAGAATGTATAATTTCCTAAATGAAGACATACGACAATGTAATAATG
Source organism: Pammene aurita (assembly GCA_947086415.1). Lineage (NCBI taxonomy): Eukaryota > Metazoa > Arthropoda > Insecta > Lepidoptera > Tortricidae > Pammene > Pammene aurita. Next base: position 24,978,528 of record OX352297.1, read on the forward strand.
TTAAACAATTTTCTAAAAAATTACGATTATTTTTATTGACACGAACGTTTTACAACTTGGATGAATATTTTAAGAATTTGACATTTTGATTTTATTTAGATTTTAGATTATAATGTAAGATTTTGCATGCCATATTGTGGTAGACCATACACTACTGTAATTACAATAGGCACAAAAGTACCTATAACACCTCATTGCTGATATGTACCCATAACACCTGTGTAAGTTCTTTGCAAATAAATAAATTGAAATTGACTATTCATAGTTAAGAGCAAACATTGTAAATAATGTATGTAATAAACTGCTGGAAATAAAACGCTCGAGAACTGAAACTATTTCGCTACGAAACATTTACAAATTAACATCGGAGCTGACAGGTAAACAAATCAAGATGACATTACACCATAGAGAATAATGTATTTTTTGACTATACTGAACTGTTGCCATATAAATGAGAATAATAGCGCCCTCTTGACAATGATCATATATTTCTGATCAGGCTTTAAGTGATTTCGGTAGTCATGTAATATCAGAGCATTTGACCAGCTGATATAATAAGTTAAAGTTATTCAAAGACCTTTCGAAGAGACAGAGATGTCACCGGAGACCAAAGAAGTGGCAGCTATCTGGGTCAACGAATTAGTCTCGCAATCCTGCGAGGAAATGCTGCCAGCATCTTCGGTACCATGCCGCAGAGGCCATTATTTAGATATACCTTAGTTTTAGTTTACCTTTATTTTAGAGTTAATTATTTTGTTTAAAAGTATTTTATGTTTTAGTTTTAGTTTGTAATTATTGCCAAACATAATTCTATGCGCCATAAGTTAATAAGAGTCGAATTGGTTTTGGCTGAATTGAGACCCTGTTACAGGATTTTAAATGCCTTACTTAATTTTGATATGTGTATATAGCTATTTACTATTATTATAGTGCATAAAATATCGCCTTTAAATATGGGACGAATTTATAAATTATTTCGGTTGTTATTCTATGTAACGTCAATTTCAAATTATAAAACTGAATTGATTTGGAAACAGGTTTTATTATAATTGTTTAAATACACAGTTATCACTATAAAAGATGTAATGATAGATAGACACAATAAAACTGTCAATAAAATGAATAATTGCCATTACGTTTAGTATTCATAAGTACATACTGATAATATAAATAAATATATTTCTTTTAGGAAATAATTGTGTTTTCTTAATTAAAATAGGCAAGAAATAAATAATAAAGCTATTTCATTTATCTAAAGGGTATTTATTGTTATAAAGTAAATATACTCTTATCATTTTAATTTACTTTTAATGACATTTATAGTATTGCAATTGATTGTGAACAAACACTTATATATTTTTATAAACATAGTTTATTTTTTAAATGCAACTCAAATAATTACAAAATGTACACAATATGGTCAAACAATCAGATTAAGGTACTTAGCTGGTTCGTGTCGCTGGTAGCACAACAAGTGACTGCTCCTCAGTGAGCGGTCCGTTTTATACCTGGCTCCAGCAAGTGCCGCAGGTGGCCTGATCGACCCGTTTTATTCGCTTACCCACATTCATAAAATGATTAGTGATTGAGACAAGTAAATACCTTAAAATGTTACAAATATTAGATGAAATAATCTTAAATCCAACACGGCCATACTGACAAGTACTTCGATCTCGAAGTAAAAATCTATAACATTACTTTACATTCCCTTTAAAATGCTAATTTAATTTACTTATATTAGATCACTTTTTTTTTTTTATTCCGTAGCCGATTGTCCCCATCTAAACCCCTTCACCTGTTGCCCGTGAAGTTAAGGGCAAAGAACAGACAATCGACCTCGACAGTATTCCTTTTTTTTTTAGTAGCCGATTGTCCCGATCTAAGCCCCTTCACCTGTCGCCCGTGAAGTTAAGGGCAAAGAACAGACAATCGACCTCGACAGTATTCCTTTTTTTTTTAGTAGCTGATTGTCCCCATCTAAGCCCCTTCACGTGTCGCCCGTGAAGTTAAGGGCAAAGAACAGACAATCGACCTCGACAGTATTCCTTTTTTTTTTAGTAGCCGATTGTCCCCATCTAAGCCCCTTCACGTGTCGCCCGTGAAGTTAAGGGCAAAGAACAGACAATCGACCTCGACAGTATTCCTTTTTTTTTTAGTAGCCGATTGTCCCCATCTAAGCCCCTTCACCTGTTGCCTGTGAAGTTAAGGGCAAAGAACAGACAATTGACCGCAACAGCTTTATTGGTTACTCTATTGACAGACCAGCATCATAACATTATCTTCTTAAATTTATTACACACATTTCTTTTTTTATCATTAACATTTTTTTATCACATTTGTAGATATAGCTAAGCCATAGCTTGACATGAATGTTTTCTTTTTGTCATGCATATATACTAATCACATACATATATCTATATCCAACACGGCTAAGCTAGAAAGATTGAGTTTTACTAAAAATATTATTATTTCCATAGAGATTTCCTATCAGAGAAACGGAAAAGGAATCATGAATTCAAGGAATTACCAGACACCACAAAAAAAAACATTGAAGGAAGTTTTGAGTGTAGTGCCATAGAACTGACTGCCCAAAAAAAACTGTTATTGCTCATGTATACAGAACACCTAGTTTTAGAAACCTTAGTTTATTTTATGGATAGCTTGACATAATCCTTTAAATATGCAATTAAAGTAATAAAAGATTATTATCTGTGGAAATTTTAATATTGACATTATGAAGAAAACTCATATTTCGTTTTAATTTGACTATTTTCTCTTAGGTTTTAACTTACACTTAGAAATAAGACAGCCAAAAAGACTTTCTAGCAATACATGTATTGATAATTTTGCGCATAACTTGAAACGCGGCCAAGGCACATATGGATATGACTTTGGTATTTCGGATCACACCGCGCAAGTTTTCAAATATCCAGATAAATAACATTAAGTCTTGGCACGTTGATAAGCGCAAATATTCAAGTGAACGTGAAGGTCAAAAAATATTTTAAAAGTATCTAAAGTGCTTGTCTTTCTCAGGCACTACACTACCGAAAGATCTGAATAGGCAAAATGCAACATTTTCATTTATGTTTTCATTTGAAAGGACTGCACGTAGAAAAGACCACGAGTGTATTAAAAAAATTAAAATACTATAATTTATATAATATTATTAGCCAAAAAATTCTGTTACAAACTGACAATTAAAATGTTCGCGCCTAAACGGATCTACAGTTCCCGTGACGTCACTCTATGTGTGTCACTCGCCATATTTGTTCGCCCACAGTGTTAAATCCTTGTTTTTGTTTTTACCCGGATGCTAGCCCTTTAAGTCGAAACCCATAGACAGTTGCCAACCCCATTAGTTGTCTTAACAGGTGTGACGTCCTCAGACGCTGATTGGTGGATTAAAATACGTTCCGTTTCACATTACTTCAAATCGTAATTATTTTTTGAAATTAGTATAAACTAAAGTAAAAACGTTTCAATAGCTATTATTTTATGTTTCTTCAACACCTTGATCAGAAAATAGTGGTAAATATTATAGCTGCATCTTCCCTATAGTGGATACAATAGCTTTTTGACATTCTCCAGTTTCTTATGCTTTGTTCTGAAGATGATTACCAAAAGGAGTAATAATAAAGTAAATTGGATGTCACGAAGTACAAAAGCTTGTAGTGAAAAACAGCAGCAACTCTTATGGTAATATATATGGCTTTCTCTTTACAGCCGACACTATATACGTATATATATTTATATATTTATTTTGTTTAAGTGTATTGTATCTCAATATGGTTATTTATTTATTTATTTATTTATTAGGATATTGTTTTGTGATAACAAGTTTTTTTTTTCCGCTTTTCTTCACTGTTTGCAACACCTACTTAGTTTATTTAACACAATTCCACTACCTAAAGGTTGTCTGGGAGAAATCGCTTTTTGGCGATAAGACCGCCTGTTGTTTACCTCTATTCTGACTTTATGCATTTTCTGTACTGGTTTTCTTTTTGAGTTGTTCAATAAAGAGTATTTGTATTTGTAATATAGATGTTCAATAAATGTAGCAAATAAGGGCCTCTCGTTAAATTACACTGTTAGATATAAAAAAAAGATAGTAAAGCTAGCCCAAGAAGCTCAGAATGACTATAAAAATGCATCTGGAGAAAATAAATCAAGAGCGGCTTGGCAGATAATACTGGAGTTGAACTAAAAACCGGACATAGTACTATAACCAATCCTAAATATGCAAATACCTTGAATACTCAGTACATATAGTGTTTTATGAATATGTATATATATTTGATTATGTATTATATGTGTATTTATTATACCTTAGGTTAAGTAGATATTATCTCTTCTTTTTTAGATATTTGTTTCCGTAAGTACACTAAGTACATAGTGCATGTTTGTCTATCTTATACTTTTCTCTCAATTGCTCAAAGGTTAACTGGAAGAGATTCCTTAAAGGGATAAGTTCGCCTTTGTACTTTGTTTGTTTTTCTTTTATCATGTTTGTTTTGTTACTTTTTATGTACAATAAAGTGTTTACATACATACATACAAATAATGCATACAAGACTCGCCAAAGAATAATTATTTTAACTGTCAAATCACCAATAATACCAATCCATGTTTATAGCCCCATCTACAGCGAATAATATAAAACTGATTATTAAGTCATTAAGAAATACCAGGAGTGTGGGATTTGAAAAAAATTTTAGAGTTGTAATAAAATATGTAAATTACAGAATGGCCACACACCTTAGCCACATCATTAATATGTGTATCAGTACGGGTATCTACCCGGATAAATTAAAAAAATATATTATCAAGCCCTTGGATAAAAAGGATGACAAAGAGAATCCTCAGAACTACCGACCCATATCACTTATACGAGTATCCTCCAAAATCTTTGAGAAGTTTATTCATCAGTCGCTGTATAACTACATGGAAACTTTTAATTTATTCTGTAAGGAACAGAAAGGGTTCAGGAAAAATATTAGCATTAATATGGGTATTTATAATTTCATAAATATGATAATGGAAAGTGTTAATAATAAAATACACTTATGTTGTCTTTTTACCGATATGACCTATGCATTTGATCATGTAGATCATAAAATACTGCTAAGTAAACTTAACCGATATGGTGTTAGAGGGAATGTACGAAATCTCATTAAATCATATCTAACTAATAGGATGCCATATACCGAAATTACTAGAAGCTGTGCTAAAACAAAAACAGACAAGGTGTTTGCATCAGATCAAATATCCGTAAGGTATGGTGTACCACAGGGGAATGTAAATGACCTGCCCAAAGACATACACCATCCTATGATCTTATTTGCTGATGACAGCACCTATATTTAATTATTAAATGTATTAATCAGAATAATTATGAAAATGACATTAATAATCTACTGAATAACAAAATATTGTGGTTTAGTAAAAACAATCTAGGAATTATTTTGACCAAGACCAAAATAATGCATGAATATATAAATATATGCAAGTACTCGCAGATATAAGAAAATTACGTAAGCCTACCGGCAAAACAATAGTGGTTCGCAGCATACTATAATAACCAAAGCAATGTACGTATGTTAAACTCGTAATCAATTCTTTAAGTGGAATTCTAAAAAGCGCTGACACAAATGAGACAGTAACAAATGAGATGTATTTTTTTTATAGACCTAACTCACTAAAAATCTAATAATACATAAATATTATTTCAGAATATAATTTTTTTATTATTATGTAATTAAATGGAGTTGTATATCTGCTTGTAAGTCAATATTGGAATTATCTTAACCTTTCATAAAGAGCTCGGCCAGTCTGACCAACCTTGGCGACCATGACAACGCCGTTCTATCCAAGTTCTTTGCGTCTCGATGTTGCACTATGGCTCTGCTCCGTTGTCGCTAGTGGCAGGGTCGGACGTTGGCAGCGCGACGTCATTCTGCCGACGGTTCCAAGTCAGCTCATCTTGGATGGCAGTCACCAGACTGTTCAGCGGATTTCAATCCATGTTTCTGAAATTATAAATTATTTAGTGTAAAAAAAAACGTGTAGGTAAAACGTATCCCACTTCTGAACTTAATTTTGATATGTGTATATAGCTATTTACTATTATTATAGTGCATAAAATATCGCCTTTAAATATGGGACGAATTTATAAATTATTTCGGTTGTTATTCTATGTAACGTCAATTTCAAATTATAAAACTGAATTTATTTGGAAACAGGTTTTATTATAATTGTTTAAATACACAGTTATCACTATAAAAGATGTAATGATAGATAGACACAATAAAACTGTCAATAAAATGAATAATTGCCATTACGTTTAGTATTCATAAGTACATACTGATAATATAAATAAATATATTTCTTTTAGGAAATAATTGTGTTTTCTTAATTAAAATAGGCAAGAAATAAATAATAAAGCTATTTCATTTATCTAAAGGGTATTTATTGTTATAAAGTAAATATACTCTTATCATTTTAATTTACTTTTAATGACAATTAAAGTATTGCAATTGATTGTGAACAAACACTTATATATTTTTATATACATAGTTTATTTTTTAAATGCAACTCAAATAATTACAAAATGTACACAATATGGTCAAACAATCAGATTAAGGTACTTAGCCCTGTTCGTGTCGCTGGTAGCACAACAAGTGACTGCTCCTCAGTGAGCGGTCCGTTTTATACCTGGCTCCAGCAAGTGCCGCAGGTGGCCTGATCGACCCGTTTTATTCGCTTACCCACATTCATAAAATGATTAGTGATTGAGTCAAGTAAATACCTTAAACTGTTACAAATATTAGATGAAATAATCTTAAATCCAACACCTTCTTAAATTTCAGGACAATTGCTAGAAATAAGAAAAGCTACTTTTGCTAAGCTTCTTTGTGACGTGGGAGACTCTGTTCTAAATATCCAGCCTGATGCATTCAAAAGGCCAAGTTTCGGGTAAGTTCTAGTTTTTTTGTTGCTAAATAATTATATCACTTGGTAACCTAAAATTAGTAAAATTCAATCGCTACTCTTAATAAAGCTATCAGAGAACAGTCAGCGACAAAAATACCATACCGGGTGAGGCGTACAAAATGAGACTAATACAACTTTATGGTTAAGAGAATAAGAGTGTGTTTAAGATTATTCCGAACATCTCATCAAATTACCTAATTATGCTGCTGACTGCACTCCAAATTAAGATTTTATTTGAACCCGGAAACTGGTTGTGTCTAAATTCAGTGTCAATAAAAAAGTAATATATAGGTAAGGTAAACAAAAATGGCTGTATTTCTAGGTAGAAAGAGCATTTTCCAAATCCATCTATCCACTAATAGGAATTACAATTCCCACTTAGCAACGATTAAGACGAGAGTTAAGATGATAATATATTTTTTACAGACTTCTTTATTTTTTAGTTGTTCAGTCACGATTAGATAAATTTTGATAGATTCGATTTTCTTATGCAATATTTTATCGACTAATAAATAAAATTTTATCTGAATTCCAGAAATCGCCCTAAAAACTGTCAAGATATTAAGGGCATCAATCTTATGGCATGGAAGGATTTAAGTTGCAGTTCTTGAAATGAATAACGTTGTGTTTTACTAAGGCACGTTATAATATATATTTTGTCATATTTTAATAAACTTTTGTTCATGTTATCAGTATTTCCTACCAGATAACTATGTATCCTACGTATCCGCACTAACTATCCTGTCGCATTCCTTTTAAACATAATGCAGTAATTAAAAGGATACAATACTAGTTTAAGATTAAGAGTACTATGCATATTTACGGCCTCCTAGCCTAGTCGGTAGTGACCCTGCCTATGAAGCAGGAGGTCCCGGGTTCGAATCCCGGTCAGGGCATTTATTTGTGTGTTTATCACGGATATTTGTTCCTCAGTTATGGATGTTTTCTATATATTTATATTTAAGTATTTATCTATATACTTAATTAGTATATATTCGACATGCCAAACTGTGAGACGTGGATGTCACACTTGTATCGCTATATAGTGGATAGAGTGATATCCATCTGTCCACACGTGTCCACACCTAACTGTCAAGCTGTCAGTAGGTCTCGCTAGAGCGTTTTGTCTATAACTATGGCCACCATTTTAGATATCACTCTTGAGTGATGTCACCCTGATTTCAACTGTCACAAAAGTGTGATATCATAGTTGTCTCGCAAGCGACTGTCAGTTATGCCATGTCGAATTGACGCCCAGGTTGCTATGCTAGGCCAGGTCCCCAAAATGAACTAAACACGATTTTTTTGTTGAGGGAATAAGGGTAGATCTTTATGAATGCATCACCCGCAATAGCTACTTCTGGTGCTGACTTCAAAACTCAGAGCCTCGCGAGGGAAACGGAAATAGTAGGTCTGCCTGCTCTGTTAGCTATGTACGCAATTATCAATATTAGTGATAAAAAAATTAAGTATATTAGATATTTTGAACTTACCGTGGGACTAGGTTGATTTGTGTAAGATTGTCCCATAATATTTATTTATTTATTTATTTATGCATATAATAAACCTTATAGTTAGTCCATTATTTCGATGGAACCTACGCCGCGCGCCGGTGTTAAGAGTCCGGTAACGGTTTTTTTCGATTTCGCTCAAACTTTCGATACCATTTTTCAGTAACTGACAAGACTTCTATTGGTTTTTATACATGTTTTTAAGCATCGTTCCTTTTTAAACTGACTGATTCGCGGTTTTGTCTTAGAGAGGTTTAAAAAGTAAGATTTTTAATGATTAAAATTATTTAAACTATTTAGTATGTAAAATACATTGGAAAAATAGTCGTGTAAGGAATAAGTAGATGTTTTTTTTTAAATATTATATACTTACATATATTTTAAGCGATACTATGTTTAGCTAAAGAATTTTGAGGAAAAAAAATTGCGAAGTTTAAGTGATAGTTTTGGGAATGTGTTAAAGTATTTCATAAAATTACAAATGTAAAAATAAACTGATCTTTATGGTGTAATCAGATAATGTAAAACATATTAATGGAAATTAAAAAAAAAACGACAAGTTTTCACGAATTAACGTCCTCACGAAACAAGCTCTATAAAAAATGATTTTTCGGGTAATAAATAAAAATATATATGTGTTTTTTTACCCTAACAAGACTTCAAACTATCTTATCCAATACATTTCATGTGCGTTATTTCATTATTAACGATTTTCGTGTTCATATCGTTACCGGACTGTAAACGCTATCAACAATAAACTAGTAGAGAGTATAACATTTAAATGAAGCAGTACTCTAATTTCTTATGTGTTATGAATTCTTTAACGGCCTCCTAGCCCAGTCGGTAGTGACATTGCCTACGAAGCAGGAGGTCCCGGGTTTGAATCCTGGTAAGGGCATTTATTTGTGTGTTTATCACAGATATTTGTACCTGAGTTAGGGATGTTTTTTTTATGTATTTAAGTATTTATCTATATCTATCTATTATACATATATATCGTCGTCTAGTACCCACATCACAAGCATTATTGAGCTTACTGTGGGACTAGGTCGGTTTGTGTAAGATTGTCCCATAATATTTATTTATTTATTCTATCCGGTTTTGAAATGATAACTATTTTGACAAAAACGGGACTTAATCGCGTACACTTAATTTTATAACTTTCCAGACGTTTCGAGTGTGCCGTAACGCTCGTGGTAGAAGGCAGAGTCACTATCAGTTCGCAAGTAGAAGATAATATAATAATATACTCCCTACCATTTAAAGGGATAAGGCTTTCATGCCATTAATCGGTATCGTATCTGGAGGAGCCCAAACTTGGTATATTTAGAATTTTTTTTTAATAATAATTTAAAACATGTGACTAAAATGTAATGATGTGATATATTTTTACCCCCTTATTCATAAACGTCTCCCAGACCTCAATTAGTTAATTTATGTTTTGTCCTTATCAGTAACTTTGACAGTTGAATTTGTTAGAAAGACGTTTTTGAATAAAGGGGTTAGAATCCACTCATAAAGACAGATTTCAGGCGACAATAGGTTTTAGAGCAAACAAAAAAATTCCATACAAATAAAAGATGACGTCATACTCCTTTCCTTTTTGGAGCTACGGGTCAAATTGATTCTTATGGCCTAAACATCAATTTTCATGCTTTTAACACCATTTGCAGCATTTTACTGAATTCGGGTATCGTTGGCACTAGTCGTATTATGTAATTCATAGTTTGTCGCCTACTGTTTCGGTTTCCGCGATAATATGCATTTTTTTGTTTTAACGTTAAAATACAACTTCACTATAAATGAGACAACTTCGACAGTTTTTACTAATTTTGGTATTACTTGTTTCCAAGTGAAACATTTTGATAAACTGTCACTCTGATCTCCACCCATTAAAAGCGGCCAGATGCCCGGATCTAGCAATATAGACTATGGGAAAATTAAACAAAAGTCGTCTCCTTCACGATTTTCGTAGACATCTCTTCTAAATACCTAAAACTGGTATGGATGTGTTCCTCTTTGTCTCCAGAATACGAATTGCCCGGTTTTAGTTTCTGGAGGGGGGATAGGTCCGAAAAAAGGGGGGGAAAGATGGCGGCCGACTGTCATCGAAATTTGTTCACATGTCGAGTCCTATGAGACCGATCGGTTTGTATGATATGTTATTCGAAAGATTATTAGATGTACTATGATTGTTTCTAAGTAACCATACTCATCACTTTAATCGTTTAAAAAATATTTGAAAAAATCAGATTTTTTTACCGTGCATGTAAGTATTGATAAAACATGTTTATAACTCAATAATGTATAACTTTACCGCAATTAATGTTATTATAAAATATACGGGAAATTTTATAAGCTTTCCAAAAACATAAGTTTTGTTTGTATGTAATATAATATAACCAATTAAAGATTTTTTTTTTCAGCATGGGTCGCTGCGCATCGTCATATATATGGCGCCGACTGTGTTGTATTATCATTATTTCTCGAAATCTATTTTACGGATCAAATAATAATAGGTATCATTTGAAAGCCTTTTAAACTTTAATCGGTTCTCTAAAGTCTGAGCTACAAAATGAACCGTTAATTTTGTTTTAAAGAAAATGTAACATTTTTACCTAATAGACTGGAGGAAACAGGCTTGTTTGGCGAAAAGTCCTCAAAATCTTTTCTAAATACCTAAAACTGGTATGGATGTGTTTTTCATTGTCTCCAGTATACGAATTGACTGGTTTTATTTTATAGAGGGGGGGCGAGTTGAAAAAGGGGAAGGGAAAGATGGCGGCCGACCGTCATCGAAACTTCTCCACATCTCGAGTGCAATGACACCGATCGGTTCGCATGAAGTGTCATTTGAAAGATTATTAAACCTTTTATAAATGTTTCTAAATAACCCTAGTCATCACTTTAGTGGTTTACAAAATATTTAAAAAAATATGAATTTTTACCGTGCATGTTTGCGTAATTACTGATAAAACATGCTTATAACTCAATAAATTATAACTTGACAGCGATCATAGTTAGAATAAAATATACGGGAAATTTAATGAGCTTTCCAAAAACATAAGGTTTATTTATATATAATATTATATAACCAAGTAATGATGAATTTAGTTCAGCATGGGTCACTGCGTATCGTCATATGAATAGCGGCCAACCGTCGTCGTATTATCATTATTTCTCGAATTTTCTTTAAAAAAAATAAACGGTTAATTTTGCAGCTCGGACCTCTAAGAACCGATTACAGTAAATTTAAGATGCTTTCAAATGATACCTATCACGATTTGATCCGTATAATAGATTCTGAGCTGAGAAATAATGAAAATACAACGACGGTCGGCCGCAATTCATATGACGATACGCAGTGACCCATGCTGAACAAAATTCACCATTACTTGGTTATTTAATATTATATACAAATAAAACGTTTTTGGAAAGCCCATCAAATTTTCTGTATATTTTATAATGACATTCATTACGGTTTAGTGATAATTTATTGAGTTATAAGCATGTTTTATCAGTACTTACGTAAACATGCACGGTAAAAAAATCATATTTTTTGAAATATTTTGTAAACGGCTAAAGTGATGACTAATGTTAGTCAAAAACAATCATAGTACGTTTAATAATCTTTCAAATGGTATCTGACACGAACCGATCGGTTCCATAGGACTCGAAATATGAACAAATTTCGATGACGGTCGGCCGCCATCTTTCCCCTCCCCCTTTGTTTCGATTAATCCCTCCTCCATAAAATAAAACCGGTCAATTCGTATACTAGAGGCCATAAGGAACACATCCATACGAGTTTTAGGTATTTAGAAGAGATTTTGAGGACTTTTGTCCTAACAAGTCTGTTTCCTCCAGTCTATTAGGTAAAAATCTTACATTTTCTTTAAAAAAAACTTAACGGTTAATTTTGCAGCTCAGACTTCAAAGAACCGATAGAAGTACATTTAAAATGCTTTCAAATGATACTTATTACGATTTGATCCGTAAAAGAGATTCCGAGAAATAATGATAATACGACGACAGTTGGCCGCCATTTACATGACGATGTGCAGCGACCGATGCTGAATAAAATTCATCATTATTTGGTTATATAATAGTATATACAAATAAAACAAATAAAATGTTTTTGGAAAGCTCATAAAATTTCCCGTATATTTTATACTAACATGAATTGCGGTTAAGTTATAATTTGAGTTATAAGCATGTTTTGTAAGTACTTACGCAAACATGCCCGGTAAAAAATCATATTTTTTCAAATATTTTGTGAACGACTAAAGTGATGACTACGATTTTTTAGAAACAATTATAGTACGTTTAATAATCTTTCAAATGACATCTCACACGAACCGATCGGTCTCATAGAACTAGAAATGTGAACAAATTTCGATGACGGTCGGCCGCCATCTTTCCCCCCTATTTTTAACCGACTTCAAGATTTGAAAAGAGGAGGTTCTCAATTCGGCGTGTATGTTTTTTTTTTATGTTTGTTACTCCATAACTCCGTCATGTCTGAACCGATTTTGAAAATTCTTTTTTTGATTGTAAGTATATATATACAGATTGGTCCCGTTTTTGTCAAAACGCAGTTCTGATGATGGGATCCATGAGGAATCGAGGGAACTCCTCAAATCTTAAAGGCATACATATAGTGATTTTTATCAACAAAACCATCATTTTCATTCAAAACAGTGACATTTGATGAAGTAGAACTGCTGATGATGATCAGAACGGAACTCTTCAACGACGCATAGTTCACGTTTGGCGATTCGTCCTCTTCGCTGTGTTTGTTTAGCAAGTTTAATTGTCAGAACAAATGTTCGTCAAGCTCAAGTTCTGATGATGGGATCCATGAAGAATCGAGGGAACTCCTCGAATCTTAAGGGCTTACACATAGTGATTTTTGTATTTTTATCAACAAATCAAGCATTTTCATTCAAAAGAGTGACATTTGATGAAGTGGAACTGCTGATGATGAACAGAACGGAACTCTTCAACAACGCATAGTTCATGTTTGGCGATTCTTCCTCTTCGCTATGTTTGTTAAGCAAGTTAGATTGTCAGGACCAATTTTCGTCAAGCTCAAGTTCCGATGATGAGTTCCACGAGGAATCGAGGGAATTCCTCATATCTTAAAGGCATACATAAAGTGACTTTTGTATTTTTATCAACAAATCAAGCATTTTCATTCAAAAGAGTGACATTTGATGAAGTGGAACTGCTGATGATAATCAGAACGGAACTCTTCAACGACGCATAGTTCACGTTTGGCAATTTGTCCTCTCCGCTGCGTTTTTTAAGCAAGTTATTTCATTGTATGGAATCTAAGTGCACCATCTACAATAATCCATCACCGGCTACCCCCATTGAAGTCAGTTTTTTTTTCTTAAAAATTATTTAGACTCATCCCCCCCTCCATAAACTAAAACCGGTTAATTCGTTTACTAGAGACAACCAGGAACACATACATACCAGTTTTAGGTATTTAGAAGAGATGTCGACGACTTTTTCCAAACAAGCCGTTTTCCTCCATACTAATAAGGATAGTGTAGCAATCTAACTAGACGGGTTTTGTTGCTCTCATTATTGTGTCACATCTGACGTGGCCAGCTCTTAGTCTATAAACTTATATAATATTGGTACCTGAAATAAAAAAGTTACAATCTATAGACGTAACAGTAATTTAAGAATCATATATTTTAAGTTTGTTGGAATAATGACATGTATACCTAATAATTATTATGAATATTCAACGCTGTATATAATCATCGCACCTCCTGAGTACATTAGCATACTTCAGTATATTTAGAATTAATTCAGCGAATGCGATACGCTTACAGAAGAAATATTAATTAAAACGGGCTAAGAGGAGTACCTATAGAATAAATATGTTCAAGATTATATACAGACAGGACATTAAACTTCTGCAATAAGTAATTTACCGAACCGCCTTCGGAGGTCACTTTTTTTAAGACGGTTTTAAGGTATACAATTAGTTCCTTCAAAAACTGGGACGCGTGTATTTGTTCTCGAAGAGATCTTAGTAAAATAACAAAGGGTCTTATTCTAATTACATAATTGAGTTCTATATCTACTAAAGTCAAATAATTTATTAAGGAATTTAAAGATTATAATAATAAATATTATAGGACAATCTTACACAAATCGACCTAGTCCCACAGTAAGCTCAGTAAGGCTTGTGTTATGGGTACTAGACGACGATATATATACAGTTAGGTGCATAACTGAGTCAAAATTAGTACCTTAGTAAAATGTAAATAATTTGATAACAATCAAAGTTACATTAAAGTTCTAAACGTAAAATATTAATCCTAGGGTACCGCTACAAAACTGCTTCACAAATTATTTTCTTCCGACTTATACATTTTTCTCAATTTCATACCGAAAACTGTGAAATTTCACCTAATTTATTTTTCCCATTATTTCATTTTTTCTTAGGCATTCCCAATTCAGTAACTCATTTAAAGTAAGGAATTCCACGACCATTATTTTAGTTATCAAACATTTAAATCAGGCTTATTTTTGTAATTAGTTACTGGCAATGTATTGTCAGGTGCAAAACTGAGTCAAGACAAATGACCGAACAAATTTCTCGTTAGTTAATTTTTGTAGCGGACTTCATTCTGAGATAACCATAAAAATATGTGAGTGATATAAAAGTCATACACCTCATTTTAAAGAGCATATAATGTACTATTTCAACTAATTGTCTTACCTGGTTGTGTAAAAGAAAAATATCAATATCGGGTTAAATAAAAAAAATGTAGTTTAACGGTTTTTGGTTCAAAATCATGGACGAATAAAATATCAAGATTGTGAATGCAATGAATCGAAATTGGCTTTCATATGGATACATAGCTGACACCGAGACGAACAAATATAACCTGAAAGTTTTTATTTTTTTCATAATTGATAAGACTTATCTTCATTTAACGATGTCGTTGCAAAACTTAGTTAGTACCAAATATTATCTAATAGAGAAAATGTTTATTTTTATTTACAATAACATAATAGGTCAGTAAGTTTATTAGCGTTGTTACCAATTAATAATAAAATGGTAACTTAATAACTAGCCTCTTCTGAAATAATGAAAGAAACATGTCAAAGTGATGCACATTGGTTCAGTTATGCACCTAACTGTAATAGACAAATACTTAAATACATAGAAAACACCCATAACTCAGGAACAAATATCTGTGATAAACACACAAATAAATGCCCTGACCAGGATTCGAACCCGGGGCCTCCTGCTTCATAGGCAGGGTCACTACCGACTGGGCTAGGAGGCCGTTAAGATAAAACTGCGAGAAGCTTAAAAGTTTCGCAGAGTCCGACCACGCTCATAATAAAAGCCGTTTTTAATATAAATTTGACCTATATCGCTTTAAAAGTTGGTACCTACTTACAGAGTTAACTTGTTCTAAGTAGTTCTAACTATAATTGATTTTAAAAGTTAAAATTCATGATATTCTGAAAAAATTGTTACTTACGTAACTAATGTAGAATTATTATTAATGTAATTTTAATACTAAGTGCAACTCAGGTTTTTTTCCAGGAATATAGTTATTCCTTAGTCCAATCGTCCAACCAAAAGGTCGAACAATTTCATTCGGAAATGTTCGTCGCGTCTGTTTCCTTAATCTGTGGCTAAGGGATTTGCAGGAGATTTGCATATTTCTAAAACGGATGCGGACGTCGTCTGGCTTTGTTTGTCGCTAATGGTATTTTATCACACCAGTGACACTGCTTAATTTATAAATATTCAATAGAGTTTACCAGACAGTGAAGCATTCTTGAGCCGCTAAACAGTCATCCTACATGGCTATGTATAATATTAATACATTGATATAACTAACTAACTAATGTGCCAAATTTCGCATGTCTCTTGAAGTTGGAGCCAGACGGCAGATAGCCTCAGATTCTGCCACGTGACCTTGGTTGAAGTGAGTTGTTGAAGCGAGCGTCTACATGGCTGACAACCAACCAACCGCTTCTGCCAATGATTGGCAGAGCACGCCTAGCTACCACAGGGTGGACACGCCATACTACAAAGCTCTTTTGAGCGCCAATGTGTGCACGGCATGTCTGTACACGCTTCAATGTGTGCGTATATTCTCAGGGCTGTCATTCAATTATTTTTCTAGTTTCCGCTGTCGATGTCGTAACGTCTCACTCACTTTACAGCGAGTTGAGATAGTTGTGTCCTTGTCGGTACTGTTTCGCATGCAAATGCGTAGGTGGACCAAAGGCGTAAAATGACAACGGTTATTTACGGCCACGAACCCGGATTGTTGAGCCACTTGCCATTGTTCGTAATTCGTAAAAAAAGAATCAAATATGATAAATTTAAGTTAGTTTATATTAAAAATAAATAAGTATCTATTTCACATTACAAAGCTGCGGGCGCAAACTTCGAAAATCGTACTTTCGTTATCTCCGTCTCTATCGCTTTGACATATTCGAAAGAGAGTGATGCAAATAGACAATCGAACGAAAGAAGAGGTTAGCGGTAATAGTAGTTATATTAGCGGCTACTCCAATAATTGGACGTTTTGACGAGAGCTAACGAACCCCACTGCGGGCCCAACGCGAACATGGAAACGACGTTATCAATCGCACTTGCTCTTATGAGAGAAAGATATGCAGATAACGAAATTTTGATTTTCTAATTTCGCGGTAAACCCACTTGTCTACATTCTATAACCTGACAACGTCGCGGCTCGCGGAGCGCGCGAGCTGGCAACAGTGGCAACGCCGCACATAATATAATATTTTTGGTAAATAATATAGATAAAAATCCTGCCAAAATCCTTTATCAATATCATCCATGACACGTCTTTTCTACTTTGAACAACAAAAATATGCTTCATTCCATGTATTATATCGTCATGGACTTTCAATAAAGCATAGTAGTTAGTTCAACCGAAAAAATACTTCTTTCCTTATTGTATGTAATTACTTCCTAAACACCCATTAACATGACAGTACACCTTGTACGGCGACATTTTGCATTGTTTTTTCGAAGCGCTGCCGACCAGCTGACGGCCTACCTACGGCCTACTAAACGGCCGCCGCGGAGTGAGGTGATTCTAATCGGGGCGGGGCGGAGGGTGGCCATTTTGTATGGAATACTATTATCTCTTCTGTGTAGCTACCAAGAGCGTTTAACGGTCATGTAGAATTTAGCATCAACCACTGGCTACATGGTTTAAGACGATTGTCGCCGGAGTGTCCTTGAGCGTTTGGGCGCTCTCTACCCGCGCCACCCGCGTACCCCAATCATTGCGATCGTGCGTAAATCCGCCGCGATGCACCGCAATAATGTTCAAAGAATATGACTTTACTCAGAGGCGCGCGGGCAGATTTATAATAATTATACCTAATCCTTTTGTGGATGTTTTGTGATTTGAACACTGTGATAAGGTACTACGGTGACATTTTTAGGAATGCTACTAAATAAGATAAGTAATAAAATATAAAATGGGGATCAAAGTTACTCTGCGTCCGTAGGAAACACCTTAGACAACCCTTCACGTGATCCCTGGGTGGTGCTAAAAGAGTAACAAACTTGGCAGCTGCACTGTCCCATCTGGACCTCGCAGCACTCACTGGATTTTCTTTATCATCTACTTTCCCACTACTACTATCCCAGGAAAGAAATGCCTATCTATACCCAGTGACATGTAGCCATACGATAAATAAATAAATAAGATAAGTAATAACGATCTCGATTAGTAGATTTTTATGTAAAAAAATAAAAACCTAGATTTTGAATTTGAAGTACAGTGAGCGGCAAAATATTTATGAATTGACGAAATATGGTTAAAAATATTCCGCATATCAGAAAAAAATAAAAATAAACTGACTACTACAGCAAAAAAAACTGAATGCACATCACAGCGGTGTTTTCGTGCGAATTTGGATTTTTTTTTGCTGTGCGAGTGAGCTTAATAGGCTATTTTTTTGTTGCGATTTTAAATATTAACCGTAAAAATTCACTTAATTACTGTTGCGAGTTGCGAATAGTAAAAATGCACATGTAAGGAGCGGCATTTGTGCACGAAATCGTCATACAATTGTCATGGGAGCTGTAAACCCATTAAATTTAGATCTTTAAAATATAACAAAGCGCAAACACTTCTTAGGGTTCCATAGCCAAAATGGTAAAAACGGAACCCTTAAAAGTTTTTTGAAACATGTCCGTTTGTCCGTCCGTATGTAACAGCCATTTTTATTATAAAACATATATTACTTAAATTTTATTCAGAGGTGTGTTTGTGCTGCTACTTAGTTTTCTGGCTAAATTGCTAAAAACACTTTTATGGGAGGCACTCCATACATACATATGCCAAACTAAATGTCAAAAAGATTTTTTTTATAAATATGAACATGTTGTTCGATACGGCTTTAAAAATATCTTATATATAGGTATATATATATATAGAGGATTTTTAAAACTTGTTCATCCGTTTTTGAGTTATCTCCTAGAAACTACTTTCTACGGAACCCTACATTATGCATGGTCCGATACAAACTTGGCCGGTCTTTTAAAGATATTTGATAGGTAGTATTAACCCTTAGTAGTAATTTATGTATTTACTTGTGTTGATAATTAATATAAAATTTGTATTTATTTGCATTTCACCGACATAGTAAAGTTTTTAAGGTAGTCAACGCGCATGTGAATCTTCTGGGGTTACAGGCGTCCATAGGCTTTATAACTGCTTTCCATCAGGCGGGTCGTATGCTTGTTTGCCAGCGTCGTGGTATAAAAAAAAGCTTTTTTCTTTTATTCTTACATACATTGAACTCTTAAATATCAGCAATTTTTTATTAGAATCTCAATCAGGTTTAGCTGTGATAGTTAGTACACTGAAATTTGGTATGAGTTTGTGTTTTAATTACGCCTACAAAGTGGTAAAACAATAAGTATCTGAAACACATTGTTGGATAGGTCTTTCAAGAAGAATAAGCCTTAAACAACTTTTGGATAAAACGAATACTTTCGTAAATAATAGCTCCGAAAGTTAAAATGCTCTTTGATTTCTGAACCGTGGGTCCAAAAAAATTGGGAAAATTCCTGGAAGTGAGGCCATTGAAATACTTATCACATATTTTCAATAAAAACTATACGGAATAAAATCGGTTGAGCCGTTTTTGAGTTATGCCTATAGTAAAATAACGTAAGTGCCACAAAATATCTCTTTATAAACTAACTTTTTAATGGATGTATTGTAACAGGCCGGCAAGTACGGATCCCTACACTGAGCATAGCCCGATATTCTCTTGGCCGGTTTATATGCAATCCTTTGTAGTTTACTTCGCAATTTCTAGATTTGATAAATTAGTATAAAGTATAACATTAAAGATTGTGTTTAATCTTAAAATAAAACGCATATTACATTCGTTTAGAACACGGTATTCTTAAATAAATATGTTCAAATAAATTCGGTCCTTTGGAGTTTTTATTAAATTACTTATTAATCTATTGTATTGTAGTACTAGCAGATTTCCGCAACTCGACGACTAATGCCTATTTTGCGTGATGCATTAGTCTACTAAAACATAATAATTGTAGTTTACTAAAGCTTTCAGAGCATTGTGAGATTCATGATTTTTGTTTTTTCTTCATTTTTATTTCATTTGTTTTTTACTTGTATTATAATCTAAATAAAATACACTTTTTATACGAACGTACATGAACATGCATACGAGTACATTGTCTTAAAAGATAAAACGTCTATACATGATTGATTCCGGGAAGACACGTTATGTTCGCACCGCATGAACCCTCTGCAGTTATTTAGTCTTTAGGCACAGTAAGTCCAATATTATTGCTCACGGGCCAAGCACAAGTATATGTAGTACAAGGGAAGCACGGAGCGACTAGCGACACACCTCCTCGTCTCAAAGCTAGCTCACGACTGCCAGAAACGTCGTTTTCGAGCTACCAACGCACGAAATGTGGAATTATGATCAAGTTGTTTAAGAAAATTTAATCAATTTAAATATCCTACGTTGTGTTTGTAGTGTTCTGTAGTACACATTTCTTAGTTCAACAAGATTTTAAATCGAATGAGCCGTTCAGTAGATATAAGCAAAATTAACCGTAAAACGACATTTCGTTACATTTACATAACGGAGAAACTATACGTTACACGAGTTATTCAGTTGTAAATGTTGTACATAAAATGGTAATTAACATATATTTTTTCAGAATTTTTGAATGACCCGTTATTGAGATAAACAGAAATATCCCTTAGAAAGTAACAGTTTTCGGCCACAATCAGCGCCTAGCGCCTTAAAATCTCTGTTTTCTGCCAAAGTCTCGTCGCAGAGGGCTGTGGTTGTATGCCGTCTGGCCCGGCTACATGATTTAAATGTCTTTTTTCTGCCAAGGTCTCGTGGCAGAGGGCTGTGGTTGTATGCCATCTGGCCCTATAACTTGAGTTGCGCATCAGCAAGCGAGAGATGTAAACGTGCTGACTACCTCCCGGTCCCACCTAAGAAAGAGATACATCATTGCTAGGTCTCAAATAAATTAAAAAGTTTTTTTCGGTTTAGTAGGTTAGAGTATAACGGTATCCATACTAATATTATAAATGGGAAAGTGTGTGTGTGTGTGTTTGTTTGTCCGTCTTTCACGGCAAAACGGGGCGACGAATTGACGTGATTTTTTAAGTGGAGATAGTTGAAGGGATGGAGAGTGACATAGGCTACTTTTTGTCTCTTTCTAACCCCCCACTTCCCTAAAATGGGGGGTGGAAGTTTGTATGGAGCATTCCGGGGGGCAAAGGGGAACCGTGTTACCTCAAATTTAACGCGAGCGAAGCCGCGGGCAAAAGCTAGTATTATAAATGGGAAAGTGTATGTGTGTGTTTGTTTGTTTGTCTGTCTTTCACGGCAAAACGGGGCGACGAATTAACGTGATTTTTTAAGTGGAGATAGTTGAAGGGATGGACTGTAACATAGGCTACTTTTTGTCTCTTTCTAACCCCGCACTTCCCTAAAATGGGGGGTGGAAATTTGTATGGAGCATTCCGGGGGGCAATCAGGAAAGGGGAACCGAGTTACCCCGAATTTAACGCGAGCGAAGCCGCGGGCAAAAGCTAGTAACATAATAAAAATAATAACTGCATCCATGTAGTAGTAAATGAGTAAAGTGTAGTAAAGTAACTTCTTCATTATGATATTTCTATAAATGATTGATTTTTCTATAAATCTTAAATGCGCATTACGATAAAATGTGCCAGTGACCTGTAATTTTTATTTTACTTTAATAATTTGGGTTTAGAAAGGGAGAAGAGAAGCAAGCAAGGATTTTTTTATTTAAACTTTATTGTGCAAAATCACAAACGATATGTACAAATTTTCTAGTTCTCTATCAGTCAAAATTAGGTATCTAAAAAATATTGTCTCAACGAGGTTTAAACAAAAATTTAAGATTGATTAAGCAAGCATTTGTTATAAGTGATAAATACATATATACACTCTAGAAACCAGTTCAGTTACATATATACACTCTAAGAATTACAACTGAGATGACTAATTACAATGGCACAATTTCATGACATGCAATGCAGTGACTAGGTACTTTGCTTGGGACGGTCCTATTTTGCATAATCAATTTATGTTAATGAGAGCTGACATAACGTACGTTTGTGCTACTACACTTGAGGGCTAGGAAAATGGGTACATATTGCATGGATGCTGTTACAATAACATAACATAACATAAACATAAATACTCCTTATTGCACACCTCAAAAGAAAGAAACACATAAAATACAAGTAAACAATAAAACAGCAATAACACAGCAGTAGCAAGTACAAGTAGAAATATAACTTATTCTAATATTAAGAACAAAGTCGTGCCAAGATCATTTAGAACACCACCCGCTTCTGCTGATGACTGGACTCTTCACGGTCAGGTATAATTTAAGATGTAGCAAACTATTGAATTAAATCGATATACAAGGTCCTCGCGAGGAAACCGCATAATTTTAACAGCGTAGTCCTGAGGCCAAAAGAAGTAAAAAATATCATATAACTTTTGGACAATTCCGCCAAAAAAAAATTTTTTTGTTTTTTTTTTTCTTGTTTTCTGAACGTATTCTTAAATTAAAAATAAATGCTAATGACAAAACTATGCCTAAAAACAAATAAAACTACTTTTTTTTTCTTAAAATCAAAGTTAAAGCAAAGTGTTTCCTGTCAACTTGATGTTTGTCGAGTTCCATAGTGGTAAAATTGCCGTTAAGAAAGCGTTCAGTCCTGAGTTATAATCAAAATATTTTATTTTTTTAATTGGTTATAACTCCGAAACAAGATGAATTTCAGAAAAGTTTATTTGAAATTTTAGTCTCTAAATAAGGTCGGGATAACGCTGTTAAAATTATGCGGTTTCCTCGCGAGCACCGTGTATATACAAAGACATATTGATAGCATTTATGTGACATGCAGACAGCGTAAGCATGGCAGCAGGACTATATGCTCCCTGCTGTCGCGCTGTAGGGGGCCTTAAAAGATTTATACTGAGTGCATTATTCTGATCAAGTGAATTCTGAAATGGCATCTACATATCATGCTATCTACGTGTAAGTACTTAGTCGTTATTTATTAGTATGTAATATTTATTAATTTTATTAACATAGTTATTATTATTTTTAGATTATCAAAGCCAACCTTTTTTCACAAATTAGCTGGAGATCTCAAATTTCTCAAACGTAACGGCTCAAGAGAGTCAAGAACCATTGTTTTTACGAGCACCGGTAGCAAGTAACAAATAACGACTAAGTATAATTATCAATCTTCAGCCATATTAGAAAGATACCCATATATCGTTATAGTATTTAACAGGTATTCTAAAATGGCTGGTATAAGTAGATAAAAGTGGTAAGTTTCTTCAACAAAAGCAAGTCATTAATGCTACGATATTTAATTAAGAGAGATTTCTCCCTATTAGTGTCAGGTGACGTCCAAAGCACTGGTAGTCGAGTGGTAAAGCGTGTGACTACCATAATGTCTTGAGGCTTGAGGAAGAGAGTATAACTCAAACAAATACCAATGATGAATAGATTAAGTACTTACCTACCTAATAAATCAACTTTTCAAGGAGCATTAACCAAAGGAGTTCCTTTGTTATATAAATTACAATATTTCTTATCTTATCTAATTTGATTCGGGAGCCCATATGGATACACTTCGATCCAAAGGGATCTTTTGTGTAATTGCCCCCTAGTACACTTACTCAAGAGCTTTTTCAACCATCTCCATGTGTTCGGTGATGGAGCTCAAGGGCAGTGCTTTGAGGTCCTCTGGATCTGGATAGCCGTTTCCAAAGTCCCTCATTCTTTGTCTGGCTAGAGCGTGACATTCACACATTAAGTGTTTCATTGTTTCTTCCTCTTCGCCACACATTCTACAATGAGTGTAATCTGACAGTATTTAATCTGTGGCTGCCTTGTTGCGTTTATTTAGACTTTAATTAATGAGAACGTGAACATTCAAATTTTTTCTCGGTTAGTTGAAATCATTCGACGGCGGTTATCACACTGGCGCCGCAACCGGATGCGGCGACGGTGTGCAAGCGTGACAGCGCTATACACATGCAGAGCGCTATCTCGCTCGCGCACCGGTGCCACATGCGGATACCGCAGCAGTGTGAAAGCCGCCTAACCCACAAATCTTACACACTCTCACTCTATAAAAGTTATAAAATCTACCCGAATAAGGCTACGATTTTGCCATGCCATCGCAACATGACATTATTTATCTCGTCATGTGTTCGCAACGCCCTCGCATCCGGCTTGCCCTTTAAATTTGTATCAGTTACTGTAGTCTGTGATATACCTTACGTTTTTTTTTCTTAATATTTTATTTATTTAAGTCAAAAAATACAGTTAAATGTCACTATACCTACTTATAATATGGGTTAATAATAAATTATTAACTTAGTCGAAAAGCCCGCCCCGTGCCACCCCCGGCGGAAAGGTGCCCATCACGCTCGCCGCGTTGCCGCGCTGAATCGCTATGGACAGACGTTGCGCCAAGAATGACCCGGAACGGAGGTCATGACCCCTCTCCGTCAGACGGCGCCCGATCTCCTTTACAAATTCTCTGGCCTCCGAACCCCAACAACCGGTCGTTTCTACCGCGAGCGGGACCAATAAATAATTCTGCAGTGCAGAATATTTTTCCCGTTTCCTGAGAGCCGCCGTCTCAGCAGCTGCTCCAGCCGTGCACGTGGTGCGACCGAGGTGCGAAGCCGCAGAAGTGCTGACGCACGTAACGTCCCAGAGAAGGCACTTCCCCCCTATGCCACGGCACCAGGAGCGGCGATTTTTGATATCGAACGCTCGAATCTTACATGTAAAACTCTGTCTAACTAAAACCATGAAATGGTAGTTTAAAAATAACAGCGATAGGGATTTAAAATCATGATTAATTAGACTATTTATTTAATGAAAAAAAAAATGCCGACAAACGTTTGTGTGCGATTATTTTCGACTTTAATTTCCTTGAATTCGAGTGCCCGAGTCTCAAAAATCGCCCCCCAGGGTCAAACCATCAGGTCTTTTACCGTCTGTGCGACTAAGGTCTGACGGCTCCAACACACACGGAACATTTGCCGAGACTAGCGCTCTCCGGACAATGCCATTGAGAGCGTGGTGACGCGGGAATTCGGCACATCGAGCACAACTCAAAGCGTGATGACCGTTACTCTCCACCATGGTGCCGCAGATGGCACCTTAATGACGTTTACAAACATCGCAACCCTACTACCCTACTTATCTAGCTGAAGCAATTTTTTTTATTTTACAGCTATAACCCCTACGTAACTCAGGCTTACAAAATATGTATGTCATATTTAATAAAAATGTAGTACCTAGATAAAATATGAAAATTCATATGAATCTATATTTGCAAGAGAGCTAAGGAATGCTATTTGCATAAAAATGCATATAGTCCGGGCGAAGAACAGTTCGCATTCACATTTCAAATAACAGCAAATCCTCCGAAATGCTGGCGTTATTAACCGGCAAGGCTGAGCACCGGGTAAGTCCAAATATTAAACTTGCCCAAAGAAATATATTGCGCGATAACCGGGGATTAAGTCAATGTCAACACAGCCGGGCTTATATTACTGTATACACTGACGTGCATGAAAAATTATACACCTTTTTATTAAAAAAATACTAAAATACCGGCCAAGTGCGTGTCGGACCACGCATAATGGAGGGTTCCGTACCTTCAATGGAATAAGAACCAAACTAATACTATAAGGCGCCTGTCCGATGCCTATGGAAGAAGTTTTTTGAAGATAACTCAAAAATGGCTAAACCGATTATGTTCAAAACAATTTTCGTAGAAAGTATGCAATAACCATCTTCAAATTTTTTTTCATATTTTTTGGGCTTATGGTTCAAAAGTTACAGGGGAAAACACAATTTTTCTGACTTTCAAAGCGATTATTTCTGAAAATATTTACTTAGTCAAAAAATGTTAAAAAACTCGATGTTATTTTTAAATACCTATCGCTTAATGTGCAACATGTTGATATGAGGTCAAAATATGTTTTTGAAATTGAGTTACTTGGAGCCCCCCCCCCCCACCTAAAAATATTTCTGCAATTCAACTACATAATTGAATGCAAGATACACCTTATGTCTAAATTTTTATTAAGATGCGTCTTATAGTTTCCGAGTAAAATGGCTGTCACATACGTCCGTATGTCCGGACGGACGGACATGACGAAACTATAAGGGTTCCGTTTTTGCCATTTTGGCTACGGAACCCTAAAAAGGTCAAATGAAAATTCAATATCACAAGCAGTTAAGTATAGAAATAATGGATTAAAAGACTATAGTATTTTTCATAAGATAAGCAAATCGGTCAGTATCTCATATACTTAACTCATATAAGTATGAGTCAAGCGGTGCCCAAATGAGTAATACACGCGGATCACACAAAAGTTATCACTGACTTTCCACAGAAATATTGACTGTATCGCAGTTCTTGTGTCAAAAGTGTGCTGTCTTTTTATAACTATCATAATTATTAATTTATACAGTGATTTTATATATATTTTGCACTGCATTGCAACAGGCTTTCAGCAGGACTTAGTTGGCGGCGAGTTGGTTTGATTTGTTGGTCTTTTGCAGAAATTTATCGAAACTGATGTAAACGATTGATAACACATTTTGGAGATAATTACTGGTGTCCTTTGCGGTATTTTGACACCATTTATTCGTTTTTCGTTGAACCTGTTCACTTAATATGATGGTAGAGTATGGCGCACATTCCACTGAGATTTTTATTTTAAGTTTTATAATTTTCTTAATAATTCTTCGGTATTTTTATAATTTCGATAGTAATATTTCTCTTAAATAAAACAATCGAAGCGTTTCAGTATCGCAGCACGATGCGTTGCGTTGCGTGTGACAGGCGTCCTTCGCAGAAGCTTTTTGTAACCCCCGTTGAGATTTTTATACCAGCTTCGCTATTTTAATATCTCTGTTTAAGACGTAACGGTGTTCAACCAATTCTTTTGAACAAAATAGACACTGGTGCGAGCCAGTTTTTAGTAAGTTTTATTTGAAAAATATATATGTCGGAGAGGGGCTAAATATATATTTTGTTTTAATCCATTACTTACATACATATATTACATATACATACATACCTACCTACCGACTTTGTAACCCTAGCGATACCTCTTAGAATAAGAGCCCACGATACAGAACCTAGTTCGATAAGACTCCCAGATGTTATATGTAATTAGTTACGTATTTAATGGGAGAACACGAAAGGGCTGTAATGCAAAAAACATAATGGCGTAAGTAATTTTTTTACTCTTCGACATATCGGGCTTATCAAAATTCGGGATTATGTAAATCGGAAATTTTTTTGGTATTATCTTAGCAATTTATTTCAACAACTATTTTTGTTCTTTTTCCCATGATACTGGTAACTTTTTTGTCGCGCCACACGGCACGTGTCGTCATTACGCACAGATGCCGCTAGGGTGCGCTCGGCTCCGACCCCGTATTTTAATAACGATCGTTGCGTAATTGACGGGTGACAGATTTGACAGTTCCGGGTGGTTACATTTTTATCTTGAGTGTGCTTTGTCATTATCACTTTTATATATTAAAAAAAAAACTTTTTTTTTCTTTTTTATATAAAATTATTTTTAATTGCCAATAAACTTGAAGATAATTACGATTAGACTTCAAATGGCCTTCCTAAAATATTACAATAAAAACCTTTATAACGTCATCAATGTAACCGAAAATATCGGATGTAACGTCCAATAAAAAATGCCATAATTTGGTTTTTGTATTTACACAAAAATAGAGTTCGGTTAAGTAGTGTACCTAATCTGTTGCGATAGCAATAGCTTCATTAGTAATTTCAAATTTTTTATTAAATAAATATAATACTAAGTATTACGAGTAATACTTTTTCAGTGCGTTCTTATCGTGCCTTTTAGTAGGTATATATTTTGTTTCCAATTTTCAATTAGATATTTGTTCAATGTATTTTTAAATCCAACTAATTGATTATTAATTAAGCGAATAAATGATATTGGACATATGATGATGGTAAATAATGTAGTTATCATACGTATCTACGGACCGTCTTTCTCTCTCTGATCCCCAACTGTATTTTGTAGTGCGGTTAGCTTTGTTTCTTTTGCCTGCTCACTTCGTCTATACGACGTCGCTATCTGATTTCTTGCATTCATCAATGTCCTTTATCGCTAACATTCCGTAATTAAAGCTCTTCCCTTGTTCTGCAGTGCATCAGTCTCTGAGGGCCTACCGCGAACATATAAATTAGAAAATTGACTATTGGTATCTCTATCGCTCTTGCTAATACGAGCGATAGAGAGGCTAACAGACGAACGAAGTGGTTTGCGAGAGACATCCTGAATTCACGGACCAACTGCACAGTACAAAATCAAAACCACGAAGCCACTAATCAATCAACCCGTGCAGGTCAGCTGCCATTAAACACTGCAACTGCCAGTGGCAGCCACCCTTCGGTACATTATGCGTGTACCGGAAAGTTTTAGCCAATTAAGACAGGCGTTGCCATCGATTGGCTGCCATTATTGCGTTTTATGTTATAAGCGGAGAGACACCAGTAACTTGAAATCTTGGATGAGAAATTGTGAGGATTTAAACATCAATTTAAAACTGCGGTATTAAACGAAACGTACAATATAAATATCTTTATTAATATAAATATGCCATCGCGTGAGCATTTTCAACAAACCTGCTCGTAACGAGGTTTTTATTCCACCGCTTTTAGGCTCATAATCCTAGATATTAAACACGCGTGCATTTCACAATAATTATCGAACTAGTGGAATATTTTAATAATCCGATCAAGTGACGTTTGTACTCTAGTACCAAGTTGTATGTCCGCAGACGAATCGTTGTAATTTAGTCGGGTATTACCTTTTTTTTTTAACTCTTTAGGAGTTTGCATTCTAAAAAAATAAAATTAAAGTAAATATACACATTTACAATAGAATATAAATTATACGATCCTAATTGTGAAAAAGATTCATTTCAACTTATTATATTACTCGTAATACACAATAAATTATGTTTTAAACACGAATTGTCTGTTTTAATATTGGCCGTTTATCATAACCGCGTCCGCGCCTTTGCCTCAAGCTGCAAGCACATCCAAAAAAGTGTGTTGAAAAACGTCGTATGAAACGCGTGTGCTTGATCATTACATAAGCTCAGCTTCCTTATCACACTCACACTCACATGCGTTCGTGCGCACAATATCGCTTCATATGTAATGATCAACTTAGCACACTTGTATCATAATGTACTATTATCTACACTCATACTGTAAGTACTCTAAAATGCGTTCAAAAACCGTAGACAATGACAAGCATTACAACAAACGATTTAACTATGATAAGTTTCTTATCTGCGGCAGTAACGTAATTTTAACGTTGCATGCTCAAATATTGTTAAGCAATGAGTTTCAAATTTGGAACATCGAATTTGATAACATAATGTTACCGCCATGGCCAACTCGATTGGTCCCGCGCGAGCGCCGGCACAATCGAGTTGGCCATGACGGTACAATGGCGGTAATTCTATGGTTTCCGAACACTTAATTTAATATCTATACATATAATAAAGCTGAAGAGGGTCGAAAGTCTGTACATGGAAGATAATCGAAAAAAAGTTGGCTGGGGATACTTAGAATCGATAACAGAACACGTTACAACAATTTTTAGATTTTTTGTCTGTTTGTCTGTTTATCTGTTTGTCTGTTTATTTGACCGCGCATCACGTGAAAACGGCTGAACGGATTTTGATGAAATTTTGTATAGAGATAGTTTGAGTCCCGGGAAAGGATAATATATAGTTTTAATCCCGAAAATCAACCCTGGTGGGGGTGAAAATGGGGTTGAAAGTTTGTATGGAGACTTTTTAACCGCTGAAACGATTTAGATAGAAATGAGTATGGAGATAATTTGAGTCTCGAGAAACGTCAAAGAATTGTTTTCAAATCCTTGTGGGGGTGAAAAGGGGGTTGGAAGTTGGTATGAGGAATTTTTTACCGCTGAACTGATTTAGATGGAAATGTGTATACAGGTAGTATGGGTCTCGAGAAAGGACAAAGGATAGTTTTTACCACAAAATCAACCCTAAAAGGGTGAAAAGGGAGTTGGAAATTTGTATTGGGAATTATTAACCGCAGAATCGATTTAGATAAAATTTGGTATGGAGATAATTTGAGCTCTGGAAAAGGAAATAAAATAGTTTTATCTCGGAAATTATCCCTTAAGCGGATGCAAAAGGGGTGGAAGTTTACATGGGGAAGAAACAACCAATAACCGCTGTACGTATTTAGATGAAATGTGGTATTGAAATAATTTGTAATTTTTTGGTCAAGGTGTTCATATTTATAACATGTTACCCGTCGATCCTTTAAATTTACCTTTACCCGCTCTTAAGAAATATTTGAAAATGTCATGAATGTCAAAGGGGAATTCCAGGTTCGAGGACTATATATGACGGACAAAGATGCATGGCCCAAACCAAAAAACTACTACAAAATCATCTAACATTTATAGGACACCGTTTAGCTAGGAAAACATATCAAACGTTTTGTGAAGCAGTCAGATTAGGATTTATTTTTCTTTATAATTAAACAATGGGTACATTATCTGTGTCTCAAGCTGTTTTGATATGTCTTCTTGAAGAACTACGCATTATTTTGTATCTTTAAGATCTAATAATGCATTACTAACTGTTTTGAAAGAAATAAGTCCCGTCGAGTTTCTTTTCGGTCATAAATGTCATAATACTTCTTGGGCCAGAGGTGTAGGGTTAGAACCGGTGGTAGTTTTGGAACGAAGTTTCTTATCGGACGGTTCGCGGATGGGAGGCTAGGCGAAAAAAAGTCACGTGACCGTCACGAAAAAGCGTCACGTCACGAAAACGCGACACCCATACGATTGAGAAACATGTAAAATTTCAAAAATCTTAAAAATTTCAAAAATTTCAAGTTTCAAAAATTTCAAAACATTCAAAAAGTTCAAAAATTTCAAGAAGTTCAATAATAAAAAAAAAAATCGGAAATAAAATAAAATTAAATAACATAACTTCGTTCCAATCGCGTGTTCCACGACACTCACGTATTTTATTTTTCTCTGACGTTCATTAGTGCATTGTAATGTGCTTACATTGAAGAATAAATATCTTGATGTATCTGTGACAGTGTGGTAAAAACGAATAAAATATTCATTACCCTCGACCGCCGGCACGGCCCCCCCCTGGATTTTTAATATGTGTGTAGGTAAATCAGTGTATGCTTCTGTATTATTACGATCTACATAATTAGGCCTTATTACGTAACAGTTACATAAACTACTATTTATCTCTTTTTAGGGTTCCGTGGTCAACTAGGAACCCTTATAATTTCGCCATGCCCGTCCGTCTGTCCGCGGTCTAGCTCAGTTACCGTTCGCACTAGAAAGCTGAAATTTGGTGAGGCCTGATAAGAACTTTCAATAAAAACTATATTGAATAAAATCGGTTCAGCCGTTTTTGAATTATCAGTGAAAAACGCATAGTGAAAGGAAGTGCCGAATAGTAAAATATAGTATAATAAACGACCTTTTGAACGGATGTTTTCTAACAGGGCGGCCTCTACGAAACTCTACACTGAGCATCACCCGACATGCTCTTGGCCGGTTCTCATCTCATCATGCTCAAATTCAACGTCTAAAAGGGGGGGGGGGGGTTAGCCACTACACTCGATTGAGTTAAATTTGCACGGGTCCTGGACCCCTTCCCCCCTCCAAGTGCACCTCAAATAGAAAAAAATCATTTCTGCATTTGTGACCCCCCCCCTCCTCAATTTCAACCGCGCCTGTTCTTACCTTTCATGCTTAGACTGATTTGACGGGAGGATCGATTTGGATGATATTTGCCGTGGACATGAACGTATAAATACAAAAGTGGTCCTGTATCGTTCGATATACACCTACTACTCTATGTTGTTTAAATTATGCCAAAAAAAATTAATATGATATTAAATTAGTATTCATTTTTGAGTGTAGTTTCATTTAGTGGTAATTGTAAAATATTTTATTAGGACTACTGTCCTCTAGCGTCATCTGTCAACTTTACTTCAAGTTCCGCCTCCAGGGTAGCGGGAGAGGAATTAGGGGTGAATTAGCCGCTTACTGACACAGACCGAATTCCACGCGGGCGGAGCGGGGGGCTGGGGATACTTAGAATCGATAACAGAACACGTTACAACAATTTTTAGAATTTTTGTCTGTTTATCTGTTTGTCTGTTTGTCTGTTTATCTGTTTGTCTGTTTATTTGACCGCGCATCACGTGAAAACGGCTGAACGGATTTTGATGAAATTTTGTATAGAGATAGTTTGAGTCCCGGGAAAGGATAATATATACTTTTAATCCCGAAAATCAACCCTGGTGGGGGTGAAAATGGGGTTGAAAGTTTGTATGGAGAATTTTTTACCGCTGAAACGATTTAGATAGAAATGAGTATGGAGATAATTTGAGTCTCGAGAAACGTCATAGGATAGTTTTCAAACCCTTGTGGGGATGAAAAGGGGGTTGGAAGTTGGTATGAGGAATTTTTTACCGCTGAACTGATTTAGATGAACATTTGTATAGAGATAGTATGGGTCTCGAGAAAGGACAAAGGATAGTTTCATCTTCAAAAAAGCCCCCCTCCCATCTTACTTTATAACCGTAGGTCCAACAAATTTGAAAAAAATAATGGAAGTGAAGCCTGAAAGGTACATTAAAAAAAAAACTATCTATACATATAATAAAGCTGAAGAGGGTCGAAAGTCTGTTAATGGAATATATTCGAAAAAAAGTTGTCTGGGGATACTTAGAATCGATAACAGAACACATTCTAACAATTTTTAGAATTTCTGTCTGTTTATCTGTTTGTCTTTTTATTTGACCGCGCATCACGTGAAAACGGCTGAACGGATTTTGATGAAATTTTGTGTAGAGATATTTTGAGTCCCGGGAAAGGACAAAAATAGTTTTCATCCCGAAAATCAATCCTGGAGGGGGTGAAAAGGGGGGTTAAAGGTTTGTATGGAGAATTTTTAATAGAAATTAGTATGGAGATAATTTGAGTTCCGAGAAACGACAGAATAGTTTTCATCCCGAAAATAAACCTTGTGGGGGTGAAAAAGGGGTTGGAAGTTGGTATGAGGATTTTTTTACCGCTGAACTGATAAAGATGATATTTGGTATAGAGTCGATAGTATGGGTCTCGAGAAAGGACAAAGAATAGTTTTCACCCCGAAAATCAACCCTAAAGGTGTGAAAAGGGAGTTGGAAATGTGTATAGGGTATGGAGATAATTTGTTTGAAATAAAATAGTTTTATCTCGGAAATTATCCCTTAAGCGGATGCAAAAGGGGTGAAAGTTTACATGGAGAAGAAACAACCAATAACCGCTGTACGTATTTAGGTGAAATTTGGTATTGAAATAATTTGTAATTTTTTGTTCATGTCGATGCTTTAAATTTACCTTTACCCGCTCTTAAGAAATATTTGAAAATGTCATGAATGTCAAAGGGTTATTGCAGGTTCGAGGACTATATTTGACGGACAAAGATGCATGGCCCAAACCAAAAAACTACTACAAAATCATCTAACATTTATAGGACACCGTTGAGGTAGGAAAACATATCAAACGTTTTGTGAAGCAGTCAGATTAGGATTTATTCTTCTTTATAATTAAACAATGGGTACATTATCTGTCTCTCAAGCTGTTTTGATATGTCTTCTTGAAAAACTACGCATTATTTTGTATCTTTAAGATCTAATAATGTATTACTGTTTTGAAAAATAAAAGTCCCGTCGAGTTTCTTTTCGGTCATAAATGTCATAATACTTCTTGGGCCAGAGGTGTAGGGTTAGAACCGGTGGTAGTTTTGGAACGAAGTTCTTTATTTGACGGTTCGCGGATGGGGGGCGAAAAAAAGTCACGTGACCGTCACGAAAAAGCGTCACGTCACGAAAACGCGACACCCATACGATTGAGAAACATGTAAAATGGAATGAAATAAAAAATATATAAAATAGAATAAAGTGAAGTGAAATGAAGTGTAGTGTAGTGAAAAGTGAAAGTGACAAGTGACAAAGTGATAAAAGTGAAAAAAGTCGAGAAAGTAGAAAATGTCGAAAACGTCAAAAATGAAAAAAAAAACAAAATTTCAAAAAGTTCAAAAAGTTCAAAAAATTCCAAAATTTCCAAAATTTCCAAAATTTCCAAAATTTCCAAAATTTCCAAAATTTCCAAAATTTCCAAAATTTCCAAAATTTCCAAAATTTCCAAAATTCCAATATTTCAAAAAAATCCAAAATTTAAAAAAAATTAAAAAAATTTAAACCGATTTGCGAAAAAATCTAAAATAAAATAACATAACTTCGTTCCAATCGAGTGTTCCACGACACTCACGTATTTTTTTTTTCTCTGACGTTCATTAGTGCATTGTAATGTGCTTACATTGAAGAATAAATACACCAATACCATAAATCCTCTATTCCGCGTTCGGAATTACCACCATTATTGCAACCAGTAACGTAACATCAGTGTATTATGTGTGAAAGTGTGGTAAAAACGTATGAAAGTTCATAACCTACGGTAACGTAATGAAAATCCGCCCCCCCGACCGCCGGCGCAATAAGGTTGGTCATGGCGGTGTAATGGCGGTCATTCTAACGGTTTCAATGGATTTTTAATATGGGTGTAGGTAAAACAGTGTATGCTTCTGTACATAATTAGGCCTTATTACGTAACAGTTACATAAACTACTATTTATCTCTTTTTAGGGTTCCGTAGTCAACTAGGAGCCCTTATAGTTTCGCCAAGTCCGTCCGTCTGTCCGCGGTCTACCGTTCGCACTAGAAAGCTGAAATTTGGTGAGGCCTGAACTTTCAATAAAAACTATATTGAATAAAATGGCGGCATCTACGAAACTCTACACTGAGCATCGCCCGACATGCTCTTGGCCGGTTTTTTTGCATTGTTATCCCGGAAATCACCCCTTAAGGATTACTAATTCCAATTTAAGAAAATCCCCAGCCAGGTTATACGTAGCCTATAAAACTTCAACGTCTAAAAGGGGGGGGTAGCCACTACACTCGATTGAGTTATATTTGCATGGATCATGGACCCCCCCCCCCCCCCCTCCAAGTGCACCTCAAATAGTAAAAAATCATTTCTGCATTTGTGACCCCCCCCATTTCAACCGCGCCTGTTCTTACCTTTCATGCTTCGATTGATTTGACGGGAGAATCGATTTGGATGATATTTGCCGTGGACATGAACGTATAAATACAAAAGTGGTCCTGTATCGTCCGATATGACACCTACTACTCTATGTCGTTTAAATCATGCCAAAAATAATTAATACGATTTAAAAAAGTATTCATTTTTGAGTGTAGTTTCATTTAGTGGTAATTGTAAAATATTTTATTAGGACTACTGTCCTCTAGCGTATCCATCTGTCAAATTTACTTCAAGTTCCGCCTCCAGGGTAGCGGGGTGAATTAGCCGCTTACTGACACAGACCAAATTCCACGCGGGCGGAGCCGCGGGCACAGCTAGTATATAATATGAGTGTAGATAAAGCAGTGTATGCAACTGTACGTAATTAGGCCTTAAAACACTCGTGTGATCTTATTATGAAATTCGCCTGCGGCTCATTTCATAAAACCACACTCATGTTTTAAGGACCCTTATTACGTAACAGTTACATAAACTACTATTAAATTATGAAGCGGCAATGCACTCGTAACTCCTAACACTTCTGGAGTTGAAGGTGTCCATGGCTACATTGACCATTTACCATCAGACGGGCTGTATGCTTGTTTTCCACCGATTGGCCGGTATAAAAAAATCTTGTGCCAATGGAAAGTTCCCAAACTTGCGAAATTTTTCTCATATGAAAACTTCAGAAAATTCTCTCATTTTTGTATTGGAATTGGCCCTTTCCATTTTCAATTTCCTACATCTCTTATGAAATTTTCTAGAAGTTTTTGGAAACTTTTCCAATTGTTTAGAAATGTTTCCGCAACTTGCACATGTGTGAATCACAGACTGTAATTTCTGCTCTCTATCTCTCGTGCTTTAAGCCACTATTTCACGGTCAAAGCGAAGGGTCTGAATTTAACGAGCTACACGTGTCGTAGGTGCCGTAATTAACTACTACGTCACTTGCATGGCGGCCGCGTATGGAAATCTGCTACTGCGGTGTCATATTCACGCTGGACTGAAACAAACGCAGATTGCTTACCCAAAAAATGCTTACCTATAAAAGACAGTGTTTTGATGAATAGTAGTCAAAGTCATGCATTGTAACTTCGTGTTTAAATTTACTTAGGGTGGGTTGCACATAATCTTATGTTATCGTTTATTTTTATTGAATAGGAAATTTAATAGAAACTTGTTGAGTAACGTTGATCAGTTTATTAATTGCTATTGATATAAATTACGCTTAGTTTACGTGATTTTAGCTAGCATGACCAGTAGGTAATTAGAGGTGCAAATACATAAGCAAAATCTGTGGCGGTTAATCGTTCATTCTTAATATTATTATTTTTAAATAAGGCTCCTAGGCGATCAAGGATGATTAAGACATGGATTGACAATGCCTATACAAAATCGCGTTCCTTTATTTCAGGCTAAAGCAGTCATCTATCGGTCACCACAAACACTAAATTCCTACTTAACCTATCTGTTAAGCCCATTGGTTGACTGGTAGAGAATTCCTTATGGCATTAAGTCCGCCATTTGTACCATCTTATTTTGTGCAATTAAGATTAAATAAATAAATTCTAGTATCTAATATTTTGTTCGGCGATTAACGCTAACAGAATAACTCGACTTCAGACACAACAGATGGCGCTGTGGTACTCAGTACCGTAAACAGACGTATAGCCTGAATGTTCGAGGAACGCGATTTTGTATAGGCATTGTCCATCCATGTTTTAATCATCCTTGTAGGCGATAGACCGAAACTGCAATACCTAGGTATTGAAAAAATACGC
This sequence comes from Pammene aurita, assembly GCA_947086415.1. NCBI lineage: Eukaryota > Metazoa > Arthropoda > Insecta > Lepidoptera > Tortricidae > Pammene > Pammene aurita. Next base: position 25,015,663 of record OX352297.1, read on the forward strand.
CGATGTAAATAACAATTTTTGGTAGAATTGTAACAAAATCGCCATAGAACACAAACATTCGTTAAGTTAAGTCATCTCCAAACCAATCTTCGTTTTTCAATCAAAACTAAAACCCAACTTCCTCGTTCATATTGTTTCTGTTCTCTTGCGCAGGCCTTACACAATTCTTCAAAAGGATCATAGCGTTTCCATTTGCATGATATTGTGTCGTCAAGCGCAATATGGGAATATTATTCCTTTGTGTGATTCCATGCAATCTCGGAACAAGCAAACTTGTATCGTAAAGTTCCGTACTGACAACTGTTCCTTTGGTAAAGGTTTATAAAAGCCTGCTGGTATACCGTATTATTATATTTCTACCGATTCTCATATGAAATGAATTGTTTTTCCACTATTGTATACTTTACGCAAGAACATGTATACGTATATTTTTCCGATACGCTGCTTCTAAATAGTTGACACTAATTCGGTTTATTTATAATCCTGCATACTGTCCTAGTACGAGTATAGGTAATTTCACTAACAAGTAGAGTAACACTGCAACACTATGTTCTGAGAACCGGCAAATCACTGCGCCACTAATTTACTGCATGTATACATCACGCTACACATCCATCAAGTGTTTATGTCCCATGTTATGTACTTTAAATATTGTAAAACATAACTATATATCGAGATTAATTATAAGAAAACCCTTTAAAATGTTGGCAATAAATAAGGTTCTAAGCTGCCAATTAGTTTGTACGGTGTTTTGGAGAAAGGACTGTAATCTTTCTTGATCCCTGTCGTGAGCTTTTTAAGTTGTTTACTTCTAAAACAAAAGCTTCCGTAAGTAGTGTTTTCAACCGACTTCAAGATTTCGAAGGAGGAGGTTATCAATTCGTCGGGATCTTTATTTTTTATTTTTTTTGTGTATGTTTTCCGATTATTCGAGTATAAGACAGCTGGACCGATTTGGAAAATCCTTTTTTGTTTGAAAGAGTATAGTTCACAGTTGGTCCCATTGTGACCAGGTCAGGATCTAATGATGGGATCCTGGGGATACCGAGGGAACTCTTCAAATATTTTGGGCTATAGCGAAATAAATATTTTTTACAGTAGCTCGGACATTTCCTTTTGGAAATTTCCTCTCGTTAGTGTTGAGTATCATTTTGCGCTTTTAATTTTATAAATTAAAACATCTACATATGTTAATGTTCTGTCAAAACATTAATGTTCTGTCCTTATTTTTGAATGCTTACTGGCATGCGGTGACAAATTGATAACAAATTTCATTAAATTTCTATTGAAATTCAATGAAGTTTAACTTAGGGATTTTCTTTCGTGTATTTCAACATGATCCCGATAAAAATGGCCTCGTCTGTGCCATTTTATATTTTATTCAAAGTTTATTACAAAGTGCTTTAAAGGAAAATCTTACCGTCAATTTATTTTCAATGCAACATCTTTCCAAGACGCAATGGTACTGAGAAAACAATACGTTCCCTCTTTGAATAAGAGAAGTATTGTATTACTAAATAAGCAGGGGAGGAAAACTGTTTATACGAGCATACGTTTAGTCTCAAAACGCACACTTAATTTTATTCAGTTCTCGTTGACAACAATGAAACCTATTTCTACAGACATAAGGATAAGACTTGGTGCAAAGTTACGTTGGTGTCATAGTTATTTTATTAGATTTTCCATAGTGGTGTAGGTCGGGGGATGCGGGAACCATGGTAACGGCACGGAGGCTTCTGATGTAGGATGACAGTAGAATACTTTGTTTTATGCTAACTGCTAATGTAAGGAAATTTCTTGGGATTTTCTTCACAGCTTTGCGCTGAAGATTTAAAGTGAACTGGATACATTTACGAGCTCGTACAGATGTGTTAAATTTAGTTGTGAAACCGTATTGTTATTTTAAAACGTTTTCCCGCGAGCACGAAAATTAAAACGACTAATATTTGCACGTAGAAGCTAATTTTGAAGCGCGAATAGCGATCATTTGTATTCATAATAGGAACACATTAGTATTGATAAAAAAGTTGATTTCTAAATGATTTTTTATGGCATTAACGCCTTATTGACAACCGATAATGATGTTCCTTTGACTTCAAAACGTCACATTTCAAGACGTTAAATTGAACTTGGAATTACCGCTGCTTTTGCCTGAACCATTACTAGTCCCTTGCCATGACCATACGTAGCTCTTCAATTACTGTCAAGAGAATTCAACGTTACTAAACAACTATCAACGGAATCACTCTCAGAGGCAAATCAAGAAGGACGGGTAAAATAATATACCTACTCTTCTTCAACTGGATTGATATTGGTTATTTTAAATGTTAATTTCAGAGTTTATCGATACTAATGTGTTACTAAGTAATGGGTTTTATTTATTTATTTATGTTTACTCGTATTTACCTACTTATTTATACCTTCATAGGTGTGTGTTGCTTGTTTATCGTCTACTAGAAGGATATAGGTACCCATAACATAAGTCAGTGCGGCTAAATCCGTCCACGAGATATTTACGTACAACGGCGTTTCGTTCATTCTAACAACAGCAGTACGCACTTGCTGACTTCAATAGATAGGATGTTTTTTTGGACTTCATTGAGTCAGCAAGTGCATATCTATAGTTAGAATCGGGCGAATCGGCATTGTACGGAATTTTCCGTAATCGGAGTTGGCCACACTGAGCTTGCAACCTTAGTTTATGGCTCGATTTAAGTAATTTAGATTTTCTCGAAAAATATATTTATTTATAACATCATACACACTCTTATTGGCATAACAAGACAATATTCAGTCATTCTGTTAATTTTCTTGTAGTGAAATAAACAAAGAACAATATCACAGAATAACTAATAGTACTACGATATGTCGTATTTCCGATTTTGGAATATGAATGTACTGATTTAAACTCACATGATTTTCACTCATTTCGAGTAAGTCCGGTTTTTGTTATTATAATTTTGGAATATTTCTATTATTTAAAGCAAGTTAACTGAAAAAAAAAGCAAATCGGAAATTTGACGAATCGCTCTGGGTGTCTATTTATTAGGAAGACTTTTATAAATAAAGATACGAAGTTAATGGATAAGTAACGTTTTTATTTCATTAATTTTGGCATAGATATACAAAAAATATACCACCGGTTCGCAAAGGATTTACCTCTGACACGAGAAGAACCGGCGAAAGAAACTCGGCGAGGTGTTATTTTTTCAAAACAGTACAATAGGTATTCACATTCAGGTTTAATATTTATCTATTAACAATGTATATTTTTTTAAACAATTTTAAAACTATTACAGTGCTATTTACTAATTACATACTTAAATATATTTTTTTAGGAACAGCCCGCCCTCTTTCCCGCCATTTATAAATGGCTCCCAAAAATGCAACTAAGCATTGAAGCTTAGGCAGTCCCTCTTTGTTAACTTTTTCACAAATAGCCGTTTAATAAAAATGTATGAAAGTGAAATAAACATAATTAAGCTATGTCTGACATAATTTAACTTAGATGATGCTGATAATTATGATAGTGATGATGATGTACATATATTAAATATCCTTCTGATATTATTACTAAGTCAACTGAGGCACTTGTATCTTATTCATGTAAATAGCATCAATATTTGCTACATTCGTATGAATATAAACCGAATAACATTGTCCTCAAAATTTCTTGTCGATATTGACATTTTCTTGTGCTCTTATTATGGTAGCTGGTAACAGTAAACTCAACTTCATAGACATATTGAAGGTAATGTGAAGACAATATAGGGACATTAGGGACCATAAAAACAAAAAAATATTTACATAAGGCCACCTCAGAAATGTAACTAAACAACTGAATCATAGACAGTCCAGGCAGAATATTGGATGATGCTAGATTATTTGTTAATTATAATACAATAAACACCAAAACATTACAAATTAATTAGTGTTTGTGGTGGATTGAATAACATTATGTCGTTTTAATTGGAATGTGAATCTACATGGCATTTCAAAGTTTTTAACTTGGCAACTATTGTCTCTAGGGCTTAATGGCTTATCCTAACCAATCCCGTTTTATTTGGGCGGTGTTAGCTTTTCCGAAACCTTTTTGTCAGATGCACTGTCACAGTAAACACGTTGTCTCCTCCTCAGTATAATCACTATATTCTTTGGAAAGAGAACTTCATTGCTGCTCAGATTTTGCGTTCATCACTATGATTTGTTACTATTATGTTTCATTCCTTCGTTTCGATTTATGATATAATTTGTTTCTTATCACTGTTCTCTTTTTTTTTTCTTCATCTCCATCTTATTTTGGTTCTAGTGTCGTTATCTTAGTTCCTTCTGTATCATTTTGTCACTGCACTGATGTGCTATACACGTTGTCACGACGTTTTTCATTTCCTGCTTCGTTCTTTCTTCATAATGTCTGTCTGGATTCCCTCCAGATTGACGAAATCCTTTTCAGTGCCGCTTTCTTTCGGTTGCAGACTCCCCACCACCATGAGTGTTCTGTAAATAGAGATTTTTTTTTTATTAATTTTATAATTATATTTACTTTGCACTACGCCTATTCGCTTGGCTGCTGAAATATCATTTTGTTAAAACTACAAGCCTTACTGAACGTCAACACGCAAATTATATAACTTCAATGTTTGTAATAAGCTCCTAACAAATAATCTGACCGGACTTTATAACATAAAGACACAAAAATACACACGATACATAAGAGTAAAAACACTAACTAAAAAGTTTTAAAAAACGCCTGGCGGCCTAATTTAGTTTTAAATCGCACTGCCCCGTTAGTTACCTAATACCCATACTATACTTATGATGAAGCTACGTTGAGAATTGAAGTCTATGAGGACGGTGTTGTGGATTGTGGTGGACTGTTGGTACCTATCTGTAAGCCATTAAAAAAACATTACGGTTATCCTCGTGTCTAGGTATCTTGCTTTTGGCTGCTCCAAAGTGCAAAATGTCAGTCAGTTAGGTCTCTTCCTGTAACAAAAATTGGGTTTTGAAACCTTTGTGGTCAGTCAATGAAACTATAAATGTATATTTTGTAGATTTTTTTACATACTTTTTACATATTATTAAGTATTCAGTCTTCACAAAACATTTTCTTGATGAGCTTATCCTTTGAGCAGCAGCATTGTTGTATTGTTTTTGTACCTTCCTTCTTCTTATTTGAACCACATTAGGAGCAGCCAGCGGTAATTTCTGAAACAAAGTGATGTGAACTATGATAACTATAAACGTACCAAAAATGTAATTAAAATATTTGATTAAAAATAATATTATGTTCAAAATATTAAATAAATAATTGAAATATAAACACATACCTACCTAATTCATCATTTTCTATGTTGAAATATCATTTCTTCCCGGCGTTGGTTTGGTCTCGGTATTGGCTTGGTACGAGCACGAATCTTCACAATGATCTTCTTTCTTGGTCTTGAAGTTCGCAAGCAAGGAAATACATTCGCGTTGCAATAAAATTACATTCGCATTGCAGATAAAGTACATTCGCAGTGCAGATAAAATACATTCGCTTTGCAGAGAACACATATATTTTAAATACTTACATAGATAAATTTTATTTGGAAGTCATCGAACTAATTACTGTCTTATTCATTTTCACTTAATAATTTGAGGCTCTCACAATTTTGCTTAGTATACGTATTTATGAGATTGACGATTTCCAAATTAAATTTACCTGTATATTTGATTTTTCGCGTAGCAGTGAAAATACATTTGAGAGAATAAATACGTCATGTTATAGAACATCTTTTTTTTGGATAAAGTGACAATAAAAGAGTAAAATAAATTGACTAAACATTTGTACCTTGGTTAGTTGTACTTGGTTAGTAATGAATATTTTGTGAGGATTTATATTTTTATACTACGACGGAGGCAAACAAGCATACGGCCTGCCTGATGGTAAGCAGCTACCGTAACCTATGGACGCCTGTAACTCGACAGGAGTCACATGCGCGTTGCCGACCCTTTACAAAAAGGAGGATTCACTGTGTTGACGGCTAAAGGAACAAGAGGGTCCCTCATCGTCAACACACTGGGTCCTCTTTGAGCTCTTTGGCAACCTTACTCACCAGCAGGAACACAACACTATGAGTAGGGTCTAGTGCTATTTGGCTGTGGTTTTCTGTAAGGTGGAGGTATTTCCCCAGTCGGGCTCTGCTCCAGATTTGAGCGAGATGACATTCACTGAACGTGCCCTACCACACTAAGCGAGATGCCATTCGCAGTGCCCATACCTCTCTTTTTGGCATAGTTTAAGGACATACCCAAGTCCGGACGTAGTTTAAGGACATACCCCGGGTCCGAAATCTATCTAGTGAAATTACTAAGTCGCTTGTCGTTGTACTGTTATCTTAACCCCCGAGGCCCAGACGCAAAAAGAGGAGTGTTATAATGTAAGTATGACCGATATGTGTGATCTGTGGCGCCTTAGTTTTAAGCGGGTGAATTGATTTGAATGCCGATTTGATTTTTCAATCGCTTTTTAGCGATAAGTATGGCCTCCATTAAATACTACCACTTTTATGATTAGCTTGAAATTTTCACATTTTTTATTATTGGTAAACAATTAAAAATACTGTATCCTAAAAAGTCGAAGTAGGTAGCGAGTGAGTAATAATTGTAATTACGTAGAGTTTTATGTTTCGTGATTATGTTATAGGTACATTTATTGCAAACAAAGTGGCAAAAGACGTTCTTCAACATGAAAGAAAAGTACATAACATTCGCATGGCGGCAGATCGGGGACGTGAACATTCGCAGTGATATCGCATATATATATACATAGATTATATTATATTAGGCCGATATGTTTTTTCAATAACTAGTCATATATGTATTACTAAGGGACCAACTCCGAAATCACAAAACTTTTTTCGCCTGTTTCATACATTTCGGCCGATGTTTCCTATGGGGGCGCCAAAAATGTTTTGGGATTTCCATAGAAAAAGTTGTTCAGTATGACTTACCTAATCACCTCTCACAATATGTCTAGTTATTGAAAAAACACCTTGTTTGTGTGCGTATGTGTATATTGAAAAAATATTTAGAACGGGTTACCCAGGTAATTTAAAAAATAATTGATCGAAACATGTAAAGCAAAAATCGTCTGAAATTACGTGAGTGACCCGTTATAAATATTTTTGTATGTTAGAGCCTCACGAGAGTTTTATATGTGTATTTTGTGTCATTGTGTGCAATATACATGTAAAAAATGCAGGTTAGTAAAACAATTCGCATAGCAAATGATTAAATTCGCAGAGCATTTAGAACGTTGGGATCGTTCTAGTTCTTCCAGCAAGTCTTCTTTGTCATCTATGCTCATTCTTCCTTCTTTCATGTCTGGAATCCGTTGGTAGAACAACTGGCCGATCTGCACAGAACTGTTGCAACAGAGCACGACCACGAACACAAATATACCAAGAGTACACAAAATAATCAAATAAAAATATATAGATATAAATGCAAGGGCAATGATGGTATAGACATCAAATTAGTATTCAATAAAAGTGACAAAAATGTACTATACTCATTTGGCGTGTCACATAACACACCTTTTGTTTTCAAGGCAAGTTTTTATAATTTGAACATATCAAGTGTAGTTAATGTAGGTACATTTTTGGCCACTTCCAGTCGCAGGGCATAAATATATTCGCAAAGCATAACTTACAACTAATAATGCTGGGTCTTCCAGCGATTCTTCTAAGTCACCCGCCCGCCAACTGGCCTGTATTCCGATCCCTCTGATTCTTCAAACTCCACCGCCGAAGTTGGCTGATCCGGATATAATTGTTCCCCTGGTCTGCCATCGCGCCTCGATATTTTCTTCATAGCTTCAACCTGAGAAATAATTAAGATTTTTTTTATTATTAAGATATTTAAAACAGACATAGGTAGATAATAGAAACAAAAATAAGATCTTAAACGTAGTAAGTGCACTTATATAGATGTCATATACAAAGGAAAAAGTCTCTAGGGCCCAGGGCTGGGATAGACTGGTTCTATCCCAGCCAGTCTTCTGCATTCGCGGCAAAATATTTATTATAAAAAAATTGACTAGTCCTTCATAGGCGCTCTTGTCGCTACCAAATTTACAAAATCTAGTCCCATCCCGAAGAAAGCGTGAAACTGCAAGCACGTAGTATATATATAGGTACGACCTGTTTCCACTTCTATTTTTCTTTCTTATTCTTATGTTATAAGATACGTGCATGCAAAGTTTCATGCATTCTTCCGGATGCGACCAGACATAATAATGAGTTAGACTCGGACTATCAATAGTAAGTGCAGCCTACATCCTGAGACAATTCCCGTTGATTAGATAGGTAGGTGTAGGTACTCTAAACTCTCAATCTCTCAACTAAAGTGTCGCGCTTCACTGATTATTAAATAATAATATAATATGTTAGCCTATATACGTCCCACTGCTGGGCACAGGCCTCCTCCCATACATGAGGGATCGGGATATAGTCCCCACGCTGGCCCAAAGCGGGTTGGGAACTTCACATACACCTTTGAATATCTCCGCGGATGTACAAGTATGTAGGTTATGATCAGTGATCGGAATAGGTAGTGCCATTTCGGGTGAATGACCTTAAACATTATAAATAACATGGATAAGACTTGAGATTCTCCGACATATTTCTCACAGAAAATTTTCTTCAAAACGCAAAAGTTAATAAAATGTCATTATAAATACATCATTTATTTAAAATTACTTTTGTTTAACAGTTACAATTAACAATTATTATTATTATTGTAGCCTTTTTATTCCTTAATAAACAAACAGTATTTTTACATATTAGTTCGTAATTACATGATTGTATAAAATTAAATTATTATTTCATTTCATGCATTATTTTTTATATACTTAATATATTTTTCGCAATTAACAATAATACAATCATAAAATAAAACACGAAACATCAACATCATTATTTTAAATGAACATAATTAAATTATTAATTTCTTTGAAATTATAGTAGCAAACCATATTTTTTATCAATATTTTCTACTGTCAATCTATTTCTTTTGACGTTCGATATTTAACTGAAACCACATTTTTCATACTTACGTTAGGCATACGGTTCTTTAAAACATTTTTAAACCTAACACAAACTTTAAATTTTCATATCGAATCCCGGGGTTAAAAACTGTATCCATACTAAGCTTACGCACCGAAGTCCCGCGAAATGGCACTACCAATTCCGATCACTGGTTATGATATTTCGTACATAAGTTCCGAAAAACTCATTGGTACGAGCCAGGGTTTGGACCTGAGACCTTCCGATTGAGAGTCAGACTTTTTACTGCCAGGCTACCAACGACTGCTAAAATATGAATATTTAAGATAATTTGAGTAGTGACTAGTGACAGTTTCCTAAAAATAACATTTTTTTATGTAATGAGCCTCCATAGTTTTTGGCCAGGTCGTGTTTTTGGCCGAAAATGAAAGAAAAATATTAAGAATAGACCAATTAGAATTTTGTTCAATAACTAAATAAATTATTATTTATATATTTACAATAATTATTAAATCAGAATCTTATCAGTCAAAGAAAAAACAACACAGGGTTTGTACCAAATTTTATATTAATTTAAAGTTAAAAATGAGTTTTTACAATTGTTTTCACTCTTACTCTTACTAACAATTATCTTTTGTTGTTTTTGGTAAGTAAGTACCAAATTAAAATTAGAAATAGCTTGGAAAACTGTTAAGGGTTGTAACCATAAAAACTATACGATACTTAGGAATCTATCTATTTTTAGGGTTCCGTACCTCGAAAGGAAAAAACGGAACCCTTATAGGATCACTTTGTTGTCCGTCTGTCTGTCTGTCTGTCAAGACCCTTTTTCTCAGGAACGCGTGGAGCTCAAGCTGAAATTTATATCAAATACTCAGGTCTACTGTCCCTTGGAGCTGTGAAAAAATCAAACTTCTAAGCCAACGCAATTAAAAGATACAGCCGTTTATGCCGAAAATTTCCGCAAATTTTCGAAACTCGCAAGGGAATCAAAACAAAACCTACAGGGTACTTCCCGTGAACTCAGAATCTTGAGATTTGGTACGAAGCAACGTTTTATAGCGCAAATAAAGGAAAAATTGCGAAAACCGGTTTTTTGTTACATCTTATAATTTTTTTTTATAATTTTGAAGTTACTACCCCTATATACTTACAGGTTTGTACGGAACCCTCGGTGCGGGAGTTCGACTCGCACTTGGCCGGTTTTTTAAATAAATTTAATGGCAATCAAAGTCATCCGATAGGTAGTTAAACACTGTACAAACATTATTCTATACATCATATCATTATTATCATTAAGTAATAACATGTAACGCGGATCTGCATGCAGCTCCAGTGTGCGAGCGAGACGTCGCATATGCGTAGTTGCGTGCGGATCCGCATCGATGTGAAGAGCAAATCGAAATGCTGCGAATTCCGCACGAAGCGACGGTGTGCCAGCGAGATAGCGCCATCGCTATGCAAGTCTACAGCGCTGTCTCGTTCACACAATGTCACCGCATCCAGGGGGGGCGATTTTTGAGATTCGGGCACTCGAATTCAAGGAAATTATACTCGAAAATAATCGCACACAAACGTTTTGGCGGCATTTTTTTTCCATTTAAATAGTCTAATTAATCATGATTTTAAATTCCTATCGCTGTTATTTTTAAACTACCATTTCATGGTTTTAGTTAGACAGAGTTATACATGTAAGATTCGAGCGCTCGAATCTCAAAAATCGCCCCCCTGATTCGGCACCAATAGGTATGATAACTCCTTACCGCCCAAAACTAAACAAGATCAACACTTAAAACACTTTGCATAATATTAACTATAAAAATATTGAAGTAAACAAAACTAGGCACAGTATTAATTAGTAAAATTTTAAAGTATTTTTTTAATTTAAGTACTTACTACTACATTAGAAATATTATTTAAAAAAGTCAAGTCCAAACGAAAATTATTACATTGTTAGGTTAAACTTAAAAACGGTTACCCACGAATGCACATATCCTGACGCATTCATAAAAAGTGCATTCGTGCAAGGCATGCCGTCATACCAGTATTATTACTGTTAACTTTGCACATCTTTATTGTGGACCGTAACGCACAGTTATAAGAGTTATAATGGCTCGACCGTTCGAATACAAATTGTGAAACGCGGGCATCGACGCCTGTACCAAACGAAGTTTACCCAGGCACAAACAAGATGGCGCTAGTAATAATACTAATATGATGTCCCTTAGAATTTTTAAAGAAACAATCTAGGTATAAATGGATGACTACAATCACGCTTAGTGAGATTACGTACCTACTTTATAAATTAAGGTGGATATATTCAATAACAATCCACTTTTCTATAAATATAGTTTAAATAAGGTTATTTTCATTATTTTAACGCTGTATCTGATGCAAATAAATATGATGGATAAAACATAAAATAGATAGAAAACAACAGATAGATGGTAGAATATTTTGCAGTAATGTAAAAATGGTTACCTCAATATCTGCCTCTAGAAACGTCAGTCCTATTTTGTAGTCAATTCCGGGGTTATTGCGTATTAAAAACACGGATATTGTCAACATTGCATTAAGTTGGTACACTAGTCGAATACTATAGGGAATTATCAATTAAGTACTGTTTTCAATTGGATATTTTACAAACAACTGGCGTCACGAGTAAGTACATCTAGCGTGGCTCTTGAAATGACTTTACATACATAGGGGCTTGCCCTGCAATCCTAACCAAACTGTCATACTAAGTCGACAGGTTTGTGTCCCGCTCTGCCACAGGCAGAGCGACTGCAACGTCGCTAACAATATCGACATTCCGGAACCGAATCTTAATCGAGAGCGAAACGGCACTATAAAAGCGAGATAGGAACACTTACGCGCGCTTTTCGTGTCGTAAACAGCAAAGTTTATCATACCACAGTGATATTTATAGAAATTAGTTGGAGCAAATTAGAATTTATTTAAAGAAGTAATCGTACCCAGCTGAGAACTTAATCACATAGACATTATATGTAAGAGTATTATTTTATTTAATAAAGGGCAACGACCGGCCTCGTTTCCTCCCGGCACAGGACAAGGTCAGGGCGAGGGTGGCGCATCCTTATAAACATGGAATGTTGCAATGTAAGACAAATGACAATTAACTAGTTACTAACGACCCTTCTTCGATTAATGACAAAAACGTTAAAACAATGTATGATTGTAGAAAAAAATTATAAGTTAATGAACAATGGAATAACAACCTAGAAATGTGTAAGCATGTTTTATAAAATGCTACCGGTGTCTAACTCCATTGTTCGATGAATATCTAATGACAAGTCGCTTGTTAAAACTACTAAACAACGGAACCACTTGACGCCTATCACATAATAATAAATGGACTTACCTCACCGCTGGAGACTCCAAAAAATACGTTGACAATGACGATTACACAAGTAATGTTCCCATCTTCGCTGCAGGAACTGAAATGAAAGATGCCATGTAGAAGGACAGTGGGCATCTTTTGGTTGTGGTGGGGGAAGGGTACAATGTATTATTACATAGTGGATTGGGGCGCCTTTGACTTTGGCATGGTTGCCAGCTCGAACTTTTAACAATGCTTGGAACAGAAAAAAGTGGCGTTGGTTTTTATGATTTTATTAAGGAACTAATATGCTACATTTTTTTTTAATAATATTTCAGGAAAGATTTGTCAACTTCTAAACGACCATGATATCACTACATAGTAGAAAACAAAGTCGCTTTCCGCTGTTTGTCCCGATACTCCCGATGTATGCTTAGATCTTTAAAACTAAGCAACGGATTTTGATGCGGTTTTTTTTTATAGGAAGGTTTATGCATGTATTATACATATAATACATGCATAATATAGTAGAGAAACACTGATGATTTTCGAGGTTTCTAATTGTCATGTCGTCAATAAACCCATTTTTTGTGCTTACATTGCAAACGCTGGCTGAGTCCTAAGAGATAGATCAAAATAATGTACTACAGGATGGTACATCTTAAAAAGGTTTACAAAAAAGTCTGCGATGGTATATATCTATCTCTTAGGGACAACCCACAATAATCATTTTTTATCCCGTGCGAAGCCGGGGCGGCTCGCTAGTAATATGATATATTATCATTATTTAGCTAAGTAAGTACATATTATGAATAAAACGGAAAAAAGTTAGTAAATGCATGTCACGTTCTTTGCATCTCACAATTCTCAAAGCTGCTAAGTTAGGGCAAATACTTTGTTGACAAGATTTATCTTAGTTACACTCTGACCTACATAATATGTCAACCCTATTTAATTCTATAAAAATTGTCCGTACATACAATTTGTGCAAAAGACCCAAAAGTCCCAAAGCCCCATGCAGTCGACCTTACTTTTGCTAGACCATCATTGGGTAGTCCTTCTCAGGTATAAATCCGTTGGTATCTGCGCCTCACGTGGTGGGGATGCGTTGTCCCTTTTAGCATTCTGACTTCGGACACAGTAACTTTGAAAACAACGTATCTTCCCAAAATGAAATCATGAATAAACGGTTTTATATTTTAGCGATTAAGTTTGATTTCGATACAAATGTTGACAATCGTAATGCCATTACAACTATTATAAGACGTGTTGTCCTCTACTACTAGCGTTCTATTTAAAATTAGCAGCATCACGTGGTCGCCGAGGGTATTACATTATTTTCACAGTAGGTAAAGATCCTTTTTCCAACCTGCCCTAAAGAGGGTATCTGTTCTTACCGTAGTCAAACCGTAGTACGATCTGCTTATATGTCAAATATGGGAGGAGTCAGGATCCTTTTGGACGTTGTAGTTGATAAAAAATAAAAGGAAATAGAAATAGGTAGGTAAGAGATCTAATAATGTTATATTACGCGCAGGTTAGTAACTTTAGCTCTTTTTTTTAAATCCTATCTATGCATGTCCTAACTATGAAAAGGTACCCTTTTCTGGGGAGCTTGATTCACTATCATCAAGTTCTTTATAACCATCTGTATGAAAGAAATAATACGTATAATACATAGTTTAGTCAAAAGCACCTCGGCAGTTTGTCATTTTATACTAAGATATTTTTTCAAAGAACATGATGTTGTTTTATTGTTTTACCAAATATTGACAAGGATATCGGGTACCGTTGTTGTGGTTTGTGGTTCCTAGATGCCACGCCGAACAATTGAGAGCGGATCATTTTCGAAGGACTCAAGTCTCATTTATAATATAAACAATCAATCAATGTAAATAGAAATATATAGTAACAGTATAGTAATAGTAAATGGAAATGCAATGAAATATGTAGTACTTCGTGCAGGTATCTATAAACGGCGTAGTGGGTGAAGAGTTGAAGACACTCAAACACAGGTTACACAATTTTATATTTTTTATACTTTCCGGGTAAGCTCTTCTGGCTTGGGTACACGTGGTCTGTTATCTATTGATATAATAAAACTGAAGTTACAATCTACAAAAACAAACCATAAAATCATCGAGCAATCGAAAGTTCATTATACAGGGTGACTTTTAATTTGACCTATTCCTTGAAAGGGGTTATTCTTTAGCTCATTTACAATGTTTTTAGCCCAATCAACTAGGGGTCAAAAATTAATGGTTTTCGAGTTATACGAGTTTTAAGTTTTTTTTGTAAAAACGCCACCTAGCGACCTAAGAATGGCAATAAAAAAGAAATTACATGCGATAGGGTGATAATTTCTTATTTATCTTATAGCCAGTAAACGTAGCAATACTTAAGACAAAAAAAACCGTTAAAAAATAATTCAAGTCTTTACGGATAAAAGGTTATAAATCAAAAGTTATGTTTTATTTTTTGTTTATTTAAAATCAAAGACGATCACTCAAAAAAAATTGTATGGTAGTTCATGTAAAAATTCCATAAATAAATTCCGTAACTCATAAGCTTTTCAAAAAGGTAAAAATGTAGGCATAATTTTATTTAACTATCAAAAATAATAACAATAACAGAACAGGTAGCGAGCGTACTGAGCGTATGACCCGCAATCGGTTTGTTTGTGCAACTTTCGTTCTTATCTTGAGAGGTTCAATTTCAGTGCATGTTCTTGTTATGATGCTATTAATTAATGAGAGTAATAATAATAAAAGGAAGTATTCGGAAGTGTTCGTGATTTACCGAGGCTTCATTGTCGGTATTTATTTAGTAATCAAATCAGTAACTTCCAACTATCCTTCCGATTCGGACATTTCGTTGACAGTTTATTTATCAAATGGCGGCTTACCAATTTGAAGAATACGCAGATATCCTGTTTTGTTACGGATTCGCTGATGGTGACGCTGCTGCAGCACGGAGAGAATATGAACGTCGATTCCCAAATCGCCGTTTACCTGATCTCAGCGTGTTTGGTACGACTTACCGTCGTATTCGAGAAACGGGATCGGTTCAACGACGGCAAGCAGATGCTGGAAGACCTGCAGTTCATAATCCTGAAGCAGAAGAACAAATACTGGACTTGTTCCGGGCCAACGCCACTACATCAACCAGATTTGTGGCTAACCAGCTTGGGATATCACAATGGAAAGTTTGGTTCACGCTCCACTCAGCAAGACTGTATCCATACCATTACACTCCGGTTCACGCCATCCAGGAGGGAGATCCTGCTAGGAGGATGGATTTCTGCAGATTTTGACTCAATGCTGACATTGAAGATCCAGAGTACCTGAAGAATATCTTGTGGACCGATGAGTCCAACTTCGACCGCGATGGTATCACAAACTACCACAACTTGCATTTTTGGGCCCCAAAAGGTGAAAATCCAAGAAAATCCAAGGAAGGAGCTCACCAGCAGAGATTTTCTTTAAACGTGTGGATGGGGATTGTGCACGATAAGTTGATCGGGCCATTTTTTCTGCCTGCACGTTTATCCGGTATCGCTTACGAACATTTTTTAAAGGAAGAACTGCCCATACTGCTGGAGGATGTGCCGCTTGGAACAAGGATGGCCATGGTTTACCAACACGACGGCTGCCCAGCTCATTACTACCGGGACGTGCGACAGTGGTTGAACATTAACTATCCAGAGAAATGGATTGGGCGAGGGGGCCCGATTCCTTGGCCAGCACGTAGTCCAGATTTGACTCCATGTGACTTTTACATTTGGGGTCACATGAAGGCATTAGTGTACGACAGACCAATACGAAATGTCGAACACTTGAGAGAAAGAGTTTTAGAGGCTGCTGAGACCATGAGAGAAAACATGTCGACGCGAATATCAGTCACTGAAGTACGCAAAAGGCTTTATGCTTGTATACGAAACGAGGGAAAACAGTTCGAACAAGACTTGTAATTTATTAAATTAATAATTGATTTGTAATTTTTGTTTTTTATTTTATGACTAATTTTGTACTTTTTATTGCTTTTATTATGGTCTTGCTGCTTTTATTATGATACTAAATTATCTGTCTGTTATTATTAAGATTACAAGTAGCTATTTAAAGTTAAAAGGAAAAACAGTTGTTTAATTTTTTCAATGTTTATTACTAACAACAAATCCATTTTTGGCCATAAAAACACACAAACAAACCAGAAAGTGGTTAGGTTTTCTTAATTATTATTACTTTCTTTAATTAATAACTTACGAAAATGTCCGGAATGCTTACCAAAGGGAAGACTGAACTTGGACCTCTCAAGATAACGAAGGATTAAGATAAGAACGAAAGTTGCACAAACAAACCACTGAGCGTATGACCCGCAATCGGTTTGTTTGTACAACTTTCGTTCTTATCTTAATCCTTCGTTATCAAGAACTTATCAAGTTATCAAGATAACGAAGGATTAAGATAAGAACGAAAGTTGCACAAACAAACCGATTGCGGGTCATACGCTCAGTACGCTCGCTACCTGTTCTGTTATTGTTATTATTTTTGATAGTTAAATAAAATTATGCCTACATTTTTACCTTTTTGAAAAGCTTATGAGTTACGGAATTTATTTATGGAATTTTTACATGAACTACCATACAATTTTTTTTGAGTGATCGTCTTTGATTTTAAATAAACAAAAAATAAAACATAACTTTTGATTTATAACCTTTTATCCGTAAAGACTTGAATTATTTTTTAACGGTTTTTTTTGTCTTAAGTATTGCTACGTTTACTGGCTATAAGATAAATAAGAAATTATCACCCTATCGCATGTAATTCCTTTTTTATTGCCATTCTTAGGTCGCTAGGTGGAGTTTTTACAAAAAAAACTTAAAACTCGTACCCCCTAGTTGATTGGGCTAAAAACATTGTAAATGAGCTAAAGAATAACCCCTTTCAAGGAATAGGTCGAATTAAAAGTCACCCGTAGTACCGATCTTGCCCCTAACAAATTTATAAAATCTGGTCCCATCCGGAAGAAAGCATGAAACTTTGCATGCACGTTATAGGTACGAAAAAAAAAGAGAAGTAGAAACAGGTCGTCAAGTGATTGTTTCTCCCCCCTCTCCCCACGTGTGTCCCGATTTGCAGTTTTCTACACTTTTTATGAAAACGGTAGCATTTACAACAAAACTTTCAAGTAACAAAACATTCTCCATTAAATTCTCTACAATAATTTTATAGGAAGTATATTGCTTAGCCAAATAGTTTTCAAATTATGAGTCGCGAAAATTGTGCTGAGATGTGTTTTTTGCCATATAACGTATGCGGAATGAAATCTGGACAAAGTTTTAAAGACACTCAAACGTAAGTTTTAAAGACGTAAAAAGTAAGTCAAGAAATAAACTAAAATCCATACTTCCATACTAATATTATAAATGGGAAAGTGTGTGTGTTTGTTTGTTTGTCCGTCTTTCACGGCAAAACGGGGCGACGAATTGACGTGATTTTTTAAGTGGAGATAGTTGAAGGGATGGAGAGTGACATAGGCTACTTTTTGTCTCTTTCTAAAATGGGGGGTGGAAGTTTGTATGGAGCATTACGGAGGGCAAAGGGGAACCGTGTTACCCCGAATTTAACGCGAGCGAAGCCGCGGGCAAAAGCTAGTTTTATATAAATGCCAATTGAAAGCTTATACATCTGTTAATTAATCCCGTGCTTTTAATGGGCATTGGATTCTTTATCTTAAAATTATGGTTAATCGAGAAGAACAACGTCGCGAAACAGTATGTAATTTCTATAGTATTAATTCCCTATGGCTGAAAGCGAAGACCGTGGAAAACTTTGTGGAAATGGGATAGAGCTAAAGAGCTATTTATAATATTTTTGCGTCCATTTTCTTTACAAAAATTGCCACAGGAAAGCTTGGTTCAGGGAAACATTCCAGCATTAGCCAGTTTGCTGAGAGAGATCGATTAAAGAAAAGTGACAGCCCGCTGAGTCACAAAATCTTATAGAGAACTCAGGAAGGCATTCAAATGTGGCAGTAAAACTGATTTAAAAAATCTTGAAGACATAGGTATCAGTTAACAATTAAGAAAAGTTACGCCCATCGTCTCCAAAAATTAAAAAAAAATAACCGAAAATACGGCCACGTCGTTTGGTCGAAAAATGTAAAACCAGGTGTTTTTTTCATTTTTGGATTTTTTGAATGACTAATATTTTGTTGTTTAAAATGGAAATTCGGGGCAAGGTAACTATTATTTTGAGAACACCAATAATCTTACGGTCAAGAATGTGAAAAATGTCAAGTATACGAAGCTTCCTTAAAAAGTTATCCGATGGAAGCCAAATTTAGATCTTAAAAAATCTGTACATTGTTGTTGTCGACAGCGATGGACATAAAGTACCACAACTTTCGTTTGAAACCTCGCATTGGAGTAAACTTACTCTGGCGTTTAATGTGATTAAATACATTATTAAAAACCATGAAAGATAATAAAAATAACTATGTTATATTTATTTTATAAGAAATTGAATGTTGTCCAGATTTCATTCCGCATGCGTTAATATAACACAGTACGAACCGTATGAGCGACGTAGGAGAAACTGGGCATTCCCAAATTAGTTTAGGAGTAAAGTAAATGGCTATATAGACCAAATTTTTTGTGCCCTTTTACGGACATAGCCCGTCCATAGCCAATATTTTAACATTTAATGCCTTTCTTGCTAGGTTGAAGGTTAAAGGTAGGACTGGCTTATATCTAAGGCTTTTTATATTCTTGACATCTAATTTATTTTTATTTTAATATTTTTACTTGACGACGCATGTGAACTTTTATTTTTTAAAGTGTTTGACTGTATTTTAATTTATTTGTAATAATGGATACCTACTCGATGCTAGTCAAATGTATTAATGCTTCATGCTATTGTCAGAGTTACATATTAGTTAGTTATATTACATAATCAAATGGTGTTCTAAGTTTCTGTCCAGATGCTGCAAGAATTATCTCTTTGGTTACAAATTTGTAAAATCAAACACAAACCAGCCATTACGCTCGAAATGGGCAAACGGTTGACACCTACCTAGTTATATTGTAAATATATGACATGGTATACCTTTGTACACAGTTTGGACAATATATTATGTTTATCTTTATCTTGATTTTTTCCTAGTCGCCCATACTATTTTGTATGACGGTGTAACATTAGCATATTCTTCATTGGGACTATTGGAAGTTATGAGGTGACTTTTACCGGTTTTATTAAAAATATGAAAGACTGATTGGTACACAAAAGTAGAGAGGAGGGGGGGAAACACTTACTGGACGACCTGTTTCCACTCCTATTTTCTTATTGTTATAAGCTACCTGCATGCAAAGTTTCATGCGTTCTTCCGCGGATGGGACTAGACATTATGAGTTAGACTCGGACTATAATAATTCATTTAGTCGATTGCTATATGCAGATTTGTAAATATTTAAACTGCAATATAACATTTCGTTTTAAAAAAACTAAAACGTTTCTCTGAATTCATCGCACATTTGCCGTCGCTATTTTGTTGAAGTTCTTTCATAAAATCGTGTCGTCGAACTTACAATTCATTATTACATTACAATAGTCTTCTATCTTTTTCTATTTCATTTCAGAAGAACAGGACGTAAATAAAAGCAACCGCATTTGGTTTGGTAAAATTGGCAACGTTGTGTATTTTTTATACCGCTGCTTGTTTGTTCCATGGATCCTTCATAAAATAAACTTAAGCTGGTGAAGTAAAACGTAGTTCTTGAGTCATAAAATAAATGAACTTAAATATTTATTGCCTTTCAGTAATAAAAAGATGAAGACAATACGCGTCCTCCGAACAAATTGGATGTACCTAAATGTTAAAGATAAAAATGGCCATTGTTTCATTGATGCTGTCCAGAGCTAATCCCTTAATAAAAGGTACCTGTGCAGATATTAGCGCCTTGTAGGTACTGTCTAAGCGCCATACTAAGATAAGAAGGTATCTTATTTACGTAATGCAGTCAGGATTTAATTAAACTTTTAAAAAAAATACTCCTTTTAACACATACATATTATCATAATATTATAAATTGGTGATTTACTGACCATTTTATTTGTATGTTGTTTCTATTAATTTTACTTACTTTCGCCTTTGATATTGCTAACCTAGCATACCGACCGATCTGTCATTTCAGATTTATTTGCATTTCACTATAAAACCATATAAGTAATATTTTGCGGCAATCTATTCAAGTGCTATTTTCGTATCTGGCGTATTAAAAAAATAACATAACACCGTTTAGATTTTGTTTTACGTGTGGTAATACTGGTAATCTCATAGTCACGTTGGTCTTTAACAAAAATACTCGGAAAAATAAAATAAACGAATATTATAAACTGTAGAAGTAACATCAAAAATATGCACATTTTTGGTTAACCAAAAAACTCAGGTAGAAATAATTACTTTTACAACAAGACAAAGCGCCGGCGCCTCACAAAAGCCTTATTTAATATTTTTCTTAAAAATTTAGCTTAAAAAGCAGCACTGACTATTGTTAGACAATCGATCGGATACGCATCTATTTTAAACTTTAACATTATAGGGACTTAGTTCATTATTCAGTGTTATCGTTTCTGTTACTAGAAGCGTTGTCAAGCTTCAGCTATTGTTGTGCCTTTCTTTCATGAGTTTTAAGAATAGTATTTAATCCTTCTAAAGCAAAATTAGGGCTATTTTTTTAATTGTTGAAACAGAATACAGTGCTCTTTTGTGAAATTAAGCCGGCGCAAGTGTTACCGTACCGGTGTGGGTACCTTTAGCTTTGAACTGAGAACTCCATAAAACTACATTTAGTTGTTAAAAATAAGAACCGATCTTAAAAATTCTTTAAAAAAATGCATTTATTTCGGACGAAGGAATCCATATAGTTTTAGTATTACAATAGAACAATGCAAGAATATCGACATACGAGAAAAATAGAAACAAATACATACTATTTAAATCCGCAACACAGGTTTCATCCATACAATATAAAAATAATAAAGCATCCTCATCAGGTTTCGTCAAAATTAAGATAAAATTAAATTTCCAAAACATAAAAAAACACAAACATTAAATATTATCTCCACGTCTGGTAAGTACCCCGGCGCAAACGTCCCACAAAAAAACACTGGCCGCATTTCCGCGTTGAATGACCAGTGATATACGTTACACGAAGTACGAACCAGACCTAGGATCACAACCCCTATCTCGTAAACGCTTGCCTAGCTCCCTAACAAATTGTTTCGCCAATAACTATGTTATGTTAGTTTAGGCTTAAGTGCTGACAGGTCCAGTGCCTGATTAACTGGGCGCTGTACGACGCCCACGACGGTCAGGAGACTGTTGTGGCTGGCGCGCACTCTGCTCTTACTCTGTTGTTTTAGTTGTATTGTTAATAGACAATTAGTAAATTATTTACTTCAAGTTAATAGTAGGTAACTATCACACAATGTTAAACACAGTAAAACTGCTAAACGAAACATATTGTAAACCCACATTTCCTACGTATACCAGCAACATTCAATAGCAGTTTTATTACACCGTCACGTTTATTGATAACTTCGACTCAGCCTTACAGTTCGGCTGACACAGCATCCCGTTTGAATGCCCTTAATTCCTCTGAGTTTGCTAAATGCGTGTTTGTGGCTGAATCGTCTGTGAACCCCTTTAATTGACAACCTGCTTCCATCTGCAGCTAGTAAATCAGCGACTAAGGGATTTTGTACTTTATCGCTTTAATTACAAAGTATACGGATGTATGAGAATAATGTCGAAACTGGATTTGAAGGTAGTTCTGGAGTTTCCAAATGAAATATAATTGCGTTTCTGAGTTGTGGTAATATTTTACGGTTATTATCGATGTTTCCTTGCCACTGGAAAGTGTATGTACCCAACACTGACACTGAGATTACGAGTCCTGGAAAGGACTTTGCCTCTCTTTTTAACAAACATGTTTTAAATTATTTTATTTGGGTACACAAATCAAGGAGAAGATTAAAGTGGTGGAAACTGATAACGATATTAGAAAAAGGGAGTAAGAAAGACCTTTTGTAAACGAACTTTTTTTAGCAGCTCTCTTTAATGTCACTTGTCAGTAACTAGACTAATAAGAATCCTGAGAATCTCTGTTGTTATTACAAAATAAAAATACAATGTTGACGACATTACCGTAAGGTACAAAATAAATGTACACAAATTACCCAAATTAACAATCGTTACGTAATGACCACGTTTGTCGCCGGCCGGCGTCATTGCTTACCAGTCATACCGGCTTTAAGTGGTAATTATTGCTGGTTTTATTTTAAAATGATCACGAATTCACTACAGATTTACACAAATTTTGTAATAATTAGACTACGGACTTCGATTGTTTGTGTACTTTGGTCAACTTCCGCAGCGGACTCGTATAAAAATGTCACCGACCGACCGAATGTCATGCTTTTCTATAGCTGATACTAGTTCTCATCATCATCATCATCTCAGCCATAAGACGTCCACTGCTGAACATAGGCCTCCCCCTTGGGCCTCCACACGTACCGGTTGGAAGCGACCCGCATCCAGCGTCTTCCGGCGACCTTAACAAGATCGTCTGTCGATCTTGTGGGTGGACGTCCTACGCTGCGCTTGCTGGTTCGTGGTCTCCACTCGAGCACTTTTCGGCCCCATCGGTCATCTTCTCTACGTGCAATGTGGCCTGCCCATTGCCACTTCAGCTTGCTAATCCGGTGGGCTATGTCGGTGACTTTAGTTCGTCTACGAATCTCCTCATTT
The DNA here is from genome assembly GCA_947086415.1 of Pammene aurita. NCBI lineage: Eukaryota > Metazoa > Arthropoda > Insecta > Lepidoptera > Tortricidae > Pammene > Pammene aurita. The sequence goes on from OX352297.1 coordinate 25,038,862, forward strand.
CTGATTCGATCACGTAGAGAAACCCCGAGCATAGCCCTCTCCATAGCTCGTTGAGCGACTTTGAGTTTGAGATGAGGCCGATAGTCAAAGACCACGTTTCGGAGCCGTAAGTCATCACTGGTAACACACATTGATTAAAGACTTTTGTCTTGAGGCACTGAGGTATGTCGGACGAAAAGACATTACGTAGTTTCCCGAACGCTGCCCAACCGAGTTGGATTCGGCGGTTGACCTTTTTCTCGAAGTTGGACCTACCTAATTGGACTACTTGTCCTAGGTAGATGTACGAGTCAACAACTTCGAGTACCGAGTTCCCAACAGAGACTGGGATGGGCACAACATTGGCATTTGACATAAGTTTCGTCTTGTCCATGTTCATTCATTATAGTATGTGTATTATAGTTCTATCTAGTTCTAAACCTAAGCTATCTTCCATCAAAGATCACCGTGCAATCGCTATCAGATATATAGTAGCGGTCAAGGAAGTTACAAATATTTGAACAACGCCTCTTTGTCAGGGCGATAAAGCGCATGTTCAGATATTTTTAGTCATTTGGCAACTCCGATATATTTGATGGCGACTGTACCAACCGGCTCAGTTAAACAAAAAATCTATAAAGTTATTATGTTTGCAATAGCTTAAAGATGTTCCGTTACGTTACTAATTCCAAAGCTCACTTACTAATAACAACTACCTATAAGACCTAGCGTATTTTAGCGATTGAGACGTAGGTATCTAATAATAGTAAACGTTGCCATACTCTAAAGTTCCTTGTGCCCTTTTAGACTTGATACTGCCATTTTATTCCCCAGTTCCTTCCATAAATCACGTGGTGTGTCAAAACCTAAGTTTGAACATCGCAACTCTTGAACACACCTGCCGCGGCTGCCGCCCATTCTGGTATTAATTTTAAAAAGTCAAATATCGGCAACTGTGTCTTCACCCCACTTCAGCATAATTTACGTACTTTATTGAGCGTGAATATAAAATTTATTTACGCTGACAGTATATTAAACATACTTTTTGTTTATCATTTTAGGAAAATTTGGAAACGTATCGGAGAAAGTCTGAAGCGTAAACTGTGAAGTCAAACGTCGTGTTCTATCGTGTAAGTACTCTATGATGATATGTGTATTTATATGTTTTCCTCACAGATCTAAATATACATAGATAACTTAAACACCTCAATCTGTATGAAAACCAACCGTGTCACTTTTTTTCTACCTACTGTGACGTCACAAGGGCGAATTAGTGATGTGAATTTCCCGTTGTCCGCACAAAATCGATTCAAAGGCGGCACTAACCAATTCACATGAATGACATCGATTTTCTGACAGACGAATGATATAGACAGACGAATGATGTAGACAGACGAATGATATTAAATGGAATTATTAAATAAAGCTAGTAAGACTATTAGCTCTGTGAGCTGTAGACCTCGCTTTGTTTTGAAATGGTTGAAACTTGTAATTTTTTAAGTTTTCTACCTCCATATCTCCCAATGATTTAAATTTTGAAAAATTTTATATAGTTGACAAGATTTTATGAGAATCATTATTGGACCAAGCTGAAACGGAAACGCTTACTTACTTAAATAGTACTATGCTTAGTCAGGAACCAGTCTTGCCGTCCCGTGGCCGCAATCCATTTTTCTTTTGTGATAGGATCATGTGGGAAACTAAATAAAAGTAAGTGTTTCTTAAGCACAATAGAAATGTATAAACGTATTATACGTTCAAAGGATAAACATGTCACATATATGAACTCTCTACCCTCCATTTTTAAAGCTGTCGTGTAAAATTAGGACATATTTCGAGCTTGTTTGTATCAATAACTACTAAATTGGCGTTTTTAAAATGGTAAATATCATTCGTGTGTCCGATATCGATTAAAATCGATCATCGAAATAATGTTGTAGAACGAACAACACTAGTTGCTAGATTTGACAGACGAATGATAAGTTCCCTTGTACCACGAACTCCAAGCAATGCGCGTCAGTATCGCTTGTTCTGATATTCATCGTCTCTTAACACACAACGTCAGATTAAATGCTCAAAGCAAACGCGGCAATGTAATGTGAACATAATTTACTTACCGATAATTTATTGTTACTTAGGTACAGTCTTGGAATTACACATTGGAATATTAAAAAAATAGATTTAAAATGAATTAACGCATAATATAATTTGGAAACAACTTACGTGTGACAGGAAAAATGTCCTTGGGTTTGGGTGCTTCCAATTTTTGGGCTATTGCACTTTAATACCATGTAAAAAGGCATTTTCTTAATTTTCTCGGACAACCGGTTACCACAACAGACGCGCGCGTTATGTCAGTAGCGACGGCCAACTCGGAGACCTACTCCGAGTTCCGACACGCGAAGTAGATGCATTTGCGTGATCTATGTATATTTATATCTGTGGTTTTCCTTTAGCTCTTATTTACGATGCACGTACATACTTGGTTTATCATCTAAAATCTTCATGAATTATAATAATTTAAATAATTACAAATCGATATTAAAACACCAGAACAAAAAAGAACATATGTATGAATACACTACTTACGTTTCCGAATGATTTTTCTAGACATTGAGCTAATAGACCCTACTATCAAATATTCTACAAATATAAATAAGGTAGTCGAGATGGCAAATAAAATTTATAAAAACCTTCCAGAAGGGGCTCCACACGTTTTTTTTATCGATTTTTGACCAATTTTGAATCGATATTCCAACATTTGCACTAGGTATAGTCTTTTCTCCCGTTCTTGGCCCGTTACGGATTAGTGTTCTTATCAGTAAACTCCATTGTAGCAAAACCGCAAGCGCACGCGCCACGACAAAAAAAAAGGATTTGGGCTCATGTTAGCGTTTATAGAATATCTACCATATGGACCACGCAATAAGATTCAATATGAACTAATACAAAAAAGCTGTATGTTCTTAACGGTTGCGCCCAGCGTAGGCGACTTAAACGCTCTCCTTCCAGCATATCTTGACACCGAGATCCGAAACAAATATGCGTAATCGGTGACCGCGCTTGTATTGGTATTTCGAGCGCCCAACTAGGCAGCTCTTAGGAGGCAATTGGAATTATTCCTCACGGGCAGGTAAAACAGGGTCGGATTTTGATTGGAAACATTTGGACACAAATACGATTTATGAATATTTAATATTAAAAAAAATATAAACATTGGGTAAGTATATAACAATAATAATACTGATACAGATTATTTATTCGTAAATAGGTTAATTTACAAGTCATATAACTTACAAGCTAAGTCCTTATACAGTTGTATATTTTAATTTTAACTATAATAGTAGGTATTCCGTTTTAATAATCATTTCATTACAATTCATTTAATTTCATTCAAATCAGTATATAAATAATAATCAGGTTAATAAATTACAGAAATAATCGGTTAGTTATATTTAGTTATACGAATAATCAACGAATTATAAAATCTTTTTTTTTATGTTACACTTACATATTTTTACCTAGAAAGTTAACCCACTCTTGCGTATTAACTCATATTTATTATCTTAACATTAACACATTCAAATCATGATATAAGCATAACTTGAATGTGTCTTTCTTCGGTTAAAACATGCTGTATTGGCGTTTTACGTTTAATACATAAATTTCGGATTGTAAATCAAGTAAAACTTTTCTAATAAAGCTCATTAATATAATAAAACTTACAATGTACACAACGCACATTTGGTTAGTGTTGAGGTGACTCATTATTTAGGAATGCGCTACCTACGCACTATCAGCTTAGGGTAGGGGGAAATGGCTAAGCTGGATTAAAGGGTTATCTTTTCCCAGTGTCTTACAAGCCTCGCTTTAAGTACATGTGCTCTTTATTCTATACGACCCTTTTCATGACGACCTGGCTACGTTTTTTTGGATTTTGTTTGCTACTGTTTGGACTTTGGTGTATTAAGTTTTATTTGACCTCTGGCATTGTTAATCTGGACTTTCGATCTGATTTTTACATTTCGAATGTAAAAATGTTCCGACCATGGGAAGATGCCGTTACGTGTGTAATGTTTCGACCATGGGAAGATGCTGTTACGAATGTAATGTTCCGACCATGAATGAACCCGTGCATGAACGATCAAAATATTGTAAACCTCTACTTGTTTAAAACGTAGGGTCAGGGAGGGAACAGTCGCTCGGTGGGAACAGTGACTCGAATGTGCTGTGCGAGAAACAGAAAGAGCTTTATGTCTGTCCTCTACATCAATCGGAACTGTTCCGTACCCGACCACGTACGAACTAGTTAGTGAGGCGCTCCGGCACCATGCGAATGTGTTATGGTGCGTTTTTGTGTTTAATGCTATCAAAATTACATTTCCAGATCAGTTTCACTGCTCTTTTTTCTTAACTCGTACGAGATTTTCAATTACTTATGTTATTATCGAAGAGTGTGTCTAATCTACTTAGTATTGGCTGATAATTCAAGGCCCTAGGTGTTTGTTTGTGTTTTTAATTTGAACTAAAATACAAATTGACGCCAAGGTCAACAGACGTTCGTTTTGCAAAAGTACACGGTGGCTCGCGAACCACTGTGCACCTTACAGAGTTGGACTAAAATTTACTTGAATATGAATAAGAATAAAAATTCTGTGATTATTAAAAGTAATTCATGCACTCTTTTTTTAAATAAAATGAAAGTGAATAAATCATGCGACATTTAGGTACCCTATTTTAAATCAAGAATGAAATCAGGAACGATTATTCCGGGGGTTGTGCTTACCTATTCTAATTACCGTTTTATTCAACAAAAATGTTATTTGTTATATAATTTAGGTTCGATTCCTACGTACCTAGCAATTGTGTACTGTTAGAACTACTGTTTACGGGGCGTAGTATACAGTGACTCGAGCCACTGTGTACTGTTAGAACCACTGTGTACTAGCGGGTCCTAGTCACTGTGTACAGCAACCGGTACACAGCGGCTCGATTCCCAATTTCTAAAAAAGAATGGATATATCTTTTTTGGTGAAAGTAACAGCAAATATATTTGCTACATATGAAAGTGTAATAATGCACGGTGCTCTGTGCTTGCAACAATTGGTTCAGGGATTTATATTTTTCATGCAACAGCCTGTTGAAAAAATCCTAGCGACTGTTCCCTCCCTGACCCTACCTGTAACTAAGTATTTAAAACGTTGAAGATTTATTAGGTTTTAATGTAGCATCTTAATATTATTTTTATTTGATTTCTTTATTCTTGGTAAGTAATTTGCTGTATGTTAAAAGTGTAATATAAATAAAAAAAATGTTTTTACAATTCGTTGATTATTTGTATAAACGATTATAACTAACCCCTATACATATTTAAAATGTACCTGTAACTATCTAAAACATTGATGTTTTATTACGTTTTGATGTAGCATCCTAATATTATTTTTATTAAAATTTCTTTATTCTTAGTAAGTAATTTGCTGTATGTTAAAAGTAATATAAAAAAAATGTTTTTAAAATTCGTAGATTATTTGTATAACTGATTATAATTAACCGATTATTATTGTAATATATTTACCCAATGTTTGTATATATTTTTAAATTAAATATACATAAATCGTACACGTACCCAAATGTTTCATTTAAAATCCGACCCTTAATTTACCTGTCCGTGAGGAATAATTCCAATTGCCTCCTAAGCGTTGCCTAATCGGGCGTTCGGAATACCAGTTCGAGCGCGGTCTCCGATTACGCATATTTGTTTCGGATCTCGGTGTCATGATATGCTGGATAGAGAGCGTTTAACTCGCCTACGCTGGGCGCAACCGTTAAGGATATACAGCTTTTTTGTATTAGTTCATATTGAATCTTATTGCGTGGTTCATATGGTAGATATTCTATAAACGCTAACATGAGCCCAAATCCTTTTTTTTGTCGTGGCGCGTGCGCTTGCGGTTTTGCTACAATGGAGTTTACTGATAAGAACACTAATCCGTAACGGGCCAAGAACGGGAGGAAAGACTTATACTACAGATAAAATCATAAGGCAAATGGCTATCGGTTTTTCAATGTTCTATCTACATTTGTAAAGACGGATTTTGAAATAAATGAGCACTTATTTTGTTATACTTTTTAAAATATAGTCTTAAAAAAATACTTAAGTATGTCGATATTTGAATGCTGTAAAGAATCTTACATATACGAAATCTACATATTAGGGTTCCTTTTTTTGACGTTTCTAAAAACTAAACATTTTAATTTTTTGGTCTAAAATTGTTCAACCTTGATGTCTAATATCTCGAAAACATTGAATATTGAAGTAAATATAGGAAATGGGATATTATATTGTTTAAGGCCGTTACTGATAAAAAATATGATAAGCTATAAAAAAATATTATAAAACTAAGGGATTTAGATCGAAGGTCCTTGGCGCCAGGAAGTTTAAATCAGAAGCTTTCAAATGGTTAAGAATAAAAACTTTTACTCAATATATGAGTTTTTAGTGTCAGGCACTAATTGCACGTTAAGTTAAGATATTATATGTATTGTAAGATTAGTTTTAAGGTAAATACTCGTATAAGGTATCAAGCTTTATTAGAACTTCAAATTGTAAAGCTACAAGTGCTACAACCACATGGTCTAATACCTAGTATTTAATAAATCATTCTTATTCTAGATCATACTAGAATTAAACCTAAAAATTTTGGAAACCACAAACATTCAAAATCAGGCAATTGACACGTATGTATCTAATATTGAAAAATAAAATTTACATTAAAGCAGCGTTTAGTTTGTAAGCGTGGGTCCGCATGTTTCCTCGGTGATGAGTGGCAGTTTGACATTGCCGAATCTGATTTTCCTCGCTACTTTGGTTCCTATTACGCTTAGTTTAGGCCGTGTACTAATTGTATTATCTTTTATTATTTGCGATGAGAATGGGATTAGACTTGACAGATTTGCCATACACTTACGTCAAAATTAATACGGATTGACAGCTATCTCAATCCCATTCTAATCGCGGTTTAGTAATACCAACGGTAGGTAGTTAGTACCATGACGGACCAGCATACGAATTTCTACAAGAGCATGTACATAATATGTACATACATACATCTTAATAACGCAAATACATTATGCTTGTTTTCCATATGTATTTTTCATTAGGTACATACATATAAATAGTCTGGCAATAGCCGGGATAACGAGGTACAAGAAGAAAAAGAAGGACTCGTCTATGTTCGCAATGCAAGCCTATTATAAAGGCTCATAAGAGCATACTAGGTGAATTTATGTCTTAACACTTTGACTACCGAGAACCCGCCTGGTAGGCACTCGTAATATTTGCTCAGATGCCAGCTAAGCCCGCCAGGTGGGCTGTAGCTATAAACCTACACGCCACGCCAAAGAGCCCACCTGGCTGGCACACATTGCATCTTCGCCACCTCAGGACTGACTCTAACAGAAAGGTACTAGGTTTAATACTTCTGATTATTATGTGGTCGAAAAGTAGATACTGTTGATTTTTAAATATACAGCAGTGTGTTTTAACTTCACCTAATACGATTAAAAATAAAAATTCTTATCAGTTGATTACATTAAATTGCATACAAAGGTATGTATCAATTGAGTTAGAGTAAAACCTAATTTGTGTTTACGAATATTTAGTAACTATAGGTATAGATTTAATTTTATTCACGTATACGACAGTTACTTGGCACAGCCCTAAGCGTCCGCCTAGTGCCCGCCTAGCGGGCACGCGGCGTGCGGCATTGCGTTGCACGTCGTAGCCCGCCTGTTTCTTGTCGGTTTCTGGGGTATTATTCAAAATTTTTCCCGGTTGCGAAAGTGTTAATATGACCTCAATCCGGAACAGCTAAGTATTATTGAAGTGAGCAATTGTATATTTTATAGATTTATTTAGATTAGATTATAGATTTTTACATGCAAAAACAGCGTGTGTTCATTATTAATACATATGTATATTGCATAAATGCATGGATTAACTGCGTACCGGCAGCAGCAAAAGTTGCTAAGCGGTTGGGGTGTTCAAAACGACCTTCACGCGCTCTTATTATCTTAACAATAAAGTCGTGTCAAGCTCATTTTGAACACTTCGCTACATCTGTTGCTGACTGTACTTCAACATTCGACATAAGCGCGTTACTTACGTGGGTACCTAGTAACGTTTATTTTGGCTCATACGATTTCACGCGCTCATATGCACCCAGCTTTACCTTTAGTATGGCATTATAACAGATTCAATAACACTCTGAAATGCAACAAATCAACAATCCCATTTAGTTCCGGAACCGTGAGTCATGTAACGTGTCCCGGACAAGGGCTGGTAATTTCCTGGACACATCTGATACTAAAAGGTATGCGTGAAATGTTAGCAGTTTAGAATATTTAATTGGGTTTATTATATATATAATAGCTTCTGTATGCGATATTGTATGCCTACGCTACTAATACATCGAACGAACTCAGAGGAAGTAGCTATTTTGATAACGTCATTACGCACCGTTTCCCGGCAGCTTTGGGGTCCTAGTACTCCAATAACATACTAAAAGTTTGTAATGGTTGCCAGCTCTGAACTGTGTCTTCGGCCATTTCGCGTAGTAGGTATGTTAGGTTAAAAGTGAATAAGGATAAAACAAATTAATATTTCACTAGCAGGATTTATTGCAAACTCGTCGATTTCTTGATTCGTCCAATCTTATGATTAGCGTACCGACTGCGTCCATATTACTGGCTGTAAAGGATAAATAAAATGCACTTAATGGCAAACATACCATGTTTAACCCATTTATGAGATCACTTTACTTATTATGGTTCGATAAACTACATAAGTTACGTAAATGATTCATAAGAGAGATGCAAGAATTTCTCCAACATTTCGCAAATTCTCTATGATAGCATCAGAAATGCACACGCATATAGTACCAGCGCATTATGCTCGAGTCGAATAATTGATGGCATATTTTTATGAGGCAAATGTACATGGAAAGGGCGTGTCAGTTGGATGTTGGCCAGAATTGATCAATGCGTAGACACTTTGAACTTAGGCCGCGGATGGTACTCAGGAAATATCAATGGGAAATGTTATTACTGTACTTAACTTACCGACATGATTGGTATTTCAACAGACGTGGGTTGTTTTCTTTCTTCGTTGACATTATTTGACGTGATTTATTTTAGGCTAAAAGACAAGAGTAAAAATAGATATACTTCTAAATAAATAAATAATTGGAAACAATCTTACACACGACCTAGCCCCGAACTGAGCTTTTGAGCGAAGTGCTCTGGGTAAGTAGTGGGCTACGGTATATGAAGGGACATTTTTTAAATAGATACATATTTAGATGCGTAAGTACTGTAGGTAGTAAAGAAATAACTACTGCAGCCTGCCAAAAGTTGTTGTTCATGTTCATAATAGCACTTTTCGAACTTATATACGTTTATAGCACTTTAATCTCCACTTACATTATGACATTCTATATCGGCAGTCGAAGCACAATATAAGTCCTTGTGTGTTTTTAAATACTTACGTTTACGGGTAGGTATAAACTTGGTAACAAGATTTATTACCTTAAAATTCGACATACCATCCAGGTACGACATTCATGTTGAACCTATAATTTTACGAACCCCAATCTTGTTTACAGCTACGTTATTACTGCTAATTAACCTCTAAAGAGATATTTCTGTCTAAGCTGGCGTCTCAAAGTTAGCGGAACCTTAACTGCCTATAAACTAATTAAACCATATTACGTACAAATAAGTGTCATGTTGTTCATAACTCGTGAAATACGGCCGCTTCGTGGAAACTCAAACGATTTCCTTTCGAAGTACGAGCAGTAAATCAGCTTAATGACGAGTTTAAAACTTTGCACGGTGCGTAATACAGAGCTGAGAATCAGTTCCAAACAAAGTGTTCAAATGGACTAAGAGCTGGCCATGTCAGATATGACACAATAATGAGAGCTATAAAACCCATCTGGTTAGATTGCTATACTATCCTCATTGCTAGATCCGGCAGATTCATCTGGCAGATTTTAAAGGTCAGAGTGACAGGCTAGCAAAATTTTTGAATTGGAAAATAGTACTATCAACAGATAAAAACTACCGAAGTTGTCTCAGGAAAGGACCTATATTTTACAACATTAGATTTTTATAACAAAAAACATTGCGTAATATCACGGAAACAAAAATAGTAGGCGGAAAACAATGAATTACATTATACGCCGTATGGCACAAATTTCCCCCAACAGAAACTTTTGGCAATCATATAATCTATATATTTATATAATTTCTCATAATATTGCATAAAACCCAGAACTCTAGGATTTGTTTTCCTGAAGTGGTTTGCTTTCTTTGACCTCAACCACTTTACAGCTGCCAGATGTCCAGATCTTGAAATAAGCACAGTGTAGCAAACTGATTAGAGAGGGTTTTGTTACTCTCATTATTGTGTCATATCTGACGTGGCTAGCTCTCCGACTAAAACCATATAGGCACCGACACCGTATGCGTTGGGGAGGCCTGCCATCTTGTGGTCTTAATTGAAAACTTAAGATACTTACTTCACGCCAATAGCAATAGAACGTGCTGGTGCTGCCCCCTTTAGTTTCCGGACGCACCATTACCCGTAGGGTCTGCTATCTCGTGGACTCATTTGGCAGCATAAACTAAACGTGATATTAGTAATTGGCTACTTTCCTAAGAAATATATTTAGTCCTTCAGTTAGATTATCAAAAAGTATTGGACACATATTTTTTATTTTGTCAATCAAAGAAAAATTGGTGAAGACATAGCCCGATAAAGTTCCGCGTGACGTCACATTTCAGTACTCTTTTTAGCATAATGTGACGTTACGCGGAACTTTAACGGGCTATATCTTCACCAATTTTTGTTTAATTGACAAAATAAAAAATACGTGTCCAATATGTTTTGATAATCTAACTGACGGACTGAATAGAATTTAATTTTTTTTACCCAGGAAAGTACCCAATTCACGCTATAACTGGGTCCTGTACTGACCCCTAAGGTTCACGCACGCTCCCTATAACAGTTTCCCAACTTCGATAGCTGCATAGAAGAGAAGGCATGCAAGTTTCAAAGTAGAGTCAGTGTCCGCAAAACGCTTTTACTTATTTCCACTGCCAATGAGTCCATGATAAAAGACTATCTATTTTTTTATCCGTCTCGGTGAAATATATACAAATAAAAAAAACATTCAAGATCCAAATTTCCGCCGTCGAATCGATAACCGAATAAAAAGTCACGACTGTGACATTAAACATTTATGTTATTTCCTCCCAACCCCTTGTTTTTCCAAGAAAATTGCCTTCATCCCCGCGCTGGCAGTCGGAGGCATTAGGCAAACTTTCTTTAGATAATAAATAGCTTTTCGGTAATAAACTGATGCATTATTAAATTCACGGCTTTTGATGTTCCGGTATAAAAAGATATTGTATGACAAAATTAAGTTTAGGAGTTGGGGGCCCGTTAGACGTTGGTAAAGCACACTAATAAAAATGGAGCTTCTCAAGTACAAAAAAATATCATCGAATTTTTATATTATACCTACTATACTAGTCTAGCCAGGTACGTTCACACTTAGAGAATAGACAGAGAGCATCCTGTCGAGAGTTTACTTACACTAATAATAACGCTCCAAAAACAAAGATATGTTCTTTCCTTTACTGCTACTGACAAATTGGGTTTTCCAGACTATAATATTACATATATACTCGTACCTCAAGAATGTTTTCTAGCAAAAGAAAAGGGAACAGCGAAATATCATCTCGTTCAACTCTGAAGTAACCCAACTGGGAAAAGTGCCTACTTCTACCTTACAGAAAACCACAACATTGCTGCTTACACTAAGTACTAAGCTCCTAGCTAAGCTGGCGAAGTGATCAAAATGAGCTTAACACGACTTCATTTTTACAAGCTTTTATTTAACTTGCACTGTTCGTATGTACGAGTATGTAAGTAAATATGTAAGTTGTCCGTCAAAATTTGCAATCCATTTTTCAGTCACTTCCCGTTATCCGATTGAGCTGAAATTTGGAATACTTATGTATTCCATATACTTATGTTTGGTGACAATGCAATACTTTTTCATCAATTAGCTGATCTGATGCTACAGCTGGAAGATGGCCACTGGAATTCTGTGATAGAAAGTGCTATAATAGTCGAGGTTGGGCTCGTTTGTTTTGTTATTGTTAGCACTTACCATTGTACATGATGGCGAGGGTCTCATGATGGAGCCTGAAGATGGCCACTGGAACTCTATGACGGAAAGTGCTATGATAGTCGAGTTTGGGCTCGTTTGTTTTGTTATGGTCAGCACTTACCATTGCACATGATGGCGAGTGTCTCATGATGGAGCTGGAAGATGGCCACTGGAACTCTATGACGGAAAGTGCTGTGATAGTCGAGTTTGGGCTCGTTTGTTTTTTTTATGGTCAGCACTTACCATTGCACATGATGGCGAGGGTCTCATGATGGAGCCGGAAGATGGCCACAGGAACTCTATGATGGAAAGTGCTATGATAGTCGAGTTTGGCCTCGTTTGTTTTGTTATGGTCAGCACTTACCATTGCACATGATGGCGAGGGTCTCATGATGGAGCCGGAAGATGGCCACTGGAACTCTATGATGGAAAGTGCTATGATAGTCGAGTTTGGGATCGTTTGTTTTGTAATCTTTAGTACTTACCATTGCACCTGATAGCGAGGGTCTCATGATGAAGCCAGAAGATGGCCCCTGGAACTCTATGAAAGAAAGTGCTATGATAGTCGAGTTTGGGATCGTTTGTTTTGTAATCTTCAGTACTTACCATTGCACCTGATAGCGAGGGTCTCATGATGAAGCCGAAAGATGGCCACTGGAACTCTATTATGGAAAGTGCTATGATAGTTGAGTTTGGCCTCGTTTGTTTTGTAATCTTCAGTACTTACCTTGCATCTGATGGCGAGGGTCTTATGATGGAGCCGGAAGATGGCCACTGGAACTCTATGAAAGATAGTGCTATGATAGTCGAGTTTGGGATCGTTTGTTTTGTTATGGTCAGCACTTACCCAAGCAACACAAACTAGCTGGTAAAGCGCTGCTAAATGGCACCTCTTGACACTTTAAGCTGTAGACTACGCTGTATATGGGCTGTATAAGCGCATATACAGAACATATACAGGCGAATTGGGCTCAAAATCATACAGCTTAAGGCTGTATAAAAGCTGTACAAGAGCTGGGTAAAAGCAGTATAAGAAATGATTAAAAGCTGGTTTAAAGCTGTATTGGCAGCTTTACGCTGGACAATAGCTGTGTAAGGGTGTATAAGCCAGCTAAAAGCAAATTAAAAGCTGCTTAATAGCTGCATTGGCTACTTTTGTCGTTCTATACATGGTTTATACAGCTATTTTAGTTTGTAGCTGGTGAAATGCTGCATAAAACAGTTACACCGTGCGAGTTTTGTGAAATTGTATATGAACAGTAAATATTAATCAATAAAAGTGTACAAAAAGTGTTTAAGGAGAATTGTAATAATGTCCTAATAATAAAGAGACTATAATGTAAAAGGTAAGTCCGTGTTTACATATAGGAGTGTAGTTTAACTTGCGGCGGTAAGTTTATTGTGAATGTGAATAAGTTTAGTGTTAAATTTTTAATGCGCCAAGAAAATAACGTGATTTGAGTAATTTTAAAGTTAAAAATAAGGTGTAAACAAACATTGTGATATTGAATTTCTTCGATTTTAGGTCGCAAATTTCATTTAAGCTTTTAGTTTTACTGTTCAAATGCAGTAAATCAGTAAGGCAATGATTAAAACGGTAGTTCCGGAAAAAAACATACATTTATAAATAATATTGTAATTTATTTAGTTAATGCGTAATGGCGTATTTTTTATACAGCGTTAGGAAGTCAGTACTGCACTTAAACTCCTTTCCGCTGTAAATAGGTGTATTCAGCTTTCATCTACAAGAACAGCTTTTATACAGAGTTTTAACAGCTCAAGGCTGTAATTAAGTTCCAACGGCCTATGTAATACAGCGTTTGTGCTGCTTGGGTAACTTGCATCTGATGGCGAGGGTCTCATGATGGAGCCGGAAGATGGCACTGGAACTCTATGAAAGATAGTGCTATGATAGTCGAGTTTGGGCTCGTTTGTTTTGTTATCTTCAGTACTTACCATTGCACCTGATGGCGATGGTCTCATGATGGAGCCGAAAGATGACCACTGGAACTCTATGACGGAAAGTACTATGATAGTCGAGTTTGGGCTCGTTTGTTTTGTTATCTTCAGTACTTACTATTGTACATGATGGCGAGGGTCTCACGATGGAGCCGGAACTCCCTAACCTAGAAAGTGCTAAGTTAGTGCTGTTGCTCGTTTTTACAGGCTTTTTGTAACGGTTCGTATGTAAATATATGTGAGTTGCCTGTCAAAATTTACAATCCAGTTTTCAACAACTTAGCAGTAACGGATTGTTTTAGCATTATAGTATTAGGAGGGAATCAACTATCTGTAGAAACAAGTGTCCCCAGTAGGTACCATACCAGGATCTGCTGTGTCTGTACACAGCGGGCCTGTGCCTGGCCTGCATAACACATGCGTAGCGCTGGGATGTAAAGGTTCCATATAAACTTTCTTTCTGGAGCCAAGCCAACCTTACGTGCTCGTGGTGCATCCTGCCGATCAACGAACAAGGCTCTGGCGAAATTTACCCAAGCTTAAGGTAGGGTACGTGCTGAGGAGCTGAATGGCAGGGGGTATACTGTAGCTAACATACCAACTTCGGGGTACCAGGCGCACCCCGTCGAATTAAATGCCTTACCCTCCTATTACGGAATCTCTGGAAGGGTGGACCATTTTTTCTTCCAGTCTCGTGGGAACAACATGGATAATCAAAATAAGAATAAAAAAAACACATGAAACATCAATACAACGAAAACGGCGTCTTGAAAAAACTCGAGAAAGAAGAGTCAGAAATTGAATGTCCAGTAAATGCGAAGCGGCGAAAGGAAAAAATCGCATTCAAAAAGCTCAGACAAGACGAAAATAATCGGCTGATCAACGTGAATTGAGGCTTGTAATTTGTGTAAATAAATTCAACGGTATAAATAATTTTAATGTTGTATGTATGTCAATGGTATTATAAATAATAATTCCAAAGATTTAAGACTAAAAAAAAAAAAAAAAATACAAAAAAAAATATTTTTAAAAAACAAGCTTTTATTCAAAAAGTGAACTAAAAAGTAAAAAATAATTTATATTTTAGTGGTATTACTCACTTGGCCCTTGACCGCGTTGTATGGGGGGACATCGTACGTGGTCACGATTCTCAGCCATGAGGGAAAGACAAATAAGAAGAAGAAGAGTCATATATGTGTATAGTAGGTATATTTTAAGGGACAGAATAGTAGAAAAATGAGTTCGAGGAACGTAAGTATCTTATAAATAATCTCATATTCTAATAAAGATTTAAAAGCTTGAGGCACTGTCTGATATAGAAGTTACTGTTTTTCAGTGCCTCAAGCTTTTAAATCTTTATTAGAATATGAGATTATTTATAAGATACTTACCCTCCCTTAAAATATACCTACTATACACATATATGACTCTTCTTCTTATTTGTCTTTCCCTCATATGGCTGAGAATCGTGACCACGTACGATGTCCCCCCATACAACGCGGTCAAGGGCCAAGTGAGTAATGCCACTAAAATATAAATTATTTTTTACTTTTTAGTTCACTTTTTGAATAAAAGCTTGTTTTTTAAAAATATTTTTTTTTGTATTTTCTTTTTTACTTTTTAGTCTTAAATCTTTGGAATTATTATTTATAATACCATTGACATACATACAACATTAAAATTATTTATACCGTTGAATTTATTTATTAAGAGATGGAGCACGCGTGAAAATCAGTTTGAACTTTTAACACCTCACCCACCTCACCCACTACGGTATAAGTAGTTTATCCGGCGGCTTAAAGATAAATGTAAAAATAAATTTATTCTTCAATTTGGGAACATTACAATGCACTTATGGACGTCAGAGAGAAAAAAAACTACCACCGGCTCTAACCCTACATACACCTCTGACCAGAGAAGTATTATGGCAAGAAACGGCGGGACTTATTTTATCAAAACACTAATACATTAGATTTTAAAGATACACAATAATGCGTGATACACAAGAAGATATATCAAAACAGGTTGAAAGAAAGACAATGTAGGTACCTATTGTTTAATTAAAAAGAAAATAAATAAATAAT
This sequence comes from Pammene aurita, assembly GCA_947086415.1. Lineage (NCBI taxonomy): Eukaryota > Metazoa > Arthropoda > Insecta > Lepidoptera > Tortricidae > Pammene > Pammene aurita. The sequence continues at coordinate 25,055,123 of OX352297.1, forward strand.
AAAATCCAAATCTGACTGCTTCACAAAACGTTTGCTATGCTTTCCTATACCTGAACTGTATCTAAATGTTAGATGATTTTGTAGTAGTTTCTGGTTTGGGCCATGCATCTTTGTTCGTCATATAGTCCTCAACCCTGTAATAAAATAACCCTTTGACATTAAAGAATGGAGCATTTATTCTTAAGCCGCCAGACAAACTATACCTACCTCTGCAGCTGACTGTATGTAGTGGGAAGTTTCAGAATGAGAGGAAGATTCCCTTCGAGGACTTTACTACTTTTCAAGTATCCATTGTAACGGGTTGACAACGCGCTAGTGACACCACTCGTATTACAAGGGACCAAAGTCAGCGGTAGCGGCTTATCATCAGGTACTTATTTATCACCGTAGTATAAAAAAACCTATTTAGGAATAAACGGTACACTCCTTCCATTGCCCCAACTCACACTTGACCGTGTTTTTTTATTGAAATAAAGCTCAAAGACGGTTTTCTGGCGGGATAGGCGTGACTCTCAGGGGATGCTGTGTCTATTTAGGGGGATATCTCTGTCACAATGGGTCGCGCACAGTACGATTTAAGAGGAATTTCCTCCCACGAACGCTGCGGCTGTGGAATGAACTCCCTGCCGAGGTTTTCCCAGTGGGCTACAGTATGAGGTTCTTCAAAAAAGGAGTGTATAGGTTCCTAAAGGGTAGGCAACGCGCATGTAAATCCTCTGGGGTTGCAGACGTCCATAGGCTACGGTAACTGCTTACCACCAGGCGGGCCGTATGCTTGTTTGCCACCGTCGTGGTATAAAAAAAAAAAAAAAAAAAAAACAAAAAAAAAAAAACTTTACGAAATAATGTCTATTGTGTTCAATTTTCAATTATGGGTTATTTTAGTTATTTTATTACTTAAGTATATAAATTGCCTCGTACTTACATTTTGTGATTCTTGGAAGTTACTTATTTTTATTTTTCGTATATACTTATATTACTTATATAATTATATTTTAGCTAGAGCACTTATTGTTTGTGTATTCAGATATTATAATACTTAGTAGTGTACTTACACATAGTTTTATTAAGGTATTTTAAACAAAAATACACGACGAAGAAAGCTGTTCAGTCTAACTCTTAAGATGAATAAACACACGACAAACAACCTACGGTAGTCGGACAAATGATTTAATTTGCAGCTATAAACATAAAAGGCATCGTGCAAAGCACAACAACTCACAATTCAATAAAAAAAATAAACAAACAAATCAGTCGCTTCGCACTGTCATATAAACACCTGACAGTTACGCAGCTACAAACATACCTTTACCAACGACATATGCCTTAAGACGTTCCAATAAGACTCTATTTAATTCTTAATTTTTTTTTTTAATCTTGTACAAATAAAAAGACAACTTAATGTCAAGTTGTCAATTTGTGGATTATGCAAAGCAGCCAACAATTTCTTTTTCTATTACCATAATACTCGTGGCAAAATATTTGAGGCATAAAGCAACGGTGACGTGGGAAAGACTAATAAGTGTTTGGTTAGGACATTTTTACGTTTACTTTTTAGGGTTCCGTAGCCAAATGGCAAAAAACGGAACCCTTATGGATTCGTCATGTCTGTCTGTCTGTCCGTCCGTATGTCACAGGCATTTTACTCGGAAACTATACGACGTATCTGAATAAAATTTACACATAAGGTGTATTTTGTATGCAGCTACTTAGTTATGTAGTTAAATTTGAAAAAAAAAAATATTTTTTAAGGCGGCGCTCAATACAGGAAACCAAATTTTTAAAAAATTAACCAAATATCAACATGTGACCCATTAATCGATAGGTCTTTCAAAATAACATTGAGGTTTCTTTGACTATTTTGTGATTAAGTGAATATTTTCTGAAATAATCGCTTCGAAAGTCAGAAAAGCTGTGTAGCCCCCCCCCCCCCCCCCCCCCGTAACTTTTGAACCGTAAGTTCAAAAAATATGAAAAAATTTGAAGAGATGCGCCTTATCATATACTTTCTAAAAAAATTGTTTTGAACATTATCGGTTCAGCCATATTTGAGTTATCTCCAAAAAACTTCTTCCATAGGCATCAGATACGACCTTTTGGTATTAGTTTGGTTCTTATTCCATTGAAAGTACGGAACCCTCCTATGCGTGGTCCGACACGCACTTGGCCGGTTTTTTCCTTACATAAATATAATGCCAATATTCCATATACTTTATTAGTCTATGCAATATTCAAACTAAAGGTAATTATAGTTTGGCATTGGATATTCTCACTTGAAGCATAGATTAGAGAATCAAGCACGAATATAGTTAAATTTGGTTTGCCAGACTATACGGATGCTTCGTATGCTTTAAAGCATGTGCCTTATAAAGGGTTTACTAATCAATATAATACCAAATTGTAGACCGTGCATGCCCGAGTACTTGAGTAAATATGCGGGCTTATATCCGTTTGTTCTGTGCTTGTCACTGCAGTTTCGGATTTCAGACATATCACGTTTCTACTTTCGGTTGTTTTTTGGCTATGAGGGCGTTATTTGAAACCGTCGATTGAAGTATTTTCTATTTAATCCTTTTTGTATCCTTTGTTTTATGAACCGCTTGACGATTAATCTTTTTATCTACACTCATATTGTAAGTCCTCTAAAATGCGTTCCAAAACCGTAGGCAATGACCAGCATTACAACAAGCGATTTCACTATGATAAGTTTGTTATCTGTGGCAGTAATGTAATTTTAACTTTACATGCTCAAATATTGTTAAGTTACGAGTTTCAAATTTGGAACAGCTGTCAAAACCAACACAATTTCAATGGGTTTCTATTCTAGTATCCATAGATTTTAAAATGTTGTCGATACGAAACGTCAGTACGATATATTTTTTGACATAAACCGCACGACATTTTGATCTCGGATGACATGAGAATAAGGACTTCGTTCGTTGGTTAATATTAAAAAAAACTCGCGACAGAAGTTTGTACATATATATATTTCTCTATGGTTTGTACGGCTGCCATTTCTGTTATCAATTTGTCAGTTATTGTTTGTCGAAACATTTTTAATTGCGAAAATGTAAATGTTTACTATTAACTATATTATATTATAATAAATAAATATACTTTCCTTATCAGTTCTAATTTATTTATTTTTATTAAGCTTACACCTGTGGGTATGTTTCAGCACTTGTATCTATCTACCTAGTAATGCAGGTCAATTGCCTTCGGCTTCTGAACCCATCTTTGAGTACTTGCAATATGTGTGTAGATAAAGTAATGTATGCAACTGTACATAATTATGTATCAGTTGCATAAACTACTATTGTTAAATACCATTATCTTTTATTTTTGGGTTGCTAGTTTTGGTTTTTCTTACAAGAATATAAGGTATTTATAACCATGCAACGTTTATATTACATTACCTACTTCTGTATGTACTTAATTGGCGTATATTTTAATTTGATAGCTAAAAATCTAAATTGTACTGAATTCATCTACACAAAAATATCTAGTACTTTGTCATTCATAAGCAGCTTTCAAAGCGCTTGTGCAAAAATAAATCAATAACAAAATAAACAACGTCAAAAGTGCAAAATTTTAATGAAACAGACACCCTTTCAATGTTTTACTAATCTTATCCCTTGCCCCGCACATCGAATGATTGATTGAGACGTTTACCAGTAAAGGATGTTAAATTAAAAGTAAATGTCGCGTCCACTGCAGTTATTTGCGTTTACAAAAGGCAGAGTACGACGGCGACTGTATTCCGCCATTAGTCAAACTAAACGTTGCGCGATGCGTGTACGCATGTACAGTCGGCAAAATTTGCTTTCAGGAACTGTAGATCACGGAAGCGATTTGGCAACATTTTCAAATTGTTCAAAAATGAATACCAGAATCCCAAATTACCATTCAAATAAGAGGTAAAAAAAAGGATTTAAAAAGAATATGATTTTCTTTACATTTTACATTCTCTAAGTTTTTATGTCATAACCAGACGTAGAAGTTTTAGTGGCAGGAATGAAAATGTCATAGGGACTTCCCAACGATATTAATTTATCGATAAATCGTTATGACAGTTATGATGTACATATAATATGAATTTGGAAGTTGTATATATTATTATATAATATACAGTATAAACTTATTATAAATCTTTTATGGAAATAGTTGTCATTCGATTTGTTTTAGTTGTTAAAATGATTTCTTGGTTTAACTACAATAATATTGCCCAGAATATCACAGCAATATTATTGTAGTTAATAATATAGACTTCCGCAAAGTATCGCCTGAGTCCATAAATTATTTCCTGCTTTTTTTTGTAAATTTCTGATAAGTGTTAAAATATAACATACTAGCTTTTGCCCGCGGCTTCGCTAGCGTTAAATTCGGGTTAACACGGTTCCCCTTTGCCCCCCGTAATGCTCCATACAAACTTCCACCCTCCATTTTAGGGAAGTGGGGTGGTTAGAAAGAGATAAAAAGTAGCCTATGTCACTCTCCATCTATTTAACTATCTCCACTTAAAAAATCACGTCAATTCGTCCCCCTGTTTTGCCGTGAAAGACGGACAAACAAACAAACAAACACACACACTTTCACATTTATAATATTAGTATGGATCACCATTACATAACGTCGATAGGTAGTTATCAGCTTTACAGGTTAATTTATACTTTACTCGGTAAACTTAGTATGTGCTATGAAATGTCACTTCGATAGTTATCGATAAATTTATTATTGGAAGGACGTCCCTAGTTTTTGCCACAAAAACTTCTATGTCTGGTCATAACATAACACAGGGCTTAATACTGCCTTCTTGAGCCATAAAAATACGCGAAAGATATACCTAAAATTCTACAACTGAAAATTCTATTTTCGAATTCTTTTGTTTGGCTTAGGATGGAAATAGAGGGGGTGTGTAATGTATATTTTATTTGTGTCAGTTACTAAAAAACTAACAGATACTTAATATAACGCCATTTGGTATAATATAATGTAACTTTTCTTATACCGTGGTTTTGTTATATTCTGCTTTTTTATAATATTTTTTAGATATGAATATGACGGTTCGAATATTATAATTTCCAATAAGTTTAAAAACATATTGTACCTATAACAATGTTTATCATAATATAATTAAATAAAACATATTTTAATATAATGTATTGTTTTACATACATTTATGGAGGGATCGTCACCGTACTTAAGTGACCTTTCTGTTAGCTATTCTTTTCTGCAAGGGGTCTCAGTTTTACTTACAATTCGATTCTCCAAGGGTTGTGACCCTTGTCTAACCAAACCATGTTTTTGATAACCAGTAGATTTTTAATTGGTAGAAGTTCTAACCTTACCAATTTTTTTGATAATTATTCCATTCTGCAAGGGTGTTGCAGTTCTAACCTAACCTGTCCTCCTATTATACATATTATATGTGTATTGTTTGCTTCCTATTATAAAAACCAATTATTTAATGTCACTAGTTCGACCAAATATATTTTATAGTAAGTAACAATTATGATTATGACAGTGTATAATAGACCAAATATAAATATTGTGACCAATTATATAAAAAAAGTATACGATAAAGTATATGATAAAAAAAAATATAATAAATAAAGTATGCATTTAGAAAATTAGATAATATAGTATTATGCCATTTATTACACTATTCGAAAGGACGGTATGTCAAACTATAATATATGAAAATAGATTACATAAAATGTACTCGTAATGCACCAGAAAAAGGGGCCACAAATTAAGTTTTTAGTTCGAAATTAAGTCAACCGACTGTACTTCACGCCGTGTGTCACTCGCATTTGTCATTCGCCCCTCCTAATTGGCACTCCTGCGCACTTTAAGAGGAAACCGAAATATTTCCAAATGTCACTATTGTCGGCCGTCATACGCTAGCAATAGCTTCACCGAATAGACAGTAACTGTCTATAAAAGTTCTATTTAAAATTGACTTGTAAGTTTTATAAGTAATTAATGTAATTATATACCAAGCCGACTAACACTGACGGATTACCCCTGCATAAAAATGAATAAAACTCGGATTTAATCTCGTATTTTTCTAACACAAATGTCACATAGTTTTCGCTATGTGACATTTGTGTTCGACAACTGCCAACGGCATTTCAGATTTGACAGATTAACAACGCCGTTACAGAACACTGTCTTTCCAGAATCCAGAGAGTATTTATTAAATAGAGGAGCACAGTCTAAGAACTTTTTGAAACGCAAGCGCCATCTGAACGAGAGCAAACCAAAGTTACCGCATAATGTAGGGGAACCGTACAGCGCCATCTTTTGACGCTATCAATTTGATATCGTATGGTATGACAGCCCAAGCAAGGCAATTTCGCTAGAAACGACTAAAACTAGAAATTAAAATTATGTTATCAAGAAAGTTTGTTACAAGTTTAAAGTTTCATCTTTATACTTACGAATACAAATTGTCTATACATTGTGTATTATCGATATCACCTCAAAAGGAAACCAGACGCAGGTTTTGTAGTTTCAAATCGATATCGCAATAAATATTTTGTTAACTGTTAATTAACACCGAGACATTATTTTTGAATCTTTTTCGAGTAGCAATGTACCGCGTATACACTAATGTGACTAGACGTGAGCGCCGCGCCGGCGTGGCGTAGCCGCGCCGTGGGACCCACGCCGCCGCCGCCGCCGCGGATTTCAAAATCCACGCCGTTGGTCAAAATTTCAGAATTGGGAAAAAAAATTCCAATGACAATTACCGATGAAGGAAAGTCAGTTGAAAATTTAACGACGTATATTGACGAATTAAACCATGAAAACATCTACACTTTGAAATATTTAGGGTTTGGTAATTCTTTCTCTTTCGGGAGATTAAGAGGCCTTAGTCCCATGAACGTTCCCCAATTTCACGAAATCTTACTCGATAGATGGCGGTAGCGCTCAGTACGCGACCGCTGGCAATAATCGACGATCGAACGATCTTGATCGTTTTCAACTTCAATTACAAGTAAAATTCTTTTTACGCATAAGTTACACACAGGCTATTTATTTTCTTTTATATGGAAGATACTACTAATTAAAGTATGTTTAAAGGAAATATACGCATCTAACACCAAAGATGGATTATCACTTAATCAGTAGGGACTGTTGGAGATACTTTTCGAATTAAAAGTATAATAAATTTCGAATTTCGAAAATTAGGTTTGTTTTAAATTCCAAAATGGCTGAAATATTTTTTTTGTAAAAATGGTCATGGTAGCCAATTTCGACTACTTCGGTGTGTAGATTTCGAAAATGATGTCTGTTTTTACATCGAAGATGGCGGTTATATACTTTATTCAGAAAAATCGTCATGGTAGTCCTTTTCAGCTAATTAAGGGGTGTAGATTTCGAAAATTATATCTGTTTTAAAATCCAAGATGGCGGAAATATACTTTTTTGTAAAATCGTCATGTTAGTCATTTTCGGCTAATTAGGAGATGTATATTTCGAAAATTATGTCTGTTTTAAAATCCAAGATGGAGATTATATTTTTTTTCTGAAAAATCGTCATAATCGGCGTTAATTGCTTACCATCAGGCGATTCGTCTGCTCGTTTGCCTCCTATTTCATTTTAAAAAAATGGAAGTGATTTTCGGCTAATTACGGGATGTCGATTTTGAAAATTATGTCTGTTTTAAAATCCAAGATCAATCCCAAATCTGTGGATATTGTCGTTTTATTTTATTTATTACCAAAAATATGTTTTAATCAATACAGTATTTTATAGTTTCGCCAAACTGTGTAACAGTTTGTTGGCGAAAAAGAGCACTCTTAATCATTCTCTTATACTTAACTATATATGTTATGAGTTAGTAACAAACTACTTAAGTACTTATACAAAACTAATTTAAGTTTCTTTAACATGAACACACATGATTATTAAAAGTATACAATGTAAACAAGAAGTTCTGAATAGGCGAGTGAATTTAGACTTTACACTAATAGTAATATGAGCTAAATTTTTCTGTAAATGATAACGACTACTCTACGGTATTTAACTATCACATGTTTGAACTACTCTTATAAGTTTTTAACTTACATTGTTTTCTTTTAAAAACATATTTATTAAAGACTCGTTTATTTTAACCTTGAACATATTTAACGTCTTGCATTCCTGTTCTGAGATTATTTTATTGTAAATGCGAGGGATTATGTACCTTCTCGTCCTTTCCCCATGATAGTTAACAGCTGACGGTTCTATATAAGTTTTACGAAAGGCCAGTCTGAAAGTTGTAAGGTTGTGTGTTGGTCTCACACATTGTAATTTTTGTATTGTTATTATTAGCCATAATCTCGTGTGTTACTGTTTTTTGTCCCAAATAAATTGAAAAAAAAAAGATGACGGATGTGTATAACCGATAAAAATCGGCACGGTAGTAATTTCCTGCTAATTAGAGGGTGTAAATTTCGAAAAATTTGTCTGTTTTAAAATCCAAGACGGCGGATATACTCTTTATTCTACGAAAACGTCATGGTAGTCGTTTTCGATTAATTCAGGGGTGTAGATTTCGAAAATGATATCCTTTTAAAATTAAAGATGGCGGAAACGGAAAATTTTGTCAAAATCGTCATGGTACTCATTTCCGACTAATTCGGGGGTGCAGATTTCGAAAATAATGTCTATTTTTAAATCCAAGATGGCGATCATACACATTTTTAGTAAAAATCGTTATGGTAGTAATTTTCCATTAACTCAGGGATGTAGATTTCGAAAATAAAGACAGTTTTAAGATCCAAGATGGCGGAAATGGTTAATTTTGTCAAAATCGTCCTGGTAGTCATTTTCGACTAATTAGGGTGTACAGATTTCGAAAATGATGTCTATTTTGAAATCCAAGACCGCGGTCATACACTTTTTTGGTAAAAATCATCACGTTAGTCGTTTTCGATTAATTCAGGGGTGTAGATTTCGAAAATAAGGACCGTTCTAAAATCAAAGATGGCGGAAACGGAAAATTCTATCAAAATGGTCATGGTAGTCATTTCCGACTAATTCGGGTAAGCAGATATCGAAAATAATGTCTATTTTGAAATCCAAGATGGCGGTCATACACCTTTTTGGTAAAAATCGTTATGGTAGTCATTTTCCATTAATTCAGGGATGTAGATTTCGAAAACAAAGATAATTTTAAAATCCAAGATGGCGGAAATGGATAATTTTGTCAAAATCGTCATGGTAGTCGTTTTCGACTAATTGAGGTGTGCAGATTTCGAAAATGATGTATATTTTTAAATCCAAGACCGCGTCATACACTTTTTTAGTAAAAATCTTCATGTTAGTCGTTTTCGATTAATTCAGGGGTGTAGATTTCGAAAATAAAAGGATCGTTTTAAAATCAAAGCTGGCGGAAACGGAAAATTCTGTCAAAATCGTCATGGTAGTAATTTCCGTCTAATTCGGGTAAGCAGATATCGAAAATAATGTCTATTTAGAAATCCAAGATAGCGGTCATACACCTTTTTGCTAAAAATCGTTATAGTAGTCATTTTCGACAAATGCAGGGATGTATATTTCGGAAATAAAGACCGTTTTAAAATTCAAGATGGCAGAAATGGAAAATTTTGTCAAAATCGTCATGGTAGTCATTTTTGACTAATTAGGGTGTGCAGATTTCGAAAATTATGTCTATTTTGAAAACCAAGACCGCGGTCATACAATTTTTTGGTAAAAATCATCATGTTAGTCGTTATCGATTAACTCAGGAGTGTAGATTTCGAAAATAAGGACAGTTTTAAAATCGAAGATGGCGGAAACGGAAAAAATTGACAAAATCATCATGGTAGTCATTTTCGACTAATTCTGGTGTGCAGATTTCGAAAATAAGGTCTATTTTTAAATCCAAGATAGCTCTCGCACACTTATTTGGTGAAAATCTAATGAGTGTCGTTTTAGATTAATTTGGGGATTTAAATTTCGAAAATAGATACCGTTTTAAAATTCAAGATGGCTGAAATGGACAATTTTATTAAAATCGTCATGATAGTCTTTTTTGTCTTATTTGGGTATGTACTGTGTAGATTTCGAAAATAATGTATGTTTTAAAATCCAAGATGACGGCCATACACTTTTTTCTAAAACAATTTTATGGTAGTCGCTTGTGATTAATTGAGGGGTGTAGATTTCGATATAAGGACCGATTTGAGATCCAAGATGGGTGTTAAAGGACAATTTCTGTAAAAATCGTCATGGTAGTAATTTTTACTAATTCACGTGTGTAGATTTAGAAAATAATAACTGTTTTAAAATCCAATATGACAGTCATACAATTTTATTAAAAATCGTTATAGTTGTCGCTGTTGAGTAATTCGGCAATGTTAATTCCGATAATAAACACTGCTTTAAAATGTTAGCAGTGATGATCTTTTTGTGAAAATCTCCATGGTAATCTTGTTCGACTGATTCAGGTGTTTAGATTTCGAGAAAAGGGTCTGTTTTCAATTCCAATGGCGGCCACATACTTTTTTCTAGATAATCGTTATGGTAGTCATTTTCGATTCAATCGGGGATACAAAAAAGTATATGGCCGCCGTCTTGAATTTTAAAACAGAATTTGTTTTTGAAATCTAGATATCTGAATAACGACGATTTTTATAAATGAATGACCATTTCTGCCATCTTATATTTTTAAACGGACTTTATTTTTGAAATCTACACGCCTGAATTAATCGTGAATGGCTAAAATAACAAGTAAAGTGTGTGATCGCCATCTTGGATTTCAAAATAGACATTATTTTCGAAATCTACAGTTAACGAAATAGTCGAAAACGACTTCCATGACGAATTTGTAATTTTTTTTAATTTCCACCATCTTTGATTTTAAAACGGTCATTATTTTCGAAATCTACACCCCTGAATTAATCGGAAATGACTACCATATAGATTTTAACCAAAAAAGTGTTTGATCGCCATCTTTGATTTTAAAACAGACATTATTTTCGAAATCTGCACACCTGATTTAGTCGAAGACGACAACCATGACGATTTTGACCAAATTTTCCGTTTTCGCCATCTTTGATTTTAAAACGGTTCTTATTTTCGAACCCAAGTAACACAGGAAGCATTATAACATCAACTAGCAAAATTTTCTCTTACAAATGTCCTAAGACCAAATTTTCTTTACTCTTACAGTACACTTTCAAACCTCTTTAAGTGTGGAGATGGGCGCACTTTATAAGAGCCTTTCTGCTTATAGTTGTTGTATAATGGTCTTATTAAGTGTGTTTTTAATCCTAAGATCATCTTGCAAATGCTGCTGTAAGAACAAATAGACTTACAAATATCTTACAGTGGCATGCTGTAAGGTTAATGAGTCTTTAAGTACTCTTACTAATGCCGTTCTAAGCGTGATTCCCCTTATATTCCCTCTGTGATCTCATTGTAAGAGTATTAGCACAACCAGTCGAAGAGGCCATTGCAGAAAACGTGTTCGGACAAAGTGATATTATATTAAAAAATATAAATACCCAAGTAAGTCTATATTTTTATATGTACTCTTACTAATGCTAATTGTTATTTCTTTGACATGCAAATTATCTTGGTATTACACACATTTAGTTGTATACAAGAAGTCTGATAAAACACTTATTGCAGACTCAACTAAGAACAAACTGACTTCTAAAGTGCTTTACTAAGTGTAAATAATGATCAAGACCAATTAGTCTTATGAAATGCACTAGTATAAATATTTTATTATAGTTTCTTATAGATGTCTACAAGAGTAGTTAATAAGTTAAAATTTTCTCAAGACTAATTAGTCTTATAAAATGCACTTATAAAACCTTGTTCTGATAAATATTTTATAAGAATTTCTTATATACGTCTACAAGAGTACTTAATAAGTTTAAATTTTCTCAACCCAATTAGTCCTATAAAATGCCTTTGTAAAACCTATGTTCTGATAAATATTTTATAAGAATTTCTTATATACGTCTACAAGAGTACTTAACAAGTTTAAATGTTCTCAAGACCAATAAGTCCTATCAAATGCCTTTGTAAGATGTACCTTCTTAGTCAGGATATACATAAACCTTTTATAACGTCTTACTTCTTATAAAGGCATGTTTATACAGCAATTTTGCTAGTTGATGAATAGTTAACTGATTTAGAACTAAAGGACCGTGTAAACTCTTATATACGTTCACCGAGCAACTTGTCGCATTATATGATGCTTTGAGCTGTATAACGGTTGTATAATGGCATATCTAAATGCTTTTGTAAAGCCTTTAGCTTTAGTGCAGCAAACCACAACGCAACTGTACAGCTTTCGACTGTTTAAAAGCACTTAAGTGCTTTAGGTTCTACAATAGCATTATATAATGCTTTAAGCTGTATAACGGTTGTATAATGGCATGTATAAATGCTTTTTTAAAGCCTTTAGTTTTAGTGCAGCGAACCAAAATGCAACTGTACAGCTGAATGCTGTAAAAATCATCGAAAATTGATGACGTAATTTATGAACAGCCCCTATACAGCTTTTAGCAGTTTTAGTGCCTTAGGGTCTACAATAGCAATTTTAAGTAGTATATAATGCTTAATGTTGTTTAATAGCATAATTATTCACGTGTAATGCTGTAGGCATAAATAAGGCATTTTTAAGGGTCACTGAGCTGCTATTACTACACTACACAAGCCACGTCAGATATGACACAATAATGAGAGCAACAAAACCCGTCTGGTTAGATTGCTATACTATACTTATTGCTAGATCCTGGCATCTGGCAGCTTTTAATGGGTGGAGGTCACAGTGATAGACTAGCAAAATGTTTTAATTGGAAAATAGTAATACCAAACTAGGTAAAAATTGCCGAAGTTGTCTCAGTTATAAAGGACAGGGCCTATATTTTGAGGGGCTCCCTGGCGCCAACGACCTTAGATCTGATTCCCTTAGTTTTCTAATGATGTATATAGCTTATCATATTATCAGTAACGGCTTTAAACAATATAGTATCCTATATTTACTTCAGTATTCATTATGTTCGAGATATTTGACATCAAAGTCGAACCGGTTTAGGCTAAAAAAGTGGTTTTATGGTCATAAATTTTGTTTTAATTAGTTAAAAATTAAAATCTCTACAGTTTTTAGAGACATCAAAGAGGAACCCTAATATGTAGATTACGAATATGTAAGATTCTTTACACCATTCGAATATCGATAAAAGTGTTTTTTTAGACCATATTTTAAAAATATCATAAAAAAATAACGGCTCATTTATTCAAGATCCGGCTCTACAGAATGGAGATAAAAGATTCAAGAACCGATAGTAGTTTGCCTTATAATTCTATCTACAGTGAATATTTTGGAATATCGACTCAAAACTGGTCAAAAATCGATAAAAAAAAACGTTAGACCAAAAAATATTGTGTATCATTACCATACATCGGGGTTTTCGGTGCGGGAATGTTTGGCATTAGCCAAAGAGTAGGCATTAACTTAAAAAACAGAATGTACTCTAGCAGGTTTCTACCTAATGAATAATTGATCGAAAAAATCATAGGTATATACAATTTATATGTAATAGCTGACTATTATGTATATATATTGTAGGTACATATATATACCTATGATTTTTTCAAGTATTTTTTTATTAATTCATGTGATGACTGATCATTGTCAACCTCTTTCAGTTAACCAAATAGTTCATAAATATCGGACGTCAAGATTAATATTTGACACTTATTATACCGTGTCCAGGTAGATCTAGTTAATACATTTCGGATATGCAATTGCATTTTTAAAATACTATATAATAGTCAATACAAACATGCCTCTAAGAAAAAAAGCTCGTATCATAGTGTGTATGCTATTCACAGAGAGGTAGTTATTCATAAGGCATAATATGATATTTTCTCAGACTAACCTATCTGTTTATCTCTACTCTTTCTCAAATCGTTCCCGCACCGAAAACCCCGATGTATGATTATTACGGAAACAAAAACAGTAGGCGACAAACTATGAACTATATTTTATTATACATCATTTGGCACTACTTTCTCCCAACATAAACTTTTGTAGAGTTTGGCTAGCCAAATATTGTTGACAGATATTTAGTTGTTGTATCACCAATTGCCTATGATTTACAAAAAGCTAAAAATCTGTTGTCAAATTTATGTCATTCATTCAAATTGTTCACGGTTTATGAGGGGTTTATTTTAAATAATATTAAAAATAACTATAGCAAGTGAGGTCCGTAAACTATTATTTAAGGTCGTAAATAATTACGACAATGTGCGAAGTTGACGTGAAGCGTGTTGTATGTTATATAACGAAAAACTGCAATGTTTACAAGTCATCAATTTTGTAGGTTGGTGCCATAGACATTAACAAAAAGGAAGATGAGTGACGTTCATAGTAAACAAAATGAAATGTGGTCCTGCACCTACACACTTGTAAAATGCTACAAACCGCTATAATGTATGTGCATCATGGGCAAAAGAGATAAAACTATATAGTAAACACGGGTATACAAGAGAGACCTCCATATTTTGCGCATTGCACAAAGTGTAACTGAGAGACTCTGCCACACGACTCATTCAATATAGGTGCCGGAACCTATATTTGATGGCACAGAATCGAGCGCCTGGTACCATATCTCCCTTTTTGTATAAATCAATGGTTGGTGCTCTATTAATAAGTTGATACTTTAAATACTAGTTCTAACATTTGCCTATAACTTTCATTAAGTAAGTACGTGAATTTATTAATACCTGAATCTCATAAACAGAACAAGTGTGTAAAGAAACGGATACACTAGAAGTTCTGGAAAATATCAATACAATCAAAACATTGGAACGTAAGAAGTTACTGAAAACCAATATTTAGAAGAAATCTGTGGAGTGACTGGTCAGACTTAATTTGATATCAAAATATAAAATATATAATAAAAAATATCTTGGCGAAACATGTCTATACAGTATGTAAACGAACCAAAACCATCCCTTAAACTTGTGAATAGGGAACTCGAGTACATAGTTATTAAATTGTGTTTACTTGCTTCTGAGCATGTTTTGGGGAATTTAATTTCTGATTGAATTTCTGTTGTTACAGTCGGTTTATAATCTTTTTAACACCCTGTGAAGCTTGTTTACTTCTTTGACTTCTGTCTGTTTAGGTGCCTTAAGTGTGCACAGAAAATCAATAATATTTCTAGTATCAAAACTATAATTCCTACTACACAAGGTGTGACCAGCCCAAGATTTTTTGAATTTCCCGCCAAAAATTTGGGTAATATTTTAATAGCCAGACTCTATAATTTCTCTTAAGGCGCTAGGCGCTGATTGTGGCCGAAAACTGTTACTTTCTAAGGGATATATCTCATTAACGGGTCATTCAAAAATTTTGAAAAAAATATATGTTAATTACGATTTCATGTACAACATTGTCAACGTTTGAATAACTCGTGTAACGTATAGTTTCTCCGTTATGTAAATGTAACGAAATGTCGTTTTACGGTTAATTTTGCTTATATCTACTGAACGGCTCATTCGATTTAAAATATTGTTGAACTAAAAAATATGTACTACAGAACACTACAAACTCAACGTAGGATATGTAAATTGAATAAATTTTCTTAAACAACTTGATCATAATTCCACATTTCGTGCGTTATTATCTCGAAAACGGCGTTGCTGGCAGTCGTGAGCTAGCTTTGAGACGAGGAGGCTGTGTCGCTCGTCGCTCCGTGCTTCCCTTGTACTACATATACTTGTGCTTGGCCCGTGAGCAATAATATCGGACTTACTGTGCCTAAAGAATAAATAACTGCAGAGGGTTCATGCGGTGCGGATATAACGTGTCTTCCCGGAATCAATAATGTATAGACGTTTTATCTTTTAAGATAATGTACTCGTATGCATGTTTATGTACGTTCGTATAAAAAGTGTATTTCATTTAGATTATAATACATGTAAAAAAAACTAATGAAATAAAAATGGAGAAAAAACAAAAATCATGAATCTCACATTGCTCTGAAAACAAATTTGGTCATGTAAGTAAACTAAAATTATTATGTTTTAGTAGACGCATGCATCACGCAAAATAGGCATTAGTCGTCGAGTTGCGGAAATCTGCTAGTACGAGTACTGCAATACAATAGGCTAAAAATTAATTTAATAAAAAACTCCAAAGAACCGAATTTATTTAAACATATTTTTTTAAGAATACCGTGTTCTAAACGAATGTAATATGCGTTTTATTTTAAGATTAAACACAATCTTTAATGTTATACTTTATACTAATTTCTCAAATCTAGATATTGCGAAGTAAACTGCAAAGGATTGCAGATAAACCGGCCAAGAGAATATCGGGCTATGCTCAGTGTAGGGATCCGTAGTTGCCGGCTTGTTACAATACATCCATTTAAAAGGTAGTCTATAAAGAAATATTTTGTGGCACTTACGTTATTTTACTATTAATAGGCATAACTCAAAAACGGCTCAACCGATTTTATTCATATAGTTTTTATTGAAAATACGTGATAAGTATTTCAATGGCCTCACTTCCAGGAATTTCCCCAATTTTTTTGGACCCACGGTTCAAAAATCAAAGAGCATTTTAACTTTCGAAGCTATTATTTACGAAAGTATTCGTTTTATCCAAAAGTTGTTTAAGGCATATTCTTCTTGAAAGACCTATCCAACAATGGGTTTCAGATACTTATTGTTTTACCACTTTGTAGGCGTAATTAAAACACATAATTACTCATACCAAATTTCAGTCTACTAACTATCACTGAGCAAAGCCTGATTGAGAATCTAATAAAAAAATGCTGATATTTAAGAGTTCAATGTATGTAAGAATAAAGGAAAAAAAGCTTTTTTTTATACCACGACGCTGGCAAACAACCATACGACCCGCCTGATTGAAAGCAGTTATAAAGCCTATGGACGCCTGCAACCCCAGAAGATTCACATGCGCGTTGACTACCCTAAAAAAACTTTACTATGTCGGTGAAATGCAAATAAATACAAATTTTATATTAATTATCAACACAAGTGAATAAATAAATTACTACTAAGGGTTAATACTACCTATCAAATATCTTTAAAAGACCGGCCAAGTTTGTATCGGACTATGTATAATGTAGGGTTCCGTAGAAAGTAGTTTCTTGGAGATAACTCAAAAACGGATGAACCGATAATATGTGAAATAATTTTCCTAGAAAATTAAGTACTAAGCCTTCTTGGTATTTTTTCATATTTTTTAGACTTCCGGATTAAAAGTTAGATGGGGGCTATTATATTTAGACTTTCGAAGCAATTATTTCTGAAAATATTGACTTAATAAAAAAGTTTTAAAAATACTCTATATATATATTAAGATATTTTTAAAGCCGTATCGTACAACATGTTCCTATTTACAAAAAAATATTTTTGACATTTAGTTAGGCATATGTATGTATGGAGTGCCTCACCTAAAAGATTTTTTTAGCAATTTAGCCAGAAATTTAAGTAGCGGCACATGAAACACACCTCTAGATAAAATTTCAGTAATATATGTTTTATAATAAAAATGGCTGTGACATACGGACGGACAGACGGACATGTTTCAAAAAACTTTTAAGGGTTTCGTTTTTACTATTTTGGCTATGGAACCCTAAGAAGTGTTTGCGCTGTGTTATATTTTAAAGATCTAAATTTAATGAGCTTACAGCTCTCATTTGTATGACGATTTCGTGCACAAATACCGCTCCTTACATGTGCATTTTTACTATTCGCAACTCGCAACAGGCTTAGTTTTGTTAATTTATCGTAATTAAGTGAATTTTTACGGTTAATATTTAAAATCGCAACAAAAAAATAACCATCTATTAAGCTCACTTGCACAGTAAAAAAAATCCAAATTCACATGAAAACACCGCTTTTATGTGCATTCAGTTTTTTTGCCGTACTAGTCAGCATTTTTTTTTTTCATATTTCGTAAATTCATAAATATTTTGCCGCTCACTGTACTTCAAATTCAAAATCTAGGTTTTCATTTTTTTACATAAAAATCTACTAATCGAGATCGTTATTACTTATCTTATTTAGTAGCATTCCTAAAAAATATCACCATAGTACTTAATCATAGTATTCAAATCACAAAACATCCACAATAGTATTTTGTGCAACAGGTACATAATAAGGGTTCTTAAGATTCGAGGGTCGAAGTTACAAAATGAGGCGAAGCCGAATTTGGTAATAACAGACCCGAGAATTTTAAGACCTAATTATGTACCGTTGCACACGAAACTTTTTCTACGACAGTAGCAAAAACGTAATTAATAAATAATTTTAAACTTCTTAAGTATCACGAGTACATAAATCAATTTTGTTTTAAGAATTTTCTATCAACTAATAACTCTTACTTTTGTGCCGAAGTCTTCGGATATTCACTGTGAAGTTTTCTTGTCACTTATTTTATGAAAATTAACATAAACTTCTTGATATTAACATAATATACGAGGTTAAATACAAAAATTAAGCCGTACATTGTGTTGAAACTTTTTAAATATTAACTTTTTGACTATATGTCATAGACAGACCACGAGTTGGTTTTCAATTGCAAAAAAATATGGCTTCGTTCAAGTAACTCTCAATGCAAAAGTTTACATTAAAGTACTATTATGCTTTTCATAAATATGAAAACTAAATGATTTAAGATATTAATACTTTAAAAAAGACATGATAATGTTTTTATCATAGTTTGTGCAAAAATAATTTCAAGTATATATCAATTTGAAAATATAATTTATATTGTAAACAAGAACGAACCCTTTTTAGATATGGCACCTGGAAGTCAGTGTATTGAAAAAACAAAAACAGTTGCACAATATGTTTTGTGTGACTGCTAGCAGTTATAGAAAGTACCTATAGACAAATAGACTTTAGCGCCTTCACTTAAATGATGTAGTTTTAGATACCACTATCAGTCATTTAATTGGCATATAGAAGTGCTGGAGTAGAAAAAAGGATTTTGTATGATTATTATAAATCTGCCCGCGCGCCTCTGAGTAAAGTCATACAGCCATATTCATAAAAAGTTAGGAGCTCACTGATCGGTCGCTCAGAGGTAGGTACCAAAATTCTTGATGCATAAACGCGTATTAACGTTAATCTGTCTACGATCGACCTCCTATAAAAGCCAAAAGTTACGAGCCCGTGGACCCTCCTTTATTCGCATATTAAGTGACAAGATGGCCGACACAACATTGAACAGCTGATTTTGAATTTTAATAGGAGCTACACAGTACAGAAATCGAAGAGATTTCTAACAGATGGAGACTTCTGTTTATAAGTTTCTGTGTTTCGATTTAATTGTTAATTAAGTAAATAATTGTAATATCAATAAATAGTCCAGCGACATCGGAAATG
Organism: Pammene aurita; assembly: GCA_947086415.1. Lineage (NCBI taxonomy): Eukaryota > Metazoa > Arthropoda > Insecta > Lepidoptera > Tortricidae > Pammene > Pammene aurita. The sequence goes on from OX352297.1 coordinate 25,074,510, forward strand.
GGTAGGAAACAAATATCTAGATTTTCGACGAGTAACCATCGTAATTAAATGCAAGTAATGTCAGTAATTCAGGTTATCAAACAAGTGAATCGCCGGCGTCTGAAGTTTCAGGTTTCAGTGCGTGTGTCTTAAAATAATAATCTGCCCTAACCTATGAGGACCTCGTCACTTACAGAAATCAAGTAGAAGAAGTGCTGCAATAAAAGTAGTAAGTTCCTACCTATAAGCATATTAGTTAGCTACTTATCGTTCGAGGCGGTACCTATCTTAGGTTACCTACGTATTTTTTTTACCTACTTGTGTTAATAACCATATACACACACACATTAAATAGTCGAATATTGCTCGACATGTTTCGCTCCATAACGAGAGCGTATTCATGTGTCATGAGCCATTCGCGTGGCCCTCCGCGGCCGAGCGCTCTGCGCGGCGGCCGAGGAGGCGAGAAATACACTAATTTTCAGCATCATTGTCAAATGTAGTTGGTGTAATGGCTCATGAATAAGCTTCTTGTTATGGAGCAAAACATGTCGAGCAATATTCGACTTAAAAACCAGTGTTACCCGTTATTTAATATAGGTACTTATCTGAGTCTCACGAAAGTTTTGTGTTTAAAATTATATTAAATAGTATATTTGGCCAGACAAGGGAAGTAGATATAGGTGACATACTATTATCGAAATGAAAGTTTTGCATAATATTGCAATCAATTAAAACAACTTTAGGTACTTGATTCCAAGTAAAAGACTGTAGTAAAATTTCACAAGTCATATGTTTAGATTGCAATAAGAATCAAATAAAATAATGGTAGCATGGTGATTTTTTGGGAATTAGCTCATATTGAACCAGTCTGAATAGAAGATGATGATCATACTTAATTACTTTTTACACACCGTCTTAGGGCTTCAGGGGTAGATCTCTACACCTGCAGTATCTATGTATATGTACTTACTAACTTTCAATCCTTAAAACTAAACATAAGTTTCTTTATTCTAAAATAATAATGTGGCCTATCTGGGTCAGACATAGACCCCTTGATAGCAAAAAACCCAGTACAACACTACTATTATATCCAGATGCTGAAAAGATTATGCAGTAGTGACGGATGAAGAAGTGGTTGCAGCATTAGTCAACAGGGCAGTAAACAATGCACATCTTCAAGGTTTTATCCAACGCCACTCACAAGGAAGGTAACTATTTCCACTAACTGATCAACTCAAACCTACAGCATACCTCACTCAAAGTGTCAAACAAAGATTGCCTGGCTTGCACCTAATGCAGCTATGGTGAAAAATGTAATAGTAACAATATATGATATTGAACTTTGTCGCAGCATTTGTATACATTTTTCATGACTTACAAAAAGGTATAGGTACTATCGGGTTCATAATTGCATACCCAAATAATGAATTAATTCATTGATAAATTGGGTATCCAATTATGAACCCGATGGTACATATAAGATATGTCAACACTTTCACTGCTATGAACCCGATGGTACATATAAGATATGTCAACACTTTCACTGCTATTTCATTGTAATCGGTTAAATTCAAACCTAACACCTTACCGGCTTAGTTAATTATTCTGCTGACTGTACACATCTTTAACACCAACGTTACAGTCATGATCTCTGAGTAGTCATAACATGTTCTGATTTCTGATATACAATATATGTCAATGATCACAAACAGCTGCTGAAGTTTCCAGTAAAAGGAGAATAAAACATCAATACAAAATTTTTATTGATAAAATAAGATAATTTATTCAGTAAAATCAAATGTCCCGTTTAATAAGAAAACACAAAGCCGGAGCATTTTGGGTTTCTCTGTCTCATTTCCTTTTGTTTCAGTGTGATTGCTGAGGTGGTCAGGCTGGCTGCTGGGGCATGCTGGCCCATAGTGACAGTTCCTTGAAGGAAGTGTGTAGGTGGTGCTTGTCCATGCCCACTTGGCCTTTCAGAATCTGGAAATAAAATAACAATTTTGATTAAAGATATTTTCAAATATTTTATGTAATTTAATTTTAGTGTACTGCGGTGACCATATAAGTTATTATAATTTTGTTCATTGTCTTTTTACCTACCTTTGCAAATAGAGAGTATTAACCGACACCAATATTCATCAGGCTGTACAAATTGAAAAAGAGCAGATCTGAAAACCACATTTAAATCTGGTTGTATCTAAATGCTGGTAGACAGAGCTAAAGACCCAACTATGGTTATTCTGACAGGCAGTTGTAGGCCTTTCATAAAATAATAATGTATATTTTGCACTTATAAAACTATGGTTTTGGCACTATTAAAATATTTAAAATATTTACATAATGTATAGGTAACCAATGTACAGGTATGTTGTAATAGGCATCAATTTCAAATACTACCTACCTTCACTAGTAGTGCAGTCCTGTTATTTGTGTCTATATGAAACTCTGCGCCAACCAAGTAAATCCACAATACACAACTTGTGGCAGCAGCTGTCAGGCTTCAATTGATCAGTGACCACTCTTATTTCTTCTCGTTTCTGTTTCTTGAGCTATACAACCATTCTCTGAACGCCGGTATGCATGACATCGACACTGTAAGCAGTAAGAAATGGGTAAGCACGCTAAGTAATATTCAGTTCTTCAAGTTCTCAATTAACATTTGTTTATAAGTTTTATACTGAGAAATATGTCTGACATGGGCAGATACTTTTGTAAATGGTCCGAACCTAGTTATAAGTCAATTAATTAACTGATTTTCTTACCTTATTTTGATTACTAGTCCAGTGATTCATCGTAGGTAACAACACATTCCTACTATTACATTTCAATTGTTTACTGTCTCTCTTCTTCACTATAGGTAGGTACATTAATTTTATTTATGTTTCTCGACACATTACACAGTCATTAATCTAAAATTAGTTACAAAAGTATTTATCCAAACCGTAGTAACATGCAAAATACGTAATAAAATTTAACGCATTTCCCGCTACTACCGCTGTCATGTGTCATGTTCTGTCAAACTTTTTTTTTAATTGCGATGAAACCGGGTTTTTGTCTATGATTTTGCCAAAAGTGCCAACATAACGCGTCTAATCTTTCAATAAGCGGTGGATCAGATATGAGCAGGATAATATGCGTTTATAAATCAAGCATTTTTAAAAACCTCAATTAAGGCTAATCGGCGTATCACCGGGTTCGACGATCAGACGCCGATTAAGGTTTTTTTATGAATATGGCCGATATTCTTTGAACATTATTGCGGTGCATCGCGGCGGATTTACGCACGATCGCAATGAGAAGGGTGAGCGGGTGGCGCGGGTAGAGAGCGCCCAAACGCTCAAGGACACTCCGGCGACAATCGTCTTAATATAAGAGCGTATTCCCATCTTAAAGGCCGGCAACGTGCTTGTGACCCCTCTGGTGTTGCGGGCGTCTATGGGCGGCGTTAATTGCTTACCATCAGGCGATTCGTCTGCTCGTTTGCCTCCTATTTCATAAAAAAAAAAATAATAATATTGTATAGTATTTGTATAGTTTCTCATAATATCGTTTCGTTTTTAACGGCCTCCTAGTCCAGTCGGTAGTGACCCTGCCTACGAAGCAGGAGGTCCCGGGTTCGAATCCTGGTCAGGGCATTTATTTGTGTGTTTATCACAGATATTTGTTCCTGAGTTATGGGTTTTTTCTATGTATTTAAGTATTTATCTATTATATATATTGTTGTCTAGTACCCATAACACAAGTCTTATTGTGCTTACTGTGGGCCTAGGTCGATTTGTGTAAGATTGTCCTATAATATTTATTTATTTATATAATATTGCATCAAACCCAGATCTCTAGGATTTATTTTCTTGAAATGGTTTGCATTCTTTGACCTCCACCACTTTAAAGCTGCCAGATGTCCAGATCTAGAAATAAGCATAGTTTACCAAACTGACTAGAGGGGTTTGGTTGCTCTCATTATTGTGTCATATCTTACGTGGCTAGCTCTCCGTCTATATAGACCAGTGGTGGGCAAATTTTTTTCATGGGGGGCCAGAAAGTTTGAGAAATTTCGGAGGAGGGCCAAAATTGCAGCAAACCTGATTTTTTTTTAATTTTACGGTTTTATATAAAAGTGCAATTGTGCTGCAATTCCGGCCTTCCTCTTGAAACTTTTCAAGCTTTTTTTTACAAAAAAAAAACAAGAACAAATATATACAAGTATATATTTATTTCAAATGAATCACGAGTAAGAATCAAAATTATACACATCCGGAATTTTTTATTTATTTCAAGGCCCGGATGTGTGAGACATATGAAATTGTTTTTGTTTTGCCGTTATATCGTCGAATGCAGGTTCGAGTTGCGACGAAGTAATTTTCAGCAGTGAGAAAAGGTGTTGATCAGTAAGTCGGTTTCTGATTGAACTTTTTCTCAATTTCATGGTGGCAATTCAGGGATCTGGCTAGGTTTAATAGCAGCGTCTAAGCCAGAGTCAGGCCACTGGCTACTTGCCTACCCCTCGCCCCATATAGGTACGTTCATAGACCCCGAACCCCTCAGGATAGCTGTCGGTCTCCGGCTTGGAGCTGGGATCTGCACAGGCCACAGTTGCGCCTCTTGTGGAGCCCCTGTGGACCGACTCGGCCACCACGGCCTCTCATGCTCCTAGGGCACCGGCCGTCTCTCCCGCCACGCCGCTCTTAACGACATCCTCCGAAGGGCGCTCGTCAGTGCCAACGTCCCCACTGCTCTGGAGCCCCAGATTGTGCGGGGCGATGGCAAGCGCCCTGACGGGATGTCGTTGATTCCGTGGAAAATGGGCCGCGCGCTGGTGTCGGACGCCACTTGCACTGATACGCTGGCGGCGTCCTACCTCCCAGCTACCAGTAAGCGAGCGGGAGCGGCGACGGACGCCCGGGAGCGCCTCAAGGTCACGAAGTATAGTTTTCTCGGCGCTCAGTACGACTTCTCACCATTTGGCGTCGAGACACTCGGGACCTTGGGGCAAGGGTGCACTCGGGCTCCACAAGGAGCTCAGTAAACGCCTGAGGGAGGCAACAGGCGACCCTCGCGCGGGCAGCTTTCTCACGCAAAGGATTGCTATTGCAATACAGCGCGGGAATGCTGCCTGCATGGAATATTGGGAACCCTGCCAAAGGGTCCCGGTTTAAGTTTTTAGTAATTTATTTTTAAGTTAGGTTTTTAGTTTTAGTTAGTTTATTTTAATAGTAGTTTTAGTTTGGTGGAAAATGTCTGTTCGCACACATACGATGACCCAAACAAACATAGCCATAATTTTCTAGGCGTGAGCAATCATCTTCGGGTATTGAGCTTTTGGAAGTGTCCTATAAAAATCTAGCTTAGTTGTATTTAAGAACAGTTGTTTTAAATGGGAGCTACACTGCATTTCGATAATTTCCAATTGTAACTCTGCAGAGACGTTCTCGGGATCTACGTTAAACGGCATCGAAAAAACATCTAGCGATGACTGTATCCTCTTAAGACGATTGTCGCCGGTGTGTCCTTAAGCGTTTGGGCGCTCTCTACCCGCGCCACCCGCGTACCCTTCTCATTGCGATCGTGCGTAAATCCGCCGCGATGCAGCATTAATGTTCAAAGAATATGACTTTACTCAGAGGCGCGCGGGCAGATTTATAATAATCATACCTAATCCTTTTGTGGATGTTTTGTGATTTGAATACTGTGATTAAGTACTACGGTGACATTTTTTAGCAATGCTACGAAATAAGATAAGTAATAACGATCTCGATTAGTAGATTTTTATGTAAAAAATGAAAACCTAGATTTTGAATTTGAAGTACAGTGAGCGGCAAAATATTTATGAATTTACGAAATATGGTTAAAAATATTCCGCATATCAGAAAAAAATACTGACTAGTACAGCACAAAAAACTGAATGCACATCAAAGCGGTGTTTTCATGTAAATTTGGATTTTTTATGCTGTGCAAGTGAGCTTAATAGATGGTTATTTTTTTGTTGCGATTTTAAATATTAACCGTAAAAATTCACTTAATTACGATAAATTAACAAAACTAAGCCTGTTGCGAGTTGCGAATAGTAAAAATGCACATGTAAGGAGCGGTATTTGTGCACGAAATCGTCATACAAATGAGAGCTGTAAGCCCATTAAATTTAGATCTTTAAAATATAACACAGCGCAAACACTTCTTAGGGTTCCATAGCCAAAATGGTAAAAACGGAACCCTTAAAAGTTTTTTGAAACATGTCCGTCTGTCCGTCCGTATGTCACAGCCATTTTTATTATAAAACATACATTACTGAAATTTTATCTAGAGGTGTGTTTCATGTGCCGCCACTTAGTTTTCTGGCTAAATTGCTAAAAAAATCTTTTAGGTCAGGCACTCCATACATACATATGCCAAACTAAATGTCAAAAATATTTTTTTTGTAAATATGAACATTAAAAATATCGTATATATATATATATACATATAGAGTATTTTTAAAACTTTTTTATTAAGTCAATATTTTCAGAAATAATTGCTTCGAAAGTCTAAATATAATAGCCCCCATCTAACTTTTAATCCGTAAGTCTAAAAAATATGAAAAAATACCAAGAAGGCTTCGTACTTAATTTTCTACGAAAATTATTTCACATATTATCGGTTCATCCGTTTTTGAGTTATCTCCAAGAAACTACTTTCTACGGAACCCTACATTATACAAATACATGGTCCGAAACAAACTTGGCCGGTCTTTTTAAGATATTTGATAGGTGGTATTAACCCTTAGTAGTAATTTATTTATTCACTTGTTTTGATAATTAATATAAAATTTGTATTTATTTGCATTTCACCGACATAGTAAAGTTTTTTTTAGGGTAGTCAACGCGCATGTGAATCTTCTGGGGTTGCAGGCGTCCATAGGCTTTATAACTGCTTTCAATCAGGCGGGTCGTATGCTTGTTTGCCAGCGTCGTGGTATAAAAAAAGCTTTTTTTCCTTTATTCTTACATACATTGAACTCTTAAATATCAGCAATTTTTTATTAGATTCTCAATCAGGCTTTGCTCAGTGATAGTTAGTAGACTGAAATTTGGTATGAGTAATTATGTGTTTTAATTACGCCTACAAAGTGGTAAAACAATAAGTATCTGAAACCCATTGTTGGATAGGTCTTTCAAGAAGAATATGCCTTAAACAACTTTTGGATAAAACGAATACTTCCGTAAATAATAGCTTCGAAAGTTAAAATGCTCTTTGAGGTTTGAACCGTGGGTCCAAAAAAATTGGTAAAATTCCTGGAAGTGATATTTAAATTTATTTTATATAATTTAATTAAATATTTCTTTATAGACTACCTTTTGAATGGATGTATTGTAACAGGCCGGCAACTACGGATCCCTACACTGAGCATAGTCCGATATTTTCTTGGCCGGTTTATCTGCAATCCTTTGCAGTTTACTTCGCAATTTCTAGATTTGAGAAATTAGTATAAAGTATAACATTAAAGATTGTGTTTAATCTTAAAATAAAACGCATATTACATTCGTTTAGAACACGGTATTCTTAAATAAATATGTTTAAATAAATTCGGTTCTTTGGAGTTTTTTATTAAATTAATTATTAGTCTATTGTATTGCAGTACTAGCAGATTTCCGCAACTCGACGACTAATGCCTATTTTGCGTGATGCATTCGTTTACTAAAACATAATAATTTTAGTTTACTTACATGACCAAATTTGTTTTCAGAGCAATGTGAGATTCATGATTTTTGTTTTTTCTCCATTTTTATTTCATTAGTTTTGTACTTGTATTATAATCTAAATAAAATACACTTTTTATACGAACGTACATAAACATGCATACGAGTACATTATCTTGAAAGATAAAACGTCTATACATTATTGATTCCGGGAAGACACGTTACATCCGCACCGCATGAACCCTCTGCAGTTATTTAGTCTTTAGGCACAGTAAGTCCGATATTATTGCTCACGGGCCAAGCACAAGTATATGTAGTGCAAGGGAAGCACGGAGCGACGAGCGACACAGCCTCCTCGTCTCAAAGCTAGCTCACGACTGCCAGCAACGCCGTTTTTGAGCTAATAACGCACGAAATGTGGAATTATGATCAAGTTGTTTAAGAAAATGTAATCAATTTAAATATCCTACGTTGAGTTTGTAGTGTTCTGTAGTACATATTTTTTAGTTCAACAATATTTTAAATCGAATGAGCCGTTCAGTAGATATAAGCAAAATTAACCGTAAAACGACATTTCGTTACATTTACATAACGGAGAAACTATACGTTACACGAGTTATTCAAACGTTGACAATGTTTTACATGAAATGGTAAATAACATATATTTTTTTCAAAATTTTTGAATGTCCCGTTATTGAGATATATCCCTTAGAAAGTAACAGTTTTCGGCCACAATCAGCGCCTAGCGCCTTAAAATCTTGAAACCTAGTTTTAAATTGTGCGTGAAGTTTCTGCAACTGCTGACTGAAATGTTTCAGTTTGTTCTCACTCTCTGATGCCTCTCACAGCGCTACGCTCTCCGCTCCCCGCGATCCGCCCTAGACACAATACATACATGAACGCGGGTAAACTGATTCTTATACTTATTCATCTATCTATCTACATATATGTATTCTAATATTTTAATTCATAACGGGTGAATCCTCAAAATATAATCATCGCGGGGCATATACAAATTATTTCAATATATCCGCGGCGGGCCGTATAAAATGGTTTCGCGGGCCGGAGTTGGCCCGCGGGCCGTACTTTGCCCACCACTGATATAGACCAATGCCATTTTGTAAATAATTTATTACCTAAAATTAAAATCATGCGGACCTATTTATACAAGGAAAATACCTATATAATAATGAAATTACTTAATTTAAGACTGCTCAACCACCACTATTATGTTAATAATGCAAAACTCGTTCTATACGAGGATTACACAATTGTTTTGTTTATTTGACGCATATCTTTTTATAATATTTTATAGCAAAACCACAATAAATCAAAGGCGCGTGAAAATTTTCAATGAAACTTATATACACATTTACAGTAAACTACATTGCACAGTAATATTTGAAGGATATAATAACGTAAAAGAGTCAAAAACTTTTATAAATGTTGTTAGGATGCAAACAAATATGACGTGTCACTCATTCAGTTTTTTGTACCGTCTTCGTCCATTTTATATTGCGAGACAAAGTAGTTAAATCACAACGTTCATTGTATTATAACATTTGTTCCGTCGGTGTTAGAGACGTTTTTGCATTGACGTAAGGTTTATTTTACTACACTCTTATGCTAGTATAATGCTTTTGTATTGCGATTGGCAAGTTAATCGAGAGTACTAATGCTTCTTTACTGCGATTAGCAAGCTTTTTGGCCGTATTAATGCTTCTTTAATGCGGTTGGCAACTTAATAGAGCGTACTAATGCTTCTTTAATGCGATTGGCACTTTCCATGACAACGATAATGCTAATAGCGCAGACATAATGCGCCTGTAATGCTATTAAATGACCTGTATAGGATCTCAAGCTGGGTAATTTGTGCCCATTTAAGACCTATATCAGCACTATAAACGTTTATAATGCTACTATAAAACGAACTCAAAATGCTAAAAGCATACAGATATGCTGTAAGACGGCCGTTATACTGCTTTGATGTGTTACTTGGGAAGTATTCATCCCAGGATTAATCGAAAATGACGTCTATTACGATTTTTAAGTAAAAAGTGTATGGCCGCTATCTTGGATTTGGAAATACACATTATTTTCGAAAGCTACACCCCCGAATTAGTCGAAGACGGCTACCATAACGATTTTACAAAATTTTCCATTTCCGCCATCTTTGATTTTAGAACGGTCCTTATTTTCGAAATCTTCACCCCTGAAGTAATCGAAAACGACTAACATGATGATTTTTACTAAAACAGTGTATGACCGCGGTCTTGGATTTCAAAATAGACAAAATTATCCATTTCCGCCATCTTGTATTTTAAAACGGTCTTTATTTTCGATTTCACGATTATTACAAAAAAGTGTATGACCACCATCTTGGATTTCAAAATAGACATTATTTTCGATATCTGCTTACCAGAATTAGTCGGAAATGACTACCATGACGATTTTAACAGAATTTTCCGTTTCCGCCATCTTTGATTTTAAAACGGTCCTTATTTTTGAAATCTACACCCCTGAATTAATCGAACAAGACTACCATAACGATTTTTACCAAAAAAGTGTTTGACCCCATCTTGGATTACTAAATAAACATTATTTTCGAAATCGGCACACCCGAATTAGTCGAAAATGACTACCATGACCAATTTGAAAAAAAATTCCATTTCCGCCATCTTTGATTTTAAAACTATCCTTATTTCCGGATTCTACACACATGAATTAATCGGAAATGACTACCATTACAATTTTTAAGTAAAAAGTGTTCGGCTGCCATCTTGGATTTTAAAACACCCACTATTTTCGAAGTCTACACCCCCGAATTAGTCAAAGACGACTACCATGACGACCTTGACAAAATTTTCCATTTCCGCCATGTTGGGTTTTAAAACGGTCTTTATTTTCGATTTAACGATTTTTACCAAATATTTTCGGAGTCTTCATCCATGAATTAATCAAAAATGACGTCAATTACGATTTTTAAGTAAAAAGTATATGGCCGCCATCTTGGATTTGAAACACACATTTATGAAATCTACACTCCAGAATTAGTCGAAGACGACTACCATGACGATTCTGATATTTTTTTTCCATTTACTCCATCTTGGATTTTAAAACGGTCTTCATTTTCGATTTAACGATTATTACAAAAAAAGTGTATGACCGCCATCTTGGATTTCAAAATAGACATTATTTTCGATATCTGCTTACCCGAATTAGTCGGAAATGTCTACTATGACCATTTTGACAAAATTTTCCGTTTCCGCCATCTTTGATTTTAAAACGGTCCTTATTTTCGAAAGCTACACCCCTGAATTAATCGAAAATGACTACCATAACGATTTTTACCAAAAAAGTGTTTGACCGCCATCTTGGATTTCTATATAGACATTATTTTCGAAATCGGCACACCCGAATTAGTCGGAAATGACTACCATGACGATTTTGACAACATTTTCCGTTTCCGCCATCTTTGATTTTAAAACCGTCCTTTTTTCCGAAATCTACACCCCTGAATTAATCGGATATGACTACCATAACGATTTTTACCATAAAGTGTTTGACCGCCATCTTGGATTTCTAAATAGACATTATTTTCAAAATCTGCACACCCGAATTAGTCGGAAATTACTACCATGACGATTTTGACAAAATTTTTCGTTTCCGCCATCTTTGATTTTAAAATCATCCTTTTTTCTGAAATCTACACCCCTGAATTAATCGGATATGACTACCATAACGATTTTTACCATAAAGTGTTTGACCGCCGTCTTGGATTTCTAAATAAACATTATTTTCGAAATCTGCACACCCAAATTAGTCGAAAATGACTACCATGACCATTTTGACAAAATTTTCCATATCCGCCATCTTTTATTTTCAAACTGTCCTTATTTTCCAAATCTACGCCCCTGAATTCATCGGAAATTACTACCATAACGATTTTTACCAAAAAAGTGTATGGATCTTGGATTTCAAAATAGACATTATTTTCAAAATCTGCATACCCGAATTAGTCGAAAATGACTACCATGACGATTTTGACAAAATGTTCCATTCCCGCCATCTTGGATTTTAAAACGGTCTCTATTTTCAATTCAACGATTTTTACCAAAAAAGTGTATGACCGCCATCTTGGATTATAAAATAGACATTATTTTCGAAATCTGCATACCCAAATGAGTCGAAAATGACGATTTTGACAAAATTTTCCATTTCCGACGTCTTTTATTTTAAAACCGTCCTTATTTCCGAAATCTACAGCCCTGAATTAATCGGAAATGACTCTCATAACGATTTTTACCAAAAAAATGTATGACCGCCATCTTGGATTTCACACCCGAATTAGTCGGAAATGACTACCATGACGATTTTGACAAAATTTTTGGTTTCCGCCATTTTTGATTATAAAGCCATCCTTTTTTCCGAAACCTACACCCCTGAATTAATCGGATATGACTACCAGAACGATTTTTACCATAAAGTGTTTGACCGCCATCTTGGATTTCTAAATAGACATTATTTTGGAAATCTGCACACCCGAATTAGTCGGAAATGACTACCATGACGATTTTGACAAAATTTTCCGTTTCCGCCATCTTTGATTTTAAAACCGTCCTTTTTTCCGAAATCTACACCCCTGAATTAATCGGAATTGACTACCATAACGATTTTTACCATAAAGTGTTTGACCGCCATCTTGGATTTCTAAATAGACATTATTTTCGAAATCTGCACATCCGAATTAGCCGGAAATGACTACCATGACGATATTGACAAAATTGTCTAGTTTTCAAATAAAAAATCATTTAATAATATTAAGTAAAGTAAATATTTCAATTTTATTTTTCAAGGATCTTTATAATTCAATCGCACTTCTCGCAACTATAGGGCAATGGAAACAGGTCACTACGTGTTGGGGATTTCATACAAGGTTACCCGTTTTAGTGGCCTCTTAGTGTATCTAGCTGGCAAACTTACGTAATGCGCGTAGGACGATTTAGCACAGGTCCGTCGTCTGTGAGCTCTCGTTCCATACTGAGCCAGAGGCGACGGCGCGATGTGTTTTGTCAAGTTTTGAACCGATTTAGAGTCATCTTCAAAAAATTACACTTAATTTAAATTTTGCGTTACAGTAATGATTTTTTTTTCGTGGTAGATCTATAGCTGAACTTTAATAAATTTATATTTTTAGGACAGAATATTTATAGGACTTCCGTGAAAAAAATTAAATGTAAACTCGTTTTCATCAAAAAATTTGCAATATTCGGAAGGTATTTTGTCTATTATCAAAGATGAATCTTCAATTTTTCTTACCATGGCCGTCTTGAACATGATATACTGAATTGAATTGTATTCAAAGTTTATAAGAAAGGTTCCCTTTATTTGAGTAATCTGAAAAAAAACCAGACGTCTAACTGCAAACTTTGAAGAGGCCTGCCAAGACAAGCCATGATTGTCAGGTTTTTTTTCTCAAAAACGTATTTTTTTTCCCATGGCCGTCTAGGTAAAAGAACGTAGGTAACGGAACGAAAAGAACTATTATATGCATTAAAAGTTAATTTAAAAACACAAAGGATTTTCGCTATAACCTCCGAAGAAAATTATGCATTACGCAAAATACGCGCATTTTGGGACTAAGGCCTCTTAATAAATGAGTATAATTAACCGCTCACCTAACAAATATGAAGTCGATGGCCTAATTAATAAGATTGGTAACGAAAATAATAAATTTGCCATCAAAACTGTATCACCAACTCAATTATCCTGAGAAATGAAGTGTTTTCGGTGGCAGGATCGATCAGAGGTGAGATCATGTCCTTCTGTTGAAGACCAGGTCCCTCCATAGGCTTCTATCCGTCGCTAAGCGCATGCGCAATTAAAACTGCAATAAGCCATGGCTTATTGCAGTTTTAATTGTATGGGTGCAGTGATTTTGGGCACACGATCTTGCAGGGGGAGGGCCTCTTAGTCTTGTGCCATCAACTTTTCACGTCATGATGATCCTCTCCAGGCTATCCGAGGAGCGTCGAGAGAGGTGTCCGAAGTATGTGAGTATGTGGTCCTGGCACGTCGTAGACAACCGGCGTTTTATGCGTAGTATGGACTGATTAGTGCGCATCGCAGTCCAAGTTATCCGTAAAAGCCGTCGCCAACACCACATCTCAAACGCGTCGATACGGCTTTTCAGATCTGCCTTGATAGTCCAAGTTTCAGAACCGTATAGGAAAATTAAAAACACCAGGGATAACATAACATAACATAACATAAATACTCTTTATTGCACACTTCAAATAATAGACACAAAGTATACATAAGTCACAAACAAAAAAGCAGAGGCATAACAATTGGCGGTCTTATCGCTAAAGAGCATCGCATAAGTCTAACCTTAGTTTGCCTCTGTATGCCGCGATCTCTCCAGATTCTATCTAACCGAGTCATAGCACCCTTCGATATTTGAATCCTCCGGATGATTTCACGTTCACAATTGAGTGAGCCGAGGTAGGTGAAGGCGCTGACGCATTCTAGGTTTTTCAGTTCTAGGCTTCGTGGAGGAGACTGTTTCCGGTGTACGAACATTAACTTGGTTTCGTTGACGTGAAGTCCTAATTCGATGCTCTCCGGTTCTATTCGCCGGCACAAAATGTTGTGTCGTCAACATAGCGTAGATAGAATGCAGATCGTTTTGCCGCCAATTGATATGCCACCGTTCCAGTTCTCGGTGATCTTACGTAAGATGTATTCGCCGTAGATATTAAAGAGCTTTGGAGACAATATACAGCCTTGTCTTACTCCTCTTTCCGGCTTGTACTGGTCCGAGAAGGTGTTCACGATGCGCACTCTGGCAGTACTTTCGGCCTACAAGTTTTCAATTAGGTGAGCTAAATGAGCAGGGACACCCATCTCCAGGAGCACGTACAGCATGTTTTTCCATCTAACACAGTCGAATGCTTTGGCGTAATCTATGAAGCATGGACTAATGGCTTGTTCCATTCACGACATCTCGCGATGATCTGGCGCACGATGAAAATCTGCTCCCGAATCCCTCGCCCAGACACAAAGCCAGCAGGCTCTGTAGGTATTTGCCGCTCCAGGAACTTTGTCAATCGCGAATTCATGATGTAAAGAAATACTTTACTGGCATGCAATATAATAGACAAAGTTCTATCGTTGTCACATTTTAGCGTCGAGCCTTTTTAGAGAGAGGTATAACCATGGATTCGGTCCTGTCTCTCGGCCACTGGCCAGTTCTTCACATTTTGCAGCAAATCTGGTGTAAGAACTGATGTGTACCTTCGCCACCTAGATTCTTTAGGAGACTAGCGCATATACCATCAGTACCCACGGCATTAACTTTTAGACGTCTGATAGCGTCTTCCACTTCGGAAATAAGTATGTCCGGCTCTAGTGGATGTACAGCGTCATTCCGCACTAAAAAATGTTCCGGAACTTCTTGATGGAGTTGTTCCGTATAGTCTCCATCTCGCCAACACTTTGCCCAGATCTTATAAAGTGGTTCCATCAGTATCCGATATCTGCCAGCTTCTAAGGTTTGTAGTCGCGGGTGAGAAGTTTGACTTTCTGGAACAAGTCTTTAGAATGGGCAGTTGCAGTACGGTTTTCGATTTCGTCACACAAAGCATGGATTGAATTATTCTTATCGCGTCTGCATGCCCTTGTCACGCAAGTGTGTAGCCTGAAATACTCCTTTCTTGCTATGTCTGTGTTAAGGCCTTGTTCTTTGAGAGTCCTCTGTCGCTCAATAAGTTCCCAGGTAGCATCAGAAATCCAGGGTTTCCATCTTGCTTGGCTCCCAGGGGTGGGGATGACTTCTTTCGCTGATTCGGACACAACCGCCTTGAAGCCATTCCATATTGTCTCTGTATCTTCAAAAGGATCCCTTATAACGTCCTTTATCTTAGAGGAAACCTTCTGGCGAGCTCCCGCAAGACAGGACCGTCTAGCTTGTCACATTTATTAATAGCTGGCCTTGGTACATGCTTTAGATGGATTTGGCTTTAAAAGGATCTTAATTTATCACAATTATGAAAAACATCAACAAAAAAGCGATTTCCGAAAAATAGGCAGGACTGAAGCAAACGACATTATATATTGTTTTATGTTCCTTGTTCCTAAAAAGTTTTTGATATTTAACATATTTTTAATGCGAAACGTGAACTTTGCGAGCGTAGCCAAAAGTGACCTTGACACCGGCGTGGCGCAGCCACGCCGCCAAAAAACCCCGGCGCGCCGCCGCCGCGGATTTTTATGGCGGCGCACACGTCTAAATGTGACACATATCAATTGTGACGTTTTACAGGCAAAGTCAAAGTAATCATCTAGGTAGCGATACATTACGTGCTGAAATATACCGGGTGTTTCCTGTAATAGGGGCAATAAATTAAACCGTAGATTCTACTCCTCAAACTGGACAATATTAGTTCAGCGACTTTTAAAAATAACTTATAATTTGATTTTTATTTCACTTTAAAGTTTATTCGAACACGCAATGTATTGCGAAATTGATTATTTCTGTTGGGTGACAAGAGTGACAAGCAATGTCAATTAGACGGATTTTAACGTACATTGAAAATACTAATTAGTATGTATGAAAAAGAGACAATATAAAAACTTAATTTTTTTTTATTGTAGAACAAACGTTTCATTGTTTGAGGAGTAGAATCTACGTTTTAATTTATTGCTCTTATTACAGGAAACACCCTGTATAATAAGGAAAAAAAAACGTTAAATATTAATAAAACGTATGAAAGTATGTTTATTAGGGTCTATACTAACAACCCTTAGCGTATGTGGTTATAGATGAATTATCGAGATCATGGAATTGCATTTGTAGTGGTTGTACCGTTTGCAACAAAAGGAGAATAATTTTCTCTTAATTTAATAAAATTACATACCCTTAAGAAATGGAATAAGTAGTAGTCCTCTGTTTTTTACTTTTAGTCGTTATCATGTTCTTCATCTGAGCTGTCACAAGTATTGATAATAAGATTTGTTGAAATTCGATCCATTTCCCCTTCCTGACATCGATATTTATTTTCTTCACTTTCGACATGGCGACAAATATTTTCCCAGTCCTCAGCAGTAATAGTATTCATTCGTTCAGTTGCTAAACTCATAATGCCTTGCATGTTTAATGAAACGTTTCTTTTCGCTACATATCCTTTTACCATGGACCAAATATTTTCGATCGGATTGAATGTCGGGTGATACGGTGGCAATCGTAAAACGGAGTGGCCATGTTCTTTTAAAATTGCATCTATGTGGTACTCACGAAACCGCTCTTTATTTTGTTTAATTAAATCATACAAACTAGTTTTGTACATCAACGGGCTATACGAAATGTTGTGTTCTGTCAACCAATCCATCATTTCTTGTTTATGAGAATTTGACGTTGGAGCACGATTCAAAAGTTTGTTGTGGTAGGACGAATTATCTACGATAAGTATGCTATTCGGTTTAAGGTTCGGTATTAATTTTTCTTTTAACCATTTTTCGTAGTTGACAAAGTTCATCTGGTCATGGTAATCTCCCGTTTTTTGGTTTGCCTTAAACATTAACAAAGCGTTGGGAATAAAACCATCTTTTCCTCCTGCGTGCACTATTATTAACCGCTGGCCTGTACTGATTTGTTTTTTTACACCAAATTCTGTTCCATCGGTCCAAGCCTCTCCGGACACATGTGAAGTGTGGATGTAGATTTCATCAGTATAAACTAGTGGTCTATCTTCAGACCGATATTCCGCAATTTTGGTAAGGTAATTTATTCTTAGCAGTCGTATGTTGTGTCTTTCAATTAATATTTTTCGGTTGTCCTCGGTCTTTTTCCATTTAAATCCTAATTTTTGTATTTGTTTTCATAAGGTTGAAATGCCAAATTTGTTATCTATATCGGATTTTAACACAGAGTGGAGTGCCTTTAAGGTTGGAAATTGCTTATGGGACAGATGAAAATTGTATATAGTTCTCCGGATGACTTCCTGATCAAAATCGTCTACTGCTGATGACGGACAAGTACGTAACTTTTTATTTCTCGGGGAGGTGAATTTCTTTGTTGTTGCGAATTTCTCACTAGTGCTCTCAGACACAATGTTATAAACAGTAGAGAGACAAACACCTGAAGCTTTTTCAACTAACTGGGCAGCGGTGTAAGGGGAATTTACATTTTTCTTCAGTTCAAGTTCAAAATATTCATAACAGTTAAAAATAATTTGCTTACTTTGACTCTCAATCGGACCAAAATTACTCACTGCCATATTTTTTGAAAATTATGTAACTTACACTTAGTCGTACGGGCTGACACTAAATTATTCTGATAATTGTGAGAATACAATAGAATCAGACGTTATATATGCACAACGTAAATAATATTCACAATTTGACACTGACATTATTTTGGTATTTACTTCTTCAATATATAACAAACCTCTTTTTATGCAGATAGTACGAAAAAATATAAAATTCAAATATAGAATGCCTGTAAACATACAATACTACTACATATGCAATTCCATGCTCTCGTTAATTTATCTATACTTCAACTAATCAACAAAACAATATATATATAAATGGCTTTATACTCGTAATCAAAAATTTATTGAACGTACCGGTTAAAAAGCGAGATAAAAGTAAATAAATGATAAGTAAAGTAGATAAATAAATGAATAAAAGGTAAGTAATTACATTGTTTTGGTCGTTTCTGATAAAAAGGTAATATGATGCCATCTGGTCTGAATGGTGGACATGGTGCGACTCGAATTGTCGGCTGCCGGGATCTTACGGATAGGCTTGACTCCTTGGCGCTGCGTAGAGATGTAGCCTCGCTCTGCATCTTCTATCGCCTCTATCACGGAGAGTGCTCCGAGGAATTGTTCGGATTATTCCCTGCCGCTTCTTTCCGCCATCGTCCTACGCGACAGCATTACCATCATCACCACTTAGATGGTTGGCAGTCCTCAACTGTGCGTTTCTCGAGAAACTTCCTGCCTCGCACAACAAAACTGTGGAATGAACTGTCGTCTGCGGTATTTCCGGACCGATACGACCTTCAAACCTTCAAACCTTCAAGAAAAGAGCGTATTCCCATCTTAAAGGCCGGCAACGCGCTTGTGACCCTTCTGGTGTTGCAGGCGTCCATGGGCGGCGTTAATTGCTTACCATCAGGCGATTCTTCTGCTCGTTTGCCTCCTATTTCATAAAAAAAAAATGCGATTTTGAAGTAGTACTTACTATGAAACGAACTTTAAAATAAGCTAAGGTACCTATTAGTGAAAATGGACGAGGGGTGAC
This sequence comes from Pammene aurita, assembly GCA_947086415.1. NCBI lineage: Eukaryota > Metazoa > Arthropoda > Insecta > Lepidoptera > Tortricidae > Pammene > Pammene aurita. The sequence continues at coordinate 25,093,478 of OX352297.1, forward strand.
ACTGGTGACCTATGTTTTCCCCTTGCAGATCCTCACCAAACACTGAAAAATCTCCCGTGTGACATTCAAAATATAATGAACTCTGAAAATGTCCAAGTCGTAAAAATTTGGGACAAAATTATACATAAATAAAATCAGTTTTTTACATTTGCTTCTTAAACCAATTTTTTATAAGGTTAAATTAATAAGTATTTACAAGTTTTCATAAATATTTTCTATTCGTTTACTTTTAATAGTTTAACAAGAACAAATTGACTTTACGAGTAAAAATAGAATGTCGCTGGAGTCTTAAGAGTCATTTTCATTTCACTTTCTCATCAAATCTCCGCAAACAGCCTCCTCAAAGCTAGAGCAAAGAACAAACCATGCACTAGCTACTCGTAGCTCGTAGACATTCCTAATAGCCCTTAAGTCCCCCTCGAAATTGAAGCAAACAGTTTTACGCCGCTGTCCACTTCAGATCCACATTGTTGCACAAAACCAACTTTATTCTGCACTTTAAAGTACCAATTTTAAACCTAATCGCAATGATATAAGAGTTATCCTATTGCAAATCAATTTCTGTTTTTCGTCCGTGACGTTTCCATGGTAACGAATATTAGATGATATTTTTTATTTGCTAAAGGTTTAAGGGATTATGATTGTTATGCAACTGGAATAGGAAGTGTTTGAAATGCAGAACGATTTTAAAGCAAATATTTTCCAGTACTGTATTTCTGCAATTGAATTTTGTTTTTGCAGGATTCTTTTCCGGTACCTAGTGATTTCATTTGTTTTTTAACGACAATACGAGTATTTGTAGATATCAAATATAAAAACCATCCGTAGTAAGTATGTTGGAACAAATAATTTATTTCACGTAAAAACAGTAGGTAATAAATACTTAAGCAAAACCGGTTGACGTATTGCTTCGGATAGTTTTTTGTAAAGTAAAATACAAATGAGAGAATGTAAAATCAAGAAAATAAAAGTAATTTTTAATAAAAAGTAAACAATTCCCAAACATCCGTTTATAAAATTCTAAACGCTACGTAATGTACAAGTAGGATAATAAATATTATATAATAACTCTTTAAAAGTCACGTGAATCAAATTTCAAGCCAATTGACTAATGGGACTAAATTAATCAATATAAAAGATTTCATTGTTATGTAGTTAGACTAGTCAGCGTATTACAGTGTAGGTAGGTACTTAATATCAAAACGGCTAGTTATAGTTAGAGTTGCGTTTTTTGGTTGGTTCAACTTAAGCTTGGATCAACTACTATTGCTACTTATTATTATGATCAGTACCGGATTAAGACCATTTGATGCCCTAAGCAATCCACGCCTGTGGTGCCCCCCTCCCTCCTATCTATGAGCAATTTAATATCGGTGTATGTATTAGGTATGTAGGTTTTCCTGTTTCTGGTGCCCCCCAGGACGTGATGCCCTAAGCAATTGAAAGAAAGTAAGAAAGAAAGAAAGAAACATTTTATTCTCAAAAAGCATACATTACAGAACAAAAAAAGGTAAGATCACAAAACTAAAACACAAAACAGAAACATTAAAAAGTTGAAAAAGTAACACATTAAATACTGAAAAAAAAAGAAAAAAGAAGCTTAAATATAAATATGGGAAATGCTGGTGTTTCATTAAAGTTCCACAATGTGTACAATCAAGAACAGGCAAAGACTCGGCATAATGTTGCAAATTGCAGGTGAGAAATTTGCAACGCTGTTATTCTGTCTCAACCTTGCGGATTTTTGCTTTTTTTGCTTAATTTGCTTATGGGTTAATCCGGCACTGATTATGGTCGCTAGCCAGGAGACACCAGTTACCAGTTGAACAGTCTGTAATTGTACGTTTTATAAGTTTTTCTACTCCTGTACTTTTATCTGTCATTTATACATTCGTTAACACCTTTATAAGAACATAGATAATACACTCGATGAAAAGTCTATCTAGTCTATTCCCCAAAATAACACTTGTTCTATAAAAGCGCCAAAATAGTATCGCGGAATCGCGTGCAAACACGGCTATTAATATAAAATAAATTACTGCCAACCTAAGAAACCTAAATAAACGCAGCGTTTTTAGAAAAAAAAACTTTAAAAAAGAAAAAAATATAAGAACCACAGACCTACTTCGTAGTTTTTTACGTTTCCCGTTTGTTTGTTGGGGCGAATTGCAAACTTTGAAAGTAATTTAGGTATTTTTACTAATCTCTGTAGCTCTTTAATAATTGATCAAATAACGACGGTGTGTATTTGTGTTAGTAATGTTAGTATTATTGAAAAATAGTGTTTTAAAAGGTAAAACTTAAATGATTGTTGATTATGTTGACAAAATAACTGCGATATCCATGAAGATTTCAATTTCGCATTTTATGTAAAAGTAAGTGTATTCGTAGAAAAAGTATTGTATGCAACGTCGTATAAGTAGGTAAAAAAATGTTCGTGGCGTTTTTCTTAACAATTTTCGCCTACGGCTCAAATTGTTACCCACGCCACTCACCTTTTTTGACCCCTCTTATACAACTGTTGCATAAACTACTATATTGGTAGTTCAACCACAGATATTTATACAGGTTGTAACAAAAATGCTGGTAACCTTTTAAAGGGCATAATTGGTATCGTATTCTAATGTCGAAAAAGAAAAAAACATCTTTATGCTAAAAAGTTTGTCACCCTCTGACGTAAGCAATGAAGGAATTAATGGATAGATTCACCGAGGTTGAGTAAGCGTCGATGACTTAGTTGGTCAGAGCGATCAGACCGGTGTTCCGAAAGGTCGCAAGTTCGAATCTTGCTCGACGCGGTGAATTGATAATTTATGAAGGTGACATTCACGTTGTCACTTTGTCCGATATGTCACACGACGGCGGTCATAAGACTAAAGGTTGCTCGCGTTTAATTCACATATGTATCTATCTACATTCTACCAACAAGCTTTGTACCTATCAAAATATTTGGATAAGCTAGCATACAGTCCGTAACATGGCCTTGCTTCACACAATAGTTCTCGCTCATACAAGTGTGCAATCTTACAACAGAATACGCCGCAAAACTTATAACTGATTTAAAAGCACCGCAAACCCCCAAAGGGTTTAGCAGCAAAGCGTCGCCATTACTGCAAACTATTTTATATTTTATCTGAGTGTTATGAGAATAAATCGCGGGTGAACAAACACACTGAATTGCGCGCGTCCCACTAGAGCATTGGTGAGAGTGCACGCTGGATGTTATATTACAATAAATGGTTGTGTTTTGAAAAACTCACTTCGCTCTGGACGTGACAATGGCGCCGCCTTACCAGGCGGACATATTAGTAGACTGACGGCTCACGTCTGTCAAATGTTATGTAGTACAGAAACTTAATTCCAATATAGCTTACTATTTTGCACGCCTTGCGTTTTCGTCGCTTGTCTTCCTACCACTCTATTCGTAAATAGTCAGTACCGGCCGCAAATAACCATTTCTGAAGGTACAGCATGGGTGAATTTAGTAGCGACATATGTTCTTAAAGCAAAGTTTCCTAAATCATTATCTTTTGGTTGGGCTAACCGCTAACAAAGAAAAGATGAGTATTATTTATTACAAGTAAGCAATTACACAATTAGTAAATATCTATAATTAGTTTATTATAATTTTTTAAAGTAAAAAAATAAAATAATCAAAAATATATATACCTACGTCGTCAGGTTGTGTAAATCGATTATGAAAAACCTTTATTTTATGCAGTAAGTTTGAAACAATAGAACTGCCAATGTGCAAGCTCCATTAGATTGAAATATCTGCACTTATTTCTCTCCAGTTTGTGTTATCTCGGAGCCCGCCATAAATCCCTCAATCTGTGAAGTAGGGACTGTAATGTTTGCCCGTCTCGTCCGTACATTTACAGAAACTGCAATAAGTAAAGATGTTCTATAAAAATCATCGGATTGAAATTTGAAGTAACAATGAAAACGTATCACACTCGTAAAACGATACCTACTTATTAAAATAATGAATGGGCACTTAAGTTAAGGATTTTTTAAAGATGCATTGCATGCAGAATGCTTGACCTTATATCCCGTGCTGCCATCTATATTGAAGCTTAAGTTATCTTCAACTTTTTAGTTTATTTAATTTGACCTGGGCCAGTACAGACAATGTTTTTTATGTAGGTAACTAAATATTGCACGTACTGAACCAATTCCACTTAAATTGACTAAAATTATGCTTAACTACCTAGGTATTTTATTTTTTCTTTCTTTCTTTTTTTAAATTATTCTACTACGTAATTAACATTTACCTTTAATCTCAGTACTTATCTACTGTTAATAACTCGTTCGTTAAGTATGTTATATGTATTCTCATATATCTTATTACAATTTACAATTTATTAGAGTTTTTCTGAGTATTTAAGTATATCATAACTTCATAACCTTCTCAAGCTATGTGTTTCTGGGTGCCTGGGAAGTGCAAATAGGTAAGTACCTTCCTAAAAAAAATCCTAGTTATTCTACGAATAATAAAACTTCGGTTCGAAACTTCGAATACTGGGACCAGGTGTCTGTCTGTTTGGTTTGTTTATTTTGTGGTTTTTGGCTGGTGTCTGACTTACAACTACTTAATCCAATTGTCATGGTTTTTTTTTTATCAAAAGTAAGTTATTAAGGTTAATAAGTTATTTATTTAAACATGTTTATGGAGTAAATTAAAATAGATTACTTAAACATTTTACATAATTAGTTCTTCTTGCGTATCGAGCATTTGTGTGTATTGTACATTCTCATTGTTTTCTTATGTTTAATCGTTACATAATGTAATCCAATGGATGACTGTTATTGGCCTTATTTTATGTAAGCATTTTATGTCCTAGTTATATTTGCGGCTGTTGTTATCCTGAATACAAATAAAATAAAATAAAAATTAATAAAAGACCAACAATATGCAATACTAGCTGTACCCGCCGCGGCTTCGCCCGCGTGTGTGGGAGGTTTTGTCATTTTCATGTACTATCCAGGCCATTAGTGTAGAATTTACGCGTTCTACATATAAATATCTATCTAAATTTATTAGTTTATTCGTGATAAAGATAACTTGCTAAAAGGCGTGCGTCGAGACCTGCGAATGCTAATGGCCGAGTTCCTGCAGGAGAATATGCTTCGAACAGAGGGTCAAACGCTGAAGGTACTGGCGCGAGGTAGCGTGTGAGCGCAACGTCCCAGCGAAAACTGCTTTTGCAGCAGCAGGCCAAAATCTAATAAGGGCAAAGGCAGCAAGAATTGTTTCAGCAGGAACATTAAAGGGTCCCCACAAAACTCAATGGTCAAGATTTTTGGTGAACCCGAACGCCGAAACCGTGACGCGGTGAGCGGCAATATCGCGAAAGCCATAGGGCGAGTACCGCGCAGGACCCGGGCCCGGAGGATCGCAGCGAGAATTGCTTCAGCAGATGCAGCATGTCAGGGACCAGACATAATTCAATGGCGAAGTGTCTTAGCGAACTCGGGGGCTGCGGACACGTGGGTGAGCGGAAATGTATGTTAAAGTCAAAGGCTGAGTACCGCGTAAGGTTCAGGCGCGGAACATCGCAGCGAGAACTTCTTCAACATCATCATGACAGGGACCGGACATAACTTAAAGGCGAAGTATCTCAGCGAACCCGAGGGCTGTCGCTCGAAGGTGAGCGGCAACGTCTGAGAAAGCCAAAGGCCGTGTACCGTATAGGGCCCAGGTCAGCAGCAGTACCATGACAGGGACCGGACATATCTCAATAGTGAAGTGTCTTAAGGCCCGAGGATGGGTGGCAATATCTGCGAAAGCCATTAGAATATCTTCAATGTACATTTTTTTCCTCCTTACGCGTTTATTATATGTATAGATTATAATGACATCGAGCTGTTGATGATGAAGATTGGCAGTGGCTACAGAAGTTACATCCTCGCTCCATTTTCCATCCTCCTCAGTGATAAATCAATGCGACCTCAGCATTGAGTTCATAAAATCATATTAGATAATTGTTAGAAAAAATAAGTGTCGTCGATAAGAGTTAGTATTTAAAAACTTATTTTAAAATATACTTATATATACAAAAATAAACGTCCTGTTTTTATACTGCGCCGAAAAACGTCATTGCAAATCCCATGCGTTAAAGTTTAAAGAAGCTTTAACACTAATGTGTTTTTACCGTCATGTAATCAAACGTCACTGAGCGCACTGAGCTCGGAGCGTCAATTAACGGATTACCGCCCTCTGTCGGATTAGGAGGACGTTTGTTCTGTTTCCGAATTCCGTTTCGCAGTGATTTCGCCCAAATTGGAGTTTGGACGACGGAATTTAGGCGATTTGTAGGTCTGTTTTGGATGCTTTGGACGCAATAGCACTGTAGACTGTGGGCAGTTTTTAAGGGTTCTGTACCACAATGACACATACAAATGTGCGATTTTCATAACCCAAGGTTTTACGAGGTAACGAGTAACTCACAAAATTGTTTCGCTTGTCAGTGTTTTTTTTGTTTATTATTCTGCACAGAAACTCTTAAGTTGAACTTGAAAAAATATACACGGATGACATGGACATCATGGTGTTATTCAAAATTAAACTTTAATACCTATTATTAATCTATAACCATGCCACTGTAACTGTCGCTCTGATCGCGTCCCGTTGCCATAATTGCTTTTCCATCAAGGACCAAAAACATCTCGCCAACAAGACATGTGTTAACCTGACTGACACGCTACCGTGTTATTTTAAAACGTAATAATTACCTGTCGAGGATGCTGTCGACTGTCAACGCAGAACGGCGACGGTCTAGGAATGCTGACCCGACTCCGGGAGCTATCAATTACTACTGGTCTAGTTTATCGGGCCTTGAAATAAGCGGACAAGAACAAAAGTATAATATTGTCTTCGGTTGCCGCGATAGTTATTCATGAAATAAAACAATTAAAACCGGCCAAGAGCGTGTCGGGCCACGCTCAGTGTAGGGTTCCGTAGTTTTCCGTCCGTCACAGTAAGTGTCCCCACATAAGAGTTAATAACACCGCCATGTAGGATATGATATGAGAGTTCCACGCAATAGTTTACTTAATTTGCTGATAGATGTACAGCGACATCTATCGGCAAATTAAGTAAACTATTGCGCGCGAGCTTAAAGTATGGAAGATGATTTTTATGGAATAATTCTTTATTGCGTGAACCGATTTTCAACATTTTTACTTTATTTGAAAGCACGTCATTTCATTGTAATTTTGTAGAAATTACAGGTACAATAAACATCTGCTTATAAGGTTAAATTACAAACTTAGTTCAGAAATTATTTTGTAATTTTTTTTCAAAAACTATTCATCCTATCAAGTTCAAAATAATTTTCCTAGAAAGTTTTTACAAAGTTCTACTTTTCAGATTTTTTTCATATTTTTAAAACTTATGGTTCAAAAGTTAGAGGGGGGGGGACGCATATTTTTTTACTTCTGGAGCGATTATTTCCGAAAATATTGACATTATCTAAAAATGGATTTAGTAAACCCCTATTCATTTTTAAATACCTATCCAACAATATATCACACGTAAGGGTTGAAATGAAAAAAAAAATCACTTCCCACTTTACGTATAGGGGAGGTACCCTAATAAAAAAAATTTTTCCACTTTTTATTTTACCACTTTGTCGGCGTGATTGATATACATATTAGTACCAAATTTCAGCTTTCTAGTGCTAACGGTCACTGAGATTATCCGCGGACGGACGGACGGACGGACGGGCAGACATGGCGAAACTATAAGGGTTCCTAGTTGACTACGGAACCCTAAAAACGGATTTTATCGCGTGTACTGAGCTTAAATTACATCCCGACGTTTCGAACACTTTACTGCGTTCGTGGTCAACGGGTCGACTGAGGAAAAATATACAATTACCTCCGTTCAAAAACTATCACAATATGCAAACCTACCCACATATTAAATATTTAACAAATTACGTATTTGCACATGCCAGAGGGGCCTTTATAAAAAAAACAAATTATTTATTATTACAAAACAAATTATTAAACAAATTATTTGGTATTATTTTAAAATAATTTGTTTAATAATTTGTTTTGTAATAATAAATAATTTGTTTTTTTTATAAAGGCCCCTCTGGCATGTGCAAATACTTTATTTGTATAATATTTAATATGTGGGTAGGTTTGCATATTGTGATAGTTTTTGAACGGAGGTAATTGTACATTTTTCCTCAGTCGACCCGTTGACCACGAACGCTGTAAAGTGTTCGAAACGTCGGGATGTAATTTAAGCTCAGTACACGCGATAAAATCCGTTTTTAATTGTTTTATTTCATGAAGAACAAAAGTACCTATAGGTAAAATAAAATTCCCTGTGTATTAGTAGTACTTAAATGAGTTCCATCATAAAAACTAGGTACATTATTTATATGCTTACCCGAGGCTCAAATTATCCCCATAAGTACTTATAGACGGAGAGCTAGCCACGTCAGATATGACACAATAATGAGAGCGACGAAACTCCTCTCGTTAGTTTGCTATACTATGCTTTATGCTTATTTCTAGATCCGGACATCTGGCAGCTGTAAAGTGGTGGAGGTCAAAGAATGCAAACCACTTTAAGAATACAAATCCGTTCTAGTTCCAGTTCTAGTTTTGCTGCAGTATTATGAAAAATTATATAAATAATTAGATTAAATAATTGCCAAAATGTAATTCATAGTTTGTCGCGTACTCTTTCTGTTTCCGAAATAATACGCAATGTTTTTTGTTTTAACTTTAAAATATAGGAACTGTCCTTTATACCTGAGACAACTTCGGCAGTTTTTACCTATTTTGGTATTACTTTTTACCAATTCAAAAATTTTGCTAGTCTGTCACTCTGACCACCCATTAAAAGCTGCCAGATGCCCGGATCTAGCAATAAGGATAGTATAACAAAATAACAATCTAACCAGACGGGTTTTATTGCTCTCATTATTGTGTCATAGCTGACGGGGCCAGCTCTTAATCCATTAACTTTATCTAAATCTATCAGCGGCGTCTAATTTTAAGCGTACCTAAAACTATGAAAATTTGTTATAGAATTATCGGACTCGCTTAGCATTCAATACTGATGCGTTGTGAATATCAATTTGATTTATTTGGTGAGATAAAAGTACAAAATTAAGCACAGAAAATAAAGATACAATCTGTAAACATCAAAAAATAGTTGCCAGTGAGCATATGTATTTTGAGTAGGATGTCAGGAAGGTTATTTTCAGTGCAACTACTAGCATCCTGACATCTTCATAAAGTTGACATATTAATCGTAAAAGACACGATTTTACCATGACAATTATATGACAATCACGCATGAGAAGCTAAGCACAACCACAACCAGATCTATAATTTCAGCAGCTATCGAGCGGAGATCGTGACATAACTTGTGCAAAATTACTGTTGTCGCCATTTTTATCGTTCACAAATCTAATCAACTTGTCACATCATGCATGTAAAATTACACCATAAAAAGAGTGTATACACGAAGTGACAACTACGGCCTTGGAAGTTGGAACATATCGGATACGTTTTCGGGGTTGTCAAAATCGGCTTCGTTTGCGGCATGACCACTACTACAACTACTACTATATAGTAGTAGTTTTGTTCTAAAATAACGGTTAGATTGGGCAAATCAGGTAATAAATCTGACATTTATCTAGTTTTGTATTAAAATTACTGATGGATTAGGTAGATTGAGACGGATTGGGGTAGGTCCAGCAATCAAACTAATCGCGTACTTGTCAACCCTAGATAATCGAAAGGCAAAGTTGTATTGTAGACGTCAAGTGTCACCCTTGATCTGTTAAAGTTCTGTCAAACACTGATTTTGTAGGGAAGATGAACTTCTTCTTAATATTATTCTGTGATCATAGGTAGGTTTATACTGAAATATCCATGAATTCCATCATAGGCCAGCAGGCTTAGCTGATATCAGTAAGTTTTAGTGGCCTCACTAGCGTCTGATGCAGTGAAATGTTAATTAGCTCAAGCAGACAATTTGCCAATTGACGGTAATCGCTCGTTGGCTATCTTGTATATTGAATGTTATACGAGATATTTTACGGTCGTTTTTACTCGACTAACGAAGAAAGGAAAGTAATGATATTTGCGTGTATGTGTGTATGTAAGTTTTTACGTACGTATGTAAAGAAATAGTCATATTTAACCAAGCGGGCCGAATGATTTAAACGATCGAGGTTTGATAAGAAGTTATTTTTTTTTACAATTTGGTTATTAACACTGTTATACATTTATATTTATTCTCCTTCTGAGTCGGTCCCTCACTGCTGAGGATCGTGACTCCGCTGACTAATTTTCTTAATGGCAGCTCTCCAATTCTCCCTATCGGTTGCTTTGCGGAAAGCGTTGCTAAGAGTGATGTCCATTTGGTCCGATACTTGATCACACCACCGCGTTGGCCTTGGTCCTCTAGGCCGTCTACCGTTCATCTTTCCCATCGCCACAAAGTCTCTCCAAGTTTCCAGGGTCTCTGCGAGCTATGTGACCGAAGTATTGCAGCACTCTTTGGAGGCAAATGGTGGATAGTCTCGGTTGCTTTTCCAGTTTGAGCTGGGATATCATTTTATATTTTTTTAACTATTACGTTTTAATTTTTTACCAAATATCAACATGCTACACATCAATCGATAGGTCTTTAAAAATAGCATTGAGGTTTCTTTCAACATTTTGTGATTTAGTGAATATTTTCAGAAATAGTCGCTTCGAAAGTCAAAAAAATAGCGTCTTCCCCCCTGTAACTTTTGAACTGTAAGTCCAAAAAATTGAGGACATGCGTAAATTGTTTTGAACATAATGGTTTAAGCCATTTTTGAGTTCTTTCCAAAAAACTTCTTCAATAGGCATCAGATACGATCTTTTGGCATTAGTTTGGCTCTTATTCCATTGAAGCTACGAAACCCTCCATTATGCGTGGTCCGACACGCACTTGGCCGGTTTTTTCTTTAAAAGTGCGTATTTTAATTTCCGTCTGACCCCGTTGCTTAATTTCAATGTTTTGAATACATTTTTACGAGGTTTACTCGTAATACATATTTTATATCAGTAACGAATAAGAAGGATCTCCCAATTTTTGCTTCGTTTTCAACCGACTTCTAGATTTCGAAGGAGGTGGTTATCAATTCGTCGGGATCTTTGTTTTTGCTATTTTTTTTTTATGTACTTATGTGCACCGATTATTCGAAGACGGCTGGACCGATTTGTAAAATTCTTTTTTTATTTGAAAGAGTATACTTCACAGTTGGTCCCATTGTAAACAAGTCAGGATCTGATGATGGGATCCTGGATAAATTGAGGGAACTCTTCAACTATTATAGGCAAACCTATAGGTATAGTGATTTGAGTTTTTGTTACAGCTCGAGCATTTGCTTTTGGAAAGGTGGATGCTAAGTGAAGTAGGTTCTTTTTGTTTAAAATTATTGTTGACATTTTGTTACCAGACCTTACCGTTTCCACATAGATGGCGGTACGGGTGATCAAGCGTAAATCTTTTGCGAACCAACTTTCCACTTTGCCATACGGACATTCACCAATAATACACAAACTGTAGCTCTATTTCCACTAAAAAGGCGATTCAAAAGTCATACATTTTTTGACGATTTTGTACCTTATTTCGTAGAATTAAGTAGAAATTTGTTCATTTATTTATGACGTATTTTCGTTCTTTGACCGGTAGACCTCCAGAAGTCGAGAACCGGTCCATTAAAGCGACTGTAAACACGTAGGTTTGCATTCATTCGATTGAATGCAGCCATTCGCATGCACTCAAGTGCAACAGTTTAAAATGTGCACTTTGTTTTGTAGTGTAGGGTACAGTCTATTCGAGGCAAAAGTATGCGTGACAGAAATCGTTCTTTAAAGGCATGTAAGGCGGTTATCACACTGGCGCCGCGACCGGATGGAAGAACGAGACACGTGCAAAGGTCTATCTTACTCGCACACCGTCGCCACAATTGGAAACTGATGCAGCAGTGTGATAGCCGCCTAAGATAAGGAACCAATACTAGACTGATTAGGCCTATATCTTTGATTTTGAGAAGCTTAATAATAATCCTATGTAATTTGTGTGAGGTGTACAATCTCAGGAACTATTTCCTTAACAACGAGTGTGGGGTGCATCGTGATGTGGTGGCAGTAGATAAGGGTCTCACGCCGCTCTCCTTGGCAAACGAGAACTGGCGCAAACCTGTGGTGCTAAGCACCGAGGATCGCAAGGCGGTATGGGAGAGCAAGGAACTACACGGGCGGTTCTACAGGGCCCTCACGGGACCCGACGTAGACATGCTCGCGTCGGTGAACTGGTTACGATTCGGGGACCTCTTCGGAGAAACCGAAGGTTTTGCCTGTGCAATTGCGGACGACGTTATCATGACGAATAACTACCGGAAATATATCCTGAAGGACGGTACGGTCGACATTTGTCGGGCATGCCGCCGTCCCGGAGAGTCACTCAGGCATATCATCTCCGGTTGTTCTCATCTTGCTAACGGCGAGTACTTGCACAGACATAACCTCGTAGCCAGGATTATACACCAGCAGCTTGCTCTCCTATACGGTCTTGTGGACCACGAAGTGCCGTACTACAAGTACACACCTGCGCCAGTTCTCGAAAATGGTCGTGCCACGCTCTATTGGGATCGATCTATTATCACGGACAGGACTATTGTAGCCAATAAGCCTGATATCGTGGTAATAGATCGACCGCAACGCCGGGCCATGCTCGTCGACATCACCGTCCCATGTGACGAGAACCTCGTGAAGGCCGAGAAGGACAAGTCCAGCAAGTACCTAGACTTGGCTCACGAGGTAACCGCCATGTGGGAGGTTGATTCGGCGATCATTGTGCCGATAGTTGTTTCTGCGAACGGTCTCATAGCGAAGAATCTCGACCAACTTTCGCTACGGGGTTGTGGTTGGATCAAGGGTCAGATTCAGAAAGCGGTTATCCTGGACACGGCGCGCATAGTCCGAAGGTTCCTCTCTCTGCGGCCCTGACCACCGGCAGCCTGGGCCTTGCTCCGTTGCCGGCGGCACCCTAGGATAGGTTTTTTATAATGTTTTTATTGTTTTTGTATGTTTTAGATGTATTTTTATATTTTACTTTTATATAAATATTGTAAAAAACCTAATCCTAAGAAGAAAAATGAATAAAGAGTATCCTATGTAATTATAAAAATACAAATAACTGTCGAACCTCGGTTTAGAGTTATTAAAAAAATCATTTATAATATTTATGGTAGGTAGGATATCTACAATCATTTTCCCAGGTACGTTCACATCATACTTTATGCGAGTTTAATACATTTTTTTACGATTACATTTCAAACCTGCCACTACAGCTACACTACACTATTTCTAAATAAATTCAAAGAGTTATTATTAACCACTAAAATTGAATTTCGAGCCCCAATAATGGAAACATTATTGTTTTTGCAAAAAAAAAAGGATTTTCCAAAACCATTAACAAATGTCCAAATTAAGTCGGGCTCTTCTAATTTCACGGTCAGTATATAGATAAGCCGGGTAGCTTTCCTTAGTTATAGCCCCTTTGTTAATGTAATTAATATATTAGGCAAACAACATTAATATTTTTTATATTTTTCAGACTTGAACTTTCATTGCATGATTTGAATTAAGTATATGATATTTTCGTAGCCGTGAAAATTGAAATTGACACAGCCATTTCTTTAAAAGTCGCACGTTCATTCGTTGAGCGAGTAATATTTTTTACCCCAACAAGAACACTTATAAATAAGACCCTCATACTGGCGTTTGGTGAATGCACTGCAAAACTGAAGTGCGAGGGGCCCTCACGGCAATAGCGGGTGTGCAGTAACTGTTTTATTGTGTGCTATTTAAGACTGCTAAGTATATATTATATTGTAGTCTCATTTTACTCCCTTTTCGAATAACTAATTTGTTGATATAGAGCATAATTTCTATGGCATAGACTATAACAATAACAACATTAAGTTTTATTTTATTTGTACTTTATGTAATTACCAATTTCATATTTTTTTTTTACATTTAATAATTGTAGAATTTTTAGTATCATCAACAATGAGGATTAATTGAATAATACAATAAATTAACTGACAGATAAGAAAAGATTGAGTTGAACAATAAGTAAAATCGTTAGCAGCTAGTAAAGACTATTAGTAAATTTTAGGAATACCTGTCAAGCAAAATATTTACAACTAGCTGTACCCGCGGCTTCGCTCGCGTGCGTTTGGGAGGTTTGTCATTTTAATTTACTAAATCCAGGTCATTATGTCAATGTCCATCAAATTGGTAACTGAATCAAAATTGATTCGTTCAGCCGTATTAAGATAACCAACTAAAAGGCCAAGACCTGCGAATACTGTCAAGCAGAATACTGCGAATACTGTCAAGCAGAATATTTACAATTTTCATTTATCTGTAGGACTCTAATTCATTAAATTAATGTATGTACTTAGATACTGCTTACAGTGGGTATGTCGCATTAAATATATAGTGCTGGGGATGACAAGGTTCTAACCTTGCATTTTGAACATTTATATTCTTCACCATCATATAAATATAAATTACTATCATAAGAAAGGATTTTTTGAAATCCAACCTCTAAGAGTTTTAAACTTTTAACTTCTACGAATAAAGTCGCGGGCGGAAGTTAGTAATCAATTTTTTTTTCTTAAGTTGTCTAAAAATAAGTCATTCTTAACAACACATACGGCGAAAATCGTTTTAGCGAATTACAGGTCCACGTTTCTCATATGCAATTCAATCGAACATAGCGACAACCCTACGCGAATTTTTAAGTATCTTTTCAGACAGCCGTACACACTCTACTTGTCAGATCCAGGGCTGTCACCCCATGGAGGGGTTTTAAATTCGGCTACACTTCACTAGATAGAATACAGATAGAAATGCAGATTTGCCCAAGTCCATGAATGGACGTCATTAAGGCGGTTTCCATGTACTGCCTTTTTGTTCTTAACCCTCTGGGCGTTTGTTTTTTGTGGCGGGCCTCACTTATTTATGGTGGTTTTGCATTTAATTCAGAATGGAAAGGATAATTGCTTAGATCCAATGGCGGTCTATGTGCCAATTTTAGTCGGTCAAGCTCGTGTTTTTGTTGCTACTCCGAACTGTTTGAGGAGATAGTGTGTGACATATATGTAACTACGCTATAAGTAAGTACAGCATATCTAACGCTATTGTGAATATATTTTAAGTTACTTTTAGGTTCTAAATGTTTCAGTTGTCCAAAATATCACACAAGTATTTGGGACTATGTTAATTAACAATTAAAGTAAAATAATGTGACTGAATGATGTTTGGAATCCTATAGTATATTTCTCCCCCTAACAAATTTCAATGTTGGCTTATTAATAGAGCGACGCCATATTGTTGTAAAATTTTCATTGCTGATAAATATTTCACGGTCTGTGTGCTGCAACCAAACACAATAAAAGTAATTTGATCCCATAGGAATCAATACCTACACACAGCTATACCGAAAATCAACAAACCGAAACATCCCCCAAACAAGGGTGACTAACAATAAACAATTTAAAATGAAATCCGTCACTTTACTGCAAACCTAAAACTTTCAGGATTCCCTGTACCACCCTAACTACGCCAAGCAATAGTCAACCAAATAAGTAACGAGATAAGAACTATAATTGAATTTATTTCCACTTATCGAATTACCACTTACATTTTGCACCTGGTTGCACAAAAACGTGCCTTATCAACAAGCATATAGGGTATATTTAAGAAGTACAATTGAGGTGGTAGATGAAGATACCCTCGATGCATTGTTTGGGAAGACGTTTAGGAAGAATGTCACAGTGATTTCGGGTATGTCAGTGGTGAACTGTCACGTCGCGTGGCGAGGAGACAGGGGAGAATCAGGCCATGAAAATAGCGAAGAGCGACAAAAAGAATTTAGATAGATATAAAATATATATATATATATATAGATAAAGAATTTATTTGAAAGCTGCAATAAATAACACACAATATAAAAACAACAAAGTATAACAATAACACAAAAATCAGTTGAGAAAATTAAAAAAATGTAACAAAACATGAGGTAGTTAGAATAGTTGTGTGCGTTGAAGCAAAACAAAAGGGTTCACAGCTTAGCTATACGCTTCACTGTTTCGAGCAAAACACTTATATTTTGCTATATTTTCACTTATATTTGGGGGCGATTTTTGAGATTCGAGCGCTCGGATATGACATTTAAAACTCTGAATAAAACGAAGAAATTATATTTAAAAAAGCACAGCCATAGTAATTTAAAATCATGATTATTTATACTATTAATTTCATGCCTAAATAATGAAGACACACTTTTGTGTGCGATTATATTCGAGGTTAAATTCTTTGAATTCGAGCGCTCGGTTGTCAAAAATCGCCCCCCAGGTCACTAGTTTCAATTTATGATTATTATTCTCTAAAGATAAATTATTTATAGGTTTGTATTTCATCTGTTGCTAGTATTTTATTATTATTAATGTCACTAATTATATTCAATGCGGTATAGGCACGTAAAAAAAGGAGTTCACGATAACGCAGACATGGAATTTATGTCATACTCAATAAATTTGTCTCTTACCTACACGACTACAACAAATAAATAAATAAATATTATAAGACAATCTCACACAAACCGACCTAGTCCTACAGTAAGCTCAATAAGGCTTGTGTTGTGGGTACTAGACGACGATATAAATAACCCGTACAGCACCGGCTGATACGATCGTGCGTTCAACTTTAAAAAACTCTAGTTTGAAAAATAATCAAGTTTGCCGCTTCAGTACGGCATCGATCGATCGTGCGTTCGATTATTATTCATTTTAAACCCGCGTACGTTTAGTTAGGGGGCCAGTCGTCGGCGCGGTGAGCGTCAAGCAGGTAAGTACGTGCACGAGACGGACGACCAGATCAGAAGTAGGTATTCACGAATTTTTTTAATTTGTGATTTTTAAATTTGTTAAATTCGTTTTTTATTAAATTAAACGTGCTTCTGTCGTATAATGTATATAATTAAAAGTTTACCCAGAAATTTTAGACACTTTTTTGTGCCTAAAGTTATAACGCACGATCGTGCGGGTCAGGATGCAAGTCGACAAATTTAATATGATAAATTGAAAATATGATCAATCAAAAGTTCATTTTTTTTATCTTTTCATGTAAAACATGTAAGAAATCTAAAGTTTTATTAATCAATGTTTATTAACTCCTTTAAATTCTGTAATTTACTTAAAACTTTCCTTATGTTTCAAAAAAATAATAAAAAATTTACTAGGGATCGTAACGTAATGAAACGATCGTGCGGGGGGTTTTTACAATTTTTTTGGGGGGGGAGATTTTTTTTTGTATTTTTTTGTCTTTTTATGGGCCTCAAATGCACCGAAAAACGCAACTTCAAATCAAAAATCCAAAAAAAAGAATTCTCGTGCTGTAAGGGATAATAGATATGTATAGATAAATACTTAAATGCATAGAAAACATCCATAACTCAGGTACAAATACCTGTGATAAACGCACAAATAAATGCCCTGACCAGGATTCGAACCTGGGACCTCCGCTTCGTAGGCAGGGTATATGTTTCTATCTAAGTTATATTTCTTCTTCTTCTTCTTCTTCCTCGTTTCCTCATGGCTGAGGGTCGCGATCAGATGAAGTCGTTGCTCTCGTAACCAAGGCACTCCAAGCTGATCTTCTACGGCTCGTATGATACGCCCTTGTATGGAACCTTGGCAGGCCTTCACTATGTCGACCCAACGGGTCGGTGGATGTCCACTCCCCGTCCTCCATCCACGCGGCCAAGCACAATGCATTTTTCAAAATTGTTTGGCTTCCGTCTGGTCAGGTGTCCGAAGAACTGGAGGATTCGCTGGTGGCAGATGGTTGAAATTTTATTTAAACTGCCTTAATTCTAGTCGCGATGATAATCAATACTTCCTGGCCCGCCACTAGCCTCCGCAGCGATCGCTAACAGAACGAGGGTAGATTGAATAACGCTCTGTTTATTTCCAAGAGAGCGGCAGTAAACAATTGTCTCTAGTTTCAGTGATTATTGAACACTAGCTGATGTCTATGGCTTTGTCTGTTAGGCTGATAATATATATCTACTGATCTTATGTCGATATTTTAGTCAAATAGTGAATTATTGGAGAATAACGTTCAAAACAACTGAATTGAAGGTTACAAAATTTATTAAATTTTTTGATTGTATACAACTTGAAAATAGATGTCATATACTTCAGAAAAAGTGACCAAACCCTTCGGTGTCCGAGGCCAGATTTGAACTGGCGTCTTCAGCTTTCGCGGCTGACGTCCTGACCACTAGACCACCCGGTCACGGCGGAACTTGACAAATTTTCTCATGTATATGCAATCTCTGAATTTGAAACGGCTAGGCGCCGTTGACATACTCTAAGGGCATGCGCTGTACGTGCTTGCACCTCCTATCCGAATCACATACGTGATTCTGGTATAGCGAGAGAGATGGTGCTGCCATCTATGAATCTTGAAGCAAATCAAATTATTTTGTTCAATATTTTTTGATTTGCAATTTTTTTAAAGTAGTTACACTACTATACAGTATATGACATCTATTTTCAGTTTATATATTCAGGTCATATACAGTATATGACATCTATTTTCAGTTTATATATAGTAGTGTAACTAATACTACTAATAGATGTCATATACTGTATATGACATCTATTTTCAGTTTATATATAGTAGTGTAACTACTTTAAAAAAATTGCAAATCAAAAAATATTGAACAAAATAATTTGATTTGCTTCAAGATTCTTTGTGTAACAACTTAGTCATATTTCTTAAGTTTATTATTTTCTTAAGTCTCGTGAAAACTACACTGCACTTTAACAAGTTGAATAGTGTTACAGTAATACAGGCTGTAACAAAAAAGGCATAATGGTATCGTATTCTTATTATGAACAATTATGAAAATAATTTTGAACAAAAAAGAACCGACTTCACTAAACATCCACCTTTCCAAAAGCAAATGCTCGAGCTGCTGTAAAAATACTCAAATCACTATAGGTGTGCCTATAATAGTTGAAGAGTTCCCTCGATTTCTCCAGGATCCTATCATCAGATCCTGACCTGGGTACAATGGGACCAACTGTGAAGTATACTCTTTCAAACAAAAAAAAAATTTCCAAATCGGTCCGGTCTTCGAATAATCGGTGAACATACATAAAAAAAAAAATAGCAAAAACAAAGATCCCGACGAATTGATAACCTCCTCCTTCGAAATCTTGAAGTCGGTTGAAAAGAAAATATCAGGCGAAAAAGAATGGATTTCTATGGAGGGTGGGCCGGCTGAGACGACGATTCTATGGGGGGCACATATAGAATTTTTTTTCGCATCCAAAAAAATTTTCCGTTACTTTTTCTGAGTCGTTATACGATACCGATTATGCCCTTAAACGGATCACTTGTATTTTTGTTACAACCTGTAGATGGGAAATATTTTTAACGATTTATTCATATATGTGTAAAAAAAAATATTTTGTCTATGGTGTTGTTCTAAATCTACGCTATGCCGTTCGGTAGATACTTAAGAGCAATTATGTAATTAAAGCAATGCTTCCTAACAACCTAACTAGACAATAAATTTGAGCTAACAAAACGTATAATAGTATGCGAGCATTTATTTCGGTTTTTAATTTTCACGGATTTGTCTGATGAGTGCTTTCCAGATGCGTCGACGGCGTTATTCTGTTTGCCAATCCATCTGTTTGGTTTCACCACGTAGACTGTGAACTTCTCCCAACCTAGTGTCGCGCAATATACTATTACTAGCCTTTTCCCGCGGCTTCGCCCGCGTACTATAAGTACTCAAAAAGGATACGATACCCATGTTGATTTTCAGACTTTGTGACCACATTTGCCCCTTTTAGGGGTTGAATTTTCAAAAAACCTGAAACACGTGTTTACTCATTTATCGTTAGGAATACTCCTGTGAAGTTTCGAATAAAATAATCTAACAAATCTTGACCCCCATACAAACTTTGGACCCCCATTTTACCCCCTTAGGGGGTGAATTTTGAAAAATCCTTTCTTAGTGCACCCCTAGACCTTATAAGGAGCCTACGTGCCAAATTTGGAATCTCTAGAACCAGCGGTTTGGGCTGTGCGTTGATATGTCAGTCAGTCAGTCAGTCAGTCAGTCAGTCAGTCAGTCAGTCAGTCAGTCAGTCAGTCAGTCAGTCAGTCAGTCAGTCAGTCAGTCAGTCAGTCAGTCAGTCAGTCAGTCAGTCAGTCAGTCAGTCAGTCAGTCAGTCAGTCAGTCAGTCAGTCAGTCAGTCAGTCAGTCAGTCAGTCAGTCAGTCAGTCAGTCAGTCAGTCAGTCAGTCAGTCAGTCAGTCAGTCAGTCAGTCAGTCAGTCAGTCAGTCAGTCAGTCAGTCAGTCAGTCAGTCAGTCAGTCAGTCAGTCAGTCAGTCAGTCAGTCAGTCAGTCAGTCAGTCAGTCAGTCAGTCAGTCAGTCAGTCAGTCAGTCAGTCAGTCAGTCAGTCAGTCAGTCAGTCAGTCAGTCAGTCAGTCAGTCAGTCAGTCAGTCAGTCAGTCAGTCAGTCAGTCAGTCAGTCAGTCAGTCAGTCAGTCAGTCAGTCAGTCAGTCAGTCAGTCAGTCAGTCAGTCAGTCAGTCAGTCAGTCAGTCAGTCAGTCAGTCAGTCAGTCAGTCAGTCAGTCAGTCAGTCAGTCAGTCAGTCAGTCAGTCAGTCAGTCAGTCAGTCAGTCAGTCAGTCAGTCAGTCAGTCAGTCAGTCAGTCAGTCAGTCAGTCAGTCAGTCAGTCAGTCAGTCAGTCAGTCAGTCAGTCAGTCAGTCAGTCAGTCAGTCAGTCAGTCAGTCAGTCAGTCAGTCAGTCAGTCAGTCAGTCAGTCAGTCAGTCAGTCAGTCAGTCAGTCAGTCAGTCAGTCAGTCAGTCAGTCAGTCAGTCAGTCAGTCAGTCAGTCAGTCAGTCAGTCAGTCAGTCAGTCAGTCAGTCAGTCAGTCAGTCAGTCAGTCAGTCAGTCAGTCAGTCAGTCAGTCAGTCAGTCAGTCAGTCAGTCAGTCAGTCAGTCAGTCAGTCAGTCAGTCAGTCAGTCAGTCAGTCAGTCAGTCAGTCAGTCAGTCAGTCAGTCAGTCAGTCAGTCAGTCAGTCAGTCAGTCAGTCAGTCAGTCAGTCAGTCAGTCAGTCAGTCAGTCAGTCAGTCAGTCAGTCAGTCAGTCAGTCAGTCAGTCAGTCAGTCAGTCAGTCAGTCAGTCAGTCAGTCAGTCAGTCAGTCAGTCAGTCAGTCAGTCAGTCAGTCAGTCAGTCAGTCAGTCAGTCAGTCAGTCAGTCAGTCAGTCAGTCAGTCAGTCAGTTTCTTCTTTTATATATTTAGATAGTCGCAATGGACTAAATCCTACATAGGTATGAGTATTATTCATTCATCATAATATAATATAAGTATGTCGAATGTTTTGCTTACTTAAACGATACCAAGCATCACATGTAAGTTAGTAGGTAATACTTATAAATCTTATATTTTTGGTGCATTATATTTTATATTTTTGGTGCATTATATTGTGCCTGATTCACGTTTTTTTGCGATCGCACTCCGCCATATTTTGGCCCAAAATAGGGATCAGGCGTACGTTTTCTGCCCATAGTCCTTGCATCAACATCGAAACTGGTGTATTTTTGTATTTTAAAGGTACCTACTAATATTCCCTAAATAAATAAATAAAACTAAATTATTACACATAGTGATGTACCGGCGAGAACGTTCTCGTTTCATATAATTCCTTTCCGAAAAATATTCCGGAAATTTTCCAACATTCTCGAGAACGTTCTCTTAATATCATAAATCTACTTTAATCTCTTTTTTATATTTATTTGTATGAAATTATTTATATATATTCCTCATATGGCTTGTTTGCAACATTTTGTTAAATATATTTGAACTAGTCTTTGAACAATGATTATTACACAACATACCACATGACGAAAATAAATATAACGGCCTCCTAGCCAAGTCGGTAGTGACACTGCCTACAAAGCAGGAGGTCCCGGGTTCGAATCCTGGTCAGGGCATTTATTTGTGTGTTTATCACAGATATTTGTACCTGGGTTATGGATGTTTCCTATGTATTTAAGTATTTATCTATATCTATCTATTATATATATCGTCGTCTAGTACCCACAACACAGGCCTTATTGAGCTTACTGTCGGACTAGGTCGGTTTGTGTAAGATTGTCCTGTAATATTTATTTATTTATTATTTATTTATTTATACTCCATACTATACAACGTGTTACTTGAGCCACTAAAAACCTTAGACACCCCAAACGATTTTTATTATTGCTAATTAATCTAGAGTATTTATTTTTCAATCAATTAATTATTGAGAAAGATATTCGTATGTTTAGTTTTCGTGGTAATTCTATACAATTGTTAACTCTACACTCATTGCTGTCACATCTCTACATGTGTCATGTCATGTCAACGTATCAACCTACTTTGTCAATTTGTATGGCACGAGATAAGATGACATATGTAGTTTGAAAATGACATCCTAAATGACATTATTTACAGTGAAAAAATAAATTTGTCAAAGCTGCCAGCCATTATTAAATATTCAAACTATATCTCCTAACCTCTCGATAGAATGGTAAACTGTAGTATTCGAAACTTTTAGACTCAACACGTAAAAAAATGGAGAATTTAAGAAAAAGTATATCAATGGTAAGATATATTGAAATCGATTCCACTCTCGATTCTGAACAAACACTTTTTAGGTTTTTAGTCTTGGGTGTAACACGTTGTATATGTCCGGAAAACGTTTCAAAGAACGTTTCCGAGAATATTCTCGAGAGATTTCCAGGAAATAAGGGAATTTCACTGTTTCACTCTTCCTATATATAAATTAACATAAACATATATTTAAAAATACAAAACAGAAAAATAATAATATTTTTTTACGTGTACACACAGAGAACGTCTCCGAGAACGATCCCGATAGAATTCTCGGTTCTCGGAAAAGTTTCGAAGCACATCACTAATTACACATATAAAAATTTCATTAAAAAAATAAGTATTTAAGATTGTGCCTTTTTCTAAGTGTGAACAACTGGATTAGGAAATAGGTATTCCTTGTGACTAGAAAAAAACTAGAATTTGTTGTTTCTTATCGAATATATAACATACAAAATTAATATGTAAATTAATATTATCTTACGATTCTCTTTGCACCTCTTTAACTCTGTTTAGCTCTATGGTTGACTGGTAGAGAATGCCATAAGGCATAGTCTGCCATTTGTACTTTTTTATGCAACATAGTTTAAATAAACACATAAAATGTTCACTACACTTGGAAAATAAGACTATGCATGCGAATAAAGCGTAAATGACAATAAGTGGAAGCGTTCTATGTTCTAAGTTTTCCCACTGACTTCCCAGGACTGAAGGATAAATGAGTAAATTACCCGCACCGCGCACTATTTGCCCGCGCTCCCCTTTTTGTTGCCGACGCCTGCACTTTACGTGCAAACCGTACTTATTGGGGAGAATTTACGAAATTAGCAAAAACGAGAGGAAAAGGGAAATTTCAATAGCTAAGTATACAAATAAAAATGCTTTATTTAAAGTTCTTTGACTCGTTTACTACTACTCTAGGACCCGGGGTATGTCCTTAAACTACGTCCGGACCTGGGTATGTCCTTAAACTACTCCAAAAAGAGAGGTATGGGCACTGCGAATGGCATCTCGCTAAGTGTGGTAGGGCACGTTCAGCGAATGTCATCGCTCAAATCTGGAGCAGAGCCCGACTGGGGAAGTACCTCCACCTTACAGAAAACCACAGCCAAATAGCACTAGACCCTACTCATAGTGTTGTGTTCCTGCTGGTGAGTAAGGTTGCCAAAGAGCTCAAAGAGGACCCAGTGTGTTGACGATGAGGGACCTTCTTGTTCCTTTAGTCGTCAACACAGTGAATCCTCCTTTTTGTAAAGGGTCGGCAACGCGCATGTGACTCCTTTGGAGTTGCAGGCGTCGATAGGTTACGGTAGCTGCTTACCATCAGGCGGGCCGTATGCTTGTTTGCCACCGTCGTGGTATAAAAAAAAAAAAAAAAAAAAAAAAAAACATTCAAAGTCATTTACACTACACGGCATTAATTTTAAATGTTATGTTATTTTCTTCTCAGTCTGGTAATTATATTTATTCATCAATAAATCTAGTAGCGCCTTGAGAACTTACAGTATTATGTATGTACTTGTTACTGATTTAATTTCGAATCTGTATCGATATTCGCATCCAAAATGCCTCGTTTTGTAGTGTTGAAAACAACCTGTCTAATCTTAGCACACATAATCTATGAGTTTAAATATCTAGATAAAAATATTCCTAGTCGCCGTTTGAGTCTAAGGCCTAGCTTCTGTTTTACACGTATTCAGAGGTCAGACCTTTTTTTTTATGAAATAGGAGGTAAACGAGCAGACGAATCGCCTGATGGTTAGCAATTACCGCCGCCCATGGACGCCCGCAACACCAGGGGTGTCACAAGCGCGTTGCCGGCCCTTAAGATGGGAATACGCTCTTTTCTTGAAGGTTTGAAGGTCGTATCGGTCCGGAAATACTGCAGACGACAGTAGACCTTTTCGAATTCATCTGCAGCGCCACCGTTCTACCAGCTTTCGTCCTTTCTCTATGATTCGCCGTGATTTTCAAGTATAATACTTAATCATTTTTCTATATATGTAAGTACTAGTACTTTGTAACTAAAATAATATAAAACCGTATAGGTACATTATAAAAGGTAAAATTTACTTACCCTACACACTCTTTTAGAACTTTTAGCGTCAAATAATTTTGTTTCACTAACTAGGCATAATTGTCCTGGTTAATTTTGTTTAACTGAGAGTTATTTCGACCCAGTTGCAGACGTGTGTGGTAAATTAAACCAACACTAAATGGTCCAATTGGTACTGAAAGTTAATTCGTTAATTGATTGGTCACGTTGTGATGCTTTTTTCTTGTTACGCTTCATAAGGCTTTTGAATGGTTTTTAATTAGGTAACCTTTAATTATAGAGCTTAAGTACATTCGCAATATCGTTGAAACTTATGCTTAAGAATGATCATTTGATAATATTTCATACATGCCGAAAAACCCATTGCTTGCATATTCGATTTTAAAACTTCATATTTTGTACGAAATTACATATAGAACTTCGTATTTTTAGATGGCGGCAGCGGTGTCATATTTAGACATATTTAATTGCCATTGAAAGAATAATTCTTATCCGTACAAAGCCAAAACATTGACTTTGTTTACTTACCTAATTAAATATTTCCCATGAATCCTCGGTGATTTGTGTCACAAACAGAGGTAATAAAAAAAGATGGCGTCGTTTTGTCTCAATCAAGGGGCTGCGAAAAGTAGGATGGTTTTGTTTTAATATACCAGCCCATCGAAATAAATAAGCGCAATGATATTCCTTTCAAATAATCACAATAAACATTGATTTTTTTTTGTACGTATATTGGTAAAATAAATATTTGAAGTGTATTTTATATTAATGTGAAATAAACAGATGAAATGCGACAATACAAAAAATATATTACTCAATATATTATGAGCTGAACTATCGTCGTGGAATGGTAAACACAAAGTAAAACACAGTCTTAGAAAATTATTTTAGAAGCGCTTGGCGTTGGCATGGCGGTAAGACGTCGGATATTCATTTCGGGGGTCTGGGGTTCAAACCCTGGCTCGTATCACTGAGTTTTTCGGAACTTGTGTACGAAATATCATTTGATATTTACCAATCGCTTTTCGGTGAAGGAAAACATCGTGAGGAAACCGGACCTAATGCCAACAAGGCCCAGTTTCCCTTCTGGGTTGGAAGGTCAGATAGCAGTCGCTTTCGCAAAAACTAGTGCCACGCCAATTCCTGGGATTAGGTTGCCCCTGAGCTCGATAGAGCCCTGTAAAAAAGCCGAGACAAATGCAAGGAGGATGATGAGTCTAAGAAAATTATCCATATATTGTTGCTTTATTCGGCGAACGTCGACGATGATGACAAGATGATGTACTCCGCGCATTTGATAGAGACTAGTGGTGGGTGACAACTTAAAACTGGGACACGTGGAAGGAGAGGCAATCCTTTGCCCCGCAGTGGGACAGTCTAGGCTCATGTAAATAAATTAAAAACCGGCCAAGTGCGTGTCGGACCACGCATAACGGAGGGTTCCGTGCCTCGTAACCAAATGAATACCAAAAGGTCGTATCTGATGCCTATGGAAGAAGTTGAACATAACTCAAATATTGCTGAACCGATAATGTTCAAAATATATGTAATAAAGCACATTTTCTCAATTTTTTTCATATTTTTTGGACTTACGGTTCAAAAGTTACAGGGACAGAATTTTTCTGACTTTCGAAGCGATTATTTCAGAAAATATTCACTTAATCACAAAATGTTCAAAGAAAGCTCAATGGTATTTTTAAAGACCTATCAATTGATATATGCCCCATGTTGATATTTGGTCATAAGAATGTATGGAGCACCCCCCTAAAAATATTTTTTTCTGCAATTTAACTACATAACTAAGTAGCGGCATACAAAATACACCTTATGTGTAAATTTATTTTAAGATACGTTTTATAGTTTCCGAGTAAATTGGCTGTGACATACGGACGGACGGACAGACGGACATGAAGAAACTATAGGGGTTCCGTTTTTGCCATTTTGGCTACGGAACCCTAAAAAGGATAATATTATTTACCTACTTACTTGGGTTCACTATGACTCTTGATGGCAGTTTTATGCTTACTAAATTTAAACGAACGCATAATTATCTGGACTCGACAATAGCATAGCCAGAAGTGAAGAGGTTCTAGAAAAAGGTATACACAGTCACAGACGCGAATTTTTACCAATTTTATATTTGTAAAGGTCTCAGTGACCGCACGCAGCTTTAAATTTATATATAAAGATCAAGATATAAAACTCAACTAAGTTATTTTTCTTCCAATAGGACCTAAATTACAATTTTGCATCAGCACCTTTACACAACATTGCAGTATTGAATGATCATTGTCTTTGACGCAGGCATTTTGTGGATCGTAAAACGCATTGCCTGCGTATTTTTACGACTTATACATTGTCCAAGTCGTTGACTTTTCTAAAGATTACTTATGCATGCAGCTAGTGCAGTCTATAGTACTCGTACCTATAGGAATCGTGCGCGTTGGAGGGTCTGCCATCCTTTGGTCTAAGTAGAAAACTGAAACTACACCACGCCAATATAACGTGCTGCCAACATTTGGCTTATGTCCACACCCTTGCGCGTTGTAGGCCCTGCCATCTAGTAGACTTATTTTATACTTCATTCATAAATTGGCCATGCAATTCTGAACCCGATAGTACATACATGACTGTCTTGCAGATTTTAAGTAGGTATTATTTTCTGTATTGTGATTCTGGTAGGGCTGACCATAAATACTCTGTGATTCAAAAAGCGCTTCTACCTTTACGACACGCTGGGAGGAGCACAGCGAATGGGCGAAGATGCGTGATTTGTTGTTACGGTAATGGCGATTATATGAAATGTCTGCCCTGGATTTATTTTATGGACGGCACAGGCTAAGCCATGTTTAGGTACCTAATGGTTTAGGTACCCTCACTTCCCTGAACACATAATATAAGCATTCGCTTATTGCCCGTCCATTTCAAGGCACGGGGTCTTAGACCCCTTTTATTCCATCATAATTGACGTTTGATTCAAATGTTGTCTTTTGCAAAGTACCTAAAATAAATGTGAAGATTCGTGGCCCATGGTTATGTAAATATATTTTTATTAAAATAGACATAAATAGTTTTCATATTATTTTGGAAGGAGTTATTTGAGGCCTGATATTGTCTTTGATACCACTTCCAATGGTTTCAATAGTTTAAAAAAAAATCCCCATTTACCTAACCATCGACACGGTAGTATCACACTTTTCTCTCATATATCCTATTGAAGCACGGAGTGAATTGACATTTACCTTTTACCTGACTAAGACGGGTCGAAAGCTACTTAATTTAATAGTTAGAACTTAGAACTAATAGATTGCACCACAGTAAGATATAAGGTTTTGCTATGCTGACTGGTCGCATTGTGATCTTTGAAGCTACGAGCTTATTAGTTAGGATTAACGTATTATAAAGCTGTATATACGTTGCACTATTTATGTACATGATATATTAGATTTGTTATAACACCATTTTGACGAGATAAAGAAGCATCTGTAATACCTCCTATCGTTGCAGTACCGAGGTGAGGTGCCGGTAAATACGGTATTTGGGACACCTTAGTATGTCATTATATTAGTATCAGAAGGTTAACTCAAATCTCCTTTTAAAATATACAAGTACTTACGCCTAATAAAAATTTAACTTTGTGCACTTTTAATACGCTTCTTAGAACCTAACATTAATTACCGTATTTTAAGTAGTTACTCGAACCGTCTGCTTCCTAGTCATAAAGAGTTTATGTCTCCTTTACAATACTAAGAAATGCAAAGGCAAATATCACGGCATTACGCCGTTTACGCATTTGCAAGCTTGTCAGAATTCTAAGAATGGGAATCACTTTTATAATTAAATTCGCTTTTAAGTTTCATGTTCCGTATCAAATGAAAGTGTTGGCATAAGCTACTGTCGAATTTATTACATATGTAATGTTGATCGGATAGTTCTAAGAAATTTATTGCTTTGCATATTATTTGCAGCCTCGTGTTCCAATAACTATAGTGTTATTTATTATGTTAGGAGTATTCAGGAAGAAACTATTATTTTATTTTATGTCGGAAAATCAGTAAAGAAGAAAGGAAATGCAATATTTGGAGGTTTCGGCACCATTTACGTTTGTGAATAAAAATAATCACGCATATGTTTTGAAAACGACTAATTTTAGTAATAATATATGGATACCTAATATTATACTGCTTACACGAACATTTTAAAAACTGCGTTTCATGATCCTTAATACTAAAATCAAAATATCAAACCTCGTACCTAAGTTAAATTATCCACATACCGGAAGTTCGTAGAGATCAAAAGTATTTGCGTGCATTAAAAAGAGCTTCATGGCATTTATTTTTGCTGTAGCGTTTTCGTCTACTTTGTTATGTTTATGGCGATTAAAGTCCAAACCGCTGCAACTCTGGTCGCGAAGGTATAAAAGAACAAAAGTATTCCTAATAAAGTTGTCACGCGACCCGACGAAAGTTAATTTCCTGTTTCGTCTGGGACTATTTGTAAGGCTTGTTTGCCAGTAAAGTGGCAGGTATTATTGTATCGTATTATTGTTAGTGATGTAGAAATAATGTTCTTATTTAATATTATAAAAAAAAACCATTATATTTACTCCTGGATAGTAAAAACTTAAAAAAATCAGGGTCCGATAATGTTTCTTATATTTTAATACAATTCAACGTAAGTGTTATATTTTGCGGTATGTGTAATTACAGTTTTCCTTAGCAATCTACTCTTACTTTGAAGAGCTCACATTAGTTTCTTTTTTTTTTAAATATATTTATGAAAATAAGAAATAATAGTTTCATGAAAATAAGCTTTTAAATGTGTCAGACTATAAGTAGATTAAAAATCTTTCTAAATAAGCTTACTTTGTAAGAGGTCTAAACGCAATCGTTTAGAACTTTTGCACTTTTAAAGCTTTTGGGCAATACTGAAAGTAAGTACATATTTATGTACTTGTGCGTAATAATGATAGATATTACTAAGAAAGTCCAATATTTACAATATCTATAGGAAAATAGTCCACATACCTAGATTAGATGGGTCCGAAAAAGCCTCGTAAAACCAGTTAGGGATCACATAATTCCTAATAGAAATCTTTACTACCATTACCTCTATTACAAACGAATTAAACGTCTACCTTAAAAGCAGAATCACATGCTTAATGCATGATTGAAAAAGATTTTCATAAAAATACGCCTATTTCTTGTCATGTTTACATCGCTTGGCTGCTCACTGGATAGATTCCTAAAAAGGAAGAATTAGCAGGGGGGTGTCACTACGCAGTTTAGGTACATTTGGCCGGCGCGCCTCCCGGGAAGGCGTATGGCAGTGGGCTGCCGCTCGGCTCGCACGATAGTCGTGTCACGTGGCGCTCGCGCAAAATTGAAAACACACAATGGCTGACTCGATCTAATCCGTATAAAAGATATAATATTGGTTGCCCAGAAACAATATTAGGAACTGACCGATATAGGATTTTCAAAGGAATACGGCTGCTGCATACCTATTTCCGTGAGAATCAGACATACTATTTCCGGATAAAAAAATTATGTTTAAAGAATCAACGTTTGTAATTCCTACATATTTATCTTAAAAATAATAAATCAGTAGGTATATGTAGGTACAGAAACTTATCAAGTGACAACCCGTGCCGACACTCACAGCTCGGTCATCGCGCAAAGAAGATTTACGGTTCGTGCGCGGTTATAAGTATCAATTTTGCTTGCAGGCGGCGAGTATCGGTATAATTTTATACCTAAAGTTGACTTTTGTGAAGGAGTGAATTTTCTGTACGGTAGTACTATTAGTTATTCTGTGGAATTAGTGTTTTATTAGCCACCACAGTGCCGTTGCCTATCTTAGACTATTTACCCACGAGAAAGGTGTCAGACTTGTTATTTAGACTACGTGACTTATCTAGTTATTTTAACATAAAGCGTAACTTTTTAAATATATTTTTAGAAATTAATTGCGTGCCTAACAAATTAAACC
Source organism: Pammene aurita (assembly GCA_947086415.1). Taxonomy (NCBI): domain Eukaryota; kingdom Metazoa; phylum Arthropoda; class Insecta; order Lepidoptera; family Tortricidae; genus Pammene; species Pammene aurita. The sequence goes on from OX352297.1 coordinate 25,124,303, forward strand.
GAGACATCATTACAACTAGAAGACACATTTCCTTACAAGCTTATTAGATAAATATTGTCAAACTTTCTTAGCTTTCGACCCTCTCTAACTCTGGTGTGGATAAAGCTAGAAGTCTGAAATTTCGGAGAACGAGAGGCCATTACGCAAGGAAGATATATTCCCAAAATTATTTAATTACTGACTTATATTTTAAGAATGATTGCAAGTTCCTAGTTTTGTCACTGACTGACTGACTGACATATATATGATCATACGAATTATAAGGTACTTCTAGCTAACCCACAAGCTCCAAATTTTGAACACATCAAGTATTAGGGCTATAAAGCCCACGACTAATATTTGTCATCAAACGTTTATCAAACGCCGCTCTTGATTTTCGTCACGTTTAATCTAGTTGGCAAGCTTGGCGCTTGCGATGTGGAGCGCTGCCGGGTGATAATTGTAGTTGACGTGCAACGTCTTAATTCACTTGGCCTTTCACATGCACTTGCATACTGACGTAGCCAAGTTCTAATGAAAATTATTTAGTGCTGAATATGTGACGCGAATGCCTTCGGTAACTCTATTCAAGGAAGTATTGTTTAACATTTGATATGATTAATGGCTTTGGTGGCAAAAAAATATTCGTCGTGCGATCCAAAGGAATCACCATGGTCTTTAATTATGCCTATTGATGTTTACTGTTGACTTCATATCTCAATCAGCCGAGTATTTTTTTAAATATTCCTGCCATGTAAGCCACCGTCAAATTTTGTTATTCAATCAGAGCCCTTGAAGTTGTAAATCTAAGTCCGAAGGATGAGGGACAGATACATATTAAATTCCGAAAATCAATCAAATATCGCTTGTATTCCATTGTAATATGAGTCAACTTTCGGAATTACCCCAATGCACCCTAGAAAGGTTAATTGAGTAAATCTAACACCCTGCGTATAAATACTTTAGAAATAACACGTTTCAGAAAGTAAAATAATTTTTTAATTGGATATTCCGCAAACCGCGCAAATTTACGGTATAATCACAAACTTTGTTATGAATAGGCAATCAAGTGTCAAAAATTACTTCCCATACTTTCCTAACCCCAAGTTTTCCTGCAAACATGGAAAATTGCTTCAATACTCGATAATTTTAAAAGTCCCCCCTCCTTTGAAACGTGGTTCTGTAATCAGGCACCATTCATGTCTAGGGATTAAGTACTGATTAAAGGGGAAGAAAATATAGGTTTAATCTTGCGGCTTGAGCAGTCAGTAATTAGTAAAGGGAGAGGGATGAGAGGATTGACTTTATTTCAATAACTCGTATCTGAAAATTATTTGAATTTTTAATATGAACTTTATGCTGTACTGCACACGATTGTTTTTACAATGTAACGATTAATTAATAAATCGATTAATTGTATAGTTATGCGGTTAAAAATGGTGATGGATTTGCTAGCTGTTAATAAGATATTTGATGTAGTAATCAAAGACCTCTGTTAGTAATTACTTTCAGCTCTGTGTGGGTTTATATTAAAGTAACGATTGCTGGATTCATAACCACAAAGTTATTAAAATGTAGACTTAAAATAAATCAATATCAATGCAGTATAGTGGTAATATTACTTCATACTTGTGTTTACAAAGGTCTATTGTTTTGAAATTTAATTTATATCATTTAGGTAACATTTCACCAATTTCTGGTTTCTCAGCTGATGATTACAATGCTTACAAAAACAGCTTGGAGCCCTCAAAGCGTGTAACAATATTTCCGATATAAGTTTATTGGGTTATATTTGTTTATCTCCAAACAAAATAGTGTGTTGCTCAATAATAAATTGCTCAATATATTTTAACACAGAAAGTGCAGCAGTCCTGTAGCACCATAGGCAAACGCACTAAGGTGAGCAGTAAGCTCTAGTTACATTTCCTGATATATCTATTATAGCTTCGTATTGTATCTTCAGCAGCCGCAGTCACGTCAACGACAGCTTTAATGCCACATTTTTACAAGGCAGTTTACTCCGGACATCATAAATCAGGCGGCAGGTAGTGTCGGCCAACTATTAACCCTTTACGACGACAATAACATGCGGCGTATTTGAAAACGATGTCGTATATTAGACTTTTTATTGCGATTTTATGAACTTATTCGGCGAACCTGACGGCATAATGTGTAATGATAAATATTTACAAGAATGCAGTTATTAACCTACTCACATTTTCATTAAAATTTAAACACAAAACAAACCGTTTTATTCGAATTTTAGTTTAACTGTCGTTTGTTTTATTGAGTATGTTTAATTTTGAAACTTAAGTCAATCTACATTTCAAAAGTCAGTGCTCCGCAGAGAACCTAATAAGATTCTATTTATATATCATGTGCCAATTGTGTGCTTTTGGACTTTTAAATTTATTTTATATTAGATCTGAAGATATAAATTCTCTGTTCGCAATATGTTATTGGAAATTTTTGATACATTACGATAGTCATACTTATATAAAACAGATATTATACCTACGAAGGTACCTGTTTGGGTTCTACTACCATTTCCTATTTGTGTGTCAGCCATCACTAAATTTCAATTGCTGTCAATATTTATGGTTATCTAAACACCATCGAACTAACAATTTTAATTCAACGAAATAACAATTATTGCTATCATTCGCACAGAACATTCGCATTTCAGCGTAAATAGGGAATCGGTCGCAAACACAATGTGTCAACGCTCGTCTGTTGATCCCAATCGAAACAAACAGACAAGTCATTCCAAGCTATCCCATAAGCATATACGCATCAATTCTTTACTGAATTTTGTGCTGTATTGATTAAAAAACAAAGTCGTATTTTATAAACAAATAACCGAGGAAGATACGAGCTTGCTAAAATTATTCTTGGAAACCTCTCTGTTGCGAACCAATTTCGAACGTGGAATGTCCAATGTTCGAATATCAAATGCGTTTACATCTCAAATATGAGTTAGTGTTGCATGAGAAACCGCTATTTATTGGGCTCTTCTGACATTTTCCGGTGGTCGTGCATTGTAAGGTATCATACAATTCACACAAGTGGAAAATACCTAACAAGAAAAGTTTACACAAATTATATATTGTTTCCGTGATAGTTTAATTTCAGGGCGTTGGCAATGTTCGCATCAAAAGTTGACGGAACCTGAAATCAAAGTTTTCGTCAAAGCTGATAAACAGCATCATTCGTAGATAAATGTTGAAAATATGGTTTATCAAATGTCAAAACTTAGCAATATCATTAACCGTTGGATTAATAAAAACTCGAAAATAATAAACATCTGTCATTTTTAGGCATCCTTAGCCAAAATAGCAAAAACGGAACCCTTCTAGTTCGTCCGTCCGTCCGTCCGTGTCACAGTCGTTTTACTCGGAAAGTATAAGACGTATCTTAATAAAAAAAATATGCACGGTGTATTTTGTATTTGTACTTACTTTTGTAGTAAAATTGCTGAAAAAAATATTTTTAGGGGTACATGTACCAAACTAATTTAAAAAATATTTTTTTACCATATATCAACATGTTGCACATCAATCGATAGGTCTTTAAAAATAGCATAGATATTAGTTTGAACATTTTTTGATTTAGTAAAATATTTGAAGAAAAAATCAAGTCAAAAACAAATGTGCCCTGTAATTCTTGAACCGGAGTTTCAAAAAATGTGAAAAAATTCGAGAAGACACATATTCTTTCAACGAAAACTATTTTCAACATTATGCGTTAAAGCGTTCCAGTAGTCCTTTTGGGAGTTACGACCTTTTGATAATTATTTTTTCTTATTCCGTTAAAGGTACGGAACCCTCCATTATGCGTTGTCCGATATACACTTAGCCGGTTTTTTTAAATCTACTTACATGTCCTTGTCCTCCACTTCGACATCTGTATTTTTTTTAAAGAGACAAAATTTACACAAAGTGGTCTTTTAATTTAATGATGTGTCGTTAGGCGAGTATATACTTACCTAACCTAATAGATATGTAAAAGTATGTATAATAGCAGTGTTAGTCGAAGTAGGCACTATCACAATTTTCCCCGCTTCTGATGCATGAAATGACTTCTAATTAACGAGCTACAGGTCATTAGGTGCCATTGATATGAATGATATGACGTATTCTGTGTACGCGACGTTTCAAAACGTGATGAAGTGCCTGCGCGGTCCAGTGAGCCGCAATATGAATTTGGACAGAAGGTTTATTCCTACTACAAGCTATCAGAGGGGCCATTTTATTTAAAGTTGTCTTCTTTTTCTTCTAAGTCTGTGGAATGAACTCCCTGCCGAGGTTTTTCCAGTGGGCTACAGTATGAAGTTCTTCATAAAAGGAGTGTATAGGTTCCTAAAGGGTATTAGGCAACGCGCACGTAAATCCTCTGGGGTTGCAGGCGTCCATTGGCTACGGTAACTGCTTACCATCAGGCGGGCCGTATGCTTGTTTGCCACCGTCGTGGTATAAAAAAAAAAGTCGGCCCCTCACTGCTGAGGATCGTGACTCCGCTGACTAATTTTCTTAATGGCAGCTCTCCACTTATCCCTATCGGCTGCTTTGTGGAAAGCGTTGCTAAGAGTGATGTCCATTTGGTCCGATACTTGATCACACCACCGCGTTGGGCTTGGTCCTCTAGGTCCTGAATTTATGAAATTTTAGGCACACTTTTGTGTCCTACTTAAATCGAAAGAGCTCGTGATTCTAAGTCGAAATCATTTCCAAATAAATAAAAAGTGGAGGGTACAAATTTTAATGAAATGGCCCAGAAATTCTTATTGGGTTTTGTCCTAATATTCCTTCTTTCTAGTATTAGAAGAATAGAGAAAATTCTGTCTCCACCTCAGCGTAACTGCCATTAACCACCAGCCGGCGGAAATAACGTACAACTAGGATATTTATTAATTATTACATACCTTAAAATGAACTAATAACGGCCTGCTAGCCCAGTCGGTAGTAATACTGATGCCTACGACTACGAAGCAGGAGGTCCCGGGTCCGAATCCTAGTAAGAGCATTTTCCTGACCTATGGATGTCTGCCGGTCTTTATGTTTTGTATGTAAGTATTTATCTATATCTATCTAATATATATTTCGTCGTGTAGTACCCCCAATACAAGCCTTATTTAGCTTACTGTAGGCTAGTCCCACAGTACATTGAAAACCGACCTAGCGGTTTATGTAAGATCGTTTCATAATAATAATTTATTTATTTATAAAATTGTGTTGAATCTAACAATAATACACAAATCATAATCTATAACTATCACATATAACGAAAAACACTACCTTGGTTCATTAGGTAGACATAAAACTTCTGTCACCTACCTAATATACTTACTTAACAATTTGGCAGTTTAGACAAAGAATATATTAGACCAACAGTCATAAAAAATTAACCGTAAATATGACATGACAATTTCGGTTATATTCACGAGCTAAAGGACTACCACAAGTAATGGACTAGTATAATTTGACCTTTATTTTCCTTCGCAGCATTGAAGGTCTCAATTGAAGGACAATCAGAGTTCTTTGGATTGTTAAGCCAGATCATCAGGTCAGGAGTGACAGAGACCAATTCTTCAGCTGGTCCAGAATACGTGAAGGGGACAGCAGCGCCCGAAGTATAAATTTTGTATACTATTAGCGCTTAACGCAGAATCACCTCCGAGATTCTCTTCTGTACAAATCGGTTTATGACCGGATTGCATTCAATGTCCTTAATTAGACCGTTTATTGTTTCCTCTATTGTATTAGAGGAGAGTTAATTACATGTTTGACAAGCATTGAGAAAGATAATTAATGAGAAGTAAACTGAAAGCCGATCTTGTCAAAATTACTAGATTTATAACGTAGTTACGGTAGACGTCTGTCTGCTCGTCCGTCACTATCCCAGTGATTTTGCAGTAAAGATGGCATCAGGGTGTCAACTATACGACAGTAGCATTTGGAGCATCAGGATGTACCCTTTATTAAATAGTACCCTTACATATAATTAGTTCGTTTTTTTAAGTTGTCAGAGAGTTAGTAAGAGCTCATATTAATTTTGCTCTTATTAACATTTGGACTTCTTGAGAAAATATCATACATTCTCTGAAATAAACATGTACATAGGTTGCAGTAGTTACGAGAAAACATAGATGTATTTTTTTATCTTATAGGAGTAGGTATCCATATAAGCTAAGGCACTTACTGACACCTTGTTTTCACTATGATATTAATCTTAAATATGTAGAATTAACTAACGTGAGGCGTCGGTGGCCTGGCGGTAAGACGTCCGACTTTCAATGCAGAGGTCTCGGGTTCAAACCACGGCTCGTACCACTGGGTTTTTAGAACTAATTACGAAATATTATTTTACTAGCTGTGCCCGCGGCTCCGCCCGCGTGGAATTCGGTCTGTGTAAGTGGCTAATTTGCCCCTAATTTCTCTCCCGCTACCCTGGAGGCGGAACTTGAAGTAAAGTTGACAGATAGGATACGCTAGAGGACAGTAGTCCTGATAAAATATTTTACAATTACCACTAAATGAAACTACACTCAAAAATCAATAGTTTTTTTGGCATGATTTAAACGACATAGAGTAGTAGGTGTATATCGGATACAATACCACTTTTTCAAATCGATTCTCCCGTCTAATCAGTCTAAGCATGAAAGGTAAGAACAGGTGCGGTTGAAATTTGGGGGGGGGGGTCACAAATGCAGAAATGATTTTTTGAGGGGGTCAGTAACGTTTTTTCTATTTGAGGTGTACTTGGGGGGGGGGGGGACCCATGCAAATTTAACTCAATCTGTAGTGAGTATAGTGGCTGCCCCCCCCCCCCCCTTTTAAACGTTTAATTTTTATAGGCTACGTATAACCTGGCTGGGGATTTTCTTGAATTGGAATTAGTAATCTTTAAGGGGTGATTTCTGGGATAACAATGCAAAAAAAACCGGCCAAGAGCATGTCGGGCGATGCTCATTGTAGAGTTTCGTAGTTGCCACCCTGTTTGGACCCACGGTTCAAAAGTTAGATGGAAGAGACGCCCTTTTTTGAACATTCAAATCTAATATTTACGAAACTATCAGTTTCATCCAAAAAATGTATTAAAAGACCTCTATTCTTTTTGAAAGACCTATTCAATAATACCCAACACGATAGAGTTGGAGCGAAAAAAAATTCACCCCCCATTTTATGTGTACCCTAATAGAAGCATACACTGCTTTATCTACACACATATTAAAAAAATCCTAAGTGACGTGTTCGGAAACCATTAGAACCCGTTACCGTAGGTAATGAATTTTCATACGTTTTTACCACACTGTCACAGATAATACACTGATGTTACGTTACTGATTGCATTAATGGTGGTAAGTACATACGGTTTCTGAACGCGGAATAGAGGATTTATGATATTGTTGTAGATCAAGATATTTATTCTTCAATATAAGCAAATTAATTTTTGAAATTTTTGATATTTTTGAAACTTGAAATTTTTGAAATTTTGAAATTTTTTAAGATTTTTAAGATATTTGTAATATTTGAGGTTTTTGAAATTTTTGAAATTTTTGAAATTTTTGAAATTTTTGAAATTTTTGAAATTTTTGAAATTTTTGAAATTTTTGAAATTTTTGAAATTTTTGAAATTTTTGAAATTTTTGAAATTTTTGAAATTATTGAAATTTTTGAAATTTTTGAAATTTTGGAAATTTTTTGAATGTTTTGAAATTTTGACATTTTTGACATTTTCGACATTTTTTACTTTCAGGTTCTCGACTTTTTTTACTTTTTTCACTTTGTCACTTCTCACTGTCACTATACACTCATTCTCACATCTCTATACAAAATTTCATTAAAATCCGTTCAGCTGTTTTCACGTGATGCGGGGTCAAATAAACAGACAAACAGATAAACAGACAAAAATTCTAAAAATTGTTGGAACGTGTTCTGTTATTGACTCTAAGTATCCCCAGCCAACTTTTTTTCGAATATATTCCATGTACAGACTTTCGACCCTCTTCAGCTTTATTATATGTATAAGATAGATTTTTGGACCATGAAACTATCCTTTGTCCTTTCTCGAGACCCATACTATCTCTATACCAATTTTCATCAAAATCAGTTCAGCGGTAAAAAATTCCTCATACCAACTTCCAACCCCCTTTTCACCCCCACAAGGGTTTGAAAACTATCCTATAACGTTTCTCGAGACTTAAATTATCTCCATACTCATTTCTATCTAAATCGTATCAGCGGTTAAAAATTATCCATACAAACTTTCAACCCCATTTTCACCCCCACCAGGGTTGATTTTCGGGATTTAAACTATATATTATCCTTTCCCGGGACTCAAACTATCTCTATACAAAATTTCATCAAAATCCGTTCAGCCGTTTTCACGTGATGCGCGGTAAAACAGACAAACAGATAAACAGATAAACAGACAAACAGATAAACAGACAAAAATTCTAAAAATTGTTGGAACGTGTTCTGTTATCGATTCTAAGTATCCCCAGCCAACTTTTTTTCGATTATCTTCCATGTACAGACTTTCGACCCTCTTCAGCTTTATTATATGTATAGATATTTACCAGTCGCTTTTCGGTGAAGGAAGACATCGGGAGAAAACCGGTCTCCGGTATTAACCAATAAGGGCTAGTTTCCTCTGTGGATTGGAGGGTCAGATGGTAGTAGCTTTCGTAAAAACAAGTGCCTACGCCAATAAATATGATTAAGTTACCGAGCTTGGTAACAGTCAGCTGACTCTGGGCTTAATAAAATTAAGCCGTGGCAAAAACCTAGGCAAACGCTTAGACGATGATTATTAATTATTTTTTTTATAAACTTACCAATATGTGTATTCCATAGGCGAAATTTGTCTTATAATTTCTGGAATTATAACTTTAATTCCAGTACGATTTTCCAGACTTTACTAATTTTCTCCAACTTGCACATTTATCAGTACGTAGGTATAATTCCTATTCTATTCTCCAATTGCATTTCAAATTCCCTTTCGAATATCCGGCGGAGTCCGAATATTGCATACGCGCGTTTAGATTCAATCAATGCCGCCGTCTGAGACAAGCTGCATTGTTGGGAACAGAGACGTTCCCTATATACCGGAACGACTTATGATCAAATTTGAGGAAATTGAAGCGAATAAAATAGGTGTGAACTGCGTAAGGCGTGTTGTGTCTGGTAAGATGATGTCGCCTTTTGCTGGAAAGTGCTGAGTTATTTAATTATCGTAAGATTTTTTTAGCACAAGACCTGGACAAGTGGCGTACACGAAGAGAGGCCTGTGCTCAGCAGTGGGGGATAAAGGGCTGATGATGATGGTGATGAAGTATTTTTTTAAATGTTACCAAAGATATTCTCCTACAATTCAGATATCATAAGAATTCTAACTGTTACGCCAATTTCGGCATTAATTTGACACCGTAATCCGAATGCCCGTACCCGACCGCTCTACTACAAAATTTTCGCATGTTAGGTAGATTAATAATTAAACTACCTAATATGCGAAAATTTAGGAGGTTTATGAGCATGACGGTAAAATTAAACTTTTATTTTACCGTCATGCTCATAAACCTCCGCGAGTATGGACACCGCTCTTCCGAGAGGTTGATTTCCGAAATTAAGTAGTATATATTTATCCCAAATCCTTAATCTTTCTACCTACCTAACATCATCAACATTAGTTTCATTGGTGACGAAAAGTTATCAGACAGGCAGACATAGTTATTTCCGCTTTATCATATTCTCAGTCACATTATTAAAAACATACTTACAAGAATAAAATCAACTAAAGAAGACATTAAATTATCAAATTCAAATTTCATCTCCCAGCAATTCAAAACAGGCCATAAATTAACAATTAAAGTGATATAGTGCTGCAAATCGATGGCGCGACGCGGCGTCTCGGCATTCCCACGTGGACTTCCATGGAACAATCCTTAAAATGCCGCTTGAAAGAATTTCAAACAGTTCTTTAAATATAGCATAATTGTTATATAATATAATATATTATTTCTTGGTACATTCCGATAACATCCTGGGTAATAAACGTGATTCGAATGCTCTTGAAAATTATGATGTGACTGATTCACATCATAATTTTCAAGAGCATTATAATTTGGTTAAATTAAAACAACTTTGCAACATCATGCAACTCATCCATGTTTGCGGATGCAAACAGGTACCGTAAGTGAAATAAGTAGCCTAACCTACTAATATATTTTAAATCGAAAGGAAATTAAAATTAAAATGAGATGTAAGGACATTTACTAAGGTACCGTTAGTGAAATAAGTAGGTTATATATGATTAACAGTCTAAAGGATATCCATCCTGATGGAAGGATGGATAATGTCCTTACATCTCATAAAATTTTAATTTCCATTCGATCTAAAATATATTTCAATTACTTGGAAACAAACAACTTATAAATATAAGATTTATATAACATAAATTATAAGGTTTTCTTTGATACGCCGAGACGTTCTCCCAAAGGCACCTCCTGTCTCCTTCCTAACTTCCTTCCTGCTCTTTAGTTTCAAGTCGTCTTCCATCTGCTTTCTGACCGTTCTCTGCTGCATGATCGATACATATATTGTGATTGTGAATTGCGGACCAGCGTTGTGGAAACATATATCTTGAAAAATAAAATTTAACGTAGAAAGAATCAAGCTTGCAGAGAAATTATATTAGGCGATCCTTCCGGTCAATTTGTACATATTTAGTATCGACATTATCGACTTAATCATATAAGTGAGAACTTACCCTAATGGGAAACCATGAAAAGCAGCATTTTGCTATTGTGCCTTGCAATCGGTTCCCAGCCGCGTTTCTCGGTACAGCAGACATACCGGAACGGGAATTTTGGGAATATCTTAAATGAAATACGTCACATTGTACAATGAACGAGTTTTCGACTGCATCTGAGTTTTGAGATATGTACTATGCCTTAGTAAATATTAACTATTCGGTATAACTTTTTTATTATACATATTTTTATTTTATACTTAAGTAACTTTAAAAAGGTCAAGTAGAGAATGTATTTTTACTGTTGTCTTCTTGGTCTAACAACTTCCTGCTAAGCATTTTGTTCCGGATATTTATGCTACGGCTTAATGAGCCCAGGCCAAAAAAGATCCGCTCGGCATCCTGATCCTTAGACAGCTTTTAGGAATCGACTTCCATCCGACCTTCCAACCCAGAAGAAAAACTACGCCATTTAAATCTGAGGCCTATAGACCTCTTAATTGAAAATAAGTCCCCTTATTCTAGCAGCGCTTCTTTAATTTGTGGACATTGTTAAGTAGACATCGTGCTACTTTACTTTTTTCTACCAGTAATTAGAAAACTCGAGCAAACATAACACTTCCAGACACGGTCAACATTGGGTCTCCTAAATTAAGTTGATGAATTTCAAACGCAGCCGTAATTAACGTGATGAATATGCGGGCACTCGGTGCGCTCGGCAAACACTGTCTGTCCATACCAAGAACAATTACGTGAAAATGTTTGCGACCACTGTCTGTGAGGACCATTAATATGTTTGCTCGTGTAGATACCCATATACTTCAATCTAGCAGTGTCCATTTAGGCGGACAGTCGTCAGTGTGTTTGACCAGGGTCCAATATAATACCTACTGCAAGCTTATGATGGGAGTAAGTTGTCATAAGATAGCGTGATAAAAAAACTCAGTTTGGCGGCAGTTGTATTTGACCGCCAAGCAGCGGACGGAAAAATCGTGCCCACAGCGGCAGCGAACGCGACCGTGCACACGCGGTTATATTTTGGAGGTGATATCACGTGCTGGCGCTCATAGCACGACGACGGGTTAAACACGTTTAGTAAAGGCCAAAGAGGTATGTATAATTAGAGGAGCACAGTCTAAGAACTTTTTGAGGCTCCAAGTTTGATAGTTTACTAGGTGGCGCTGTACGGCCTCATACATTACACGGTAACTCTGAAGCGACAGAGTTACCGCATAAAGTACATTTGGTAAAATACACGTTCGCAATTACAAGGGTTAAATATTTAAACAAATTTAAAGAACGTAGAAATCTATAAATGTTTTGTAGTATCAAGTAGGGTCAAAGATTTTAGTTTTACAAACAAAGCAGAACCAAAAATACAATGAAACATTAGTTACTAAAATAGACCAAAATATTACAAATCCTGAGTCACACTGTAAACAAGTTATTCGCGTTGAATCGTTTTCGGGTTAGTCATTCCTATCCAAAGGTGTTATTCCCATCGTTTATGAAATACCCGCGAGCAAAAGTTGCAGGCGAAACAGTGTAAGTGCGCTCTCCGGTTAGGGTCATGGACTTTAATTGTTGAGCCTCTACTAATGTGACTTATTATTATCTGACCTTCACGCGCTCTTATGTTCTTAACAATAAAGTCGTGTTAAGCACATTTTGAACACTTGAGCTGCTTAGCTACTTTTGCTGCTAACTGTTGGTACTTACGAGTATTTACCAAGGTAGCAGTAGAGTCGCGTCAAACATATCCGTAGAGAAGTTAATTTGGTTTTCGTTTTCTGAGGTTTTTATGAGGTAGAAAAAGTACTAAACTTGGCTGAATTAGGCTAGCCGGTGGGAATTGAGCTTAATGGACGCTCTGCCACTGCAGGGTACTGTTCTACCCAAGAACATCATGGTCAATCCACCCAATCAAAATTACACCCACACTCGCGAAGCTAATGGAAAATGGAAATATGTACGGTCACGTCTGAAAATATGGATACATTTAATATGACATAAATATGTATCCAAGACCTTACGCCTTGGTAATAGAGTCGTGGCTACATATTTTTATCACATTTAATCATAATTTAGGTACAGAGTCTAATTCTAGTAAGGTATTCGGTTCGGACTATTTAAAAAGTATTCCTAGTACAAGTTATGAGTACCTACTTGATACGTCGATACTGATAGGTTAGCAGTAAACATATTATTTTTAAAGTATATAGCAGTAGGTACTCGTACTACGAACGTTTATAACAAATATTTTTTGAAAATTTGGATAATGTTTCATCAACATAATGTTAATACATACATACACTAGTTTACGAATCAAATGTCTGTGACATATGGACGGACGGACGGTCGGACGGACAGACAAACAGACATAAAAAAACTATAAGGGTTCCGTTTTTGCCATTTAATTTATTTTTAATCCTTTAACCCTAAAAAATCATTGATGGGTGAATTTTCAATCACCAGAAAATCAACCAAAGAAATCACGTATGACTAAGGCTTTAAACTTCTCAGAAATGTATACAAAAATGGCAGTATTTTTAACAGAACTTTTCATACTGTCTAGATTAATATATATAAGAGTAGGAAGAACGTATTTGTGCTTTATGCCTATATGCCTAATAAAATGACTATGTTATTCTCATGAACAAGTAGGATGTTGATTATGGCATTATAAATCTGTTCTGTTTATATCCAAAAGGTTATAAATATGTACAAACAATCACTTAATCACTTTAATTGATTGCTAGCTTCCGTCCGGCTTATTAATTCATTCATCCGTCTGTTAATTGATTAATAAATTGAATGAATAATTGATACTATCTTTGTAATTAAATTGGGTATTATCTAAACACGTACCAGGATTTATACCAACTATTATTCAGTGTTATATAAACTTACCTTTTGTTTCGCAAGGGTTACTTGTCACTGAAACATAGACAGATAATCTTACTGGTTTTTTAGGGATCCGTAGTAAAAATGGCAAACACCGTTTCCCTGATACTTTTGAATATGTCCGGTCCGGACATGCCGTGAGTACATATACTCGTAAACTATAAATCGTTTAGGTATGAACGAAATTTCAACCAGGGCATGATTCGACATGGCATAACTGACAGTCGCTTGCGAGACAACTATGATATCACACTTTTGTGACAGTTGAAATTTGGGGTGGAATCACTCAAGAGTGATATCTAAAATGGTGGCCACCATAGACAAAACGATCTAGCGAGACCTACTGACAGCTTGACAATTAGGTGTGGAAACGTGTGGACAGATGGATATCACTCTATCCACTAGCGATCAAGATCCTCGTTTCACAGTTTGGCATGTCGAATCGGCCCAGAGTGCAGAGGTGTGTTTTATGTGCCGCTATTTAGTTTTATAGTTAAATTGTTATAAAACAAAAAGAAAGAAAGGGTGTTTTTTTCCCTACTCCTGACAAAATTGTATCGATAAACACATATCGCTGGCCCAATATTACAGGGTTCTATGTTACATTTTCAGGCTAGTTTAAATTAGGCTTAGTGTCACTATAACAATACTCAAATTTTAATTTGATAAAAGTGAAACATAGAACCCTGTTATATTGGGCTAGCGATATTGTTGACTTCATTCGGAAAGAATAAATATGAAAGTAGCGTCAATAATTGAATAAATTCATAAGTAGAGGCAGTTGACATTGTGAACTTCCTGGAACTTTCCTGGAAGATACTTCACAAATCTTACGTAAATTTTGGTTTAGATAACACGAGGCTCGTTTATTTCATAACCACACTGTACAGTATACAATGTTTAAGCTTGCTCAACTGTGGATTGTAGGATGTCTTATCGAGGCGCAAATTTATGAGCAAACGAGCTGCGTCGCATCGGATGGAGAGTCATTATCATTATCTTATCACTGGAGGTGGTGAAATGTCTTCACGCTCATATTTAGAGCGGCCTAACTAGAGAAGTGGCTCTTTAAACGAACAATAGAACTTACCTACTCTAGCTGTGCAATACCTACCTAATCTATATATATATAATTCAAAGGTGACTGACTGACTGACTGACTGACATAGTGATCTATCAACGCACAGTCCAAACCGCTGGTTCTAGAGATTCCAAATTTGGCACATAGGTTCCTTATAAGGTCTAGGGGTGTGCTAAGAAAGGATTTTTCAAAATTCATCCCCTAAGGGGGTGAAATGGGGGTCCAAAGTTTGTATGGGGAAACAAGATTAGTTAGTCTATTTTATTCGAAACTTCACAGAAGTATTCCTTACAATAAATGAGTAAATACGTGTTGCAGGTTTTTTGAGAATTCAACCCCTAAAAGGGGGAAATGTGGTCAAAAAGTCTGAAAATCAACATGGGTATTGTTTCTATGGTTTATCGGGTCGTTGATTACGAAAACAACAACGATTTCAAAATCCGACGTGGCGGACGTCAAATACCATCTCCCCTGTTAGGGTACAATGGGGTTGAAATGTCTAAATATCCATATGGGTGTCGTTTTTGTGATTTTTTGGGACGTTAATTAAGAAAATGGCATCGATTTTGAAATTTAATATTGTGGACATGAAAATTCTTGAAAGTATTTGTGCCAAATTGCAATCTTCTTCTAAATATATAAAAGAAGAAACTGACTGACATATCAACGCACAGCCCAAACCGCTGGTTCTAGAGATTCCAAATGTGGTACGTAGGCTCCTTATAAGGCATAAGGATGCACTTAGAAATCATTTTTAAAAATTTACCTCCTAAGGGGGGAAATGGGGTTCAAAGTTTGTATGGGAAACGAGATTAGTTCAACTATTTTATTCGAAACTTTACAGGAGTATTCCTAACGATAAATGAGAAAACAAGTGTTTCAGCTTTTTTGAGAATTCAACCCATAAGGGCCATAAGGGGGAAATGTGGTGACAAAATTTAAATATCAACATGGGTATTGTTTCTATGGTTTATCGGGTCGCTGATTACGAAATCAACACTTAAGGGGGTGAAATGGGGGTTGATAGTTTGTATGGGTAATTTTTAAACGTTGAACCAATTTAGATGAAACTTGGTATAGAGATAGTTTGTGTACCGGGAAACGACATGGGACAGTTTCTATCTCGAAAATCAATCTTTAAGGGGGTGAAATGGGGGTTGGAGGTTTGTATGAAGATTTTTTTACCGCGAACCGATTTAGATAATTTTGTTGTGGATATAGTTTGAGTCCCAGGAAACAATATAGAATATTTTTTAAGCCGAAAATCAATCTTAGAGGGGTAGAAAACATGTTGGTAGTTTGTATGGCGAATTATTAACCGCTGAACAGACGATTGAAATGAAACTTGGTACATATTATATAGATTGAGTCTCGGTAAACAATATAGGATAGTTTTTATCTCGAAAATCAACCCTCTAGGGGGTGAAACGGGGGTTGAAAGTTTGTATGGGAAATTAATAACCGTTGAACCTATTTAGATGATTTGGTATGGAGATATTTTGCGTTCTGGAGAAGGATATATAATAGTTGTTATCCCAGAAGTCATTCCTTAAGCGGGTAAAAAGGAAGGTGGATTACTAATTCCACGCAAATGAAGTCGCGGGAAAAAGCTTCTATTCAAGAGTAGAAATCTGTATTAATCATAATCTCTCGGTAGTAAGTCGTTGATGGCGTAACAATTAAACAATTATTGCAATAATTTCTTTAAAATACAAAATGAGGGAACCGCCGTCTTCAAAACGTGGTATACCGAAACCTCCAGAATGTAACGAATACTTTTCCGAAAACCGCTTCTAAATCAGTTCAGCGAAACGCAAGATGATCGCGGACAAACATACATTCCTACATACAAACATACGAGTCTAACTGAGAACCTCCTTTTTTAGTACTTTTAGTACGCGGGCGAAGCCGCGGGAAAAAGCTAGTGGACCATAAGCCAGGAACAAGTTTCATGACCAATCGCGTCCCAGGCGATAACTTGTGAAGTGGTTAAAGGCGATATATAATGGAGCCTCGTGAAGGTCAGCTGCCACTCCGTTGGTGGGTTGAGGAACGGCAGCTATTTAATACGCGATGACCATTTTTTTTTATCGATTAAATGTCTGCCGTTCCTCAATCCACCCACGGAGAGGCATGCAGCTGACCATCACGAGGCTTCAGTACACATCGCCCTTAACCACTTCACAAGTTGTCGCCTGGGACGCGATGACCAACGAAATTTGTTCCTGGCTTACGGTCTATAAGATATGAAGTCCATGCATGATTCTGAGTTTCGTTGTTGAAATTCCCGAGGAAGCTGTATTCGTCGACATAATTTTGTGACTACCTTTAGTCTTAATATTTCACAGAGAAATTTTCAATCTATATAAAACGGGATCTTTAAAGTTGCAAACGCTTTTCTGTAACCATGAACACGTGCCGTTAACATATTTTTTCTACTCCTGTACTTTTATCTGTCATGTATACCTTCGTTAACACCTTTATAAGAACATAGATAATACACTCGATGAAAAGTCTATCTAGTCTATTCCCCAAAATAACACTTGTTCTATAAAAGCGCCAAAATAGTATCGCGGAATCGCGTACAAACACGGCTATTAATATAAAATAAATTACTGCCAACCTAAGAAACCTAAATAAACGCAGCGTTTTTAGAAAAAAAAACTTTAAAAAAGAAAAAATTATAAGAACCACAGACCTACTTCGTTTTTTACGTTTCCCGTTCGTTTGTTGGGGCGAATTGCAAACTTTGAAAGTAATTTAGGTATTTTTAGTAATCTCTGTAGCTCTTTAATAATTGATCAAATAACGACGGTATTTGTGTTAGTAATGTTAATATTATTGAAAAATAGTGTTTTAAAAGGTAAAACTTAAATGATTGTTGATTATGTTGACAAAATAACTGCGATATCCATGAAGATTTCAATTTCGCATTTTATGTAAAAGTAAGTGTATTCGTAGAAAAAGTCTTGTATGCAACGTCGTATAAGTAGGTAAAAAAATGTTCGTGGCGTTTTTCTTAACAATTTTCGCCTACGGCTCAAATTGTTACCCACGCCACTCACCTTTTTTGACCCCTCTTATACAACTGTTGCATAAACTACTATAACAATATTGTGGTTTGACCCTTGGAAGAACAATAAGTAAGGAAGCGTAATCAACGCTCAAAATGTGCTCCACTTTCCTGGTGCCAAAGTGGGCGGAGCTTGTGACAGCGGTGCCCTAATGTCATGTCAAACATTTTGAAATTGTCATGTCGTCAAAATATTAGTTTTTTCGGTCCATGAAATTTCGGTAATATATCGGTATTAAAATGCCGGCTTGTGCCGTGCATTGGTGCAGGAGCCACACAGGCGCCAAAAATGGTGATATTTCTTTTCATCGGTAAGTAAATCACGCATAGATATTCTCATACAGTACGGACTTGGTCGATGTTATGCAATATAAGTTTTGGAAAAGTAAACATAACTCATTTGAGGAAAAGTATAATGAATGTTCATTTATAAGTATTACCTAGTAAAATGCTGGATGCGGCAAGCTGAAGACAGGGCGCTATGGCGCTCATTAGGGGAGGCCTATGTCCAGCAGTGGACTAATATAGGCTGATGATGATGATGATGGATGACCTAGTATTTAGTAATAAATCGACAAAACAAAACCCTTCGAATTAGTACCTACTATACTTACTCTGGTAAAATCATACCATTCTGGCCGTGCCATTTCTAGTACAATTGACTAATAGGTATGACTCTTATTTTTCATTAATAATGAATGCTATAACTTCATAGCATAAGTCTTTAATTATCAAATCTAGAGCAGAGCCCGACTGAGGAACTACCTCTACCTTACAGAAAACCACAGCCAATTAGCACTAGACCCTACTCATAGTGTTGTGTTACTGCCGGTGAGTAAGGTTGCCAGAGAGCTCAGAGGATGCAGTGTGTTGACGACGGGGGATCCTCTTGTGCCTTTAGCTGTCAACACTGTGAATCCTCTTTTATATGAAAGCGTCGGCAACGCACATGAGACACCTCAGTTACAGGCATCCATAGGCTACGGTAGCTGCTTACCATCAGGTGAGCCGTATGCCTGTTTGCTACCGTTGTAGTATAAAAAATGGATACAAAATGTAAATTTATCTTTGTATTTCCCTAAGCCTGCTAAAATAAATAGTACACATAAACTAACTCATCCGTTATTTTTTTAGTTCTAAAAAACGAGGAAGCAAAGAGAATTTTAACTATTTATATTGAAGGTATGCATTATAGTCTGGCAAACCATTTCTGTCAGTAGAAAAACGCGGCAAATTCAAAATACGTACATGTGGCAACCCTTTGTGATGAGACACCGTATTCGTGACGAACAATTCAATTCACATTTCTTTTACATTGAATTTGTTTCTAGTGTATTTCACTCTCTCATCTTAAGCGCGAGTGAGACAGAACTCCTACAACGTTCTAAATTGAATTTAAATTCGTTTTTAAGGCATATGTCAATTGCCTCTACCAGATTATCTGTTGCAGTTGATGACAGATCCGACGAAATATATCCGTTTCCTTTTTACACACAGTACAAGTCACCTAATAAAAGGGGCGGAAACACCAACTAAAATTAAAAACATAGAATTTGATGATCATTGCTGCTTTTTTCACTGATTCTTAGTGTTGTCATACTGTTCGCTGTACATTGCTACTGCGTTCGTTGGCTGGCCAGACTATATTTTCTAGTCTGGTCATAAATAAAGTTAAAAAATAATCGTTTTTTAGGGTTCCGTAGCCAAATGGCAAAAAACGGAACCCTTATGGATTCGTCATGTCTGTCTGTCTGTCCGTCCGTATGTCACAGCCATTTTACTCGGAAACTATACGACGTATCTGAATAAAATTTACACATAAGGTGTATTTTGTATGCCGCTACTTAGTTATATAGTTAAATTTGAAAAAAAAAATATTTTTAGAGGGGCGCTCCATAGATGTAACTAAATTTAAAAACAAATTTTTTTACCAAATATCAACATGCGACACATCAATTGATAGGTCTTTAAAAATAACATTGAGGTTTCTTTGATCATTTTGTGATTAAGTGAATATTTTCTGAAATAATCGCTTCGAAAGTCAGAAAAATTGTGTCCCCCCCCCCTGTAACTTTTCAACCGTAAGTCCAAAAAATATGAAAAAATTTGAGGCGATGTGCCTTATCATATACTTTCTACGAAAATTATTTTGAACATTATCGGTTCAGCCATTTTTGAGTTATCTCCAAAAAACTTCTTCCATAGGCATCAGATACGACCTTTTGGTATTAGTTTGGTTCTTATTACATTGAAGGTACGGAACCCTCCTATGCGTGGTCCGACACGCACTTGGCCAGTTTTTTTGTCATAATCAACCTTAATTGCTTACCATTATGTTGCTTGAGACCAAGAGGGTCTCCCTAATGTAACGGATTTATAAAATTGTAAAAAAGTTCAAAATCTTTACTATTTTATGTTAATTTATGCTTATTTTGTAGTATGTAAGTCCCTATATTGTAATTAAGCAATTTTATTAAATAAATGAAAGATGAATAGAAGGCTTTCATATTATTCCTTATTCCAAGAACGATTCAATTTACGTAAATTACATAAGTAATGAAAAATGCACTAAAAAATAAATTGTTAATTGATAGCATTATTATTTATTACGTGAACCCATCCACGTCAAACGTAGGCGTATTTATTATACGTTAACTTGACATTTCAGTTATTTCATTTGAGTATCTCCTGTCCAATTAAACTTCATTGTCAAATTGATTTTGACCACTCACAACAAGGCAACTTTTCTTATTGGTGAAATGGCATGAAACCTTTGCGGAATTAAGGTTAACACAAAAAAACATGCTTAAAGAATGAGTACTTGATTGGTTAATAAGACATAAGACATTTTAGTTTTGTAAACGTGAAAATGGGTCGTGTTTTCACACGAATTTTGCTTGCCTTTACTCGTCTTGATATTATATGTCGATGGTTTGACCAAGTAAAATTTAAAAAAACACCCTTCGTATTACTATAATTATTATAACAAGGAATCATTCATCCTCTCTTATTCGTCAGTCAATATAAAACCTATGGATTTTTTTCACGCAATTATATGATACCGTAATGTCCTGTTTTTCTGGAAACCAACGCGATTATCATCATGTAGTGTAATCGCATCCTTTTGCCACTTATTTAACTAATACTAATCCCCACTTATGCCATTAAAGCTCAAACAGACAACCCGTTCCTTGTTACATCCAAACAAGTCCCAATTAATGGATCTCGAGTGACAAACGCGAGCCGCCATCTTTGAACTCGTGATTTACTCTCGAGTTTGACTAATGGCCTGATACAGAAATAACTCTAATTTGTTATTTCAAATAAATCAGGGTTAGTGTGTACGATACGACTGCGACACGATCCATTATTAATGCAAAACTCTTTCTGTCTGCTTGTCATATAATATTTAATATTTCATGTCCAACGGAACGATTTTGATAAAATTTGGCATTTGATATCCAGTCCCTGGGGAGAGGCTTAACAGTAAATGACACAGACAGAATTCCATACGGAAGAAGTCGCTCTTTCATTACATAAGACAAAGGGGAAATTGAATGTACGTTTATGTATGTTTTTCTTATATTTGACGAAAACTATTTATTAAGTGAATATGAAGTTAAGATAATACTATAATACTCGTATAATTACTAAGAACTTCTCTATTGACTCGTCACTAAAAAAAAACTGTAAGTTTCTTCCGAGTGAAGGTTACTGCAATACATACCTATATTAAGATTTCGAGTTCAATAGTTCCTTATCTAATCTTTATCTTGATTAGTTATACTTACTCCTCGAAGTACAGACGTCAGTCATAAGTCGAATGCTATAAATACCCCATGCCTGGGCTCTCATACGATCTTAAAAGGTTTTGATATATCACTTTTAGTGGGTGGTCGGATATAGCTTTAATGGCGCTCTAAATTAAATATCCTTCTGTTTTATATCACTCGGGTCGATAAAATGAAAGTAGAAACCAAATTACAGCTTCTTAAAAATGTTTATTAAATATCACAGTTTATTCGAATATTATATACAATTTCGCTTACAAATAAATGCATTGTGATTTCAGAATACCTTAAAAACAGATCAAACATATTTTTCACTAATGGTAAAATAATAAATAATATTTTTAACATAGTTTTCTAACAGTACAAGGTGATTATTGAAATAAATAAATATTATAGGACAATCCTACACAAATCAACCTATTCCCACAGTAAGCTCAATAAGGCTTGTGTTGAGGGTATTAGGCGACAATATATATAATAATAATAGATATAGATAAATACTTAAATACATAGAAAACATCCATAACTCAGGAATCCATGATAAATACACAAATAAATGCCCTGACCAGGATTCGAACCCTACTAAAATAATAAATACTTAGGTATATTGTGGACTGGAAACTTCACTGATAAAATAACCTTATTTAACATTTTATGACATTAAGGGTTTACTTAAAACCAGTTAATTAACTGTTATTGATTTTTCATCCAATTATTTCTGTTTTTTATTCAGAATTCATATACATATTATACGGGTAAGTTGTAGATGTTTTTTGCAGGTAAATGGTAATCAATTAGGAGTAAATTTAACAATACATGTTAATAAAATGAACTCTTCAAGAACAGTCTTCCGTCACCTACGTAAACGTATACATGATATATAACACTTAAAGTTATTTTACAAGGTGCAAATACAAACAAGAAGTAGGAATAACATAACTTACAGTATTCAATTAAGAAAACAGGTTGTAAATAAATAAACACTTATTCTATTTGGTAAGCCGAGGCTTCACTCCGGCGTTGTTCAAAATTGTCAACTTAAAAAAAAAGTTCGAATGAACTGTTATACATACCTATTATATTACCTACGTATAGAATATACGTTCAATTTAACATTTTTTCTTATAGTCTCAGCAAATATAAAAGATGAGTATAATTTTGTACCCCTACCGTTAAAAAAATATTTATATTGCAGACGTAGGTATGTGTTCTTACATACTCTTGTAGGAAACATTATGTGTCACCTATACTTCGTCAATTCTACAAAATTCAGTATCTTATTTAAGTATAGCGGATAGGTAGAATATAAGTAGAAGAATTTCAAATGTGTATAGAGGCTTTATTTGGTTTGAAATCAAGGTTTGTTTATAGCAACAAACCTTGATTCCAAACCAAATATTCACTGTTAACTGTCAGTCCACACCATTACCTATTAGTTACTTGACAATAAATGTAGACATTTGCCAAAGGCATAGTAACGCCGAGGTAACGCCAATTAATATCTTTGGCACATGTCGAATAGCGGTTCTAGACTTAGTTTGTCGCGGAAGTTATTACCCGCAAGCGTCCGGCCTTTTCTAATTAGTCTATTGCAAAAGGGGCTGTTACTCTCTCTTGACTCCATGAGCCATATTCTAACTTTAAAACACGTATAGACACGATCCAACTTCAATACAACACCAATGCATTAACAACGCAATAAAGCTACGGCATAAACATCTGAATCAGAAATATCAGAATTTGCTTCAGAAGTATTTCAACGCAATTCCAATACAACTTCAATATTGGTTGATTGTTTGTTATGTGTTGGAGTTATGTTTTAGATAGGTTGTGTTCTTATTGTATCGTTAATGTACTTTAAAATTAGAATCCGGCACCAGAAAAAGAATTTTCCAAATCGGTCCAGCCGTCTTCGAATAATCGGTGAACATAAATTTAAAAAAAAATAGCAAAAACAAAGATCCCGACGAATTGATAACCTCCTACTTCGAAATCTCGAAGTCGGTTGAAAATATGTAAATAGGCCGATTACATACTTCAGTTACAAATGTTACAATAGGATGTCACTTCACTTCCTAATCACGACGAACTCGCATGAAATTTTGGGATCGAGATCAACCAAGATCATGTCAATCCAACTAAAGAAGCAACAATAGACGTATTCGACACAGCTTTCCACACCAGCAAATACGGTCGTTTACGAACCAAGTACAACTTTTACATTACATTTTACCCTGGTAATATAATATACAACAGTCTACTTGACAACGGTAAGGCATATCTTCTCCCTGTAACTTGAGTCCAGAGGAACCGCCGGTAGCGTAACGGCAACGTCGACTTTCGCAGAGGTAGGTGATGACGTCATCAACTCCGCGAGCTGGGAGGAGCCCTCGCTGGAACGTGACGTCATCGTTCTAGCTGCAGGAATTTATTACAAATTACTTAAAATACCAAATAAAAATAAAATAATAATCTAAAAAAACGAACGAACGACAAACGAAGAGATGCCCTTAGCGATAATTATAATAGATTATAATCTACGTATTCGCACTCTTTAGGAGAGCCTAAAGAGTGCGAATACGTATGATATAGGTAATTAATAATTACAAAAAATTTCAAGTTCACAATTACGTGAACTGTGATATTTGTCAGTAATTGTCATAGGAACAAAGTGTAGTCTGCAAAATGTAATTAGAAGTAAATACTCGTACCTCTTGAAAGCGTTTTTTTTTATTTCGTTCCAAATTTCGAACAGGATATTATCGTTATTCAAAATTAATTTTCCTCTACACTAAACCAATATCGACCCAAAATCGAACCAGACTGCCTAAAAACAAAATACTCGCTTCACGGCGTGTAACATTTTTATTACCCCGGGGTAATGGGGTATATGACACCTCACCCCGGCACGTCACATTAGATCTATCAGTGTCATGTTACCCAAAGGGGTGAACATCACTGAACTCATTTGTGTATTTTTGGAGTGGCTATTTCTAGGTGCAAAGTGCCCGTGATTCGATATTACAAAATAATTAGATATTTAAAACTATGTGGGATCACTTTGTAATAAGATACATAATGAAATAAAGCAAGAAGGGACAAAATCGATCGAACACTGACTGATGTACTTATGCTAAATATGTATACAATAAAAGTCTTAATAAAATAAAATATTAAGTGTGAACTTTTCAATTCACAGCAGAGAAAGCTGCCTTTTTCCCTGCAGCTGACCGTACATTCATTGTCGGTTGTTAACAGAGTTTATTTCTAAATGTTTATGGCAGTAACTTCTTATTGACAACCGACAGTGACTTTAATTAATACTTCCACTGTCATAGCTAAATTAGAAAAAGCACCCCAAAAATTGCTCGCCCGCCTATTGTGTACTTCGACAAGTTTCAAACAACTAGCTAGACATGCGCCAGACATTCTGGCAGACATTTCAACTAGCAAGCTCATTTCATACCTAGTGAGACGCAAGGGTGTTTTTTTTTAATATACCACTTCGGTGGCAAATAAGCATACAACCCGCCTGAAGCTTATAGACGCCTGTAACTCCAGAGGTGTCACATGCGCGCTGTAGTGAAAAATATCTAAAGTACTGGAAAGTCACAATGGAATACAATATTTTCAGTAAGTTGTTTGAGAACGTAGTAAAAAATATCAAGCTCAGTACGGTTACACTTAATTATCTCAAGGCAGTTCCAAAAAATTGTGCCAACCAGCCGTTTTTTTTAGGTGAAGAGTAAGTGATCCAATAAATTGGCACTATATTTTCAGCTGAGGAGCCCTGAGTAGTTCAATTTGTTTTCCATTTGTGAACCATCACAATAAATGATTTACGTACAAGTAAACTAAAATGTATTAAGTAATTATCAAGTGCTCAAATCAATGAAAGCATAAAAAAGTTGATCATGTTATTTAAATATTTACTTTGAAATTTCACTATTGGAAACTACGCTAGATTCAAGTCGATGAGTGAGTGGTAATTTTTAAAGATGTCCCAATCTTACTTGAGAGTTCTACCGACAATTCCGCCATCTTTAAAAAATCCTAGCATACTCACAGTTAGTGTAGCAACTAGAGGCGGATTCGCCGGAAGGACTGTAGGGTTTCATCTCGTAGTGGTTGCTTCCGGCCGACGAGGGTTGCCGGGTCCGGTTGCCGAAGGGCGACGAGTAGCTGAAGGGAGCAATATTGATAAACTCTGATCGATAACCGGCAATTTGTTTAGCAACATAAATAAGAGAAGTGACATATCGAGGGTTGCGAGGTGAAACCCGATAAGTAGAAATAATTTTTGATTTAAATATGCACCTAACGTATGTCAACTTATTGTTCTATTTTCAAAAAACCTATTAGCTCGAGTTATCGGGTTTCACCTCGCAACCCTCGATATTGACAATCAGTCAAGTGGTTCAAAGTATTCAAAGGGAAATCTAAAGCGTCGGCAGTGACACGATTACGAATTAAATGGAAAACCTAATAAAGTTGGTATGTTATTCTATAGCTTAATTGTCCACTCATCTTGGAGTTTTTGCCAGTTGCATTATCCGCCAAAAAGTTTGGAACTTCAATATTTTGAATTATTATAAAACAGCTGTCTCATAAAAATGATAACACGTTTCAACCAAAATTTATGAATTTAGCACTAAATTGTTATACGCCATTTGGTCCCCCAGGTTAAAGTTTAATTAAATGAGACAATGACTTGAAGGCTTCCTGATTAAGCTATAAGTGTCTACCTAATAGTGCATGCCAAATTTCATGCTTTATTTCAGATTACATCTACTTTTAAGCTTATAACTTGAACTAGTTATTTAATTAATTTTGTGTATCAAATCTCCTGTGGTTAAAATTAATATTTTGTTAATTTTTAGTTTAGTATTATATTGTACCTACTACATACATACATACATACATATATTCACGCCTGTTTCCCAGAGGGGTAGGCAGAGATCACGGATTTCCATTTACTACGATCCTGACAAACTACTTTCGCTACTGTACCTACTAACACTAGTAAATAAGCCTATGGATATTAGTCCGACATAAAAGTTAAGTATATTATTATTATTATTAATAGGTAAAACAAGTCTTTCTCAAATATAACGGTTACCTGTCTCGCACGTGCGGCATGTCGTAATGGTTGTCAGGACCCTGCATCCAATACTCGTTGCAGGACCTGGTGACATCTGGCCCGGAAACGGTCTTGTCTCGGGTGGGATACGTCTTTGGGATACCTAGTTCGAAAATATATACGCAATTGTAAAATTTTTTACTTCTTAATCAAATAGAAAACAGTATTTTGGTACCTAATTCATGAAAATTTGTATGCTTGAAACGTGTATTTCTAATAGTTTTCTTACCAGACATCGCAGCAATGTAGCCTGGCCTTGAGTTTTTGTATCTACACCAGATGTAGAAGATGGCCGTCGCTGCCACCAATACGATAACAGTAAGGCCAATGCCGATGTAGAGGGACAGGTTGTTCTTACTTAGCCCTGTTAAAATACACGAACGTAAGGATTAAATAAATTAAAATATACTTTTAGACAAAATACAATACGATTAAGATCACAATATTCACAATTCTTGTGTACATATTTCGCACTAATTCATAATATCATAATGCCGTAATTAAAAACAGCTAAAAGTGGATGAAGGAGATCCACGGGTTGCAAGATAACACTATATCCTAATCTGACGCGCTCGAGTAACTCCAAAAATCCCCTCTATATGTGTCCCGACAAACAAGTCCTAGCTATTCCTCCTTCTTCTTATTCTTCCTCCTTGCGTTTGTCCCGGCTAGGGGTCCGCTTGACAACCGCTTGATAAAGTCCTAGTGAAAATTATGAAAAATTGACTAGGTAACATACTTAATTTATCCTTTATGGTATTAGGGCTTTTATGGTAATTAATTGTGTCATTTTTACACTGTAGTATTAGCTTACTCATCCCAGTAGATACAGTCCATCAACACACGTGGCGTGCTGCACTAGTGCAGGACGAGACCAGTCCACTGACGCACTGCCGCCGCCGCACCCTCATACAGTCGCTGCAAGACAACCAGCCGCTCTCAGACCAGGCACCCGTTGAAACTACTTACTCATCCCAGTAGAACACAGTCCATCAACACACGCGGCGTGCTGCAGGCTAGTGCCTGTGCAGGACGAGACCAATCCACTGATACACTGCCGCCGCCGCACCCTCATGCAGTCCTCGCTGCAAGACGACCAGCCGCCCCATGCAGACCAAGCACCTGAGAAAACATTGCGATCAAGTGCATCTTATAAATTTGAAATGAAATCTTCCCTTTTGTAATATAAACCTTGGAGCTGATAGCGCCTAAAATTTAAATTATGAAAATGACAACACACAGTAAAATTCTGCTGCCTGCTCACGCTCAGTGCTCATCTGCAGACTCTTCTACTACATCTTAAGCTTTCAGCTCGTCTTCTATACATGTCGTATAAAAAACGCGTAAGGAGGAATCCGTCTGTGAATTTCTTCGCAAACTACACAAAAACTACTGCACAGATTTTCATGAAAATTTTCTCTAGTAACAGTTTATAACCCGAAGCAATATTTAGGGTAGTTTTTCTTTCAAAACTCACTCTGGCAAGTCGCGGGAACAGCAAGTATACAATAATGTACCTAAGTAGTAGTAGCAATAAAAATTACTTTATTGTACAAAATACATGTCAAAATACTATTTTGTAGACTTTCAGGTAAGTACAACGGTGGAAGGGTGAAGGTAATGGGTGATACTGCAAAAAAACATACATATGTATAAGTATGTGTGCATATGTACTGTAACGTTAAATAAATAAGTAAGCCTGCTTTACACAACTGTGTCATATGATCACAGCACATTTGAAGCCAATAGGTACAAATTAAATAGTAAACCCGAAGGTTCCCGCAGTCATTAAATGCATCCGTTTGGAACTTGACTACCTAATCTAATTATTATAAAAGACTCGACTTGCTGCTTTAATAGGGACCTGATTCCTTAATGAAAGCTGTTACTTCCTGCACTAGAGTGCACATGGTAATAGCCACTACGATGTTATGGAAAGTGCCTTTTAAAATCAAGTTTTTTTATCATTATACAGAAAATTTTAATACGCTACCGTAACATCGGGGTACTTTAGCTCTAGGGGGTAACTTTGTCTCAAAACGGAAAAAAGTTTAAACTCCCCGCCACGTCGCACGTTAGGAGTTATCCATGTAGTTCGCGCTACTCACCAATAGATGGCCGTATGGGGCGGTCGGTAAAACAGTTTCACGTTAACAAAGCTGATTGGTCAATCCAGCATTGAGGCGACAAGTTGCTACCGGTAAATTGAATGAATTATTTATGTGCAAACTTTTTACAAAACAAAGACAGCAGGTAAGTTTTAAGTGTTTGATTGTTATCTATCGTAACAGGTGTGTATCTGGGATCCTAATGTGATATAAGTTAAAGAGTTTTAAGACATTTTTGTTACAAATATAAGATCATTAAAATCACAGTATACTTTGGCTACTGTTTTCATCTATCTTTGTCTCATGAGCCAAAGTAACCCAACGATTTTTTTTGTTTTTATTTCCTATTGATTAGCTAAAAAGGTATTTTTTTTATCTTTCAGAAGTTCAAAGATGCCTACAATTTATAAAAGGAAACCGGGAAGTCGTAAATACATTGATTACACAAAGGAACAGTTAGAACAATGTCTAAGCGATGTGAGGTCTAAGACGTTGACCCAACGAGACGCTGCTCTAAAATACAATATTCCTTGCAGCACTATCAAGAATAAACTAAAAAATAAACACTGCAACAAGCCTGGCCACCCGACAGTATTTACAGATGAAGAAGAACAAGGGTTTGTTGCCCATACTACAGCACTATCCGAATATGGCTTTCCGATAACGGAAACCGACCTCAAAATTATCATAAAAAATTACTTAATCTCACGTGGTAGACATGTCAAGCAGTTTAAAAATAATGTACCTGGAACTGAATGGGTCCGAGGATTTCTTAAAATAAATAAGACACTTTCAAGACGATTAGCAAACAATATAAAGAAAGCCCGAGCTCAGGTTTCAAAGACAGATTCTTTGAATTGTTATGTAATGCATGAAAACAAAGATACAGAAAACCTGCCTCTGGCAAAGAAAGTGAAGACTTGTAATGTTAAAGACAAAACAGTAGATCACATGTCTTTGCTGAAGCATGTGCAAGCAAGTGCTAAGAGCCGTAATGATAGAGAAGAAGCTGTTATCGAGGAAGAACGTTTGGATGGAAATTCTTACTTTTGTGTCGGTGGCCATGTATTGATTAAATGGGAATCACAAGTTTATCCAGGAAAAATTGTATCGGTCTCCGAAGAAGCAGCGCTTGTAAGTTGCATGAAGAAGGGAAAATTTTGGAAATGGCCTGCAATAAAAGATGAACAGTTATACCGCTGGGAAGATGTGATAAAGAAAATTAATGTTCCCAAACTTGTGAAAAAAGGGTTCTTTATTGTACCTGAAATCGATAATGTTTAAGTTGTTTAGTCCTCGTTGAATTGATTAATAGATAGGTACGAAATGGTCTGATATCTTACCTAATGATCCTCAATTTTAAAGACTGATTTGTTAAAATTGACTGTTAACTAAGTGTTACGTAGTGAAATAATTTCATAGGGAACCTACCTATTACTTAAATATAATTTATAGTTGAATATGTTAACTATTTCGTATGATTGAAAATCATAAGTTTAGAAGATTTTTTTGTTTGTTTTATCAAAGGTTTTATAAAAAAAAACCTTGTCTCAGAAAATTTATTACCTACTTTTATAATAATAATAATAAATAATAATAAATACTCTTTATTGCACACCTCATACAGTTACAAGCACAAATTTTACAATTAGATAATTTAGGTAGAGGTAACAACAGGCGGTCTTATCGCTAATGAGCGATTTCTTCCAGACAACCTTTGGGTAGTGGAGACTAGAGAAAAACAATAAGCAGTAGGTGGTGCATAGAAACAAAAGAGACGAAATAGATAACACAGCACATTCATATGAATATACATACTTAAATAAATACAAAATAAACATACATATACGTACATATATACATATATAATACACACAGTAAGAAACAACAGTGTCAACTTAAAAACCTAAGGAAGAGATAAATAGTATTCCTTAAGTTGCGATTTAAAGCTACCAATAGATTGCGCGCGTTGACTTTTATGTTGATTTTTTAAAGTTTTTTATGTAATAAAGACAAATTAATCTAGTACTATGTCTTTCTTTGATATGTGAAATCAACCTAAACAGGCTACATTATCCTTTCATTGCAAATCGTTACGTTTTACTACTTTAAAAATCGAGGGCCAAAGAAACGCGCTTCTAAGTTCAACTTTGGCCCAAAATTTAAAAAAAAAAATACTTAGGGGTTGTTTTATTAAGATTAACGCACATGCGTGAGTTGATTATATTCACAACTGAACACCTATGCCTATAAAAGAGCACCAATGTAATTTTAATGGATGTAATCAAACGAGAAGTAAAAAGTATCATGTTTTCGGGACAAAGTACCCCGATGTTACGGTACTGTTTAATTAAATGTATGTGTGTTTCGTATTATTTCCCTGTAAGCGTAAGTAAAATACTATTACATATAACCTTAAAACTATAATGTCATAACTGCGAATACTCTATCCCAAATATTTTTGGAGTAAATCATTTTCATGAAATAAAATTTAGATAAATCTTACCATTTTGACAACTCAGGCAGTCCTCATCGTTCTGGGACTGTTGACCTCTGCAGGGTGCCCCACCATTGGCTGGAGCGGGCTCGCTGCAGGTTCTGCTACGGCGGCGGCCGCTGGTGGCGGTGCCACAGCGGCATGGCAGCCAGGGTGACCAGTCCGACCAGCCACCATTCACTAGTTCCGAGAAAACAATTGAATACTTATACAAAACTGGATTACACTCACACCTTACGCTTATATTAATCACAAAACCTATTCACTTGTAATAGTAATATAGTTTTATAATCGTTTGAAAATCATTTCATCTACACCCATATCATAAATCCTCTATTCTGCGTTCGGAAACAATATAAACAATGACCACAATTATTGCAACCAGTAATGTAACATCAGTGTATTATGTGTGCCAGTGTCATAAAAGTGTATGAAAATTAATTACGATATCGATAATCGGTAAATGTAATGAAAATCTAGCACTCCTCCTCGACCATGGTTATCCTCCTCCCCGACCGCCCGCACATTCCAGTTGTCCATGGCGGTGCAATAGCGGTCATTCTAATGGTTCCCGAACACGTCATTGAGAATTTATAATATGTGCGTAGATAAAGTAGCATATGTAACTGTACATAATTACTAATTAGGCATTAAAAACACTCGTGTGATATTATTATGAAACTCACTTCGTTCTTTTTATAAAACCACACTCGTATTTTAATGCCCTTCATTATGTAGCAGTCATATAAACTACTATTAATTCAGTTCTCGAAAATTATTCATGTAATGCATGATTCATCATCTGTTGTATGTTAGGTAGCGACCTTAATATCACAAGCGGTAGAAATTTTGCGTGACAGGATACAGTCTAATAAGGAAGAACATAATGATGATAATGACGAAAATGCTCGGTACAGCGAACGCAATATCCTTTCAGTAAATAATTAGACGCGGAAAAATGATTGGCTATTTGATACGACACGATCAATTCTTCAAAATTATTTTGGAAGGAAGGATAGAACGCAAGAGAGGTCGTGGCAAACCCAGACGCAGCTACATGGACCAAGTGATGGAAAAAGTAGGAGCCGTCTCGTATCAAAAGGTCAAGGAACTGGCGCAGGATAGGGATAGAAGGAAAATACTCCACCGACAAGAGAATAACTCTTAAGTTGATAATGATGAATAAGTAGTACCTACTTTGAATAGTGTCAGGGAATTCACGCCTAATCAGAAACAGATTTAAATACTTTTTTGCAGGATTAGGGCCAGATAACTTACCATATACTGCTACGACAGCAACATCAGACTCTCGGCGGCCCGCAATGTTCTCAGCAACGCATGTGTAGTTCGCCATGTCCTAAATAAAACATTCAAATATAATGTATCTTTCCTAGACTTTCTAATTACATCAACCATTTTAAGCGTATAGTTAGTTCTACAAGCGTTTAAACCAAATGTTTTCGTAATTATCCTAGCTCAGCTTTAATTTCCATTTATCCACATTAATCCACACAATCATACGGCGGCAGTCGTTCAGGTGGATCGACAGGCCTCACTGATTGCCCACGGTGACTGAACAGGGGTACATAAATTAACGAAACGGGTACATCAGGTTACTATTTGAAGAAAGGCATGTTTCGGGACAAAAAGGGGATAGGCAACGGGTGGGGTTTGGACTAAAAATGTAACAGGTGACCCCCGACGGTTGTAGACAGATGTGTCTGAGTGCCCTTATTTGGCATGAATTTCGTTAAAAGTATTTTGGTGTAGAGCAGTGACGGGTGGCTGTTATAATTTATGCTTCACGATATTTTGTCCATTTATTTAAAAGAAACTTCAATTCATGTGTTTGATCATAACGGGTCTCCCTCTGGTCGCATACAAACTATTGTCATATTTTTAATTGTCATAACACTTTTCGCATATAGTAGTTTGTCATAATTATTTTTTGTCATAATTCTTTTTGAGCATAACTCGTTTTTTGTCATAAATGAGCTAAAGCATATTTTTATAGTCATACTTTTATTTGGCATCATATTTTTAATCATATGTTTGATGACCATAATTGTCTTCAGTTATAAGTATTGCAACGCATATTATTAATATTTCATAAAAATTTTAGTCATATATTTAAGGCCATAACATATTTTATTCATAAAAAAATACAAAGCTTGAATTAGCTTATGAACAATGCGGTATCTTTTGTCCGGAAATAGGAGCCCTGCTTCGCGGGGCTACATCTACTCTTGGCGGGACAAAATTTCATAAAACCTGCAAATTATAAAGAAGTCAGTATAAGCCAAAAACGGTGTCCCCTTCATTCGCAGATAGAAATTTCATAGAATTTTGTTATACAGAAAAAAAATCACGTATTATTTGGTTCTTGTATTTTTAATTCAAATATTATTATTCCATTGATAATTTACTTCAATGAAACACCCTTTACAGAAACACGAGAACGAAACTAGGAAGAGACTTAGATTAAGAAAAATGGGTTAGGTTAGAACTGCGACCCCCACAGATGCGAACTGTAACCAGAAAAGTGGGTTAGGTTAGGTTAGAACTGCGACCCCCACAGACACAAACTGTTACCAGAAAAGTGGGTCAGGTTAGGTTAGAACTGTGACCCCCACAAACATGAACTGTTACCAGAAAAGTGGGTTAGGTTAGGTTAGAACTGCGACCCCCACAGATACAAACTGTTACCAGAAAAGTGGGTTAGGTTAGAACTGCGACTCCCACAGACATGAACTGTTACCAGAAAAGTGGGTTAGGTTAGGTGAGAATTGCGAACCCCACAGACACAAACTGTTACTAGAAATGTGGGTTAGGTTAGGTTAGAACTGCGACCCCACAGAAACGAACTTTTACCAGAAAAGTGGGTTAGGTTAGGTTAGAACTGCGACCCCACAGAAACGAACTGTTACTAGAAAAGTGGGTTAGGTTAGGTTAGAATTGCGACCCCTACAGAAACGAACAGTAAAAAATCCGAAAATGTAGAAAAAATATTAATTGTTTATTACGAAGATTATATAAAATATTCAAAAAATACAAACAGCTAATTTTAATTGCATAATAATAATATTATATAGGTGCATAATAATATTATAGCTTTAAAGCTTTATGGTTGATTATTATTATGCTTCAAATCGTTATGCGGGTTAACGTTATAGTTATTGACAATTATGCTCTTAGTTGTTATGACATTTAATTTATTATAATTTAAATTTATCTGCGCAAAAAAATATATGACCACTACTGAGTATGATCAAAATTCTTATGACTAAAAATGTATGACACAAAATAATATAACTTTCTAATTGTATGCGCAATGATGACTATGAAACAAGTGGTTATGCGCAGCAAGGATATGACTTAAAATTTTATGCAACCCAATATGGACCCAATAATATTATATAGGTGCATAATAATATTATAGCTTAAAAGCTTTATGGTTGATTATTATTATGCTTCAAATCGTTATGCGGGTTAACGTTATAGTTATTGACAATTATGCTCTTAGTTGTTATGACATTTAATTTACTATAATTTAAATTTATCTGCGCAAAAAATATATGACCACTACTGAGTATGATCAAAATTCTTATGACTAAAAATGTATGACACTAAATAATATAACTTTCTAATTGTATGCGCAATGATGACTATGAAACAAGTGGTTATGCGCAGCAAGGATATGACTTAAAATTTTATGCAACCCAATATGGACCCGATAATAACACACCGAACTTTATTTCATCCATATAGGTATTTGTAATGTACTTTTGTGCTAAGGCTGATAAGTACCTATTTTAAGCATTTTACAAAAAAAAGTTTTACTTTATGTTCTACCGGGCCAATATGACAACTAAACTTTATTTAACTCGTGATGAAAAGAAGTCGTATCAAGTAAAGCCATATTTACATTTTAAGTAGATATCGGCCGGTAACGAACACGATCCGAAATGTGAGACTTGACGTTGAAATAGCGATAAACCCAAATTTAACGCATTTTAGTAGGTAATGGCACTCTTTGGCAACATATTTTTTAACCCTTTGACCGCCAAAGACGTCAAATCACGCGTACGGAAAGTCGTGCGCTCAGCGCCAGCACGTGATATCACGTCCAAAATAGAACCAGTTTGGCTTGCGTGCCCGCGCGCGCTGGCGCCACGATTTTTCAGTCCGATGTTTGGCGGTCAAAGGGACATGCTGTCTTTACCTGCTGAACTTCTAAGTTTTCTAAAAGTCATAACCACCTGTAACCCGATATTTGTTAGCTGCAACGTATTCTCCTTCACATCCAACGGTACTCTGTTCCTTGTCCACTTCAGTTCCACGGGCGGTGCGGCTTGTGGCGGCACACAGCGGAGAGTCACACTGTGCCCTGCCTCGATCGTAGCCGATTGAGGGTGCTGCACAAACTGCTTCTTGATATCTGTAGAGAAACTAGCATTAAGCGTCTTGCCGTACGGAGTAGATTCGCTTTGCTTACTTAATCGATTGCATTCTTGTTTGTATTGTTAACCCCCTACGCAATGTGCAGAGTATTTTGATAGGGGAAGTTGGACATACTGCTTCTTGATATCTTTTGGGGAACAAGACAGTAGTTACTCGGTATCATATGAAAACGTAAGGAATTTCTATAAGTGTACGTATTGCACAAGTTTATACGAGATTGCTATATGATTCAATGTCGTCGCTGAGTAAAGATAGATGTTATGAAATTTCAGATTCAGTTTTCAATAGTGGGTATTGTGTTTACATAATATATGTTTTAACTATATCGATGGCTGTCATTGATAGCTCGTCAACGAATCCATTGAATAAGGATAAGTAAAAATAGTTCTAGGCCAAGTTTTCGTTAAATGAAAACCGACATAATAATTGAATGAACCATAGTTTTTTAAAATGTTTTGTTAAGTGATCCAACTAGATATATACATAGATAGATAAAAAGATAGATAGATTTATTAATGTGTAGATTTTACACAATACATTTCCCCGCCAAACTTTTTACACAGTTTGACTACAGGTGTGATTAATAACTAATTTATGCATTTACTATGTTAACACATTGAGGCATTAGTCGACATCTAGTTAATGCGACAGATGTCTGTTGGGTGTTTATCTACATGTTTGTTTGAGGCACCAGATGCCTTGGCCACTTCTTTCGATTTCAGCATGCATAAAGCATTGGAATCTATAAATTTGAAACAAATAGGATTATCTCGCCAACAGGCGTCTTTATAAAAGCCGTATTTTCGTGTAGATTTCTTATCCTTGTTTTTTCTGTCTCGCACAGTCTTTTTGATATTTACGATTATTCCCGACCATAACCCATTAACGATTTGCACCCCAGAATAAGGGCTAGTGAGCATTGTATCAAACAGCAAAGTGCTCAAGTTAACGAGCGGAAATGCTTCCTCCCAGTAATGGTGCTCACCCCTCGTGCCTTGAGGGATGTTATAAATGAAACTATTCCGGAATTGAGAGTGTCACTTATTTTAAGTTGCATTGGGTTTTTAATTTTTTTGTCCGCTGAGCTAGTATCAAAATAGGTGGCAGAGATTTTGCAGAACTATGTCATGACGTAAAAAGTTGAATTTAACATTACCTACAAGCACTACATACTCGTACTACAATTTTATTTATTTAGATACGGTTACATTATGCTATGAGCCGTCTAAACTGTGAATTAGTTTTCATATTTTGGTATTAGTCTTAACTATGCACGGGAAACTGCTGAGTATATACGACAAAATATTGATATCTATCACTTTTATATTTTTATCTTTCAGGAAATTTCAACTACTCGGAAAATTAGGAATCCAATTTCCCTTCCAATATACGCAAAATGTCACAGACAATAATTCAAACATGTCACTTCAGACTGTTGGTTAATAAACTGTTTCGTCGTACTGTCAGCGCGTCATAGTGTGACAGTGATGACTCTGATGACGGGAGTCGGGTGACAGTGCGACTAGATGGGAGGCGTCGCGCTTGACTTGAGCCGCAAGTTATGCTGAGGGTGTTGACGTTTTAGTGTATATTTAACTTTGCCTCTATTGAAGCGGTTGTGTTGAAATATTTTGTTTGTTTAGTTTTAATTTCACTATGGAAGACCTCTTGCTCTTGTCTACTCTATTAGCTTCTTTGCAATAGACTAAGGACTATGTTTACCCTCTTTCAGCATTTTTTTTGTACACAATTTTTTTGCTGACTGTACTTACCTAGTAGGTAGCATTTTATGTAAATTACGGAAGTATACCAAATTTCAGCTCAATCAGACACTGAGAAGAAATTGAACTTAATACATTTAAAGCACATAAATATTTATTCGGGGTCAAGCTATGTAAAAGTGTGTAAAAACAAGATATTGTTACTGCAGTAGTTGACGCAACAAGAGCGTACTGTATCCCTATATTCGACCAAAATGAGAACTGTGACAAAGATTCATATGCCGATCTTCAAGTTTCCTAGTTTGAGAAGATAAGGAAAAGTTTTAGGATTACGACGAGGGAGACAAAGTGTGTCCGGGAAGTTTATGTCCAAAGTCCAAACTCACTTCATCATAATAATATGCGTACGTTACGAATGGACCAGACCTGCACAGTTACTAGAGTGTAACGTTTGCATTTCTGAGTTGTGTTAGGTTTACCTTTATCGTTACTAACACCTCTATAGTGTATCTGATAGTTTACGTACCTTTTCGCTGAATAATTTCCATTCCCACAAAACCATTTTCTAGACAATACTCATTGTTTACAATACCTTTTATTTTCCAGGTATTGTCATTCAAACGTTGGCGTTATTGTTTGTTGAGGTTTCAGAAAATTTTACTGTTAAATATCTGAAGGTATTATACTCTTACAGGAATTCGTAAAAAGATAAATTTTGCATTTATTTGTTTTGTATTTTTAATGTTTCTGTCCAATATTAGAAAAAACTTATATTTCAACCTGCTGAGAAATAATTTGTTACGTCAATTCCCCACCAGCCTTTTAACTCGATTTTGCCTTAAGACCCAAAATCAAGTGCGAGCCACATTAACATTCACACCGCAATATTTTGATTGGTTGATGCATATAAACATGGATATTAAATCCCGGCCCTGATGACAAAATTTACATAATTATTCATCTGCAACGAAATTTGGAATGGCCCAAAATTTAAGCGTAACGAAAGGTAGCGGCTGTAAATTTTACTGCTTGGTTAGAGAATTAGTCGATTAATAAAGTTTATTGTTTTAATGGTTGTATATGGTACCAACCAATGCTTATTGTAGTTTCAAACCAAAAGGATTTTCAAATTATCTATTACCCAGAGATGATATAGGTAAGTGGCTATTAAAATACCTTTAAAGGTTTTCTTATCTTTGAAGTGTTTACTAAATTAAGGACCCAATTAGGAAGAAATGTATACCAATACCATTATACTTGTATCTTGTATGTTCATATGCTTAACAGAAAGTTTCAACTACTACGTACTTAAATATCTTTCCAGTCAGGACATGACGTACTTACATTTCATACAATATCAATATTGATTCTAATAAATATAACACTTACATGCATATTCAATGAAGACCGCCTGGCTTCTTATTCTTCCTTTACTATTCCAAGCAAGGCATTCGCATCCAAATTTTCCTCCGTAGTAATCCTCGATCTCGTTCTTAGTTACATTCAATTCAGCTTCAACTACCCTCACACCGTTCTGAGGATCGACGTGCTCAAACTGAACAGTTTTGTCACTTCTAGCGTCGTTGCATTTGAAAAATACTTCTAAAGCATTAGCAGCTCTACATAAGAGACTAGCTGGTTTAGTTCTCATGACATACGCGTTTTTAGGTTCTATTAAAAATATAGGTAGACCGTCTATTGTTTCGTCATTTTCGGGCAGCGGTATGTAGTCATCGTCTTCAGCTTCTGGTTTTATGTCTGACAGGTATGGATCAAAAGTTAAAAGGCCGTCTGGGTGTATGTATTCTGGTCTGGTTTCTTTTTCTGTTGTGTGTTGAATGTCTGAAACAACATTTCAAATTGGTATGGTTTATAGCCATTTGACTGATTGTGTTAAATAAAAGTAAAAACGTAAAGTAGGCATTCGATGAAGCTTTCCAATTAAAAGATCAATTAAGTTAGTTACATTATAATTTATTACATAACTTTGTGATTTTTTGTCGTTGTCAAAAATATCTACCAACAAGTAATTAATCCAAATAATTAGTTATCTGACACTCAATGAAACATAGATTGATTTCTATGATATGTTATGTTAGTTGCGTTTGTTATTGAACTTTTCAGGCTGTTTTCCATTATGGGTTGACACTGAATGCATTTTTTATACACTACTTTCCTTGTTTACTTCGATACTACGATAACGGAATGCATAATAATTCATAGAGTCGTTTTCTTGTTTCCGACAGGAAATATAAAGTATGATTTAGGGAGTGATGGCACCGGGTTCCCGTTGCTATAAATTCCCTCATTTGGGGGATGAAAGGGGGATTTGTGACTGAAAGAAGAAATTTAAGCAAATGGGATTTGCGGTTTCCGTGATATTTTAGCATGATGTTTACCAATGTACTTATTTCAAAACAATTAATACTTTTTGAAGTACTCTTTAGGTATTTATTGTCGTATAAAAAAAATTACCTCCATTTTTTTCCTTGCCCACGGACATTACAACAAATAATAGTAAGAAATACAAAACAAATCTGTCCAAAAACATAACTAACACTTCACTAAAATCAAAATACTATAAACAATAACTTTATGAACAGCACATTTCTATATAAAAATTCTGCAATTTAATTCCACTTTCAAAATCCGAAGCACTTAACGTCATTTGTTTTTTTTTAGTTCACACTTTTTATTTTTCAACCGTAATTGTGCATTTTCACACGCATATTGTCATTAGTCTATTGTTTTTTTTTTCGTAAAAGCACGTGTTCGGTTACATGGGGGGATAGGACGCGTGTTCTCTCTGCGGGAGCTTCTGGCTTACTAAATATACATCGAACGCCTTACGACCAACATGCGTAAGTATGTTATTAAACTTTTAACCGCCTCTAATTACCATGTGCAGGTTTGCTGGTGGTTATCTTTCAATTTAATTATAAAATATGAAGATTTATCGGTGGTGTAAGGTTTTATTTGTTTCGTTCAAGCAATTAAACCGTGAGAACGTAATTAAAGTAAGTATTAAGTATGATAAGATATCAAAACTAACACCCCATAAACTTATATATTTATAGACAACTTATTACAATGAAAAACCTTGGTTTACTTTACTCACAAACCGCAATCTTATCAAAGTTAAGCCCACTTGAAATTTGGCACTGCTTACGCCATCTATCTCTGTATTTAAAAAGTATGGAAAGCTCTCTCTCTATTCTCTCAGACGTCGACTGTCACAAGATCTCAGTTTTGATGTGTTCGTATAGATGTCGCTAGTATCACCAATCGTAACTTTTA
This sequence comes from Pammene aurita, assembly GCA_947086415.1. Taxonomy (NCBI): domain Eukaryota; kingdom Metazoa; phylum Arthropoda; class Insecta; order Lepidoptera; family Tortricidae; genus Pammene; species Pammene aurita. The sequence continues at coordinate 25,165,104 of OX352297.1, forward strand.
ATGCAAGTCTATTCAAGGTAGTTGTTTGTGTAACCAGTAGATGGCGGTATATTAGTTCGGTACCTACCTATCAATTTTCGTTTCATTGTATTTAGCCACATCTCTGTAGTTTTTGTCGCTGCAACCCTTTAAAAGATGGCGCTGGTGGTATGCTAGAGTCAAAATACTTAACGTAATCATATTTTTTCAAAATATACGTAATATTCTTTTTTGAGGTTTTATTACATACTTGTTAGTTTAATTTAGTTAAGTTTAAATTTATTTTGAAGTCTTATTTGTTATAGGTCTACAATCTTATGTAATTAAAAAAAGGTGTAAGTAGGTATCTAGGTAGGTATCTGAATCTGAATCTGAATCCGAATAAAACAAATTTATAACCCTTAGGTATAAGATCATTTTGTCGTTCGTCTATCTGTCAAGACCTTTTTGTTGATTTTTATTGAATCGTTATGGTCGCAAAATTAAATTATAGATTTTTTAAGTTACTTACCTGTGATTAGTAGAGTAGGGGGGGTCCTTATTTCTCTATTTTATTTGAAATATTTTGTGGGGCAATTCATTGCGATATTTTCATTAAATATGTTGCCTGTTACTTTTTCATTATACCTAACCCTGTGGTCCTTACAACAGGATATAATTCCATCAAAAATAAGTATTTCCGTCCGAAAAAAAGTCTTATTACAAAAATACCGTCGTCAAGAAATTTCATCTTTACCAACTCTAATATGCACATTTTTCACCCGCAAATTATTTTCCGCATTTACTTACCGTTTTCGATATTTGAAATTCCAAATGATTGATTCAAATTCAAACGTACCTCGTGTTCAGTTGCCAACATTGACTATTGATTGCACAAAAGGCGTTGGACGGCAAAGCGTATTCTCTATTCGAATTTATTCCACCGGTATCCTTTTGAAGGTGTAAAACATGTAAGTAGCTACTCCAGTCACATTTTCGTATTCAGAATAACATTCTCCGTCTCTATCTTGCTTTTTAAGTACTAGTGCAACCATCTCTTTCTCACCAAGGTGCGGAAATTCAAATTTGGCGGGTTGGCGAGCCTTTCCGCTGGATTTTCAAGTATAATGAGCCTTTAAAAGGTTGAGCAATCAATACCTAAGAATATCAAAGGTGGATGTTTTGAGAAGCCAGTATTTTTTCCGAGTTTGCTCCGATGGCAATTTGTGTGATTTGCCTAATAGCGAAGCTTTGACTGTAAACCGAATATTCGATCCACAAAATTTAAAGGCAATATTAAAGGTTTAACTAATGTGAAAATAGCCTATTCAAATGCTCCTATTCAAAGTTAAAACGTAATCTAATGGAGTCTAGGTACAAAACTATCAAAGTAATGCAGCTTGTAGGTAGTTAATATAAATTCTTCTTTTGGTTGACAATACAAAATAAAGGTTCGCTACACTCTTTCATGTATTTAGGTACGATTTTCAAACCGTTACAAACCTATAAAGTGCAAAACATTAGCTCAGCAGCAGACAAGATAGATAATTTGAGTGACAACTTACTTCTTTATTCGACGCGTAATCTTTTTCTCATCAAACACAACATAGTAATCATTAATTAGCCGCTCTACTTAACCTACTATTGAACAATGAAGATAAGTTGCCAAGCCAGCTACCCAAATGTCTAATACAACTCCAACAAAACAGCTCAGAAACGGTTGCCTGGCAAGAAATCCGCTAAAAGAGACAAGTAAAACTTAAGTTAATCCTTATTTCGTGGGCAGTGGACGCGGGTGGACAAATTGTGAGCACTTCAGTAAGGTACGCCGGCCGAGTCTTCGAGTGATTTGGGGACATTTACAACATACAACCGTGTTGATAACCACAGGGTCTGCAAAACAGAAAATAAATATTTGTGTTGTTCCATACCTAAAGGGCCTATGCCCATTTTGGTAGGGGTATTGTTTTTGTTGTGTTAATTAGGTAGCGTATTTCTATTTAACGAAGATTTAGGATCCATGCTTAACTAAAAATCGAGCATAAAGGTAAATAAGGTCGAGTACCTTTAGGTAAGTACGGAACGCCACATACAAAGATGAAATTTTACAGCAGCTTTTTTCTAGAATTGTGACCATTTTCTTAATTACAATGTACGGCCAATACCTAATTTTTTTACTACTTTTTCGGATCTCAGCATAACTTTTATGAACATGTGCCATGGAGATTATCTTTATTACCACGTAACGTAGCAGATCATCCAGTCCCGCCAGTACTATAGTGTGGTATAGAGATCTGCAGACCTCAATGGTGTAAATAGCCTTAGACATTCCAATGACGTTGAAGCGTGGGCACAGACCCATCACGCCGGTGGGACGGTGAGCACCTGGCTAATCATGGTCCAGGAAAACCAACAAGAAATATAAACCAGATAGAAACAAGCATATATAAACCTGTATGTCGCTCAAGATCGTCCATAATGGGGAAAACGGACAAGAAGAGCCGATCACAGATAATGCAAAATTGTGTCGACAGATGATGATGATGATGGAGTGAGGTATGGAGGTTAAAAAGGCAATATTTTTACTGTTAAAAACTGCACAATTTTTAAATTCCACCAAATCAATCGTAATGCATTAACATACTTAGTTGCTACAATATAAAATTAAATGTATCAATCTTAACTATGAATATAAACCATCCATATAAACACTGTCAAAACTAAAAGTCCTCACGTGCCGCATCGCCAACCCTATCACGTAGCACAAACTACAGCGCGTCTCACTGCCCCTCAATTGTTCGAATCTTGGGGGCTAACTCGGCCAGGGCTGCCTCTAACCCGCTTACGCCTTTTGCTGATTAAGGCTTAGCGACAACTAAGTGGACAGTTTGGGGAGATTATTGGGGAAATATTTTGTTTATTGTTGTGATAGACAATATATTAGGCATTTGTGTGCCTCATTAATAATAAGCCTGTTGTCAAATTTTATGTGTATTTGGGTTATTGCGAAATTCAAATAAAGCCGTTTTTTTTAAATCACTGATATTCCATTATAATAAGAGTCCACTTTCGGAATCATTTGCCACTTTTTTTTCGAATTACGTACCCGAATCCACCTTAGCTATAATTCTTATACCAATGTGTAAATTTTATAAAGACAAAAAACTTTAAAATGTTATTTTATAACAGATTTCTTATGAATATGAATGAACTCGTTTTGTCATCAAAATGGCATTTCAATACCTAAATTGCAATTCTGACAACGAATGTCACTGAAACGTTTGACGTACCGTCACTAAAGGCCCTGTTACACTTTACTTTTTTTAGTGATCTTACTAGCATCCTAATTATGATCCTAACTAGTTTTCATAGTAAATTTACTTGCTAAATGCAGTTAGACTTTACTAAATTTAGAAACTAAACCATTTAGGAAGCTAACTAGGATAAGTGGAACAGGGCTTTAAGCAATTCTATTTTTTATATTGATTTGACATAAACTTGATAACTACTTATTCAAAATTCATGACTGCACTGACTGAAAAATACTGGTGATCTGTTTAAGGTCATGGTATCGTATTGCGACTAATAAAAAATATTTGGACGCGAAAAACGAAAACCCGTCGTCCCAGCCGGGCAACCCTCCATACAACACCTTTTTAGGGTTCCGTAGCCAAATGGCAAAAAACGGAACCCTTATGGATTCGTCATGTCTGTCTGTCTGTCTGTTTGTCTGTCCGTCCGTATGTCACAGGCATTTTACTCGGAAACTATACGACGTATCTGAATAAAGTTTACACATAACGTGTATTTTGTATGCAGCTACTTAGTTATGCAGTTAAATTTGAAAAAAAAAAATATTTTTAGGGGGGCGCTCCATACAGGTAACTAAATTTAAAAAAAAAATTACCAAATATCAACATGTGACATATCAATCGATAGGTCTTTCAAAATAACATTGAGGCTTCTTTGACTATTTTGTGATTAAGTGAATATTTTCTGAAATAATCGCTTCGAAAGTCAGAAAAGTTGTGTAGCCCCCCCCCCCCCCGTAACTTTTGAACCGTAAATTAAAAAAATATGAAAAAATTTGAAGAGATGCACCTTATCATATACTTTCAACGAAAATTGTTTTGAACATTATCGGTTCAGCCATTTTTGAGTTATCTCCAAAAATCTTCTTCCATAGGCATCAGATACGACCTTTTGGTATTAGTTTGGTTCTTATTCCATTGAAGGTATGGAACCCTCCTATGCGTGGTCCGACACGCACTTGGCCGGTTTTTTTTATTTTCGCGTAAAAAAAATTTTTTTAGGATTTCATACTTAGAAATACGATACCAATTATGCCCTTAAATGGATCACTAGTATTTTTGTTACACCTTGTATATTTTATTAATTTAGGTATAAAAATAGTTTTACTCATTTTATTAACGTTCAACAGAGCTATAGTAGATAACAATCTGCTATAGTCAGCCAGCAGGCCAATAGTTATGTATGATGCAAATGCTATCAATATTATCTGTAACTCGAAATATGACGACACTTGTTTTTTTATTCACTTTCTCTCTCATTCCTGCCAATAACATAATCACCTCTCTTTTTCACACTACACAAGTGCAACGATTCCCAGCATGTATTTTTTACTGAGGAATTAAAACAATCTGATTATCTTTTATCGAACCGATAAAATGTATAAAGTAATTTATTTGCTTTGTAAGCTGATGCGGTTTCACGGTAGATGGGTTTGTATGAAGTTTTTTTACGTTGATTATTATATTTAATTTATATAGTTAAATTAAAATAGCAAACACGTAATAAATAATATGCCTGTTTTATGAAAAGTCTTTAGATAAATTATTATAACCGAAAAAATCACAAAGCATAAGCATCGGATCCTTAACTTAAATTAGATGATCATGGCCTACATCAGCTCTCTTCTTTACTTGATTCTGAACCCTCTGAGATACTACATAGTTAACGAATTTAAATAAATCATTAATAATATTTAAACTCCAGCAGAGGCTACTAATTAAATTTCAGCTAAGACATAAGCGTTAAATTTGAAATCAGAACAGCGTAAACCCCACGATGCAGTGATAGCACGGCTATGTATAATCTGCGAACATTCGCCTACACTTTAACCAATACGTGACCGCTGCCATGAGATGAATGCCTTTCTGGATATGGTATATGTAATATGATGTTAAACTAACAGTACGTACACAGTTCTAACGTCAGATCTTACCTTTTTTACAGATTTGATAAAATTACCTGATTTTTTAAATTGATTTTCAAAAAGGAGTGTATTCTTATATGTCAAATGGATAAACTTATGGTATATATGTTTTTCTCTCCCCCGTTTTAGTCTATAAAGTCCGTTTTAGTCTATAAAGACTACCTTTAGTCGTTAGAAATCGTCAATCTTTTTTTTATAAATCTAGTAGTCGCCACAAAATATTTCCTTGCAATTCGCAAACTTGTATTAGTCTTTCATGATTAAAAACCAGAAGAAATTAAAAAAGCAGTACATCATCATCATCGGGTGATGGACATGGACATGGATACATTGCCCTTGAAATTACGTAGTGTAAAAGTTCTATACAATTTTCTCCGGAATCAGTAAATGTAAATGAAAGCATCAGTGAACAGATAAATAGGATATTTGCTTTTATTCTAAACTGGTTCCGAGAAAATATTGTGAAAAAAAACATTACATGCACAATTCACTACAAACACAAGATTTTCTTCACTATTAACAGAAAAACTTATATTACAGTGACAAAAGATAGTTGTACCACATCCACGGATCGTCACATCCTTGCATCCCCAGCAGGCTTGTCTCGCGTCGCCCACAATCGGCTCAGTGTCCACCGTGCCGTAAAATTGTATTTGACGCTGCCCGACGAATTAACACGGCTTAGGACGTCCTCCGTGTTATGATATTGTGCCGCGATAATCGCTTTAAGTGTGTTCTGGGGTTAAGCGAAAATTTTAAATGAACAGTTTCGGTGAAGGCGTGATTTAATATGGTTTTAAGTCTACGCTATGCTGATCTGTAGATAAAGAGTTTGTTAACTTTGCGGCGATATATCATCCTCCGAAGATATTGTATGGGCACATATTTCTATTGTAATATTCATTATTTTATAAAATAAATGACATGTTTTTGTTAAATAATTGATTTCAGTCAAAGTGTAAATTAGATGAGCATAGGTATCATTCACAGTTCGGGAAAAGTATTTTATTTCGAATCTTCGGCACCCTACTGCCTTACAGCTGAAACTTGCGACCTATTTAGTTTTTAAGTGGCCTTTTTTACCAGTTCATCAAACGCCCCCGCTATAATTGACTTATCCTGTCGCCGTCCGCTCGAATCGATAGTACCAACACCCTGCAAGTAGTTTGCTCTACTTAAGGTATAGAGAATTACTACTTAGATACATGTATATATTTTTTCAGACAGTAATTTAGTTTTGTACTTTTTTGGTGTATTTATTTTTCATCGCTATTTATCTAAATATACCAAACAGACTAACAGAAAATGCACATCCTGAACCTTTTAAATTATTACCTTGAGATTGTTTTTAAATATTTTTCAAATATCGTGATGTATCACTAAGAAAGGGTTTTTGAAAATGCAGCCCGAAGGAAAGGGTTTGAAAAATTTGTTAATGTATATACGTACGAAGTCACCTTGTATGCCAATTTCTATATAAAGATAAGTTCTGATTTAAACTTTCACGGTTTTTACATATATCTATTTGTAATAACGGGACTTAACCGCGTATATATTTCTAAACGTTTTGAGGACGACATTGTCCCCGTGGTCCCGAAGAAAGACTGGCTCCAGTTGACATCAACATCTTCTACCCGCGCGAGTTTTTCGAACTACCCGCACTTGGTCTTGATTATCAACTTGAACGTTTTGCGCACTAGGGATGTCACTCGGTCGACATACAACACTCACAATGGCTTTCGAAGCCGAAGTTCGTCGGAGTTCGTCGAAGGTAATTTTTAGAAATACATACGCTGTTAAGTCCCGTTATTACGAATAGAAAGATAAAGTTACCCGTTTTACTTGTCCATTAGTAAATTTCCAGCTTCCACTTCCCACCTCCCACAAGCTTCGACACCTACGCACCGTTCTCTGAATATAGTAAAACAAACATATTTTTTTCTCCTAGACTCTTTATATATCCAAGAAACCTAACCCATATATTCAGCAGCAGAACGTCGTAACCCAACCCTTCCATATTCGCGGCCGTCTGCGCATCCTCTCGGGAATAAAAAGCGTCGCTAAAACGTCTCTCATTCGGCAAATCATATTCTGTTAAACTCGTTACGCTGAGCTGACCGAGCAGTCGGGGGAGTAGACGGGACACGGCGCGGAGTGTTAAATATTACAGATGGACTTGCTAGTGAAAATAGTTATTTATTAGGATACAAGATCAGTGTAAATCTTAGATTCGCTGAAACGTCTCTCAATTTTTTAAACTCATGGACTGAGCTGACCGAGCAACCAGAGGAGTAGGCGTTACACGATGCGGAATGTTGAATTTATAAGTTATTTAGTAGGATACAAGATAAGTGAAACTTTAGCGTTACTAAAACGTCTCTCTTTCGGCAAATCATATTCTGTTAAACTTGTTACGCTGAGGTGATCGAGCAACCAGGGTATTAGGGGACAAGGTGCAGACTGTTATAATTAATAGATGTTAGGATTTATAGATGAACCTTCTAGTGCAAATGTAGATTGCCCAGGGAGTTTCTCACTTAGAACTGAAATAGAGAGAAACGTCGTATATTTTTATGATGAATATATTTTTCTTATACTTATCATCCCCAACCACAGACTAGAGTGACTAGGATAAATCTACATGTAATTATTGAAAGAATCTGCTTCTGTTAATGATTTTTAGTCTAATGGGACACGGTATTTTGTAAGCCTTTTAATAATGCCTTATCCACACCAGTTCTAACCAAGCCACTTCGCTGTGATAGCAATACCGTATCGGGTTTTTAGCTGTCGGGCGCCGGGAAATATTGGGTCCACGAAGGCGGTGCTGATTGATTTCTGATTGAAATACTGTGTCCAGGGACACGGCCAGCGCTTTTACTGGGGCGAGAATTGCCTATGTCTTAAATTGTATAAAGATAATGTAAGTGTAAAAAGTACGTCTCATTACATCTTTATGGTTGCACAGACACGTCGTTTAAAATTAGAAAAATACAATTTTTAACCATTATGTTCATTAACAAATGTTAGTAGGTAAGTACTATATGTATGTGTTAAAAAATATAAGAACTATAATGATGTAGGTAAGTACTATATGTATTTGAAAGTATATCCTCCTATGAAAATTAGACACTTAAAATCATAAGACATTTCAACTAGGTAAACGTAAAAAAACCGGCCAAGTGCGTGTCGGACCACGCATAGGGGGTTTCCGTACCAAAAGGTCGTATCTGATGCCTATGGAAGAAGTTTTTTGGAGATAATGGCTGGCTCAAAAATGGCTGAACTGATAATGTTCAAAATAATTTTGGTAGAAAGTATATGATAAGGCGCATCTCCTCAATTTTTTTGACTTACAGTTCAAAAGTTACAGGGGGGGGGGGGACACAATTTTTCTGAGTTTCGAATCGATTATGTAAGAACATTTCACTTAATCAAAAAATGGTGAAAGAAACCTCAATGTTATTTTTAAAAACCTGTCGATTGATGTGTCACATGGTAATATTTGGTTAAAAAAATTGTTTTTAAATTTAGTTACATGTATGGAGCGCCCCCCCTAAAAATATATTCTTTTTCTAATTTAAATACATAACTAAGTAGCGGCATACAAAATACACCTTATGTGTAAATTTTATTCAGATACGTCGTATAGTTTCCGAGTAAAATGGCTGTGACATACGGACGGACAGACAGACAGACAGACATGATGAATCCATAAGGGTTCCGTTTTTTGCCATTTGGCTACGGAACCCTAAAAAGGACTCGATTAGAACTACATTTAAAATAAACATAACAAAAGACTTATGTTACAAGTTTTTACCGTTAAGGCAAAACCGTTCAATAATTTTAGATTTCATTTTAATAAACACAAATTTAACCAAACTTGGTTGGTATAGTAATGGCACATTAGTTACAAGTCTGTACTATCATTAAAAAATTTTTTTGACTAGCCTCTCATTGAATAATACGTACCATATACTGCAGAATCAAATACCACTTGATTCCAATATTCTCATAGGAAAGAACTGCTCTTATACCCTACCACCAGACACATGGCGAAAAACCGCCCAAAAACAATGGAAAACGCTCAAAAACCCACTGAGGCGGTATCTATTACAACAATTAATTTATTTCTTTATTATATTTTGATCGCCAACGTCAAGAGCTTTACCAACTTTAAACTAAATCTTAAACAATATAGTTGCACCCTATACGACTCTTATGAAAGGAGGTTTTTGTTTGTCGAATGTGAAAATATAACTGTGCCATGGGGTGCAAGTGGTTATCAAAAACATTAATGGCAGAAACGCGGCAGCAAGCACACTTGAAATTGAGTTGAGTGCTGCAGCGAGGCATTTTGAAATTAATACCAATCGGATTGTGGGAACGGTGTGATTGCTGTTCCTAGTTGTTATTGGGAATCGGATTGAAATGAAGCTGGGCATTTAAAACATGAACATTTAAAATGGTTCTGAGATACTGTACGAAAATAATGATGCCAGGTATTTAAGTTGGTCAAGGGACGTTTGAAAACCTAAATAGTTGTGATAAGCTTTACATTGAACAATAAATTGTGTGCCCGCATTAACAAATTAGTAGTAGGGTCAGTCACGTATGAAAGTATGGATACATTTAATGTGACAAAAATATGTAGCCACGACTCTATTACCTAGGCGTAATTAACCTTGATACATGTTTATGTCACATGAAATGTATCCATATTTTCAGACGTGACCGTATTTATTATTCCTCTGTAATATTATTGTCTAATTCGAATTGCCTCGATTTTAAAAACATTCTTTAGACCTTACAAGTCCATATGGCGGTTAGCAAAAAAATATAAATGTCAAAATAGTGGACTAATGTCACACATGAGCACATGACCCTTTCACATATCGTGAGGTTCATAACACTCTAATCGACTGCAAACATCACCTACGAAAAACCCAGCACCCGGGCAATATTAATAAAGACAAACGACACGTCTTTATTTTTCTGGCGGCCATCTTCCCGGCGGATTGGCACGCTATCTCCCGCTGCCGTGCTTTGGCCGGCATATTCTTAGCTGTCTTACGAACCCGCTTTGGTGAACAGGAAAAACTGTAGAGTATCATCCAATAGCGCCGATATCTAATAAAAAATCTGTGGTAATAAAGAACAGGATACAAAATCAGCGCAAAAAAAGGGCCTTTTTTTTGCGCACAATAGTGCTCTCGACGACTAACGACTCTTACAGCAGTTAAATAGACTTTTCTCAGTCATAAGACTGGCCGGTTCTAGACACGCGGTAGCGTGTGAAGCCAAGTTCTAGTATAACAGAACTGGCGAGCAGCACCGTGTGTTACATGAACCATTTGGACCCACTTTTGACCCCCTCATAACTCAAAAACTATTCACACTCACATAAACATGTCAAATTTGGCTCACATATTGAAACTTGCGAGATACATACGTTCTCCAAATTTCATAAACACACCTCAAACGATTATTTAGATATTAACGTCCAAAAATCTTCATTTTTATCACATATTAACCTATATACCAAAACTCTAACCCAGTTCCAGATGATCTAGACAGTTCAAATTTGGCATCCAGATAGGTAGTTCGGTGAATACAAAGAAATAAATCAGAAACTGGTAAATATTTATGATTTCATTATAATTTTTCAATTAATTGATTCTACTAGAAACACTTACTTGTAGTGCCTGTAATGTAAGAATTAACAACACTTATAACTAAGAGTATAGCCGACCTTTGTACTTATTACGTTAGTAACTGAGAGACATCGGTCTTGTTGGGATTAGATCCGGTTTACTCCCGATGTTTTCCTTCACCGAAAAGCGACTGGTAAATATCAAATGATATTTCGTACATAAGTTCCGAAAATCCAGTGGTACGAGCCGGGGTTTGAATCCGCGACTTTCGGATTGAAAGTCTGAGGTCTTACCGCTAGGCCACTAGCGCTTTTTTTTAATCAAATGATACAGAAAAAAAAATCGGACATCATTTTACAGGAATTTGTATCATCCTAATTTTATTTGGGTATAATTTAACTGGTCTGCCAAAAAATCAGCTGATAAATCAGTTTTCACCTCAGCAGCTCGAACAAGCCTACTTCCCTGCGAATACACAGTGACGAAAGTGCTACTTTCGTCACTCCAGGGAGTGAGACAAAGTAGTTTTTTAATTTAGTGAAGGCCATGAACTGCTACTTCATATTTCGGGGTCTATTACAAATTCGAAATACATATTTTTATCTACACACACACCATAAACCCGCTAATCTATCTAAATTTGGAGTTTTCATTAATAAGCTTGGAAATCTTCTTCTTCTTCATCATCATCATCATCATCATCTTCTTATTTTTTATCTTCTTCTTCTTCATCATATCCATCTCCATCTTTATCGTCATCTTCAGCTTCATGTCCTTTTTATTCACCACCTTCTTCGTCTTCTTCATTTCCTTCTTCTTCTTCTCCATCATCATCTTCTTCATCAACTCTATCTTCTTTTTTACCTTCTTCATCACCTTCATGACCTTCTTCATCATCTTCATCGTCTTTTTCTTCTTCTCCATCACGATCATCACCATCAAAATCTTCACCATCATCCGCACCATCATCATCATCATCATCTTCTTCTTCTTTTTTATCATGTTCATCTCAATCTTCTTCTTCATCATAACTTTCTTCTCAATCATCATCTACTTTTTCTTCATCATCATCTTCATGTCCTTTGTCTTCACCACCTTCTTCGTCTTCTTCATCTCCTTCTTCATCTCCTTCTCTATCATCTTCTTCTTCATCATTATCTTCTTCATCATCAACATCATCATCTTCTTATTCTTTATCATCATGTCCATCTCCATCTTCTTCTTCATCATCATCTTCAGCTTCATGTTCTATTTATTCACCACCTTCTTCGTCTTCTCCATCATCATCTTCTTCATCAACTCCATCTTCTTCATCGTCTTCTTTTTTACCTTCTTCATCACCTTCATGACCTTCTTCATCATCTTCATAGACTTTTTCTTCTTCTCCATCACCATCATCACCATCAAAATCTTCACCATCATCCGCATCAACATCATCATCATCTTCTTCTTCTTCTTTATCATGTTCATCTCAATCTTCTTCATCATAACTTTCTTCTTCATCATCATCTACATTTTCTTCATCATCATCTTCATGTCCTTTGTCTTCCCCACCATCTTCGTCTTCTTCAACTCCTTCTTCTTCTCCTCTATCATCTTCTTCTTCGTCATTATTTTCTTCATCATCAACATCATCATCTTCTTCATCATCATCATCTTCTTCATCATTATCTTCTTCATTATCATCATCGTCTTCTTATTATTTATCTTCTTCTTCATCATGTCCATCTCCATCTTCTTCTTCATCATCATCTTCAGCTTCATGCCCTTTTTATTCACCATCTTCTTCGTCTTCTTCATTTCCTTCTTCTTCTCCATCATCATCTTCTTCATCAACTCCATCTTCTTCATCGTCTTCTTCTTTACCTTCTTCATCACCTTCATGAACTTCTTCATCATCTTAATCGTCTTTTTCTTCTTCTCCATCACCATCAAAATCTCCACCATAATCAGCATCATCATCATCATCTTCTTCTTCTTCTTCCTCTTTATCATGTTCATCTCAATCTTCTTCTTCATCATAACTTTCTTCTTCATCATCATCTACTTTTTCTTCATCATCATCTGCATGTCCTTTATCTTCACCACCTTCTTCGTCTTCTTCATCTCCTTCTTATTCTTCATCAACATCATCATCTTCTTCATCATCGTCTTCTTCTTCATCAACATCATCTTCTTCTTCTTTACCCTCTTCATCATCATCTTCTTCTTCATCTTTATCTTTTTCTTCATCATCATCTTCTTTTACTTCATCTCCTTCTACGTCTTCATCTGCTTCTTCGTTCTTCTTTTTCTTATTATTCATCTTCCTCGTCTACAGCATCATCTTCTTTGTCTTCTTCTTCTATAGGATAGAATCATTCGCTTATGGGTATGTTAGTTGTTGCCCTGTTATCAATGCATTACATATAGTTTCTGAACCATTTTATAGGGTTTATAGTATGTGTGTAGATAAAGTAATGTATGCAACTGTACGTAATTATGCCTTAAAACACTCGTGTGATCTTATTATGAAACTCTTATTTTAAGGACCCTTATTACGTAACAGTTACATAAACTACTATTAACCTTTAATATGTTCTCACTACTGAGGTGAAAAGTTGTATGTGTCACACGAGAGCAAAGTTATTTTACATCTGGTGTTTTTGAGTCCCTCGCTACGCTCAAGATTCTAACTTAGCATCACTCGCTTCGCTCGTGATTCAATTATAGAATCTTTCGCTTACTCGGGACTCAAAATCAACACTCGCAAGGAAAACCAACTTTCCTCTCTTGTTGCACAAATAACTATTGTCACCAAAAGTCTAACCTAACCTTACCCTTGCTGACCATTTGATTTTTCTGCTGACCAAAGTATTTGTTTTTAGCTGACAATTTAATTACTTTCATTTTATTTATACATGTCTAACAATATGGACTCTGTGTCATCTCGATATCAAACTTTTAATTTGTAACCATTAACAAATTATCTTTTAATGTTATCGTAAAATGAATGCTGCTCGGAAATATTGATATTAGGTACACAAGCTTTGATTCATCAAACAGGCGGGTATGTCGATCATTATACTTGGCTCTATCAAAGATCTGCAGATAAGTAAGCAATATAATACCTAGGACATACGTGCAACTCTGTGCTAGTTAGTAAAATAGTCGAAAAGTCAAGTCACGATTGACTGATGATTTATATACATTTAAATTTCTACCTTGTTATCATATTCATAAAGTCAACATTACAAAAGTTACGCAATTTGGTGCCATGTCAATTATTTTGTTTGCGTTAAGATAGAATATCAAACGGATAAAAAACATCTGTCAAGTTCAAACTTACTTTTAAGTAGGTCCTTGTATCTTTGTTTGCCTGTAATTATTGAAACATGTTGCACACTAAGTTGCATACGAAAAACTATACTTACTTTTTTCTGTTTCATTAAAACCGAACAAAAGCGAAATGAAGAAAGAAGTAATCTTACCCAAGATCATCGCCACGCCTCCCATGTTCTAATAAAAGAATATATTTTTACGATTCTCGCGCCATCTCACACAATCCGATGAGTTAGTGTCCTGGAGCGCGGGAGACGTATGCTGTTCTATATTCAAATTGGACGGCTCCTCGAACCGACGGCCGCCATTTTGTCGTCGTCACAACTTGTGCAAATGGCGGGCGGTAAGGAGCTTAACGCAAACTGCTAGAGAATGTTATTCTTTTTGTAGCGTGTTTTAAGTAGAATACGGTGTTTGTGTCAAATTAGCAACCGTGAGTAGATATCAAAACAAATTACGTAGGTGTCTCTTATGCTAAAGACCATTTCATCATTCATTTATTTGAAACATCAAAAATATATTTAACAATATAGATTAATTGAAATATACCTTACACGACTCTTACACATACTTAGTTATATCGAGACATGCACTCAAAATTAGACCGTGGATGTCTGACCTACTTTCCAAGAAACCTAGCCTAGTCTATGATATTTTTATTCAAATCTCAGAAACATATACGTCTACGTCTACATATATGTATTTAGAATTAAAAACAGTAAGTAATTTGACGCTTACGGGTGTGATTATCCGCGTGTCGTTTGCGATGAGTAGGAGCCGTATTCTAACCTTAAAACACGTTTAGATACAACCCAACTTCAATACTACTCCAATGCATTAATTACGCTATACGGCTAACGCCTAAACGTCTGAATCAGAAATATCAGAATTTGCTTGAAAATTATTCCGATGCAACTCCAATACAACTTCAATATTGCTTGATTATTAGTTGTGTGTTGGAGTTATGTTTGAGATAGTGTGTTTTAATTCATTGTTTATCGAACGAGCGGAGCGTAAGCGCAGTGAAGTTCTTACAGACAACTTCGGACACAACGGAACTGTCAGCTGGCTACCTAGACGTCTGTGGATTTCGATGGCTTTTTGATTTTGAATACTTAGTTGTTCCGCGCTAACTTTAGTAACGTTTTTCTGATATTTATGAAATTTGTTGGGGTTGTAGCAGAGACCAATATAATTTGAGAGTTTATATATGAGCAGGATCGATAAAGGGGTTACGGAGTTAGAAGGCGCGGAAAAATCATCGTTAGGGCCTTGTCGAACGAGCGAAGTGAGTTCTTACCTTACAAACAACTTCGGCTACTGGGACGTTTCAGCATTTCGATGGCTTTTTGATTTTGAGAGTTTGTTCCGCGATAACTTTAGTAACGTTTTTCTGATCTTTATGAAATTTGTTGGGGTTGTAGCAGTGATCAATATAATTTGAGAGTTCGTATATGAGCAGGATCGGTCAATGGGTTATGGAGCTAGAAGGCGCGAAAAAATCATCACATGGGCCTTGTTATATTGGTCAGCTTGTTTGGGAGTAAATCGCGAGTTCTCAGTTCGAGGCGAACTACTAGTTATATTGAATTCAACTTGTTTGTAAGGAAATCGCGAGTTCAAAGGGGCTCGTACACTTGTAAGTTTACTTGCGGCAAGTAGGGACGCAGCTATAGTTCAGAATGAGATAAGAATATCACTATTTCATTCTTGCATATAGCTGCGTCCCTACTTGCCGCAAGCAAACTTGCAAGTGTAAACCGTTAGTTCGAGGCGGACTACTAGTGTATTTTAAAATAAGGATACGGCACCGGGATACTTCTCTTAAAACTTTTATCTACACTCACATCATAAATACTCTAATTTGCGTTCGGAAACCGTATGTAATTACCACTATTATTGCAACCAGTAATGTAACATCAGTGTATTATCTGTGCCAGTGTTGTAAAAATGTATCAAAATTCATAACCACATCGATTTTGGTAACATAATGAAAATGCAGCCCTCCTCCCCGACCGCGGTTATCCTCCACCTCGACCGTTCGCACAATCGAGTTGGCCATGGCGGTGCAATATTTGGCGGTCATTCTAATGGTTGCCGAACACGTCATTTAGGATTTATAATATGTGTTTAGATAAAGCAGTGTATGTGTCGCAGGGAAATGATTAAAACAGAGATTTGAACAAATCTCTAAGGGATATGATCAAATTACGCAGGATGTTAAAATGGAGACTCCATATCATCATTTCCCCAGAAAAATTTAGTAATTTCACCAAATCACTGACTCTGTTTAGTGGGAAGACAAAATCGGCCAAAATACGCGACACGCTTTTTCATTTCACTAGATTTGTTTAGGAATTTGACAAAATCCCTAACCGCTACAGTAAGTTGATGAAACGAACTCAAAAAGTCGACTAGTTTTATCATTTCGCTAAACAAGTTTAGTGAAATGATAAAGTCTCAACTGGAAGATGGTATATGGTGATTTGATTAAATCTCTGAACTGGTTTAGTGAAATGACGAAAGGAAGTACCGAATACAATATTTTACTTTACAGTTAAGCGATTTTATCAAATCTCTGACTAGATAAAGTGAAACAGATATTAAATCAGATATTTTAACTAATCTCTAAGGGATATGATCAAATCACGCAGGATGTTAAATGGAAAATCCATATCATCATTTCCCTAGAAAAATTCAGTCATTTCACCAAATCACTGTATGCGTGGTGCAGTATTTGTGAACATCCAGTGCATGCAACATGTGAAAGTACTGTTGGAGAGGAAGGTTAAGGCTTAGTTGTTAAATGCCAATTTTGTCAAAAAGAAAGCAATATTAGAGCTGAGAGGGAAAATGCAGCAAAATTTTTGAACATATACTAAAGAAAGATTGAAGATATGACTTGAAGATATAGACTAGGTTACGTGAAATTGTTACATAAAATGTCAAAAGTAGGTATCAAAGTTGTTTATGCCATCAAAAACAAAACTTGTAAAAAAAAACAAGTCTCGCAACTCAGTTCTTCTACCGTAAAAAGTTGTGAGATCTATCTAATACCAAGTCAGTTGATTTATTCAGTCCCTACTTAAGGGACCTTCTGTCTTAAGTTATTACGTAATTAGCTAATCTAACAACATCTTATAGTGACCGTGAGCATGCACTGGATTTTCACAAATAACGCACCTTCCAATTATGTCTTTCCACTAAACAGAGTCAGTGATTTGGTGAAATGACTAAATTTTTCTAGGGAAATGATGATATGGATTCTCCATCTTAACATCCTGCGTGATTTGATCATATCCCTTAGAGATTTGTTAAAATCTCTGATTTAATATCTGTTTCACTTTATCTATTCAGAGATTTGATAAAATCGCTTAACTGTAAAGTAAAATATTGTATTCGGTACTTCCTTTCGTCATTTCACTAAACCAGTTCAGAGATTTAATCAAATCACCATATACCATCTTCCAGTTGAGACTTTATCATTTCACTAAACTTGTTTAGCGAAATGATAAAACTAGTCGACTTTTTGAGTTCGTTTAATCAACGTACTGTAGCGGTTAGGGATTTTGTCAAATTCCTAAACAAATCTAGTGAAATGAAAAAGCGTGTCGCGTTTTTTGGCCGATTTTGTCTTCCCACTAAACAGAGTCAGTGATTTGGTGAAATTACTGAATTTTCTAGGGAAATGATGATATGGAGTCTCCATTTTAACATCCTGCGTAATTTGATCATATCCCTTAGAGATTTGTTAAAATCTCTGTTTTAATCATTTCCCTGCGACATATGCAACTGTACGTAATTAGGCCTTAAAAGTCTTAAAACACTCGTGTGATCTTATTACCAACCACACTCGTATTTTAAGGACCCTTATTACGTAACAGTTACATAAACTACTATGGCACCTGAGATACGAACCACTGTCGTCCCTTTTCAGTATTTTTTTAACTTGGCTACTTGAAAACCACAATCAAGGGTCCACACGCTTTAAGCCGGCCGCACACGGTCGACGCCATAAATTAGCGCGCACGGTAATCCGCACTTTTGCGCGGCACTATCTGTTCACCGCACGCCTTCGCGCGCGCTCGCCCTGAAGTATCGATAGCAAAATAACTTCCAAGCATAAAAATGCTTGTAACTTTTGATGTAGATTTTATAAATATAAATGTTAAAATATATTTACATAAAGATAGTACATATACATGTTATACAAAAAGGTACATCTTCCTACTACTTCTACTCACGTTTTTAGGGTTCCGTAGTCAACTAGGAACCCTTATAGTTTCGCCATGTCTGCCCGTCCGTCCGTCCGTCCGTCCGCGGATAATCTCAGTGACCGTTAGCACTAGAAAGCTGAAATTTGGTATTATTATGTATATTAATCACGCCGACAAAGTGGTAAAAAAAAAGTGGAAAAAAATGTTTTATTAGGGTACCTCCCCTATACGTAAAGTGGGGAGTGATTTTTTTTTACATTTCAACCCTAACGTGTGATATATTGTTGGATAGGTATTTAAAAATGAATAGGGGTTTACTAAAATCATTTTTTGATAATGTAAATATTTTCGGAAATAATCGCTCCAGAAGTAAAAAAAAATGTGTGTCCCCCCCTCTAACTTTTGAACCATAAGTTTTAAAAATATGAAAAAAATCTCACAAGTAGAACTTTATAAAAACTTTCTAGGAAAATTATTTTGAACTTGATAAGTTGAATAGTTTTTGAAAAAAAAAATACAAAATAATTTCTGAAATAAGTTTGTAATTTAACCGTATAAGCAGCTGTTTATTGTACCTCTAATTTCTACAAAATCACAATGAAATGACGTGCTTTCAAATAAAGTAAAAACGGTGAAAATCGGTTCACGCAATAAAGAATTATCCCATAAAAATCATCTTCCATACTTTAAGCTCGCGCGCAATAGTTTACTTAATTTGCCGATAGATGTCGCTGTCTGTACGTGGAACGCTCATATCATATCCTACATGGCGGTGTTATTTTAACTCTTAAGTGGGAACACTTACTGTGACGAACGGAAAACTACGGAACCCTACACTGAGCGTGGCCCGACACGCTCTTGGCCGGTTTTTAGTCTAATATTGCTCGAATTATTTTGCTTTACAACAAGAGTTTATTTGTGGGCCTTTCAGCTTGGGTGACCGATGAATTTGATGTCAGTCTCACTGAAGGTTTGTATATAGCAAATGTTTCTAATAGGATAGAAAAAATAACAAGTTAATTAAAAAAAATAACAGTTTCTTCTAGATTTTGACATTTTAGGTCCTAGTCTAGGTATTTACATATTCTTTCTTTTTGGAACTCTGGTAATTAGCTGTAGCCAATTTGCAGATTACCATCCAGAGTACTTACTTAAGCTATCAATGTAAATATTAAACAAACTTTTACTACCACAAACAAAAAAATATTTCTCTTATTCCCAAATGTTGTTGCTGACGGTACCATTGTCCGTCCGCGCGTCTATTAATCACAGTTTATCGAGTGCTAATCCAGGTTTAAATAGATAACTAGTTGAGTCGGGCATTGTCACCGGCCCGCAGGGTTGCCAACCCTTCTTCACTTATAAATAAGGTAATAAATCTTGTGCGAATAAGGTTATACCCACGTTTATTTAAGTGATTTATTTATTAAATATTGGTTTTTGGGATATTATTAAATTAAATGAAAATGTTACAGTTATTCTTGGTGAAATATGGTACTTAGGTAAGTTTTAGAAAATTTTACTACAGTGCTTTCACTGTAGATGCCAATTAATATGAACTTACCATGTATTGTTGTGTCGATTACATTAATAACATAATGAGCATGTCAATAGATCTTGATATTGATTTGTATTAATTTATAAATAACACGAAAACGAGTACACATACGAGGTAACCTTATTTTTTTGAGGTAGGAAGAAGTAAATAAAACGCTTACTGTCAGCATGGACCAACTGTCAGTTAGAAAACAACCAACAATTTAATTTTACTGACTAAACACGATGAATATTATTTTTAATTTTTAATATAAATAAAGGGTATTAGCCCTATAGGCAACCCTAATTTACCCTTCTCGACAATAGCGACGATTGTTTTATGCCCTTGGGAATCCTCGTTAAGGTGAAGAGATTTGCACTCTTCTAATAATTATACGAGAAATTAGATAAATCAAAACCCCTCATATACTTAAATTACCTAATAAAAGTTACTGTTTTTCTGCTTTATTTCTTTCACAACCCCCAATTTTGGTACATTTCTTTGGATTCTATCAGTTAATAGAAAATGCCTCGAGGTATTTAGTATTTTTGTTATTTTTTGTACTAATTTTGATTTTGTAATTACCTAATAAATATGTAGTAAGAAAGCGTTTCTGAACTTTTATTTGTGTTTCATAAACAAACACATAATCTGAAATCCAAAATTACTTGTTTTGTTATTTAAATTTGAACCCTCAGAAGGTACAGATAAAATTAAATAAAGATTCATAGATTATCCTATTAACCTAGTCTGTAATCTGCAGTCCATAACTGGAGTACCCAAATTCAGGGTCCCTGAATCTATTCACAGCCTTTATGGTCCGAACTGTCATTGTTGCTGTGCCAACCCTGATGTTCGCTTTTTGCGACGCGGGCGACACCTGTTCAACCTTTTTGTCTATTTGAGTTATGTGCCAAATATTTTTGCTTTATCTATTCTTCCGGGTCGACATGTTTAAAAAAAATTGCTTTGTTTATATAATGGCGCAGAGAAGAACAACGGAAGGACTCTAAATAAGAGTATTTACAATAATTTACACACTCATTTGACCGAATTAATAATTTACTTTTATTTAAAGCCTGTTAAAAATTTGCCTTATATTATTTAGCGATTGTCTGGTTACTTCTGATTACACATTATTAAAGCGCATACATATATGATGTTAGTAGAAATGAGGTTTGTTAATACTATTCCACGCAAATAAATTATTCTTCAATAACCACGGAGTTGGGAATTAATAGCAATTTTATGTAAGTAATAAGATAATACTAATATGATATTTTTGTGTAAGATTGTCCCATAATATTTACTTACAATGCCATTTCTCATTTATCAAATCAGTACAAAGATGTCGAGACACTGTAATTCATACACATACTTAAACAATATAATTTGTTACCAGCTACCAAACTTCGTCTACCAGTAACCTAAAAATGGTGACTACAAAACTAAGGCTTATTTATTAATTACCAAAATGTTTTATTCTTTATACGTAATTTTTTTTGTTATAATCAAATAAACTTGATTAATTTCTTACCGAATTATAGTTATTGATGAAATAGCCGAAGTAGTTCGGCTATCCTTTTATTCAGTGAAAATAAAATGGTTTAAACCAAGGTACATACATAAAAATCCTATTTGAATTGAGTAGGTACAAATTCAGTGGGTTGCAAATGATCAACTTAATGTGAAAAAAATGGAAGGAACATTTGGTTCAAATTGCACATTAAAACGAAATCGAACTACCTACGTTTAAAACCCATTTAACTCTTTCCATCAATAATCGTTAAAATAATACATTCTACAACCATTTCCAAAGCAACTATAAAAACTAACTTTCATTGAAAATTCTCTTCAGAGAGCAAACGACTATTGACAGAAATTGAATTAAATGTGTGCAGTTATTGGATTTGGTTTGGTGACCAATCGAGCGCGGCTAATGGCGAGATTATACGAACGAGGCTAGCAACTGCTTGGAGTTTTGGTTTATGTAAGATGAGTTTGGCGAATAATGCAACTAGTTCAATAAATTTGTTGACGTCTCAATTTATGATGAAGGAATTGAAAACTTACAAATATATCAACTAAATAGAAAATTTCTTACGAACTTGCTTAAAATATCATGAATTTCTTAAATTATTTTTGTATTTTGCGCGCCTGGAGGCTGCAAGGTCTCAAGGAAAACGGTTAAATATTCTGTGTGGTGAAATAATACTAGAATATCACATTACTAGATTTTGAAAGTAGTTTTCGTTATTAATACTATTATAGGATGCTATAATCTAGCCCGCTACCGTTGATTTGGTAACAGAAACCACACGCCATATTGGCTCTAGGTAGCTAAGGTATAAAATAACAGATTTTACGTTCTAAGAAACTTATATGCCGCCGATGCAAACGCATGCCATAGTTTAAACGGCCTCCTAGCCCAGTCGGTAGTGACCCTGCCTGCAAAGCAAGAGGTCCCGGGTTCGAATCCTGGTCAGGGCATTTGTTTGTGTTTATCACAGATATTTGTTCCTGAGTTATGGATGTTTGCTATGTATTTAAGTATTTATCCATATTCATCTATTATATATATCGTCGTCTAGTACCCATAACACAAGCCTTATTGAGCTTATTTACTGTGGGCCTAGGTCGATTTGTGTAAGATTGTCTTATAATATTTATTTATTTATTTATAGAATAGTGTCATGAAATGGTTACTTGGCCAGACTATCCCTACTAATGTTATAAATTCAAAATTACCTCCGTCTGTCGTATTTCACCTCTTAACGATTAAACCACTGAACCAATTTAGATAAAACTAGATACGGAGATACATATATTGAGTAAATCATTCTTGGAATTTACTCTGGAAATGCCAATTCAACACAGACAAAGTCGGGCAGAAACTAGTATCTAATACGGGGCTTGAAGACTATTCAAATCTCAAGCATAATATCGTCTTAGTTCATACGCGCCCTGAAACTGAACATAATTTGAACGGCTCGTAATCCGAGATGGATGCTGGCATGTACAGGATTAGAGGTGGCATAACTCTCTCGCATATGCATGGGGACGTATACAGGACGACGGTGTTATGAGATGAGGGTGACCGATGAGATGGACTTGCCAATCTCCATCGTGCGCGCGGGCAAACAGCCACGATTCAGATGACGGTCAGTGCGCATCTTGTACTTGCACAGATTTTTCTTTGGGTAAGTATGTGAGGATGGGCATAAATATTTAATTAGTTGCATTTTTTTTATTATGCGCAAATAGTTTCTAATAGTATATTCTACCCGAACCCGGGCCCTCCTACTTTGTAGGCAGATTCACTATTGCTGCCTAGGAGGCCGTCAATTAATGCAATCATCGGGGAATCATCTCCATACATTGCCTTACAAAAGGTGAAATGTTTTAATGGGTATAGGTAGGCTACAGGATGGTTATTAAAAATCTATATTTTAGACCGTGAGGCGTTCGCCGCCATCTTGGTTTAAAGGTGCCATATTTCAGTTTTTTAACCGTGACGCTTGTCACGATGAGGTTGTCAGTATGACTAAAATGTTTATGGAACGTATATAGAAGATAAAATTGTCTACAATTTTTCCATTAACAATAGACACACACTTACATTTTACACTTGTATTACTAGTATCAGCCTGTAGAAAGCTCGGTAGACAGTCCGGTGTTCGGAGGGTTTATGTAAACGCTAAGACGCTGGGACCCACATGTCCCGCCACACCTGACGGCGGATCCTCCCATAGCTGGAGATTAGATGTAGATGAATGACCTCTCTATAAACTTGCTATGCAAATTTCTTAGGAAGGCAAGTATTATTGAATCTATAGGTCCCATTGTTATGGTGTAAAGATTTTATTCCCTAGAAAAAGAACTCAATAAAAAGTTTTTAAAGAAGAATGTTGTTTTCTTGTGCCTGTCTTAATAGAAGTTACAAAATCTGATCTACCTTACAAACAATACACAAACCAAAAATTACAATTCATCTAAAAATATTTCAACGAAGATCCTACCAAAACAAAAAACGAACGAGCTTTCGCTAGATGCAAATTGTGGACAATATGAGCGTGAAATATGGGTTCAAGAAATCCTGTCCGCAGTACCAAAAGCGAAAAACAAATGAACAGAAAAAGTTCTTAGTGAAAAAAAACAATGTCGAGTGAACACAGGGCAGGAAGTGCGGCGTGAATAAGTGCCTCCATTGTACCGAGGAAAGGGGCTCTATATTTTTATTTGTCTTTGTTATAATGTTATTAATTAGTCCTACCTCGTCTTGGATTTGTGGGGGAAAAGCTGGATTACTTGCGATGAAAAATTCTAGAATTTAATTAGATAAAGTAAAATCGAAATTTATATTAAGTATTTTTGTTATATCACGACTTTAAGTATTATGAATCGTTTCGTAATGATGTTGACTTACTTGAGATTTCGTAAAACAAAAGTAACCATAAATATCATTTCTCTTTAATCTTTTTAATCTTAGCGACCACTTCACTTAGCTCATTAAAAATAAGTAAGTACTTATGTACTTAGAGTATTAGGTATGACCTTGTTCAAGTATCGACTGCAGGTAGTTACCAGCTATTTTTATTTTTTCTAACCTTTTGGCTTCGCTTTATTCTTATTGAGTACATATATACGCTTCTTAGAATACTATACACAAGGTTCTGAGAAACGTCTGCAAGCAAAATTTCAATTTTATAATTGAAAACCTATTACCTATTATTATGTATTTATGTATTAGTACCTAGGAATATTATTGCCTGATACTATTGCAACATATTTTGAAAACAGATGACATAACACATTTTTCTATAGAAATGGCCTCAGATGCTCATTCCGAATTCAGCCACTGAGTCCAACGAGCTCGTGATTTATGAACTTTTTTTGTTGATTTTCCCCCGGATTTTGCCACAGCCAAGATTCTTAAAAATCGCTGCCAAGTGCGTTGCTCAAGCATATTGATAGAACTGAATTAATTCAGTTTTTTGGTGGGCAGTGGCGTGAGAAAGAGTTATGGTGCGGGATGAACAGACAGATTCTATTGAGTTATTGTTAAGGACAAACTATTATTATTAGAAATGCTTACGTACGAACGTAATGTACTCTACATTACTGTCGTGACATTAAAGAAAATTACGTTTTTGTTACTTTTCTGGTTTATTATATAGTATTAGTATAGTATTAAACAAACAAAGAAGTATATTTACTAAAAAAATGGTAAAAAATACATCGAATAAATAAAATCGTGCATTAGGGGTCGTCCAGAAATCATGTGATCGTTTAAGGGGGGGTAAGAAAAATACCATGAATGATCACGATGGAGAGAGAGGTCAGAGACGTGTAATTTTTTTTCAAAGCGGGAAAGCCAAAAACACTCAATTTTACTCAAAAATTTAATGAGATCAAATTAATCCGCTCTATTTTTTTATATTAAGTGATAAGCAGATTTTACGATGCCTGTTTTTCAGAGATAGCATCTTGAACATTTACGCAATACAATAGAAACGACATTCATTACAATGATCACGTGATCTTGTGGCAGGGGTGGGGAGGGGGGTTGCGTTAAAATCACCAAATATTACCAAAGGGGTGGGGGGGGATCAAAAATCGGCCAAATATGATCACATGATTTCTGGACCACCCCTTACATGCCACGTTTAAATTGCAGGTACTTATTTTAGTCTACTCTATATCAGGTGCGACACAAATACTGGTGATCCATAACTGTATTGTATTCTAATTAGAAAAGACCGGCCAAGTGCGTGTAGGGCTACGCATAATGGAGGGTTTCGCACTTTTTTTGAGAACTCAAAAATAGCTGAACCGATAATGTTCAAAAGTTACGGGCCGGTAAAATAAACCTTGATGTTATTTTTAAAGAGCTATCGATTGATGTGCAACATGTTGATATTTGTAAAAAAATTAAATTTAGTTAAATTTAGTTAGTTTAGCGAAATGTATTGTACTTGAAATAATAAATACCCAATTAGGTTACAAATATGGAGCTCCCCCCCTAAAAAAATGTTTTCTACAATTTAACTACATAACTAAATAGCGGCATATAAAATGCACCTTATGTTAAAATTTTACTAAGATACGTCTTATAATTTCCGACTATAATGGCTGTGACATACCGACGGACATGACATAACTTTAAGGGTTCCGTTTTTGAAATTTTGGCTACGGAACCCTAAAAACTAGAAAAAAATATAGGATCTATATTTAGAGGGTTCGCCTACACGACTGACGTATACCCATACAATAAAAACTTTTTTCACTTTTCAAAAAAATTATACTACATAGTATTAACAGTTTGTTTAAGCATTCTCCAGAAATAATAGTAATATCTGAAAATGGTTCTATTTACGGACATATTTGCACCAAACCTTAACCCCACCGAACATAACAAGATTTTAAAATATTAGCCACGGTGTCACACCGAACTGCGAACCATTTAGAGACAAAGGCCCCCGATGTTAATGTCTCAATTTAATGTTACAACCGTGTCCCCCTGGCTGTTATGACCCCCGTCGGCTTTTGAACGGTTAATTCGTTGGAAAGATCAGTTTGCTGTGTTTAACCCTACATGGCAGTTTCTTTATTTGTATTTGGGTTTGCGTTGGGCTGCGCAGTGGAAACTACAACTGATTTGTAAATATGTATTTATAAAATTAAGTTGCAGTGTTACGTAGAACATTTCTGAAGATTATGTTTCGTAGTCAATAAAAGCCCACAATTCTCCATGTCCGTCTATTCGTGTTTCCATCCACCCCTATAATTGTCTGCTCTTTAATATAATAGGAATCCTCAATCAGGCATAAGTATGTATTGGTTGTAAAACAAAATCTTAAAAATTGAGTCTTTGAAGATGTCGGGACGATGGGAGTGGGATGTCGTTTGCATGGGTCTTCGAAACCTGGTTTCCTAAAAATATTAAGCTAAAAGTAGCAAGTACAAGTCGGACATACCTTTCGAAGAGGAGCATCGAACAATGCCAGCATCGCTTTCGAGTGGCTACCTAAAGATAAAAAGCGAGCCGGCGGACGCTTCGTACACACTTGGTGGCGGAGCATTGAGAGCGAGCTGCGAGCCATAGGACTGAGCTGGAGAGAGGCCAAAACGGTTGCTCAGGATAGAAAGGCGTGGAAGGATATTGTGGAGGCCCTATGCACCTCCGGGGTACCCTAGGATCAACAACAACATCAGCAAGTACCCTCAATAGTATAAAACCGCGCTTGTCGATATTTTAATAGCAAAATGATAAGGGAGCATGAGCACCAGTTACGTGGCCAACATTTTTGGTTGAATTCTTGCTAAAGATCAATGTCCGATAGTAGGAACATCACGAATGAGAAGGTGTCCTTTATTAGGTATGTACATGAGAAAACTTAAATAAACTATGTAAATAACCTAAAACTACCTTACTTAAAAAAACTAAAAACTAAAAATCTATATATATTTAATATGGGCCCCTGTGGCATCGTGCCGAGGATTCATTTCTGAGTACACATCACGAATTCATCATTTGGATGGTTGATTGTTGGCCGACTCAATAACACGCAGGGTACGAGCCTTTAATACGTTGTATTATTTTTTACAGAATGTTAAACTTTAAATTTATTGCTCTATTTGAAGAAGAAGTCAGACTTAGTACAACTCTCGTTCCATAACAAAACCCTACGTTGCACCAAAATTAATTTCCACGTTTGTAATCACTTTATACATATAAACTCCCTCCATTTCAGTGTAAACTTTGCTGAAACACGTCAAAAGCCAATCCCAACCCTTTAGCCACATTCGTATCTCCACCATAACGCTCAGATGAATGGCCTGCTGTCGGCCACCACTAATTAAACAAATGGTCCAGAAACAAGATTGTGATATTGTTCTCTCCAACCGCCCATCCCGGTCTAACAACAGTGCAATCGCGTGAAGCTATCCCGGTCCCCCTAAACGCTGGAGAAACGTCACTCATTATGCTAAATAACCTCCCTTTGTTTGGGAGGGAGATTTCCGATAAGGTTTTTTAGGGAAAGTCTTGACAGTTGGTATATGGAACCTGATTAAGATAATCCGCCTGAGTTTTTTCGAGACGTTTAATTGTTTGAGAGGTCTGTTGGCTTGCGATTTGTGAAAATAAGATTATTTTTCTCACTGAAGAAGGTTATTCGTTATTCGTCAAGGAACAGATAATATCTATATACTAACTTTCTAAAACTTTAAATCATAAGTGTAAATACCTACGCGATTTAGTACTATCTAAGTAGGTATTTTTAAGACACATTTCAAATAACATCGTATACCGTTACTAATTAAAAAGAAGTTGTACCTATGTCAAAAATATTTAATTAGATTAAATCGTGTAAGTAATGTTTTTTCGGGACCAACTGATAATTATAATTTTATAATACATATATGAAAGTTAGTAAAGTGAAAAACAATACATAACTTTATAAATATCTACCTTGATGCTCATTTCATTATAATTGGCTTCCTGACAATAATTGCGTAAGGTAACAAGAAACTTTGAAACATTGAAATGAATACGAGTAAAAACTCATTTGAGTCGAGTGCCAATAAAGTAGCAGATTCGAGTTCAGTCGCATATTGAAAAACGAGCATTTTACAATAAATCACAGAATGGGAACAAAAAGCACCTCATTTCATTAAACCGACGTTCCATTAGTAAGATACCCATTGTGGCTTTTCACAACCTCCTATATGAGTTCCATATTTAGTTGTAAAAACGAGCTTAACGTATGCACAATAAAGTTCATAACTCAAACATTTTCAAAAACATGGTATGTAGTCCAAACAGCATGCAATCGATATGCCAAATTCTATTAAACTCTTTTTGGTAAAAACAGCGCTTAAATCCATAATTCCTTTCTCACCCCATCCGACCAAAATTAGTCCTCCTTGCTTAGAATTTAAGAGCCAAATTTGCGTATCGTTTCAAGTCGATTGCTTGATGATTTTTGAAATACTGGGGTGAACGTTAGCAAAGGGTGTTGGATTCTAAATTTAAATTTATGTTTCGTTAGATTTGATCGCGCTTAGCAGAATGCCGTTTTGAATGGTGTGATAGAACTTCAATGATTTATTTTGAAAAGGGATTTTTGCCGCAAATGGTTTTCGGAATGCGTGACGTTTTTTATTTGATATCGACATCATTGCTTTCACGTATGACTTCATCAATATCGTCGTCGCCATGGTCGTTGTCATCTTAATACATCGTCATCATGATATGATAATTATAACTTGCTTTCATGGTAGGTACACTAGGTACGTCATGGCCGGTTTTGTAATAAGTAGCAATGTCAGCGACAAACTATGAATATTTGCTGTATTATTTAGTTTTTATTTATTTCATCATATTTTTTGACTGTAACATCAAATTGCCCATAATTTATCAGGATGTTTGCTAAATGAATAATAAAGTCTAAGGGTACACTTTTGTCATTACTCATACATATATAGGAGGTTATTTACTCTAGAAAAAGCCAAATAATACTATTGCGTGACCCTTTATCTGATTGACTGATGATCCCGCCGCGGACGCATCTGCAACTTTGATTGCGCGTCTCTCTCGGGTCTTGTCACCGTGTCAAGCTCCGACAGATTAGTTGGTCGCCGACTAATATTCTTTTAGAGGCGATTGGCGACGACTCTCTAGAGACAACGTCTTGATTGACATGTTCAATCGTTTGTTTTGGAAACCAGTAAGCGGGACGTATGTAGGTAGGTAACCGTTACACAAAATTTTATTGAGACAAGAATCTCTAAGAAGATAGAGAAGAAATGGGTACACACTGAAGCAAAGCGAATAAAACAGGTGATAGACACAATTATGTATAGGTTGCTTTAAATACAAAGTAAGATGGAAGAAATTATGACAATTTGTCCATTAAAATCATACAACATTCAAATATGAATATATATAAAAAATTATATACTTGAACCAAATTTTAATTTGTCGTGCAATATGACTTAACTGAAAGCACTACTAAGAACAAAAAGAATGATTGGGTACAGTATTTTTTCTTAATCAAGACCAACTTGACTTCTAAAAAGTACCTATGTTAAATCGGTGTTAATAGAATATTGTTAATAGCTCCATAATAATGTAGCACCACAAAGTGGCACAAAGTCAATATTACCGATAGTCACAAAACCAAACAAACACCTGCTCATAAAATTCGCTCTGCAATATCCCTTAATAATACTAAATATAAATCCAACATATGGTGTCCGATCTCTAACAATGGACCATCATACAATTCCTCTATAATCATCCCTTTCTACTTGCAATGCTCCGATATTTGGACCATTCACCCTATTAATTGTCAAAATCTCTTTTACAATAACGTGCAAGGTAAATTGAACTGAATGTCAAACTACTTATGGTTGCTATTTATGTGGTGAAATTTTTTGGATAACAACATCCATGTGTATAAGTAGTTGTACCGCGTTTAAAGTTGTGCTGGTAGTTTCTACTTTTATATCGGCAGCTTCTTTCATAATATTTAAATTTGAACGCTAAATGTTTAACAGTAAGATTGATTTTCGAAAATGGTCTCCGACTAATCACATTGTCAAATGCTGCTGCAGCATTTTGAACCTTACTTTCATTAACATTAAGTTTTTTTTTTATTTTTGTATAGAAGCTAATTCAAATGCATAATCGCAAGTATTGTAAGTGGGATTTAGCGCACACTTGTTTGTAAATTTTTGGACCATATGGTGTAAAACCCGCCGTGGACAATACGCCCTCATACTACCTACCCCATTACCATATGCAACGTGTTAAATGCATTTTGAAGAGCATCGTATTAAGCTAAGAATATGATTGTCACATATGTATAACTGGGTATGAAGACAGTCTTGTTGAATTAAATTAAGTTACATAATCTTAAGATGGCAAAATTTCTCTCATTTTGTCTTCTTGTATCCATGTTCAAGATAAGAGCAAACTGCTGAGTGTAAATTCGTACTAGAAATATGCCAAAATTTATTTTATAATGAAAATTGAATGCATTCCAGACTATTCAAATAATAATAAATATTAAGTGAGTACCAACTGTTAATGATAAGTAATCGATAATGGAAACCCAATTAACCGACCCAGTAATGTTTATGTAGTACGCATGCGCGAACACACAACATGTTGCGCAGGCCGTGCAATAATGCATATTGTATTGAATGACAATGAAGTCGTAGAGGGTGAAACAGATTTTGGTCCTTGCGTGCAAACAGGGGGTGACAGTGACATAGTCCAAAGCAGGTTTTGGATTATCCATAAAATATAGCAAATTTATAAAATAATTACAAAAATAATACAATCAACAAATTCAACACAACGGGTGTTGACCATTTTGTTAGGTGTTTCAATAATAATACAGTAAGGTGTTTTATTAATATGTATACTATATAATGTAAAGTAATTATACAAATAACATATATACACGGTGCTCGTGAGCATTGCGAGAGATTTTAACCACGAATTTCTGAGGTCATAAGGAGTAATAACTGTTATATAAATTTAGGTCAATTTCGCCAAAACAAAATTTTTTTTTTGTTTTTTTTTTCGATTTTTTAATGATTTTGAACATGAAAACATAAATGTTATTGGTAAAACTGTCGATTAAAATAAGTTAGTACATTATTTTTCGTAAAAATAGTTTACGTAAAGTATTCCTTGGCACTTTGATATCTGTCAATAAGAATGTCTAGACTAGACCCCATAAAGGGTGAAATCGCCATCAAAAAAGCGTTTTGCACTGAGTCACAATAAAAAATATTTTTTTATTTAATTGATAGTAACTCTGAAACTAGGCGAATTCCAGAAAAGTTTATACGACATTTTAGTCTCCAATTATGATCAGGAATGCACTGTTAAAGTCTCTCGCAATCCTCACGAGCACCGTGTATATTGTGAGGTTATTGAAAATATTATACCTACCATAATCGTAAAACATACCCTAATTTCTGACACGGCAATATACTTTTTTTTTCAAAATCAGTGATAATATTATATTCGACTAGATACATGTAGTATGTTATTCAATCAAATACAAACACTGAAAACATTGAAAAAATAATCAACCCAGCAGGATTTGAACCTCGCATCGATACGCCATATGATTGAAGGCATTGAGAATTTCGTCAACTCAGTAA
Organism: Pammene aurita; assembly: GCA_947086415.1. Taxonomy (NCBI): domain Eukaryota; kingdom Metazoa; phylum Arthropoda; class Insecta; order Lepidoptera; family Tortricidae; genus Pammene; species Pammene aurita. Next base: position 25,197,213 of record OX352297.1, read on the forward strand.
CTGAACCCATAGCTTAATTGGTAAAGCGATCGAGCCCCGGTAAGGCGTATCGATGCGAGGTTCAAATCCTGCTGGGTTGATTATTTTTTCAATGTTTTCAGTGTTTGTATTTGATTGAATAACATACTATTGTATGAGTGGAATGCCCCACTTTAAAAAAACATGTAAAATAATTATAGATACATGTATTTATGCAGTTTCAAATTTAGATTTTTATTATTCGTTAAGTTAATTATTTAGATTTTTATCATTAATGATTTATCTAACTCATATCAAGTATCAATACCATTTTATCCGCAGCTCACAATCACACAACATATGCGCGAGCGCCGCCATCTGATCACAATAACCATAATGGAGAGCGTCCCCAACCTGTGTAATGAATCAGATAAATTGCAGTCCACTTTGAAGTATGTCATATGATCTATGGTCGTGCTAAATGTACAAAAATGTTTGTACTGTAGTACGCCGCACATAAGATGTCATCTACCACCACTGCCACATAAAAAAAATCTAAAAATCTATTAAATGCAACTGTTGATTTTCTAACAAAATCAACAGTTGCATTTATGTCCGACGCAACGGGTACTCACAATGAGGATCGTACCAAACACTCAAGCGTCTTTGATATTTAATGTAAGAGCAATGAATAAGGGTATACTTTGTAAATACCAATTTTCATTGTATTTTGATAACCTGTAAGAATTTCAACATTTTTGCTATACGATGTTAAAATTAATGAATGGACTATTACATCGTTTACAGGGAACAGGATCTTTATACGTGACATTATCAAAGTAAAATCACTCGTTTATACTTAAACATTTTATTTGTTATAAAATCTCAAGGTTTTGAATATCAATAATCCACCAGCCGGCAAACCGCATCGATAGTTCACAACAATGGCACTTGTAAAAAGTAGGGTGGATGCAATACGATCGGCATTTACACGCCATATGCAGGCCCAGGGCTCCAGGGATGCTCGCCCTAATTTCGCATTGCTAATGAAAACTTTTGGACTTTGGATAAGTTCATGAATATTAGACAAATACTATGAATGTTTTTATAAATGTGACACTGCATAATACGTGGCAGTGGAGGTTTAAAGTTTTTTCTCAGTAAATTTTTAAAGGCACTAATTCAATTCCAATACAAAAGCAAATGCTTTTCAAAAACTCAAACGAATAGGTACATAAATATTTTGTCTTAATAAAAGCAAATGTAAAGTTTACTTACTTAATATTTTAAATCCATCAAGCAATTTGGTATTAACGGGGTTCCAAAATACTTTAAAAACATTATCCCCCTTATTCCTGATTTTAGGTAAAATTACTCAACCTCCAAGAAAACCAAATATCTTCTGCCAAATGCACTTATAACTTTTGCAGACAATTTACGTCTCTAGATTTGGAAAACATGTTCCATCCCGCCGGTGATGACAAAAGACGACCAAACAAATATGTAGTTTAAAAAACCAAGTATTGATTCTCTTGCCATTATCACAACACGAAAAAACCGCTCCCCAAGCGTCTAAACCGCCGTTTTAACGCCATATGTCGCGAAAAATTCAGCCATAATTGCATTAAGTTACCCCAAGTCGAGTTCGTTTAATTATACAGTCCCACTTAGACATATGTGCTGTGTGGGTCATACGAAAGTGCTTTGATCATCATTGGTTTGAGTACTTCTGCTTGGGGATTTGGCGTGCCATCTGAGAATTGAAAATGTTTGAATTTTCGTTCATGTTTTGCCCCAATTTATGATACCAGGGTTTAGCTTCTGAAGTCCTTATACTTACATTAATATTTTTTTTGCAAATAAGATGCCTACATTTTTATAAATACGTTTTATTGTTTTTGCATATATTTTTACTACAGTGTTTGTAAGTGTTCTAGTGTGATTTGCCACAACCAAAGTATCAAATCCCATCTCCCTTCACATCCGAGCCACGCGCATTATAATCCGAGACACGCGCTGCCAATTACTTATCAATAAGGTCTTATCATTATCACTAACACAAGTCAATGTATTGGCTGCCGTTAAAGGCCGATGAGGGATAAATAGGACGAACATAAACTTTATGAGGAATTTGAATTAGAAGTCATGCTTTTCATGCTAGAGCAAGATACATTTACTGTCAGTACTCTTTTATTTAAGTATGTACGTACAAAAAAATAATGTTATTAACATTACACTTATTCCCACACTTCTCGATATTTAAAATAAAATATCAAATGTGTAGGTTTAACTCCTAAATAAAAATATAATGATTTAGTAATATAATACTGAGCAGGTATCCACATATTAAATCACCTCAAACTTACGATTTTGACAATTATGTCGTGTTTTTCAGTCAATTTATATTAACATAATATTATATTATTTGCTAATATGTAATATACTAATTAAATCCCAATACTATGACCATCGAAGAGAATATAATATGAAAATAAGAGCTGCCAAAATATAACAAGTTTCAGTACTTTACACAGTCGTTTTGAAAACCTGCACAATCCATCACTCGGCAAACAGAACTTGTGAATCGATTGACCGATGCCGAGAACATTTGTCGCCCAGTTAATAAGGTGTCACGTCCATCGCCTGCCGGTCTTCGGATTGATGGATAAAGGACAACGTTGGTTTTCGATTGTCTGAGTTAGCTTACACAAGTTTACTCTATTTTATTTATATCTTAAGGAGAAAGGTCTAGCAGGGTCAGTATTAAGTTTCATTAGACGCAGCGGTCATAATTTTCTTAAATTTATATATGAAGTTATTAACATTTCAGTCATACATCACCAAATATAGAAATTCCCTACACCCAACACACCTTTGCATGTTTTAATGTGTACATAAGTAAATATTAATGTTAATATGTATATGAAAAGACCCATGGCATAGGTTTACCATAAGCCTCGCCCTTATTCTTGTTCTTAGTCATGGTGTAGCCACAAAAGATTCATCAAAACCCAAACTGTCATTAAGGACACCCGCAAATATATACTTTGAACAGATTTCATTGAGAGCGAGCGAATGGCCAAAAAATGGCTAAAACCTGACAAATGGCTTTCCTTTAACGTCTGCGCCTATCTTATTATCGTTACTACCGAACAGAACTCTCATTTGAGACTTCTTTTCATTTATGTGGTCTGTGCCCCAAGCGAAATTGAACCTTCCCAAAACAAAAATAAGCTTCGGTTTGCTTTCAGTGCACCCACTGATTTTCCAGCTATGTTTGCATACTTATTTTCCGCCTTAATATTAGGAACGTTAGGTAGACTTTTCTTCGTAAAGATGTAACGTGGGATATCAATTTGAGAAGAAGCGTCTGTGTTAATAGCATTATTCGCAATCTCATCCATACACTCGGGGGTTAGGCCGACTATAGCGAGGTATCATTTTTTATGCGACATATAAAACATATTTATTGCAATCATAATCGGTATAGTTTTTCTTAGGGATTCATGGACGTAAATCGATGCGAACTATGAAGAAAAACTTTTGTCATGGACAAACGTAAAAACACGATAACTCGGTCAAATTTATTTACTTACAATGAAGGTGGCAGGGACTATTATTAGGTAGATATGTTAGACTATTCGATTCAATCTTTATTTGCATTCAACGGAAGTAGGTATATACATATTTAATGAATTAATTAGTAATTACACTTCAGACTATTGTTTAGCTATCTCAACTATTGGAAGTTTTTAACTTGTACTGATTAGTAAGCAGGTAAAATTAGGCTAACACGTTGTTAATCTGCATTTTTAGGGTTCCGTACCTCAAGAGGAAAAAACGGAACCCTTATAGGATCATTTGTTGTCCGTCTGTCTGTATGTCTGTCTGTTTGTCGATCTGTCAAGACCCTTTTTCTCAGGAACGCGTGAGCTATCAAGTTCAAATTTATATCAAATACGTATGTCTGCGGTCCCCAGAAGCTGCAAAAAAAAATCAAGCTTCTAAGTCAATTCAGTCCAAAGATACGACCATTTAAGCTTTATTTTCTAACAATTCGCACGGGACTTAAAACCTATAGGGTACTTTCCATAGCCCTGGAATCATGAAATTTGGAAAGAAGGAAGGTCTTACCGTAAAATGGGGTGAGTAGGGAGAAAACTGACATTCAAACCTCGATAACATTTTATTTTTACATATGTAAACTGAATGGTATATATAATAAATGGTCCGGACGTTTGTATTTTTTTTTTATGATTTTGGGTAGTTCTATTTCATAACTTTACCGTTAAGCACCAAATCCCTCCTCACCCCGTAGTACCTCGTAGTTGGGGTCAGATGGGATTTCATACAAAGGTGATTTTGGAAAATTGTTGGATCGATTTTTTTTCCTTATGAATATCACTTTAGCTCCATTTGTAATACGAATACATTATTTAGGTAGCAGTAGTCTTTAAAAACCATCTCACCCATCTAGCATCCCTTCTCTCCCCATTCATAACCCAACTATCCACGCAATCCCTACTCACCCCATATTACGGTATAGCACAAATAAAGGAATAAGTCCGAAAATGGTTAATTTGTTGTTCCATCTCAAGAAAAAAACATTGCGCTTACAAACTTCCAAAACCTATAGAACTAGACTTCCCATAGACCTAGAATCATAGAAATTGGCAAAAAGGTAGGTCGAATCTATAAAGGAAAAAGTCCAAAAATCATTTATTTGTTGTTCTATGACACAAAAAAAGCGTAAAAATTTTTTTACCCTCAATCCAATTTTTTTTTTATACAAACAGCAGTGTTCGATCATTTTTTAAATAGTATGAGTAGTACGGAACCCTCAGGGCGCGAGTCCGACTCGCACTTGACCGGCTTTTTTAATACCTGAAAGAGTGTCCCACTGCGGCCTGTCTGTTATCCCAACATTTAGCTTACCTAATTTAATGTTTTTTATGTACTTATTTATCTATTTTTATCCTTTGATGGGGTAAGTTTGTCTAATTGATGTCATTATCATTATCTGTTAAATATTTTGCGGAACTCAGTTCAAATTAACTTTTTTATTTATTTATCATACAATACATTTTAATACCGCTGCCGACCGTACTCGTACCCGTATTGTAAGCAGCATAAACCGCTCGCGGCTTTCAATATCATACTGTAATTGTCGGGCTGACCCTACCGCAACTCAATGCGCTCTCAATTCGAGGCAGTTATTATTACTTGACCCGGTGATTGAGCTCTCCTGCTCTCTATCGTTAAAAACGGCGCCGATTGGTCCGCGGATTTATTTCCCGCCTCCCGCTTGACGCTGACTGGCCGACTCTGCCACGCCCACCCAACTTCAGAGCTACGCTTAGGGTAGAGTAAGACCCCACTTTATATATTTCCCACCCTTATATGGCGCTCGCATTCGTAAAATTACTGCCGGGTGGCACGCACGCGTCTTGTAAGCGAGCTCGCGATATAAGTGTGAAAAGTTTTGCAAAGTGTACCGTTAATTAAATGAAAAAACAATGACAATGGACATTCAAAATAATTATCAAAGTTATAAAGAAGCATCGCCTGATTCGAGGGAAAGTAATGTGAATATCGAGAGTGCAAGGACATCGCAGATCACAAAACCCGAGATGCAGTCGACATTATTGAATGCTGGGAAGACTTCCAAAAGATCATTTGACGTTGCTTTTCTAATGATGCCGGATGAAAAACTTCGTCAAAAGCAACCGGAAAGGCAAATTCGTGTGTCAAAACAACTTTTTAATAACGAGGAGTGGGACCATCCGCTTAAGAGAATTCCAGAAATTTACAAACACAGTGAGTACTCGAACGATAATATGATGAACTTAAAAGATCAGGACGATGACAGAATGCGCGTAAATAATAACATATCGCCGAACTTTGGTTCAGATATAAACATCGACGTCGGCACGGATGAATACCCAAACAAAGTTATGTATTGCAGTGATTCCGAGAATTCCGATCGATCAAGGAGCCGTCCTAACTCCAATGAAAGTGCAGCCAGGCCGCCAAAATTTCTACCCGAATACAAGAATAAGATCTTCGACGATCCGACTTTAATCAGCATGCAATCAAGAGCAAGATACGAAAACCGATATATTGAGAAGCCGCCAGAGATGTCACCGAGAAGCGCATTTACAAAAGTTTCTACCTATAACATGCGATCACCCAATCCATCAGTTAGTCCAGACAATCTACTGTATCAAAATTCTGTAAGTCCGCCTTTATCTGTGACCAGCCAATCCTCGAACTCTTTTACGAAAGGACCAACATTTAATAATCTGCTTACGCCGGCGCAGTTTTTGAACGGAAATAATTTCTTTAAAGCACAAACCATTCCGTCATCTTCTCCAAACTATCCCGAGCCGAGCCCGAATCAAACTAGAACTAGCGGAGCATTCAAAGGTGTTGAATACCAGGAAAAGCAGCGTTCCCCGAAGCCACAAATGTCTCCTAACAAGCTAAACTTTTTGCCGTTCAGACCAGATATACCTTATTTGCAAGCAGGATCTTCCTATCCGTTCAGTGTTCAAAACTTCCAACCGCCGAATCCAGAATTCATGAAGTTTCCAGTCCCAGCCAGAGAACCGCTTATGTCTAACCCTGCCGCTGCTATACTTAGCACATTATTGCCACCGACATTGGCTGCTTTTTCCTTGCCTGCACAAAATGTGTGTGCAAAGTGCAGCATTAGCTTCCGAATGACGTCCGACCTCGTTTACCACATGCGTACACACCACAAAAGCGAGTCCGTATCCGACCCCAACAGGAGAAAGAGAGAAGAAAAATTGAAGTGTCCTGTGTGTAATGAAAGTTTCAGAGAGAGACATCATCTTACGAGGCATATGACAGCACACCAAGACAAAGAAGGAGATATGGACGATGTCCCACAAAATTTTAACAAAAAAAGCAAACAGTTATATCCCCATAATGGTTCACTCGTTCACAAATGAGTCGCTTATGCAAATTTAATGCCGGTCTCGGAACTGTTTCAATTCAACATAACTAATTAATCATAGTCAATGTTTGAAACTACGTGAGTTTTACGGTCTTTGTGGATTTGTTTTTAATCGTTGTTGTTATATGATTAAGATATATCCTCTATGTGCAATATTAGTTTTAAGTGTTCGAATTATTTTGTAAATATGATTTTAGATGTAGTAGCAAATCATTAAAAGACTTGAGGTGAATTGTGTTGTTTTCCTTACACATGGTCGCGTTTTCTTTACCATTGTTTTCTTTTTAAAATATGCTAATTATATTTATTGGCTAAGATTCAAAATGAAACACGGCAAACAAATATGATCAACGAACCAATTACGTATTTGACTTCAACGAGTGTAGAGCACTTGACCTTATAAATATTCAACAAACTATATGCTCACTTCTAAGTGCCTCTTTATACTTTCCTTAGTTGATCATTACTTTATTAGCCATCAATAAGTATCTAAAAAGTTTTCAAAATTTATTAGTGTACAATTCTGATACGTTTCTAAGATACATTTAAAATTCCTAAATAAGAAATAACTCTAAATTAGGTTTTATTAGGAATTACTTAAATCTGCATATAGAAATTAACTTATCAAATTAAATCGAACATCCAACATCAAGTTAAATAATCACGGTCCATTAAGATTTCAGTGTCAAAATTACCTATTCAAAATCGTAACAATGGGAACTACTATACTAAATTAGATTTGAACGTGCCAGTTGGTAACGAAGCTTAGCGTAGCAAACGTAGGTAATGTGAGGGTGAGAGATAGAGACATCATTCTCCCCTATTGTTAACATAATCAGCCCGTTAGATTTTGCTAATATTATCCTAATAAAATATGTGTGACTAAAACATTAATATTTTGAGTGATTACCTATTTATTATTTTTATTCTCTCCCTCTTTTTCTAAATCCTCATTTTTCCAAAAACCATTTGAAAAAAAAAACGATTGGCATATAACTAGTTTATACAATAGCAGTTATAAACAACAAATAAATATAAATAATGCAGTAATTCGAGTAATTCCTTACAGTCTAATTCTATATTTATTGTTTATAAGGTTTTTTGGCATTCCTTCAGGTAGGATATGAGGAACAAAGCCCTGTCCCTAGCAAAATAAACTGTTTTCCACATACCTACTCCACCTGATCCTAGTTTCGTTTATGAACATGAAAACTAGCTCTACAATACAATACAAATATTTTTTATTGAATACCTCAAAAAGAAAACAAGTACAGAAAACATATAAAATTAACTCGCTCGTTCTACCTACTCTTTTGTATATTCAACTTGTTGAAAACATCATAGTCATATACTAGAAAAAAATATTAAGAGCTAATAGTAGCTATTTTACAGCATGCAGGTATTACCTACCATCTACCCTACTATTGTTTGCATAAATCCGTTTTTTTTAATATTGTAGAACAGCGATTCAATTGAATTTGGCGAAGAGTTCTTAACGACATCATCCTTGAAGTGTATATTTCTTGGAAAGTATAAGTAAGAATATGAAACGATTTGATATATAATGGCTATGTAACAAGATCTACAATGTCACAAGGAAAAACAAAACAGCTCTTTAAAAACACATGATCATCAAAATCACAACGCCGTCGTCCTGAATGAACCACCCCTATAACAAAGTCCATGACTAACACCGTGACTAAAAGTCTGCGAACGACTTGGTTCCCATCCCATGATCCTTGCACATCATACGTGGGTGCGAATGGGTGAACTCCGGGCCATTGCCTCGACAGCCGTGGAGGATCGGTCTGGGAAAGCTGGTGCAGATTGTTTTTGTTTTCACATGGGGTGGTGGCCTGGCCTTGTTAGGATTATGGTTATGATATGATTTTCTTTTTATTGTGTTTGTTGAAGGAGATATTTTTTATTTTTATTGGATAAACACTTGGCTATAAATCTTGAAGCAAATCAAATTATTTTTGTTTTAATATTTTTTGATTTGCAATTTTTAAGTAGTTACACTACTATATATAAATTGAAAATAGATGTCATATACTTCAGAAAAAGTGACCAAACCCTCCGGTGTCCGAGGCCAGATTTGAACTGGCGTCTTCAGCTTTCGCGGCTGAAAGCTGAAGACGCCAGTTCAAATCTGGCCTCGGACACCGGAGGGTTTGGTCACTTTTTCTGAAGTATATGACATCTATTTTCAACTTGGCTATAAATAAGTACAATATACATTGAAGAAATCACAACACAGATTTTTGTATTTCAGAATTGTTTGTACAATAAACACTTGTACCTACCATGTTGTATGGAACAATCAATATTATTCCTTTTGCTTAAAAAATAACCAAATAAACCCATATTTTGTGTAATCTCGGCGAACATGCAACCTTGTCCCTACAAGACGCGCGAAGCGTCGAAAACAATATTTTTGCCCGCTCGCCCGACCGTGAGTAATTTAATACAGAGATTCATATTAGGGACAGTCCCTGGATATAGAGAACGGAAAATTTTATTTATTGAACGTTGGAAAATAGACAACAGTAAAATATATCAAATTTAAACCATTTATTATATTTTGGCTTATTTCGAAATACTATTTCAAAGGTTCTAAAAACACCACCGACAACAACAACTGAAAATAACTTTCCAACCGACTTTAAGCAAAAAAAAAGAACAGTAGTCCAGAAAAAAAACTAGGAATGGACGAGTTACATGAAAGGTCCTTTTGTCGGTATAGGTAGAGACTACATTCTTACACTAATAGATAGCATGCATTGTGTTGTTTTTTTGGAAGTAGGTACTAATAACTCAATATCCACAAAGTGGGACTTTTTACCTACACTGACACATATATTTCATAATATAAATAAACGAAAAAGGCATGTTTTTCAAGTTACACGTTTTCACGTAAATTTATGAACTACTAGCTTTTGCCCGCGGCTTCGCTCGCGTTAAATTCGGGGTAACACGGTTCCCCTTTGCCCCCCGTAATGCTCCATACAAACTTCCACCCCCCATTTTAGGGAAGTGGGGGGTTAGAAAGAGACAAAAAGTAGCCTATGTCACTCTTCATCCCTTCAACTATCTCCACTTAAAAAATCACGTCAATTCGTCGCCCCGTTTTGCCGTGAAATACGGACAAACAAACAAACAAACAAACACACACACTTTCCCATTTATAATATTAGTATGGATTAACACAAGAAATTATCGAAAAATTAAATAAAAATAAGTTTAAGTATAAAGTAGTTGCGTACGCGCCGACTGTAACTAACGCCTTCCGTCTGTTCCGTGCATTGTGCGACCCTATGGCGAACGGGAAGTGACCGCCGGTCTGGGCTTTGTCCGCTGTACTGTCTGCCAAGAAAATGTGTATGGTAATGAGATTAGAGCATCTGAGGGAAAACTGAATTACTTATATTACCCGTTCATATTTTGAAGTTAGAGGGATACAATTGTTACTGCAAAAGTCACATTTTTTACATGTTTTATCATAATAATGCTTTATTATGATAAAATTACTTTTTACCTTTTTACGTATTACCTTAAAATACAAAACTGTGTACTAATTACGAAAAATATTGCATACTTAAACACTATCTTTCATGCGATTACGGAATATAAAAATTACGGCACCTAACCTATATAGAGATAGAGAAAAGCTGCTAAATATAATAAATATATCGCAACGCATTTACAAGATTACAATATTAGCGCGACGCGTCATTACAAATGACAAATGGACGGCACACTTCGATAATCAAATTCAAATTTGGAATCTGTTCCCTTGTGTTAGGGTTCCGCTAAACGGTTTTTGCGATTAGTTTAGTCATTGTATGATAATATAAACAATAATGATGAACAGTTTACGTTTTGTTAAGATTTTCCTAAGTAATCTGTACATAATTCACGTGTGTCATTTAAATAGTAAGAATAGTAAGTAAGTAAGTACCTACGTTTCTACTGCTTTTTTTGTGTAACAATTCTCCTATTGAGTTTTGACTTCAGTACTGATACCAAAAGCATAACCTCGGTCGAACGAAGTATGATTATCTTATCACAGTAATTGTTACGCATAATTTACCATACGAACTTTATATTATGTCGCGGACTAAAAACTCTTCTATGGAAGTTTTATATTTTAGTTTGACACTATTAATTGAATAATTATTATCTAGCTAATGCCTAAATGGACAGGATTAAACGAATTACCTATTATCATTCTCTTCTAGAATCACATGTACACTATGAAAAAAACATACAGAACCATCAATGCCATTCATTTTTTTTTCTAAATACAAGGGCGCTGTATCCAGCCAGCCTGTTTTTGTATTGTGAAGATTGTGACTTTATTAACCGTGAAGGAATGGTCCTCTTTAACCGATTTTCCCCGGTAGACACGTGACCCGGAACCGATGGTTCCGTATAGGGTTCCGTACAGATTTGTATGCATTTAGATGTAAATGGGAAAGCTGGGGTGAACAGATAACCCGATAGGGATCGCTTTCATTGAATTAAGTGTAACGTTTAGGCTGCGATTAAAAAATAATTTTGATTTATTATTCGTTTAGATGATGAGAATGAGATAGTGGGTGTCAGCGAGGGACTGACAAAATAACGTTGTTTGAGTGCATTTTGAATAAAATATACTTTTAAAAGCATAAGGTTTACTAAAACCAAAGTAAGTACAGTTAGGTAACTTAGGTATATCCTGTTCATTCTCTAATATACCTAACTACCCACGGCCACATTTTCTCTTATCTCATTTTTCCTGGTTTTAACCGTACTAAAACAGCCACAGTTTGGATAAATTACTGAATTTAGTGTTAAAAAAGTTAATTTCACTACACACAAGCATGAGTATGGTCAACGGCGCCTAGCCGTTTCAAATTCAGAGATTGCATATACATGAGAAAATTTGTCAAGTTCCGCCGTGACCGGGTGGTCTACTGGTCAGGACGTCAGCCGCGAAAGCTGAAGACGCCAGTTCAAATCTGGCCTCGGACACCGGAGGGTTTGGTCACTTTTTCTGAAGTATATGACATCTATTTTCAGTTAATTTCACTATCTTAATCTTTACTGTAGGCCTAGCACATGAGTGTAGCGACAGTATCTCGCGGTGGACATAGACATCTGTCAGTTTCTGATGAATACAGTTAGACAGTGATAGATGTCTATAGCGAGATACTGTCGATGAGTGTATGATACTCATGTGCTATCTAGGCCTACTGGTGTTTCGATGACGGGTCGGATTACTCGAATTCATACAGAAGTTTTTTAATACTTTTGTACGAGTTATGGAAGTTGACATAAGAGCAGAGAGATGCTCTCGAGTAATGTTACTTAATTGTTTACCAAAAGCTTAAAACGTACCACTATTGTAGAATATCATATCACGTATAGATTCCATATTTGATTTCTTATATAAATTACATACCTACCTACTTCGAGTAACAAGTAAAGGAGGTACAGATTCAAACATTATTTACTAAAAATAGGGCTGGTGAAAATATGTAACCGGCCAGTCTTAATACGAGTATACCGTAATAAGACTGTCAGAGAAAGTACACGAGTCGTTCTTACGGCACTATTGTGGGGCCATTTCTTTGAGCTGATGATGTATTCCCAGTATTCTTTAATCGGTGTCTACCTATCAATTCTGCACCCATTAAATTTTTTAGGATGTCTGCATGATACGAAGCACTCTTTAGAAACATTAGGACCTCTTATTTTTTCCTATACTAAGTACGAAGTAAGAGAGAAGAGTTGAGTTGCAGAGTGTGTCAGTTTATAATACGAAAGCCTATACATATTATAAAGTACGCTCGAATCTTCTCAACCTTTATTTAAATTTAAATCCTCCACATACTTATAACAGTAAATATGCAAAGGCAGCGTCTTAAAATTCGCTAATAGCGACCAACTCCGCTCGACAAAGCGTAATGTATTCCGCGAATATTGCCGCGACGGTCCGCTTATTATTTTCTACTTTACAATTCGTTCCACTTGGCCCTGAATATCTGAGCGTTATGGATATTTCTGAGCATTTAATTCTAATATGGAGACGTAATTTTTTTCTACAGTTCAGAATGAATGCATTTTGCTGTCACTTCAAAACATTCAAAAAACCTGTGGTAAACTTATTAGAAACATTATAACCATGTTCTTAGTGTTTGTCCCGGCGTTCTGCCATTGTTTAATGAGCCGACGTCCGCTTGGCAACTTGATGAATAGGAGTAGGCAAGGCACTAAATTTTATGAATACTACTACTATCTGACCCTTAACTTTACCGTGTGTAAATTTTATACGGGCGTATATTGTACAGGCCATTAGTATTGGACCTAGGGAACCTATTTACATTTATTTCTTTATGAAAATAAGGATATTTTTTTTTTCATACATAATAATTCGCCCGTAATGTATTGCATCCATGACAATTAACTTACCGATGCGTCATGTCAGCTATGTCAGTTTTAAATCAGTTGGATAGCGTACATTGGTGCCCGGTAGGACTTTAAAAATCGTTACACATAATTAATAACACTCTTCTTTTCCTAAGCCTTATCCCATCATCAGGGGTCGGCTCTCCTTGTCTGCCTTTTCCATTGTGCTCTATTTAGAGCTACGGTGTTTTCTACTCCTATCTCTTTCAGATCCTTCTGGACCGTCGTCAACCAGGTGGCGGGTCGTCTTCCAGCGCGATGCGCTGTAGCTGGTAAGCTCAGGGCAACTCGCACCATATGGTCTTCAGGGCGGCGGAGTACGTGTCCATACCATCGCAGGCGACGTTCTTTAACCTTGTCGATTATGGGCGCGACTTTATAACTGCCTCTGATGTGGACATTGCGCACTCTGTCCAGCAGTGTGACACCCGCTGACCAGCGTAACATGCGCATTTCTGTCGTGTGTAACTTGGACAAATGCTGTTTATTGGATGCCCAACACTCGGTGCCATAAAGAATAGCGGGTCTTACTGCTGTCTTATAAAGCTTTCCCTTGAGTTTGATGGGCATCTTCTTGTCACACATTACGCCTGTGAGTTGTCTCCACTTCATCCATCCCGTAGTTGTTCTGTGAGTTACATCTCGGTCGATTTTTCCGTCACTGCTAATAACAGTAATAAATAATTAATAATAAATAATTAGTTATTTATTATTAATTATATTAATTAATAAAAAATAATTAGTAATAAATAATTAATAACACTATTTAACAAAATTATTATACTATATAAGTCCTATTGCTGGATACTATAGGTGGGTAAAGTATACGCCCGTATAAAATTTACAGGCTGTATATTCGATCTTCTTTGAACAGGTATACGCAAATGTGTAGATAGGATTGATCATTATGATGAATACAATTTAATACGAAAATATTTATTATAATGTATATATATCATGGGCTGTTCCCGGTGCAAAGGTGCCCATCACGCTCACCGCGTTGCCGCGCTGGATTGCGATGGACAGCCTCTGCAGCAGGAACATCCCGGAACGGGGGTCTAGACCCCTGTCCTGCAGGCGGCGCCCTAACTCGTTTAGGAATGACCTTCCCTCTGCACACCAGCACCCTGAGGTCTCAACGGCCAGCGGCACAAAAAGGTAGCCTGTTAGGGGGGCATATTTGTCCCTTTTCTGGGACGCCGCATACTCAGCGGCTGCTCCCGCCGATCGGACAGTACGGCCGAGGTGGGAAGCAGCAAAAGTGCTGACGCATGTGGCGTCCCAGACAAGGCACATGCCCTTTTCCCACGGCACCAATGTTAAGCCGTCAGGCCTTTTACCATCTGACCGGCTGAGGCCTGGCGGTTCCAGTATACAAGGGACGTTAGCCGAAACCAATGTCCGTCGTATAATGTCGTTTAATGCGTGGTGTCGTGGGAATCTACCTACACATCGACAACAGCTCAAGGCGTGGTGGCCGTTGCCCTCAACCATGGAACCGCAAATGCATTGGTGAGGTTGGCAAACATCGCAGCCAAGGCGAAGAGCAACAGCCACCCTCATCGAGCTGTCGTCAAGCAGGGTGCCTAGGTTTGGGGAGAGAAGGGCGTGTAGCCAGGCCCCTGATTCAGGCCTGGAAGCTGCGATGAGCCGGGCTCTATCGGCGCCAACAGCATCCTGCAAAATTCCGTTGAATAGGCGTTTTACATCTACATCGTCCCAAAGACGTTGGCGGTAAATTTTGTCGGGTATAGGTGTATCAGGGTTGAGAGCCTTCCAGGCCTCCAAAGCGTCGGCAGCGTAGGGTATAGTTATCTTGGCACCATCTAAAGACAGAATTTTAGTGGCAAGGTCTACAACCCCCGCTGACGACGCCAAGAAGGCCGGAAGACTGACGTCTCGTGCGCGCCGTATACCCAACCCTCCGTTGCGTATCGGCAAAGAGGCCAAAATCCATCCATCCATCCATTATCCATCCATAGGGCAGTAGGGACGCGAAGAATGGGTAGCCGTCTGCATTATATATTCCTAAAAATTAAATACCTTACTAAAATATAAACCTAGATATATACTATAAACTAGCTTAAAAATAATAACAATAGGGAATAAAAGAGATCACGAATTATACGAGTATGTATAAAAACGAAACATCGGCGTGGCGCCGCCGTGGTATATCTTGCGAACTCAAGTCCGCCGGCTCCGATGTAGGTAGCTCTGGAGAATGGTGATGAGCATACGTCGTTATCGCGGGAGCAAAAACGATTTGACAGTAGTCAAAGATTATGACAAATAAGAAATAACAGAAGTGACAGTAGTATTAAAACGTTTGTAACTACGAGTTCAAAATTTATCGATGTTTTTTCTAATATCTAAACTTCGTAATCGACTTGATTTTAGTACATACTAAAAAGATTAGCCACGCAATCCTAACGACAACCTCTTCAGTCACCTGTTATTCGAAACATTTATCATTCATGTTCGATTTGTCTAGACTTGTAAAAAAACGATTATTTTAGACACACGAAGAGTATTTTTTTCTCAAAAATCAACGTTAGGTACTCGTAATTTTCATAAAATTAATCTTCTGTTAAACGAAATTTCTACTCAAAAAGACGCACTTTAACGAACGTAGAAAAGGAGCAAGTCGAGTTTGATTGATCATTTCTAGCAAAAGTATTGTGCTAGATATGAAGAACTTCTTAGAGGCTAAGACGTGTAGGCATAATATTCTGTTTATGTTAAACGGACATTCTGTTATACATATTCGTCAACACATTTGTATTTGCTCCCGCGATAACGATGTATGGTGATGAGAAGTCGTAGTCCAATATAAATCGATGGCGCAGGCGGTGGGCCAAGAAGCTTTTATTTAGGCATTAGCACGTTGGTAAGTCAAATTTAAAAATCTTTCTTGGATCTTCTGTAAACGTTTCACAGGTAAGTAAAGAATCAATTTCTTGTGTGTTTCTAATTGTTTCTGGGGTATAATGATAAAACAGCAATATTATTACGGTCACAATCACTAGTAGACTGCTTTTAATACTAGAATTTTAAACCAATTCAGGGTGTGTAACAAATAAAATAAATAATTTGTATCGAGCTATAAATATGCGTGACAGCTGACGTGACGTTTTTTTTTTTGTGCCGCTGGCCGTTGAGACCTCAGGGTGCTGGTGTGCAGAGGGAAGGTCATTCCTAAACGAGTTAGGGCGCCGCCTGCAGGACAGGGGTCTAGACCCCCGTTCCGGGATGTTCCTGCTGCAGAGGCTGTCCATCGCAATCCAGCGCGGCAACGCGGTGAGCGTGATGGGCACCTTTGCACCGGGAACAGCCCATGACGTAATAATAAATTGTTTATGTAAATTTGTAATTTTTAGTTTAGATTAGTAATTCTTTTATATACTGACCTTATTCTGTCTTGTTAACAAATTATATTATGTATACATACAATGTTAGTTATTACATTACTATTAGGTATCTATGAAACCTAGCGTTGCCCGGGGCATTATGTTGAATTGACCAGATAATATTTTGACAACATTTAGGACATATTACAGAGTTACAAGCGGCACAATCATTAATGCCGGCATGGCATACATCCATATTAATTTTAACCATATTTCATAGTATTTAATTCATATGCTAAATAGACTGGCTTCGCCTCGCCCGGAATTGTTTGTTAGTTTTGATTTCAATTTAAAGGGATGGTTTATTTATCAATAGCTAGTGATATTAATGAAATAATGTACCGCTGCCTTTATAAATTTGCATGTACGTATACGTTAAGCAAATAAAAATCTGATTCTGAATCTTTATGTATGCTGCCAGTGTACCTGACTACTATAACTATTTATGAAATTTCCGAGATCGTCACAACGAATACAATGTTTACTCAACGTTTATTTATTTATGAATTTTTTTCAAACCTACCTATTACATTTAGTTACTATTCCTTCTATTATTCTTTCTTGTTTCCTTTTAAGTAATTTCTAATAAGTTGAGAAGCTAAAACAGGATTTTGCTTTATCTGAGAAATACAATTACCATTCTTCCCCTACCATCTACAGAGTACTACTTGCCTACACAATTGATATCAATAATGTATTTAAATATAATTGTTACGATTACAGGTACCGCAAAGAGTGTAGACCTTCTTGTTCCTTTAGTCGTCAACACAGTGAATCCTCCTTTTTGTAAAGGGTCGGCAACGCGCATGTGACTCCTTTGGAGTTACAGGCGTCCATAGGTTACGGTAGCTGCTTACCATCAGGCGGGCCGTATGCTTGTTTGCCACCGTCGTGGTATAAAAAAAAAAAAAAAAATAAAAAATAAAAAAATAAAAAAAAATATTCATGGGTCGTTCACGAGTGAGTGATTTAAATGAACTATATATTTTGATTCAACTGACTTACTCTTGATTCAACTTACTGAAGATTTAACTAGTTTAGTAACTAATCTATCTCGGTGATTACAACGTTACTTGCTCGCTCTTTCTCACTCATCATTCGAATGAGCCGGCCGAGTCAAACGAGTGACACGATGCGATTAAGGCGAATATGCGAACAGATCCACTGAGCGAAATGAGCGAAACGAGTGATACATATCTCCGCGAGCGAAAGATATGAATCAATCTTTATGAAGCATTTAGCGCATCTCCAGTAGAAAAATATTTATTTATCAAAACAATATGATAACAATAATTCATAAATATTTTCTTCGGCAGTGGACACAAGTCCTTAGAATCCTCTTGCCGCCAAATATTTTACGTAGCAAAATGTAAATAAGATAGAATAAATCTTTTCCTGAACAACCGTCTGCTAATTCCGAAATGTTTTCAATTTAAACGTACTCGTAATACGTTTTGTTTGCGTTGCAGGATTCATTGTGGTATTTACATACATATTGCAGCTATGTTTAAAATTATCTTTATTTATTTTAAAATCATTGTTTGAGAGCAGTTTGAGTGAAAATTGCATTTTTATTTCACTTATAAGGATGAATGAAATCGTGGGGTTTTGATTAAGTTGACACTGAACAGACAAGCCACCTGTGACGTTGTCGCACTGGGCTATTGTTTTTTTTTAAACCACGACGGTGGCAAACAAGCATACGGCCCGCCAGATGGTAAGCAGCTACCGTATCCTATGGACGCCTGCAACTCCAGAGGTGTCACATGCGCGTTACCGACCATTTACAAAAAGGAGGACTCACTGTGTTGACGGCTAAAGGAAAAAGAGGGTCCTTCATCGTCAACACACTGGGTCCTCTTTGAGCTCTTTGGCAACCTTACTCACCAGCAGGAACACAACACTATTAGTAGGGTCTAGTGCTATTTGGCTGTGGTTTTCTGTAAGGTGGAGGTACTTCCCCAGTCGGGCTCTGCTCCAGATTTGAGCGATATGACATTCGCTGTGCTGTGCCCTACCACACATAGCGAGATGACTTTCGCAATACCCATACCTCTATTTTGGACGTAGTTTAAGGACATACCCGTGTCCGGACGTAGTTTAAGGACATACCCGGGTCCAATAGTGTATCGATTTTAGACCGGAATAGTAGGTACTCACTTATTATATTGGTATAGGATTATAAATACTTACTTACTTACGATTTATTTAATGATTAATTTACAAACAACATTTTGTACGAAGAATCTTATACAATTTCAATAGTATAAGTTTGAAATTTATTACCCCTTTTAAATTAGTCATGATGACTTTCTTAGATTAGGTAATATTACTTCAATATCACCAATGATTTCGAAAATACATACACTAGACTAAACATAATTAGTAAACCATCATAATTCTAGCTTTCAAATAGGTATATCAAACGGTAACATAATAAGAGGAGAGTTCTTACGTCGAGAAATAAAAACATTTAAAACTTTTGACATGACTATGTAACTTTTAACATATCACATCTTCAGTAAAAGTTATATGACACATAAACAATCAAGTAAAGCACATTCTCTGTGATATAAATCAAACATCAGACATTACCGTCGCCCGTGGAATAATCATATTTCAGTTAAATAATAGTTTCGATAGAAAATCACAAAAAGTTAGATGTCTTAGGCAGTTTGTGTGTCATCATGGCCATGGACTAACATTTCAAAACTGTGAAATAAAAATATAAAATATATATGTTTTTTTGGGTTAAATACTAAGTATTCATAACTAGGTACTTACTTAATATTAAAAAGTAGATTAAAAAAGAGTAGAAGTCTCTCCCTGAGTGCCATTAAAAACGGGCGGGAAGAAATGTAAGTTTTTGCTACGCTCGTCTACTGAATTAACTTTTAGCAATACTTGGATTACTACCTTAAAAGAACAAGATAAAGAGATGTGTAAGATTTAGGACATACCTATTGTATAAGTATTCTAATTATAATTTTTTTTACCCATAGGCAAGCGATGACACGGTAAAACCTAGTGAACCTATAATTTGACCGTCGATCCATGCATCAGCCGGTAATGTTCGATTTATGGACGCACCGACAATCCACTTTTATTATTAGTAGATAAATTCAGCGTCTGAAGACGTGATGGAATTGCAATCTTTTATTGAATGTTACTTTGGTAGCATTTTGAGTTATGGCCTTTTAGTTAATATCGGAAGTAGTAATAGATACAGTATCACTTGACACCCGTACTAAAAAGTTTGGGGAAATTCCTTGATATAAAATCCTAATTATTCAAATTAAATCTTGTCATTATTACCCGAATGAAATATGAAAACGGGTTAGGTACTTTGTATCGATATAGTTAGAAGTGCCATGCTAAGTGACCCGCGTAACATGATGCAATTAAATACTTGTTTAGTTTAGTTTAGTTTTAATATCTCATTATACATTTCATATAATACAGTAACGTTTATACTAATACTAATGTTTATTGTATATAATAATTAATTATAATTATCATTCATTATAATATAATATATAATATAATAATAATATAATATAATATGTTATTCAATCAAATACAAACACTGAAAACATTGAAAAAATAATCAACCCAGCAGGATTTGAACCTCGCATCGATACGCCTTACCGGGGCTCGATCGCTTTACCAATTAAGCTATGGGTTCAGTTACTGAGTTGACGAAATTCTCAATGCCTTCAATCATCTTTTTGCACTTATTTTTACATCGACTTTATAGCAGCCGTAAGCGACATCTAGGTGCTAACTACTAGAGTTAGATACCCTTCCCGCCGACCCTTTTACAAGTGTCACAACGGAAATAATAGATGGCGCTGCTATCAACTCATAATTATTTTACATGTTTTTTTAAAGTGGGGCATTCCACTCATACAAAAGTATGTTATTCAATCAAATACAAACACTGAAAACATTGAAAAAATAATCAACCCAGCAGAATTTGAACCTCGCATCGATACGCCTTACCGGGGCTCGATCGCTTTACCAATTAAGCTATGGGTTCAGTTACTGAGTTGACGAAATTCTCAATGCCTTCAATCATCTTTTTGCACTTATTTTTACATCGACTTTATAGCAGCCGTAAGCGACATCTAGGTGCTAACTACTAGAGTTAGATACCCTTCCCGCCGACCCTTTTACAAGTGTCATAACGGAAATAATAGATGGCGCTGCTATCAACTCATAATTATTTTACATGTTTTTTTAAAGTGGGGCATTCCACTCATACAATAGTATGTTATTCAATCAAATACAAACACTGAAAACATTGAAAAAATAATCAACCCAGCAGGATTTGAACCTCGCATCGATACGCCTTACCGGGGCTCGATCGCTTTACCAATTAAGCTATGGGTTCAGTTACTGAGTTGACGAAATTCTCAATGCCTTCAATCATCTTTTTGCACTTATTTTTACATCGACTTTATAGCAGCCGTAAGCGACATCTAGGTGCTAACTACTAGAGTTAGATACCCTTCCCGCCGACCCTTTTACAAGTGTCACAACGGAAATAATAGATGGCGCTGCTATCAACTCATAATTATTTTACATGTTTTTTTAAAGTGGGGCATTCCACTCATACAATAGTATGTTATTCAATCAAATACAAACACTGAAAACATTGAAAAAATAATCAACCCAGCAGGATTTGAACCTCGCATCGATACGCCTTACCGGGGCTCGATCGCTTTACCAATTAAGCTATGGGTTCAGTTACTGAGTTGACGAAATTCTCAATGCCTTCAATCATCTTTTTGCACTTATTTTTACATCGACTTTATAGCAGCCGTAAGCGACATCTAGGTGCTAACTACTAGAGTTAGATACCCTTCCCGCCGACCCTTTTACAAGTGTCACAACGGAAATAATAGATGGCGCTGCTATCAACTCATAATTATTTTACATGTTTTTTTAAAGTGGGGCATTCCACTCATACAATAGTATGTTATTCAATCAAATACAAACACTGAAAACATTGAAAAAATAATCAACCCAGCAGGATTTGAACCTCGCATCGATACGCCTTACCGGGGCTCGATCGCTTTACCAATTAAGCTATGGGTTCAGTTACTGAGTTGACGAAATTCTCAATGCCTTCAATCATCTTTTCAATGTTTTCAGTGTTTGTATTTGATTGAATAACATACTATTGTATGAGTGGAATGCCCCACTTTAAAAAAACATGTAAAATAATTATGAGTTGATAGCAGCGCCATCTATTATTTCCGTTGTGACACTTGTAAAAGGGTCGGCGGGAAGGGTATCTAACTCTAGTAGTTAGCACCTAGATGTCGCTTACGGCTGCTATAAAGTCGATGTAAAAATAAGTGCAAAAAGATGATTGAAGGCATTGAGAATTTCGTCAACTCAGTAACTGAACCCATAGCTTAATTGGTAAAGCGATCGAGCCCCGGTAAGGCGTATCGATGCGAGGTTCAAATCCTGCTGGGTTGATTATTTTTTCAATGTTTTCAGGTTTGTATTTGATTGAATAACATACTATTGTATGAGTGGAATGCCCCACTTTAAAAAACATGTAAAATAATTATGAGTTGATAGCAGCGCCATCTATTATTTCCGTTGTGACACTTGTAAAAGGGTCGGCGGGAAGGGTATCTAACTCTAGTAGTTAGCACCTAGATGTCGCTTACGGCTGCTATAAAGTCGATGTAAAAATAAGTGCAAAAAGATGATTGAAGGCATTGAGAATTTCGTCAACTCAGTAACTGAACCCATAGCTTAATTGGTAAAGCGATCGAGCCCCGGTAAGTCGTATCGATGCGAGGTTCAAATCCTGCTGGGTTGATTATTTTTTCAATGTTTTCAGTGTTTGTATTTGATTGAATAACATACTATTGTATGAGTGGAATGCCCCACTTTAAAAAAACATGTAAAATAATTATGAGTTGATAGCAGCGCCATCTATTATTTCCGTTGTGACACTTGTAAAAGGGTCGGCGGGAAGGGTATCTAACTCTAGTAGTTAGCACCTAGATGTCGCTTACGGCTGCTATAAAGTCGATGTAAAAATAAGTGCAAAAAGATGATTGAAGGCATTGAGAATTTCGTCAACTCAGTAACTGAACCCATAGCTTAATTGGTAAAGCGATCGAGCCCCGGTAAGGCGTATCGATGCGAGGTTCAAATCCTGCTGGGTTGATTATTTTTTCAATGTTTTCAGTGTTTGTATTTGATTGAATAACATACTATTGTATGAGTGGAATGCCCCACTTTAAAAAAACATGTAAAATAATTATGAATATAATATAATATAATATAATATAATATAATATAATATAATATAATATAATATAATATAATATAATATAATATAATATAATATGCCCCCCACAACTCTAACTCCACGTCCGTGCATGACCACCTATGCCACGTGAGGGGCGGACATTGGCAACATTATGTTTTTTGTTGATTACTTAGCCAATGACTAACGGAGCTCTAGGGACCTTCGTAAATATGGAGAGACAATTAAGGAATGTACGTAATGGGCCGCTACCTGGGGGTGATCGCCGGGGCACGTTTGGAGCTGACGCTGAACGTGACAGCATGCAGACCGTCAGCGGCTTTTCGCTGAACAGGCGGGCGGGAGCCGGGGAACCCGAAAATGCTACAGCCGACTTAATCCGTGACGCTGATGATACTTTGCAGAGGGGGGTAAGTCCCACTTACTCTGCCGGTACATCGAGCTTAACCACGACAAGTTCACAGATAAATGATGATGGTCGAAGAAAGTGGTCAGAAGAAGAGTTACACGAACTTATGTACTGTTATTACAAATCTAGGTCACAGGGTCCAGGATACATCAAAAGATTCGAAAAACTGTTTAAAGATAGAAATTCACACAACCCTAAAATTCGAAAGTTTACAGGCAACACTCTCTCAAATCAAGCACGTAGTATAATCAACAGAGAATTTTTGCGCACATACACATAAACATTATACAGAAATAGGCAGCCATTCATACTACAAATATTCTGTCCAAAGTATTGGGTAATACAGTTTATATTGAGGATACTGGGAATGCCGATGCTCCTCTTCCCTGAGTGTTTCAGGGCGGGACGTCGACAAAATACCGAATTAATCGTGAAAAGAAAATCTTTGTCAAAACTAATATAATATAATATATAGATACAAAAACAAGAAAACTCCTAGCCATGAACAAAGCTCAACAACAGAAAGCAGATGTCAATAGGCTCTACCTACCAACAGAGAAAGGGGGTAGGGGATTAATTAATATGGAGTATATGTATTAAACACAGATAATTAAATACAAGCAATATTTGCGTAACCAACAGGACAATTTGATAAAGGCAATAGGGACACATGACAGAAACAGGGACAAGTACTCAATAGAAAAGGACGCGACAGAATTTTGTTCAGAGCTGGCAATCCCAAGATATGCGAACTGGACCGATGAAGTAATCAAATCAGCTGTAGTGAAAAATAATATTAATATATGGAAGAGCAAGCCACTGCATGGTCAATTCCTTAAATTAGTGTTAGAGAAACCAAATATTGACATCGAATACTCATTCAGGTGGCTCAAGAAGCAGCCAATATTTCCTATGCTAGAAGCAGCCATATGCGCCATTCAAGATCAAGCAGTCATCACTAACCAAATCGAGAGAGACATACTTAAAAAAGATGTGGATGGTAAGTGCCGGCTTTGTCTTTCGAAAGATGAGACCGTTCAGCATATTGTTTCCGGATGTGAGAAGCTGGCTGGCACTTACTATACCAGACGACACAATAATATCGTTCAATACGTGCACTGGTCACTAGCAAGGAAGCACAAATTCAATGTTAATAGCCTATGGTGGAAGGAAGTATTAGTACAACCACAAGTAATAGAAAATGATACTGCTAAACTAATGTGGGAGATACCGGTTCAGACAGATTTACATCTGTTACTCACAATAGGCCAGATATTATATACATAAATAAATTACAAGAATACATATATTTAATAGACGTAACTGTTCCATCAGACTACAACATAGGACCAAAAGAGATAGAAAAGCTGAGTAAATATCACCTACTAAGAACAGAAGTAACAAGATTATGGAAAATGCCTACCACACTCATTCCGATAGTAATAGGTGCCACTGGAGTTATAGCCAAAAACATACACAGATACATAGACAAATTAGATGCGCACATAGACATACACATTATACAGAAATAGGCAGCCATTCATACTACAAATATTCTGTCCAAAGTATTGGATAATACAGTTTATATTGAGGATACTGGGAATGCCGATGCTCCTCTTCCCTGAGTGTTTCAGGGAGGGACGTCGACAAAATACCGAATTAATCGTGAAAAGAAAATCTTTGTCAAAACTAATATAATATATAATAAATAAATAATATTAATTGTTTATAATAATACTAATGTTCGTATAGCGATCGTCAAAATGTAAATAATATCCATATTAAAAATTATAATTACAATGTACAAACACAAATTACAAATATAAGGTTCGTAACATTACCAACATTTTTTTGTAAAAGATAGAAGGAAATGGATAAAAACCAATTATATACCTACCTGAATGTAGGTTCTAATAAATGTCAAATAAAATTAATAATATTGTTTACAGAATAAGTATATATTTTACATTTTCCGCTGCATTTATTCAAATTATCTGAAACCCTATTTTTATCACTATTATTTATTCAACTTTATTCAAAATTGTTTATCACATTTCCTTTATGATAGTGATGATGGTCTCAACATTATGAATAGTATGCACCGATATGTAATAAAGAATGAGATACACAATCAGCCCAAAAAAATGGCCCCACAATAGTGCTGTAAGAATGACTCGTACAGCAGTTTTTCTGACAGTCTTATTACAGTATAACACTGGTTACATATTTTCACGAGCCATTTGTCGGTAAATCTTGTTTGAAACTATACCTCTACTAACTCAATGATGTTATTATATATGTCATGTAAACATGTTTATCAATAAATAATTATATTTAATTTTAGTGTAGGCATGTAGGCAATTCACACAACGGAACATTATTAAGATATAGATAGGATACGTGTAATGTTAAATCCATACATCATAGACGAAAAAAGGTTTACCTACTTGAGTAGGATTCCAAAACCACATCATCACAGAAATATTATTACAGAAAATGGATATGAAATATCACCAGGGCTTGAAACCGGTTTCCGCAAAAAAAAAAAACAATATATTTCATTATTTTATGGTATTTATGTAGAACTCAGTATTCTACTTTATAATAAAATTATAAATAAACATACAATAACGAATATTATTTACAAACTTTACACTTTACAAAAATTTACACAAACAGCTCGCTCCCAATCGCTCCCGGCACGAAGGTGCCCATAACACTGGCGGCATTACCACGTTGGATTATTATGGACAGCTTTTGTACCAGGAAGGACTCGGAGGAAATGACTTGTTATAAGATTGTTCGATTAAAAATGAAATAGTAAACGAAAGAACGAAAAAATACCGGTGTTTTAGTATGGAGCGAATACCGGTTTACAAGCCCTGCCATATCACACAGTAAGCAAGTAATTTGCCTGTTGTATTTTTTGCTATGTATATATCAGTTAATTTACATTAACTATTTTATAACTATAACGTGGGTCCCCATAACAGGAACTAACATACATCCGTTTTCCCATCCAACCACAATGTTCCAAGACAAAGAGTTCCACTACGAGTACTAGGAGATCCCTTCCTGGGCTTCGGGTTCCATTATTTAAGTTTTAGGTGGATTCAGGAAATCATTTAAACTATCTACATAATAATATTATACCAACATAATAAATATGACGTATTGTAATATTACTCATGATCTTCATAGCCTTGGCCTCTTTAACGAAGATCTTATTTAATGTAATACGCATATTGACTGCATATGGAGGGTACACGGAAAGAACATGTCTAGTCACTTTTTTTGTAAAATGTGATTTTTATATCAAAATGTAGAGCTTGCAATGAACTATTAGTAACAACTGCTTTTACAGATGTAAATTTTAACGTATATCCACTTCTTAACTCATAAAAACCATCTAGTTACGAAAATAGTATGGATAATTGAATCGTTCCAAATTTTAAAAGCGCTGTAACTCAAAATGTTGTCAATGTGACTAGACATGTTCTTTCCGTGTACCCTTCATATGAGCCTAATAAGATATTGTCCGTTGAAGCTAAGAGCACTTAGTAAAAGTTAGCATATAGTTAGATATAGTAAATGAATATATTATTATTCCAAACATTTTATTAGCAACTAAGATAAAATGCATTAAGATGCTGGACTTATTTTTTTTCAGTGTAGAAGTGACGACCGGAAATATTATTTACTAGCAAATGATCTCAACTCTAAAATGGCAGCAGACATTTCTATGGATAGTGGACATAACTTTGTATAATAAATATCTTTGCCGTTATTCTTCTCATTTACCGTGCGGAAAAAAAACTCTCGTAGTATTCATGAGTGCCCATATAAACCACGAGACTTCTCTTTCCGCACAAACTATAATATGATCATTATAGTCACCTTGCCATGTTATCCACTGACAAGTAGGTATATAAGTCGTGATAATGACAAATCCAGCTTGGCTCATGGGCCTACACTTAGAGAATTCAACCCACCGGAGCGGCCATGTCTGTCATTTTCTATACAAAAAAGTCTGCCGAATTTTGGGGGGGAGGGGAACATCAAATGCATGGCTATTCGTACGTAACGTACAAATAGCCACGTCAGTCCATACAATAAATATGACCTGACTGGTCATATATTTTCGGCAGAGGAGAACGCCTGTCAATGGCCGCTCCGGTTGGAAACTTTCACGACCAGGAACCCGGCTGTCGGGTTCTCTCTTCGTAGGTACTACGCGCTACATACGACAAATACTGTGGCTACGGGCTACGAGCGTAGCGCGTAGCACTAGGTGGTACGGAAAGTGTTAAATTATCTAAGGGCCTACAGTGTGCTACCTCAAAGGGCATCCAGAGGTACTCAATTACGTAAGTTTATCTTCATCTCCCATAATATAAATAAACATGTAAATGTGAATATAAACAAAAACTTCCAGAAACATAAAGGGCAACAAATAAAAACCATAACGTATTTCCGATCGTCATAAATTCCGTCATTCCACAAGGGAAATATTGTTTCTGGCGAATTTATTCAAAAACGTCTTCCGGGTGCACAGGCGGCCATGGCGATAACGCTAAAATATTGATAATGTTCGTTTTAAGTACTGACAGTAATGTTGACAATATTTATGTAAGTAACACGTTCGAGACTCGAAACGAAACGCTAATTCTTTCACCTTTATTGCGAATGGCTTAGGGTTTAAGATGACATGTACTGGGACAGTGAAGAGGACTCTGAAATATACCTTATATAGGACATAATACAGAAAAGGTTTGACTTGGATGTATGTAGCGTAGCGTAGTGTCTTTTATTTGAAAATGGTTTTGTATCTATATATTCCATAGGTTTAGATATTTTCCGAAATTCACATAACATAATATTATTATATAGGAGTCTGTAATGTCCCACTGCTGGGCAAAAACCTAAGTGTTGGAAATTAGTTTACACAATCAGAAAGTTAATTTTGTAGAAAATGTTTCTTAATACTCCATTGGTATTACGCTACTTGCATCAGTAGCGTAATTGAAACTCAATAATATATGGTTTAAAGTAAGAAGCGATATGTGAAGAAAATATTTGAACAAACATTTTTTTCAGAATCCGAACAACATAATTACAATAATTTTCTAATTACTCTTATAACTAGTAGTCCGCCTCGAACTGAGAACTCGCTATTTTCTTGTAAATGAGTGACCATTATAACAAGACCCAAATGATGATTTTTTCGAGGCTTCTAGCTCTATAACCCCTTGATCGATCATGCTCGTGAACGAACTCTCAAATTGTATTAAGCTCTACTACAACCCCAAGAAAAAAATATAAATCAGAAGAACGTTACTAAAGTTATCGCGCGATAA
Source organism: Pammene aurita (assembly GCA_947086415.1). NCBI lineage: Eukaryota > Metazoa > Arthropoda > Insecta > Lepidoptera > Tortricidae > Pammene > Pammene aurita. The sequence goes on from OX352297.1 coordinate 25,226,074, forward strand.
CTATTCAAAATCGTAAAGCCATCGAGATGCACAGACGTCTAGGTAGTCGAAGTTGTTTGAAAGAACTTCACTTCGCTTACGCTCCGCTCGATCGAAAAAGAAATATTTGGTTTCATTAAAAAAAAAAGCAACTTTTTAACATTGTCTGGACTACATGTGTCTCTCGGTACACTTCCATCCATACCCTCCAATTCCACCTTTTTCAAACGTGCAAATTAATTCAGTAAATACAAAGGCCAATACTGTCAACGGAACGAGCGTGATTTCAGCGGACAATACAGTGTCATGGAATCTTTTTTCAGCGTTCACCGGACGCGGGCCACCAGAAGCGAGCCAGTACTAACTGAACTCGTGGAAACTCAACGAGAAAGATTCTCACTTTCAGAACCTTGCGGCTTTACCTAATAGTTGGTAGTGACCCTGCCTTCGAAGCAGGGGGTCCCGGGTTCGAATCCTGGTCAGGGCATTTATTTGTGTGTTTATCACGGATATTTCTTCCTGTTATGGATGTTTTCTATGTATTTAAGTATTTATCTATATCTATCTATTATATACATATATCGTCACCTAGTACCCACAACACAAGCCTTATTGAGCTTACTGTGGGGCTAGATTGCTTTGTGTAAGATTGTCACATTAATATTTAATATTTTTTTATTTACCTGAAAGGTTTCTATATCGCTTTCTATTTCATCTGCATTTGTAGTGTATGAGCTTTTTTTTCTACAGAACAAATATTAAGCTAGCACATAGATAAATAAGTAAGTAATCACTCACTCCATACATAGCAAAACTACTTAATAAATAATACCTATAAGTCGTATGGGAGGTATGGTTAAACTTATTCTTACTAAGTTTTAAGCACACTTAAATCGTAATACGTACGTATTAAGCTGTAACCTTATACGTATTTAGCCTTGTATGGAGTGAACACTCTAGCAAGCAACCACATGAATAGTATGAAACCGCGAGTGCCTATAGGTTTCTTCATACGTACCCATGTGTTTATATCAAAATGATAAGGATACATCACCATCACTCGGCCAACATTTTATCGGTGGGTTTAAAACACATACTCATACCAAATTTCAGTTTCCTAGTAATAACCATCAGTACCATCAAAGACGCGGACGGACGGACGGACAGACATGGCGAAACTATGAATATTCCTAGCTGACTACGAAACTCTAAAAATAATACCAAATTACCTATATACACAATTCGAATAATCCGGTTCAGAAATCAAGTACCTACCTAGCCAATAACAGTTACAATTACGAGTACCTTCCCCGTTGTAAAAATATGTACATATGCTTAAAAAATGCTAAAAATATTAGTAAATAATGAGAATGAAACCCACGGTAGCTCACAGGAAACAATACTCGAACCTCTGAATTAATGACTACACGGTCCACTGTCAGGGGTACCCACGCCGCGGCATGAATGTTATTTAATCTTTGATAAATTTTGTCACATTAACTACTGCTATTAATATGTTTAAAATGTAATAATCGATGACAATTTTTTAATAAATATTAGTAGGTTACGATCAGTTTTGTCGTACCTATACTTTGTAGCCCACAAAATGTGAAAATAATTTAATTGTTCATCTATAAAAAGATCCAAACCTTATTATTAGGAAATTAGGAATCAATCAAACCTTAAACCATCCATTCCTGGACAATATTTACATCTGCAGTTCTGTTCATTACTCTCACTTTTGTCGTACATTGTATATGGATCAATTACATTTTGATATATTTTGTGGTAATGGCGAAAATTGTTCGAGTAAACAAGTATTTATGGTATGATACTGTATACTCGTAGTGGGAATAGACCTTAATAGTTAATTATTTATAATTCAACGTCAATGACTGCAAAAGTCTACACATACCTACACCGTGTTTTTTTTATTAGCTTTAAGTGCAAGGGTACATTCCTGGGCATAAATTAGCCTGGGCTTAAATGGCTCCAGTGCTGACATAATCGATAGTTATTTTTTATCTTTCTGATTGTGTAAAACTATATTAAATTATTCTTGCACTCTGAACAACCCCTACAAAATGACGCACCTGTGTGTCAATAAAATATTCTTCCTTTGTATCTCGGACTATTATTGTTCGAAATTACATTGACATATCGTAATTTTCAATTGTTTGGTTGAGTAAATCATAATGCCCTAATAACCTAGTTCCAATATAACAATTATTGTAGTGACCGATATAACAATTATTGGTTGAAAAAAAAAAACAATTTTAAAAAACTGCCTATGCCGATTTGTTTCCTTAATCGTACCTAACCATATGCTACAATGAAAGCAAATAAACACGGTGTATATGAGAAACAGACACACATTCAGGACAAAATTAAAACAAAAGAATAACAAGTTGATGACCCCTGCCGTGCAATATTTTACGCCAACAATGGGAGGTCGTTTCGTTCGGATCACCTGCGGATATCAGTTGGCAACCCCTGTGTTTGGCGATCGCTGGACCGGGGTTTGATTACAGGTGTTCAGAAATTGTTATTGTTAAACTATACAGAATGTCAGTATTCCAGTACTACAACGAGTGAAGCTACTAGACACTGTATTAAATGGGAGATCGTTTCGTTCGGATCCCCTGCGCATATTAGTTGGCAACCCCTGCAGTTAGCGATCGCTGGAGTGGGGTCCAATTACAGGTGTTCAGATATTATTATTGTTTAACTGTCCAGAATTAAAACAAAAGAATAACAAGTTGACGACTCCTGCCATGCAATATTTCAGGCCAGCAAAAGGAAGTCGTTTCGTTCGGTTCACCTGCGAATATTAGTTGGTGACCCCTGCATTTGGCGGAGCGGGTTTCAATTACACGTGTTCAAATATTGTTATTTTGAAACTATACCAAATATCAGTTTTTCTGTGCATCAATTAATGAAGCTAGAAGACAATAGATTCAGTACAAAAGCAGCATTTATCAGTAAAAATATTTGAAGGTTAATATTAAATGTGCGTTGGAATTAATTAGAAGTCTTAACCGTCTATGCCAGACAGTATATCATCTGCAGTTGTGTCTAAATCTCACCACTTTTGTTTTATGTTATAATATTCGGAAAAATTATATAGTCATTGCAATTAGATATTTTTGATTATAGCGAAAATTATCCGAGCATTATCAGGTAGATATTGGTTATGACACTATCTAGTGGGCATAGAATTAAAAGGCTTTCGTCACATATTTAAACTTCAAAGAATATGATAGAAGTCGATACTTTTCATAAAGTGGCTGCTATTGGGTAGGTATAAAAATGTGACGTTTTCAAATTAAACATCATTGTCGATTGTTAATAAAGTTTTTTCTTTTTATACCACGACGGTGGCAAACAAGCATACGGCCCGCCTGATGGTAAGTAGCTACCGTAACCTATGGACGCCTGCAACTCCAAAGGAGTCACATGCGCGTTGCCGATCCTTTACAAAAAGGAGGATTCACTGTGTTGATGGCTAAAAGAACAAGAAGGTCCCTCATCGTCAACACACTGGGTCCTCTTTGAGCTCTTTGGCAACCTTACTCATCAGCAGGAACACAACACTATGAGTAGGGTCTAGTGCTATTTGGCTGTGGTTTTCTGTAAGGTGGAGGTACTTCCCCAGTCGGGCTCTGCTACAGATTTGAGCGAGATGACATTCGCTGAACGTGCCCTACCACACTTAGCAAGATGCCATTCGCAGTGCCCATATCTCTGTAGTTTAAGGACATACCCGGGGTCCAAAGGGGTTTATTTCTTAATGTTTTTTTATGGCAGTAACACCTTATTGACAACCGACAATGATGTACCTTTGATTTGAAAACTTCACATATCTCACAAAGTGAAGCTCCCGGGCAATAGGCACGGAAGCATTAGAACCGCGTGCCGTTCCGATCATTACGCCACCCGGCCCCGGTCGGCCCCGGTTGGCCCCGGTTGGCCCCGGTCGGCTCCGCTCAGCCCGCCTGTATCCGTTTTTCCAAATTTATAGGGTATTTACCAATTAGGGCCCATTCAGGTTAGCGAGCAAGCTTCATAATACAAGAATTTATGGGCTGTTTATACAACATGACAGTTACTTTGGGAGATTCATGATGATTTTAACTGTAAATAGAACATCACACCTATCAATTGATATTTCAATGAAATAAGTGGATTTTTAACACCTTGGCCAGCCTTTAAAATAATCTCAACAAAATGTTTTTGGTACAAAAATGTTGTTTCTGTTCAAATTAAATCAACACTGCATGTTAATACAGAAATTTTTATTTGTGTATAGAAATTCCAAACAGTAAATAACTCATAAAACCGCAAGTTTCCATATAGGCTAACTGCTTACAATCAGGCGCAGGCAAAACATGTAAGTACACTATACGTAGAACGAAGAACAGCTATTAATATTTTTATTTTTAATTACTCTGTGTATGTAATATATCTAAATGTATGTTTATTGATTGTTTTATATGTATAATTAAGCTATTGTATTTTATGTGTTTTGTTATTGTTTACTGGATTTTCACTGGTTCTTTTGCCTTGCACCTACTCATACGATAATTTTCGACTAGATTTCCGCTACCCCAAGGTTGTCTGGAAGAGATCACTCTCTAGCGATAAGACCGCCTGTTGACTGCCTCTTCTTTTAATCTGTGTATACTGTTCTATTTTATTGAGATGTGCAATAAAGAATATTTGTATTGTATTGCAAAGAGAAGTTACAGGTAACAATTTACTACTAACTACATTTATAAAACAGTGAACATCCAGCTTTTAATGCACATTTTGAACGTTACGCGTAATTTAGCGTTCATCCGAAACCAAAGCGTCAAAACTTGAACAGAGTCGGCACAAATCATCCCAATAGACCGCGAGATAAAACATCAGCACAACTTTGTTGGTCGGCGAGGCCGGTAGCCATACACTTTTCTTTTGCCACGTTGATGGCAAACGAGCATACAGTCCGCCTGATGGAAAGCGGTTAGCGTAGGTAGACCCTTTAGAAATCTATCTACTTTTTTAAAACCAGATTCTGTAGTCCCACACATAACAATTTTACCACCCCTTACAAGTTTAGACCCAGGCAAATCGGATCGTAGGGCGAAACGGATCTAGGATTATTTATAATGCGATGGCAGCTGCCACAGCGGTGTGCGGGAAGGTCAAACTCGACGCGAGACGCTGACTGATTCTCCATGGCTACTGGCTACACGCGATCTTAAAATTTGATGAAAAGTCTTTACTTGATCCGTTTCGCCCTGCGACCCGATACGTCTCGGTCAATACACTTAATAACGCTTAGGTACATACGGCACTCTGTGGACATGGATACGGTATGGATATGGTATGAACGCGATTGGGGCAAACCTCTATTAAGTGAACACCGTAATGCAAGGCCACTTGAATATTCAGGGCATTAGGTATAATACCGGCCAATAATATAAGTACAACCTCAACTCCGTGTTTTTACGGTAGAACTTTTTTTAAATATTTGTAAGTGATTCCCACCTCACTACTTTAGGAAGTCTAGTAGTAGTCTTTTGTGAGAGCGATGATAAAAATTGGTATCATGTAATGGTTTTTTCAGTTTTTTTAGGGTTCCGTAGCCACGGAACCCTTATAGTTTTGGTCATGTCCGTTTGTCCGTCCGTCTGTAGGTCACAGCCATTTTACTCGGAAACTATAAGACGTGTCTTAATAAAACTTAGACACGTCTTAGTAGTATAGTTTGGTGGTGTAGTTTGTATGCCGCTATTTAGTTATGTAGTGAAATTGCAGAAAAAATATTTTTAGGGGAGGCGCTCCATACATGTAACAAAAATTTCAAAAATTTTTTTTCTCAGATATCAACATGTTGCACAGCAATCGATAGGTCATTAAAAATAACATTGAGGTTTCTTTGAACATTTTGTGATTAAGTGAATAACTAGTTTCAGAAATAATCGCTTCGAAAGTCGGTAAAATAGCGTCACCCCCTGTAACTTTTGAACCGTAAGTCCAAAAAATATGAAAAAAATTGAGAAGATGCGCGTTATCATATAATTTCTACAAAAATTGCTTTGAACATTATCAGTTTAGCCATTTTTGACTTATTTCTAAAAAACTTCTTCCATACCTTTTGGACCTTTTGGCATTAGTCTGGTTCTTATTCCATTGAAGCTACGGAACGCTCCATTATGCGTGGTCCGACACGAACTTGGCCGGTTTTTTTTTATAGGTATAAGATAAAAGATATTTATTCTTCAATTTAGGCACATAACAATGCACATATGAACGTCAGAGAGAAAAAGAAAAACTACCACCGGTTCTAACCCTACACCTCTGACCCGAGAAGTATTATTTATGACCGGCAAGAAACTCGGCGGGACTTATTTTTTCAAAACAGTAATACAGTAATATTATATCTTAAAGATACACAATAATGCGTAGTTCTATACAGGATGATTCATGAGACGTGAGCAGGCTTAACACTACGGATTCAGTTAATAATAAGCTATTGTTTGATATCAGTATTAGTGTGATAAGAGCAAAAAAAAATTTTTAAGTAAAAATAAAAAGTTTAAAATTAGTTACGACACGCATGGTCACTCTTCAATTAGAATACTCCGTCGCGTACTGATGTTACACATATCACAGAAAAACAAGAGAATATTCTGTCAAATTGATGTCTGGTTACTTTGTAAACATCGTATCTCACTTAATTTGACAATTATTTTTCATAATCAAAGTGCTGTCATGATTGTTAAAGAGGTTTTGATCTTTATGGATTTGTTTATGTAGGGTGACCATGATTACAGGGAACAAAATTTCTACGACACAAAAAGGTAAAAAAAAATTGAAAGGCGTTATTGTTTCATTTAAACATGATGGCGGCCGATTCATTATCGTTAACTAAGTGTGTAGGGTTGTTCCTGCTCACGTCTCATGAATCACCCTGTATATAGGAAGACATATCAAAACAGCTTAAGAGACATACAATAATAATAATAATAATAATAAATACTCTTTATTGCACACCTCATACAGTTACAAGCACAAATTTTACAATTAGATAAATTTAGGTAGAGGTAACAACAGGCGGTCTTATCGCTAATGAGCGATTTCTTCCAGACAACCTTTCAATACAATGTACGTATTGTTTAATTAAAATAAAATAATAATAATAAAATCGAAATCTGATTGCTTCACAAAACGTTTGATATGCTTTCCTATCTGAACTGTGTCCTCTAAATGTTAGATGATTTTGTAGTAGTTTCTGGTTTGGGCCATGCATACCTATTTGTCCGTCATATAGTCGTCGACCCTGTAATAACCTTTGACATTAAACTTTTTTTCAAATATTTCTTAAGAGCGGAAAATGATAAATTTAAAGCATCGACGGGTAACTTGTTATAAATGTGAATACCTTGACCAAAAAATGACATATGCCTTGCGGATACGACTACTTCTGATAGCAAGCTTGTTTTTATTTCTAGTGTTATAGCTGTGGATGTCAGAAATTTTTTTGAATGTATGTATATTCTTTACAACAAAAATAATATTAATCTTGAAGCAAATCAAATTATTTTGTTTAATATTTTTTGATTTGCAATTTTTAAGTAGTTACACTACTATATATAAATATAATATTGTCATAGATATATTGGGAAGCAACAATTAAAATATTTTTTTTTTAATAGTTCTCTAACTGACGCACCTGCCTTTAAGTTATACAGAAAGCGGATGGCTCTTTTTTGTAAAACAAATATAGTCTGCCTTTGCCTCCTTATGTGTGTTCTATCGCTTGTACAATGGGTTGTGCTCTGAAGAACTGTTTGATATGATGCCCACGGCAGCTTTTTATCACCGCACCGCTCGCCGCCGGCAGGGTGTTCATCCTCACACCCTGGAGCCTAATGGGTCGCGCACTGTACGGTTTAAGAGGAATTTCCTCCCACGAACGCTGCGACTGTGGAATGAACTCCCTGCCGAGGTTTTCCCAGCGGGCTACAGTATGAGGTTCTTCAAAAAAGGAGCGTATAGGTTCTTAAAGGGTAGGCAACGCGCATGTGAATCCTCTGGGGTTGCAGGCGTCCATAGGCTACGGTAACTGCTTACCATCAGGCGGGCCGTATGCTTGTTTGCCACCGTCGTGGTATTAAAAAAAAAAAAAAAAAAAGTCTGTATGTCAGCTGCTTCGCCCCAAACCAGAATACCATATGACATTACACTATGAAAATAACTGTGATAAACTAAGCGAGCTGTATCAATATTCGTTAATTGTCTAATTCTCCTAACGGCATGAGCAGCCGAGCTTAATCGAAGAGCGAGTTTTCTTATATGAGGACTCCATTGTAGATTTTTGTCCAACGTCGAACCAAGGAACACTGCTTTATCTACTATCTCTAAACATTCACCATTCAGGAGAATCTTAGTGTCCGCCGGTGCAACGTTTGGCAAAACAAATCTAATACATTTGGTTTTCTTAGCATTAAGTAGCAAATTGTTAATAGTAAACCAGTTCAGTACAGCAGCTAGTGTGTTATTGATTACAGTAAAATCGGTAGATTGCCGCTCAACTTTGAAAATTAAAGATGTATCATCGGCAAACAGAACGATATATATAACGGTATATAGTCAACTAATTTTTTTTATTAGACCTATATTAAATTTAAACTTTTTTGAGACATACTAACACTGTAAAATATAACGGTGTATAATATAACGCTGGCAGCGGGGGAACCAGGGCGACAATAAATACACCAACGTACCCTCTCTTCAGACATTTAACGTCGCTGGCGTCGCTGCACTCACCGTGCCCCGCGTCCCTGCCATCGCCATCGTGCCCGCCGCAACCGCCATACCCTCCTGCCCCGCCCTGTCCGCCGTGCCCGCCGCCACTCCTACTTACATGCAATAATCATACTGACAACTTGTTTACTCGCTCGGCGGCTAAGAAACGTCGACAACATCTACAAATCGTCTACCAAAATGTACGCGGACTAAAAACGAAATTGGTCACATGGAGACATAACCTAGCCATAATTGAAAGTGATATCATAGCTGTTACAGAAAGCTTCCTTGATAACACGGTAGAGGACGCAGAGTTAGCTGACCATGGTTGGATATTCTATGACGAGACAGAGGGACACCGTGTGGCGGGGTATTGCTCGCCGCCCGCTCACACATAGCTATGCAACGTAGACGTGACTTCGAAACTGACTACGGTGAAGACTTATGGGCGTCGTTAACCATCAATGGACTTAAAATGTGTATCTGCGTTGTGTACATTAAGCCTAGTGCTATTGACAGCCAATATATGGACTGGTTTTGTAAAGTAGAGTCTGTCAGTAGTCAACTTGATTGCCCCATATTTGTCTTCGGTGACTTGAATTTGAATAGTGCGTCAATTAATATTGTAAACTATTACTATTATTTTTTAAGTTTTTGTAGAATGAAAGAGAGGAATGAAGTTGTAAATAATAAGGGAGGCATCTTGGACGTGGTCTTAGCACAGGAGTCCATTTGCGAGGTGAGTGTCTGTTGGGCTGGCATGGATATAGTGCTGCCGGAGGCCTACCACCCTCCATTAGATATTGAGGTAACTTTTCACTCAGCGCCAAAGGCACGTTCTCAGGCTCCTAGTAATGTTACCGCTGACTGTGACTGGAATTTTAAAAAAGGCGACTTTGTGCGTCTATATGAACTGCTGAATTGCGAAAGCTGGCAAAAGGTGTTAAGTGAAAATGAGAGTGTGAACCTGGCTACCGAGGCTTTTTATCTAGTGCTATATTCCCACTTTAACCAATGTGTGCCGAAAAAACGACGCCCAAAGGGACGTAGTAAAATATACCCTGTGTGGTTTACCGGTGAAATCATCACGGAGCTGCGTCGGAAGACACAGCTCCACCGGCGATGGAAGCGCACCAAAGAGGAAGACATCGGTCAGTTGTTCAATGATTTGCGAAATGACCTCAAGGTACGTATAGCTGAGGCATACGACTCACATGTTAATCTTATTGAGAAAAATATTAAAGGTAACCCTCGCGACTTCTGGAAACATATATCTAGTCTAAAGTCAAAAGGCGGTCTCGTACAGTCGGTCTCGTACCAAGGCGAAACTCACAGCCGTGTCGAAGCGGCATACGCCTTTGCTGAGTATTTTAGTAGTGTTTTCCTCCCAAATAATCCCATTCTCAACGTAGACAATGTGGTTACCACTAGAGGCGATATAGGAACACGAAACGATAACACTAATGTAAGCGTCGGTCGTATTACTATAAAAGATGTCCGTGTAGCTCTTAAGTCCCTAAAACCTCACAGTGCAGTCGGTCCGGATGGAGTTCCACCATATATTCTACGCGCCTGTGATGGTATTCTAGCGAAACCTCTATGCCACATTTTTAATCTCTGCCTTCAAAAGAGTACCTACCCATCTGCGTGGAAGCTTTCCCGAGTCACACCTATACCTAAAACTGAAGATAAAATTAAAGTTGATGGATACCGCCCGATTGCCGTACTTAACCCCGCGGCTAAAACGTTTGAAACGATTCTACATAAAGAAATATATCGCCAAATCGAGCCTTACATTTCCGAAGCTCAACACGCCTTTAGGTCAGGTAGATCAGCCAACAGTAATTTGCTCATAAACGTAGATTATATCAGTCAATGTCTCGATAGTGGTATCCAAGCTGACGTCATATACTTAGACTTCCGTAAAGCGTTCGACACAGTCGACAATGATGTGCTCTTGTTAAAGTTGAGGGACGTAGGGTTTAACTCTGAATTACTTAGATTCTTTGCAGATTATCTTAAAGACAGGACACAATTTGTTAAGTTTGGCGCTTACATCTCCTCCTCTTATCACACCCGCTCAGGTGTAAGCCAAGGGTCAAGTTTAGGTCCGTTGCTCTTTCTCATAATGGTTAATGACCTCGTGAAAGACCTTCGGTATGCAAATTGCCTACTATACGCAGACGACCTGAAACTGGTAATGAGCATTGAGCGTGAAACTGACTGCTTAGGACTCGAAAACGATTTAGACCGGATATACAGTTGGAGCATCGCGAACAAACTTCACTTCAACACCGACAAGTGTCAAGTTATGACATTTACACGCCAACAGAGTCCGGTCAACTATAACTACACGATGAAGGGACAACCCCTAAGTCGTGTGTATATAGTCAAAGATCTTGGAGTGAAGTTTGATCGTGAGCTAACCTTTCACGACTACTTTTTTCGCCACATCCCGGGAAGAGATGCTCGGAATCTTATCAAATAGCTTGCACACCTTTGATTGTAACTTTACATTATATTTTCTGGAGGGTTGACCCTCACGACGGTTTCTATCTATAGTTTCTCCTTGTTTTATTTTTTTTAGGGTCCGTTGAACCGTCCTTCGCGTAGTTTGACAAGATTTTGCCAGATCTAAAGTTGATAAATGAGGATTTTTACTAAATTCTTGCAAAATTAATTCACGAACATTTTTTTCGTGTAACGCCATTTTCATAGATAAAAAACAAATGAACGTTTTATGGTTGTCTAATATTTCACGATCCTTAAAAATTTAAATTTCAAAAGAATATTCAAAAAAAGTTCGATGCAACACGCTAGCAAAGTAAAAATGTAGGCGACAATTTAATAGTGTTCACCCTTACTTTTAATGAAAACTATATAATGTCACTTGTATAGTCATAATGTCACTTGTAAAGACGGTGCAGTGTTTGCGTGAGGTCACTCGCTATATTTTAGAATGACTTTCAAACCGGCATAGGTACTCCATTCATATTCAGATCATAAATATTTATATAGGTGCTACCAGGTAAATCGATGCACACTTGTCTCGTGTTATATCAGCTGTTAAATATACAGCTGCATCTACAGTAGGGATTTGTGTTTTTTTTTAATTAAGAGTGATTTTGAAGAACACCATAAATTTTAAACATAATAATTTTTAAGAAAAAAAAACCGACTTCAATGGGGGTAGCCGGTGAAGGATTATTGTAGATGGTGCACTTAGATTCCATACAATGAAATAACTTGCTTAAAAACGCAGCGGAGAGGACAAATCGCCAAACGTGAACTATGCGTCGTTGAAGAGTTCCGTTCTGATTATCATCAGCAGTTCCACTTCATCAAATGTCACTCTTTTGAATGAAAATGCTTGATTTGTTGATAAAAATACAAAAGTCACTTTATGTATGCCTTTAAGATTTGAGGAATTCCCTCGATTCCTCGTGGAACTCATCATCAGAACTTGAGCTTGACGAAAATTGGTCCTGACAATCTAACTTGCTTAACAAACATAGCGAAGAGGAAGAATCGCCAAACATGAACTATGCGTCGTTGAAGAGTTCCGTTCTGTTCATCATCAGCAGTTCCACTTCATCAAATGTCACTCTTTTGAATGAAAATGCTTGATTTGTTGGTAAAAATACAAAAATCACTATGTGTAAGCCCTTAAGATTTGGGGAGTTCCCTCGATTCTTCATGGATCCCATCATCAGAACTTGAGCTTGACGAACATTTGTTCTGACAATTAAACTTGCTAAACAAACACAGCGAAGAGGACGAATCGCCATACGTGAACTATGCGTCGTTGAAGAGTTCCGTTCTGATCATCATCAGCAGTTCTACTTCATCAAATGTCACTGTTTTGAATGAAAATGATGGATTTGTTGATAAAAAAAAAACATACACGCCGAATTGAGAACCTCCTCTTTTCAAATCTTGAAGTCGGTTAAAAAGATAAAAGATATTTATTCTCCAATTCAGGCACATTACAATGCACTTATGAACGTCACAGAAAAAAAACTGTCACCGGTTGTAACCATACACTTCTGACCAGAGAAGTATTATGACCGGCAAGAAACTCGGCGGGACTTATTTTTTCAAAACTGTGATACATTAGATCTTTAAGATACACAATAATACGTAGTTCTCTAAGAAGGCATATCAAAACAGCTTGAGAGACAGACAATGTACATATTGTTTAATTAAAATAAAATAAAATGAAATAATAATAATAAAATCCAAATCTGATTGCTTCACAAAACGTTTGATATGCTTTCCTATCTGAACTGTGTCCTCTAAATGTTAGATGATTTTGTAGTAGTTTCTAGTTTGGGCCATGCATCTTTGTCCGTCATATAGTCCTCGACCCTGTTCTAACCCTTCGACATTAAAGTTTTTTTCAAATATTTCTTAAGAGCGGGAAATGATAAATTTAAAGCATCGACGTTATAAATTTGAATACGTTGATCAAAAAATTACTTATATGCTTTGTGAATACGACTATTTCTGATAGCAAGCTTGTTTTTATTTCTAGCGTTATAGCTGTGGATGTCAGATTTTTTTAAATGTATGTATATTCTTTACAACAAAAATAATATTATCATAGATATATTGGGACGCAACAGTTAAAATATTAATTTCTTTAAATAGTTCTCAAACTTATGCACCTGCCTTTAAGTTATACAGAAAGCGAATGGCTCTCTTTTGTAAAACAAATATAGTCTGTATGTCAGCTGCTTTGTCCCAAACTAGAATACCTTATAACATTACACTATGAAAATAACTGAGATAAACTAAGCGAGCTGTGTCAATATTCGTTAATTGTCTAATTCTCCTAACGGCATGAGCGGCCGAGCTTAATCGAAGAGCGAGTTTTCTTATATGAGGACTCCATTGTAGATTTTTGTCCAAGGTCGAACCAAGGTGCTTTAGCTACTATCTCTAAACATTCACCATTCAGGAGAATCTTAGTATCCACTGGTGCAACGTTTGGTAAAACAAATCTAATACATTTGGTTTTCTTAGCAATTCTATTCTATTTAATATCCTTATCATTTTTAGCGTAAACCCCAACTGCTTAATTTTTGTATTACTTTAAGTGTCGAAGTCCACCGATCCAATGGCCTCCATCTAGTCTGTTTTTGGTTTCTTTATTAAAGTGTGAATTAATTATTCAAGATATTTTTATCCTCTGCCTAGCACATGAACATTTATCATTCATGTATACCAAGGGCCAAGAATATGCTGGTTTGAACCGATTGACTTGCGTTTCAGCACAGGATAAGCTTTATGGCCATATAAAAAGATCGTATTTGAGAGTTGTGGAGATCAACGGAGAGGCCTTTGCCGAGCACTAATAAAAAATGGTGGATTTACAAATATCCTTCTAACTTGAGCGACTTTTGGATCACTCTATAATTTTACATCGCCACTGGTTGCAATAACACCTGGAACATAGCCGGGTATCAATTGAATGAAACTGGTAGGGTAACCGTACCGTAGGTATGGTAGAAGTCCGATTACTCCGAAATAAAATTGTTAGTGAGCATTGCTACCAACTTAAAATTGTAAGTGAAGATTATACACTTGTTATAAACAAATATATATGTTTTTGTTGTAATAACAGTGCATGTTTTATTTAAGGGACCGTACCTTTTTTTTTTGATATTATTTAGGTGTTCAGCCTCCGCTTGAACCACTATGAGATGACACCCTTGTAACTCAGCCATAATTAAGCGGATTCTTCCACTAGTAGCGCCATCTGTCGCGCAATCAAGTCACTACTGGACGCACGGCGCCAGCGCCTGGCTGCCTGCTCTTCAGTACGCTTTTGTAACTCAGCCGAGTAGCACGTGCAGCACAAGTTGAAAATAAAAGATCGCGAAATTTCACATTTCGGTACGTGAACTTTGATATTTTACGTGTTCTAATATTCCGCTCGGGCCCATAGCCCAGCGACGAGACGCAGTGACCTCCTATAGGCACCGTCAAATGATATGCATACATATGGGTACATATTGAACGTCGTCCCGTGAGACGACATCGTCGCCCCGTGAGACGACATCGTCGTCCGGTGATACGACATGCGTCGTCCCGTGAGACGACATGCGTCGTCCCGTCCCAAGTAGCACAGATAGCTGTATAACTACTCACAAATAGATTTATATAGAGCTCTGCGCGTATTAAGACAGTTATAAGGACACACTCGCGGTCCTAAAGCTGCATAATAGGTGTCAGTGATAATTAAATAGCTTAGGGCTGATTAAGAGCTGCATTACGGTCGAGAAAACTAACATTAATAAAGGTGCTATAAAGGTGAATTCGCTACGACTGTATACAGCTTTAAACGTTTTCAAATTATTTAACCGTAATAAGGTCTGTTTAGTGGGTAATATTATGCCAAGTGCTGGTTAACAAGGTAATTGTGAACTTCTATTACGCTGACTTAATAAGGGAGCACAAATGAACTACTATGCAGCCAATAGCTTGGCTGGCTTCCAATCCGTCAACGACGTAATCTCCGCATGCTTTGCACTCTCTTTTCTGTACTTAACGATCCACACTCTCCTGCTTACCTCAAGTCTTTCTTTAAATATTACGGCGTTACACGCGTCCGTCAACTTCGCTCTTCCGGCAATTTGTCTCTGTCCATCCCTATTCATCGAACTGGCTTCATGTCGAACCCGTTCACAGTGCGGGTGGTGCGCCTTTGGAACGCTCTTCCCTTTAATGTCAGAAATTCCCCAAATAAGTTTGCATTAAAAAAATCTTTACGCACGCTCTTTGCTAGCGGAATGAAAGTCTCTTAGTTTCTCTGTTTTGTATGTTTCGTCTTCTATTTATTTATGTATTTAGTATATGTAAATTATATATGTATGTATATCCATATGTGTGTATCTATGTATTTGTCTTTTATTTATTATTAGTAGCACCGCCCACAATCTCTCTGCTTTGCCTTAAGGTTGACTGGTAGAGAATGCCTCATAGCATTAAGTCCGCCTTTTGTACTTAAGTTTTTCTTTTGTGCAATAAAGGTTAAATAAATAAATAAATAAATAGACGTAAAATGGAACATAATATGGCGCATAATACAGCTTAAAGCTGAACATGTTTACCGCTAAGCAGCCTTTATACTGCCGTTGATACTGTCCACATATAGCGCTTGTTTAAACGTTCAGAAGATGTCTCATAGCTGTTTAGCGGTTCAGTAGTGTATCGAATTAACGTATTTTACTTCATAGTGGTTCATTTAAGTATCTTTAATCAGATATTATCTTAGTAACACTCTTTATGGTACCATATGTGGTACCATAAAAAGTCGTAGTCTGCCATTTTCTGCATGGGGATACTAAACTGACGCGCGTATTTATATTTGACTATAACTTTTACAATTCTGAAGATAAGATAGCCAATGCAATGGCTTTACTTGCAAAATTGCGGCTCCCTGAAATGTCCGTATAACGCCTGTTTAATAGTCACATTTAAGTTAAAGGCGAGAGTGCGAGGAGTTAAACGTAAAGTAAACAGCTTACAGCTACATACAGGTTCATACATTGAATTCTATTCAGATTTAGGCTGTTTAACAGTACACGAATAATCATTAAACAGCCTTATGCTGCTTATTAGACATGTAACGGTTAACGTCGCTGTTTAACATCAGCCACCATTTTATGTGTATAACCTATAAATATTTTGATTTACTTTTCCGAATTCTATAATCTTTGTGCATAAATTATGAACGTATGCATTAATTTGTACTTCCTAATATCGTAATCGCAACTTTTTATGTAATAATTATTTAAAATTACTTGAAATTGTTTGGTCAAAATCTTATTTATAGCATATAATTTAATTATAAACTGAGTATTTTCGTGGCGCACTAAAATTTTCTTAGATAATATATATATATATAATGTCAGTAAACTTGCATTCCCATACATCTTTCTCGGATTAATACATATAATAGAACATATAATGATCCGAATAAATTAACACAGCGTGACATGGCGGCGCGCGTACGATTTACGTTTAATAAATGTTTCGAAATACTACCGGCGGTGCCAAATCGCACACCAAATTATGTTTTATTATTCTTTTATTCAGACCAATGTCAGCCTCCCCCGGTATTAGGAGACATTTGAGATATATTTTCTGAATAAAGGGCCATTAGAGGTCTCTTAGACAGTCAGTATTCCGCTCTTATAACTCCTATTACCCCTTATAACTCTGTTAAATGTCTGCTACAACGCTCTTAAGCAGCTATGTGTACTTAAGGCTGTATAATTTGTGCCCATTTAAGAGGAATAAAAGCTGAATAAGCTCGTATACAGCTATTATGCAGCTTTTATATTCAGCTTTAAGCGTAATCGTATTCTTATTATTCAGCTGCTATACAGCCAAGTGTGCTACTTGGGGTGAGACGACATGCGTCGTCCCGTGAGACAACATGCGTCGTCCCGTGAGACGACATGCGTCGTCCCGTGAGACGACATGCGTCGTCCCGTGAGACGACATGCGTCGTCCCGTGAGACGACAGGCGTCGTCCGGTGAGACGACCTTGCGTCGTCCCATGAGACGAGAAGCGTCGTCCGGTGAGACGACAAGCGTCGTCCGGTGAGACGACATTGCGTCGTCCTGCGAGACGACATTGCATCGTCCTGCGACACGACATTGCGTCGTCCTGTGAGACCACATTGCGTCGTCCTGTGAGACGACATAGCGTCGTCCTGTGAGACGACATTGCGACACCCTATGAGACAAACTTGCGTCGTCAAGTGGAACGATATACGATATTGCGTCGATCCGTGAGGCGACATGCATCGTGTAATCTAACGATATTGTGTCAATTGTGTCAATAATATATATAGCTACAACCCCACTCATTTCTCATCTATACGTTTTATTTCTAAACGGGGGGATTTAAAAAAAAAAAAGTTCAGATTTGTATAGCGGGCAAAATTTGTAGGTCTAGAAAAATACGGATTTTGGTCTTCCTATCTTGGTCAAAAAAATGTTAAACGGCGAGACCAAACAGTAAGAGTTGGATGGGGGCTGCTCGACCAAATGTCATAGAGAACTGCTGGCAGTTTTTAGAGCTCACTTTTTTTTTTAAATTTTTCGACTTTTTTTTTCGATCGATTTTTCAAATTGATCCTAGCGCGCTGAGATTTGGCATGGCAAAAGGCGTCGGCCTCGTGATTGCCATGAGCAAAAAAAATTTAATAAATATCCAAGATGGCGGCCAAAATCGTCACTTAAAGTTTGTATGGCAACTTTTAAACGGTAAGAGATGGGTGGGGGGTGCTCGACCAAATGTCATAGAGGGCCTGAAAAAAAGACGAATGGTAAAATAAAATTTTCAAAATGGCCGACTTTTTTTTTTTTTTTTCAAAATGATCCGAGCGTGCTGAGATTTGGCAAGCGGGGACTTAGGGGGCCCGAGATTAGTGTTTTGAAAAAAATTTTTGGAAAAATCCAAAATGGCGGCGTGCAAGGCCAAAACCAATTTTCGAGTAATTAAAGCGAGCCCGAAGGGCGAGCTTCAGGCTGGGAGGCCGCAGGCCGACCCCGGCGGAGGGCCGAAGGCCCGTAGCCTTCAACTAGAGTGTCCAAGCGTTCATACCCAAGAAATTTAAGGCGAGGCCGGAGGCCGAGCTGCGTGCAGGACGCATGAACTCTACCCAAAAGTCCAACTGTCTTAATAAGCGTAGCCGGAGAGCCAAAGGCTCGACGGCGGAGCGTCGAGGCGAGCGAAGGCCGGAGGCCGAGCTCCGCGTAGGGCCGAAGGCACGGAGCGTCACACGACCGGGGGAAGTTGGCGCTTAAACACGAGCCAATAGTAAAAGTGTCCAGCGAACCTGAGGGGCGCAGCCCCGAAGGTGAGCGGCCGGACACTTTTACTATTGGCTCGTGTTTAAGCCCAACTTCCCGACTTAGGACATTTGGAATCCCCAGTCGCGAGGCCGTAGGCCAAGCTGCGTGTAGGACGCACGAACTCAACCCAAAAGTCCAACTGTCTTAATAAGCGTAGCCGGAGAGCCGAAGGCTCGACGGCGGACCGTCGAGGCGAGCGAAGGCCGGAGGCCGAGCTCCGCGTAGGGCCGAAGGCACGGAGCGTCACACGACCGGGGGAAGTTGGCGCTTAAACACGAGCCAATAGTAAAAGTGTCCAGCGAACCTGAGGGCCACAGGCCCGAAGGTGAGCGGGTGGACACTTTTACTATTGGCTCGTGTTTAAGCCCAACTTCCCGACTTACGGCAGTCATAGTCAAGCACCTATCCCCGACTGTCTTAATAAGCGAAGCGGCGGGCCGAAGGCCCGACGGTGAGCTTCGAAAACCCGCGAAGGCCGGAGGCCGAGCTCCGCGTAGGGCCGAAGGCCCGAAGCGTCCGATACCGGCGCGCCAGCACGCGAGGCCGGAGGCCGAGCTGCGGGAAGATAGAGCTCGCACGCGGAACACTAAACACAGTCACAAAAGACAAGTTCCTCCTGGAGCCTTTAAGGAAACCCAAAACTCAATACACAAAAACACAAAACACATAACTCAATACACAAAAACAAAAAACACAAACACAAAGACCAACAAAAAAAGCCAACACTCCACCACCGCGGGGCCCACGGGCCCCGCGCACCCGCCCAAAATACTAGTTATACCATATAACGGCACCACTTACTAAACAACTAGTCTAATCGTGGGTTACTCAAACTACCGTCGCCTCACGGGCTGACTTATTTACCGCATGCAGACAATGGCTGGGGACACAGCAATTATAACGATGGACGAGCTAGTCTTATTGACTCCAAGTAACGACGCAGAAAGAGAAGCTTTCGCCGAAGTCGTAGGAATTGTGCAAAATACCTACCCTCAAGGCTGGGAGGAATGGAAGGTCCAGGATTTGACACACAGGGATTTGTTCGGGGAAGAATTATCTGCGACAACCGACAATAAGCTGCGCTTCGCCGTTCCATCCGCGGAACTAGTCAGAGCCTTTTTCCCGAGGATCTTTCCGAGAGGTCGTATAGGTGTATACGCAAAATCCTTTTGAAATGGCCCTTAGGGAGGGCCCTGATATACTCACCGCACTGGGTAGTAGAGAAGCTCCACGCTCCCTCCTACAGAACTTTCATGGGAATCGTAAGAGAGTTGAAACTGCAAGGGAAGCTCACGAATAGGGACGTGACGTCTAGAATCCTGAGCGAAGGAGATGAGCGAGCTTGCAGTACACCCTGCTCTACGACTCCAATCCAAGAGATCAGTCGCGAGAAATCTCAAGCGCTATGTCGACACCGAGGAAAATGTGACGCCTCCTCCAAAAAAGAAACCCGGGTCTATTCAGCAAGGAAGTGGCGAGCATCTCATGGCCTCCGTCCTTACAAATACAAATACAAATACAAATAATTTATTGTACGAAAGTGAGTATTGATAATGATATTATTTTACATGTAGTGCGTCACTATCAGCCAGTATTTGGCGTACAATTTGTTGTTTCTATTGCATGTTATTGAATATCTAGTATGTCAACACTGAGTGTAATATAGGCGGATGTCAAAATAATAATAATAATATAATTCTTAAATTAATATAAGTCATAATAATAATATGTCAATGTCATGCTATAGAAATAATTTAAAACTACAAATAAATAAAATTAAATATTACACATGCAGAAAAAAAAAATCGAGAAATGTCAATTGTGGAATAAGTATACATTAATAAAGAGTACTAGGTACATTTTCAAAGTGTTCATTAATATTATAATACATTTTATGTAAGCACCATTTATACAATTTATGTTTAAATTCAGGGAAGTCAAGAGTCTTTAAGTCTTCTGGTAAGTGATTGAAAATCTTTATCGACATATACAGTACACTTTTTTTAAAGAAAGCTGTGTTACAATCCGGGTAGCTTAGATTAAAACCATGGTTCTTAGACGTAGACCTAGGATTAGCTGGCATAATTTTGTACTTATCTATATGGGTTTTTACAAACAGACATATTTCATATATATACAATGTGGGTAACGGTAAAATCTTAAGTTTTATGAAGAGATGTTTACAAGGGTCACCGGGTCTGACACCGCACATGGCTCTTACACAGTCTTTCTGCAATATGAATGCACGGATAGCAAATGAGGAGTTTCCCCAAAGAATAAGGCCATATCGGAGGTTTGACATAATGTGACCATGAAAAGCCAATAGTGCAGATTTTTGAGACACAATTTGAGTCAACCTTCCCAGAGCAAATACATATCTGCCTAACTTTTTGACCACGTAATCTACATGAGTTTGCCAATTGCAGTGACAATCCAAGAGCAAACCGAGGAATCGTATGGATTGTACGTTTTCTATTGGCTCTTGATTGTACTGGATTGCTATATTTTTAGGATTACCCTGTGGTGCATAGAACTCCATGTACTTGGTCTTGCTCAGGTTTACCTTTAAATTGTTTCTTTCCAACCAGGTGTTGACGTCCTTAAATGTTAAATTCGCTTCAGCCTCGTATGTCAGGGGATCCGTACTAGGTATTACTACTGAGCAGTCATCGGCAAAAAGTAGGACCTTGTTGTGCGTTACATTAGGGAGGTCATTAATGTAGATTAGAAACAGCAGCGGCCCTAGAATACTTCCTTGTGGCACGCCCACGTTAACAGTAGTTTCGTCTGACAGCACCCTAGACATCTCCTTGGTCTTAGCACAGTAACTGCTGATCTCGGTTCTCTGTTTCCTGTCGAGTAGATATGTCCGTAGCCATTCGTAGCAATTCCCTCGAATTCCGTAATGATATAACTTATTCAGGAGTATGTTGTGGGAAACGCTATCGAAGGCCTTAGACATATCCATGAAGATCGTTGTTACTGGTGTTGTACTATCTCTATGTAACGCAATTTGCTTCACTAATTCATAGACGGCCAAAGTAGTAGATCTTTGTCTCCTAAATCCGTATTGGTTGATGTTCAAAATTTTATGTTTGTCTAGGAAGTTCAATATTCTACAGTATATAACTTTTTCATATATTTTGGACAATATTGGAATAATAGCAATAGGTCTGTAATTGTCGCATATTTCTTTGTCCCCCGTTTTGAATAAAGGTTTAATTATGCTTACTTTTAAACGATCTGGAAAAACACCATCTATTATCGAGAGATTGATGACATGACTTAAGGGACCTGCAAGAACATTCGCATTATCCTTAATAATCGATGTCGTCAAGTCATCATATCCTGATGATTTAGTATTTTTAAGGGATTGAATGACCTTGACGATTTCATTGGGGTCAGTGGGACTCAGGTATATGGAAGAAGCGTTTGAACTGCTCATGTACTTCAGAAGGTCTGAGGAGTTTGACGATCTGATATTGCTTTCAGAAGTGCAATGCTTAGTAAATGTGCTGTTAAAAACGTTAGCAATAGCCTTGCCATTCGTGATGGTGTCACCATTCATACGTATTCGGTTTATTGATGATTTTGGCAAGGTCTTACCAGTGTTTTCATTTATGATGTTCCATGTGGCTGTTACGACGTTTGCAGAATTGTGTATTAATTTCAAATTATTTATTTTTTGAGCCCTTTTAAAACATTTTTTTAGTAATTTAGAATAGGTTTTATGTTTGCCTTTTAGTTTTAGTTTAGTATTTATGTCTTTTGCACGAGTGTACTGTAAGTAAAGGCTTCTTTTAACTCTTGATGAAATCTTTAGGCCACGGGTTACCCATCTTATTTTTTTATTTACATAAATCTTCGCTTTATTGGTAGGAAAACATAGTTTAAAGAATAGTTGTAAATGATCATGTAATATGTCAAAGGCTTCGTTTGCATTGTTACTCGAAAATATATCAATGAATGATAAACTATGTATGGCGTCATGAAACT
This sequence comes from Pammene aurita, assembly GCA_947086415.1. Classification (NCBI taxonomy): domain Eukaryota; kingdom Metazoa; phylum Arthropoda; class Insecta; order Lepidoptera; family Tortricidae; genus Pammene; species Pammene aurita. The sequence goes on from OX352297.1 coordinate 25,248,718, forward strand.
TTTTACGATTACTTACTGAAAAGTCCTTTTTCTCAATGTACCAATAAGTAGGGAAAATTTTTTTGACAGGTATGTCGATAGTCTGGGCTGAGTGATCTGATAAATTTATATGGTGAACGGCTAATGTGTACGAGTCTTTAAAGTTAGTGCCAATATTATCAATACACGTTTTGGAATAATTTGTGACTCTAGTTGGCTCCATTATTTGTAATCTAAGATTATAGTTTTCTAAAATACGTTCAAACTCCTTACATACTTCTAGATTGAGCTTTAACCGGTCAATGTTAAAGTCACCGCATAATATAATTCGTCTTTTTGGCCATTTCCTTGTTAGGTACCCAAGAATTTCATGCAATTTGTTAAAGAAAACATCTAGATCACCACGAGGTATTCTGTACATGCATATAATTGACACATTATTTTCAGGAATGTCTACACCACAGCATTCAAAGTGATTTTCTATGCAGTGGTTCGTAATCCACTGCATTGGGTTGCATTCAGTATTATTTGACTTAGCGATAATGCATACCCCGCCCCTCCTAGCTTTAGACCTACTATAGTGACTTATTAGGTTATAATTTTTTAATGATAAATTTGGTGCGTCACCTTCTTTAAGAAATGTTTCAGAAAGACAAATTATGTCTAAAGATTTTCCCGAGGCTTCCAATTGATTAATGGCCAATTCAAGGGCGTCCTGCTTATTTAACACTCCCGCAATATTTTGATGGAATACTGTGAGGTATTTAGGATCGAAAAAACCGCTTCTCAAGTTCTGTGCACGAACTATCTGCGGGAATATTAAAATCTAGTTTTTTAGTTATAGAATTATCGCAAATACTTGGATGGATTACACTACTATGAAAAGTAATCGGTGTACTAATGTCAGGCGATAGCTTGCTGTCCATAACTGAATTGATAATAGAACATAGTTTATTCAAATAAACAGGCTTAGTGCACCTGAACGACTCCATTTCAACAAATTTACAGTTTGAGTAGTTGCTAATTAACGCCTCAATACTTTTATTTAATTTTCTTGTATTTAGATAGGGATTACGTTGAACCGGGACAACGAGAACTTCAATGTGCGATAACTTATGCAAAGCTACACTAAGATTAGTTAATACAGCAAATGGATTGGTATCGTTGCTTCCCACACATAATATTACAACATCACCTTTAGAGGTACTTTTGGTCAAGTTATTACAATATTCTAGCACATGAAGGGACGTAGCGTTTCTCTTAATTATGGCTGTAGAAATGTATTTATTATGCAATTTTACATATTGTGACATTCGAATTGTATTCGATAAGCCGGCAACCTGCTCGTCTCCTAATATAAATATAGTGTTTTTATTATTACAGTCTGTTATTGATGGTTCAGGCCTTAACTTCACACTGCGGTTATGAAGACTTGTTGATCCAGCGGCGCCATCTGTTGGTGCGACTTTGTCACATGATTCTGGGGTTGTTGTTAAACTCCTTTGTGCAACATCAATTCTTGGCAACCGTTCGATACTAGCGCGTGAGGTGTGGTAGTGTTTGTTTCTCTTTGATTTTCGTCTTCTAATTTTGGGTGTAGAGTTATTAGAACCACTGTGGATACTTAAGTCGTCAATTCCTACTGATTTGTAAATTTTTAGTTTTTGCTCTAAATTAAGTATATGTCTTCTAAGATCTGTTATTTCCATGTTCAATTTTTCTATTTCTTCATGCGCAATACGGAGTTCCGTTTCAAGTCTGCTGATTGTCTCCTCGAACTCGGCAGTCTGGGTGAAGGAACTATCCAATGAAGTATTAGGTGGTAAACTAAGTAAAGTTCTGTTTGGCGAGAATTCTGTTGTGTCGGCAGGTAGATTTGATAGCGAATAGTTCATATAAGATAGTGTAGATACGTCATGTTGATTTTTGGATCCGCGTTGTACTGTAACGTTATTGATCTCACTGTTTCCTTCCATCTTATTTTAGATACAGATAAATAAATATCTAAAAAGTTACAAATATGCGACCTTTCCTGGGGATCGAACCATAGGACACTCGGGCTACCGTTGCATATAGCGATGCATCGAACCGCTGCGCCACGATGCGATATGTGAAGATGGTCGAAATTTATAACCAGTCTTGTAGTGATGTGTCATGCGTAAGTGAACAAACAGCACGCTGATTGGCCGCTCGCATATCCCGCAAACACCGAACGCTGCCGATGTGCGCATGTGTGCGACTCGTTTAAAAGAATCAACGTTTATCACATAACACTTTCACTGTTTTTATAGTAATTGGGATCACTGTTTTATTTAATTTTTACACATACACTTCAAAAAATGTCTACGGAATAATATTATACTAGTTTATACTCAAATTGATAATTTTTTCCACCATTTTCGTAATTAAAACTGAGAAGACCTCAAATACGTGACTTGCAGTGCTTACGTGCGCACGCACACTCCTTCAACAACAGATGGAGTTTTTCAATAAACTTCTTGAAATGCAATCAGAGCAGAATAAAAAGCTCGATGAGATACACAAACAGTCTTCAATTAGAACACCATCCCTGAACGTTTCATTTGAATCTCGAGTGGATAGTGCTCTTGGAGGGGTAGAAATCACCCCGGAACGCTCCTCAACCTTTTACAGCGCTGAAGAGCTCGCATCAGAGCGCGGGGATGAACCCGAAGAGAGCCTTGAAGAGGAAATTAGAAAAACTGAGCACCGGTTGAAGGAACTTCAAGCAACCAAGGCTAACAGTAAATCACCTCCAAGAGGACAAACAACTGAAGCCTCAACCTTTAACTTCAAGCCGCACACAACAGAGTCGGAAGCGAAACTCTCGAAGGCAGACCCAGTCCTGGCACAGCAAGGCAAAGACTGTCAGAGACTTGGAACTGAGGGTTGGACGAACATAAAATATAAAGACGTCCAAAAACAGTTTCAAGCGACACCAGTGTTTTCATCGCTAAAAGTCAATAGCCAGTTTGCGGGAATCACACCGAGGTGGTCCTCATTGCACATACTCGAAAAGGTTGATCTGACCCTTGGAGCGGTAACAAATGGTCTTTTACAACAAAGGAAAATTTTTGATGAACTGTGTGATAAATTACCAGACAAACTTAAGCAGAAAGTTGGTAAAGAATTTCTGGCCACCAATTCTAAGTTCCGCCAGAGAGATGTTAACGCAATTTCGCTGGCAAAAGTGACCTGAGTGCGCATACTATAGGCAAGCTCAAGTCTGCGCGACCGAACATCAACTCAGTGCTGCATTTTGCTATTTAAGTGTACATATTTACAACAGTGCATCGCGTTATTCGCGTCTTTATTATATTTAAGTGCTCCAGTGAGTGATATTAAGTGACTGACGCCGTGTTCACACCAACCGTGCTAGCTGCGTGTAGCCGTCCCGCAGCCTACCATCGCCACTCGCCTAACTGCTGACACGCGGCGCGATCTACATCTTCTACACTGGCAAACTCGGTGAGCCCGTTCCTGTACTGACCATCGTTAACATACAGGCCCCCACACATTATAATCTAACTTGCCCATGTTACATACGAGTAACTGATTCCCAGAACGTAAACTTTATAACGCATGCTCGCACAAGTCCGTTTAATTTTTTCACAATAGCAAACACGCTATTATTCGTCCACATAATTATAGCTCAAATAAGAGCAATTAATTAAATAAATAAACAAAAGCTCCCAAGTTTTGTACCTTACAAAACCAACTGCAGCTCAAGAGCTATTTAACTTCTCGCGAGACACGGCTCGCATACGGGGAGAGTGCATAAGTATACAAAGTCCATAAGTAGCCGTTTCAACATCAAATAGGTTTACCCAGCCTCTATAGTTTACCAAAAAAAAATGAACAATATACATGCAGACATAGTAGTCATATAAGCCAGTACTGGATCAGACACGATTATTTATTCCTTATTCCCATATTATTAACACCTATTAGGTAAATATAACAATTTGGCGCGTAGACGCAGTTCGCAAGCAATAGCGTTGCGGTGCGGCTAAATCCGCCAGCTTGTCCGCACTTCAGGAAAACCAAATTTACAACAAAAACGATTACTAATCCCAAGCGGTGCATAACTATCGCAAATTAAATCCGAAAACGCTCTAGAATCAGGGATTAATTGGGAACCGTTCTTTACTCCAGAGGTACTAAAAGGCCGGAAAGTTGTCGTTCTCTTTTCGTCCTTTATCTAGTATTTGGCCAAGCACTCTAGTCACGCCGTGCCAATGCCTACAGGGAACATAGAGTGTCGCATGAATCCCACAAAATAATTGGAAATATCGCGTTATATCGGTTTCTTTTTAAATACCGGCTAAAATCCTTACAGAATACCCATTTACGTGAAATATCAATAAGGTGGGCTTACTAAGAGGATCATAATAACTACCTAGAGGTACTAATAAAAACACGGCTGTTAAATAGAGAGACGCGAATAGTAAATAAGTATCAAAGCGATAGCTCTAGGACTAACCAGTGTGGGCCGATGGGTACAAAAAAGACGACCTAACAGTTTGACCCTAACTTAAAACGACGATTACCAAACGAACCCAAGGCTCGATCAAAAGTGGTCATCATCAATATATCATACATCATAATTTTTTTGCATGTAATGTTATTATTTTTGCTTGTACCAATGGACACTGTCATCTGAATACAAATATATATATACTCACACACACACTTAGATATACGTATACTTCACACATTTTGAACGGATATTCAATATTTATTACATTAGACGTAGGGACAGTTCCGCCTTTCTGCTAGTCATAATTTTTTGCGTGTTCAAAGCAAAACAACCAAGAGAAAGCTAGCTAGCCACCAACATCTGGTGACCAGCTCGTCTGGGAACCCTGACAGTACAAACAACACAATAAAGGAACATTGCATAATACTTTCCAAGAGAATAGCGCCGCATTTTCTAAAAACAAAAAGGCGGAGCGCAGTAAAAATATAAATCCTTGCTTTGCTTTATTACACCATTCCCAAAACTATTAAAGAAGCAACATCTGGGAGCTAAAAAACTAAGGAACAAAGCTTGACAAACGGCATCATTGACGCAAAGAGGTCCCTTTTGCATTTATATTCCTCATCACAAGCCGGCACTTTTCTAAGGCATCATAAAAAATATTTAACACAGAAGATATTTAACACAATTAAACATCCGCCGACACTACCTTAATTTACCGATCCGAAACAAAGGCACTAAAACCATCAAGTTTAAAAAAAAAACCATTAAGAAACAAGGGTTGCATCGACGACGCAACAGAGGGACAGAGACCGCACGTGGCCATACCTAGTTAATTGTTGTGAATTGGTCGTCCCATTGTTGAGGTAACTTTAATCTTTATTTGTACTTCCCCATCAGTGCCACGTGCCAAACGTCTTTTTTTCCTTTTCCTTTTTTCTGAAAGCTCAGCTACTGGTACTTATAGTGACAATGAACCTCTTTACAGCTTACTAATTACGTTCTAGTGGTAGCTCAGGTGATCATTAGATAAAGCGGAGTTACAGGTGTTACCATAGTTGCCAGTTTTACGGCGCAGCGTAGGTATTCGTAGGTAAATAGGTACAGTGATTGTTACATGCTGTTGTGCAACGTCATCACCTGCAAGTGAATTAAATAAGACACCCGAAAGTAAAAGATAAACAACGTACAGCCGCCAGCACAATGGAAATATACGCAATACCTAAAGACGGCAACTGCCTATACAGAGCGATAGCAGATCAACTAAACATTGTATTAGATAGGAACGTCGACCACAAGGAACTCCGAGAGATACTCGCTAATCACCTAGATGCTGAAAAAGATGACGATCAAATTCGACTAGCGCTCAATGGAAGTGTAGCGGACTACAATGGATCTACCATTATCAGCTGGCCCCCCTGCGCCGAACTCGTAGAGGAATATATCCAAAATCAGTTCAAAGACGGGTTCTGGGGCGGCGAGGAAATCCTACTAGCGACTACGAGTTATTTCATGCTCAATATATATGTACACATGGACCAACAAACACCCTTGCTCTATAAGGCTCCCATATACGAGGCCCACAAAATGGCAACCCTACACCTATACTACCATAATCAACACTACGACTCAATTCGGATTGTAAACTCCACACCGGAGACAGCGAACACGAGACAGTCGATCAAGAAGTACCAAACTTCAAGCGCAGTTTATCGTAGCCAACCAAAAATAACGGACCAACACAGAGAATTATTAAGTCCTAGCTTGTTAATAGGCACCCAAGATCCAGCAATAATCACGTTGAACAGCTCAATCGACAGCGATAAGAATGTCGATTCGACAGGGTTAAGGTTACTACGAACCGCTCCCAAACCCGAAGCCAGGCCGAACCTACCGTGTGAATCGGTCTCCGTAGCAACATGGAACGTAAGAGGCTGCGCCTCACTGCAAGACAAGATCAACATTGACCACGAACTGTCAGCTCGTAATATTACAATAGCAGCGTTACAAGAAACCCACTTAACAAGCGGGGAGTTCATCTCAAACAACTATCGCTGGCTCTTGCATGGGGGACCGCGCCCACGAGAGACGAGAGGAGTGGCTATACTCATTCAAAAAGATGTCCAATATGAATTAATCAACACATATAAAAAATATAATAACATTATTGCCACCCATTTAAAACTCCTTATAGGTGACAACGATACACCAACAGAAATATTCATCGTCTGCACACACGTGCCAGCCGGTGCGGCCACGTGCCTCGCAAAAATAGGAACCCTGCTACGGCAAGCTCCAAAAAAGGCCTTTCCCATAGTGTTAGGCGACTTCAACGCTCACATCGGGGCCAAAGAAGTTAAAAATTTAACTCACCTTATCTCCAAAAATAACCTATTTCACAGCGAGTCAAATTTCAACGGAAATCTCCTTATAAACTTTATACAAGAGCATAACTTATGCATAAAAACGACATGGGGACGCCCTTCATGCAAAGTGACATGGCAAATGGGGTCCCGAACATCTCAGATTGACCACATATTAACCACCTTACAACGGCCAGTGTTTTTCCACTACATCCAAGGTGCTCAGCAAAAATCAGTCAAAACAGATCACAAACTCGTCTGGGGCGAAATACGAAACTCAAGCTGGGCCCAAAATAAACATAGCAATCAAAATAACGCCTGCCGTACTAAAAGTAACAAAAGCATATTTAACTACAGAAATATCAATTACGAAGCACTAAAAGAAGACTTAGCAGTTGTCAAAGAATTCCAAACAGAAGTGCAACGCCTGCTGTCAGCTAAAATAGAAGCAACAGTCAGTCAATATGGTACAAGTAGGGCTCTAACGTGGAATGAACTAAACGAGATCCTTAAACAGGCCACAAAGACTATTCCCCCTTTGTGCATCGCCCGCTCGCGAGAAAGCAGACTAGCTCTTGCCAGACTCCAAAAAGCCCTTTTTACGAAATATAAATTTCCTTATACTCGCAATCTCGATATAACAATTAAAACAGCACGCAAACAGCTGCGCACCGCGCAAGTACAGGATTTTCACAATGAAAGTACACGGTTCTTTCGCACCCTTAGCAAAGCACCCCGGGCAATGAGGATGAAGTTTACTTATAAATTTCTGAAAAGCTTTAGAAAAGCACCGGAAAACCGAACTACCCCTAACCGCTTTATTCCAATGTCGAATTGGGTAACGGAATTGAAAAAGAGTGAGGGTGCACCCATAGATACGACAGCATGCGAAAACGATCAACTACCTATAGAAGACGGACCGGACATGAAGGAAGTATCTAAAATTATTAGGAGGATGAAAAACGGTACAGTACCAGGTACGGACCAGATCGCACCAGAGCTCTACAAAGCGGCGCCGCAAGAATTTATAGCCCAGGTATCAAATGTCATGCAGAAAGCATGGGTGGAAAATAAAGTTCCAGAGGAATGGTTAATATCAAAACAGATACCAATACCAAAAAAGACTTCACCTAAAGACGTAAATGACTACAGGAGGATATCTATCTGTAACGTCGGCTATCGTATATATGCCAACTTCCTACTTAAAAAATTGGACAAGGAGATGAAAACTCTAGGGAACTATCAAACCGCGTTTTTAAACAATAGGTCCACCGATGACCATCTTTTTACCCTCCGTCGGGTGCTGGACACCAACTGGAGACAAGGTAAAAGGATTTTCGTGGTAGCTATAGACATTGAAAAAGCATTTGACAATGTAGACCTCAATGCCCTAAGAGACATCTTGCTTAGCCGAATAAGTACTCCTCTTACAAACATAATTATCGCAGCATGCATGAGAAAACGAACATTTATAGCGTGGGTTGGACAAACAACTGAGACAGTAATCAAAGGAAAAGGAGTCAAACAAGGTTGCCCCCTATCACCAAGGCTATTCACGATTTTAATAGACGACGTCCTGAAAACCCTGGAAGAAGAGGATGAGGCGATCACTCTAAACCAGGATAACAAAATCACCCTCCCCTTAATTTTATCATTTGCAGATGACCTTATAATGGTTGGCGACTGCATTGAAATACTAGACCGAGTAATAAATAAACTGAAAACCCTGCTTAGCACAGTAGGCCTCGTCATAAATGAGACAAAGACAAAGCTAATCATCAGAGACCCATTTGGCCCCCCGACATCCGAACAACAACAAAGGAACCTCGGCGGGGTACCAATAAAACCAAGTGAAGTGATAAGGTACCTAGGCACACACATAACAGCGGCTCACGACAGGAGAGCCGCAATTAAAACAAGATGCGACAAGGCTATTCGGAATTCAAAAATTATAACTAAGTTCATACAGAAGTATAACGTTGATTGGAAAATAGCGAGGCTTTTATATAAAATGGTCATCGCACCCGCTATGACATACGGTCTCAAAGCTATGGCTCTCACAAGTGGAAACAGATCGAGGCTAAGAAAATACGAAAGACACATACTTAAAGAAATGTTAGGTGTCTCAAACAATCCCCCGAAACAAAAGATACACCAAATCCTAGAAGGAAAGTCAATTACAAAATACATTAAAGTTCGTCGGCTCTCCTATTATGGACACATCCTTCGACGGCCTAAACCGCACCTCCTTCACGCAGCAATGGAATACAGAGAAAGCAAAAAAAAGATAGGCAGACCCATTTTCACATGGATCGACTCACTTAACCATGACATAACACGTTACACCAACAAGTCCTCGTCTTATTGGAATACAATTGCTGAAAACCGAAGCCTATTCAAGAAAAAAGTAGAAAAGATCTACAATCGGCCGGAGACTGACACCGAATCCGAGCCGGATGAGACGAATTGATCACAGATCACCGGCTAGACCGTAAATCTATGCAAAAACAATAATTATCGCAACGTACTCGCAGTCACTATCCCTTCTATACATATTTACACACAATATATATCTATCCTCCTCATGCTGGGCACGATGCAAGTATTCGGTCTGGCTCTACCTCCTGTCATTCCAAATATCCTTGACTGCACAAACCCGACAGTCCCATCCTGTATTTATTGGCCCACCGGTTTCTCGGGCAGGAGGGACAGTTGAGCATCCCGGGGCGGCAGACGACGGTAAGAGCACGCGAGGAAGCCCGGATACACGCCCTATCTCGGAGTGGGTACGTCCGGACAGAGGTCGTTAATCCGCCGTACTCTACACCTTTGACCGACGGCCTGAACCATACTAGCGCGTGTATTTGAGCTATTTCGGCAAACCTACTCGTCCCTCCCTCCCTTGTATGACCAACGCCTCTGCGTCCTTGCAGCAGAACTGCTGGCTGGTGGTGTCACATGACGGTGACGGTGACGGTGACGGTGACCAATTCTAAGTTCCGCCAGAGTTCAGATGACCTGCTCCAATATGTCTGTGGACGAAGGGCCGAGATTATCCAACAGAGACGGAGCACATACAAAATCAGGAATAAAGCACTCCATGAAGTGCTCCACAGCATACCGCCTTCAGATACGCATCTGTTCAAGGAGCCCGAACTATCACAAACAGTAAAAGACCAAGGAGGAATACATAAACTTTTTCCTTACAAGAAAACGTATAAATCCCACCGGTCAGTCAGAGATGAAAAGGGAGCATTCAGAAAAATTGTATCAAATAACCGAAGAGGACATGTTCGAGGAGAATCGTTCAAGCGCAACAGTACATACAAGATGCTCGCATCAGCTGACATTCCCAGGAAGAGCACGCAGTACAAAACCAAGGAGAACAGAAACACTGGAGGCCGAAACAAGTGGGGGGGCCCCAAAAAACAATGACTTCAGGGCAGGTCAATTATCGACTTGTTTGGAAATGTGGTCCCAATTAGGAGCTCCGTCGGATATTTTAAAAATAATATCAGGTTACAGAATACCCTTTCGAAAGAAACCACCTTTGGTAAAATTGTCAAACCATCGAAAATCGTTTATGATTCGTCCTACCGCAGACATGAAGAGGGAAATACAATCGATGCTGAAAAGTGGCGCTATTCGCGAAAGCAGGCACCAAAAGGGGTTCCTTTCGACAATGTTCCTAAGGAGAAAGGCCGACGGATCAAACCGACCCATTTTCAATTTAAAGAAACTAAACCAATATGTACATGCTCCCAAATTCAAGCTTTGAAACCACTACCGGATACCTGCAGTTCTGGGCCCAAAAGACTACATGACAAAAATAGATATCTCGCAAGCATACTATCACGTACCGATAGTACCCACGCATTGCAGATTCCTATCTCTAGCATTCAACGGAAGAACCTACGAGATGACATGTATGCCGTTCGGCTTGTCAAGCGCACCACATGTCTTTTCAAAACTGACAAATTGGCTAGCACATTGGTTCAGGCAAAATACAGGCATAAAAATGATAGTCTACCTAGACGACCTTCTGGTGAGTCACCCAGACCCAGAGACGCTACAAAATCAGTCGCTATTCGTGGTACAAAGACTAGAGGAGCTTGGCTGGATGGTAAACACAAGAAAATCTCAACTAAAACCAACTCGGTGCCTGGAGTATTTAGGTATAACCTGGAACACTCAGGAAAACAAAAAGATGCTCTCGGACTCAAAAGTCAAACAAATAACGACACTAATTGGAAGATTTACTATCGGAAAACGCTGGAGTTGGAGGGACGCAAAAGTTTTGCTAGGAAAACTAAACTTTGCGTCGTTCACAGTCCCATTAGGAAGACTTCATTGCCGACGGTTACAGATAGACTCCAACAGGCTTCCAAAGTCAATGCGGCATACAAAGTACCCGATTTTAGAGGAATCCCTGGCCGAACTGGATTGGTGGTTGAGAAACGTAAGAAGAAGTACAGACATACACCAACCCAATCCATCCGTATTCATCACTACCGATGCAGCGGACTCAGGATGGGGCGCAATAGCGAACAACCAGAAATTGTGGGGACATTGGAACGCAGATCAAAAACTATGGCACTGCAATCAGAAGGAACTGTGGGCACTCCACGAAACCATCAAATCGTTAAGATCATCCCTGAAAGACACTGTGGTCATATGGCAGACAGACAACCGGACTGCAGCGGCCTATATAACCAAAGAAGGGGGCACAAAGTCAAGAAGACTATTGGAAACGACAACAAAAATCCTTCGGTTGTGCGATCGCTACAATTTCTCCCTCATAGCTCGCTACATTCCAGGGCCATACAACGGTCTGGCCGACAGTCTCTCGAGGGCGAAAAACCTACCGGAGTGGCACCTGAAATCTTCAATAACAACGGTGATCTTCCGACTCCTGGGTACCCCAGAGATAGACTTGTTTGCATTAAGGAGGTCAGCAGTGGTGTCAAACTATGCGTCAGAGGATGCGACAGATGTAGGGAGTCGGTTCACGAATGCATTCAGCCGACGCTGGCACTGCAAACTCGGATGGATGTTTCCACCTCCAGCATTGATTCCAAGTGTTCTTCACCACCTTCTAGAGTCGACAGGGACTTACCTAATGGTAGCACCGGATTGGCACAAAGCGTTTTGGATGCCAACAATAAAACAACGGGCAATCAGACAGCCCTGGAAAATCCCAGACCTCTCTCACCACCTTATAGATCTGGAGACCAATCTACCACCACCAAGAATAAACAACCTCAATTTGCAGGTTTGGACAATACGGGCTGGACCAATGAACTCCTAAACTGGGATAATTCATTAAGGTGCTTCAAGCTTCTTGGAGAAACTCAACCCTGAAGACTTACCGACCGGCATGGCGCAGATGGTGCACATGGGCGTCCGAAAACGGACTAGACGTTACTGCTAGGGTCAGTAACGTCTAGTCCAACTGATCTAGCCCGGTACCTTTGCCACCTGAGGGAAGTCGTAAAACTGGCACCCAGTACTATTTTAGTCCATAAATCGGTAATAGCCACGTTCACAAACCCTAACAAAAGCAGTCAGCTAGCCTCACACCCAATTGTGGTTCACACCCTTAAAGGAATCCTATCAAGAAACCGAAATGTAGGGCCCCGCTATCGTGGAAATTGGATGACTTGTTAAAGTTCATGCATTCATATAATTTTGATGAAAATAGTCTCTTCGCTGTTTCCCGACATACCTGTACACTTCTTCTTCTAGCATCAGGTCGACGATTACACGATTTAACCTTACTCAGTATACAACCGGAGTATTTCGAGGAGACAGAAGACCAAATATTTTTTTGGCCAAAACATGGGTCGAAAACTGATAACCCTTCATACAGACAATCAGGGTGGTCTTTAAGACGATTGTCGCCAGAGTGTCCTTGAGCGTTTGGGCGCTGTGTACCCGCGCTACCCGCTTTACCCTCTCATTGCGATCGTACGTAAATCCGCCACACTGCACCGGAACGATGTTCAAAGAATATGACTTTACACAGAGGCGCGCGGGCAGCTTTATAATAATTATAATCCTTTTGCGGATATTTTTTGATTTGAATACTGTGATTAAGTACTGCAATGGTGATATTTTTAGGAATGCTACTTACCTATTAAATAATATAATAACGATCTCAATTAGTAGATTTTTATGTAATAAAATAAAACCTAGATTTTGAATTTGAAGTACAGTCAGCGGCAAAATATTGGTAAAAATATTCTGCATATCAGAAAAAAAAAACTGAATGCCAATCAAAGCGATGTTTTCATGTGAATTTAGTTTTTTGCTGCGCAAGTGAGTTTAATAGATGGTTATTTTTTTGTAGCGATTTTGAATAACAACCGTAAAAATCACTTATATAATTACGAAAAATTTACAAAACTAAAAAAGTTTCTTGAACATGTCCGTCTGTCCGTCCGTCCATCCGTATGTCACAACCATTTTATTATAAAATATATATTGATGAAATTTTATCCATAGGTGTGTCTTGTGCCGCTACTTAGTTTTTAGCTAAATTGCTGAAAAACTAAACTTTAAGGGGAGGCACTCCATATATACATATGCCGAACTAAATGTCAAAACAATTTTTTTTTTGCAAATATGAACATTGTGTACATCTATCGATACGGTTTTAAAAATATCTTAAGTATATATAGAGGATTTTTAAAACCTTTTTTATTGAGTCACTATTTTTAGAAATAATCGCTTCGAAAGTCTAAATAATAGTCCCCCCCCCCCCCCCCCATCTAACTTTTAATCCGTAAGTCCAAAAAATATGAAAAAAATAAAGAAGATACGGCTTAGTACTTATTTATATGAAAACTATTTCACATATTATCGGTTGAGCCATTTTTGAGTTATCTCCGAGAAACTACTTTCTATGGAACCCTACATTATGCGTGGTCCGATACACTCTTGGCCGGTCTTTTAAAGATATTTGATATGTAGTATTAACCGTTAGTAGTAATTTATTTATTTACTTGTGTTGATAATTAATATAAATTTGTATTTCAGCGAGATAGTAAAGCTTTTTTTCCTTTATTCTTACTTACATTAAACTCTTAAATATCAGCAATTTTTAATTAGAATCTCGATCAGGCTTCGCTCAGTAATAGTTAGTACTCTGAAATTTGTTGTTTTAATCACGCCGACAATATGGTAAATCAAAATCAGAAAAATAAAATGAAGTTGATGTGATTTTTTTTTCGCTCCAACCCACGCGATTGATACGATACACGATATTGTGTGGTATTATTGGACAGGTCTTCCAAAAAGAATAAGTCTTAAACAACTTTTGGATAAAACGCATATTTTCGTAAATAATAACTCCGAAAATTACTTATTAGTCCATTGTATTGTAGCAATAGCAGGTTTCCGCAACTCGACAACTAACGCCTGTTTTGCGTGACTCATCAGAATAAGTACTACTACATAATAATTGTAGTGTACTTACAAGACTACATTTGTTTTCAGGGCATTATAAGATGCATGAGTTCTGTTTTTCTCCATTTTTATTTCATTTCTTTATTTAATTTGTAATATAGGTCATCTAAATAAAATACACTTTTTATAAGAACGTAAATACATGAACACACATACGGGTATATTATCTTAAAAGATAAAACGTCTATGCGCTATTGATTCCGACAAGACACGTTATGCCCGCACCGCATGAACCCTCTGCAGTTATTTAGTCTTTAGGCACAGTAAGTCCGATATTATTGCTCACGGGCCAAGCACAAGTTTGTAGTGTTCTGTAGTACACATTTTTTAGTTCAACAATATTTTATATCGAATGAGCCGTTCAGTAGATATAAGCAAAATTAACCGTAAAACGACATTTCGTTACATTTAAATAACGGAGAAACTATACGTTACACGAGTTATTCAAACGTTGACAATGTTGTACATGAAATGGTTATTAACATATATTTTTTCAAATTTTTTGAATGACCCGTTATTGAGATATATCCCTTAGAAAGTAACAGTTTTTGGCCACAATTAGCGCCTAGCGCCTTAAGTCTTTGTCAGTCGCTGCGCGCGCGCGGTTAGAGGCGAGCGTGTGTAATGAGTCATCTCTTACGGCGAAATGGCGAGTTCAACGACCGTTAAATGTTCGAAGTGTAACATAGTAATAAACGAGGTGTTGGCTTTTATGCAAAATAAGATAGAAGTGATGGACAGTGGAAGTTTAATAAGAATATGTGAAACGGGATTTTCTGAAAGCGACATCAGCGAGGCAAAAAAATTGCTGTTCGAATCCGTATCAAACAGCGGCAAAATATTGCAAAGAAGGAAGGATAAGGTACAACGGGACTTAAGAGAGAGAATACAGATCCCGAAAATATGCCAGTGTTTGTGGCCAAGGATCTTTACAAACTCCCTCCCGTCCACTTTGATCACGTGGATGTAACTAGATTATTGAAAGATATATTGTTACTGCAATCTCAGGTACGTGAGATTAAGGAGAAATATATTACACGAGAACAATTTGACCTATTAAGCGATGAGGTGTTAAGACATAGTAATTTAAATATACCCACGACGACACCGGGTAATTTTGTTAGCACTAAACGAGGTGCATATTTGTACGACAGTGGGCCGTTCGGAATGACCTTCAATAGCGAGGAGAGTGCGTTGACCCGGCGCGAAGCTAATGACCCTGTTCATAATGCAAGCGTATCTGCTTACACACAGCGGGCGGCTAATACGTCATTTGACTCGCTCGCACCGGTGCGCGAACAGCAGTCTGAGGCGCAGGAGCACGGCGGGCAGTGGACAGATAAGGAACCGGTTTCCAGTATTTGCAACAAAACGAGCGACCGTCAACATTAATCGTCCGTAGATATGGGTGAGCAAAACTTAGAATATAGGTCACTGGTACTAAATAATGAAAGAAAGGAAACCTCATATGCGGATATGGTGAATAAAGAGGTTGAGGTCGTTTCTGAGGACAACGAGGGGGAGTGGATGATACAGACCTCAAAAAAACGTCGAAAAATTAGTAAATTTGTAGGGTGCATGGGTAAAGCGAGTCAAGCTCCGGAAGCGAAGTTTAGAGCGGCGGAAAGTAAAGTGCCGGTATTTATATCGAACGTCCACAAAGATGTAAGGGAGACTGATATTACCGATTACATTTATGAAAAACAAACGACAGACTGGCTTTATGGAAACTTTCGATGAAAAAGGAAAAAGGATATAATTCATATAAAATTTATGTTGATCAATCGAAAATTAATGTGTACCTAAACGATAGTTTATGGCCTAGTGGAATAAAATTCAGGCGCTTTATTACTTTTAGTAACAAAGTGAGTCAACGAGTGTATAATAACAATAATGAAAATGGAGGAAAAGTGTAACATGGTTTCCTATAATTGTAGGTCCCTTAAAAGGGCCATTGATAGAGTAAGGGCACTATGTCGTAAAGCAGACATAGTGGCATTGTCTGAAATCTGGCTTTTCCCTTTCGACCTACCTTTGTTGGGCACAGTGGATACTGATTTTGGATGGACGGGTAAATCAGCAGTAGATACCTCGGAAGGGACGGTTAAGGGAAGGCCGTATGGCGGAGTAGGTATTCTCTGGAGAAAAGGGGCGTTCCAGTCGGTAACGGTTGTTGACTGCGGCAGTGATAGGGTAGCGGCAGTAAAGGTGCGTGCTAAGGATACGGTCTTTCTAGTATTGTGTGTCTACATGCCCACAAACTCTTAAGAGAACCTGCCCCTTTTTACGGAGTGCTTAAGTGTCATATCGACAACGATAGCGGAGCATAGTGACGTTCAAGCAGTGTATGCGTTAGGGGACTATAATGCGCATATCAACGAGCTATTTTATAACGAAATGATGAGCTTCTGTATCGACAATTTATGGACGTGTGCGGATGTCGAAGTATTAGGTGTAAACTCGGACACTTATACGTACGTTAGCGATGTGTATGGGTGTAAGAGATGGTTAGATCATTGTCTGGTTACTAACTGTGCATTAAATACAATAACTAACATATCAATGATGTATGACGTCTACTGGTCTGACCATTTCCCCATGCTTATAGAGTGCTGTATGAGTATTGTAAAACCGATGTGTGTACCGTCCTTAACAGTTGAAAATAAAGTAATATGGGGGACTCGAACGGAGGAACAGATAGATGTGTACCATGGCTACTGTAACATTAAATTAAAAAACGTAGACTTCCCCAGTAGCTTAAGTACTTGTTGTATGACTAGTGAGTCTTGTAGTAAAAGGGAACACTTTTTAATCTTAGACAACATGTATGATGAAGTGGTTAAAATTCTGTCTAATGCGGCAGTTTTGTCCTATAAATGTAAGAAACGTCGTAAGGGTCGCTACGTAGCCGGCTGGAATAAGTATGTGGCCGAGGCACACAGGGAGGCCAGGCTTCACTTTCAACAGTGGGTCCTAATGGGAAAGCCTAGTCGGGGCAAATGGTACGACCTGATGAATGAGAGCAAAAAAGTGTTTAAGTCCAAATTAAAGTGGTGCCAGGACAGACAGGATCAACTTAAAATGGATAGGCTAGCCCTGGCTCAAAAAGAAGGAGACTTTAAACAATTTTGGAAAAACACTAAGACAATGAATGTGAGGCCTGGCCTTCCTGTGGGCGTTGGCGATAAATGCGACTCTGGTGAGATTGCGGAACTATTTAGGGAGCATTTCAAGGTCAAGTCGCTTATAGGAGCTACTCCACGCGAGGCGGAAGTGTACGGTGTTGGGACCGTCAGGACTGGGACTACCTTCTCAGCAAAAGCAGTTGCGATAGCTATAAAGAGAATGAAAAGAGGGAAGTCACCGGGGCATGACGGTCTCAGCATTGAGCACTTCAAATATGCTGGAGAGCACCTGCCGCGTGTACTAGCTATGTTCCTTAATCTATGTATGAGGCACTCATACTTACCAGAGGCGCTTATGAGGACTATTGTGGTGCCTGTAGCAAAAAATAAAACTGGTGACCTGTCTAACAGGGAAAACTATCTGCCGATCTCGCTTGCGACAACAGCTGCAAAAATACTCGACCGTATGCTGGACACCATACTTGAGGGGCACCTAAAACTACAGGATAATCAGTTTGGATTTAGGCGTGGATTATCCACAGAAAGTGCTATTTATTGTCTCAAGCATACGGTGGGGTATTATACGAGTAGGAAAACTCCGGTCTATGCCTGTTTCCTCGACTTGTCAAAAGCTTTTGACAGAGTAGAATATGATATCCTATGGAAAAAGCTAGAGGAGACAGGCACGCCAGCGGAAGTTATAAATATCTTTAAACACTGGTACGGGAACCAAATTAACCAGGTGAGATGGGCGGATAGTTTTTCCTCCGAGTATAGACTTGAGTGCGGAATGAGGCAGGGGGGGCTCACGTCTCCCAGGCTGTTCAGCCTCTACGTGGATAAGCTGATAGCCGGACTCAACAGCATGCATTTCGGACGCCATATTGATGGAGTTTGCGTAAACAACATCAGTTATGCGGATGACATGGTGCTGCTGGCTCCGTCTGTCAGTGCCTTACGGAAGCTGCTAGAGGCGTGTGAGACGTATGCCAAACTTCATGGTCTGCAGTACAACCCAAGAAAAAGTAAGGTTATGATATTTAAGACGGGAACGAAAAAGCCGACTTTCCTGCCTCCTTTTACACTAGATGGGGCCACCCTAGCTTTCGCAAAAAAGTTTAGATATCTAGGTCATATAATAACTTGTGGCCTGAATGATTGACCTGGATATTGAACGAGAGCGCAGGGCACTGGCTGTTAGGTCGAATATGCTGGCTCGCAGGTTTGCTCGATGTACAGAAGAGGTCAAAATAGTAGAGGGCATTTTGCCAATCATTTTACTCGAGCAGCCTGTGGGTTAAGTATACAAAAAGAGCCTATGATGCCCTGCGTGTGCAGTACAACAACGCATTCAGGATGTTGCTGGGATTACCAAGGTGGTGCAGTGCTTCGGGTATGTTCGCCGAAGCGCGCACGGACGGTTTTCAGGCCAGATTTAATATAGTTCATTGGGTGAAACAAGTAATAACTCTGTCGCAAGAACGCCGTAAAGCTAAGCAGCTGGAAAGCCGTTTTGTTACCACGCGAGGTGCAACAAAAGAAGCATCACGCACAGTCATAGCAGGGTGGGTAAAAACACTTTTCAAGGAAGCTGGGATATCAGCCTCAGCTGGAAGTATCCGAGCAGGAGTAGCTACTGATAATTGGACATGCAAGAATATGAATATAGATGAAGTTCTGAAAAGAGGCAACTGGCAATCTAAAAACACCTTCTTCAACCATTATTTTAGGGAAGTCCAATCAGCTGCAACCACCAGTAGTAGTATTAACTTAAACAATTGTTTTTCTCCGCTATAATCTAATTATGGCACCTCCTTAATCAATGTGCTCTGACTATTTGATAGACTATTTAGATTATTTACAGTTATTATTCAAAAGACTGATTATATGTAAAATGCGGGTAATTAGTCACCTAACTGTCTGTAAGACTATTTGGACTTTAAAGACTGATTATATAAATTATACGCTAGCTTGTTATCAAACTGTCTATCGGACTATTTAGAGTTTAAAACTGATTATGATTAATCCAAAGACTGACTTATAATAAGAACAAATAAATACGGTTTCAATGTCGAGCAACATGACGTTGTGACCGAAGATGGATATATTCTTACGCTGTTCCACGTTCCTGGAGAAAAGTCTCCTGTTCTGTTGTTTCATGGAATCGCAGATTGTTCAGATACTTTCATAATAAGAGGTAATACTTCCTCGATTACTACATTGGCGATGTCGGGGTACGACATATGGATTGGTAATAGTAGAGGGAACTTATATGGCCGACGCCACGTCAGTTTAAATCCCGACACTGACAAACAATTTTGGGACTATAGTTTCCACGAAGTCGGTTATTATGACCTGGCTGCTACTATAGATTTCGTGTGTGATGAAACGGGCGAAGAAAGCATTTCTGTTATCGGACATTATGCGCATGATTTGTATTAGCATCCACGAGAACAGAATATAATAAGAAAATTAAGGTGTTCATAGCTTTAGCGCCGATCGCTTTTTTTAATCATTTGTCACCTGTGCTATCTGCGGTTGTTCTGGCGGGCCAGCTATTAACGCACTATTTAAAACAGTTGGGTACGAAGAAATTTTGCAAAACCATGGTGCAGTATCGGATCTCGTAACGTTTGTTTGAGCTACGCAGTATGCGCGCCAGGAGCTCTATTTCCGTTTTCTGGGAAAGACTCGGAAAACATCGAACCCAAATTTCTGCCCGTAATTTTCGGACACTACCCTGCAGCAGTTTCGAGAAAGTCTTTGTTCCATTTCGATTTACTGGCGCTCCGAAAAACCTTTGGCCAGTACGACTACGGTGTCATAGAAAATTTTGCTAAATATGGCACTTCTACTGCACCTGATTATGATATGAATGCTATAACCATGAATGTCGCTTTACTAGCAGGCTTAAATGATGGTTTGGCTAACATTAAAGACGTGAGGCATCTCCGGGACAGTCTACAAAATGTATACTATGAGGAGATAGGACCAAAGCAATGGTCTCATATAGATTTTGTGTGGGGTAAAGAGATGCCTAAATATTTATAACCATCGATTTTTAAGATTCTGAATAAATACAATATTTAAATGAAACAAATTCTTACGGAATGTGTGTTGTTTTAATTATACTATTAAGCACAACATTAGTCTTACTTTATTTTATATTCTTTGCGTTTAACTGTATTAGTCATATGTACCTGTTAATTTTATTAAAAATTGCCCATGTAAAATATATTTCAGAAGTCTTTATTTTAAGGCAGGATACTACTATAAGCTCATAATTAAACTCATATTTGCTCCATATAATATTTAAAACATAATTTTTAAGAAAAAAAAACCGACTTCAATGGGGGTAGCCGGTGAAGGATTATTGTAGATAGATGGTGCACTTAGATTCCATACAATGAAATAACTTGCTTAAAAAACGCAGCGGAGAGGACCAATCGCCAAACGTGAACTATGCGTCGTTGAAGAGTTCCGTTCTGATTATCATCAACAGTTCCACTTCATCAAATGTCACTCTTTTGAATGAAAATGCTTGATTTGTTGATAAAAATACAAAAGTCACTTTATGTATGCCTTTAAGATTTGAGGAATTCCCTCGATTCCTCGTGGAACTCATCATCAGAACTTGAGCTTGACGAAAATTGGTCCTGACAATCTAACTTGCTTAACAAACATAGCGAAGAGGAAGAATCGCCAAACATGAACTATGCGTCGTTGAAGAGTTCCGTTCTGTTCATCATCAGCAGTTCCACTTCATCAAATGTCACTCTTTTGAATGAAAATGCTTGATTTGTTGATAAAAATACAAAAGTCACTATGTGTAAGCCCTTAAGATTTGAGGAGTTCCCTCGATTCTTCATGGATCCCATCATCAGAACTTGAGCTGGACGAACATTTGTTCTGACAATTAAACTTGCTAAACAAACACAGCGAAGAGGACGAATCGCCAAACGTGAACTATGCGTCGTTGAAGAGTTCCGTTCTGATCATCATCAGCAGTTCTACTTCATCCAATGTCACTGTTTTGAATGAAAATGATGGTTTTGTTGATAAAAATCACTATATGTATGCCTTTAAGATTTGAGGAGTTCCCTCGATTCCTCATGGATCCCATCATCAGAACTGCGTTTTGACAAAAACGGGACCAATCTGTATATATATACTTACAATCAAAAAAAGAATTTTCAAAATCGGTTCAGACATGACGGAGTTATGGAGTAACAAACATAAAAAAAAAAAAAAAAAAAAAAAAAAAAAAAAAAAAAAAAAAACATACACGCCGAATTGAGAACCTCCTCTTTTCAAATCTTGAAGTCGGTTAAAAAATGTCACAAAACATACTATGGCAACCAGGGTCGTTACTCACTCCCCAAAGAAGAAGTTTGTCCACAGAATCGGTGCAAGCAACTTTTGGGCGACTAATTAACGCGCAAGTTAATGACTTATGCTGACTGCGATAGCCAGGTTAATGAACACTCTACTTTCAGAAGTCAGGAAAACATACAGGGTGGCAATAAGACGTATCTATCACATATTCAGCGTTTACTGTTGACCAACGAAAGATGAACAACGTCCTATTCCTTGTCACGACCAAAAGGCCGTGGTACCTAATGGACTCTTGTAAGGATAGAATATTTATTTATCCATTACATTACATTAATAGGGTTATAGAGACTTTGCCTCCTTATGCGTGTTCTATCGCTTGTACACAACGGGTTGTGCTCTGAAGAACTGTTTGATATGATGCCCGCGGCAGCTTTTTATCACCGCACTGCTCGCCGCCGGCAGGGTGTTCATCCTCACACCCTGGAGCCCAATGGGTCGCGCACAGTACGCTTTAAGAGAAATTTCCTCCCACGAACGCTGCGGCTGTGGAATGAACTCCCTGCCGAGGTTTTCCCAGTGGGGGAAATTGTATGAGATTCTTCAAAAAAGAAGTGTATAGGTTCCTAAAGGGTAGGCAACGCGCATGTGAATCCTCTGGGGTTGCAGGCGTCCATAGGCTACGGTAGCTGCTTACCATCAGGCGGGCCGTATGCTTGTTTGCCACAGTCGTGGTATATAAAAAAAGTAAGGTACCGAATCGCCTACAATTCTACAAACTTACTAACGGAACATAACAAATATGTGCTGCTAGGTAAATTCACTACACGTTGGCATCCAGCCTCAACTCAACACGAGTTGGTTAAGGAATACCGGCGCATGAGCACCGGGCGCGTTGTCGGCGCAACAAATAGTGGGCGGCGGCGGAATATGAGTGAAATTTTAGTGATTTTCAGAATTATCTAACATTCGGGATCTTAAATTGCCTAGGTAATACTTAATTCTTACTTTATAGTCTACCTATCTATGTACTTACTTAGTATTTTAATAATTCCTTAGATTGATTAAAATTCAAATGACAAAAGTACAGATCGGCTATAACAAAACCTTCCCAAATATTTCCAATGGGTTCGCGGATTTAAAACGGAACTACCTAGTCAACTCGTTCAGGTCTATCTTATCTTAACGAATCAGTGAGCGCGCGAGTTACGGGCCGCTTTGGGAGCATTCGGGACGCAGCCGAACTTCGAATTTGAATTCCGATTCTAAAAACTGGTCGTTAAGGGTAAGTTCGATACCTTTAGCATGTATTTTATATTTCGGAAGCATAATTTTATGACTTTGTAGGAATTGTAGAGACCCAGAGGTCTATAGCCAAGATGACAATCGTTTGCAGAAAACGAGACGAAACGCTACACGCTCTCGCTCACTCTTCATTAGTGCGATAGAGAGACGGATAGCGTTTCGATTCGTTTTCTGGAAACGATTGTCATCTTGGCTAAGCCCCCTGTTATTAGAAAAACATTACCTTCTTCAACATTTTCAACGTTTTACCGTTGGAATTATTGATGCGATGCTTAGAAGTCTTAGAACTATTGCGTGATATGATACCTCCTAACCATAGCTGGGCATTAACTCGTTAATCCGTTAATCGTTAATTAACGAAGTTAACATTTTGATTAACGGATTAACTTTTAAGTTAACTTTTAAAAATGTTAACGGACACGTTAACTTCCGTTAATATGCAGAAGTCCGTTAATCGTTAATCCAATGCCTACTATTTACCGCACGGTACCGCGGCGCGGCGCGAAAAACAGGTTCAGACAAGTATGAAATGAACGACAAGTGCCGGGCGGCGCGTGGCAGCGAGTGAAACAAAAACAAAACTAGATATATTTTGCCGGCGCGTGCGAGTGAGAAAACTGCAAAGAGATTTGTTTCGTTTGATTATTTCATTACTTAGCAATTTTACACATATTAACGGATTAACGATTAACGTTAACTTGCGTTAATTCTTCCGGAATGTAACGCTTTAACGTTTAACGAAGCTAACTTTTTTTGTAGCGGATTAACGATTAACGAAGTTAACTATTTGATTAACGGTGCCCAGCTATGCTCCTAACCTAGCCTAACGCCTAGCCTAGCTTAACGGCCTCCTAGCCTAGTCGGTAGTGACTCTGCCTACGAAGCAGGAGGTCCCGGGTTCGAATCCTGGTCAGGGCATTTATTTGTGTGTTTATCACAGATATTTGTTCCTGAGTTATGGATGTTTTCTATGTATTTAAGTATTTATTCATATTTATCTATTATATATATCTTCGTCTAGTACCCATAACACAAGCCTTATTGAGCTTACCGTGGGCCTAGGTCGATTTGTGTAAGATTGTCCTATAATATTTATTTATAATATTTATACCTACTAATGACTGTTCACCACTCTACCACGTTCATCCTTTACCCTCAGAAACCTAGATCGCACTTTAAATTTGTATGATGTTTGCTGATAGGGGAAACTGGTCTAACTTGGACATAGTTGTACCTCTCTGGTCAATCAACATTTTCTCGAACCCCACTGGTAATTTTAAAATGTATGTTGTGTATGTAAAATTACGAGTTTGGCCCCTTTAAGTAAATATTTTCGATTTAGGTTTTGGCTTATTGTTTTGTCATCAACATCAAACACCATTCAAGTAATTTATGATATGTAGTCTATTTTTGTCTAAATCAAATAAGTACTAAATAGTAATTATAGCTAATAATTTTATCTAAGTTTAGTTACGAAGCTTGTAAAGTAATAATGAATCTAATTTGTACCTTCGACACCTAAAATTTTTTGTACTTTGGACAGTCTAAAAAATACAGGTCAGTGGAATGTTTTTTAATGTATGGTTATGCGTTTATTTTACCACATTAAATACGTTACAGCTAGTAATGCTAGCGATTTCGTGCTATATCATAAATAAACATAATTTTAAACTCCAAAAAGTATTATTGAGTTTTCAATTACAAAATCCATACTAATATTATAAATGGGAAAGTGTGTGTGTTTGTTTGTTTGTCCCTCTTTCACGGCAAAACGGGGCGACGAATTGACGTGATTTTTTAAGTGGAGATAGTTAAAGGGATGGAGAGTGACATAGGCTACTTTTTGTCTCTTTCTAACCCCCCACTTCCCTAAAATGGGGGGTGGAAGTTTGTATGGAGCATTACGGAGGGCAAAGGGGAACCGTGTTACCCCGAATTTAACGCGAGCGAAGCCGCGGGCAAAAGCTAGTATTTCTATAAGTTAGTTCCCTTTATTGTATGCATATATATGAATAGCCGAACATAATAATATGTTTTTATTCCCCAAACAGGAACAAAATGACATTTTTACCAAAAAATGTAATCTTAAGAGGAACATCAGAACACAATATAAACACGATCTATGTACGGTGAAACCTTCGAGCTTTATTCTAGAAAAGAGCACATATGTCTCTGGAATTAAAATATATAATCATTTACCTGATCATATTAGGTCACAAAATGGGATAAAATTCAAAAACATGCTCAAGAGATGGTTGTTAGTTAAGAGTTTTTACAGTCTGAATGAATATTATAATCACACGGAGTAAAAGTATTTTTTATATAATGTTATGTAGGAAATGTTTTGTTATTGTGTTATTTTATCTAGTTGTAGGTTTATTATTGTACGCCCGAAATGGGCAAACTGTTGGACTTTTACTGTAATTATGACATCTGCATGTACACAGTTTGACAATAAATGATATCTTATCTTCTTATCTTAAACAACCGTCCCTAAGGAATGTCTGTGAACGTCCAAGGTACATCAGGGGTGTTGTACCTTGGACACATTTTCCTTTTTTTTATCACAGCCTAACGAAACTAGTAATGGTATTCTTTCTTTTACTGTAGAATAATGTAGCTTTATAGTCAATCTTTATAAAATCACACATTTGGTGAACAGGCAGGCTTTTCTTTTTTTCTAAAAATCGAAAACAAAAAACTGTCCAAGTTATAACAGTTTCCCCTGAATATCGTAGTTACATAGTTCCGCCAGTGATAATGGAAATCTTTAATATAATTTTTCAGTTGGCGTGACGATGACCTAGTTATTTAAAATATAAAAGAGCAAACCGTAACTGTACAAATAGTCTGGTAAGTCTATATATGGTATGTTATGTCTAGGTAAACAACGTCGTATTATAGAAACATCTCCGGGCATATTATATACTACTCTAATATAAACATTCTTTCATAGATTTCTATCTTGTTCTTGATGCGGTGATTTTGTGCCAGGTCGGACCTGTCTCTAGTCTTCAGTATCGGCCGACCACGTGGCTCGAGGTTTCCCGTCGTTTCGGCTTCCCATATCATTCGGTTTTCTTGAATATTTGGTTTTGCCTCTCTCTGTTATAAGTAAGTACAAAATGCAACGCTAGGATCGATGGGAATAAGCCACCCTCATTTAAGCTCAGTATCGCCCAGCGCAGCTTGAACTATCTTGGCCACAATGCTCTTCGGTACACTATGTGGTGTCTGACGCATTTCATTTCCCTAAAAGAAAAGTCGAGTACAACTTCTCCTTTACACAATTCACCTGCTAATGGCTTATGGAGAGCCCGCCTTAGGTAATATTTAACATCGCCAACGTTAGTGTGTGGCCACGCGTGATGCGATACCGGCTAACGTCGAACGTTTTTAAACGTTGAACCGTTTTTGAATGTGGAACGTTTTTACATGTGTAATGGGATGGAACGACAGTGTTTTGTTTATGGCCATGAGAGTTGTTTGCAAATAACCTGCGTGTGAATTTGATACATTATACTTAGTTGAAGGCAAAGCGTTATGATACTCAATACTTAAGAAAAAGTGACGTGTTATAACTTGTATGGCGATTTGCCCCAAATTATAATTTCTTGATTATCCTTATATTACTCTTAGCTAGCAAATAACTATTGAGTGTATATGTATTAAATTGCGCGTAAAATAATGTGTATTCAGCGAACGTGACGAAAATTGACGCATTGTTTTTCGTTAAAGTGTATTTGACTATCTAGATACTTAATTCGTAAAATTTACTGTGAAATGATTCCGGGATAGAAGAATATCGAATCTAGAATATCTAACCTGTATACAGCTTTCTTAGATTTTTCGAAATAAACTAAAAAGCAATAGTGTCAGGCTATTTTTTCGGGTTCCGTACCCAAAAGATAAAACGGGACCCTCTTACTAAGACTTCGCTGTCCGTCTGTCAACAGGCTGCGTCTCATGAACCGTGTTAGTTAGACAATTGAAATTTTAACAAATGATGTATTTATGTTGCCGCTATAACAACAAGTACTAAAAAAACAATAAAATAAATATTCAAGGGGGTTCCCATACAACAGACATGACTTTTTTGCCGTTTTTATAGATAATGGTACGGAACCCTTCGCGCGCGAGTCCGACTCAAACTTGCTCGGTTTTTTTTCTGTCACTACTTTATAACAATCGTGTACTATAGCTTATCAAAACATATTTTTACCAAATGTTATATACTCACCTGCAGATCTTCTAGTATTATACACTCAAATGAAGTCCGTAAGTCACAATTGACAAACCTGCAATAACAAACATGAAAATACTAAAAAATGTTTCACAAAAGTTAAATAACATAAAATTTAATTAGCATGTGTGTAAAAATAACCAAACAAACAGTATATAATAAGCGTGACAGTCTGAAAATATTATACGAGTATTACCTATTCTTAGAAATTACAAATACTGTTATAAGTTACTAATGCGATGATGCAACAATGGTAAAAGAAAAACAATAAAAATGCACATGTGTGTGTCAGAACATAATAATAATAATAACTCTCAATAGTCTGTACACATGGCGGGTGCCGTCTCTGCGTGCGTCCCATGACCAGGGTAGGGGCAGCATCCGCTTATACTCTATGTCTTTAGGTATTTAAATAAAAGTAAACAAAATTTTTTTACATTTTCGGGTAGTTATAACTTTTATTGGTTAACCAATCAAATACAAAACTGCCTGGATCTGTCACTTAACGACCTGGCTTTAACCAATATTATTTGATCGTGTAATGTTTTCATCTACCCTCAACTGGCTTAAGGAGCCATTTGAGGGTAGATCTTATTTACTTTTATTTAAATACCTACAGATACAGAGTATAGTGTACCCCTCACTTTTCATAGTATTGTCGAAAGGGCCTCTGCGCGATGGCTTCGGCTCCGCATATGCCTCCCAAAGGTCCGGAACACAATTGTTCCGTGGTCGGGAAAGACGTACAAATAATAATAATAAATATTCTTTATTGTGCACCACAAGCGAAAAGAGGAATATATACAGCGATACAGTGATAAAAACTAGGTAACAACAGGCGGTCTTATCGCTAAAAAGCGATCTCTACCAGACAACATATTGTGTAATCGGTGCGAATTTTGTTACGAATTCAGGAAGTTCCACATAATGTGACACTACATCAAAACATTAGACAGACGGCGTTTAAGCTTTTATACTAGCGACCCGTCCCGGCTTCGCGCGGGATAAAAAATGGTTATTGTGGGTTATCCCTAAGAGATAGACATATACCATCGCGGATTTTTGTAGACCTTTTTAAGGTGTACAATACAGTACTTTGTTTTGATCTAGGTATCTCGTAGGGTTCAGCCAGCGTTTGCAATGTAAGCGCAGAAAAATGGGTATTTTTAAGACATCACATTGGAAACCTCTAAAATTATCAGTGTTTATCTACTATATTATGCATATTATACATATACACCTTTCTCTTGAATCACTCTATGTATTAAAATAAAAGAAATCGCATCAAAATCCGTTGCGTAGTTTAAAAGATCTAAGCATCCATGGGGACAAGCAGCGGAAAGCGACTTTGTTTTATAATATGTAGTGGATAGTGATAGTGATGTAATACAATATTAAATTTCTACAACGAACGACGTAAGCGCCATCCGCCAAATGGTACCTTTTAATGTAGACCATCACAAATTTGGACTCCCACTTCGACGTTCTACTCGCTTCAGTAAAGTGCCCACAGTGCGAGGGGAAGGTTTATTTACCAAATTTGAAAAAATAAGGCTGTTCATTGTCTAGCTGTATGATTTTTCATGTAAAAGTAGATTGGGATTGAAGAGACTGATCACCATATCCCGGATTTTTGGGTGCGGGAATGATTTCGTGTGTTTATAACTTTATTTATCGTAAAATAGTTGAAAAACTATGAATAAAAACCGGCCAAGAGCGTGTCGGGCCACGCTCAGTGTAGGGTTCCGTAGTTTTCCGTCCGTCACAGTAAGTGTCCCCACTTAAGAGTTAATAACACCGCCATGTAGGATATGATATGAGAGTTCCACGTACAGCGACATATATCGGCAAATTAAGTAAACTATTGCGCGCGAGCTTAAAGTATGGAAGATGATTTTTATGGAATAATTCTTTATTGCGTGAACCGATTTTCACCGTTTTTACTTTATTTGAAAGCACGTCATTTCATTGTAATTTTGTACAAATTACAGGTACAATAAACACCTGCTTATACGGTTAAATTACAAACTTAGTTCAGAAATTATTTTGTAATTTTTTTTTCAAAAACTATTCATCCTATCAAGTTCAAAATAATTTTCTAAGAAATTTTTTATGAAGTTCTACTTTTGAGATTTTTTTCATATTTTTAAAACTTATGGTTCAAAAGTTAGAGGGGGGGGGACGCATATTTTTTTACTTCTGGAGCGATTATTTCCGAAAATATTTACATTATCGAAAAATGATTTTAGTAAACCCCTATTCATTTTTAAATACCTATCCAACAATATATCACACGTTAGGGTTGAAATGAAAAAAAAAATCACTCCCCACTTTACGTATAGGAGAGGTACCCTAATAAAAAAAAAATCCACTTTTTATTTTACCACTTTGTCGGCGTGATTGATATACATATTAGTACCAAATTTCAGCTTTCTAGTGCTAACGGTCACTGAGATTATCCGCGGACGGACGGACGGGCAGACATGGCGAAACTATAAGGGTTCCTAGTTGACTACGGAACCCTAAAAATTGGTAGTAAGATCCAAACGCGCTTAGAAACGTTCAAAAATCAAATCCGCTACCAAAAATCCGAGGTATACTGATCAGTGATCACACAAAAACATACGCATAAACCCAAAACTGTCAGCGTCTCCTTATGTCCGAAGGAACGGAGTTTGTTTAGGTTTTCGGCAAAGTTTAGTTCACACACCAGCAATAGTTCTTAGATAGATTAAGATAAACATTTTAAACTCGATAGATGGCGCTATTATATTTTATACAGGAATTTTAAAATCTTTAATTTAGTCTTGTTAATATTAGATAGACTTGTTAATATTGTTGTGGGCCTATTTGTGTAAATTTTTATTTAATACCACGACGGTGGCAAACAAGCATACCCGCCTGATGGTAAGCAGCTACCGTAGCCTATGGATGCCTGCACCTCCAGAGTTGTCACATGCGCGTTGCCGACCCTTTGAAAAGGGAGGATTCACTATGTTGACGGGTTCGTTTACCACTTCACCAAACATTAACCTCAGTAGTGCCATACAAAATGCGTTTAAACAATGGCCGCCGGCAGGCCTAGGCTTTATAGGATTCCTGTGTAAGTCAGCTAAGATTGCTTCACAAACGTAAACTATACGATATCCCTTTTGTACCTAACTGATAAATGTGAAAAATAATAGACGAATAGAATAGAGTACCAATAGATTGACTGAGTGAAATGAGCGAAATCAATGTAAAATCTGTACCAACCATCACCTGCCATAACTTCAATATCGCCATACAAAACGTTTAAACAACGGCCGCCCTAGGCTTTGTAGGATCCGCGTGTAAGTCAGTTAGCGAAGATTGCTTCAGAAGATGACGCCGTAAAGTGATTCCGCCGGGTACGCTACTGTTTAGCGGGGCTAGGGTTGTCGCACGACAAAACAAGTCCATTTTTGTTAATTTATTGCCCTTTTTTATGGGGAAAGGTGTATGACCAGCAATAGTGTGCCGTAGTCAATTCTCAAATAAGTAATGTGTAAACTATCGAATATATAAATAATTTACATTACTGAATAAATAAGTTACGTGTGCATCCGTCTTCGTTGACGCAAACTGTCATAGTGTGCATGATATTAAAGTCAGTTGGGGTAAGTGCGCACACTGTGGGCATACTTTTCCCAGCAATTAAAGAAAGGTGTACAACTGTATGTTGGTTGAGGCGGAATGGCCTCAAACCTTTTACTAACTGCAATATCTGGGGTGGGCTCAGTTACACTTGCATTTAAGGATGCAGATCACCCGACTAACTTTATATTTGTTCGGAAAAAGAAAATTCCCAATTTGCTGAGTGGCCTATGTAAGATATGAGATAAAAAACGCTTAATTATGTCACTTTTGTATACAACAGTTTTTCTACGAGTGCTTAAAATAGGCAAGCCGGTAACAATTGAGCTTGACGAATGACTTACAACCTGCTGACTCCATACAATTTAGTAACTTCAATCTTCCGGCGAATTGTGCCTGTCCCCCCCGGCGGGCCCCGGCAGCAGTGTAATATTGTATGAAAATCCCTAAGAACATCGTTTAGCGATCATCTTATGGAATACTATAAACAAAGTTTATAAAGTATACGTTTTGAATATATCTGTCAGTCATCTTATTGACAAATTATAATGCAGAAGTAGAAAAACAAAATTGAGAGGCGGGTTAAATCACATTCAATGCTCGGCTGTGCTACGCCTAGGGCTTGCAAGTCGGATATTTCGAATAGTTATTTGTATGGAATTATCCGGATAATATTCGTATTATTCGGATAATATCCGGATAATTGCAAGCCCTAGCTACGCCGTAGCACTGCGTCGTGGCGCTTAGTATTATCTAACGCCGAGAAAGTGCCGTATTCTAATTTTATAAATAAACATATCCCCTAAACAACTACAATACACAACAAAAAATCAACGAATATTATTGTAGTCATATCGGATAATTTTCAAGCTAATTCCGAATCTGAATTTAAGGCGTTACCTGTATTGCGTAATTTGGAGTTGTATTAAATTTGGCTCGTGTCTAACGTGTTTCAAAGTTTCCCCGGCCCGGACCTGTGTCCTGTGTGTGAGGTAGTAGGGCTTGCAATCCGAATATTTCTAATAGTAATTTGTATGGAAATTATTCGAAATATTCCTATTATTCGAATAATATTCGAATAATTGCAAGCCTTAGTAGGTAGGTACTAACTTTGGGGTAGTGGTTTTATTTTTCTTTTGTAACTCTTTTATTCCTATTATGACATTAAAAACATAACTGATATTTTTTAAACGATTTCTGATAATTAACATTACCTTTCTCATCAGAACATCGGATATCCAACCCTGTCTCAACTCCGCACGTAGCCTAAAGGGTTCGCTTCAAATTGGCCGGTTAAAACAACGACATTAGCCACCGCACGCCGATGCGTTTACACTCATAAATATTAAACGTTTGGAGGGGCGAAAAATAACTTTAATATTTCGTTACACTTTTGTTTTGTCGCACCATTTGATAAAAGTTAACTCGCGTAAATAAAGCACTGCCGTGTATAAGTAAATATTCTTTGGGAGATTTCGTTCCCAATTTAAATGAAGAGTAGCTACAGCGTATACTCATATCGTGTAGTTCAATTTTGAACAATATCATATGATTTCTCCAGGATCCCATCATCAGATCCTGACCTGATGACAATGGTAACTGTGTATAGGTACTCTTTCAAACAAAAAAATAATTTTCCAAATCAGTCCAGCCGGCTCCGAGTGCTTGTTTGCCACCGTCGTGGTATAAAATAATTATAATAATAATAATAATCGGTGAACAAACATTTAAAAAAAAAGAAAAAAGAACAAAAGTCCCGAGGAATTGAGAACCTCTTCCTTTGAAATCTTGAAGTCGGTGGAAAATGAACATCCCCGAGCAATCTACCCGTGTGCCAATTTTCAGCCAAGTTCGTTCAGCCTTTTTTGCGTTAAGGAGGAAAAATATACAAAAATCTTCAAAAACATTCAAAGACGCACGAACAGGACGGGATAAAGTTGCACTTTTACATACACACTTCTAAAATGGTTTCACAATAATATAAATTTATGAATAAAATTAGGGTATAAAAATATGTTGTTACGGTTGCTAGGTCTGGGCAGTCGTAAAAACTAGTATCGACACCAATTTATGGGTTTACATGGCCAAATGGACTGACTGGATGAGCTTAGAGAATTCAACCCGGATGGAGTAGCCATGTTTGTCATTTTCTATACAAAACAAGTCTGCCGTTTTTTGCGGGGGAGGGAAACGTCAAATGTATGGCTATTCGTATGTAACGTACAAATAGCTACGTCAGATTAGTCAGATAAACGTCAGTCTATACATGTGTATGACCACTGGTCATATATTTTCGGCAGTGGGGGAACGTCTGTCAATGGCGCCTCCAGTTGGTTGAATTCTCTAAGTATGTGAGCATAGGGTCCATTTGGCCGTTGAGCTGAGCCGTTACAAAAACCCGGGACAAAGGCAAAGAGGATGACGACGATAATGATGAAAGTAGTCACAAATAAGGCCTTCTCTAAATAAAATCGTATTTCGTGTCCAACTAACTCCGGTTATTTGTTTATAATGGTCGGCCAACAGTTGTCGGAGTTGAGGGTATTTGCATATTCCAATCTCGGCGCGCCCCGGGCCGTGGACAGGACGGGATAAATTGACTATACACAGTTTTACCCACTTTTAAAATGATGTTACAATAAGTTTATGGAAAAATGAGGGTTATTTTTTTTTTAAACACTCCATTATCTTATTCACTCGCGATTATGATTTGTGTTCCAATTACCTACTATCTTCACTGATTATTACTACTTTTATACTAGGTACCTACCTAAAGATTAAAAGTACGAAACAATATTTTAGGGATGTTTTTACTATAGAAGGCATCATATTTCATTACTTATTTATGTGTAGTATCGAATCCGGATAAAAGCTGTTTATTCTTCAATTTAGGCACATTACAATGCACTTATGAACGTCAAAATCTTAATAAATAAAACAAAATAAAGAAAATCCTTTGTATGTTTTATGAAATAAGGCGGGTAAGACGGTCATATAGGAAGACTGTCTATTCAGGCCACAAGTAAATAGGTACCTATCTCTCTTATTGTTTATACTTACGCCAAAAATGTAGAAGTATAGCAGAAAAATACATACTACCTTAATGTCTGTGTATGCTTAGCGTGCGTATGTCTACAAAGTTACAACAAACACGAGAGTTACGAGTGGCCTGTGTAGACGGTTTTGCCCTAATGACGGTCTTCCAACAATGATCTCACACAAAAAATGCTAAACTGAAAGCTAAAAATAGGGTATAAATAAATATTCGATACTCAAAATAAGCTCGCAACGAAATCAGAACATGCTATAAACATAAAGTATAATAATTAAAATATGTTGCAATCTGCGCCGAGTGGCGGTAATGAATTGGCTAGCCCGTGATGGATGCGGTTCCTGCGTCATCCGCTAATGGTGGATAGGTACGCATTGCGATCGAAAACCTGGTTGTTTTAGCCCATAAGTCTTCCGGCATTCGGCAGACGTGTCCTACCACCACAGACCTTTTAGACACTATATTATATATGCCAATGATGTTTTTCTATCACTGGAATATTGGACACGAGGAATCTTAAATAAAGCCTGTATTGATTTTTTTTTACAAAAACACGTTAAGATTAAAAAAAACTCTTAAAGAAACCAAATGATTTCATCTGTAATTATACATACAACCCTTGCCTATCTATGCCGTCTGTTTTCGGTACGAAATGCCACAGCGCCATCTGTCGAGTCTGGAGTCGAGTTATTCTGTCAGCGTTAAGCGACGAACAAAGTATTCTACTACTACTAAATGACTCATGTCATTACACCGTAGTCCGTATGGGACTGCAACGGCGGGTCAGTGTTGCGGTGTGGTTTACCGCGGTAAACCAAGCGACCGCTGATTAGAAACTAGGATTTAGTGTCTGATGTGACCGATAGATGACGCTAGTGCTTAAACCTGAAATAAGAGAACGCGATTTTGTATGGATATTGTCCATCCATGTCTATATCATCCTTGGCCAAGATCTAAAATTAGTGGCAGAATATTATTTTGGTATTACATAAGAATAGGCATACATAGACCTGTGTTTTCATACAAAACGAGATCGCATGATTGAAAAATATTCAAACCCTTGTAATTATGTTACAATTTCACAAAGTGCTTTCATATTTAGCACCCTCATAAGCGGAATTTAGCGTCATTTTTTAATTTACAGCACAAATGACCAGTAAAATAAAAACATTAGCGTGATGTGCAAATATAATCTCAACATTTAAAACAGCATTAAGTTTTGTAAAAAGACTTTTCGCTATAAGATTTACCTACATAGTTTTACAAAGACAGTTTAATTCCAAATGTGACATTATGTTAAATATGTATAGGTTTTATAGTCAATTTGATGATACTATACAAGAAAAAAAGATCAATTTTAGCAACGGCATCCGACCGTCGCAGTGCGTAAGAATATTAAGGGTGATTCAAACGAATTTCATTACACAACGAATATGATTCAGAGGCCGGTGAGCTGGAAAAGACGTTTAGCGTGTAAATATGCCGAGAGGGTCCATTCCATGTCAGCTTAGCTGGCGTTATGTAAATAAACAAAGTCATGGTTTGTAACTTAGTGAATATTTCTAGTGTTAATGTTCATAAGTCCAGTTTTAATTTGAACGAATTCAATTTATTTACGTCAGGGACTGATTGGTGCGATACAAGTCTTTGACTGATGCTTTTGTAGGTAACGTCTATTTTTAGGGGTTATTTAATCAAAAGCAGAAGTGAGTGTGTGAGGTATTCAAAATGATCTAGGCACGATTTTATTGATTAGAGACTAACAAGTGTGAAGGTAATTAAACTTCTGTTGCTGCCTGTAATTTTGACATAAGGTAAACTAAGGCATTAGTTACTACTGATGTCTTCAATATTGTTAAAGTTGCCAACCATTGGTATAATAGGGCGTGCTCCCGGTAGGACTCGTTTTCTAAAAAAATTCGGCGCCGAAACCGAAAATTACCGGTTCTCACCATACGAAAGTAAAACCAGGAGCATGTCCTAATTGTCGACAGTGGCTGATCCTAGTTTTTAACACAAAAAAGTCTTTTTTAATAAGCTCTAGCTTTCTGCAAGAATCTAGTAGGTATTAAGCAGAATATCCGAAGGGTGTGTTTAATTGTCTGCAAATGAAGCGTGGCGAGGGCGTAGGGCGGGTCTGTGATGGCCGATTAGAACCTGAGGGTTAAAGGTGAGGGTATGTCGGACGACAATGCTGATATAAGATGGTTGGATTTCCACATATGGGTTAGCAATCATATTAATTAATAGAATTAGAATAGAACAATCTTTATTGACTTAAACCTAATACAAGTATAATTAATATTTGCACAGAACGCTAATAGCTTAAGAGAGACTTATGTATTAGGTTTGAAACAGTTTCACCGGAACTGAGCCTCTGTCTTCCGAACTAGGCGGATGCCTGTGACTCGGAAGTCAGTGATTCCAACGAGAATATGAGTTGAACCGAGTTGTATGCAGTTGTGCCTAATATACAAAATAAATTAAAAGAAAAACTTAACTATGTATAGCAAAGCAGAAATAAAATAATTTAAGAAATGTTTATTATACAACAATAACACTTTTTACCTGACGTATGGTTGTGTACTTGTGTGTACGAGTTTGTGTGCGTGTGTGTGTATGAGAGAGAGAGAAAGAATGTTAAAAATAATGATAAAATATATTTGCATACATAACCAAACTGAACAGAATAGGTATAGTAAGTAAGGATTACAATGTAATTATACATTTTGAGTTAATAGGTACTTAAGAAGAATACGCAAAATGTACCTAATAACTATACAGAATAATATTAGAGTGGAGTTTAAACTTCTTTGACAGTGTGTATTATCTTCATATTTGTAATGAAACACAATGCCTCCAAGAAAAATCCCTAAAATATCTATAGTTGTAGGTAAACTTTTAGTTAGGTACTGATAGTATGGAAATAATTATAATCAGTTAAGATAGTTATCGAAACAGAAATCATAAACATCATTTGTACTCATTACAATTTAATCACAATAATCAAGTCTTACCTATGTATATATCTGCATTTTTCTCACGGACTTCACTCAAATATTCTATAACTAACATTGCAAAATAAGTCTGTGCAACCACAAATATGGGATGTCTTCATAACACCGACGCATTCTTGTCGGCATATGTGACAGCTCGTTGGAAGACAACTCGCAATTTGGTAAATGGTCGCAAGGAGTTACGAATAATTCAGGGTAGAACTTACTTTAAAATATACTAAACGTAAGTAGGCCTTTATCCTTAAGATAAGATAAGGATTAAAAGGTACCGTACACATGTTAATGATGAAGATAAAAAAAAGGTAAAAGATATTTATTCTCCAATTTAGGTACATTACAATGCACTTATGAAAGTCAGAGAAAAAAAAACTACCACCGGTTCTAACCCTACACCTCTGACCCGAGAAGTATTATGAATGACCGGCAAGAAACTCGGCGGGACTTATTTATAATTATAAATAAAAATTATTATTAGATACTGATACTTTACATAAAATCGTAATTGTAATAAGTCTCCTGGGAACATTTTAAATAAAACAAAGGAGATCGTCAATTTTTGTTAGGTGATCTGGCCCAGATTATTTAGGACCGTTTAGGAATGGTTCTTACCTTTGAAGAATCGTCATAATTTCTAGATCAGGATGGTGGTAAAGATATTGCGAAATCTAATGGGAAAATTGAAAAATCATGCATTTAAAACTTGAATCTGACAAGGACAAATTTGAAAGCGTGCTTGCCTATGATTTATATATTAATGTAAAAAAAGTACCGATTTTTTAAAGATAATGTACAAAAGCGGACTTGAAAACAAAACGGGAAACATGATGAAATAATAAATAGTCATATTTTGATCGTATTTACAGTTCCTGTATTTCGGTAAACAAAGACGGCTGTCAAACCATCGTTGATACTATTAACTGAACATTCCTAACACCTATTGCGAAGGGATAAAGTTTACCACCATTAAGTGCGATAGCACTAGTATCTGACATTCAAAAATTGAAAAAAAGATGCGTTTCGTTATCGAAGGAGCTTGATATTATGCCATTATGAAACCCACTTTTAATATTCAAACTCCGATCAAAAATGCAAAAATACGCATTTTCAATCTTTAGGCGTTTTAATACAGTCGATTTCTAATTTAAACTTTCGTATTCGTAGGCTTAGATACTATTTTAATATTACAATGTTCTAACTTAACGAACAGTATCAAAACGCAGATTATGTAACGGTATACATTAACAGTGTCAAACCAAATAACAATCCCGTTTCAGGCCAGGGTGAAGTTAAACTTTATGTCAATACCATAAGGCCGTTAACGACTTGTCTTGCTGTATTTTTATCGCGGAAAAATCAACATAATGTTTATTTATTTAGTATTTCTAATTCCCGTTTCATTTTTTTGCAATATTTTGTCTACTTTAGTAATAAAATGAGTATTTATTTTACATTGCAGTACAAACTGTATACGGTTTACATCAAGGTGGCCCAGAATTGACGATCTCCTTTAAGTTCTTTGATAGAATATATAAACAATACATGATGTTTATAAGGAAATAAACAGTGGTGTAGGCTTATTTTAATTTACCAAAAATGTATACAAATATGCATACAGGAGGTGACTTTTTGAGGCACTTTTTGTCCAACATACACTCGAGTATGGCTACTCTTTTTTTAATGGGCTCCTTTGATGAAACATATATGTCTATTTTGGTGGCCCACGCAAGCACGTTATTTTATTATGACATAAAGAAACTGTAAGCTACCTACTTCAAGCTCATTTTTTATTTATTTAGTAACTCCATGTCACATCGCTTCATGACATGTCCACTGAGTTCCGTTGTCCAATTTAATTATATTAGCCCGAAATTTTAATGCTTTCCAACATTTTAACAAACTTTTGAAATATGATATTTTTGTTCAAGCTGCCTTAATAAATTGAAATTTCATTCTTTTCAGAACTAAGATAAAGCTTGACGGTTGGTACTTTTACTGTACTTAAGTAATTTTATATTATGCAGAACACTTGTTTGTATAAATTGTTTTATTAAGTGTATAAAATGTATAAATAGGTAAATGTTAATTTTTTTTTTTTTTTTATACTACGACGGTGGCAAACAAGCACACGGCCCGCCCGATGGTAAGCAGCTATCGTAACCTATGGACGCCTGTAACTCCACAGGAGTCACATGCGCGTTACCGACCCTTTACAAAAAGGAGGATCCACTGTGTCGACGGCTAAAGGAACAAGAGGGTCCCTCATCGTCAACACACTGGGTCCTCTTTGAATTATCCCCAAGGTTCATCTAAACACCCAAACTTTCAAGTACCATATTATATTAGAGTATCAATGTTACTTATACGACTACGATAATTTCGAAAAAACAAGCGGACTGTAGGAAAAAATGGTTTCCGCGCAAGCCACGTGATCCTGTAGCTACTTTTAATGATCTCAAACTTAAGGATTGCGAGTACGGCTCACCTGGGTCTCCTTTCGGCGAAGCTCAGCATCCGATGGAGGCAGTTCCTCCAAGTTTCACGCAGCGGTAGGCCTACATACGTTTCACTCCTTGGTTCTACCACGCCAAGATGCACACACAGGTTATACAGCCGAACCGCAATCGTAGCGAATATTTAGATCAAATAGAAGCGGGGCACTTGTTCCACTGCCTTGGCCAAGCGAGACTCAATATTAACTTAACTTTTTAATATTTAACTAGGAGTGTTCCGTGTGTGTTCGCTCGACAAATTCCAACTCAACTTCTACACTGCTGCCAACATAACGAACGTCAGAATTTACAGCAGTGTAGCTATACGGAAAAACTATACTAAAATTAGGGTAAAACTAACATTTCCGCTCACCTAAATACGGAGGCAGGCTTAGGGATGCTGCAGGATTTAACACCGCAACGATATTTAAACTTAGAACTACGAAAAGATGCTGTCGTGAAGCAGTATGCTAAGAACAAGAACGACTTGCGAAAACTATAATTATTAACTAACACTAGGTGCGATAAAATACGATGAAACAATTAAGCAGGTAAGGGACACAGTTTGACCACGGGTCGCCTATACACTCCAGTGGCTGTGCGCACGGTGACTACACGACAGATCCCATCGGATCCGGGGTGTGTCTCGACAACGCGGCCCAGAGGCCATTTCATGGGACTCGTCTGTTCATTAAGAATGAGCACGAGAGTTCCAACCTCGACATTCGGCTGCTTCTCATACCACTTTGCTCGTTGCTGTAGAGTATGCATGTACTCCCTGGACCACTTATTCCAGAAGTCCTGGTGCATCTTCTGCAGCAACTTCCAGCGTTGGGTGGGGCTAACGCGAATGTCTGTGAGGTTTTCCTCTGGAACAACCGATAAGGGCTCCATGGTGAGAAAGTGACCTGGGGTCAAGACTGACAGGTCATTGGGGTCGGTGCTAAGAGGCGTGAGCGGTCTAGAGTTCAAAAGAGCCTCACATTGAACCAGAATCGATAAAAATTCCTCATAGGTCAACCTTTGACTGCCAATGACGCGTGACAGGTGTGTCTTCACGGCTTTAATCCCAGCAAGACCCGAGAAATGGGGGCTGCCTGGTGGGTTAAATTCGAATCGGATTGATTCATGCGTAGCAGCATCCTTTACCAGTCGCTGGAGGATGTTGCTCGCGCCAACGAAATTTTTACACTGGTCGGAGACCAGCCGATTGCATCGGCCACGACGCGCAACGAAGCGTCGAAGCGCGGCTAGAAAGGCGTCCGAGGACAGCTCGGTCGCAAGCTCCGTGTGAATGGCCTTGGTCGACGTGCAGACGAAGACACAAATGTAGGCCTTGTACGTCTTATTACCACGACCGCGGCCTAGAGCAATGTCAAAAGGTCCTCCGAAATCGACAGCAGCGCTTGAAAACGCTTTGAGTTGGGTTATTCGATAAGAGGGTAAGTCACCCATAAAGGGCGCAGGAGCGCCGAGAGGTCGTGCACGGAAGCATTTCATGCATTTCGATGTAACGGCGTGGATGGCCCGCTTTGGAGACAGAATCCAGAAATGCTGCGACAAGAGGTTGTGGAGTGTCTGGACACCGGGGTGCATGAAACGTCTGTGATATTCATCGATAAGTAGGGAGGTGAGGCGATCGTCGCGAGGCAGAAGCAACGGATGCTTTACATCAAAGTCGAGAGAAGCTCGCGACAGGCGTCCGCCCACCCTCAAGAAACCCGCGTCATCCAGGAACGGTGACAATTTTCTGAAAGCTTTTGGGATTGGGAGTGAATTCGACAGATTATTTTTAATTTTCTCCATCTCCTGAGCGAAAATGCGTTGTTGCGTAAACTGCACGAGAAACATAAGCGCTTCCTTTATTTCCACAGGGGTTAAAGGACCGCTTAACAAACTGCTGAGCGTTCTTTTACTTTTCACGTTGTGCACGAATCGACGACAATATGCCAAGACACGTTGAAGTGTCCTCAATGACGAGAATTTTTTCATTAAGCTTTCGACTAGTGTATCATTGTTAGATACGACAAGAACAGTAATCTTTTGTTCTTTGTGAAGAACATCTTTATCTATAGACAACGATGACTTAGGCCAATTTTCGGCGGGAAGCCGGAGCCAATCAGGTCCGTTCCACCAGCAAGTGTGATTAACCAGATCTTGAGGGAGTAGCCCGCGCGATCCACAATCCGCCGGGTTATCAGTAGTCCTGACATGATGCCAGGAGTCGGGAGGAATGATGTCTTGGACATGGCTGACACGGTTGGCCTCGAATGTTTTCCATTTCGATGGACACGATTTAATCCAGGTTAACGCAACACTGGAATCAGACCATGCCCAAATCTTGCCTACAGAGTGGAAAGGCTTCAGAGCCTCCACAACGGACGCCATCAGATCCGATAACAGGACCGCTGCGACCAACTCGAGACGTGGTATCGACAATTTGCGCAGCGGTGCGACTTTGGACTTACCACAAACCAATTTGATGTCTATGTCGCCTTCACTATTTACTGTGCGGCAGTAAATTACGGCACAGAAGCCGCGTTCTGACGCATCACAAAAGCCGTGAAGGTGTAGAGTTTCGAATTCACCGACAAGACGACGAGGAACAGTCACAGAACTCAGCGACGAAAGTTGAGTCTTGAGTTCCTGCCACTCATAACCAATGTTTTCCGGAACATCATCATCCCAGGATACACCAGAAACCCAGAGCAACTGCATCAGGTACTTGGCGAGGAACGATACAGGCGAGAAGAAACCCAATGGATCATAAATCCTAGCTATTTCTGAAAGGATTGTGCGCTTTGTGCACCGACCATTATGAGTATCTGTGACATGAAAACTAAAGGAGTCGGATTGAGGCCGCCACAGCAGCCCTAAAATTTTGAGAGAAATGTCAGACATTTCTTCGAAATGTTTAAAATCTTCCGAGTACAGATCCGAGGATGGAAGGCTTTCCAAGAAATCACTATTATTAGAGGTCCACTTCCTCAGATGAAAACCACCCGACGACAATATTTTTGTGAGTTCCACCTGAA
Source organism: Pammene aurita (assembly GCA_947086415.1). NCBI lineage: Eukaryota > Metazoa > Arthropoda > Insecta > Lepidoptera > Tortricidae > Pammene > Pammene aurita. The sequence continues at coordinate 25,291,238 of OX352297.1, forward strand.
GTGAGCGGGCCTGCTCGACAGAAGCTGCTCCCGTGACGACATCGTCGATATAGATATCGCGAGCTAGAACAGTTGCACCAGCTGGATATGAGTCTGAGGCATCTTTGGCAAGCTGAGCCATTGTACGGAGAGCTTGGAAAGGCGCAGCAGAGACTCCATAAGTCACAGTCTTAAGACGACAGTCACGTACAGGACCGACGGCTGAAGGTCGCCATAGAATACGCTGGAATTCAGTGTCTTCTTCCGAAACGAGAATCTGCCTGTACATCTGCCTGACGTCTCCAGTGAAGACGACAGCGTGCCAGCGAAAACGAGTGAGCAGATCGAAAATGTTAGTCTGGAGTTTTGGTCCAGGGAGGAGAGTGGCGTTCAAGGAAACCCCTTTGGCGTCCTTAGCAGCTGCATTAAAGACGACGCGAAGAGGAGTAGTCACGGAATCGCGCAATATTGCATGATGAGGTATGTAGTAAAACCGACCTTCGCTGGTGGAGGGAGGGTTCACCTCTTCCAAATGGCCTAGAGATTCATAGTCTTCCATAAATACGACATAAGACCTTTTGAACTCAAGGTTGCAATTCAATTTGCGTTCCAACGATAGGAATCGCTACAGAGCGATTTCTCGAGAATTGACAAAGACAGGTTTGTTCGCAGGATCGACAAAGGGTAAAGGTACTACGAACCTACCTTCTTCATTTCGAAAGTATTTAGTACGAAAATAGTCTTCGTAGCGTTGGTCCTCCTCTGATACGAAAGGTTTGGTCGGAGAACTAACGTTTTCTAATTCCCAAAATTTTTTAATGGAATCATCAATCGACAAAATCTGCGAAGGGCTCGACACGAAAAAACAATGTTTATTATTGTTACGACACGAAACGAGAGCACTTGGTATGAATTGACTTTCGTCAGATTCACCCATGACCACCCACCCATAGATGGTTTTCAACAAAGTAGGCTGTCCAGATTCTCCTCGCCGTATCCCACCTAACAATGACGAGACGAAAAGTTGTGTGTTAAGCAGAAGGTCCACCGGCGCTGGGTGAGCAAAATCTGGGTCAGCAAGCGACAAATTGTTTATGTGTGACCACCCCGACGCATCGACAGGTTGTGGGGGTTGGTCGGCACATATTGGCGACAAAACAAAAGCTTTAAGCTTTATACACGACGAAAAATGTTTATTATCAAGAGGCTTGATTTCACATGACAGGGAGCCAAACGTTTTTTGAGAAGAATTCCCTATACCATACACTGTGTGTTGGCCACTGACATCATACCCCAGCATTTCAGCACAAGATTTAGAAATAAAGTTGCATGCACTAGCGCCAACTAGTAGCGCACGCACTTTTCTGAAGTTACCGGCACTATCACGAATTAGCATATTTGCAGTAGCAAAGAAAATAGTATTTTCTTCATCGACAACAGTTAAGACAGTGTGGCTACCACCACTGCTTGTGTTATTATTCGACGGTGTGACATCAGTACCAACCTCAGTGCTTGTAGGTACTTGTGTATTTTTGGTAAAATGTAATAGAGTGTGGTGAGAACGATTACACACACTACAACGAGAGGCTCGACAAGTTTTTACTCTATGAGTATTCGAAAAGCATAAATTACACAACCCTTTTTCTTTCACAAAGCTGAAACGACTCTCATTGTCCAAATCTAAAAATTTGTTACATTTTGCAAGACTATGTTGACCAGTACAGAAGGTACAAGTCGGACTGGAGGGACTCGAAACAACTAATGCAGTTTTACTTTTAGTCAGCGGCTTAACAACCGGAGTTTTAATGCTTGAGTTTTCTAAGGCCTTACTCCTTTTCTCAATGAAACTTTTTAATTCATTAAAATCGGGTATGTCGACATTGGACGTGAGCTGGAATTCGAAGGCTTCACGAGTCTGGACATCTAACTTCGACCAAAGCAAATAATACAGCATGAAGTTGCTGTCCGGAAGGTCATACTTTGACAGTATATTTAAATTCTCATTAAACGTTCTATAAACTCTCTCCAAATCGTTCCTGCCCTTAACGGCTTCGCACTTAAGCATCCTCTCGTAGTACATCACACAAATCTGACGTTTTCTATCATAATAACTACAAAGAGTGTCATAAGCTTTAACATAGTTTTCATTGGACAAAGGAAAACTTCGTATCAATTCATAAGCGGAACCCTGCACGCTCGACAACAGGTAATGTAATTTTTCTACATTGCTAACAGTGTCCCTATTATGAATTAATGAATCAAATAATTCTTTAAAAGACACCCAGTTTTCAAGTTTACCATCGAAAGGCTTTATAGATATTTTAGGAAGCTTCGCTAATTGATTTTCAAATGTCACAGGTAGGATTTGCAATATCCGTCAGTTTTTAATATTCGGATAATTTGAATAGCAAAAATTTTTTTATCCGAATATTCGGATATTTCGGATAAATATACGGTCTGATAAATGAAACAAAATATTTATTCTAAACTAGCTTTTTCCCGCGGCTTCGCCCGCGTACTATAAGTACTCAAAAAGGATACGATACCCATGTTGATTTTCAGACTTTGTGACCACATTTGCCCCTTTTGGGGGTTGAATTTCAAAGAACCTGAAACACGTGTTTACTCATTTATCGTTAGGAATACTCCTGTGAAGTTTCGGATAAAATAGTCTAACAAATCTTGTTTCGCCATACAAACTTTGGATCCCCATTTTACCACCTTAGGGGGTGAATTTTGAATTATCCTTTCTTAGTGCTCCCCTAGACCTTATAAGGAACCTATGTGCCAAATATGAAATCTCTAGACCCAGCGGTTTGGGCTGTGCGTTGATATGTCAATCAATCAGTCAGTCAGTTAGTCAGTCAGTCAGTCAGTTTCTTCTTTTATATATATTGACGATGTAATTCTAAAAATAAAGCGATACAATAACCGAGTTATTTCTTTCAAGATATCAATAACTTGAAAAAACCTGTAATCAGCAAATATTGGTCTATTTTAGAGGATATTTTTAACAGCATTAAATTATTAAAAAGGAAATAAACACAAACAATCAACAATAATTATACAAAGATGACATTTAAAACATATAACACAGTAAAACAAATGCACGAAATCTTAATAGAAACAATTATTAAATGTCTATTAATCAAAATAAAACCGAGATATCTATGTACGTAATATAATCATAACAAATAAGTGCAATAAAAAAAATTGTGATTCGAACTTCAAATAAACAAATAACTTCTTTGAGGATATTAAAAAATAAAAGATATTTGTCTAATTAACATTTTTTGATATTTTTTAAAGATGTTTTTATTACACGATAAAAAGGAAACAAACAAAATAATCAACGAAAAATATATTTAAAAAATCGTGTAAGGCTAGAACAATTAAGATATAAATATAACGTAAAAATTAAATACGAAAACAATCAGCTTTTTATAAATTTTACAATCAAACGAGACTAGCTACGATAGGAACAAAAACCCTCCTTATCAGTAAATACTTTGTTCTTGCCTAACCCTAAACGACCATAACTAGAAGCGTGGTGAATGTTAATGTCAAAAATGATAGGAAACATAGAATTGAAAGTTTTGAAATATATTTAGTCAGCCGGTTATCAAAATTAGTTCTGGTAACTTCGAAATAACGTAATAAATAAGTAAAACGGGATTTTATACACTGTTTATGCGTTGTATAAAATATCCGTTTTATTCGGATATTCAAAGTTTAACTATCCGAATATTTTCGGATACTATTTTTAGCGGATATTCGGATAATTTGAATATCCGAATATTCGGATTGCAAACCCTAGTCACAGGTTTTACCTCGGTTTTATCACTTACTTGACTTTGAGGATTTTGCCTCAACCTAAACTTAACGGATTTTAAACAGTTCTCAAACTCGTTGGTAACCTCCAACTCTTCATCGCGCTGCGCTGGCGTAAGCGGCCTTAAGATGCGGAGCTGGGCCTCATGAAAAGCCTTCTCCACATCCTTGAGGTCTGATTCATTGTAGCCCTGCAAGTCCGATCGCTCCATATTATCTAGTCTAAAAATGGCATACGACCGCGCGATACGATAAGCTTGTACAGTCAGAGGTTCCATTTCACTACTATGTTCATTGTCACTCATATTGTATTAATCCCGATACGAACAAACGATAAAATGATTTGCTTGTACAAATGCAAGTTCAAAACAGTCAATAAATAATTAAATTTAAGTAATTGAACCGGTATAGGTAGTAAACAAAACAAATTCTTATGACACTTGACGTTTGACGTCTTACAGATAAACTATTCCTACTTTTATAAAACGTTTCGTTTCACGCGAATATATTTGACAAGTAATAGACTTAATTAAGTTACGTTTCGCTACTTGTTAATGTAACGTCTATGGTAATGGAAAGGAAGGTGTACTGCCAACCAAACGAAAGAAACGAAAGCGACAGAAGATGGCGTACACCTCACACGATAAAACAATGGCCAATGCAATTTCTCAAGTACCTACGAAAAGTAAAAAAAAACAAATAATTTTACAAAATCACGAAAAATTGCTTGGAAACTTACGACAAAAGGTACTTTTCAACAAAATCCGGTCGACGGACCAAAAATGTTACTTATACGACTACGATAATTTCGAAAAAACAAGCGGACTGTAGGAAAAAATGGTTTCCGCGCAAGCCACGTGATCCTGTAGCTACTTTTAATGATCTCAAACTTAAGGATTGCGAGTACGGCTCACCTGGGTCTCCTTTCGGCGAAGCTCAGCATCCGATGGAGGCAGTTCCTCCAAGTTTCACGCAGCGGTAGGCCTACATACGTTTCACTCCTTGGTTCTACCACGCCAAGATGCACACACAGGTTATACAGCCGAACCGCAATCGTAGCGAATATTTAGATCAAATAGAAGCGGGGCACTTGTTCCACTGCCTTGGCCAAGCGAGACTCAATATTAACTTAACTTTTTAATATTTAACTAGGAGTGTTCCTTGTGTGTTCGCTCGACAAATTCCAACTCAACTTCTACACTGCTGCCAACATAACGAACGTCAGAATTTACAGCAGTGTAGCTATACGGAAAAACTATACTAAAATTAGGGTAAAACTAACAATCAATATTCTCTTTTTTATACTTTTATACGGAAAGAGAAGTCTCGTGTTTTATATTTATGGGAACTCATACTTTCTAAGGAACCTCTCTAACCGCACATACTCTACTTAAATGATTCGCTAGGTATTAATACAAGGTGTAACAAAAATGCTGGTGAACCGTTTAAAAGCGTAACTGGTATCCTATTGTAATTATAAAAAACTGAGATAAAAAGAAATCACGCGAAAAAAATGGTTTTGTATGGAGGGTTGGCCGGCTGAGACAGTATTTAACAGTATTTTTGTTACACCCTGTATACCCAGCTAATAAAAACATGTTTAAAGTACCAAATAAATTTATATTATTCCATTATCACTTATCATATTGAATATGTTGTACGGCATTTAATCACGAAAGTGCCTTATTGTAGTGCTGCCCTCTGCGATACAGCCGTAAATTTCAATCAAAATCATACTAACGACCGGACGGGCGGGCGTATTGTGGTAGCAGTTTGCGAAAACGTAGTTAGGTCTCAACTTTTCAACAGGGTATAACGAAGATACTGGTGATCCGTTTAAGGGCATAATTGTAACGTATTGCGATTAAGAAAAAGTACGAGAAACATTTTTTGGCCGCTAAAAAAATTTTGTATGGGACACGTCGTCCAAGCGCTCCATACAAAACCATTTTTTTTTTCGCGTAATTTTTTTTGTTTTTCATAATTAGACCTAATTCTTTTAAGGGCATAATACCAGCACCTTGTATGTATGTCAAATAAGATAAGTTCTAGACTCGACACGCTGATGCCCATTAGTGGACATTTTACTGGCAACTTTACTCATTTGAATATCATTAAACCGATGAAACCGAGAATTACCGGTTCTCACCATACGAAAGTAAAACCAGGAGCATGTCCTAATTGTCGACAGTGGCTGATCCTAGTTTTTAACACAAAAAAGTATTTTTTAATAAGCTCTAGCTTTCTGCAAGAATCTAGTAGGTATTAAGCAGAATATCCGAAGGGTGTGTTTAATTGTCTGCAAATGAAGCGTGGCGAGGGCGTAGGGCGGGTCTGTGATGGCCGCTTAGAACCTGAGGGTTAAAGGTGAGGGTATGTCGGACGACAATGCTGATATAAGATGGTTGGATTTCTACATATGGGTTAGCAATCATATTAATTAATAGAATTAGAATAGAACAATCTTTATTGACTTAAACCTAATACAAAAAAATAAAATAAATTGGCGGGAATGGATTGCTTCATTCCCAACTCGGTAATAGCTGCAGGAGCAAAGAAACGACCTTGGTTTAATCGGTCCTGTAGAGAAGCTACAATTCGCAAGCAGGCTGCTTACAGGACTTGGACCAAGGCCGTTACTGATAAGGATCCCAACGTATCTGATGTGAAACGCAAATTAAACGCTGCCTCGAGGTCCAGTAAAACAACCATTGCCAGAGCCAAATTCGATTTCGTCGGCAGAATTGGTGAGAAGCTAGCGGGCTACCCCACCGGGAGTCGTGCCTTCTGGTCACTCGCTAAAGCTGCCGAGGGAAACTTTTGTCGGTCGTCTTTACCACCACTGCGAACTGCTGATGGTAATCTGGCCCATAGTGCAAAAGAGAAAGCCGATCTTCTTGGTACTCTTTTCGCCTCGAACTCGACCCTGAACGATTATGGCAGCACCGTACCGCCTTCCATCCCATGGTGCGCGTCCTCGATGCCGGAAATTACCATCAAGCAAAGTGATGTCCGGCGGGAGCTGCTATCATTAAACGTTCGCAAGTCGAGCGGGCCAGACGGCATACCAGCAGTTGTGCTCAAACGGTGTGCTCCTGAGTTGTGTCCCGTGCTAACGCGCCTTTTCACACTCTCTTACCACAAACGGCAAGTGCCGTCTTCATGGAAGACTGCCCTCGTGCACCCTGTGCCTAAAAAGGGCGACAGTTCGGACCCGTCGAATTACAGGCCTATCGCTATAACCTCCCTTCTCTCTAAGGTTATGGAGCGCATAATCAATGCAAAGCTCCTGGGATACCTAGAAGAGCACGACCTGGTCAGTGATCGCCAGTATGGCTTTCGCCACGGTCGCTCGTCTGGTGACCTTCTAGTGTATCTCACTCACCGCTGGGCTTCAGCCATAGAGAGTCAGGGAGAGGCCTTGGCAGTCAGCCTTGATATAGCTAAGGCGTTCGATCGGGTCTGGCATCGAGGTCTTCTGTCGAAGTTGCCAGCTTACGGCCTGCCCGAGGGATTGTGCAGATGGGTTGCCAGCTTTTTGTCCGGCAGGAGCATACGAGCCGTAGTCGACGGAAGTTGCTCCGAAAGCATGGGCATTAACGCTGGTGTCCCGCAAGGCTCCGTGCTATCCCCAACGCTGTTTTTGCTGCATATCAATGATATGTTGTCTATCGGCGACATTCATTGTTATGCGGACGACAGTACTGGGGATGCTTGTTACACGGGCCGTGCCAATATCCCTCGATCCGTTGTGGTAGAGAGTCGTGAAAAACTTGTGTCCGATATCGAGAATACTCTTTCTGGAGTCTCGGTGTGGGGTCAGGACAACTTAGTTAGATTCAACCCCACAAAGACACAAGTTTGCGCGTTCACCGCTAAGAAAACCCCATTTACTGTGGCCCCTCAGTTCCAAGGCACATCCCTTACAATGTCAGGGAGTATTGGGATCCTCGGTGTGGACATTTCCAGTGACGTCCAATTCCGTAGTCACCTTGAAGCGAAGGCCAAGCTGGCATCCAAAAAGCTCGGTGTGCTCAATAGAGCGAGGCGATACTTCACTCCGGGGCAGAGACTGCTCCTATACAAGTCGCAAGTCAGACCCCACATGGAGTACTGTTGTCACCTTTGGGCGGGAGCACCTGGATACCAGCTTGGGCCCTTTGACTCGGTGCAAAGGCGCGCTGTGCGGATCGTCGACGATCCCAAACTCACGAGCGATATTGAACCTTTGAGTCTTAGGAGGGACTTTGCCTCCTTATGCGTGTTCTATCGCTTGTACAATGGGTTGTGCTCTGAAGAACTGTTTGATATGATGCCCACGGCAGCTTTTTATCACCGCACCGCTCGCCGCCGGCAGGGTGTTCATCCCCACACCCTGGAGCCCAATGGGTCGCGCACAGTACGATTTAAGAGGAATTTCCTCCCACGAACGCTGCGGCTGTGGAATGAACTCCCTGCCGAGGTTTTCCCAGTGGGCTACAGTATGAGGTTCTTCAAAAAAGGAGTGTATAGGTTCCTAAAGGGTAGGCAACGCGCATGTAAATCCTCTGGGTTTGCAGGCGTCCATAGGCTACGGTAACTGCTTACCACCAGGCGGGCCGTATGCTTGTTTGCCACCGTCGTGGTATTTATAAAAAAAAAAAAAAAAAGTATAATTAATATTTGCACAGAACGCTAATAGCTTAAGAGAGACTTATGTATTAGGTTTGAAACAGTTTCACCGGAACTGAGCCTCTGTCTTCCGAACTAGGCGGATGCCTGTGACTCGGAAGTCAGTGATTCCAACGAGAATATGAGTTGAACCGAGTTGTATGCAGTTGTGCCTAATATACAAAATAAATTAAAAGAAAAACTTAACTATGTATAGCAAAGCAGAAATAAAATAATTTAAGAAATGTTTATTATACAACAATAACACTTTTTACCTGACGTATGGTTGTGTACTTGTGTGTACGAGTTTGTGTGCGTGTGTGTGTATGAGAGAGAGAGAAAGAATGTTAAAAATAATGATAAAATATATTTGCATACATAACCAAACTGAACAGAATAGGTATAGTAAGTAAGGATTACAATGTAATTATACATTTTGAGTTAATAGGTACTTAAGAAGAATACGCAAAATGTACCTAATAACTATACAGAATAATATTAGAGTGGAGTTTAAACTTCTTTGACAGTGTGTATTATCTTCATATTTGTAATGAAACACAATGCCTCCAAGAAAAATCCCTAAAATATCTATAGTTGTAGGTAAACTTTTAGTTAGGTACTGATAGTATGGAAATAATTATAATCAGTTAAGATAGTTATCGAAACAGAAATCATAAACATCATTTGTACTCATTACAATTTAATCACAATAATCAAGTCTTACCTATGTATATATCTGCATTTTTCTCACGGACTTCACTCAAATATTCTATAACTAACATTGCAAAATAAGTCTGTGCAACCACAAATATGGGATGTCTTCATAACACCGACGCATTCTTGTCGGCATATGTGACAGCTCGTTGGAAGACAACTCGCAATTTGGTAAATGGTCGCAAGGAGTTACGAATAATTCAGGGTAGAACTTACTTTAAAATATACTAAACGTAAGTAGGCCTTTATCCTTAAGATAAGATAAGGATTAAAAGGTACCGTACACATGTTAATGATGAAGATAAAAAAAAGGTAAAAGATATTTATTCTCCAATTTAGGTACATTACAATGCACTTATGAAAGTCAGAGAAAAAAAAACTACCACCGGTTCTAACCCTACACCTCTGACCCGAGAAGTATTATGACCGGCAAGAAACTCGGCGGGACTTATTTATAATTATAAATAAAAATTATTATTAGATACTGATACTTTAAATAAAATCGTAATTGTAATGTCTCCTGGGAACATTTTAAATAAAACAAAGGAGATCGTCAATTTTTGTTAGGTGATCTGGCCCAGATTATTTAGGACCGTTTAGGAATGGTTCTTACCTTTGAAGAATCGTCATAATTTCTAGATCAGGATGGTGGTAAAGATATTGCGAAATCTAATGGGAAAATTGAAAAATCATGCATTTAAAACTTGAATCTGACAAGGACAAATTTGAAAGCGTGCTTGCCTATGATTTATATATTAATGTAAAAAAAGTACCGATTTTTTAAAGATAATGTACAAAAGCGGACTTGAAAACAAAACGGGAAACATGATGAAATAATAAATAGTCATATTTTGATCGTATTTACAGTTCCTGTATTTCGGTAAACAAAGACGGCTGTCAAACCATCGTTGATACTATTAACTGAACATTCCTAACACCTATTGCGAAGGGATAAAGTTTACCACCATTAAGTGCGATAGCACTAGTATCTGACATTCAAAAATTGAAAAAAAGATGCGTTTCGTTATCGAAGGAGCTTGATATTATGCCATTATGAAACCCACTTTTAATATTCAAACTCCGATCAAAAATGCAAAAATACGCATTTTCAATCTTTAGGCGTTTTAATACAGTCGATTTCTAATTCAAACTTTCGTATTCGTAGGCTTAGATACTATTTTAATATTACAATGTTCTAACTTAACGAACAGTATCAAAACGCAGATTATGTAACGGTATACATTAACAGTGTCAAACCAAATAACAATCCCGTTTCAGGCCAGGGTGAAGTTAAACTTTATGTCAATACCATAAGGCCGTTAACGACTTGTCTTGCTGTATTTTTATCGCGGAAAAATCAACATAATGTTTATTTATTTAGTATTTCTAATTCCCGTTTCATTTTTTTGCAATATTTTGTCTACTTTAGTAATAAAATGAGTATTTATTTTACATTGCAGTACAAACTGTATACGGTTTACATCAAGGTGGCCCAGAATTGACGATCTCCTTTAAGTTCTTTGATAGAATATATAAACAATACATGATGTTTATAAGGAAATAAACAGTGGTGTAGGCTTATTTTAATTTACCAAAAATGTATACAAATATGCATACAGGAGGTGACTTTTTGAGGCACTTTTTGTCCAACATACACTCGAGTATGGCTACTCTTTTTTTAATGGGCTCCTTTGATGAAACATATATGTCTATTTTGGTGGCCCACGCAAGCACGTTATTTTATTATGACATAAAGAAACTGTAAGCTACCTACTTCAAGCTCATTTTTTATTTATTTAGTAACTCCATGTCACATCGCTTCATGACATGTCCACTGAGTTCCGTTGTCCAATTTAATTATATTAGCCCGAAATTTTAATGCTTTCCAACATTTTAACAGACTTTTGAAATATGATATTTTTGTTCGAGCTGCCTTAATAAATTGAAATTTCATTCTTTTCAGAACTAAGATAAAGCTTGACGGTTGGTACTTTTACTGTACTTAAGTAATTTTATATTATGCAGAACACTTGTTTGTATAAATTGTTTTATTAAATGTATAAGTAGGTAAATGTTAATCTCCGTTCATCTTAAATTAATTGCTTCAATAAAATAAAGCAAAGGTATAACTAATATCCCAGATTTTTTAATCGTCTACATAACGTTAAATTCCCTTTGAATTATCCCCAAGGTTCATCTAAACACCCAAACTTTCAAGTACCATATTATATTAGAGTATCAATATTCTCTTTTTTATACTTTTATACGGAAAGAGAAGTCTCGTGTTTTATATTTATGGGAACTCATACTTTCTAAGGAACCTCTCTAACCGCACATACTCTACTTAAATGATTCGCTAGGTATTAATACAAGGTGTAACAAAAATGCTGGTGAACCGTTTAAAAGCGTAACTGGTATCCTATTGTAATTATAAAAAACTGAGATAAAAAGGAATCACGCGAAAAAAATGGTTTTGTATGGAGGGTTGGCCGGCTGAGACAGTATTTAACAGTATTTTTGTTACACCCTGTATACCCAGCTAATAAAAACATGTTTAAAGTACCAAATAAATTTATATTATTCCATTATCACTTATCATATTGAATATGTTGTACGGCATTTAATCACGAAAGTGCCTTATTGTAGTGCTGCCCTCTGCGATACAGCCGTAAATTTCAATCAAAATCATACTAACGACCGGACGGGCGGGCGTATTGTGGTAGCAGTTTGCGAAAACGTAGTTAGGTCTCAACTTTTCAACAGGGTATAACGAAGATACTGGTGATCCGTTTAAGGGCATAATTGTAACGTATTGCGATTAAGAAAAAGTACGAGAAACATTTTTTGGCCGCTAAAAAAATTTTGTATGGGACACGTCGTCCAAGCGGGCCATCCCTCCATACAAAACCATTTTTTTTTCGCGTAATTTTTTTTGTTTTTCATAATTAGACCTAATTCTTTTAAGGGCATAATACCAGCACCTTGTATGTATGTCAAATAAGATAAGTTCTAGACTCGACACGCTGATGCCCATTAGTGGACATTTTACTGGCAACTTTACTCATTTGAATATCATTAAAGATATGGGATGTACTTTGCATTGAGGAACATTTGGATGAGGAATACATTACACTGGGTAAAATCTTACTTGCTGAGCTGAGCTGAGCTCTATCGCATTAGAAAATTCATGAAACAAAAGATCTTGTGTTATATAAATAAATAAATGTTATGGGACAATCTTACACAAATCAACCTCGTCCCACAGTAAACTCAATATGGTGAGCCTTACAACACAAGTGTTGTGGGAACTAGGCGACGGTATATTTATATATATAATAAATATATAGGTACCTACTTAAATACATAGAAACAAACAAATAAATGTCCTGATCAGGATTTGAACCCGGCCTCCTGCTTCCCTTTGTTTCAATAGGTATACCGGGTGGAACAATACGATGAACTTTTACGAAAATGGGGGTTTGTGAAGCTCTAGTTATAACTTTTAAGCCAATGGACCATGTTAATATTCATAACCGTTTTCAAGTTAGAGCTTGTTAAAATAAAGTGCAAAACACTGCCTGTTACAACCCTAGTTAGTAAACGGGTTTAATGACCTTTATAGTAAACAAACTTTACATGACTGACAAGAAATGTCATCATAAAGTCGACTTTTGCTTGCTAGGAGACATTGACAACCACAGAGCTTAACATTAAGAAACATAAGGTCGATTTAACACAAAGGTTTTAACACATACAATAATATTAATAATAATCAATTTCCAACATCACTTAAGGGTTTCCAAATAGCCATATTTTTTAATTTTCGCGGTTTAAATTTTTACTTTTTTTTCGTAACGAAATACCCTAGTAAAGCAATAAATAAAATTATTAAGGAATTAACATACCTTTTTGGTGTGTGTCATTTTGATCATTAATAACATAACAACTCATCACAAAAGACATGGTAACGTTTACGTCATGTCATGTTTAATGTCATAATGTTTTGCTATAAATGGATAAAATGATCTAAATTATTTTTAGTTGCGGAAGTAAAATTGGAACTGTAATCGTAACGCACGTTAAGAAAAACTACATCTTTGGGAACAGCTGTTTCGATTTTGTAGACAACAGAGAAATTGTGGTGGGTAAAACTCAACATCGTGTCTTACATGCTCATCTTCACAAGATATGAAATTGTGATTGAAAGTTTACTAAGAACAAAATGAGTCTACCTGTTAAAGGAATAACGAAATAGGCACCACAAGGAAGTCATCAAAAACACCGATTGAAATTAATAATATTTTTGTTCTTTGAAAATGTAAACATTACGTAGGAGTACTAGGGTTGGCAATGCAATATAAAAACATCATTCTAATTTATTTCTCTGTTTTAATTGCGAGGGCTATTATCAGTATAAATCGATTGTAAAACATTTATAAATAACAATCCTTTCCGCATATTTCTTACAATTGCACCACCCGGTATATATTGAAACCCAAAATTAACTCAAACTGTTGTCATCTTATGGCTTATTAGTCTTATGACTATTGTGGTTATTTTTGCCTACTATTTGAAGGATAATAACGACACTGTGGGGTGGCCAAATGATATGTAATGATATGTATTAACTTTAAAGATTTCGGAGAGTTCTAAATTTAGGCACGCATTTGTATTTTTTTTAAACTATTACGTAACATAACATATGCGTACCCATGATGTGCGGCATTCTAGAGGAGAGGAGAATTGTAGTATTTGTACTGATTATTTGTTGCATCATTAAACTGGTTGTAACGACTTTTCAGAATTTTGTCATTATAGTTTTGCGTTTGTCCTTTTAATGTCCTTAAAATAGTATACGACTAATTTGACTTATCATACAACTGTAAACGACAAAAAATTAAATAAACTAGCATACACATTCTACATGCTTACTATTTACTATCTACGTAGTTATAAGGTAGGTATAAGTAGTTATAAGGTTTCAGAATCCACCCTCGGGTGACGACGGACGATGAAATATGCGACCGGTGCCTACCAGAAACTACACGACACGACACTTTAAAATATTAACCCCGACGCAGCGATTTATAATACATATTATGGTGAAATATGCTTGGACAGTTGGGTATGGGATGAAATTCGTTTGTATCGACGAGAACTTTTGTTCTAACTGAATCTATTTAGAGCAGGATTTGTTATTTGGACCTAAAATAACTAGTCTGTAGCCCTATTTGTTTATAGGTAAAACTTATTTTTTATTTATTGTATTTTAATTATTATAGGCCTGTGTTCAGCAGTGGACGTCTTTCGGCTGATATGATGATGATGATGATAATGATGATGATATTCCAAAACCTTGTATTGAAATTGTTTACAATAATACTATATCTCAATAAAATAATCTAAAATAAAAATAAAAACCATTTGCATTATTTTATTATTTTCTTCGATATTCTTAAGTGTTATAAAACAGGTACCCACCTACCTATATACTATTTTAACTACTTCTATTTTTAAATTAAACTTGTAGACAAAATGTACGTATCTACTGCCATTGCTTTTAAACGAATGGAAATTTTACGAAAAATGTATTATGTATTTAGTACCCTACTATTTAGTACCGTACTATTATAGATAACAAATCGGAAAAGAGCAGAAGTTTAGTAAGACATTCCCTCATCGTCTTATGGTGCTGAACTTTAACAATATTCTAAACAAACGGCCAAGCACATTTGTCAAACGCTTGTCGACGCCGAGCTGATAACTTTATAGTTTTGCTACAACTGCTTGGTGGCAAATAAATGGGTCCCCAGGAGCGTATTGTTGGTAGATGTGATGTATTCTAGCATTTAACTAGAAAGGAGAAGTATCCACTCCAGCCCAACCTATGTTGGTGCCATTAACTCATGTGAATTCAGGCCTACTTACCGTAATTTCTGGAGGGGTGGACTTTCACATAACGTCGGAAAATACAAATTGTCCTTCATTGTTTACCCAAAATTACCTTATGAATATAGGTACCTGCCTGCCTCAAATAAATAATATTTAGGTTTTATAAATCTTTCGAACTTATCAAACTATAGTTACACCTTTGTAGTATTTACCTATTAAAAACTAACAATTTAAACTCAATAGTTTAATAGTTTGCATTTAGTAACCAGTTTAGACGTAGGTACCTATTATTGTATTACACAATTAATTTAATGAAAATAGCATATTACTCAAATAAATAAACCTGCTTTTCAAAAATCTATTCGCTCGATTACTATCAAATAAACCAAATTTATTCATACATCTCTTGCAATAAGCGACAATATGCGGACCAATTCCACGTAAAAGCCTCTCCGTATGCTCGCATATGCGCATAAAAATAACTGTCGTCGCAAATACTTCGGCCAGAGTCGTAAGTAATTGGATAGGAGTTTTTAAATGTGATTAGGCTTTAATGGCCACGTGTGCCCCTAAGAAAGATGTATGCCCTAAAGATTTCTCCTTACGCGTTTATTATATTTATTCCGCAAAGATGGTTATGATATAAGAAAATTAATTAGGGAATGTAATTCTGTATGAAGAACCGTACCTATTATGCGCGAACGAATTCGCGGGAGGAAACTTTGAAATTAAATGATAAAATATATAGTTAAATAATAATTAGTAAACAACACACACCATAACCTAGATAAACAGATCCGTTACAATAATTAGCGCCCTCATGTGCCCTAATAAGGGTAATAAATAAATAAATAAATAAATATTATGGGACAATCTTACACAAATCAACCTAGTCCCATAGTAAACTCAATAAGGCTTGTGTTGTGGGTACTAGACGACGATATATGTAGTAGATATATACATATAAATACTTAAATACATAGAAAACATCCATAACTCAGGAACAAACATCCGTGATAAACACACAAATAAATGCCCTGACCAGGATTCGAACCCGGGACCTCCTGCTTCATAGGCTGGTTTGGGGTAATGATACTAAAGCTACAGTTACTAGTCTATTGAACAATTGACAGGCATACAGATGATTGTAATATTAACCGAATACCCTATTACTCTCCATAAGAATACACAAACATAACTGGTTACCATTAATTTTATTATTAAGTAACAGCCCTCTTACATAAGTTCTCGCAGTCAGACAACACATAAAAACGCTGATAACAATTACGCGCACTTTATGTCTGCTTTATCTCGGTTTGTATTCCGAAGGTGTTGCCAGCCGTTCCGCGATATAGATGTTTAAGACCGCTTCATATTTTATTGGAGCAAGCTTCGCGGCGTACTGTATTATAGGGTTGCCTAATACGACCTTCATATAAAAAAAAATGTTTAATCACGAAACGGCTTCACATTCACATCAGTGCTTCTGCCAAACCACAGTGTGGTTTGTTGGCAGACGAGGCTCCAGTTTACAAATTCTATAGTAAGCTATATACAGCGTGTAAATTTTATACGGGCGTATACTTTATCCACCTATGGTATCCAGCAATAGGACTTATATAGTATAATCATTTTGTTAAATAGTGTTATTAATTATGTGTAACGATTTTTTAAAGTCCTACCGGGCACCAATGTACGCTATCCAACTGATTTAAAACTGACATAACTGACATGACGCATCGGTAAGTTAATTGTCATGATTGCAATACGTTGCGGGCTGAATTATTATGTATGAAAAAAAAATTCTTTATTTTCATAAAGAATTAAATGTAAATAGGTTACCTAGGTCCAATACTAATCGCTAGTACAATATACGCCCGTATAAAATTTACACACTGTATATATATTATAGTCAATTTATAGTCTAACTTACAGCATATTATAAAAGTAATTGCTACCCGCGCTAATTACACAGGTTATTTCCACCACCACCAACAAAACAGTAACACCCGACTGACCATTGATAGACAGACCCTATCCCAATGTAATAAAGGAATAAAGGAGTTTTAATAAGTGTTGCAGTGAAATCTTTCAGCGTTCCTAATTTCTTAGACTGCACCACTAATGCAAATTTTTTTTTTACTGAACGCCCTGTGTGATCCTTGCTAGCCGTACTATGGAACCTGATTTCTGAAATAACACACTTTTATTTAATTTTCATGCCATTAAGCTACTAGGTATTTATTCGAAAGCTCCAAATATTGTTTTACATATCTGTTAATATGTCATATTGATGGGTATATTAATCAGCTTCTTTGGGCAATATTTTTACAACAGTTGTAACAGGCAATTAGCCGAACTTGTACTATGCTCAGCATCTATCAAAATCAGGTAGATCGTTTTGGTGTAAACATGAAGCTGGGTTTTATATATTAAACAATCACACACTGTGGTCAAAAATATTTTGTAATCGGCAATGTTTGAAAACGGATCCTCTGGCCAAATTAACAATTTCAAATGGACTTAAAGCCAACTTCTTCTTAAGAAACTTGGAGTGAAACCCTAGCATCTCCTGTTATCTGAATCACGTCGCGAGCTCGCGCCTTGCATATTCCGCGGGCTTATCATTCGTCTAATTAATTACGTGGAGCAGAGATTTTGGTCGCGGCCCCGCGCCATGTTAATGGAACACTGCCAGGCGAATACGTGATTGTTTTTGGGGTTTGTTCAATGATAAGTTATGATAAATGCTTTATGTACAGTCTCGTGATCAACGAAACGAACATTTAATACATTGTCGTCGTAAAAAAAACAAGAGGTTTTTATATAACCATCAACAAAATATAGGAGAAAATAAGTAAAGGTAAATTTTATGCATACTGAAATATTCTGTCAATATTCGATATTATTATTTACTTTTTTTTTCTTTAATATCTTTAATTTATATTGGATTTAGAATATTTGCTACATTTTCTATAGATATATATCGCTTGTAAAAGCCATAAAATTAAATTTACTAAAATTAATAGGAAAAACCACGTCAAACATATTATTGCGCTTTCAATAATTATAAAATCGACAAAAACTCACGTAACGGAGATGCATTCATCATAATATATAGAAACATGACGGATAGCTATGATTATGACATAAAAAATAGCTGGTTTAACTCGTTAGGGAAGTAGCCATCTCTAAAGTGTTTTAGATACTTCAACTCACAGATCTAGTATAGACAGATGGTTTGACAAATATCAAAAGTGCGACAAAAACTGAAATGCTAGAGTGTGGGTAAATTGTCTATGTGAGCGTAAAAAATAGTGGTGCCAAGTACAACAGGTCAATTATCTATCGATATTTGACTTTATTATCGATAAGTTGCAACGTTAAATTTATATTCATGTTTTACACTAAACGGTATATTAAAATTCTAGAAAACTAAAATATATTTATTCAGAATTATTTTATATTTCACACGATTAAATACGATCTGTTAAAAAGCGGGTTCATGTTATTTTACAGAAATTAAGATGTTGGCACGCCTTTAGATTTGTCATTTTTTTCTCTCGCACTTGTGGAGTGTTTATATACGTGATAGTTTGTTTTTTACATACTTCTTTATTATAGCGTTATTAATTGTGACGCTAATAAAATCGCATGCAAATGTAGTCTTGCATCAATGCAATCTTGGTGGAGTGGAAGTTGGGTGGAAATCGAAGTGGTAGGCGCAGCACACACTTAAGAGTGGAATTTAGCTTTCATAGATAAAAGTAAGCGGAATGACATAATGTTAATACGAGATTTATTATTTATTATAATTCTTTCGAAGCTATAATTATAATTTTAATATCGAACAGTTATCGATATTATGTCCCTACGATATTTTGTCAAACCCTAGCGTAAAATGACAATTTTGATTTTTACACAAAATTATCTTTAATATTAACTATTATGATAAAATATTCACATGCAGTAAAAGAGACATTAATATTTAATGGTATCAAACGGTTATTTATATGATTTATTTGGCTAATTTGATAAAATATGGTTTCAAAAACAACGATCGGAATATCATATTTACCTGTGAAACGAGTGATTGCCTGGGTTTTTTATTTGTGTAGTTGTGCAATCCGGGACGCAACACGACACCATCCTTCTTTTGTTTCATTCCAGGTAAATGAACAGCGGATAATATTATATTTTTCAAGATTAAATATGAGCACTCCCGACGCAGGTGTTTAAGTGTAACGAGTGAGCTAAAGCGGCAACACTGGCCGGGAATAAACGTCAAAATGACCTAGCGTATTTAATTAGTGAAAATAAATGTTTTAAAAGTGATTTATAACGAGTTACTGTGTAAAATGACAAGATCTCAATGAAATTAAAGTGTAACAGTGTTATCTCTAGTATTAGTTTACTTTAAGGAGCAAATTATTATGACGAAAAATTTTGAGCCAACTGTCAACGGCTTAACGTTCAAGATTTAAAATTACACCGAATTTACATGGAAATTGCCTACATTTCATCGAAGACTTTTACAGGGGAGTATTGCTTTTCACATTTATATGCCTTACTTTTAGTCTGATTGTCCAAAATAACTTAATATTTTTAATATTCAGTACCTAACCTATGGGCAAGTAAGTTCTTGTTAAAAACAGTGGTTCATCTTACTAAACTAGCCAAAGTGAATGCTAATAAACTCAGAAATAGCACAGATGTATTCAACGAACATTATTATAAGTTGACGTTCAAAGTATAAAGTTTTTTTTTGTGTAAATTCCTGCTATAAAGCTTAATTTAAATACTAGAAAATTTGAATTTAAATACTTTTTTCTGTTAGTACCATTGTGAATCATACTTGCTAGGCTCAGATTTCTTACATTGTCAATATGTTTTCAGCACAACCCTCTAAAATGACTACTCGCAGGGATGTTTTGGTCGCTAAAGTCCAGCAACTACAAAGGGATCTTAAGACGGCGACTGAGCTAAATGACAGACTCCTACAAGAGCGGGAAGAAAGTGAACAGGAAATCGAGCGTGTTATCCGAGCAAACACTGTTCTCAAAACTCAGCTTGCCAACCAGGACATTGACTATGAAGATATCCAGGGTCAGCGGGATGAACTTCAAGCTACTGTAGACCGATTTGAACAATGCCAGGAAATACACGAACAGGCATTGCAACGCATCAAGGACCTGGAGCAGCAGCTGGGGGAGATGGACCTTAAAAAAAATTATACTTGCAAGTACTGCTCCGAGCACTCCGGGCCGCCAGACAACAATTTAAGTATTTTTGCTGAGCTAAATAGTTTTGAAGTAGATTTAGTAAATGACAGCATAGTGGACTCTCCTTTTATGGAAAATATAGAGTTTTCAAGTTCTGTGTGCATAGGGAACAGTGATGGGAAAATTTCATTGAACGGAAGAAAAAAGATAAAAAAATATTTAAAATTAAATAGATTCATAAAAAAATCTAAACTTTTGCTGAAATGCCACAAATTCTTATTTAAATCATTAAATTCCAAATGTAAACATGTAGCCTTGAGAGATGAACTCCTAAAGTGCCAATATCAATTAGACCAGACAGTAGAGGAGCTGAATCATCGCTCTGCTGAATTAAGCAAATTAGAGTCAAAGCTAAAAGCTCTTAATGATAAGCATGAATTATCTAGTAAAACGCTACAGGAATACATAGCCTTTATGAATAATGTTCTAGCACCGGGCAGCGGCTACCCTCTGCGCTTGGAATCGCCACGGCCGCCGAGTCGCCTGGCTGCGCCGGGCTCGCCCGCGCCCGCGCCGCGCGTCTCCGGCGCGACCACTCCGCGTCGCCAGCCCGACCTTAGCCTGGACGTCCGGGAGTCGTCGCTGGGTCCTTCACAGTCATGCCCTGGATTGGATGTCGCACTGGATTTATCCCTGCCCTGCCCAGTGGAACCAACTCCACCGTTATCGTGCCCAGGCGAGGCGGGTCCACCGCCGCCATGCACTGTCGAGCTGGTTCCACAGCCGCTGTGCACTGTCGAGCCGGGCCCATCGCCGCCATGCACTGACGAGCCGGGCCCATCGCAGCCATGCACTGTCGAGCCGGGCCCATCGCCGCCATGCACTATCGAGCGGGGCCCATCGCCGTCGTGCCCAGTGGCACTGGATCTATCGCCGTCGCGCTCAGTCCAACACACTCCATCGCTATCGTGCCCTGTCGAGCTGGTTCCGCCGCCGCCGTGCCCGGTGGAGGCGCCACTCTCGCGCGCGCGCCCCGCCCCGCTGGTCCCCGCGCTCGTGCCCGCGCCTGCGCCTGCGCCCGCACCCGCACTCGCACCCGCGCCCGCGCCCGCGCCCGCGCCCGCACCCGCGCCCACGCCCGCACCCGCGCCCGCACCTGCGCCCGCGCCCGCACCCGCGCCCGCACCCGCGCCCGCGCCCGCACCCGCGCCCGCGCCCGCGCCTGCGCCCGGCCGCACCGTTCTATATACAGACGAGGTGGGCGCCGGGCTCGGCGCGCTGCTGGCGGAGCGCTTGTCGCGAGGCGTCCTTAACAACTGTCACCCGGGCGCCTCCTTCGATCGTCTGATCAAATGTATATCGGTCGGCGAGTATGACCGCGATTCCACGCTTGTAGTGTTTTTAGGAAATAGTATAGATTGCACTAAACGAGATATCTTGAGATTATCCGAGACCCTGTCAGATATTGGCCAGCGAGATTCTGTAAAAATAATTATCTGTGCCTTACCATACAGAATGTCGAGTCATATAAATAAGAGGGTATATTCTTACAACTCCGTATTGTATAATCTTTCTTTGTACAGTAGTACGATTTCGTATTTTGATACAAATAAATTTATTGAGGATTTTATTATGCCCCATGATAGGACTTACCTTCCGAGAAGATGTCTTATAGATTGTGCTAACCTGTTAGCATACAATATTGTAGACCCCGTCGTGACTAGCACGGCGGATGATAGTTTTATTAAGACGAATCCCGATTCATACTGCAGGGGCTCAGATTTAGAGAGGCAGCCGTCTGGTGATATCAATTTAAACTGACTGCTACGACAACGAGTGCACCAGCCGGCTCCGTTCCTAAACATAACTGTGATGCTAGCATAAGTAGTAAAACTGATGTATTGTACTTAGTTCACCAAAATATTCAAGGGTTTACCAGTAAACAACTGGAAATTGATTTATTTGTACAACACTCGAACATTGATATCCTCTGTATAACGGAGCACTGGCTTAAAGGTCATGAATTTATGTTTAATTTCCACAATCATAGTGTAGTAAGTAAATTTTTTAGAAAATCCTGCATTCGCGGCGGGTCATTAATAATGGTAAAACATGATATAAAAAGTAAGGAGCGGAAAGACATTGTTGAATTGTCTGTGGAACGCCATATTGAACTTTCTTGTGTCGAGTTAGAAGAATTTATAATTATATGCGTGTACAGGCCTCCATTGGCAAACTATAACACATTTGAGTCAGTGATAGATGAAGTTCTTACAAGTGTTTTTTGTAGTAATAAAAGTGTTATTGTGTGTGGTGATTTTAATATCAACTTACTTGAAGATTCATCCATGTGTGTAAGGTTACTTAGTACTTTCAAATCCTACAATTTAGTAAATTTATTTTGTGAGCCTACACGAATCACAGCAACCAGTGCTACATGTATAGATAACATTTTCAGTAACAAGGATGCGACTAGTAAATCTATAATAAACAACTTAAGTTCTGACCACTGTGGACAAAAAGCCTCTTTTAGCGGAAAAACTAAGGATATTCCACAAGTCACTATGTGCAGACCAATTTCCGAAAGACGATTAGATTTATTCAGTCGGAATATCGCGAAACAATTATGTTATGTTCCATTTACCCAGGAAAACCCTAACCGTATGAGTATTGAGTTGTTTAACTGTATTAAAAGGGAATTTGATGCCTGTTTCATTCCGAAGAAGGTGCAAGGCAAGGTCAAGACGAAATTTAGCGACTGGGCTACGCCGGATATTCATGAGAAAAGACGACGGCTCTATGATTTATATGACTTGAGAAGAATTAATAAAAGTCCGGAATTCCTAGATTATGTCAGGAACTTTTCTAAATCTTTTAAGATGATGTGTGCCGCTGCTAAAGCTGATTATCTGTCCAGAAAGATCCAAAATTCCAAGGATAAAGTAAAAACTGTTTGGCAAGTAATCAACGATGAAACTGGGAAACGTAAAATCAAAGATCCGCACTACAACCTACGTATTAATAATAATTTAGTGAGTTCGGACCTTGAAGTTGCGGATCATTTTGAGCAGTTCTTCTCTAATATACCGGTAGAAACAACAAAGTCTCTTCATTCATCGCCTGACGTCGCTGAGGCAATACTGAAAACAAATATAGCAGAGTGTACAGATTTCTTTAAATTTTCATATGTTACTCCGAACTTAGTTATTAAAACATTTAAATCCCTAAATTTAAAGAAAACTGAAGATCTTTGGGGCCTATCTGTTAAAGTTCTACATTCCATTGTTGAATCGATTGCACCACATTTAGCTGATATATTTAACAAATGTATTGATACAGGAATATTTCCAGACATAATGAAGCACAGCAAAGTCATCCCCTTGTTCAAATCAGGATCGAGAACAGAACCAAGCAATTTCAGACCAATTTCAATACTGCCGGCACTGAGCAAAGTTTTCGAGAAACTAATTCTAAATCAACTTGTGTCACATTTTAACCGAAACGAATTGTTCGCCAGAAATCAATTTGGTTTTACCAGAGGTCGCTCGACTACTGACGCAGGTGCTGTTCTTCTTAAGCACATCTTTGCCGCTTGGGAAAAAAAACAAGATGCTGTTGGAATATTCTGTGACCTATCGAAGGCATTTGATTGCGTTGATCACGAAAATCTAAAGAGAAAACTAAGCCATTACGGGATCAAAGCTGGTGCCCTTAACCTCGTCTCATCATACCTATCGGATAGAACACAACGAGTGGTTATTAATGGAACTCAATCTTCTGGGTCCCCTGTGGCACTCGGAGTGCCTCAAGGCTCAATACTTGGTCCTTTCCTGTTTTTGGTGTACATTAATGACCTACCTAAAATTGTGCAAGATAAACATGATATAGTGTTATTTGCTGATGACACATCTCTAATATTTAAAGTGGACAGAAAAGAAAACAGCTTCGATAGTATTAACAGTACACTCTCCAAAGTAGTAAATTGGTTTACGGCTAATAACCTACTTTTGAACGCCAAGAAAACGAAGTGCATCAAATTTACACTTCCCAACGTCAAGCAGATTAACAGCAGCAAGATTATAATAAATGATGAAATAATGGAATTCGAAAATCAAACTGTTTTCTTAGGAGTCACTTTAGACTCGAAATTACAATGGCATCCACATATAGCTACCCTAGCTGGGAAACTTAGCTCTGCAGCCTATGCCGTGAGGCGAATCAGCCATCTAACAAACAGTGAAACTGCCAGGCTGGTATACTTCAGTTACTTTCACAGTGTTATGTCGTATGGAATTCTGTTGTGGGGTAAAGCAGCTGATATTGGGACCATATTTGTGCTACAAAAACGAGCTGTACGTGGCATTTATAAAATGCGCGGTCGAGCATCCGTAAGAGGAAAATTTGAAGAGGCAAATATTCTTACCGTAGCATCTCAATACGTACTTGAAAACATTATGTATGTGCGGAAAAACATCCATAAATTCAAGCTCAACAGTGATATCCATAACTATAACACTAGAAATAAAGATAAGATTGCTGAGCCTGGCCACCGCCTCGGTAAGGTTCGTACGTCTTTTGCTGGGAACTGTACACGTTTTTATAACAAAGTCCCCGCTGATGTAGTGAATTTGCCACTAAATAAATTCAAGTCTTATGTTAAGCGCTATTTGTTGAGGAGAGAGTACTATACTTTAAAGGAATTCATTGAGGATAACGATGCCTTTAAGCCTGTAGCTTGATATAGTTAGTACAATACAAATTGAGAAATTATTAGGTACATTACTCTATGAAGCAGCTTTACTAGTGTCCAGTATTACCTGTTTTTCATTTTTATTTTATTTTGTTTTTATTTAGTATTTGGACACTTAGAGACGTTATACATCTCTAAGTCTTGCATTCGCAAATATTTATATGTATAGATATATATTTCATGATCCTGACGCTTAGAGACATGTACATCTCTATGTCACTTTTATATTGTAATTTAGTTCACGCATGTAAAATACGAGCACAGAATATTGTTTCTCACCAGACTAAACAAGGCTAGTTTTTATTAATTAATAAAGCCCGCCAGCTTGAACATGTCATGCTCGCTTAAAAGGCTCTGCTTATGGTGGCGTCGTTGATCGGGTCGCCACTTTCCCGAAGAAAGGTTGAGGGAGGCGATGGCTGAGATATGCGTCATACTAGTGAATGGGTGCTGTTTGTGGAGACCGGTCTGTTTAGGCTAACTGGGGCAACACATTTACGTAACTTTTTATTAATCATATTTAATTTTAGTTTAATTGGCTTTAGACACAACATTCGGTGCTTGATTATCCATATTTTTTTATTCAAGACACTTGGAGACCTTATACATCTCTAAGTATAATTTAGAAATAGTATGTTTATTGTATACTAGAATCACTTAAGTACTTTTTTTTATATTATTTAAATTCAAAGTTTGTTTCTAACTGTTGATGATGGATTATTTATTATAATTTGGAAATTTATGTAGAAGACACAGTTCAGGTAAGAAAGTATATCAAACTTGTATGTAATTTATTTTCAATAGTCAGATTTGGACTCATCTTTTTTCTTTGGTATTTTTCTTAAACTATAACCTATTGTTGGTTAATCTAACCTTGGTTTGATATGTTTTCTTATAGAACAACGCACTATATGTATTGTTTAGTTTTGATGTACTGTTGTTTTGAAAAAATAAGTCCCGCCGAGTTTCTTGCCGGACATAATTCTTCTCGGGTCAGAGGTGTAGGGTTAGAACCGGTGTAGTTTGATTTTTTTTCTCTCTCTTTTACTTTGACGTGTAAAAGTGCCCTTGTGGCCTACTTACTGAATAAATGTTTGAGTTTGAGTTTGAGTTTGAGTTTGAGTTTGAGTTTGATGTCAAAAGTCGTCCTGCTAGGAGACTGATCATGTATCTCTTTCGCACTCGCGGAATGTTCATATACGTGTTGGTTTCTCTTTTGCGCACTTCGTCTGTCTTTTAGCAAAGCGCAATTTTAGGTCTGTGCTTCAACTCCTGTAATTTAAGTAAACATAGAAATAAAAAACTTTAAAGATCTTTATCGAAAAGTAGGCTTAGGTACCTATTAGACGTGTATTATACGATTTTCCAATTAGTTTGTACTTCTCGTATCATACTGATATCAACATATATCTCCATTTCTACCAATGGTATGGTAGAACGTATAACCTGTAACTATTAGACGCCAAAGAAACCTTACTATCTACTAGTTACGTCTCCCAATGACGTCGACAAAAATCCAAGTCTATCTCCGATTTATATCCGCCATAACTCCGCGTTATCGCAAACGGAATCAGATGAGCGGTGTCGCCTCCTATCTGGTGAAGTTTGCCAATAAATACACGGAATCTGCATAACTCCCGCGTGTATGCGAGTTATAGAGGAACGGAAGTTGCTCTACGAAATGTGAACGCGGCATTTTGTTAATACACCTACAAACAGGGGGGCGATCAGAGTCGAGCGCTCAAATCCGACATTTAAAACTCTGTATAAAATTATGAAATGGTGTATTAAAAATAACAACGGTAGAAATTTCAAATCCTGGTTATTTAAACTACTTATTAACTTCATGCACAAAAAATGGCTTTTATGTGCAATTACATTGTAGCTTAATTTCTATGAATCGGAGCGCTCGAAGGTCAAAAATCGGCCCCCTGGTGGTTGAACAAGTTCAAATTCACGATATGTATATTTTATGTTTGTAACGCGTATTATTTGATTTTGATATTTAATTTTTAAATTTAAATTTAACTGCATAATAATGACTGTCAACAGTCTGGCACATACCACTCGCAAAACATTGTCCATACATGTGGAAGAGTAATTAAATCTTAGGATAAAAATATAAATCGCAACGAATTGTGGAAAAGATAGTTTTAGTATGCCTTCAATTTATGTCGGCTGCGTTCCTTGTTTAAGGGGGTCCCTGACGCCAATGATCTTCGATCTGAATCCCTTAGATTTTTAATCATTTTTATAGCTTGTCATATTATCAGTAACGGCCTTAAACAATATAGTATCCTATATTTACTTCAATATTCATTGTCTTCGAGATATTTGACATCAAAGTCGAACAATTTAGGCCCAAAAAATGGTTCTCTGGTCATAACTTTTGTGTTAATTAGTTTAAAATTAAAATCTCTCTGAAGTTTTTAGAGACGTCAAAGAGAAACCCTCATACGTAGATTTCGTATATGTAAGATTATTTACAGTAGAGCATTCGAATATCGATAAAAGTGTTTTTTTAGATCATATTTTAAAAAACCGGCCAAGAGCGTGTCGGGCCACGCTCAGTGTAGGGTTCCGTAGTTTTCTGTCCGTCATAGTAAGTGTCCCCACTTATGAGTTAAAATAACACCGCCATGTAGGATATGAGCGTTGCACGTACAGCGACATCTATCGGCAAATTAAGTAAACTATTGCGCGCGAGCTTAAAGTATGGAAGATGATTTTTATAGGATAATTCTTTATTGCGTGAACCGATTTTCACTGTTTTTACTTTATTTGAAAGCACGTCATTTCGTTGTGATTTTGTAGAAATAACAGGTACAATAAACACCTGCTTATACGGTTAAATTACAAACTTAGTTCAGAAATTATTTTGTATTTTTTTTTCAAAAATTATTCAACCTATCAAGTTCAAAATAATTTTCCTAGAAAGTTTCTATAAAGTTCTACTTTTGAAATTTTTTACATATTTTTAAAACTTATGGTTCAAAGGGTAGAGGGGGGGGAACATAACCCTAAAAAACATAGAAAAATAAGTGCTCATTTATTTCAGAATGGAGATAAAAGGTTCAAGAACCGATAGACGTTTGCCTTATAATTCTATCTTTAGTGCAAATGTTAGAATATCGACTCAAAACTGGTCAAAAGAGTGGAGCCCCTTAAGTACCTAATAATAAATCTAAAAATACCTACAACTTTATTAACATTTGCCACCTCCGCGCAAGGTTCCTTGTCGCTCCTCGGAACCCACTCGGCCGAACATAAGAGAGTTCGCACGGAACCCTCTTCCTGCGCTAGAACAACTGTTTGTTTGTCTGTCGCAGGAAGCTTATGTACGGAATATGCATATGAACACTTGAAATTTGTATGTAATGTTATCTCTACGGTTACGACTGTTTTGAAGGCAGTCAAGTTTGGAGTTGTGGTTGGAATGAATTGAGTTCTTGCTATATTTACCTATCAAGCTTAATGTAGTATACGTAGCATGAATACGGTTACCTCTTGGCTGCTCATGAATAAAATAGATCGTAGAATTGAATGTATCCTACATATATGAAAAGAGCTCTAAAGAATTCCTCCTTGTTTAGTTAACATACCAGAAGCATTTACGACCAAACAGCATAGAAATCGGTACAACGTAAAAAATACATACTTACATTAACGGCCTCCTAGCCCAGTCGGTAGTGACCCTGCCTACGAAACAGGAGGTCCCGGGTTCAAATCCTGGTAAGGGCATTTATTTGTGTGTTTATCACGAATATTTGTTCCTGAGTTATGGGTGTTTTCTATGTATCTAAGTATATATTTATCTATATAAGTATGTATATCGTCGCCTAGTACCCATAGTACAAGCTTTGCTTAGTTTGGGACTAGGTTGATTTGTGTAAGATTGTCCCTAAAATATTTATTATTATTTATATATCGATAAAGCTCTTCTATTAACTATGTTAACTAATACGTGTTTATATAACAATGTATTTACAGAAATGGTGATGAAGATATTGCGTTAAATACAGAGATTGATAATGGAAAATATTATTCCGCATATCCAAAAATTCTGACTTGCGCAGCAAAAAAAACTGATTGCACATCAAAAATGTTTTGGTGTGAATTTAGATTTTTGTGCTGCGCAAGTCAGTATAATATTTAGGTTATAGTATTTTTTAGTTGTGCCTTTAAATACTAATAGCTATTGATAATATTATTATTTTTTCTCATTGTTTTACAAATATTTGAAACATGATTTATTCATTTATTTATATGACCACAAATAACAATATTAATATAAATAATAGCTTGCAATATCTAACATGGAACACCCAATATGGCGGGCACCTGCCAATATGGATATTTCATATTTTACTCCGGACCTTTTCATATTATTTATCCCTCACACCACACAGATGAACGCAGACTTAATTTTTCCATTTACTAGATGAGATCAAACTGATAATATAAATAGGAAAAAATAATAATATATGCTATCGCAATTATAACTTAAATCATAAATAAAAAATAAACTGTTATAATTTTTTTTAAGGTAAATTAAAAAAAAACGCTAAGTGGCGCAAAATATCGTCTCCAAGTACTAGTACTTCACTGCGTTTTGTTATTCCTACGGCAGTCTGGAATAAATAGCTTTTATTAATAAGAGACCAGTTGTTACCTTGTTTTAATTTTTTTATTCCATTTTCTGCATATATTCTTAACATTAGATATTTAGGCGTGTCTCAAACAGTGTACCTATTAGTAATTAGTCAGTTCATAAAAATACCGACTCCTAAATTTCTACGAAATAGTCAGTAAGAATATGGTTAAAGTATTTATTTCTACAAATAAGATAAACTACCCTATTGACCACTATAGTCAGTGGTGTACACGACAAATTGCGAATTTTGATGATGATGATGCTCCCATTTTTCCATAGTGAACCCATAGATCATTTTAGGTGGGGGAGCTCCTAGATTTTTGGAGTAGTTTGGGGTAAAAAGGGGGAGGTTGATTTGCGCGACCCATAAATTGGAGACTATAAGTCCTACCAACATACTTCAAACACAACTGTAGAGAATTAAATGAATAATACATTCTTCGTTGAAAGTTTTTTAGTAACTACAATCAATCGTTTTTATATAAAAAAAGGAAAAGACGGCTTTGGTCACAAAATTATGACACGAAAGGTGGCGATGGCTACATATTTCAGTACCAAACTACCAACTAATAATTGTGTAGATAGTTTACATATTCCAAAGAATTCCTATATATTCCAAAACTAAAAAATGTCTGCTCTATTGTCCATAGATCCTGGTTCCAGTTTCGCTGTTTTTTACGTAGCCGCGGGCAGCAAGGTAATGGGGGGCGGCGCCGGAGTCGAACAAGGTAATAGCATATTTCAACCCACTGATAGGCGTTGGGCTATCGACCCATATGTAATACAGTGGCGAAAACTTGAATATCATAGTGACTTTCAAACAGAAGAACTGCTTAGGTGGAAAAGAATCGTGTGATATGACACCAATTTCCAACGTTAAACATATATCGTCTACGTATCGTAAACGTTTAAAAAAAAAGACATTAGCAGAGCGCTGGTAGCCTGTCGGTAAGACGTCCGATTTTCAATCCGGAGGTCTCGGGTTCAAACCCCGGTTGGTACAACTGAGTTTTTCAAACCGGAATATCATTTGATATTTACTAGTCACTTTTCGGTGAAGGAAAACATCGTCAGTAAATCGGACCTAACCCCGTTACGGCCTAGTTTCCCCTCTGGGTTGGAAGATCAGATGGCAGTCGTTTTCGTAATGTCTAGCTAGTGCCTACGTCAATTCATGGAATTAGATTGTCAAGCGGACCCCAAGCCGGGATAAACGCTAGGAGGAAGAAAAAGAATAAATTAAGATATTACTATTTACTGATCATTAGTAAGTAACTAGTTGGTATAGTAACATTTAGTACGAATCAGAAATCCATTTGTTACTTTTAAGAGTCCGGTAAACTTTTTTTTCGATTACGCTCAACTATTTGATACTATTCTGCAACTAATGAAACTTATATCAGTTTGTATACATATTTTGAAAGTACGTTTCTTTTTAAGTTGTATGAGTGGAACGCTTTTTTATTTTCTTTTCTCATTTATAAGTAATTCACCCTAATCTAACACCTGTTTCGCGAATTTTGCTTAGAGGTGAAAAAAGTAAGGTTTTTATTGATTAAAATTAAGTTATACTTGTACGTAAAATACATTAACACGTAGAAAAATCAGTTGTCAGAGGAATAAGTGGAACAGTTTTTTTCATTTTTACACATATTTTTTAAGGGAGAGTATGTTTAGCTACATCAATTTTATGAAATGGTGAAGAAAAAAGATGCTTATACAATTCCTCGCCAGTCTGCCTGCGACCACGTACGGCACGCTCGAAACGTCAGGAAAATAATAAAAGTAAGTGTACGCGATTAAGTCCCGTTTGTGTCATAATAATTTATGAAAAATTGCCGAAGTTTAGGTGGTATTTTTGGGAACGTATTTTTTTATAAGTTGTATAGATAGATTTTCGGAAATCTTCTATGTAGGTATAATTAATATTGTTTATTGTAAAAACTATTATAGGAAATACACGGGTGGGTATAGTAATTAACTCCTGTTCATGACAAAATAAACATCTATTTAATTTCCCTTTTAAACTCGCTAAAATAAATCAGATTTTTTCCAAAAGTTCCAAACGTATTACGGCCAGCGCATTGCACCCCCTAATAATAAGTAAAAAACTTTGTCGGGGGTATATCAGTGGCAATATCTCGTTTATAGTTATAACAGTCCCTCGGGGAGGTTATAACTGCCCAATGATTATTTTGTTCCTCATAAGGGTGGATTCTGGGGGTTGAGTGAGATGTACTATGATGCGATGAATGCGCAAAAAAAGATTATGTGTTTATATAAATTTAGTTACACTACCTGCTAAACTCAAAGACAATGCAATGGCCTCACTTTTTATAGAAATTTCCTTACGAGATGATCGTTGATGGTGACGTTCTCAGTCCTTGAGTGTATGTCTTCAATTATGGAAAAAATATTTTAGAATCCAATAACCGAGATAACTACATTTGACATTTCTTATGTGCAATTTTTTATACCAACCCATTCACACGCATAATCTCACATAATTTCTCCTTTAAATTGGAAGGACAATGGTAGTCGTTTTCATTAACATTAACACTATACTAGAACTTGCGCCAAATCTTGGAATAAGGTTGCCGAGCGGACCCCAGGATTCCCTAAAAGCTATGACAACGCTAAGGGAAGAGAATGATTTGATCATGACGAGGTAGGCTAAATTAAAAAGACAAGTTCAAAGGCTAGAATAAGTACCTACTTAAGGTAAAAAAGCAAAACAAGATAGAAAACAGGTCACTTCATAAAACACAAGTCCTGAATACACCCTCTGTCCTCTTAAGATGCTCATAAACATGTTTTTCCACCAATAAAAATGATAAATCACCGTTTTTTATATGGTCAATCAGTAATACAGCTATCGGGAAATCTATGAGTGCCCTAGTAGGGGAGTGTGATTACGGTTTGATTGATGGTGTTATGGTAGTGAAGTGTTTATTAGACGGTTATAAACTTTCACTAGAGGTGCTGAATATCTAATTCTGAACTAAATAAACTATCAGTACTGCAGCATCGTCGACACGCAAGAACTTGAATATCTACCTACATAAATATGTGTAATATTTATTGACATAAACAATGAATATATTTAAGTAATCTAATTAAGTCATAGCCATATCCATACCTAAGTATCAGTCAAGGCAAGATAAATAATAACTATTAAGTCAGATTATATAATATATCTCCTGCCTTTCTTTATAGAGATTCGGTATACAATGGTGCTTACAACCCAGGATAACTACCTAATATAAAAATAAGTATTTTACATGTTTTCAACCGACTTCAAGATTTCGAAGGAAGAGGTTCTCAATTCGATATCGGTGAATATACATAAAACAAATATAGCAAAAACAAAGATCCCGGTTTTTGCTATACTTTTTTTATGTAATTCACCGATTGTTCGAAGACGGCTGGACCGATTTGGAAAATTCTTTTATTGTTTGAAAGAGTATACTTCACAGTTGGTTCCGATGTCATTAGGTCAGGATCTGATGATGGGATCCTGGAGCAATCGAAGGAACTATTCAACTATTATAGGCACACCTATAGTGATTTCAGTATATTTACAGCAGCTCGATCATTTAGTCCTGGAAAGGTGGAGGCTAAGTGAAATCAGTTATTTTTTGTTTAAAATTATAATAGCGTGAAATCGTCAATAATCGTAAAAATTATGCACCAAAGCCTCGCGGCATATTTTATTCCATTTATTTATCATGTAGGCCAAACAGTGTAGTATATCAGAACATTCTGCCGAGTAAGCTTACGTTCGAGCTCATTTGCTATGCCAGGCAAACATAGTGAGTTATCGCAGAAGACAGGACAGGGGAGGGACTTAATCATGGCTCTGACAGCCTGCAAATCTGCGGTTACGAGAAAAATATTTTGCAAGCCTTTTGCTTATACTGCCTACCTAATCTCATTAAATATGAAACTACAAAAGGCTAACACCCTGTTTCTAAAACTTAGTAAATCTCTGTCAAATTTTGACACTTTTTAACGATCACAAATCTTAAAATGACGGTCACGGACAAACGATTTTCATTCTAGACTTGAATAATGCCATAAATGTGTACCTACCGAAAAAAGTCGAAGATGACCATCGGAGTTTGCCGTCTACCATTACAAGCTAGTAGTTTTTTTTTATCATGTTCGCTATACCCGCTCTGCGTGCTCCTTGTATTCATAATTACAAACAAGACAATTCCAACCCTGAATCTTCAAAACAAAACTATTAAATCATAAACAGAACCATACAATAAGTCAACGCTAAATGTACAAGAATAAACAGAACCAACAAACAAGATAAAAACTCCAATACAATTTCTTTACATCTTCGTCGAAAATTATCAAAACAAATACCAACGTTACCCTTCTGCTAAATTTCAGGTCGCAACAATTTTTCGTCTTTAAACCAACGTAAAAGGGGTTGTATTTGATTTTTGGGGCTGCAAATTTAACTTTGTAGAAATAATATTCGCGCGAATCGCGCGACCCCGGTAGCTTTTGGTTGGTTTTGGCAGTTTTTAGTAGTTTTAATACGAAGAAAGTTGTAACAGTGCTGGTTGGAAGAGGAACATTATGGTGGCGTGTCGCTGCCAAGTTTTGATGATCATTGTTTTATTAACCAATATTGAAGCTGGATTTTAGGACACGTTGAATGAATTATGGTTGAGTTAATTTTAAGAAAACCTTTAGCCGGCTGTTTTTCAACAATATTTATCTCAGTGTATTGCAAAAAATGAAGTATTGTCAATTTCAATGCCGTGAATCTAAAGCCTTTTACGAATTTCACATAGGTACCCTCAGCAGTAGTATTTACTTACAATTAAATTTAATACGTATAAGGTAAACGTCCCCTGTTTCGGCAGGTTAAGGCTGTTAAGAACGTTTTGAGAATTCGTCATTTTTTTTTAAATATTACTATGCATGATAATATTTTTTAAGCTTTTGAGGGAGTTATGTTGATTCTTTGGGAATAATTTGTTGAATAAACTATGTAGTTTTGGTTAAAACTTTTTTTTGTATGAATTTATTCGTGAACCACTTATTTGAGTCCTATTTCGTGACAAAAATTTAGCTCAGCTCCTAAGTTCGTGAGCTCGTGGCCCCTGTTTCGGTATAAAGTATTCCAGAGTAAAACATGATAAATTCTTGATAATAATCTTAAATATTTAACGGGTTTACTTAAGTAGGAAACCGTAGTGGGAAATGGTTTGGGAAATAGTGGAAAATGATGTGTGAAAGAGTAGGAAAGGTGTGGAAAAGGGTGGAAGAAGTGATGGGGTGGGATAGGTGAGAGAAATAATGGGAAATAGTATGGAAATGGTGTGGAAAACTCCCTCGTTTATTTCCTCGCAGCAGTCGTCAAAAGCACTATGTTATGTCTTGGCCGAAAGCTCTTCGAGGGGGAGACCCTGATAGGCCAGCCCTCGAATTAACTCGTCACCTATAGCCTTTACAATAATATCTATTTCTTCCACCTCCTTGAGAAAGGTCGCATTAAAAGAATTGTCTTATTTAAAAATTTCCAATAAAGTTTGATATAGTGTTAGTGTCCAGGCTCTGTGTGGGGATCTGCTTCCGCCCGCTCAGTTCAACTGATCAGCTTCAGGAGTTAAGATTCCTACCTACTTAATAAACACAATAAATTACCAATTCTGTATCGAAAAATTACTAATTCTAAGTCTATTGCGTAACTTGTTTGTGTCTGTGTTACCTATCAATATAGATTTATCTGTCACGAACTTGGGGAAAAGTAACAAAAATCCAGTTCCTTACTTCGTGATACAGATTTTTTTGATATTCACGGTCTTAATTTAGTAGATCATATTTAAAGTACGTACATTAATCATTAACCATCGTATATGTACTACACATACACAAACATAAATATAATACTTCGAATTATAAGCAAAATTGTGCTGGTAGTTAATACGCGAATTTATCTTAAAAATGTAAAATCGGGTCACATTCAAACTCGGTTTATGAGAATTCTAGTGAGAAAAACATATACCGAATTTAGCTCATACGAAACTTCATGAAATACACTACTTGTTTTCTAATTCACATTTAGATTACCTTATTTATTAAATATATACACAAGCAACCAAAATATATCTAGAAAATCCTTGATTCGGTAGTGACACGAAACAGGAGACACACAAAAAATAAGATGAACGCTATTTCGTGAGTCGATTTATTGCACTTTTGAGGGATTTCTAAGCTTACATTTAATCCTTTTATATGTCAAATCAATTACTAGGGAACCCACAGAGACACTCTCAAAACTATTATTGAAATGGACTTACCCTTGCCTTTCCATGAGCTTAAAAAGTGAGAGCGCGCACCTTACGGTTACAAGAAGTACACTCATACCGCACAGCTATTCGCGGTCAGCTGACAGTTCCGAGCTTCATATTACTCTTAGTTTAATCACTAAAATATTAGTACTTGGCCTTTTTAAGAGATTATGTAGTAGAGATTTCTTTCCTATCCGTAATTTCAATAAAAAATGTTTAAATTGCTTGTTATTTGCAGCAGAAAAAAAACTAACGAAATAACGTACTATCACGAAACAGGAGCCCTTTACCTTACTCTGATTCGAACTGTCGAAGAAAGCAAAAAAAAACAGCGAGGGAAAGGTATATGTATGGTACATCAGTGTCATAAAATGAATAGGATGGAGGATAGGATAGGATGTGTCTACTCTAAAAAATCATCACACTAAAATTCTGCCTAATTGTGGTTTTATATTTATACGTATGCCTTATTACCTTCGTTTCTACTTATATTTAGAATAAACTAGCTTTTGCCCGCGGCTTCGCTCGCGTTAAATTCGGGGTAACAAACCATACAAACTTTCACCCCCCATTTTAGGGAAGTGGGGGGTTAGAAAGAGACAAAAAGTAGCCTATGTCACTCTCCGTCCCTTCAACTATCTCTACTTAAAAAATCACGTCAATTGGTCGCCCCGTTCTGCCGTGAAAGACGGACAAACAAACAAACAAACAAACAAACACACACATACACTTTCCCATTTATAATATTAGTATGGATGAATCTATGCAACTGCATCGGTATCTTATCTACCTAACTAAAACTCATTGTATACATAATAGGTACAACAAGTTTGTAACAACATAAGAGTCAATATAATGAGAAAGCACTAAAACGACGGTTAACTATTCGCGGTTCAACTGTCTTTTTTAGAGTTCCCCAGGGAGCGGCAGTTAGTCGCGGCGACGCCGCTTGATTGGGCTTGTCGTAAACCAATCTAGTGCGGAACACTAGTGGCGAGACATACTATCGCCAATTGTTTTATTTCTTTTTTTACATAGACAGAAAATAAAAGATCTACAGACTGAAACAGAATTTACCAAGATTATAGCATGTGAAAATTCGTTAATTACCTGACGTTACTTCTGCATAAGAGCTCGCTGTGACGCCTGTACTGTACCTTTTTTGTGTGCTGTTTGTGATTCTGGATATTGTATCAGTTTAATAGGCAAAATCACTACTAATCGTCTTTATGCAAAGTATAAATATACATTTATTTATAACGGGTTACTCACGTAATTTAGGTAATTTTTTGCTCGAAATGGCGTTTACGAGAGTAACCCGTTATACATATTTTTAATATATGAGAGTACTACTCACGAGAGTTTTATAGTTAAAATTACATTTATTTACTAAAGTACAAAAATCTAAATATATAAAAGAAGAAACTGACTGACTGACTGACTGACTGACTGACTGACTGATTGACTGACTGACTGACTGACATATCAACGCGCAGCCCAAAACGCTGGTTCTAGAGATTCCAAATTTGGCACGTATGTTCCTTATAAGGTCTAGGGGTGCACTAAGAAAGGATTTTTCAAAATTCACCCCCTAAGGGGGTAAAATGGGGGTCCAAAGTTTGTATGGCGGATCAAGATTTGTTAGATTATTTTATTCGAAACTTCACAGGAGTATTCCTAACGATAAATGAGTAAACACGTGTTTCAGGTTATTTGAAAATTCAAATTCAAATTGTAGGCAAATGTGGTCACAAAGTCTGAAAATCAACATGGGTATCGTATCCGTTTTGAGTACTTATAGTATGCGGGCGAAGCCGCGGGAAAAGGCTAGTTACACTATATTAAGTTAATTAAATCAAACTTCAAATGATGAAAAAGTTCGATTTAGGCATCACCTAAGGCATTAATAGGTGGATAGCAAACCTTGAAAGAGTATTCAAAATCTAAGGCAACGAAATCCGTCTAATTAGTTTTCTATATTATCTTTATTATTTAAACCAGGCGTCTGGCAGCTGTCCACCGATGAAAGTCAGAATTGCAGTCCAGCAAAGGGGCTGTAATATATTAATTATTAGAAGGTGTACAATTTAAAGAACTCAGTTTCGTGGCCATACAAAGTTTATTTGTAGAGCTACCAACGAAGCTATAAATAGAAAAATGCAATTATTACATTATTTATATTCAATATTGAACACTAAATACGCTACTGAAATAATAATAAAAAGTACCTATTTACGTTCACACCATCTGAAACAGCCCCAATGGTTTCTATAACTCCATACAAAACTTCGATTATCGATAGTCGACATTTTTACGGTAAATTAGTGTCATGGCATGTAACTATGGCGTGTTACGTCTGGCACCTAAAACAGGTTTTTTTACAAGTCACGATTCGTCATAAAAGTACAATGAATGTTCATACTTAAATTTGTAAATACCTACCTACTCGTACTGTATACAAAAGAAAAGTCTGATTTTTTTGCCATGTGTGTATTCAATAAAACAATAACAATCATTAAAAATAATTGTGCAAGTACTGACCTAATTACTATGTGTAGTAATTATCTCCTATTTAGTTCCCTCTTCTTGGATTGATGAATAGGCTATCACTGAACCAGTGAGCTCCATCTTAGGCCCTGTCTTCACTTTCCATCAGGTGAAACTAGGGCCAATCGCTGATTAGTCCCATAATAATAAAAAAAATTAAAAACTTATTTTGTACCTGCTCTATTTAATTTTACACAAGCTTAGTTATTTTTTAAAGTTATTTAAGATTTAGCGCGGCTTGAACTCATGATCTTT
Organism: Pammene aurita; assembly: GCA_947086415.1. Lineage (NCBI taxonomy): Eukaryota > Metazoa > Arthropoda > Insecta > Lepidoptera > Tortricidae > Pammene > Pammene aurita. The sequence goes on from OX352297.1 coordinate 25,330,046, forward strand.
TTTAATTTGCCCGGAAAAGGGTTAACTGCATGCGATTATAAACAGTCGTGTCGCTAACGTCCCATACACAGAAGCATATCCTATTTATAGTGAATGTTCTCATAAACCTATGGCTTTAAGTTTTGACAAGACATCTTATTTTGACAACTTAAAGATAAACTTTTTATTTAGGCAACAACTGTTTCTATGTTTATTTACCAAATTTCTAATCTCAAAAAAGCGAACTATAGTTAAAATAGTTTTGATGTTGGAAAATATTTGACTTACATAGGTACCTATTATCTACCTACCTCTGGAGTTACAGGCGTCCATAGGCTGCGGTAGCGGATTACCAGCGGGCGGGCCATATGAATGTTTGTCACCATAGTAGTATAAAAAAAACTTATGGTGATAAACTTACATTATGATTTAAGTATTTAAGAAGGAATCTTTGCAATGCCTTTAATTACTGGTTAATATATACCTACATTTTAACCAGCATAAATAAGATATAAACTTCTGAATAGTGTCTATATTTTTAAATAATTATAGGTATTATGTTTTATTTATCAGACACAAATTTTGTGACAAAGCTTATGGACCGGGTATTATATTTAATTTAATGGGTTTTACAAAACAATACTTTTTACAATTATTATAAGTTTATTTAAGAAAGATTTAAAACTTTTCATTACGCGTTCAAAAACGTATTTTACTATTGTGCGATAATTTTAAAGCCCTACCAAGCTACAACCGTAGCGCCACCCATGAATTATAAAACAAACCATGGTGATTCCAGCCTCACATCGTTTCACTGATATGCTTTGTATTTCAGCTATTTGGCGTGAGATGGCGCTGGTTGAGTAGTTAATATTATTTTAGTTTCAAACACTAAAATTAAGCTAAGGTGCTTTTTCCATCAACTTTATATTCCTAAGAATAATTAGGTAATACAATTTCATAAAGTTCATTCAGAATGCTTAGAACAATATAAATAAATAGAGCTTTTAAAAGCTCACCTAGCCGCCGAGAGAGGGCGATAGTAAAGCACTTCAAAGTTTAAGTAGTCTTACTACTCTAACTGAAGTAGTACACAATTTCGTGTATTGACGATAGATGTCACTATCTTCATTCATGTCATATTTGGCGGAAACATAGTTTAGGTATTACATAGATATTACGTTCCGATGAAAACCATAACGTTACAATGAAAATTATTGAAAATAAAAGAAAAAATATTTTGAGCAACGAATTTTCTTTTTAACTTTTATAAACGTTATGTAACTAGGTTAAAAAAATTATATAATAAAATTGATAGTGTTATTAAATCAATCTACTTCATCAATAAAGCGGTATTGCTAACACTGTTGCCGAAGTTAAAAATAATATTTACTTACACCAATTTTTGTGGAATGAAAAACCTAATGGACCGTTAAGGCGAGCGCTCGATAAAATATCTAATGGAATATCGCTTCCGTATCCGCGTAATTCACTTTGATCGAATTTAAATTTAGAATTCGTGTTCTAGATTTTGAATTCTAGGCCCGGTTTGGAAATATATAGTTAGAAAAATGCACAAACAATTTTCAAAGTAAAATATTTCTGTTTTTTTTTTTTTTTGTTTTTAAGGGAGTAGTAATTTTTTTTTTTATAACAAAAAGTGTAATGAGATAGATGGTAATAACGTTCGAGAGATGGCAGTGTAAGTATCCAATAACAAAATTGCAAAATGAATTCTTCGCATCTCGGGACATTAGAGCAACATTAAATTTGTTAGCTCAGTATCCAATTAAAGATCATAAATGTATTTAAAATGTACTATACAGGGTGGTCCAAACCTTGACGTCAAAAAAATTTTTTTAGATACCTCTCGTCGTGGGCTATCAGAATATACCCCATGTATGTTAGCCGATTTTGCGTAGTTTTCGAGTTATGAATTGTGAAGCAATTTATTTATTTAAAAAAACTATTGAACTTTTTTGATTTTTTCTTTTTGTGGCACAATCCTTAATAAGCGGCGCAGTTGCAAAAAAAATCAGCATCCTCACTTGGCTGCGAGTTAGAAAAAAAAAGACAAAAGTGAAAGTTTTACGTTCAAGCATGTCTACTTAGATTTTGCGCTTAAATAAAAAAAATACAAACGATTTCAAGGACTTTTAGTTATTTTAGAAACTGCTAGACCCTAAGTTTTTTTAAAGGTAAAAAAAGTGACACTTGATAGTCGTAATTGGACAGATTCGCCGGTCAAAGGAACTGAGGTGGAAAGTTCCCAAATAAGTAATTCATTTAAAAAAATATTTTATTTTTATTATTCCTAACGTTAAACAACCACAGAAATTACCACGAGAATTCAATGTTGTGACATGTGATTGACCAAGCATCATTTTGATTAACTTAACTTTAACTGGAGCCGCGTCGCGGCGGGTTGTTATCTACAAAGGGTTCATTTTTACCTGCTCCAGTGGACTGTCATCATCAATACCTACTGTTATGTTATGAGGCAATTCCCCATCGCTATGTGTTATCAGTGCAAATACCACAAACAATTATTAGTAGGCATAAAAGCAAAGGAATTTTGGGATTCTGAATCAAATAAAATACACTGAAAACTAATTGGGTAAAACAATTTAATTAAATAATTATTACAAAACGTCACAAATAATCTGATAACAATTTAACAAATACCCTAAACTTAAACAACTAGTACATTACAGCCCTACCATTCCCAGCAAATGATTTAATTCACAAAAGATTTTCAAAGGTTCGACCTCCTACTTCCATACATAGCCTACATCGCCTTAAAAAATTAGCTTTTAACTTCCTGAAAGCATCTCGATTTTCTTTGATTCTCTGTTAACGTTAGGAATAATAAAAAAAAAGATTTTTTTAAATGAATTACTTATTTGGTAACTTTCCACCTCAGTTCCTTTGACCGACGACTCTGTCCAAATTATTAAGTGTAACTTTTTTTACCTTTAAAAAATTGAGGGTCTAGCAGTTTCTAAAATAACCAAAAGTCCTTGAAAACGTTTGTAATTTTTTTAATTTAAGCGCAAAATCTAAGCTTGACATGCTTGAACGTAAAACTTTCACTTTTGTGTTCTCTTTTCCAACTCGCAGCCAAGTGAGGATGCTGATTTTTTTTGCAACTGCGCCGCTTATTAAGGATTATGCTACAAAAAGAAAAAATCAAAAAAGTTCAATAGTTTTTTTAAATAAATTAATTGCTTTACCCGGAACTTCTTAACAAAAGTTAAAATTTGAAAAATTCATAACTAGAAAACTACGAAAAATCGGCTAACATACATGGGGTATATTCTGATAGCCCACGAAGAGAGGTATCTAAAAATTTTTTTGACGTCAAGGTTTGGACCAGCCTGTATATGTAAGTTCATATCTTACTTTTAATTTACATTCTTATGCACAACCCAAACTGGCGAGAACTGTATGACGATGGCAGTGGATCGACAATTCTCTAGCCCAAATATTACAGGCTTCTATGTTACATTTTCAGGGTAGTTAAATTTAGACTCAGTGTCAATATGACATGTTCAAATTTCAATTCGATAAAAGTAAAACATATAAGCCTATAATATTGGGCCAGTGAATTCGTAACGCGTGGAAGAATGAAAAGGAGGCCTATGTCCGAAGACGGGCGCTGTAAAGGCTGATGTAGACAGATAGATAGGTTCTTATGCACCTACCTACCTAATAAAAATCATTTATTTAAAAAAGCAGTTAAACAAGCAGAACACATAAAGCCATTTGTTTTTTGACTCAGTGTCCTAAGCCACCAAGTTTTCAATTTTTTTTAGACATCATGCAGGAGCCATTACGTTTCTGAAAATCCAACGGTTTGGAAAAAAAAACCACTCGGACAGATAATAATTTGGCGAATGTAACATCCGACGATAAGTCGATAGGTAACCCAATTAGACAACGATATTGTAACTTTTTTAATATTTAAAATTTCATTTGCAAATGGCTTTTTTTTTTAAATCTCTCACAAGTGGTCGAAGTCTCCGTAAATACTACACGCGATTACATAAATAATATTGACCAGGTTCTATTCCCGGTTATGTATGAGAGTTTAAAAAAAAGTGTGAATGTCATTATTATTAAATCTAAAAGCGACGCCATGGTTCCTAAGAACAGATTTCGCTATCTCTCATAGTTTCTGACTTCTCCATACTGACCCATTTGGATTGATCGCCCTGTACATTAAACAGAGGGGCACAAGCAAAGCTATCAAACTTCGAGCACAAGAATTTCTTAGATTATGCAGCTCTATTTATTTCATACTCTCTGCTGGTATTTTACAAGTATCTCCCTGTAACAACCAAAGGGGTAGGTTTTTTATAAGGGTGTGATCTCTTCAAATAAAAATGGCATTCGAAAGAGTAATGTCTCACTCGCACTTCTTACAACATCGACATAATTGACTTATTGTCATGTTGGCGTTATTGTTTAGGTAAGTAAATTGTTTAGTGACGCTATTACTCCCTTATTAATCAAAACGAAATGCAAACGCCATACCTTAACTTCTATTTCAGCCTTTATTTTTGGTCGAAGTCCACTCATAGTACTCGTAGATGACTAGTACCACATCATCGTGTCAACTCGCAATGTGTATTCTAACTTTTTACTATTTACAGTATTTTTGAGGTACAATAAAAATGTCAACAATCGCTAATAAAACACTTTTCACCCAATTTGCATACCTCTATTTCGGAGCTGGCTTATAAATAAACATACACGTGATTGCAGAGGACCGCCCGGCTGGAAAAAAAGGAAAAAGTGGGGCCCGTACAACTCAATTTTGGAGGCTGAGAAATAAAGTGGAAAAAAATCGCAGGGAGCTTTTGATGCCGTGCGACTCGGGGGAGTGGATTGCGGCATACTTATAGCGGGGCTTATTTTCCAACTGCATCTGCGGTTTCATATTAGAAATATTTATTTATTTATTTGGAAATCAAACGTTTTTAAAATTTGTCATTTTGCATCTTATTGGCTTAAGTGTATCACTAATATGGGAAAAAAGTATTCTCATTTAAAAAAAAAAAGAAAAAGATACATTGGCGAAATCGATCTTTAATTTTCTAATCTGAAATAAAAACGAGGTATACACAATAAAAACATTCACTTATTCCTTTAACAGCTCTCACTGAAACATATATCAACAGCAGTAATACTACACTTAACTAATTAACTATAGATATCATCAACAATAAAAACATAACAATACTATAAACAATATAGAATAAACCCATATTATCCAACTGAATTTATTTCAGACAACACAGTCCATACACGTTGTTAGTAAAATTATAAAAAACCTCTTAACTTATAAGCTAATGTTAACATCTATAATCTAAATGTATAATAAAATATAAGATAATCTAAATATATATTATATTATTGCATTATCGTTCAATAAACACGCAAAACAACGCGAAGGTAATGCTGCCATAATTTATAACAATTTTACTTTTGTATTATTTTTAATTTTGTGTTAAGCAGAAACGTCTGCAAGCAAGTCGTAAGTTCGAATGTTGCTAGACGCAGTAGTTTTTTAAATTTTTCTTTCAATAAAAAAAAATTAAAAAAATGAATTTTACTTTACACATAAAATATGCAATACAAAGATAGTCTGTAGGTAAACTTGTGCACGGTGCTGAAATAAAAGACAATTGGAACCTATTATAATCGAGGGAACTACACTCGCGTGCAAATAATTCGGGTCACTACGAAAAACTATAATATCTCCTAAAATAATAAAGCTAGGAGCCTGAATTAAATTGTATATTATAGATAAATGCATAGTTAATAAAACAACGTCAAGAGTTAGAGATGATATTCACTTGTTTATTTAATTAACATAGTAAACACGATATCAATTAATTATAGGTAAAAAGCAACCGTGGTACCTCACACACAAAACTAAAAACAAAAAAAAGTAAAACATATCAATACTTCGTATTGCCTCCTCGGGCTCTTCTTACAGCTTCTAAACGATTGGTCATACTGTTTATTAAGTTTCTTATGCGTTCTTGCGGGATATTAGCCCATTCTTCCACTAACGCCTGTTTCAGGTCTCTAAGTGTAGCTGGGGCGGGGTTTCGATTTCTTACACGCTTCCGAGCTCGTCCCATACGTGCTCAATCGGATTTAGGTCCGGGCTTCTCGAGGGCCAGTTCATAGTGTTGATGCCAACCTCCTCAAAATAATCTTCCACAATCTGTGCGGTGTGTGGCCTGGCGTTGTCATGCATGAACATTGAGTTTTCACCCATATTAATTAAATATGGGCCTACATGCTCATTAAGAATCTCTTCCACATACCTGGCACTAGTTAACGTTCCATTTTCTATCAAAACTAATTGCGTGCGACTCTCTGAAGAGATTCCAGCCCAAACCATAACAGACCCACCGCCGAAAGCAACTTTTTCTTCAAAACAGGCTGGAATAAAACGTTCACCTGGCCGTCTGTAAACTCTTCGCCGCCCGTCATGTGCATAGAGCATAAATCTGGATTCGTCAGAAAACATAATTCTTGCCCATTCTTCGGCACCCCATCGCCTGTATTCGCGTGCGTAAAGTTTCCTTGCAGTTCGATGCCCTCTGTCAAGTTTTGGGCCATTTGCCGGTCTATGTGGGGTCAAATTAGCTTCACGAAGCCGCCGCCTTACAGTCCACTCGCTGATGTCATCTCTTCGGGTCTCCCGAAGTTGGTTTTTGACTTCAACTGCAGTGAGATGCCGATTTCGGAGCATTGTTGTTACAATAAATCGATCTTCTCTAGCCGTAGTACATCTCGGCCTGCCGGTTCCTGGTCTTCGAAGGTTCCTGCCAGTTCGTAGGAAACGTTGGAGGACCCTCTGCACCGTAGATAGTGACACGCCTGTTCTTCTTGCTGTATATCTCTGACTTCTGCCTTCTTGTAACAAAGTGACGATACGTGTACATTCATCTTGTATTAGCGACATGATAGTAATTCAATAATGACCATCAAAGTCAGCAAAAACTGCCTTTTATCATTTTGCTTTGACAGATTGAAAACAAAAGTGAGAAAACAATCAAAAGTGAAATAAGCTCAATTTGAATTTGGTACCAAATTCAACTTTTTTTTAAATAAAACTTTTTCCAGAATTCTTGTAGAACATTGAAGGTTCAATTTAATTCGATATTAAATTCTCTTTAATACACAGTTCGTTTCCTGCACATACCGCTATTAATTTGCAAAATATAAGGGTTTTTGTCACTGACCCGTATTATTTGCTCGCGAGTGTATAATCTCATTACGGAAGTAGGTAAACTGAATTTCAAACCTGTGTTTTTGGTCAGAACCTACCTACTTGTATTTTTTTCGTACGGCAATAAAAGCCCTGGACTGCGGCTGCGTCGGATTACAGAGCTCGCGCCGGCGCGCGGCGGTGGTCTCCCCCCCTCGCACCTGCCGGCTTTCCTCAGCAGGACCCATATTCTTACTGTTATCCTTGAAACATAGTTAAACATATATAGGCCTCGTTCACAGATAGCTGTAACGACCATCATCCTCATACTGCCGTCATCCAACGAGATCCTGGGGCCGATCGTGATAAAAACATCGTTCTACCTAACTGGGGGTTTGCCATCACTATCACCTACAATCCAAGTCCAGTATAAAAAGCTTTCTTAGGGCCGGTTGCACCAAACAGTCTGTTAACGTCAACGTCATCGTTAAAAAAATCTTGTATGAAAAGTTTGATAGTTTTCTATGGGTTGACAGCTCCGTCGCCATATTTAACGTTGATGAGTTCGTTAGTTGTGCGTGGTGCAACCTACCCTTAGTAGCAATGCAGTACTGCCAAGATAAATAGCACCCGCGCCAAGAGACAGCACAACACTTAACACAACATTTCGCATTACTTTATAGAGTTTCAAGCCTCAAACCTAAACGACGAGACTGAAGAGCCAACAAAGAATACTCAAAGTTTTTTCTTTATACCACGACGGTACGGTGGCAAGCAAGCTGAGCAAGCATATGGCCTGCCTGATGGTAAGCAGTTACAGTAGCCTATGGACGACTGTAAATCCAGAGGATTCACATGCACGTTGCCGACCCCTTAAGAACTCGATATGAATACAGATATAAATTTTAAAAATAATGAATTAGTGTGGAAGTATTTCCAGTACCGGCCAGGAAAGGACCCGCCTAACGAGCCCGTAGTACGGAGGTCCGATTAATTTGCGAGCTCGCGTCTCAGCGCGTTTTGCTCTCGTTGTAACCACAGATAATAGAGTAGCTGTAAATTTGTTAATCGAATTTTGAACCCCTTCTCATTCAATAATGCGGGGAACACGCAACAAGAAATCGACTTGAGAAAAAATATGTGATCATAAAACATTATTGCTTTACTGAATAGTTTATACGATAGCGTAATAAATAACCAATATTTATGTTGGATAAAGCGAGAGATTTGTTTTTTATTAGTCCTGAGAACGATATACTACTTAGATATTGAAACCGATAGGTATACCGATATACAAATATGATAATAATATATGTAGTATTTACGTATTTACCCGTTTCTATACATAGAACGAATTTTTAACAAAAATGGTTTAAGAGCATAATTGGTATCGCGTGATGGTAAATAAACATCCAACGCAGCCTATGGACGCTTAGAACTCCAGGATTAACAGTGTTGATAAATTATGGGACCAATAGATACAGGTCCTATCATAACAAACACAAAGCATCCTTGTAGTTGATATTTACTGTGTTTTCAATTTATCTATCTGGAGAACGTGGTAAACACTAATTTAGGCACACCACACGTAACATGAACCCTACACATTCAGATCTTATTATAAACAAACAGAACTAATAACAATTAATGACGAAATAAACGGAGACGAAATGTAGATTTCATTTTAAATTTTGTTTTCTTCATGTTTCTCGGTTATTGTTGAAAGTTTTTTTAAAGCATAATCGTACCGTTAACTTCGTCCACCATATACCTACAGGCATAGAATAACGATTTAGTAGGTATGGTAATTATTTTAAGTTTCAATACGCAATCAAGTAACATTTTACAAAAATAAAAACAAAATAACAACATCAATTTCACCTTCCGCCGCGATAACTGCGTGACTTCCGACAAACGGCGTTATGTCCAAAAAAACGGAGAACGTCAATGAAGAAAAAGCGTCAAAGACGTCCCGTCTAGCCGAACGTGTCTATTGAACGTAAACGTTCCGATCCACACAAAGAACGTTCCCGGTAGTGCACACAGTTTCATTGTATAATCCGGCTTCTTGGGGGTAAATCACGTTTCTGTTTACGTGAATTATACTTTGGTTATAATGCGGTCGGCGTTTACTGACGCTTTTAATGAGTCAGTGAGGTTTATTTTTGTATAACCAAACGAGGTAGTGGGAAAGTTATAAATAGAGTTAATCGGAAATATTAGCGCACTTGACGGCACCACGTTCATATGCAGAATACTTACGTACTTGGACTAGGTCTATAGACAATTCACTAGCATTAATTTTTGGTACGTTTGGGCCGGGTGAGTATCGGGGTGGAGTCTAATGGAGTAGAATTTTATTTGTATTTAGGTTTAGTGATTATGGTTGTGTGTGTGAAGCATGTTGGATATGTTTTTGTGTTGGGTATCTGGACGAAGCCTGCATTGTGGATTAATATCTTTGTATATTTTACTTCGAAAATTATTTGAGTGTTTAGTTAGTACAAGATAAAATTAATTTAAAATTCTAGTTATAAGTTTTTTCTAATAAATAGTTCTAAATTCACTAGCTAGGTATAAACAGAGAGGTGGAGCGTCCATATAACTCGATTTCCGCTGGCTTGCCTAAGTTTCTGTCAATTGAGTACCTACTTGTATTACGGTTCGTGGATAGTAATATAATAGTAAAGTCAATTTAGCTACGGTTTTCCTACAGTTTCTGTCTCCCTCAAATATTTTAGACGCGCCGCAACTGGCACTTGTATAGTGATAAATACATGCAGAGACTATACATATATAGACAGTCACAGTCTAAGAACTCTGAAGCGCCATCTGGGCCTCGATTCGACATTCCAAACTGCGAGACGTGGCTCTCACACTTGTCTCGCTAGGTGATAGAGTGAAATCCATCTGTCCACGCGTGTCCACGCCTAACTGTCAACCTGTCAGTAGGTCTCGCTAGAGCGTTTTGTCTTATGGCTATGGCCACCATTTTAGATGTCACTCTTGAGTGATTCCACCCCAAATTTCAACTGTCACAAAAGTGTGATCTCATAGTTGTCTCGCTAGCTACTGTCAGTTATGCCATGTCGAATTGGGGCCCTGAACGAGACCAACCCAAAGTTTCCGTAGTAATACTGTGATAATAGTAATGCTATCAATTACTAGATGGCGCTGAGGGGCAGAGAGTACTCTGCCCTACATTATACGGCAGCTTTGATTGGTCTGATATGATATGATAGTTTAATTTTTTTACTCGTTTCTCGCACTCGTAAATAGTTGCCACAATTTAATTTTTTGGTAATTGTATTTACGATAAAAACAAACTGTTTATTTATTTTAATGGTTGCTTCTGGGAGTAGGTACTAAATCATTCGAATACAAGAAGCAAAGCATAATTGCAGTAAGTACCTACGTTAAAATACAGTTATACGAAAACAAATAACACTGGCTATGGATGTGGCGATATATCCATATATTATCAGGAACACAAAAACGAATATAAGACGCAAAGTGTACCGGTGGAGGCTGCGGCGTTCGTCCTAAGTCCATTCGATGCAAATTCTCACATCGACCGTCTTGCGACTTGCCCTAATTTATAAGAGAAAAGTTTTACTTAGGGGTAATAAATCATAATAAACTTTACTTATTACCTGCCGTTAAATATGCTATTTCAATCTAGTTTTAGTTCTTTACTAAATAAATACATTGAATTGAAATGTATTTTTTTTGGATGTTGAGCCAACTATGTACTTTAACGTAAATAAAACCGACACGCTGCCTGCCTTCAAAAAAATATAATTATTTATTTGCTGAACACAGCCTACTGTAATCTACCTATAGTTATGATCTTACGAGCATATTATTAAATACTAACATAATTAAGCTTATCTTGTCTCAAATCAAATAACAGTAATAACCACATATTTCTAGCTTAACCTACATATAAATATTGTTTGAGGAAACAACTAACCCGATGAAAACTTTTTTTCAATAGCCAACCAAATTAATTCAGCCTTACTTAAATACATTTATTTTTCTGACGCAATCCAGAAAGCAGTTTCAATTCAATCAGAAGTAATTTCTGATGTCGTCAAGTAATTAATTAGGTGATAAACTTTACCATTATTACGATATTTCCAAGTTCAATAGTATAGTCGTGCGTGTAAAAAATCTTATGCCGCCAATTCATTTTGTGGTTGATCATCGGTATTTGCGCAAACATTGCACCATTTCTAGCGGCTAGCGAAAGTGACGTAACCATACACCGCAAACCCAAGATACAGGCGGCATTGTATTCTTAACGCCTTTAATATTTAATCGCTGTCATCGGTGTCTTGTGCCCCACCACAAAGAATCCAAGGAATGCAACGTTCGCTTCTACGGTGTAAGACCCGTCTTTAAATAGCTATGTGAGCCAATGAAGGATTATCGTCGCAAGCTACGAGTTGAGGACATGATCATGAGTTCTTAAGTAATAACATGCTTACATTGCCCAGGGTAATGCAAGAGGCCGACATCACTTATGTCACTGAACCGTTGTCTTTGGCAAAACAATAGCTATAAACTGGAGAATAGTAAGAAATAGCTTTGCAAGTTTAACTGGTAACACCGCCAGTTAGAATTAATGTTTGTGTACTTACGAGTATGTATTTGGATTAGCAGCTGTAGTAAGATTCGTAAATTTGAATAGGATCTTTTTAGGGTTCCGTAGTCGACTAGGAACCCTTATAGTTTCGCCATGTCTGCCCGTCCGTCTGTCCGTCCGCGGATAATCTCAGTGACCGTTAGCACTAGAAAGCTGAAATTTGGTACTAATATGTATATCAATCACGCCGACAAAGTGGTAAAATAAAAAGTGGAAAAAAATTTTTTTAGGGTACCTCCCCTATACGTAAAGTGGAGAGTGTTTTTTTTTTCGTTTCAACCCTAACGTGTGATATATTGTTGGATAGGTATTTAAAAATGAATAGGGGTTTACTAAAATCATTTTTTGATAATGTAAATATTTTCGGTAATAATCGCTCCAGAAGTTAAAAAAAATGTGTGCTCCCCCTCTAACTTTTGAACCATAAATTTTAAAAATATGAAAAAAATCTCAAAAGTAGAACTTTATAAAAACTTTCTAGGAAAATTATTTTGAACTTGATACGTTGAATAGTTTTTGAAAAAAAAAATTACAAAATAATTTCTGAATTAAGTTTGTAATTTAACCGTATAAGCAGATGTTTATTGTACCTGTAATTTCTACAAAATCACAATGGAATGACGTGCTTTCAAATAAAGTAAAAACGTTGAAAATCGGTTCACGCAATAAAGAATTATCCCATAAAAATCATCTTCCATACTTTAAGCTCGCGCGCAATAGTTTACTTAATTTGCCGATAGATGTCGCTGTACGTGGAACGCTCATATCATATCCTACATGGCGGTGTTATTTTAACTCTTAAGTGGGGACACTTACTGTGACGGACGGAAAACTACGGAACCCTATACTGAGCGTGGCCCGACACGCTCTTGGCCGGTTTTTTTTTCATACTTCTGATATGATGATCATATTTTAATGAATGAATGATTTATTTCACACCTCAAAAATTACAACACAATAGACAAATACATGATGACCATAGAAGGAAAGGAAAGAACGGGCCGTTTTATCGCTAATAAGCCAACCAGGAGCGCAGTAGGTATTTGCCTACGAATATCGAGTTCATATATTCAAGGAGCTAATTTCGTTTACTTTTTACACACTTTTATCCAGCCCTGTACTTGTATTTATTGTTGATAATGATTATAATATTGATTTAATTTGTACGTCAACACGTCAACCACCTCCCGGTGTCTGATGAGCTGAAATTTGGTATACTCCCGTAATTTATATGACAGTGCAATAATATATGAACATAGAGCTAATCTTGTGATGCAGCCGGAAGGTGAACTAAGGAAATCCTTGAGGGAGGAATGCAACCCCACCTAGTTAAGAGTTCAAAGGTCTTGAAGAGCAATTGGTAGACCTGCCAAGATCATAGCAATAAAGTTGTATACCAAAAACTATTTTGACAGTTACTTATTCTTCAAAAGCACGTACCTAAGACACATTGTCGATTGCCTCAAAAGTCAAAACCTTGCCAACCTGTAATATTAAAGTTATATGAACTGAATTCTTAAACAACAAGTGTCTGATATGTACTCCATTTTTGGTCTTAAGTTATTTGAGATATTATTATTCAAAAGATACAGGTTATAAACACACAATGGAAAAAAGGATCAACTGTACGTGTGGCTGAGAACACCCACATTATCAACTGAATATGACAATACTACAAACGAAACGTGCATATTATATGGAACAGGTCTGTCATTACCTAAACTCATTAACCACTATCATAGCAATCTTCACACTTGTTAAATAAGACAATAAACAAAAACTAGGCACTAAAAGTGGGCACAAAAAAGTGGGCGCAAAAAGTTGGGGACATAAATAAAGCGAAGTGGAAACGATGAATTAATCGCGAAATAGTTCTCACGGTGAGCGGGGGCTGGCGTGGGCTTCGAGGAGCGAAGGTGCTGAATCGACCGACAGTCGGTATACCTCATTATCGAAAATATTTTTACTTAATATTTTAACTAATCCAGACTAATTAAATTACCAATTAATAAATTCTTTACAAGTATGGTGGATTAATGGTATTCGTCATTATTGATGAATTGTTTGATCAGGGACTAGGTATGTGTAGTTTATACAGTTCTGTGTTATTCACCCTTAATTTTTAACCAACATCAAAATTTCAAAAGAAGGAGGTTCTCAGTGCGGCTTTATGTTATTATTAGATGTATTCGAGCGACTTTTTTTGTATCTACTTCATAATTGTTTATAATAAGCATATTACACTAGGCTCAAATGTTTATAGGCCAAGGGTTTGTCAGTATAAAAATAGTATAAATAAGCGTAGTTTAGTAAATGTTCATAAGCGCACTTACATTTGAATTCGATGTAACACAGATAATCACCAACCAAACAATATAATTTTTTGACAAGTAGTTAGTATACTAAGGGTTCCACCAGAGCTATACTATGCAGCTATGCTACGAGGATGTGTAAGCTACGCGTTTCCATTGGATGGTGTTACGCGTTGATTGGTAGATTCCACGGACTAGATAAATACTAATGGACGCGGTACTGGGCCGGGCGCGCGTTACATGGTTTATGATCAGATGCGCATAAACTTGTCGAAACCTCACGCCGCGCGGTTCAGTCGTCGTTCGACCACGTGTGACGAATTTAGTGCCAAAAAACATGTAAAAATGCCGTGTTGTACAATTTTGTCGTGTCGTATACGAAGCAACGAATTAAAAGAGGTCCCTGGAGGGGTTACTTTCCACCGGTAAGTATAAAAACCGAGTATTTCACATTTTTTCCATTTTTTTTTTCAAAAATTGTAGGCTTTTATTACGGCATTCACCCATTATCTAATGGTACAACAGTATTCATATCAATTGCTCGCTGGCTATTGCTGGCGGTCGCAGGATTACGCGAGTGACGCGCAATGTATTTGGAAATACGAACGTCGCTCGTCAGTCTCGTCACACGATCGGCAGCCACGTTGCTGGGCAACATGGCTGCCGCGCGCCTGCCGCCACGAGAGTGCGGCCCGTTATTTGTTATCGATAATTTCGAACACATTGTTTAAGGTGTAACTTTCTGTCCTATAGTAGAAACTAATTTTCTTTCTTTCGAAAACAAAATAACGTGATTGACTGGATTAATTAATCCAATGATCAACTTATTTTATAGGCACCATAACTTTATAATGGTACTTCTAACCATATTAATATTATTAATGCGAAAGTGTCTCTGTCTGTCTGTTACCTTTTCACACTTAAACTACTGAACCGATTAAGATGAAATTTGGTATGAAGATAGTTTGAGTCACGATTATTTTTAGTATTTTAGCAGACACATAAATTAGATAGATGAGGGTACATCCACAAATTACGTCATACAAATTTCAACAATAATGTTTAAAATTACTATTTCTTTATTTTCCCATTTTAAATAATATATTAAATGAAATCAAAGCAAGAAAAATAATAATAAGAAGACATAAAGAGTTCCTTTCCTTCATAAAAAGTGTACACAGTACTGTACTATGTGTATATATGTACACGATATTTGTATTTGTGACGTCACAAGAAATAAAACTCCCCCTTCCCCTTATCAGAACTCGTCACACTTTGTTGATCCCTCCGTCCGCCTTAAAATCTGACGTAATTAAGAGTCCGGTAATGCTTTGAAATCGAGCGAAGATACGAGTTTTACACAGTAACCGAACGCTTCCAGGTACCACCGGCGCGTGCACGTGCGCGGCCGCAATGAACAATATTGATACTTTAGGCGCTCTTGCGTAATATCAGAAATTTTGTTAGGTAAAATAAAACTAAAGGTAAATCTAGTAACCATTTAATACACCATGTTATTTATTATAACTTATTATGCACTAAAGCTATATCTATACATACATAATATAGGCGTTGGTGTAAATGGTTGATTGACTGATCAATGCAGAGCCACAACCTACAGAAGATCGTATTACATTTTTAATGTGTACAAGTAATACGAAATTATTTTGAAAAATTCAATCCCAAAAAGGGTTGAAAGATTGTATTGGTAGATTTAAAAAAATATATTAAGTGACTTTACTGGTGTTAGAGTGTCCTTATTGGTACTGGGTTTATCTTGGAGATCAAGGCCTATTTCACACAGCATTTCCTAAAAAAACGTCAAAGTATATTTCAATCTACCTTGGGATGAAAATTATATTTTCAATCTATCTTATAAAAAGGTAAAGTCAGATAAATTACTTATAATCGATTGATAAACCTTGTCTGTCTTTGTAGTTTTACTGCCATCTTTGCTGTTTTTATTTGGTTTTCTTACGCCACGGATTTTTTTTTTCTATTTACTGCGCCAAACGCACGCTTTTTGTTGTTTATTTAATTACAAAAAATCGATTGTCTGTAAAGTCGGTTTACTGACGATAGTTGAACGTGACAACGTCATAAGAAAATACTGATGGAATGGTTGCATTTTTCAAAAGAAAATTTTAATTTCACTGCACTTCATACTTGACGAAAACATGTAAATGTATTATTGTATAGCAGCGGACGCGGACGCATCGCTCACTCAAGTAGGAGAGAGACAGATGTCGAACGCTGCCGAACGCGAAGGCCGATTGTGCCTCTTTGTCGCTCGTTCCGCGCTCTCGCTTGCACTTGAAGCCTTAAATGGAACGCCTCAGAGCGAGGTAACGCCACATGAGTCATGTTTTTTCGTGCGTGCAGCCGGCTCCATCGAATTATAAGACGTTGTCACGTCAAAAATATGAAGCGTCTTATCAATAAAAAGCCACAAAGATTAGTTTAAGTTCTAAATATATTTTGTATGCAGCGTGATTTGAGTGCTGTTAGTAGGATTCTGCAGAAACAACAGACAAAGAAATGGAAATAAGTATGGTCCTGTTGTAGTTTTGCGTAAACACACATACAAGGATTTGAGTAGCTCAATACCATAGTTGTAGATTATTTTAAAGGCAAGTTCATGGACTATGCCTTGAAATATTAGTGTGCGTTGTATTGCACGGCTGTGTACTTGCATATCAAGCACAGTCTTCGATGATATCTGCATTCTTAAGGCTTCCAGTTAAAAACCACCTGTGACAAAAATATCATGGCAATAAGGTCATGTAGGGTCATATGTATGTTTTAATATTGTAAGGCTGGATTGACACTAAACTTGTAAGTTTCGCTTTTGTAAGGGACGAAGCTATTTTCTACAATGAGAAAATAATATCTGTCTCTCATTCTGACCTACAACAGCGTCCCTTCGTACGTAAACAAAACTTAGAAGTTTAAATCTAGCTTAAGAACAACATTAAAACAATCGTATACAATTAAACTAATTAAAAATTACCTAGTGAAACATCCAAATGAAACATGAGGATATGTTGTGTGTTAGACCAAGCTGTGGGGCATTTAAAGGGCTTTATAGTATTACTACAGACTAGACATTCCAATGGGCTTAGGACCTTTCGTAACTTTTTGACTAACGGCGATTGACATTTACAGATTAAAGTAAATTCAATGTATATTTTGATGTCAATCAATCAGTTTTCTACCAGTTATCAAACACAATAGTCCAGTTTAAGACACTTGAAAAGTCACAAATGAATAATTACGATTTTCATACAGTTTCGCATAGTAAATGTTTGAAGAACGCATTTTTTTATTTGTGGCTTTTCTCTATAGAAATCCCTAAAAGGGTAATCCCTAAACTGCGTTGGCAAGTAAAAGACTTATCATCACTTCAACTCAGAAAGGCGCTCTTTATCCCTTAAAAGCGGAGGAGAAAAACGCATTTTATTTATCCACATCTGGCAGGATGGATTTAAACAGTTGAATTACAAAATTTTGAGAGCATTAATTTTTAATATTTTATAACTGGTATTTTTCCTCGCGGTGTTGTAGTGAAAAATGTTGAATTATGCTCGGCAGCAAAGTTCGCTCGTGGCTAAATTTTGGTATTTTTTGCTGACTCGGATCTCAATATAAGCACGCGAGGTTAAACTACAACTTTGGTCCTTTGTGTAATAAATAACTATTTTCACATCACCTATTCGTACACCGGTTTTTTCTTCCCTGCTAGGAGGGAACCAAGTGGCGCTTTTCTGTCATAGGACATTAGTTTTTTTTTTCAGCCAGTCCGTCATTACAAAAAAATCTTATTAAATTAATCGATTAATTACAACCAGGAAGCACACTAAGGACATATAAAGTTAAAATAAATATGATTCTACTAAAATATTTTTTATTTTCCTCTAAGGTGGTGTTGAAAGCAGTATGTGTCACATAGAAGCAAAACTATTTTCACCTTGGGCGTTAACACATGAACCCTTCACTACATTCAGTAGTCTGCTTTAGAATCCCTTGCTACGCTCGGGATTCTATGATGTCGCATGTTTTGGGATTTACTATACGCCCTCACCGTAAATATTTCATTTTCTCCCTTGTTACACAATCTACTACTTATTGATTTCTGTTCGAAACGGGTTCAATTGGCATAAAAAATATAATGCAATTTACTCGCTCGCGTACATTTTTCATAAATTTGTATGTTGATCGCCCTTACGTCCTTAATTAAAATGTAGCGTCGTGAGATCTAGTATCTGCCCTCACTGGCCGATTTGGAAAATTCACCCTGTATAGGACCGTTCAACTATTCTTACACCGTTAGTGTATGTTTCTGTTTGACTAAGTTAGGTTCTAACTCAAAAATTATATGAAAATCGCAAAATATTTAATAAAAATTAACGTGCGTACGTAACGTACCTAAGATCAAGACTATTTGGAGTGGAGCGCGTTATATTTACGAGGCGAATAAGGTAAATGATATAATTTCATAACAATTACGAAATAACTTAATAAAAATTTACCGACCAAGTATTCCAAAGGTCCCCAGATGTCAACGACTGGGTGATAACAATTTTTTCCCAATTTACGGGTGCCTTTGCACTTTTTGAATTCACGCTAGCGTTCTAGCGGGGAGCGACACACGTCCTGCCTCCGTGAGCTCAGCGAGCGGACTAAGTCGCCCGGCCTTGCTTCGTATAATTAATTGTAAGTTTATAGTTAATTTGAAGTGCTCTATTTACGAATATTTACTATCAAATGGTATATATATTTTACATTATTTGGGTTCATAATAAGTTGAAGTTTATGTTTGTATTAATTTTTTTCATAACTAATCATGCATGTAGTCAGAAACCGCGGTTATTTATTGTGTATTTTTTCCAAAAGTTGACTGATTTAAATATTTTTTTTCTCAGTTATTTTGTATGACATTGGTAGAATTTTTTATATTTATTCCATAGAAGACTATAAACTCAATATTACAAAAAAAACTGTAGCAATACGACATCAATAAAATCCCCAAATTGATATCTGTCCGAACCTCCCCGAGCTAAAATTGGTGAAACACTTGTTGGGAATAGGTCAATTATTCAAAATACAATAATAAAGTAGATAATTTTTTGTACTTATACAGTCCCTATTGAAATGATCTTTCAATTTATGCTTAAAAATGTGTTGATTTAGTACTCTTTAATGGCTAAATCATATCAAATAGTCGGGCAAAATTGTAAAAAGACTTTACCGGACTCTTAATGGATGAACCCTAATTAGGGTAGATTTTTATCCAGCTATTAATAAAAATCGACATTGTTTTATTAATATGAGGTGTGGCGTGGTATTATGGAGTTAATTATCGATAATCGATATCGATAAAATATATATATCGAAGGGCCACATCCCTAATGTAGGCGGAGCCTACGAGGCAATGGTAGTGGTTACGTATTTTCGAGTGTACGCACACATCAACACAGCGAATGAGAGACTGACATTTCTTTGTGTGTATCACCTCGTGCGTACTTTAATGAGAATGTGTGCGTGTAAATGCCGGCTACGCTGGTTTTGGAACAAACTACGGCTGATACCGTCTCCATATACTCCGTGGTAGATTCAAACGCATCCATAGCATAGCTACATAGCTTAGCTCAGGTGGAAAGGCACCCTTAACACTTTATTGTACATAACACAGAAGATACAAACAGTTAGCAAAAGAAGGAGAAAAAACCGGCCAAGAGCGTGTCGGGCCACGCTCAGTGTAGGGTTCCGTAGTTTTCCGTCCGTCACAGTAAGTGTCCCCACTTAAGAGTTAAAATAACACCGCCATGTAGGATATGATATGAGCGTTCCACGTACAGCGACATCTATCGGCAAATTAAGTAAACTATTGCACGCGAGCTTAAAGTATGGAAGATGGTTTTTATGGGATAAGTCTTTATTGCGTGAACCGATTTTCACCGTTTTTACTTTATTTGAAAGCACGTCATTTCATTGTAATTTTGTACAAATTACAGGAACAATCAGCACCTGCTTATACGGTTCAATTACAAACTTAGTTCAGAAATTATTTAGTAATTTTTTTTCAAAAACTATTCAACCTATCAAGTTCAAAATAATTTTCCTAGAAAGTTTTTATAAAGTTCTACTTTTGAGATTTTTTTCATATTTTTAAAACATATGGTTCAAAAGTTAGAGGGGGGGGGGACACATTTTTTTTTACTTCTGGAGCGATTATTTCCGAAAATATTAACATTATCAAAAAATGATTTTAGTAAACCCCTATTCAATTTTAATTACCTATCCAACAATAAATCACACGTTAGGGTTGGAATGAAAAAAAAATCACTCCCCACTTTACGTATAGGGGAGGTACCCCAATAAAACATTTTTTTCCACTTCTTATTTTACCACTTTGTTGGCGTTATTGATATACATATTAGTACCAAATTTCAGCTTTCTAGTGCTAACGGTCACTGAGATTATCCGCGGGCGGACGGACGGACGGGCAGACATGGCGAAACTATAAGGGTTCCTAGTTGACTACGGAACCCTAAAAAGAAATAATTGCGAAAAGGGTATTATCGCAATTTTCGAAATATCCCGCTAACCCCCGAGTGACCGAGCACACGCACAGCAGCGATGCAGCGGTACGACCGTGGTCGAGCGACACTGGACAATGGCTCTGGGTGGTCGCCGGCCAGCTCAGACTTTGCCCAAATTGAGACTTTACAATGTGGAACAGTGTGAGCCTTTAGTTTTTTGGGCTAGAAATTATAACTCTCTTGGTTACTCTTAAAAATTTGATCAAAGTTTACGGAACAAGGAGCTGGAAATTACGAGTAGATATTTTCGAAATTGCTTCTATTAACAGTGTGAGCCTTTAGTTTTTTGGGCTAGAAATTATAACTCTCTTGGTTACTCTTAAAAATTTGATCAAAGTTTACGGAACAAGGAGCTGGAAATTACGAGTAGATATTTTCGAAATTGCTTCTATTATCTCTGGTCTTCTTTCGATAAAATGGATAACATAATTATTAAGGGGTCCTCACATAAAAAAAAGCATGGCTGGGTTTGTTTTATTTTAGGCAATAGTGATGAAATACTTATGTTACACTCGGGTAATTCGGGTTATCCAACTCGAAATACCTACTTAAAAAAACCGGCCAAGAGCGTGTCGGGCCACGCTCAGTGTAGGGTTCCGTAGTTTTCCGTCCGTCACAGTAAGTGTCCCCACTTAAGAGTTAAAATAACACCGCCATGTAGGATTGATATGAGCGTTCCACGTACAAAGACAACTATCGGCAAATTAAGTAAACTATTGCGCGCGAGCTTAAAGTATGGAAGATGATTTTTATGGGATAATTCTTTATTGCGTGAACCGATTCTCACCGTTTTTACTTTATTTGAAAGCACGTCATTTCATTGTGATTTTGTAGAAATTACAGGTACAATAAACATCTGCTTATACGGTTAAATTACAAACTTAGTTCTGAAATTATTTTATAATTTTTTTTCAAAAACTATTCAACCTATCAAGTTCAAAATAATTTTCCTAGAAAGTTTTTATAAAGTTCTACTTTTGAGATTTTTTTCATATTTTTACAACTTATGGTTCAAAAGTTAGAGGGGGGGGGGCACATTTTTTTTTACTTCTGGAGCGATTATTTCCGAAAATATTTACATTATCAAAAAATGATTATAGTAAACCCCTTTTCATTTTTAAATACCTATCCAACAATATATCACACGTTAGGGTTGAAATGAAAAAAAAAATCACTCCCCACTTTACGTATAGGGGAGGTACCCTAATAAAAAAAAAATTCCATTTTTTATTTTACCACTTTGTTGGCGTGATTGATATACATATTAGTACCAAATTTCAGCTTTCTAGTGCTAACGGTCACTGAGATTATCCGCGGACGGACGGACGGACGGACGGGCAGACATGGCGAAACTATAAGGGTTCCTAGTTGACTACGGAACCCTAAAAACAATAAAATGTTCGGATTTTTTTCTTGTCTGTGACATGTTTTCCTACTAAGACATATTATTATAGCACAAACCACTTAACACACTTATAAGTAAGTCTTTTAAGTAGTTCTAACAGAACTGTGTTGCTACGAAAGAGTTTTCATTTAAATATGTTTGATGATATCATTCCGATAATAACGATCAATGAAGTTGTTGTAATATACCATGACCATGATAACGTTTATAAAACTATGAAAAGAACCATAATGAATGAGGTAAAACCACCAGCCAGACTCCCCTATTAGAATTGGTAACAAGCAGGAACCCGTGTGGTACCTACTGTAAAAGTCGTTAAGGCTCGCCTAGGAGGCGCCGCTGATGGCGCCGGGACGGCTGAGCCGTCAACTTATCTATTTATTTACCTTTTTTATAGACGATGTCGATAATGTTAGATTTTTCAACTTATTTACAATAAAATAGGATTACAAAATGTAGATATGTTTTCTGCTGTCGACTGATATACAGGTGATAGACTTTATATTAATAATGCAAATAAAAATGCTGGTAAGGAATGCTCAAGACGTAGGTGGCAACGAATATAGAAAACCTATCTAAACATGTTTTTGACTAAGTAACAGATAGAGTTCTTGACTTTTTTCTTAAGGGTCTAAGTTCCTCAGATAATAAGATGACCAGAACTTGACTGACCATATCGAATAGGTAAGTTATTGATACTCGGTTTTATTTTTACAATCTACAAATATAGTTCCACTTGCTTTATAAATTAACATACGTACTTATTAGTCTATGTTTTTTTTTAAAGTGAGCCGTAATAGTTAGTGACGAGGCCGAGGCACAACAATAGCTACCAAACAGCCACACAACTAAAGTATATAACATACGCATCAAAATAACCCTTAACTAAAACCAATAATTAAGACGTTGGCAGACCTGCCATGAGATATGAGCACAATTTCGCCATCACGCTCCAAAGCGGCTGAGGGGTGATCCGCAATAAAGATAGCGGGTGCATTCGTCTGCACTAGACAGTAAGAAAATAACAATTGCAGTAACAAAATAATCATAATCATGTTTCAACCGTCTCTCAATACCATTGTCCAAGCTAATTTTAAAACTTTTACTGCCGTGCGATTCAAGCAACCGGAGCGTGGAAATATTATTGCAACTACGAACATTTTCTAAGCATAAGTCTAAGACTAAAGCCAGGGCAACATGCAACTGGCTGGTAGATAATAGATATATTTGCTATAGTTAGGTTATAGTATAGCTAACTTATATAATTACTTATCCATCTTTTAGTAAGGATCCTGACCAAGCCCTCAAGTTGAGTAGCGGGGACAGGACAGTACCTATAACTTTTGATGATGCGCGTGTAGTAGTCGATGCTCTCGTATAGCGCGTCGATCTCTATCGACGTTTATCCTATTCAATATTTAATATCGAGGACAACATTGTCGATACAGGTGACCGAGAAATGATCTGTCTGATGTAGGAAGATAGATATCGCAACCTAGAAAAAAATACGCTTATAATACATTTGTAACATTACATAACTAGCCTGCAAAGCAAAGCTCGATGCACAGATACTAAAGTAGTTGATCGTTGTAGGCTGTATTAAGCCTCACTTTCCCAGTCTGCGATGGCCGTTCCGGTCGGCGCGTGCGGCGTTATCAGAGTAATTAGTGTGTCTGGGGGAGCGATGCGTGGCGGCCCAGCCTGGGTTCATTCACAACTGCTTTTGTTATTCTTTTGTAGGAAATTCTGGAACTCGATATTGAAGGTTCTAGAACATCTGCATTATGAATCTAGAGTTTAAAGTCTACGTACATGGATGACAGATGAAAAGAGTTGGTGCAAGTTAGCCCATTCGACGAGCTGTATGTACGATTATCCATACTAATATTATAAATGGGAAAGTGTATGTGTGTGTTTGTTTGTTTGTCCGTCTTTCGCGGCAAAACGGGGCGACGAATTGACGTGATTTTTTAAGTGGAGATAGTTGAAGGGATGGAGAGTGACAAAGGCTACTTTTTGTCTCTTTCTAACCCCCCACTTCCCTGAAATGGGGGGTGAAAGTTTGTATGGAGCATTCCGGGGGACAATCAGGAACCGTGTTACCCCGAATCTAACGCGAGCGAAGCCGCGGGCAAAAGCTAGTGCTACTATAAAATCACTGAGAACAATAAGAGTAACAATAGGTAGATAAGTTCGAATCTTGCTCGACCCGGTGAATTTTACCATTGTTATTTTAATTATAAAAGTAATAATAGGTGCCTAGAGTAAAATTATTAAACAGTTCGGTAACGATTTGAAAATCGCTAGTAATGAAATAACGCCTGTGCAAAACACAATTCCTGCAATTCCTGTGAATCGCATTTTTGTTTTTCTTGTTTATGCAAAAAAATACTTTCGGTAAATACATATATTATTATTTAATACCCGAAAACTCAATTCTTGGAGAGCCTGTTTAGTGAGAACGTTGATTCGTGCAAACTTGTCGCTTGATTTATTATTATTATTTGTTATGCCCCCGAATATGTTTTTTATTTCTTGATTAAATCATAAAGCCAAGTTTATTTCTACATTTAAATTTTTATGAAATACTTTAACACATGCCCAATATTACCACCTAAATAAACTTACTATTGCTTAGAAAAAAATGCATGCATTTTTTTACTTTTTTCACCTCTCCAAACAATAATAGCGAAATTGCTATTAGATTAAAGTGAATTATAATTAATGAAATATGAAATAAAAAAAAATTTCAACTTATGCATTTTAAAAAGAAACGATCTTTCAAAATAATAATAGTTACTGTAAAATAAGTCTTATTAGTTACTGTAAAATAGTATCGAGAGGTTACGCGAAATCGACAAAAACGTTACCGGACTCTTAAGCTGTCTGAATGATAATAAAGAACTCTTACCTACCATTCGGACATATATAAAAAATATAACCATAACGTAATACGACTTTTAATCAATAAGACATATATTATCAACTTCTGCCTTTAAACTAAATGTTATAGAGGTATACAATAAAGAATAACACTTAATACAGGTTTAATCTTAAACTGTTCTGTACTGACAGTATAAATTAAAATTTCTGCTTGAGTCATTGGTCAATCGTCCTCAACCGAAGCGACACCTCTGTCCGCTAAATATTTTATTTTATCGCTTCGCAATTTTATTGCTTATTTTCGAAGCCTTTTGGTGGTAACGCTGCCGCTCGCAAATGAGTTTCCTAACAAAATATGTTTAAGGGAGAGATTTTTGTGCATAAAATTATGCTGGTGCAATCATGATAGGGACCCTTCGTTAGGTAGGGTAACTGCACCTAAACCAATAGAGTATACGTAATCATTATCGCCACTTTGACAAATAAGATATTTTAGATGAAAATATGGCCCAAATATACAAAGAGCCGAAAAGCGTAGGTATAGGTCGCGGAATGAAAAGGTTTATCACTTTTCAACTCTATGTCTACGAGTTAAGATCGAAAAGTGATAAACCTTTTCATTCCGCGATAGTACTTAAAGTTAACTTACCTACTATAATAGTAAGTAAATCAGCTTTATGTAGGTAAACATACGGACTTTTCATAGACAACATGGATAAGATTCGATTCCAGCCCTGGGCAAAGAATGCCTTGGTAAATTTTTCTTTCGTAGTCTAGATGCCCCGGTCGTGGCCACTGTGCCGGTTTTGGCCATTTTCAACTTTATTAAGGTATATACAAACTAACAAGTCTATGGTTTATAGTTAAAATAAGAGTAAATTATGGTGACACGGTTAGCACTGTCATCTGTCATGTATCAGTTGTCAGAAGCCATGAAAAAAGTGGCCAAAAGTGGCTCTTAGGCCCCTTTCTGACAATACATAAAAGAAAAAAATAAGATCTAATATCAGAATCATAACAGCGGAGATTCATAAAAATATAGTAGTATATTTTCAATGACTCAGTACATAAAGAGTGTCATAATTCCTTAATGACACAAAATGACGGACGTCTGAACAGACAAACTCTTCTTAAAGTGGCAACCGGGGCATCTATGACATCTATTTCAGTTTAACATTTAGATTACCTACCTAGATACACATAAATAAGTGGCTAGACATAACTTTCTATTTTAAAATTCCTAGTGACCCAATACAGAAGATCAGAGATTAGGCGATGTGCTTATTTAATTAATTCCAACCTTGCCCTTAACCTCGTGCATGCAAAAAGTAAACTTGCTAAGATTTATAACAGCAGCAGTTAGTTTGGGAGCGGCAATTAAAGAGTTCCGAGAATGGGCTCCGACCGTTAGAACAATTGATTTATTTAAGATAAATTAATTTGAATACTTAATCGTCCGTTTTCGGGAGCCTTGAATGTTAAGTATTTTAATGCGGATCAGCAAGTAGCTGTCCTAACTCTTACTTTTATGTGATCGCAAAGATCTGTTTACAAAAATTAATGAGTCGCATTAGGTCGCTTTGTGCCGGACAATACTTTATCAATAGAATAAACAAGTTTTCTTTTCCAGCATAAAAACTTAAAAAAAGTATATTTTATAAAGGGGGCTCGACATATAATAACCATAAAAGGTTGAAACCCTGCTCTGTAGGCTAATGATGGATTTGACATGTGGATCGTTTGTCACGTTGATTGAAATTATCCAGAGAGTTCTAAACCAGGAGAGGCCTTAGGTATCATTTCCCCTCTGTCAAAAGTATTGGAGGAAAATCTAGTACATCTATAAAAACTATTTCAATAATCGATGTCACGCACTTTCGTCATCGCTGTCGATGGATAACAAGCTCCGTGAAAATGCCATTATGCGCTGTTTTTGGATGTAAAAAATGTTATATTTCGTCTAGTTTACAAAAAGATAAAATACCATTTCAGATGTAAGTAAACTTTTACTGTATTTATCATTACTTTCGTAATAAAACATTTAACCTAAATCGAAAATCAAGCTTCGTTTACAGAATCGATTCAAAGACAATCGTTTTCTTTCTGACGGGCAGTAACTATTTGACGTTTGACATTTCTCCATATTTAACGCGCTTAAGGATTGCTGTCTGCTATATTTTGTTTGAAAATACAATCAAAAATGATCCTTGGCTTTTTTGTTTGACATTTGCAAAGACTGCATCCAATAATGAACCATATGTTAACGTTTGTACAGTCGACTATCTATTGCTCCATTTAGTGTTATGAAGTATAAAAAGAACATGTCAAATATGTTTGGTGTTTTCAAGTCAAAGGTACATCTTTGTCGGTTGTCAATAAAGCGTTGCTGTCATAAAAATTCATTTAGAAATAAACTGTATTAACAACCGACAATGATGTACCTTTGACTTGAAAACATCACAAGTGTGCTACCTCGCCCCCCTCAGATTTTGGCAGACTTTTTTGTTTGGAAAGATGAGGCAAAGCGTACTCCATTTATAGAGCTTTATGAAATTATCTTATGAAAGATAAACTGTTCAAAACTGACATTCTTGAATATTACACGATAACTGCAGCCATAATTAACCCGCAAATAGAACACCGGTAGCGACAGTAGGTCAATAGGTTAAATAATTAAAGGCACATTCAAATTTATTTTAAGGCAAATAATGGTGACAAACCGATCAAAACTGGATGAAAACATTTCATTTTTACTGCTAATTACCCTAAACCTAACAATTATTATACACGGTGCGCGCGAAGAAAGGGAAAAAATAACCACACTTTCCTGACGTCATAAGAAGAAAATTTTTGTTTGGTTTTTTTAGACTTTAGAATGTTTTTGTACATAATAAGTAAATGTTCTTGGAAAATTTATCGATTAAACTTAATTGGTAACTTTTTTTCGTAAAAACTAGTTTATTCAAAGTATTCCTTGTCACTTAGTGGCACCACCCACAGTGGCGCCATCGCAACTTTCCCTTTTCTCGCGGACACCGTGTATGAATATTTTTTTAGTAGGTATATTTTATTTTGTAATTCCGTAAGAAACATCAAAACATACTCGTTTTCAGTCGTCTGCATGTGGTCTTGCCACTCGCACCCGTGTTGAATGACGAACTGTAAAGACGTTATTTTCATAAATACGACGAGTACTTGCGCGTGCGCCTCGGGCGACGTAATACAGCCGTGTGCACACTGCGTGCTCTACGAATATCATATGTCTCTCTATCTTCAGTCATGCGAATTAGTCTATCTATGCTGTTCACCTCTAACCAGTCTTATATTTTAGTTACCGCGGCCTCGCTTCCCTTCAATTTTTCCTTCAATTATAAATTTTAGTAGATTGTATTTATTGTTTCTGTATATATGACAAAAATATGCTGTTTTTCTTTTCTTAATTGTTGATACTACTTCTAGGTCCTTTTTAGGGTTCCGTAGTCAACTAGGAACCCTTATAGTTTCGCCATGTCTGCCCGTCCGTCCGTCCGCGGATAATCTCAGTGACCGTTAGCACTAGAAAGCTGAAATTTGGTACTGACATGTATATCAATCACGCCGACAAAGTGGTAAAACTGATAATAGGTATTTATTTCAGTCAAATATACAATATACATGTAAACAAACAATGAACTTAAGTCTAGCTTAAGCCTAGTCAAATAAGCCGCCTCGAATCGTCCCTGGCGCAAAGGTACCCATTATACTAGCCGCGTTACCACGCTGAATGGCGACGGACAGCCTCTGCACCAGGTACGATCCCGCGCGGGCGTCAGACCCCCTCTCTCTGATTCGACGTCCCACTTCCCTAATGAAGGCAATAGCCTCTGACCCCCAGCACCCAGTAGTCTCAAATGCAAGGGGTACAAAAAAGTAATTAGCGCTCAAAGCCGAATACTTTAGTAGCCCCCTCCATAAGCTGAGAAAGAGCAGCCCTGGCCCCCACATCATCCCACAAACGCTGTATATGTGGCCCCTCGGGCAGCGACGCAGAAGGGTATCTGGCCTCCCACCTTGCCTGTGCATCTCCCGCAAATGGAATAGCAACCCTGTCTCCATGAAAGTTTAAAATTCTAGACACAAGGCCACCAACCCATAAGTGGTAAAATAAAAAGTGGAAAAAAATGTTTTATTAGGGTACGTCCCCTATACGTAAAGTGGGGAGTGATTTTTTTTTTCATTTCAACCCTAACGTGTAATATATTGTTGGATAGGTATTTAAAAATGAATAGGGGTTTACTAAAATCATTTTTTGATGTAAATATTTTCGGAAATATTCGCTCCAGAAGTAAAAAAAAATGTGTCCCCCCCCTTCTAACTTTTGAACCATAAGTTTAAAAAATATGGAAAAAATCTCAAAAGTAGAACTTTATAAAAACTTTCTAGGAAAATATTTTGAACTTGATAGGTTGAATAGTTTTTGAAAAAAAATTACATAATAATTTCTGAACTAAGTTTGTGATTTAACCGTATAAGCAGGTGTTTATTGTACCTGTAAATTCTACTCTATATTGTACCTCTAAATCACAATGAAATGACGTGCTTTCAAATAAAGTAAAAACGGTGAAAATCGGTTCACGCAATAAAGAATTATCCCATAAAAATCATCTTTCATACTTTAAGCTCGCGCGCTATTGTTTACTTAATTTGCCGATAGATGTCGCTGTACGTGGAACGCTCATATCATATCCTACATGGCGGTGTTATTTTCACTCCTAAGTGGGGACACTTACTGTGACGGACGGAAAACTACGGAACCCTACACTGAGCGTGGCCCGACACGCTCTTGGCCGGTTTTTCATTATTTCCAAAACTCTTCATTATTTTTAAAACAAAATGTAGAAGTCACGCATCTGTGATCCTTTAGTTCTCAAGTCTTAAACACTGTTTCGGGAAAAATGCACAAGTTGACACTGTAAATGTTGTGTGTCATAAACGTGATCGAATTCTAAGTGAGAATGCGAACGGTAGTATGTACTCGTAGTTAGCATTGACAACGGACGCAGATAACGAACTTGAAAGAGGGACTATCGTTTTGGTGTGTGGGACCACAACTAAAACTCGCCGCAACCTCAGTTACATTGTGATGA
The DNA here is from genome assembly GCA_947086415.1 of Pammene aurita. Lineage (NCBI taxonomy): Eukaryota > Metazoa > Arthropoda > Insecta > Lepidoptera > Tortricidae > Pammene > Pammene aurita. The sequence continues at coordinate 25,360,232 of OX352297.1, forward strand.
TGGTACATGCAACTGTGCCGTAATATCAGGCACTCATAAACACACATGTCATATACCTATTTCGTGAATACCCCGTTTTTAAAACCTAGTAACTAGTTGCAATGTTAGTGACCATAATAGGTTGAAATCGTTTTACATGGCTTTTGATATAAAGTCCTTTTTCGCATCTATTTCTTGCCGATTATAATCCTTCTCGGGTCAGAGGTGTAGGGTTAGAACTGGTGTAGTTTAACTTTTTAGGGTTCCGTAGTCAACTAGGAACCCTTATAGTTGCGCCAGGTCTGTCCGTCCGTCCGTCTGTCCGCGGATAATCTCAGTGACCGTTAGCACTAGAAAGCTGACATTTGGTACTAATATGTATATCAATCACGCCGACATGTTTTATTGTTGTACCAATGTTTTATTAGGGTACCTCCCCTATACGTAAAGTGAAGAGTGTTTTTTTTTTTTCATTTTAACCCTAATGTGTGATATATTGTTGGATAGGTATTTAAAAATGAATAGGGGTTTACTAAAAACATTTTTTGATAATGTAAATATTTTCGGAAATAATCGCTCCAGAAGTAAAAAAAATGTGTCGTCCCCCCCCCCCTCTAACTTTTGAACCATAAGTTTTAAAAATATGAAAAAAATCTCAAAAGTATAACTTTATAAAAACTTTCTAGGAAAATTATTTTGAACTTGATAGATTGAATATCTTTTGAAAAAAAATACAAAATAATTTCTGAACTAAGTTTGTAATTTAACCGTATAAGCAGGTGTTTATTGTACCTGTAATTTCTACAAAATCACAATGAAATGACGTGCTTTCAAATAAAGTTGACGGACGGCAAACTACGGAACCCCACACTGAGCGTGGCCCGACACGCTCTTGGCCGATTTTTACTTTGATAAACTATCTGACGTGTAAAAGTGCCCTTGTGGGCTACTTACTGAATAAATGTTTAAGTTTGAGTTTGAGTATTTATTAGCTTTTTCTTTAGGTGGTATTTCCAGAACTGTATTGTATTGCGCGGTACCATAAGTAAAAAAAAACACCGATATGATAATATCGCTTAGCTTACATTATACCCAGTCGTAATCTTAGCGGCGGCCAATATTTTAGGTAGATCTTTATCGATCATTCCGCGATGCAGCCTGATATACCTCTGATTGCCTTGCCCGCGATAGCGGCTAAGTTCATAAATTACTCAAAATGGCGGCCGTAATGAAATATTTTAATAATATACGCGTATGAAAGTTTCATTTAGTCATGAGGTACCAACATAAAAAATCGTCTTTACATTGTAAAGCTTATATTTGTTAGGTTTACTTCTGAACATAAGACATTAGCGATTTTGTGGAGAGAATGTAATGTAAAAATAAAATTAATTTAGGTAAGTAACATTTATTTTTTGTGAGTAACTTTAACTTCTTTCCGAGTAACTCTGAAGCAACATACCTACAGGTATGGAATTTGTCAAACTATTAGGTCTAATATCGAATGGCACACAGCTTTTCCCCTTAACTTTCGTGTTGACTGAAATTAAACTATACCTATATAGCTCCTGTCATGTTAGGTACGTATTTAAGGTACTGACATTGCTCGATAGTAGCTCATTCTTAGATAAATTACTTGGCTATCTATGTACAGTCGACGAACGAAAACGTACAGACACGAGGACAGTAAAACTTACCTAAAGTGCTCAAATGGGCCTTATTTAGACGCAATACCTGATCGTGGTCATACATATTTAGAAAAAAATAGGTGGTGTATTGATGTTGTCCTAATGAAAGTTTCGTAGTACGAGTAGTTTACGTAGGTGTAGTGTTGTGTTGCTGCTCGTGAGTCGTAAGTAAGGATGCCAAAGAGCACAAGGAGGACCCAGTGTGTTGACGATGAGGGACCCTCTTGTTCCTTTAGCCGTCAACACAGTGAATCCCCCTTTTTGTAAAGGGTCTGCAACGCCCATGTGAAACCTCTGGACTTGCGGGCCGTATGCTTGTTTGCCACCGTCGTGGTATAAAAAAAACCGGCCAAGTACGACTTGGACTCGCGCACCGATGGTTCCGTACAAACCTGTAGGTATATAGGGGTAGTAACTTTAAAAATATTTTGATTATACGATGTAACTAAAAGTTTACGGTTTTCGCAATTTTTCCTTTATCTGTGCTATAAGACGTTGCTTTGTACCAAATTTCAAGATTCTGAGTTCACGGCAAGTACCCCGTAGGTTTTGCGAGTGCCGAAAAACTCTAAAATTTGCAGCATAAACGACTGTATCTTTTGATTGCGTTGGCTTTTAAGTTTGATTTTTTCACAGCTCCAAGGGACAATAGACCTAAGTATTTGATATAAATTTCAGCATGATACATCTACGCGTTCCTGAGAAAAATGGTCTTGACAGACAGACAGACGGACAACGAAGTGATCCTATAAGGGTTCCGTTTTTTCCTTTGGAGGTACGGAACCCTAAAAAGGAGTCGTAGGAGGTAGGTGGTACCTACCGCGCCTCATATCTCTTTGTTTGACCGAATAAGGGTAAATAGAGGGAGCGAGTAGGCTACGTCACGGCGCGTCTCGTGGCGCAAAGGTGAGAGCACTCAAATCACCTTGCGAAGAGCGTAACTATTGGAACACGAACACATCAGCAGAGTTGGGCATTATTCGAATAATTTTTCATTTGAATAATCATTGGAATAAAAAAATATTCGTCGTGAAATTATTCGAGAATAAATCATTCGACTGCCTTTTCGAATAATAAATGACTTATTCGTTATTTTATTGGAATAAATAACACAAATAATATTTTATTACGAATAAAAAAATATTCGAATGAATTATTCGTCGATTTCGAAACTTTTATTCGTCAGTCATTTATTCTTATTCGTTATTCGTATTCGAATATTTTTTTTCCATCTCTGCACATCAGTCAATTAATAGTGTTCGAGTATTTCGTAACACGTCCGTAGCGTAGCGCAGATTGAATCCCCGACTATCTGAACTCATCGCAACTTAAATGCCAAGCCAAAAGTGAGTTCCCGCCGACTTTCTACCATAGTACCACCAGTGCTATAACTCGCCGGTTATATTTACTCCGGGGCGCGAACGAAATAAGCCACGCGACTTGGTTTGGCGGCCGACAGCACTGTAGGTGTACGTGGTAACGCCACATTCTGGGTTACGGTATTTCAACGTTTTTCAGCCATTTCTGTATGTATGACCTCAGTTTTTAAGAATGATTGGAATAATTGTTGATAGATACCATAGAAAATTAGGGATGGCTCTTTCGTCGCTATTTTAGATCCAAATCTAAATATATAAAAGAAGAAACTGACTGACTGACTGACTGACTGACTGATTGACTGACTGACTGACTGACTGACTGACATATCAACGCACAGCCCAAACCGCTGGTTCTAGAGATTCCAAATTTGGCACGTAGGTTCCTTAAAAGATCTAGGGGTGCACTAAGAAAGGATTTTTCAAAATTCACCCCCTCAGGGGGTAAAATGGGGGTCCAAAGTTTGTATGGCGAAACAAGATTTGTTAGACTATTTTATTCGAAACTTCACAGGAGTATTCCTAACGATAAATGAGTAAACACGTGTTTCAGGTTTTTTGAAAACTCAACCCCTAAAAGGGGAAAATGTGGTACATACAAACATACCAGTCTAACTAAGAACATCCTTTTTGAGTACTTATAGTACGCGGGCGAAGCCGTGGGAAAAAGCTAGGATGACATAAAACTTGAAGATTTTTTATTTATATTGTTGGTTTTTTTTGGATTTGCAATTTTTAAGTAGTAAATTATAAACTGAAATAGGTGTCATATATGTACTTCAGAAAAAGTGACCAAGTCCTTCGGTGTCCGAGGCCAGATTTGAACTGGCGTTTTCAGCTTTCGCGACTGACGCCCTGACCACTAAAGCGAAAGCTGAAGAAGCCAGTTCAAATCTGGCCTCGGACATCGGATGACTTGGTCACTTTTTCTGAAGTACATATATGACATCTATTTCGGTTTATAATTTACTACTTAAAAATTGCAAATCCAAAAATATCCAACACAATAAATAAAAAATCTTCTAGTTTTGTCATATTTGGATACAGGGGGCCCCGAAACGCAAACCTCGTATACTACGGGGGCCGTAGGTGCGGACCGCAAGATTTTTTGTGAAGGAAATTGTCCCCCCTGAACGAAATCCTGGATCCGCGCCTGCTATTAACTGATACCTAGGTAATGCCGGTCTTAGATCTTAACTTTTCATTGGGCCATAGAAACAAGAGGTATAATAAGAGTTAGGGACACGTAGGGAGTACAGAGTACACCAGCGATCGGGTCCGAGAGAAAGTGAGGTTTAATACCCATTTAACTAATAGAAAAAAATAGATTTATAAGTTGCTGTATCTTAGGCCCGAACTGTCGTTTAAATAAGCAAGAAAGTGTGCGATCGAGTAGGTAATTTGTATTTAGGTTACCAATACCAATAATTATACCTGTGCTAACTTTGGGCAAGTTCTAGGGATTAATATCGATAAAAAACATGGCCGCGATTCGAAAATAAACACACACACTGGACAGATACAGCTCCAACCCAACTCAACCCAACTCAACTCAACGCTATAACGACATTGACATTTGCTATTCGAACAGATTTTCATTCAACATTGGTCTCACATTGGTCACACATTGGTCACACATTGTATCAATTTTTCGAATCGCGGCCCATGTCGATATATATTAATACATGTTCTCATTTAAAAACCTCGACTACTAACTAGAAAAAGGTTTGATATTATCGATATCATGTCTGATATCGAGCCTCTTAAGATAATTAAATTATGTGGATGTCATATCAATAAAAATAAGAGAATTATCTATCAGTGTCATTTATATGCTAGAGTAAGAATAATATATGAGGTAATATTCCGATACGATTGTTACGAAGAAAATACATAATATTTATTTATGTTGACTAATATCTATATTTTTTGTCGATAAAACATCGCTATATTTTTTGTCGATAAAATATTTTGCTACATCACTTTAGTATTGGTGCCCCGAGTTAGCTCACGTATGCCAATAATCCATTTGGATTGTGCTTTGATTTTGACACGTGTTTGATAAAAATAAATAAGGTACTCCAAGAGAAAGTGACCAGGCAGTGTCACCACACAATCAAAACATAACTTCAAAAATTTGCCAACTTAACTTAAATGAAAATCGGGCGAATCGGCCCTCTTCGATAATTACTGGCCCGATGAATAAATATTTATGTGGCTACATTATGCGGGTGAAATTATGACAATTTAAACAATTACACTGTTAACGAGAAAACTACCGCGGTGGCCGATTCGGTAACCGAGGCACTGGCTCATCGGGGAAGTAACTCTACTTGAGAAAAGACCCATCGAAATTTTGAAAAAAAATAAAGAATGATTAAGTGCGAGTCGTAATCGCGCCCCGAGAGTTCTGTACATAACACAATTTAAAAAAATGACATGACATGAGCCTAATTATTTTTCTGTAATCTATAGGAAAATAACTATTTTTTGTATATTTTGTAATTTTGGGCTCTGGCGTTTCCGAGATAAAAGCGGGGCGGATGACGAATGTTTTGCCTTTTTACTTGAATAACTTCATAACTATTTATCTAAAATTATATAAAAAAAAACATTCATTTACGTTACACGACTAGACCCTTTGGGTCGCCGATTTACACATTGTAAAAAATTTCAGCTCATTTTACGTACACCCAGATTCAAAATTGCATGGACATATTATGCAATTTTGAATCTCACTGTACTGTACCTACAAAATTTCAACTCATTCCCTAAACATGCATACTATGTCCAGATCCACTTCGAGTCTATCTAGTTATTTTAGTTCATTTTTTTAAATAATATTTGCATTCAATCGTTATGTAACGGTTTATACACCAATATTGTGCTTTACGTAGGTACCTACTTACGTACGTACCTACTACAATACGCATAGCTAAATTCAAGACACAGAACAACAATCTAACTTATAGACTGTTTTGCGTTCTGTTCCCGCCTATTTGCTTATCTTTTGTTTTACTATCCCTACCAAAATTATAAACGCGACAGTAACTCTGTCTGGCTGTTACCTCTTCACGCTTAAACTGCTGAACCAATTTAGATGAAATTTGGTATGGAGATAGCTTGTGTCCCTAGGAAAGGCAAAAGATAATTTTGTTCGCGGAAGTAATACCTTTAGGAGGTGAAAAGGGGCAGAAATTAATTGTATGTTTATTAATTGAACGTTGCCTTTACATTTTATTTAGGCGCCATTTTACCACTACAACCTTCACAAAATGGTAATTAGGTACATGAGTTTACTGATAGTTTCTCATCATACTGGTAAAGTAAATATATACTAGATAATTTTTCCACGGAAGATCAGCGTTAAGATATCCCTAGGATACCTTAACACCAAGCTGAGTGGAAACCCTTTCAGTGACGCTTTATTTAAAATGTTCCTGTAACAATTTGATGTTTTTTTTTGTATTACCAAGCGTCCTGAATCAAATTATTCTTGTTCTTATTCTATTCTCTCTAATAATTTCAAAGTAGAGTACCCCGCAGTCTCACCGCCGACACCCAAATGACGGGTTACGGTCATTTTGTCCCGCAAGCGGGCAACTTGCGATAAAGCCATTAGCCACGGCATAAACATTACTATTATTTGGGAAAGACTCGTATTTGCAAATGAGGATATGTTAGGACCTTTAGATTTACATACTGAAAATTTTGTTTTCGTCTCCTATTTCAAAATGTTCCTTGATCTTTCACAGACTTCACCATTCAAAAAAACACAGGCATAACGTATCTTATTTTACGCCAAAAACCCAAAACTCCGAGTCCACGTGGTAAGTATATGTTCAATTAATGAATTACCAAGACGCTCCTTGGTTCACTTAGCCTAGTGTAGTACCTAAGTAACGAACGAATGTTCAAAGAAGACCATAAAGTTATTTTATTGCTATCAATAAACCCTGTGATAAAACGTCAAAATCCCTTTCAGAAAAATTATAATTTGCAAGGGCAGTGAAAGTACGTTTAATTAATATTGTCTATAATCATCCATTACCAACAATGATAAATGCCGGCTTCACTCTTTTGCACCTGTCCGCCTTTCTTTAGACCTAGCTCATCCCAAGGTCGGAACACATAATGTTCACTGTTATAATCCCGGGAGGTAATTTACCGGCTGTTACCCAGATAACACCATTGTCCACCATCGCAACAGATGTTTATACAACAAATACCTGGCTTAAACCCCGCTAATTGCTACCACGTGTCACCAACAATAGTCGTCACCTTTTTGTTACTGACTGATAGAGACAGCAGACGCTCGAGAGAGAGAGAGATGGTAGGTTAGTCTGGTATACCGTGAAATAATTTATATAATAAAGCTAACGTGAGAGTGAGTTGCAACTTTGGAAGGTCTGTTACGGATAATTGGGCAATTATGTTGACAGAAATTCAGTGGGCCGCTTGCCATTTTTAATCGTATGACAGATGGTTAGAAACCAATTTGTCTCTTCAATGACGTTATAATCTGCAAATAACTATGTCCTTTGGCCTAAACTAAAATACATTCACATGTAACACACTTTGACACTTTTTTCATAAGTATATGACTATACTTATGAAAAAAGTGACCAAGCCCTTCAGTGTCCGAGTCTTCAGCTTTTGCGGTGAGCACGGCTAAGATAGCAGTAAGCAGTAAGGTGCCGTATTCTAATTTTGGAATTCAAAAACAGTACATTAAATACACACTATCCCCAACATACCACAAAATAATCAACCAATATTGAAGTTGTATTGGAATTACATCGGAATAATTTTCAAGTAAATTCTGATATATCTGATTCAGACGTTTGGGCACTAGCTGTATTGTGTCGTTACTGCAATGGTGTTGTATTGAAGTTGGATCGTATCTACACGTGTTTTAAAGTAAGAATACAGCCACAGGTAAGTACCTAGTATTCGTGTCGCAGGGAAATGATTAAAACAGAGATTTGAACAAATCTCTAAGGGATATGATCAAATTACGCAGGATGTTAAAATGAAGACTCCATATCATCATTTCCCTAGAAAAATTCAGTAAGTTCACCAAATCACGGACTCTGTTTAGTGGGAAGATAAAATCGGCCAAAAAACGCGACACGCTTTTTCATTTCACTAGATTTGTTTAGGAATTTGACAAAATCCCTAACCGCTACAGTAAGTTGATGAAACGAACTCAAAAAGTCGACTAGTTTTATCATTTCGCTAAACAAGTTGAGTGAAATGATAAAGTCTCAACTGGAAGATGGTACATGGTGATTTGATTAAATCTCTGAACTGGTTTAGTGAAATGACGAAAGGAAGTACCAAATACAACATTTTACTTTACAGTTGAGCGATTTTATCAAATCTCTGACTAGATAAAGTGGAACAGATATTAAATCAGAGATTTTAACAAATCTCTAAGAGATATGATCAAGTCACGCAGGATGTTAAAATGGAAAATCCATATCATCATTTCCCTAGAAAAATTCAGTCCTTTCACCAAATCACTAACTCTGTTCAGTGGAAAGACAAAATCGGCCGGTGCAGTATTTGTGAATATCCAGTGCATGCAACATGTGGAAGTAATGTTGGAGAGGAAGGTTAAGGCTTAGTTGTTAAATGCCAATTTTGTCAAAAAGAAAGCAATATTAAAGCTGAGAGGGAAAATGCAGCAAAATTTTTGAACATATACTAAAGAAAGATTGAAGATATGACTTGAAGATATAGACTAGATTACGTGAAATTGTTACATAAAATGTCAAAAGTAGGTATCAAAGTTGTTTATGCCATCAAAAACAAAACTTGTAAAAAAAAACAAGTCTCGCAACTCAGTTCTTCTACCGTAAAAAGTTGTGAGATCCATCTAATACCAAGTCGGTTGATTTAATCAGTTAAGGGACCTTCTGTCTTAAGTTATTACGTAATTAGCTAATCTAACAACATCTTATAGTGACCGTGAGCGTGCACTGGATTTTCACAAATAACGCACCTTCCAATTATGTCTTTCCACTAAACAGAGTCAGTGATTTGGTGAAATGACTAATTTTTTCTAGAGAAATGATGATATGGATTCTCCATCTTAACATCCTGCGTGATTTGATCATATCCCTTAGAGATTTGTTAAAATCTCTGATTTAATATCTGTTTCACTTTATCTATTCAGAGATTTGATAAAATCGCTTAACTGTAAAGTAAAATATTGTATTCGGTACTTCCTTTCGTCATTTCACTAAACCAGTTCAGAGATTTAATCAAATCACCATATACCATCTTCCAGTTGAGACTTTATAATTTCACTAAACTTGTTTAGCGAAATGATAAAACTAGTCGACTTTTTGAGTTCGTTTCATCAACTTACTGTAGCGGTTAGGGATTTTGTCAAATTCCTAAACAAATCTAGTGAAATGAAAAAGCGTGTCGCGTTTTTTGGCCGATTTTGTCTTCCCACTAAACAGAGTCAGTGATTTGGTGAAATTACTGAATTTTTCTAGGGAAATGATGATATGGAGTCTCCATTTTAACATCCTGCGTAATTTGATCATATCCCTTAGAGATTTGTTCAAATCTCTGTTTTAATCATTTCCCTGCGACATTCGTGTTACTATTTACTTGAACAACGCAAGACAAAATATTTATAGTCTGGCAAACCATTTCTGTCAGTAGAAACGCGCGGCAAATTCAAAATAAGTACATGTGGCAACCCTTTCTGATGAGACACCGTATTTCATGACGAACATTTAAATTCACATTGAATTTGTTTCTAGTGCATTTCACTCTCTCATCTTAAGTGTGAGTGAGATAGAACTCCTGCAAAGTTCCCAATTAAATTTAAATTCACTTTTAAGGCATATGTCAATTACCTCAACCAGATTATCTGTTGCAGTTGATGACAGATCAGACGAAATATATCCGTCTCCTTTTTACACACCGTAAATCTCACCAAATGATAGGGGTGGAAATACCAACTAAAATTAAAAACATAAAATTTGATGATCATTGCTGCTTTTTTCACTGATTCTTAGTGTTGTCATACTTTTGTTCGTTGTACATTGCTACTGCGTTCGTTGGCTGGCCAGACTATAATAAAACAATTGTAATGTTCCTTTCTTTATATTAGTATGTCATCAGTGTATAAATATACAAAGTCCATAAGACATACGAAGTCCATGAGAAGGGTCGCGTACTGTGCGGTTTAAGAGGAGTTTCCTTCTACGAACGGCGGCTGTGGAATGAACTCCCTGCCGAGGTTTTCCCAGAGGGCTACAGTATGAGGTTCTTTAAAAAAGGAGTGTACTTATAGGTTCTTAAAGAGTAGGCAACGCGCACGTGAATCCTCTAGAGTTACAGGCGTCCATACGCTACGGTAACTGCATACCATCAGGCGGGCCGTATGCTTGTTTGCCACCGTCGTGGTATAAAAAAAACTCATGATTGTATTATCGTCTCGTACAAAAACCTCTGCCAAAATTTCCCAAACGTCCACTTGGCCATTATTTATGGATTAAATCATGACACGAAACAAATTCAAACTAAATGTATGATCAAAAAGCGAAAATATCTCGTAACTCACTTTCCTCTCGAGTTGGCTCTTACTCGTACAAGAACATGCGAGATCGTGTCGTAAGATATTTGTAAAAATATGGCCTTTTACCAAGAGCAATAAATAAATAGTTGTTCTATCACAAACTTATTCAATACCGTTAAACTACCCAATTATAGTCCATTCAATACAACTCCAATACTACGCAATACAGCTGACACCTACACGTCTCAATCAGAAACATCAGAATTTGCTTCTGAATTAAAATTTTAAAATACTGTAAACAATACATTAAAAACACAATCTATCTCAAACATAACTCCAACACACAACAAATAATCAACCAATACTGAAGTTGTATTGGAGTTGCATCGGAATAATTTTCAGGCAAATTTTGATATTTCTGATTCAGACGTTTAGGCGATATAGCTGTATGGCCACAGGGGCCATATTTATTTATTAATTTAAACTTTATCGCACAAAATAAAATCTTGATGTACAAAAGGCGGACTTAATGCCAGGAGGCATTCTCTACCAGTCAACCTTAAGGCAAAGCAGAGAAGTTGTGGGCGGTGCTTAGGAGAACAAAAGGTAAAGAGTTAACTACAAGTAAACAATGAATAAAATTATATACAATACAATATACATATACATAATATACGATATATAACAAAAAATACATACATACATACATATATTGTTATGTATTCTAACTTTTAAACATGGTTAGACACGATCCAACTTCAATACAACTCCAATATTGGTTGAATATTTCTTGTATGTTGGAGTTATGTTTGAGAAAGATTGTGTTTCTAATGTATTGTTTATGTATTTTAAAATTGGAAGCACCAGTACTGCAACTATGTGTGTATTCTTATAGGTTTAACTACGTTTTCTCATTTCTTTACTTATATAAACATATTTCTCAATTGAAATGCGTTATTTTAATAATTTTAAACAAATAAGAACCGACTTTACTTAGACTACCTTTCCAAAATGCCCGAGCTACTGTAAAAAATATTTTAATCACTATAGGTGTGCCTTTAATATTTGGGGAGTTCCCTCGATTTCTCCAGGATCCCATCATCAGATCCAGACCTGGTTACAATGGGACCAACTTTCAAACAAAGAAATTTGCAAATCGGTCTAGCCGTCTTCGAATAATCGGTGAACATACATAAAAAAAGCAAAAACAAACATTGAGAACCTCCTCCTTCGAAATCTTAAAGCCGATAAGAGTAACACCTAAACGAAGATATTCAAGTTAGTGTATGGACCATAGTTGGAAGGTTTTGGATTACAGTTAGGTAGGTCTATTACTGTCTATAGTGTTTTTATGTCCAAAACTCTGAAAGTTCTAACATAAAACTTTGCCTACTTTAAAAACCTATACAAACAGATACATTCATTATATATGATAGGAACCATCTTCCCCGATCTGCCCAAAGGCCCATTACGCGACACACCGACAAAGAAACGCACGTGCGTTCTCAAACCCTTATTCCGGTGTTTTTTACACCCACAAAAACACCGGTCATTCAGTTCGTTCGGTCATGAATGAACCGGCTACCTGGCCGTTTACTACACCGGATGTGAGACAAACCGGTCACCGTTAGGTCCTGTGAGAAATTATGGCCGGATTAAGAATGTCCTTAGACTGGTTTCCTATTTGGAATTCAATCGAAAGTTTCATTTGGGTGATTCATGAATTTCATCCTGAAAATATAATTTGCCTAATCAGGTTTTCTGGAACATTAAGTATCTATTACGAGTACATATTGTCATCGAGTCAAAATCCTAGGAAACATAGGCCGTACGTAAACGTGAGTACGAGTACTGTGACTTTGTAGTAAGGTCACGAGTAGCCAAGGTCAAAGCTACGCGCTACAGCCGTAGAGGTGCTACGAGCCGTTAGAAGAAAACCTTTGCTACGGAGGCTTTCAAGTTGTGATGCTTTCTACTACCAGTGTTTAATTTATACCCTCATATATGCCGCTCTAAAATTTGAAAAAGTATGTTTATGCACAATTCCATATATTATATATAGAGATAATCTGCCATGATATTTTGTGTCCATGACGTTGAGCATGTTTGTGCATGCAGAAATATGATTTAGTATGTTGACTTTTGATCTTATCTACTTATTTATTTAATAATCTTCAAAGCTGTATAAATCGGCACCTTGCCGGTACCGAGCTTTTTATTCGTTGAGGATAGTTGCCGCAAACCGTTTATCAAGAAAGAGTTTATGAACATGCAGTAAGTTGAGTATCGTGTTATACCTAGGTCATATTTTGTAAACTCTGGTTAACCTAAGCACCTCCCCTGAGGCGTCAATCGCTATCGACACTTTACCTACTAATTAGAAGGCATATCTCCGATAAGTGTGCGTCGCGTGCGAACCGTATCTCAGACTATTTCGGTGTAGGCGGAGCGAGTGATTCAGCCGCAGTCGCGAGCCGCCCGCCGAGAGGCACACACGCGTCCAGTGGACGAGTTGCGGCGATGGCGCGATGAATTGCGCTCGCGCGGCGTACTGGGCCCTCCTCTGCCTCGCCGCTAGCGCCCTAGCCGCGCCAAGACGCCTCTACTGCGAGCGCGCCGACGTCGCCTGGCGGGCCTACCGCGCGCCCGCGGCCTTTGAGGCTCGCATCCAGTCCTTGTCCAAAGACGCAGCCACCATCCAGATCAAGCGCGTGCTCAGGCAGCAAGGACACTGGCCACGGGAGGATTCCATCTTACGACTGAAACTCCCGCCACAGGACCCTCGCGAGTGCACGGGGCGGTTCGAAGTGCCCTTGAAGAATAGAAGAAACTACATAGTCTTTGCCGAAAGACACGGACACCAAGCTGTGGCGCTAGGCCCGCCGTTGAAGAGGACCGGGAAACTGCTGAGGAGGATCAAGACAGTCTACAAGCCGGGATACAGTGAGTGCTAGTGTAGAGAGTGCCTGGCGGTGGCGAGCCGCCCACATGGTGATGGAAACGTGCGTACAGGGTGTCTTATTTCTCCAGCGGTAAGTGCTTAGGAACACGTTTAATTCTAATTTTCGTTGTCAACACTAATGTTCAGGTGTTCCCCTGATAGCACGTTAGTATCACTGGACACCCTGTATGCTCTTTTATATTTAGTTCCTTCACAATTTCGATCTCCATGTGAACACAAGTTTAGTAAGATTCACCTAAACCGCCTACGTCGCTAGAGATTCTGAACACATGTTTTATAAATCTATAATATCTAATGTTTAGAATAATTCCAACAATATCGAAGAGGACACATAATTGTAGCAGATTATGTTTTATTTTTCGTTTCAAGAGCTCCTTCTTATAAACTTTACAGATTGTATCATTGTTAATTGGCTGTTACTACTAATGATGATATTGTTAATTGGCTGTTACTACTTCATTGCGGATTCAATAAACCTGCCCGAAACACAAGTAGTTGGACCCAAAGCTTTTCTGATAATAATAGAAAATAGGCACTTTAGAACCTTAAGGCGTTAGTTTAGCCAACTGTACGTTTATGTTTACTTGATTCAGTATTGAGTATTGTAACTTTAAAAGATGTTTTACTTTACAGAACAATAATGTATATTAACCTTAAAAACCATAGCGAACAATGTCCACGCACTGGTCCCTTTGCCCTGTCCTATTGCAGGTGTATCGTGGAACAAGTGGCCATTACGAGTCCATTTTAGTCCACGAGCCTGTGCCCTTATTTATGCACCCTTCTTAACCACGCTTGGATAAGAAAACAAAGCACGCTATATTAATAGATAAAACTCATTTCAGACGCGTTCTATGGTTAGGATCTAAGTTACCGGTTAAAAGAGAAAGATACAAACAACACAACATTTTTTTCTCATTGCTCGGTAAATAATGAAATTTGTAAACGCTTTTATTTAATGTTACACAATATCGTCTTCAAAATACTTTGTAAATCCTTTAACCTTCGGTCGGCTAACAGCCGGAAAAATAATTTTCATTTGTTTAAAAAAGTCACAATTCTAATTTAGTGCATAAAGTGCAAAGTGCATAATGCAAAATTGATAACTAGCTAGAATAATCAAGTGATGTCAGACCTCAGAATGAATTGACAATCATATTGATATACGCATATAAATATTGGCTTAATTTAAGACCCTGAACCATCAATCAGACAATAGAGACAATTCACAAGACGTGATCGGACAGGTCGCAACTAGAGCGTAGCGTGACGTCATTTCATTGAGGTGCGGGTCACCAGTGTCATTGAGCTGACAAACTTCACTACTGACGCTTTGTCTTCCTTTATAATACTATCTGTATTCTAGCAAGACTAAAGAAGAAAAAGTGTAACCAAATTTTCATTTTCGACTCTTATTTGTTTGCATTGTTTAATTAGGACTAACTACAGCCAATATTTTATTTCATCTTTAAATCAACTCGATCTATAAGTATCGTCATTTTCACCAAATGTTATAGCTCCAAATTTAAGATTTGGTGACATTTCCAAAAGACGTATGGGTGAAATATATTAAATTTAATGTAATGGTAAAGAATTTTAAAAAATCCGGACAATATCCTCATACGTTTTAGATACATCATCGCGAAAATGGTATAATCTACGTCAAATCCATCAGATCACACAGATACACGGAGCAACTATCCACGCGGTTTGTCTTTGGTAAGACCTATATAAAAAATAAGTATTAATGTCAAAATATTTGCAAGTGCTTATAATTATTAACCAAAACGTCCAAAACATTCATAAACATGCTGACTTTAATTATGAAAAAGTAAACATGCTTGAATTAGAATTCACATCCAACAATCTGTTTTCAAACTCTTGCTAAGAGAAAAAGTAAGAAGAAGTCGTGTACATTCATACCTAATTATAATCTAACGATAACAATCTATTAATTGCTAAAAGCCTTTTTTTGCGATCACTCTAAGCTTATCACTTTCACTGATTGATGTGCGAGAAATCCAAACAGTGATATTTACGATTTCGGTATTTTCAGTACTTGGCAACGATAGCGCTCAATCTAAATATGATTTTAGGATTTTGCAGCCAAAATATCTCAACATCAACTCTTTTCTATAACTGACGTTCAACCCATACGCCAGGATGAGTTTTGAAATTGTTATTCACTTAATTCATAGGACCTACACGATTGTTAGTTCTATTTAATAATCGTTTTTGTACATTTATTACCTTTCTCAACACATATTACGGTCTATCTTTAAGGACAATGTTTCACATTAGAATATAATGTATATTTTTTGCAACTATATTATAGAAATGTAAATCGTTTATTTGTATATGCCTTCGATCTTAATTTAAAAAAAAAAACTAATTCCCATTGAACGTTACCTTAGATAGTTAAAGTTGAATACATATTTTCAGTTTCAAGTGCCAGTCATAAAGTATCTTCAATTATACACATCATCATAGCTTTCAAGACAATCTCAAGTGCTTTATACTCCATATAATTCGAGATGTACTCAGGCGAGTTTCTGGCGATGGGCAGACGCCTTGTAGGTATGTTTACACGGCCTGTTTATATCTCTGGAAATCATCTGTCTAAATTGTGTGTTGCTTTCTTTATATTTTTGATGATATCTGGGTTTCAAAGGAACTATTTCACTAATCGATTTCACTTATCAGTATTTTTTGTCTATATCTGTATTGATACTGCCACATTCTTACCAGGCTATGTTAAGATTGTCTTATAACGTTCCTGAAATGTTTTTATAACTGCCTACTTTAACTTATAGATCAAGAGTAGGCCGTAGCCATTGCCCTACATAAGCCGAATTCTGCTTCTCGATGATTTAAGGTTGCCTACGGCCTGATCTTGATCTATTACCTTTCTTCCTATCAAACATTTGCGGTACATGGCCTTAGCTAAATTGTAGCTGGGTTTACTTTAGCAAATTCATAAATAGTAAAGGACAAAAGTAAGTAGTAAGGTATATAGCAAGAACCATACATCGAAGAGGAAAATATGCAAAAACCACTACGAACCGAATATCTACTCGTATATAATGAACGAAAAGAAAAAAGAAAAACAAAACAGTCCAATAAAGAAAAGATAAATAATGTAGTGTCAAGGTAAAACATCTATGTAAGACAATAAATACTGCAATAGACATTGCCTACAAAAAAGAGATACTTATCTCTTAATTAAATTAGGATCTCTTAAGTAATTTATATAACTAACCAAAAAAAAGAGAAAGTACCGAATGTAATTTTGGAAAGAGGACTATAGTTTTGCCCAGGGCAAGCATAACACTATATAAACGTCAGCTGTTTAGTTTCACTAATAAATTGTTAATTATTTGGTAATGCTGAAGTGGCAAATAACTCATCACAACATGATCACTTACTTTTAAAATGATTCTACCTACGAGTATAACATATTTTAACGGTAAGGTCATTAACCAATCTACATATATCCGCATTATCTGTAATTTATGTTTATGATAATATAAAACACATTCCATATTAATCGTGTATTAAGTCCCTTTTATTCGAACAATTGGTGATTACATCGTAATTGTCACAGATGCCCATTTTGATTACAATGCTACAAAATTATGGTTTCTGCTGGCGCCTTGATACTTGACTCATAGTGTCATAAATAAGTACGTATGTTTAAACGAAATGTCAAGAGGGAGATGACAGTAGACAGTGTGGCAACTAACTACGTGTCATTATGCTTCGGTACTACTGCAATCTAATCTATCGGTCGCTAATTAGTCTGACTCTGTAAAAAGCTTATAGTTAGACCATGATAACTTTGCACCGAAACTGCAAGTGATTTTGCAAGTGAGTTTGTAAGTGAAGTAAGTGAGTGTTTTGTGAGTGAGTGGGTGAGTAAGGATGCCAGAGAGCTCAAAGAGGATGCAATGTGTTGACGACGGGGGTTGTTGTCCCTTTAGCGGTAAATACAGTGAATCCTCCTTTATTTTAAAGGTTCGGCAACGCGCATTTGACACCTTTTGAGGAGCAAAGTCTATGCAGAGATAACATGGTCGGAATTTAGGTACCTAAGTAGATTAATTCTAAATATCCGTAATAATATTATAAATGCGAAAGTGGTCAGTCTGTTAACTCTTTACGCTTAAACCGCTAAACCGATTAAGATGAAAATTGGTATGGAGATAGTTTGAGTCTCGGGGAAGGACAGGACAGTTTTTATCCCAGAAATCATCCCTGAAGGGAATAGGGGGTGGTAATTCTACTTGCTGGTGAACGCTAGTATACAGTTATACTTTTCAAGACAAATTCAATTTAGTATTTTATACCAGTTCCATTTTATTCCCAACAGAAAATTTAATGTAGATTGCAGTAAGGTCAATGACCGACATCGTGCTGAATTGAAGACTGGTGCAATTTATCAATGAATGATTTGTTTTGCTTTATTGCTTATTGTGTGTAGTAGATAAAAATAAAACCGTTGTAAATTATCGACAATACACGTAAGACGTATTTTATAATGCGTTATCTTATGATTAGTGTTTGTAGCAATTGTGTTTGTAATGTTTATTGTTTTCAATATCTGTGTTGTTTTCTATATCAGCACCTCGCGTGCCTTTACGTATTAAGAGCTTGGTAACAAACCTTGATTGTTTTGTATTTTCCCTATTAGACTACAAGTTAAAGATACACTGTAACAACACATTCTTTATAACAGCAACAACAACACATACATACAACAAAACAACAACAACGCGCGCGCACACAACAATAACAAGACCAAAAATATAAAGACATATATATATTCTAAATTTAAAACATATTTTAAAAATAGAATACAATCAATGTATCATTTAATTTAATTAATTACTATAACTAATATATTAATCAATTTTTATTGATTGATTGAATGTAAGTAGTTGATAGTTTCCTAAAATTATTATTAATTCTATAGTATTCTTAATATTTTAAATACTCATCTAATTACAGTAAGATCTTTTAATTTTTGAATCGCCGTTACGCCCCGGCAGGCGTCCATTATACTTTCAACGCTCCGCTGGCTTTACTGTCCTATTAAATATTAACATACGTAATATGGTTAGAGTTTTTACGTTATTTATAAAAAACGAAGGTACAGAAGTTTAAATGCACTTATGAGAAGAGATTAAGAACTAAAGGTTATCCATCTACTAAGCTAATAAATCTAATAAAGAGGTTGACAACGCGCATGTGGCTCCTCCTCATCTTCTGCCTACCATAACATTAGATGTTACTCGGTGTTCATACAATGTGTAACAAAAATACTGGTCATTCGTTTAAGGGCATAATTGGTATCGTATTGCAAGTAAGAAAATTTTTTTGGACGCGAAAATAGTAGTTTTCGATACAAGTGCGAGAAGTATGTCATTTTGCACGAGTACCGAGGTTACTTGGCCCGAGCCGAGAGGCGAGGGTGAAGACTCGGGACGAGTGAAAATGACACTTCTGCACGTGTGTCGAACAACGTTTTTTAATACAATTGCGAAAAAACTACAATGAAATAATAGTAGATTGTTTGACAAGGGTCTAAAGTAGGCCATATTACCACCAGGTGGTTATTTATAGGTAATATGGCTTTTAGACCAGAGTAATGCATACAATGTTTCACTTCGATTGCGAGAAAATATGATAAAAATACTTATTATTTACGCACAATAACTAAACTAAGGTGAAATTATGGTATAACTTGACGGTCTTTTATTTTTTTTAACTTCTTTGACATAGATACAAAATATCAATACCGCGAATAAATGCCACAGACGACGGTATAATTAGCTCTTTAAAACAGCTATTAGACATGGCAATTTGTAGGGCCCAACCTGTTGTGTACCCTGCCTCTCCCACACCCTCCTTCAGCTCCCTACGGGCCCAACCTCCTATTACACCTCCCAACGCAACAGGTTGGGCCCTACAAATTGCCATGTCTAATAGCTGTTTTAACAGTTTAAACACACTTTAAAGCGTTTTCCATAAAATTAAATCTTTTTTAATGATTTTGAAGTAGAAACTAAAAACACCTCACGTTTTGAGAAATAAATTGCGTTTCCTGATTGGTCGATTTTAACATTGCTGTATTCTGATTGGTTGATATTAAATACAATGTTTTTTTTAAGGACTTAAATTATTTACACAGTATACGCACCAAAAAAGTATCTAGCGTTCCGATTAACTCCGATATGTGTTGTGATTGGTGGATTTAATATAGTGAAGTGTTCTGATTGGTCAATTTAAAATGCAATATATCTGCAAATCGTGCGTAAAACCAAACTTTACGCACGCTTTGCAGATCAGATTACTTTTTAGCACTAGTGCATGAAATCAAACTTTACGCACGATTTGCAGCTACATAAAGTAAACTTTTTGAGCAACTGTATTAAAAAAAAAAAATTTTATGGACGAGAAAAAAACTTTTTTTATGGAACCTGTCGTCCCAGCCGGCCCCATTCTCCATACAAAACCAATTATTGTTCGGGTGAAATTTTTTATTTTTATTTTTTTCATAATTATAATTTGATACCAATTATGCCCTTAAACGGATCACCAGCATTTTTGTTACATTTTGTATAAATATATTGAAAATGATACTATAGCTATTGGAAAAAATAATCTCTATTTATATCTATGATAAAGATTATTTTTAATTATAGTTATAATACGTATTTTATGTGGTATGGACCTTTACCTATATGGACAAGTAACGCACAATGACTGTCCCATTTTAAAATCACCAAAGTTCAACAAACCCCTCAAAGTATTAAAAAACCTACTACTTGTAATTTGAATCACACTTAATTTTCGACCATCAAAACTTAAAGGCACGACTGTCTTACCTATACTCGTAAGTAGGTAAGTTATGATTAAATAAGTCAAACCGTATATACATATATTATAATATTTATTCGACAATTTTATTCTGGTCATACACGACACGGTGTTCCCATCAACCATCAAGTGAACACATATCATATTAAGTATATGTATAATATATAGTTTCGGAAATCCATTGCATTGAATTGAACTAACTATTGTAATGGTATAAAGGTAGGTTGGCATTTACAGCGATTTACATTAACATCAAGTTTGGTGACCTAAAGCGGTATTCTGACTTGAAATCTTGATATGATATGGTTATGATCTTGATTTGAAACGCAAACGATCGCTCGAGAGCTTGATCTTTAGAAACGTTTTAAGAAATTGGACATCTAACTACATATGAAGCTTCAGTTAGGTACTTAATATCGTCTCAGTCTAATTTATTTATCAGTACCTACACCTACAATCATTAATTAAGTACATTTATAATCAAGTTTAGCTAATATACGCTATGATTCCGGCCGTCAGAGCCCCCACATTAATGGGCTCCATATCGGGTATTGATCGATGACAATGACGGGATTCGAACCGTGGCCTTGCGATTAACGCGTATATCCGACTCGAGCGTTACACCCTGCGCAAGAGTGGACTCTGTCGCATTATTTAATCACATAATGATGATGATGACCTATTATAGATTCTTCAACATAAATCACAATTCTGAAATATAATCAAGTAAAATAAAATATTACTTAAATAGTATTTGATAGACGGCATCTACATTTATGAGTTTATGACACAATGCTGCACACAATTATGTCAGACAGTAATAATTTTCTTTAATCTGACATACACTTGATTAGACATCGATGACAGACTTTTAAAACTAGCTTTCATATTGAATGCAATCGACAATTCAGATACCTAAACATACAGAACGATATACCTATCGCGATTTTTAACTATTTTTAACGATAAATCCTCCGACGACGTACAAAAATACGCCACTAATTCGGGTTTTTCACATAACAATATCGCGAACCGACGAATATTTTAAATTAAACTTTAATCTGTCACATAACGTCGTCTAGGTATTCCCGTCATTCCCAAATAGACGGGTTGTCTGCGGCATTCGTCTGGCTAGCTGATTTAGCTTGCTTTTCAAAACACCTCTGGAAATGACTCAACATAATAGTTTACATGATTTAGATGATTTGGAAAGATATACAAAATGTATTCGAAAAGCTTTCCGAAAATTTAAAAATTTGTATTTAAATCGACCACATACCTAACGATATTTCAATAAATATCGTTAGGTATGTGGTCGATTTAAATATCATTTTAGTTAATTACTGTTTTTGGCTTGAGAATATTCCGTTTACACCTAACTAAAGCGTAACTTTAGTTTTTTAACTAAAAATTGGAACGAGACATTAACCCTGATAAGCGGCATAATTAGGTCAAAAACTTAATGTGCTAGTTTATTGATAATTTATAGCAGTTCATGTTGTGAACACACAAAATATGCAGATTTAGTGTCAAGTTTTAGGTCTTAAGGATTTAAAAGCCGGCCTAAGGAATTTCTCGCTACCAACCAAATTCTTTAGTCTACCCTGAGGAGTTATTTTAAGAATTGCCGTGTTTTATTGCATTTCAATTTTATTTGTAAATACCCTCCTATTGTCTGCTAACATTTCAGTAAAAGTTAACAAAAAGAAAATTTATTTCGTATTCATGGCATTTTTTTAAATTTAAAACCGACCTTCACGGACATATTCATGTCCATTAGTAGTTTTATGTAGATATGTATGTACGTAATTTATTTGCAAAGAATAAGTTGGTACATTAGAGTCATTAGGTGGTAGGGGTAGGTGACAGTGGGTTGCTTATATTCTGCTATTTGTACTCTATACACTTGCATCTAAAAATCTTAAGAACTAATCTAAATCTATATTTATGTCATGAGAGAGAAAGTCATTTATACCGTAATATATTTTACCATGTAGAAGCTTCACAATACATTTTTCATTTTCTTCCCGTTCTCACTATTTCATTTTATTATATGCTGAAATTAAATAGCAATCAAAGCAAGCAAATAATAACTTTTTACAATTAGTACTTAGTTAAATTCCGATGTACCTTTATGTAAACAATAGTTTGTTATTAAATCAGATACAAACATTGAAAACATTGAAAAATGATCAACCCAGCAGGACTTGAACCTGCATCGATACGCTGCAAGGGCTCGATCGCTTTACCAATTAAGCTATGTATGTGTCAAGTTACTAAGTTGACGAAATTTTAAATGCCTTCAATCATCTTTTTGCATTTATTTTGATCTACATCGGCTTCGGTTTTTTTAATGTAAATAGTTAGAAAACCTGCATGTAAGTGTCACACAAAGGACCATTTGTTGTCTTACAGCGACAGATCAAAACGTTAGCGCCATCATCACACTTCTGGCTTCCTCATCTGCAAGTGCGGCCGCCGCAAAGGAAATTACTCATAACTAGCTACAGGCTACATACTGAGTTAGTGCGTTTTTCCTCTGACCACGTATGTTTGGTTATAAGGCCTGCAGTTCAGTACGGGTGGCCGCTAATGCCTGGTGATTACGCCCTACCGCAGTCGGTGAATTAATCTCCTTCGTACTGCCTTTATTTATATTGTGACCAACGGGTTTAAGGGACGTGCAAAAGGTGCTTGACATTTATATCAGTGTTAACGGGGTTTTCCAAGTTTTATATTTAATTGGATCGTTCTAAAAATTAATCAGAGAATATTTTTTATACTGCAGCAGATAAATTCCTAAAGCAAGGAGATAATTTCAGTAATTCGTTTTAATAATTTAAAAGTATGTAAACACCATTTAGTAAGGGTACCTAGTTTGGTTTTACATCATAACCCAGATGATTAGTTTTATTGAATCATTCGAAATTTTTGAAGTCAAAGATTTTCTTTACTAAATACTTTACTCTCATGAAACTGAATTTTCGCATAAAAATATAAACCAATATATTCCGTGCTAGGACCCCAGTGGCGCAGCTTCCATAGAAAAATAATCCCATTGGCTTGCCTAATTTTAATTTATATATATTATTGACGCGCCGCAACGTAAGACACCCAGCCTTATCTTATAAAAACTTGATATTGGATATAAAGGCAACCTTAGATCGCATACAGGTGGAGTTAACGTCGGTCCACGTTGATTGAGGGCTCGCGATATTAATGAATGCGTTAATGATACAGCACGCTTGCGTAACGCGTCCAGGTGGAGCTGGAGTGCACCGCAAAATGTCGAGGGCAGCGATCTGTGATGAAAGAAAGCGTGTAAATATTCAGTAAATTTTACCTCCAACAACCGTAATCATTGTTGTTTTTTTTTACTAATTTGATATAAATTTAAAATAACACATTGTATTTTTGTTATGCAGGATAAAATATAGCAACAATATTTTAAATTTTATTTATGATATGACAAAGAAGGCTCATAGAAAAACATTAAAACACTAAGTACAAAGAACTTATTAAGTCCAGAAAAAAGTAGGAACAATTCATTTTGTAAAGCAGAACGTCTGCTAACGATACCATAATGTTTAGAAATAAAGGAAACTTAGCAAAATCCACTGCCTCAGGCGAGACTCGAACTCGCGACTCTGGGATACATGCCCATTACTCCGACCAACTGAGCTACTGAGACTTACCTGATGACTGCGAATTTCTCCACTATATCCTTTATGCGCCTTAGGGGGACGCTTAGCGACATCTGCCGAATAAGTCTTACACTCCTCAACTGGCTATCGGAGTCCCAAGTAAAAATAATAACTAAAAAAAGTAGGAAAATAATAACTACTTGTTACTGGACTTTTTAATAATAAAAAAAACTTTTGACTTGCATATTTAGTTTTACCTACTTGTTCTGATATCGAAAATATCAACTCAGCATATAAGTGATTTGTACAATAGTTTTGTGAATTCAGAACCATTTTAAGAAGAAATCAGAATCACCGCTAAAGTCTTATCCCTTAAACACCTTTGACCAAAAACTCCGATACGTATGACATTTAGAATTAATTGCAAGGAGCGGTCAGTAAAATGTCGGTCGAAAATTATGTTAAAGAAAGCTCTGTTGATGACCCCAATATTGAATGTCACCGTTGATTAACGAGACCGGTCAGGGGCACAACCACGGGGTTCGATATCGAAATTCGCAAGTTTACTATCTGCCTCGCTATCATTCTTGCAAATTCTCGCGACCTCTGCTCGCCGCCACTCGCCATTATGTGACATGCGCATCACACTCAACAGACTTGTGTACTGTTCAACAATACTTTTACAGACTGCCGGTCCAAACGAACGTCCAGATGCTTAGCCTCCAGTACTAATTTCGATATCTTTAAAGAATCTAGCTACCTGTATCTCTTAATTGTAGAAACTTTTTTCTCTCCGTAAATTTTAAGTCAAGTATTTTCAAGAATACCATTATTATCTCTTATTATTTAAGCTAAATATGGCTTAATGGGTGTTTCTGTGTCAGCAGATTTTGTACCACTTGGAATGATTTTGAAATGGATATGCTAGACAGCCGACTTTACGTATGTCTCACTAAATACTATGATTCCAACCCAAGTAACACATCAAAGCAGTATAACGGCCGTCTTACAGCATATCTGTATGCTTTTAGCATTTTGAGTTCGTTTTATAGTAGCATTGTAAACGTTTATAGTGCTGATATAGCTCTTAAATGGGCACAAATTATCCAGCTTGAGATCCTATATAGGTTATTTATTAGGCGCATTATGTCTGCGCTATTAGCATTATCGTTGTCATGGAAAGTGGCAATCGCATTAAAGAAACATTAATACGGCCAAAAAACTTGCTAATCGCAGTAAAGAAGCATTCGTACTCTCGATTAACTTGCCAATCGCAATACAAAAGCATTATACTAGCATAAGAGTGTAGTTAAATAAACCTTACGTCAATGCAAACACGTCTCTAATACCGACGGAACAAATGTTATAATACAATGAACGTTGTGATTTAACTACTTTGTCTCGCAATATAAAATGGACGAAGACGGTACAAAAAACTGAATGAGTGACAGGTCATATTTGTTTGCATCGTAACAAAATTTATAAAAGTTTTTGACTCTTTTACGTTATTATATCTTTCAAATATTACTGCGCAATGTAGTTTACTGTAAATGTGTATATAAGTTTCATTGAAAATTTTCACGCGCCTTTGATTTATTGTGGTTTATTATGTGGTTATTTATGGTGGTGGATTAAACAAAACAATTGTGTAATTCTCGTATAGAACGAGTTTTGCATTTTTAACATAATAGTGTTGGTTGAGCAGTCTTAAATTAAGTTATTTCATTATTATATAGGTATTTTCCTTGTATAAAAAGGTCCGCATGATTTTATTTTTAGGTTATAAATTATTTACAAAATGGCGTTGGTCTATATAGACGGAGAGCTAGCCACGTCAGATATGACACAATAATGAGAGCAACCAAACCCCTCTAGTCAGTATACATGCTTATATCTAGATCTGGACATCTGGCAGCTTTAAAGTGGTGGAGGTCAAAGAATGCAAACCATTTCAAGAAAACAAATCCTAGAGATCTGGGTTTGATGCAATATTATGAGAAACTATACAAAAGTTTATGTTGGGGGAAAGTAGTGCCAAACAATGTATAATATAGTTCATAGTTTGTCGCCTACTGTTTTTGTTTCCGTAACACAATATTTTTTGGTCTAACGTTTTTTATCGATTTTTGACCAGTTTTGAGTCGATATTGCAACATATTCACTACAGATAGAATTATAAGGCAAATGACTATCGGTTCTTGAATCTTTTATCTCCATTCTGTAGAGCCGGATCTTGAAATAAATGAGCCGTTTTTTTAATGATATTTTTAAAATATGGTCTAAAAAAACACTTTTATCGATATTCGAATGGTGTAAAGAATCTTACATATACGTAATCTACAGGGTTAGGGTTCCTCTTTGAGGTCTCTAAAAACTGTAGAGAGATTTTAATTTTTAACTAATTAACACAAAATTTATGACCATAAAACCACTTTTTTAGCCTAAACCGGTTCGACTTTGATGTGAAATATCTCGAAGACAATGAATATTGAAGTAAATATAGGATACTATATTTACTTGTTTAAAGCCGTTACTGATAATATTTATTTATTTATTTAATCTTTAATGCACAATACAAGATGGTACAAATGGCGGACTTAAAGCCATAAGGCATTCTCTACCAGTCAACCAATGGGCTAAACAGAAAGGTTAAGTAGGTGCAGGGTCCAAGTTTTAAATGGTCTCTTGTATAAAAAGATAAAGTTAAGCGTGTTTCCAAACGAGGAGGATGACTGGAAGCTGTATGTACCAGAGGCATTGCGAAATAAGGTTTTTACAGAATGCCATGACAATGTTACCGCGGGTCACTTAGGCATTCAGAAGACTTACCTTAAAATAAAGCAGAAATATTTCTGGCCAAACATGTGGGAAGAGGTTAAACAGTACGTGTTGAAGTGTGATGATACATGTTGTAGGCATAAGGTGTCGCAACAAGGGCCTCTGGGGTACATATATGATAAGCTATATAAATCATTAGAAAACTAAGGGAATCAGATCTAGCAAGAAGAATAGTATAGCAATCTAACCAGACGGGTTTTGTTGCTCTCATTATTGTGTCATATCTGACGTGGCTAGCTCTTAGTCCAATACAATAAAATAAAATAAAAAATAAAATAAAATTTTAACAGCCTCCTAGCCCAGTCGGTAGTACCTAACCCTGCCTACGAAGCAGGAGGTCCCGGGTTCGAATCCTGGTCAGGGCATTTATTTGTGTGTTTATCACAGATATTTTTTCCTGAGTTATGGGTGTTTTCTATGTATTTAAGTATTTATTCATATTTTATCTATTATATATATCGTCGTCTAGTACCCATAACACAAGCCTTATTGAGCTTACTGTGGGCCTAGGTCGATTTGTGTAAGATTGTCCTATAATATTTATTTATTTATTCATTTATTTATTTATTTAATAGCAGCTCAGTGACCCTTAAAAAAAGGTTATTAATGCCTACAGCATTACACGTGAATACTTATGCTATTTATTAAACAACATTAAGCATTATATACTACTTAAAATTGCTATTGTAGAG
Source organism: Pammene aurita (assembly GCA_947086415.1). Taxonomy (NCBI): domain Eukaryota; kingdom Metazoa; phylum Arthropoda; class Insecta; order Lepidoptera; family Tortricidae; genus Pammene; species Pammene aurita. Next base: position 25,387,833 of record OX352297.1, read on the forward strand.
AGATAAGGCACTAAAACAGCTAAAAACTGTATAGGGGCTGTTCATAAATTACGTCATCAATTTTTGATGATTTTTACTGATTTTTACTTTAGCTGAAAGCTGTATAGCGAATTTACGTGGCATTATAATGGCTAATATTCATGCTCTTAAACAGCATTAAGCATTTATTTATGCTATTGTAGAACCTAAGGCACTAAACCACACCGAAGCATTAGTGTAGCAAACCAAAACGCAACTGTACAGCTGAATGCTGTACAGTTGCATTTTGGTTCGCTGCACTAAAACTAATGGCTAAACAAAAGCATTTACATATGCCATTATACAACCGTTATACAGCGTAAAGCATCATATAATGCTATTGTAGAACCTAAAGCACTAAAAACAGCTAAAAGCTGTATACCGGATTTATGTGGCATTATAATGGCTAATATTCATGCTCATAAACAGCATTAAGCATTTATTTATGCTATTGAAGAACCTAAGGCACTAAACCACACCGAAGCATTAGTGTAGCAAACCAAAACGCAACTGTACAGCATTCAGCTGTACAGTTGCATTTTGGTTCGCTGCACTAAAACTAAGGGCTTTAAAAAAGCATTTACATATGCCATTATACAACCGTTATACAGCTTAAAGCATTATATAATGCTATTGTAGAACCTAAAGCATTTAAGTGCTTTTAAACAGCTGAAAGCTGTACAGTTGCGTTGTGGTTTGCTTCACTAAAGCTAAAGGCTTTACAAAAGCATTTAGATATGCCATTATACAACCGTTATACAGCTCAAAGCATCATATAATGCGACAAGTTGCCCGGTGAAGGTATATAAGAGTTTATACGGTCCTTAAGTTCGAAATAAGTTAACTATTCATATGTTATAATGCTTCCTGTGTTACTTGGGAATAGTCATTCGTATAACAACATTAACAACTGAATATTTATGACTAAATATTTATGGTACAGTCGCCATCAGATATATCGGAGCGGCCAAGGTGGTCACAAATATCTGGGCAATGCCTCTATTGTCAAGGCGATAAAGTGCATGTTCAGATATTTTTGAGTACCTTGGACGCTCAGATATACTTGATGGCGACTGTACATGGTACTAGGTACTTACCTATAAATGTAACCGTGCGTATGTATATATTGTAGTAATTTATCTCGTGGAGTATGAAAACTTGTCACCCGTTTTAATTGTCCTAGTATAGAATACCTAATCATTAGCGCAACTTCGCATCATAGTTTAGGAACGAGACTAATCTTAACTTACCGGAATAGCCGTTTATGCGTTTAAGAGTTAGCAAATCTGATGAAATAAACGATTCAAATAAGTTTAGTATATACGAATCACGTAGCGACAGATAGACGGATAGATCGCCGGCGCCGAGCCTTAATGGGATGATTGGGTACCGATCGGAAATTAAGGCTATACTAGCGTAATACTGATTATCCATACAAACGTAGAAATCAACAGTCGTTTGCGGAAATGTGACTAGATTAGTTTAACATTCTCAATGTTGAAGATCGATGCTGCTAGCCTAAGATGGTCACGCTTTTATCGTCTATCACGTTCTAACAAGTATGTACGTAGAGTGGCTTATGACACGATAGACGATATAAAGGTACGCATTCAATGCATCCCAGTCCTATGAGAGATTAGTCATTAGTCATTTATCACGAATGAAATAGTTGTGTACGGATAAACGTGAGAAAGTTATCATATGAGTGAAGAAAATGGCGGCAACTGTCATTTTATACAAGCTTACGTCACGCTATCCACACGATATTTTCCACTTCCATCATAGATCTACTGAAGATCCGACATTAGTGATACCTACCTACGGCAGTTAAATTACGTACGCCCAAAATTAGTACAATCCAACTGAAGAAGGACCTGCACCTTACACATTGCCACTTACTTCCAAATTTAGTCGTGTAAACCTGGTGAAAAAACCTTGCCAGAGTGACCTGTATTTCTAACTTTATGCTGTTTCTGGTAGAAAAAGGCACAGTAAGACAATCGAGATATTTTGCATGGCATGGGTTGAATGGTAGTGATTAATATTGAGACCTCAAAATATTGCATGCGAATTATTTTCTTTCTACATACTGCAAGATGGTGATCGCTAATGGAAGTATTATCGCTAATGGGTTACTGTAGTTGTTCTTTTAAGATAATACGATAAAAAAAACAATTACGACCGTAATTCCAAATTTGTATTAGTATTATTATCGAACGTATTTGTCTTGAAAACCAAAGAAAACTATTTTACCCTTTTTAATCAGGTATATTTCAAGAAAGACGGAAAAGGAGACTTTCAGCGACTACAACATAATTTCAAGTTGTGCTAGTCTTACAAAGATGAGGTCCAATTAGTTCGCATTTTCCACTTCACGTAACTTCACGTGAAGTCTGTTTTACAAAGTATTTGTCGAAATCCCATTTCGCCAGCTTGCCATACGCCGTAACTTTTATAATATCTCTTACGCAACCTCAGAAGTGGTTCGAACTGAAATATTATTTTAGGATTTCACAGACTGTACGACTGCATGCAAACGACAAATTTAAAATCAAGCTTACGCGGCACATCTCAAAGTTCATTTTGCAATGTAACGGGGGCCTGTGTTTATATCATTGTGACAGTGAGTTTCCATCACGTGTCGCATATCACTCACCAAGTCGCTTCCTTTTGGATAATAATAAAGAAAAAAAATGAAACACCGTTTTGGATTGAGTTTTTGGTTAAATTTATATTTAGCTAGTTGTATACTAAGCACTTAGTTTTCATAAGCGCCACAGTTTTATGCATAAAATACGATAAGATCAAAAAGTGCTTCTCAGCCTTTCCTGAAAACTGATAACCAAAAAAAGTAGTTTATTAAAATGTTACATATCACGAATTTGTAGGTGATACATATATACTCATTCAATATAAGAAAATAAGTGATAAGTTCGTTTTTATTTTTAGTTTTTCCTGTATAGAAGAACCTTAGAAGGAAGCTAAATTTTCTTATCTACCTAATTATTGTATTGGCCAAATCATAATAGAAAGCCCTGATCTTTTACGTTACTTGTTTGAGTATGCTTTAATTGATTTCAGTGGTTTTAAGTTCAATACAAATTAACAGTTTGTGATATTCACGTCCATCGCAATACTCATTATTTCAAACATGATATATTCTCAGCAACATCAACCAGCTCCGCCAACATTTATCTTCAGTCTGAGCAAATGGTATCGAGTTTACGGACGCATCTCCGCATTGGTCCAAGTAATAATCGTTAGACCACGAATATGGCCACTGCCACTTTTTACCCCGCGTCACAAATACCTCTCTCGGTCGGGGCTCCGTTACAACGCTGCCAGCTTTTAATACACCACTTTCGTGCAATTTACAACCTTCATTCTATACAATTAAAACTTTATTAGCTGCAAAATAAAACGCTATCGCGACAAGTTGTCTTTGCACATAGGTTTACTGAACTTAGACCCTAATATAATGGAATAGAGATTTTCAATGTGTTGATCACTCTGACGTTACTATGAACTTGTCATGTGTTAACTTATTAGGGAAAGGATAAATCAATTTACTACATGTTGAATTTTTTGTAAAATTATTGTGTTAGGCTTATTGCGTATAAAAGTAAAACAAGAGATGTCTTATTATTGACAATATTAGTGTTTGCGCTGTAGTTTTCTTCTTCTTATTTGTGCCAATGTTACTCTTACCATATTGCCACGGCATATAGAATTGTATAAATTAACTCGGCATTGTCGTTGTCTCGGTAAACCGTTTACGTGCACAATGTAGTCATTTCCCACGGAACCGATAAGGCAACGTTGAAAAACCCAACACGCCAGGAATTACAGTTATGCATGCGATAAAGAGAAAAAAACATGTGTTTAAGTAACCATTAAAATCAAGTCACAATGACAATGTTTTTATCTGGACCACAATACTATCTCGACCTTAGTTTATCCTCAGGTCGTAAAAAAAGCATAATTATAGCATGACAATGTTGTAATGCAAATATCAAACAAAGAATCTGCTTGAAAACCTACATGAATCAATCCTGATTTTAGTGATACAGGTAGTATAATTTATAACAATTAAGTAGGTAGTGATACCTACTTAATTGTTATAAATTATAGAATTTCCAAAGAAAAACATAGTATCTACGGAAAATTAATCTATTCGACAAGTGTGTATCAGTGGCGGCGCTTTAAAAGTATTTGTAGCATAGCAGAGACTAACTAGGCATTTGTTTTTTCCATCAGCCTTCATCATCATCATTGGCCCTTTCGTCTCTAGCAAACGATTTATGGTGTAAAATTAGGGAGACACCGTTTTTGGTGGCTTAATAGACCGATGCGAGAGCGGCATAACTTGCCGCAGGCCTGACAAGAGAAATTTGCAGCAGTTGGTGCTGAATTGGTTTCATGTTGTTTTTTCCTTTTGTCAGCGAGTGCCACGAGCCAGGTCTCATCGAAAAATTTACGACCCTCAACAACACGTTTCCACCACTCCGTCCTTGTCTCTGCGGTTTTCTCCCAGTTTCGGTGGTCCATGTGAAAGGCAATCATATCCCTCTTGGCGCAGTCTTTAAAACGAAGCAATGGCCGCCCAACGCTTCCTTTTGCATTCGCTACTGCCCCAAGAAGAACACGGCGTGGTAGTCGAGAGGGTTCCATTCTGTGCACATGCCCTAGCCAAGAACGCAAACGTCTCTTCTTGAGAAACGCGGTTAAGCTAGGCAGCTGTGCAATTTCTAGGGCCCTTTCGTTTGCGTAGGCATCGCATGTAAAGAGTTTATTTATACGACCTTCGACTTTTGCATATGTCGTCCAGGTTTCAGCTCCGTACAAGAGTATGCTTAAAATGGAAGCCTGAAAAACTAACATCTTAGTATTTGTTTTAAGATGTTTGTTTTGTCATACTCAAGTACTAAGCTTTCCGAACATGGTCGCCGCTTTACCGATACGAATGTTGACCTCCGCATCGAGCGAAAGGTTGTTCGTTACGGTCGTAAGTCGTAGCAAAAACTGACAACTGTTTCTAACAGCGTGCCATTGAGGAAAATAGAAGGAGCCATAGAGGTACCTTGTGCTAGCTCAACGGTCTTCCTCGTGTTTATGGACATGGGAAACAGGGAACAAGCCTGAGAGAACTGACTCACCACGGACTGGAGTTCACGTTCGGAGTTAGCAACGAAGACTGCGTCATAGGCGTAGAAACGACTGTCGACGAAAATATCCTCGCGGTTTCTTTTTGACTTTAGGAGACATCGAACGGCGCTGATGATGTACTGTTAAAAACGACTGTGGCCTCCATACCTTCGTGGAAGGATACAATTAGCCTCAGAAGCTTCGGTGGACACCAAATGCCCTCGAGTGCTGTGTACAATCCCTCCCGGCTGACTGTATCAAAGACCTTATTAAGGTCGACAAAAGCCATAACTAAGGGGGTGTTTTGTTCACGACACTTCTCCTGTATTTGACGAAGTGTGAAAAACATATCCACTGTGGAACTCTCGGAGTGAAAGCCACACTGCGACTCAGGATAAACGCGTTCTGCAAGCTTTTGGAGTCTTGACAAAACGACTTGGCCAAAAAGCTTGCCAACTATGCTCAAAGGGGAGATACCGCGGTAATTGTTGCAATTGCCGTATCTCCCTTTTGCTTTCCCTTTGGACACAAATAGAGATTGGTATAGTGTTTAACCAACCAGAACCCTCAGATTATTCCGGGAAGCCTGTCCTCATGGTTCGGACATTTCATGTTGCAATGCGAATGGGTTGGCGGGGCGTCTTCCGGAACTGCTTTTTTAAACCAGGTGTGACAATTTACGACGCCAGCCGAAAGCCAGGAGCTAGTATTCCCTACACCTTAAAGGAACATCAAGTTGGCATCGGGACGGATTAGTACCTTACTGACCGGAGGCTGTCCAGATTAAAGCGGGCGGTAACCAACCGGTGGGTCTGCGATGGACCCTCCCACTGTCGGAAGTGACCCCTAGCGTCCGCACTCACGCCCATTTGTGCAGGACTTATAACTGGCGACTGTCACTTCCCGTGATGTTACCCACCCAGTGAAGCTGACGTGGGTGGAGTAAACTCTCCACAGACATTACAAATACCTAGTAGAGGCTCAGTTCCCCTATGTCGAAGCTTATGATGTTTGCTTCGTTAATGGACTTCGCCTCGTACGACACCCTTTATCCTACTTAGGCCGGAGACCAAACGGCACGGCCGGGCACCACCAGCCTTACTCCCTTACTAAAAGTATCAACTAACTGAAAATTAAGTAAGCCAGCGGGAATCGAGTTATTTGGTCGCTCCGCCACTATATATATAACGATGATGAAAGTAAATTATTATTAGTTTTTTTTAAGTCGCATGTAACATATTCACTACTTATTCCACGTTGCAAGGTCCGCCGTTGACTGGAGTTAAAGAAAATCTAAGAATTCGCATAGTCGTAGTAGCAAGCGAGTACTACTGATAGTATCTAGTGGAGTAGGGCTCATTGCGCACGCTGTGCGCACACGCAGGCCTAATATGTAAGGCCGGCCTCGGCCGTGCATCTTGTCCGTGGATCAAGTCACGAGATACGGGTAAACCCGGATTTTCAATACTTAACATGGTCACATTCGATATAGAATTTACAAACATTTGCAGTCGACTCGCCAGTAAAAAAACATCCCTTTAATTGTTTGTTTCTCGTTAAACAGAAAAAAAATAAGGAATCTGTGCCAAATTGTTGACATATAAATTAAAAGTAAAGTACAAAGTAGTAAAAGTAAAGCGAGCATTAACTTGACAAAATTACATGGACAAATTATGAATGAGCTCATTCGCTGTACAAATACTTTTATGTCTATTATAGATAGATAGATAGATATAAATTATTCAATAAAGCACACACTATCAACATAAAAAACATAGGTTGAAAATTGCATACCTAAAGGTAAACACTATTCGAGTATAGACATAGGTAGTCAGGTATTATGGCTTATTTATCTTCCGTCCAAGTTTCTGTTAACAATATCTGTTATTTAATGTTTTCACCTAACCAAAGTATTCGATATGTGGTTTACTCATACATTTTACAACTTTATTTTTCTTGCTACCGCTTCTTACTTGGTACATACATAAAGTACCAATCGATTCTGCTTATAGGGCCGTACTTTGACATTAACACATTAATCTAAAACGTGTAAGAACCTGTCACAACTGAATAAATCAATGAAAAAGATATTTATCTACACTCATACTGTAAGTTCTCTAAAACGTGTTCGAAAACGGTAGGCAATGGCTAGCATTACCACGACCGATTTTACTATGATAAGCTTTTTATCTGTGGCAGTAACGTAATTTTAACTTTACATGCTCAACTATTGATGTGTTATGAGTTTTGATAACATAATGTACACCTGCACCCTCCCGCGCTACCGCCGACAGCCCGACACGCGCCTCCCCGACCGCCGCCGGCACAATCGAGTTGGCCATGGCGGTGCAAGGCGGCCATTCTATGGTTTCCGAATAATGCATATAGGATAAATAATATGAGTGTAGATAAAGCAGTGTATGCAACTGTACGTAATTAGGCCTTATTACGTAACAGTTACATAAACTACTATTATAATGCCGGTTATAATACAGTTTATTATTTAAATCCTTTGTATTAAGGCACGCGGTAGTAGACATTGTAGACAAGTTTGGAAAAAGGCACTCGCCTGATTTTGTATATGAACCATTTAGGGCACTTTACCATATAAATAGACTTTACCATAATAAAGTAATAAATGTTATATTATAAAAGCAGCATTGTTCCAATATACTACAATATCTAATGTATTCTAGCTCCTATATGGCCCTCAATTGTCGCTACTTTATAAATACCTCGTTTTGTTTCAGATTAGAAAAATAACGGTCGATATCGTCAATGTATCTTTATTTTTTTCAGCCATATCAGGGAGAAATTTCAATGTTCCAACTTTTTTCCATTACTAGTAATACGCTTAAGCGAATAAGATGCAAAATGGCGAATTTTGAATTTTTTTTCCCAATAATCGCACGATTTTTCTAATTTGATATAAGAGCGAAGTATAGTACTCATACTGTACGAGTATTAAAATTTAAATAGTTTACTTAGGAAAATTTGAATATAAAAATTATTCCAAAGTGCAAAGAAATAAACACAAAATAAATCTCTATTTTATTTTAGAAAACCGATCTGATACTGATTCACAACTCTACATACTCAAAAAATTTCCACGCAACGTGTAAGTAATTATATTTCTAAACTTCGTTTCTTCAAATTGGTAAACATCGTTATAGCACCAGCGTCTATCTTGCCCCTCGATCATATTTTCCCGCAAAACCTTGAATGATGATTGCATTAGCTGTATCTTCGAACAGGATGCAATTTTGGCCCTTACACTTGAAAGGAATGGCAATAGCGCCATTTCTGATTGAAATATGGTTCTATTCGCGAAGTTATTTCTCGCAATTAAATTATAAATAAACTTTCATTTGAACTTCCTGACATAAAAGCCCGTCTAGACGCGCTAGACTAAATATTTAACCCTACGTCAGTTTCAACAAACAAACACGCATACATATTACTATAATTTGTTTATGTATTACTTACATCCGGATTATGACCTTTTTTTAGGGTTCCGTAACCAAAATGGCAAAACGGAACCCTTATAGTTTCGCCAAGTCCGTCTGTCCGTCCGTCCGTATGTCACAGCCATTTTACTCGGAAACTATAAGACGTGTCTTAATAAAATTTACTATTAGGTGTATTTTGTTGCCGCTATTTAGTTATGTACTTAAATGCAGAAAAACGTATTTTAAGGCTTCATACATGTAACTGAATTTCATAAAAAAATATTTACCAAATATTAACTTGTTGCACATCAATCGAAAGGTCTTTGAATATAACATCGAGATTTCTTTGAACATTTTGTGATTGAGTGAATATTTTCAGAAATAATCCCTTCGAAAGTCAGAAAAATTTTGTCCTGTCACTTTTGAACCATAAGTCCAAAAATATGTTTTTTTTTTTTAAAGATGCGCCTTTTTACATACTTTCTACGAAAAAATTTATGAACATTATCGATTCAGCCATTTTTGAGTTACCTTTAAAAAACTTCTTCCATAGGCATCAAATACGACCTTTTGATATAAGTTTGGTTCTTATTCCATTGAAGGTACGGAAGCCTCCATTATGTGTGGTCCGACATGCACTTGGCCGGGTTTTGTTTATATACTTTTATCTTTTCCATTTCAAATAGGTATTTAATTTGTATAGTTTAGATTAACAAAAACGGTTTTTTTTTAAACCGCCCAAATGCGAATCAGACTCGTCCTCTAGCGGTTCCGCATTCCGTACCCTGTCAAACCTCAAAATATTTTGGAATAAATAGTGGTTTTCATGTCCAGACCATTTGACGCTTAAGGACCTCGAGAAATCGCAACCAATTTGGAAAATGTGTTGAGTCAACAACATGAAGAAATCCGGTTTTCACTATAAATCTACATATGCACTATGTAATAATATGTGTAACATGGACGACATTAAAGCTTATTAAATTACATACTAAAACGTAAGTAAGTAAGTAAGTACTTTTGAGGATAAAACTCTTAGAGCTCTTAAATAAAACACTGGAAGTAATGAAATTTCCATCAAAGTAAATAAGATCCTAAACCCCTTTTATTTAATTTGTAACACGATGAAGTTTACAAATCTTTTTTTTTTATTTTTAATAGCCTCCTGCATATATTTCATTTACGAGTATTAACGATACAAACCCTTCCTTACGCCCAATAGTTTCATTTCAAAGTATTATTTTTTATTTTTATTTATCGTATGACTACATGTCACTGGATATAGCTAGGCATTTCTTCCCTGGGGTAGTAGTAGTGGGAAAGCAGATGATGAAGAAAATCCAGTGAGTGCTGCGAGGTCCAGAAGGGACAGTGGAGCTGCCAAGTTGTTACTCTTTTAGCACCACCCAGGGAGTAGATTGGCTGACACCTAGAGTTATCGTTAAAGGGTTTCGTTAGTTTCCTCTTGAGGTACTGAACCCTACCATGAAGAACCTATTAGTAGCTTTTAACAGGTGATCTAAGAGATGGCCACGGCATATTATTGTGGTATACAATCGGCGAAGTTATTTAATGGCCAAACTAGTTAATTAGTGGCTAAATCACCACAAGCAAATATGAAAATATATATTTTCTTGAACCGTTCTCAATAAAGTTGACTTACCAGTAAAAAACAATATGTAACCATCCAGGTACAAACTATATCTAAATTAGTAAATAAAACATAATCAACATCTACAAAATGCTGTACGTGCACAATGTAAACCATATCACATAGGTACTTATTCAATTATATCCTCTGAAAATTATGAGCAGCCATTATATTTCAATGTCTTTCTAGGTTATCGACTTGCCCTCGAAACATCAACGATTGTTTTAAAATATCTAACGTACCTATACTAAATATTTACTACACTCTCATCCCAATTTCTTTGTTTCCATGAAATTTATTTCTCATTCAACCAATACTAACAACCGATTCAACGTGTGTAAGTGTGTAACACATAAGATGTATGTCTTGGCGCAAATTCAAAGATCTTAGGAACTAGCGTTAAAATAATATATAGACTTGTTTTGGTTATAGATACCTGGCTTAAGAGTTTTCTAGTTCTTGGTTAACATTTGTATACGAAATAACTTAAATTGTACATAAAATGTGTTCCACTCTAGGTATATAATAAACTGCGTTAGATTTCCTTTAATCCGTTGGGTGTGATGACCTTGTAAACAATTGACAATCATCAATTAAAGTTAACTGAGCCAGACTCGAAGCGAGAGGCGGTAATTGATGTTGTTTTAAAGGTTTACAAACTTAAAAGTTAAAACATGTATAGAATGCCAATGTAACTAACCGCAAACTTAGATATAGATACCGCAGTATACAATAATATAACACTTAGAAAGTATAAAGTGCGACACATATAAGATATAATTTTGGAATCTATAATGAACTTAAGATATAATATCGTTTACGGTAACGATCATTTGATATACTCAATGTTAAAATTATATAATACACATAACAAATATCATACACTAAAAAAGCCGTCTAGCCTGATTTAAAGAATAGGGGGTCCCAATTCTGGTTTATATGGTTACATTTTTTTGTGTAAGGGTCGCAGTTATAACCTAACCTAAACTACTCTGGAAGCAGTTTTTTGTGTAGGTGGTCGCAATTCCAACCTAACCTAACCTGCATTATATTTAACGTTATTATACCTTTTGAACGTTTGTAAATTGAAATTATACCAAAAGTGCGTATAAGTTATAAAACGCACCCGAATTCGAGGACCAACGATCGATATCAGACAAATGGCGTACGCTTAGTCGTCATCAAAATCTCGAATGAGGCTTTAACTTCTAAGATGACGACTATAGTACAGAACCTTATCATAAAAGATTGTTAAGTAGTGCGTTCTACCGTTTATATATCCACGGGCCGTTATGACAAAGTTCTAGAGAGACCTAGGAATCACAATGTACAGTCATGTACATCGATCACAATTAAATTAGTAATGCCGATATATGTATGCCCTCTTCTTCATCTAAATTGTATAACGACTCCTTTACTTTTCGGGCTGTTCGGCTGTGGAATGCTTTGCCGTTGAATGTAAGATCTGCTAAATCTCTTCCGATCTTCAAAAATCTTCAAAAATCACATTACCTTTCGCTGCCTTAAGTTGCTTTCGCTTATGTATGCATTTACGTATTTATATATTGTGTATGTATGTATTATGTATTTAGGTATAAGTTTTTAAAGTAAGTACTTACTATTACTAATATATCATATCGGCACTACCCATTCATTGTTTTGAGTTCAAAATTTCCTGCTACCCAAAGGTTGTCTGGTAGAGATCGCTTTTTAGCGATAAGACCGCTTGTTGTTACCTAGTTTTTATCACTGTATCGCTGTATATATTCCTCTTTTCGCATGTGGTGCACAATAAAGAATATTTATTATTATTATTATGTATATCCAGAAAAGATTAGAAACCTTTCAATGAAATTGCTCGATTTTCCTAACCTTGCCCCTGATCATGTCTAATAATTAACGTACATTTGGCTTATCATCAAATCTTCGGACTTGTTTATAGATGACGTAAACATAGAAACCGACATCGTACGAGTCAAGTGCATTGTAACTAAGGAATCGATAAATTTACACAAACACAAAAACCAATTCTGTTTGAACTCTCAAAACGTACGCTAACGATACTGAACCAATTCTCACCTATTGGTTATTTGTACTAATATGAACAAAGTCGTAGCTTTCCTTTGAAATTTCAATGTTGCTACCTTAAACACAGGCAGTCTAATAATTTGGCCTCATCATGAGGGATAGACAAGTTCTTGTTAGAGAAAACACAATAGAGCGCAGGCGGTAGGGGATGCCTCTGAAAAACAAATGAACATACTAGTAGTTACATGTCAGTAGTTACAAACATGCTCGCAATTTCAGTCTAGAGAATTGAATAGAGAAACCTTTTGGATAGTAACAACGACGAAAAAGGTGTAACTAGCTGTTACTGGTAAGGTAGATTTTTAAATAGTAGGAAAGTAATAAATTTACTTTTAGCCACCGCCTTTCCAAAAGCAAATACTCGACCTGCTGTAATAAATACTCAAATCACTGCCTATAATAGTTGGCAGGTGTGCCTATAATAGTTGAAGAGTTCCCTCGATTTCTCCAGGATCCCATCATCAGATCCTGACCTGATAACAATGGGACCAACTGTGAAATTACTCTTTCAAACAAAAAAAAATGTCTAAATCGGTCCAGCCGTCTTCGAATAATCGGTGAACATACATTAAAAAAAAAGACAAAATCCCCATATTCAAATGTAATGTTAACGTTACTCGAAGCGAGAAGCAGACACGAAGTGAGAGAGAGAGGTAATGTGACACTATATATTATGTTTGTTGTCTGTTACAAGCCTTTGTTAACTAACAGGTGAACCCACCAAATTGCCGCCATCGTGGTAAATAAAAAAAAACACAATCTTCTTAATTATTTAGACGTGGTGCGTCGAATACTTACTACTCGTATCTTATGACTTATGACAATGAACCGCGGATATTTTCCTGGAAAGTGAACGGCGGCGCCTCCCGGCTGCGTAAACAATAGAGATAAAAGTAGACTGGCTAGGTACGTAGATCTAGGTAAATTCTCCTGTTATTGATATAAAATAGACGGTCAGTCGGATTCGGTGGCTTGAAGTCGTGAGGTTTGAATAGAACGAGTGACTTGAAAGGTTCCCGTAAATTCTCCTGTTATTGTTATAAAATAGACGGTCATTCGGATTCGGTGGCTTGAAGTCGTGAGGTTTGAATAGAACGAGTGACTTGAAAGGTTCCCGTAAATTCTCCTGTTATTGATGTAAAATAGACGGTCATTCGGATTCGGTGGCTTGAAGTCGTGAGGTTTGAATAGAACGAGTGACTTGAAAGGTTCCCGTAAATTCTCCTGTTATTGATATAAAATAGACGGTCAGTCGGATTCGGTGGCTTGAAGTCGTGAGGTTTGAATAGAACGAGTGACTTGATAACTTCCCGTAAATTCTCCTGTTATTGATATAAAATAGACGGTCAGTCGGATACGGTGGCTTGAAGTCGTAAGGTTTGAATAGAACGAGTGACTTGAAAGGTTCCCGTAAATTCTCCTGTTATTGATATAAAATAGACGGTCAGTCGGATTCGGTGGCTTGAAGTCGTGAGGTTTGAATAGAACGAGTGACTTGAAAGCTTCCCGTAAAATGAGGGTTTCCGCGATCGAGATTTTCACTAGATGGCACCGTGACGAGAGGTCTTTTTGACACCAGCTGTCAAAATCCACCAATCAAAAAAAATGATTAAAACATGATGGATTATGGACTTGGTGGATTATGACGGCCAGACCTCTCGCCATGGTGCTTTCATCTAGTAAAAAAAGCGAACGCGGAAACTTTCATTAGATTCGATATGTAATGGACTCCTAGTTAGAAATATAAAAGTTGTTAATTCTCACTCAAACCTAACAGCAGTTTCTTCTATGTCATCCGTCCCACTTGCCAGAGTAGTTGTGGGCATCACATCGAAAGTGACGGCAATGTATAATCCATAGCCATGCCTCCCGTACCATCGTGTGGAGTAAACCATCAAGCACAAGGCAACGACACACTTGAACTGTTCCTTGCACTACGAGAAGCACAGCGTTTTAACCGAAGGGAAATATAGGAAATTTTACCTTGATATACTACCCCTACTTAAATATTTTACATTATGTAGGTATACAAATACATTAAATCAAAGGTACCAGAGTTAGTATCCAATTTAGAGGATCAGGATCACATAAACACAGATTAAACTCACATAAAGATAAAATAGTCGTACGTGGACATAAGTCGCCAGCATTCATCACTCTATTAAGGCGAGCCACGTCTATATACGTCCTGATAAATATGTAACTGGATTGCTTAGTTTGTAACTTTGTACTTACACGGCCCTTGTAAATTGCCGCTTTGTCTACATGTCCTTACAAAATGTTACTAATCATACTATGATTAATTGTGAATTTATAAACATATATTTTTGTATTCCATAATGCAAAACAAGTCTTTGGTAAGTTAGCTTAGTAGGATGCTGAACTCGGGAGGGGTTGGTTAAGTTTAATTTTTTTTGACCAAAAGCGTTTACATGATCATAAACAGCTAAAAGTTTAATGCATTTCACACACTTTTATTTAGCGTATACAGGGTTTAACAAAAATACTGGTGATCCGTTTAAGGGCATAAATGGTATCATATTGTGACTAAAAAAAAGTAGGGCAAAAACTTTTTCGACCTGAATTTTTTTTTCGTTAAGGACAAGTCGACCTATCCCAGCCAGCCTACACTCCGTACAAAAAACGCGTGAAAATTTTTTTTTTCTTACTTTTTTATAATTAGAATACGATACCAACTATGCCCTTAAACGGATCACGAGTATTTTTGTTACACCTTGTATTTGTTGTTGTCATTGTGGTTAATTCAAATATAAATTTAAACCACGTCCCGGTGATTGATTGAGCTGAAATTTGGTATACCTCCGTATTTACATGACAATGCAATATTGACAAACTAATATGGAGCTGATCTTATGATGCAGGCGGAAGGTTACCTAAGAATCTCCTCGAGGAAGGAATACAACTACAGCGAGTTCAGTGTCGTTAGAAAAGTTCGAGAAGCAATTGATAGACGTGCAAAGGACAGAAGTCAGGAATAACAATTGGACTAAGAGCTGGCCACGTCAGATATGACACAATAATAAAAGCAATGAAACCTGACTAGTTAACATTCATCATCCTTAATAATAGATCCGGGTATCTGGCAGCTTTTAATGAGTGGAGGTCAGAGTGACAGACCAAGAAAAAATTTAAGTTGGAAAAAAGTAATACCAAAATAGGTAATAACTGCCGAACTTGTGTCATTTATAGAGGGCAGGGCCTGGAATAACAATTGGACTGGCCACGTCAGATATGACACAATAATAAGAGCAATGAAACCTGACTAGTTAGATTGCTTTACCATCCTTAATAATAGATCCGGGTATCTGGCAGCTTTTAATGAGTGGAGGTCAGAGTGACAGACCAAGAAAAAAATTTAGTTGGAAAAAAGTAATACCAAAATAGGTAATAACTTATATCTATAATCTCTAATAAGTTGTGTCATTTATGGAGGGCAGGGCCTGTACAACATAAGAACAAAAAACATTTTGTATTATTGCGGAAACAAAAACAGTAGGCGACTAACTATAAATTGCATTATACATCTTTTGACACTACTTTCCCCCAACAGAAACTTCTGGCTATGATATAATCTAATTAATGAATAATTTCCCATAATATTGCATCAAACCCAGAACTCTAAGATTTGTTTTCTTTAAGTTATTTGCATTCTTTGACTTCCACTCCACCACTTGATGTCCGGATCTAGAAACAAGCATAGTATAGCAAACTAACTAGAGGGGTTTCGTTGCTCTAATCATTGTGTCATATCTGACGTGGCTAGCCTAGCTCTCCGTCTAAATGTGTACAAAAAAATATATTTGGCAGGAACTTGTTAGGAAAATGTAAGACAGTCGAAATATCCTAATTCTTAGGTACCGTTATAGGGTATGTGATATTGGTAAGTAAATAATTAAGTATTTATCCTAGTTTGGGCTTGAGTATGAAAAAAATATTGTTCCATATTTAACATTTAATTGCTTCGCGCTAGGAAAATCTGCTTAATCGGAATTTTTCATATCGTAGGGATTATAATTCAAAACAAAATAAACAATGATTCTGTCTCTTTAATAGATCTCTATTACTAGCTATTATTTCGAATTATTACCCCAGTTCCATATCCAACGTGGTCTCTACTCTTAAATGGTTATCTTACATCTTATGGGCTATATCTGAACCGAGGAAAATATATTAAATCCTTTAACTAATCTAATTTTACTTCCTCGTGGTACAAAAGGGCATAATTATATTATTTTCTGCTACGATGGTAAACATAGATTGTATTGAAACTATTTATAACGGTAAAACCAATATAAAAATATCTGACGACCAAATATTAATAGGAATAACATTTAATAAAATTATATCTTCAAAAATAAAATGCCACGGACTTAGATTAGACTCCGTTTGATTGTAGTTTTTTAAAGATATAGAAAAACGAGCGAAACCGTACTATGTTTATTTTTATATTTTGTAGTTAATAAACTGAATAGTTGGACGATAATAGGTATTATGATTTTTTTTCATGTATGGTATCAATCGATTCGTTTTTAGGAGCAAATGTCTATACAGGTTGTATACCAATTATGCCCTTAAAAGGATCAACAGCATCTTTGTTACACCTTGTATAGGGAACTTGCGTAAACAGAAGAGAGCAGCACAGGATGCCGCCGTCTGTTAGCGAGAAGTGTAAACGACAGATTAAAGTTGCACAAATTAGTCTACTAGATGGCAGGACCTACAACGCGCAAGGGTATGTAAGTCAAATTTGGAGGCAGCACTGTCTATTGGCGTGGATTAGTTTCAGTTTTCGATTTAGACCTAAAGATGGCAGACCCTCTTAACGCGCACGGTATATGGCGAATTATATTAGTATTAATAGGGCCCCTATAGGGCGAATTGCGTTAAAGCAACACAAAATTCAGAAATGAGGTTCAAAATCTGACAGTTGCTTTTGTTTCTCAAAATACTCCTAACAAAATTATATGCAACAGTGATGTCACGGTTTAAAGTATGGAAAAACTAATAATTGCTATTTTGACGGTGAAATATTGCGTATGTGGTTATGTATATGGTTTTCAATATTGTCATACAATTTATTATCAGAAAAATGTGAGAAATCGAATGGTGTCATTGTTTATTTTAATTTCGTACTAAAATAACGTAATTTTTGAATATCTGTGAATCATTTCAATTGGAACCATAATTTTTTTTAATTTTCACTTTATTAGGATATATTGATCATTTTGCATCTATTCAACTTAATTTAATTACCAAATTCAACATGTGTCATTCATCATCCCTATTATTGGTATTGTCATAAAATAATAAATCTCAATAAAACACCTTGATATTATTAATTCAAAGATTATGAAATAATATTTTTCATGGTATAAGTACATAAGATAACTTCAAAAAGCGTCAAATAATTAATAAGTTACGTGGGTTTTGCAACATTACTATCTGGAAGAGATCGTTTTTTAGGGTTCCGTAGTCAACTAGGAACCCTTATAGTTTCGCCATGTCTGCCCGTCCGTCCGTCCGTCCGTCCGCGGATAATCTCAGTGACCGTTAGCACTAGAAAGCTGAAATTTGGTACTTATATGTATATCAATCACGCCGACAAAGTGGTAAAATAAAAAGTGGAAAAAAATGTTTTATTAGGGTACCTCCCCTATACGTAAAGTGGGGAGTGATTTTTTTTTCATTTCAACCCTAACGTGTGATATATTGTTGGATAGGTATTTAAAAATGAATAGGGGTTTACTAAAATCATTTTTCGATAATGTAAATATTTTCGGAAATAATCGCTCCAGAAGTAAAAAAATATGCGTCCCCCCCCCCTCTAACTTTTGAACCATAAGTTTTAAAAATATGAAAAAAATCTCAAAAGTAGAACTTCATAAAAACTTTCTAGGAAAATTATTTTGAACTTGATAGGATGAATAGTTTTTGAAAAAAAATTACAAAATAATTTCTGAACTAAGTTTGTAATTGAACCGTATAAGCAGGTGTTTATTGTACCTGTAATTTGTACAAAATTACAATGAAATTACGTGCTTTCAAATAAAGTAAAATCGGTGAAAATCGGTTCACGCAATAAAGAATTATTCCATAAAAATCATCTTCCATACTTTAAGCTCGCGCGCAATAGTTTACTTAATTTGCCGATATATGTCGCTGTACGTGGAACTCTCATATCATATCCTACATGGCGGTGTTATTAACTCTTAAGTGGGGACACTTACTGTGACGGACGGAAAACTACGGAACCCTACACTGAGGGTGGCCCGACACGCTCTTGGCCGGTTTTTAGTGATTGACCATGACAGGTTTTTGTCTAACATCTACTTCGTATTCTTTTATATTATCTGTATTTGCTTTTTGTTGTTGTGAAGAGTCACTGTACATTATGTATGTTTTTTAAATCTAAGAATATTAACATAAATATCCTTAGCAAATTTGCAGGGAGTCGACAAGGTAAGGAGATAATGTGGGGTAATTTCGATGTTTGATATATGGCTGCATTACCAGGCTCGCAGGAACTGGGTGAAGGCTGTGCTTAGTCCGGACCTCGCTCTTAAACATGTACCTTGAGGTCAACAGGGTTGCATATAAACTAATGTTTTACCCGTAGTTACCTACAGGTAGATACGAGCGATTGAAACCCGGGGTTATCCAATTTCATTGCACTAAAGTGGGTAATTATGTATACGTAATTACTATGACGGGAAGGCAAACACAATAGTAGATGAGATTTGACTTCTTGAATTGCATTTCGTCCCAGCTTTCGTGACTTTGTTCTGTGTTCACTCACTGATGAAGGAATTATGTAAATCTAATAATAAAGTGAAGCCAATCATTCACTCAGTCCTCTGCGTTATGGACAGTTCTTCACCCCACAGAAACAGCCGGTGGTAGAAGTAGCAAGCGCCATCTATAAATACCGTAGCACCGAAGTGCAGATACATGCGTCGACGGCCGTACGCTATTTATAATCGTAACAAGTCATTGGCGGAGCAGTGAGTAACCAAACTATTGTTGATCGCCGGTCAAAGAATAGCTCCAAGAGAGTGGACGTTTACTATGCGTGCATATGTGCATATATTCGGTGTTTGTCAGCGTTTCGAAGAAGGTCGATAATCATATGTCGGATAATCAAAATCAGCAATTTGTTTTTAATGCAAATTAATTTAAAAAAAACCTTCTCTAGCAAAAAATTATATGATATACAATGACTTCATAAGATAAATTAAATGCAAGCTGTAAAAATGGTCTCAAATCAACTAATCCTCACTGTCAATTGATGTCATAGTAGCATATTGAATGCTACATAAGAATGTAAGCATATAACTTTATTATGTATAAACTCTTTAGAATATGATACGAAATATTTAGTTTCTTATAAGTCTTATAACATCATTTGAGTATACTTTGACTAAAACAATATAAATCGATGTAGCATTTTGCGTAAGGTTTGTGCAATCAGAGTTACTAAATACTGAAATGGTTTAAGGTGCAGTAACTTTATCTGTACAAAATATAATATCTAAATGCTCCTCTCTAGAGTAATATACCGTCAAGCTCTGCAAAAAGCGTCCACGGTCCGGCGCGTTAACTATCGATTTCAACTGTAATTACCTGGTCTGTGTGAACAAAGAACTAATTAGACTTATCGGTAAAAAATAAGCATAAAATAAGCTGTGAGAAAATACTAGGTCTCAAAAAAGACGTAAACTTTACGACTGTAGTTAGTTTGAATGTGTTTCCGCGGTTCAGAATAGACTGAGCATCGTTTAGATAAGAAATTATTTTTCATGGGACTAATTGGCATCTTGCACATAGTCGACAGCTACCTTTTCCTTTTTTAAAGGTGGAGTCTAAGAAGTGAATTCGGTTCTTTTTCAACCGACTTCAAGATTTCGAAGGAGGAGGTTCTCAATCGTCGGGATCTTTGTTTTTTCAATTGTTTTTGTTGAAAATTATTTTATTATTTACCTTGTAATTTCATAGCTGTGTATGACCTAACCTTTTTAAGTCCGTTTTTGGTAAATTATTTATTAAGAATATATTTTTATTATATTAAGACTTTAATTAATTAAAAATATATCTGTACACCGTAAATTAAATTATACGTTTATAAACTAAAAAGTTAGTTTGAGTATGAAATTACAAGGTAAATAATAAAATAATTTTGAACAAAAAAATTGAAAAAACAAAGATCACGACGAATGAGAACCTCCTCCTTCGAAATCTTGAAGTCGATTGAAAAAGAACCGAATTCACTTAGACTCCACCTTTCCAAAAGGAAATGCCTAAGCTACTGTATAAAATATATAAATCACTATACGTGTGCCTATAATATTTGAAGAGTTCCCTCGATTTATCCAGGATCCCATTCTCTGATCCTGAGCTCTATCAAACAAAAAAGATTTATCCAAATCTGTCCAGCCGTCTTCGAATAATCGGTGAACATACATTTAAAAAAAACAACTTAAAACGAAGATCCCGACGAATTGAGAACCTACTCTTTCAATATCTTGAAGTCGGTTGGTTGCCCAGAATCGTGTGGATGTCAACTTTCGGCTCTTGGTATTAAACATAAACCTGTGTAAAGCCCCCCGCACTATAGACTGCGTTGAAACGCAACGTAGTTTTCCGCCAAAAGGTTTTCTCCACGCAAGTTTCCTCTTCGAAAACAAACCTTCTCTTCAACTACCCAAATATTTAAAGAAAGACACCGAGTCCTCAGGAGAAGCATCATTAAAGCGTCGGGTAAACAGCGTCTAGTCAGCGCTTCCGGTAGAAAAAAGTAGTCACAACAAACCGAGGCGCGCAGACAAAAGTGCCGTAACGCGACACCGTTAGGGAGGAGCCGAGTCGATGGTTTTAGTCGATAGTTTTATTAATGCTCAATAAAAATAAACATTTTTAAACCTGACTGTAGAAACTTACAGTTTGCCTGATATCGTCGCATTTATTTAGGCGGATCTCACACTGACCCCACGTCATATGCCGTTCTCGAAACATTTCCGAGAACAGAGAAGTCTATTTAAAACGTTTTCGTAAACGTTATCTAAGATGGTAAACTCAAAAATGGCTCAACCGATTTTATTCAATATAGTTTTCATTAAAAGTACTTATCAGGCGTCACTTACATGATTTTTTATTCAAAATTTAGATGGGGGGGACGCCCTTTTTCGAACTTTGAGAGATACGAAACTATCTAACGACTATTATGTATCATTTTTAGGGTTCCATACCTCGAAAGGAAAAAACGGAACCCTTATAGGATCACTTTGTTGTCCGTCTGTCTGTCTGTCAAGACCATTTTTCTCAGGAACGCGTAAAGGTATCAAGCTGAGATTTATATCAAATACTCAGGTCTATTGTCCCTTGGAGCTGTGAAAAAATCAAACTTAAAAGCCAACGCAATCAAAAGATACAGTCGTTTATGCTGAAAATTTTAGAGTTTATCGGCACTCGCAAAACCTACGGGGTACTTCCCGTGAACTCAGAAACTTAAAATTTTGCACGAAGCAACGTCATATAGCATAGACAATGGAGAAATTACAAAAAGTAGATATTTTTAGTAAAATCATACAAAAAAATATTTTATTTTATTTTAAACTTGCTACCTTTTTCTTTAAATTGAAATTCATGTCAAATACTCAGGGCTATAGGACCTTTCAGATGTAGCAAAACCAAATTTTTATGTCAACGCAATCAAAAGAAATAGCAATTTAAGTCGCATATTTTGAAACTGAGTACTTGCAAGAAACTCAAAACCTAAACTCAGAAACTTGAAACTTGGCACGAAGAAACTTCATATAGCACAAACAAAGGAAAAATTACGAAAAGTAGACATTTTTAGTAAAATCATACAAAAAATATATTTTTACATTTTAAACTTACTACCTTTTTCCTCATAAACGCGTTGAGGTATAAATTGAAATTAGTAATAAACATACAACTTTTGCTTGTTATAGGTTAGTACGGAACCCTCGGTGCGCGAGTCCGACTCGCACTTGGCCGGTTTTTTAACTATTTACTATTATTTATCCAAAAAATGTTTGAAAAGAGCTCTATTCTTTTTGAAAGACCTATCTAACGATATCCAAGACGATAGGGTTGGAGTCAAAAAAAAAATTCTTCGGCAAGAAATTCTCTGAAACGAGAACGTTCTCGCCGACACATCACTAAGCGCTATACACTAGTATACACATGCAGAGCGCTATCTCGCTCGCACACTGTCGCCGCATGCGGAAACCGCATTAGTGTGATAACCGCCTTATACTGTATGATTATCAGTACCATGCACTAAATGGCACTGTTGTCATGGTGTTGGGTGGTTTAAATAAGATTTGAAACACTTTGGTCGATTTGACCGTGGGTAGACGCTCCAGAAATGGGCATTGTATTATACATTGATGGAAACATTCGAAACATGTCGAACGAAATCGACCAAAATTACGTGAGTGATCCGTTTTAAATACTATTTAATAAAGATTTAAGTATAGGTAAAATTGTTTATGAGATTTAAAATTTTTTAATTGATTCTTGAAGCTTTGCATTACGACGTTGACATGTTTACACAATGTACTTACTTAATTGGAATTCATCATCATCATCATCATCAGCCTATATTAGTCCACTGCTGGACATAGGCCTCCCCCTCATGAGCGTCATAGCGCCATAGCGTCTTCAGCTTGCCGCATCCAGCATCTGCCTGCAGTCTTTCGCAGATCGTCATCCCACCTGGCCAGAGGGCGTCCTACACTACATTTGCCGAGTCGCGGTCTCCACTCAAGAACACATAATAATTGCAAGTGAATTGAAGTTATGAGCTGCGCATCCCTGCTAATATTAATAACTTAGCTGACTGTAAAACAAATTGAAACAGTTTAGTCAATTATTAACTAAGTGCGACAATATAATTATTTTATTGCGTTGTAAAATATAATATCGATAGATTCTTTTAAATTTAATTTAGTGCGCAACTCTATTGAGGTAAAGAAATTTGTTACCTAAATATAGGTTAATTATTGATGTTTGTTTAGTTTTTTGTGCCGTTTTTTTTATAGAAGTGCTGCAAGCTAAAATTGACTGCGTGAATAATTAATGAATGTTGACTTAATTTTTTAAACAGAATGATTCATTAGTGCGTAAAGCGCCCGCAGGAATATATCGTTGGGATCGCTGCTTAAATTAGAATCAGTCTCAACAATTAATATATCGCCTATTTAAATAATATTTACGATAAACTATTTAAAAACGAGTTTGTATTTAAGAGCATGAACAAACGCTACCAGCGTTGGAAAAATCGCTAAAGCTTTTTCGTAGCCGTAGGTTAGATGTAATTATTTCGTTGGCCGACCGTCGTGTTGGGTGTTGTACAAGTACATACCGTTGACCGTTGTGCGAGACGATTAGCCATTGAGACCGATGGTGACACTCGACGCGCATTCTTCAGTCTTGTTTACAGTTGTTATCAGTTCCAGAGAACGTACGTCACTAGGCACGGGAACCAACTGAATCGCAAACCGAGTAGATAATGCGTCAGAGAAGTTTATTTTATAGCAACGATTCGGGACTTTTTTATTTTTTATACAACGGCGGCAAACACGACCGCGTGGCCTGGCGGTAAGACGTCCGACTTTCAATCCGGAGGTCTCGGGTTCAAACCCCGACTCGTACCACTGAGTTTTTCGGAAGTTATGTACGGAATACCAAATGATATTTCACCACCAGTCGCTTTACAGTGAAGGAAAACATCGTAAGGAAACCGGACCTAATCCCGATAAGGCCTAGTTTCCCCTCTGGGTTGAAAGGTCAGATAGATGGCAGTCGCTTTCATAAAAACTAGTGCTTACGCCAATTCATGGGCTTAGGTTGTCAAGCGGACCCCAAGCCGGGAAAAACGCTAGGAGGAAGAAGACTCAACGGCGGCAATGAAGCGTATGCCTTGTATGCCTTGCCAAAGTTTGACATACCGCAGCCTATACATAATATGTGTCATTTACTTATATGTGTGCTTACTTATGTGTCACTTATTTGGCAAAGGTACCATTTGGCGGTCGGCACTTACGCTTTTATTCCTCGAATACAATATTGAAACTGTACAAGGTACTACGTAAGCAGCCACCGGCAAATGTTACCTTTGCCAAATTAGTGATACATATATTTTAATAAGTTTACGGTTTAAGTTACGTGTTTTCACGTTCGCGGGACTTGTTTCCGCGGCCTCTATTTTCAAGCCAGTGCTCCCGCTTATACATGTAAAAGGATACACTGTGATATTAAATAAATGGAGAAATGCAAATTCGGAGTGGGAACACAAATATTAATATGTGAGAAGAAAACACTGATTAAATAGAATGTCTGCGCGTTTCAGACGAACCTGCACTGAAATAGCTGTCCCACCGCGATTTCCCTGTTTTAATTTTCCCATCAAAGTTCAGCGACCTCGCGGTGAGTTTTATGCCTATCATAAACGGGTCTCGCCGAGGCTGATTAAAGATTAACTACCCGAGGACGATATTTGTTTTGTTTCACCCCGATTGCGTAATATTACGCTCTTAACGACTCGTCCGATAATTCGATCATGTTTGCTTTGTCTATGGTGGTTTATGGTTGTCTGGTAAGATCTCTATATCTTGATATCGTTACTCTTGAAAGCATGTGCAGTCTGTGCTAAAAGTATCTACACGAAAAGTATGAAATTTTATTGCATCCCGGTAAGGACATTTATTTGTGTGTTTATCACGGATATTTCTTCCTGGGTTATGGGTATTTTCTATGTATCTAAGTATTTATAATATATCGTCATCTAGTACGAGCCCTGAGTACGAGCTTTTCTTAATCTGGGGCTAGTTAGATTAGTGTAGGATTCTTAAAAAAAAAATATTTACGCGCAATGAGTTAGTTATTTTTAATATTTTTGTCATTATTAAAGGATCCAGTCTTCAATTCTAGTTCAATGTTAATTTGATATATATCGTACGGAAACCGGACCTAACCCTTATAAGGCCTAATTTCCCGACTGGGTTGGAAGGTCAGATGGCAGTCGCTTTCGTAAAAACTAGTGCCTACGCCAATTCATGGGATTAGGTTGTCAAGTGGACCCCAAGCCGGGACAAACGCTGGGAGGAAGAAGACGAATGTCAATTTTATTTTATATATATAATAAAGCTGAAGAGGGTCGAAAGTCTGTACATGGAAGATAATCGAAAAAACGTTGGCTGGGGATACTTAGAATCGATAACAGAACACGTTCCAACAATTTTTTCAATTTTTGTCTGTTTATCTGTTTGTCTGTTTATTTGACCGCGCTTCACGTGAAAACGGCTGAACGGATTTTGATGAAATTTTGTATAGAGATAGTTTGAGTCCCGGGAAAGGATAATAGATAGTTTTAGTCCCAAAAATCAACCCTGGTGGGGGTGAAAAGGGGGTTGAAAGTTTGTTTGGAGATTTTTTAACCGCTGAAACGATTTAGATAGAAATTAGTATGGAGATAATTTGAGTCCCGAGAAACGTCATAGAATAGTTTTCAAACTCTTGTGGGGGTGAAAAGGGGGTTGGAAGTTGGTATGAGGAATTTTTTACTGCTGGACTGACCCGAGAAAGGACAAAGGATAGTTTCATCTTCAAAAAAGCCCCCCCACCATCTTACTTTTGAACCGTAGGTCCAAAAATTGTTTTTAAAATAATGGAAGTGCAACCTGAAAGGTCAATAAAAACTATATTGAATAAAATTGGTTCAGCTGTTGAGTTGTCAGTCAAAAACGCATAGTGAAAGGATGTAAGTGCCGGATAGTAGAATTACAACGCCAAACAATTAACCCACCACGCAATTATTAGTTTATGACGGAAGCCCCGCCAAATATCCCTTACTAAACGACCCTTTAAACGGATGTTTTTTAACAGGGCGGAAATTACGGAACCCTACACTGAACATGGCCCGAAATGCTCTTGGCCGGTTTTTTTTTTGCATTGTTATCCCAGAGGTCACCCCTTAAGGATTACTAATTCCAATTGTCAAGAAAATCCCCGGCCAGGTATAGGTAGGCTATAAAAATTCAACCTCTAAAAGGCCACTACACTCGAATGAGTTAATTTTGCACCTGAATCTTATGGCTCTGCTTAGGAAGGAGGTGCAAGCTTTTTTTCCAAATATATCCTAAGACTAACGAGTACCCTTCATATCTAACCGATGGCGCTGCATTACTGACCCCCTCAAAAACTCGTTTCTGCATTAGTAACCCCCCCCCCCCCCCCCCCCCCAATTTCATAGTTTTAGGCTGCAACCGCGCCTGTTCTTACCTTTTCATTCTTAGACCGATTTGACTGGAGGATCGATTTGGATGATATTTGCCATGGACATGATATGAATAGGTACAGTCAAGGACGTATAAATACAAAAGTGGTACTGTATCGTCCGATATACACCTACTATTCTATGTCGTTTAAATCATGTCAAAAAATTTAATAAGGACGAAAGTAACTATTGATTTTGGAGTGTAGTTATTTTTAGTGGCAATTGTAAAATATTTTATCTGGACAACTGTCCTCTAGCGTATCCATCTGTCAACTTTACTTCAAGACCTTCAAGTTCCGCCTCCAGGGGAGGGAGAGAAATTAAGGGTGAATTAGCCGCTTACTGACAAAGACCGAATTCCACGCGGGCGGAGCCGCGGGCACAGCTAGTATTTGAATAAATCAAAGCAAATAATGTTTAAAAAATGGAGGAATCAAGTGCCTAAAAATCCAATAAACAAACTATTAAGTACTATTTGCCACAGCTGATTTATACTCATCATCATCAGTCATCACGAATCACGATGACCTTATTTATAATAGGTTATGTTTTCTAAATATTTAAGAATAAAATCTTGTCCAAGATGATAATATACCATCACTAGGTGCTACTGTTAGTACATAACTAAAATTAGGTATTAGTTATTTGAAATACATACCTTACCTAGTATATAGATTTTTATTCTGCCATTTTCTATAGGTATATAAATCGGAGGTTATACTTTTAATTCGAACGATAAATCAGAGTAACAAACAGAGCAATCATCAAAGACTGGAATTGTAAATCAAGAGTCGGACTTTTACTTTCCCCAAATAAACATAGATAATGGCAGCAAAATAAATCACCTAAACATTCGGCAGCCGGTCGATCGCGAATAAATCTAAGACCAGTGTCGTAAAGACACCAAATAGCCATAATAATCTCTTGACACATTAAAAAATTATTTATATCGATTTGAAAGATATCGATATTTTGACGTGGGATGATATTTGACCATATCTATCGCATGCATGAAATACATATGCGCTGCACTGAGCATGCTACTTAGGAATTTAGATGGTGATGACTTATCGTATAGGTATAAATGATTTTGATTCCGAAACCCTAAACAAATGATTTATCAGGTAAATAGATACGATTACGTTCACTATTTAAAACGATAAAGCCAATGACGGCTTAATTACGTAACATATGTTTTAGGTCCGGCTTCCTAACACCAGCCAGGTCCCAGATGTGGCAACCAGAGGTATTTGACCGACTGTCACTCACACGTGGTTTGGATTTTGTTTGTCAATCACCGGATCATAGTTCAACTAAGAGGTTAAGGATAATATATGGGTGCACAATTAGGGTTTGCAATCCGGATATTTTGACTAGTAATTTTTATGAAAAACTATTCGCAATATCCGTATTATCCGGATGGATAAAATGTCTTTTAATACACATTCTGTCAAATTAATAATAACAAATCACATTTCTAGGCCCAGATAATCATACTGAGGTTCGAAAAAATATTCTCAAACATTCAGTTTCATCTTTCCTAGCCCCAATAAACTAGTTTCAGCAAAAAATAACTCGCTACAATAAAACAAAAGTGAATTAAAAATATAATTAAGTCCGTACAGAATAAGACTTAGTTTAGTTGTGATAAGATTGACATTGCAACAATGTGATTTAAGTTCTGACACGTTCAGTTTACTAGCTGTGAAATGTTACAGAGTAAAAAATTAAACGTTTCAGTTGGCAGCGGCATGCGACCCTGACCTACCTTAGCTAATTACTATTGGCATCGCACTGAAATACTGAAATTTGGATGTAACAAAGATTGTCAGGAATATGACTCTACGTAACCATTCGTTAATGAACAGATGTTGAATGTAGGTATACGAGTATTATCACCGCTCTGACAATTCAAACTTTATTTTACACCTTCGTACACTGAACAAAATATATGTTTGCTTAAATGAAGATCTTATGCAGTCATAATGCGTGTTATCTTGACTGCATATGATAATACGATCTTGTCTGTTGAAGCTAAGATCACTTAGTAAAAGTTATCATATAGTTAGATATAGTAAATAAGTATATTTTTGTTCCCAACATTTTATTAGTAACTAAGATAAAATGCATCTTAGTTGGACTTAATTTTTTTCAGTGAACAATGGCCGTGTGTCGTGCCGTGATTGTCGCGTGCAAATTAGTGGCTCAAAATATGAATTCCTGTTCTCATTGTATATTTTTGTAATAAAACAACCCAGTCTGAGGTTTTATTTACTGATTTAACCTCATCCTACCGACATTACCGACCATTGTCAGTTTTTACACACTGTGCCAAGAATTGAAATAATATAAATAATAAGTAAAGTAAGTAAATATGATAATGAAATGTTTGCGCCGAAAAACGAATGCTTCCTTTTTTAACTTAGTTTTATAATCTCAATTCGCAAATTTAATCTTACCCACGCGTGGAAAAGTCAGAACACAATGGCGGCGAGCCGGTTTGAGCCAGTTCTCACCACTTCTTAGCAATAATTAGCGCACTTAGACCCGATGGGCGTTTATTTGACGCTAGTTATACTCATACTTAGGGTTTACAAACTATTTGTCATTCCATCACAAGAAAATAATATAATTCATCTTTTAAATATATAAAAGAAGAAACTGACTGACTGATTGACTGACTGACTGACTGACATATCAACGCACAGCCCAAACCGCTGGTTCTAGAGCTCAAAATTCACCCCCTAAGGGTGTAAAATGGGGGTCCAAAGTTTGTATGGCGAATCAAGATTTGTTAGACTTTTTTATTCGAAACTTCCTAGGAGTATTCCTAACGATAAATGAGTAAACACGTGTTTCAGGTTTTTTGAAAATTCAACCCCTAAAAGGGGTTTGCCCCAAAATTGTGGTCACAAAGCCTGAAAATCAACATGGGTATCGTATCCCTTTTGAGTACTTATAGTACGCGGGCGAAGCCGCGGGAAAATGCTAGTATCAGTATAAATAACAATGATGTTGCTCTTTAAAATTTAATGTCACAATTTTAAAGGAGCTCTAAATTAAATTTGTAACTTCTCTCTATTTTTATATGAATGTACAAATGAACAATTATTCTTAAATGCTATTTTTTCCTCAATTTGACAATTAGAAAGTACCACATCGACAATTTTATTTAAAACTGGTTCAAATTCATTTCAAATACAAGGTGTTAGCCCTGCAAATGCAATGCCGATATGCAGGGAGATAAATTAAAGTTCGCCATGTTGTCGCGATAAGGATAAGGTTGTTAGCAGACAGGTGGCGCCCGCGCACCTGAGCCACGCCCACCCGTAGATAAAAACAAAAACAGACCGTGTACGTTTCGTTTGAAACACGACCAAAAGCCCTAAAGCCCTAAAACCCATAAACGGAGATATATTAAAAAAAAAACATACAATCTCTATCTCCTGTTATCTATCTTCTAAATATATAAAAGAAGAAACTGACTGACTGACTGATTGACTGACTGACTGACTGACTGACATATCAACGCACAGCCCAAACCTGGTTCTATAGATTCCAAATTTTGCACGTAGGTTCCTTATAAGGTGTAGGGATGCACTAAGAAAGGATTTTTCAAAATTCACCCCCTAAGGGAGTAAAAAAGGGGTCCAAAGTTTGTATGGCGAATCAAGATTTGTTAGACTATTTTATTCGAAACTTCACAGGAGTATTCCTAACAATAAATGAGTAAACACGTGTTTCAGGTTTTTTGAAAATCAACCCCTAAAAGGGGCAAATGTGGTCACAAAGTCTGAAAATCAACATGGGTATCGTATCCTTTTTGGGTACTCGCGTACGCGGGCGAAGCCGCGGGAAAAGGCTAGTAAGAGTTTAAACTTGTACTAATTCAGAGGCAGAGTTAATATAGTTTAAATGAAAGCAGATTATCAGTGATATCAGCGCTTTAATTTAGGGCGATGGTCTCCCGTTGAAGCTACGCACTTAACGCACGCATATACATACAGCAAAGTATAGACAAGAATATATTTGCGTAATATGTATGTAGGTTTTCTCAGAATACAAGGTTCTCTATTTATATTTTAAAACCACAAATGTGTAAAAAACGACGACTTTTTTAAGAAGGCGAACCTTATTTTTACATGACTAACTAGCTAGTTATCACTGTTTATCACCTACCAAAATGTGCCTTAAGTTACAATATCTTATGACCCGATAACGTCTGAAAATAAATATGAAAACTATCAATTGAAGTATCACTAGGTTTTAATTCGACCCTCGCATTTCTTTACTCATTGCATTTTATTCGCGCCGCAGCTGCGCGCGCATCTGCCGCACGCGCCGGCCTCCGAACAATTCCAAATTCAAAATTTATTATTATTTTTTCATTACAATTGACGTCCTTGTGCGCAAGGTGTACTGTTTGTATAAAAAGTAACTGGCCGGTCGACTTTCTTTTTAACTTATGGAATTATCTGTCAAGGTAAGTGCTCAGTTTAACTTTGGTATTTAATTTTAGTTTCTGGCTATTAATAAAATTAAATTCTTCAGTTATTCTTGAAGGACGGTACCCATCATGGAATTGTATGCGCTAACGAGAGTTCTATGTGCAAGAGCATGGTGTGAAATGAATTAAGTATTTGAATTAAATTAAATATGCTACAAATGTGCAATGCAATTGTTGCTGCCTCCGTATATTACTATTGTTCATACCAGCCTCTAGCTGCAATTCTGCCTTCAAGATGTCACAAAAAAGTTCAAGGTATGCCATGCTCCGTTTCTGCCATAGGGAAGACCGTCAATAACGTAACTGATTGTGTATTAGCAAATAACAGTTTTTACAAATCATTCCACGGCTCCACGGATATGAAAGGTATAATAGGGCCATTAAAAATAAATTAACCATATATACATATTTAGATATTAATCATTTTATGATATCAAGACTCTGACTATTAATATCTAGACAGAATCTTGAGACCTTTAGATTCTAATTGAAGAGAAAGCAAAAAAGTACTATGCACTTTTCTTATGTACCTCCAATTAATCTACTTTATACATATTAAACACGGTTAAGTTCTATGGTCTCTATAAATAAAAATAAAAAACTCGAAGCAAAGGTTACATAATTACTATATAAAAAGGACAATCATAGTAAAAAAAATACATGAGGTACCCTATCAAATTTAGCATTCATGTAAGAAATATGAAAAAAGCAGGTGACTGCTATTAGAGAGAGAGAGAACATGGAAGAGTGATAGAGAGAGGTGACAACGACACGCTACGGAGCGTTAACGATTCGCACGTTGGCTACGCGCCTGAGCGATTGGTTTGCTATCGCAGGTTCAGATCGTTTTAGAGGCAACGAAATGGCGGTTGTCACAGGAACCAACTATGTATTGATAAGACTGACTAAGTCTAATAAAAAACGACTAACTCAACGTTAATACAAAAGTTTTCATGAGCATATATAATACCCAAATGGAACAAATATATCAACTTTCCTAAACATTGAGAAGTTGTATATTATTTTTCGCCAGTAGCATTACATGCGTCATCTGTGTCCCCATCATTAACAACCAAATATAACACTCTGAATAATTTAAACAGGACCTAGATCGTAATCTTATCATTGAATTCTACATGTGCATATCTGTGTAAACACTTCTTATTTCAACTGAAACTAAGCTGTATAAAACCCTGACGTGCTGTATGATCTTTTAGGTCAGAACCTCACCACAGCCCTTGAGTTTTGTTCGTCCAGGTCTTTGCTAATTGTTGCCTGATTTCGAAATCGGCTATAGGAAGTGCAGGAGTATTGTTAGGAAAAGTAGTAAAATCCGGGTGTGTAGTCGAGAGTCAATAAACTGGGCTGGGCGGCGCCCAAAATAGCCGGCGGGCGAGACGGCGCGGCGGGTACCGACAGCAGCTAAAAGGACTTGGGACATTTTTTTCATGAACGTGCCTATTTAAGTTACTATAAGTTATCGGTACTTAAAGTCCGAAGAACCGCGCCTTCAGACTATTTAAGCGTGATCGGACTGAGGAGAGCTGGATTTTTTTTAAAACAGCACGCAATCGTTGGAACCAGATGGTGCGGACAGCGAAGCGACGGTATATTCACCACAACGTGTCCTCCTCCTCCATGGCCGATGTCTGGAAATTCCTCAAATCGCTCGGCCTAGGAAAACCTGCAAACGGTTTCAATGGCAATTCATTCTCTCTCAACGATTTAAACAGACATTTTTCCTCGGCTCTTTCTGTTGATAGTTATACTAAGGCCATTACCATCTCTGAAATTTCGTCATTCCTTCCCTTAGCTTTCGACAGCTTCTCATTTTCTCCCGTTTCTGTTTCGGACATACGCGCCATTATAAAAGCAATTAAATCTAAAGCTGTAGGTTTTGACGATGTCAGTCGTTTCATGATTGTGTCGGTCCTGGATTGTGTGCTTCATGTGATAGCTGACATCATCAACTCCTCACTAGTTAATGGCGAATTCCCCTTACTATGGCGTAAAGCATTTGTCGTGCCTCTACCTAAAATCAGCAATCCCACTTCCCTTAGCAACTTTAGGCCGATTTCGATTCTCCCTTTTCTGTCGAAGATCGCTGAAGCAGTGGTTCATAAACAACTCTCGTGCTATATTCACTCGCATACCCTGCTTAGCCCTTATCAGTCTGGCTTTCGACCCAGTCACAGCACTGCTCTTCTTAAGGTGACGGAAGATATTCGTCGTGGCATGGAGGGTCAACTGGTCACAGTACTTGTTTTAATTGATTTCTCCAACGCCTTCAATACTGTGGACCATGACATCCTTCTTGCTCTTCTCAAACATTTAAACGTGTCACCTTCAGCCCTCAACTGGTTCTCATCGTATCTGGGTGGTCGGCAGCAAGCGGTTCGAGTTGACCGATCCTTGTCTGATTGGTGCGATCTTGCGACGGGTGTACCTCAAGGTGGAATTTTGTCGCCACTCTTATTTTCAACTTTTATTAATTTCATTACGCCTAATCTCCGCTGTCCATACCATCTGTACGCCGACGATTTGCAACTCTATGCCCAATCTTCAGCGACTGACTTTTCATCAATTGTTGACAGACTTAACCAAGACCTTTCACACATACAAAAATGGTCTGAGAAGTTTGGCCTTTTCGTCAACCCATCAAAATGCCAGGCTATTGTTTGTGGTAGCAGTCGACAGCTCGCTAAACTTGACCTGAACTCACTTACACCGGTTGTTTTCAGTGGTAAGCCTATACCTTACAGTCAGAGTGTCAAGGATTTAGGTGTAATAATAGACAGTACGTTAAGTTGGAGAGCACAGGTTGCTGAAATCAGCCGTAAGGTCATGGGTTCCCTGCATTCTCTTAACAGGCTCAAGATGTTTTTGCCCATCAGTACAAAAGTGTTGTTAGTCAATACCCTGATTTTACCCATAATCGATTACGGTGATGTGTGTTATCCGGACTTAAACGAGGAACTTCTTGATAAGTTGGATCGCCTTCTCAACAACTGTATCCGTTTCATCTTTTGTCTTCGCAAATACGATCATGTGTCCTCTTATCGCTCCCAGCTAGGGTGGCTTCCCATCCGTCGACGACGTAACATTCGCATGCTTTGCACTCTCTTTTCAGTTCTTAATGACCCACATTCCCCCGGATACCTTAAGTCTTTCTTTCAATATTATGGCGTGTCTCGCGACCGTCAACTCCGTTCTTCTGGCAATTTGTCTCTCTCAATTCCTCTGCACCACACCGGTTTTATGTCAAACTCATTTTCTGTTCGGGCGGCGCGCCTGTGGAATACACTTCCCCGTAATATTAAGAATGCTCCCAGCAAGTTTGCTTTTAAAAAAGCCGTTCGTGCCTTTTTCGCTAGTGGAATGAAAGATTTGTGTTTTCGGTTGATGATTTTCGTCTATATAATATATATGTATATATATATATATGTATGTATATATCATAATATATGTATGTATGTATTTTTTTGTTATATCGTATATTATGTATATATTGTATTGTATATTGTTTTATTCATTGTTTACTTGTAGTTAACTCTTCACCTTTTGTTCTCGTAAGCACCGCCCACAACTTCTCTGCTTTGCCTTAAGGTTGACTGGTAGAGAATGCCTACTGGCATTAAGTCCGCCTTTCGTACATCAAGTTTTTCTTTTGTGCAATAAAGTTTAAATAAATAAAATAAATAAAGTACGCATTCAAAAGTTTTGGTCATAGTCCCCACGCCGGCCTAAAGCAGGATGGGAACTTCAGGATTAGTGAACGGTTTAAATATCTTCGCGGATGTATGCGGGTTTACTCACTTATGTAAGGCATATTTTATAAGAAAACTCTGACTTTTCCATTATCCTAAACTTTTAAACCATTAAATTTGCTAAAAAACTAATGTCAGTGTAGATGTTGCTCTTTAGTTCGTAAATAGAATCTCAATATCAATATTGAACGTACATACACAAGTTAGGAAGATAAAAAGGCTCAAAAAAATCAAATTTTAAACGTTCCGGACATAGCTTTACTAATGAATTGCCTAAAACTGTTTTAAAAAATTATATACAAACTAGCTTTTGCCCGCGGCTTCGCTCGCGTTAAATTCGGGGTAACAAACCATACAAACTTCCACCCCCCATTTTAGGGAAGTGGGGGGTTAGAAAGAGACAAAAAGTAGCCTATGTCACTCTCCATCCCTTCAACTATCTCCACTTAAAAAATCACGTCAATTCGTCAGCTCGTTTTGCCGTGAAAGACGGACACACAAACAAACACACACATACACTTTCCCATTTATAATATTAGTATGGATAAATGCGTTTCAAAAGAAAATCGTTAGATCCTTCCGGAAAAGGAAAATTGAGTTATTTTTATCCTCCAACAATATTTTTGATAAAATCCGCGGAAAAAACAATAGGTTAAGTAAGTATTTTTTGCTAACCGTACGTAACTTCTTTCTTTTCCCTAAGCTCTGAATTGAGACATTACATGCCTTCATACAAATATGAGGCGAGTGGGTGTCCCATTACAAACCGCTGATAAATATCACTTATTACGCATAAGTGCACTCTAAATGAGTTGTGATTTTCATATCACTTCACAACTAGATTGTACTGAGTATGGGATTTGTTTTGAAATATTTAATTGATATTAATGTGATAAAATACACACATTATATAATCCAATAAATATACAAACATGATATAATTTGGCAAGATTTGCCTGTGGAATGACAAGGACAATCATATCGTCTTTTTCGCTAGTATTATCACCACAAAAAGGGATGAATTGAATATGGTTTCTTTATTCTATTACTGTCAAAATTAGATTGCCAGAATAAAATGTATGTTCTGTTATCACTCATTGTGCCATTATTTATCAAAAAGTGGAAGCATGAATATGGCACTAAATGTGTCGAAAACATACAGAAATAACATCAAGTACAGAAATAAAACAAACAGTGAATTGGTCTTGGGTGACCGAATTTTTGCATCATGTCGTAAAGAGTACGAGCGGTAAGAAAATAATTTCCAAACTGTCAACGCTAAATGACATGTTACAAGGTATTGCGGATGCTGTTAAATAATTTTTGTCCTGTTTTGTAATTTTCCTGGAGATTTCTGTCGGGCTTATAAGTAGGTAGGTAGGCATGAACAAGTTAAAAGGTATTCCGGATGCTGGTAAATAATTTTTGTTTTGTTTTATAATTTTCCTGGAGATTTCTGTCGGACTTATAAGTAGACAGGTAGATATTAACAAGTTACAAGGTATTGCGGATGCTGTTAAATGATTTTTGCCCCGTTTTGTAATTTTCCTGGAGCTTTCTGTCGGGCTTAAACATAAGTAGGTAGGTATTAACAAGCGGAGTGGTGAATGAGGAGAAGCCAATTCTTCAAGGCAATTTTTATATTTATTGTTGAACGGTCGGTTTTTAGTTGTTTTTGACATTGGAGTATTTTGCTTTTATGTGCGCTAACTTATTTTTATTAATTATTTATTAATTAATTAATTAAAATAAAAAATGTGCGCTAACTATGTTCAATTTCAGCCCTGAACGGATCTTTGGCAGAATTTGACGTTTTAAAGTTATAAATTGGAATGCGATGATAGCTGCCACATACGTTTTGTACTGAAATTACGTATACCTAATCTGTTTATCTAGGTAAAAAAATACTCGTTCTTTCGTTCAGTAAAAACTACTCCTTGAGAACTCTCTCTCTCTCTATACACAGTCAGTAGATTTTATCTATTTACTTGAATCTAGTAATTTCACTGCCGATATCAAACCATTTCGCCTGTCATAAATGTTATTAATTCCCATCTTTATTTTCGTGATAGTGAGACGGTATTTTGCAACCGAAATACCACGCGACAGAAAAAAGAAGGTATTTCTAAATATAACGTGGCGTCGGGGCTCGTTCTGTGCATAACACGTTTATGAATGAAACTTATTGACGTTGCATAAGGACTTTTTCACAGATTGCACTTTTGATATAAAACATAAATACAACACATTTGTAGGTACTTTTAAGACCCAATGCATATGTTTTCGTCTAGTCAGAACATTTTCTTAGTCTCTCCCATTTGTACAGAAAAGTAGTTTTAGGGCAAAATTCAACACCGTTTAATAGCATAATTTCGATTTTTCATGAAAATATCCTACATGAATGCAATTAAAGTGCAAGTAGTGCCATTCTGAAAATAAGAAAAAAAAAACAACGGGGTGCACTCCGGGAGTGCCGGCAGAAGTGAAAACTTTGATATTTTGGAATGGTTAGGAAATAAATTTGCACGAATTGCTTTAATTATCAGTATAAAAGTACTATAATTTATGTGGTAAAATACAATATTCATTTATTGCGCTATCGTACACAAACATGACAATTTATATTAATTAATTAAAAATTTAACACTTCAGAACTATTACAATTATTTATTCAGCCATTTTACTCGGAAACTGCTAAACGTATCTTAATAAAATTTGAACATTAGTTGTAGTTTGTATGCCATACTTAGTATTGTAATAAAATTGCTGAAAAAATATTTAAGTCCATGTACTTATGCATGTAACTAATTGCCAAAAACATTTTTTTTACCAAAAATCAACATGTTGCACATCAATCGATAGGTCTTCAGAAATAACATTAAGCTTTTTTAATCATATTTTATAATGAAGTAAATATTATCAGAAATAATCATTCCGTCTAAAACATTGTATAGGGGGGGCTGTAACTTATGAATTAAATCATGCTCGAGTTATCTCCTAAAACCCTCTTCCAAAGGCAGATACAACCTTATGATTATTTTTCCTTAATCTGTTGAACGTACGGAACCCGCCATTACGCGTGGTCCGACACGCACTTGGCCGCAACCGACGTCAACCAGCCACGGCCTTACTGTTCAATTAGCACGTACTACGTATCATTTCGCGATGCGATCAAATCCACTGCCAAACTCAGTCGATTTTACGCGTCGCGAACCGATCGTTTGCTCCAAATTACAACGTTACGCCAAAATAAATAAGAACCGAGATTTCCTACTTTCTTGAGATCTAACTAATAGCGTGCTATCCTTTGATTAAAGTAAAAAGAGGAAGATACCTGACGTTCATAGTACTACAGTCATTTTACGGGCGGCTAGTATGGGGAATTGGAAATAATTAATAATAGCTAATATTTTTAGTGTAACGGATATATCATGATACAAGTATTATTTACGCAATGAAATCCTACAAAATATCGTTATTCGCTAACCGCCACAAATATGTACACACATATTACAAGCGTTTTACTTGTAGGATTTTAATGAATATATCGTTTCTAAGTCATTTAAAATGTGTAAGAACAAACTACCAATTATTACTATTTGTTTCTAACGAATAAGGATATATATCGCCCGCGCCGTACATTTTGTTATTTATGTGGTTTTACATGGACACGGTTTCTTGTTTTTCGCTTTACACAGAAAGAAGACTTAAATATCGTCATATTTACAAATAAAAATAATTGATATTATTGTAAATAAAAATATACAAATTTTTTATATATTTTTTTTTTACCTTTTTAACTACTTCCAGGTGAAAAGTTGGTAGGATTTTTGCATATATTATCTATAAATATTCCATAAGAATGAATAATAAAAAAATCGGACTATTATAAATTAATGTTTGACGCAACCGTATCTATACTCAATAACAAAAATGTTTTTGATAAATTTTGATAAAAAAATATATTCGCTTATTTAAAACAGTACTTACGAATGAAGAGTTATTCCGTGAGCTTTGTTTTTATGTTTTGAGCTATTAAAGCTTTCAATAAAGGCACAATTTGGCATGATTTACGGGTATTTTAGTCGTTATCCTTGAAAGCACGCTCTTCGGCGGCCATGACACGACTGATTCAATATAGGCGCCGGAACCTATATTTGATGGCACACGATAGTGCGCCTGGTACCATATCTATTCCCTTTGTATTTATCAAAGATGTAACCTAAACTTAGCGCCTGAACTGCAACAAGATGTTACGTTATTAAAATGATTTTATATTTTAAAAGATCAGGCGCTTTGTTTTTTCATACATCTACAATCTTTTGATCCTGCTGCCACTGACAAGGCCGCGCACGGGGGCTTGCAGCACCGCATTATCGTGTAGCCCTACCCCTCCTCTGCTTCGAGGAACAAAGGAAATCTAGGAGACTTATCGTACTAGAAACCGGGTTATTAATTTCTTTCAAAAAAAAAAAAATACGCCACAATTTTTTTTGCATTGCAGCATCAGCATTTCGTGTTCCCCCATTAAAGACGCGTCTAATTATATATATCCATGTCTCATATAGGAGACTTATCGAACTAGGTTCAGTGTCATGGGCTCTCCTACTATTAGTTGATAGGATGCAAAAATTATCATATTATCCAAATGAACTCTTATTGTGCCATGCGACCCTAGTCTGTACAGTATTCATCACATT
Organism: Pammene aurita; assembly: GCA_947086415.1. NCBI lineage: Eukaryota > Metazoa > Arthropoda > Insecta > Lepidoptera > Tortricidae > Pammene > Pammene aurita. The sequence goes on from OX352297.1 coordinate 25,427,478, forward strand.
TGCGAACCTAGCTAGGCCGGTCAATCCTGCTTAGCACTGTGGCGATCGTATTACAAATCGACTACTAACGTCTTATGTGACCCTGGTTACTGTTAAGGATACTAGCGAATGAAATTATGAATAAAATTAGGGCTAAGTCAGTCTAAATAGTGCTAAATTTAGCCCCAAAAGTGCTAAATTGGCAACACTGAACCTGTCGAATCTGTCGGTCACGTGACCCTGTCGAATCTGTCGGTCACGTGACCCTGTCGCGAGTTTAACATTTTTTCCCCATCACAAAAAGTGCACAGCGCCGCTAAAGAAGTTTTCACTTCAAAAAACCGGCCAAGTGCGAGTCGGACTCGCGCACCGAGGGTTCCGTACGAACCTGTAGGTATATGGGGGTAGTAACTTTAAAATTATTAAAAATATTTTTATTATATGATGTAACTAAAAATTTACGGTTTTCGCAATTTTTCCTTTGTACTGCTATAAGACGTTGCTTCGTACCAAATTTCAAGGTTCTGGGTTCACGGGAAGTACCCTGTAAGTTTTGATTCCCTTGCGAGTTTTGAAAATTTGCGGAAATTTGCGACATAAACGGCTGTATCTTTTGATTGCGTTGGCTTAGAAGTTTGATTTTTTTCATAGCTCCAAGGGACAGTAGACCTGAGCATTTGATATAAATTTCAGCTTGATACCTCCACGCGTTCCTGAGAAAAATGGTCTTGACAGACAGACAGACAGACAGACGGACAACAAAGTGATCCTATAAGGGTTCCGTTTTTTTCCTTTCGAGGTACGGAACCCTAAAAAAGAAAAACTACACGATGTAACCAACCAAAACTACTTATTTCATAATAAGTCATTATACTATGACAACAATAACAAACTCGTAGTTTTTAATAAATACTAACTAATAGACAAATGAAAAAGCTTTCTAAAAACACTAAGTCTCATCCATTTACGTCCAAATAATAGAAAAGTGACTAAGTGTGTGTATCGTATCATATATCAATCGCACGGCCGGTCGCGATGAAAACTCCCCTTGCCTCTCCGCCACCATCGTCTGTCTAGTCCTAAAATATCTCAGTCTCATCTCTGATACGTATTGTGATTTATGCACCATACAGTTTATAGCAGCTAGCGCACTGAGGCCTGCCTACGACTGTTTTATTAACACTGTGTGAGGTAAAACACTGGCTTCTTCCTGGATAATGACATTATTGCTAATACGTTTTACTACTTATATAGGTAATCTACTCGTATGTGTATCTACTAGCCCTTGATTTTGACTCTACATCAATTGCATCAATTTCAGTCCTTCAGTAACTGTGAGACCTGTGACCATTTTTTTATTAAAAAGTGAATACTTACCAACGTAATCGTAATCGCATTGAATTTTTTTTAAAGTACCTCCCTTGTATAAGGATGGGTGTACCTAATCAATCGAGTCCTTTTTTAGGTTTTTGCTACTCTATTGTGCTTGTTTATTTTTCACAATATCCTATACCTACATCCCCTTTTAAATCAATCTACTGTGACGAACGAGCAACTACGGAAACCTACACCCTATATTCTATAACCCAATATGCTACTTACTGGCTGATGAAGTCAACACGGAAGATGTCATAATGCCTAGTGTAGGTACTTTTGCCTTACTTAGTATGTGCCATAAATACCATAATAGTTAACTATTTAGTGTTGTACTCATCTATATTTCGTGTTAGTTTGCAACAAGTTCACTCTGTTATTTTTCTGAGTATACCTATACCTAAATTTCTGGTCAATTACTCACATTAAAAAGCTTGAATATATTTGCTATGGCGGTTCTAGTCTAGAATCCGTGTGAAGATGAGTAATAAGTCACTTTTGATGACTTTTTACGTAACCGCGCGGAAGCTAGGGGCATAACTTCAAAATAATTCGTTCCCGGGCTGTTGCCAACTATGAAAATTATTATGCGACGTACGCAGCAAAGGTGTATTATTAAGTTTTTCCTCCTTATTTATGACGACTGGAATACTTTCACTACAAATTCTATTTTGATGTCTTTGTATTTTTAAAAGACTTCATCAATATGAAAAAAAACTAACGAAATTAATAAAAACATGAGTAGGTATCAATATTAGTATCCTCTTGCATTAGACGAAATGCATGTTGTTTAAAATCATTTATGTTCGTTAAAGTATTGCTTTTATTTGTTTTTAGGGTTCCGTATCGTTCCGTTACATATCAAATGAAAGGGCGTATTGTGAGCATCTCAAATATTTCTTTTATGATTTGAAGATAAATAGTTTTCATGTTATTTAAGAAAATAGGCGAAAATTGACCCTCCCCCCTCCCACCGCATCTATTGCATATTGAAATAATCAATTCGTCAATGATAATAGTTTAGATAATAGCTCAACCAAAGTTTTTTGTATTATATAGTCTTGGGGGTGGGCAAATTGAATGCCTCACGTTCAAAGCATTTGGCTTACAATTATTAACCGTATATAAATCACTAAAATGTATTCCGAAAATTGCTGTCGAATGCATCAGGAAGGCTATCAGTGCACACGAAAAGATGATTATAGCAGGAGATTTCAACATTAATTTTACGGACAAATCTAACAATGAATTATCTGCATGCCTTCTATCACTCAGTCTAAGTCCACGTATTCAAGAATATGCTTACCACAACAAACAACTCAAACAAAAGACAATATATTCAGCAATTTCCCTCTACAATCCAGTACTATACATACTTGTTTTAGTTACACTAAACAATTTTGGGACAGATTTAAAACAACTTACGAAATTTTGATAATTAACGTAGGGAACCCTCTCCACTCGAGTCGAACTCGCACTTGACCGGTTTTGATTTTACTTTTACGGCTAGTTAACAAGGCATGAGGATGAAAATATATTGATGCGTTAAATCCTGTAAAAACATTTTAAACCGAAAAGTGTTAATAATACATACTAAGGGATACCTTAACACATATTTAATACAAATTCTTATTTAATCCTACACCTTAATAACACCGCGCGGGCGAAGCTCAATAACTGTAAAACTCGCATAATTAAGTTTGCTACGTTCACTTTTGTTTGTCCTCTTGTTTTTGGCGCCGCGTTTTTGACAGTCGGCTTCTTTGGCGATTCCAGAGAGTCCGAATCCAATTACCAAATATAGCGTATATACAAACACCTTATTTTAATAACCATAAGGTTGGTTTTTGGAAGATATGACGACACGTATTTCGGATATAGCTTAGTTTTTGTTGGCCATTCTTTAGTAGCCGTTTTTTTAAGGGTGTTAGGATCAGTTGGCGCCACAGTTAGATTGATGGCCTCTTTTGTTATGGTTTAGTGTTAAAATTGAGATAATATCAAATGAGTAGTTATGGAAAAGAATTACTGCGTGTATAACCAATTTAGTTTATGTTTAAACATGCACTTAGTATAAATGATTAATATAATCACAAGGTTAAAATGTTATATTTTATTAAAAGTTTATATTGATGTTATTACGTAGTTATGTAAAGCCACATTCAACATAGTAAAATTTTTACTTGTATGTTCTACATAAGCCATGTTATACTATTTATTTTGGAAAATCCATCTCCTAGAAACATCTTAGTTGAATCTAGTTGAATCCATTTCTCCTTAGATATAAACAAAAGTACGTAGGTGCGCAAATAAAAAGCTGCGGATAATTGAAGGCATGTCCTCTTACATCACAATTTACTTTTTCATGCAACTTGTCTCAATTAAGCCATATACCAGCGTGTGGTTCAAATTTTACTTTTATATAAACAGAGTAAATATTTCACCGAGTCTTGGATTAGCAAAAAACACTAACACAGCACTGCACCCGAGCCTTTTACAAACCTATGTACGGTGAACCAATTTGCTTGGTGCCGTGTCGTCGTTGCTTCAAAAATATTGTATTTTACTATTCGTATACTAGTCGTACTACTGTGTTTTTTAAGGTATATTTTTATAATAATCAATGAATTTTATCTTTGGAATAGTCTAGGAAGGTAAATTTAGCCATAAAAAGTAACGTTTTTTTCCCTGTTTATATTGATTTCATACTTAGCGAGGTACGTAATATTTTTTTATAAAAAGTATATGATGAAAATAAATAAGACAAAACAAGAAAGATTTTTTTTCTGCATAACCAATAAAATATTTTTTATAGAAAAAATATAGAAATATTTATAATATTTATTTTTATAGAAATTTTTATGCAGAAAAAAAATGTTTAAGAATAGTTTTAGTTACTTCTATGAGTAACTTAACGTGTTTATTTTTCGGGTAAAATTATGAATAAAACCAGTAATGAGAATTTGCTAGTGTAGTTATTTGTTTGTAATTAGCGGACGGAACATTGTTCTAAACTACAACTCCAATATTGTTGACAGATCATTCCCACGTTTATTGTATACTACCTAAATAAAGAAATAAGCTTTACACCTCTTGTATGGGGGCTACAGTACTTTCCCGTACTCTCGCATGCCCATAAGCGGAGCGCGGCGCCTTAGCGGCACAAAGACCCGGGCATTTATGTAAATGCCCGGATTCCGAAAATTCCCGCAAAAACAATGAGCGAAAAAAAATACTTTTTGGACTTGGTGCACTTTCGCACTTGGCCTTATTGATGTGGTGGCATTTAAATATATTTTTATTTATACGATATAAGTAAGATTTATTAAGTGAACAATAATAACGTATGCGGAATGAAATCTGGACAAAGTTTTGAAGACGTAAAAAGTAAGGAAAGAAATAAACTCAAATTTTATATAAATGCTAATTGAAAGCTTATACATCTGTTAATTAATCCCGTACTTTTGATGGGCATTGGATTCTTTATCTTAAATTATGGTTAATCGAGGAGAACAACGTCGCGAAACAGTATGTAATTAAGATCAGACGGCGCAACGGAGCCACGCAGTTACGTCGCCTAAATAAACTATGTAGTTATAAATATTTTTCTGTATATTTTTGTAGTTCGCAGTGCATTGGTTTTATTACTGTAATACTGTGTAACTTATTTGAATAAATAAAATAAAATAAAATTTCTACAGTAATGATTCCCTATGGCTGAAAGCGAAGACCGTGGAAATTTTTGTGGAAATGGGATAGAGCTAAAGAGCTATTTATAATATTATTGCGTCCTTTTTCTTTACAAAAATCGCCACAAGAAAGCCTGGTTCAGGGAAACATTCCAGCATTAGCCAGTTTGCTGAGAGAGATCGATTAAAGAAAATGACAGCTCGCTGAGTCACAAAATCTCAAAGAGAACTCAGGAAGGCATCCAAATATGGCAGTAAAACTGTTTTAAAATATCTTGAAGACATAGGTATCAGTTAACAATTAAGAAAAGTTACGCACATCGTCTCCAAAAATAAAATAAAAAATAAACGTAAATACGGCCACGTCGTTTGGCCAAAATGTTGAAAAACAGGAGTTTTTTTTCATTTTTGGATTTTTTGAATGACTTTAGTATTATGTTTTTAAAATGTGAATTCGTGGCAAGGTAACTATTATTTTGAGAACACCAATAAGCTTACGGTCAAGAATGTGAAAAATGTCAAGTATACGAAGCTTCCTTAAAAAGTTATCCGATGGAAGGTAAATTTAGATCTTAAAAAATCTGTACATTGTTGTTGTCGACAGCGATGGACATAAAGTACTACAACTTTCGTTTGAAACCTCGCATTGAAGTATACTTACTCTGGCGTTTAATGTGATTAAATACATTATTGAAAACCACGAAAGATTATAAAAATAACTATGTTATATTTATTTTATAAGAAATTGAATTTTGTCCAGATTTCATTCCGCATACGTTACACCACGTATATATCTATACCCTCTAATTCCTCTATCTTCGTACGTATTATGTATGTATGTATATTTGCTTTTATATATCACAAAAGAACTCTTCATTTGAAAGTAGGGCTTTATACTATAAATTATTGGGAAAAGAAAAGCCGGGAAATGGATTCTTGTGGAGTAGGTACTGCTTCTGTGTTTTTAGTTTTTTTTGTCTGATATAAAAATAGTAATATTTACTGTAGCAATGAATAAAAAGCCCAAAACATACTTGTTTGTTAATACTGCTTCTTAACCTGCGTTGTAAATGGATAAACCATTTAAATAACTCAAAATATATTCCGATCACACAATGCTAAGCCTGGACGGCAAATACCGCGCCAATTCTTCAGCCCTTAACAGTTTTCGACTTTAAGCGCTCATACTTTTTACTTTTACTCTTTAACTTTTTGTTTTTAGCGTTTAAAATCGCCCGTAAGGACTAACGGCTAACTTTTTATCTAAATAACAGTATCTCAATTTTATTGTAAGCGAAGTTTTGTTTTGTCTGTAGTATTGCATTTTTGTTGCCAAATTTAGTAAAAGCATTTCGAATAAAATTAGTTGGGATTTGTTTTTTGCACTTGCTTGCGTTTAACGTTTAGCGGCTACTAATGTTGAGATTTATTTAACGAAGTTCGACTGTTTCATCCATTAAGGGACCTATTTGACTGGTCAGGATAACAAGTTGTGATGTGGCCTCCCATTGCAGATTAGTAACTCTTGTACAGAATTCATTCGTATTTGTCTTATCATATAAACAAACACTTCTATAAGACATTGTCACACTTTTCTCTGGGATTATCACTTAAATGTTATTATATACTTAAAGAAAGTCATAAAGTATTGAATTCTACTAAGTATCCACTGAAATAGTAGTTTATGTACGTACAGTTGCATACACCGCTTTATCTACACACATATTATAAATCCTAAATGACGTGTTGGGAAACCATTAGAATGAACGCCATTGCACCGCCATGGCCAACTCGATTATGCCGGCGGTCGGGGAGGAAGGCCGGATTTTCATTACGTTATCAAATTCGATGTTCCAAATTTGAAACTCATAACTTAACAATATTTGAGCATGTAATGTTGAAATTACGTTACTGCCACAGATAAGAACAGACAGAGACAAAGCAAGCAAATCGGTTGTTGTAATGCTGGCCATTGCCTACCGTTTTTGAACACATTTTAGAGGACTTACAATACGAGTGTAAATAAAATAACATTTCTAATATTTTCTTCAATAATCGAAGTAACAAAGGAACCACCTGAAAAATAAATGACATTTCGATGTCTAGATTGACATACGTTTGTTTACGTAATAACTATTAATAAGATAGACAAGTAAGGATGAATTCTGTATACCTTTTAATCATATTAATAGATTTGGTAAAAAAAATAGACAAATTGACATTTTTGACTCACGGCTTAAGGTATTCAAGAGGCAGATTGTGAATGCTCTTGGCCATCACACCTAAATATGTTTTAATAACACAGCTAAGCACTAGCTTAAAACAATTATGTATAGTTAATTTTGTAAGAAGGTATAGTTTTAGGATAGTTTTAAGTCGTATGTATAACTATTTTATGTTGCTGTGCATGCTTATTTAGGATGGCATTGTTATAAAAAACCTACCTCTCATGTACTTTTCTATTAATGTATGGAATATTGTCTGTCTAGTGTGCCTAATAAATAAAATAAAAATAAAAATAGTGCTTAACGCACTTATCGTACACAAGAAGCACATATACATTACGTATGGTATAAAACGCAAAAGGAAACAGAGGATGTTCATCTATTCATATGACGCCTATGATATCACTATTGTTTAGTTTACACAACATATTGTTTAATTTACACAAACTCTAATTTGTAGTTCTAACTTTGATTTTACCATCACTATTAATTAACGCGTCGACCAATTCGCGCATGTGTAAAAAACAAACACACCTACGGAGACAGTGAACTTAGTCATTCGGCCATTGTTGTTTACATTTACTCGCCAATTTATAGGTTAATAGTGTTGCCAACTGCCAACTTCGAAAATAGAATGTGCATAATATGTAGTGCATCGACGAATTTCGGGTTTGTTTCGGGCAACTTTTAGGAAATTGTTCCTAGTAAGTATTTAATAATATTACAGGGGAAATTTTGTGACGAATTAAACATTTCCCCTGTAATGTTAAGACTATGGAAAGGCAGGGATAATCAAAACATATTTTCTCATTCTTACGTTATATTAATATGATAATATCACGATATTTTTTTGTATTGTTTTTTTATTTTTATTTATATAGTAGGCAAGGATGATTAAGACATGGATAGACAATGCCTATACAAAATCGCGTTCCTCAAAGCTTCAGGCTATACGTCTGTTTTCGGTACTGAGTGCCACAGCGCCATCTGTTGAGTCTGGAGTCGAGTTATTCTGTCAGCGTTAATCGCCGAACAAAATATTAGAAACTAGAATTTATTTATTTAATCTTAATTGCACAAAATAAGATGGTACAAATGGCGGAATTAATGCCATAACTGCCATAAGGCATTCTCTACACTGGTAGAGAATGCCTTATGGCATTAAGTTCGGGTTGACTGCAACCAATGGGCTTAACAGAAAGGTAAAGTAGGAATTTAGTGTTTGTGGTGACCGATAGATGACGGTAGTGCTTTAGCCTGAAATAAGGAAACGCGATTTTGTATAGGCATTGTCAATCCATGTCTTAATCATCCTTGATAGTAGGTAACCCAAAAAGCTTTCGATTCTAAATATGTTAGTTTTAGATATCGAAAGCTTTTCGGTTTACTATGCAAACAAAATTTCACGGAAAACATTATTTCGGGCGTCAAGAACAAAACGCGATGTGATTCGAAATGGACATATAATTAAAAAATATTTGTATTATATTGTATCAATGTCTGTGACACAGATGATTTTCATCTAAGAAAAACACAAAAGCCTTACAGATACTAGTTTAAACATATAGAACTAAAATCAAATTTATCAAGGGCTGAAAACAATGCAAAAAGTAGTGTCAAGGCCGCCACCCACTTGCCGGCTGTCCATACCTCTAACTGGGTTACACGTTGAATGGGATATATATAAAATCCGCGGTTTCTCTATCCGTTTGTTACACAACTGTTTAGTGTTTATTTACGTTACACATAAAACTAGCTATTATGTTCTTTAAGCTTTCTTTCGGTTTTCATATATTTAACGGCCTCCTAGCGTAGTCGGTAGTGACCCTGCCTATGAAGCAGGAGGTCCCGGGTTCAAATCCTGGTCAGGGCATTTATTTGTGTGTTTATCACGGATATTTGTTCCTGAGTTATAAATGTTTTCTATGTAATTAAGTATTTATATGTATATATCTATTACATATATCGTCGTCTAGTACCCACAACACAAGCCTTATTTAGCTTACTGTGGGACTAGGTTTATTTGTGTAAGATTGTCCCATAATATTTATTATTATTATTAAATGCCCCTTAAAAATTCATGACACCGAAATGGTAAGATAAAAGTTTGTTTTACTACCGAACATATCATTCTAGAATTTGAAAGAATGAATAGTCCGATAAAAACTTATATGCTAGCTTTACATGAAAAATCGTATATTCCTACTTGTCTAAGGGCCAACCTTACGAAACATTTTCTTATAAAATTAAGTGCTAAAATAAAAACTCACTAAGCCAAAACGATTGTGGATTGCAATTTGACGATCGAGATCTAATTAAACAGTTTGGTGACTGTCGCTTCTTGTGGGTCCCATAATCGCTCTTAATCGGGTGTAATTAACGATTGTTATCGATTTAGGGCCGTGGGATGCGTGCGCGCTGTGAGGCCGAAATAAGAGATCCTTAAGCACAACCTTTGAAAAAACATACGAGACACTGAAAATGTAACAATAAAGTATAAAATGTGAACAATGAAATCATTTAATCAATGAGAGACACCGCTCCAAAGAAAAACCGCTAGAAAAAAATTTTGCTAACATGTGATAACGTAACACATACCTAATACTGGAAGTGTTAACAATATGTATGTACCTTATGAAGGCATATTCAAAGGCAAGTACGTATTATTTTTATGATTTATGAAGTTCATTGTTAGCTATTTGATTTGTCCATTTCCATGACCGCAAATATTTTATAAGGTAACCACAAATTAATGTGTATGTGTAACAACATTAACAACACCACAATGCCGTGCAATTGCAGTCAAAGTAGAAATAACGGTGCCAATTAAAAGCAATACGTTGTCGTTCGTAGGACACACGCTATGCGTGTAGCAGGGCCTCCAAAAAAGCAAAATTCACATGTTGTCGGTACATTTGACAAAGTTCCTTTTTGTCGGCACCATTAAGAAAACTTCTCCATTTCAATCTGAGCTAAATCTGCAGTGAAACAACACTTATAGGTAGGTAGGTATATGCTTTATGTACTTTTTGATACTATGTCCAACGGGAACGCTAACCCCTGCAACTTTAATCAATTTATCACTCCAGAACATTTGGAGTCTAAACATAAATATTTTTTTTTCAACTTACCCAAACACCCCATAATACTATGCACATATAAATGTCAAGAAAAACTACCACCGGTTCTAACCCTAAACCACAGCTCCGAGAAGATAATAACCGACTATAGGAACTATTTTTTTTTTTTCAAAACAGTATAAGTACTTAGAACTTGTGCAAGATGTAGACTCATCTACACACCAGACCAGACCAGAAGATGTAGACACAAGAAACCATACCAAATCCACATACCTATACGAAAAAATAATTCACGTCCTGTAATGATTGATATTCAAATGAATTCAAGTTACTAAAGTAATGATATTATTATTTAAAAAAAGTTTGTTTTCAGGATGTTTCAGATCAGGTAAATTGGAATCAGACGGAAATCCCATGTACCATAATTGCCACCACCTGTGTCTGCACTGCCATTTCACACGCGATTATGGTGCATTAGAAACGTTTGAATTCAAATAAGTTAAGTCGGATCGGTTAAGGAACACTGAACTGCGCTCCAGAACTGGTATCCGCAGATGTTGGTGTTAAGGCAGCCAAGCTCAAGTGGGATTTGGCTGGACACGTCTGGCGAATGCACCCGGAACGTCAGGCCAAATTGGCTACTGAGGGACCGCCCCCGCAGGACTACCGGGGCAGATTCAGGCCCAAGAAGAGATGGCGGGACGACCTGGTACATTTTGTGACGACTGGTGGTTACCTAAGTGGTTACCAAACTATTGAGCTGTAGTAAAAAAAATACAATCAGCATCCTTCATTCAATTTAAAAAAAATGCGTACTAAACAGTTAAGTATCTTTGTATCTCTTAGGTCAATAAATTACATTTTAAAAAGTCGATTGACATGGGACTGCATAAACAATGCCGTTCGGACATACAATCCCCATTGTAAACAAACACATTTTAACATTCATTTAAAACACCGTGTACCTCCTATTCCCACTATTGTGTCCATAAGCCAGACGACTAACGTAACGCTAGCATACGAGATTTTTTTGCATATGCGTCAGTGAGTCATTTCTCTTGGCAGTAATACAAAATTTCCTAGACAGAATAATCTTGGATCAAGATTTTGTAATACCTACCTGAAGTAAAAAAAAGTGGACGCTAAATACGTTGTTATAGGAAAACAGAGAATAAATAACTAATCAAATACCAAAATTATGAATCATTTCTTCTTTATATTATACCTGCAGGTATAAAGTTAGTGTTACAATAATTACACTTCATTCAGTTAGTTACATATAAACACGGAAATTGTATAAATCATACATGGATCAATCATATATGGATAGTAATCCATATATATACCTAAATATAAAGTATATTTTTTTTCAAGCTTATACAATATACATATTTTTACACTACTTTATTGCATTATAAGCCAAACAAAATGAATCAAAAGCAGTAAAAACGTTTAAAGGCATTAAAGGTTATCTGACCTAAAATTGCAACGACGTGGACCTATGGGACTAATAGAAATTTGCACGGATAATGACAGTTAAGTCAAGCTCACCTTTTAACCCAGTTGCTCGGCTATGGAATCCCGAGTATTGTCACTGCACCTCATTTAGTATTCCACTCGTTTCTTCATCAGAGACCGCTGTGGTCGCAAGTGTTTCATTTGATTGTCCCTTTTCAATTTCAGGTTTTCAAATATCGTTATCTCTTTCAAAATAATATGCCCAATCCGTACCAGTATCGGTAAATAAATAAACGGTAGCTTTAGCTTTGTGAAGTGCAAACAGATGATACAGGCGAAACGCTAGTGACAAAAGCGCATGTTTGTTGAAGAGATGTTTCGGTTCCTTTGATTTTTAAACCGCCTACTTATTTCGTGTTTACTCACGACATTATTTGAATTTCTCTATTCATTTTATTGGTTCAATTGCTATATCGGCATTCCTGGGAGTACTTTAATAATGACATTTGTTTATGGTGTTTTTATTTCCTTTAATGGTTTCCCGATTAATACTTGCCATAGGTAGGCCACATACCTGCAATGAGTTCATTTGGATTAGAGCTTTTTACGTAAGGTTGATACTTTTACTTCCCTACATCCTGACAGTTTTTGAATATCAGTAAATTGTAATAAGGACAACTAAGTGCACTTTATTGTTAATATTAAATGATTATTAATATTTTAGTAATCATTAAATCGTTCTAACAATTACAACTCTTAAATTTTAAATAGTACAATAATCGCTACATGGGATATGTTTATACCTTACGAAGCAAGGCGTTGCGTGTTAAGATCTTTGCAGACGAATATGCTGAAAACGACCCGTCCTTTAAAGTAAAACCTTATCTACTTATTTTAATACAATAAAAGTATACCCTTTTTAGTAAAGAGGAGAGAGTTTTAGTATACACTAACAAAATAATCTGTATGAAACTTAAATATTATCTCCTATAAACTTTATAAAAACCGTAATAAATGCGTGAAGCATTTAAAATTCTACAAATCTTATACTCCGTATAATGTCACTATGTCTTCATTAACATCATTATAAAAAGTATATCGTTATCTCATATAGTTCACCTATTTACAGAGACGAAAGCTTTTCGAAGAATAATTTTATGTATCCGTCTGAATATGACTAACTCACGAATTGGAACACGCTTTAAAAACAATTTTATTTTTAAAATTATCGCGCTTTCAGTGAGTTAATAAGTTATCACACGTTGCGTTAATTTAAAAAATCCGCACGGTTAAGGGGATGACAACAGCTAAATTCCCACCCTTTCTTTTGAAACGCAAGTGAAAGAGAAACATTGTAAATTCAGAATAATTAGCAATTAAAAACAAACTACACATTTATTGTAATATACGAAATAATGAAGATTTCAGTATTAGAATGTCAGAATTTTCTTCTTAGAGAATTTTTCTGGGCCTACCCCGTCCACGCCTTTTTGGCGGCATCCACTTGGTGGCTACACATGCCCACCTATCCGGATGCATGCGGCAGACGTGACCGGCCCAACCCAATCCCAGTCTGGTAGTCTTCTTCCGAATGTCAGCTATATGCGTGTTTTGGAGCGCACCGGAGTGTTCCGGATACGAACCATCCACCTAGAATACTGCGCTCCATAGCTCGATGGCAGACCTTCAATTAAGACTTCTGACTCTCGGTGAGCGACCATGTTCTAGCACCGTAGGTTAGGACAGGCAGCAAATACATGTCAACGAGTTTGCGCTGCAGTGACATTGGAAGGTCGCCCTTCATCAGCTCCTTCATGGACCAGTAGCTCTTCCAGGCATTCTGAACACGGCGCTCAATTTCCTTGCCTTGCCTGTCGCTGAAAGAGACTAACTGAGTAGATATACTCGTACTCGTTGACGTACCTACTGTATGATCTGCCCTTAACCCTACGTTTCATAACCTGAGTCTTCGTGAGATTCATTTGAAGTCCAACTTACAATGCTCAGATCTTAGAGCATAAGCTGAAGTTCATCGGCTGAAGAAGCGAAGAGAACAATATCGTCGGCAAAGCGAAGGTTTGACAACCTTCTGTCACCGACGACTATTCCCTTTTCGTCCCAAGAAACCGCTAGACTCCTGAGGACATATCCGAGTGTGCTCGTAAAAAGTTTTGGATAGAGCGGGTCCCAATAGTTATTGCCAAAAAAACCAATAGTAATTGCTAAAAAATTGTATACGTAAAGTCAATTTTAAGGTCATAGGCTGTTGTCAGACTCTTAAGGGCTCTACTATACGTCCAGACGTATACTTGTATTTGCCCCATGTAGTGTCAGCCTATGTTCTTCCAGAACCTCAACAATCAATTTTTTTTAATATTTTTTTAGTTCCCAAAATTAATATACAATGTTCTGCATGGTATTTATATAAGTGGGAATCTTCATAATATGCCACTACACTATACTCTATGTCTTTAGGTATTTAAATAAAAGTAAACAAACAATTTTTACATTTTCGGGTAGTTATAACTTTTATTGGTTAACCAATCAAATACAAAACTGCCTGGATCTGTCACTTAACGACCTGGCTTTAACCAATATTAATTGATCGTGTAATGTTTTCATCTACCCTCAACTGGCTTAAGGAGCCATTTGAGGGTAGATCTTATTTACTTTTATTTGAATACCTAAAGATACAGAGTATAAACGTGTACCAATTCCTGAACTAAAGAATGCTCAATTCCCTAGAGACACAACGAAAACCCATATTCGCACGTCCACCTGGTTAAACGTATTAGATGTTTCAGAGAAAGCGGTGAAATTGGCTCCATCCTGTGAAACTGCATAGCAACTAGCGACCTCTAACGCAGAGTCATCGAACTTAAAATATTTCCTAAATCGGGTATTGCCCGGGAGCGTCACGCGACCGTCTAGACACAGAACACAGACTAACAGTACGCTAATGGGCGCGCACGCAGGCAAGACTTCTCTGAAACCGTGCGTGTATTTTTATTTTAAGTAAGTCAGATTTGTACGTATGTTTTCTATACTGTGCTCTCTGTGCTTACAGAAAGTATTATATATATTTTGATAAATAAATACTTCAAACCCGTGTACACAAATTATTATAGTTTAAAGTTCTACAAAATTAATTTACCTATTAATTAGGCTAGATACCTACTCTGTAGAACAATTATTCATCACTCATCTCATATAAATCATTTTTCACTTTGATTAGCCTCAACACAACCATGCTTCACAGAGTTAGACATCTGTTTGTAAGCGTGTGCTATAGTTTAGACATTTGCAAGAATTCTTACAAAATTATACCGAAATTTGGCTACCACGCGTACCCTATAAATATTTAAATTTATTTTAAAATGCCCTGGAGCTGCAGAATGTACATTCCGCGGACTTAGCAACACTGAATTTGGTTTTAATTTTTAACCACTCAGTTACTTACTTTATTTTTATTTCGTATGAGGTAACTATAAATATAAACTAAAATTATATGGGCAAACCCAACAGGTAAAACTACTTATAATAATTGCAAAAACAATAATAGTCCAGGTTTTTTTTTTTCAGAATGCAGCTCAATTTCTAAGATAGAAACTGTTCCTAGAGAACTCCAACTGTGACGTAATCAGAAAATGAAAATAAGACCTCCAATTAGCATTAAGTAAGTATAGGTAGGTACCTATAGGTACTACCTATACGAATATCATATCTGTAAAAATGCCAACCTTTTGACCTTACTCGAATGTATTTAGCTCTACAGATAAGGCATAATATAACTTTCGGAAAAAAAGTAGAAATAATTTTAACTGAACCGTGTCTTGAATAGTCATATTTGTATGTATCCATTTCAATATTTCGTTTAGGAAGGTTCTTAATTACTTTTATTTACGAAACAATATCGTAAACTTTCTTTTCATTGCCGGAGTGCAAGTAATCCTTGAAAATAAGTGGTAAATAAGTAAAAGGAGGGGGTAAGAAACAAAGTGTCTCCCTCGGATGGGATGCGGCCGCTTATCTCATCTCGCTCCATCTGAGGATGGACAAAAGATGGTATTGATTTTGCCGACTATACTCCATTCGCGCGGTGATGGTGCAAGTTTCCACATGGGGTTTTAGAAAATAAATCACACAAGTTATAATGAGAAATAAAACTTGCAAACGAACTGCAACTAAAGAATATAAAATCCAAGAATAAATGATTAATCTGTGAAAAGGAATATAGCGACTTTAAAAATGACGTCTTAATTTCATGCTGTCGTTTTTACATGTAATATGAAGTACATATATGTTCTTCTATTACATTTAATAATTGTTACCTAGAAAAAGACTTTGATGCTGTTAAATGGACAGCTTTATACAATATACTAGCTTTCCGCCCGCGACTTCGTCCGCGTATAGAGGTTCCTCATACAGAGTTTCATATCCAATTGTAACTTCTTAACTAACTTTTGTTAATCCCCGAACCATCTTCTTAATCTATTTATAGTAATAGCTATTTTGGCGAAAAAACGGGTAACGTAGAGTTTCATTTACAAATAAGTGTTAATATGCAAATAATAATAAATTAATTTAACGGCCTTCTAGCCCAGTCGGTAGTGACCCTGCCTACGAAGCAGGAGGTCCCGGGTTCAAATCCTGGTAAGGGCATTTATTTGTGTGTTTATCACGAATATTTGTTCCTGAGTTATGGGTGTTTTCTATGTATCTAAGTATATATTTATCTATATAAGTAGGTATATCGTTGCCTAGTACCCATAGTACAAGCTTTGCTTAGTTTGGGACTAGGTTAATTTGTGTAAGATTGTCCCGAAATATTTATTATATTTATTTATTATTATTATAATAACGTAAATGTACCCTATTATTTGCGTAACTTCTTTGTGTACTATATTGTGGTGGTTTTATTTGCCGATACGATGACCAAACTATTGTCAGAGTTCACTCTGGAACATGGAAATGGAACGGAAATAGCAACAATAATTCCTAGTTCACACCCATACAAACTTTTAACCCCTTTTTTACCCATTAAGGGGTTGAATTATTTAAAATTGCTTCTTGTTAGTTGTACAAATTGTAAATTTAACTCGTCCTGCAAATTACAACTTTCTAGATTCAGTAGTTAATCATTTTTTAACGCTACGCTAATGCAATTAAAAATTACAACTCGACTAAGACAATCATAAAGAACTTTAAGATAGGTACTTTGCTTATAATATATTTTTTTTGCTTTATGTATTTTAATATTCCGTATTTTTTAATTAAATTTTAAGACCAGACCAGATAGTAGGGTATTCTCTCAGTACAAAAGTAAAAAAAATTGTGCGCATTGAGAAAAAGTTGTGAATTTTTGACCATGGATAGAATGCCCCAGGATGAATATTTTTTAGTATTGGAGGTCCTTAAAATTTTTGGACCTTCACGTCAAAATCAGGGGTCCCATGCAATATGTTTTTACTCTCTGGTTAAGGCTGCTAGGGATTGTGTGGTATCGTTTCCTTAGAAAACAGACATGCAGAATACTAAAAAATATTCATCGTGGGGCATCATCAAAAATTCAAAACTTTTTCTCGATGCGCACAATTTTTTCAATTTCAAGCTCTGCTAAGACAGAACAACCAATCAATATTTATTTTAGAAACAACCTAACTATTGACTCAAGTATGGATGGTATAAGAAGGATATAAATCTCTATGTTACAAAAAGGTCAAAAGGCGATAAACTGATGGCGCCACAATGATATTATATTTGATTAAATTAATTTTTAAATTAAGAAAAATTAAATCCAAAATAATTATTTTCGGAGATGAAAAACACTCTGAATATTAATTTTATTTAGAAAGTCATATAAGTATTAAGTATCGGTAATTCATTTCAAATGCTGATCTAATTGTAAAATTTGTGCTTGTAACTGTATGAGGTGTGCAATAAAGAGTATTTATTATTATTATTATTATTATTATACCTAGCGCCACCCGGAGATATTTGGAACTATTGTTTAGTGCTTACCGCTGGACACTTTTTCGACCGTTTTCCTAGAAGAGGGTTCCATCCTTCCTATACCATCCATAGACTCAAGACTCAAACGACACCAAATTCAGAAAGACGAAAGACGCATTTAGAATAATTTCTCTTTAACCCAACTAATGGAGAAACAATCTTAAGAGCGTCATTTATCTTCATGGCACAGCGCCATCTATTGGTGGATTTGTTTTTATTTGTTGTGTTGTCTGCTTATAAAGTAGTTCAGGATGAACGGGTCTTATTTAATTTAGTAAATACACCTTTTTACCCGACTACAGCAAAAGTCAAAAGGTACGGCTATAATTTTTAAATTTCAGCAGAACCTCTAACGCCATCTAATGTGGAGTAGTGTACCTAATAAATGAAAAAGTATCGGAACACGGAAAAAATCTATTTACATAATAAATATATTACTAAGGTTAAATCTTGTAAAATTCCAGCAGCTTACAAAGAAATCTACGTGGACGGAAAACATCTTCCTAACAATGTATGGTAAAAAAATCTATTTCAACAAACAAATATTATTATAGGTCCCTACTTATACCGAAAGATGAAAAATAATAACCATCCTACAGGGTCAATATGTAATCTAAATGTAAATGTTTTAAATACGTTCATTTTCTCTACTTAATGAAATACAATCAACGGCAAAAACATATTTATGGTGAGACCAGTAACGCCATCTACTGGGGAGTGGAGTAGTGAACCTTATAAGTGAATAAGTGTTGGAATACGGAAAGATCGCCGTGGAATTTCTCAAAAAACACAAAGTTTAAAGTTTCTAACACAAAATAAAAATTTCTCCACTACGAACTTTGCACGTTTTACAAATTTTTAAGTATCTAACTCTAAAACAAAAGTTTCTCCCATACAAACTTTGCACCCCTATTTTACCCTCTTAGGGTTAAAATTTTGCAAAACGCTGAAAACACTTTCTTTGGATTTAAGTTCGTAACCTTTTTACCAATTTTTAAGGCTCAAAAAAAAATTCTTCAATACAAACTTTGCACCCCTATTTGATCCCTTTAGGGGTGGATTTTCCAAAAATCCCATCTTATCCCTTGCATACGTCATAAAAGTAAGCTCTGGACCAAATTTGAAGTTTCTAGTTCCAGTAGTTTCGGCTGTGCGTTGATGGTAGATCATATAGTATATGTAATATATCGAGGGTTGCGAGGTGAAACCCGATAACTCGAGCTAATACGTTTTTGAAAATAGAACAATAAGCTGACATACGTTAGGTGCTCCGTCAGGTAATACAGAAGACTGAGGAGTATAACCTGCCCCTCTGCTTAGCGTTCGTGGACTACGAGAAAGCCTTCGATTCGATCGAAACCTGGGCTGTACTACAATCTCTCCAAAGGTGCCAAGTAGACTATCGCTATATCGAAGTGCTGAAGTGTTTGTACGAGAACGCCACTATGTCAGTCCGACTCCAGGACCAGAACTCGAAGCCTATTCCGTTGCAGCGGGGAGTCAGGAAAGGAGATGTTATTTCTCCTAAACTGTTTACCGCTGCACTGGAGGATGTCTTCAAGACTATGGACTGGAGAAGGCTAGGCATCAACATAAACGGCGAGTACATCACTCGATTTGCTTGCACCTTCGGTTTGCTGACGATATAGTAGTCCTGGCTGAGACCGTGGAGGATTTGAGTACAATGCTCGATGACCTCAGTAAAGCCTCCGAGCGAGTTGGTCTAAAGATGAACATGGATAAGACGAAGATCATATCAAATGCCCATGTAGCACCAACTCCCGTTACAATCGGAGACTTTACACTCGAAGTTGTGGACGATTATTTATACCTAGGACAGACTGTCCAGTTAGGTAGATCCAACTTCGAGAAAGAGGTTAATCGACGAATCCGACTCGGTTGGGCAGCGTTCGGGAAGCTACGGCACATCTTTTCGTCCAATATTCCGCAGTGTCTAAAGACGAAAGTCTTTGACCAGTGTGTGTTGCCAGTGATATGGCACTGAAACGTGGTCGCTTACTATGGGCCTCATAAGAAGGCTCAAAGTCACCCAAAGGGCAATGGAGAGGGCTATGCTTGGAGTCTCTCTGCGTGATCGCATCAGAAACGAGGTCATCCGCAGCAGAACCAAAGTAACCGATGTAGCCCTCCGAATTGCTAAACTGAAGTGGCAGTGGGCGGGGCACATTGCACGTAGAACCGATGGCCGTTGGGGCGGAACGGTTCTTGAGTGGCGACCACGAACCGGAAGGCGCAGCGTCGGTAGACCCCCCACAAGGTGGACTGATGACCTGGTAAAGGTCGCGGGAGTCCGCTGGATGCGGGTGGCGCAGGACCGGTCATTGTGGCACTCTTTGGGGGAGGCCTATGTTCAGCAGTGGACGTCTTTCGGCTGATATGATGATGATGATGATGATGTTAGGTGCTTATTTAAATCAAAAATTATTTCTACTTATCGGGTTTCACCTCGCAACCCTCGATATATACACCGTGGGCCCATATAACTAGACAGATTTTAACAGTGTATTCCTGATCATATTTAGATACTGAAATGTCCTATAAACTTTTCTGGAATACGCCTAGTTTCAGAGTTAATATCAATTTTAAAAAAATACACTTTTTATTATAACTCATCACAAAACGCCGTTCTAATGGCGTTGTTGCCACTATTGGACATAGTTTACACGTCCTTATTGACAGATATCAAAGTGACAAGGATAACTTTGCAGAAACTAAATTTTTGCAAGAAAAAATGTACCAATTTGTTTTAGGCAATAATTTTATTAATAACATTTGCTTTTCATGTGCAATAAACATTCAAAAAATGGAAAAAAAAAACGAAAATAAATTTTTTTTTTGGCGAAATTGACCTACACTCACGTAATATTTTTTCCTTCTTTTGGTCTTAGAAATTCGTGGTTAAAATCTGTCGGGTTATTCC
Source organism: Pammene aurita (assembly GCA_947086415.1). Lineage (NCBI taxonomy): Eukaryota > Metazoa > Arthropoda > Insecta > Lepidoptera > Tortricidae > Pammene > Pammene aurita. The sequence continues at coordinate 25,448,236 of OX352297.1, forward strand.
AGCCCACGGTGTATATTAGCTAGTACATAACATACAGCATGTTTTTTTAATCCTCAGACCTCAGGTCATACTGATTACAACTTTTATTATGCGTTAGATGTTAAGTATTTGGAGTCACTTCTTATTCCATGCTGACATAAAAAGAAAGCAATGCGACAGCGAATATATAAGTAAAACATACGAAAATATCATAATACATGATAACAACTTATAATAGTTACGTGTGTGTAAATATAATAAAACCCGCACCAGCCTTCGTCGCACGCGCATACGTCTGCGTTCATTTAAACAATTCCGCCGGGGTTGCCTCGGTAACTGTTTATGGAGTCGCGCCAAACCGGGCGCGCGAAAAAACCCGAGCCAAGCCGAAGGAAACCCGAATGCGGCAAAAAAAGTTCAGTGTGTTCTGATTTCTACTATAGTTTGTTTTGATCGTAAATTATATTAATAATCATCAAAATTGGATCCGAAGAGAATAGGTCAGGGACTCAAGAGAAGCTACAAAACTATTTACAGTCACATTCTACTGATCTCAAATTGTTTCTTCAAAGCTTCAACGATGTTAAACTGTAATGATCAGACATAGAAGTTTTAGTGGCAGGAATGAAAATGTCATAGGGACTTCCCAACGATATTAGTTTATCGATAAATCGTTATGACAGTTATGATGTACATATAATATGAATTTGAAAGTTTTATATATTATTATATAGTATACAGCATAAACTTATTATAAGTCGTTTATGAAAATGGTTGTCATTCGATTTGTTTTAGTTGTTAAAATGATTTCTTGGTTTAACTACAATAATATTGCCCGGAATATCAAAGCAATATTATTGTAGTTAATAATATAGACTTCCGCAAAGTATCGCCTGAGTCCATAAATTATTTCCTGCTTTTTTTGTAAATTTCTAATAAGTGTTAAAATATAACATATCACCATTACATAACGTCGATAGGTAGTAGCATTACAGGTTAATTTATACTTTACTCGGTAAACTTAGTATGTGCTATGAAATGTCACTTCGAAAGTTATCGATAAATTTATTATTGGAAGGAACTCCCTAGTTTTGCCACAAAAACTTCTATGGCTGGTAATGATTAGCTTCTTGTTTTACAACACATACCTTGGACACAATCTATTGACGCTGTAGATATTTTAAATACGTTAAAAAGGTTTATGAAAAGCTAACTCCGTGGTTTTTAAGCTCATTTAGTTTGGACAACACGAAATCATTGGACATTTTTTTAATTTTTTTTATACCACGACGGTGGCAAACAAGCATACGGCCCACCTGATGGTAAGCAGCTACTGTAGCCTATGGACGCCTGCAACTCCAGAGGTGTCACATGCGCAAACAACACACTGCATGACATGATGCAAACAAAAAAATATGTTATTATTGTATGTTTTTATACATCGTACGTTGTACGCATTCAGTATTATACGAGCAATTAAAGCGTAAGCGTCCGCCGCCACATGGTACCTTTACCAAAATAATGACACATTTTCACTTTCTGATCGTACTTACACTGAAATAAATTAAGTCCAACTAAGATGAAATTTATCGTAGTTACTAATACTGTTTAGAATAATAATATATTAAATGACTATATCTAACTATTTGATAACTTTTACTAAGTGCTCTTAGCTTCAACAGACAAGATCTTATTATGCTCATATGCAGTCAAGATGCGTTTTACATTAAATAAAATCTTCATTGGAGCAAACATGTATTTTTTCAGTGTATACATTGTAAATGTTTGTAATAATCGTCAGTGTTATGGTAGAGTGCGGCAGCACCCGCGTCGTTGTATCGTAGTAGCCCGCTCCCGCGCCCCGCTTGCGTACTACGCTGTTTTTACCCACCACCGGCGCTCGCGCAGGCTCTATTTGGCGTCCTTTTTATACGCTTATTGTTTAGATAAGGAAAACCTATATAGGGTCGGTAGCAATTATAAATAGTATATGGTGGATTGGTATGTCGTTTTGTTTATTGAGGTGCTAGAGCCAAAGCACAGCCGTGATGATTTTTTTAAATTGTACTGATATTATTTTAAGGTTCTGTATAATAGATAGGTACCTGCTTCTTGCATTAAAATCGGAATACTTTATTTTCATGCTTGCCAAAGACTCAAAATAACAGTACGACTTAGTAAAACAAAAAAAAGATTGAAGTTAAAAAAGCAAGTATCAAAACAGCAATCAAAACATGTTGCCATTGGATTACCATCGTTTGTAAGCATGTTTATAAAGAAACAGTCGGCTAAAAGACACCGGCGGCACCGTTTAACAGAATTTACTACAAAACGACGAGTATCTAGAATCAAGACGTTATCGTTGTAAGATATGTACAGTCAACCAATTTGATTCCTAGACCGCTATAGAACCTTGTCGTAATGACAGTTGCCCGTGGATACGTATAAACGTAACCTATTCGCTACCAAACTAGGTATTGTGACACTGTTCTAGAGTGGCCTAGGAATCAAATTGGCTGACTGTACAGTTGGAAAATATGAAAATGTATAGAAAACTAATTTTAAATACTTATTTTATTTTATTTAGTTGGAGATCCAAAGCAACTGCGACATTTAAACATTATATATTGTAGTATAAACAGGAAGCCAATTATAGGAACTCACAGGTAGTGACATACTTAACTAATAGGTTCCTACTAAGGTTACGCACTATCGCAACCACACATGCGAACAAAACGAACACAAATGATACTTAAATTGATAATTTTCACGGAATCTGAAGTTGTTATAAACTAGAGCACAAATTAATTACTTACACATTAAAGTACTTACGTAATAAGAATCATTTAGCTGTTACAATTATATACCCAAGTAACACAGGAAGCATTATAACATATGAATAGTTAACTTATTTCGAACTTAAGGACCGTATAAACTCTTATATACGTTCACCGAGCAACTTGTCGCATTATATGATGCTTTGAGCTGTATAACGGTTGTATAATGGCATATCTAAATGCTTTTGTAAAGCCTTTAGCTTTAGTGCAGCAAACCACAACGCAACTGTACAGCTTTCGACTGTTTAAAAGCACTTCAGTGCTTTAGGTTCTACAATAGCATTATATACTGCATTAAGCTGTATAACGGTTGTATAATGGCATGTATAAATGCTTTTGTTTAGCCATTAGTTTTAGTGCAGCGAACAACATGCAACTGTACAGCTGAATGCTGTACAGTTGCGTTTTGGTTTGCTACACTAATGCTTCGGTTTGGTTTAGAGCCTTAGGTTCTACAATAGCATAAATATATGCTTAATGCTGTTTAAGAGCATGAATATTAGCCATTATAATGCCACGTAAATTCGCTATACAGCTTTCAGCTATTCTTAATGCCTTAGGGTGTACAATAGCATTTATAAGTAGGTAATACGTTCCTAATGCAGTATAATAGCAATAATATAAACCATTATAAAGCCAAGTAACTCACTATAAGGGGCTGTTCATAAATTACGTCACTTCTAATGGGGGGGGGGGGTCTGGACATCGGATGATGGTAGCATGACGTAGGAGGGGGGGGGGGGGCGGTCATTCCGAAGATCACATCATCTATGTGTAAAAAAAGGAATGAAAGTCGTGTTTCTATAAACTTTTAATGCTATAAAATATTATCTACTAAATAGTTTTTTATTTTACAATTAAGCTTAAAACGCATTTTTTTAATGACGTCACTTTATTTGGCAGGGGGAGGGTTGGATGATTTTAGGGGGGGGGGGGGGGGGGGGTAAAAATCATCAAAAATTGATGACGTAATTTATGAACAGCCCCTATACAGCTTTTAGCGGTTTTAGTGCCTTAGGTTCTACAATAGCATAAATAAATGCTTAATGTTGTTTAATAGCATAATTATTCACGTGTAATGCTGTAGGCATAAATAAGGCATTTTTTAAGGGTCACTGAGCTGCTATTGGACTAAGAGCTAGCCACGTAAGATATGACACAATAATGAGAGAAACAAAACCCGCCTGGTTAGATTGCTATACTATCATTGTTGATAGATCATGGCATCTGGCAGCTTTTAATGGGTGGAGGTCACAGTGACAGACTAGCAAAATGTTTTAATTGGAAAATAGTAATACCAAACTAGGTAAAAATTGCCGAAGTTGTCTCAGTTATAAAGGACAGGGCCTATATTTTAAGGGGCTCCCTGGCGCCAACGACCTTAGATCTGATTCCCATAGTTTTCTAATGATTTATATAGCTTATCATATTATCAGTAACGGCTTTAAACAATATAGTATCCTATATTTACTTCAATATTCATTGTCTTCGAGATATTTGACATCAAAGTCGAACCGGTTTAGGCTAAAAAAGTGGTTTTATGGTCATAAATTTTGTTTTAATTAGTGAAAAATTAAAATCTCTCTACAGTTTTTAGAGACATCAAAGAGGAACCCTAATATGTAGATTACGTATATGTATGATTCTTTACACCATTCGAATATCGATAAAAGTGTTTTTTTAGACCATATTTTAAAAATATCGTAAAAAAATAACGGCTCATTTATTTCAAGATCCGGCTCAACAGAATGGAGATAAAAGATTCAAAAACCGATAGTCGTTTGCCTTATAATTCTATCTATAGTGAATATGTTGGAATATCGACTCAAAACTGGTCAAAAATCGATAAAAAAAACGTTAGACCAAAAAATATTGTGTATTATTACCATACATCGGGGTTTTCGGCGCGGGAATGTTTGACATTAGCCAAAGAGTAGGCACTAACTTAAAAAACAGAATGTACTCTAGCACGTTTCTACCTAATGAATAATTGATCGAAAAAATCATAGGTATACACAATTTATATGTAATAGCTGACTATTATGTATATATATTGTAGCTACATATACCTATGATTTTTTCAAGTATTTTTTTATTAATTCATGTAATGACTGATCATTGTCAACCTCTTCAGTTAATCAAATAGTTCATAAATATCGGACGTCAAGATTAATATTTGACACTTATTATACCGTGTCTTTGTCTTAGGTAGATCTAGTTAATAAATTTCGGATATGCAATTGCATTTTTAAAATACTAAGTATATAATAGTCAATACAAACATGCCTCTAAGAAAAAAAGCTCGTATCATAGTGTGTAAGCTATTCACAGAGAGGTAGTTATTCAGTAGGCATAATATGATATTTTCTCAGACTAACTCTCAACCTATCTGTTTATCTCTACTCTTTCTCAAATCGTTCCCGCACCGAAAACCCCGATGTATGATTATTACGGAAACAAAAACAGTAAGCAACAAACTATGAACTATATTTTATTATACATCGTTTGGCACTACTTTCTCCCAACATAAACTTTTGTATAATTTCTCTTAATATTGTATAGTATTTGTATAGTTTCTCATAATATTGCATCAAACCCAGATCTCTAGGATTTATTTTCTTGAAATGGTTTGCATTCTTTGACCTCTACCACTTTAAAGCTGCCAGATGTCCAGATCTAGAAATAAGCATAGTATACGAAACTGACTAGAGGGGTTTGGTTGCTCTCATTATTGTGTCATATCCGACGTGGCTAGCTCTCCGTCTATATAGACCAACGCCATTTTGTAAATAATTTATAACCTAAAAATAAAATCATGCGGACCTATTTATACAAGGAAAATACCTATATAATAATGAAATTACTTAATTTAAGACTGCTCAACCAACACTATTATGTTAATAATGCAAAACTCGTTCTATACGAGGATTACACAATTGTTTTGTTTATTTGACGCATATCTTTTTATAATATTTTATAGCAAAACCACAATAAATGAAAGGCGCGTGAAAATTTTCAATGAAACTTATATACACATTTACAGTAAACTACATTGCGCAGTAATATTTGAAGGATATAATAACGTAAGAGTCAAAAACTTTAATAAATTTTGTTAGGATGCAAACAAATATGACGTGTCACTCATTCAGTTTTTTGTACCGTCTTCGTCCATTTTATATTGCGAGACAAAGTAGTTAAATCACAACGTTCATTGTATTATAACATTTGTTCCGTCGGTGTTAGAGACGTTTTTGCATTGACGTAAGGTTTATTTTACTACACTCTTATGCTAGTATAATGCTTTTGTATTGCGATTTGCAAGTTAATCGAGAGTACTTATGCTTCTTTACTGCGATTAGCAAGTTTTTTGGCCGTATTAATGCTTCTTTAATGCAGTTGGCAACTTAATAGAGCGTACTAATGATTCTTTAATGCGATTGGCACTTTCCATGACAACGATAATGCTAATAGCGCAGACATATTGCGCCTGTAATGCTATTAAATGACCTGTATAGGATCTCAAGCTGGGTAATTCGTGCCCATTAAAGACCTATATCAGCACTATAAACGTTTATAATGCTACTATAAAACGAACTGAAAATCCTAAAAGCATACAGATATGCTGTAAGACGGCCGTTATACTGCTTTGATGTGTTACTTGGGTATACTAACAAAAAAGCGCTGATGGCCTGGTGGTAAGACGTCAGACTTTCAATCCGAAGGTCGCGGGTTCAAACCCCAGCTCGTACCACTGAGTTTTTAGAAACTTATGTACGAAATATCATTTGATATTTTCCAGTCGCATTTCGGTGAAGGAAAACATCGTGAGGAAGCCGGATCTAATCCCAACAAAGCTTAGTTTCCCCTCTGGGTTGGAAGGTCAGATGGCAATCGCTTTCGTAAAAACTAGTGCCCACGCCAATTCCTGGGAGTAGGTTGCCGAGCGGACCCCAGGCTCAATAGAGCAAAAAAAGCTGGGACAAACGCTAGGAAGAAGAAGAAGAAGAAAGATTAAATATACTAACATAATGAGGACCAGGGTACACAAAATATCATTATCTATTTATTTTACTAGTCGCTTTTCGGTGAAGAAAAACATCGTGAGGAAACAGACCCTAAACCCAATAAGGCCTAGTTTCCCCTCTGGGTTGGAGTGGCTTTCGTAAAAACTAGTGCCTACGTCAATTCATGGGATTAGGTTGCCAAGCGGACCCCAGGTTCAATGGAGCCGTGGCATAAAGCCGGGACAAACCAATATCTTCCTATCGCACCGCACAAAGCTTCAGCTTCTAGAGCTAGACCGTACACTGCCGAAGCAACAAACGCATGATTCACAATACTAAGAAGCTCCTCGAAGCGGATAAATTTTCCTGCGTGGTTTGTGCCAAAAGCCCTCGAATTGCCCGGACCGGCCTTATTTATTGCACTCATTACTTGCGTTTCGGGATTAAAAACGGATTTTTAAATCCACTGTTTATTTTAGTTTAATGCGCCCGGTGCAATGGATACGTCGCGGAAACGTGATTTTCCACTATACCGAAATAACCAGATACAATAACCGCAAAGTTTTTACGAGCACGCTCGAAGAAGTCTTCAGGAGTCTGGCGGTTTCTTGGGAGGAAAAGGGAATAGTCGTCGGTGACAGAAGGTTGTCAAACCTTCGCTTTGCCGACGATATTGTTCTCTTCGCCTCTTCAGTCGATGAACTTCAGCATAAGCTCCAAGATCTGAGCGACGCAAGCCTTCAAATGACTACAAATGAATCGCGCGAAGACTCAGATCATGACCAATAAATAGCACGAAACGTAGGGTTGAGGTAGACGGGCAGATCATACAGTCCGTCAACGAGTATATCTACTTGGGCCAGTTAGTCTCTTTCGGCGACAGGCAAGACAAGGAAATTGAGCGCCGTGCTCAGAATGCCTGGAAAAGCTACTGGTCCATGAAGGAGCTGATGAAGGGCGACCTTCCAATGTCACTGAAGCGCAAATTCGTTGACATTTGTATTCTGTCTGTCCTAACCTACGGTGCTCAAACATGGTCGCTCACCGAGAGTCTTAATTGAAGGTCTGCCAGCGAGCAATGGAGCGCAGCATTCTAGGTGTCAGCAGGATGGATCGTATCCGGAACACTACGCTGCGCTCCAAAACACGCATAGCTGACGTTGGCAATAAGTCTGCCAGACTCAAGTGAGATTGGGCCGGTCACGTCTGCCGCATGCATCCGGATAGGTGGGCATACGTAGCCACCAAGTGGATGCCGCAAAAGTGCGCGGACGGGGCAGGCCCAAACAGAGATGGCGGAACGATTTGGTCACTTCCCTCAGCACCTGGCCGGAAAAAGCGCGGGACCGAGAGTTGTGGAAATCAGCGGGAGACATTACCCAGCAGTGGGACACTATTTTAGGCTAATAAATAAAAAACATAACCGCTAAAGGATAAAGATTAACTAGGCTTTTTACTCAATTTCTACCTTAATTCAACATGGTAAGTATTTAGTGTTTCGGTGCATAGTTTGAGAGTTCAAGGTTTACAACGAGTGTTTAGGACATTTTGCCGTTCCTATATCTAATAATTAAATTACACTATGTAGTTAGGATAAAATGAGAAGGGCTTTCACATCAAACGTTCCTTATTGATAACCTTAAATTACATTTAAAATATACCTTGAATTAAAGAATGTATTTACGTAAAAAAACAGTTTCGTTATATATAAATGCATAATTATATAAACAATAAAGGATGTGGACTTCCGAGGGCGGAATCTAGTCGTGCAATATCAGCGAAGGATAAAACTATAGAAATCTTATTTACTCTAAATAATGACCCCCACAAAAATGTGACATAGAGGTGAGGCACATAATGAAACGTAGGTACATTCCGCGCATGAAGTTTGACGTCCAAAATTTTAATTTAGTAAATCCAAATTGTGTACTTAGGGCACCGTCTTTATCTTTTCTGCCGCTGTATCTACCTTAACTACAGAAGCAATTAATAAACCTTTGAATATTCCTACAATATTACGTACGTCAGTTTCATACCATATATACAGAATTCATCCTTAATTGTCTTATCAAGTAAACAAACACTTCTCTAAGACATTATCATACTTACCTCTGGTATTATAACTTAAAATGTTGTTTTATACTTTAAGAAACTCACAAAGTAACCACGAATTCAGCCAAGTAACCACTGAAAAATTAAATTTCTTATAATATTTTCTTCAATGAACCAAGCATCAAACGAATAACCTCAAAAATAAATGACATTACGATGTCTACATTAACAAATGTGACAGACAAAGAGCTGCCACGGCAGGAATGACACAATAATGAGAGCAACGAAATTGATATAGTTAGACTGCTATACTATTGTTATTACCTAATCTGGCAATCTGGCAGCTTTAAGCCGGGGGGTTCAAGAGTAACAGACCAGAAAAGTTGTTTAAAAATCTAGGGAACGACGCAATACTGAGAGTTCTTGCTTTAGTACGATATCGTGGCATTTGATGTATATAATTGGAATATAACGTGGAAGATGTCTCAGTGGGGAGGAAAAGAGGTAGGTTGAAGTTAAATGCATTTATACCGGACGCCTGCGGTTTATTTCCTTTTGATCTGTGAAAACTGTTTGTAATTAATCAGGCGCTCTAATAAAACTTATTAGTTGACAGCTTTCCATGCCAAGACGATATTACCGATAGTTATTTCTAAATGGGAAATCGACTTTAACAGCCAGGATTCTCGGTTTAAATTGTTATGAAAAAATATGTGACAATCGTTTTTGTTCTGATAATAAACTTAGCTTACAAAGCCACATTATAATACAGCTACTCGTCACTAGATTGCGCTAATATCTACTAAACATAGACAGGGTATGACATTTGAATTCCAACTGCTGACCCAGCACGGGTGAGCTGTAGATAATTATTATAATTAATCAGTATAAGTGTGCCGCATTGCGACGAATCTCGCGGTCATTTTACACTGGCAGTTAGAGAAGTTGGCTCGCCAAGGGGCGCACAACCATTAGGAAATTACGGATATATAGCTGCCTAATTTGTCGATAAAAATATGAACCCTTAGCCATGCCTGGCAATATTTTGACCATTGAATACTTAGAGAATTCAACCACCCGGAGTCGCCATTGACAGGCGTTTCCTTCTGCCGAAAACATATGACCAGTGGTCATAAACATGTATGGACTGACGTTTATCTAACGTAGCTATTTGTACGTTACGTACGAATAGCCATACATTTGACGTTCCCCTCCACCGCAAAAATCGGCAGACTTTTTTTGTATAGAAAATGACAGACATGGCTACTCCATCCGGGTTGAATTCTCTAATTTGAATACCGATTCTGATAGCCATCAGCAATAAAAGAAAAGTTATTTCTTATTTTATTATTATATTCTCTTTATTTATCTTTCTTCTTAGGCTAGGTTTTTTTACAATATCAATATAAAAGTAATGTTAGAAATGTCATTGTGATAGTTGCCTTCCCCATTCATTTTAATTACATTAAGTAAGATTTAAACAAGGGTGTATGTGCATCTGAACGAAGTGACAGCTTACGTTTACGGGGTTGTCAAAATCCCCTTCGTTTATTTGCTGCATAACCACAGGTAAGATAAATAATTTATGTAGTTTATAGTAGTAGTTTAGTTAAAATAACGGTTAGATTGGGCAAATTAAGTAATTAATCTAACATTTATGTATTTTTGTATTAAAATTTCTGATGTATCAGGTAGATTAGGGCAGGTCCAGCAATCAAACTAATCGCGTACTTGTCAACCCTAGATAATCGACAGGAAAAATTGTATGTAGAATGTAGACGTCATGTGCCACCGTTAATATGTCAAAGTTCTGTCAAACCTTGGACGAATAAATTAAAGGACGGAGCATGGCTGTACAACAAACTGTGACGCCAGATGGCGGCTGGTTTGAATGTGTGTGTCCAGACGAGTGTTGCCATGTAATACAAATTTTCCCGATTAAGAATACAGTATTTTTGAATTAAAAAAAATAGATTATTAATATATATATTTAAATAGAATAAATAAGCACCTGTTTTAATAAATTTGATGAAATATATTTCTGAAGAGGCGACTAAAAGGTAAAATTTAAAAAAATCTAAATAAACTATTTATTAAAATTACACGACTACTGTTGAGTGTGGTGGCCTCTCTTGTCGTCCCCAATACTATTATTTTAAGCATACTTTATACCTTTTTAATCTGGAGGCACGGCAGTGCCCTCGCTAAGACGAAGACAACTAAAAGTGTAATTACGTATTCATTTATTACGTAACACGATTTAAGGAGGGAGGGGAATTGACCATGTCTTACTTCTACTGCAGAGAGGATTATTATTATTTTTTTCTTACGTAGGGGCGGAACTGGCGGAAAGGAGTCTCTGGCAAAAAAATTCTTACGTAATCAATGAACAACGCCTTGTTTTATACTAAACCTTGTTTGGAATGTAACAAATACTTTTGAAAACTGCATTAAAATCGGTTCAGCCAAGCGCGAGATAATCGCGAACCAACATACAAACATACAGGTCAAATTGAGAACCTCCCTTTTTTGAAGTTGGTTAAAAATGCTCCTCGATCGATCAACACAATCGGTTTGACTTAATAGCTGACCTCTCATTCTAACTATAGTTCCATCTCGTTCTAATCGCTTGACCAGTCGATTACTAAAGCCGCTCAGAGTGAGAGGGAGCGATAGTTAGAATGAGACGCATGTTTGACAGATCAGTAGTGGTGACATAACTTCGCGCGTTCAATTTACGATTACGAGGGCTGCCTTTTAAGTTGTGTCGTTTGCCAACCTCCCGCGATTATTTAAAAAAAAACATATGGCATTTTCATCCTTTTGAATTTAGAATTCGAAAACAAAAGAATGTTTTCAAATTGGTCGAATAGTTTTATTACAGCGTCTATTCAAAGGTGACAAGTCGGTTGTAAAAATGGAAATGTCTAAGGAAAATTTGCGTGCGATAATTTTCTACAACTTTAAAAGGGGATTATCGCGACTTCAGTGCTTTGAGGAGATCACATCTGTGTTTGGTGATGCAGCACCGTGTCTTAGGACTGTAGAACGCTGGTATTTAGAATTTCAACGTGGGCACTCTAGCCTCAGTGACAAGCTTCGTGAAGGTCGTCCAAAAACCGCCATGACGCAAGAAAATATCGAAGCCGTGCGGCAGCTAATACTCGAAGATCGTCATGTGACATACCGTGAAATAGAGGCATCCGTGGGCATTTCAGGGACCACTATCCAAAAAATCCTGCACGAAGAACTTGTTGTAAAAAAGTTGATCTCTCGTTGGATACCACATTTGCTTAGCGACGACCAAAAAACAGCCCGTGTTAGTTGGTGTCGCAAAACTCTGAAGCGATTCAGCCGAGGAGAGTCAAAACATGTTTATGATATGGTTAGTGGTGACGAGTCTTGGATATATGCTTACGACAGCAGCTATTCCAAACAGCAGTCAACTGTCTGGGTCTTCCAGGACGAGCCAAAACCGACCAAAGTCATACGCTCTCGGAGCACTTCAAAAAAAATGGTTGCTTCGTTTGTGGCAAAGGGTGGTCACGTCGCCACTATTGTACTAGAAGATCGCAAGACGGTTACCGCCGACTGGTATACCACGGTTTGTTTGCCACAAGTCATCACCGAATTTCGAAAAAACAACTCGGAACGTCGTATGATACTGCACCATGACAATGCAAGTTCGCACACCGCCCGCCAGACAAAGATGTTCTTGAACACCCAAAACGTGGAAATTTTAGATCACCCACCTTACAGTCCTGACTTAAGCCCTAACGATTTTTTTACGTTCCCCAAAATTAAGCAAAGTCTTCGTGGTCAACGTTTCAGCTCACCCGAAGAAGCTGTTGACGCATACAAATCGGCCATTTTGACTACCCCCACTTCGGAGTGGAATAAATGTTTTAAAAACTGGTTTGAACGCATGCAAAAGTGTATTAAATATCGCGGTAAAACAATAAATGGTAATAATATATTAGATTGTCTATACTTATTTCAAACGACACAAGTTAAAAAGCAGCCCTCGTAGATATAGGCTTTTTGTTTTAAGAAGTTTTTGGAATAATTTTAAGAAATTGTATATAATTATGTTTAATTATAAATTTTATTCAAAAAATAATAAAGAATAATTTGCTCACAAAAGCATAAAACTTATTAACTATTAGGTAACGTTTTAATATTCGTTGAAAACGTGCGTGAAATAAAACGTATAGTTAGTAGTGTGGACGTCAATGTCGTATTGACAACATATCGCGGCGATTATAGACCCCCTTACGTTCGGGAAGTTTCCCTATTCAACCACCTGGCAACACCGCTACCATGAAGTTAATAGTTTACGAAATTACTGATTTATAATATGATTACGCAATGAATTGTTTACTTAATGGTGAAAAGTTATCCCATCCGTTTTTTCTTTCGACCGGTGGCATTTCTGCAGCATTTGACAACGCACACCGGCATATTTTTATTATTTTTTAACTGCTCTTGACTGCATAGACATTTGGACACGAATGGCGGGGGAGCGGCTCATTATTGCTGTGCGTATGTGTGTGTAGTGCGTAACGACGAGGATACTGGCTCTTTATAGAATCACAAAATTTTGTTAGCCGCACTCCATCTGAGAATTATATAATCTATGTGTCAAACACTGATTTTGTAGGGAAGATTGAATAGAAATGGCATGAAACCTTTAAGGAATGAAGATTAACAAATAAATTAAGCTTCGGAAATGGGTATTTTATTGGTTAACAAGACATGAGACATTTTATTTTTGTAAACCTGAAAATGGGTTAAGTTTTCACATGAGCATTGTTTAACTTTACTCGTTTTAATATTATATGTCGATGCTTATCCTTAATCATGAACTTTTATCGATATAAATATCGACTTTGCGCAGCATTTGAGTAGCGAGTATTTAAAGTGACAGAATGATAGAAAGTTCTAGATAAATAAATAGTACTATTCATAGATTATATAATTCTTCAGATGGAGTACTGCTAACAACATTTTGTGGTTCCATAATGAGCCAGTGTCCTCGTGGTTACGCACTACACACACATACGTACAACAATAATGAGCCGCTCCCCCGACAGTCGTGTCCAAACGCCTATGCAGTCAAGTGCTGTTAAAAAATAATTAAAATAAGCCGTCGTGCGTTGTCAAATGCTGCAGAAATGCCACCGGTCAAAAGAAAAAAACGGATGGGGTAACTTTTTACCGTTAAGTAAACAATTAATTGCGTAATCATATTAAAAATCAGTAAATTCGTAAACTATTAACTTCACGGTAGTGGTGTTGCCAGGTGGTTGAATAGGGAAACTTCCCGAACGTAAGGGGGTCTATAATCGCCGCGATATGTTGTCAATACGATATTGACGTCACCACTCCTAACTAGACGTTTTATTTCACGCACGTTTTCAACGAATATTAAAACGTTACCTAATAGTTAATAACTTTTATGCTTTTGTGAGCTTTATTATTTTTTTAATACAATTTGTAAATAAACAAAATTATATATATCGTAAAATTAGTCCAAAACCTTCGTAAAACAAAAAGCCCATATCTAATCGTTGATTGAACGCGCGAAGTTATGACACCACTACTGATCTGTCAAACTTTCGTCTCATTCTAACTATCGCTCCCTCTCACTCTGAGCGGCTGACTAGTCGCGTCAGTAATCGACTGGTCAAGCGATTAGAACGAGATGGAACTATAGTTGGAATGAGAGGTCAGCTCTTAAGTCCAACCGATAGTGTTGATCGATCGAGGAGCATTTTTAACCAACTTCAAAAAAAGGAGGTTCTCAGTTTGACCCGTATGTTTGTATGTATGTATGTTTGTTCGCGATTATCTCGCGTTTGGTTGAACCGGTTTTGATGCAGTTTTCAAAAAGTTTTTGTTAGATTCTAAACATTAGAATAAAATGAGGCGTCGTTCATTGATTACGTAAGACATTTTTTGCCAGAGACCCCGCTACGTAAGAAAAATAATAATAATCCTCTCTGCAGTAGAAGTAAGACATGGTCAATTCCCCTCCCCCCTAAATCGTGTTACGTAATAAATGAATACGTAATAACACTTTTAGTTGTCTTCGTCTTAGCGAGGGCACTGCCGTGCCTCCAGATTAAAAAGGTATAAAGTATGCTTAAAATAATAGTATTGGGACGACAAGAGAGGGCACTACACTCAACAGTAGTCGTGTAATGTTAATAAATAGTAAATTTGGATTTTTTTTAATTTTTCCTTTTAGTCGCCTCTTCAGAAATATATTTCATCAAATTTCTTAAAACAGGTGCTTATTCATTCTATTTAACCATATATATTAATAATCATTTTTTTTAATTCAAAAATACTGTATTAATAATTGGGAAAATTTGTATTACATGGCAACACTCGTCTGGGCACACACATTCAAACCAGCCGCCATCTTGCGTCACAGTTTGTTGTACAGGCATGCTCCATCCTTTTAATTTATTCATCCAAGGTACTATTATTTACTTGGTGGTACTACCAATGCGCAACATAGATTACCTCACTAAGATTCCGCATTATAGCGTTTATGAAGGCTGGCAGTCGTTATCTATATGCTGTTTTATTTATTAAATATTGAGCCGCCTGTCGCACCAGTGGATTGTAGGTTATGTACCATATTTGAAACTACAAAACCTAACGCCTACTCAATGAACTCGATTCATTTCTCATTTTTTAAGAAAGATTGGCGCCATTCGTATGCGGGAACACTCATACTTTGGCCATATCTCGATTTTAAAAACACGCTGACACATTATTTTGGTATGGAAGATTCCCTGTCATACGCTTAGAATACTCTCGAAGAATGGTAACAATAACACTGTTAGTTTCCTTGAAAGGAGAGGTTTTGTGTTTTTGATAACGACGGACTCTGCATAGGTTTAAAAACTTCCTGCACTCAATTTTCTACTCTTTAAAACAACAGATTATTTTTAATTAGTAGGTACAGTCGCCATCAAATATATCGGAGCGGCCAAGGTACTCAAAAATATCTGAACTTACACTTTAGCGCCTTGACAATAGAGGCGTTGTTCATATATTTGTGACCACCTTGGCCGCTTCGATATATCTGATGGCGACTGTACTTAAATTATTAACACTAATATATGTAGTGATCACGCGAGTCGTTTTGTATGCTCAATCTAATGTGCAACATAAGTTGTGCCGTTATTCCCACCAATAGTTGTGTGCACCTTGGCGAGCCAACTGCTCAAACTACCAGTGTAACATGACCGCGAGATTCGTAGCAATGCAGCACACTTATACTGGTTTATTTTCTACTGCTCACCCGTGCTAGGTCAGCAGTTGGAATTCAAATGTCATACCCTGTCTTGTCTATGTTTAGTAGATATTAGCGCAATCTAGTGACGAGTAACTGTATTATGATGTGGCTTTGTAAGCTAAGTTCAGTATCAGAACAAAACCTAATATTTCACATATTTTTTCATAACAATTTAAACCGAGAATCCTGGCTGTTAAAGTCGATTTCCTATTTAGAAATAACTATCGGTTATATCGTCTTGGCATGTAAAGCTGTCAACTAATAAGTTTTATTAGAGCGCCTGATTAATTACAAACAGTTTTCACAGATCAGAAGAAAATAAATCGCAGGCGTCCGGTATAAATGCATTTAACTTAAACCTGCCTCTTTTCCCCCCCACTGAGACATCTTCCACGTTATATTCCAATTATATACATCAAATGCCACGATATCGTACTAAAACAAGAACTCTCAGTATTGCGTCGTTCCCTAAATTTTTAAACAACTTTTCTGGTCTGCTACTCTTGAACAGATTGCCAGATTAGGTAATAACAATAGTATAGCAGTCTAGCACTCTAACTATATCAATTTCGTTGCTCTCATTATTGTGTCATACCTGCCGTGGCCAGCTCTTAGTCCATTTGTTTACATGATAAGATAAGTAAGGGTGAATTCTGTATAGGCTTTAACATAAAAAAATAATTAGAATAACTAACTCCTATGTATTTCTTATATTTATATATAGCTTTATATTTACCGAATTCAGCTCAGGAAGCTCTACCTCCCATGGTTTATGTCATAATTAAGCTCTTAAGCTTTCATTAATAAACTATAAAAGTTATCGATGGTGGTTGCCTATAGTAAAATGCAGCTAGCATATTTACTCGTAGGGTTACCATTCTTCAATGAGGAAAGAAAATGAGTAGGGCATGCAAAATGATAAAAAATATAGATATATTATGAGTAAATCAGTACGATACTAAATTGTTACATTCCCTAGAAAGGAGCAATTTAGAAATATTGTTAGCATTTTAAACAATTTACACACGATCTTTAGATATATAAAGCCTGACCAGAAATATATGATCATGCGCCATGTTGCGGAATTTCATTGGAACTAATTTCTTACACTGGCAATAATTTTAATGACAGAATGATATGCATGCGTGAGTGCGTGTGATAGGCTGTCACTGTTGTCAAGTATCATTGAGGCTGTTTAGTTGAATAATAATAAAGTGTTGAATATGATATTATAAACCACAAAAAAATCCCAAAATTATCCATATTCAAGAGCGAAACATTGTAAATAGTGTATATAATAAACTGCTGTAAATAATACGCTCGAGAAATGAAACTATTTCGCCGTGAAACATTTTCAAATTAACATCAGAGCTGACAGGTAAACAAATCAAGATGTCACTATACCATAGACAATACTACGCTCTATGACTGTTGCCATATAAATGAGAATAATAGCGCCCTCTTGACAATAATCATATATTTCTGTGGCCTATCCCACAAAACTTTACAAGTGTACAATTCGACAAAATTGTGCAATTGTAAACAAAAAAATGTACCACAATAATTACAAATATGTATTCGTTACAAATTTGCAGTGTACAAATATGTCACTTTTGGGAAAGCGTATCACAAATAATAAAGGCATGTCACGACAGCTACGTAATTGTAGGATTGTTGATTTGTAAATATACAAGCGAACAATTGTAATGTTACAACTACAAATATGTAACAATTTATTTAGCTACTTTAATGTTGA
Organism: Pammene aurita; assembly: GCA_947086415.1. NCBI lineage: Eukaryota > Metazoa > Arthropoda > Insecta > Lepidoptera > Tortricidae > Pammene > Pammene aurita. The sequence goes on from OX352297.1 coordinate 25,466,176, forward strand.
AGGTAGTTTCACTTTATACATTAATTACGTTAATTATAATTATATAGTGATCTATCTACGAGCATAACCTACGTACCTAGATACCAACTGACATTACAATGGACTTGCAAGCTAAACTGACCATTTAAGACCTCATAAATGAAAACAAAAACATTATATTTGGTAAATTTAGTGATAAATTGACGTACACTTTGAAAATAAACAAATGGAAGGAGATAACGCAAAATTTAAATGATTTAGGATTAATGGAAAAAGATTGGAAATACTTACGAAACACTATGTGGCAAAATTGGAAAAGGCGTACAATGGTAAAGTACCTACCTTTTTTTTACCGGATTCTCAATTTGAGTGTATGCATTTTTTTCTTATCCAGTATTTCGTATATCACTATTACTATTACTAGATTACAATTAGATTATGGTTGTAATCTAGTAATAATAGTAGTAGGGTCATAAATTTAATTTAAAATAAATAAAATTGGGGTAATTTATATTGAAATTAACGTATAGTATATTTATAAGTATATTGGTACCAGTGACGTGATATTGGGATCCTGAGCCCAACCATCTTAAAACAGTCAGTAACTGTTGTTTAGGATCAAGAGCGTGACTTCTTCGTGTCGGATGTCTAAGGTTTCCACCAATAGTCTGTAGTATATATTCAACGGTAGATTTACTCACTCTGATTAAATGTAAAATCCGTTATGGTCAAACTTAAATTTATACGTTCTCTATATGTCCTAGGACATCTTACAATTAATTCTTCTTCACTATCACTGCTACTTGAACTAAACATTTTGTGGTACAAAGGGTTGGAATCGCTAAATTTGATAAAATATACTGCAATTACTAGTATTCGTATAGTAGCAAGAGGGTGTGACACACGTTTAAAGATACCTAAATGTGGCAGCCCTGAGTCAGGTCTTCATTTAAACCGTTGGTGGTCGTATGCAGGTAGGTCATAAAAATTTAAGTACCCGCCAGAACTCATTTCAATAGGTATAACAACATTTTAATTATAATAGTAAGGGTGGTTTCGTTAAGTTTATTTTCCAATATGGCGGAATACTATTTGAAATGGACTTTGTTTCTCACAGTTATTATGAGTAAAATGAGTTGTTTGTTCTTTAAGTGTATATTGTTCCTAAAATGCTTGTCAAGATGTTATTTTAAAGTACTTACCCACCAGCGTGTAAGTAATGAAGGCAGTTAAACTCTATAAGCTATAATTAAGACTTGTTTACACTTTACATCGTCTTGTCGGTAAGCTGGTGCAAGAGCTGTCTATGTTACGGCCCAAGAATACAACAATAAACTTGATATGGATCAAAGATCCCTTTAAGTGGCGCCATCTGTATCAAGGCTTGTGTTGTGGGTACTAGACGACGATATATATAAAAGATAGATAGTGATAAATATTTAAATACATAGAAAACATCCATAACTCAGGTACAAATATCAGTGATAAACACACAAATAAATGCCCTTACCAGGATTCGAACCCGGGCTTCGTAGGCAGTGCCACTACCGACTGGGCTAGGAGGCCGTTGAACACTCACTGTCATGAATCACTCGACTTTACATAGCTAGTCGTGACTAATCTTCATCAATTTCTTGTCATTATATTTAAATTCGCATCAGCAATAGGCACTATCACCTATTTTTCCGCAATCAAAATTGTCATATTAACCATGACCTGCTTCATACCCACTTCATACCTGACATTTGTTTGAATACCTTTACTAACCTAACTTGCTTAATTCTCCTGTTAAAAAAAGACAATTGTTCCAATTTTCTATCCAATCTGTTTCAGTAAAAAGCAAGATCTGATTACATACTTGTGAAAACTCGTGTGTGAAATATTACAACTAGCGCCCTCTTTTATCGAGTAGCAGAACTTTGCGTGAAAGCCTTTACTTGATTTACGCACTCACGACGGTTGCTGGGTTTACCGCGGCAAACCACGAGTTAACGCAGATCCGCCGTTGTAATCCCTTACGGACTACGGCGTTGTCAAACGTCATACTTCTTCTAAAGTAGGCTAGCTTTATATAGATTTTATTTAAATTAATAATATAAGACAATTTTAGAATGTTACGAAAATATTAAAGCTATTTTTAAAACCCTTATTACCGGTTTTACCCTTATTTTCATGGAAACTTATGCGCACCAGGTGCAAATTATATCCTTAAGTACTTTAAGTAGTGCGATCAGGTGACGAGACGGCCGCCAAACCGGCTAACGACGTGCGATGAAATTAAAACGTTATACAACTCATTACACTAGACGACGTAGTTAGCAAAATGTTGAACATACGTACTTACCAAGCAGGTAAGGTAGGCAAGGAGAAAAACTGTGAACACGAAAATGACATCCCTTAGATACAAAATATTGGATATCTAGTAAGTTAGTTAAGCTTAGTTAAAACTACAGCCATTTTTTTACAATAAATAATCGCGAAAATCAATTATCTAAAGTTCTACAACAAACCACAAATAACACATCAAATGTAAATAGATACCTATAGGTACGAGGGTCGATTCAAAAGTTTTTAGCTGCTCCGCCGGCTGTATTGAATGAATGAATAAGGTGATGTAAAATTATGTATAGATAATGACTTGTTTTTTTTTTAATAATTTAATAATTATTTAACTTGACCTAGTCGAAGCCTTACCAATTCGGCCACGGTGGTCGGTTTTCAATTCAAGGCACTTTTTTGTAGTGGTTTAATAAGGATTTTTGGTTTTAAGAGTAATTAAAATGTTTACACATCGATAATTGGGACTTTTGGCAATTTATTTACTTATAAATTTATTTGAATTTGTTATTATAATAATGACTTAACACTTGTTCAAAATAAGTCAAGTCATAAAACTAGGAATATTTCGGTACGTATATCATAAAAAAGTGTATTGAAATTTGAAATAAACATGTAATGAATTATGCATAGAAATAAGCCAATAAATAATTCGGTTAACTGTCGCAAACTTCATACAAAACTGCTATTGGTAAAAAAATATAATAAAATAATATGATTTCTCTTAGTCATGATTAGTATTGAAATATCCGAGCAAATAGTATAAATGTAATTCATATCGCATGAATACATCCGGAGCACCTAAAAACTATCGGATCAGCCCTCGTATACCTACAGACAGAAGTCAATTCAAATATGATATTGATGTTTTTATTTTATTTTTATAAGTTCATTAGATATGGTATAAGTTGCCTTGACAGGCATAAAGGGGCGCACAAAAGTCTGCAACATAAAACGTAACATTTACTGCAAGTGTCGATCAACCAATCGTGTCGTTCCCGTATCGTCGTTCTGAGTCAGTTGGCGTGTCGCCAGCGGTTCACCTGCGGTGCTCCCATTCGGCTTCCGTCGAGGATGCGACCTGACGACTATTTATAATAGCCTGACGAATACATTGATTAGCATGGCGAAGTACGGCGAGGACAGGTAATTTTCACGTGGTATCAGAAGTGGGATCACTTTTAAAACAGTCAACATAATAAAACATTCACAAAATTTTTATCGGATCTCGCTAATGATATTATGACACATGTACTACATAATCTGCAGACCTCTCCGAATAATTATTAATCCTCTCCATTCATAAAACAGTATTCACTTTTGTTTTTTTTTGTATTATTGACTCAATGTAATAATATTTTTGTAGTTCCCTATCATTGTTTGAGCGGGTAAGTTTCTTATGACTCACTTTTTCCCGCGGCTTCGCCCGCGTACTAAAAGTACTAAAAAAGGAGGTTCTCAGTTAGACTCGTATGTTTGTATGTAGGAATGTATGTTTGTCCGCGATCATCTCGCGTTTCGCTGAACTGATTTAGATGCGGTTTTCAGAAAAGTATTCGTTACTTCTGGAGGTTTCGGTATACCACGTTTTGGTGAAGGCGGTTCCGTTATTTTTTTTATTTTAAAGAAATGAATGCAATAATTGTTTAATTGTTACGCCATCATCAACGACTTACTACTGCTGAGAGATTATGATTAATACAGATTTCTACTCTTGAATATAAGCTTTTCCCCGCGACTTCATTTGCGTGGAATTAGTAATCCACCCTCCTTTTTACCCGCTTAAGGAATAACTTCTGGGATAACAACTATTATATATCCTTCCCTTCCCCAGAACTCAAACTATCTCCATATCAAATCATCTAAATAGATTCATCGGTTATTAATTTCCCATACAAACTTTCAACCCCCGTTTCACCCCCTAAAGGATTGATTTCCTTGATAAAAACTATCCTATATTGTTTCCCGCGACTCAATCTATATAATATGTACCAAGTTTCATTTCAATCGTCTGTTCAGCGGTTAATAATTCGCCATACAAACTACCAACATCTTTTCTACCCCTCTAAGATTGATTTTCGGGATAAAAAATATTCTATATTGTTTCCTGGGACTCAAACTATATCCACAACAAATTTTATCTAAATCGGTTCGCAGGTAAAAAAAATCCATACAAACCTCCAACCCCCATTTCACCCCCTTAAGGATTGATTTTCTTGATAAAAACTATCCTATATTGTTTCCCGCGACTCAATCTATATAATATGTACCAAGTTTCATTTCAATCGTCTGTTCAGCGGTTAATAATTCGCCATACAAACTACCAACATCTTTTCTACCCCTCTAAGATGGATTTTCGGGATTAAAAATATTCTATATTGTTTCCTGGGACTCAAACTATATCCACAACAAATTTTATCTAAATCGGTTCGCGGTAAAAAAATCTCCATACAAACCTGCAACCCCCATTTCACCCCTTTAAGGATTGATTTTCGAGATAAAAACTATCCTATGTCGTTTCCTGGGACTCAAACTATCTCTATACCAAGTTTCATCTAAATCGGTTCAGCTTTTAATAATTCTCCATAAGACTTTCAACTATTTTGTAACTATTTTGTCCCTTCCCGGGATACAAACTATCTCTATACCAAGTTTCATCTAAATTGGTTTAACGTTTAAAAATTCCCCATACAACTATCAACCCCCATTTCACCCCCTTAAGTGTTGATTTTGTAATCAGCGACCCGATAAACCATGGAAACAATACCAATGTTGATATTTAAATTTTGTCACCACATTTCCCCCTTCGATGGGTTGAATTCTCAAAAAAAGCTGAAACACTTGTTTACTCATTTATCGTTAGGAATACTCCTGTAAAGTTTCGAATAAAATAATTGAACTAATATTGTTTCCCATACAAATTTTAAAAATTATTTCTAAGTGCATCCCTAGACCTTATTAGGAGCCTACGTGCCACATTTGAAATCTCTAGAACCAGCAGTTTGGGCTGTGCGTTGATATGTCAGTCAGTTTCTTCTTTTATATATTGAGAAGAAGATTGCAATTTGGCACAAATACGTAAAAGAAGAATTTTCATGTCCACAATATTAAATTTCAAAATCGATGCCATTTTCGTAATTAACGTCCCAAAAAAAAACACAAAAACGACACCCTTATTGATATTTAGACATTTTAACCCCATTGTACCCCAACAGGGGAGATGGTATTTCACCTCCGCCACGTTGGATTTTAAAATCGTTGTTGTTTTCGTAATCAACGACCCGATAAACCATAGAAACAATACCCATGTTGATTTTCAGACTTTTTGACCACATTTCCCCCTTTTAGGGGTTGAATTTTCAAAAAACCTGAAACACTTATTTACTCATTTATCGTTAGAAATACTCCTGTGAAGTTTCGAATAAGATAGTCTAACTAATCTTGTTTCTCCATACAAACTTTGGACCCCCATTTCATCCCCTTAGGGGGTGAATTTTGAAAAATCCTTTCTTAGTGCACCCCTAGACCTTATAAGGAACCTACGTGCCAAATTTGAAATCTGTAGAACCAGCGGTTTGGGCTGCGCGTTGATATGTCAGTCAGTCAGTCAGTCAGTCAGTCAGTTTCTTCTTTTATATATATAGATAATATTGAAGTAGTTAGGCACAAAAATATTCCGCTTTAAGCCAAAATATATTTCCTCAAGTTACAACTGCCCATTCATCCCATCAATGAACGTCTAGTCGAAGTTCTCGCCAATTTTTGGGCCCACGCAATAAGACGTCATAGTATAACGACCTTATTGGGGTTTTCTGAATGCCCGATGATTGATTACCGTCTTGCTAACTAACTAGAATGAACGTACAACTAACTAATGACGTAAAACGTTAGCAAATATTGTACGATGTCGAAGGAATCTCCATCTCTCCGTAAATTTCATTTGTCATTCACTAAAAGTGTCAGTCGCTGAAATGTCAAGTCACAGGTCAAGAACCTAATTTAAATACATAATATCCGACATAACTTTACGAGTAGGTGTAGGCTGACGTGAAAATTCCTTCACATTCAGTGATTTTTAGGGTTCCGTAGTCAACTAGGTAGTTTTTGGTTGTTCACTTTTTACTCAGGTAATTTTACTTTTCACACAAACAAGTAATACATTCTGGCTTAACTATTTGTTTAAATTTAAAAGGAAACGACACCCATACAAGTATTTAAAGCCTGATCAGAAATACCTAGTTGGTTACTAAGTTCTGTTACAAGATTTCTGACTGATAAAATATAAAATAAAGTTTGAAAATCAAAAATTTAAGTAATTATTTAATAGCCTAATTTCTAATGAACATAATATGGTATAATAATACACAAATCAGATGAGAAATTTATTCAAAATCCTTGTAAAGAACAAGATTGCCTGAAGACGCAAACACGCGGTAAATTTAAGAAAATTACACTTTACAAAAGTGCATCAAATAAATATTGCACCTTTGTTTAGAAGGTTCCATTGCTTGTTTGTAAGAAACCTGTTTATTAGAGGTAATTGCGTGACCACCATTTAATTTTCTTGCGATTTTATCCCACAGATATTCCCATTTGAAATATTGCCTATTTTTAAGTTTTTCACAAAAGACATAGATTTAGACTGCTATGGAACAAGCAGACTTGCAACGTATAGTCTATAGTATTTTATCGGATAGCCCCACGTGAACTATACATATACCAAATTGAAGCTAAAGAATATAGCTACCGAATTGTGTAAGACTGATGCGTCTTAAAGGTGATTAAAAATAAATAGGATTTAAAATCAACATGATCAAGGAGCGTAATTTTGACGTATATTTTTCACGCCTTTTTCCGAGTGTTATAAAGAATTCTGAAAAACTGCGACAATAATTTTCAATTCAATATATTGTAATCTATTGACTATTAAATAAGCTTTTAAATTCTGTACGTGAATAATTAAAATGTTGCTACCTATTCCTATTTATTTAGTGAAAACTCTAGTAACAGAACTTAGTAACCGACTAGGTATATGATCCAATGATCATATACCCGAGACGAGACCATATATACGAGAATAATAGCGCCCTCTTGACAATTCAAGAGGGCGCTATTATTCTCGTTTATATGGCAACAAATCAGTATAGTCATAGAGCGGATTATTCTCTAGGGTATGGTGACATCTTGATTTGTTTACCTGTCAGCTCTGATGTTAATTTGAAACTGTTTCACAGCGAAATAGTTTCATTTCCCGAGCGTATTATTTCCAGCAGTTTATTATGAACACTATTTACAATGTTTCGCTCTTGACTATGGATAATTTTGGGAATTTTTTGTCGTTTAATATTTAATAATCAGAAATTAGTTCCAATGAAATTCCGCAATATGGCTCATGATCATATATTTCTGGTCAGGCTTTACCTAATACAAGTAGCCGAAGAAACGCGACCCAAGTAACACAGGAAGCATTATAACATATGAATAGTTAACTTATTTCGAACTTAAGGACCGTATAAACTCTTATATACGTTCACCGAGCAACTTGTCGCATTATATGATGCTTTGAGCTGTATAACGGGTGTATAATGGCATATCTAAATGCTTTTGTAAAGCCTTTAGCTTTAGTGCAGCAAACCACAACGCAACTGTACAGCTTTCGACTGTTTAAAAGCACTGAAGTGCTTTAGGTTCTACAATAGCATTATATAATGCTTTAAGCTGTATAACGGTTGTATAATGGCATGTATAAAGGCTTTTTTAAAGCCTTTAGTTTTAGTGCAGCGAACCAAAATGCAACTGTACAGCTGAATGCTGTACAGTTGCGTTTTGATTTGCTACACTAATGCTTCGGTGTGGTTTAGTGCCTTAGGTTCTACAATAGCATAAATAAATGCTTAATGCTGTTTATGAGCATGAATATTAGCCATTATAATGCCACGTAAATCCGGTATACAGCTTTCAGCTGTTTTTAGTGCTTTAGGTTCTACAATAGCATTTTATGATGCTTTACGCTGTATAACGGTTGTATAATGGCATATGTAAATGCTTTTGTTTAGCCATTAGTTTAAGTGCAGCGAACATGCAACTGTACAGCTGAATGCTGTACAGTTGCGTTTTGGTTTGCTACACTAATGCTTCGGTTTGGTTTAGTGCCTTAGGTTCTACAATAGCATAAATAAATGCTTAATGCTGTTTAAGAGCATGAATATTAGCCATTATAATGCCACGTGAATTCGCTATACAGCTTTCAGCTATTTTTAATGCCTTAGGGTGTACAATAGCATTTATAAGTAGGTAATACGTTCCTAATGCAGTACAATAGCAATAATATAAACCATTATAAAGCCAAGTAATTCACTATAAGGGGCTGTTCATAAATTACGTAATTTCAAATGGGGGGGGGGTCTGGACATCGGATGATGGTAGCATGGCGTAGGAGGGGGGGCATTCCGAAGATCACATCATCAATGTGTAAAAAAAGGAATGAAAGTCGTGCTTCTATAAACTTTTAATGCTATAAAATATTATCTACTAAATAGTTTTTTATTTTACAATTAAGCTTAAAACGCATTTTTTTAATGACGTCACTCTATTTGGCAGGGGGAGGGTTGTATGATTTTGGGGGGGGGTAAAAATCATCAAAAATTGATGACTTAATTTATGAACAGCCCCTATACAGCTTTTAGCGGTTTTAGTGCCTTAGGTTCTACAATAGCATAAATAAATGCTTAATGTTGTTTAATAGCATAATTATTCACGTGTAATACTGTAGGCATAAATAAGGCATTTTTTAAGGGTCACTGAGCTGCTATTGGACTAAGAGCTAGCCACGTAAGATATGACACAATAATGAGAGCAACAAAACCCGCCTGGTTAGATTGCTATACTATTCTTGTTGCTAGATCATGGCATCTGGCAGCTTTTAATGGGTGGAGGTCACAGTGACAGACTAGCAAAATGTTTTAATTGGAAAATAGTAATACCAAACTAGGTAAAATTGCCGAAGTTGTCTCAGTTATAAAGGACAGGGCCTATATTTTAAGGGGCTCCCTGGCGCCAACGACCTTAGATCTGATTCCCATACTTTTCTAATGATTTATATAGCTTATCATATTATCAGTAACGGCTTTAAACAACATAGTATCCTATATTTACTTCAATATTCATTGTCTTCGAGATATTTGACATCAAAGTCGAACCGGTTTAGGCTAAAAAAGTTTTATGGTCATAAATTTTGTTTTAATTAGTGAAAAATTAAAATCTCTCTACAGTTTTTAGAGACATCAAAGAGGAACCCTGATATGTAGATTACGTATATGTAAGATTCTTTACACCATTCGAGTATCGAAAAAAGTGTTTTTTTAGACCATATTTTAAAAATATCATAAAAAAATAACGACTGAAGAACAAATCAAATTATTTTTAATAAATATTTTGATTTGTTTATTTTAAGTAGACACACTACTATATAAATCATAAACTTATATGTATAGATGTCATATACAAGTGCCAAGTGGTAAAGGCGTCTGCCGCGAATGCAGAAGACGCTGGTTCGATCCCAGCCCTGGGCACCGGAGGCCTAGGTCACTTTTTCCTTTGTATATGACATCTATTCATATAAGTTTAAAAAAATAACGGCTCATTTATTTCAAGATCCGGCTCTACAGAATGGAGATAAAAGATTCAAAAACCGATAGTCGTTTGCCTTATAATTCTATCTATAGTGAATATGTTGGAATATCGACTCAAAACTGGTCAAAAATCGATAAAAAAAAATCTTAGACCAAAAATATTGTGTATTATTACCATACATCGAGGTTTTCGGTGCGGGAATGTTTGACATTAGCCAAAGAGTAGGCATTAACTTAAAAAACAGAATGTACTCTGGCACGTTTCTACCTAATGAATAATTGATCGATAAAAATCATAGGTATATACAATTTATATGTAATAGCTGACTATTATGTATATATATTGTAGGTACATATACCTATGATTTTTTCAAGTATTTTTTTATTAATTCATGTAATGACTGATCATTGTCAACCTCTTCAGTTAATCAAATGGTTCATAAATATCGGTCGTCAAGATTAATATTTGACACTTATTATACCGTGTCTTTGTCTTAGGTAGATCTAGTTAATAAATTTCGGATATGCAATTCCATTTTTAAAATACTAAGTATATAATAGTCAATACAAACATGCCTCTAAGAAAAAAAGCTCGTATCATAGTGTGTAAGCTATTCACAGAGAGGTAGTTATTCATTAGGCATAATATGATATTTTCTTAGACTAACTCTCAACCTATCTGTTTATCTCTACTCTTTCTCAAATCGTTCCCGCACCGAAAACCCCGATGTATGATTATTACGGAAACAAAAACAGTAGGCGACAAACTATGAACTATATTTTATTATACATCGTTTGGCACTACTTTCTCCCAACATAAACTTTTGTATAATTTCTCTTAATATTGTATAGTATTTGTATAGTTTCTCATAATATTGCATCAAACCCAGATCTCTAGGATTTATTTTCTTGAAATGGTTTGCATTCTTTGACCTCCACCACTTTAAAGCTGCCAGATGTCCAGATCTAGAAATAAGCATAGTATACCAAACTGACTAGAGGGGTTTGGTTGCTCTCATTATTGTGTCATATCCGACGTGGCTAGCTCTCCGTCTATATAGACCAACGCCATTTTGTAAATAATTTATAACCTAAAAATAAAATCCTGCGGACCTATTTATACAAGGAAAATACCTATATAATAATGAAATTACTTAATTTAAGACTGCTCAACCAACACTATTATGTTAATAATGCAAAACTCGTTCTATACGAGGATTACACAATTGTTTTGTTTATTTGACGCATATTTTTTTATAATATTTTATAGCAAAACCACAATAAATCAAAGGCGCGTGAAAATTTTCAATGAAACTTATATACACATTTACAGTAAACTACATTGCGTAGTAATATTTGAAGGATATAATAACGTAAAAGAGTCAAAAACTTATATAAATTTTGTTAGGATGCAAACAAATATGACGTGTCACTCATTCAGTTTTTTGTACCGTCTTCGTCCATTTTATATTGCGAGACAAAGTAGTTAAATCACAACGTTCATTGTATTATAAGTATTATAACATTTGTTGCGTCGGTTTTAGAGACGTTTTTGCATTGACGTAAGGTTTATTTTACTACACTCTAATGCTAGTATAATGCTTTTGTATTGCGATTGGCAACTTAATCGAGAGTACTTATGCTTCTTTACTGCGATTAGCAGCTTTTTTGGCCGTATTTATGCTTCTTTAATGCGGTTGGCAACTTAATAGAGCGTACTAATGCATCTTTAATGCGATTGGCACTTTCCATGACAACGATAATGCTAATAGCGCGGACATAATGCGCCTGTAATGCTATTAAATGACCTGTATAGGATCTCAAGCTGGGTAATTTGTGCCCATTTAAGACCTATATCAGAACTATAAACGTTTATAATGCTACTATAAAACGAACTGAAAATGCTAAAAGCATACAGATATGCTGTAAGACGGCCGTTATACTGCATTGATGTGTTACTTGGGGAGGTACAGTTTTGGCCATGAGGCCATGACCGTGCCCATTAATCTAAATTAAATTTTGTAGTTGATTCTAATAATTAAGTAAATTACATTTACTTTATATATTTAGTTAAGAACACAGATATTCATTTATATAGACAGCCACAGTCTAAGAGCTTTTTGAGGATCCAAGTATGAAGCGCCATCTGAACAACACCAACCAAAGCTGTCGTATAACGTAGGGCCAGAGACTATAAATTATATAGACAGCCACAGTCTAAGAACTTAGACTACGTAGCGTTACTACGGCACGCTACTCGTTAGGACATGGCGCTGCAGCGCAATGTCATTCGATTCTCTCCTACTATTTTTGTATCTTTGGGTTGCTCTCGTCCAGATGGTGTTTCAGACTTGGAGCTTGCTTGGAGCTAGACTGTGCTGGTCTATTAAATTATATACTAGAGTACTCTCTGCCCCAAAACGGCGGTTAGTAAGCGCCATCTAGTAATAATTAGCTTTACTATTATTACGGTATTACTACGGAAACTGTGGGGCTCGTTCAGACGGCGCTTCAGACTTGGGAGCCTCAAAAAGTTCTTAGACTGTGGTTGTCTATATAAATATATAGTCTCTGGTTAAGAATCACAGTATCAATTAACGGCCTCCTAGCCTAGTTGGTAGTGACCGCCTATGAAGCCGGAGGTCCCGGGTTCGAATCCTGGTCAGGGCATTTATTTGTGTGTTCAACACGGATATTTGTTCCTGAGTTATGGATGTTTTCTATGTATTTAAGTATTTATCTATGTCTATCTGTTATATATATCGTCGTCTAGTACCCACAACACAAGCCTTATTGAGCTTACTGTGGGACTAGGTTGATTTGTGTAAGATTGTCCCATAATATTATTATTTAATATTATTAATTATAAGGTTATACGAAATCCCACTAAAGATAATCTACTAAGAAAAATCCACATAAATCATATTATCTAATAACAATAACCGAGTGTTGTGGCGACCACACCACTGTTCAAAATATATTTTTCACCATTTGCCTTGGCCGACTTAACAGTCTCGTAAGCGCAGAATCCCCGGTTTTCAAAACAACAAAACAAACAATCGTTGTCTCAACTAGAGACCGGCCAAGTGCGTGTCAGACCACGCATAATGGAGGGTTCCGTAGCTTTAATGGAATAAGAGCCAAACTAATGCCGGAAGGTCGTATCTGATGACTATGGAAGAAGTTTTTTGGAAATAACTCAAAAATAATGTTCGAAACAATTTTCGTAGAAAGTATATCTCAAATTTTTCACATTTTTTGGACTTACGGTTCAAAAGTTACAGGGGCGAACGCTATTTTTACGAATTTCGAAGCGATTATGTCTGATTAAGAAACCTCAATGTTTTTTTTAAAGACCTATCGATTGATGTGCAACATGTTGATAGTGCCTGAGATTCTGTGAGGTAATGGACAAAAGGCCAACCAATGTACACTTTTTACTGTAATGTTATGTAAATACGTTTGATAATAAAATTTTAAAATAAATAAAATATTTAGTTTATTTTAGTTTATTTAGTTACATGTATGGAGCGCCCCCCCCCCCCCTTTTTCTGCAATTTCACTACATTATAAATAGCGGCATACAAAATACACCTCATGTCTAAATTTTATTAAGATCCCTAATCCTAAGATCCTAATTTTTGGACCCGGGGTATGTCCTTAAACCACGCCAAAAAGAGAGGTATGGGCACTGCGAATGGCATCTCGCTAAGCGTGGTAGGGCACGTCCAGCGAATGTCATATTATCTTGCTCAAATCTGGAGCAGAGCCCGACTGGGGAAGTACCTCCACCTTACAGAAAACCACAGCCAAATAGCACTAGACCCTACTCATAGTGTTGTGTTCCTGCTGGTGAGTAAGGTTGCAAAGAGCTCAAAGAGGACCCAGTGTGTTGACGATGAGGGACCTTCTTGTTCCTTTAGCCATCAACACAGTGAATCCTCCTTTTTGTAAAGGATCGGCAACGCGCATGTGACTCCTTCGGAGTTGCACGCGTCCATAGGTTACGGTAGCTGCTTACCATCAGGCGGGCCGTATGCTTGTTTGCCACCGTCGTGATATAAAAATAAAAATAAAATAGATACGACTTATAGTTTCCGAGTAAAAATGGCTGTGACATACGGACGGACGGACAGACGGACATGACGAAACTATAAGGATTCCGTTTTTGCTATTTTGGCTACGGAACCCTAAAAATGCGTTTGTAGCCTTTTTCCGATTTCATATTCTTCTTTCTGATTCAGTTGTTAGCTTTGAAGATCCCTTATTTCCGTTTATCTTATGAAACTAAAGGTTATCGATAAGTATCTAAATAGAAGATAAATACAAGACAGTGATATAATGATTTTACACAGGCCCCTGGCCGCGATTCGAAAAATAAACACACACACTGGAAAGACACAGCTCCAACCCAACTCAACTCAACGCTATAACGACATTGACATTTGCTATTCGAACAGATATTCATTCAACATTGGTATCACATTGGTCTCACATTGGTTTCACATTGGTCTCACATTGGTACAACATTGCTACAATTATAATGTTGCTAATAATTATAGCGTTGAGTTGAGTTGGGTTGGAGCTGTGTCTGTCCAGTGTGTATGTTTATTTTTCGAATCGCGGCCAGGAACAACTAATGTTGCGCTTGATACACGGATACACCAAACTAACTGCCAATATGCTTAACGTCAATTCTTCTTATAAACAACTTTTTCAATTTGACCAGACATTCAAATGTATTTCAAGAGAAGCCACACCCAATCCATTTCCCAGACATTAGCATGACATATCCTAAAGAGATAGTAAATGATCTATACTCACTTTTCCTGAAAGCAAGCCAATTTTTTTTATCCTAACGACTTTCGACGCCAGAGCATGATGTTATATTATCAGTTTAAGACTGTTCTTCCTTTTCTTCTGGCTCCATATGATAGGGACGGATATTCTAAAACTCGCGGCAACTCATATTGCTACGACTCCCTTAGATAATACAGGTTATTTCCGATGTTACATATGTAACTCGTCAGACGAAATAATAAGGCCATCGGCCTAATGACAGCGATCTATATTTAACACGGACATTTTGGAGGCGACGCGTTTTTGAGAGAACTGAGTGCTTGAGGTGAAACGTGTGATTCTGGTAACATTGTTATTGCGGAAAATGGGAATTAATGGCGCTAATTTTATTCAAAGCCACTTTATACCACTGACTTGAACGTACTCGTACCTTAAGTTTTTATCTAAATATGAGATTAGTTCAAAAGTAATAGGACATCAACATTCAAGAGGAAACAAAAACGGTCCGTAGTTTGGAAGCATATGGAGCGCTGGTAGCCTGGCGGTAAGACGTCAGACTTTCAATCCGAGGTCTCGGGTTCAAACCCCGGCTCGTACCACTCAGTTTTTCGGAACTTATGTACGGAATATCATTTGATATTTACCAGTCGCTTTTCGATGAAGGAAAACATCGTAAGGAAACCGGACCTAATCCCGATAAGGCCTAATAGTTTCCCCTCTGGGTTGGTATGCCTACGCCAATTCATGGAATTAGGTTTTCAACCGGACCCCAAGCCGTTGATATAAGAGATAAAAGATTAACACTTTCGCTGCCAAGAACCCGCTAGGTATGTTCATTTTGTATAAGATTTAGGCAGCTTGGCACTCAGTGTTAACTTTTGTATTCAAGATTTGAGCTTACTTTTATTTCACGCCCTTCTCATATAGCCAATCGTCAGAAGCATCTCAATGTACTTTTCTTCGGCAGGTAGTCCAGCGAGAGTGGAACCAATGCAATCTGTGCGTACGACACGTGGGAGCCGGGTGCGGCTGGAGTGCAGCGCGAGCGCACGCCCGCCGCCGCGCATCACGTGGTATAAGGACGGCCGGCCCGTCGCCGATATCGCGCTCAGGAGATTCCGGGTGCAGAATTTTAGGTGAGACATGCTATCATAATTATAAACAAAAAAGAACCGACTTCACATAGCCTCCACCTTTCCAAAAGGAAATGCCCGAGCTACTGTAAAAGATATTTAAATCACTATATGTGGGCCTATAATTTTGAAGTTTCCTCGATTTATCCAAAATCCCATCATCAGATCCTGACCTGGTTACAATGGGACCAACTGTGAAGTATACTCTTTCTCTAAAAAGAATTTTCCAAATCGGTGCAGCCGTCTTCGAATCATCGGTGAACATATGTACATCAAAAACCGGCCAAGAGCGTGTCGGGCCACGCTCAGTGTAGGGTTCCGTAGTTTTCCGTCCGTCACAGTAAGTGTCCCCACTTAAGAGTTAATAACACCGCCATGTAGGATATGATACGAGAGTTCCACGTACAGCGACATCTATCGGCAAATTAAGTAAACTATTGCGCGCGAGCTTAAAGTATGGAAGATGATTTTTATGGAATAATTCTTTATTGCGTGAACCGATTTTCACCGTTTTTACTTTATTTGAAAGCACGTCATTTCATTGTAATTTTGTAGAAATTACAGGTACAATAAACACCTGCTTATACGGTTAAATTACAAACTTAGTTCAGAAATTATTTTGTATTTTTTTTCAAAAACTATTCATCCTATCAAGTTAAAAATAATTTTCCTAGAAAGTTTTTATAAAGTTCTACTTTTGAGATTTTTTTCATATTTTTAAAACTTATGGTTCAAAAGTTAGAGGGGGGGGGACGCATATTTTTTTACTTCTGGAGCGATTATTTCCGAAAATATTTACATTATCGAAAAATGATTTTAGTAAACCCCTATTCATTTTTAAATACCTATCCAACAATATATCACACGTTAGGTTCGAAATGAAAAAAAAAATCACTCCCCACTTTACGTATAGGGGAGGTACCCTAATAAAAAATTTTTTTCCACTTTTTATTTTACCACTTTGTCGGCGTGATTGATATACATATTAGTACCAAATTTCAGCTTTCTAGTGCTAACGGTCACTGAGATTATCCGCGGACGGACGGACGGACGGACGGACGGGCAGACATGGCGAAACTATAAGGGTTCCTAGTTGACTACGGAACCCTAAAAAAGAAAAAACAAAAGCTCCCGGCGAATTGATAACCTACTCCTTCGAAATCTTGAAGTCGGTTGATAAAATGAACACCAGTTTACCAATGTGTTCATGCTCAAATGTTGTGGAGAGTAGGATTTTCCATCTGAACCGGCGGATGTTCCATAAAGGCGTCCGCTAGCTGTCGCGGTTGCACGGAGCGGTCGCACGAGTTCGCGCCAGCAGGGCCGTCTTTTCTTAAGAGCACACGGGGCACGTGCCCAGGGCCCCCATCCTCAGGGGGGGGCCGAAAGTTTTTTTGTCAGTCAACATTGTCCCTAATTGAGCACCTGAGGGCCCCTGACTCTCAAAGTGCCCTAGGGCCCCGTCACGTATTAAGACTGGTTTGCGCGCCAGTTAGCGCCGCTCATACTATTTTACCCGATTTCTACCCGCATATGTGCGTCAGCTCTATGCAAGCGCGTCAGCTAGCGGACGTCCTAAGATTCTGCACAATCCGGATGGTAAACTTCAGTTCATTTTAGCTTTATGTAATCCTCTCGTTTTCTCTTTACCTTTACACTGTCTCCGGTAAAGACATATGTCGAAAAAAACGCTATCGCGCATGTTACTGTCATCCCAAGAGGGGTCCTTAGGGGTATTATCCTAATCCGTCCTATTAATATTCAAAATATCAATCGTACATCACAGATTATTCGTTATTCAAAATATCAATCGTCACTGTCTACTATTGTCAAGTCAATTGATACAAAGTTGCTACGAATAATGTGTACGAGTAGATACCTCGCAAAACATTTTGCTTTATTCGTCTCCATTAATGTGGCCGACAGGACAAAATATGAAAATACCTATGCATGTTTTATGGAACGATTTGTATTTTTTTTTTAAATAATTATGTAGTAAAATATACTAAATATTATTATGTAGTAAATATAGATATATTAGCCCTACATTACTTAATACATCAGGTATCACCATTTGGCTGACTGACAATAGTTCACGCCAGACGAGTGCACCAATTAAATTGTTTTCACTCAATTGACCGCAAACGTCTTTTCGTGCAAAGTGACAAACTAATTGTAAGTTATCACCAGCTCATTCGAGTCGTTAGGGTCGTTGCTAATTCACTGACCTTCGTAATTAATTACTGACATTGAGATACCTAACCCGGATACTTATTATGTCAAATAATAAAACCTATCTGGTTTGCCCGAAGATTGACTGGTAGAGAATACGTCATAACATAACAAAATCCATAAATTAAAATGTCGGTAAAACACAGAGCTGTAAGTTTTATGTTACTACACCCCATTTATTATTAAAAGGAAAACTGCTATGAAAATGAAACAGCAGCTAACGTAACATTCCCTACACATTAGTAACATTAGTTAAATTATTTACAATCGTTGATCATAATTCAATTGCAAAATCTTGAAAAATCTAAGAGCAAGACTATGAACGTTGATCTTGATCTACGACAACGCCCGAACAATCACAAACAAAGACACGTTGATGTCGAATGACTCTTGCAATCATATGGAGCACCCATCAGGCATGCTTATTGCGACTGCAAAGATCTCGCTAATCACAACTGCAGGCTGTCAACGACCTTAAGTGCATCTAGCAGACAATTACGCTAAAATAATCCTTAATGTCCAAAGAATAGGATTATAAAAGATGACTCGTTAAATTGGTAAGAGCAATTATTAGTGACACGAGAAGCAATTTCACGGGTCGTTTAATAGAGTTTGTATTTTTGCAGTTTGCCACTTTAATGGTCGTACTGACTGTACTTTTATTACCTATGCATATTTTAATTAAGTAATATGTCCTTTAGAACCCTTCTACCGCCTTGTAGTGGGAGATACATTACATATAGGTATGTGAGTTAATATGAAAATCTATATTTATATTTTATAATACTCGTATCACAGAGTTTAAGGTGTTTTCAACCGACTTCAAGATTTCGCAGGAGGAGGTTATTATTATAGTATGTTTACCGATTATTCGAAGACGGCTGGACCGATTTGGAAAATTATTTTTTTGTTTGAAAGTGTATACTTCACAGTTGGTCCCATTGTAACCAGGTCAGGATCTGATAATGGGATCCTGGAGAAATCGAGGGAACTCTTTAACTATTATAGGCACCTATAGTGATTTGAGTATTTTTACAGCAGCTCGAGCATTTGCTTTTGAAAAGGTGGAGGCTACTTAGCCTGACTGAAAAGAACTGACTTCACTTGAAGTCAGTTCTTTTTTGTTTAAAATTATTAATACTTTACAAGATATTTACCCCTTTATTCATAAACGTCCCTCAGGTCGCCTCAATTAGTTAATTTATGTTTTGTCTGTTTCTAACAAATACAATTGTCTAAGTGACAGATAATGACAAAACATAAATTAACTAATTGATCTCTGAGAGACGTTTATGAATAAGGGGGTAAATTTTTATAGTTTTAATATTAAGATGAGGTCACACCGATCTAAGGTCATTTGCAACTCCACAAGTAGGTAGGTATCAATGTGAACTATTTTTGAAAACTTATTCGGACTAATTCGGCGAGAAGCTAAATATGTTTCTTTTGTTTGTATTTAAATAAACTAAGAAATAACACGGTGGCTAATTAAACACGGTAATTAGTAAACCTAAATTTTGAATTCACCTAACGGTCCAGCCGTAAAGTTTACGAAATTAGTGCCTGACCCGTTTAGCTGTAGTTAACACTATTTAGTCCGACGCCCAGTTGTTACTGCCTATGAATCTGTTTCGTGCACTGACTCGAAGTAATAACTCTGAGTGTTTGCTTACGTTGTATTGTGTATGATAACACAGTCCTATAGGAATGACGAAGCATCTAAATGTGAACACTGACTCTTGACAGTTCAAATAGATTTTTATGGAAAAAGGGTCGGCCATTTTCCGCTTCATGGCAGATCAACAAAACTATGCAGATCGATTCAGTTAGTTCCTTAGGATAGCGCACGAGTTATAATATGGTGACATACAATTTTTTCAACGGCAAGAGTTGAGCGTAGCCTTTTGACAAACACAGTCGTCCGACAGTCTTGGCAAGGAGGCCGACGACGGCTACAGCCGTCAGCTTGGCCAATGCAATAGGAACTTACGCAGGACTTCGCAACGTTCAATTTCGCTTAAATAATCGCAATCGCCTGGCGTCAGGGGTACGGCATGTTCCTTCACCGTCTGGCGTTTCAAAAGGTTAAATATTTGCATTTTATCATTTCAGGAGGCGCTCAGTGCTAGTAATAAGGCACGCTCGGCGCGAGGATACGGCCACGTACGAGTGTAGAGCCCAAGGTGCCGTGGGTCCGCCTGCTGTGGCCACAGCCAACGTCAGCGTCATGCTGCCTGTCACGGCGACGCCAGACACGAGTGAGTAGTTTAATGGGTGCCAATTGAACCCTCCGTTGTCCGCTCTAGAGATGTGCCTTTTTAGGACTCGAACTCTCTACATTCTCTACATAGTCCTACACAATTAAATAAGAATAGTTTAGATCCCTGGTAGATACTTATACCTATTAGATATCACATATACGAGCATGGTACCTAAACTATCATGAATTCATGATTTATCTATATATTTATATAGGTAACTCCTACGCAAATTCTGTCTTCACATCAAATTAGCTAAGGTGGTTGTGGTAGTAGGTTAGGTGCATGTTAACTCACTTATGTGTTAATTATACCTACTATTATAGTGTTAATGAATACCTGCTGAACTCAAAAAGGCAGGAGGGGGTTTGGAACCGCTACGGTGTATAAGCCCTTTGGCATATTACCGCTCATCGATTACTTGTAGCATTCAATGATGCCATAGTCTAGTGTTCACTTAAGGAAGCGTCATGATACCGTTTATACCTTTTAAAGAGAAGCTATCTAGGTCCCCACATTATTATTGTTTACCCCGTGCTACCTAGAAGCTCGCTGTTCCGCGAATGTGTACATGAATACAATGCCATTATGAAGGCCAATGGAATGCTCAGTTATTGAATAATGAGGTGCTACGGAAATGGGAATATCGTAAAAATATTGCCGCTTTGAAGTTAGTGTTTGTGATAGAAGTGCACAAGCACACTGTTCTTATCCTATAGAAGATACGTCGGATTTCAATTAGTCACGAAACAGATGTTCGATGTTATCGGATTCACCTAGTTTTCATAATCCTTGCGCCGAATACTGAATACGGGTTTTTAGGGCAAGCAATCGGGGCGCTATAGAAATTGTCCACATTTTACGCCATTACCGACTTTGTATTTTTGGAATGCTTCTACGTGAAGCTGTTTTAACACGAGACAATAAACAAAATTGAAGTCAGGTTTCATTGTTTGGTAATGTTATTGAAGATTAAGCTTTGTCAAGTCACAGAACTAAAACGTCAAGTGCATGAAGTGGATGAAGTTTGAAGAAATGGATTCATCCTAAAAACAGAAAGCTCTCACCATATTAACGGCAAATCTTTCCAAAAAAATTCCAACAATATTTTCTTTTGTCCACAGCGACATTGGGAGCTCCATGTCCAATGCCTGACCCAGCTTCGTACTGCCTCAACGGAGGCACTTGCCTATACTTTCAGCTTGTACAAGAACAAGCTTGCAAGTAAGTATACAAGCATTTTTATTAATGGAATCATTAGAATTTTAAAGTATTTATTTACATATAAACAGTATGTCGTGTCGTTAGCTATTGTTGGATAATATTTTATTCTCATTCCAGATGTCCCGAAGGTTTCAACGGTCAGCGCTGCGAAAACAAGGATATAACAAATAGCAGCAGTATGTATCATTCCTATACGTGCAAACTGGGGCTCTCCACGTCCTACTATTGTTAGCTGGCGTTACTACGCATCTCCGCAATGATTTGAACCTACGAAATTTAGCTTAGTTACGTAGCATAGCTAAAATCCGTGAGTTTAAAGTAATAAGTACAAAAAGTTCTGGTTCATTCTCTTGTATTTTCGCTGAAAAAGATGAACATTGTGAAATCAAAACTAAGATACCTGGAGACAGTTTACCTAGTTGCAAACTAGGTACAAAATAAAAAAATGTGGGTCTATTAGACATGTACCTACACATTTACAATAAATATAGGTATACACCTTTAGGTACAACTCTTATGTATGCTGGTAAATATGTAGCAGGAGAGCAGACTTTTTGTACTTATTTATATTGTGGCATTACCCACCTCGTTCCAGTTTTAAATATATTTTGCTCGCGAAGCTTCCTTCGCCGCATTCGAAAGTTGGACTGTAAATTAATCTAAATACTTGACAATCATATGTCTAATAGTTAGTTTATTATAGGATTATTCGCAGGTATGTAACTCGATTTAAAAGATCCCGTTTTTGTAGATACATTTTTAAATTTCTAACTAATAAATAAGATTATTATTGGAGTTGGGTACGATTTGTCATGATGACTGAGTGATTGATTTGTGAATTTGAAAGTAACTGAATAAAAACGAATAGCTGACAATAAAAATAATACATAATTACAATATATGGTGTAAGTATAAGGGGCCAGCTGTTTGCATGGCTATTTTTATCGTAAACATCTATTTTTAGCGTCTACCTGCTGAAATTATCGGGAAACTCTTGTTTCTCACATTATTGAGGAGAAAACATGATGTTCCAGCATTAGGGCGATATTTGCCTAACTTTCGCATTTACCTACCTGTGTTTATGTCGCTTACGAGTAGTTACGAGTAGCTATAATTACTTATAATTTTAGTAATATGTACATGGCTGGCCCAGTGAGATTGTTAATTTAAGTTTCGACACAAATATAACTCAAGAGATATAAAGATTTGAGCTATACAAAAGTGGAATATAAATTTTCGGTTTTATTTGTGGTTAACTAAACCAAAAACCGATCATTTTCAAAAATGTATCTTAATTCAGTGAAGTTGTAAATATTTGTTTTTTTTTATGTATTATGAGTCCTATTTGTATTTCTTTTGGAATTTATTTTTAACGATTAAGGTTTAGTAGTCCGTAACTTTCAGAGACTTTCAAAATATGTAAATACATATCTAATAGGTTAAGGGTTTTTTACTTAATAAATGAAACTCAGAAACAGATAGTAATTCTTATTTGCTATGTGAATATAACCCTTTTAAATATTTTCGTTTAGACCATAATATTATTGGATCATGTAAAAAATATATTCGAAAGACAACAGCACGTTTTTATTGCATTTGAAAATTGCAGTCAGTATAAGTAAATTATATTTTTTTTGTTGAAAGTCACATAGCAAATAAGCCAACATAAATCTAAAATTATAATGTCTGATAATATTCCCGTACCTAACAATTTATTGGTCCTATATAATCCACCTAGTCAAAGCGCAGTTTTAATACTAGCTAGGTAGACATAACTTAATTTTATTATAATGTATGATTTTATGAGTGTGGCTAATAAGACGAATGGTTGAGGTTATAGCGATTTTTTATACTCAACGATCTTTTCAACGCTATAATATGGGACCGAACTTACATAGTTTTGTTATTGTTTGATATTTCATTTTGTATAAAGTACTTCTATTAATTTTTAAGTTCATTATTTATGTGTAATTAATTAAAGTAGAAAAGGGACTATTTATTTTTATGCGATTGAGGATTTTTGGGCATTAAGCCGAAGGTAAAGTGAAGTCACGTTGAAAGTTTTTGAGCGACATTTGGAAGTTTTTCCATCTACGAATATGTCGATGTAGGTGCTAGGTATTCGTGACTTCACATCACCTTTACCCCAAGTATTGTCTCACAACAAATATTAAGACGCGTTAAGTCTATGTAATGGGTAAACCAAAATCACAATAAAAGAATGAGTGTTGGAATTAACAGAGAATCGATATTTTGTTTTTTCTTTTAAGTTTCCTTTGCCTGTATAATTTTATTTTTATTTGCGAGTACTTCATTCGCTTTCCATCGAAACAATATTGTGAATTAAAGTGCTCACTGGATAAAAATAATATTGTATTTTTTTTCCTTGGATAGTCTCAGAACACAATTCGAAAATAAACGGTATGTATTCTAAATTTAAGTTTTATTTTATTTTGCACTAATTAAATATAACACTCCGCACTCATTTTTGTAAAGGTATGGAAATGTAACTTGATGTCTTTGTTTATTTAGAATTAATTATTCCAATAAACAAGAACAGCTTACAAACCAATTTTAATGTTTAATAGTTTCGCAGTAAAGCCATCCGTAATTTTCATGGCCGATGTCACAGTGCAAGTTTATCTCTTTTTCTCAAAGTAAAGAACAAGTTACATTATTAATTATTATATTAATATAATATTAGTAGTCAGTTCAGTTACTAATCAAAAGCTTTATGTAGTATACTAATAAAGCATGCATTAATGGGGCTGCATCTAAAACTTCTCAGTAAGGATCTTTTTATTTGTTGTGAGATAACAAGGTACCTACAACTGTTAAGGCTCTTGCGCATGTTCTTGTGACGTCTTTTACTCTTCTTGAAAAACGTACGAAGAAAAATCTATCAAATTCAATCACATGAACCCGGGGAAATTCGAACTTTATAACTAAGGTACCGAGGTACCTATAACACAACTACAGTACGCAAAAGTACTAATAAAAAGTAAAAATATTTTATTAACCAAATATAACTTATAATAATTACGCACAAAGCTCCACGCAGATGGTGTCGCAAACGCAAAAAAATAATCTTGTCGCTTATGGTTTGGAAATGTCCAATCCATAGTCTATGGCACAGTAGTATCTAGACCTCAAGCAGATGGTCCCTTTAAAAAAAAAGAAAAAGCATCTTTTATAATCTGTGGGTTTTATCCTCATTAGGTACCAGATGATCAGTGACTATCACACTATAGTCGAAGCTGTTTAACACATTCAGCGCCGAGAACCCGACTGTCGGGTTCTCTGTTCGTAGCTAGTACGCGCTACATACGACGAATACGTGGCTACGGGCTACGATCGTAGCACACAACACAACATAACTGAATGTGTATAACGTAAAATGCTAAATAAAATTATAATATAAGGCAAAAGATAACGCGCAGATGGCTTAAAAAATGTTGATTAAATATACTTCGCCACTTTATATGTGTAATAGTGTCAACTTATTCACGAGTGCTGGTATTTTTCCAGTGCCCATAACAAGAAAATAAAAAAACCTCTTTTTTTTCTTCTAGACATGAACGAGCCTGTGTGGAGGTGAACGGCAATTGCGACGAGACGACTGAGAATACGACTGATATGAATACTATACTGGAAACATTGATATTTCTAATTGAAATTCTGTTATATTTACCTTTAGCATAATAATTGTATGTAGGTTTGAGTTGGGGGTAGGTACCTACAACCTGATTTTAAAAAAAGACACTACCTAAGTGTGTCGGAAATGTATAAATGCAATTAAATTAAGAGGATTTTTGTTACTAATTTTTGAACTATGTCCCCTTTCGCGCACCATAGTTTACAATTTTGGGATATTATGAAAATTATCCAGAGCTTTTCCAGTATAGTATACCTAACATCAGCAACTGACACGAAACCGATAGATATACATTGAGACGATTGTAAAGCATTCCTTTTATTTATTGCGAATCTAGTAAAGGCTTCGAAAGAAATCGCAATAGGCATTGCGATTTATTATATTATCAAATGAGAAATATACGGACGTTACTGATAATGTCTAATCAACCGTTTAAGATGCGTTACGGCACGTGTATTTTAAATCATATGTTTATTTTCCGTACCGTGTAACTGGCCCTTAATCTCGTAAGGCCCAATGGCCTATGCTTAGGACTGCAAAATATAGTCAGGAGGTCAACTTTTTAAATCAAAATTAGACCTTTTTCCAGAAGCTGAAAATTCATTTGTCACAATTCGTTAAAAACGACTCTTACGAGGTCTCGGCCTTAAGATATGAAGTAGGTGCAACAAAAAGTTTAGGAATCGCTACCGCTGCAACAGACAACTCGCAAAAGAATCGACACTATAGTAACGTCACATTTCGTTCACTTTCACTCTGGTTGAGACCAGTGCGACCATGCAAGTGTCGACGAGAAGTTTTACGACCTCGGTCGTCATTTTGGTTGACGGAAACTAGATAGCACCGAGGATAGTGTTGTTAGGCCGCCTTAAGTAGTAGCCTTGGAACTTTGTGGAGCTCAATGCGATTGAATAGAGAATCCGATTTCTGACTGTGAGCTACCTTCTGTTAGAAACTTAATTAATTACGAAACACTAAAATCTACTTACATACGTACTTCCTTACCAAATAACGAATGCTCGAATATAGACTTACTAAAACTGTTGCCGAACCGATTAATTGTGTAGATTTGACTGTGTTCAGGTTATTCCGTATTCCGCCTAGGTACTTAATACAATTACAATACCTATTGCCGCGCTTATCATATGTACCTACATAGGTAACTAAAACTTTGGCTCAAATACCTAGGTAAGACGCGCGCCGCTGCCACGTCAAAACTACGCTATTTTTCTAGCTAGTTGTACTAGTAAGTAGTGAAATATTTTGTTAACACTGAACTAACGAAAGTGATTGTAAAAAAACAAATCTTGTCACTGAAAATGATTAAAACATCCAGCGTCAGACTGGCCAGCCCATATAGTTGGGGTAGCTTTTCCTGCCGGGCCCCCACGAGCCTGGCTAGTGGGGCTTGCCGCAAGCTAGGCCCGTGACGATGCAGTCTCGGGGCCCGGGGAGCCACTCGGGCCCTTTCAGCCCAGTCCAACCCTGAAAACATCCAAGCTTGCATTGTCGACGCCTGGTATATTTTGTGCTGATAAAATGTTAAGTTATATTAACAATTTTGTACAGTATTATTTGCTGAATAGATGTTATTTATTGTAACTTTTAATTGCTATTCTGTAAGCTTAGTTTGTTACATAATAAATGAATTTTAAAAGTCGGGTTCTTATTCATTACTTCGTTTAATACTTTACCTTGGTTTACTCTATCCTCTTATTTGAATTGAAGGCGAAAAGAAAGTTTGGAAAAGCCGACCCGACACGTAGCTGTAACTTAACCGGTATAAGACCAGGTTACTTCAGCCCAATTTCACAGGTAATTAGGAACCTAACAAATTAGTCTGTGACTCTACGGGATTCAGAACGAAACGTTAATGTACAGTCAGCTGGATCAGTTACTAAACTAAGTACTAACCAATAGCCATTTCTTCGCCAAAGACGTCAATCCACGGCATCGACGCGTACGGAAAGTCGTGCCTAAAGTACAGTCAGTAGCATAAGTTGCTACACGACATTGATCAGTGGCTAAAGTTTTAAAAATAAACACGAACAGTTTCAGACTGCGTTTTATTTAAAGATGCTTACCAAATTGTTCCATTAAATCAGGGACTACCTAACCTTGTACTAAATGATTCAATCTTCAAACTACATATATGACGCTACAATAGGGATGATGACACATGTTGAATTATGCAATAAAATTTAATTTATAGGATGCAAAATGATCAAATATTTTATTTGGATAAATAAAGTTACAAATTTAAAAATTCTCTTGAAATGGTATTTTAACCCATTCATGGCCCGTGACCACACGTATGCGTCATGTATGAACGCTTCCGCAAGGCCCGTGACTAGTATACGCGTCACAAGTAAATCCCTTTTTAAATGTAAATTAAACGTAATACGAAGACTTAATAGTTATTGAATAAATTATAAGAACCATTTTTATGTGATAATTTAGTTTATAAAAAAAAATACGTACTTTTTAATGCTAAACAGGCCTATTGAAAAATGAAATACGATTAACTATATGTAAATTAAATATCTTATTTTTGAAAACTAGTAGTAGGTATGAAATAAATAAAAAACAATGATACCATCCGATTCGATAACATTTTACTGTAAAATAAATTGTCTCGAAACCATATAGGTACATACAAAAACGCAACATGTCACTGTAAAAAAAGCAATATGATATTTTTTTCTATACCTACTTTAAACAAAGCGATTATTTGATCGTGATGTCACTTTTGCACGTCATTTTGTTAGGAGCGTTTTTACTTGTAAGTCTCATTCCTGACTTTTGTGTTGCTTTAAAGCATTTGGCTCCATATAGACATTTAATCCTCACAACAAAACGAATCTATTAATACCATACATGAAAAAAATTCATCATGCCTAATCGACCGACAATCCAAAGGACGCGGGATCAAATCCCGTAATGTTCCAGAGTTCTTCACAGTTTATTATTTCATTATAATGGATATCGGTTTCAAATAAATATATGAACCAACTACTTATTGGATATTATATAATAATCAGCATAACTAGCATTTCTTAGTCATTTTTACTACTTAATAGTGTTGTAGAGTTGTCAATGTGATTTTTTTAGGATAACCAGGGTTTTTCCTAAACAATTGACTTAATTGTACTTATTGAAGCATAAAACCTAATGATGAATAATAAAAATAAATAAATACTTAAAGGCAGCTGAACTCATTACATCACAGAATGTCCTTAACCTTTTGACCGCCAAGCATTGAACAAAATTGACGCGCCACCGACGCCACGTAATCGCGTTTTGTCAAGCGAAATTGAACTTTGCGGAAGCCCGCGTAGGTCCCTATTGCATTACAAAGCCTGTCGGCTGTAGCCGTCGTTGGCGTCCATGGCACAACTTTTTGATGTCGGCCACAGCCGACTGTGGCGGTCAATAGGTTAACCGCCAAGCAACGGACGGAAAAATCGTGCCCTCAGCGCCACCGTGCGCGAGGCAACTCCCTTATATTTTGGACGTGATATCACGCGCTGGCGTTGAGGGCATGTCTTTCCGTGTGTGATTTGACGTCTTTGGCGGTCAAGGAGTTAAATCTGCTTAAAGTACAATGCACTATAGTGTATTCCATATGTCACTAAAAAGATAATCAAAAAAGCAAAATGGCAGTAGGCTAATGGCACATTTTTTTTGGGCACAGTTGCCCTAGATTACAGTTATGTGACAGAGTAGCACAACTTATAGGATAATACTACTTATAAGCACAGATCAATAATTCTAGGGATACACAATCAGCCCAAAATATGGCCCCACAATACGGCTGCATGAACGACTCGTGCAGCAGTTTCTCTGACAGTCTTATTATGGCATAAGACTTGCCTAATGTAAGAAAGTTCGAGTGTACACTTTTCGCAGATGATTTTTCTGTTGTCATCCCTTGTCGTGACTATAAGACATACAGGTTGTAACAAAAATAGGATCCGTTTAAGATAATTAGTATCGCATTGCGACTTGGATAAAGTAGAAGAATAATTTTTTTGACGCGAAATTTTTTTTTTTTGGATGGGGCACGTGAAGAGGTTCTAGATTTAGTAGGAGGGAAGAGATTTCTTATGAAGACGATTGAGAAATTTGAGAACAGGAGAGGCAGTATGTTGGGGCACCTGATACGACACGACAATTACATAAAGACCATAATAGAAGGAAAAATTGAAGGAAGGCGCCGCCGGAGGCCGAGACGGGCGTTTATGACTCAGGCTATGGAAAAGGTTAATGTAGTGTCTTATCAGGGGCTTAAAACAATTGCAGAGAGGCGAGATGAATGGCGGTTACTCCACCGACAAGAGCCAGGCTCTTAAAGCTCTCTCTTTCGCGTTTTTTTCGCGTGTAACATGTATTTTCTTAGTTTTTCATATTTAGAATAAGATATCAATTATGCCCTTAAGCGGATCGCCTTGCTTCTGTTACATCCTGTATAATACTTTAGTACTTTACTTGTAACATATACTTTTGTTTAGGATAAAAAATATTTTGTGTAAATGTAATTATTACTGTAAAGAGCGTATGCATGTTTATATAATAAAAATATTTGATATTTGGGCCAATCAAGTTTTCGACTGACAGTTTTGAGTGTCTCTTGCGTTACTCAAAATGTCTCTCGAGTTACCCAGAAATGGGGCTTCTAATCTAATATACACAGTTTCTGTTTATTGGGTTTAACAGTTGGGGCCTATGTTTCAACATAATACACCATAAACTGAAACACAAAAAAAAACATTATTTAAAGGTGAAATTTAAAAGTTGAGGGCAGATTCGTGTCGGTCAAAAAGTTGATTCGCCCTTTTGATACGAATGGTTAACGTTGTCTGGTCAGGGTCAGCCGCGGCCTTAGCCCTCCTGGCGCCCTGGGCGATCTACTTTCTTTTAGTTTGTTGATCCCTGACATTTTCTACCCAAGTAAGATAGTGATAAATAGCAATAAAAATATCAAATTGTCATTATCATCATCAGTTGTTCCCTCAGAGACGTGGATCATGACATCATATCCTTCTATGTATATTTTATCACTTGCTAAGCACATGGCTTCAAATCAAATTGTAATGATTCTAGAATTTTAGTAGAATTTTGTTAATCGTAAGTTACTCCACCCCACCTCATAAATGTGACTGTGTGTATGTGTCAGGCGCGCATCCAGGATTTCGTTCAGGGGGGTGGGGGGGCAATTTCCTTCACAAAAAATCTCGCGGGTGCACCTACGGCCCCCGTAGTTTGCGTTTCCCCTACCCTGTATCCGCGCCTGGTATGTTTTCTATTTAAATATTAGGTGCTTGATTCTTTACTTTTATAATAGGTACTTGATGCTTTAAACATTTATGAGGTGGGATGGTGCAAATTAGGATTAACAAACCTACATGTTATGTACAAATAAATTTACTTTACACAGATTTCATAGTAAAATACATGTATAGATCAAGTAAGCATGTACTTTGGCAAAATACAATTTTCTACAAGATTCTACTCATACTGAATACTGTATTCCACACATGATCCTCCTACGGTCAACCTACCCACACATTCTATTACAAAAACAACACAATAAGCCAGCTGCCACTACAAACTAATCTACCAACTTATAACTAACTACAGTCTCTACTTTATTAAGTCCTGTAGAAAATGCTTTGAACTGAACATTCTGTGCGTTCTGTATCGCCACAGGCTCAGCCTCGGCCCATTTCTCCGGGAGGTCACAGTCGGTCTTCGCATGCACTAGCACATCAAATGAACATCTACAGTCTAAGAATGGTAAGTATGAAATAGTGGCTGCTACTTGCAACATTACATCTCTAATTTCTTGCTGAATCTTTTTTAATTCTTTACTGCTTACAGTTTCATTCTTTTCCTTAGATAAAGCTGCGTCACCATCTTCGTACTGCACATTGAAATCCCAGCATTCAAGGACCTCTTTATTGGCTACATTGAGGATTACAAGCGATAGTTTGCTGACTTTCTTCTTGATTATCCATTCTGGAAATAAAGAAAAGAAAATTAAATGCACAACTGTAAGACAAAATTCTTTAAATTCACAGGATTCTTTGCACTTTTTTATTTTTTATTTAGTTTAATAGCTTTCTCCCTCTGTACAGAGCAGTGGGAATTTTGCCAATGTCGACGTTAAACGTTAATTACACTTATTAATTATACTAAATATATGCAATCGTTCCGTAAAGGCCTTGTTGATTGTAAGGTGATATCCTCCCTACAAACACGTGGGTGGCCGAGACCCCGGATAACCGTTTGTTCAATTAAAGTGTGATTACGCGCGTTTTTAGACTACTTTTTCATTAGCTGCACACTTGTTCGTTAGGTCACCGCACAATAAGCTATCAATATTACACACTGAACTATGTAAATGAGCAAAAAACAAAAAACTATTCCAAAGACGATCTTGCCAGCCATCTTGACTATTGCACTTGGCAGCATCACAGTAAAGCAATGACACTCACAGACGACAGAGTAAAGCTTTAAAAGAATATCATTCAAATATAGAAGCGCACAGCAGAGCTGGTAGATGTGAACATGTTGGTCATTTACTTTTCATTTTAATCTACTAATTGCCATAACTTTCATCATGGTTGTATTTTAATGTGGTGTTAAGACAAATGAGTAACAGGAGATGACTTTGGTAAGAAATTATTTGCACCAAGTTGTAGTAAACATCACTAAAATTCTAAGCTACTGTTCAATTCAGCTGTCAACCGCCAAACATGGTGCACAAAATTTGTTCTAGATAGCCCATCTAGTAGAATACATAATGAATCAATAGTCAAGACATTGAACATTATTTCTAGAGGTTGATTCGACATGTCTAAATCCCAGATATTTTATAGTAATCAAGATAATATTATAAGACTTACCTTCACTTTGAGTAAGAAGATTGGTAAGAAAACTCTTAATTTGTGCGTCCTCAGACATGAGAAGAGTAATTCCATACTGCTGTTCGGCTTTAAATGTTTCCGGAGGATACAGTCCTCTTTGAAATAAAACTGAGTTGATGGCATATTCTAAAAGAAAATAATTGTTATAATACAAGCATTGCTGTGTTCGTTGATGTATAAAATATATGATTATTGGTAATATTATAATATTTATTGCTTTGTTGATGAACACTAGTATTCAGTCATTTTAACAATATTTGGTTAATCTGGAGTACACTTACTTAAATACTCGCAGATAATTTGGGCGGAGCCCCGAAGAGTTATGCTATTCTTCGTCTGCTGTTGTGACATTTTATTTACAAAAAATATCAAGAAAACAGACAAAGAAAATAACATACACAATACTGAAACTTTAGTTCACGAAAGTCCGTTGGAGTTTTGAAGGATAACTGACAGTTTGACAGACTGGTGCTGCCATACACCTGCCAAATGGATTTTTAAGGATGGCTACACATTAATATCGCGCGCAATTGTAATTTTTAAATTTTTGCACATGGCACATGCCACCGTACAGTTACATAATCTAATGTCATGCATCGACATATAATATCAAGACGAGTAAAGGCAAGCAAAGTTCATGTGAAAACAAGACCCATTTTCACGTTAACAAAACTAAAATGTCTTATGTCTTATTAACCAATCAAGTACTCATTCTTTAAGCATATTTTTTTGTGTTAACCTTAATTCCGCAGAGGTTTCATGCCATTTCACCAATAAGAAAAGTTGCCGTGTTGTGAGTGGTCAAAATCAATTTGACAATGAAGTTTAATTGGACAGGAGATACTCAAATGAAATAACTGAAATGTCAAGTTAACGTATAATTAATACGCCTAAATTTGACGTGGATGGGTTCACGTAATAAATAATAATGTAATCAATTAACAATTTATTTTTTAGTGCATTTTGCATTACTTATGTAATATACGTAAATTCAATCGTTCTTGGAATAATATGAATGCCTTCTATTCATCTTTCATTTATTTAATAAAAGTGCTTAATTACAATATAGGGAATTAATATAAAATAGTAAATATTTTGAACTTTTTTACAATTTTATAAATCTGTTACATTAGGGAGACCCTCTTGGTCTCAAGCAACATAATGTTAAGCAATTAAGGTTGATTATGGCAAAAAAAAACGATTATTTTTTAACTTTATTACTGACCAGACTAGAAAATAATAGCATACCTTCAATCATCATCATCATATCAGCCGAAAGACGTCCACTGCTGGACATAGGCCTCCCCCAAAGAGTGCCACAATGACCGGTCCTGCGCCACCCGCATCCAGCGGACTCCCGCGACCTTCACCAGGTCATCAGTCCACCTTGCGGGGGGTCTACCCACGCTGCGCCTTCCGGTTCGTGGTCGCCACTCGAGAACCTTTCCGCCCCAACGGCCATCGGTTCTACGAGCAATGTGCCCCGCCCACTGCCACTTTAGTTTAGCGATTCGGAGGGCTATATCGGTTACTTTGGTTCTGCTGCGAATAGCCTAATTTCTGATGCGATCACGCAGAGAGACTCCAACCATAGCCCTCTCCATTGCCCTTTGGGTGACTTTGAGCTTTCTTATGAGGCCCATTGTAAGCGACCACGTTTCAGTACCATATGTCATCACTGGCAACACACACTGGTCAAAGACTTTCGTCTTGAGACACTGCGGAATATTGGACAAAAAGATGTGCCGTAGCTTCCCGAATGCTGCCCAACCGAGTCGGATTCGTTGATTGACCTCGTTCTCGAAGTTGGATCTACCTAACTGGACAGTATGTCCTAAGTATATACAATCGTCCACAACTTCGAGTGTAAAGTCTCCGATTGTAACGGGAGTTGGTGCTACATGGGTATTTGACATGATCTTCGTCCTATCCATGTTCATCTTTAGACCAACTTGCTCGGAGGCTTTACTGAGGTCATCGAGCATCGTACTCAAATCCTCCATGGTCTCAGCCATGACTACTATGTCGTCAGCAAACCGAAGGTGAGTGATGTACTCGCCGTTTATGTTGATGCCTAGCCTTCTCCAGTCCAGAGTCTTGAAAAGATCCTCCAGTGCAGCGGTAAACAGTTTATGAGAAATAAAATCTCCTTGCCTGACTCCCCGCTGCAACGGAATAGGCTTCGAGTTCTGGTCCTGGAGTCGGACTGACATAGTGGCGTTCTCGTACAAACACTTCAGCACTTCGATATAGCGATAGTCCACTTGGCACCTCTGGAGAGATTGTAGTACAGCCCAGGTTTCGATCGAGTCGAAGGCTTTCTCGTAGTCCACGAACGCTAAGCAGTGGGGCAGGTTATACTCCTCAGTCTTCTGTATAACCTGACGGAGCGTATGGATGTGGTCTACGGTACTAAAGCCTCTTCGGAAACCGGCTTGTTCGGGAGGCTGGAAGTCATCTAGCCTGCGTGCGAGACGGTTCGTAATGACTCTTGAAAACAGCTTATAGACATGGCTCAGAAGTGAAATGGGTCGGTAGTTCATCAGTAACGCGTTATCACCCTTTTTGAAGAACAATACCACCACACCTCTGTTCCATGCCTTAGGCGTTCTCCCTTCTAGTAAATCGGAGTCGAACAACTTCTGAAGGGCCATAAGGACCGGTTTACCACCCGCTTTCAGAAGTTCGGCTGTAATTCCGTCTTCACCAGGTGCCTATTATTGTTTTTGAGCTGTTTAAAAGCCATTCTAATCTCGTACAGGCTGATGTCCGGGATGTCTTCGGTATAATGTCGGGTCAGTCTAGCTCTAGGGTCTTCCGCCAGATCAACTTCAGGTCTGCTAGTTGATGTGTATAGCTGTCCATAAAAGTCCTCTATCTCCCCCAGAAGCTCGGGTCTGGATGAAACAATTCTACCATCCTCAGTTTTTAATTTGGCGAGCTGGCTCTGCCCAATAGACAAATCTCTTGAGAAAACATTAGAGCCCTTATTCTGTTCCATGGCCTCTTCAATACGATTTGTATTGAATTGGCGCAAATCACGGGTAAGGGACTTAGAGATCCGTTTATTGAGCTACCGGTATAATGACGCATCTGCTGAGGATTGCAGAACCATTTCTCTCCTTTCCTCGATGAGTTTCTGAGTGGAGTCAGAGAGCCTTTTCGTTCTGTTGCTCCGACTTAACTTAGACCCAGTACTATGGACAGCTTCCACAAACCCGTCGTTGAATTCGTCCACCTTCAATATGAATAGTTAAAATTCTCTTTGCTTCCTCGTTTTTTAGAATTAAAAAAATAACGGATGAGTTCGTTTATGTGTACTATTTATTTTAGCAGGCTTAGGGAAATACAAATATAAATATACATTTTGTATCCATTTTTTTATACTACAACAGTAGCAAACAGGCATACGGCTCACCTGATGGTAAGCAGCTACCATAGCCTATGGACGCCTGTAATTCCAGAGGTGTCTCATGTGCGTTGCCGACGCTTTCATATAAAAGAGGATTCACTGTGTTGACAGCTAAAGGGACAAGAGGATCCCCAGTCGTCAACACACTGCATCCTCTGAGCTCTCTGGCTACCTTACTCACCGGCAGGAACACAACACTATGAGTAGGGTCTAGTGCTAATTGGCTGTGGTTTTCTGTAAGGTAGAGGTAGTTCCCCAGTCGGGCTCTGCTCTAGATTTGATAATTAAAGACTATGCTATGAAGTTATAGCATTCATTATTAATGAAAAATAAGAGTCATACATATTAGTCAGTTGTACTAGAAATGGCAAGGCCAGAATGGTATGATTTTACCAGAGTAAGTATAGTAGGTACTAATTCGAAGGGTTTTGTTTTGTCGATTTCGTTGACTTTACTTAATATTAGTGATTTGAAAAAAAATTCAACCTTTATGAGTTTACTCAAACTACATTATACACTAATAATAAATAATAAATGACTTACGTACGCATGAAGGTAATGTTTGCGTTATTTACGCGCATGCATAAGGTTACATTAAAAAACAGCTTACGTCGAAGGTATTTAAATTAAAACCTTCAAATAGATTACAGCAATACAAACAATAAGTTTTTGTTTTTTGTTCATTTTCGTCGTTTAGTGTGTAATATTGATAGTTTATTGTGCAGTGATCTATCGAACAAGTGTGCAGCTAATGAAGAATTACTCTCAAAACGAGTGTAACCAATGTAACCATTGTTTGGTTAAAACAACCTGTAGTCGCCGGAGTCGGGCCTCTCCGTGCTGTTCGTTGGGAGCAGCTACAAAAAGCAAGGCCTCTACCGAACAACGTTGCCTATTTTTACAAAATGATGGAAGACATTCTACCCAAAGATTGATTGCTTGCAAGCGTCCAATTTCCCGCCATTTAATACTTGACCTTGGCTACAGGCAATACTGCCTAAAGTCCACCAGAAAAAAACCTCCAGATAACAATAAAAAAGCACAAACATTGCTGTGTATATTTCTTATACGCACATTACAGTATATACCTACTGTTCTATTTAAGCCTACCTACGATCAGAGCCGTAACTGGGTGGGGGTGGGGGGCATTATAGTGCAATGCCCTACCTTAAAAACTGATATGTACCTATACTTTTTACCTAGATATTAGAGTCTGGCTACTGAAATATTACACAAATTTTTGGCGGGAAATTCAAAAAATCTTGCCTTCTTACTCCGTTCTTGGGGAAACTTTAAACATACACATACTGTTGAAGTCATCATTATAACAGAATTTAAATTATATTAAGTAGGTAAGTAAAACGACCGACTGAGGTGGCATATTCAGATTGTTTATTAAGTACGTATCTCATATTCCCAATATATGAGTACAAGGGAGACATTGGGGATCAATGTTACTCTGCATCCGTAGGAAACACCTTAGACTACCCTACACGTGATCCCTGGGTGGTGCTAAAAGAGTAATAAACTTGGCAGCTGCACTGTCCCATCTAGACCTCGCAGCACTCACTGGATTTTCTTCATCAACTGCTTTCCCACTACTACTACCTGAGAGAATAAATGCCTATCTATATCCAGTGACATGGCGCCATACGATAAATAAAGGGAGACATTTCGATATTATCAAAGTATTATAATATTGATAAAGATTTATTCCAAGGATCCATACTGTATATCGAAAAAAACAAATTGAAAAGATTATTTGTTAACAACGGAAACCTAACTGCTAATACGAGTACTACTAGGTAATACTTATAGATGAACATTCATTATACTTTTCCTCAAATGAGTTATGTTTACTTTTACAAAACTTATATTGCATAACATCGACCAAGTCCGTAATGTAACTAATGTATGAGAATATCTATGCGTGATTTACTTACCAATGAAAAGAAATATCACCATCTTTGGCGCCTGTGTGGCTCCTGCACCAATGCACGGCACAAGCCGGCATTTTAATACCGATATATTACCGAAATTTCATCGACCGAAAAACAAATATTTTGACGACATGACAATTTCAAAATGTTTGACATGACCTTGGACGAATAATCTATGGACATGACATTAGGGCACCGCTGTCACAAGTTCCGCCCACTTTGGCACTAGGAAAGTGGAGCAGATTTTGAGCGTTGATTACGCTTCCTTACTTATTATTCTTCCAAGATGTCATGTCAAAATGCCTCAACCGGACGTGTGCGTGTGTGATTCGGTCGGGTCACCGAATCACCCGAATCAGTCAGCCGTGCCGTCCACCGACGTTTGCTTTGTTTGACCCTTAGTCTGTGTTATCCGTTCGTAGTAGTTGAATGCCCTATGTTTGAACTCCCACTGTCTTCCTAACTTTCCTGTTCTAGTGGGCTGCCTGACTGTTCTGACCAGGGACCTCTCTCACTCTAACAAATAGCAGTGTCCTTATCGGTCCGTGGTCGGCTGATCCGAATCTCACAGTCTGTTACGGTTGACGTCGCACGTTTTACATCTGGCAACACTCACCACTTCACCAGTCCATCAATCAAAATCACGTAAAAAGACCCAAAAACTAAAAAGAGCGATTTTTATAAACCTGTGTTTTAAGGTTCATTTTTGTCAGTTAATAACATTCCTACTATACGACAGTGTTTATCGGTGTGTTTAAAATAATACTCGTGTCTATTTTTAGGAAAATAACGTACTCCGTTCATGCCTAACCTAAGGTCACCTTACGTAAGATTGGCTTAAATTTCTAAAAACATGGGCAATCAAGTGTCTGCTGATGCCGGTATCAACGTAAAGGTTCCAGTTAACAACGCCAATCCACCACCAGAATGCCCCATGCACAAAAAAGAAGAAAACCCGCCCAAGGCATCAGAGTGTCCAGTGCAGCATGGAAATGCGACCAATGACATAAACCCGTACAACATGGTATAAAGCACGCAATATATTTATTATTTGACACTTAACGGACAGCAATATAAAGTTTCAGACTAACATTTTTTTCTAAACAATTTTTAATTGCTAATCAACAGCCAACTACTTGAATGTGACTATATCATAATTACAGTTCTATTTATTTCGAATACCTACAGATGCCACCAGCAAATCAGCAGCCAGCTCCCGACCAGCCTTTCCCTTTGCCCGTCCAACGTCAAGTGTCATCCATTCCCCGAGCCATGCCTGATGGTTCCACAGAGTTCTGGGTATACCCGAGCCAACAGATGTTCTGGAATGCTATGCTACGTAAGGGATGGCGTTGGAAGGATGAAGACATAAAGCAAAAGGATATGGAGGATATTATAAAAATTCATAATGCTAATAATGAACAGGTATGTTTTGACTGTTTTCTTACAAATAATAATAAAGATACTTATTGTGTTTTTTTATCATAAGTTTTGATGAATAACAAGCTATATTATTATAACTAAAGTAATAAAAATAGGTCTAATACACTCTGATTAGTAGAAAGTAAATTAATTGATGTAACATACTATAGGTATTACATCTAATATAAAAATTAAACTGAAATATATCCCTACATAGCAGGATGAACTTGATATCTCAAGATTTAAATTTAAAGAAATTTGAACCATATGTAATTATTATTTAGGTTCAAATTTCTTCAAGTTTTCATCTTGAGATATCAACTGCTTCCCGCTATGTACGGCTTTATACACAACTCTTGGCTTGGTACAATATATTCATACTTTAAAGCAGAAGTAGTTTTTAATTGAGTACAGTAATCTGACAGCTCTTGTTATACATTGTAAACCACTTTGTATGGCAGGACCTTCTAAATACTACCTTAACACATTCAGTGCCTAAAACCAGACTATCGGGTATTTTGTGATTTCGTTCCCAGGCCGGACAACCCGATAGTCTGGATCGTGGTACTACAGCTTTATATGACGAAATTTTTGTGGCCTGGCGCGGATGTCTTGTTTGGCTGGGTGGCAATGAATGTGTTAAAGTTGAATAAATGCTACTCTGAACATCCGTAACGGACATCCGACACTTCCTAACTGTATTCACCAGAAAGTGACAGATGTCTATCTCGCCGCAAGATATTGTCGCTGCACACTTATGCCAGGGGGGTGTCACTACGCAGTTTAGGTACAATTGGCCGGCGCGCCTCCCGGGCAGACGTATGGCATAGGCTGCCGCTCGGCTCGCATGATAGTCGTATCATGTGGCGCTCGCGCAAAATTGAAAACACACAATGCCTTCGAAACCTAAACCTCGATCTAATCCGTATAAAAGATATAATATTGGTTGCCCAGAAACAATATTAGGAACTGACCGATATAGGATTTTCGAAGAAATACGGCTGCGCGGCATACCTACTTCCGTGAGAATCAGACATACTATTTCCGGATAAAAATATTATGTTTACAGAATCACCGTTTGTAATTCCTACATATTTATCTTAAAAATAATAAATCAGTAGGTACATGTAGGTACAAAAACTTGTCAAGTGACAACCCGTGCCGACACTCACAACTCGGTCATCGCGCAAAGAAGATTCACGGTTCGTGCGCGGTTATAAGTTTAAATTTTGCTTGCAGGCGGCGAGTATCGGTATAATTTTATACCTAAATTTGACTTTTGTGAAGGAGTGAATTTTCTGTACGGTAGTACTATTAGTTATTCTGTGCTTATGCTAACCAGGCAGGTCACAGAACCAGTGTTGTTCAATAATAATAATAATAAAAAGAATATTTCAGGCTTGGCTGGAAGTGCTGAAATGGGAAGCTCTCCATGCTAAGGAGTGTGGTCATCCAAGGCTGAAGAGTTTCGGAGGAAAGGCCACTCAGTACAGCCCTAGGGCTCAAATTCGTTCCTGGCTTGGGTGGGTAATAATTATTCAATTAGTGTTAGACTGTGTAATAACATTATGATAACTGTGTTGAAATGGAATACATAGAAAATATTCTAGATAGGAGGTTGGAAGTATTTTAGAAATCATAGCTGCTCTAAATTAATGTGGCCTTAAGCCAGTGGTTCTTAAAGGGTGGTCCCCAGACCGCTGGTGGTTCCTAGAAGCTGAACTGGCACACAAATTTATGATAAGAGTTACCCTTTGCTGACTTTATTAAAATGACTAAATCAGTCCAAGTGACTGGGCTATATTTTTATTTTAAATGGTACTTTAAAGCACAACTTAAGTCGTGTTTCAGTAACATCTAACCGTCACATTCCTGACAAAATGTATGGGATTTGACATTTACCGTCAGTTTTGTGACGATTGCTGGTTAGCAATCCGGCCAGTTGGCCATTAATGGTACACAGTTAAGTGAAAATGCCCATTTAGTTCATAATTAACAGGTGGTTATTATACATTTTATTTTGTACCTTGTTGTAATCATCATAAAGTATAAACTCTGAGAATCACATTGTGTGTCTTCAATAATTATTCTATTTCAAGACAGAAAATTAAATGGATTAAAGCCATTTGGCACTAGCATGTTAATACTGACAAATATAGAGTAAAATATAAAAATTAACATGGAGCAACCTCTAGAAAACAAATAATAAATTTATTGTCTCTGATATTCCAGATATGAGTTGCCATTCGACCGTCACGACTGGATCGTGGACCGGTGTGGCAAGGACGTTCGCTACGTCATCGACTATTACGACGGTGGAGAGCTAGACAACAAATACCAGTTCGCCCTCCTCGACGTCAGGCCCGCCTTAGACTCCTTTGAGAATGCTTGGGACAGAATGAAAGTTATGTACATGAGATATCGCTATGAACTCATTGGTGACAAAGAGTCTTCGACAAAACTAACGAATTAAAAATAGTCGCAACTTAAGAGTATTATAGTTAACTTTAATGTTTGTTATTATAATATAAGGTTCTTAATTTTGATCAACTAAAAAAACTGAATAACCGCTGAAGTAGCTGAGCGGGTGAGATGTTCTGAATAAGCAAAACACGACTGATAATAAGAGCGCGTGAAGGTCATTTTAAACACCTCACCCGCAATAGCAATTTCTGCTGCAGACTATAAAAAAAAACGAATATTTATTAGAAAAATTATGAATCTTTAGACTGGCTTTGGCCATGAGTTTAATCATGTCAAATTACCTTCTGGTTACATTTTAATCATTAGAAAAGTTAGGATTGCAATAAATTTGAATAATATTAGAGTTGATTAAAGTTGTGGAGTCTTTCTGTCGGCAAGTGTTGTCACTGCTAAAGCTCTTTGTGATTAATTGTTTTTATTTATTTTATTGTTAAATTTGATCTGTACCATTATATATTTTAAACCCCAGCACTATCCTTTAGGCCACCAGACACTGTCAGTTAGGGATGTCACGAATATTAGTA
The DNA here is from genome assembly GCA_947086415.1 of Pammene aurita. Lineage (NCBI taxonomy): Eukaryota > Metazoa > Arthropoda > Insecta > Lepidoptera > Tortricidae > Pammene > Pammene aurita. The sequence goes on from OX352297.1 coordinate 25,508,136, forward strand.
TTCGCATTTCTTTTTTGACATTCGTATCGACATTCGCATTGATACGAATATATTCTGAATGCGAATGTTTCCAGAATGCGTCGCGTTTCGACCGCGATGACCTGGCCTCTCGGGTCATATACTTGGCATAGGTATACAACACGATACAATAAAACAACAGTATATCACTCGACTCATTTTGATCAATAATATTACGTATCATTTCCTATATTTTTGACCTAAGGTAACATAAAAATTATGACAAAGATTGAGTTTTTAAAGCTACTCTATAACATTCGCATCCTGAATTCTGCATTCGCGAATGTGAGAGAAACGACATTCGTGACATCCCTATGGTCAGTAATAATGTCCCCATCCTTTTTTATGTAATCGCCATCAAATATATCGGCCAAGATACTCAAAAATATCTGAACATGCACTTTATCGCTTTGACAATAAGGGCTTTGTTCAGATATTTGTGACCACCTTGGCCGCTCCGATATATCTGATGGCGTCTGTAGGTATGTGAACGATGAGTAGATAAATAATATTACTTAAGTGTCTGGTGGCCTTTTGAGTTTATAGTTGTATGTGCCCAAAATAGTTTTTAGTAGAAGTTAGTAGTTACCATAAAGGTTAACATCAGATACTCTGCTTAAGAATTTTGTGGAGATTTGCAAAAAAATATGACTTCCCACCAAAAAGCTACATTTAACCAATTGATACAAATGATAGGAACTTAAGTTTACGAGCTGCTTTAGCTGATAGTAGCAGATAAATCATTTATTTATTAGTTGTGTACTTACAATGCTTGAAATTCAAGTGTACAAGTTGTAAAATAAAATCTTACAACACATTCTTCGTTTTTATTTTATTTATTGAAATACTACACAAATAGTAATTAGGAATAATCCCTTAGGGAGATCGCGCATTGCTACTTTTTAACCGACTTCAAAATTTGAAAAGAGGAGGTTCTCAATTCGGCGTGTTTTTTTTTTTTTGTTTTTTTTTTTTTATGTTTGTTACTCCATAACTCCGTCATGTCTGAACCGATTTTGAAAATTCTTTTTTTGATTGTAAGTATATATATACAGATTGGTCCCGTTTTTGTCAAAACGCAGTTCTGATGATGGGATCCATGAGGAATCGAGGGAACTCCTCAAATCTTAAAGGCATACATATAGTGATTTTTATATTTTTATCAACAAAACCATCATTTTCATTCAAAACAGTGACATTAGATGAAGTAGAACTGCTGATGATGATCAGAACGGAACTCTTCAACGACGCATAGTTCACGTTTGGCGATTCGTCCTCTTCGCTGTGTTTGTTTAGCAAGTTTAATTGTCAGAACAAATGTTCGTCCAGCTCAAGTTCTGATGATGGGATCCATGAAGAATCGAGGGAACTCCTCAAATCTTAAGGGCTTACACATAGTGATTATTGTATTTTTATCAACAAATCAAGCATTTTCATTCAAAAGAGTGACATTTGATGAAGTGGAACTGCTGATGATGAACAGAACGGAACTCTTCAACGAAGCATAGTTCATGTTTGGCGATTCTTCCTCTTCGCTATGTTTGTTAAGCAAGTTAGATTGTCAGGACCAATTTTCGTCAAGCTCAAGTTCTGATGATGAGTTCCACGAGGAATCGAGGGAATTCCTCAAATCTTAAAGGCATACATAAAGTGACTTTTGTATTTTTATCAACAAATCAAGCATTTTCATTCAAAAGAGTGACATTTGATGAAGTGGAACTGCTGATGATAATCAGAACGGAACTCTTCAACGACGCATAGTTCACGTTTGGCGATTGGTCCTCTCCGCTGCGTTTTTTAAGCAAGTTATTTCATTGTATGGAATCTAAGTGCACCATCTATCTACAATAATCCTTCACCGGCTACCCCCATTGAAGTCGGTTTTTTTTTCTTAAAAATTATTGTAGCGATACAGTCGCGATGCAGTAGCATACTAGTCAATTATCTGAGCTGTGTTTTACAAACCTACGTTTTAATATCGGCCTTTACTTTTTATTAGTTCAGAAAATACAATACGTTTAGGTTGAACTTGACATATGGTAATTAATAATTATACATTTGAGTTTCTTTTCTACCTTGAGGGTTTGCAAGACTGCTCCATAGATGAATATGTATAGAACTGGACGGATCTGATTATGAATCCGGATTGCAAACCCTAAGCTTATTAGAATCTAAATAATAATGAGAATAAAGGCATAAAGTCCATCTGTCAAGTATGAAAGAAGACAACTATATAGAAAAAAAAACATAGTCAATTTATATAGTTTAATTTTCCACGTTGACAATTAGAGAGCATATTCCTTTGCACTCGTTCTTAAAAATCTCAACTTGCTGTTCAATGTAGCCTTCAAAATTATTGTATGGGCAAGACGGCAGCACTTTATACTTCGGTTTGCCTTTACTGCTGTGGTACACTGATCTGAGCGTAAGAACCGGAGGTTTGTCAGGAAACTTCGCACCTGGAAGTTGGAATTAATTTCTAAATTAAAAGTGAATTGGTCATTCAATACTCCTCTGTCTATTGGGCATCCTCGCTCATCCTAACTTATGTTGTAAACCCTGACCGTCACTTTTGTGACGACTGCTAACCGGCCGTTAATGGTACACACTTACCCCCTTATTCATAAACGCCCACTAAAGTTAAGAGATCGCTGATAATCGTTTGTCCCTTTCCCTCATATAGGTTGGACGGAAAGGGACAAATGATTATCAGAGGCCTCTTAACTTTAGTAGACGTTTATGAATAAGGGGGTTAGGGTACACACTGTTTCACAATGTCCAAGTAAAGTACAAATAAATTAACTGCCAGATAAAACTACCTGCAAAACTCAGCACTTTATCTACCAGTTAAGCTTATTTGAAGATTGTGAAACGCCAACGATGGCTTTATTCGTCAGATAAGTGGCAAGTAGCTTATTCAGGACTTTACTTGGACATTGTGAAACAGGCCCTTAAGATTTAAAACGCGATGCGAAGTATTACGTCATAACGAGAACGTATACGATTGTTATTTTGAAATGTTCAAACGTTCTCACCTATATCTATCTGTAATATCCAATGAAAGTCATTCATTTCAAACAGGAAAGCCGCATTGTTCGAGTCGTGTTCCAGCACGGCCCCCTCATACCTCACAATGAGTTGGGCCAATAATTCCCTCTTTAACTTCTCATTATTCAAAAGAGCTTGGATCTGAAAATTTAAAACAAAATGACGAATGGAGTACTAGCATTTTTCGTTAACTAGGATCACTCCGTCACAGTATCTCACCTACAGCAAGTTTCCAAATTGCATGGACACATTATGAATGAATTCGTTAATAAATTGTCTAATTATCCATGCAATTTTGGAACTGGTTGTATACAACAATATATTTGCTCTATACTGTGTGATTGACAATTGGTTTTATAAATTTGATTTTCTACCTTGTATTCGGTGACGTGTTCTAAGTGACTGACTGACTTTATTGTGTCTGTGTTAAGGTAGAAAATCGAATAGATTAAAACAACATGTCAGTACCAAAGTAGCTTTGAATTATAAAAACTGTATTTAAGTTATAATTAAATGACTTGGTTAATTTAATTTTATGCCTTATGCTCATGGGACAAAGCACAGTTTCAAACGAGTTTGATGACTGTGTAACATATGACTGTTATTTTTCATGGGGAAGAGAAATAATTGCTTATATTTATTTAACATAAATTGAATATTGTATGGATAAAATATGTGTCAAAGCCTCATGTTCTAATTATAAAATTACTTAACAAAAATTGTCAATAGATGGCGCTTTGCTTTAGAATCTTATTCCTACATCGCGCTATTAAAAGTTATGCAGTAAATACACCGTGGGCCCATATAACTAGACAGATTTTAACAGTGTATTCCTGATCATATTTAGATACTAAAATGTCCTATAAACTTTTCTGGAATACGCCTAGTTTCAGAGTTAATACCAATAAAAACAAATACACTTTTTAGTATAACTCATCACAAAACGCCTTTCTAATGGCGTTGTTGCCACTATTGGACATAGTTTACACGTCCTTATTGACAGATATCAAAGTGACAAGGGAAACTTTGCAGAAAATAAATTTTTCCAAAAAAAAATGTACCAAATTGTTTTAGGCGATAATTTTATTAATAACATTTGCTTTTCATGTGCAATAAACATTCACAAAATGGAAAAAAAACGAACTAATTTTTTTTTTTTGCGAAATTGACCTATAGTCACATAATATTTTTTCCTTCTTTTGGTCTTAGAAATTCGTGGTTAAGATCTGTCGGGTTATTCCAGCCCACGGTGTATATACAAGGGTCGGAAAACAATTTGTATTTAATCAAAAAAAATCAAGTGAGTGTTATATATACAGTGTGTAGTAATAAAGTGGTAGTAGTAAAAGTCAGTGTGTTATTTTTGGACCCCGAACATTGGTCCTTCGAACCGGATAGACGGCTATCCAGTGTGTGCAGAGACGACGGCAGAGGGCGCCGTCCGGCACAGTGCGGCCTGACGTCATCGCAGTCGACGTCAATTGCGTCCTGACGTCTTCGACGTCACCAGCGACGACGAAGTCGGCGACGTCACCAGCGACGACGAAGTCGGCGACGTCATCAGCGGCAACGACGTCGAGTGACGTCATCAGCGGCAACGACGTCAAGTGACGTCATCAGCGGCGACGAGATCGTGTGACGTCACTAGTGGTAAAGTGAGAGTGCCGGACGTCAATTGTGAGTACTTTATTGTTTATTTATGAGTGAGGGACTTAGCAAAATTCAAGTTCAACTGGACTTAGAAAAAATCAATCGGATAATCTTGGACTTGGAAAATTTCAATCCGATCCAGTTTGGACTTAGAAAAATTCCGCTTCAGTTAGGACTTAGAAAATTTCAGACTAGCAACCAGGTCTTTGAAAGTTAGTTGCCAAACATTTAGAAATTGCAATGGATAAGCTAATTAAAGTACAAAATGACTTGCAATGCAGAATTGTTCGTGCTCTTGAAAACTTCAAAAAGTCTCCCAAAGAGCGTCGCAGCTCTATTGATTAATACTAGATTGGAATTGTTGGAAGAATTATGGACTCAATTCTCTCACACTCATATGCTCATTATTCAGGACAGCGAGTCAGAAGCATTGGCAGAGAGCACATACATTGAGAACGATGTGTATGATGAGACAGAAGAAGAGTACGTAACTTACAAGTGCCTTGTCAAATATATCCTCAGCAGCGTCAAGCCAGCTTCTACCTCTGAAATGTCAAGCTCGAGTGTTGCCGAGCCTAAGTCAACCAACAGAGCCGAAGATCGTATCAAGCTGCCCAAAATTACAATTCCAACCTTTTCCGGCAAGTATTCAGAATGGGTAAGCTTCCGTGACATGTTTGTATCATTGATCCATACCAACAAAGATCTTGACGATGTTCAAAAGCTACACTATTTGAAGAGTCATTTACAAGGCGAAGCTGAACAAATGTTAAGACACATTGCAATTACCAAAGACAACTATAGTATTAGCTGGGAGCAACTTGAAAAGCGTTACAACAATAAAAAGTATTTATCCAATTTCATTCTAAAGAGAATGTTGAGTCAACGCAATTTGGTTTCTGAGTCTGCAAGTGCGCTCAAGGAACTTTTAGATACGACAAATGAGTGCCTTCAAGCTCTAAAGAACTTAGGGATCGACGTAAAGAGTTGGGATGTCATTATTGTATATTTAATGTGTTTGAAACTAGATGCTGAATCGAGGAAGCAATGGGAGCTCAAGTCAACAGAATACGAAAGTGAACTACCAACTTACCAACAATTTCAAACGTTTTTAGAGACACGGTCTCGCGCATTGGAGTTCATTGACCAGAAGCTTTCTCGACCCAGCACTAGCGCCCACAAGGGTCCCGTTACTCCTGTAAAGGTTCATCATGTGGCAGCTGCCACTGTCCCGTCTTGCGCATTCTGTTCTGAAGCCCACAAGATAAGTAAATGTAAGGAATTTTCCAAACTTGAGACTGATGCTCGTCGTGGTTTTGTCCAGTCACATAGTCTTTGTTTTAACTGCTTAGGTCCTCACCACTCTGTCTATGCATGCCGTCAATCGTCTAGATGTAGAATTTTCAAAAGGAAACACCATTCCTTGTTGCATTCCAAGAATAGCACACCAGCAACTGAGTTTCAGGAGTCTAAAGAAACAAATCACTCAGTTGTAGCAAATACAGTTGTACCAGCAACTGCGTCTCACTCATCATCTCGTGATGAGCCCACTACTACCAACATACGCAACCATTTTTCGACATCTCGTAAATTGGTTTTATTACCAACAGCATTAGTTAATGCCAAGTCGAAATCTGGACAACTCATAACACTCAGGTGCTTCATCGATCAAGGCTCAGAAGTGTCATTCATTAAGGAATCTGTGGTTCAACTGCTAGTACTTTATAGAATTCACCACAAAAGCCCAATCACAAGGCTAGGAGAGGATGAGAGTTGCTTGAGCTCTTATTCGTCAGTAAACGTGAACATTGCATCATTCCTAGATCCTAACGTTAAGGTAAATGTACATGCTTTTGTGTTAAACAAACTCACATTGACTCTTCCAGAAAAACGAGTTGATGTTGGGTTCTGGTCCGAACTGTCTGATTTAGATTTAGCCGATGCAACTTTCAATGAACCCGGACGAATTGACTTGCTTATTGGTGGAGATGTCTTCAATCAAATACTCATGGGTGGTCTAATTAAAGGTCCACAAGGAGCACCCGTGGCTCAGCAAACTTCCTTAGGTTAGATCATTTCAGGGCCGGCTCACACCAGTGCGTCGGAATTACACAACAAGATCAGCGTTAACCACATTCATGTCATTGACAACGAGTTCCTGAAGAAGTTTTGGGAGCTTGAGGCTGATCCTGTTGCGCCAGATCCCAAGCAACAATACACCGAGGAAGAAAAGAAATGCGAAGAAGTTTTTGCTGCCACTACTAAACAGGATAGTAGCGGTAGGTATATAGTCAAGTTGCCCTTCCGAGATGAAACTCCACGGTGCACTGAAGGGAAACTTTATCTTGTAGCAGCTAAACGATTTAGCTTACTCGAAAGAAGATTCGAGCGAGAACCCCAATTGAAAGAACGGTACGCAGCTGTTATTAAAGAATATGAAGAGCTTGGGCACATGAAAAAGGTGCCAAAGGAAGATCAAACTAAACCAGGAGTTGTGTATCTTCCTCATCACGCTGTTATTCGAGAAGACAAAACCACATCAAAGGTACAAGTAGTTTTCGACGCCTCGTGCCCCGGAATAAACGGCGTGTCTCTGAATCAAGATCTATTGGTGGGCCCACGACTTCAACAAGACTTACGCCATATCCTGTTGCGTTGGCGTTGTTTTCCATTCAGTCTTATATCTGACATCGTGAAGAAGTACAGGCAGGTACAGGTCTACGATGAAGATGCTGACTTCCAACGGATCTTGTGGCGAGATAATCAAGACGAACCTGTAACCCATTACAGACTCCTCAGAGTTACCTTTGGAACAGCCGCAGCACCTTACCTAGCTGTTAAGGCACTGCAACAAGTTGCACATGATTATGGAGAAGCCTACCCTTTGGCAGCAGACAGGGTCTTAAATGATTTCTATGTGGACGACCTTTTGTCAGGTTGCGAGACAGTGGCTGAAGGAGAACAATTATACAAGGTACTCAACGGATTACTCAGCAAAGCAGGTTTCGAACTAGCAAAGTGGAACACTAATAACGAGCAACTTATGAAGATAATCAATCAAGATTCCAGAACTGAAGAAGGCAATGTGGAGATAAAGCTGGATACAACCATAAAAATGTTGGGCCTGGCTTGGAACCGTAAAGCCGATACGTTCGAATATGCAGTTCAGTTACCTCAACTGAAGTTTCCAATAACGAAGAGACGAATGATATCGGACATATCTCGGTTATTCGACCCGCTGGGTTGGCTGGCGCCAGTTATCATCTGTGCGAAGATATTCATCCAAAAATTGTGGTTGACAGGCGTGAACTGGGACGACGAAGTTCCGCCTCAATTAGTGTCAGAATGGCTGACTTATAGAGAAAGATTGAATCAAATTGCCAACTTCAGCATTCCAAGATGGGTTCACACGGAGAAAAGCAACAAGGTTCTCGAACTTCAAGGCTTTAGTGACGCCTCCAACGAAGCATACGCTGCGGTGGTGTATCTGCGTACCATGGATTACAGCCAAAACAAAGGTAGCGCCGATAAAACAAGTGTCAATCCCGCGTTTGGAGCTGTGTGGAGCAGTGTTACTTACCAAGTTGCTGGTGGAAGTGTCACGGGTGATGAAAATTGAAAAGTCAAACATACATGCATGGAGTGATTCCACCATAGTATTGTCCTGGCTCAACAGCAGACCTAACCGATGGAAGACGTTTGTGGCAAATCGAGTGTCAGAGATACTTACTTCACTTGATCCTCACCAATGGACACACGTTTCCTCCAAAGACAACCCAGCTGATTGCGCCTCCAGAGGTACCACCTGCATACAAGAAGAACACCTGTGGAAGGAAGGCCCAGTGTGGTTAAAAGAAAAGGATATAGTGTATCCCAAAAATGTGCATCTCCAGATTTAAAAATGAAACCAGACAAGATTTGTTTGTTAACTACCTGCTCATCTTCTGAAGGACTTGACATCATCGGAAGATTTTCCAGCCTCAGACGACTCATCCGAGTAGTGACTTACTGTAAAAGATTTATGAAACGCTTTAAAGGAGAGAATTTTACAGCTTGGCTAACTACTAAAGAAATTCAAGAAAGTTTGAGTACATACATTAAGTTAGTCCAAGGTAATCATTTTGAAGCTGAAATCGAAGATCTGAAAAGGAAGAAAGAAACTAAGAAAAGCAAACTTACCTCGTTGAACCCCTACATCGATAAAGCAGGACTCTTGAGAATTGGCGGACGCCTGCAGCACGCGTGCCTCAGTGAAGATATGAAGCATCCTATCATCATTCCTGGGAAATCACATTTCACAGATCTGCTTATTTCTGACGCGCATGAAAGAACGTTGCACGGCGGTCCCAGTCTGATGCTCAATTATTTGAGGACCAAGTACTTTATACTTGGAGTCAAAAACTTGGTTAAGTTTTATGTGCGAAGGTGTGTGACTTGCATTCGCTATGCAGCGTCATGCAATTACCCTTTGATGGGGCGGTTACCTGCCGCCAGAGGGCTCCCTAGTCGACCATTTCGTCATAGCGGTGTGGATTATGCCGGCCCTATAAGCATCAGAACTTCGAAAGGCAGAGGCCACCATTCATACAAGGGCTATATATGCCTGTTCATTTGTATGTCAACTCGAGCGATCCATTTGGAAGCGGTGAGCGACATGACTGCTCAGGGATTTTTAGCGGCTTTTAGGCGGTTCGTGGCTAGGCGTGGCCATTGTTCAGATTTATGGAGCGACAATGGCACCAATTTTGTGGGCGCCGCTCGCGAGCTGAAGCAGTTGTATGCTGATGAAAGATCCAACATAGCAACCGAAATAGCCGACCATCTAGCCACTAACGGTACAACGTGGCATTTCATCCCTCCTCATGCGCCTAACTTCGGAGGATTGTGGGAGGCGGGTGTGAAGTCCACCAAACATCACCTCAGAAGAATCGTAGGAAACACAACTCTCACCTTCGAGGAAATGTCAACGGTTCTGGCCCAAATAGAAGCATGCCTTAATTCGAGACCAATATGCAAGAGCAGTGACAATAGTGACGCTCCTGAGCCATTAACCCCAGGCCATTTTCTAGTTACAGAGCCTCTTGTGTTGGTACCTGATTTTAACTATGAGACCTCAAAAGTGAATAGTCTCAGAAGATGACAGCTGACTCAGAAACTAGTACAAGATTTTTGGCGCCGTTGGTCGAATGAGTATCTGATGCAGTTCTATCATCGGTATAAGTGGGCTCATCAGACTCCTGAGCCAGGTGTTGGTGATGTGGTTTTGGTCAAAGAGGATGGTCTTCCTCCATCCATGGTTATATGGTATCGTAGTTGATAAGCATCCAGGTGCGGATAATATCACACGAGTAGTCAGTCTCAAATGTAAAGATAATATTATTAAAAGGGCTGTTAATAAACTGTGTTTCCTTCCCGTAACTTAATTTAATTCTTTTGCATGTTATTTCAGTTAATTTTAATTGTATATTCAACTAATGCCTTTGTTTATATTATATTGTCCCATGGTGGGCGGAGTTAAGAAAAAACTGTATTTTTGTTCTTGGTGGGCGGAATGTCAAAGCCTCATGTTCTAATTATAAAACTACTTAACAAAAATTGTCAATAGATGGCGCTTTGCTTTAGAATCTTATTCCTACATCGCGCTATTAAAAGTTATGCAGTAAATATATATAAGGGTCGGAAAACAATCTGTATTTAATCAAAAAAATCAAGTAAGTGTTATATATACAGTGTGTAGTAATAAAGTGGTAGTAGTAAAAGTCAGTGTGTGTGTTATTTTTGGACCCCGAACAATATGAAAGCATCAAACCTCAGCATGTAGTGCTATTTAGCCCTTTTTTATTATTTTCAATACTTACTTTATTATTTAACAGTTCAGTGACCATTGGAACATAATCCATTAAGACTCCAGACTGGTGCATTCTGTAAATAAACGCAAGAACTAATTAAATACCTACATGATCTATTGGTATGAATACTTTTGCAAAGCAAGGTAGAGTTGCTATGTTAACTTGTACAGTAGAACCTCGATTATCTGAACCCTCAATAGGCACGGTGAATTTTGTTTCATGTATGGTATCAATAGATTCGTTTTGTTGTGAGGATCAAATGTCTATATGCGGCCAATTGCGTTAAAGCAAAAGTCAGAAATGAGACTTAAAGTCTGAGATATGCATTTTTTTCTCGAGACGCTCCTAACAAAATGACGTGCAAAAGTGACGTCACGATCATATAAGCGCCCTGTTTAAAGTATGGAATAATTGTGAAATTTCTATTTTTACAGTGAAACGTTGCGTTTATGTATATGGTTACCATTACCATACAATTTATTTAACAGTAAAATGTAATAATTTTAAATAAAAAAGAACCGACTTCACTAAGCATCCACCTTTCCAACACCAAATGCTCGATCTGCTGTAAAAAATAATTTTAAACAAAAAAGAACCGACTTCACTCAGCATCCACCTTTCCAAAAGCAAATGCTTGAGCTGCTGTAAAAAGTACTCAAATCACTATAGGTGTGCCTATAATAGTTGAAGAGTTCCCTCGATTTCTCCAGGATCCCATCATCAGATCCTGACCTGGTTACAATGGGACCAACTGTGTTTCAAACAAAAAAATAATTTTCCAAATCGGTCCAGCCGTCTTCGAATAATCGGTGATTATTTGGATATATTGGTAATTCTGCATCCTATAAGTTTTATTGCATAATTCAACATGTGTCATCATCCCTATTATCCGAACGCTGACTTAGTTCATCTGAACCTTCAAATTTAATAAACTGTTTTTATGTAAAATGTGTTGTTTTTTTTTAATCTTTCGAACCTACATTTTGATTATCCAAATTTGTCTCTGTTCCAATTAGTTCGGATAATCGAGGTTCTTCTACAGAAGCAATTGAAGTAAAGGATTAATTAAGATTGAATATGAAGAAATAAACTTGAACTTACGGTGGCAATGTGATGTTTCCAAGTGACTTAGTAAGCAGAGGTGACAAAATCAACTCTGCATTGGTAGAGTTGGGATATCTCACAAGCAGCAGGGCCGTGTCAATTCCAGGGTTTTGATTAACACTGTAAGTAATTGATTTTCATAACAAGTAAAATTACGAATTCAAACTAAAATAAATATCCAATATTAAAAAACAGAAATTCGATGGTGATTTGCAGTTAACCTTCATTATCTTAAGATAGGCATTTATTACAGATAAAGGTGTACCATTTAATTTTTTTAAACCAAACTGACTTTGATTTTTTTCTGCTCAGAATCACGAGCACTGTCAATTTAAATAATAATATAAAAAGTCATCACAAACCTGACAAATCATTTTTCTATGGAAAATTGGGGAGCCTTTATTCAAAGATGGTACATTTTTTTCTGTGAACCTCCAGATATTAAAATAATTATGTAATGCGGGTACATCACATAATTATTTTACTTTATATACTCAAATATTATGTTATTTGAAATCAATCATGCTAAAATACCATTAACAATGAGAATTTACGCACTGCAATCGTTTAAAAAACATAACATTGTATAAACGTCATATGTGTTAAAACCATACACTAAGTGGTAAGAAGTTGAATGTATTTAAATAAGGTTCCCAAAAAAGGTCCCTTTAATAAGTATTCGCTTTTTACCCTTTGACCACCAAGCATCGGACGGAAAAATTGTGCCCTCAGCGCTAGCGCTCGCGAGCGCGCAAGGCAAACCGGTTATATTTTGGACGTGATATCACGTGCTGGCGCTGACGGCACCACTTTCAGTGCGCGTTAGACGTCTTTGGCGGTCAAAGGGTTAAACTCATTGAATCTGTTTTCCAAAGGCCTGTAATTATGTAATTATAATCAGTGATCGTAGATTTTCCAGCATTTATGTTGCAGTGCTAGGGCTATTATTATTTTGAGGCTATTAAATGTTTGAACCAAGAATCTAATAAAATTTAAGCCATTTAGAACTAAGTAATAATGTAGAGATGGTTGGTAATTAACTAACAATTTCACACAAAAAAGGTCATTGTACCGGTTTTGCTGAAAAATGTACGATCACTGATTATAATAAAGGTATGTAATTATACTAATTATGTATGGTGTGGTGTCTGCTTATCAGTGACCAAAAGTATTATCAATTTCATTAGCGGGTCCCCACTGAACGAGCCGCCTTGACGAGTTAGTTAGTTATCCTGGGCGTTTTTCTGCAAGTCGACATCCAGTGTGCCTATTTTGCGTGAAGCGGGGTAGCACTATTATTCCAACCACCCCAGCTCCTCTACAAAGCCCAGCAGACCTTGACGAGGCAAACACACGGACACTCGTAATGTCTCGGGCGAGCGCGGCAATTTTCTCATGCGATGGTTCATCATATAATATCAACTCTATCTGTATCAATATTTAATTTCATTAAATTGTGAAGGTCCAAATCCACACCTTTCATTAAATAGCTCTGGCAACCGAGAAGTATCTACATCCAGCCTTATCAGGAACTCGACAACATGGCTCCCAACCCACACTTCTATGTCTCTTTCTGATGTGAGTGCATCCCCAAGTAAGGCACTGTACTCGAAGTAGGCTCGGGAACCTTCATCTTCATTTAACTTTCTAATCTGAAATAGAATTTTTATTTGGTAATACATGTATGAAAGCTAATATGGAAATAGGATGTAGTTTAGTACAGCAAAAATTGTGCAACTAAAAAATTTGTTATTAATAACTTTGTTTATTATCTAATTATTAGGTCTACAGCATAACGCCACAGTTTAGGTTAACTTGGTATCTAAGTCTTAGATTAACCTTCTTGCCTAATTAACAACTATTTTGTGTTTATCTAAGTATGTCACAAATTCCCAAAAAGATAAATGATCCAGAAGTGATTTATAAATGGAACTAATACTGTACTGTACTAATACTACTTTTATAAACCTATATTAAATAAAATGGAGACTTAAATGTTAAAATCAAACAGAATTAAATTTTATTATGTAACATATACCTGGTGAATCTTGTACAAATTCAGCAACTCTGAAATGACTCCACTTAATGCCTTAGGATCATTCTCATTCCACTTAGCAAGGCTTGGTACTTTATCCTCCAAAAAATCTTCATCAAGATTATTCAGAAATGACTCATCATCAAATCTAAAGTCCGGGGCAAACCATGGAGTTGATGCATCAAATAATACTTCCCATTTCAATTTCTTGGAACAGTATGGTAGAACTAATCGGAATTGACTTTCTGCTGCTTCTGCAGATCCAGATATTCTTTCGATGTCAACCTTTGTTTTGCATAATCCTGTAAATAATAATATTAAGGGTCAAAAACAGACATGATTCAAACAATACTGGATCACAAGCATATGAACACAGTTTACAAACCTAGTTTAAGGTCCTGGTAAATGTTTTGAACATAAGGGCGAAACACTTGTGCAATATCGTTTATAACTCCAAAGCTTTCTGTAGCCATCATTTAGTAGATTATTAAGGACTACGTGTTAGTTATTTTATTATATTGTCAGTTGTATTTATATTGAAGGTTAATTAGGCGGCTTAAGAAAAACTTAGGTTGGCAGGTCCTGTGCGGTTTTATCAAATTTTCTGGCTCAATCCGTATTCATGTACAGCATAAAATACAAGTTTCTTTCAATTAAATTACAAAATACAAATCGACACAGTAACAGAACAGCAGAAATGTCAAGAATGACAATAAATTATTGACAAAACAAAAGGGTACGTTCTGAATGATTTCATGTCTTCAATACCACTCGCTTTATACCAACTTTACCCGCCGGTTCACTTCACGCAGTGGTCCGCACTGGAGCCCGCCATACTATACTGTAAATTTATCAAAATTCTTACCGGTTGGCTTCCGTATAGCGTGGTAGATGTTGAGGTTTGAGGTTCCTTGAATAAAAGCTTGTTATTTGAAAGAGCGTTTTATTTTTTAGGATAACGAATACATTGTTTTCTTAGTGAGAGCGAGTGACAGAAGACAGCTATTCATTTGTTTTATAAGGCGAGTGCCATAGACAATAATGACATAGACAATCTCAACTTTTAAAACTAAAATTAAATTTGCTCTAGTAATAGTATACTACCAACAATAAGCATTTTAAAATTATAATAACTGACCTTTAAAATAAATAAATTTGCTATTTAGTGCACTTCTTACTAAAAGCATTTCAAAATAATGTGACAATGTTACATGACACTTAAATGACGGCCAGATAACATTATCATTAATTAAATTAACAAAATGAACATTAGTATTACATAAAATATCAGTCTTCGTTATGATCAGTTATCCATTGACTGGACTAAGTATCCAACGACTGGACTAAGTCTAACATAAGAATTGGTTAACAAAGTACTTAAATTTTTCATTACATAAACTTTTTGTTATTAAATCGGCTAAGTTTTCATTAGTATTTACATGCTCTATACTGATGATGTTCTTTTCAACTAGGTCTTTAAGAAAATGAGCTGTAATGTCTATGTGTTTAGTACGTTCAGAGTTTTCATAACTTTTTGATATTGAAATAGCTCCGATGTTATCAACAAATAAAGTGGCATCACTCTGAAGTCCTAGGTGTTCGCTCAGACCTTTAACGTTCACCATTTCTTGCGCTGTAGTGGCTGCAGCAATATATTCCGATTCGGCTGTGCTAAGCGCGACACAGGATTGTTTCTTGGAGAACCAGGTGTAGGGGATATCACTAGGATTATAAAATAAACCAGTACTTTACCAGTATTTACACTTGTAGTCGTTTGTTACAAGGTTTAAATATGAATAAATTACACTATATGACAATAATATTTTCAAGACGTCTGCTAGTACCCGTCATTTTATAACATCAAAATGGCGGGAACGAGCAACAAGGAATAGTCAAGTGACAGTATTTTAAGATGATGTAAAATAAAAAGTAGTTATCCTTACAAGTTAAAGTATTTATCAATAATAATGCTTACAGCTCGGCCATCCTAATCGAGGCGAGACCCTTCGCCAAAACTTAATGAAATAATAGCCCAAATAAAATAATTTACAGATCAATTCTGACAATAAAAAGGTAATGAATACAAACTGTTTAAATACCCATATTAATAACATAATTAGAGTTTTGGATCTTAACACATCGAATTTAATACATTGTCTCTTGTAATAAGTTAATGAAATAATGTTTTTATATTACTCATGAACATGTCAACACTTGACTGTCAGTTTCACATCATTGTAGTATATTATTATAAATGATTATACAATGTAAAATGAATTATCATCGATAATAAAGTATAGAACGATCGATAAGAAAGATAATAATAATAACTAAAAGATATAAAAGGTAATGAATACAAACTGTTTAAATACCCATATTAATAACATAATTAGAGTTTTGAATCTTAACACATCGGATTTAATACATTTTCTCTTGTAATAAGTTAATGAAATAATGTTTTTATTTTACTCATGGTCATGTTAACCCTTGACTATGAGTTTCACATCATTATAGTATATTATTATAAATGATTATACAATGTAAAATTAACTATCATCGATAATAAAATATAGAACTTCACAAGAAGTTCACAAAGAGTTGATTACTCATTATCTTTATGATTAAGTTGGCCTTTGTGCATAAGTGCTCATTGTAAAAGTAGTACAAGTTTATTTCATTCAGTGTAAACAACAAAGGAAATAAATGATTATTCTACCGACTTCTTAACTTCATAATATATTGCTTATCGACTTCATAATATATAATTATTAAGACTTTATCATCAAGTTTGAGTATTACGAATAAGATATATCATAACAGTTAAAATTATTGAATAGTAATGGAGTTTGATATATCAATACAGCAAAGATCAAAATAATAATTCTTCTTCATAATATTTAATTACCATGACTTCATCATCAAGCTTAAGTAATACCAATAAGGTGTAACACAGTCGTTAAAATGATTGAATAATGATAGAGTTTGATATATCAATACAGCAAAGATCAAACCAATAGTTATTTTACATGATATTTAATTAAGAAGACTTCATCATCAAGGTTAAATAATAACAACAGTGATTAAGTTTGATACATTTCTATACAGCAGCAAAGATCAAACCAGTAGTTAATTTGTAAGCGCAATTATTGTTTACGTTATTGAATAAAATATAATTAGACTGTTTAATGCATTTTAAAATTCAAATTAGAAGGAAACTTTATAACATAAAATACATACAAATAACATAATACTTATCACTTTCACATGAATATCGCACAACACCACATGTATAACCACATGATTGATACAGACCAATTTTATTAACACTCACAACGTAGTTAAATACATAACGACAGCGGAGAGTCGTGCAGAGTGGCGTGGCGTTCTGGACCACACCACTACACATGCCGTGACGACCATTATCATTCTTTCGACAGCGTAGCGTCAGAGAAGATGTAGGTGAAGATGATGCCTTTTTTTGAAGAAGAAGAATATCATAACCCTAGCCACCTCACTTTGGCGCTCCTGGGTCGGAAGTGTTCTACACCCCGACCCTCTCACCTGGGCACTCCTGGGTGGTAAAGAAATACCAAACCCTGGCCCTTTCACCTGGACGCTCCTGGGTCGTCAGTCTGAAACTTGTAACACTTTCTTTAGAAACGTGAATAATTTAGTCTTGTTATTTTCAACATATGTGATTACCTAAATATTATAATGACAATTACGTAATTGTTTATTTACGTTTTAAAAGTATAAGTTTAAGAATCAAATATTATTAACTATCTATTAAGTATTGCAAGAAATAAATGATTATATTATGTAGTAAGTAACTTATGTTTGATTAACGTTTGCTAATATACAACTTGACGCGTTACGAAAAGAGTAACATTTTGGATTAAAATATTTTTTTTTCAGGCGCGGAGTTGTTTTAATTCATTTTAATTTGGTTTCATTTATTTTAAGTTGAACTTCGAAATGTTCTACTGTGGTTAGTTATCTAATAAGTATAGTGATATACGTTTTAATGTCATCTACCGTTAAGTTGAACTTCGAAGTGTTCCACTGTGGTTAGTTACCTAGTTAGTATAGTGATATACGTTTTAATGTTATCTACCGATAATTGTCTAAAAGTACAATAAGGCAATGCTAATGTAACGCAAACTTATTCTTTTGTAAGTATATTATTGACTTTGATTTTTAAAACATATAGGCAATTTATGTTGCGTTAATTTTACTTTGTCACGATTATTTAGCCGCGCTAAGATATTTTTATTATACAAGTTTATTATCGTAATTTAACTATCAAATTTGTATCGATGTTTCAATTAATTGATTAAAATGATCTTGTATTGCTGGATTCGTAACATTATCCAATGTGATAATAAATCAGCCTTAGTGATCTGGTACTATGAACTTTGATATATTTTCAATTAATTAATTAAAATGATCTCGTATTGCTGGATTCCTAAAATGTGATAATAAATCAGTCTTAGTGGTCTGGTACTATGAACATATACAGGGTGTTTGGTAACCGGATGCAAAGCCGAAAGTAGGAGATAGTCTAGGTCATGTAGAACATTTTTAGCCATACTTGTCTTAGACAAATGTTATTAGTTTTTTTTTAATTTAAATTTTAAGATTTGTCGGAGAAAACTGCAAAACTTCAGACTAAATCGATAATTAGTACTTTTTTTACTGCAGGTAGATTTTTTTTTGTTTTATTTCTTATTGTGCAATGTCTATCAAACACTAGAAAAGTGATTTCAAACATCTGTGTCTAAAGAAAACAAGTTGACAGCGATTTAAAATTTTAGTTACATGAAAATGTAAACGATTTAAGTGATTTCAAAGTACGATAAAAAAAAAACTAAAATAGCCACGAATTTTCAAACCATTTTAAAAACATGCTTGGCTTTTACCCTTTTATTTAAGCTATCAAACACGACTGTAGCTACTGTATCCTTGAAAATAAGCCACCTAAACCAACTGGGTAGCTAAAATGTTTCACTCTACTTGTGATACTTGTGGTAGTTGTGGTGACGAATCTCATTATGATTTTACAATAAAACATTGGTTCTGAATACTAAGTTGGCGTTGACTTGACATTTGACTTGTTTTAAAAGGGTTAAGTGTACTGGACAAAACTACCACATGCAATTTTAACAAACAAAGGCTTGCGGCTGATAGCGGCAGGCGGTGAGCGGCGTTAAACAAAGATGATCGGTTTTGTGCTTTATTGACAAAGATAAACTGATTAGCTACATGAGTATTTGTGCAAAAACTAGTAATTTAGTCTAGTTACAACTTCAGTTGCGATTAGACGTTCATTGTGGTTTAATTTCCCGCTCTCATCTCAATTTACCGTGTCAAGTTGTAGCTGCCGTAGGCGCTCCTTCACGTGTAATTACGACTTCTTCATTGTAAACATGGAGTTTACGAACGAAGAATACGCCGACATTATCTACATGTACTGCAAAGCTGACAGTAATGGAGCGATGGCCCGACGGATGTACCAAGAGCGTTTTCCAAACCGGAGATTGCCTAATGTGAGAGTGTTTTACAATTCATTCCGAAGGCTACGTGAGAATGGTATTGCTGTGCAACATGGAGGGAATCCAGGACGTAATCGCCCTGAAGTGGAGGAAGACGTTCTACAGGCATTTGCAGAGGATCCGAATACGAGCATCAGAGTGGTAGCTCGTAATCTGAACTTGTCCACATGGAAAGTATGGGCCACAATGAATCGTGAGGGAAAATATCCTTTTCGCGGCATCGGAGTTCAAGGTTTGGACGAAGGAGATCCTGCACGCCGAGTGGACTTCTGCCGATTTTTACTCAATGCGGATATCGAAGACCGACGTTTTTTGCGAAGCATTCTTTGGACCGATGAATCGAAATTTTCCCGGGAGGGGATCACAAATTTCCATAACCTACACCAATGGGCTGACAAAAACAACAATCCACATTGGAAAAAGCAAGTGTCCTTCCAAAGAAGGTTTTCCGTCAATGTGTGGGCTGGAATCATCGGCAGAGTCCTTATTGGGCCACATTTTTTGCCAAATAATTTAAATGGGGCAAATTATTTGGAATTTTTACAAAACGATTTGCCCAGGCTTATTGACGAAGACCAGCTGCCCGGTGCAGTGACATTTCAACACGACGGTTGTCCCGCCCATTACTCTCTGGCTGTAAGGGAGCATCTGGATAACTGTTTCCCGGACGGTTGGATCGGCAGAGGCGGACGAATCCCTTGGCCCGCTCGGTCACCTGATTTGACACCATTGGATTTTTTCGTTTGGGGCCGAGCTAAGGAGCTAGTCTACACACAAGAGGTCATTAATACCGTAGAAGAGCTGAGGGAGAGGATAGAAGCGGCGTTCGAAAGGATGAGGGAAGAAATGATATTCGGAACAACCACCACAGAAGTAAGAAGACGGGCTCGTGCTTGTATTCGAAACGGCGGGTCACATTTTGAAAACGAGCGATGATGTGTAATTTTAATGTGTTGATCGTAAAAATAAATAACTTATCTTTTATGCTTTTGTTTTAATTTACCCTAAACATTCCCTCTTATTAGTACAGGTAGCCTATTTTCAAAGATAAAATGGCTTGAGACATGATTGTCTTATCGCCCGCCGCCTGCCGCTATCAGTCCCTTTTGTCTCTCACCGCCGCAAGCCTTTGTTTGTTAAAATTGCATGTGGTAGTTTTGTCCAGTACACTTAACCCTTTTAAAACAAGTCAAATGTCAAGTCAACGCCAACTTAGTATTCAGAACCAATGTTTTATTGTAAAATCATAATGAGATTCGTCACCACAACTACCACAAGTATCACAAGTAGAGTGAAACATTTTAGCTACCCAGTTGGTTTAGGTGGCTTATTTTCAAGGATACAGTAGCTACAGTCGTGTTTGATAGCTTAAATAAAAGGGTAAAAGCCAAGCATGTTTTTAAAATGGTTTGAAAATTCGTGGCTATTTTAGTTTTTTTTTTTTCGTACTTTGAAATCACTTAAATCGTTTACATTTTCATGTAACTAAAATTTTAAATCGCTGTCAACTTGTTTTCTTTAGACACAGATGTTTGAAATCACTTTTCTAGTGTTTGATAGACATTGCACAATACGAAATAAAACAAAAAAAAATCTACCTGCAGTAAAAAAAGTACTAATTATCGATTTAGTCTGAAGTTTTGCAGTTTTCTCCGACAAATTTTTAAATTTAAATTAAAAAAAAACTAATAACATTTGTCTAAGACAAGTATGGCTAAAAATGTTCTACATGACCTAGGCTATCTCCTACTTTCGGCTTTGCATCCGGTTACCAAACACCCTGTATATATATGTGAAATACTTATATTATAATAATAAATAACTAGTTTAGTAGCGATGAAAGCAAGCTAAACATAGTGTCGTCATTATCCTATTTTTACTAGAAAAATCAGGGCCTTAACCAATGAATTGAAAAATAAAATAATTACTGAACCAGTTTCACCAATATTTAACTAATGTAAATAAGCAGTAATAAGTATGTGGTTTTGCAAAGTTTTTATTATGCAAGTCCCTTACGAACCTCAATTTGCACTCTGCAGTAGTCGCAGAAAGTTAAAACTGGATACATGAATTTAACAAACCTAATTTTGCCCTTTTGTCACTGATCTCAGGACATAACATGATAACGAATAATATTAACTATAATGTTTAATTCCTTTATTTATTCTTCTTATGTTTATTATTGTTACTATATTATTTTAACTAACTGTACGGATAATATTAAATATGTTGTTTAATTCCTCTAATTTCTCTTCTTATGTTTATTATAGTTACTACATTCTTTTAACTAACTGTAAGATGCATTCAGCCATTTAGTAAAAGGGATTTGCCTGTTACCCAGCTTTCATGTTAAATGTCGTCAACGTTTACTATTAGGTTAAATGTAGGTAGGTAATTCATAGAAATAGGTATTGCACTCCATTAAATTAAAATTCTCAAACTGCATAAACGATTGAATTAACGTCTGATATTTGTTAGGCATACATACAAAATATTACAATGATAATTGATGAGCTTTAATAATAAAATAGTAAATGTAATCAGAGACCACTGAAACCACTTTTTTGACGTCTTATTTGATTTGATTATCTGTGATTTATTTCATTTGAGTTGTCCATACTATACATGACTACAGATGAAAGTATTGGCGTTTTACGTACACGTACAAGAGCCAAGCTCTTAAATATATGATGATGTATATCGTTCATTCTCATAATCGTATGAAATTCAAAGTTTATTGATCACTTTCCTAAAATATTGCTAGGTATTATATTACGGTAAAACTGAATGAGAGTTTCGCACATTATTCACGTGCGTTGCGCAGGTACTTGATACATTCAAGTAGGTTTGATTCAAAGTACCGCACGTTCATCCACGTGCGTTTCATAGGTACTAGATTATTAAGGTAGGTCTGAATAAAAGTCCTGCACGTTCATTCACGTGCTTCACATAAGTAGGTTATATAGGTAAATAGATCTATTTAGGTAGGCCTGAAAAAAGGTCTGACATGTCCATTCACGTTTGTTGCATTAACCCCACCATATGCGTAGTCCACTTTATACGTGTCACCTCAAACATTTGGCTTTACATAAGAATCATAAGTTTTTATTCTGCATTTGACTCTACATGTCATTTTTCGTCTCTACACGTTGTCTACATCGACTCCAAATGTGACTTTATATTTTGACACTATACGTGACTTTATATTTTGACACTACGTGACTTTATATTTCGACACTATAAGTAACTTTATGTGACTCTACATATCGACTCTACATATCGACTCTACATATCGACTCTACATATCGACTCTACATATCGACTCTACATATCGACTCTACATATCGACTCTACATATCGACTCTACATATCGACTCTACATATCGACTCTACATATCGACTCTTCATCTGACTCTACATGTCGACTCTACATGTGACTCTACATGTCGACTCTACATGTGACTCTACATGTCGACTCTACATGTGACTCTACATGACGCCTCTACATGTGACTCTACATGTAGTCTCTACATGTGTCTCTACCTGTTAAATACAGGTATTGCTTGAATTAACGTTTAAATTAATTATCTAAAATAAATGTTATAACGATTATACTCGACATACTAGTTATTATATTCAAGCAACTTCAGTTTTATTTATTCGCGTTTGACTATCATTGGCATTTATACGCGTTTTGACTATCATTGGCGTATTCTTCTCACTCTATGATTAAATAATAACTCTCCTTTCTTTTGATATTGTGTAAAAAGGGCTCAGTTCGTAAATTTCTAAGCAATACTTTGCTCATTAGTCATTAGTGGACACAATTATAATAGATCGTCAAATCATCATTTCACGTCGATTTTCCCTCAACTTCCTGTGTAATTAAAATCGGTAATATCCTTTAATTTGTCAATTGCCATCTAAACCTTTATCAGGCGAAAAATAGAGATCAATTGACATTATAAGTGATTATATTATTTATGATCATATACCTCGATAAAACAGAATACACACATGGGATATCCAAAAGAGCAACCTTTGGCAAAATGTCCATGTAAGACTAACCATATAAACCTCCGGACTTACTCCGTTACGGAAAATACAGTTTACCTTCAATTATCAATAAACATACCATCTAACATGTGCATATCCAAAAGAGTAACCTTTGGCAAAATGTCCATGCAAGATTAACCATATAAACCTCCGGAATTACTCCGTTACGGAAAATACAGTTTACCTTCAATTATCAATAAACATACCATCCAACATGAGCATATCCAAAAGAGTAACCTTTGGCAAAATGACCATGTTAAACTAACCATATAAACCTCCGGACTTACTCCGTTACGGAAAATATAGTTTCACCAATCAATCTAATTTATTATTTAAAATAAAAAAAAATGAAAACCTTACGTTTTTGTGCGGCGTGGCAAAAATCCTGTCGATTTTTGTTAGATCCCACTGCTGATATGTAGGGGATATCACAAGAATTATAAAATAAACCAGTACTTTACCAGTATTTACACTTGTAGTCGTTTGTTACAAGGTTTAAATATGAATAAATTACACTATGTATATGACAATAATATTTTCAAGACGTCTTTACAACAATCTGGTCAAGATCCGAATGGCGGCCGCAGCTGTATACCCGTAATTTTATAACATCAAAATGGCGGGAACGAGCAACAAGGAATAGTCAAGTGACAGTATTTTAAGATGATGTTAAATAAAAAGTAGTTATCCTTACAAGTTAAAGTATTTATCAATAATAATGCTTACACAGGCTATAGGGTTGGCTCCGTGTAGAATGATTCCTCCACTCACACTCTTCCTATCATTCTTGTCTCCGGCCCAGTCTGCATCTGAATACCCATATAAGTTGGTATCTTCAGTTTTTCTAAATATGAGTCCTTTGTCCTTGGTCTCTTTGAGGTAGCGAATAACTCTCTTGCCAGCTTTCCACAGTTGTTCATTGGGCTTATCCAAGTATCTACTAAGGTAAGATACTACAAATGTCAAATCTGGTCTAGAAGTTACTGTTAGGTAAATCAGACTTCCAACAAGTTCTCTGTAGGGTACATCTGTCAATATTTCATCATTCATTGGTATACTGTAGTTTATTTCCATAGGTGTTCTTGTTCCTTTGCAGTCTTCCATGTTGAATTTCTTCAGTATTTTCTCTATCATTGTAGTTTGTTTTAAAATTATACTGTCTTCAGTTCTGTTTACTTCCATACCTAAAAATCTTTTAATTTCTCCTAAGTCTTTTGCGTTGAATTCCTTTTTTAAAGCTTTTACTGTCTCTTCTGTACTTTTTCCAATAATCAAAATGTCATCTACATATATCAGCATCCAGGTGTCTTCTTTGTAGTACATGCAGTAGTCATATTCAGACCTTTTAAATCCGATACTTTTCATAAATGTGTCAATAGTCTCATTCCAACATCGAGGTGATTCTGTTAATCCGTATAATGCTCTTTTTAGTTTAAGTACTGTGTTTGTGTTCTTTATCTCATAACCTTGAGGTACTTTAATGTATACATCTGACTTCAGTTTACCGTTTAAAAATGCTGTCGGTATGTCAAGTTGAGCAATCTTGAAATCTTCTTGAATAGCTTTAGATAAGAACATTCTTACTGTTGAATGTCTTGCAACTGGCGAATAGTAACTTTCAAAGTTTGTATCCTTCTTTTGTTGAAATCCTCTTGCGACTAGTCTTGCCTTCTTTGTTCCTTCCTCTTTTTCTTTAAAAATCCATTTAGTATCTATTGCTTTCTTTCCTTCTGGTAGTTCTTTTTCTTCCCAGGTTTCTAGTTTCTCCAGTGCTTGTAGTTCTTTATTGATTGCTTCTTTCCATTCTGGTTGACTTGCAGCTTCTTCAAATGAGCTTGGTGCATTCGCACTTAGACATAACTATGTTTGTTTCATATTCATTAAGGTATGTGGGGCGCTTGACAGCTCTTCCTTATCTGGTAGTTTATTCTTGCTCTGATCTTTCACCATTGGTTACTTGGATCTCACATGTAGGTCTTCTTGCTTCTTCAGCTAGCTCTTCATTTTCTCCGATTGCTTCTGGTACTTCTTGTCTAACTTCTTGTCTTATTTCTTCTTCAATACATTCTCTTATGTTGTTCTCTTCTTTCTTTTCTTTATATTCTATATCCGTCTCGTCAAATTTCATATCTCGTGAAACTATGATTGAATTGTCTTCTGGATTCCACAATCTATATCCTACTCTATTGTATCCGACCATTCTGGTCTCTTGACCTCTTTTGCTTGGCTTGTCTTGTCTTGGTATTATTGTCACCCATGCTCTGGAACCAAAGACTCTTAGTCTTGATAGATCTGTTTCTCCATATTTCATAAAACAGGGTGTTTTGAAATTTATTGCCCATGAAGGAGATCTGTTAAGTTGATAAGCAGCGCATTGAATTGCTTCACACCATAGGGATTTCGGCAGCTTAGTTTCTGCAAATAAGGTTCTTACTTTGTCACATAGTGTTCGATTCAGGCGTTCTGCGCATCCTGATTCTTGAGGTGTGTATGGCAAAGTATATTGAAGGTAGATTCCCTTTATTCTACAAAAATCTTTTACTTTGTTGGCAGTATATTCTGCACCATTGTCGCAGCAAATTCTTCTTACTTTATTTCCTGTTTCATTCTCTATCTTCACTATATAATCTTAATCAATAAGCTTCTCTGTTGCTTGTGATTTTGTTACTAGTGGATATACCACACAAAAATGGGAATAATCATCCAGTATTGTCATAAAATATTTCTCACCGTTGAGTCCAACATCCTTGAATGGTCCTGCTATGTCTGAATGTAGCATCTCGGCAACATAACTTGATCTTGGTTTTCGTGTTGGCTTAAATGGAGCTCTTGTGGCTTTTCCCTCGTGACAGGCACTGCAAACTTTATTAGAGAGTGGTTCTTTCTTAATTTTCAGTGACTATCTGTTTAAATGACCTAATTTTTTATGCCAAAGATCATCATCACATTGAGCATTAACATTACTAATGTTACAAATTTCTTTACATATATTTGCATGTAATTTATACAACTTTCCCTCTAATAAGCCTACAAGAAAGGAATTATTTCCTTTAATAGTTACTCTATGCTTTTTGAATAGTACATTATATCCTGCCTCAGTTATCTTTTTTACTGATAGTAAATTATATGATATATTTTCAACAATCAATGCCTCTATATTTATTTTAAGATTTTCATCATATATTATTTTAATATTCCCTATTTTATTAGTCAATAGGTACTCACCATTAGCAACTTGTATTTTGACACTTTTTTCTAAGGTTCTGACATTTGTCATTCCAATTTCAAATTTGCTACTTACAATATGCTGAGTACAGCCAGAATCAATTATAAATGTAATATCATAGTCCTTGTTCTTTTCACTAGCGGCACCTAATGCACTTTCATTAGCAATAAATCCTATCTCTTCTTTAGTAACAAGTGAGGTTGGCCGTTGTCCATGTTCTTGATATCTACCACCTCCTCTGTAGGATCCTCGTCCGCGACCACGGCGACTGTGTCCGAGAAATCGTCCAGGCGGGTGTGTTGATGAATGGGCTCTATAGTAACCTCTTGTTTCTGCATCTGTCTTCTTATTTTCAAATTCCCTTTTCTTTGTAAATCTTGAGCTAAAAGCACTTTCGGTTTGTTGTTTATTTTCTTCCGTATTAATCTTGGTTTCAGCATCCAATAGTCTCGCTTTCACGAAGTCGAAACTGAATTTCTTTTCGGTTGCCATTGTTTCTATTGACGTTATGATGTGATCGTATTCTTTCGGTAATGACGACAATAAATAACATATTTGATCTTCTTCATCCACTTTCACGTCGATGGCGTTCAAATCGATTACGATGGAGCTGAATTTAATTAGATGAGCTTGTAACGGCTCTTCACATTTTAGTGTGATAAGTTTTCTTTTCAGATGAAATCTGTTATATACGCTTTTTCGTTCGAAGATGTTCTCTACCAATGTAATCATTTCACTCGCGGTGTTTCCGTTTTTAATAATTTCAATATATTTATCCGATACGCATTGTGCCATAACTGACTTAGCTTTCGCATCGTCCTTTTTCTTCTCTGGCGTATTTAGGTCTGCTTCATCCGTAGTCAAAACGTAGGATACTTGTTTTTCTTCTAAGATTAGTTTTAACCGGAATTTCCACGTACTGAAATTCGTATTTTCATTTAAAATTGGTAGCTGGGTCGACGAAATCGTAGCGGTAGCCATTTTTTTTTATCTTGTTTTTGTTTCTTCTATTCTTCTATATACGTGGATCGTCACCCGTGTTTCTTCTTACGCTCTGCTACCATGTTGAGGTTGGAGGTTGCTTGAATGCTGAAAAGCTTGTTATTCGAAAGAGCGTTTTATTTTTTAGGATAACGAATACATTGTTTTCTTAGTGAGAGCGAGTGACAGAAGACAGCTATTCATTTGTTTTATAAGGCGAGTGCCATAGACAATAATGACATAGACAATCTCAACAGTAGAGCCCATCTCGGAGATCATGAAAACATAAGTCTTAAAGATTTTTCGATACTATTTTATAGTGACTAATGAGGCTACTATGAGTTGGTATACATATATTAAAAGATAGTTTATTTTTAAACTGCATAAGTGCAACACTTTTTTCATTTTATGTTTCATTTATAAATAGTTCCCCTTAATCTAACCGCTTTTTCGCGATTTTTGCTTGGAGTGGTCAAATGAGTAAGATTTTGATTGATTAAAGAGATGTTAAACTAGTGTGTACATTATATAAATACGTTAGAAAATGAGTTGTTTAAGGAATAAGTGCAAGTTTTTTTCATTTTCATACATAGTTTTTAATCGAGAGTATGTTTACCTTGAGCAATTTTAAGAAAAATTGGAGAAGTTTAGGTGGTACGAGTATTTTTAGGAATGTATTAAAGTATTTCATAAAAATGAAAATGTGCAAATAAACTTGGCTTTTTTACCAGTGCCTTATATCTCTAAACAGACGAGCATCAAGTAAGGTCCAATGAAAAAAATTAAGTAATATTATTTAAAATCTTACCGCTCCAAGTTTTGTCACATGATATGGGACACTTCAAATAACCTAAATACCAAATTTAAGACCCATAATCTAAGGTGGGTATAATAAGATTTGGCCACCTAGCAAGACTAGAGGATGGACGGTGCATGAAAAAGACGACGATGTGGTCTGGACCCAGTGGGAAACGCAGTAGAGGTAAGCCGCGCACGCGCTGGGCTGACGATGTAAAGGCTGTTGCCGGACAAGACTGGTTCACGACAGCAGCGGATAGAATAGAGAGCTTTGGAAAAGCTTGGAGGAGGCCTTCACCCTATAGAGGGTTCTCGTCACCAAAAAACATTACTTAATTTTAAATAATTTTATATTACAGATCTGTCAATTTGCATATGATTGACAAATAAATGGCTTTTTCATTTAAGTAAATTATTTATTTACAGTAAGATTTTAAGACCAGTTGAAATCGCAAATTTTTGGGAATATTTTATTTTTGTGCCCACCTCTAAATTTTCCCAATAGTTATAAGACCCACTTAATAAACCAAATACCAAATTTTCGACCATTCCGGTGGGCGTATAATTTTTAACACCATTAAAAATATTGTAAGAATTTTGATAAATTTACAGTATGGCGGGTTCCATTAGGTACTATAGCGGTGACTATAGGCACTATAGGTGTGAGAGAGAGTGACAGGGGTCAATTCGATTTGTTTTGGAACATATCTCGGGGTTTATTGTAGATGTCCAATGTGTAGTAATCGTATAGATTTTTAGTCAGATAAAATTAATCAGCAATTTTTGCTACATACTAAACTAGCAAATAATTTTAATTAATTTTACGGGTATTTCGATGTGTTTTTTGTACATAAAAAATTAACAAGTGGCAAGATATTTCAATAAATATGGTTAATTTAAAGTGTTGCCTACGTGTTGGACCTTCATTTTAATCATTAATGGACAGAAGAGGCGCGCTGTGATTTTAACCTTTTTGTACTTGCGTTTTTCATATCTGACACTGACATTGGTAAATGCAAAGCTGAATGCTTGCTAGTTGTGCTTGTGTGATTTCAAGAAATATAGTGAAAAAATATCGGCCAACTAATGAGACTGACTCGCCTAATTAGAATTAACTATTAAATTTGCGGTTTGAGTAGACACAAAAGTATATTGAACAGTGAAATCCGATTTCGTGCATCACGTATTTATGTAGTAGTAGTGTATTATTTTTCACACCTTTGCTTTTTAATCAAAATTATGGGGAAAAACTAAAATAACTCTTTGAACTAACTTAACCCTCTCATTATTTTCAAATTATTTCGTATAATTTACCATAAAGTATTGTTTACATATACACGAATCCATTCCAATACCTTGGGAACTACAAACTATGAAAAATATGAATTCCCTTCAGAACAACATTTCCGAGCTCTTAAAGTTAGCCAAAAAGTTCAACTGCTTCTATTTCTCAGGTAATCTAAGAATTTTAATTTATGCAACCAATTCTAATTTTGGTTTCACTATAATTTAAGCACTTATGCCTTAAAATATTTTTATTTTACAGGTTTACATCAAGGCATATGTAAACCATTCATTGTTGCTGGCCACCAAGTTGGGTTGATCCGACCTGATGTTATGAAATATCTTCAAAGATTTCCTGAGGTATTCATTTGAATGCAAATGTTGTCCCAAATTGACTTATTTAGTCATGAGAGACAATGTTCTTCGCATACAGATGCCACTTTAATCATCTGTCGAGATGTAAGAGGCTGTATGATGATGATGATTATAAGTATGTTCCAATTAATTTAAGTGTTTTTATTTCAGGTTTTTAGAATCACTGGTAAATATGTGGAACTTAATCCTGCATTCCGTGATTATCAAGAAAGAACTGCAAAAGTAGCTGATGTGTTGCAGAATTTGAAGAAAGAAGGGGAGCTGTGTGCACTCAAGGGTTGGAGAGATGAGGTGAGTGAAAATAGCACAATTTTGAATTAAACCTTTGATATACAGACTTAAATTTTTTTCACTTTGGGTGGTTTGATGAAGCGCTGGTATCCTGACATCAGACTTTCAATCCAGAGGTCTTGGTTTCAATCCCTGGTTTATACCACTGAGTTTTTCATAACTGTACAAAATATCATTTGATATTTACCATCCCACCCCTCTGGATTGGAAGGTCAGATGGAAGTCACTTTCGTAAAACAATTGCTTACCAATTCCTGGGATAAGGTTGCCGTGCGGACCTCAGGCTCGATAGGGCCGTGGCAAAAAGCTGGGACAAACATTAGGAGGATGATGATGCATTTTGGTTGGTTTGCTATATAATACAAGTCAAGTCAATATATAGTCAACCTAGGGGGGTTGATAAGTCAACCTTAAATATTTATAGTAGATTGCAGCTTAATAAGAACCAAACGATATTTTTCCAACAGTCAAAAATAGTATTTTCTATATTTTATATCTGCTTTTAGTGTTTCGGAGTGAGCACTCCATTTTACTATGAAAACTTGATGGAAATGGAACGGAGTGCTATTTGCTTGTTTGGCATCCGGAACTATGGTGTCAGTGTCTCCGGCTACATCAACCATCCAACCAAAGGGCTGTGCATCTGGCTGCAGCAGAGGAGCTTCACCAAACAAACGTGGCCAGGTGTGTAATAAAGTAGACTACAAACATGCTAGCTAGAGTATCACTATTTAGGAAGTAAAATTCTTGTTATACTCGAATTAAAGAAAGTAAATTTTGCGCCTCTTTGCTGTCATCGTAGCCGCCGCTCTCACACTGTAGTGGTTGTTTTGCTCTAGCTGCAGATGGAAACTCTTGAAAAAGGTGATTGTAAATTGATGAATTTGACTGAAATTACTCGACTGCTCGGCCTGTGTGGACCCATTCTTGTTTACCCTCTCTTCATATAACTTGTGCTATGATCATTAAGTTGAGAGAATCCCAACAGCCAAATATTACACAATTTAAGGTGTCAATGCCCATGTACTAAACTAACATGGAGGCCTTTGTAAATTTTAATAAATTCCTAAGCCTGAGTTAAGTCTTAATAAGATTTAGATAAGAAATATATTTACGATCCTTATCATTGTTTGTGTATTACATTGTAATCTTCATTGATTATTTCGTATTCTCTTAAATGATGATATCTGAATATAAATTCCCCATGATTTAATTATTATACTAACTATAGGGAATTACGGTTGTATGTAATGTTATGTATGATACTATTGTGAAAAATTTGGATTACGGATTGGTACCCCAGAAACCGCAACTCAAACAGGACAGAGGAACGAACTGGACGAACATTCAAAAGATGGGGAGACGAGTCACAGCTGACAGCAGTTCCGAATTAGAGAACGGTCGCGAGAGATAGAAAACAGTGGAAAATGCTGAAAGAGGCCTATGCCGAATGGCAAACTGAACTCAGAGATATACTATAAACATTTTGTAATCAAACAACACTCATTTTGTTCAGGATAAATGGCTTATTGATTGAAATATCGATTTCATGTTCCTTTCATATACCTATGTAAAAATCGCTTCAAACATAACGCAGGCATATTCTTTGTGTATAAGTAAACATCGCATTTTAAGCCGTGTCCAGATTACGTACGTTCGCAGCGGCCACGCGAAGCAGCTGGATCAAAGTTTTACATACATGTTCGCTGGTTTACCGCGACCGAACATGCCGTGGGCTTTGCCACACGCATAATCTGGACACGGCTTTACGGGTCATCGAACTGTAAAATTATGGATAAAGTTTGTTATTGAACAGGAAAATGGGACTGTTTCGTCAGCGGCGGATTGGCTGTGGGCTATGGAATCCTGGAGACCTGCATCAAGGAAGCTGCCGAAGAGGCGTCTGTGGCGGGAGAGTTGGCAAAGAAGTTGGTGCCGTCTGGCTGCGTTAGGTATTATTTTTATAACATGGAAAATATCTGATTTAAAACCAAATTCATTAAATAATACTTCTTAGGAATATTACTGTTTTTTAAAGGGTTGGAAATCCAAACAGGAAATGATGAAACTAGACTTACCAAAAACCCAGATTATAAATCAGTGAATACATCAATCCCGAGTATCCCAACTAATCCTGGTGATCTATTTTGTTTTTTATTTTATTAATCGTATCATATCATGTATCAATTGTGTTTCTATCAATCAAATGTATTTGGATTATTCATAAGTGATTCTCGGTTAGTGTGATGTCCTATTGTTTCGATGAAGACTAGATGGCCAAAAGACGGCAGAGGTACCCAGCTACAACTTCATTGGAATATTAATTGGCCTAACTTCTCTTTCTTTTGTATTGGTATGATGTTGCAGTAAACTTGCGGAGACTAGGCCAATAATAAAATTTAATGTACTTAGGTTAATTTATGACGTCGAGTTGCCGGAACCTAGCCAATGCAACCGTATAACCTATGTACAGTATTTTAAATCTTATCTCCACAAAGCTCCCTTGTTCTATTATGAAAATGAAATCTTTATGCAAAATTTGAGCTCATTTGATGACAATTTACTGGCCGCTATGATTTCAATATTTGTAATTATCTCATAGAAATGAAAAAATCAAACTGAATGAAAAATTTTAAGCGCAAAGTATATTTTTTATTCAGTTACCTATAATTAAGTATAAATAATGTATAGAAACTATCAAAAATATTTCCAATTAGGTATTACTGGTTAGATTATTTTTCGCAGAGATGAACCTTTTTGTACTGCATAAGTCCTCTAAATAATGCGTAATTGTTCTCAAATGAGTTGTACATATATTTTATGAGTACTGAAACTAAAAGTAGAAAAACCTTGTGGAAATAAAAAAAATCAAAACTATATATTTTTGACCACCCTAATGTACAGTCAGCAGCAGAAGTAACTGAACGGGTGAGGTGTTCCAAATGACCTGCACACCGTTCACGCGCTCTTACTGTCTTAATAATAAAGTCGTTTTGAACACCTCGCCCGCTTATCAACTTCTTCTGTACTTTGCTGGTTGAGGTGAACATTTATCTCAAGTCTAAAATGTCTAAATCAATTTTCTATTGCAGCTTCTACTTCGAGAGTGAAAGGGGACTGTTTCCGAACACGGAATATGTGTACGACCTGGAGTTGCCCTTAGACTTCGTGCCACAGAATGCCGACGGGGAAGTGGAGAGTTTCGAGTTGCTGACGGCGCAGGAATGCATCCAGAGAGCCCTCTCGCCGCAGTTTAAAACTACTAGTGCACCCGTTCTTTTGGACTTTCTGATTAGAAAGGGATTCATCACACCAGAAAATGGTAAGATTTTAATTTAATTTAGCATATTATTGTTAATTTCCTTTTTTGTATAGCGGTATGTACATACCACAAATTGGAAACAGATGTCCATTACAAATGAAAAAATGAACCATGATTGGACTCTGGAAAACCCCAGGACCCTTCAGATCATCAGGTGCAGATGCTAGTAAGTTGTGTCATCATTGCAATGACTAAATTCGCTGTGATGGATTGAGGAAGGCCTGTAATTGGGATCCAGATCTAGAGGACCCAGGTTCGTATCTTGGGATTTTCCAGAGTCCTGCACAGTTTATTTTTTCACTTTTAATGGATATCTGTTTCCAATTTGTGGTAATATTTAAATTATTTTGGCCTCCTAAGATTTGTTTTTTCGAACGAGCGGAGCATAGTGAAGTTCAGTTCTTACAGACGACTTCGTACACAACAGAACTATCAACTATCAACCTAGACGTCACTGCATTTCGATGGGTTTTTGATTTTGAATAGTTGTTCCGCGATAATTTTAGTAACGTTTTTCTGATCTTTATGAAATTTGTTGGGGTTATAGCCAATATGTATACAATTTGAGAGTTCGTATATGAGCAGGATTAATCAAGGGGATATGTAGCTAGAAGGCGCGAAACAATCATCAGAATGGTCTTGTTATACTGGTCAACTCGTTTGCAAGGAAATCGCGAGTTCTCAGTTCGAGGCGGAGTACTAGTTAAGAACAGCTTCTAGAGCTGCGCTCATGTCGTGGAAACATAGCCTAAAATGAAGAGGCTCTGTTGGAATTTTGTTTCTTGACTGTTTTGCTATTACGATACTTGATACGATAGCACGCCGTAATCGTTTTATAGTGTTGTTGTATCTTTTGTTGCACGGCAAGTAAAGGTAAACCTTGCTTGATAGGCTATTGTTTCCTTTGATATCGTACACACTGACGAACAGATGTGGTGGTTAGGCATGTAAGTGAAAGTTAACACCTGTGTAATGAAAAAATAAATTCACATTCTTAGATAGGTACCTACTTTCCTTTTACATTTAAACACCGGATCAGCGAATAAAATAATAATTTTATCTCTACATAACTTAATTGGAATTTAATATTATTCAATGTTAATTATTAAGTGTCAACAAACATAAACGAAGTTAACTTCCTTATTAACTACCTAAGCTAATTAAATTATTATTATTCAGTTTTCACTGTGTTACATCACAAAAAGTCGTTATACTAGAAACCACACACGTATAAGTGTGAACCTAGTTTAACTTGCACGTCAAAATTGAACTTGCAATTTTCAACTCTGATATATTTTACAAAGGTGTCATTTACGTTGTCAGTTTATTGTAAATATCAGACAGACGGTTAATAGGTTAACTTGAAAATGAAAAGTACTGCAAAAACAAAATTAAAATCCTTTTTTTTCGACCATTTATCCAAGGTATGAGTTTAAACTACGGACCCGGGTATGTCCTACTACGTCAAAAAGAGAGGTATGTGTGGTAGGGCACAGCACAGCGAATGTCAACTCGCTCAAATCTGAAGCAGAGCCAGACTGGGGAAGTACCTCCACCTTACAGAAAACCACAGCCAAATAGCACTAGACCCTACTCATAGTGTTGTGTTCCTGCTGCTGAGTAAGGTCAAAGAGCTCAAAGAGGACCCAGTGTGTTGAACGATGAGGGACCCGCTTGTTCCTGTAGCCGTCAACACAGTGAATCCCC
This sequence comes from Pammene aurita, assembly GCA_947086415.1. Taxonomy (NCBI): domain Eukaryota; kingdom Metazoa; phylum Arthropoda; class Insecta; order Lepidoptera; family Tortricidae; genus Pammene; species Pammene aurita. The sequence continues at coordinate 25,543,432 of OX352297.1, forward strand.
TTTTTGCAAAGGTAGTGTTTGCTTCTTCCGGCTATTTATTATATACTTTTTTCGCAGAACCAAATTACCGGTACCTAGTTGAGCTGCTCCATGTGCCTCTGCAGTCAATCTACAATTGGCCTTACACAGCCGCCAACTTCGTCAACGGGGACGCTGACGGCCCGCAGTTAGAAATACACAACTAATATACACATTTAGCTAACATTATATCTTTGCCCCAGGTAATTTTCTAGACGTTTTAATTTCTAAATATAATTTGTATGTATGTCATATTTATTACACATATTTTGTGATTCCATAATTTATTTTACTTCAGGACGTGCTTGTAAATGGTTCCGTTTTGATTGACAGTCCGCGTGATCCGTATTCTTAGTTTTTAATAATACTTTTGTAAAAATGCGCTTCCTTAGTTTTTCTTTTATTAAATTTGTAATCTAATCAATCAATATTTCGGAAAAGGAAATTATGTGTATTTTGATAATTTATTGAAATATGTTTTGGTTTAATCGCAGTTGCAATAGTATCGTGGGGTTACACTCGTCTATGTAATCAATCGTTTTGTTTTGAATGATATATTTAGATGACGATTTCAACAATACCTTATCCTTTTCATCACTTGAAAGACCAACTCCTGAAGTAGTTTGAATGTTACTAAAGACGATAGTTTAGCTAGGTATGGTTAATTTCTGTGATACTTTACCAGTTCGGTATAAGGGATTTGTAATTTAGGTTGAGTGTGAGATTACTCAGTTAAAATGGATTATTAATGTAGAAAAATAAATAATTTTACGTATTTATTTGACCCATTTTTTTATTTGATTGTATCGCTTTAGATAGTATTAAACTAAAATATTGCTAGAGTAATGGCATGCGAAAATGCTAGGATACTTTAGTAAATAGGTGCTATTTAATATTTTCCATACTATAACATAAACTTAGGGTAGCCTAAGTTGATATAGAGGCGTATAGATGCTCTAAGATTTTGCGATTGCTTGGTCAAATTAAGGGACTTTTTTGGGAATTTAAGGTCTACTTGAGTAAACATATGTGAATACGCTTCTTTTAGCTTAGCCTGTATACGCTTTCTCCAATTAGAAATATACTGCCTATTTGTTTTATTCTGGTATATGCTATCTTAACATTAATACTTATATATTGTGGATAGGTATTAGTCTAGGATAATTCAAAAATTTCGTAAGTTGTCTCATATTGACAGGATATTCAGCAACGATGTATAGTTTACCGCCGTGTGTCACGCTTTACCTACCTAGGGTAAACAAACGTCATCCAACTTATGTCAACGCGATAAGGTTCAAATTCGTTTGCACATTGAACAAAGATCGCCGTAACGTTCCACGCGCTCTAGCGATAACGCGTATCGCATTCTGAGTTATTTAATACTTCGTACTTTATTTTCAAACCCGAAATATTTGCGACTTTAAAATAAATAATTGTGAATTTGCAGTCTCAAGGGAGTACATTGTCGGTTTGGTTCGACAGTATCAGAGACTATACATATATATATAGACAGTAATAGTCTAAGAATTTTTTGAGGCTTCAAACTAGTCTGAAGCGCAATCCGAACGAGACTAACCAAAGCTGCCGTATAATGTAGGGCAAAGTACTCTCTGTCCCTCAGCGCCGTCTAGTAATTGATAGCATTACTATTATTGCGGTATTACTACGGAAACTAGGTTGGTCTCATTCAGATGGCGCTCCAGACTTGGAGTATCAAAAAGTTCTCTAGACTGTGGCTGTCTATATAATATGTATAGTCTCTGACAATATTAAGTAACCCTTTGGTTTGAAAACGGCACAACTAATACATTATCAACTTACTTGCGTGATTACTCTACGAGGTCAATGCGAATAGCTTTAGTTTTAATGTGGGTTGACTTGCGTAGGGTAATGGTGCTAGTTTTCGTCCACATATGTCAGTTTTCCATACTTATTTATACATTTATATTCTCCTATCAAATAATACTAGGGATACACAATCAGCCCAAAAAAAACCCCACAATAGTGCCACAAGAACGACTCGGGCGGTCCTTTCTCTGACAATCTTATTACGGTATAAGACTGGCCGGTTACAAATTGTCACGGGCCATATTTTCAGTAAATCTTGTTTGATACTGTACCTAATTGTTACTCGAAGTTTATATTCAAGTTTTCCCAAAATAAAGGCTCATTTTAAGCCTAAATAAAAATTTACTATAAATATATATTTTTTTGACCTTATAAAGTTTTCCCAATATATTTGTAGCAGTTTAACCAAGTGGACGGTAACTTGGACGGGAAACTAGCACAATCACCCTACTATACTTAAGGTACCTATCCTATCACATAATTGTAATAATGAGGAAGTTTTGCTGTTTAAACATAGTTACTTTCTTTATATATGACTACAATATTAAACGTTAAAACCTAGCCATATGTGAAAAAATCAAATGATAGGTGCTAAATGAGATATTGAAATTATACCCCAGTGCAGATGAGATTAAAACGCTTGATATCATATCTCATTATTGCGTGCTGATTACGACTACGACCTATATAAATAGGTCGTAGTCGGCTAGGTACAGTCGCCATCATATTTATCGGAGCGGCCAAGGTGGTCACAAATATCTGAACAACGCCCCTATTATCAAGGCGATAAAGTACATGTTCAGATATTTTTGAATACCTTGGCCGCTCCGATATATTTGATGGTGACTGTACTGCGATAAAACAATAAAGAGTACTTATATCTCAAAAGTCGTTGGATTCTTTAGTACCAAGACCTAATTGGAATTAACGTAATCAACATGCCGTGACAGTTACTATCGTAACGAACGGCGACTCCCTGTTATGTTTATGTGTACCTTACATATTCAGAGAAATAGGTAAGTATCTTTAGACTCTTTAGAGTGCTCATTCCGTATATTGTAGCCTGTGATGTATAATAATGACAGATGGGTTATGTACGCTCCAAAAGTGAAGCGGTTAAAATGAGTGAATTCAAACAATTGTCGCTAGTCGCGCACCGGCCAGCGTGAGATGCGGACGTGCCAATGAGCTCCCGTCACCCGCGTGAGAAAGAGACAACTGTAATTTTCTACAGATTCTAACAGTGACAGATGTAATAATTTTCAAAATAGATAAACATAGCAGAATCGTTTCGGAAGTATTTTTTTCTGCTCATTTTGGTAGAGTAGGTATAACCCATCCATAGTAAATATCATTGGTAGTAGCCAGATCGTAGAATTAACCTCGTAAAATGCTTAATATTTATAATAGAGGAGTATCTTTATTCACATAAATACAAATCAAGTAATTTGTGAAGGAAATTGCCCCCCCCCCCCCCCCCCCCCCGAACAAAAACCTGGATCCGCGCCTGCTAACACTTACTATATAAAAATACGTACTAATGTCTTTGGCCATAGGTGGAGTGAGCACTCTTAAACTTCCTTATTTATCTACTAGTGAAAAATTATTGTAGGGCTTGTGGGTAGTAGGTACTACGGTACTACAGGCGTAAGGAATCTCTGAGCCTTGACATTACATCGAATTTTATATTTTGGAACTTACAATAATATTATGTCATGTTTGTAATTGACAGTTGACGATGTACCGAAGGTCAATGTATGTGTAAACCATTTGACCATGATAGTCGAAGTAACGCATCCAGTTTCATGGTTTAAACAATAGGTACAGTCGCCATCAAATATATCGAAGCGGTCAAGGTACTCAAAAATATCTGAACATGCACTTTATCGCCTTGACAATAGAGGCGTTGTTCAGATATTTGTGACCACCTTGGCCACTCCGATATATCTGATGGCGACTTTACTGCAAATCCACCTGAATGAAAATGGTTTCTTGCGTCGTTTTGGGCCTAGATTGTGTTTTTGTTATATTTTACATTTTTCAGAAGAATCTCCTAAATAGAATCGAGATTAGGAAATTAAAATATTGCTATAATAGTCCGCAGCAATAAAATTATGATTGTTGTCGTTCATATACAGTCGGAGTAGGTAGCGAATTGTCATGTGTAGTATTATGTAATATTCATACATATTATAAATTGCAGTTTTATACATTTTTACCTCACGGTCGTTAATATTTTTTGTACTATGTATAATAAATAGCATGTATCGTACGTAAATTATTATGTAACCATTTACATTTGCAAAACTGAGTGATTATTATAGTGATTTATTTCCTATAAAATGTGAAATTAAAGTTGAAAACGTAGTTTTCATTTGTATTTTTTTAAGATATCCCCACATTACGTATCTATAATACCAAAGAAAATGTATAACTAGAGGTGCACAATCTAAGAAATATGTATGCTCCAAGTTTAATAGCATTACTAGGTGGCGCTGTACGGCGCCAAACATTATGCGGTAACTCTGGTTCAGATGGCGCCTCAGAGTTACCGCATATTGAACCTTTGAGTCTAAGGAGAGACTGCCTCCTTATGTGTGTTCTATCGCTTGTACAATGGGTTGTGCTCTGAAGAACCGTTTGATATGATGCCCACGGCAGCTTTTTATCACCGCACCGCTCGCCGCCGGCAGGGTGTTCATCCCCACACCACAGAATAACTAATAGTACTACCGTACAGAAAATTCACTCCTTCACAAAAGTCAGATTTAGGTATAGAATTATACCTATACTCGCCGCCTGCAAGCAAAATTGAAACTTATAACCGCGCACGAACCGTGAATCTTCTTTGCGCGCCGCAGTTTTATGACCGAGCTGTGAGCGTCGGCACGGGGCTGTCACTTGACAAGTTTTTGTACCTATACCTACCGATTTATTATTTTTAAGATAAATATGTAGGAATTACAAACGTTGATTCTGTAAACATGAAATTTTTATCCGGATATAGAAATTTTTATAGAGATTATGTCTGATTCTCACGGAAGTAGGTATGCCACAGCCGTATTCCTTTGAAAATATGTCGGTCAGTTCCTAATATTGTTTCTGGGCAACCAATTTTCAATAAATTAAGTATGTTTATTAACTATTACTAAGTAAGGACTTCGGGACCTTTCAATATCGTCCGGAATTTAAAAATGTTATTTCTGCTTCCTTGTTCCTCCGTTTATTCAGACATCCGTAAAGACATCTTTTATACGGATTAGATCGAGATTTTGGTTTCAAAACCATTGTGTATTTTCAATTTTGCGCGAGCGCCACGTGACGCGACTATCGTGCGAGCCGAACGGCAGCTACTGCCATACGCCTGCCCGGGAGGCGCGCCGGCCAAATATACCTAAACTGCGTAGTGAAACCCCCCTGCCCACACCCTGGAGCCCAAAGAGTCGCGCACAGTACGGTTCAAGAGGAATTTCCTCCCACGAACGCTGCGGCTGTGGAATGAACACCCTGCCGAGGTTTTCCCAGCGGGCTACAGTATGAGGTTCTTCAAAAAAGGAGTGAATAGGTTCCAAAAGGGTAGGCAACGTGCATGTGAATCCTCTGGGGTTGCAGGCGTCCATGGGCTACGGTAACTGCTTACGATCAGGCGGGCCGTATGCTTTTTTGCCACCGTCGTGGTATAAAAAAAATATGGGGCCGAACAGCGCCACCTAGTAAAACTATCAAACTTAATAATACACACATACTCAATGATCAATTTATGTAAGCAAAAGGCAGATAAAATAAAAACGCAATTCTGAAATAAGTTGATTTATTGACAAGTTTTTGCTAATACTTTCGTATTGCATTTTAACATGACTGGTTAGAGTAAAATAAGCTTGCTAAAACTATTACTTAAGTTATTGAAGCAATTTAAAACTGCACTGCATCATTGATCCACGATTTTATCGTGACTTGCCTGCACCATTGCTAAACAAATAACATGAACACAAATCAAAACACAAATAAATTGTATACAAATTAAGGTTAGTCCATATGAAGGGTACACGAAAAGAACATTCTAGTCACTTTTTTTGTAAAATGAGATTTTTATATCAAAATGTAGAGCTTGCAATGAGCTATTAGTAACAACTTCTGTTACAGATGTAAATTTTAACGTATATCCACTTCTTAACTCATAAAAACCATCTAGTTACGAAAATTGTATGGTTAATTGAATCGTTCCAAATTTTAAAAGCGCTATAACTCAAAATGTTGTCAATGTTCTTTCCGTGTACCCTTCATATATCATACGTATAAAACAAGTTATTTTATTAAATTCCTACTTTATTACAAAGGAAATTGCAACATAATAGTGTTTCTTTCTCGAAATAATAGTTCTTAGCTTGTTTTTGTTTCTCTGTCTCCTTTACAATGACATGATACTAAAAAAATATGTTTACAAATACATTTCTAAGTACGTACAATGCCCAGCAACTTAGCTTATGAAAAAACTATGGACATAGTAACTTGAACTTCCACTTCGCCATTTAGATTTTTGTTAGACTTATTTAATTATTTGCTCCAAATAATGTTGGTTAATATCGCAACAATAACACTGCATTTGAAATAACGGTTAACAGCAAATCTTTAACAACTTGTGTAATGTACAAAAACCGTGTCCAGGTTACACAGCAAGTATGCAGCCGCGCAAACGTCGGACAAACATACATATTCGCTGGTTTGTTGCGCTTCACCTTAATTTGGACGTTTTAACTAGGGCTTGTGATATACGTGTTACACGCGGAACCGTAGCTACGTAGCCTTAGCACCGGCGGTACTAAGATCCCGTACTACACGGTCACGTCAAAGATACGTATCCGTTTCTGGATTCGGCTACGTTCCCGCGAATCTCGGCTTCGGCTCCGCTCGGCTTCGGCTCCGCTCCGCTCGGTTGTTGAAAGAGACTCGCCCCTTGCATTACATTCGGGGGTCTTAATGACACGCATAAAATCTACACTAAACGTCACGGTCACGACTGGATCCGATCTACGTATAAATAAGATACGTATCTCCGTGTACACGTAGCTACGTATCTTAATTACACGTAGCCGAATCACACGGAGCAAACGGAGCGGATCTCCGTTGCCGAGTAACACGGCAACGGAGATTCGGCTACGGGTACACGAAACACGGTCACGACCAGGAGCACTAGTTTTAACCTTTTGACGGGCAAAGTCGGCATCGAGTGGTGAAATGGACGCCAACAACGGATACAGCCGACATCTTTGCTAATGCAATAGGTGCCTACGCGGGATTCAATTCGCTTAATCAATGGATTTTGCATGGTTTCAGTGTTACATAATTTTTATTTAACGCTCCAATTTAAAGGTTGATACCCCACACTATATGGACCATATCAGGCTCATCACAAACATTGGGATCCAATACAATGTCAGAGCTTTATTCATAGCAAAATAGTATTTACTTTCTTCTATAATGCGACTAATTTAACGTGATCGGTACAAACATAGATTCCGCGTTCATCTCCGCTAGCGAATAGTCTATGTAACTTTTGTGTTAAGCTGTCAAGCGAGCAAACGAGCACTTCATGTAATAAAAGGTGTTAAAAATATTAGGACGAATATTTTACCGGCTGTTTCATGTAATAGGAGCAATAAATAAACAATAAAACTTTATCAACAACTTTTAAAAATATGCATTTTTTAGATTGTCCCTTTTTCATACAAACTAAATAGTATTTTTGATGTACGTTAAAATCCGTCTAATTGACATTGCTTGTCAGTCTTGTCACCCTACCGATTATGGATGGTACAAGAAGGATATAAATCTCTATGTTACAAAAGTGTCCGTCAAAAGGCGATAAACTGATGGCGCCACAATGATATTAAATGTGATTAAATTAATTTTGAAATTAAAAAAAAATTAATCCTAAATAATTATTTGCGGAGATGAAAAACACTCTGAATATTAATTTTATTTAGAAAGTCATATAAGTATTAAATATCGGTAATTCATTTCAAGTGCTGAACTATACCTAGCGCCACCCGGAGATATTTGGAACTATTGTTTAGTGCTTACCGCTGGACACTTTTTCGCCCGTTTTCCTATAAGAGAGTTCCATCCTTCCTATACCATCCATACTACCAATGTAATCAGTTTCGCAAATTTCGCAATACATTGCGTGTTCGAATAAACTTTAAAGTGCACAAAATTAAACCGAAAATTATTTTTCAAAGTAGCTGAACAAACATTGTCCTATTAGAGGAGTAGCATCTACGTTTTAATTTATTGCTCGTATTACAGGATACACCCGGTACATGAATATTTGATATTTTTGGGACAATTCATCTAGTCAATTTATCGCGGTTAGTTATCTACTTATATATCATATCATAAACCGGCACACAAATATTTTTAATGTTACTCTTTATTCAATGACGTGACCGCTTTTGGTTTCTTGATATTTTGTCTAATGAGGGTTTCCGCGATCGAGTTTTTCACTAGATGGCAGCACCGTGGCGATAGGTCTAGCTGGCATAATCCACCAATCATGTTTAATCATATTTTTTCTGATTGGTGGATTTTGAGAGCTGCTGTCAAAAAGACCTCTCGTCGCGGTGCTGCCATCCAGCGAAAATCTCGATCGCGGAAACCCTCACACTTGTTTTCAAATAAACGCTAAAAATAATACAGGTCGTCGAATACGTATTACACGATATAATGTACTTGAATCTGTCATGGAATTTAGAGGCGTGTGATACGAATGATAAATAAACGGTATTAGAATTATACATACAGGTAAAAAATAATAATAGGAATGCAAAACTTAAAAGTGACGCTTACTGTTTTGTCTCTACAAGGTATAGATAGTAGAAGCAATTAACCTATTGACCGCGACAGTCGGCTGTGGCCGACATCAAAAAGTTGTGCCATGGACGCCAACGACGGCTACAGCCGACAGGCTTTGTAATGCAATAGGGACCTACGCGGGCTTCCGCAAAGTTCAATTTCGCTTGACAAAACGCGATTACGTGGCGTCGGTGGCGCGTCATTTTTGTTCAATGCTTGGCGGTCAAAAGGTTAAAGCAGAGCGAGCGATCAAATCTCGGCACAGGTTTATTGTTGGGAGAATTCTAAACAGATCAGTGTTTTTTAAAATTAAATAGCTTCTGTAGTTTGGGACTTGCCAGTGTCAATGTAGCGTGACAAGAGAATGGTTGATTGTAAGAAGCTTGGTAATGTTGACCAGAGTGGATAACACACTTTGATAAGCTATCAATATTACACACTGAACTACGAAAAGAAACAAAAAACTACTCTCAAGACGACTTCGCCATCTTGACTTTCAACAGTAAGTTTGCCTTCGTATTCATGAATTCTCGATATTTCTGCGCTATTGCTAACGCGTTTGTCACTGACAAGCTGCGTCTGTCTCTAATTGTCTCATACTCGCATTGGCCATACTGAAAATGACCATGTTAGCTGGAAATCGTTTATTGCATCATGTATCGTCAGCGCTCCCACTCCGACTAGTTGGGCCAAAAGCAACGTTCCGATTGAGTCGAAACTTCTTAAGCTAGACGTCTCGCTCACTCCCGCTGTCAGCAGTCGGTACGCGTCGCAGCTTTCTTCCTCTATTTTATCGCCGTACCTGAACGATGGTTTTGACCCTATCATACAGGGTTGGCAAAAACCCGGGTTTTTTCAAAAAATATCTACCCACTGGGGTTTTTTGAGTAATTTCGGGATATTAAGTTTTTTGTTTGAATTTAGATTTAAATGCATTTAATTTTATTGCATTTTTTCTACCAAATATTTTTGTAATTAAATAATATGGCATGTGTTTTCTGTCGGTTGGGGAAATCGCCAGTCTGGCTTCAAGTTTATTATTGGAGGATGATGATGATGAATTATATATTGGTTGGCTACTACCTACTTAATAAATATGATAAACTAAACCCCAAATATTAAGTTTCACCAAAAACTACAAGAATATATAAAGTAGTAGGTAACCATTATATAATTTAAGACTTTTTACAGCTTAAATCAGATTTCTTAAGTCAATTTATTTAAAAAACCCACTTTTGTCAAAAAATGTAAATGTAATGTATAATTTTATTATTAATGTATTTAATCTTATTAATGTATTGTAATATTCTATGAAGCCTAGTGTTTCGAAATAAACGTATTTTGATTTGATTTGAAAAACCCACGTGTTTTTTCAGCTGGGTTGTACTTTAACCCAGTGGGTTTTTTGGGTCGGGGACGATTAAGCCAACCCTGCTGTAACAGTACTAGTAGTCGTCGCCGCGCGAGATGACCTCCTTGCAGGTGGGCCGCAGCAGGATGGTGTGCTCGAACTGCGCGGTGTAGCTGCCCTTGGTGTCGCAGAGCGGCGGGTACGCGTCCACCACGCCCTTGTCGCACAGGTCCTTCAGCGCCATGGCGTAGCGCGAGGCGCCCGCGCGCTCCAGCCAGCGCTTGCAGAACGCGAGCGTGCTGAAGTTCTTGTTGATCAGGTTCAGGAGCTGTTTCGAGGATTGTAATCTGGAATATAATTACATAATGTACGAGACATTTTTACACGTTTTTAAAGTGGGGCATTCCACTCATACAATAGTATGTTATTCGATCAAATACAAACATTGAAAACATTGAAAAAATAATCAACCCAGCAGGACTTGAACCTCCCATCGATACGCCTTACCGGGGCTCGATCGCTTTACCAATTAAGCTATGGGTCAAGTTACTAAGTTGACGAAATTCTCAATGCCTTCAATCATCTTTTTGCATTTATTTTTGATCTACATCGACTTTATAGCAGCCGTAAGCGACATCTAGGTGCTAACTACTAGAGTTGGAAGTCCGGTTGATTATTTTTTCAATGTTTTCAATGTTTGTATTTGATCGAATAACATACTAATGTACGAGACGTTTGATAGGCGTTTTTAGTTATTTTAACCTTGTGCCCACCATTTTAGACCACGAAATTCGAACCAAATTTGACTTAAAATGGTTTACATAGCATTGCCATAATATGTGCATGCCGTTAAAACGGAACGTGACTCTAGGAAAAAGATAATATATAAAACTTTTACATCAAACACAAAATATCCGTACATAGCGGAAAGAAGTTGACTAGTCCAGTTAAAAACTTAAAGAAATTTAAATAGAATTACATTAGGTTCAAATTTCTTCAATTTTATATCTCGACTATCAACGTCTTCCCGCCGTGTACGGATAGGTATGACTTTTATACAGTATGTCCATCCTTACTTGTCTTAACATCACTATATAAACAAACACTTCTCAACGAAATTATCACACTTTTCTCTTGAATTATTACTTAAAATGTTCTTGTATACTTAAATAAACTCACAAACTATTGATTTTGACCAAGTAACCACTGAGATATATCATTTCCAATAAAATTTCCTTCAATAATTCGAAGTAACGAACGAAAATAACTAACATAACGATGTCTAGATTGACAAGCATTTGTTTACATGACAAGACAAGTAAGTATAGACAGACTATATAGTTCAAAATCTGTAAGAATTAACTTTTGACACTTCAGTATTGACGTCATTAGTGATGGGGCTAAGACGTATCGTTTGTCAAATTTAGCGATTATTTATGAATTGTTCGAATCGATTTTACTACAACCGATTTTTTCTTGTTACATGCCTATATATTTTGTATCACAAATCTTCTCAAATTATAACAATAAGAATGAGAGAATGAATAATGTTTATTGACTTAAACCTAATACAAGTGTAAGTAATATTTGCACAGTACGCTAATAGCTTAAGAGAGACTTATGTATTAGGTTTGAAACAGTTTCACCGGAACTGAGCCTCTGTCTCCCGAACTAGGCGGATGCCTGTGACTCGGAAGTCAGTGATTCCACCGAGAATATGAGTTGAGATGAGTTGTATGCAGTTATGCCTAATATACAAAAATAAATTAAAAAAGGAAAACTTAACTATAACAAAGCAGAACATATAACTATTTAGGAAATGATCATTTAATAATTGTTATCTACTAATTATGTATGGCATTATAATAATTCCATAATTAATACAATATGATAAGAAAGTCTTATATTGTCTATTGATTACATAATCGATTTTATCGACTTACGGAAATGTTATATGAATCGGAACAGCAGACATGGTCACAACACTAAATTTAAAAAAAAGGAGGCCTAGACGGTAACTGTTTGCATGCTAAATTGTTATCGTAAAATATTCAATAACTAAGATATGAAATTTTTTAACATTTAATTATAAGTTATGTTTATAAAAAGTGAAATATTGTGTTTACGTACATGACAAGCTGTAAAATCGTTATGGGATTTTGTTTATAATTTCAAAGTGTCTTGCGCGTTTACGTTCTACGGGCGTTGCGATGTGTCAAAAGTTCATTCTTACAGATTTTGAACTATAGTAACTAATATAAGCACTTCAAAGTAAACGAAATATGGGCATTTAGACACATAAGTGGAGGTACAGCACCATCTACTCTTTAAAATTATATTTTTTATACCATGACGGTGGCAAACAAGCAGCCTGATGGCAAGCAGGTATCGTAACCTATGGACACCTGCAACTCCAAAGGAGTCACATGCGCGTTGCCGACCCTTTACAAAAAGGAGGATTCACTGTGTTGATGACTAAAGGAACAAGCAGGTCCCTGATCGTCAACACACTGGGTAAATGTCATTAGATTGCAGATGAATTGGAATACATGTACACATGGATTTATATTCACAATAAGTACATATATAGATAACTAGCTTTTTAGATAGATGCCTAATTGAAGCAAAATATTTTAAGTATTTTTTTTTGTTGATTAGCCGTGTCCACACCAGGCGCACAGCCTCGCGAGGAAATTGCCGGGCGAGGCGGCTCGGCTAGTGTGAACGTGCCTCGCCCGAGGCAAACGCAAGCGCGGCCGCAATGCCTCGGGCAAGGCACGTCCACACTAGCCGAGCTGCCTCGCGCGGCAATTTCCTCGCGAGGCGGTGCGTCCGGTGTGGACATGTCTATTCGTGTATGGAAGGAGGTCTGTGCCCAGCTAGGGGACGTATAAACGGCTAACATTATATTTGTTTTTTTTTTTGTTAAATCGGCTACTTATAATATAATACCTTACCTTAGCGGCACAAACTGCTGATCGAAGTTCTTCATATAATGCGAGCAGTCCATGTCATCGTGCACCTGGCCGCGGCCCGTGGAGCCGAAGGTCTCGATGGCGTAGAACTCGTTCTCCTCCATGCGGGTCGTCTCGCCGCCCTTCACGATCGGCACGGTCTTACCGGCGTGGATCCCTGGGGAAATTATATAGTTCATTAACTTGTAAAGCCTGAACAGAAATATATGATTTATGTTAAGAGGGCGCTATTATTCTCATTTATAAGGCAACTAGCTTTTGCCCGCGGCTTCGCTCGCGTTAAATTCGGGGTAACACGGTTCCCCTTTGCCCCCCGGAATGCTCCATACAAACTTCCACCCCCCATTTTACGGAAGTGGGGGGTTAGAAAGAGACAAAAAGTAGCCTATGTCACTCCCCATCCCTTCAACTATCTCCACTTAAAAAATCACGTCAATTCGTCGCCCCGTTTTGCCGTGAAAGACGGACAAACAATCACATACACTTTCTCATTTATAATATTAGTATGGATAGTTCAGTATAGTCATAGAGCGTATTATTCTCTACGGTATGGTGACATCTTGTTTCTTTTACCTGTTAGCTCTGATGTTAATTTGAAAATGTTTTACAGCGAAATAGTTTCATTTCCCGAGCGTGTTATTTACAACAGTTTACTATATACACTATTTACAATACTTCGCTCTTGACTATGAATAATTTTGGGATTTTTTTTTCGTTTATTATTTAATATTTAACGATTTAATATTATTCAAATAAACCGCCACAATGTCAATGACAACAATGACAGCCTCTCACATGCACTCACACATGCATATCATCCTGTAATTAAATGTAATTTGGTGCTCGCTAGACCTGAGTACTGACCTGATATCATGTTGGTGTAATTCATGGAAAACCATTAGAATAATAAAAGGTAACAATTTAAAATGATAAACAATACTCACTATAGGGCCCAATAGAATGTCCATTCAGATTACGGATGGGCTTTACTTGATACACGGTGCCATCCAATTCCACTTCATGCGACTCCATAACCTGTGAGAACATTATTATTTTACTTTCATGTAGCGTAAATTACGTTCACGACGCCACGCGTACGAAAAGCGTAAGTGATAATAATCTGATTGGGAGACTGCATCAGCTAAGCAGCGGTCGCTATCAGGCGGCTCGCGAGCCTCCTATTAGAAACCGTCGTTATTCTGACAATATGGTATAGTAGCGGAATGAAAAGGTTTATCACTTTTCGATCTTAACTCGTAGACAGAGTTGAAAAGTGATAAACCTTTTCATTCGGCGACTGTACCTTATGACAAAGTGCGGCCGGCGTCAATTTCGTTAGCTACTGTGTGCGGCCCTTGCCTGTTAAAAGGTTGCCGACAGCTGAGCTAAACTAAGTTACGTATAATAAATAATTTTAAACAAAAAAGAACCGACTTCACTAAGCATCCACCTTTCCACCAAATGCTCGATCTGCTGTAAAAAATACTCAAATCACCATAGGTGTGCCTATAATAGTTGAAGAGTTCCCTCGATTTCTCCACGATCCCATCATCAGATCCTGACATGGTTACAATGGGACCAACTGTGAAGTATACTCTTTCAAACAAAAAAAGAATTTTCCAAATCGGTCCAGCCGTCTTCGAATAATCGTTGAACATACATTAAAAAAAAAATAAAAAAAAATAGCAAAAACAAAGATTCCGACGAATTGATAACCTCCTCCTTCGAAATCTTGAAGTCGGTTGATAAATTCATTGAAAATTGTAGGCAAACAAAATAACAAATGAAGATAGAAATTCACGATAACGGATGCATAGTATGATAGTATCTTACCTCCTGCACTGCAGCGCCCACATCGCACAGCCTGACGTCGACCCCCGAGGCCTTGATGCCGGCCTCCGTGGCCTCCTGCACGCCCTTCACCAGCGGGTCGTAGCGCGGGTTGAAGTATCTTACCTCCTGCACTGCAGCGCCCACATCGCACAGCCTGACGTCGACCCCCGAGGCCTTGATGCCGGCCTCCGTGGCCTCCTGCACGCCCTTCACCAGCGGGTCGTAGCGCGGGTTGAAGTATCTTACCTCCTGCACTGCAGCGCCCACATCGCACAGCCTGACGTCGACCCCCGAGGCCTTGATGCCGGCCTCCGTGGCCTCCTGCACGCCCTTCACCAGCGGGTCGTAGCGCGGGTTGAAGTGCAGAGTGAACGCGCAGTCTATGATGCGCCCGTTGATGTGCGTGCCAAAGTCGATCTTCACCACATCGTCGTATTCAAGCACGGTGGTGTCACCTAAGAGACAATTTCTTTTTAAAACATGCCTAATTCGGCTTGCGCTAAGTGACTTCGTGACAATTTTTCGCTTCAGAAAAACTGTGTATCCTTTCTTGGTTTTATTAATTGTTAAGATTTTTTTGAGCGTGAAAACGACGGCCACTCAAAATAACCAGAATAATTAAGGTTTTAATAATTATATTATGCTTATTTAAATGGAAAGTCACTATTGCCTGTAACTGCTTTATTGGGCCTGTTTCATGATAGATTGTAACTTGTAAATTAAGGTGGAAGTATCAATTTAATTAAGAGAGTGCCACTTAGACTATCTGTGACCAAAGTGGGACCTTTCACTAAACTCGTTCATAAATTACCAGTGTTGGGAGTATAATGCGCCGCGCAGTGGTTGCGACTGCAGCCCGTGGGGAAGGCCAGCCCTGCCTTAAGTCCATCTTCCCCGATGAGACGACGAGCCGTTGATTCCAGTTCTTCACATATTTGGATCATAGTCATGCCCGGTTTGATCCAGTCGCGCATGTATTGTCGTGTCTGGAATTAAGTATACAGGTCATAAGCCACCCTTTGCCCTTTTTAAGGCATATAGGGGTGTTCGAAATCACGCGCTGTTGCGGAAAATTTGTTGTCAATGACAGAATAAAAACTTAATTTACAGCTACCTAACGGTAAACAGTGAATGTAGAGTTATGCATTCACTCTTCGTATGGTATTTCAGCGATTCCGGGGAACTCTGCCAAATCCTTCACCAGTGTGTTACCAAAATGATAGTTTTTTTCTTAGTTAATTTTATATTAAGTATGATAGTTTTAAGGTATTTATCTATGGGCCCCTAATTGCCTGAAAATAAAAATATTTCATTTCATGTCAATGTAGATGATAGATGCTTCACATTCAGCGGTGTACCAAGTGACCCCTTAAGTGTACAATGATTCACTGAATTTGATATATCACCTGTCTGTGGGCCTCAGCAGCATGCCTGATCTCCTGGTATATGTCCTGATGCATCCTGTCCAAGGCTCTTTTCTCCTCGCTCGAGAACCGCTCCTTCGCAGTCCTGTCATCAATGCCTTCAGCATGCCCATGCTCCATTATTTGACCCTCGGGGAAGTTACCTGTTTTTAAAGATAAATTATTCTACTGAACTTATGTTCTGTAAGTCATTTAGTCACTTCATTACCGATAAATAAAAGGAAAGGGAATAGAAAAAACTGTTAAATAACTATATTTGTATTTGTCATGTGGCTTTAATACATTTTACATTACACCTAGCCATAATGTGAGTTTTACCGCACGCTGCGCCCTCTATCGCATATTTACAACCCTCGCCTGCGGCTCGGGTCACAAATACCTGCGATTTCGCGCTTTCTTTCTTTTACAGTCCTTGGTAAGTAATGTACTATTGTACATCAACTCCCAAGAGGATAATGTTGATGTTTAAAATAGTTATTAATTTAATCAATAGGTACTATTATTCCCACATTATGTACAAAATTTAATGGATTACCAAATAACTAATCGCCAAATTGATGTTTTAAGAATTAAAACCCTCCATCTTACAAAAAACCACAGCCAAATAGAACTAGATCCTACTCATAGTGTTGTGTATCTGCTGGTAAGTGACATTGCAAAAGAGCTCAAAGAGTACCCAGTGTGGCTAAAGGAACAAGAGGGTCCCTCATTGTCAACAATGAGGGACCCTCTTGTTCCTTTAGCCATCAACACAGTGAATCCTCCTATTTGTAAAGGGTTGGCAATGCGCATGTGAAACCTTTGGAGTTACAGGCGTCCGAAGGCTACGGCAGCTGCTTATCATCAGGCAGGCTGTATGCTTATTTGCCACCGTTGGGGTATATATATATATATATATATCTTTTTTATACCACGACGGTGGCAAACAAGCATATGGCCCGCCTGATATAAAAAAATGGATAACCAAATATCTAATTGCCAAATTGATGTTTTATGAAAAACATTTGTGCTTTATATGTTTATCCTTTTACAATGGATAGCAGCTATAGTTTGGCCAGGGTCTGTCTCACTTGAAGCATTGACAGAGAGAATCATACTGTCTCCTTCATATAGTAGGGTAATTGTGCTAGTTTTTGGACCCGGGGTATGTCCTTAAACTACGTCCGGACTTTGGTATGTCCTTAAACTATGCCAAAAAGAGAGGTATGGGCACTGCGAATGGCATCTCGCTTAGTGTGGTAGGGCACGTTCAGTGAATGTCATCTCGCTCAAATCTGGAGCAGAGCCCGACTGGGGAAGTACCTCCACCTTACAGAAAATCACAGCCAAATAGCACTAGACCCTACTCATAGTGTTGTGTTCCTGCTGGTGAGTAAGGTTGCCAAAGAGCTCAAAGAGGACCCAGTGTGTTGACGATGAGGGACCCTCTTGTTCCTTTAGCCGTCAACACAGTGAATCCTCCTTTTTGTAAAGGGTCGGCAACGCGCATGTGACTCCTGTGGAGTTACAGGCGTCCATATGTTACGGTAGCTGCTTACCATCAGGCAGGCCGTATGCTTGTTTGCCACCGTCGTAGTATAAAAAAAAAAAAAAGTTTTTGTCCACATGTGTCAATTTTCCATCCATACTTATTTATACTGGTAAACTGGACCTGGATATAGCATAGCTTGGAGCATAGCTTATTACTACTACTGTTACTGCACTTTCAAACAAATTTGTCATGGTCTTTGTTTTTTAGGGTTCCGTAGTCAACTAGGAACCCTTATAGTTTCGCCATGTCTGCCCGTCCGTCCGTCTGTCCGTCCGCGGATAATCTCAGTGACCGTGAGCACTAGAAAGCTGAAATTCGGTACTAATATGTATATCAATCACGCCGATAAAGTGGTAAAATAAAAAGTGGAAAAAAATGTTTTATTAGGGTACCTCCCCTATGCGTAAAGCGGGGAGTGATTTTTTTTTTTCATTTCAACCCTAACGTGTGATATATTGTTGGATAGGTATTTAAAAATGAATAGGGGTTTACTAAAATCATTTTTTGATAATGTAAATATTTTCGGAAATAATCGCTCCAGAAGTAAAAAAAAATGTGTCCCCCCCCCCCCTCTAACTTTTGAACCATAAGTTTTAAAAATAGGAAAAAAATCTCAAAGGTAGAACTTTATAAAAACTTTCTAGGAAAATTATTTTGAACTTGATAGGTTGAATAGTTTTTAAAAAAAATAACAAAATACTTTCTGAACTAAGTTTGTAATTTAACCGTAAAAGCAGGTGTTTATTGTACCTGTAATTTCTACAAAATCACAATGAAATGACGTGCTTTCAAATAAAGTAAAAACGGTGAAAATCGGTTCACGTAATAAAGAATTATCCCATAAAAATCATCTTCATACTTTAAGCTAGCGCGCAATAGTTTACTTAATTTGCCGATAGATGTCGCTGTATGTGGAACGCTCATATCATATCCTACATGGCGGTGTTATTGTAACTCTCAAGTGGGGACACTTACTGTGACGGACGGAAAACTACGGAACCCTACACTGAGCGTGGCCTGACACGCTCTTGGCCGGTTTTTGTATGTATGTTCACCGATTACTCGAAGACGGCTGGACCGATTTGGTTTGTTTGTAAGAGTATACTTCACAGTTGGTCCCATTGTAATCAGGTCAGGATCTGATGATAGGATCATGGAGAAATTGAGGGAACTCTTTAACCTATTGACCGCCACAGTCGGCTGTGGCCGACGTCAAAAAGTTGTGCCATGGACGCCAACGACGGCTACAGCCGACAGGCTTTGTAATGCAATAGGGACCTACGTGGGCTTCCACAAAGTTCAATTTCGCTTGACAAAACGCGATTACGTGGCGTCGGTGGTGCGTCATTTTTGTTCAATGCTTGGCGGTCAAAAGGTTAACTCTTATAGGCACACCTATAGTGATTTGAGTATATTTTACAGCAGCTTGAGCATTTGCTTTTGGAAAGGTGGAGGCGAAGTGATGTCGGTTCTTTTTAGTTAAAAATTATTGGTTAGTAAGACTATAGTTAGCACAATAAATACATGATCTAAACTAGTCTTACCCTGTGGATATAACTCGGCTATGGGTATAGTGGGTGGATTAGTCTGTTCCTTGGCTGCTCCTTTGCCTCCTTTACTTTTATTTTTCTTTTTCTTCTTCTTTTCCTCACCCTCAGGTGTGGCATCTTCCACAGACAGTGTGTTAACTTTTTGTGTAGCATTTGTGATTTCATTATCACCAGCTACTTCAAAATCTGCTAAAAGAAAATACAAATCTAATTAGTAAATTACTTTAAGAGATACATCCATAATGCCATATTCAAGTTGATAATGTTCCAACTAGATTTTTCATTGACTCTTACTTGGCAGGCCTTTGTCTTTGTCATTTTATATTTACAGTATGAAAAGGAATGTTAGAGGTTATACTGATATGATTGTCCATTACCTGGGGCAAGCGTACGGTCAATGCACTTTTCATACTCGCATACCATAAAATATACTACGCCGAATACGATAATATTTATAACCTAACCTGTCTTCTTCTTCTTTTTTTTCTTTTTCTTCTTCTTGGCGGGATCCTTGGTATCTTCCTCTACATCGTCTAGTTCATCTTCTTGGCCATTTTCGATTACGTCTTTCTTCAACTCTTCCTCTTTCTGAATTGAAGCCATAATGTTTGTTACTAACTAAAGAAACTGATAAAATTCCATGCGACTCACCGCAAAAGTCAATCTCATTTGCGTCACATTACGTGTGATGGTAATTACGCAAAAAATTTGCAAATAACAGGTATTTACTTTTAAAATTTAATATTGAGCCTTATAGTTTACGGCATAAGAATACTTTTTACAAATAATGATTCATTATCACTATGGATCAAGGAAAACTAGCGTCACTAGTAGTGGACAGCGTACGATACATACATGGTAATAATACCAAGATCGAACGGGCTGGTCTTATTCCACTTTCAATAAGTACGACAGAGAAGGTGCTATTATCTTTGGTCCTTGTCATTGACTCACCTTTTTTTGTCACCCTCCATTCTGTTACTTATAATAGCAGTGGAGGGTGACAAACATATATAATTCGCGATTTCTTCAATAATTTCTGTGTTTACTACGAGAAAACCTGATATTTTTCTTAGAAAGTTGTGTCGGCTAAGGAAAACAATGGTAAATTTTGTTTTGTGCTGTAGAAGTAATTTTATCGTCACTATGTCTATCCCTTACGGTCTCAGAGAAATAAACCAATGGAGTGGTAATTGTCAGGCGTCCCCCTCTGCCAAATGTACAGGACAGTGGTCTTGTGGGTCCACGACCAGTGGGTCGTGGCGGTTATATAAAACTAGTTGTCGCGCGTCAAACGCCATTCAATAAATGTCAGTCAGCTCGGAACGAAAGTAAAAATACCGAATTGCTGCGTCTTTACATGTAAAAAGAGATCCGCATCATCTAGTTTTCACAAGGATAACATTTCTTTCCATCTGTAAGTATAATTACGTCTAAATATTATCAAATAGTGCACGAAATTCGCAAAAAACTAAAAAATATTGTCAATCAAAGTGTTACCACCTAATGGTACTAGATCTGCTTTAGGGTAATTTTTATAATTGAGTGATGTTTATTAGTACATTGTACATCGACTCCAGTGCGGCAGAAATACATCTTCTAATTTCTAATTAGGTATGTCATTGTTGTGACAGGGAGATACTCCTTGGGTTAGGCAGAGGCAGAGATCCATTCGGCACACAGCTATAATTGCATTTTTTTTATACCACGACGCTGGCAAACAAGCATACGGCCCGCCTGGTGGTAAGCAGCTACCGTAACCTATGGACGCCTGCAACTCTAGAGGAGTCACATTCGCGTTACCGACCCTTTACAAAAAGGAGGATTCACTGTGTAGACGGCTAAAGGAACAAGAATTGTTTTTGAATACATTTTAATCGACTTTTAAATTATTCAAATTACATATTCTATTTTAATCATAAACAAAAATTAAAACATTAACGTCAGTACTTCAAAAGTAAAACTCATTCGCACCTTGATTTTTAAACTAATATTTTACTCGTATACTTCTTGGCCCGTATGTTGGACTTGGGACTGGGACTCCCATGGGAGT
The DNA here is from genome assembly GCA_947086415.1 of Pammene aurita. NCBI lineage: Eukaryota > Metazoa > Arthropoda > Insecta > Lepidoptera > Tortricidae > Pammene > Pammene aurita. Next base: position 25,564,867 of record OX352297.1, read on the forward strand.
AAAATATGATGTGTATGTAAATCGTATTTTACTCCCTAGGGAGTTATTGCTTTTAAAATTACATATAATATAACCCGTACGAATCAAGACAGTTTAAGCAAAATTTTTGCTTAAGATCATACTATGAATGAATTTTATTTTTGAAATACTGACCTGACTTTAATCGTCTTATTTTTAGGGTTCCGTACCTCGAAAGGAAAAAACGGAACCCTTGTAGGATCACTTTGTCGTCCGTCCTTCCGTCCGTCCGTCTGTAAAGACCCTTTTTCTCTGGAACGCGTCAGTCTTTTTGTCAGGAAGCTGAAACTTATATCAAATACTCAGGTCTACTGTCCTTTGGAACTGTGAAAAAATCAAACTTCTAAGCCAACGCAATTCAAAGATACAGCCGTTTATGCCGCAAATTTCCGCAATTTTCGAAACTCGCAAGGGAATCAAAGTCTACAGGGTACTTCCCGTGAACTCAGAATCTTGAAATTTGGTACGAAGCAACGTCTTATAGCACAGATAAAGGAAAAATTGCGAAAACCGTAAATTTTTAGTTACATCATATAATAAAAATATTTTTAATAATTTTAAAGTTACTACCCCTATATGGTTTGTACGGAACCCTCGGTGCGCGAGTCCGATTCGCACTTGGCCGGTTTTTTTTGTTTATTATTATGAGACTATAATTTTTAATACTTATTTAAAATCCAATTCTTTTTTTACACAATGTTTTACTTTGGCTTTTTACCGAATAGGTATCTTTACGTTGCCTAACCTGCCTAAGGAGTGATAAAATAGTGGTCGTATCTGATTTCAGATTGATTTGGATTTTTTTCTTCGCAAAGGTGATGAAAAACATTTTGTGTATCTCGGGGGTGAGAATATTGCAACCTCAAGTCATTAATTCACTTCGTCCTGCGGCCATCGTGAATCAACTGACTCTCGTTTGCAAATACAACGTACCCCTCTTGATGCACAATTTACTATAATAATTCACATTTGGTATTATAATACCACATATTACGAGTATTATCCTCTTTATTTGTTTGTTGCTTAGGCTGGAACATGTTATAATATTTTTATTGAAATTAAATACATACACATATTAAAGACAGTAAAAATATTATAAAACAACCTAACCTAGGATGTTCCCGGCAACGGACTGCCGGATATTAACACCATATACGTATAATTATTTTACATGATTTTTTTTTAAAGTGGGGCATTCCACTCATACAATAGTATGTTATTCAATCAAATACAAACACTGAAAACATTGAAAAAATAATCAACCCAGCCGGACTTGAACCTGGCATCGATACGCCTTACCGGGGCTCGATCGCTTTACCAATTAAGCTATGGGTTCAGTTACTGAGTTGACGAAATTCTCAATGCCTTCAATCATCTTTTTGCATTTATTTTTTACATCGACTTTATAGCAGCCGTAAGCGACATCTAGGTGCTAACTACTAGAGTTAGATACCCTTCCCGCCGACGCTTTTACAAGTGTCACAACGGAAATCATAGATGGCGCTGCTATCAACTCATAATTATTTTACATGATTTTTTTTAAAGTGGGGCATTCCACTCATACAATAGTATGTTATTCAATCAAATACAAACACTGAAAACATTGAAAAAATAATCAACCCAGCCGGACTTGAACCTGGCATCGATACGCCTTACCGGGGCTCGATCGCTTTACCAATTAAGCTATGGGTTCAGTTACTGAGTTGACGAAATTCTCAATGCCTTCAATCATCTTTTTGCATTTATTTTTTACATCGACTTTATAGCAGCCGTAAGCGACATCTAGGTGCTAACTACTAGAGTTAGATACCCTTCCCGCCGACGCTTTTACAAGTGTCACAACGGAAATCATAGATGGCGCTGCTATCAACTCATAATTATTTTACATGATTTTTTTTTAAAGTGGGGCATTCCACTCATACAATAGTATGTTATTCAATCAAATACAAACACTGAAAACATTGAAAAAATAATCAACCCAGCCGGACTTGAACCTGGCATCGATACGCCTTACCGGGGCTCGATCGCTTTACCAATTAAGCTATGGGTTCAGTTACTGAGTTGACGAAATTCTCAATGCCTTCAATCATCTTTTTGCATTTATTTTTTACATCGACTTTATAGCAGCCGTAAGCGACATCTAGGTGCTAACTACTAGAGTTAGATACCCTTCCCGCCGACGCTTTTACAAGTGTCACAACGGAAATCATAGATGGCGCTGCTATCAACTCATAATTATTTTACATGATTTTTTTTTTAAAGTGGGGCATTCCACTCATACAATAGTATGTTATTCAATCAAATACAAACACTGAAAACATTGAAAAAATAATCAACCCAGCCGGACTTGAACCTGGCATCGATACGCCTTACCGGGGCTCGATCGCTTTACCAATTAAGCTATGGGTTCAGTTACTGAGTTGACGAAATTCTCAATGCCTTCAATCATCTTTTTGCATTTATTTTTTACATCGACTTTATAGCAGCCGTAAGCGACATCTAGGTGCTAACTACTAGAGTTAGATACCCTTCCCGCCGACGCTTTTACAAGTGTCACAACGGAAATCATAGATGGCGCTGCTATCAACTCATAATTATTTTACATGATTTTTTTTAAAGTGGGGCATTCCACTCATACAATAGTATGTTATTCAATCAAATACAAACACTGAAAACATTGAAAAAATAATCAACCCAGCCGGACTTGAACCTGGCATCGATACGCCTTACCGGGGCTCGATCGCTTTACCAATTAAGCTATGGGTTCAGTTACTGAGTTGACGAAATTCTCAATGCCTTCAATCATCTTTTTGCATTTATTTTTTACATCGACTTTATAGCAGCCGTAAGCGACATCTAGGTGCTAACTACTAGAGTTAGATACCCTTCCCGCCGACGCTTTTACAAGTGTCACAACGGAAATCATAGATGGCGCTGCTATCAACTCATAATTATTTTACATGATTTTTTTTAAAGTGGGGCATTCCACTCATACAATAGTATGTTATTCAATCAAATACAAACACTGAAAACATTGAAAAAATAATCAACCCAGCCGGACTTGAACCTGGCATCGATACGCCTTACCGGGGCTCGATCGCTTTACCAATTAAGCTATGGGTTCAGTTACTGAGTTGACGAAATTCTCAATGCCTTCAATCATCTTTTTGCATTTATTTTTTACATCGACTTTATAGCAGCCGTAAGCGACATCTAGGTGCTAACTACTAGAGTTAGATACCCTTCCCGCCGACGCTTTTACAAGTGTCACAACGGAAATCATAGATGGCGCTGCTATCAACTCATAATTATTTTACATGATTTTTTTTAAAGTGGGGCATTCCACTCATACAATAGTATGTTATTCAATCAAATACAAACACTGAAAACATTGAAAAAATAATCAACCCAGCCGGACTTGAACCTGGCATCGATACGCCTTACCGGGGCTCGATCGCTTTACCAATTAAGCTATGGGTTCAGTTACTGAGTTGACGAAATTCTCAATGCCTTCAATCATCTTTTTGCATTTATTTTTTACATCGACTTTATAGCAGCCGTAAGCGACATCTAGGCCCACTAGATCTAGGTAACTGAACCCATAGCTTAATTGGTAAAGCGATCGAGCCCCGGTAAGGCGTATCGATGCCAGGTTCAAGTCCGGCTGGGTTGATTATTTTTTCAATGTTTTCAGTGTTTGTATTTGATTGAATAACATACTATTGTATGAGTGGAATGCCCCACTTTAAAAAAAAATCATGTAAAATAATTATGAGTTGATAGCAGCGCCATCTATGATTTCCGTTGTGACACTTGTAAAAGCGTCGGCGGGAAGGGTATCTAACTCTAGTAGTTAGCACCTAGATGTCGCTTACGGCTGCTATAAAGTCGATGTAAAAAATAAATGCAAAAAGATGATTGAAGGCATTGAGAATTTCGTCAACTCAGTAACTGAACCCATAGCTTAATTGGTAAAGCGATCGAGCCCCGGTAAGGCGTATCGATGCCAGGTTCAAGTCCGGCTGGGTTGATTATTTTTTCAATGTTTTCAGTGTTTGTATTTGATTGAATAACATACTATTGTATGAGTGGAATGCCCCACTTTAAAAAAAATCATGTAAAATAATTATGAGTTGATAGCAGCGCCATCTATGATTTCCGTTGTGACACTTGTAAAAGCGTCGGCGGGAAGGGTATCTAACTCTAGTAGTTAGCACCTAGATGTCGCTTACGGCTGCTATAAAGTCGATGTAAAAAATAAATGCAAAAAGATGATTGAAGGCATTGAGAATTTCGTCAACTCAGTAACTGAACCCATAGCTTAATTGGTAAAGCGATCGAGCCCCGGTAAGGCGTATCGATGCCAGGTTCAAGTCCGGCTGGGTTGATTATTTTTTCAATGTTTTCAGTGTTTGTATTTGATTGAATAACATACTATTGTATGAGTGGAATGCCCCACTTTAAAAAAAATCATGTAAAATAATTATGAGTTGATAGCAGCGCCATCTATGATTTCCGTTGTGACACTTGTAAAAGCGTCGGCGGGAAGGGTATCTAACTCTAGTAGTTAGCACCTAGATGTCGCTTACGGCTGCTATAAAGTCGATGTAAAAAATAAATGCAAAAAGATGATTGAAGGCATTGAGAATTTCGTCAACTCAGTAACTGAACCCATAGCTTAATTGGTAAAGCGATCGAGCCCCGGTAAGGCGTATCGATGCCAGGTTCAAGTCCGGCTGGGTTGATTATTTTTTCAATGTTTTCAGTGTTTGTATTTGATTGAATAACATACTATTGTATGAGTGGAATGCCCCACTTTAAAAAAAAATCATGTAAAATAATTATGAGTTGATAGCAGCGCCATCTATGATTTCCGTTGTGACACTTGTAAAAGCGTCGGCGGGAAGGGTATCTAACTCTAGTAGTTAGCACCTAGATGTCGCTTACGGCTGCTATAAAGTCGATGTAAAAAATAAATGCAAAAAGATGATTGAAGGCATTGAGAATTTCGTCAACTCAGTAACTGAACCCATAGCTTAATTGGTAAAGCGATCGAGCCCCGGTAAGGCGTATCGATGCCAGGTTCAAGTCCGGCTGGGTTGATTATTTTTTCAATGTTTTCAGTGTTTGTATTTGATTGAATAACATACTATTGTATGAGTGGAATGCCCCACTTTAAAAAAAATCATGTAAAATAATTATGAGTTGATAGCAGCGCCATCTATGATTTCCGTTGTGACACTTGTAAAAGCGTCGGCGGGAAGGGTATCTAACTCTAGTAGTTAGCACCTAGATGTCGCTTACGGCTGCTATAAAGTCGATGTAAAAAATAAATGCAAAAAGATGATTGAAGGCATTGAGAATTTCGTCAACTCAGTAACTGAACCCATAGCTTAATTGGTAAAGCGATCGAGCCCCGGTAAGGCGTATCGATGCCAGGTTCAAGTCCGGCTGGGTTGATTATTTTTTCAATGTTTTCAGTGTTTGTATTTGATTGAATAACATACTATTGTATGAGTGGAATGCCCCACTTTAAAAAAAATCATGTAAAATAATTATGAGTTGATAGCAGCGCCATCTATGATTTCCGTTGTGACACTTGTAAAAGCGTCGGCGGGAAGGGTATCTAACTCTAGTAGTTAGCACCTAGATGTCGCTTACGGCTGCTATAAAGTCGATGTAAAAAATAAATGCAAAAAGATGATTGAAGGCATTGAGAATTTCGTCAACTCAGTAACTGAACCCATAGCTTAATTGGTAAAGCGATCGAGCCCCGGTAAGGCGTATCGATGCCAGGTTCAAGTCCGGCTGGGTTGATTATTTTTTCAATGTTTTCAGTGTTTGTATTTGATTGAATAACATACTATTGTATGAGTGGAATGCCCCACTTTAAAAAAAATCATGTAAAATAATTATGAGTTGATAGCAGCGCCATCTATGATTTCCGTTGTGACACTTGTAAAAGCGTCGGCGGGAAGGGTATCTAACTCTAGTAGTTAGCACCTAGATGTCGCTTACGGCTGCTATAAAGTCGATGTAAAAAATAAATGCAAAAAGATGATTGAAGGCATTGAGAATTTCGTCAACTCAGTAACTGAACCCATAGCTTAATTGGTAAAGCGATCGAGCCCCGGTAAGGCGTATCGATGCCAGGTTCAAGTCCGGCTGGGTTGATTATTTTTTCAATGTTTTCAGTGTTTGTATTTGATTGAATAACATACTATTGTATGAGTGGAATGCCCCACTTTAAAAAAAAATCATGTAAAATAATTATGAGTTGATAGCAGCGCCATCTATGATTTCCGTTGTGACACTTGTAAAAGCGTCGGCGGGAAGGGTATCTAACTCTAGTAGTTAGCACCTAGATGTCGCTTACGGCTGCTATAAAGTCGATGTAAAAAATAAATGCAAAAAGATGATTGAAGGCATTGAGAATTTCGTCAACTCAGTAACTGAACCCATAGCTTAATTGGTAAAGCGATCGAGCCCCGGTAAGGCGTATCGATGCCAGGTTCAAGTCCGGCTGGGTTGATTATTTTTTCAATGTTTTCAGTGTTTGTATTTGATTGAATAACACCATATACGTATATCACACATTATTATTTCCTTTATTCATTTTCAGTCTTAGGCTAGGCTATTAGTTATAACATTTTTATAAAAGTAAAATCTAATAAAAATAATAAAATCACTGTAAAAAGTTTAACCTAGGGTGGCGCCGGCAACGGAGTAAGGCCCAAGTAGGTGGTCAGGGCCGCAGAGAGGAACCTTCGGACTATGCGAGCTGAATCTGACTCTTGATCCCGCCACAACCTCGAACCAAGCCTAGTTACTTGGTGGACTTGTCCTTCTCGACCTTCTCATCACATGGGACGTTGATGTGGATGAACATGGTCCGGCTTTGTGATAGATCTATCAGCACATATCAGGCTTACTAGCTACAATAATCCTGTCCGTGATGATAGTTCGATCCCTATAGACCGTGGCACGACCATTTTCGAGAACCGGTGAAGATGTGTGAATGTGTGCTTGTAGTACGGCACAATGGCTGAAATTTGTTTATGGTCTCCATACAAAAATACAGCTACCATAGATAAATTTTAGCTAGTGTCTATGAATTCCGCGCTGAATTCCGTTCTAACATGTGGCACCTTTGGCGTGAAATATACTTGTAGATGCTTGAAATAACGATATCCCTGTTTACAAATTCATTTTTTCCTTTATTTTCAACATATATTTTATTTAACATTTTAAGTTTGTAGGTTTATATGATATTGATATTATACTTTATCTAAATATATAAATTAAGAAACTGACTGACTGACTGACTGATTGACTGACTGACTGACTGACTGACTGACTGGCTGACTGACATATCAATGCACAGCCCAAACCGCTGGTTCTAGAGATTCCAAATTTGGCACGTAGGCTCCCTATAAGGTCTAGGGATGCACTAAGAAAGGATTTTTCAAAATTCACCCCCTAAGGGGGTAAAATGGGGGTCCAAAGTTTGTATGGCGAATCAAGATTTGTTAGACTATTTTATTCCAAACTTCACAGGAGTATTCCTAACGATAAATGAGTAAACACGTGTTTCCGGTTTATTGAAAATTCAACCCTTAAAAGGGGCAAATGTGGTCACAAAGTCTGAAAATTAACATGGGCATCGTATCCTTTTTGAGTACTTATAGTACGCGGGCGAAGCCGCGGGAAAAGGCTAGTTTATTATAAGGTACGTTATACACACTTATTCCTTTAAATAGGCACTTTTAATTTCTTACTCTGGTATCACTGTACCTAACAGATAAATTTTAGTGATGGGACAGCACTAAAACAAATGTCGATATTAACATTATCAGTATGTGATTATTTGTCCTATAATATTCATTTATTTCTCGAATTTAATTTCTTTTCATTTAATATTACATTACAATATTTTAGAAATCACACACTTTACAAGACAGTCAAATTAACAGAAAACTTAAGCCTAACAATAACACTAACTAGAGCATATATTAGTATATAATCTAAATTTAACAAATCAGACAAACAGAACTCAAAACTAAACTAAAAACCTAAGCTAATAACCCAGCCCCCAGATGTCCCCCAAATCACTCCCCTGGGGAAGGGTGCCCATAATACTGGCTACATTTCCCCTCTGGATCAGTATGTTATACTTTTTATTTATTTTTCAGATTTCCCAAAGATTCATTAATTAGGGATATCTGGATTCGAGCTTGTGCAAATCATGCTTCATGGACTCCAAAACGTACTAGCACAATTTGCTCACAGCATTTTGAAACTTCCTGTTTTGCAATACAATCTAATGAAAAAAGGAAATTGAAACAGTATGCCACCCCAACTTTAGAATTACCGAAGGTGAATCGTATTAATAACTAGTTTTTGTCGGTGACTTTGTTTACGTTGAACCAACTATAACTGAAAACATAACTCCAACCAGTGTTGGCCGAACGTTAGTGTAATTAAAAATTAAAAATTGAAGATTGAAACACGTTAGCTAAAATTGACACTAATAGTTTAGTGCAAATTGATTTCAATTAGAATTGAAATTAATTGTAACTAACGTGTTAATCCTTTGCGAATAACTAATAATTGAAGATATTTAATTTTTAGTCTTTCTCAAAAATTGAAACATTAATTAAATTTTTAGTGTAGATTGAATTGGTAATTGACATTCATAATTTACCTAACTAAACGCGAATTTAGGTTAAGCTACGAGGTTTTGATTTTTGTTTCGATCTTGACTCTGGACTCGGGGGCTTGTATTAATAGAAATGGGACCGGTATCCTAAGATGGAGGTCATGCTGGACCCTGGGGATCCCTACTGGATCTCGGGTTTGGTGCATCATAGACTCATGCTGTTTGGGCTCATTCGACTTGGGGGGCGTCCAATAACCGCGTCATACGGTTTTGGCTTGTTTTAGATCCCCCCCCCTCCCCCATGGTGATCTTTGGTGATATTTTCAGGACCCCTCCCCCCCCTATCCAATATGACGTGTAATTTTTTGCTAACTAAAGTAAGTACAGTTTTCGAACACGTGAACCTACTTACGTAACGTACGTACACGTAAAGGGTAAAAAAATGAAACTACTGTATACATATAAAATAAAATTATCTTTAATTGAAAAAAACCGGCCAATTGCGTGTCGGACCACGCGGTTTTGTACCTACTATCGAAAAAGTAATATCAAAAGGTCGTATCTGCGTATGAAATGAGTTTTTAGGAGATAACTCAATAATTCCTAAACCGATAATGTTCTCAATTTTTTTCATATTTTTTGGATCTCCGGTTCAAAAGTGACAGGGGGGACACAAGTTTTTTAGACTTACGGGGTGATTTTTCCTTAAAATATTCACTAAATAAAAAAAATCAAAAAGTCCTCAATGTTATTTTGAAAGATCTATCGAGTGATGTGCATCATGTCGATATTTGGTAAAAAAAATTTTTTTTGACAAATAATTACATGTATGGAGTAGTGCCCCTCCTTAAAATATCAGCAATTTTACTACAAAAGTAGCGGCATACAAAAACACACCTTATATTTAAATATTTATTAAGATACGTTTTATAGTTTCCGAGTAAAATAGCTGTGACATACGGACGGACGGACAGACGGACATAACGAAACTATAAGGGTTACGTTTTTGCCACTTTGGCTACGGAACCCTAAAAACCTACTTCACAAAATAATATGTCAAATGCCATTAAAAATTATTTACAATCATAGTGCTAGTGCAATTTTACTCTTGCTTTTGACAAAGTGATTCATTTAAAAGTTGATAATTTTTATTTTATTGACCATAATACAGTATAGCACAAAGAACAAAAATGGGGGATCCCTACTGGATCTCGGGTTTGGCGCATGATAGACTCATGCTGTTTGGGCTCATTTGACTTGTACTGATGAGCAGATGGTACTTGTATCAAAATCTGGAGCTCATGCTGGACCCTGGGGATCCCTACTGGATCTCGGGTTTGGCGCATCATAGACTCATGCTGTTTGGGCTCATTCGACTTGTAATGATGAGCAGATGGTACCGGTATCAAAATCTGGAGCTCATGCTGGACCCTGGGGATCCCTACTGGATCTCGGGTTCGGCGTAAAAGTAAAAGTAAAAGTAAAAGTAAAAATAAAAAGGAGCTCCAGATTTTGATACCGGTACCATCTGCTCATCAGTACAGGTCGAATGAGCCCAAACAGCATGAGTCTATGATGCGCCAAACCCGAGATCCAGTAGGGATCCCCAGGGTCCAGCATGAGCTCCAGATTTTGATACCGGTTCCATCTGCTCATCAGTACAAGTCGAATGAGCCCAAACAGTATGAGTCTATGATGCGCCAAACCCGAGATCCAGTAGGGATCCTCAGGGTCCAGCATGAGCTCCAGATTTTGATCCCGGTACCATCTGCTCATCAGTACAAGTCGAATGAGTCCAAACAGCATGAGTCTATCATGCGCCAAACCCGAGATCCAGTAGGGATCCCCAGGGTCCAGCATGAGCTCCAGATTTTGATACCGGTACCATCTGCTCATCAGTACAAGTCGGATGAGCCCAAACAGCATGAGTCTATCATGCGCCAAACCCGAGATCCAGTAGGGATCCCCAGGGTCCAGCATGAGCTCCAGATTTTGATACCGGTACCATCTGCTCATCAGTACAAGTCGAATGAGCCCAAACAGCATGAGTCTATGATGCGCCAAACCCGAGATCCAGTAGGGATCCCCAGGGTTCAGCATGAGCTCCAGATTTTGATACCGGTACCATCTGCTCATCAGTACAAGTCGGATGAGCCCAAACAGCATGAGTCTATCATGCGCCAAACCCGAGATCCAGTAGGGATCCCCAGGGTCCAGCATGAGTTCCAGATTTTGATCCCGGTACCATCTGCTCATCAGTACAAGTCGAATGAGCCCAAACAGCATGAGTCTATCATGCGCCAAACCCGAGATCCAGTAGGGATCCCCAGGGTCCAGCATGAGCTCCAGATTTTGATACCGGTATCATCTGCTCATCAGTACAAGTAGAATGCGCCCAAACAGCATGAGTCTATGATGCGCCAAACCCGAGATCCAGTAGTGATCCCCAGGGTCCAGCATGAGCTCCAGATTTTGATACCGGTACCATCTGCTCATCAGTACAAGTCGAATGAGCCCAAACAGCATGCGTCTATGATGCGCCAAACCCGAGATCCAGTAGGGATCCCCAGGGTCCAGCATGAGCTCCAGATTTTGATAACGGTGCCATATGCTCATCAGTAGAAGTTGAATGAGCCCAAACAGCATGAGTCTGTCATGCGCCAAACCCGAGATCCAGTAGGGATCCCCAGGGTCCAGCATGAGCTCCAGATTTTGATACCGGTACCATCTGCTCATCAGTACAAGTCGAATGAGCCCAAACAGCATGAGTCTATGATGCGCCAAACCCGAGATCCAGTAGGGATCCCCAGGGTCCAGCATGAGCTCCAGATTTTGATACCGGTACCATCTGCTCATCAGTACAAGTCGAATGAGCCCGGGTCCAGCATGAGCTCCAGATTTTGATACCGGTACCATCTGCTCATCAGTACAAGTCGAATGAGCCCAAACAGCATGAGTCTATGATGCGCCAAACCCGAGATCCAGTAGGGATCCCCAGGGTCCAGCATGAGCTCCAGATTTTGATACCGGTACCATCTGCTCATCAGTACAAGTCGAATGAGCCCAAACAGCATGAGTCTATGATGCGCCAAACCCGAGATCCAGTAGGTAGCCCTAGGGTCCAGCATGAGCTCCATCTTGTGATATTGGTCCCGACTTCCGAACCCGAGATGCAGTTTTAAAATTAATTATTAGTGTAAAACAGGATTAATTTAGTTACACTAACGTTAATCTAATTAACTGTAATTCTTATAAAATTTTCGAGATGTTAGTGTGACTAATAGGTTAATTCTAATTGACGGTTAGTGTAATTGACGACGTCACAAAATCAATGCGAACTAACGTTAGTAAAAATTGATGTTAGTGTAATTGATTAGTTACGGAATTAATCTTCAATCTTATTGATCAATTTTCAATTCTAATTGAAATTAACGGCCAACACTGGCTCCAACTGTACCTTATCTCACTTATTTTGAGGCTAATGCAAATTAATTTACCTAGTCCAACCAAATGATACGTGGAAGGTTGCTGATAAAATGTGGTTCAACTCTGCGGCGACTAACCTTAACTTTTATAGTATTAAGTATACTTTTAAATTCACGATTTTTTTAAACACGTGCCTACTGTCTTCGTGAAATAAAATGTTTGAGGAGAAGCGATGGGTAAACCTTGATTTTTTTTTCGGTTTAAATTTCGTGAAGAATCGGAACCAGAAACGTCTACACCTAAGAGAAAAAAGGTTGAAACATTCGAAGATACTCTACCATTTAAAACTCAAGAATGCAAAAGTGATAAAAATCAACCCCATACATCACAGTCAGAAAATTACATACACTTAAATGACTCGCCGAGGAAAAAAAAGCTAAAAACGCTTCTGCAGAAGAAAAACAAACAAATCAAAAGACTTCAATCCCAAAAAAGATATTTGAAGAAAAAAGTTGCTGGGCTGCAAGAAATATTGAATGACTTGTCTGAAAAATCATTAATTAATAAAGAAAATCGTCTAGTTCTGGACAAAATTGGCATAGAGGAAAAAGAGCTTCTAAATAGACAGCTTCTTAAAAGCAAAACTGGAAATGTCCCTAGAACCAAATATTCTCCTGAACTTAGATGTTTTGCTTTGACTTTACATTTCTATTCTCCAAAAGCATATAGATATGTGCGTAAGACTTTTGGGAGATGTTTACCTGCACCAAGGACTCTAACAAAATGGTACAGTTCTATCGACGGAAAACCAGGATTTACAAAAGTAGCCTTACATGCGTTAAAACTAAGAGCTGAATGTAACCCGGAAAAGAAAATTTATTGTACTTTGGTGATAGATGAAATGAAGATCAAAAATTTACCGGAAAATGTAGCAAGCACTCAAAGATATTACGGTTACGTGGACCATGGATTTGATTTCGTATCTGATAATTCTGAAGAAGCAACTGACGCTTTAGTATTTTTATTAGTCGGGATAAATACAACCTGGAAATTACCTATTGCGTATTTTCTAGTAAAAGGCGTCAAAGCTGAACTATTAGCACGACTTGTGACGCAAGATTTTCACTTAGTTCATGAAACTGGTGTTGAAATCAAAGCATTGACTTGTGATGGCACTAAAGCGAATCTTGGCATGGCTGAAGAATTGGGCTGCTGTTTAGATGTGAACAATTTACAAACCACAATTCTGGACCCACGAACAGGACAACAATGTTTTTTTCTTTTTAGACCCCTGCCATATCCTGAAACTAATTCGTAATGCATTCGAGCATTTCGGCTTCTTTGCTAAACCTATCACAGAAAATAAAATTAAGTGGTCATATATTCAGAAATTACATGAATTACAGGAGCAAGAACTATTTTATATGGCAAATAAATTAAAAGCAAATCATATTTTCTTTAAAACAAAAATAATGAACGTTCGCCTTGCAGCCCAGCTCTTCAGTACAAGTGTGGCTGATGCATTGGTCTTTTGCGACAAAGTTATGACAATGCCCGTGTTTGAAAATGTTGGTGCGACAGCGGATTTCCTAAAATTAATTAATGATTTATTCGACATCCTTGATTCTAAAACTTGGGGAAATGGATTTAAACAAGCTATGAATTTAAAAAACTATAAAGCTGCTTTTGCAAAATTAGATGAAGCGAAAGCAGTTCTGTTAAATTTGGAGACTGACGTTATAAATCATAAAAATGTGATCAAAAGAGTCAATCGCTTCGTTACACAGGCTTCCTCGGATTTCTCATATGTATCGAAAGTGCAAAACGCCTATTTGAAAACTTAGTTTTGACTTCAAATACGCAACTAACGTATTTGCCCTTACACAAAATTAGCCAGGATCACATTGAGATTTTTTTTCTGTTGTTAGAAGCCACGGCGGTTATTCTGACAACCCGTCTGCTCGTCAGTTTGAAGCAATATATAAAAAAACTCTTGGTTCACACAGAGTTAATTCGAAATGAAAGGGGTACAAACTGCATCCCATTAGAAAAAATCTCAGTACTCAACTGTACATCAGCAATTGAAAAAATCAATTCTACATCCCGACAAAAAGAAACGGAAACTATTTTAATGGATAATCCCTCTGAAGAAAGTGTTATAATTTCCGAAATAGAGATCGAAACATACTTAACCCCTTTTGGAGAAAAGGTTGTGGAATATATAGCAGGCTACGTAGTATTTTCCATTATCAAAAGAATTAAATGTTCGACATGTGTAAAGGGTTTATGTGCAACAGCAGAGGTGGTCTAATGTACGCATCGAAGGAAGTTATTGATTTATGTCGTCTTTGCGAAGTGGAGATCAGAAAGCACTTAACTGATGACAAAAAAGTTAGCCGCTCTTGTACGCCGCAATGGGTTACAAATAAAGTATTAAAACATTATGTTGGTAGACAATTGTTTTCAAACATCGAGAGTCATTACTTTGATAATGATTTTCTTGTGCATAATATTGAACTTGCGAAAACTGTCACACAAAAGTATACTAATATTAGAATAACTTATTTGACTAAAAAGACTGACCCTAAGACATGCATTAGGCAGATATACACAAAACTAATACATTTTAAGAACCAATAGGATTGAATATTAATTTATAATATGTACATATTTACAAATGCATGCGATAAAGCTTCAATAGCTGTAGCGATTACCAAATAAACGATTTTATAAAAGTTGTTTTTTTTGTTGACTGTTCCTTGTTTTATGTTAGTTCCAAAAAATACAGTGTGAAAAATAAAAAATAAATCACAAATACTTTTAAACAAAAAAGAACTGACTTCACTTAGCCTCCACCTTTCCAAAAGCAAATGCTCGAGCTGCTGTAAAAAATACTCAAATCACTTTAGGTGTACCCATAATAGTTGAAGAGTTCCCTCGATTTCTCCAGGATCCCATCATCAGATCCTGATCTGGTTACAATGGGGCCAACTGTGGAGTATACTCTTTCAAACAATAAAATAATTTTCCAAATCGGTCCAGCCGTCTTCGAATAATCGGTGAACATACATAAAAAAAATGAAAAAAAAAACAAACAAAGATCCCGACGAATTGATAACCTCCTCCTTCGAAATTTTGATGTTGGTTGAAAAAAAGAGAACTGCCTGCAAATAATCAACTAAATTGAAAGCACAAACTATTATGTATAAACCCCACCCCTATCCTTAACCCAGTCCCTATCCCGTCTCTATTTCGGGTAGGTAAAGATTTTTTTTGCCAAAAAGTAACTAATACCTAATAGGGCAGATGCCCCGGTTTTGGCCACTTCTATTCAGACATCCGTCATTTTGTTTCAATGAGGAATATGACACTCTTTATATACTGAGTAATTGAAAATATGTTACTATATTTATATGAATTTCCGCTGTTAAGGTTCTGACATTAGATCTTTTTTTTTTTTTAATGAAATGTCAGAAAGGGGCCCAGGAGCCAGTTTTAGCCACAGCCACTGACAGATGATAGTGTCATCTGTGCTGCCATAATTCGAACGAGCGGAGCGTAAGCGAAGCAAAGTTCTTACAAACAACTTCGGACACAACTGGTATCTTGCTACAGGGACCTCTCAGCATTTCGATAGCTTTTTGATTTGAGGGTGTTGCACTTCCACGATAACTTTAGCAACGTTTTTCTGATCTTTATGAAATTTATTGGGGTTATAGCAGTGATACATATAATTTGAGAGTTCATATAAGAGCAGGATCAATGAAGAGGTTATGGAGCTAGCAGGCAAAAACGATCTTTATAAGGGCCTTGTTATTTTGGTGTCAACTCGTTTGCAAGTAAATCGCGAGTTCTCAGTTCGAGGCGGACTACTAGTTATAACTACCTACCTAAATTAACTATAAGCGATGGACGTTTACGTTTGTTTATACCTTAATAATAAAGAATCTTTTTGAAAACCACATCAAAATCGGTTCAGTCAAACGCGAGAAAATTACGGACAAACATATAGACTTACATACATGCACATGCATACAACCATTCAATTAAAAAACTGATTATGGAAAAAGAAACGCATATTGGAAACAGCTGTCCATTACAATCAAAATATCACATGCGAATAACTCTGGAACATCACGATATCGCTAGTGACTACAGCATCATTACAGTAAAAAAATCACTGAGATGGATAGAGGAACATCTGATGTAATTAGAAGCACGTTGGAACGGTAAGCTAAAGACGTGTGTTCGAAATTTCGAATCCCGTGATGTTCCAGAGTTCTTCGCAGTTCATTGTTTCATTGTAATGGACATTTGTTTACAATTTGTAGTATTTTCCATTAAATAAATAAAAATTCACATCAAAATATTAAATTGGTAGTTATTATAAATCATCTTGCAAGATTTGTCCTGAACAAATAGACAAACTAACTTACGTAGAATACTAGCATTGTAAGTAATATGCTGGTAGAAAAACTTGATATTTAATCATAACTTAACATTATAATTTTATCAACAGCTGTACATAACAGCGGTAAAAAACGAAAATATTATTAATCTACGAATGAATGTGACATTTTGAAGTCAAAATTACATCATTATCGGTTGTCAATAAAGCGTTACAATAAAAAAATCATTTAGAAATTAACACTATTATTAACAACCTACAATGATATACTTTGACTTGAAAATGTCACAAATATCGATACTTCAGTATATTACTATCGACGTATTCCTCGCACTATATAAGTTTACTTAAAAATGACATTATCTCGTTCACGGACAGGTTGTCTGTGACTGTGTTTGTACTTGTTTGAGTATATTTTATGCTAGTGTTTGATAATTTTAACGTGTGCGTGTGTAGCGACGTCAATGGAAAATGCATTAGTGTTAACAGTATTTGTGTGCGTTTCCTCGTCCCCCGCGCCGAAATCGGCAGACTTTTTCTGATAGAAATTAGTGCGCGTCTCGCATCCGGTTGGTTTAATTATCTAGACACACGGCAGTGTGTCCGCCAAGTTCGAGCAAAAAAAAGCGACACACCGGCCGTGGGTTATATTACACGAACCATTTCGGGCCAATTTCCACCACCCTATAACTCAAAACATATTTTATCTACGCATATGAAATTTCGAGTGTCTGTTGAGAACCCCTTAATTGTCTAGAATACAAAATTTCATTATTCTACCTATAGCAGTTCTTGAGATATTGACGTCAGAAAATCGCTATTTTTACTATACACTCACTCACTGACTCATCAAAAACCTAGACCACTTACAATGGTCGTACTGACTTGAAATTTGGCATGGAGATAGGTCTTAAGGTCAAAGTAAAGGGAAAAATCTGAAAACGGCCAAGTGTGAGTCAGTTTTAAAAATAGCGAAGGTGTAACTTTGTTCTACTATGAAGTCATAATGAACTAAATGGGTCTATCTTCCAATGGTCGTACCGACCTGAAATTTGGCTCGAAGGTTTGTCTTTAGGTCGAAATAAAGTAAAAATCTGAAAACGGCCAAGTGTGAGTCAGTTTCGAAAACAACGAATGTGTAATTTTGTTCTACTATAAGTAGGTATGGAGTGGAAATGAGATAAGACTTATTTAAATTTAGGTACATACCAATTTAAGACAATACATGTTTGTCTTAAAGACAAGAACAATAAAATTGTTCACCACTCTGTGTGTGTCTGTTGCGGGAACCGAATAAGATTTTAGGTTACTTGAACCAGAGCTTACCAGTAACGACAGTTTTCTTTGACATGACTCGAGCTTTCGATTTTGTGTGCCACGAGACACTCCTGGTTAAATGCGAGCACTACGGTATCAGAGGTGTAGTTAATGAATGGCTCCAAGATTATTTAAACTCTAGGACTCAATTTGTGCAAATATCTCAAATTTACTCGAACAACACCATTGAGGCTTACAGGTCTTCCACGAAAGTAAACAAGGTCGGCGTGCCACAGGGGAGTATCTTGGGTCCTCTGCTTTTTTTACTGTACATTAACGACCTACCGAATGCGATAAATTTTGAGTGTATACTTTTTGCGGATGACCTATCGGTCGTCGTACCATGTAGTGATGACAAAACGTATAATAGTGACATAAATAAGACAATCGCTGATGTAATAAACTGGTTACATAGGAACAATCTCCAAGTAAATATAGCAAAAACCACATTTGTCCAGTTTGTAAACAGAAATGGCAAAAAGAAACAACTGACTGTAACTTATGCAGATCAGGTGATAACAGAATCAAGTCAGACAATGTTTTTAGGTATTTGCTTAGATGACAAATGTTCTTGGGGTGAGCATATTAACAAATTATGCAGTAAAGTTAACTCGTTTGCTTATGCTCTTTGGAAATTAGCTAAGATTAGCAACAAGCAGACCGCAATACAGGCTTATCATGGCTATGTTTGCTCACTGCTCAGATACGGCGTTATCCTCTGGGGAAATTCAAGCCATGCAAGACGCGCACTTTTAGCGCAAAAACAGTGCGTCAGGGCTATCTGCAACGTAGACGTCTTAACATCTTGTAGGCCGTTATTCAAAGACCTGAATTTATTGACTGTGCCATGTATCTATATATATGAAGTTTGTTTATTCGTAAAGGCTCACTCAGAACTCTTCAAAACATTCAAAGATATATGCAACTTTCCAACAAGGTACCCAAATCGTCTCGCTGGTCCTGTCCGTAAGACACAATTGTACAGCAATAACGCATACTGTAAGTCTATTGACATCTTTAATCGTTTGCATGATGACATTAAAAATTTGCCTATCAGTTTATTCAAGCGTAAACTTAAGAACTGGCTTATTCAAGAATGTTTTTACTCTGTTCACGAATATTTTGATTACTTTAGATATCAAAGTTGACATTGTATGATATAATTAGTTATTGAATATGTATTGTAGTTATGACATTTTTTTTTCAATGTTTTCAACGTTTGTATTTGATTTAATAACAATCGATGACATATTAGTACCTAATGTAATTGTAATCGTGACATTTTAGTAATTTATTAGATTTAAGTGCATTAGAATATTAGATTTAAGTACGCTAAATGCATTGGTATGCATGCTTCTTTATATTTAGGTACTTTTTGTAATAATTTTGCATGCCAGTTTCTGGTGGAATGTGTGTGACGCCGAAATATTTTTATACCATCTTTTGTACCACATTTTTTAGCAAAATAAAGATATTTGTATTTGTATTTGTATTTGAACCCACGATTTACGAAGTGCAAAGCAGGTCACTAGGTACACTAGGTGCGCTAAATCAGTCAAACAAAAATGAAAAGACTATTTTTTCTCGTTTTAAATTTTTAAATAATTTCTAATTTTACAACTAATAAAATCGCAGATTCAAGAACATGGAAATCATATATACTCCAAGATGGAATTATATATACTACTGCCCATCTCACCCTCCGATACGCCACGGGATGAGATGGGATGGTGCACTTCTAGGGCTACATAATAGGCCACCAATTATAATACCTACTGGTAGGTAAGGTATTACCAAGTTATTAATTATCTATGTAGGTAGCGTACTTACAAACAGAATAAAGTACGTTATTGATGTATGTAATTATATGTAAGTCGGTACATTTTATAGGTGTAGGCAGCCAGTTTATTTGTAATAATTTTTAAGAAAAAACAACCGACTTCAATGGGGATAGCCGGTGAAGGATTATTGTAGATGGTGCACTTAGATTCCATACAATGAAATAACTTGCTTAAAAAACGCAGCGGAGAGGACAAATCGCCAAACGTGAACTATGCGTCGTTGAAGAGTTCCGTTCTGATTATCATCAGCAGTTCCACTTCATCAAATGTCACTCTTTTGAATGAAAATGCTTGATTTGTTGATAAAAATACAAAAGTCACTTTATGTATGCCTTTAAGATTTGAGGAATTCCCTCGATTCCTCGTGGAACTCATCATCAGAACTTGAGCTTGACGAAAATTGGTCCTGACAATCTAACTTGCTTAACAAACATAGCGAAGAGGAAGAATCGCCAAACATGAACTATGCGTCGTTGAAGAGTTCCGTTCTGTTCATCATCAGCAGTTCCACTTCATCAAATGTCACTCTTTTGAATGAAAATGCTTGATTTGTTGATAAAAATACAAAAATCACTATGTGTAAGCCCTTAAGATTTGAGGAGTTCCCTCGATTCTTCATGGATCCCATCATCAGAACTTGAGCTTGACGAACATTTGTTCTGACAATTAAACTTGCTAAACAAACACAGCGAAGAGGACGAATCGCCAAACGTGAACTATGCGTCGTTGAAGAGTTCCGTTCTGATCATCATCAGCAGTTCTACTTCATCAAATGTCACTGTTTTGAATGAAAATGATGGTTTTGTTGATAAAAATATAAAAATCACTATATGTATGCCTTTAAGATTTGAGGAGTTCCCTCGATTCCTCATAGATCCCATCATCAGAACTGCGTTTTGACAAAAACGGGACCAATCTGTATATATATACTTACAATCAAAAAAAGAATTTTCAAAATCGGTTCAGACATGACGGAGTTATGGAGTAACAAAAAGACATACACGCCGAATTGAGAACCTCCTCTTTTCAAATCTTGAAGTCGGTTAAAAATCACCTATAAATAAATAGTAAAATAGAATTAGACGCTTAGTATAAAGGGTTATAGTATAAAGTACATACCTAAGTGGAATGAGACATTTCCTAAAGCAAAGGTGATAAAAAAATAATAAAGAACCTACACCTAACAAAAATAAATGAAATCCCATCAAAAACATAAATGTGAAAGGCTGCCAAGTTCGATACTATGGGAATGCTTCGCCTATAAAAGAAGTGAGATCTGAATAAGTACCAAGTTTATTATTTTCAGTACTTTTTAATGATGTAACTTGGCAAGTTTTAATAGAAAATTATATACTTGACACATTGCAGTCCAAAGGTGTCGATTCATTGCATTGAAAAGGTGTGTGGTGTGTGAAAACTTGCCAAGTAACATCATTAAAAAGTACTGAAAATAATAAATGTTATCAGGAAACTGCTAAAAAAACCGGTGTGCGTTTCTCTGACTATTATAATTTTAGGTATTTCTATGTAACGTGATACTTATTCAAAATGTACCTTAAAAACTGCTGGAAATCAAGTGTGCATTCCTATAACTATTTATGATTTGAGGTATTTTTATGGAACTTGGTACTTATTCAGATCTCACTTCTTTTATAGGCGAAGCATTCCCATAGTATCGAACTTGGCAGCCTTTCACATTTATGTTTTTGATGGGATCAAAGCTTACGGTAGTACGCGTGTGCGGTCTCTAGTCTCTAAATTCTTGCTTTGAGAGTACGATACGATACGAGCCCCTGATCACCAATGACTTCTATTAGAAGTCAGTGCTGAGCACCGAGTAAATAATAGTATTAGTGACTTTTTTTTCTTGGGCTGCTTTGAAACCAAGTCCAAAGAAAAACCGCAAATCGATGATGTGTTTATGTCGGTATTATACTACCCTAAATCGGAACGGGCCCTAACGACAAGGACGCTCCAATACGTTAGACACGTTAAGCAATATCTCCAAACGTGTCTAGCGTATTGCGGCGTCCTTGTTGCCCAGCTGATTTTGACAATCGAGCATTCGAATTCAAAGAATTTAACCTCGAATATAATCGCACACAAAAGTTTGTCGCCATTATTTACGCATGAAATTAATAGTATTAATAATGATGGTTTTAAATTACTATCGCTGTTGTTTTTAAAACATCATTTCTTTTTTTATTCAGTGAATTAAATGTCATTTTTGAGCGCTCCTATTTCAAAAATCGCCCCCCTGAATTTTCTTGTGTTCCCGTTCACACGCACATTCACAACTGAGCGGAAGGAGTGAGTATCTAGGTGTGCGTGTTGTGTGCTAAATATCAATGATGGAATAACAGTTTTGTTTTAAAACCGTTTGTTAAACCCTTCGATTCTTGTTGTCATTATTGGTATAGAAAAGATTCGAATCGTATGCAGAAACTATTAACTACGGATGACTATCTAAACTAAACCGTCTCCCCATTTTTCAACCGACTTCAAGATTTCGAAGGAGGAGGTTATCAATTCGTCGGAATCTTTGTTTTTGCTATTTTTTTTTTTTATGTATGTTCACCGATTATTCGAAGACGGCTGGACCGATTTGGAAAATTCTTTTTTTGTTTGAAAGCGTATACTTCACAGTTGGTCCCATTGTAACCATGTTAGGATCTGGTGATGGGATCCTGGAGAAATCGAGGGAACTCTTCAACTATTATAGGCACACCTATGGTGATTTGAGTATTTTTTACAGCAGATCGAGCATTTGGTGTTGAAAAGGTGGATGCTTAGTGAAGTCGGTTCTTTTTTGTTTAAAATTATTGATCTTTTGGAGCGATTATTTTCGAAAGTTTAGCTTTATCAAAAATAGTTTTACAAGACCCCTAAGATTGTAGTTATTAAACCAAAATTAATATTTTCTTACTGATAAAACTCCATTATACGGGCCTCTCTGAAACTTTTAAAATTATTACTGTTCTGCCAAAGCTCTTTAAAACGAAAATACCAGACGAAATAACGAAGTCTTCCCCGTTTTTATTGTTTCCGCCGAAAATATTGCCTCGCGGAATAAATACAGCCGTACTAAGCTAAAACGTCATAAGAGTCTTTAGTGGTTTGTGTTATACGACTATTAGGTTTAGTAACAGCTCAATAGGCGGACTCTGTGGTTATTTATAGCTGTCAGAGGCGCACTTAGTCTATTTTCTCATATGGGGCAAGAGGTAAGACTGCCCCCTTGCTGAGATAAGCTGCACTATTATTTGATGGCGTATATTTAGTGTGTTTGTATGTATTTTGTAATTATAGCATTCCCTTATGTATTGCATAACGGCCTTTTTAGCCCAGTTCCAGTTGGTGTAGTAGTGACTTATTTATTTCTAAGTTATGTACCTATCTGTTTATGTGGTATCTATGTATACGTAAAAACAGCTGCCGGCTGTATTGCAATGAAAAGACCGTCAGCTGGTGACGTGAACATACGGTCTTCAGTGCATTGTACATTTTTGAAGAACCTCATACTGTAGCCCGCTGGGAAAACCTCGGCAGGGAGTTCATTTCACAGCCGCCGCAGTGTTCGTGGCAGGAAATTCCTCTTAAACCGTACCACTCGCAACCCATTAGGCTCCAGGGTGTGAGGATGAGCACCCTGCCGGCGGCGAGCGGTGCGGTGATAAAAAGCTGCCGCAGCATCATATCAAACAGTTCTTGTACACAACCCATTGTACAAGCGATAGAACACACATACGGAGGCAAAGTCTCTCCTTAGACTCAAAGGTTCAATATCGCTCTTGAGCACAGCGCGCTCTTGCACCGAGTCAAAGGGCCCAAGCTGGTATCCAGATGCTCCCGCCCAAAGGTGACAGCAGTAATCCATGTGGGGTCTAACTTGCGACTTGTATAGAAGCAGTCTCGGCCCCGGTATCTCCTCGCTGTATTGAACACACCGAGCTTTTTGGATGCAGCTTGGCCTTCACTTCAAGGTGACTACGACCATAGTCACCGTAGGTGGCCGTATTCATATTCATATTATTCATAATATTCTCAATATTACATGTCAAATAGGTATATACAAAAATAATGTATGAGTGGAATACCCACTTAAAAAATGTAAAATAATTATGAATTTTTATTGCGTCAAAAATTTTTTTCTCCTACTTTTTCTTAAGTAGTCGGAATACGATATAGTGGGGTTGTTAAGCGACATAAAAACGTCGACCCTCAAATTTTGATGCACAAGTATAAAATTTGGCACAGTTGTTTCTTGTCCTCAGACAAGCTGATTAAGATCGGTACCCCAAGGTACCCCCCTTCTGGCGCCGGGGAGGGGGGGTTAAAATACCACTCCACCCGGCTTCATTCAAAAAATTCTTACTGTTCACGTTTAGCTAATGGGTCAAGTTTGGTATCAATTTCGGATAAAACGACAATGTAGAATTCGTTTCTGGTATTAAAAAATGCAATTTACTCAGTAATATTTAAAAAAATATATGAAAATCGTAAATCTCAACTAATTTTTTTGTATTCCAGTTATCATAAATATTAATTTGCTAGTTTTTTTCACACACTAAAAATACAGTATTAAAGCACATTTCATGTAGATTAAAAAAATATAACATTTAATAACAGTTACTAACAGTAAATGGCATTAAAAAAAAATTGCGTCGTGCGTCGTGAAATTATTATTACCGCCGTCGGCATCCGCGGTCAAAATATCGAAATAACGCACTGTAGATAGGTACCATGTAAACTTGTTATTTATTGAAATTGATTATATACATATATAACAAAGATAAAAACCGTACCTAACGGAATATGGCATTCCGTCAGAAAAGGGACTTTTAGTATAGGATTTGAGTGCACAACCTCTTTTCCTTGTGCTAAAATAAGCCAATTTATAATAAGAATAAAAAACCGTTACTTATTTAAATTTAAGAAATGTGGATTTCTGTTAAAAAGGTAACGTAGAAAGATTGGTGCTTATATTTGTATAATAGTATTGCTTAGCGGCAGTCATTATATATCTTCAATAAGTCGCTTACCTGTCATACAAAATCATCACATATTTTTAGAGAATGCTATTGGCTTACTGCTATTGCTCCACCTTGAAGTAGTTTAAATTCTTGTGTGGCCGGGTTAAAGTCGTTCCGAGCTTCAAAGGCACTTTTCTTACCTCTTCCATTAAATAAGGATACTGTGTCGCATCCAGTGAATGCATGGAACACGGGCAAGACTGACGCTTTGTCAGGGCATCATAGAAACAATATAGAGTTTAGTTTGTGGAATGTATAAACTATAAAATAATGTATGGCTATTATAACAAAATACTCTTACCTAATAGAGTGGCATGCGATAAAATTATGTTTTTTCCCTGTGCCAATATGAACCTACAATTCCTGTAGTTGAAGTAAGCGACCTATTGAAGAGTTCAAGTTAAGACTACATGTTGAAATTTAAACGTTTTTAATTTACTCATATTATTGCAGGCAGAGTCTCTGCTCAACACTAAATGAATGCCGGAAGTACTTCTTCTTCTTCTTCTACCTAGCGTTATCTTGGCTATTGCCAGGGTCCACTTTCCTGCTCGCTTTCCTCCACTTTGCGCGGTCCTGGGCATCTTCTTTTACGAGCCCGTTTTCACTCATGTCGGCCTCCACGACATTCAGCCAGCGCTTCTTTGGTCTTCCGCGACCGCGTCGAGGGCTGTCCAGGGCTAGATTTAGATCCCTATGTAGTCTGGTGGCCTGCGAGAGATGTGACCGAACCAACGAAGGCGACATTCTTGGAGCTTCTCCGCTACGTCACGAACTGCGAGGCTGCCGCGTATGTACTCATTACGAATGCGATCAGCACGTGTAACGTCGCACATCTACCGCAGCATCTTCATTTCTGTAACGCAAAGCTCCTTAATATGCTTTCCACGAACCGGCCACGTCTCGCTTGCGTATATTAAGACCGGTCGGATGTTGCACTTGTACACTAGCCCCTTCAGTCTTAGCGGAATTCTGCGATCACAGATGACTCCTGTGACCTCTCGCTATTTAGACCAAGCTGCGCTGATTCGGGCTCGGATGTCGTGGTCAATGGACCCGGACTCATGCAGTACGGATCCCAGGTACTTAAACTTGTCCGTTTTCACGGCAAGTTCGTTCCCTATTTTGATAAGAACGGGATCAGTACTTCCGCAGGCCATGTATTCGGTCGTCGAGACATTTAGCTTCAGACCACCTTTCTCTAGCGCTCCCTTCCATAGGTTCACCTTTCGCTCTAGTTCCTGTTTGTCCTCGTCCGTCAGTGCAATGTCATCTGCATACATGCGCAGCCACGGCGGCGGGTCCTGGATTTCCGCCGTAACAGCATCAAGCACAACACTAAACAGAAAAGGACTAAGGGCCGAGCCCTGGTGCACGACAACTGTGATCGGGAAGGGTTTAGTGTCGCCAACAGCGGTCCTCACTAGAGAAACCGAGTTACGGTACATATCCCGAGTAATGTCAACATAGACTTGTGGCACGTTCTTCACCTTTAGTGCCCACCATATCATCTGACGAGGGATGCAATCGAAAGCCTTTTGCAGGTCAAGAAATGCCATGTAAAGTGGCCTAATGCCGGAAATACTTATTTACGAAAAAAGATCGTCAGCTGGAGAATATACCACCAACAGAAACAACCCTATATCAGCATTTACTACGCGTAGTGTACATTTAAATAAATGTACCCAGCTGTATGTATGTCTTTGTGGAGGGCACTATGATGAAACACAAAATGTATAATTAAATAATTAAATTGTAGTTAACTCACTTATTATTTTTATGATTTATTTTGCGTTTCTTGTTCAATTGTCACTGTCCACAATCTGTAAACGACGCTTCCGAAGTTACTTTTGCCATATAATGAGAAGCGAGGACGAAAGTTTGGAAAGATTAATCGTTATTGGCAATACTGAAGGCAAAAGGTCACGGGGCCGTTCACCAGCACGATGGACTGACCAACTCAAAGGTGAGGAACCCTCTCAGAAGTTCTACGATGTGGTAAGGAAAGCGATGGACCGAAATCGATGGCGAGAGTGTGTTCGTCTCAATCGTGCCCGAACAAAACCCACCAAACACGATCATCTGTCATGATGGCTGCGACCAAGAAGAAGAATGCGTTTCTTGAGAATACGCGGAAAATATATAATGTAATGACTGACGCTAAGCAATACTATTATACAAATATAAGCACCAATCTTTCTACGTTACCTTTTTAACGGAAGTCCACATTTCTTAAACTTAAATAAGTAACGGTTTTTTGTTCTTATTATAAATTGTCTTATTTTAGCACAAGGAAAAAAGGTTGTGCACTCAAATCCTATACTAAAAGTCCCTTTTCTGACGGAATGCCACATTCCGTCAGGTACGGTTTTTATCTTTGTTATATTATATAAATAATCGATTTCAATAAACAACAAGTTTACATGGTACCTATCCAAACTGCGTTATTTGGATATTTTGCCCGCGGATGCCGACGACGCTAAAAAGAATTTCACGACGTGCGACGCAAATTTTTTTTTAGTGCCATTTACTGTTAGTAAAGGTTCTCAAATGTTATATTTTTTGAATCTACATAAAATATGCTTTAATATTATATTTTTTGTGTATGAAAATAACTAGCAAATTAATATTTATGATGACTGGAATATGAAAAATTTTGTTGAGATTTTCGATTTTCGTATGTTTTTTAGGGTTCCGTACCTCGAAAGGAAAAAACGGAACCCTTATAGGATCACTTTGTTGTCCGTCTGTCTGTCTGTCAAGACCATTTTTCTCAGGAACGCGTGGAGGTATCAAGCTGAAATTTATATCAAATACTCAAGTCTATTGTCCCTTGGAGCTGTGAAAAAATCAAACTTAAAAGCCAATATTGTCTTCGGTTGCCGCGATAGTTATTCATGAAATAAAACAATTAAAAACGGATTTTATCGCGTGACGCGATAAAAATTTATTTCTTAAAAGCCAACGCTATCAAAAGATAGGGTCGTTTATGCTGCAAATTTTAGAGTTTTTCGGCACTCGCAAAACCTACGGGGTACTTCCCGTGAACTCAGAAACTTGAAATTTGGCACGAAGCAACCTCATATAGCATAGACAATGGAAAAATTACAAAAGTAGACGTTTCTAGTAAAATCATACAAATTTTTTTTTTTAATTTTAAACTTACTACCTTTTTCCTCGTAAACGCGTGGAGGTATTACATTGAAATTTATGTCAAATACTCAGGGCTATAGGACCTTTCAGATGTAGCAAAACCAAACTTTTATGTCAACGCAATCAAAAGAAATAGCAATTTAAGTCGCATTTTTTGAAACTGAGTACTCGCAAGAAACTCAAAACCTAAAGGGTACTTCCCGTAAACTCAGAAACTTGAAACTTGGCACGAAGAAACTTCATATAGCACAGACAAAGGAAAAATTACGAAAAGTAGACATTTTCATCAAAAAAATTTTTTTTTTAAATTTTAAACTTACTACCTTTTTCCTCGTTAACGCGTAGAGGTATTAAATTGAAATTAGTAATAAACATACTACAACTTTTGCTTGTTATAGGTTTGTACGGAACCCTCGGTGCGCGAGTCCGACTCGCACTTGGACGGTTTTTTAAAATATTACTCAGTTAATTGTTTTTTTTAATACCAGACACGAATTCCACGTGGTCGTTTTATCCGAAATTGATACCAAACTTGACCTATTAGCTAAACGTGAACAGTTAGAATTTTTTGAATGAAGCCGGGTGGAGTGGTATTTTAACCCCCCCTCCCCGGTGCCAGAAGGGGGGGTACCTTGGGGTACTGATCTTAATCAGCTTGTCTGGGGACAAGAAACAACTGTGCCAAATTTTATACTTGTGCATCATGCAAAATTTGAGGTTGTGCACTTAAACACCCATACTAATACCAATTATGCCCTTAAACGGATCACCACTGTTTTTTTACACTGAATTGAGACTTTGTAGACCGAACTAGCGTATTATTTTCGATGAAGCTTTATGGTCGCAAATTCTAGCATCGTCGACTATGCTGAAATGGATTCCCATACGATATTATACAGTGGTCGGGGAGGAATAAAGTCCTCCTCCCCGACCGCCGGTACGATCCACCGGGATATCGAAGTTACTAAATTACTATGTTGTAAGACTTGTATTCGGCGAACTTTGAAGAAGAAGAAGAAAGAAAGGTTTGTATTTGATTGAATAACAAAGCTCTTGTACGAGTGGAATGCCCCGCCTTAAAAAAATGTAAAAATAATAATAAATTATTTGTAGTCCGTTGCCGCGGTATCGGATAGAAAAACGCCTAAGTTCCTACAGTAGGTAGTGTTTTGTTTTGCCTTTTCTTTTACGGAGCTAAACAGTAATTGCCCGTAAGAAAGTTTTACGATTTTAATGGCTTTGAAGAAATTCTCGTAGAAAAGGAATACTTATTACGTTATAATAATTATAGTTTTATGTAAGTAGTTGGAAACTCTTAACATTAAAGTTGCTCTGTGAAAGAAACCAATATAAATATGTATGAGCTTTTGTGTTAGTTGTTTTTTGTTCTATTATGGTAGGGCGGGGCAAAAGGGTAATTTTTATGTATACTTGTATTTATATTTGATGCGGGCATTTAGATATTTAACTGCCGCGTAGTCTCGTGGAATGGTCGTTTTGTGACGTGAAGCTAGTGGTACTGGGCTTAAATCCGAGTAAGGCGATTTTTCTGTGTTATTCGCGCGGTGTTTAAGGTTCCGTACCCAAAGGGTAAAAACCGGCCAAGTGCGAGTCGGACTCGCGCACCGAGGGTTCCGTCCAAACCTTTACAGCTTGAAGGATATATAGACCTGAGTATTTGATATGAATTTCAATTTAATACCTCCACGCGTTTACGAGGAAAAAGGTAGTAAGTTTAAAATTTAAAAAAAAAATTGTATGATTTAACTAAAAATGTCTACTTTTTGTAATTTTTCCATTGTCTATGCTATATGACGTTGATTCGTGCCAAATTTCAAGTTTCTGAGTTCACGGGAAGTACCCCGTAGGTTTTGCGAAAAACTCTAAAATCTGCTGCATAAACGACTGTATCTTTTGATTGCGTTGGCTTTTAAGTTTGATTTTTTCACAGCTCCAAGGGACAATAGACTTAAGTATTTGATATAAATTTCAGCTTGATACCTCCACGCGTTCCTGAGAAAAATGGTCTTGACAGACAGATAGACAGACAGACAGACAGACTGACAGACAGACAGACTGACGGACAACAAAGTGATCCTATAAGGGTTCCCTTTTTTGTCCTTTCGAGGTACGAAACCCTAAAAACGGGGACTCTATTACTAAAACTCCGCTGTCACCAGGCTGTATCTCATGAACCGTGATAGACAGTTGAAATTTTCACAGATGATGTATTCCTGTTGCTGCCATAACAACAAATACAAAACAAAATAAAATAAATATTTGGGAGCCCGATACAACAGATATGATTTTTTTGCCGTTTTTATCTGTCACCAGCAGGCTGTATCTCATGAATAGTGATTGTTAGACAGTTGAATTTTTTATAGATGATGTATTTCTATTGCCGCTATAACAACAAAATACAAATACTAAAAAACAGAATAAAATAAATATTTAAGGGGGCTCCCATACAACAGATATGATTTTTTTTGCCGTTTTTTAGTAGTTAGATAATGGTACGGATCCCTTCGTGCGCGAGTCCGACTCGCACTTGGCCGGTTTTTTTATATCACGACGGTGGGAAACAAGCATACTGCCCACGTGATGGTAAACAGCAACCGCAGCTTGTGGACTCCTGCAACTCCAAATGTGTCATATACACGTTGCTGACCCTTTAGAAGCCTGATTTACACTCCTTTATAGGGTTCCGTACCTCAAAATGAAAAAATGATCAAAGCTCGCGTGTCTGTCTGTCCATCTGTCACAGCCAATTTACTCCGAAACTACTGCACCGATTGAGTTGAATACACATATGTAAGTCGTTGACCCAAAGACGGTATAACGTAAATTAATGAATTTTACGTCACACCTGGCCATAATGTGAGTTTTACCGCTCGCTACGCTTACGGTAAAACTCGCATTATGGCCAGGTGGGGACGTAAAATTGTGTACTCACCACGGGCAGTAAAAAAGAAAGCCCTCTATCGCATATTTACAACTCTCGCCTGCGGCTCGGGTCCCAAATACCTGCGATTTCGGGCTTTCTTTTTTTTACAGCCCTAGGTAAGTAATGTACTATTAAAGCTGTATTTCTTTTTAAACATTAATATGGAATAATTTACAAGGCAAGAAATAAAATTAGGTACACATTTTTTAAAATAAACAATGATTTTATTCAAACCAGTCACTTGTCCCTGAAGTTTAAACATTCACCAGCTCCTTCAAGTCCGTATTTCCTGGATCCACCAACGGCTACACAGGTATGTTTAACAACCGATAATAAAGATACTCTTGACGCAATTGTTTCTTTTAAAACCGGCTCCGCGGCTGGCTTGGACGGGATCTCACCGCAACAACTTACTTAATATCGATCTCAGCTGGTGATGTCGGTGAACAGCTCCTAAATTCATTCACAAAATTAGTAAACAAAATATATTCTGGCAACATCAACTGCGATATAGTCCCCGTCCTTTTTGGCGCAAACCTTATCGCCTTAACTAAGAAAGATGGAGAGGTAAGACCAGTGTCCGTCAAGCATTTTGGGCACCTTTGCACCGGGCACAAACGGGATTGGGTGTTTTGTGTAATTTTTTGTTTTTGTATATATTTTTCTATCCCTACTTTATTAGTAATATAAGAAGTTTGCATTTACAGAGATTGCATATACACGGGAAAATTCGACCGGTGCTGCTGTGACCCGGGTGGCCAAGTGGTTAAGGCGTCTGCCGCGAATGCAGAAGACGCTGGTTCGATCCCAGCCCTGGGCACCGGAGGCCTAGATCACTTTTTCCTTTGTATATGACATCTATATAAATTTAATATAGCAGTGTGTCTACGTAAAATAAACAAATCAAAATATTTATTAAAAAATAATTTGATTTCTTCTTCAATATAAGAAGTATTTGTTGTTTTTACGTGAAATAGATGGTATCCACTTTCCGCCTTTTCGGTAGATTTTTGTCTAAGATGAATTCGCCTATTGTGTGTTATGCACCTCTTACATCCTTCCAATTGCTTTTAAGCTGTTAAAATTAAGGACACTAGTAAAACCTAAATATTCAAGAATACGATAAATTTATTTCAATCAAGTAATAATAAAGTAACAACTTTTCCCCGGTGTAAGTAAACGAAAGCAATCCTAGCTTAGAAACTTTTATATTAATTTTAGTTCTGCTAATATCCTCTAGCTAGGAGTTATGTTTATTTACTTATATTCTTTCAGAGGGCAGTAATATATACTAGGTGAAATTTAAAACGTTATACAAGATAATCAAACCTGAATCTATTCATGATTTTGAACAACTTTTACTATGGGGTCAACTTTGTTTTACAATAAAAAGCTTTCTATACATTTTCGTCTATCCTTGACCTTTTCTATGGAACAGAATTTTTTTATTTATTTACTAAGTTGATCCGATAGTAAAAGTTGTTCAAAATCATGAATGTGGTTTTATTATCTTAGTATCAGATTTTAGATTTCACCCGGTATTTCGGAAGTTTCATGGAACCACTATGTTGTGAAATTGCATATTTCGGGTTATGAGATACAAATAAACCCCGACGTAATCCTAGGAGGTATATATATACAGTCAACAATAAAATTGTGTACAAAAAAACATTTTTGGGAGTTACTTGTCGTTGTCCAAAACACACATAGCCGACGTTGGTAAGAACTCCCAGTACTGCCAGACTCAAGTGGGATTGAGCCGGTCACGTGGATGCCGCAAAAGAGGTGCGGACGGGGCAGGCCCAAACAGAGATGGCGGAACGATTTAGATGCTTTCCTCAGCACCTGGCCGGAAAAAGCGCGGGACCGAGAATTGTGGACATCAGCGGGAGAGGGCTTTGCGCAGCAGTTGGGACACTAGGTATTTTAAACTAATAGAAAAAAAAACTAGTTATTGTACACACCGCTTATCAAATAATTTTACTGTCATGCAACAAGGGGTCCATATATGAATACCTCACATACTTAATAAACTAGCATACATACTCGTATTGCATAACCAAGTAAAACTATAATTTTGCCGTCACCACGGTTATCTGTTGCTCCTCCTGCTCCGGTGAATTCGGCGGAGTGACTCGGAACAGGTCAAATATCATAAGCTCCGGTCAGAAGTCGGCTCTCGCGATGATGCTTATAAAGACAAACACAATTACTATAAACGTTTTAAAACCTTGAAAAAAATATACAGTTAAAACGAGCTAAGCACCTATCTAAGAACCATTTGTTGGTGTATACATGGCTCTTAAAATTGCTGGGATATGAGTAACTGATATTGATATTTCTAGAAGCGAATAATAATTAAAAATATGTGCAGATAATTTACATCGTTATCGTATCATATCATCTAGCTGTGTATTTTGCAGAGATCTGAAATATTACAACGTTTAATCGTTACAATTGTTAATAGTAGATTGTACACCAAGGGGATAAAGCACTGTTTTACGTCACGGGCGCGAAATTGAATCCTGAACGTAACGAAGGACTCCAGATTTTACTCCCGAGCGCAGCGAGGGGGTTATGAGTTAATTCCCGAGCGAAGCGAGGGAATTAAGACTGAGTCCTGAGTGCAGTGAGGGGTTCAAGCGCGCCCGTGACAAAAACAGCTTTATCCCCGAGGAGTATACTCTACTTTTCTCACCTCTTGCGAGACAATAAAATAGCTAAGGCTACTATTAGAAACGGATTTTTATTAAAGTAAATCAAAAGTAAAAATTGATTCTTGATACATTAGTCCATTTTATTCGAATTTTATCTTCTATTTTTATAGAACCTGCCACTTGCGGCATTTGTTTTAGGTTTTTAAAATTGAGGTGGCCAGCACGATTTTCCGAATAGATTCGATTTTCAAATCAGTTCGACGCGGCGGCGCGGGCCCGTGCTCCGTCCGGACTTTACGAAATTAGACTTTAAGCTCATAACAATAAGAACTATAGGAAGTGAAATCACATTATTAACCAGCGGGTTATAATGAGATTTCGTACAACATTATAACCCGGCTAAAGACAAGGGCTATAATGATTTGCTTTCGGTCAGGTTTGCATGATATATAATTTGGCATTGTCGAGCAGGTGGTGTGAAAAAATATTTAATAAACAACCGTCAAACAAAGGGTTTTGTTATATATTTAAAATGCTTAAAGTGCTTAGTCTTATATTTTTAAAGTGCTTAAAGTACTTATGAATATCAGCAAGGTATGTATCAGCGCTTGTGTGGGAGTACTCGAGCAACTCGAGCAGAGACCTATAGGTAGATAGATAGATAGATAGATAATTTCTTTATTCATACCCACAACATACATGGCATAAACATCAACACAAAGTAAAATTACAAAAATAAACTAAAAAGGCATGCAACTTAATAACTTTTTCACACCACCTGCTCGACAATGCCAAATTATATATCATGCAAACCTCACCGAAAGCAAATCATTATAGCCCTTGGCTTTAGCCGGGTTATAATGTTGTACTAAATCTCATTATAACCCGCTGGTTAATAATGTGATTTCACTTCCCATAGTTCTTATTGTTATGTGCTTAAAGTCTAATTTGGTAAAGTCCGCACGGTGCACAGCCCCGCGACGCCAGCCGGGGCCCGCGCCGCCGCGTCGAACTGATTTGAAAATCGAATTTATTCGGAAAATCGTGCTGGCCACCTTTTTTAAATACCTAAAACAAATGCCGCGAGTGTCATAAGACGCTGCAGTATACGGAGTAAAACTGCAGGTTCTATAAAAATTTAAGAAAATTTGAATAAAATGGACTAATGTATCAAGAATAAATTTTTAGGGTTCCGTAGCCAAATGGCAAAAAACGGAACCCTTATGGATTCATCATGTCTGTCTGTATGTCTGTCCATCCGTATGTCACAGCCATTTTACTCGGAAACTATACGACGTATCTGAATAAAATTTACACATAAGGTGTATTTTGTATGCCGCTACTTAGTTATGTAGATTTGAAAAAAAAAACAATTAGGGGGGGGGGGGGGCGCTCCATACATGTAACTATTTTTTTTTACTAAATATCAACATGTGACACATCAATGATAGGTCTTTAAAAATAACATTGAGGTTTCTTTGACCATTTTGTGATTAAGTGAATATTTTCTGAAATAATCGCTTCGAAAGTCAGAAAAATTGTGCCCCCCCCCCTGTAACTTTTGAACCGTAACTCCAAAAATATGAAAAAAATTGAGGAGATGCGTCTTATCATATACTTTCTACGCAAATTGTTTTGAACATTATCGGTTTAGCTATTTTTGAGTTATCTCCAAAAAACCATAGGCACCAGATACGACCTTTTGGTATTAGTTTGGTTCCATTGAAGGTACGGAACCCTCCTATGTGTGGTCCGACACGCACTTGGCCGGTTTTTACTTTTGATTTACTTTAATAAAAATCCGTTTCTAGTAGCCTTAGCTATTTTATTGTCTCGCAAGAGGTGAGAAAAGTAGAGTATACTCCTCGGGGATAAAGCTGTTTTTGTCACGGGCGCGCTTGAACCCCTCACTGCACTCAGGACTCAGTCTTAATTCCCTCGCTTCGCTCGGGAATTAACTCATAACCCCCTCGCTGCGCTCGGGAGTAAAATCTGGAGTCCTTCGTTACGTTCAGGATTCAATTTCGCGCCCGTGACGTAAAACAGTGCTTTATCCCCTTGGTGTACAATCTACTATTAACAATTGTAACGATTAAACGTTGTAATATTTCAGATCTCTGCAAAATACACAGCTAGATGATATGATACGATAACGATGTAAATTATCTGCACATATTTTTAATTATTATTCGCTTCTAGAAATATCAATATCAGTTACTCATATCCCAGCAATTTTAAGAGCCATGTATACACCAACAAATGGTTCTTAGATAGGTGCTTAGCTCGTTTTAACTGTATATTTTTTTCAAGGTTTATAATATATTATAAGGTTAATAATATATTAACTCATAAACCCCTCGCTACGCTCGGGATTAAAATCTGGAGTCCTTCGTTACGTTCAGGATTCAATATTGCGCCCGTGACATAAAACAGTGCTTTATCCCCTTGGTGTACAATCTACTATTATGCACATCAACGGGAAGCCATGTGTCATGGCAGAGAAACGGCGCTGGCTCAGCATGGTGATGCAGCAAGCCACATCGCTGGTATTCTGCCAGTACCTTATTTACAAAATGGTCGTGCAACGCTTTAAAAAAAGAAATTATAAATAGACTAGACTATAAAAAATAACACAGTGATATGCTAAATTGTGCGTGAAGCGAGCGTACCTATTATAGTGTGTCTGTGCGTATGTAGGTATGTTTGAGTGTATGTGTGCGCGGATGCCAGTATTTTTTTTTTTTTACCTTCTCTTCGCTGAAGAATAGAATTAAGGGAGTTTATAGATTTATAGAATTAAGGGAGTTTATAGATTTATAGGTATGTCGTTTTATAATTCCCCGTTGACGGCACGGTTATCGTCTACTCGATCTTCAGTACTGCAAGCATCTGTCTCAATTATTATGAATGTGAACGCATCATTAATCATCAGTGACCGGAATAGGTAGTGCCATTTCGGGTGAATGACCTTAAACATTGTACATAACTTGGATAAGACTTGAGATTCTCCGACTCGTATTTCTCACAGAAAATTTTCTTCAAAACGCAAAAGTAAAATTTTTTAGTCATTATAATACATCATTCATTTAAAATTACTTTTGTTTAACAGTTACAATTAACAATAATATAATCCATACTTAATATTATAAATGGGAAAGTGTATGTGTGTGTTTGTTTTTTTGTCCGTCTTTCACGGCAAAACGGGGCGACGAATTGACGTGATTTTTTATGTGGAGCAGTTTGTATGGAGCATTCCGCAATTTTCAAGGTAGAAAACTAAAAATTGGTATGTGGACTGTTTGTGTGCGGTTTTTTCTGTTCCGAGTTCTCTTCTGTGTTTTAAATCAGGAAAGGGGCCCCCGTGTTACCCCGAATTTAACACGAGCGAAGCTGCGGGCAAAAACTAGTCATAAAATAAAACATCAACATCACTATATTAAATGAACATTATTAAATTATTAGTTATTTATTTAACATCTTTTATTCCTTACTTTCTTTGAAATTATAGTAGCAAACCATATTTTTTTCAATATTTTCTACTGTCAATCACCTATGTCAAAGCACCTATAGAGACTTTTGTTCAGAGCATTTAAATCTATAATATATCAAAATTTTAGGGCATTTAACTGAAACCACATTTTTCATATGTTAGGCCCGCAGTTCTTTAAAACATTTTTTAAACCAAACACAAGCATTGAAATTTTCATATCAAATCCTTGGGTTAAAAACTATATCCATACTAAGCTTACGCACCGAAGTCCCGCGAAATGGCACTACCAATTCCGATCACTGTTAATCATTATATCTTGAACGTCCACGGCAGAGTATAAAAGCAATAATAATATGAAACCCTAACTCCTTCTAAAGATATAGGAAGGCAAATATTTACTATAGATAACGCGCCAAGTATTTAGTTTGTACTTCGCTGTTGTTCTTGCCTATAGGGATTTTTTTTAAAGTAAAATTTTACTTATTTGGAGTTTGTATCAGAAATTTTCTTTCGTTTGAGTTCTACCGTTAGTTGTAATACCTAATAAAATAACGATCTTATTTCGGCATTGGTATGCTATTTTTTTACACTTATTTCTCTACGACGGCTAAACAGCTAATGTCAGTTCTCTTACTCCCGGTCATGCCAACTCTCCTATTCCATTTATATGAAGTGGATCTAATTCTTATACTTTTTCCTTAACCACAGTTGAACCTTAACTATAACAGAGTAAAACAGTCATTCATAGGTGACTCAAAAGTAGTAAAAAACCGGCCAAGAGCGTGTCGGGCCACGCTCAGTGTAGGGTTCCGTAGTTTTCCGTCCGTCACAGTAAGTGTCCCCACTTAAGAGTTAATAACACCGCCATGTAGGATATGATATGAGAGTTCCACGTACAGCGACATCTATTGGCAAATTAAGTAAACTATTGCGCGCGAGCTTAAAGTATGGAAGATGATTTTTATGGAATAATTCTTTATTGCGTGAACCGATTTTCACCGTTTTTACTTTATTTGAAAGCACGTCATTTCATTGTAATTTTGTAGAAATTACAGGTACAATAAACACCTGCTTATATGGTTAAATTACAAACTTAGTTCAGAAATAATTTTGTAATTTTTTTTCAAAAACTATTCATCCTATCAAGTTCAAAATAATTTTCCTAGAAAGTTTTTATAAAGTTCTACTTTTGAGATTTTTTTCATATTTTTAAAACTTATGGTTCAAAAGTTAGAGGGGGGGACGCATATTTTTTTACTTCTGGAGCGATTATTTCCGAAAATATTTACATTATCGAAAAATGATTTTAGTAAACCCCTATTCATTTTTAAATACCTATCCAACAATATATCACACGTTAGGGTTGAAATGAAAAAAAAATCACTCCCCACTTTACGTATAGGGGAGGTACCCTAATAAGTAATAATAAAAATTCCACTTTTTATTTTACCACTTTGTCGGCGTGATTGATATACATATCAGTACCAAATTTCAGCTTTCTAGTGCTAACGGTCACTGAGATTATCCGCGGACGGACGGACGGACGGACGGACGGACGGGCAGACATGGCGAAACTATAAGGGTTCCTAGTTGACTACGGAACCCTAAAAACGGTCCGATAGAGAGCATAATGTAGGGGCGGTGTATCACTCGCACTCGTTACAAAATTGACACATTTGACACGTATCGACATTTTGATTGTCTGATGAGGGCATTACCTCCTTAGTTAAAACGAGACACAGTCCCCTAGATAACCTTGTCTTTCGGACTCACTTTGTGACCGAAGAATTAGATCGACTACTACCTACTACCTATACTTTTTTCAGCCTCCATTGAGCTTCTCGTAATATAATCGTGTCAGGTCCATGAAGTTATCATTTTATTCTGGAGTATACTCTTCGGTCACAAAGTGAGGAGGTTATCAGGGTAGGGGATTGTGTCTCGCTTTGACTAAGGAGGTACTGACGTCATCAGATAATCAATGTCAATTTTGTAACGAGTGCGAGTAAGACACCGCCCCCCAATCCCCCTTATATTATGCTCTCTATAGACCATTTTTACTAGTCGCCTATGAACGACTGTTTGGTTCAGTAATAAGGTTCAACTGTGGTTAGGGAAATAGATTAAAGTACTGTCCGGATTCTCTACTGGTCCGTGGTCAGGTCGTAAGTCGTAGTATCTTCTGAGTTATCTGTGTTCAGGTCTGTCAGTTAATAAATAAACGTCATGTATGTTATGTTAAAATAACTTTTTTTAATAACTAATCATAAAATAGATTCACAATAACAGCGTGAGCAATAGCTGCATGAATACGATTGTAATCTACACGATTTGACAATTGTTAAAGCTATTAGACATAAAGTCATATGGTATTTAGGGCGCAAACGATCGCGTGATAAAAGCACTGGGACTGTTTACAAACCTACTACAGGGTATAGCTGTGTAGGGGTTTACGTCGCAGTGATACCTCCCGCTAGGTGTTTTCAGGCCTGGGTAAACGCGGCGCCGTTGCCAGTCGCTGGTCGTCAGTAGCAATTCGCCTTCCCGTCCGCTGCCACGCTTCGACGCCCGTTCGGCGCGCGCTACGAAAGCCTACGACATCGTAGCAATCATAGAATAAAAATATAAGTTAAAATTGTAAACTAGTGATTCTTGGCAACTTGTAAACAGTGACTTTGAATTGAGCGTGAAGTTATAGTGTTAAACAAATTATAGAGTTAACAACGGTGCGGTGTTTGTGTTAATAGCCTAAGTAAACGGCAAGATTAGGCACTTGTAAGTGAAATGTGTGACATTGAAAATGTTTGAGCTAAACAGGATTAAAACTGAGGGATTGTTTTCTGTGTTTACTTAGGTGAGTAGATTTGAATAAGTAGTATGTAGCAGGTTAGGTAAACAGATATATTCTCGAAAACACCTCGACAAGACTGTAAATTTAGAGAGAGCGTTTGTTTACAATGCAACACACTATTGCTTCCTAAAAGAACTGTATGTACCTACATTTCCTACCTATTTCCAAAAACTTAAGAAAACAACTATAAATGATTGACAGGTATACTGCTAAAAGGACCCTAATCCCCACAAATCCAATATTTAGTGGTAAAAAAAGATAACGGTAAAAGTTTCTCATTGCGACGTTACATCTTTTTCTCTCGTAGGTCTCATTTCTGAATAAAAAGTATAAAAATATTCGCTTGAACACGACGTTATAAAATTAAACGAAAATATTACCTTCCTAGATTTTAATATATTGTAATTATTTTAGCACTGCCCCGCTTAAGCTTAGCCCGAGGCATGTAAAACTGCGCATGAAAAATTAAAGATAAATTTTCTGTACGAGCTAAATTACTATCGTTTAATATTACGGCGCGCCATGACGCCGACCTTTAGGTGACACAATGTTCCTACAAAAACACATTACGGGCTTAGATTTGGGTTAAATTATGCTAAGTTAGTCCACATTTTCTTTAAATTATGTGCACAGGTCATACTGAAGGTTTATTTGCATGTAATAACTTCTTTAATGATACAGTATGTGGTATGTAGATAGAAGTAACGTACATCTTAAGTTATTAGGGCTGCAATTTACACAAAATTAAGCTGTTACTTGAAAAAAGTAAAGGTCTCTTGCACGAAAAGAGTAAATAAGTGTATGTATCTGTATTGAAATATTGAAAATAATCAGTCTCTATTAAATTTGTTGTCTAAAAAAATCTAAGATAAAAAAGTTTTTAGTAAACTTTCTCTGTTTTCACGATATGAACATAATATTTGATTTAGAAAAAGGAAAAACACGAGAGAAAACTTGCAGGTGTATAAAACACCCTTTTCCGCCCCATATTAAATTTTAAACTATCTCACTGTCGGTATTTACTATTATAATGTGTAAGTAAACAGCCTTCGTCTGGTAATCAGACTTTATATTTTCATTGGTACTTTTAGGTATGAAATAATTTTCCATGTCAATATTTTCGAAGTAAACTTTTTTGCCTAATTACCGACGATATTTGAATTTTATTTGAGTCATTGCGACATGTTTGCCGTGCTAATACGTATGTTGCTTTAGTCTTTATATTTTATGTATGTATATATGTAGGTAGTAAACATGTCACGCTCGCAAGGGCTATGCAAATGGTTTAATTTGTTAGTATATTTTCATTCAACTTTTTCATTTGTATAAAACTTGTATTTTCTTAGTATGTGCCGTGGTCGTGAGTGATTTCATTTAGGCGTCTAAGAATAATATTTAGCTATCTATTTCAATATCCTAACTAGTAGACAAAGACTGTCTCTTTTTTTCTCTTGTCCTTCTCCGTACTTACTTACTTGTAATACTTTCTTACAATTCCTAGGGGTTGTACATAAACATTGTCTAACTCATCTTAATAATCTCCTTTTTGCTATGTATCTACATCAATGTGAAAATCTAATAAGGGAACCAGCTTAGTAAATATTATTTATTCTTGGGGTGCCTGCGTCAAACATGTCCAGTCCCATCTTAGCTTTAGTGTAAACAGTGGAACTAAAATATAAGTAGGTTTCGAAGTTGTACATTATTTATTTATTTATTTAATCTTTATTGCATAATACAAGATGGTACAAATGGCGGACTTAATGCCATAAGGCATTTTCTACCAGTCAACCAATGGGCTAATCAGAAAGGCATTATCTAAGTCTTAAACAGATCTG
This sequence comes from Pammene aurita, assembly GCA_947086415.1. Classification (NCBI taxonomy): domain Eukaryota; kingdom Metazoa; phylum Arthropoda; class Insecta; order Lepidoptera; family Tortricidae; genus Pammene; species Pammene aurita. Next base: position 25,606,502 of record OX352297.1, read on the forward strand.
TATCACTTATTTACTTACGTTTATTTATATATATATACCTGTCTCAGTCTGTATGTAAATTCAACAACGTTATCACTGATAACTTATCAGATCCTTTGTCTGGTTAATCCCTGAATGTATTTCAATAACGACAATTATCATTATAATACTTTCCTACTCAGATAGATGATCAAATAATATTATCTCGTAGAGTCTTTACGATCTGTCTGTGATATTGCTACGGCTTACATAGTTGCTATAACCTCGGAGACTCTGACACAGCATTAGATAAGTATAAACATGTAATATGAGTGAATAGTGTAAGACTTGTAACTGCGACACAAATACAATTCAGACATTCGTCACAATTATTGAATTTCTGAGCACAGTTCACACTTGTTTATCAAAAGCAAATACTCGTACTGTGTAAGCGATGATAATAATAAGATACATAATGTAATACGATCAAAATAGAAGATATACATATAGATATAGTATACATCAATAGCGATGCGGCAAATAACAATATACTACTCGTACCTGCGGGTATTGTTTGGCCCATTTCTAATTAATTGGCTTTAGGTTAGAAGCTATTGATATGCCTTTTGTAATATTTGACACTTGTTAAATAAGGTTGTGTTTAAATAAGACAGAAGACTAACCAAGATATATTACAAGAAACATCTTTAATCAATACTAATATTATAGATGCGAAAGTGTTTCTGGCGGCTTATCATAACACGCTTTGTCGCGCGCGACTACATACTTCGAGTCGCTCCAGTAGGCCTAGCACATGAGTGTAGCGACAGTATCTCGCGGTCGACATAGACATCTGTCACTTTCTGATGAATACAGTCAGACAGTGATAGATGTCTATCTCGACCGCGAGATACTGTCGATACACTCATGTGCTGGGCCTACTGAAGTATGGAGAGGCGCGCGACAACGTAAGTTATGCTAGCAGGGCTGTTTGTTACATCTTCACGCTTAAACCGCTGAACCGATTTAGATTAAATTTGGTATGAAGATAGTTTGAGTCCCGGGGAAGGACATAGGATAGTTTTTATCCCAGAAATCATTCCTTAAGGGGGTGAAAAGGGGGGTGGAAGTTTGTATGGACTTGTTGCTCACTGTAGACGTAAAATAGCATGGGCGCTAAATTAATATTTGCTATGAGTTTTTTACTAAAGGCATTTGATTAATTCCTTATGGCGAATGTTAATCCGATGCAGACAAAGTCGCTGGTAAATGTTGTATATAATTACGCATCAATTATATGATATGATTGTGAAAACTTATGTATCAATAATTTTTTTTCCTTGAGTACCTTGCGTTTTGTACGAGTATATTTTAGTTGTTCTTGCTTTTTAATAACTATTTCACCTCTTTCCCCAAAGTAGTACGTTCGGTCACGTCTTAAAATATGGATATGGGAAAAACGTGTACCTATCCAAGACTTTACGCCTTGGTAATAGATTTGTGGCTATATATTTTTGTCACATTAAATGTATCCATATTTTCAAACGTGACTGTACAGTCGCCATCAGATATATCGAAGCGGCCAAGGGAGTCACATATATCTGAACAACACCTTTATTCTCAAGGCGATACAGTGCATGTTCAGATATTTTTGAGTACCTTGGCCGCTCCGATTTATAATGGCGACTGTACCTAACCGTATAATGTACGAATATCATCAAAAACAAGTCATTATCTAATCTACATGACACATTACATCGCCAACGTAGTGTTGAATTGCGGTAATTTCGCCTTCTATGAACAATTATTAGCATTATAGTTGTAGTTAAGTCATAATTGTATGGTTAATAAGTAAATATTTGGAGTAGGCCGACTGGGAAATACTGCGGCTTTACGCACGTGACATACTGGAGTTGCAAACACCGTAAGGCGTACGTAGTGTACTTACTAAATATATAAGGCTACTAGCTTTTTCCCGCGGCTTCGCCCGCGTACTAAAAGTACTAAAAAAGGAGGTTCTCAGTTAGACTCGTATGTTTGTATGTAGGAATGTATGTTTGTCCGCGATCGTCTTGCGTTTCGCTGAACTGATTTAGAAGCGGTTTTCGGAAAAGTATTCGTTACATTCTGGAGGTTTCGGTATACCACGTTTTGAAGACGGCGGTTCCCTCATTTTTTATTTTAAAGAAATTATTGTAATAATTGTTTAATTGTTACGCCATCAACGACTTACTACCGAGAGATTATGATTAATACAGATTTCTACTCTTGAATAGAAGCTTTTCCCCGCGACTTCATTTGCGTGGAATTAGTAATCGACCCTCCTTTTTACCCGCTTAAGGAATGACTTCTGGGATAACAACTATTATATATCCTTCCCCAGAACGCAAAATATCTCCATACCAAATCATCTAAATAGATTCAACGGTTACTAATTTCCCATACAAACTTTCAACCCCCATTTCACCCCCTAGAGGGTTGATTTTCGAGATAAAAACTATCCTATATTGTTTACCGCGACTCAATCTATATAATATGTACCAAGTTTAATTTCAATCGTCTGTTCAGCGGTTAATAATTCGCCATACAAACTACCAACATGTTTTCTACCCCTCTAAGATTGATTTTCGGCTTAAAAAATATTCTATATTGTTTCCTGGGACTCAAACTATATCCACAACAAAATTATCTAAATCGGTTCGCGGTAAAAAAATCTTCATACAAACCTCCAACCCCCATTTCACCCCCTTAAAGATTGATTTTCGAGATAAAACTATCCCATGTCGTTTCCCGGTACACAAACTATCTCTATACCAAGTTTCATCTAAATTGGTTCAACGTTTAAAAATTCCCCATACAAACTATCAACCCCCATTTCACCCCCTTAAGTGTTGATTTCGTAATCAGTGACCCGATAAACCATAGAAACAATACCCATGTTGATATTTAAATTTTGTCACCACATTTCCCCCTTATGGGTTGAATTATCAAAAAAGCTGAAACACTTGTTTTCTCATTTATCGTTAGGAATACTCCTGTAAAGTTTCGAATAAAATAGTTGAACTAATCTCGTTTCCCATACAAACTTTGAACCCCATTTCCCCCCTTAGGAGGTAAATTTTTAAAAATTATTTCTAAGTGCATCCTTATGCCTTATAAGGAGCCTACGTACCACATTTGGAATCTCTAGAACCAGCGGTTTGGGCTGTGCGTTGATATGTCAGTCAGTTTCTTCTTTTATATATTTAGAAGATTGCAATTTGGCACAAATACTTTCAAGAATTTTCATGTTCACAATATTAAATTTCAAAATCGATGCCATTTTCTTAATTAACGTCCCAAAAAATCACAAAAACGACACCCATATGAATATTTAGAAATTTCAACCCCATTGTACCCTAACAGGGGAGATGGTATTTCACGTCCGCCACGTCGGATTTTAAAATCGTTGTTGTTTTCGTAATCAATGACCCGATAAACCATAGAAACAATACCCATGTTGATTTTCAGACTTTTTGACCACATTTCCCCCTTTTAGGGGTTGAATTCTCAAAAAACCTGCAACACGTATTTACTCATTTATTGTTAGGAATACTTCTGTGAAGTTTCGAATAAAATAGACTAACTAATCTTATTTCCCCATACAAACTTTGGACCCCCATTTCACCCCCTTAGGGGATGAATTTTGAAAAATCCTTTCTTAGCGCACCCCTAGACCTTATAAGGAACCTACGTGCCAAATTTGGAATCTCTATAACCAGCGGTTTGGACTGTGCGTTGATAGATCACTGAGTTAATTAACGTCCCAAAAAATCACAAAAACGACACCCATATGGATATTTAGACATTTCAACCCCAGTGTACCCTAACAGGGGAGATGGTATTTCACGTCCGCCACGTCGGATTTTAAAATCGTTGTTGTTTTCGTAATCAATGACCCGATAAACCATAGAAACAATACCCATGTTGATTTTCAGACTTTTTGACCACATTTCCCCCTTTTAGGGGTTGAATTCTCAAAAAACCTGCAACACGTATTTACTCATTTATTGTTAGGAATACTTCTGTGAAGTTTCGAATAAAATAGACTAACTAATCTTATTTCCCCATACAAACTTTGGACCCCCATTTCACCCCCTTAGGGGATGAATTTTGAAAAATCCTTTCTTAGCGCACCCCTAGACCTTATAAGGAACCTACTTGCCAAATTTGGAATCTCTAGAACCAGCGGTTTGGACTGTGCGTTGATAGATCACTATGTCAGTCAGTCAGTCAGTCACCTTTGAGTTATATATATATAGATAATCCACACTTACATTATATATACGCAGGTACATACAGGGTGTAATCGATAAGTGTTTACAGGCTATAATTGCGCTATAGTTTTCATGAATCATGAGCTTGGGTTGCCGAGCAGACCCCAGGTTTAATTGAGCCGGGGCAAAAAACTGGGAAAACGCTAGGAGGATGACGACAGTAGAGAAATTAAACTATCTAAACGTATGGGGGCGTTTAAACTTAATATTTTTGATATTACTAGTTTAATTTGAAAAAAGTTATTAATGTGATTTTACTCATTTAATAACGTACTTTCAATATTAATTAAAAGTTTTTTGATATCTTTTTTTTGCGGTATAATCACCTGTAAACGCTTAACGATTACAACCTGTATATTTTATACAACAAAAATTATATGAGAATAACAAGAAACTGACGTACAATACAAGCTATTGTAGTTCCTTATAATGATACATCTTATGTTCGCATCGCGTCGGAGTTCTAAATTGCGCTAATATAACGCTAATTTGTATGTCATTCGCCTGCACGACCATCTACGCTTTACATAACTTTAGAATCACTAAACGTATGTTTAGTTGGACGTTAGACCTCTGACACTCTAACCACTAGTAATCTGTGCTCTAACTAGTCTATCTTAGACTAGTTAGAATGACGCACGTTATTAGGGGAGGATTGTCAAGGTGTAATATTACTCGCCAAAAGTAATGACGTACTTATTGCAATAACCTTAGTGTTATTTCAGTGTAGCGGCTATCTAAATGATTATGTACAGTCAACCAATTTGATTCCTAGGCCACTTGTCAGAACCTTGACAGAACCTTGTCACAATAGCTAGTTTGGTAGCGAATAGGTTACGTTTATACGTATCCACGGACAACTGTCATGTCACGACAAGGTTCTACAGTGACCTAGGATCCATAGACCTAGGAATCAAATTGGTTGACCGTACAATTAAAAGTGCACGTGGCCTTTCACAAGACGAGGTTTAGAAGCTTATGGGGGAACCGAAAAAATCTTCTCTTTGTGAATATCACACAATGAGGCGATACTCACTAGGAGAAAAGAACTGATAATAATGGACGTTTCTTTCTATACTGTCTTACACCAAACTATTACCAAGTTCGTCCGTTTAAACGTTACACTTACGCCAGCCAATGTCCCATTTCAAACCTTATTCTGGTAAGGTATGGGAAGATCCGTGGATCCAGATCCGTATAATTTCGTAGGTACATTTTGGAACCGGATTGCAAACCTTATAGTCTGTCCGGAATCCTACAGAGTGTGTTGTAGAATGTATGAACTCTCGTAATAAACCACGACACTTCTCTTTCCGGTCCGGACAAACTCTACCTAGGTTGTTACGAGTAGGTATTGAATCGTTTTATGTAGGTATTTTACCTCGACTTGATCACGCTGCAACGGTCATTAGGCAAATGTCTTAATGGCTCTGCCTGCATTTTAGAACCAGCTTTATTTTCCGTATGATTTAGTAAATACACTTTTGTTCGGAATAATTAGATGATTGTTGTTTACCTATAGCTTGGGTAACATACTTTATGATAGACCCGCGCCTGAGGGTCGGCAGGTCATGTAACTTACTCAGGCTTTGCTCTAGTTACTAGGGTACGTGGTCGATGGCCACAATGAGAAGACTGCAGATCCAGGTTTATCTTTTATTAAAAAGATTGCCGAGAAAAAACATTATACAGACACTCACCAATACTACGACATTATAGAAATTATGATTACATTTAGATGAGAGGTTTAAATTATTTAACAATTAAGAGACATGCAAAAACCGTATAAGCCATATTGACGGCTATGACGGAAAGGGAAGGGAAAAATCAAGTACCACAGATATTTATAGAGTATGCATACCATAGACTAAGTAAAGGATGGTTTGAGGAGATTACATTATTTAACACTTTAGACGGATCAAGGCTGATTTATAATATTATTTGTCGAGTGAAATTTACACATTTTTTAAAGAAAAGAGCCGTACTTTATGTAATTGAAGTACAAAATACTTAACGTAGCATTGAAGTGCACTGGATATAAAATCGAAAAAAACTGCTACGAATTGGCCTGGACTGGGCATGGCATACCCACTTACCTAACATTCGTGGGTGGGACTTATATTACATAAACGCAACATTAAGCGTTTATGGCGCAGTTACATAAAAGATATAGAAATGAATACCACAAGGAACGTTAAAAAAAAGGAACAAAAATGTTACCTAAAATACATAAGAGTTTCTTCTTTCTTCAAGAAAATGTGTTAAAAATCAACACAAAATCAAACTCAAACTTTTATTCAGTAAGTAGGCCACAAGGGCACTTTTACACGTCAAAGTAAAAGAGAGAAAAAAAAACAAACTACACCGGTTCTAACCCTACACCTCTGACCCGAGAAGAATTATGACCGGCAAGAAACTCTGCGGGACTTATTTTTTCAAAACAACAGTACATCAAAACTTAAAAATACGTATAAGTGCGTTGTTCTATAAGAAAACATATCAAACCAAGGTTAGATTAACCAACAATAGGTTATAACGAATGCGGAATGAAATCTGGACAACATTCAATTTCTTATAAAATAAATATAACATAGTTATTTTTATAATCTTTCATGGTTTTTAATAATGTATTTAATCATATTAAACGCCAGAGTAAGTTTACTCCAATGCGAGGTTTCAAACGAAAGTTGTGGTACTTTATGTCCATCGCTGTCGACAACAACAATGTTCAGATTTTTTAAGATCTAAATTTATCTTCCATCGGATAACTTTTTAAGGAGGCTTCGCATACTTGACATTTTTCACATTCTTGACCGTAAGATTATTGTGTTCTCAAAATAATAGTTCCCTTGCCACGAATTTCCATTTTAAACAACATAGTATTAGTTATTCAAAAATCCAAAAATGAAAAAAACACCTGTTTTTACATTTTTTTACCAAACGACGTGACCGTATTTTCGATTATTTTAAAAAAATTTTGGAGACGATGGGCGTAACTTTTCTTAATTGTTAACTGATACCTATATCTTCAAGATATTTTAAAACAGTTTTACTGCCACATTTGAATGCCTTCCTGAGTTCTCTATAAGATTTTGTGACTCAGCGGGCTGTCATTTTCTTTAATCGAACTCTCTCTGCAAACTGGCTAATGCTGGAATATTTACCTGAACCAAGCCTTCTTGTGGCAATTTTTGTAAAGAAAAAGGACGCAAAAATATTATAAATAGCTCTTTAGCTCTATCCTATTTCCACAAAATTTTCCACGGTCTTCGCTTTCAGCCATAGGGAATTAATATTGTAGAATTACATACTGTTTCGCGACGTTGTTCTCCTCGATTAACCATAATTTTAAGATAAAGAATCCAATGCCCATTAAAAGTACGGGATTAATTAACAGATGTATAAGCTTTCAATTGGCATTTACATAAAATTTGAGTTTATTTCTTTACTTACTTTTTACGTCTTCAAACCTTTGTCCAGATTTCATTCCGCATACGTTTGTTTAAGAAAAATACCAAAGAAAAAAGATGAGTCCAAATCTGACTATTTGAAAATGAATTACATACAAGTTTGATATACTTTCTTACCTGAACTGTGTCTTCTACATAAATTTCCAAATGATAATAATCCATCATCAACAGTTAGAAACAAGTTTTGAATTTTAATAATAAAAAAAAAAGTAAGTGATTCTAGTATACAATAAACATACTATTTCCAAATTATCCTTAGAGATGTATAAGGTCTCCAAGTGTCTTGATCTACATATTCTTGGACCCGGGTATGTCCTTAAACTACGTCCGGACCTGGGTATGTCCTTAAACTACGCCAAAAAGAGAGGTATGGGTACTGCGAATGACATCTCGCTAAGTGTGGTAGGGCACGTTCAGCGAATATCATCGCTCAAATCTGGAGCAGAGCCCGACTGGGGAAGTACCTCCACCTTACAGAAAACCACAGCCAAATAGCACTAGACCCTACTCATAGTGTTGCGTTCCTGCTGGTGAGTAAGGTTGCCAAAGAGCTCAAAGAGGACCCAGTGTGTTGACGATGACGGACCTTCTTGTTCCTTTAGTCGTCAACACAGTGAATCCTCCTTTTTGTAAAGGGTCGGCAACGCGCATGTAACTCCTTTGGAGTTGCAGGCGTCCATAGGTTACGGTAGCTGCTTACCATCAGGCAGGCCGTATGCTTGTTTGCCACCGTCGTGGTATAAAAAAAAAAAATATATATATTCTATATAACAAAAAAATATGGATAATCAAGCACCTAATGTTTTGTCTAAAGCCAATTAAACTAAAATTAAATATGATCAATAAAAAGTTACGTAATTGTGTATCCCCAGTTAGCCTAAACAGACCGGTCTCCACAAACAGCACCCGTTCACGAGTATGACGCATATCTCAGCCATCGCCTCCCTCAACCTTTCTTCGGGAAAGTGGCAAATAGAAATCTTAATTTTGAGACACCACAATGGACTTAGAACTACCTACGACACGTTAAACATTACATTAGACGTAACATTATAAACCTTAGTATATTATTAATCAAAATACTTAAATAAAATATGATAAATTCACCACCGTCCCCTTCAAACGTGCGTACACGACTAAATAAGTATGGCCCAATTTTGAAATCAATTTTTAACCCTAGATCATAACATAAACAGGGGTATTAGCAGTTTGACCTTTATCTGTATATGCGTCTGTCTGTCTGTGGACTCTGTTGCACCGTATTAGTTCTTTAACGAGTAAACCAATTTGAATGTATTTATTTATTTATTTGAAAGCAGCTAGGTTTTCTTGCGATGGTTTTTAGACGTAGATACCTACATCTAACAGCCTTATTCATTCATACTATTGTTGATCCAATTATGTTTATTACATACACTTGATCTGTAGATTATTTATAAATTGATTGATTCTGCATCTTCTAACCAATCCCATGTATTATCTTCCTTTAATACAGTCAGCAGCAAAAGTAGCGAATCAGGTGAGGTGTTCAAAATGATCTCGGCACTACTTTATTGTTAAGAGAATAAGAGCATGAGAAGGTCATTTAGAACTCCTTACCCGTTAAGCTACTTCTACTGCTGACTGTACCTACTTGAAACGCTTTATGACATCGCAAACGAGAATTAGAGATAATAATTAATCGAGTAGATGGGAGGGATTCGTTTCTTCCAACATTTATATTGTATTATGTACGAGTAGGTAGTGACCTGACTAATCACCTCGATATTAAGCTACGAACGGCTGGCGAGCGGTCAAGCGCGAACGAGCGTTTGTGCCCTCAAGGTAGTGTAAAAATTGCTGCGGATACGCTTTTTTCTTAGTAAGTATTTCGCAGTAGTAATTTTTCTGATCGAACCGAAAACGCCTGGAAGAGCTATTGGTCCATGAAACACCTAGTAAAGGGACAGCTACCTCTGTCACTCAAACGTAGGCTCATGGTCATGTTCATATTACTTCCAATCCTCACTTACGGTGCTCAGACTTGGTCTATGACGGAAGTCCAAACTCGGTGTTTGCCAGCGAGCTATGGAGCGCAGCATATTAGGTGTTAAATTCAAGGATCGTGTTCGGAACAGCACGCTGCGCTCCAAAACACAAATTATAGATGTAGCTCGGAAAGCAGCCAAGTTGAAGTGGGACTGGGCTGGTCACGTCTGCTGCATGTTAAACGATTTGTTGCTAAGATAGCCACCGATTTGGTGCCTCACGAGTCAAACCGAGGATCCGGTACATAGGCTGCTATTTATATATCCGGAAACCGGGATTACAATCTTCTTAAATAGCATATTTGACCTCCATGGTAAAATTTGAACTTTTTTAAGTACTGGCCGGTATATTTTTTCTTTCTTATTAACGCTCGTGTTTTGTTTTTGACGGGTTTTAAATGTCATCTCGCAGCAAGAATGGAACTCACTCGTGAAAATATTCGTGCTATGATTTATTATGATTTTCGGCGTGGTTTAACGCAACAACTGTGCATAGATCAACTAACTTCAACTTTTGGTGATGAAGCCCCATCTAAAACTACTGTGTATCACTGGTTTAGTGAGTTCAATCGTGGACGTAGTATGCTGACGGACGAAGTTAAGGCAGGTCGCCCGAAATCGGTCGTTGTACAACAAAATATCGAGGCTGTGCGAAAACTTATAATGGACGACCGACATGTTACGTACTGCGAGATAGAGGCGACTCTGGGTATTTCTATGACCAGCATTAATAGCATATTACATAATTATTTGGCTGTAAAAAAAATTTGTTCGCGTTGGATACCCCACAACTTAACAAAAGAGCAAAAAGATGCTCGCGTCGAATGGTGCAATAAAATGTTAAAAAAATATAACCGTGGTGACTCAAAAGCCGTTTATAACATCTATACAGGTGACGAATCCTGGATCTATGCATACGATCCCGAAACGAAGCAACAATCAACGGTATGGGTGTTTCAAAATGAGCCGAACCCTACGAAAGTTACTCGTGCAAAAAGTACATTGAAACAAATGGTGGCCTGCTTCTTCGGTATTAATGGCCATGTAGCTACAGTGCCACTAGAAAACCGTAGAACGGTTAATTCAGAGTGGTACACGACCATTTGCTTACCGGAAGTATTTGAACAAATTCGTAAAACTAACCAGCGACGAAGAATCATTCTTCATCATGACAATGCCAGCTGTCATACGTCACGCGAAACAACTCTATTTTTGGAGGGTCAAAATGTGGAATTAACGGGTCATCCGCCGTACAGCCCTGACTTGGCACCCAACGATTTTTATTTATTTCCAAATATAAAGAATAAATTACGCGGTCAACGATTTTCGACCGCTGAAGATGCTGTCGACGCATTCAAACAACACGTTATGGAGGTACCTCAGGCGGAGTGGCAGAAGTGCTTTAAAAATTGGTTCACGCGAATGCAAAAGTGCATAGATCATCAAGGGGAATACTTTGAAAAACAATAAAACCATTTTCAGCCGTGTACGTTTGTTTGTTTTTTTGTTTCCGGATATATAAGTAGCAACCCTCGTAGACGGCGATAACTTGGACTCCTTTTGGAGAGACTGGTCAGAGGCAGCACAAGACCGGGACGAATGGAAGAAAAGAGGGGAGGCCTTTGCCCAGCAGTGTGAAACAATAGGCTCATAAATAAATAAATATTATGGGACAATCTTACACAAATCAACCTAGTAGTCCCACAGTAAGCTCAATAAGGCTTGTGTTGTGGGTACTAGGCGACGATATATATAATAGATAGATATAGATAAATACTTAAATACATAGAAAACATCCATAACTCAGGAACAAATATCCGTGATAAACACACAAATAAATGCCCTGACCAGGATTCGAACCCGGGACCTCCTACTTTAGCTCACCAAACGAAGACGCTTAACTGCCTGATAGGGGAAATAATTCGTGTATAGCTGAATTTTGGTGTAGTTGTAGATAAAGGTATCTTACACGACATACTAAAAGTACCGGTGGATGGGGGCGCCGCTAGCGGGGTGGGAGGGGTGTAAAGGTCCCTTATTTTGGGTTTTCGTAAATAACTCGGTAACGGTGGCTCATACTAAAAAATGTTCTATTGCTTAATTCATCCACATATAATTTTCTATAAAAAAGATTCTTTGCACTTTTTTGCTGGGATCAACGTTTAATGAGATATCGCGGAAATACCATAAACACTTTTTTAAACTTTCGGAGCTAATATTTACGAAAGTATTAGTTTCATCCAAAAATTGTTTTAGAATACCCTTATTTTTTTTAAAAGACCGATCCTACGATACTCCACATATTAGGGTTGGAGTAAAAAAAAAATTACCCCCCACTTCATGTGTATGGGAGGTACTCGAAAAAATAATATTTTTTCAGATTTTGTTTTAAAACTTTGCCGGCGTGAATAAAACACATACTTATACGATTTTTTTATTTTCTAGTACTAACCATCACTGAGCAGGCTGCTCACCCTGCTACCTCACTTCCTACCCTTAGAGTTTCGCCATGTCCGTCTGACCCCATCCGTCCGTGTAGACGTCTAGTACTAACCACCACTGAGCAAATCCGTTGACGGACAGACGGGGACAGACGGACATGCCGAAACTATAAGGGTAGGCACCCTGCTCACCCTGCTCAGTGATGGCTAGTACTAGACAAGTGAAATTTCGTATGAGTATGTGTTTTAATTACGCAGACAAAGTTTTAAAACAAAATATGAAAAAATATTATTTTTTCGGGTACCTCCCGTACACATGGAGTGGGGGGGTAAATATTTTTTTTACTCCAACCCTAATGTGTGGGATATCGTTGGATAGGTCTTTTAAAAATAATAAGGGTGTTCTAAAACAATTTTTAGATGAAATTAATACTTTCGTAAATATTAGCTCCGAAAGTTTAAAAAAGTGTATATCGTATTTCCGCGATATCTCATTAAACATTGATCCCAGCAAAAAAGTGCAAAGAATCTTTTTTATAGAAAATTATATGTGGATGAATTAAGCAATAGAACATTTTTTAGTATGAGCTACCGTTACCGAGTTATTTACGAAAACACAAAATAAGGGACCTTTACACCCCTCCCACCCCGTTAGTGGCGCCCCCATCCATCGGTACTTTTAGTATGTTGTGTAAGATACCTTTGCCTACAACTACACCAAAATTTGGCTATACACGAATTATTTCCTCTAAGTTTTCCTTCATTGGGTGGGCTACTTCATAGGCAGCGTCACTACCGACTAGGCTAGGAGGCCGTTGAATAATAATAATAAATTATTTGTTTCCCTCCATGTCTTTACCGCACTGTAATATTACAGCACCATGTAACCAAATACCTATATGAAACGTGGAAACAATCAAAGGTAACATACAATACATCCCTTACTCTCCAAAATGTTTGCTTTGAGCGAAACAACCAAGGCATAACCAGGCTTCCTTTTACTTTTAAAAGATTTGTATATATATTGGGTGGAAGTGGAACCCTCTTTCTATCCTTCAGTACGGATACGAGTAGATTGCGTGAAAATCGCCCCTCGGGTTGTACCGCACCTTGCCGCATTTATTACTGAATTTGGTGAATAAATATCAAGTAACTTGTGCCCCTTTGGGATGCTAGGAGTTATTCGTGTTTGCAAATTACTCATTTCATTGTGTTTTGTTGTACAGCACACCATAATGGCAATTGGGCCGTGGATACGTATAAATGTAACTATGCACTAATAAACTAGCTATTAACGGGTTGGATTAAAGTAATTAGAAATATCATATTGGAAAATTTAAAAATAAAGTCAATAGCTACAGGTTAATGGATTTTTTTACGAGAAACTAAGTAGAACATATTAGACATTACAAACAATCACTACTATACAGGGTGAAATCGGGGTCATGTAGCAAGCGATCAAGGCATGATACACAAGGCTGAACAACCTTTACTATGGGACCAACTCCGAAATCTCGACAAAAATTTTGCCAGTTTTATACATTTCGGCCGATCACATGTTGTTGTTTTCTACGGAGAGACGAACATTTTTTTCGCGATTTCGGAGTTGGTCCCCTAGTAAAGGTTGTTCAGTATAGCCTTGTATATCATGCCTTGATCGCTTGCTACATGACCCCGATTTCAACCTGTATAGAAAAAGGCCCTCCAGCTTCGATCTTTTGTAACTTGCTTCTGACCATACGCATCATACCTTGGACAACATTTCTTAATTGCCTATATTATCCTTAATTTTGACTATTTTTGGCATACTTACTTAGTTTGCTTAATCTAGTGTGACGTCTCTAAACGTCGAACAATCAGAGATCGTCGGGTACGCAAACAAAATCAGCTTCGATAACTCACAAGTGGCCAATTTTTTGTAGTCGGTTAGAATACTCTGAGAACTACTCCTTATAAAAAAAAATATCGGATTTTGGTGTAGATTTAGGTATAAAGTAGGTATTTGTTAACAGGCCCTCTTAATTCAAGGTAAAATTATACAAATGGTATTTTCCTTCATGACATAATAGTATTTGACTGTTTGAACATCGGCTGTCATTTAATAGCGTATTTTTCAACAGCTTAATTCAGTATGATGTAAAACGTAAAAAAAAAACATATTTCCACAAAAACATTTTTCAAGTGTTTTATGACTGCATTGTATTGAAAGCTATGTAAAGTAACTATCATGTTTAAATTATAATAGATTCATCAATAGATTGATTTTATTACAGCATTTGAATTTTAAAAGCGTTGTCTTGACCATAAAAGAAGTCTCCGAAATTTTCAAGTCAGCGTGTTTAGTTTATTATTATTATAGTAATGTTTATTAAAAAGAAATAACGAATTTATCAATCGCTGTAAGTTTTATGAACTTATCAGTTCAATTCGTAATTTGAACGCATGGTGATTGGCGCGGGAGTCTTGTGCGCAGGCAGCGCGAGCGGGTCCACCAATCACGACGCGCCGTGTCACTGTCTTTGTCTGTGTTTAACTCTCACCGCTCAACCGCGATGGCGATGATCCTCTCAAACAAAACAAAATGTCGAAGATAAGTGCATTTTGTGGTCAATTATTGAATTTTACATGGACATGTATCAATATTTATGTTTTGTGCCGAATTCAAATAGCTGTCTTTGGTGTTGTTGATTCAAATAGCTTTCATATACGATATGAATATTACATTACTTATCCCAGTAGTGGATCGACAAGTTTAAAGAAGTAAATTGTAAGTCTTATCGTTTATTGATGTTGTTGTTAAGTATATTCTCACCTGTCTCCGCCTGTGGTCACGTGGGTTAGGCACAGATGGAAAACAAACTGTTCCCTTCGGTCCACGGTGGGCACAGATTGGAAAAGTTACATTGAAAGGCTGTTATCGTTTATTATTAATGAATGTCTTTGGTTAGATGTTTAAAATAAATAACTTATTCCAGTGGATTGACTAGTTCAACTAAATAAATATGAAAGACTGTAACAGTTAATTGATGCCGTTACTTAAGATGTTCTTTAATTTGTACAGTCAGCAGCAGAAGTAGCTTAGCGGGGAGGTGTTCAAAAATTTCTTGACACTACTTTATTGTTAAGAGAATAAGAGTCAGTGAACGTAATTTTGAACACCTCACCCACTAAGCTACTTCTGCTACTGACTACGCCAGTTGTAAATGACTTGGTCAAACAAATAAATATGCAAAGTTGTTATCGTTCATTAACTAATGTCTTCCTTTAGATATTACATAACTTCGAGTTATGTAATATTTTTAAGTTTGTTTAGTTAAAAATAATAAATAAGATAATTTATTGTGTAACTTACAGTAGCTGAGCTAGTATCTCGTTAATATAAATATTTTTGATACTTGCATCAAGAGATACTGCTCTTCCACAGATGGTAGGTTACAATGATTGATAATGCAATATAAAACAGTTACTTGCAAAATTAAAACAATAGAAAAAACTAAATTAAGTTGACTAATTCTAACATTCAAATTTGCATGCTAAATAAACTTAAACAAATCATTAGAATTTACAGGAAATTATTATATAAAGCAAAATTTCTTTCATTACAGTATATTCAGAGCAATGACGCGTTGTTTCAGTGACCGCGAGGCAACCGGATGGCTGTATTTAAGCTCCTGAAGTGATGAGGAACCGCCCTGTGCAACCCGAACTGACCCAACTTGGACTGGAGCTGAAATGCAAAAATTTTTTTTACCGATTGAAACAGCGGTTGCCTGAAATAATGTACCCTGGTTATATAACACAATTTTAATGCCATCCCTCCTGGTTGGAGAGGGATGAAGTTTCATAGGAGAGGGATGGCATTTGGGCATATCGTTTTCCACATCATACAAAACTCATAAAACAAATGCCATCCGATTTCAATGATTGTAAGTTCTCCTCCACCGATTGAAAAATTCACCTTGCGTCCGACTTCCAACTCTGATGGTTCGATACCATCAGTACTGTATGTGATGAAGAACAAGCATGCTAATTTTCAAGCGGTTGTCTGACATTTTTTTTTTTTTTTTTCTTCGCTCTCTCGAGGGATGGCAATAAAATTTTGTTGTATATACCGCTGTTTCAATCGGTTGCCTCGCGATAAAATAAAAAATTGCACCCCCCCTCTATTTCCGCTCCAGTCCAAGTTGGGTCAGTTCGGGTTGCACAGGGCGGTTCCTCATCACTTCAGGAGCTTAAATACCGCGAGCCATCCGGTTGCCTCGCGGTCACTGAAACTACGCGTCATTGCTTTAACTAGTAGTCCAGGGACTAATGTACGAAATAATTGGGTGTAAGAGGAAATTAAAATAAATAAATATGAAAGACTGTTATCGTTTATTGATGCCGTTACTTAAGATGTTACATAATTTGTACAGTCCGCAGCAGAAATAGTTAAACGGAAAAGGGATTCAAAATGATCTGACACTACTTTATTACATAACTTGTACCAGTTGTAAATTGACTAAATCAAACAAATAAATATGAAAAGTTGTTGTCGTTTATTAACTAATGTCTTTGTTTAGATGTTATATAATGTATTCCAGTAGTGTTTTGACTAGTAAAACAAATCAATATGAAAGACTTATCGTTTATTGATACCCTTATACGCTGTATTCCTATCGGTTCTTCACATGTGGTGTGGAAAAATGGAAATACACTCTTAGCTTAGATGTCATAAAACTTGTTCTAGCAGTAAATATTAAATAATAAATATTATGGGACAACCTTACACAAATGAACCTCGTCCCACAGCTTACTTAATAAGACTTATGTTGTAGATGTAGTTACTAGGCGACGATACGAGTATATTCAACGTGTTACTTGAGCCACTAAAAACCCCAGACCCCCAAATGATTTTTATTATTGCTAATTAATCTCGAGTAATTATTTTTCAACCAGTTACTTATTTTGAAAGATATTCGTATGTTTCGTTTTCCTTGCAATTCTATTCAATTGTTAACTATACATTTGTTGCGTTGTTGTCACATCTCTACATGTGTCATGTCATGTCAACCTATCAACCTACTTTATCAATTTGTATGACATGACATAAGATGATATACTTTGACAATTACAACCCATATAACACTATGTACAGTGAAAAAACAAGTTTGTTAAAGCTGCCAGCCCTTATTAAATAGTCAACCTCTATCTCTTAACCTCTCGATAAAATAGTAAACTGTAGTATTAGAAACTTTTAGACTCAACGCGTATAAAATTGGAAAATTAAAGAAAAAGTATACCCATGTTAAGATATACTGCAATCGATTCCACTCTAGATTCTGAACAAACAGTTTTTAGGTTTCTAGTCTTGGGTATAACACGTTGTATAATAGATAAATACTTATAAATACTTAAATACATAGAAAGCATCCATAACTCAGGAACGTGATAAACACGCAAATAAATACCTTATTCAGGATTCGAATCCGGGACCTCCTGCTTCATAGGCAGTGTTACTACCGACTAGGCTAGGAAGCCGTTAAACCAGTAAGTTGATTAAATCATACTAATGAATATAGATGGCTGTTATTCGTTTACTCATATATTCAGAGCAATGACGCGTAGTTGTAGTGTTCGCGAGGCAACCGGGTGGCTTGCGGTATTTGAGCTCCCGACGTGTTGTGGGACTGTGCAACCCGAACTAACCCCACTTTGACTTTTTTTAATTTCCAGTGTATTCGTGTGATGAAGACCGAGCTTGCAAATTGCCATTCACCCTGGCCTGGTCAGTCGATCAATCCGTCAGTGTTGGAAACATGGGTTGGGGGGGGGGGGGGGGGGACAAAGTACAAGTTGGGTCAGTTCGGGTTTACCGCAAGCCATCTGGTTGCCTCTCGGACACTATAACTACGCGCCATTAACTAATATCTTCGTTTAAAATGTTACATAATCATGTTTCCATCTGTGCCCGCTGGGACCCGATGGGAATATTTCCCTCCATATGTATATAGGAAGGGGCAAAAAAACTATCCAGCTCCTCGCACATAAAAAGCCATATGGGAGCAAGGTGGGAATGTTTTATTCTGCTATTAGGTGTATTGACTGGTTTTTTCCTTCCCATTCTTATTTGGTTTCACCAAATCATTATAAATGTAAATATATAGTTTCAAGGCACAGAGGGATTGAAATATCGCAACTTCAAAAATACCAGTTTTTTACATTTTATACCTTAGCCAGCAATGTGTTACTCAAACCAGTTTGACATCATACTCGAGTACATGCATAAGAGAAAAAAAGAACGTGTCATGAAAGAAGAAGTGACAATATGACTAGTAGGTACATACGGGAACGCCTTTTTACGTATAAAAATGAAATAACTCACTGACCTGTTGTAATACCTTTATATTATACTCTCCAACTAAAAAATTAAATCGTTATCAAAGCTCAAAACTGTTCGCATTCTGGGCAGTACTATTATTTACTCTGTGCCCTAAACTAAACCAAACGTCCAGATACAATATTCGCGTACCTACTGGTTTACCATGGAAACAGCGCAGCGGCCGGGCAACGGCGCACGGCGAACAGGCAACGTCGCGTGCGCGTAATGATTGGTTCCGCCGCTAGCGCCATGACGGCTGCCACAATCTCCGCGCGTTTGAATTAAGTTAAGAACTGATAAGTAAAAAAACCTGGGAGCGATTGATGGATTTGTTATAATTTTGGTGCAAGTTTTAGTAAAATCATAATGAGCACAACGCGTTGACTTGAAAATTTCGAGATTTCTTTTATGCCTATTAGCACGCTTTTAAAATTCAATTGTTCATTAAAATTTAAGCGATTGAATAATGTGTTATAAATCAAACCCATTACTTGCCTTCGATAGTTTTTAATATATTTCAGTTGCCATATAACACTTTAATTATCTTTTGGAGGAAGTATATATTTATTATTTGTTTTAAAAACGGCTATCGATAAATCTGTTAGTAAATGTCAGGGGACATTCATATAGTTAAATACGATAATCTAATGAAAAGAAATACCACTCGAATTATCTTTTGTTAAACTTATAAATGTCGCTAACAAATTAATTTTTAATACCTACAGCGACCTCAAAAACAGTTAGAAAAAAGTTTTCGCCATTAGTGCTCAGTGTACTCTTGCTGATACCAAAAACTTGTGAGTTATGTTTTTTTCAGGGCAATTTTACCGTTCCCGTACTCCATTAAGATTATTTGGCAATTTTCAAAAGATTGATAAGTTTCAAAAGATGGGTAGGAAGCCAATGTACCAATCAAATAAAATTTTGGATAGGTACATATTAAATTTAAAAAAGTCAATTTGTACGAAGTCCAAGGTGTGAGTGGAACAGTCAGAAGAAAGTTACGAAAAATGGAAGATGGAGGGACTTTTTCTATATTGTAATGTTTGTTTGTAATGTTGAATATGTTCTAGTTTATGGAAATAAAACTTATTAACCTGTAGCTATTGACTTTATCGATTCGCTAATATGAAAATTCTCATTCTCTAAGCCAACCCGTTATGTATATTATTTTACAAAATAAGTTGGTAAGTATACTATATTTGTAGACATAATTAGCGATAGTGTGTAGCTATTCTCGCATGCAGTCCCTAATACCTCACTCACGTAACAATCCTCACATCACCAGTTAGATTTAATAGACAAATCGCTAGCTCAATATTACAGGGTTCTATGTTCTATTTTCGGGGTAGTTAAATTTAGACTTAGTGTCACTATGACAATGTTCAAATTTCGATCCAATAAAAGTGAAAGAACCCTGTAATATTAGGCCAGCGTAATGATAGCTATCTAGTACGCAGTACGTACGTTATTTAAACCTATATCCTCAGTAAGTCTCCTTAACAAGGGTATTCGTACCTGGGCTGCTAATTGCGTCCGAAGAAGTTTAAAAGGAACTTATATTAAAATACTTATGTATATTAAAATTCATCATCATCATTGGCCTTTTCGTCTCTAGCAGACGATTTATGATGTAAACTTAGGGAGACACCGTTTTTGGTGGCTAAATAAACCGATGCGAGAGCGGCATGATTTGCCACAGGCCTGACAAGAGAAATTTGCAGCTGTTGGTGCTGAGTTGGTTTCATGACGTTTTCTCCTTTTGTCAGCGAGTGTCACGAACCAAGTCTCATCGCAAAACTTACGACCCTCAACAACACGTTTCCGCCACTCCGTCCGTTTCTCTGCAGTTTTCTCCCAGTTTCGGTGGTCGATGTGAAAGGCAATCATATCCCTCTTGGCACAGTCTTTAAAACGAAGCAATGGCCGCCCAACGCTTCTTTTTGCATTCGCTACTACACCAAGAAGAACACGGCGTGGAAGTCAAGAGGCCTGTGCACATGCCCTAGCCAACGCAAACGTCTCTGCTTGAGAAACGCGGTTAAGCTAGGCAGCTGTGCAATTTCCAGGACCCTTTCGTTTGTCACCCTATCTTGCCATGATATTCCCAAAATCTTGCGTAGGCATCGCATGTAAAAAGAGTTTATACGACGTTCGACTTTTGCATACGTCGTCCAGGTTTCAGCTCCGTACAAGAGTATGCTTAAAATGGAAGCCTGAAAGACTAACATCTTGGTCTTTGTTGTAAGATGTTTGTTTTGCCATACTCGAGTACTAAGCTTCCCGAACGTGGTCGCCGCTTTACCGATACGAATGTTGACCTCTGCGTCGAGCGAAAGGTTGTTCGTTACGGTCGACCCTAGGTAGCAAAAACTGTCAACTACTTCTAACAGCGTGCCATTGAGGAAAATAGAAGGAGCCACGGAGGTACCTTGCGCTAGCACAACGGTCTTTCTCGTGTTTATGGACATGGCAAACAGGGAACAAGCCTAAGAGAACTGACTCATCATGGACTGGAGCTCACTTTCGGAGTTAGCAACGAAGACTGCGTCATCGGCGTAGAGAAGACTGTCGACGAAAAGATACTCGCGGTTTCTTTTTGACTTTAGAAGAGAGATGTTAAACATTTTTCCGTCGGCCCTTGTATGCAGATGGATACCCTGTTGGTTATTGCTGAAAGCGCTACGTAGTATAAGCAAAAAGTATATACCAAACAGGGTAGGAGCCAAGACACAGCCTTGTCGCACTCCTCTGGAGACATCGAACAGCGCTGATGATCAAGGATCGGACAAACGCCCGTCATTTCGAAAATATAACCCTGTTCCTTACAGCAGAGACTTCCTTATGTTAATAAAAAAATAGTATTTTATGGATTGATTGGACCATAATTTATATCCATTGACAAATTAATTAATGATTGACATTCCGAAAATTACTTTCGCCAATAAAATAGACTGACCAAAATTTTTTCAAAATTTTCACTTGTGAGCCTATAACGATGTGATTTTAGGACCCATTTATGCGTTGAAAAAGTCCGTTCACAGTCTACGGACGTCATAGGGGCATATGTAATCGTTGACATTGGTTTACTGTTCTTCCAATATGCTTGTGCCTCGGAGTTAATTTTTTCATGTATTTCTTTCACGGTGACGTAATCAGGATTCCTATTAAAAATTGCTTGAAATTTTGATATAGCTCTAAAGAACTATTATATAATCTGTGCTCTAGATCTAAAAGAAAAGACGAAAAGACGAAGTTACACATAAAAGAATCATTTAAAATTGTTGAGGACATACATACTGTTTTACAAAATATTCCCGGGAGTTTTAGATCAAGAGCTATATCAAAATTTCAAGCAATTTTTAATTGGAATATCCTGATTACGTCACCGTGAAAGAAATACATGAAAAAATTAACTCCGAGGCACAAGCATATTGGAAGAACAGTATACCAATGTCAACGATTACATATGCCCCTATGACGTCCGTAGACTGTGAACGGACTTTTTCAACGCATAAATGGGTCCTAAATTCACATCGTTATAGGAGCCACAAGTGAAAATTTAGAAAAAAATTTGGCCATTCTATTTTATTGGCGAAAGTAATTTTCGGAATGTCAATCATTAATTAATTTGTCACTGGATATAAATTATGGTCCAATAAATCCATAAAATACTATTTTTTTAGTTAACATAAGGAAGTCTCTGCTGTACGGAACAGCGTTATATTTTCAAAATGACGGGCGTTTGTCCGATCCTTGCTGATGATGCACTGTTAAAAACTACAATGCCCTTCATACCTTCGTGGAAGGATACAACTAGCCTCAGAAGCTTCGGTGGACACCCAATGCTCTCGAGTGCTGTGTACAAGCCCTCCCGGCTGACTGTATCGAAGGCCTTATTAAGGTCGACAAAAGCCATAACCAAGGCGGTATTTTGTTCATGACACTTCTCCTGCATTTGACGAAGTGTGAAAATCATATCCACTGTGGAACGATCGGAGCGGAAGCCACACTGCGACTCAGGGTAAATGCGTTCTGCAAGCTTTTGGAGTCTTGATAAAACGACTTGGCCAAAAAGCTTGCATCTTTTGTCGTTTATTATTGAATAGATTTAGATTTATTTATTCTCTCAATAATATTACATTATAGTACCTAAGTAATATAAATATGAATACATACTGAGATTGTCAAAATACATTAAAATAACATTTTCAATAAAAGTTATGTCAAATAATTTAAAAGTAACAATTAAATTTATAATAAGTTTAACAATTAACAATTTTTATCGATAATAATGGTATATAATTTAAATAGAGTTACAGAATTATTAGATACTAAACTTACAAGAATAATACATTATTTTGAACATAGGATTATCTTATTTAAAGTACTCGTAACATGAACACATTAATATTTGTGGTTTAAGAATTGTTTAAACTCATACAATGTCTCACTTAGCAGCAGAGTTTTTACTTTGTGGCGAAAAATGTTGATATTAGTTTCAGCTTTTAATACTTTAGGTAGCTTATTATGTAATTTCTGAGCCATTATCTTGGGACACTTTTTCGCCATTTTTAACCTACATTCGGTCTGTGTTAAATTCTCTGAGTACCTTGTTGGACGTTTATTGACATCGCCAATACGCACAAAATCGCTGGGATTTTTCTTCACACATAGCACAATTTCAACTATATATGTCGAAACAAACGTTAATATCCCTAGGTCTTTAAAGTGTTCTATACAATTATCTCTATAATTTGCTTGTGCTAGGACACGGATTGCGCGTTTTTGCATCTTCAGGACACGCTCGAAGTCCGTAGTTTCCCCAAAGTATAATTCCGTACGAAAAAATGGAGTGTATATGAGCATAGTACGCTTCTTTTAGGTGTTCGCTTGAAATAATAGCTCTTAATTGCCTTAAAACGTATACCCCTTTTGCAAGCTTTCCACAGATTGAGTCTATATGCGTTTTCCACGAGAACGTAGGATCTAGATTAAATCCTAATAGTTCTACGTTCTGTACACTTTTAATTAGTGTGCCATTCGACAGAGGTACTTCTATGATATTAGACTCATTGTTTCTAGTGTTAAATTTCATTATGTTTTCATTCGTGTCTTTTCAGCATTTAACTTTAGACCGTTGTTTTTGAACCAGTTTTCTAATTTTGATAAAATTGGGGTTATCTTTTTTATTAATTTATCATCAGATTCCTCACTTACAATTATAGTTGTGTCAATTACATCAATTACTATGAAATAAATTAAACTATTCAACGTAATACACTTTATTCCATTCCAATCATGACTGACTAACATTGACATAAACCCAAACAAGGAGTCAATATATCACAATCCTCCCCACTAAAATAACAATAAAATAAACAAAACGAAATGATTAACAAATCAACAACTAGAACTAAATTCTGCTACCTGTATATAGGATTCTTGTTTCTTGTACTACGCGGCATGTGGCGGTTCAACACAAGAGATCCATTAAAACTTTGATCATTTCCATCGTTTCTCACGCCACTTGAAGAAGATGCAGATGTAGAGACAAGCGCAGACTCAGCCGGGGTCGATGTCACGGTGTCATCGGGAACATTGGGCAAACTAGAGTCCACTACTGGACATTCAGGCCCTGACAACGGACAAGACAGCAAACTTAAACCCCTCGGTCTTAGCTGATCGACATGTCTATGAATTACTCTACCATCAGTATCGGATGTAACCGCGTAATCTGTGGTCCCTAACCGGCCTGTCACAACCCCAGGAATCCACTTATCCCGCGCGTTATACTGCCTTAACCACACCAAGGATGATTAAGACATGGATTGACAATGCCTATACAAAATCGCGTTCCCTTATTTCAGGCTAAAGCACTAGCGTCATCTATCGGTCACCATCACCACAAACACTAAATTCCTACTTAACCTTTCTGTTAAGCCCATTGGTTGACTGGTAGAGAATGCCTTATGGCATTAAGTCCGCCATTTGTACCATCTTATTTTGTGCAATTAAGATTAAATGAATAAATTCTAGTTTTGTTCGGCGATTAACGCTGACAGAATAACTCGACTCCAGACTCAACAGATAGCGCTGTGGCACTCAGTACCGAAAACAGACGTATAGCCTGAAGGTTCGAGGAACGCGATTTTGTATAGGCATTGGCCATCCATGTCTTAATCCATAGAGTATATTGAATAGTAGGGTATAGAGCTATCAGTCAGGATTTTCGAATGCCACGCCATCTTTTGATAGTTTTCGGCAACTTTTCATATGTATATACATTATACATCTATAGCTACGTATACGGCTATAACAGCGATGGCGGGCTTTTTAAATTGTTAAGGTTTATTAACGCTGCAAAGGTCTGAGCAAACTGAACCAGACCACATCAGGTGTGAACATCTCTCTTATATTTCATCTAAAAACTGCTAACGAAGTTCACACACGGTGTGGTATTAGTTCAGTTTGCCCAAACCATGACTAGGAAAAAAAATAAAACAATAAATTTATTTTTTTCTACTTTGTATTATGTTTACATAAGGTTTTTCTATTTTAAATTAAACGTAAGTATTATATATTAGACACAAACTATTATTTCCATGCTCTATTTTTTCTCCGAGGAATATAACGACTGTTCAACTGCAAAATTGCTATTACCTATTCTGCGTATGTGGTTTTATATACTAAAATAACCGTCGCATTTAGGAGATTATAGAGTAATTAAATTAAATAAGATATATCTATCTTGTTTTGTATCTGGCAAAAGTAAAAATACACAAATATTCTTTTTTAAACAAAGTAACGGAAGTTACTGTTTCCTTCGTTTTAAATAATAGTTCCTACTCATCTCTCTCATTTCATCTTCTGGGTCAAAGTCCGATCGCGTTCCTTTGAATAATTTATTAGTGTCTTTACACCAGTGATGTAGGAAAAACCTACAAGATAACTCAATTATTTGGTTGGTTAGGGCAGTTTTATGATCTACACATTTTATAAAGTTAAAATCTGTTATAATTTCTAATACATCTTGTAAGTCATTTTTAATATTGCCCATGTCACAGTCCGTTTTTAATACATTTGTAACCACGTCTTGAATATTAGAAAAACACTCTACTAAAGAGTGAGCGGGGTATGACATAAATGATTTACCTTTGTTATATTCTTTTACCTTTATGTACTGGCTGCTTCTTTCACAATCATAAAGACAGTCCTTGCATGACTTGCAATCTTTAAATGTGTCGCTTAACTTCAAACTCAGGTAAATCCATTCGACCCTCTCAGCAAATATCTACCCTATTACCTTTTGTTAATACCAAAATCGCATAATCTGACAGATGGATTTACCTGAGTTTGAAGTTAAGTGACTCAAATATAAATTTAGATTTTCTCAGTGACATATTCGATTTGAGCCAGAATTTTAACATTAACTTTTTTATTATTTATCCCTACAAAGACATGGTCACTGATATGGTCAATATTAATGTCGTTAGTCGTATGCTGCGGGGCGCGGTAAAATGATGGTTTTTCGAAAAAAATCTTACTTAATGACTTAAACCCGCGCCCTCGGTCTTTTTCACATTTGTACCCCGGAGAATGCAATGAATTTAAATTGTTAATTAACAACGCTGTAAAGGCCACCTCAAATTGTGCACAAGTCGGGTTGTTATTTCTTGCACCATGGCTCCGGATACAGCCAAAAAAGTTTTCCAGGGGATCCTGGTTAAAATGGCGCAACCATATTGACTTAATGTAATAATTGTGAAATACCACACTTGCTAAATATTCCAGGTTTTCGAGAATGCGTAACCAATTTGGCACCGAGAATACGTGACTCTTTTTCCCCCCTGATGTGACGAACTTCATAGTGCTCAAGACCCTTTTGCTTTTAGTCCAGACACGTCGATGGCTTGATGTGGGTGTGAGCGGGCCCAGTAAGTCTTTGCCGGGTCTTTACCTCTCATTCATAAATCCTCCATTCACAGAATCAAACAATTCGTCGAAGAACAGTATCACGTCGGCTGTCTCCTGGCTCGACGGATCTAGTATTCCGTTTTCTGAAATAGAACAATAAACTTAGTGCAAGTCAAAAAAATACCAATAACTTAAGGATAAAAGTCAACACAACTAAAGAAAAACCGGCCAAGAGCCGTTTCGGACCACGCATAATGGAGGGTCACGTAAAATAATTATCAAAAGGTCGTACTGCCTATGGAAGAGGTTTTTGGAGATAACTCGATAACGCTTTAAGCGTTAATGATCAAAATAATTTTCGTTGAAAGAGTATGCAAAGGTGAATCTCAATTTTTATCACCGCACCGCTCGCTGCCGGCAGGGTGTTCATCCTCACACCCTGGAGCCTAAGGGGTCGCGCACTGTACGGTTTAAGAGGAATTTCCTCCCACGAGCGCTGCGGCAGTGGAATGAACTTCCTGGCGAGGTTTTTCCGGCGGGCTACAGTATGAGGTTCTTCAAAAAAGGGGTGTATAGGTTCTTAGAGGTTAGGCAACGCTCATGTGAATCCTCTGGGGGTTGCAGGCGTCCATAGTCTACGGTAACTGCTTACGATCAGGCGGGCCGTATGCTTGTTTGCCACCGTCGTGGTATAAAAAAAATGATTCAATGAGAAGTAGATGACTGTGGAAAGAACAGTCCAACAATAAAACTTGTATCAATTTTTTTTGCACAAAAAGTAAAATCCACTCCGTATATGTAAAGTCTGCAAGTCAAAGGTACATCATTGACGGTTGTTAATAGTTTATTTCTAAAGAATTTTTATGGCAGTTACACCTTATCGACAACTTACAATGATGTACCTTTGACTTGAAAACATCACATTTTTATCATTGTGCATATACACGGTGTAACATGAGAAAACCGAATAATTTTAACAGCGTATTCCTGATCATAATTGGAGACTAAAGTGTCGTATAAACTTTTTTGGATTTCGCCAAAAAAAATATATTTTTTTTTTGCTTTTTTTTCCATTTTTTAAATGCTTTTGAACATAAAAACATAAATGTTATTGGTAAAGATGTCGATTAAAATAAATTAGTACATTTTTTTCGAAAGAAATAGTTTACGTAAAGTATTCCTTGGCACTTTGATATCTGTCAATAAGAATGTCTACACTAGACCCCATAAAGGGTGAAATCACCATCAAAAAAGCGTTTTGGATTGAGTCACATTAAATAATGTTTATTTATTTAAGTGGCAGTAACTCTGAAACTAGGCGAATTCCAGAAAAGTTTATACGACATTTTAGTCTCCAATTATGATCAGGAATACGCTGTTAAAATTATTCGGTTTCCTCATGTTACACCGTGTATAGTGTCATACATATAGTACAAATCACCTTCCTTTTTTGTTTCATCCTAACACAGCATCCCTCATGCTCACAGGTATTTAAACTAACCTGAGGTTGTTGTAGGTCGAGAAGAGTCGCCGGGAGCCACATTATATAGATTTATATTTTCAACCAGCGGGGCATGGTGTACATCAAAGCTTGTGGGATATTACTCGCAATTAGCAGCGGTGCACTTTGTATGGCAATTCCTGGAAATTATATAAATGGAAATTTTATAAAGGAATATACGTCTTTAATAAATTTGGTAATAATAAGTAAAAGGTCAAGTATAGATTTAAAAAAAATTAAATTGTAATAAATGAAACTGCTTTTAAATAATATTTTTGTTAATGACAAAGCTTCTCCATGAAAAAATATGTTAATAAAACTTGAACGGCATATTTTTAATACATTATTCAGGTCACATGTGTCAAAATTCCTTTGAAAGTACATAATATTTTGTGGGCTTTTAAAGTTATGTTTCCCCGGCATCCCCTGTCCAAGAGCAGACCTCAATACAGTGGGACCAGGTTGATTTGTATAAGATTATCTCACAGTATTTATTTATAACTAATTTAAATAAATAGTGACATACATACAGTATAGATCACTTTCCTTTTTTTTGCTTTATCCTTGCACAGCATTCTCCATGCTCACAGGTATTTAAACTAACCTTAGCTTGTTGGCTGAGAAGTGTCGTCAGTAGCCACATTATTCCTATTTTCAACCAGCGGGGCATGGTGTACATCTTGCAAAGCTTGTTGGATATTACTTACGAGGTGCAGCGGTGCACTTTGCATAGCAATTACTGGAAATTATATAAATGGAAATATATATAATTATTTATTATATATAAATATTTGACCTTAATAATTTTAGAAAAATGATTAAAAAAAAGTTTTTTTACTAAGTAAATGTGTAATAAATGAAATATCCTTAAAATAATATTTTTATGAATAGCAAAGGTTCTCTATAAAAAAATATGTTTTATAAAACTTGAACTGCATATTTTCAATATATTTATTTTAGGTCACATGTGTGATCATATGAAAGTACATATTTTGTGCAGTACTGAAAGTAATGTTTCTCTGTACAAAAGCAGAACATGATACCTTATTTTATA
The DNA here is from genome assembly GCA_947086415.1 of Pammene aurita. Classification (NCBI taxonomy): domain Eukaryota; kingdom Metazoa; phylum Arthropoda; class Insecta; order Lepidoptera; family Tortricidae; genus Pammene; species Pammene aurita. The sequence continues at coordinate 25,635,547 of OX352297.1, forward strand.
TACACAAGAATCAAACAGAAATTATACTAATTTGTGTGTGCTTATGTGTGTTTGTTGTAACTTTAATTGTTTAATGTAGATATCAAGATATTTTGGTTGTTTAATACTACCACTATGAAAGTCCAACATACCATTACCTCTAAATGGCTCATTAATTCACTGTACCAGTGTGCAAAAATAATTAATTTGTACCTTCTTACCTTTTAAATAAAGTGTAGGAACCGCAACATTACTGAGACGACCACTTCGAGTCATATATTTTTCTTCAAAGTGAACATGACACACTTTTCGGTAGTCATGTATAAATTGGTTGTCCAAGGATAACAGATCGCCCAGAATACAGTACATCCAAGTACGGAACCTGTCAGGCTCATTAACTGGGCTAGGAAATTTGTGGAGAATCACATTATCGACCCTGAAAAAATACCATGTACAATTATTTACACTAACACTGGTGTTGATATAAGATCTATTTTTAACCGACTTCAAGATTTGAAAAGAGGAGGTTCTCAATTCGGCGTGTATGTTTTTTTTTTTTTTTTTTTTTTATGTTTGTTACTCCATAACTCCGTCATGTCTGAACCGATTTTGAAAATTCTTTTTTTGATTGTAAGTATATATATACAGATTGATCCCGTTTTTGTCAAAACGCAGTCCTGATGATGGGATCCATGAGGAATCGACGGAACTCCTCAAATCTTAAAGGCATACATATAGTGATTTTTATATTTTTATCAACAAAACCATCATTTTCATTCAAAACAGTGACATTTGATGAAGTAGAACTGCTGATGATGATCAGAACGGAACTCTTCAACGACGCATAGTTCACGTTTGGCGATTCGTCCTCTTCGCTGTGTTTGTTTAGCAAGTTTAATTGTCAGAACAAATGTTCGTCAAGCTCAAGTTCTGATGATGGGATCCATGAATAATCGAGGGAACTCCTCAAATCTTAAGGGCTTACACATAGTGATTTTTGTATTTTTATCAACAAATCAAGCATTTTCATTCAAAAGAGTGACATTTGATGAAGTGGAACTGCTGATGACGAACAGAACGGAACTCTTCAACGACGCATAGTTCATGTTTGGCGATTCTTCCTCTTCGCTATGTTTGTTAAGCAAGTTAGATTGTCAGGACCAATTTTCGTCAAGCTCAAGTTCTGATGATGAGTTCCACGAGGAATCGAGGGAATTCCTCAAATCTTAAAGGCATACATAAAGTGACTTTTGTATTTTTATCAACAAATCAAGCATTTTCATTCAAAAGAGTGACATTTGATGAAGTGGAACTGCTGATGATAATCAGAACGGAACTCTTCAACGACGCATAGTTCACGTTTGGCGATTTGTCCTCTCCGCTGCGTTTTTTAAGCAAGTTATTTCATTGTATGGAATCTAAGTGCACCATCTACAATAATCCTTCACCAGCTACCCCCATTGAAGTCGGTTTTTTTTTCTTAAAAATTATTGATTTTTAAACACCAATAGAAAGTGACATAAACAAAAACACCACATATAAACCCTAAGAAACTGAGGGAATCCATAAAAACCGAAGTTATTATTATAAACACCACGCATTGACGATAAATGATGACAGTGGTTCAGTTCGGAAAATAAATGTTAATTAAATAGTATGCAATTATAATGGTTGACTACTATTTTGCCGTATTTATAATACAGGCCAAAGTTTCAATATGAAGTATACCTTTAAATGAACAAAAACCATACTGGATTCAGAGTTCCATATTTATATTTTAGGATGTAGACGTATATATTATTGTGTAACAGTTAAAATTTAATAAGAGTATCTAATATGAAAATATGAATACTTACGCGTTTTACCACAATTAGGTACACAACACATCGCACTCTTTCGAACCATCGTCACTTTTAACCATAATAAAAAAGCAAGCAGAATATCAAAGTCCATTGAGCACACCAGGTATATTCACATAAAAGCAGAGTTATAGGAGTCCAGGGCAAGCACAGTCGTATTGTAAAATCACAAGAAAATCATAAAAGAACACTTTCAAGCATCGAGGATTACAAGAAAGTATACGTCTTGAAATAAAAACATTATGACGGGTCTAGCAAAAAAACGTTCCATTTCGTCCAAACTTTTCTAAAAAATATGTTTAGTTGACGTTATTAAAATAGACTCATTTATAGAAAAACATTTAATTTATATATTTTTTTAGATAAATGGATTAGACAAATATTTTGTAATGTCATTAATCAAAAAATACAATAGTTTTGTTCATTTTTTATTTTGTAAATTGCGTGTAACGAAGAAGGTGCCAGTTTTTATTTATCGTATGGCTACATGTCACTGGATATAGATAGGCATTTCTTCCCTGGGGTATTAGTAGTGGGACAGCAGATGATAATGAAAATCCAGTGAGTGCTGCGAGGTCCAGATGGGACAGTGCAGCTGCCAAGTTTGTTACTCTTTTAGCACCACCCAGGGATCACGTGTAGGGTTGTCTAAGGTGTTTCCTACGGACGCAAAGTAACATTGATCCCCCAAGGTGCCAGTGGCTCAAATTCATAGAATTTGTTTCCAGCGCCATCTGTATTTTCCTTACCAAAGCCTATCCGAGTACGGCGCGAGTATATACATGTAATACTTTGTTCGAAGTGAAAACACCGTGTCTTAATCATCCTTGAACCACACAGACTCACTCACATCAATTGACCTCTGAGAACCACCAGCTTGCTCTAGCATTTTTCTTTGGGAATCTAATGCCTTAACCTGCCTATCCGGTTTAAGAACATCAAGACTTGTTCGCAATTTCCGGTTCATGAGACGCTGGGCAGGGCTCTCGCCAGTAGCGCAGTGGGGTGTATTCCTGTAATGCAACAGAAAGGTGTGTATTGCAGCCATAACCCCGATGTTTTCTCTGATGCAGATGGCTTTTCTAACGACCTTTTTTATTGTTTTCACTGCATTTTCAGCAGCACCGTTTGAAGACGGATGGTAAGGAGCCGAAAATACATGTTTAATATGATTCCCTTTCGTGTATTCAGCAAACTCCTTACTTGAGAAAGGTGGGCCCTTGTCTGAAACAAGTTGCTTAGGAAAGCCAAAACGAGAAAACACCTCGGTAAATTTTTCAATCGTGTTAACGGCTGAGGTACTTGGTACTTGAAAAACTTCTACCCATTTTGAGGTGGAACCAACAATTACTAAATACGTTTTTCCCTGTACCGGGCCCATGAAATCTAAATGTATCCGTGTCCATGAACTGGCCGGATAAGGCCAAGGGCAAGGCACATGGCCTCTAGGTGCGTCCTGCTCCATTGCACAAATCTCACACGCTTTACACTTAGCTTCAATCTCTTCGTCCATCCACCAGACATAACTCCGAGCCATAGACTTAGTCTTAACTATGCCCATGTGAGGTTCGTGTAACATTTCCAACACCGCACGCCTGCAAGATCGAGGAACAATCACTCTGGTCACCCACATGATGCATCCCCGTTCTAAATATAACTCTTGCTTTCTATTAAAGAAAGGCTGTAGATTTCTCACATCATTCGAATTCGGCCGTCCATCTTCAACATAACATAATATCCGACCTAACTCAGAATCCCTAGCCGTTTCACGCTTGATGATCTCACTATCGATGGCTAAGGCGTCCTGATTGTAGTGTAAATACGTATGCTCCGTAATAGAGGGTTCAATACCTAAATCGCTTTCAATCGGCAGCCTAGACAAGCCATCGGCCATATTAGCCTTGGTATTGATGTATTCTATGTCATATGAGAATGCTGACAATATCAAGGCCCACCTTTGCATTCGGCTAGCAGTCATTGCCGGAATACCAGTTTTAGGGCCAAACAAACCAACCAAAGGCTTGTGGCCAGTCCTCAATACAAAGTGTCGGCCATACAAATACTGGTTGAATTCCTTTAGAGAGAATATAATGGCTAAAGCCTCTCCGCGCTTGCGTCACAAGTCAATATAAAAATTTCTCCTGATCATAGTGAGCTAAAACTTTAGATCCCGACAAGCGTCGCTTAATAGTTACAAAAGCTTTCTCACACTCATTTGACCAATTCCAATCGACTCCCTTCTTTAATAACTCATGCATAGGACTCAAAATTGAACTCATGTTTTTAACAAACTTTCCACAGAAGTTCACCATTCCTAGGAAGGATCGTAACTCCGTGACATTTTTAGCCGTCGGCACTTTTAACATCGCCTCAATTTTGGTTGGATCAGTTGAAATACCGTCTTTAGATACCACATAACCGAGATAGTTTACTTGACTCACCAAAAACACGCATTTATTTTTTTAAACTTTCAAACCTCGTTCATGCAACCGTTTTAGAACCGCATCTAAAGCCTTAAGATGTTCTTCCTTAGAACTACCACCAATAATAACATCGTCTTGAAAAATCCCTACTGATGGATGTACACCTTTTAACAAGTTGGTCATCGTTCTTTGGAAAATACCGGGCCGTATTACCGGCACTAGAAGCTAAACCAAATACTAGACGGTTATACCTGAAAATACCCCTATGTGTATTAATCAGTAATCACGGTCAAGTCCCTTGAAGCTTCATTAAGAACTAACTGATTATATGCCTGAGACAAATCAATCTTACTGAAATACTTTGAACCATTTACGACGAGAAGATCCTCCACACGTGGCAAGGGATACCTGTCAACCAGTAAGACCGGGTTCAGAGTTATCTTATAATCCGCGCAGAGCCTTAAACCACCGTCTGACTTACTTACAGGTACCAAAGGTGTTGCCCAGTCCGAACTATCAACCGGGTCTATGATTCCGTCGCGCAACATCGCGTCTAGATAGTTCATTATCCACCCGTCGCAACAACGCACAATGAGACTGACAACAGTGACAGCCTATAACTTGCCCTCACACATGCATATCATCCTGTCATTAAAATTATTGCCAGTGTAAGAAATCAGTTCCAATGAAATTCCGCAACATGGCGCATGATCATATATTTCTGGTCAGGCTTTACCTTTGTGGCTATTTGAGGTATGCAATAAAGAGTATTTATGTCATGTTATTTTCTGTATGATTATTTAATAGGATTCAAATTGATCTCTAGTGATACTATTCCATATTTTATTTGGATCAATATAGCAGTGGCTATTCTGGGTATTAAGAATGATACAGAAAACATGGATATTAAGAACATAGCCGATATAAAAGCTGCATAATAATAATGCTATTTTTTTTAATCTCTGTGAATTGAACCCAACAATAACATAGCAAGTCACGATTCTACTAAAGCGACAAAGCCAAACTCATGCAAAAATCTTCAATAACCTGGTTGAACGATTTCGAAAGTCAAAGTACACAGTCATGTTGTTTCAAAAGCTAAGCAATGAAAAGAACACATTTCATCCATTTATTCCATTCTTAAAATTCCTTTTAGTGTCAGATATATAATAATAGGTGGTATCAAATGTATTACTCGGCGTACCTGTATTATTAATATTATTATCGCCTAGATTACCTATATAAACGAGCGCTCTTATACCTACATATTTGTGGTTGTAGCGACACAATAGCGATCAATATGTTTTTACTGTTGTCAGATATGATGTTAAATTACAGTATATAAATTGGATGTGGAATGGGTTCGGAAATGTATTATATAATAAAGAAAATATACCAGCCTCGATGCATATGTTTTCGTCTACTCAGAGTATTTTCTAAGGCTCTCCCATTTGTACAGTCAACTCTAAAAGTATGCCTTATAAAAAAATATATAAATATATTGTATAAAAATATGCTTGAACTTTATTACAAAGGAGAAAGGGGCAACAGTGTAAACATATTTAGGCGTTGACTGTAGTTGTAGGTCAACATAGAACACTGTTTTATAATAATATTACAATATTAAATTTTTTCATGAAGATATTATATACTGCATCCTATCCTATACAATGCAATTGAAGTACAAGTATTAACGATCTGAAAATGATAAAAAAATAAGATTTTTGCGTGCCAAATTTTTTGTTACAAAAACAAAGGGTGAGAATAGAAACATTCTTAGGGAAAGCGACTCAGCATAGCTATATACTCACCGATTAGTTTTGAGTTTACGAGGTCGGATGTGCAATAGGAAAGCACAACTTATATTTGGTTAATGGTTTTGGAAAATCCTTTTATTCAGCGACATAAGTAGAGACTTACGAGAAACACTGAGAGCAGTGTTTCCATTATACAATAAAAAAAACTACATTATACACTACTATTATTGGCCCAAATAAAAAATCATTACAAGTTTTGCATTTAAATAGGCTATGGTAACCATGATCTCTTCTCGAGGCGTGGATCGAACCACTTTCTTCATAACTTGTAACTTTACCATCCACGGGAGCAATCTTCTCATTTACCCAAATACATACCTCTTTAAATACTTATAAGACTTATAGTATGGCCATCGCTCCGAATAACATTGGATTAACATCGATATCTTCTAGCCGTATTCGGCCATAGCGACTTCTTTAAATATATCGCTGTGAGCCCATCATCAGACATTCTGGAGACGCTCGCATCCGCACCATTTTCATACAAACAAAATTCATATTTTCAATTGGCATACGTTTAAAATCTATACGTCCAAAAGCATAATAAACGTTTTTCAAAACAATAACATTCATTTTTTTTTTATGTCACATAACGATTAATTTGCATAATACTCATTTATCATAACGGCCTCCTAGCCCAGTCGGTAGTGACCCTGCCTACGAAGCAGGAGGTCCCGGGTTCGAATCCTGGTCAGGGCATTTGTTTGTGTGTTTATCACAGATATTTGTTCCTGAGTTATGGATGTTTTCTATGTATTTAAGTATTTATCCATATTTATCTATTATATATATCGTCGTCTAGTACCCATAACACAAGCCTTATTGAGCTTACTGTGGGCCTAGGTCGATTTGTGTACGATTGTCCTATAATATTTATTTATTTATTTATTATCATAACAACATTTGTTAAGTATAATGTTTATTTTGACTATTTAACATAACTTCATATATCAAAACACAACGTTTATTTAGTGTACTAATAATTAAGCTTAATAATATTAAGTATAACGTTTATTTCAGGGTGTCAGGATTCCCATAGTTTGTTTATGTAACTCAAAAATAAGCTCCTCGACTCCACTCGACTCCACTCCATTTCTTGCGCAGAGAATGTGCATCGCGATTCAGCGAGGAAATGTAGCCAGCATTATGGGCACCATTCCGCAGGGGCAGATCTGGGGGACTTTTTTTGTTAGTTGTAAGTTAGTTTTTAATTGGGTTTTAATATAAGTATTTAATAAGGTAATTTAAGGTATTTAAATTTAATTATTGCTTGTTGTATGACAATAAAATACACTTTTCACGTTTATTTAGACTAATGAAAGTTGACATATTATTTTTAACTGTTGTTAAAAAAGTGGTCAGTTTAAAGCTGTAACCCCCTTTTGAAATGAACTACTGCTTGAAAAGTAGGTTAGGCTCGGAATATCGACTAATAAGTTATGATTATTCTTACGCATTTCTTTTGGTATTCAGGACAACAACAGCCATAGATACAATTATGATGTAATAGTAGTTATATAGAAAAAAGGCCAATAACAGTCATCCGTTATTTTACAATATCTAAGTTTCACATCAGAAAATTAAAAGAAAAAAATAGTGAAATTAATATTATTGTTTTCACAAATGTCCGATACAATAATAGTACATACCGGAGGTAAATAAAATGAACTTACGTTAATTTTTTTACATAACAAAGATGCTGCATGCAAAAAACAAAAAACAGACACTAATAGAATTTCATAAAAATGTAAGTTAACACTTCAAACCTTACGTAGGGACACATGCCCTACGTAAGGTTTGAAGTGCTAACTTACATTTTTGCCCATGCTTGTAATACAAAAAACTTTTTCTACTCCTGTACTTTTATCTGTCATTTATACATTCGTCAACACCTTTATAAGAGCATAGATAATATACTCGATGAAAAGTCTATCTAGTCTATTCCCCAAAACAACTCTTGTTCTATAAAAGCGCCAAAATAGTATCGCGTAATCGCGTGCAAACACGACTATTAATATAAAATAAATTACTGCCAACCTAAGAAACCTAAATAAACGCAGCGTTTTTAGAAAAATAAAAGAACCACAGACCTAGTTCGACGTTTTCCGTTCGTTTGTAGGGGCGAATTGCAAACTTTGAAAGTAATTTAGGTATTTTTACTAATCTCTGTAGCTCTTTAATAATTGATCAAATAACGACGGTGTGTATTTATGTTAGTAATGTTAGTATTCTTGAAAAATTGTGTTTTAAAAGGTAAAACTTAAATGATTGTTGATTATGTTGACAAAATAGCTGCGATATCTATGAAGTTTTCAATTTCGATTTTTATGTAAAAGTAAGTGTAGTCGTAGAAAAAGTATTGTATGCAACGTCGTATAGGTAGGTCAAAACATGTTCGTGGCGTTTTTCTTAACAATTTTCGCCTCCGGCTGCGGCTACGGCTCAAATTGTTACCCACACCACTCACCTTTTTTGACCCCTCTTATACAACTGTTGCATAAACTACTATAGTCGAAAAGCAGAGTAATAACTATAACAAACAATAACAAAACCACCTATGATACTTAAGATATCAAAAAAAATACAATGTGAGTGTAAATATAACCGATTGGTTTACCCTTAGCACAGTTAGCACACAGAAATACATCAGGGTAAAAATAACTACCAAATTTGTATAAATACTTAAATGTTTATACAATTTAAAATGATGATATTCGTGTTTATGCTAATTGAATTATTTTTTCAATGGTTTATATTACAATTTAAGATTATGCTAAATGAGTATTATGATATAATTTATGAAACTATGAAATTAGGAACTTCGTTCCAAAAAGTTGTTATGCGTTTTGTTTTCAACCGACTTCACGATTTTGAAGGAAGAGGTTCTGAATTCAATCATCAATCAATTCTATTTAATATCATAAACGACACATGCCAAATAAAAAAAAACTACAAACAAAAATATAACACATATACCTACTAATTCGTCGGTATCTTTGTTTTTGTAATTTTTTTTATGGATGTTCTTCGATTTTTCGAAGACAGCTACACCGATTTGGAAAATTATTTTTGTTTGAAAGAGTATACTTCTCAGTCGGTCCCAATGTCATCAGGTCAGGATCTGATGATGGAATTCTGGAGAAATCGGGGAAACTCTTTAAATATTATAATTTTTACAGTAGCTCCAGCATTTGCTTTTGGAAAGTTGGAGGCTAAATGAAGTCGGTTCGTTTTTGTTAAACAATATTATGCCATGTATTTCATTATACAAATTGAAATTATGCAATTCGTTGGTATGAAAATAATAAAACAAATATTTTAGTTTGGTAGAAACATTTTTGACGCATAAGGCAACAATTTCTTTAAAAAAAACCCTAAAACTAATTGCTTACAATCTAAGAGTAAGTGTGTAGTGTTAGCAAGCGATTGGAAAATGCTCGAAGTGTGCATTTACAGAAACAAGAGCCAGTTTATTTTTAAATTTTCTTAACGAAGTATACGTAATCGCCAATTTACCTTCGACAGATAGTGTAAACAACCTTGTGGATTATACGACAACGGCATAAAATATCGCAGATATAATTTGGAACATCAAAGGCGAACACTTCATTGCTGCACAACACTTTTTAGTCGTTTTAAATATAGAACGTTCATAAACACGACAGTCCACCTTTGATAAGATACTGCCATTGTTATTTTTTAGACTTCGTATCGTTTAATCCTTCGTATAACTGATGGTATTGAATGACGCTGCAATGTGACGCTAGTAGGTCCTAAGACAAACTGGCTAAATTCATTAACCAAGTAATATAAAAGTTACATAATGTATGGACTATTTGTCTGCAATAAAGTTTTATTTATTTATTTAATCTTTATTGCACAAAAAGAAAACTTATCGTACAAAAGGCGAACTTAATGCCATGAGGCATTCTCTACCAGTCAACGTTAGGGCCAAGCAGAAAGATTGTAGGCGGTGCTTCTAACTATACAGAAAACAAATTATATGACAGAAGCATAAAACTTAAAAAATATGCGAAACTACATCCTTAATTCTTACACATAAACTACATACATCAATATATATATATATATATTTATATTATAGGACAATCTTACACAAATCGACCTAGGCCCACAGTAAGCTCAATAAGGCACAGTAGGCTTGTGTTATGGGTACTAGACGACGATATATATAATAGATAAATATGGATAAATACTTAAATATAAAGAAAATATCCATAACTCAGGAACAAAATATCTGTGATCAACACACAAATAAATGCCCTGACCAGGATTCGAACCCGGGACCTCCTGCTTCTTATGTATGAGTAGGTAAGTTCAGACAATAGGCATGATGACACATGTTGAATTATGCAATAAAATTTAGTTGATAGGATGCAAAATGATCAATATATCCAACTAAAGTGAAAATTTATAAATTCTATTGAAATGGCTCACTGCAAAATTTCTTTATTTTACGATTTTTTAAAGCACGAAATTAAAAAAAAACAATGATACCATTTGATTTTTAACATTTTACTGTAAAATAAATTGTATAGCAACCATATACATAAACGCAACATTTCACTGTAAAAATTGCAATTTCATATTTTTTCCATACTTTAAACAGGGCGACTATGTGATCGTGACGTCACTTTTGCACGTCATTTTGTTAGGAGCGTTTTGAGAAACAAATGCAAATCTCGGACTTTAAGTCTCATTTCTGACTTTTGTGTTGCTTTAACGCAATTCGCCCGATATAGACATTTGATCCTCACAACAAAACGAATCGATTGATACCATACATGAAAAAAATTCACCATGCCTATTCTGCTGTAGACAGATCTTTACGACTCAGTCTAAATATATAAAAGAAGAAACTGACTGACTGACTGATTGACTGACTGACTGACTGACTGACTGACTGACTGACTGACTGACTGACTGACTGACTGACTGACTGACTGACATATCAACGCACAGCCCAAACCGCTGGTTCTAGAGATTCCAAATTTGACACGTAGGTTCCTTATAAGGTCTGGGGGTGCACTAAGAAAGGATTTTTCAAAATTCACCCCCTAAGGGGGTAAAATGGGGTCCAAAGTTTGTATGGCGAAACAAGATTTGTTAGACTATTTTATTCTAAACGTCACAGGAGTATTCCTAACGATAAATGAGTAAACACATGTTTCAGGTTTTTTGAAAATTCAACCCCTAAAAGGGGAAAATGTGGTACATACAAACATACCAGTCTAACTGAGAACCTCCTTTTTGAGTACTTACAGTACGCGGGCGAAGCCGCGGGAAAAAGCTAGTATCTAATACGAGTACATATACTCGTACTAGTCCAATTACTAAATTTAATTTTCGTGAGACATACTAACACTATGAATATAGTGCTTGAAGATGGAGACCTAAGCTTTCCGAAACATGTCGCGCGAAGTGACTAAAGTGACGTGAGTGTAACCGTTATATATTATAGTGTTAGTACAATCACGTTATGTATGCCTGCGCATGAATTCATAATATTGTAGATATCTTGCTAACTATTTGGCTGGTAATGGTAATCCACTCTAAGGAAATAAAGGATTATTCTAGGAATAGGTGATATTTATTTTGCGATTTTTATATTCTATAGTAACTTCTTATATATATTATTTGCATGCTTTGATAGATCAGTTCACTCATTCGAGGTTTTTTCATAGGTTTCACTTTGTTCTTCAGGTTAGTTTATCCTTATAAACGTCATAACGTTGCTAATAAACTAATGTTATTGAATAGAAATTGGGTTGGAGTTGGAACTAGCTAACCTTAGGCACTTTACTGTCCGCAAGACTGTTTCAAACTATTCCCTAAAATTTACGGAAGCTAACAACTTTTGGTCGGCCCTTAAATACCCGTTTAATATTATAATTGACTTTGATAAGGATTCGGCACTTAATACTTCAGTATTAAAAGACTGTTGAATAACGTTACAAATTAGGACAATTTACTAGGTCGGAGAGATGTGATGAGAGTATTCCACGAGTTCCGAGACATTTTGCTACAAGCCGAAGGCGAGTGGCAAAACTCAGGGCGAGTGAAGAATGACATTCCGTCCGTGTATCGAACGACGTTTTTTAATACAGTTGGAAAAAAAGTACAAAAAGGACAATTAGTCACTTTGAGGGTACCTTGGTACTATACATCCGAAAGCTCTCAGGGCCCGTCCACATGTCGGCGGTGCGGTGCCGCAGAAAATTGCGACGCCGCGTCGCTCTGGCGGCGCCGTAAATTTCCGCGGTGCGGCGCCGCAAAAGTTCCGCGGCGCGGCGCCGCACCGCCCGGCGGTGCAGCAAAATACTCAGATAGAATAAGCTTTCTGGCCCAGGCAATTCCTATTGGACGGGATTTTTTTTTTGTATAGTCAAAGTGTCAGGAATTGATACCAATAAAATTTATAAGTGAATATTGGGCGCTACGGTGCCAAAAAAATGGTAAAAATGGTAAAAACCAGTTTTTCGCTTCTAGAGGAAAAACTACAGCTCGGACAAAAAAAAGTTAATTGTAACAAATGTGCACAATAAAAAAACAAAGAGAATGAGCCCGGATAGAGCAAAATCGGTAAAAAAAAAATTAAACTTAAACTATAATGAAGCATTTTATTTCTGCTTTTCTTATTTTTTTAGGTGCCATTTGCAATAATGCTTCATTTTTCTTAAAATTACCAACCAAGTTTAGCTGACCTCTTCTGCCCTAGTAATTCTTTTTATAAAAAGGTCAACTTACACTGGTTAACCTTTTTTCACATTAATTATAGCAAAATAATAATAAAAATACAAAATTTATGATAGCCTATGAGTGTAAAATAATTTTGTCCAGCTAGATCGGGCGTTTGGGCCATAGTGCACCGCCGCCGCGCGCGCAAAAAGTGCCTGAACTTCATAGATTATTTAAACAACTTTATTCTTTGTCAATTAATCTGTAAATTTGGAAATTTGTAGTTCAACTCCTCCTTAATGCGTAGGAACCAAAATTAAAACGTTTGTCGAATAATAAAATACCCTCCCAGTCGATTTAAAAAAAGGTCACTCTTTGCAAAAGTCGACTGTTTGCAAAAAGTTTACAACATTTTCATCTGAAAATTTAACTGTAGTTAGAGGACCACAAAACTGACATCATATTTAAATTTCAGCTCTCCATCACTTCTGTAACGCGAGTTATTGAATTTACGAGATTTGCAAAAAAAACGTGTTTTTTTGCGAATTGCGGACGATCCTCTGGACCGATTTTGCTCTATTGGGGCTCATTTCTCTTTGGTTTTTTATTGTGCACATTTTTTACATTTAACTTTTTTTTTGTCCGAGCTGTAGTGTTCCTCTAGAAGCAAAAAACTGGTTTTTACCATTTTTACCATTTTTTTTGGCACCTTAGCGCCCAATATTCACTTATAAATTTTATGGTCTCAATTCCTGACACTTTGATCTATACAAAAAAAAAATTTCCCGTCCAATAGGAATTGACTGTACTTTTTATGATTTTTCCGCTAATTCTGAGTAAAAGGACAGTGCGGCGCCGCCGCGCCGCGCCTCGGGAGAAACAGTGTTGAACCAGACATGGACCCCTTCACACGTATTCTACTTATGTTGTTCTTAAGAAGGCGCAGGAAAAAAAAAACAAACCAATAGAAAATTTTGGGTGAGCCCATATCTTTCTATCATGAATGAAGATGGAGGTCATTTCAAAAGAAAATATGAGGCGTTGAAAATAAATTGTAACAAATTTCAAGACTATTTTCGAATGTCTGTATCATGTTTTGAAGAACTGTTTAGCAAAATATCTCCTCAAATAAATAAACAACACATTTTTAGAAGACCGATTGGACCTCTGTCCGTAAAATTTTTGGACCTTCGCGTCAAAATCAGGGGTCCCGTGCAATATGTTTTTACTCTCTGGTCAAGGCCGCTAGGGGTTGTGGGGTATCGTTTCCTTATAAAACAGACATGCAGAATTCATTTTTGATATTAAAAAAGTAATAGTAGTAAGTTGGATTTTTACGACCGCACATGCCGCACACACCGCCGACATGTGGACGGGCTCTCACGCGGTGCGGTGCGGCGCGGTGATCATGAATCCTGATCTGTGATTGGCGGAAAAGTAAAAAGCGCTAGTACGAGAAATCGAACTTCCCGCACGATAACCGGTCGCCGGTGTGTAACTTTCCTTATAACCAATCGACACGCTTCTGCAGCCTTCCGAGGTAGTTTCCGTTATGCAGCCACTAAATGTTGGAACAATTTACCTCCCCCCCATTAAAGACCTGAAAACCATGCATAGTTTCAGAATTAGGTTAAGAAAGTTTATGCTCGAACATCAAGGGAACGAGGAAAACCTTAGACTCGAAACAAGCTGCATTTAGGTAGTAATATTTTGTTTTACATTTTGTACATTTACTTACTGTCATGTAATGTCCTATCTGCATTGCCATGCATACCCAGATTGTCTCTTTTTCTTGTTTTGTATTATGTTAGTGTAATGTAATTTATATGATTTGTATCCACGTCAAAAGTTTATCATTCTCGTTTATTGTTGTTAAACTATCGATTAACTTCTTGTAATTAGTTTCTGCACAAGTTCATGTTGTTTTTGCTCCTAAAAGCAAGAATTTAACTACAATTTTTTTTTATTTTGGCTAGTATAAGATATGTTTTGCTCGCTGTGCTGTGACCAAAGAGAATATAATATCCTTGACGCTGTCAACAGTGTCAACGATAAATGTTGCCAACAATCACGGTAGCGTTCGTTCATGATAAAAAAAAATGCACCCAAATCATTGCGCAATATTACTCGTGGTTATTTTTCTATCGTTATTTAAATTTTATGCTCTTCCTGTTCACATATTTAATTATTTTTATTGTAATTGTCATGTCATTGTGATTTGTCATTGTTGTGTCATGCTCCGTGACATCACTCACGTGTGGCCCCGGCGGAAGACCAGCGCTGGCCTCCCAGGCTAGCACCATGCTGAGTCGAGGCCATTTAGTGGCAACCATATAATTGGCTACTTTCCTAAAAAAATATATTTAGTCCGTCAGTTAGATTATCAAAAAACATTGGACATGTATTTTTTATTTTGTCAATCTAACAAAAATTGGTGAAGATATAGCCCGTTAAAGTTCCGCGTGACGTCACATTTCAGTACAATTTTTAGTATAATGTGACGTCACGCGGAATTTTAATGGGCTATATCTTCACCAATTTTTGTTTGATTGACAAAATAAAAAATACGTGTCTAATATTTTTTGATAATCTAACTGACGGACTAAATAGAATTATATTTTTTTTACCCAGGAAAGTACCCAATTAGTTATTAATTATTATTCTTAGATTAAATATGTTTGTTTGCATGTTGTTGTTGTCGCGAGTAAATGTTTTCTATTCTATTCTATTCTATTCTATTCTATAAACTACTGTCTTTTTATTTGACACGTGTTTGACTTATTATTTCATAAATGTTGTACTATTACTTGATTCCCTAACTCAAGTCAAAAGAATCAAAGTCAAACCAACTCTACACGACAGTAAATACTTGCTCCCTCGAAACGTAGTAGATTACGTAGTAGAAACGTAGATTGATAATGTGTCATTCAACGGCTCTCTTTTCATGGTATTATGGCCGAAGGGTGCAAGTTATTATTGTAATAAGGTTAAATATGCATATTTTGCTGTCAAACTCGTATTAACAATGTCACTGTTGGCTTTCATAGCTACCGGCTCTCTGTTGTCATGCCGCTTCAACGTTTAGGTATCTATGCCAAGTACTTTTGTCCAACTTTTTTTTATTTTTATACCACGACGGTGGCAAACAAGCATACGACCCGCCTGGTGGTAAGCAGTTACCGTAGCCTATGGACGCCTGCAACCCCAGAGGATTTACATACTAACTTACTTGACAACCGCCACTATACGCAAAGGCTTTGATATTTTCATTTCTTCCAGGACCAAAATAACATCAAAGGCAATCTGTGTTTGCGGGATTATATTTAATATCAAAGTTTCATCTGGCGCGGAACTTCTCATCCTTATGATATAAGTACCTACCTCCCAACTTTTTCGAGTTGCGGCCCATTTCAGCACCATATTGCTGTGATTGAATTTCAAAATAGTTTAGAATGGTTATAGATGTACTAGGTTTATCAGAATACTTAGATCGCATGTTTTCCATCTTATCTGGGTTCTTCCAAAATTCTCCGTCAAATCAAAACTTAAAAAATAAACTCGAATTGGCTCCACAATATTAATAAAACTGAAAGCAGAATGTTAAACGCGTAAATATTTTTGTCGGTCGGCCAAGCTCGTGAAGTGATCGATCACTGCACACATTGCGCCTCGTCGATTAGGAAATCCGGAAATATCCGGAAAGAGAAGTCTCGTAGAATGTATGAGCTTGCATATAAACCACGACATTTTTATTTCCCGACAAACTCTACATAATTTCAGGGTCCCAAGATACAGGCCCAGCCTAGTTTGGGATCCGACAGATATTTCACTTATGTTATTATGTTTACTGACTAACAATAAATAATTTTGACTTTGATTTGGTTTACTTTGATTTTGAATATGAAGAAAACTTCATATGTGACAGTCTCCATGAAAAGGTATCATTTCGCGGAAGGCGTTTACTGCAGCTTACGTCGTACGTTGCACAGATCCAATATTGTATTCGAACAATAAAAGCGTAAGTGCTGACCTCCAAATAGTACCTTTTGGTGTAGACTGTCACATATAAGAGAACGACCATATAAGTGTATGCCAGGATCGTAGCATACGAAAATCCTTATAAAAAAACTGATATAACTATATACTTATATATATATATTCAAATTATGTAAGACGTAGACAGACACAAGGTTGCAACTAAAATTAACTACATTACTTACTAAACTATTACGATACTATTTATTTACTAAATTAACTGGCATAAAAGTTTACGTAATCGGTGATTGCAGTGGTATCCGGATTATTCTCTCTATGAGTATCTAAAGGGAATCCTTTGCAGTACCGGACAAAATCGTGTTTGATTCGAGTATTTGTCGTTCACTCTGTTTAAGCTGCAATATTACTAAGTGCTTTGTCTCTGAATTTGAAGCTTAACTTATCCCGCTTACCCCACAAAATCATACTCATGTCGATCGCATGTCACTCGCTTCATTGTGTGACTGACATGGCAATGTCGAGCCGTGGGATAGCGAAACTACTATAGATAAACATTAACCCCCTTATTCATAAACGCCCACTAAAGTTAAGAGATCGCTGATAATCGTTTGTCCCTTTCCCTCATATAGGTTGGACGGAAAAGGATAAACGATTATCAGAGGTCTCTTAACTTTAGTAGACGTTTATGAATAAGGGGGCTAGTATATATCTAGTAGGATCAGCTGGGTAGGCATGGTCTTTCATGTGTCAAGTTAAAAGTGCCGTCCGCCAGTGTCACAACGGCACTATTAATGATTTGGTTCGTTGCTCGCACAGAACTATATCAAGGTTGCTCTTAACTTTGCTTTTTACTCCCAGAACGCTTAACACATAAAAAAAGAATGTACTTACCAATATTCTGAGGCGACATAGTACACTCACTTCTTGACATAACATAACTTAATTTGTCATTCTATAATTTATTTTAAAATTATTTTATTTTCTTTTACTTTACATGCATGGAAAACCAACAGCATAATACATTACTATAAACCAGAGTAGAATTACAAAGCAAATTACAGAACACTCATAAAACCAATATAGTAGAAATAACAAAGGAGATCGTCAATTTTTGTTAGGTGATCTGGCCCAGATTATTTAGGACCGTTTAGGAATGATTTTTGCCTTTAAAAAATCGTCATAATTTCTTGATCAGGACAGTGGTAAAAAAATTGCGAAATCTAATGAGAAAATTGAAAGATCATGCATTTAAAACATGAATCTGACAAGGACAATATTTGAAAGCGTGCATGCCTATGATTTATATATTAATGCGAAATAAGTACCGGTTTATTTTATATAGGTATATTTTATATCAACTTATCCGCTGATAAAATCTGCCATCATAGGCCTACAGGTGAAGTTAAACTTTATATCAATGCCATAAGGACGTTAATGACTTGCCTTGCTGTATTTTAATCGCGGAAAGATCGACATAATGTTTATTTAATTTGTATTTCTAATTCCCGTTTAGTTTTTTTGTAATATTTGCTCTACTTTAGTAATAAAATTTATGTAGAGTTTTTATTTAGTAAAAACCATATACGGTTTATACCAGAAGGTGGCCCAGAATTGACGATCTCTTTTAGCCCTCTTAAACGCACATAAGTGTCCCCAGGAAAACGTGTTTGCCAAAAATTATATAAGTATATATTCGTAATCCTAAGAATAGGCTCAAATACTAATATCAAGCATAAATAATTGTAGAGTAATGGCCATATAATAAATAGCACAAAATGGCCTCTAGAGCTCTAGCCTGTTGAAGTTTATATTTATATTTTTTTATACCGACAGAATAACAAACTAAGGTGGTTTAAAAATAACATTTCTTTATTATGTTCAGATTCACACGAACGTAAGTAGAGGATTAAATGCTTATCTACTTACTCCAATAATTCGTGTGCCTACACATTTTGCTAACATTTATGTATTATGAAACGGCTCGTAACGGTGCGCGCGTAAAAAAATAACGAGGGTAGTTATTTCATATTTGTACATTGTAATGCTTATTCCTAAGCATTAAGTGAACAAATTAGATTTGTGCACAGAGGGAATATTTGTGAAAAGTCGGTTTCAATTAAGAATTCAAATAAATACGTACCCGCTTATTCATAAAATTGTATCCCTTACTATGAGTAGTAACAAAAATGAAAAAAATAAAAATAAGAAAGAACGAAAACATCGCGAGGACCCCAGACCTAATTCCAATAATGCCTAGTTTCACCCCTGGGTTGGAAGGTCTGATGGTACTCGCTTTCATAATAACTAGTGCCTACGCTAATTCATGAGATTAGGTTGCCAAGCCAACAAAAGCCGGGTCAAACGCTAGAAGGATGATGAAGGACTAAAGTTTAAGAACGGCATTTTAGATGTGACAGACGTTTATAAATAATACGTCATTACATTATACCATAGTTAGGGAATAAGGCAGAGGAGCCCCTAAAAATGACTGAACTGAACTCCGCAGATATTTGCTTGTAATAATGAAAAAAGTTTTTCGTACTCGATTTAGGAGGTTTGACTACGTTGAGTTGGGAGACTACTTTATTTTTACAAGATTGTACTTAGCTTATAATTATTTTACATGTTTTTTAAAGTGGGGCATTCCACTCATACAATAGTATGTTATTCAATCAAATACAAACACTGAAAACATTGAAAAAATAATCAACCCAGCAGGATTTGAACCTCGCATCGATACGCCTTACCGGGGCTCGATCGCTTTACCAATTAAGCTATGGGTTCAGTTACTGAGTTGACGAAATTCTCAATGCCTTCAATCATCTTTTTGCATTTATTTTTACATCGACTTTATAGCAGCCGTAAGCGACATCTAGGTGCTAACTACTAGAGTTAGATACCCTTCCCGCTGACCCTATTGCAAGTGTCACAACGGAAATAATAGATGGCGCTGCTATCAACTCATAATTATTTTACATGTTTTTTAAAGTGGGGCATTCCACTCATACAATAGTATGTTATTCAATCAAATACAAACACTGAAAACATTGAAAAAATAATCATCCCAGCAGGATTTGAACCTCGCATCGATACGCCTTACCGCCTTATTTTTCAATGTTTTCAGTGTTTGTATTTGATTGAATAACATACTATTGTACTTAGCTTGCCTCATTTATTGTCAAATAACTAATTAATAAGGAGAACAAGCGAGAACCCACATGGTCTCTGGGGTATCTATATATATATAACTCAAAGGTGACTGACTGACTGACTGACTGACTGACATAGTGATATATCAACGCACAGTCCAAACCGCTGGTTCTAGAGATTCCAAATTTGGCACGTAGGTTCCTTATAAGGTCTAGAGGTGCGTTAAGAAAGGATTTTTCAAAATTCATCCCCTAAGGGGGTGACATGGGGGTCCAAAGTTTGTATGGGGAAACAAGATTAGTTAGTCTATTTTATTCGAAACTTCACAGAAGTATTCCTAACAACAAATGAGTAAATACGTGTTGCAGGTTTTTTGAGAATTCAACCCCTAAAAGGGGGAAATGTGGTCAAAAAGTCTGAAAATCAACATGGGTATTGTTTCTATGGTTTATCGGGTCGTTGATTACGAAAACAACAACGATTTTAAAATCCGACGTGGCGGACGTGAAATACCATCTCCCTGTTAGGGTACAATGGGGTTGAAATATCTAAATATCCATATGGGTGTCGTTTTTGTGATTTTTTGGGACGTTAATTAAGAAAATGGCATCGATTTTGAAATTTAATATTGTGGACATGAAAATTCTTGAAAGTATTTGTGCCAAATTGCAATCTTCTAAATATATAAAAGAAGAAACTGACTGACATATCAACGCACAGCCCAAACCGCTGGTTCTAGAGATTCCAAATGTGGTACGTAGGCTCCTTATAAGGCATAAGGATGCACTTAGAAATAATTTTTAAAAATTCACCTCCTAAGGGGGGAAATGGGGTTCAAAGTTTGTATGGGAAACGAGATTAGTTCAACTATTTTATTCGAAACTTTACAGGAGTATTCCTAACGATAAATGAGAAAACAAGTGTTTCAGCTTTTTTGAGAATTCAACCCATAAGGGGGAAATGTGGTGACAAAATTTAAATATCAACATGGGTATTGTTTCTATGGTTTATCGGGTCGCTGATTACGAAATCAAAACTTAAGGGGGTGAAATGGGGGTTGATAGTTTGTATGGGGAATTTTTAAACGTTGAACCAATTTAGATGAAACTTGGTATAGAGATAGTTTGTGTACCGGGAAACGACATGGGACAGTTTTTATCTCGAAAATCAATCTTTAAGGGGGTGAAATGGGGGTTGGAGATTTGTATAAAGATTTTTTTACCGCGAACCGATTTAGTTGTGGATATAGTTTGGAAACAATATAGAATATTTTTTAAGCCGAAAATCAATCTTAGAGGGGTAGAAAACATGTTGGTAGTTTGTATGGCGAATTATTAACCGCTGAACAGACGATTGAAATGAAACTTGGTACATATTATATAGATTGAGTCTCGGTAAACAATATAGGATAGTTTATATCTCGAAAATCAACCCTCTAGGGGGTGAAACGGGGGTTGAAAGTTTGTATGGGAAATTAATAACCGTTGAACCTAATTAGATGATTTGGTATGGAGATATGTTGCGTTCTGGAGAAGGATATATAATAGTTGTTATCCCAGAAGTCATTCCTTAAGCGGGTAAAAAGGAGGGTGGATTACTAATTCCACGCAAATGAAGTCGCGGGGAAAAGCAGAAATCAAGAGTAGAAATCTGTATTAATCATAATCTCTCGGTAGTAAGTCGTTGATGGCGTAACAATTAAACAATTATTGCAATAATTTCTTTAAAATAAAAAATGACAGAAACCGCCGTCTTCAAAACGTGGTATACCGAAACCTCCAGAATGTAACGAATACTTTTCCGAAAACCGCTTCTAAATCAGTTCAGCGAAACGCAAGATGATCGCGGACAAACATACATCGCTACATACAAACATACGAGTCTAACTGAGAACCTCCTTTTTTAGTACTTTTAGTACGCGGGCGAAGCCGCGGCAAAAAGCTAGTATTCAATAAAGCTTTCATAAAATGTAATGATTTTCGTCTAAACTCGTTTAACTTAACATCGTACATATTAATTATTTTACTTGGTTTTTAAAGTGGGGCATTCCACTCATACAATAGTATGTTATTCAATCAAATACAAACACTGAAAACATTGAAAAAATAATCAACCCAGCAGGATTTGAACCTCGCATCGATACGCCTTACCGGGGCTCGATCGCTTTACCAATTAAGCTATGGGTTCAGTTACTGAGTTGACGAAATTCTCAATGCCTTCAATCATCTTTTTGCATTTATTTTTACATCGACTTTATAGCAGCCGTAAGCGACATCTAGGTGCTAACTACTAGAGTTAGATACCCTTCCCGCCGACCCTATTGCAAGTGTCACAACGGAAATAATAGATGGCGCTGCTATCAACTTTTTTTTTTCAATGTTTTCAGTGTTTGTATTTGATTGAATATCGTACATATTGTTTGGTGTACATTGTGTTTTAATATTTGGTTTTTATATATAAAAATGCCGCTAACGTTTAATACTTTCAGTAAATTTGTAGGGAGTGAGTATACTGAGCATATTTAATAAAAACGTTCGAGGCTTCGCTGAGCTTCATCTCGATTTTCAAGTAAATTCTCAAACGTGTAAAAGAACAGTAGAATACAAAATTTATTGCTCTTGATCATATTAATATTTCTAAACAGTGTGTGGAAGAGTACGTTACGAGTATCTGTAATAATATAAATGGTTGAAAAAAGATATCTCGTCACTATTTATACAGCACTGACCACGTGATTTAGAAACTGACTTAACAAAAGTGAAAATGCCCTTTTTTACTCTAGAATTATAATCTTTCAATTAAATGGCTGACAGGTATAATTAAAATACTATAAGTTAATTTTTAGGTACGTTATTATAACTCGTAAGTCAATTACAACATCTAGGCACAATGTGCTACGCCGTAGGCCGTAACCTGTAGCTTAAGACTGTTACGGCCGTGAAAGGGTTACTATATCAGAACATTCAGAAAATAGAAACGGAACTACAGAACAACAAAAGATAGTTTAAAAGATGGGGCAGAGCTGTTATTAAATATTCGAATTCAACACTTTGTTAACCAAAATCAATATGGTTTATCATTTAGTTTCCTACTAATGGCGATAGTGTAAGACATATTATTAATATTTGTTCTTTATAACTTGTTTTACAAAATAAATAGTCTTATCCCCTTGGAAAAAACGTAATTTCCTTTTGAGTAATATCAGCTGTTACTACTAAATTAAATTGTTAAAATATCAAAGAATCTTTAGAACATTTTACTGTACGTAGGAACAATTTCTGACATGTCACCTACTGCAATCTAACGGCACTTGAACCATTCGATTATTTTTAAAACATACGTACAACTTTACTTAACAACTTACAAACGTTCACCTAATCAATAGCTTAGCAATTTAATATCGGAAAATATTATGGTTAACATGTACATGTCTGAGCTCATACAATAGGTTTCTGAATCTGTAATAAATCATTGGCCGCGATTCGAAAAATAAACACACACACTGGAAAGACATAGCTCCAACCCAACTCAACTCAACGCTATAACGACATTGACATTTGCTATTCGAACAGATATTCATTCAAGATTGGTATCACATTGGTCTCACATTGGTCACACATTGGTCGCACATTGTAGCAATGTTGTACCAATGTGAGACCAATGTGAAACCAATGTGAGACCATGGGATACCAATGTTGAATGAAAATCTGTTCGAATAGCAAATGTCAATGTCGTTATAGCGTTGAGTTGATTTGGGTTGAGTTGGGTTGGAGCTGTGTAACGTAGTTGGCGTAGGTATTTGTCTACTCTAATAGTGCCTTTTCATCGGCAGATTTTCCAAAACTGCCCTCACGTTTGTGATTCAACATTCTTTTAACGTAATCGTGGATTTGATGGTAATGTCACAAATCACAAATATTGTTCATCAAAATAATTTGTATAGTTTAGAGGCGAGGCCCAGCATTCAGATTCGGTGGAACATGGAACTGTAAAAAACAAGTGTTTAAAAAAACGCGTATTAGTTCCTAGTTACGTAGTCACCAGCAATAATATCTTGTACAACGAAGGCAGCAAAAATATGTGACACGCTCTTATGGCTTTACAAACTATGATATGTAATAAAGACAGATAGGTTATGCACGCTCTAAAAGTGAAGCACTTAAAATGAGTGAATTCAAACAATTGTCGCTAGCCGCGCACCGGCAAGCGAGATATGCGGACGTGCCAATGAGGTCCCGTCACCCGCATGAGAAAGACACAAACTGTAATTTTCTAACAATGAATGTGACAAAGATGTAATGATTGTCAAAATCAAACCAAACAAAACATAATCGTTGCTAGGTTATGACTTATGAAATAACTCTGGAAGTATTTTTTGTGCTCATTTTGTTAGAGTATAATCCATCCATAGTAAATATCATTGTTTACAAATAAGATTGTGATCTGTGAGATAATATTGTAGGTGACTACTTCAACATACCTTCGATTTCAAAAAGCAGTTTTCATGTTTCTACTATTTTGTGTCACCAACATGTTGTAAATGATAAACATTAGGCCCCACCCCATCCGATTTTTCTTAGTCGAAAGGTCGCCCAGATATTGAATATTTTACATCGGATACTATGAAATTTTCCGCTCCGACTGTCGTCTCGCTCGGGAAACTACAATGACGTAGCACGGATTTTCCACTTTCCCCGCATGATGACTTCGGACTTCTATTTCCTTTGACAGAAAACAGTTGAAACGCGTTTTTTTTTCTCAGCCCGGATTTATTGAATAGCTGTGTTTTCTGAAATGAGCTATTGTCTTGTCGTATTGATACCTATAAGATTGCAAACGTATTTGCAAGTGTGAGGAAAACGACTCTAAAATACGAGTCCATCCATAATAGTGCTTTTAACGAATATTGCAAGGAAATAAATGAATATTTCCGTAATGTATAGTCATATGTATATGAATACGTAGAGCCATATGTAGAATTAAATGTGTAGAGGCAAAATTTAGAGCCATTAAATAAAGATTCTCTCTAAATAAAGAGGTGTGCGAGTCGGACTCGCGCACCGAGGGTTCCGTACAAACCTACTTACAGATTAAAAGTTTTATTGACCTGAGTATTTCATATGCATTTCAATTTAATACCTCTACGCTTTCATGAGGAAAGAGGTAGTAACTTTAAAATTGTTAAAAATATTTTTATTATATGATGTAACTAAAAATTAACGGTTTTCGCAATTTTTCCTTTATCTGTGCTATAAGACGTTGCTTCGTACCAAATTTCAAGATTCTGAGTTCACGGGAAGTACCCTGTATGTTTTGATTCCCTTGCGAGTTTCGAAAATATGCGGCATAAACGGCTGTATCTTTTGATTGCGTTGGCTCAGAAGTTTGATTTTTTCTCAGCTTTGGAGCTGAGAAAAAAAATCAAACTTCTGAGCATAGCAGGGACAGTAGACCTGAGTATTTGATATAAATTTCAGCTTGATACCTCTACGCGTTCCTGAGAACAAGGGTCTTGACAGACGGGCGGACGGACGGACGGAGGGACGGACAACAAAGTGATCCTATAAGGGTTCCGTTTTTTCCTTTCGAGGTACGGAACCCTAAAAATGAACACGAAAAGTGAATCGGTAGAGCAACATTTGTCACAATACTATTCGTTCTTCGATTCCTTGTGTTATTTGCCGAGAAACTAGATAGGTATGTCACGTCTACAAACGTGTTGTTCCATTTCTGTCTTTTTCTCAGTTCAGATTAAAGGTTACTAAACCTATCTCTTCAGTGTATCATTTTTGTCTTAAAATTTATTTTATTCAAACAAATGTTTAAACTCTTAGATATCTATCTATAGGTATCAAGGTTATCAATACATAACATAATACGTGGCATAGTATCGCTTCATGCGCAATACTAGTATCTTGTGATCTTATCCCAATCCAAAAACTTTTCAAATTACAGAGTTCCGATTCGAAGTAAATTGACACTCTTCTCCTTCTTTGTGGTTGGTTTTGAAAGGAAAAATATTTACGTTATGCTAAAATGCTTTAAAAGCCGGGCCGGATAATGCAATTAAAAATGTAATTGACTCAGATCGTTAGATGGCATTTTAGGGGATGAAGGATGGCTTTTCTCTTGCTACGATTCCGGGCGTAATGTAGAAGTTTTGTGAAATCGTTCAAATTTCTGTTAAAGTCGAGTTCATACATTTATTTATACAAAAAGGGAGATAGGGTACCAGGCGCTCGATTGTGTGCCATCAAATATAGGTTCCGGGATCTATATTGAATTTGTCGTGTGGCAGTCTCTCAGTCACACTTTGTGCAATGCGCAAAATATGAAGGTCTCCCTTGCATACCGTGCAAGGTGCTGGACCACATTTTAGTTTTGTATACTATGAACGTCACTCATCTTCCTTTTTGTTTATGTCTATGAGTTCATAGGAAGGTTTTTACACATTTTATTTTGGCGTGACGTGACCTCGTATATTTGTATGCTTCAAATCTTGTTATTTAAATTTCAACCACTTGCCGGTATCTGATTGAGCTTAAACTTGGTATACTTCCGTAATTTACATGACAATGCTATCTACTAGGTACAGTCAGCAATAAAAGTGTGTACCAAAAAGTATATTTTTGGGAGTTACTTGTTTGTACATCTACTAGGGTACTTGCAACATTGTAGTTTCAGTGGGAAACGTAATAATTTACAGCCTTATATTTGATTTATTGGGAAGGCATCCTTTATAGATATTTCTTAAAATCAATCAGTTTAGTACTTTTTATGCCCTGAAGCTTCGGGGCACAAAGCGAGCAGGGCTAGTATTAACTATATAAATCACTGAGCTAGGCCGCAGACAGACAGATGGACAGACAGATGGACATGGCGAAAATATAACGGTTCCTAGTTGACTACGGAACCCTAAAAAACGGTGCCGACCATACATACTTATACATACTTGTCCGATTTTTATTAAGATAAAATAAAATGGTGAATAGTTGTAATAGATGATAGTCATACATCGTTATCGCGAGAGCAAATACAAATGTGTTGAAGAATATGTATAACAGAATGTCCGTTTAATATAAACAGAATATTATGCCTACACGTCTTAGCCTCTAAGAAGTTCTTCATATCTAGCACAATGTTTGTACTAGAAATGATCAATCAAACTCGACTTGCTCCTTTTCTACGTTCGTTAAAGTGCGTCTTTTTGAGTACAAAAATTTCGTTTAACAGAAGATTTATTTTTTATGAAAATTACGAGTACCTAACGTTTATTTTTGAGAAAAAAATACTCTTCGTGTGTCTAAAATAATCCTTTATTTACAAGTCTAGACAAATCGAACATGAATGAGAAATGTTTTGAATAACAGGTGACTGAATAGGTTGTCGTTAGGATTGCGTGGTTAATATTTTTAGTATGTACTATAATCAAGTCGATTACGAAGTTTAGATATTAGAAAAAACATCGATAAATTTTGAACTTGTAGGTACAAACGTTTTGACACTACTGTCACTTCTGTTATTTCTTATTTGTCATAATCTTTGACTACTGTCAAATCGTTTTTGCTCCCGCGATAACGACGTATGGTAATATCAGCTGTTACTACACTTACTACTACTAAATTAAATTGTTGAAATATCAGAGAATCTTTCAATCATTGATTGATGATAGTAATAAACAAAATCAGTAATATCACACAGCCATTATATCCACGGGCCAAAAACCATTGCTATTAATCTTCATTTACTGTCCGAATTTATAGCCACCACTCTTATTTTATATTAGTATCATTATGCCGAAAATATATTTCCCGGCAATCAATCTCAACTAATACTTTTGCCTTTATAATGTGTGGAAATAACAAATTATGGGGTAGTACATGAAGGGAAGTTTCTAACTATCTGTTAGTAATATTCTTGTACAGAAGATACACCTAGCACAAGTAGGTACTATTTTCTGCTTGAATATCTTGACACTGAAATGTATAACTTATACGATTTTACACATTATTCCAAACAAAACCGGTTAAAGAGTATGTCGATTTTGTCAGGCCACGTTCAATGTAGGGTTCCGTAGTTCCTGATCGGTCACAGTACACACGCTTAAAATAAAGTTTTTTCTAGGATATTTGGCATCACTCGTGACGTCCTTTGAGATGACGAAACTAAAGTTTACAATGGAACCCTGAAAACGGGTCGGTAATAATAATTCAATTATATTTTATTGTTACTTTTCACTTGAAAATATTTTAAGGCATATCATTAAATAAACCTCACTGAGATAAACTCTAAATAATGGTTACAATTGTACACTCTCGCCGATTTTCCTTTCGCGAAAACTTTTAGGGTTGTTTTGTTCTGTTACATATCGCGATGTAAGCCAGAATCTGTTGGAGTCGTGACACAAAACGGTGAATGTTTGTGAAACCTCTTACGTGGCAAACTCGCTTCAGAGGAAAATTAATATTCATGCCAGTTCAAAGCTTAACGCGATTTTATAACGCGTCTATATAGACATGTATGTAAAAAATAAAGGAAATGTATATGTAACTAATTATTCTCTGTTCATGACAACAGCCAACCTTATTTTTAACCTTTTGGGTATGGTTTGTTATAATACGACGGATCTGGAATGTATGGGAAGATCCGTGGATCCGGATCCAGATATTTTCATACATTTTGGATCCGGATGTAAGCCCTACTCTAGGGGGTTGAACTTTAAAAAAAATCAGTCTATAACTTTTGAAGATGTGTCTCAAAATTTACAGCCCCTTTAACGGTTTAGTTTTGTTTGGTCTGTATATTTAAAGTAACGGAAAATATTAAGTTTATACTCGAGAAGAATGAAACGGTTCACTTGGCATAGAAATATCCATACATTGTGACCTGTTTTCATTGTTCTTGCTTACGGTTCGCCATTTACCAGTAGAAGTGAAACGCGAACCAAAGACTAAAATTAAAGTTACTCTGAAAAAGAGAGAATAAGAGGCTTATCGCTTAAAATTGTTTCTTCTGTCTGGCCGAGTTTAGATTAACCATAATCCTGGATTAACCGTTTTAATATCGCTTATTATATATAAAGTAACACATTAAAAATGTATTTTCAAATTTTATGAACCACATTTGTTATAAATTTATTATAATAAACAATTACGAAATTTACCCTTGGTACCAGCAGTTTTTCTTTTGAGAAAAATAAAATCAAATTCTCGTGTGAAGGGATTGAAGGGCATTATGTAGGGGTTATGAAAATCTATGTTTAAGTTGGAATTTTTAGTCTCATTTTCTTGTTAAAGATTTTATTATTAGAATAAACTGAACAATTCTGAAAATAAACTGTCATAATATCGGTAAGACGCTACACTGTAACAAACGCGCCGTTCTCAAACTACCTATACTTACCGATTTAATAGTTTAATGGGGCTTTATAAGCTTTAACGGTATCTTATGTATCTTATACCTGCTACCTTGTCCGAGAGGAAGCCGTTTCAACCCCCTTTTCACCCCATTCAGGGGTTGATATTATTTTTATTAGTTATTATTTTAACTGACATATTCTTTTTTTATGTCATCCAAATTTCAATGTTCTACATTCAACGTTTCGACTGAACGGCTGTCAATCTCAAGAAATGCGAATATTTTATTTGGTTAGGTAAGATACTAGTACACTTATTTAGCGAGATATATTTATTGGGTTCGCTTGCGTCATATGTTTGGACGTCATATGCTTTATCATTTTGGATCTTTTAATGCTGATAAGAATACTTATACCAATAGATTGCGTTTTTTTCATCATCATTTCCGTCATACTCATACTGCATATTATGTTATCATTTGTAATTTTAAGTTCGTTAATTATTAATTAAAAGACGAGATGTAAATAAAAACCATGCTTGTAACTCAAAATATTATACTCCTTAAAAGGTAAATGTTGTTAGCCCGTCATTTAGTGTCTTTATCTTGCTTAGATATTAAACTTAAAGGAATATTGTATAAAATAATATACATAATTTGCAAACAGTGTAGACGCTGGGGCTACACGTTTTTAATATACCGAACACGCAAAATTAACAGGTTTTTATTAGGAGATTTTAAAAGAACGCAATATAATTGAAAATGAAGAAGACATTCATGGTGTTACTTACAATTTACTTGTTACTTAAGAACTAGAAATTTCTCGTAACATAATATAGTTATCTTCACATAAATACCTATAATTTATTAACCAAGAAACATTAAAACAGAAAGAAAAAACATACCTATCACATGAAATTTAGTAAAAAAATATCTACAGTGTAAATACATTCTATATGCAAGAATAAAAATAAGTTGTGTCAATTTGTCGCTAATCATACAATAAACACCTATGCTGTTGTAATCGAATTTTAAATTGAGACTTGATTATTAATTTAATTCCCTTAGTATGCTACTAACAAGCCAATTTTATTAAATACTAGCTTTTGCCCGCGGCTTCGCTCGCGTTAAATTCGGGGTAACAAACCATACAAACTTCCACCCCCCATTTTAGGGTAGTGGGGGGTTAGGAAGAGACAAAAAGTAGCCTATGTCACTCTCCATCCCTTCAACTATCTCCACTTAAAAAATCACGCCAATTCGTCGCCCCGTTTTGCCGTGAAAGGCAACAAACAAACAAACACACACATACACTTTCCCATCCACACTAATATTATAAATGGGAAAGTGTATGTGTGTGTTTGTTTGTTTGTCCGTCTTTCACGGCAAAACGGGGCGACGAATTGACGTGATTTTTTAAGTGGAGATAGTTGAAGGGATGGACTACTTCTACGTTGACATAGGCTACTTTTTCTCTCTTTCTAACCCCCCACTTCCCTAAAATGGGGGGTGGAAGTTTGTAGTATGGAGCATTTCGGGGGGCAATCAGGAAAGGGGAACCGTGTTATCCCGAATTTAACGCGAGCGAAGCCGGGGGCAAAAGCTAGTTTATAATATTAGTATGGATGTGCTTTATTTGAACGAAATTTAAATTCTTATCTAGACATTTAATAAAAATATATTTTTTTATTTTTTTTTTATTATCTAGACATTTTAATAACGTAACTCTATTAATAGTTGTGAGTTACAATAGTACATTGTAACACAGGGTACGGAAACACCTGGAACGTACAGAATAACCGAAACTTTCTAAATACTCAAGCTATAAATAGGAAAATATTTTTTTAAGGAATCGTCAGTGTCTTTGAAGAAATATTTACATTTATTTATTTCATCTTATGGCATGTTTACATTGTAGGTACTAATATAATTCGACATCCGGGTCAAGTTTAAATTAATATAATACGCGTATACACGTGAACACGTGTAAGCCCGTTGTAAGTAGATAATTGAATTTTAAAATGCCATCGTATTTACCCATCAGTCCCATCACCTATGGGGGCTCAGTGTTGCAATGTTAATACTGTAGAGTACCTACGTGAATACCATTAGGGGCCTACTCTGAATCCGAATATCAATGTTACGCGAGTTTCTTTGTTAAATTTTCCAAGGATTTTATTTCATTGACTAAATTTATCGTGCTCATTCTAGGTGCGCGCAAAATACAATTCGAATAGTACGAATGGTGTAAAGTTAGTTTCATATTAGCTAAAAATCAAGTTTTTAAAGTTCGAATACGTCTCCACATTAAGCCAGCAAGCAACGGCTTATATAGTCCAGCGCGCTAGTTAATAGAGTTGTAAAAACTTTTATCTACACTCATATTGTAAGTTCTCTAAAACGTGTTCGAAAACGGTAGGCAATGGCTAGCATTACCACGACCGATTTTACTATGATAAGCTTTTTATCTGGGGCAGTAACGTAATTTTAACTTTACATGCTCAACTATTGATGTTTTATGAGTTTTGATAACATAATGTACACCTGCACGCTCCCGCGCATTCGCCGACAGCCCGACACGCGCCCGCGCGACCGCCGACACAATCGAGTTGGCCATGGCGGTGCAATGGCGGCCATTCTATGGTTTCCGAATACGGCATTTAGAATAAATAATATGAGTGTAGATAAAGCAGTGTATGCAACTGTACGTAATTAGGCCTTAAAACACTCGTGTGATCTTATTATGAAATTCGCCTGCGGCTCATTTCATAAAACCACACTCATGTTTTAAGGACCCTTATTACGTAACAGTTACATATTTAAACTACTATTATTGAACAGTATCTTAATATATTTTTAATATGCACATTTAACTTAAGGTGACGGAATACGCAAACACGTAAAATTGAGGTTTTTTTGTGCAAGTTTAGTGATGAAATGAAAATGGCAAGAATAATAAATTAAAAAGTTAGGAAAGGTATTCTTTCTAAAACCATTTTCGCGTAGCGGCACACGATCTGGAGCTGTCCTACAAACAGATTAAAAATATTCCCCACTTTATACCCTTCTACACTAAAAAAAATTAAGTCCAAATAAGATGCATTTTATCTTAGTTGATAATAAAATGTTTGGAATAATAATATATTTATTTACTATATCTAACTATATGATAACTTTTACTAAGTGCTCTTAGCTTCAACAGACAAGAGCTTATTAGGCTCCTGCAGTCAAGATGCGTGTTAGATTAAATAAGATCTTCGTTGGAGCAAACATGTATTTTTTTCAGTGTATATACCCAATTATGATATACAGGAGAAAACCATTAATCTGACATTAAACCTGACTAACATATGTCCTTTCAGATAATGCTACATCCACGCTCCCAAGTGCTTTGATTTCATCACAAAACTTTTGAACACCTCAATTTTACGTGTTTGCGTATCCCGTCACCTTAAGTTACTGTCTGCTAATACTCCTATCGTTCGTTCTAATATTCAGTGACCTATTTCCACGCGTATCTATGTATTCTAAATAATAATAGAAAATAATCTCCTTTATGATGTTATTTCTTCTTATTGATTTACTAATATGACAGTAGGTAACCTTAGTCATAATACTCGTAAGTTTATTTAATTAGCTTAGAAGAACAAAGGAGTTTTCCATTTAACTTGCTACTGTTTATAATAGAAACAACTTCAACCCGAGTTGTTGAGAAAAGAATAGGAATGAAATCATTACTATAATGTTGTAGGTAGGTAAGATATGTTTTTGTGATTTTCTTGTTACAAATACTGGTACTTTATCACAGTCCGCGGATGAAACTGTTTTAACTCGATTTCTTATGAATGAATGTTCGATAACACTTTATCGAACATTCATTCATAAGCAATATATTCCAAGTAGGTAGGCAAAGAGTTCCAGTTACGCTCACAAAAACAAAAAGTTCCCTGTCGGCATGCCTAAGTCCGAACCAAAATATTTGCGCCACAGATGAGAAAAGTTTGCTCTAAAGACAACCCTCTAGCTAGACATATTGTTTTACTTTGCTTTATTGTGTAGGAAGCTCGCAGTATAATATTCTCACCGATATAAGGTTATAGTTAAATAATTTACAAAATTTGAAATTAAACTAGGTGGATTCATTAAAGTTTTCTGGAAACGGTATCAATTATTTATGGCCGACATTCATATGACTTGAATTAAGTGCTCAGCTGGAAGCTGGAATACGAGTTTAGCAGTAAATAGTTCAATTATTTTGGTTTCTAGAACTTAGATAAACGTGTATTAAGGAGTAAACCTTAGCACAATACTGTTTTGGATATCATTTATTTATTTAAACTTTATTGCACATAAGGAAACTTAACGTACAAAAGGCGGACTTAATGCCATAAGGCATTCTCTACCAGTCAACCTTTAGGGCAAAACAGAAAAGATTGTAGGCGGTGCATCTAGAGAAATTACTAACGAAAAGTTATCATTTGATAATGTATTCCATTTAAAACCTCGAAATAGGTAAAGTTTTCCCTGATGAAATGTACCTATCCATTTTTTGTTTTGTTATAACGGGTTTCAGCAAAACCCTTTTAGGGCTTAGACGGGACGTTATACAGAATATGTAAATGGGAACGCCTAAATTACCGGTTTGGAAACATTTTTAAAATAACTACCAAACCAACCTCCTGATTGACAGGGATTGCAGACTGGGGGGACGGGCGGCCTCCAACCCATTTATAATTGTTCATCAGTCTACCTAAGCCTACCGCCGTTCGGCTAAAAAAATAGACCTAAAATGTCTTCGGGGCATGTGTTTGAGCTAAAATGGCCTCGTTAGGATTTAGGTTTAACAATACGGTACGTTACTAAAACAATTTAACAATTTCTATGTCATTAAATAATTCTTAGTCTTTGAAAAAGTCTACTTTTAAAAGTAAATGTAAAGTTTGTATTTTATCCCTTAATTACCTTCTTTGTAGTGCCTTTCATTAAAGTCAGGTTTTTTGCAAGCATTCGGATCTTATTCAATAAACTAATATTTAATGAACCCTGAAAACAATACTCTCCATTTTTGGGCACTCGTGTAAAAATAAGATGAATCTCAGTTTAAATTGTTTAGCAAAAGTACCTGCGTCATTTTTACACAATTCGTCAAAAAAGCCATAGAAAAGTCCTTTTCAGCTTGAGTTCATCAACAATGAGTAGGCTTTGCAAAGGAAATAATCAAATAAAAATATATTTTTATGGCAGTACATTAACTACATGTCATCAATGCTTTCAATAGAACTTCATCCCAGATTGTCACAATAGGCTCGTTCCGTTGATTGTACGACCATACCATTGTACGTTTTCACTATCGGCAATTTTCTGTATACATAACTGAGTAAGCTTTAACGATTTTGTTACAGTAAGTCCATTGGACAGGTGTCGTGTCGTGTAGTATCCATCATTTCGTAACGCTAGTTTCACCTTATATCGACTACGACCTGGGTGGCGATTTTTGAGATTTGAGCGGTCGAATTCGAAAATAATCGCACATAAACGTATGTCGCCATTACTTTCCCACGTAATAAATACTTCAATTAATCATGATGTTAAATTCCTATCGCTATTGTTTTTTAAACTACCATTTCATTTTTTAGACAGAGTTTGAAATGTCAGATTCGAGCGCTCAAATCTCAAAAATCGCCCCCCCTGCGCACTAGGTTAAGAGCATTGAATCAATTTTATTTCTTCAATTTCCTTCCTCAGACTATAAATCGTCGGTTCAAAGGCTTACGCTGCCATCGGTCTTACAAGCTTACAGAGGCTGTTAAGCCTTCTTCGTATCCTATAATCTGTAGATTCTTTATAAATGTCAAATGAATGTCCATAGTGTGTATAAATGTCCAACATGATTCGACTACTACGTTAGATGCATTAGTTGAATCATTAACAGCCACATCGACACATCGACACTCTTGATGATTTGAGAAGGGAGTCTAAACGCATTCGCGAATTTGTGTTCATTTAAAAATCGATTTAACTAGATTGACCTTTGACAATTTGTAGCCTTCAATGGTTTACAAATCAACTCCTGAATCCTGACTTAGTGGTTTTTCTGTATATATTATAACCGGGAAACTAACTCTGTCTGTCTTACATTTTTACACGGGATTAATAAAATTTGGTAATGTGAACTGCTTAAGGTTTGCAATACCTCTGTAACACAGGTTCCGACCTAGCACAAAAGTCAGGGATTTCAGAACTTTTTTGTAACCATTTTTTTATTATTATTCTCCATTATTTTTTTCTCTTCTTAGGCTAGGTAATTTTGATAAAAGTAAAATATAAACATACATATAAAACACACGAAAACAATAAAAACATTTAAAAAAACACTACCCTAAGGGTGCCGCCGGCAACGGAGCAAGGCCCAGGCTGCCGGTGGTCAGGGCCGCAGAGAGAGGAACCTTCGGACTATGCGCGCCGTGTCCAGCTGCCTTCTGAATCTGACCCTTGATCCAACCACAATCCCGTAGCGAAAGTCTCTCAAGATGTTGGTCGAGACTCTTCGCTATGAGACCGTGCGCAGAAACAACAATCGGTACAATGACCTAGTTACTTATTCTAGGTACTTATTGCTGGACTTGTCCTTTTCGGTTTTCACGAAGTTCTCGTCACATGGGACGACGACGTCGACTTGATATCGTGACGACGTGTGATGTCGACGAGCATGGCCCGGCGCTGTGATCGATCTATCACCACGATACCAGGTTTATTGGCTACAATAGTTATTTCCGTAATGATAGGTCGGTCCCAATAGAGCGTAGCAATAGAGTACTGGCGCAGGTGTCTACTTGTAGTACGGCACTTCGCGGTCCACAAGACCGTACATAAGAGCTGCTGGTGTATAATCCTAGCTACGAGATTATGTCTGTGCAAGTACTCGCCGATAGCAAGATGAGGATAACCGGAGATGATATGCCTGAGTGACTCTCCGAGACGGTGGTATGTATACACAACATGCCGACCGTACCGTCCTTCAGGTCCTCATTATTATTATTATTTAATTCATACACTTTTAGGCGATATTTTGGTCCCAAAATTGGATTTTTTATCTTCGATCCCTGGTAGGTAGGTATACATATAATTAATTTTATTTTAAATTATCTTTTTGGTTATTATTGTCTTCTTCTTCTCTTCTTTCTCGTTCCCTCACTGCTGAGGATCGCGACCACATGTAGCTTGCTTCCATAATGTGCGGTCATAGGCCATGTGGACTGCACGGTTCAGGCTGCCGCCAGCCGACCTTTTTGCGGCGTTCGACCATCTCCTCCGTGCCCCACCGCGAGCACGTTTGCCATTCATACGGCCCAGAACAATGTGTTTCTCAACCTCATGTGTACTAGACCGCATAATATGGCCAAAGAACCTAAGGGCACGCTCCTGGCATATTTTGGAAAGTCGTGTGGGAATATT
The DNA here is from genome assembly GCA_947086415.1 of Pammene aurita. Lineage (NCBI taxonomy): Eukaryota > Metazoa > Arthropoda > Insecta > Lepidoptera > Tortricidae > Pammene > Pammene aurita. Next base: position 25,672,279 of record OX352297.1, read on the forward strand.
GAGCTCTCTATTGAGTTATTATTGTAGTTATATCACAAAGAGGTAGGTACCTACTTCTCTCGTTAGGCTGTTTAGAAACTTTTGAGTGGCATGTCACTGTGCCCTACCCTACCCCTATGTAATCTCGACACTGAGGTTTTACAAGATATAGCCAGTCACTCCTCTTATGAGGGCGGGAGATGCCATTAGCATTTATATTAACCCTTTAAGAAACCAGGTTTGAGTAAATCATATTATAATTTATTTCTTTCCGTCGACGTTCTTTTGAAATATAGTATAAAATGAGTTTTCTTAATATACTTGCAAAATCACCGCTTTTAATTTTGGGCTTTAAGAAGCATAACTATTTTAAACTACTAAAGGTACTACTGTACTATGTATACCATCAAAAACATAAATGTGAAAGGCTGCCAAGTTCGATACTATGGGAATGCTTCGCCTATAAAAGAAGTGAGATCTGAATAAGTACCAAGTTCCATAAAAATACCTCAAATCATAAATAGTTATATTTAGGAATGCACACTTGATTTCCAGCAGTTTTTAAGGTACATTTTGAATAAGTATCACGTTACATAGAAATACCTAAAATTATAATAGTCAGAGAAACGCACACCGGTTTTTTTAGCAGTTTCCTGATAACATTTATTATTTTCAGTACTTTTTAATGATGTTACTTGGCAAGTTTTCACACACCACACACCTTTTTAATGCAATGAATCGACACCTTTGGACTGCAATGTGTCAAGTATATAATTTTCTATTAAAACTTGCCAAGTTACATCATTAAAAAGTACTGAAAATAATAAATGTTATCAGGAAACTGCTAAAAAAAACCGGTGTGCGTTTCTCTGACTATTATAATTTTAGGTATTTCTATGTAACGTGATACTTATTCAAAATGTACCTTAAAAACTGCTGGAAATCAAGTGTGCATTCCTATAACTATTTATGATTTGAGGTATTTTTATGGAACTTGGTACTTATTCAGATCTCACTTCTTTTATAGGCGAAGCATTCCCATAGTATCGAACTTGGCAGCCTTTCACATTTATGTTTTTGATGGGATTTCATTTATTTTTGTTAGGTGTAGGTTCTTTATTATTTTTTTATCACGGACGGCGCGAGCGCGGCGGACGAGTGTAGGCAGCGACGGAGGGTGCGCGAGGCGGGGAACGGAATTTTTATCTAGTATCCATACATATATCGGGATTTCGGGATCGATCGGGCATCGCGATTACCTATAATCTATGATAAATCCTATTTTACTATTTATTTATAGGTGATTTTTACAAATAAACTGGCTCCCTACACCTATAAAATGTACCTACTTACATATAATTACATACATCAATAACGTACTTTATACTGTTTGTAAGTACGCTACCTACATAGATAATTAATAACTTGGTAATACCTACCTACCAGTAGGTATTATAATTGGTGGCCTATTATGTAGCCCTAGAAGTGGACCATCCCATCTCATCCCGTGGCGTATCGGAGGGTGAGATGGGCAGTAGTATATATAATTCCATCTTAGAGTATATATGATTTCCATGTTCTTGAATCTGCGATTTTATTAGTTGTAAAATTAGAAATTATTTAGACTATGCGAGAAAAAATAGTCTTTTCATTTTTGTTTGACTGATTTAGCGCACCTAGTGTACCTAGCAGATTAAACACTAATAGTTTAGTGCAAATTGATTTCAATTAGAATTAAAATTAATTGTAACTAACGTGTTAATCCTTTGCGAATAACTAATAATTGAAGATATTTAATTTTTAGTCTTTCTCAAAAATTTATACATTAATTTAATTTTTAGTGTAGATTGAATTGGTAATTGACATTAATAATTTACCTAACTAAACGCGAATTTAGGTTAAGCCACGAGGTTTTGATTACTTTTACTTTTACTTTTACTTTTACCTTGACCTTGACCTTGACCTTGACTTTCACTTTCACTTTTACTTTCACTTTCTTTAACTTTCACTTTTACTTTCACTTTGAATTTTACTTTGACTTTCACTTTCAATTTGACTTTCACTTCCACTTTGACTTTCACTTTCACTTTGACATTCACTTTGACTTTCACTTTGACTTTCACTTTGACTTTCACTTTCACTTTGACTTTGACTTTCACTTTAACTTTAACATTCACTTTCACTTTGACTTTGAATTTGACTTTGACTTTCACACAAAGAAAGTAAAAGTAAAAAGAAGCTCCAGATTTTGATACCGGTACCATCTGCTCATCAGTACAAGTCGAATGAGCCCAAACAGCATGAGTCTATGATGCGCCAAACCCGAGATCCAGTAGGGATCCCCAGGGTCCAGCATGAGCTCCAGATTTTGATACCGGTACCATCTGCTCATCTGTACAAGTCGAATGAGCCCAAACAGCAAGAGTCTATGATGCGCCAAACCCGAGATCCAGTAGGGATCCCCAGGGTCCAGCATGAGCTCCAGATTTTAATACCGATACCATCTGCTCATCAGTACAAGTCGAATGAGCCCAAACAGCATGAGTCTATGATGCGCCAAACCCGAGATCCAGTAGGGATCCCCAGGGTCCAGCATGAGCTCCAGATTTTGATACCGGTACCATCTGCTCATCAGTACAAGTCGAATGAGCCCAAACAGCATGAGTCTATGATGCGCCAAACCAGAGATCCAGTAGGTAGCCCTAGGGTCCAGCATGAGCTCCATCTTGTGATATTGGTCCCGACTTCCGAACCCGAGATGCAGTTTTAAAATTAATTATTAGTGTAAGACAGGATTAATTTAGTTACACTAACGTTAATCTAATTAACTGTAATTCTTATTAAATTTTCGAGACGTTAGTGTAACTAATAGGTTAATTCTAATTGACTGTTAGTGTAATTGACGACGTCACAAAATCAATGCGAACTAACGTTAGTCAAAATTGATGTTAGTGTAATTGATTAGTTACGAAATTAATCTTCAATCTTATTGATCAATTTTCAATTCTAATTGAAATTATCGGCCAACACTGGTACCTAGTGACCTGCTTTGCACTTCGTAAATCGTGGGTTCGGTTCCCGCACACACACAGAGTGGTGAACAATTTTATTGTTCTTGTCTTTAAGACAAACATGTATTGTCTTAAATTGGTATGTATCTAAATTTAAATAAGTCTTATCTCATTTCCACTCCATACCTACTTATAGTAGAACAAAATTACACATTCGTTGTTTTCGAAACTGACTCACACTTGGCCGTTTTCAGATTTTTACTTTATTTCGACCTAAAGACAAACCTTCGAGCCAAATTTCAGTTCGGTACGACCATTGGAAGATATACCCTTTAGTTCATTTTATGACTTCATAGTAGAACAAAGTTACACCTTCGCTATTTTTAAAACTGACACACACTTGGCTGTTTTCAGATTTTTCCCTTTACTTTGACCTTAAGACCTATCTCCATGCCAAATTTTAAGTCAGTACGACCATTGGAAGTGGTCTAGGTTTTTGATGAGTCAGTGAATCAGTGAGTGAGTCAGTGAGTGAGTGTATAGTAAAAATAGCGATTTTCTGACGTTAATATCTCAAGAACTGCTATAGGTAGAATAATGAAATTTTGTATTCTAGACAATTAAGGGGATGTCAACAGACACTCGAAATTTCATATGCGTAGATAAAATATGTTTTGAGTTATAGGGTGGTCGAAATTGGCCCGAAATGGTTCGTGTAATATAACCCACGGCCGGTGTGTCGCTTTTTTTTGCTCGAACTTGGCGGACACACTGCCGTGTGTCTAGATACCCGACCTACACTCATAATCATAATTGACAGCGATTTTTAAGATATGCTTTGTCTATTTGTATCTGAAGGAATACCAAAACAGCTTGCGTTTTCTAATAACTTTTACGTCACACCTGGCCATAATGTGAGTTTTACCGCTCGCTACGCTTACGGTAAAACTCGCATTATGGCCAGGTGGGGACGTAAAATTGTGTACTCACCACGGGCAGTAAAAAAGAAAGCCCTCTATCGCATATTTACAACCCTCGCCTGCGGCTCGGGTCCCAAATACCTGCGATTTCGGGCTTTCTTTTTTTTACAGCCCTAGGTAAGTAATGTACTATTCTTTTCTATATAATATATATAAGCTTGTGAATTTTGGTCGCTAATTTACATATTGTTGGTGTAATCTTTGCTAAGAAATACCAACAATATACACGTTCATCGTTTTACTGGCGTGTAAGTGCGAACGTCATGTTTCGGAGAGAATTCGTCTTCATCTTCAACCAGACAACCGGAGGAATGGGTTAGGGCTAGGGAATGCAATCGGTACATACTTAGTATTGAGAATTCTTCTTCTACCTCGTTCACCAATGCTCTCTTAGCTGCAAGATCTTCTGCCTTTCGGATGCTGATAGGCTCTTGTATGGAACTTTGGCAGACATTAATTGTGTCGACCCATCCGGTGGATGTCCAGATTGTCCAGTATCAGAATTACTGGTAATGTACCTATCGATTTGCCGGTAATTACTCTCTTTTAATTCTTTGGACTTCTGTTAGCTTTAATGAGTTCTTAATTTCCTACAACCAAAAGGGTGTCTGGAAGAGATAGCTTTTTAGCGAAGACTGCCTGTTGTTACCTAATTTATAGTATATTTTGAAAACTCTTTTATTATTAGAATTATTCTTTAATAAAGTATATTTACTAAACAATTTATAGCTGGCTTGCATTCCCTAAGCGCCGCGGACACAACATAACTAATTAATGTTGCGCACAGTGACTAACCATCCCCGCTTAAACCATACACTTATATAACATACGTTCATTATTCAAAGCTTTATGTATGAGTAGTATGAGCTGGCCGATTCCACGAAAGTTAACTTGCGTGGAACAGTTAATAATATGGTTAGCGCAACTGAGTACATTCGTACTTGTGCATGTATCGTAGGTGTGAATGTTCCAGCGACGAACAGGAATTAATTAAGCCCTAACGTGGAACAATTTAGTGGAAAGTTAATCCTAGCCTGTGGTTCAAACGTTATTTGTAGTAAATCATTAAGTAATAGAATTTTTATTTTATTTATTTCTTATCAAGGTTCAAATAAAATAAATAAATAAATAAATATTATGGGACAATCTTACACAAATTAACCTAGTCCTACAGTAAGCTCAATAAGGCTTGTGTTGTGGGTACTAGGCGACGATATATATAATAGATATATATAGATAAATACATATATAACATCCATAACTCAGGAACAAATATCCGTGATTAACACACAAATAAATGCCCTGACCAGGATTCGAACCCGGGACCTCCTGACCGACTAGGCTAGGAGGCCGTCAAATTGAGCAAAGTAACAGGAAACCTTTCAAAAGTAACTAAATAAGAAAGAGTTTTTAGTATTGTAAAGAAGAACTGGGTTACCTAATTAGCACCAGCGAAATCCGACGATAATTAATTTTTAATTGCTTTGTGATACGGAGACGGAGTTCGTTGGACTTTAAGACATGTTCACGTAATAAAGTAGCCATATGAAAACGTAAATAAATCGTTTACTTCTAACGCTACAGATAACAAAAACAGATTATTATATAAGAAAACATTCAAAAAATAAAATACAATGCATTTTTTTTGCGCAATCCTCAGGAACTGGAGAATTGTTTTACTTTCTTTCGAACGCCTGCCATTAGTGTAGTTATTGACGTGTTAGTGAACTGACGAGCGGCTGCGTTCCATATTCTTTTGAAGTCAGCATCACTGTCCGCTACTGCACCTTTCTTGAGCAGGTATCGCTTGATGTTATACCTTTCTGTCGGGCGAAGTTCTGGGCAATTTGGCGGGTTCATGTTTTTCGCCACATAAATAACATTCTGATTATCGAGCAAATTTAAGGTTGTTTGAGCATAATGAGCTGAAGCTAAATCAGGCCAAAATATAGGTGGACGTTCATGTTTCCTATATAAGGGCAGAATTCGCTTCTTAATACACTCCTGTCCGTAGACATCTCCGTTGTGCCAGTAGTAAAAAAGCTCGAACTCTTCAGCCCGCATGAGCAAATAGCTTGCCATTCCATGATTTTAGGGGCGGATTTTTCAAAAGCGATGGACTTATGCTCTTCCGAAACATCCCGGCCAGCCACACACGTATAAAATTGAGGCCCCGGTAAAGTTCTCATGTCTTTTTTTTACATATGTTTCGTCATCCATTAATATGCATCGGTCGCGATTTTGATTGAAAAACTTGCTCAAAGTTTTAGCACGACATTTTGCTCTTTCGATCTGAGCAGGGGTCCTTTTCGGGATTTTTTGTTTCTTTCTGGTCACAAGATTATTTCTCTCTTAGCGTTTTGTACATTTCCAACTGATGTCTTTACCTTTTTGGCGATATCTCGAACAGAGGCCGATGGATTATGGCGGAACGAGGAAGCTATTGCGGTGTCCAATTTAGGCTTCACGCAGCCTTTTTTTCGACCGCGACCTGGTAGATCATGTAGAGTATGAAATTGCCCAAATTTACTGATCACTTTTCGCACACCGTCCTTAGATATTTTATATCGTTTTGCTAATTGTCGCATCGAGATACCCTTTTCGGTGCAATAGGCGACAATAATTAATTTACGAATATTTTCATTTATCGACATTTTGATTCTATTTACTCAATGACATCTATTTTATACTTTTTTATAACTTAATTATATATTTTTTGGAATGTCACGTACTAGCATTAAAAAAAAAAATCTATATTCCTGTGAAGACTTAGTTCTAGGTGGCTACTTTATTACGTGAACATGCCTTATATTATTACAATTAAGTTGGCGTTATATTAGCGTAGTATTTAAGTTACAACAAAAAGGTGTTCATTACTTACTTATTTATGTATATTTCACTAAAATATGTTTTGGAGTTAATTATAGAGAACGATTTTTTTTGCAGATATAGCTTTTAATCATAGATTTGTTAATACAAAATATTATGCAGTCATACCATTAACAACTTTATTTAAAAAATGTGACGGCACATCCGGCCAGAGTTTTCAAGTGACACGCTGGCTCGAGTCACGTCCAAGATCTGGATCTGACAGGGACTCACAGCCTTCCTTAGTAAGTATGACCGTGGAGTTGAGAGACCGTTGTTATTTAAGTTTTCGTAAACAATGATACTGGGATGTGTGAACAATGGGCTCTCTGGGATAAAAATGACGTCTTCGATAGATCTTTCAGTAAATACAAAGACGCAAAAAGATTCGAGATGGCCTAGTTTCTGCGCTAGGGACGACATACAAGCTTATTCGGGTCTAGTCATCATATCGACAGTAGGGCTCGTCGTATCCGGTTTTCATGTACCCGTTTCGAATACCCGTTTCTGAATAACACGCTACACGGTTTTCTGACCCGTTTCGTACGTGTAATTAAGAAACGTGTAGTTAAGATCCGTTCCTACGGGTAAACGGGTAGCCGCTACGAATGTGTCTGAGAAACGTTTCACGTTTCTTGGAAACGTCTCCAGGGAACGTTTCCGAGAGACGGCGGTTCGTATAAACTGGTTCCTTAGCACCGCCGGTCTTAAGTACACAGGTATTCGTCTCCGCGTGTAACACGTGTAGCGGGAGCTCTAATCGACAGCAACTGCTTAGTTAGACAGTATAAGCCGCCGCTTCTCAATCGATTCGGATTTCACCCTCCGTAAGTTCGGAGCTCTAGGTGATTTTGTTCTTTAACGACAGTTATACACAATACACCACACTAACAATGTTTAGTACTTACGTTTGTTATTTTATTATTTACCTAACTTTAATACTCGTATATGTATCATATTTTGGTTGTTGTACCATTTGGGATGTACACGTACAGTCACCGGCAATAGTATCTACCCACACGAAGGCCGCAAAGATAAAATATGTGACACGGAGTCACGGACTTATTTATAGGGCCATAAGAGCGTGTCACATATTTTTGCGGCCTTCGTGTGGGAAGATACTATTGCCGGTGACTGTACATTGTACAGATTCAGTATTGTATTAAAGCAATATAAGCGTAAGTACCGGCCTCCAAATACCTTTACCAAAATAATATTATGATTTCACAAAATTCCGAGATACAATATATCTTTTACATTGTACACGATAAAGTCATAAAAACCTATCTATCTTGTGTTTATTAGGATTGATTTGATTACCTATTCAGAGTATTTAACTTCTAACTTATTTTTTGCGCGGGTGTCGGATATAAAAAGTGTAAAAACTAATACTTCGCGTGAAAGTACATTCTGAATGTTAAGTAATACAGGGGCATTATTTGGGATTCTCCGATAACCCGCAGGTATTTTACATGTGACTACGTGAACGCCTATGTTTTTTGAATTTAGATTTTATGAGGAATTATTGGACAAAGGGCAAATCTATCAAAATTTGTTAAATAACAAATAGCTCGTTAATTCATATCATAATCGATAAAAAACATAAAAATTAACACTACAAAAAATATGTAAGATGTATCGAAAGTACCTCCTACATACACTTTTCTCAGATGCAATCGTTTAATTACATAGTTTAATTTGTAATCTAAAATACTAATACTATTTGCATATCCATGCGATGTTGTTGACACATGTTCCTTATGAAAATGTAATCTTAATCGAATGGTTAGTATTGAAATACACAACAAGCCAATAAACCTTTTTATTAACTTAACTCCATTTCGCGTAGCCATTTAGCACTAATACTTATTGGAAGATCCTAAATTAGCGAAATTAGTTATTCACAAGAAGTTCGCTCAAAAAAATTTAATCAAAAACATTATTAAAAAAAATATATATGATTGTTTCAAAATTTGCGAGTAAATAACCACTTTAGTTTGAATGTTGACCTTAAAAATATGCGTTACAGGGAAGTAAGCAATTCGTAAACCCTAACACAGGTTTATTGGCTTCCGAAAAATTCATAATCGAAACTTATAGCATCTCATCCCTTTCACTTATTTATTGCTAATGGTGCGAGTGAAAGGAACAAGAAGATAGGATACAGAATGTAACATCTAATGCACGAGTTCGTGTTTCATCCCCTACTTACTAATGTCTTCAAACGCCCCGCAATCAACCAGGGCGGTATCCTGCAAGGAAATTTGAAACAAATTGAAAATAAAAATTGTTTGTGAAAAATCTTCCTACATTTAACCTTTACTTGTTGGATGCTCGTGTTGACATATTGTTTTAGTGTGGCTACATTTTATTAATGCACTGTCGAAATAGCGAAACACGTTAGGTAGTTGACTTTTTATTCAGGTCAATATAATGTGCCGTATTCTGAATTTAAAATATATAAACAATATATATAATATTGTGTTTTAAATGTAACACAATCTACATTAAACAACTGCAACACAAAACAAACAATCAACCATTATTGTAGTTGTATTGGAGTTGCATAGGAATATATTATTTATCAAGCAAATAATATTCCTATGCACGCAAATTCTGATATTTCTGGCTCACTATATTGCGTAGTTACTGCATTGGAGTTGTATTGAAGTTGGAGTGTTTCTAAACGTGTTAGAAACACTCCAAACGAAACGTGTTAGTTAGAATACGGCCCAATTATACGGTAATAAAACGAAATCACTTATATGCTATTTATTGGTTTGTGAAAATTTGTATTGAGTATTCACTGGCCAAAGTAATCTACAAAATTACAAAAAAATATGCTTATTATGAATATGAAAAAGGTTTGTTATTATAGCTGCGGCAAATATAGCTTCATTCAATACCTACGGACCGTTGCATTAGACGTACGTGGCTATTATTACGCTATAGGGTAGACCACGCTACCCTCAATCGATAAGCCATTGACCTATAACTTACTAAATTTACTTGAAACAAGCCGGTTTCTCGTAAGCGTGATAAATTCAAAGCATAATACAAAAACGTAACGTAACGACATGTTTTACGCCAGTTTTATTCGAGTTATGTTTAACAAAATGTATTTTTTATTATCACGGTGATCGAGCAAGCTTAGGACAGGGTCGATGTGTAATCTACGTGAGCTTTGCACGGTACCATTATGCTTCAGGAAAACGTTCATTGCTGCATTGTTTGCGTTTCTTGCTTTCTGTGACAAACGAAACGGCCTCCTAGCCCAGTCGGTAGTGACCCTGCCTATGAAGCAGGAGGTCCCGGGTTCAAATCCTGGTAAGGGCATTTATTTGTGTGTTTATCACGAATATTTGTTCCTGAGTTATGGGTGTTTCCTATGTATCTAAGTATATATTTACCTATATAAGTATGTATATCGTCGCCTAGTACCCATAGTACAAGCTTTGCTTAGTTTGGGACTAGGTTGATTTGTGTAAGATTGTCCCCAAATATTTATTTATTTATTTATTTAAACATGTGAGAACGATTTTTCCCTAGAATGAAGCTTGATCAATATTTTGCCTTCATTAGTTTTGTTTATTTTAACCGATGTTGTAAGAGCCGTTTAATTTTTTTGTTTTAGGTCCAACTCTAGCTAATTTAATGAACCAAAATTACGATGGTTAGATTCTAACCCCATGGTGGCTCCAGTGCCCGTACTGGAGGCCTTCTTTCGTGTGTGATAACTATTTCAATTAATTATTTACATATTAGTTTATATAAGGTCCTAACAAATTAAGTGCAAATATTGTTACAGCTCTGCTTTTATTCGGCTCCTTGAGTCTATTAAAGTATGAAATATATTAATTAATGGTTTTATTATGTTTTTTGGAGAAAACTGGAAATCAAATTTGCTACGAGCACCTTTATCCAGCAGTTATGTCTGATGAAGTTAAGGGTAGCTGGAAAGTAATCCAAACTCAATGGAACTTTAACGGGTAGTTTAGAGGTATGCCACGAAGACTCATAAGTTTTCGACCTCGAGGACCTTTGGAGGGGGGACAAAAACCTATTTTTTTTTTCAGTTTTTTCGCTTATATCTCATGAATTAAGCACTTTTTGTGTACACCTTGTATGGCAAAGTTAAAGAGCAATAAATTTACTGAAAGTTAACTGTCATACCAGATTTTCAGGCCAAATATTAACGAAGATACAGTCGAAAAAAGGTTATTAAAATTAAAAAGTAGTTTATCTGGTTTTTATCATTGCTACGTTAATTATGTCGATCAATCACCAATATTAACGTCTTTGAAAACCTATAACACCGGAACTTTGTGGATATATTATTTTTGGTTATGCTGTCAAGTGTCATCAATGTCATCATACATTAATAGCAATTAATGTATCCTGTGGATATTAAGATATTAAGTAATAGTAAAGTTAAATCCACTCTATTGCACACCTCAGAATAAGAAAACAGCACACCAAACCTATTTACATATGAAGAGAGGCAAACAACAGGCGGCCTTATTGCTAATACGCGATCTCTTCCAGACAACCTTTGGATGTATTATTTTTCGTTAAGCTGTCAAGTGTTATGTTATGTATGACACTTGAAAAGTCATAACTTTTCAGAATTGCTAAAAAAATTATGGTTCCGCCGCCATATTGGAATCTCAACAATAAATTGGCTGTATCTTCGTTAATATTTGGCCTGAAAATCTGGGATGACAGCTAACTTTGAGGAAATTTATTGCTCTTTAATTTTGCCATACAAGGTGTACAAAAAAAGTGCTTAGTTTAGTTGTAGATAATAGCGAAAAACTGAAAAAAAAAATCGATTTTTGCCCCTCCTTTAAATTCCACAAGGTCCTCGAGGTCGAAAACTTATGAGAGTCTTCGTGGCATACCTCTAAACTACCCGTTAAAGTTCCATTGAGTTTGTATTACTTTCCAGGTGAAATGTACATAACTGCTGGACTAACCGTGTTCATGAGATAAACAATAATCACTAATAATACCTCCTTGATTATCTCTTAACTCTATCACTTGACTTGCCACTTGCCCAAATAAATGTCAAAGTCATTCTATTTGAGGTTGTCTTAGACTAGATAGTCATGCGATAGACCCCGCGTGTTGATTATCTTTGACGCTGTCGAGCACTGTCACTTATTGCTCCTCGCTCTTGCAATAAATGCCATTTGTTAAAAAAACACAACCATATTTTTACAGGGCGTCATAACGCGTGACTAGTCTAAGAAGAAATCTTTATGAAATCTATGACAAACATCACTTGACAGAAAGTGTTATCACCTTGTCAGTGAATTGCACATGTTGATTATGTTAGTACAGAATTTTAATTTTTTTTTTTGTTCGGAATATTTTTTCCCATGAAAGGTTTTCTTAATTTCTATTTGAAGTTAATTGTTTCAGTGTAAGTTAACTTCTCTTAAAATATTTGTACTTAATTTGTTAGCACCATACTGAAAATATTTAATAAAATAAAGTAAGTGTTTTTCCAAGCTTTTATTGTTTAACTTGCCGTGTCAGACAGTTCTTGTAAGTCACATGGCATGTGACCTACTTTCAGTGGTCGAGTGACACTACAATATTATGATGACATTGAGCTGATTTGATGATGATGATCAGGGTTGTCATTGGAACTCTGTGGTAAAACAACCCGATATCAAGGGTAAGTTGAAAGATAATTACGATGCCGATACGTCGGTGCCTGTGTAGTGTGTACTCTCACGTGGCTTACGTTACGTGACCCGTGTTGTTTGCTGAAACTATTGCGCAACTAGCAATTTAACCCACCACAGCCACCACACACATCTTTGATCGCCACGCCGCTGCTTTTCAGCTATACATACGGGTGTGTTGATTGGTTTATTAAAAATAAAACATGATTTCTCTCACATATACATATCATTCGGATAACTAAGTAATTAAAAAAAGGCAAGTGCTACTCGGACTACAGCTGAAATATAAATGAAAAATATCAATATGAACTACCTAGGTACATCTTACAGTTTAAGGGTAGGTATTCCGCTTACGTTCAGTATAATAATATACCCAGCAACAAGAGTGCCAAATTTCCGAATCCTAAAAAATTCTTCCTCAATTTGATTTCTTCATTTTGGCTGCTAGCCGTCTCCCACCATGAATGATTAATGTCCCCACTGTTTATATGAAGCTTTCATAGTCGCCGATTCGTTTAGTTAAATGAATATTTGAATAGTCAAGTAGGTAATGACGATCGATCAGTCTGATCGGTCACCATTTTCAAGACTAACTGATAAAGAGGAAGTTAATAGTTATGTTTATTTGAGGATTATTTAATATAATATTTTGTAATTTTTTCTGTCTCTGTTTCTTTTATTGAGGTGTACAATAAAGAATATTTTATTATTTATTTTATAATTTGATGCCTTAAGGCGCTAGGCGCTGATTGTGGCCGAAAACTGTTACTTTCTAAGGGATATATCTCAATAACGGGTCATTCAAAAATTTTGAAAAAAATATATGTTATTTACCATTTCATGTACAACATTGTCAACGTTTGAATAACTCGTGTAACGTATAGTTTCTCCGTTATGTAAATGTAACGAAATGTCGTTTTACGGTTAATTTTGATTATATCTACTGAACGGCTCATTCGATTTAAAATATTGTTGAACTAAAAAATATGTACTACAGAACACTACAAACTCAACGTAGGATATTTAAATTGATTAAATTTTCTTAAACAACTTGATCATAATTCCACATTGCGTTATTAGCTCGAAAACGGCGTTGCTGGCAGTCGTGAGTTAGCTTTGAGACGAGGAGGCTGTGTCGCTCGTCGCTCCGTGCTTACCTTGTATTACATATACTTGTGCTTGGCCCGTGAGCAATAATATCGGACTTACTGTGCCTAAAGACTAAATAACTGCAGAGGGTTCATGCGGTGCGGATATAACGTGTCTTCCCGGAATCAATAATGTGTAGACGTTTTATCTTTTAAGATAATGTACTCGTATGCATGTTTATGTACGTTCTTATAAAAAGTGTATTTTATTTAGATTATAATACAAGTAAAAAACAAATGAAATAAAAATGGAGAAAAAACAAATTCATGAATCTCACATTGCTCTGAAAACAAATTTGGTCATGTAAGTAAACTAAAATTATTATGTTTTAGTAGACGCATGCATCACGCAAAATAGGCCTTAGTCGTCGAGTTGCGGAAATCTGCTAGTACTGCAATACAATAGACTAATAATTAATTTAATAAAAAACTCCAAAGAACCGAATTTATTTAAACATATTTATTTAAGAATACCGTGTACTAAACGAATGTAATATGCGTTTTATTTTAAGATTAAACAGAATCTTTAATGTTATACTTTATACTAATTTATCAAATCTAGAAATTGCGAAGTAAACTGCAAAGGATTGCAGATAAACCGGCCAAGAGAATATCGGGCTATGCTCAGTGTAGGGAGCCGTAGTTGCGGCCTGTTACAATACATCCATTCAAAAGGTAGTCTATAAAGAAATATTTTGTGGTACTTACGTTATTTTACTATAGGCATAACTCAAAAACGGCTCAACCGATTTTATTCCATATAGTTTTTATTGAAAATACGTGATAAGTATTTCAATGGCCTCACTTCCAGGAATTTTCCCAATTTTTTTGGACCCACGGTTCAAAAATCAAAGAGCATTTTAACTTTCGAAGCTATTATTTACGAAAGTATTCGTTTTATCCAAACGTTGTTTAAGGCATATTCTTCTTGAAAGACCTATCCAACAATGGGTTTCAGATACTTATTGTTTTACCACTTTGTAGGCGTAATTAAAACACATAATTACTCATACCAAATTTCAGTCTACTAGATATCACTGAGCAAAGCCTGATTGAGAATCTGATAAAAAATTGCTGATATTTAAGAGTTCAGTGTATGTAAGAATAAAGGAAAAAAAAGCTTTTTTTATACCACGACGCTGGCAAACAAGCATACGACCCGCCTGATTGAAAGCAGTTATAAAGCCTATGGTCGCCTGCAACCCCAGAAGATTCACATGCGCGTTGACTACCCTAAAAAAACTTTACTATGTCGGTGAAATGCAAATAAATACAAATTTTATATTAATTATCAACACAAGTGAATAAATAAATTACTACTAAGGGTTAATACTACCTATCAAATATCTTTATGATTCATATGATGAGTTCCTGAGTTACGGATGTTTTCTATGTATTTAAGTTTAAATCTCTACCTATTTACACCGTGTTTTTTTCGTTAATTTTAGCATGTACGGTTAGGTACGGAAACGAATTCGCATAGTTAGTGTTTATACTCGTACATTCGGTTTTTTTATTTAAAAAACATACAATAATTGTTAAATCAGTTACTAATATAACTAGGCTATTAGGGTAATATACAGGATGATTCATGAGACGTGACCAGGAACAACCCTACACACTTAGTTAACGATAATGATTCATATCGAAAATTTATATAAACCGGCCAAGTTTGTATCGGACCATGTATAATGTAGGGTTCTGTAGAAAGTAGTTTTTTGGAGATAATTCAAAAACGGATGAACCGATAATATGTGAAATAGTTTTCGTAGAAAATTAAGTACTAAGCCTTCTTGGTATTTTTTCAGGTTTACTAATATGTGGCCGAAAATTTTATGGCCAATTATCACTTCCCAAACAATTTTTCCCATAGTTTCATTTGGCAGAATCAACAGATGGCAAACCAATTTTTCGCATATATAACATATCGCAAATAATTATATAGAATATTATTATTTTGCAAAATATTTACTTGGTCATGTTTCAAAATGTCTTTTATTGTTTTGTCGAATGTATTGATTGCCATAAGTTATTTGTCTCATAATATTATGATGCATAATACTAATATACCCTAATCTTGTAGTACTTATGGTGACAATTACATTAGCATTATATTTCGTTATGTAGGTAGTTTTGCGTGCTGTGCAGTTCAATGGTGGAGGTAGTACTTTTGTTTACTACATTCCATAACAATTTCAATCATTCAGTTTATGTGTGTCAATATGATACGTAACGAAATTATTAAATCGTCTGGATTTGTATTATTTAAAGTGTACTTCTTTGTTGTGATGAGTGAGTCAAATTATTTTCAGGTAAAAATTAATGACACAGCTTAACTTAACTCGTACGGGTACTTTTCTGGTGAAAGTGGGGTGTGGGGGGTCGCAGTTCTAATCTAACCTAACCTACGTTTCTGGTAACAAGTCGTGTCTATGGGGGTCGCAGTTCTAACCTAACCTAACCTACTTTTTTGGTGACATGTCGTGTCTGTGGGGGTCGCAGTTCTAACCTAACCTAACCTACGTTTCTGGTGACAAGTCGTATCTGTGGGAGTCACAGTTCTAACCTAACCTAACCTACGTTTCTGGTGACAAGTCGTGGTTGTGGGGGTCACAGTTTTAACTTAACCTAACCTACTTTCTGGTGACATATCGTGTCTTTGGCAGTCGCAGGTCTAACCAAAACTAACATATTTTTCTGGTGACATGTCTAGTTTTTGGAGATCGCAGTTCAAATTTTTTTAAACCCCTTCTTAGAAATATGTATGCAGAGGTGCCAAGCTGATAGTTTTGGTGACTGTAGATACGTTTAATAAAAAATAGCCACAGTAGGCTTCAAAATGTCCAAGGTAAGTATGCGATGTTTAAATTTGGCCAAACGTTATTTACAATAAATAGTAAGCTTTAATGAAACATAGCTAAGTGATTATTTGCCTTAATGAATCTCTGCTAAGTATTCTCGTAATCAAATAAAAAGTATGCGAATTTTAAATTTGGGCAAACGTTATTTGACAATAAATAATTAGCTTTACTAAAACATTTGCTTCGTGACTACTTTGCAACATTACTCGTGATAAAATGAAAATCTTCTAAGTATTATTGTGGTGAAATAAAATGTTTGCGAAATAATAATATGCGTAGCATTAGTTTGCCAAGTAAAAGTACTGCAATAAGTTGGTTGGGAAGTGAAATTAGGCGAAAAATATTTCGGCGAGATATCAGTACACCATTTTTTCATATTTTTTAGACTTACGGATTATAAGTTAGTTGGGGGCTATTATATTTAGACTTTCGAAGCAATTATTTCTGAAAATATTGACTCAATAAAAAAGTTTTAAAAATACTCCATATATGTATATATATATATAAGATATTTTTAAAGCCGTATCGTACAACATGTTCATATTTACAAAAAAAATATTTTTGACATTTAGTTTGGCATATGTATGTATGGAGTGCCTCACCTAAAAGATTTTTGTAGCAATTTAGCCAGAAAACTAAGTAGCGGCACATGAAACACACCTCTAGATAAAATTTCAGTAATATATGTTTTATAATAAAAATGGCTGTGACATACGGACGGACAGACGGACATGTTTCAAAAAACTTTTAAGGGTTCCGTTTTTACCATTTTGGCTATGGAACCCTAAGAAGTGTTTGCGCTGTGTTATATTTTAAAGATCTAAATTTAATGGGCTTACAGCTCTCATTTGTATGACGATTTCGTGCACAAATACCGCTCCTTACATGTGCATTTTTACTATTCGCAACTCGCAACAGGCTTAGTTTTGTTAATTTATCATAATTAAGTGAATTTTTAAGGTTAATATTTAAAATCGCAACAAAAAAATAACCATCTATTAAGCTCACTTGCACAGCAAAAAACATCCAAATTCACATGAAAACACCGCTTTGATGTGCATTCAGTTATTTTTGCTGTACTAGTCAGTATTTTTTTATTTTTTTCTGATATGCGGAATATTTTTAACCATATTTCGTAAATTCATAAATATTTTGCCGCTCACTGTACTTCAAATTCAAAATCTAGGTTTTCATTTTTTTACATAAAAATCTACTAATCGAGATCGTTATTACTTATCTTATTTAGTAGCATTCCTAAAAAATGTCACCGTAGTACTTAATCACAGTATTCAAATCACAAAACATCCACAAAAGGATTAGGTATGATTATTATAAATCTGCCCGCGCGCCTCTGAGTAAAGTCATATTCTTTGAACATTATTGCGGTGCATCGCGGCGGATTTACGCACGATCGCAATGAGAAGGGTACGCGGGTGGCGCGGGTAGAGAGCGCCCAAACGCTCAAGGACACTCCGGCGACAATCGTCTTAACAAATAAAACACTTTCAAGTGAAAATTTGATTAATGATGAGATGACTAGCTATTGACTGAAAATTAAGGTAAATTAGCGTCTTTGCACTCAATGCATTTAGTAAGCTAGTTTTTGGTAGCTGACTGTACGTATAATTAATTAATTGTGTAACCAAAACACGATTTACACATAGCCGTCGTGTCAGGACTACGGAGGCACTAAGTAAGTTAATGTCATGTCGTCACGCCTATTAGTTTCAAGTTACGACTTAGTCGTAACTCCGGTGGATACATACGGAGTTACTCGGCAGGATGTCGCTCGCCCAGTCGCCCTAGCTATGCTATTTATTAGCGTAATAAATTAAGTACATACATAGATAGGTACCATACCATACCTGCTGTATGATTGAAAACTAGATTTAATCCCAAATATATTAGTAATGGAATCGTTGCTCATTACATCACGGCACTATTGTTTAATAGCGATTGGAGCGTAATATTTTCATGTAACAATTCAGAATACCTACAGAGAAGAGAAAAAATAATAATGCCTACGATTGTGTTAAATCTTACATGTATAATATTTTTAAATCCGTTTTATATGGAGTCAGTGCGGGCATGTTTACTTACTCCAAATGGCCATCTCGAGACTAAAGGTCGAGTCTAATTGTAGTCCTCTTCTGTTGATGAGATTATTAATACATCCTTTTGATTCACTACATTAAAGTTTTAAACTATTTAGAATTTAAAAAAAAGTAGAATTTAAAGGTATTAATTGGTTGGTTGGAAGATAAAAACTACGATCAGGCGGAAGATCTGCTAGGATGTACAATTGTACAATCTAGGCTAAGTCTAGCCACATACACAGACGCACGCATGCACGGTTATTTTGTAAATAACTTAAAACTGGTCATTGTAAGATTTACACTGGTTGTTAAAGAGTTTAAAAAAATATATGTTTGATTTTGATTAGCAGGATATAAAAGAATATAATTTAGACATACAAATAAAACATACCTATTTAAAATAAAACTTAACTAAAAACTTCAACCAAATTAAACCTAAAAAATATAAAAAAAAAAAATTGAGCCCCTTTGGCATGGTGCCGAAGATGCTGGCAGCATTTCCTCGCTGTATCGCAATACTAATTCGTTGAGCTCGTTCGCCAGCTCTTCGGTCAAAAGTTGAGTAGACGAGCCTTTCAGAGAGTTCTTTGTAAAGTTTATGGGCACTGGGACCCCACGAACCAAGGGTCTCGACTCCGAACGGCATGAAAATGTATTATATTTTGATTTGATATTAATTAGTGTACTAAAACCAACCATAAGCAAAGGCTCTTTGTAGATATTAAACACGCTCTAATGTCAATAAGCCTGACTTATTTTCCAATTACAAAAATATAGACCCAAAAAGATGGAATGGTATGTACAAACAAAGCTTAAGAAACCATTTCAAAATTAATACTGTTGATTCTACACCCTGTACACTCTCAGAAGTAAACGGAAAATAATTTCCCTAGTTCTAATTAAGGCGGGGAACGTACTCGTAATTCCACGCGAAACTCGTGAACGTCTCAAGAGTCCCTTATGTACTTAAACTTCTTTCGAAGCGGATCAGTATTAAACAAAGGCATCTTTTGCGAGAACACTCTTTGGATACAGGTTATATAAAAACGATTTCCCACCTTAATTGCAGATGCTTTAGGTACGGACAACCGATTTGATTCCTAGACCACTGTAAAACCTAGTCATAATGCCCTTGGATACGTATAAACGTAACTGAACGACTAAGCTAGCTATTGTGACAAGCTTCTATCTAGAAATCAACTTGGTCGAATGTACGTGTACATATTACAAGCTTTGACATCTACCGTGGGACTTTGTTAAAGTGATGAGAAATACATAATATATTTGTAAACTGAACTGCAGGCACTTGCGCTTTCTAATCACACGGGAAAGTCTAATTATCTTTGATATTGTTCCACGATTGCACAGTAAATTTTGCTGAGTATACGTTTTATAACATTATAATAATACTTTACTCTTACTGCAAAGGTCAAAGCAAACATAGAGGCCTTCTCACACTTATCGTCCGATGATGGGGCCGCGGCCTCCAGGTCACTGTCTCTTACTAGGACAATTGAGGCTAAGGTCCATGAGGGGGATTTGAGGGGGGCCGTCCGGCTACTTATGAGCGAAGACACAATCGCTTCTTCAGGGCCGGACACCTTCGCAGCGCTGCAGTCCAAGCATCCGAGTCCATGCCGTCCTCTCTGTTTTCCTGTAGAGCCCGATCAGAACTGTCCGGCCTTGTCCATAAAGGTAGAGGATGTGGCTCTGGCAGTCGGCTCTTTTCACTGTGGATCAGCGGCGGGGTTGGATGGCATTCGTCCGGCCCACTTGAAGGAGCTGATATCTAGCTCTGCTGGGGACAATGGGGTGCGCTTGTTGGAGGCGCTCACAAAACTGTGTAATTTCCTACTTAGCGGAAAGTTAAATCCCCAGGTGTGTCCTTATGTGTATGGGGTTACACTTTGTGCTTTAAGGAAAAAGGAGGGTGGAGTGAGGCCGATAGCTGTGGGGTGCACTCTTCGTCGTCTCCAAACTCGTGGCCAAACTTGGGTGCCGTGCAGTCAGAGGAGAGATGGCCTACCTCCAACCACATCAGTTGGGATTCGGGACTCGTTTGGGGTGTGAAGCGGCCATTCATGCTGTTCGAGCTTTTGCTTTGGACCCAGCGAATTCGGGCAGCGTGATTCTGAAACTAGATTTAAAAAACGCGTTTAACACCTTGGAGCGTGATGTCTTGTTAAACGAGGTTAGGGAGAATATTCCGTCGCTCTTTCCTTTTCTTCACCAAGTTTATCAACTTCCTTCCAACCTATTTCACGGTTCCGATCTTATCCGTTCTCAAGTTGGTGCCCAACAGGGGGATCCTCTTGGACCGCTTGCCTTCAGCCTCGCGATTCACAAGATTATCGCTGACCTCAAGTCAAGGTACCTCGACGATGGTACCATTGGAGGCAAAGCGGAGGAGGTGGAGCGAGACTTGCTCGTCCTACTGCCGCGTCTGAGGGATTTGGGGCTGGAGGTAAATTGGTCTAAATGTGAGTTTTTCCCCTGTGGATCGGAGTCTCCTTGTCTTTTCAACCATTTCTCTTCTTTACTTCCGGGCCTCAGGGAGTTGGATACCAACTCTTTTTGTTTGCTGGGTGCTCCGATTTTTCTATCTGCGGTTCCGGAAGCGCTTCAGACTCGCAGGGATCTCTTTCGGCTCGCCGGTGAGCGTCTCAAGGGTATAAGTCCGCAAATAGCTCTGGTCGTAATGCAGAAGTGCGTCGCCGTCCCTAAGATAACATACCTGCTGCGTACGGCCCCAGTTTGGTCTTTCCCGGACGAAATAAGTTCCTTCGACGAGACCATTAAACCCACCATCGAGTCGGTTGTCAACGTCTCTCTCAGCGGTGACCAATGGACGCAAGCGGCTTTGCCGGTCCGGCACGGGGGCATTGGTGTGCGACGTGTACGGGACGTAAGCCTACCGGCCTTCTTGGCGTCGGCCCGTGGGGTAGCGGACCTTGTTGCTAATATTTTGTCCTTAGATAGCGACAGGGCGAGCATACCTTACGTGGCTGACGCGTTGTGGGAGTGGTTGGCTCTCAATCCTGGTGCAACCGTGCCAGAAAACCCCAAAGTTCAGCGCGCCTGGGATGACGTAGGTTGTAAGGCCACGCTGGACTGCCTTATTGGGAATGCTGTGGGAGCGGACCGTCCTGGCTGTGTCGCAGTCAGAGTCGGGGGCTTGGCTGCACGCATTACCTTCTCCTCAATTGGGCACCCTACTCGACGGTGACTCATTGCGGGTGTCCGTTGCTCTCCGCCTGGGCTGCGTATGAGGTTGATATATGCTATATATCAAC
Organism: Pammene aurita; assembly: GCA_947086415.1. Taxonomy (NCBI): domain Eukaryota; kingdom Metazoa; phylum Arthropoda; class Insecta; order Lepidoptera; family Tortricidae; genus Pammene; species Pammene aurita. The sequence goes on from OX352297.1 coordinate 25,694,208, forward strand.
CTCATTTATGCATTTGCGGTACCATGGTGGGGGCTAACCATGCCCTCAACGACATACTTCAGAGGGTCCTCAGGTCGGCAGGCGTGCCGTCTGTGCTTGAGCCTCCAGGCCTTAGTCGCACGGACGGCAAACAGCCTGATGGTTTGACCTTGGTGCCGTGGGAGAGAGGGCGGTGTTCGGTGTGGGACGCTACGTGTGTCAGCACCTTCGCCGCCTCTCATGTCATTCGCACAATGCGTGCGGCTGGAACGGCAGCCGAGGCTCAGGCAGCAGTGATGTGGCAGAAATATGCTCCCCTGGGCGCGGGTTACATTTTTGTCCCTTTCGTAGTGGAAACAGCGGGATGTTGGGGGGCAGACGCGAAAAGGCTTGTGCGAGACATAGGCCATCGGCTTAGACAAAAGGGAGAGGACCCCCGCTCCGAATCGTTTCTGGTGCAAAGGCTGTCCATAGCTATCCAGCACGGTCATGTCGCGAGCGTTATGGGCACTTTTGCACCGGAAACGACAAGGGACGGTAGTAATTAATGACTAGCTTTTAGGTTCAGTAAGTGTTTGACTGTAAATATTTATTGAAATAAAAAATTACAAATTAAGAAAAAAAAAAAAAGAAAAAAATACTTTAATTTTAATTCCGATTTGTTTAGATCATCATCATCATTTTAGCCATTTGTCGCCCACTGCTGAGCATAGGCCTCTCTTTGAGTACGCCATTTGTCCCGGTCCTGAGCTAATCTCATCCAGAAGTGACCCGCAACCTTCCGAATGTCATCCACCCAACAAGCCAACGGACGCCAAGGACTCCTTTCATCCGAAAGTGGCCACCAATCCGTCAACATTTTGGTCGACCTGCTGTCACCCAGCCTTGCAACATTTGTTTAGATATCACTTTCCAAGTCTAGACGGAGAGCTGGCCACGTCAGAGATGACACAATAATGAGAGCATCGAAACCCCTCTAGTTAGTTTGCTATATTATGCTTATTTCTAGATCCGGATATCTGGCAGCTGTAAACTGGTGCAGGTCAAAGAATGCAAATAACTTGAAGAAAACAAATCCTTTGGTTTGATGCAATCTCATGGGAAATTATGTATTTACTTAGATTATATGAAATGAAATGAAATGAAATATTTTTATTTCGAACATTAAGTCTGTAGCGGGTTAGGAAATACAATAACTTATACATCTAGCGTTGTATTACAATTAATTAGACAAAACAAACAAACAAAACAAAACATTTACAATTTCCGTGGCGGTACAGCAACAGGTGAGTGTAGCTGCACGTACCGCTTGATAAAGGGTGAGTCCCAACGCTGCGTCAGCGTTCTTAGGATGCTGTTCGTGCTGCTTTGGCTGCGAGTGAGGAGTGACGCACATCGCTTTCTCGTGCCTCAGCAAACATTGCCGAGGCGCTACAGTACCGCGGCAACCTAAACAGCTTCCTAAATGCATCGTTGTACTGGACACGCAGAGCGCTGTACGCCCGCTGCGTAAAATTAGCCCACAGACCGCACGTGTAGAAACGTGTATATCATAGCCAGAAGTTTCTGTTGGGGGAAAGTAGTGCCAAATTATGTGTAATGCAATTTTGCGTTAGTCGCCTACTGTTTTTGTTTCCGCAATAATAGACAATGGTTTTTGTTCTAATGTTAAAATATGGGCCCTGTCCTCTATAAATGACATAACTTAGGCAATTTTTACCTATTTTCGTATTACTTTTTTTCAATTTAAAAACTGTTGGTCTGTCACTCTGACCTCCACCCATTAAAAGCTGCCAGATGCCCGGATCTAGCAATAAGGATGGTGAAGCAGTCTAACTAGACAGGTTTCATTGCTCTCATTATTGTGTCATATCTGACGTGGCCAGCTCTTAGACCAGTCTTGGTTTTAGTCACTCCATCTCTCAGTTTAAGATAAATGTGTTCTATTTCAAAACAAACTAATGTTACCTATCTAAGTACATAATTCTAGTAAAAGCTTACGTTTTTCAAGTGACGTGAACCGTATATCACTTAGGACTGATAGTTAACTGCGAGCACTTCACGGATATGGTTCAACATTACTATAGAGAACATTACGTTTAAGAGGCTGACAACACCCGATGACCTTCAAATTGACTTAAGCAGTTTTTTTAGCTATAACTACTAGTTTTGGGAAAGTAAAAAAAAAACATTATATTTGGAAGAACTTTGCTAATTCCGATACACGATTGGACGAAATCGGCTTGATAGAAAAAAAAAACATGTTACATCTTAAAATTAGCTTTAAACAGTTGTATGTCTTTAGTTTCTTGTCTTATACGTGTAATTAAGGACAAAACTCCACCACACTGATACTAAAAACTTCGTTATTTTATATTTCTCAATGAATGCGTTTTTTTATTCCTTAATGTTTTTTTAATTCCTCATTTTGCAAAAATTTTCAATGAGTTCCCATACTAATCGTAACACAGTGTTTCTCTTTCACTCGCGCGGAAAAAGATAGGGATGGAATTTAGCTGTTGTCATCCCCTTAACACGAAACACTAGAAATAACCAATAATGTTATTTTACTCTGGCCATCTAGAGTAGCTACTTCCTTTTTGAGCAAAATAAAAGTTAATTGTTAAGAACTGAAAAGAATCACAGCTTACTGCGCAGCGAACACGCGAAAAATAATACTATAACGCCTTTTACTTTACACATCTCCAGGGGCGCGATTCGAAAAATAAACACACACACTGGACAGACACAGCTCCAACCCAACTCAACTCAACGCTATAACGACATTGACGTTTGCTATTCGAACAGATTTTCATTCAACATTGGTCTCACATTGGTCTCACATTGGTCACACATTGGTCTCACATTGGTACAATATTGATACAATGACTTGGACCAATGTTGAATGAAAATCTGTTCGAATAGCAAATGTCAATGTCGTTATAGCGTTGAGTTGAGTTGGGTTGGAGCTGTGTCTGTCCAGTGTGTGTGTTTATTTTTCGAATCGCGGCCCAGGGTAGAATCGACTTCGCGGCACCGCTGCACGTTTTCGCCGAGTTGTCCGTTATATGAATTCGACTGCTCTAACTCGTATTAAGGTAAATGTACGCTTCAACGAACGTGCTGTATCGCCGAACACCTTCTATTTTAAGCTATCTGATTACTCTACAGAAGATATTACGAGGCCTTAGTCCCAAAATGCGCGTATTTTGCGAAATGCATCATTTTCTTCGGAGGTTATAGCGAAAATGCTGCCCGCGTGAAGTTGACCACCCCAAACCGTTTGCCCGCAAATGGCATATCGGTATCGTTAGTTCATCGTTAGTTCATGTTTGTTCAGCAGGTTAAATCGTTAGGACCCGATCGTAACGTCGATTTTTTTAAAAAACAAAATGGGGTGGCTAACTTCACGTTAACCACCCCAAACCACTTTTTTTGCTATTTCTATTTTTATATCGAAAGATATTCGTTAGTTCATGATAGTTCACCAAATCAAATCGTTAGGACCCGTCGCAATCATTTTTTTTAATTTTTTTAAAGTGGGGTGGCTAACTTCACGCCAACCACCCCACCCAGGAATCGACAAATCTAACTATGTGGGGGCATCGGGCGACGTTAGTTCACGTTTGTTCAGACATTAAAAACGTTAGGATCCCATCATTATTGCCAGAAAAAAATAAAATCGAAAATTTGCTATTGGCGGCTGAAGTCAGGTATGTTAGGTGTCGTAAAAAGATATACAATCGGGTCCTTACGATTCTTCAGCCTAAACAAGCGTCTGCAGGCCTTACTTAATCGATACAGTACGGTATCTTGCGGGCAATCAAAAGAGAAAAAGAGATTTCCGAGGTTTTAGATTTTTTTTCATACTATGGGGTGGCTAACTTCACGCCAACCACCCCACCCTGGAATTGACAAATCTAACTATGTGGGTGCATCGGGCGACGTTAGTTCACGTTTGTTCAGGCATTAAAAACGTTAGGATCCCATCAGTATTGCCACAAAAAAATAAAATCGAAAATTTGCTATTGGCGGCTGAAGGCAGGTATGTTAGGTGTCGTAAAAAGTTATACAATCGGGTCCTTACGATTCTTCAGCCTAAACAAGCGTCTGCAGGCCTTACTTAATCGATACAGTACGGTATCTTGCGGGCAATCAAAAGAGAAAAAGAGATTTCCGAGGTTTTAGATTTTTTTTCATACTATGGGGTGGCTAACTTCACGCCAACCACCCCACCCTGGAATCGACAAATCTAACTATGTGGGGGCATCGGGCGACGTTAGTTCACGTTTGTTCAGGCATTAAAAACGTTAGGATCCCATCAGTATTGCCAGAAAAAAATAAAATCGAAAATTTGCTATTGGCGGCTGAAGGCAGGTATGTTAGGTGTCGTAAAAAGTTATACAATCGGGTCCTTACGATTCTTCAGCCTAAACAAGCGTCTGCAGGCCTTACTTAATCGATACAGTACGGTATCTTGCGGGCAATCAAAAGAGAAAAAGAGATTTCCGAGGTTTTAGATTTTTTTTCATACTATGGGGTGGCTAACTTCACGCCAACCACCCCACCCTGGAATTGACAAATCTAACTATGTGGGTGCATCGGGCGACGTTAGTTCACGTTTGTTCAGGTATTAAAAACGTTAGGATCCCATCAGTATTGCCACAAAAAAATAAAATCGAAAATTTGTTATTGGCGGCTGAAGGCAGGTATGTTAGTTGTCGTAAAAAGTTATACAATCGGGTCCTTACGATCCTTCAGCCTAAACAAGCGTCTGCAGGCCTTACTTAATCGATACAGTACGGTACCTTGCGGGCAATCAAAAGAGAAAACGAGATTTCCGAGGTTTTAGATTTTTTTTCATACTATGGGGTGGCTAACTTCACGCCAACCACCCCACCCTGGAATCGACAAATCTAACTATGTGGGGGCATCGGGCGACGTTAGTTCACGTTTGTTCAGGCATTAAAAACGTTAGGATCCCATCAGTATTGCCACAAAAAAATAAAATCGAAAATTTGTTATTGGCGGCTGAAGGCAGGTATGTTAGTTGTCGTAAAAAGTTATACAATCGGGTCCTTACGATCCTTCAGCCTAAACAAGCGTCTGCAGGCCTTACTTAATCGATACAGTACGGTATCTTGCGGGCAATCAAAAGAGAAAACGAGATTTCCGAGGTTTTAGATTTTTTTTCATACTATGGGGTGGCTAACTTCACGCCAACCACCCCACCCTGGAATCGACAAATCTAACTATGTGGGGGCATCGGGCGACGTTAGTTCACGTTTGTTCAGGCATTAAAAACGTTAGGATCCCATCAGTATTGCCAGAAAAAAATAAAATCGAAAATTTGCTATTGGCGGCTGAAGGCAGGTATGTTAGGTGTCGTAAAAAGTTATACAATCGGGTCCTTACGATTCTTCAGCCTAAACAAGCGTCTGCAGGCCTTACTTAATCGATACAGTACGGTATCTTGCGGGCAATCAAAAGAGAAAAAGAGATTTCCGAGGTTTTAGATTATTTTTCATACTATGGGGTGGCTAACTTCACGCCAACCACCCCACCCTGGAATCGACAAATCTAACTACGTGGGGGCATCGGGCGACGTTAGTTCACGTTTGTTCAGGCATTAAAAACGTTAGGATCCCATCAGTATTGCCAGAAAAAAATAAAATCGAAAATTTGCTATTGGCGGCTGAAGGCAGGTATGTTAGGTGTCGTAAAAAGTTATACAATCGGGTCCTTACGATTCTTCAGCCTAAACAAGCGTCTGCAGGCCTTACTTAATCGATACAGTACGGTATCTTGCGGGCAATCAAAAGAGAAAAAGAGATTTCCGAGGTTTTAGATTTTTTTTCATACTATGGGGTGGCTAACTTCACGCCAACCACCCCACCCTGGAATTGACAAATCTAACTATGTGGGTGCATCGGGCGACGTTAGTTCACGTTTGTTCAGGCATTAAAAACGTTAGGATCCCATCAGTATTGCCACAAAAAAATAAAATCGAAAATTTGTTATTGGCGGCTGAAGGCAGGTATGTTAGTTGTCGTAAAAAGTTATACAATCGGGTCCTTACGATCCTTCAGCCTAAACAAGCGTCTGCAGGCCTTACTTAATCGATACAGTACGGTATCTTGCGGGCAATCAAAAGAGAAAACGAGATTTCCGAGGTTTTAGATTTTTTTTCATACTATGGGGTGGCTAACTTCACGCCAACCACCCCACCCTGGAATCGACAAATCTAACTATGTGGGGGCATCGGGCGACGTTAGTTCACGTTTGTTCAGGCATTAAAAACGTTAGGATCCCATCAGTATTGCCAGAAAAAAATAAAATCGAAAATTTGCTATTGGCGGCTGAAGGCAGGTATGTTAGGTGTCGTAAAAAGTTATACAATCGGGTCCTTACGATTCTTCAGCCTAAACAAGCGTCTGCAGGCCTTACTTAATCGATACAGTACGGTATCTTGCGGGCAATCAAAAGAGAAAAAGAGATTTCCGAGGTTTTAGATTATTTTTCATACTATGGGGTGGCTAACTTCACGCCAACCACCCCACCCTGGAATCGACAAATCTAACTACGTGGGGGCATCGGGCGACGTTAGTTCACGTTTGTTCAGGCATTAAAAACGTTAGGATCCCATCAGTATTGCCAGAAAAAAATAAAATCGAAAATTTGCTATTGGCGGCTGAAGGCAGGTATGTTAGGTGTCGTAAAAAGTTATACAATCGGGTCCTTACGATTCTTCAGCCTAAACAAGCGTCTGCAGGCCTTACTTAATCGATACAGTACGGTATCTTGCGGGCAATCAAAAGAGAAAAAGAGATTTCCGAGGTTTTAGATTTTTTTTCATACTATGGGGTGGCTAACTTCACGCCAACCACCCCACCCTGGAATTGACAAATCTAACTATGTGCGTGCATCGGGCGACGTTAGTTCACGTTTGTTCAGGCATTAAAAACGTTAGGATCCCATCAGTATTGCCACAAAAAAATAAAATCGAAAATTTGCTATTGGCGGCTGAAGGCAGGTATGTTAGGTGTCGTAAAAAGTTATACAATCGGGTCCTTACGATTCTTCAGCCTAAACAAGCGTCTGTAGGCCTTACTTAATCGATACAGTACGGTATCTTGCGGGCAATCAAAAGAGAAAAAGGCATTTCCGAGGTTTTAGATTTTTTTTCATACTATGGGGTGGCTAACTTCACGCCAACCACCCCACCCTGGAATCGACAAATCTAACTACGTGGGGGCATCGGGCGACGTTAGTTCACGTTTGTTCAGGCATTAAAAACGTTAGGATCCCATCAGTATTGCCAAAAAAACTTAAATCGAAAATTTGCTATTGGCGGCTGAAGGCAGGTATGTTAGGTGTCGTAAAAAGTTATACAATCGGGTCCTAACGATTCTTCAGCGTAAACAAGCGTCTGTAGGCCTTACTTAATCGATACAGTACGGTATCTTGCGGGCAATCAAAAGAGAAAAAGGCATTTCCGAGGTTTTAGATTTTTTTTCATACTATGGATGGGGTGGCTAACTTCACGCCAACCACCCCACCCTGGAATCGACAAATATAACTATGTGGGGGCATCGGGCGACGTTAGTTCACGTTTGTTCAGGCATTAAAAACGTTAGGATCCCATCAGTATTGCCACAAAAAAATAAAATCGAAAATTTGTTATTGGCGGCTGAAGGCAGGTATGTTAGTTGTCGTAAAAAGTTATACAATCGGGTCCTTACGATCCTTCAGCCTAAACAAGCGTCTGCAGGCCTTACTTAATCGATACAGTACGGTATCTTGCGGGCAATCAAAAGAGAAAACGAGATTTCCGAGGTTTTAGATTTTTTTTCATACTATGGGGTGGCTAACTTCACGCCAACCACCCCACCCTGGAATCGACAAATCTAACTATGTGGGGGCATCGGGCGACGTTAGTTCACGTTTGTTCAGGCATTAAAAACGTTAGGATCCCATCAGTATTGCCAAAAAAACTTAAATCGAAAATTTGCTATTGGCGGCTGAAGGCAGGTATGTTAGGTGTCGTAAAAAGTTATACAATCGGGTCCTTACGATTCTTCAGCCTAAACAAGCGTCTGCAGGCCTTACTTAATCGATACAGTACGGTATCTTGCGGGCAATCAAAAGAGAAAAAGAGATTTCCGAGGTTTTAGATTATTTTTCATACTATGGGGTGGCTAACTTCACGCCAACCACCCCACCCTGGAATCGACAAATCTAACTACGTGGGGGCATCGGGCGACGTTAGTTCACGTTTGTTCAGGCATTAAAAACGTTAGGATCCCATCAGTATTGCCAGAAAAAAATAAAATCGAAAATTTGCTATTGGCGGCTGAAGGCAGGTATGTTAGGTGTCGTAAAAAGTTATACAATCGGGTCCTTACGATTCTTCAGCCTAAACAAGCGTCTGCAGGCCTTACTTAATCGATACAGTACGGTATCTTGCGGGCAATCAAAAGAGAAAAAGAGATTTCCGAGGTTTTAGATTTTTTTTCATACTATGGGGTGGCTAACTTCACGCCAACCACCCCACCCTGGAATTGACAAATCTAACTATGTGCGTGCATCGGGCGACGTTAGTTCACGTTTGTTCAGGCATTAAAAACGTTAGGATCCCATCAGTATTGCCACAAAAAAATAAAATCGAAAATTTGCTATTGGCGGCTGAAGGCAGGTATGTTAGGTGTCGTAAAAAGTTATACAATCGGGTCCTTACGATTCTTCAGCCTAAACAAGCGTCTGTAGGCCTTACTTAATCGATACAGTACGGTATCTTGCGGGCAATCAAAAGAGAAAAAGGCATTTCCGAGGTTATAGATTTTTTTTCATACTATGGGGTGGCTAACTTCACGCCAACCACCCCACCCTGGAATCGACAAATCTAACTACGTGGGGGCATCGGGCGACGTTAGTTCACGTTTGTTCAGGCATTAAAAACGTTAGGATCCCATCAGTATTGCCAAAAAAACTTAAATCGAAAATTTGCTATTGGCGGCTGAAGGCAGGTATGTTAGGTGTCGTAAAAAGTTATACAATCGGGTCCTAACGATTCTTCAGCGTAAACAAGCGTCTGTAGGCCTTACTTAATCGATACAGTACGGTATCTTGCGGGCAATCAAAAGAGAAAAAGGCATTTCCGAGGTTTTAGATTTTTTTTCATACTATGGATGGGGTGGCTAACTTCACGCCAACCACCCCACCCTGGAATCGACAAATATAACTATGTGGGGGCATCGGGCGACGTTAGTTCACGTTTGTTCAGGCATTAAAAACGTTAGGATCCCATCAGTATTGCCACAAAAAAATAAAATCGAAAATTTGTTATTGGCGGCTGAAGGCAGGTATGTTAGTTGTCGTAAAAAGTTATACAATCGGGTCCTTACGATCCTTCAGCCTAAACAAGCGTCTGCAGGCCTTACTTAATCGATACAGTACGGTATCTTGCGGGCAATCAAAAGAGAAAACGAGATTTCCGAGGTTTTAGATTTTTTTTCATACTATGGGGTGGCTAACTTCACGCCAACCACCCCACCCTGGAATCGACAAATCTAACTATGTGGGGGCATCGGGCGACGTTAGTTCACGTTTGTTCAGGCATTAAAAACGTTAGGATCCCATCAGTATTGCCAAAAAAACTTAAATCGAAAATTTGCTATTGGCGGCTGAAGGCAGGTATGTTAGGTGTCGTAAAAAGTTATACAATCGGGTCCTTACGATTCTTCAGCCTAAACAAGCGTCTGCAGGCCTTACTTAATCGATACAGTACGGTATCTTGCGGGCAATCAAAAGAGAAAAAGAGATTTCCGAGGTTTTAGATTTTTTTTCATACTATGGGGTGGCTAACTTCACGCCAACCACCCCACCCTGGAATTGACAAATCTAACTATGTGGGTGCATCGGGCGACGTTAGTTCACGTTTGTTCAGGCATTAAAAACGTTAGGATCCCATCAGTATTGCCACAAAAAAATAAAATCGAAAATTTGCTATTGGCGGCTGAAGGCAGGTATGTTAGGTGTCGTAAAAAGTTATACAATCGGGTCCTTACGATTCTTCAGCCTAAACAAGCGTCTGTAGGCCTTACTTAATCGATACAGTACGGTATCTTGCGGGCAATCAAAAGAGAAAAAGGCATTTCCGAGATTTTAGATTTTTTTTCATACTATGGGGTGGCTAACTTCACGCCAACCACCCCACCCTGGAATCGACAAATCTAACTACGTGGGGGCATCGGGCGACGTTAGTTCACGTTTGTTCAGGCATTAAAAACGTTAGGATCCCATCAGTATTGCCAAAAAAACTTAAATCGAAAATTTGCTATTGGCGGCTGAAGGCAGGTATGTTAGGTGTCGTAAAAAGTTATACAATCGGGTCCTAACGATTCTTCAGCGTAAACAAGCGTCTGTAGGCCTTACTTAATCGATACAGTACGGTATCTTGTAGGCAATCAAAAGAGAAAAAGGCATTTCCGAGGTTTTAGATTTTTTTTCATACTATGGATGGGGTGGCTAACTTCACGCCAACCACCCCACCCTGGAATCGACAAATATAACTATGTGGGGGCATCGGGCGACGTTAGTTCACGTTTGTTCAGGCATTAAAAACGTTAGGATCCCATCAGTATTGCCAGAAAAAAATAAAATCGAAAATTTGCTATTGGCGGCTGAAGGCAGGTATGTTAGGTGTCGTAAAAAGTTATACAATCGGGTCCTTACGATTCTTCAGCCTAAACAAGCGTCTGCAGGCCTTACTTAATCGATACAGTACGGTATCTTGCGGGCAATCAAAAGAGAAAAAGAGATTTCCGAGGTTTTAGATTATTTTTCATACTATGGGGTGGCTAACTTCACGCCAACCACCCCACCCTGGAATCGACAAATCTAACTATGTGGGGGCATCGGGCGACGTTAGTTCACGTTTGTTCAGGCATTAAAAACGTTAGGATCCCATCAGTATTGCCAAAAAAACTTAATTCGAAAATTTGCTATTGGCGGCTGAAGGCAGGTATGTTAGGTGTCGTAAAAAGTTATACAATCGGGTCCTAACGATTCTTCAGCCTAAACAAGCGTCTGTAGGCCTTACTTAATCGATACAGTACGGTATCTTGCGGGCAATCAAAAGAGAAAAAGGCATTTCCGAGGTTTTAGATTTTTTTTCATACTATGGGGTGGCTAACTTCACGCCAACCACCCCACCCTGGAATCGACAAATATAACTATGGGGGGGCATCGGGCGACGTTAGTTCACGTTTGTTCAGGCATTAAAAACGTTAGGATCCCATCAGTATTGCCACAAAAAAATAAAATCGAAAATTTGTTATTGGCGGCTGAAGGCAGGTATGTTAGTTGTCGTAAAAAGTTATACAATCGGGTCCTTACGATCCTTCAGCCTGAACAAGCGTCTGCAGGCCTTACTTAATCGATACAGTACGGTACCTTGCGGGCAATCAAAAGAGAAAACGAGATTTCCGAGGTTTTAGATTTTTTTTCATACTATGGGGTGGCTAACTTCACGCCAACCACCCCACCCTGGAATCGACAAATCTGACTATGTGGGGGCATCGGGCGACGTTAGTTCACGTTTGTTCAGGCATTAAAAACGTTAGGATCCCATCAGTATTGCCACAAAAAAATAAAATCGAAAATTTGTTATTGGCGGCTGAAGGCAGGTATGTTAGTTGTCGTAAAAAGTTATACAATCGGGTCCTTACGATCCTTCAGCCTAAACAAGCGTCTGCAGGCCTTACTTAATCGATACAGTACGGTATCTTGCGGGCAATCAAAAGAGAAAACGAGATTTCCGAGGTTTTAGATTTTTTTTCATACTATGGGGTGGCTAACTTCACGTCAACCACCCCACCCTGGAATCGACAAATATAACTATGTGGGGGCATCGGGCGACGTTAGTTCACGTTTGTTCAGGCATTAAAAACGTTAGGATCCCATCAGTATTGCCACAAAAAAATAAAATCGAAAATTATTTATTGGCGGCTGAAGGCAGGTATGTTAGTTGTCGTAAAAAGTTATACAATTGGGTCCTTACGATCCTTCAGCCTAAACAAGCGTCTGCAGGCCTTACTTAATCGATACAGTACGGTATCTTGCGGGCAATCAAAAGAGAAAACGAGATTTCCGAGGTTTTAGATTTTTTTTTCATACTATGGGGTGGCTAACTTCACGCCAACCACCCCACCCTGGAATCGACAAATCTAACTATGTGGGGGCATCGGGCGACGTTAGTTCACGTTTGTTCAGGCATTAAAAACGTTAGGATCCCATCAGTATTGCCAGAAAAAAATAAAATCGAAAAATTGCTATTGGCGGCTGAAGGCAGGTATGTTAGGTGTCGTAAAAAGTTATACAATTGGGTCCTTACGATTCTTCAGCCTAAACAAGCGTCTGCAGGCCTTACTTAATCGATACAGTACGGTATCTTGCGGGCAATCAAAAGAGAAAAAGAGATTTCCGAGGTTTTAGATTTTTTTTCATACTATGGGGTGGCTAACTTCACGCCAACCACCCCACCCTGGAATTGACAAATCTAACTATGTGGGTGCATCGGGCGACGTTAGTTCACGTTTGTTCAGGCATTAAAAACGTTAGGATCCCATCAGTATTGCCACAAAAAAATAAAATAGAAAATTTGTTATTGGCGGCTGAAGGCAGGTATGTTAGTTGTCGTAAAAAGTTATACAATCGGGTCCTTACGATCCTTCAGCCTAAACAAGCGTCTGCAGGCCTTACTTAATCGATACAGTACGGTATCTTGCGGGCAATCAAAAGAGAAAACGAGATTTCCGAGGTTTTAGATTTTTTTTCATACTATGGGGTGGCTAACTTCACGCCAACCACCCCACCCTGGAATCGACAAATCTAACTATGTGGGGGCATCGGGCGACGTTAGTTCACGTTTGTTCAGGCATTAAAAACGTTAGGATCCCATCAGTATTGCCAGAAAAAAATAAAATCGAAAATTTGCTATTGGCGGCTGAAGGCAGGTATGTTAGGTGTCGTAAAAAGTTATACAATCGGGTCCTTACGATTCTTCAGCCTAAACAAGCGTCTGCAGGCCTTACTTAATCGATACAGTACGGTATCTTGCGGGCAATCAAAAGAGAAAAAGAGATTTCCGAGGTTTTAGATTTTTTTTCATACTATGGGGTGGCTAACTTCACGCCAACCACCCCACCCTGGAATCGACAAATCTAACTACGTGGGGGCATCGGGCGACGTTAGTTCACGTTTGTTCAGGCATTAAAAACGTTAGGATCCCATCAGTATTGCCAGAAAAAAATAAAATCGAAAATTTGCTATTGGCGGCTGAAGGCAGGTATGTTAGGTGTCGTAAAAAGTTATACAATCGGGTCCTTACGATTCTTCAGCCTAAACAAGCGTCTGCAGGCCTTACTTAATCGATACAGTACGGTATCTTGCGGGCAATCAAAAGAGAAAAAGAGATTTCCGAGGTTTTAGATTTTTTTTCATACTATGGGGTGGCTAACTGTGAAGTTAACCACGCGTGAGCCAACCACCCCACCCTGGAATTGACAAATCTAACTATGTGGGTGCATCGGGCGACGTTAGTTCACGTTTGTTCAGTCATTAAAAACGTTAGGATCCCATCAGTATTGCCACAAAAAAATAAAATCGAAAATTTGCTATTGGCGGCTGAAGGCAGGTATGTTACGTCGAATTTCTGTCAAATGAGTTTTTCCCAAGGAACAATTGTTCTACGGCGCGTAAATACGCATTAGGTGAACTACCGAAACAACTGTCTCTTGGGGACGAGACATATACTTTAACAGGTGTCGTAGCTTACACACACCATCACTACGTCGCGTATTGTTTATCGGTATGCGCTTGGCGTAAATACGACGACCTCTCTAAGAGAGATATAACATCTGAGGAGACGACGATAGTATGGCCTTCGATATTGATGTATGTAATATAATTTTGTAGTGTAAAATCACCCAATTACCTATCTCGATGCCAAATTTGAACTTTCTAGGTCATCTGGAACAGGGTTAGAGTTTTGGTGTATAGGTCAATGACGATTTTTGAACGTTAATATCTAAATAATAGTTTGAGGTGTGTTTATGAAACTTGGAGAACATATATTTCGCAAGTTTCAATACCAAAGTTATCGACATAGCTCAAAGAATTAGCAGGCTGAAGTGGGCCGGCCATATCTCGCGAAGAACCGACAACCGCTGGGGTAAACGTGTTCTTGAGTGGAGACCGCGTCTCGGCAAACGTAGTGTAGGACGCCCTCTAACCAGGTGGGATGACGATCTGCGAAAGACTGCAGGCAGATTCTGGATGCGGCAAGCTGAAGACAGGGCGCTATGGTGCTCATTAGGGGAGGTCTATGTCCAGCAGTGGACTAATATAGGCTGATGATGATGATGATGATGATGATGAAGTTTCAATATATGAACCAAATTTGACATGTTTATGTGAAATAGTTTTTGAGTTATGAAGGGGTCAAAGGTGGCTCCAAATGGTTCATGTAATATTAACACAAAATACTTCTCCAAGTAGTATATTCAGATATGGGCATTAATCGATAAATTTTTTAGTTAACTAATCAATCGATTAAAAATATCAATCTTATTTTTTTAATTGTAACTAATTTAGTTGCAATTAAATTAGTTGTGAGAATGTTCGACTAACAATTAAATTAGTTTTAGTTTCAATCGACTAAATTTCACGGTTAAATCTATATCAAAACTCGTTAGTCGCTCGTTTTTGCATTTTTTATGCATTTAAGTTGCAATATACTCGTACATAACTTGCAATATGTGACTAGGAGTAGGTATGTACATTGTATAGGTACTAGTATGTTGTAAGGTTGTAACTATGTTAGTTTGAAGCAGATATCTTCAACCGATTGAGCTAAAATTATATTTACACGTTTAATTTGAAATGGTTGGATGACAGTTTAATGTTATGGCACCATCGAGCTGATCTGGTGCTAGCCCCAGCAGGTGACTATAATAATACCATACACTAGAGTTCGGACTCGTTGATGTCCTCTGAACGCGTAAATGACGATTGTCAAAGGAATTCGGTTGGTTATAAAAAATTGTTATAAAAATATTTAATAAGTTACTGATTAGGGTTTATGTCTAAAATGTTGAACATGTTGTCAACAATTATAGATTTTGTGAATAATTATAGATTTTAGGTGCTTAAGTTATTGCTTACGATGCTCAGACGATTAGTACTGCAAAGTGCAAATGTAGGTAAAGGTTTAAGGACACGGACGCCAGGTATAAAGTAAGAAAGAGAACGATGTATGAAGAAAGGAAATCGTTACATGCACTGCATCGCTGTGACAACAGAGACGTTGTTTCGATTTTCCCCACAACTCCGATATACACGGTGAATCTGAGTAACCCGACAGATTTTAACCATAAATTCCTGATCATAATTGGAGACAAAAATGTCGTATAAACTTTTCTGGAATTGGCCTTGTTTCAGAGTTACTACCAATTAAATAATAAAACATTTTTTATTGTGACTCAGTACAAAACGCTTTTTTGATGGCGATTTCACCCTTTATGGGGTCTTGTCTAGACATTCTTATTGAACGATATCAAAGTGCCAAGGAATACTTTACATAAACTATTTTTTTTTACGAAAAAAAAATGTATTTATTTATTTTAATCGACAGTTTTACCAATAACATTTATGTTTTTATGTTCAAAAGCATTAAAAAAATCGATAAAAAAGCAAAAAACATTTTTTTTTTGGCGAAATTGACCTAAATTCATAGAACATTTATTAATCCTTATGCCCTCAGGAATTTATGGTTAAAATCTGTCGGGTTACTTAGATTCACCGTGTATAACATAACATAAATACTCTTTATTGCACACCTCAAATAATAGACACAAAGACATCTGATGGTGACTGTACACAGTTCTTATTTACCCTTTAAGATTAGGGAAATTCAATCCAATTTCAGAGAGATGCACTACTTAATTACTTACTTACATGATGGATAACAAAAAGTTTTTGACTTAAGTTTCATTTTTGTTATAAGCTTTATGACTATCGAAATTTGCGGGTTAAGGAGCTCTGACGAGCTCTAACATGACGTGTTGTAGCATTGCCATCCAAACTAAACGTTTGATATACAATTTTAGCTCATTTGGTTGGTATTATAGTTAGCAAAGAGATCTCACTCCATAAATAATCAAAATATCGTAGGGAATAAGTACATGACCATTTTATTTGTATACATCCGTTAATATGTCCTGTTCAGTCTGTCAACATAGTAATACCGAGGTTTCCTGTTCAATTTGCTTCTACTATTACTCGCGAAAAAGTAGTCTAACTAATTAGTCGATTACAAAATTTAGTTGTCCGAAATCAATCTGCAACTAATTTAATTGCAACTAAACTAGTTGCATTCTATACAACTAAGATTGATCAGTCGTCGTTTTCAACCGTCAGTCGCAATTAATTTTGTTAATCTCAATCGTTAATCTTTAGTCGATTACATTTTGCCCATCTCTGAGTATATTATATACAATACTGACTCTTTAAGTTACCGTTTAATTTCCCGAGGTATTTTTCGGCGTATCTAGGAAAATCATTGGGTACTTTTGAGGGTTCCATAACCAAAATTGAGTCTTATACCTATAGCAACGTCATGGGCGATGCTCACCACTCAGCCATTTTATTTGTAGACTGTAAGTAAACCATATACTTGTAATTGATGATATTTTTTACCTGAAGGTGTCTTTTACTTTTAGAGGGGCACTCCATAGATTTCATTGAATAATGAAAAAGATTGCTGCAAATATTTATAACCTTATTACCACAAAGATACGCCCGGTGTATGTTTTTTTTTGTTTTGTATGAAGACTATGAAGACACCTAGTAGTAGTTGGCACCTAGATGTCGCTTACGGCTGCTATAAAGTCGATGTAAAAATAAATGCAAAAAGATGATTGAAGGCATTGAGAATTTCGTCAACTCAGTAACTGAACCCATAGCTTAATTGGTAAAGCGATCGAGCCCCGGTTAGGCGTATCGATGCGAGGTTCAAATCCTGCTGGGTTGATTATTTTTTCAATGTTTTCAGTGTTTGTATTTGATTGAATAACATACTATTGTATGAGTGGAATGCCCCACTTTAAAAAACATGTAAAATAATTATGAAGACATGGCCAATTTTTGTGCGCCTGGGTACCTAAAATTAGTGGCTCCTAACAATGAAGTGTGTTTTGAAAGCTTTGTATATATTTCAAGTACAGCCTTGGACAAAAGCATTGAGCACGTATGTTTTTCTTTCTTAACTCAATAAATATTGTTTTCTTCATGCAAACGTTATATAATTTCAAAAGTTATTACGTATTAGTGTACTTACAACTAGAGAACATAAGTAAATAATACTTCAAAGTACTAATTTAAATAAAAAAATTAAAGGCATAATCAGGCGAATTAACAACGGAGTACCTAATCGATATTTTTAAGCAATTACTATTTACTAACTGCAAAGACTACTAATAGGTACCTATTCAGTTTTAATTAATAAAAAAATATTAAATGTAGATACAAACTTAGAAGAGCTTTTTAGTCCCCTTAGCGGACTCATTCCAAGGATGTAGGTACTAGATAGGTAGACAGTAATCACAAGATTTTTCTGTTTGTTCATATTTCAGGCAATAACATCACAGGTCTAAACTCTAATGTTACGTTCTTTATTCTTAGCATACCTACTTATCTATATGTGCGAAAGTAACAGTTGATCTGTCAAATTTATTATTTCAAGCTGAATCTGCTGAACCGACTCAGAAAATTTGCAGGGAAGAACGATGGAAGATACCTATAATCCTGAAAACTAACCCATTGAGGGGTTGTAATGGCCTGAATTCGTTACGGTAACAGTAACATATATGTATTTTATTTATAGTATAAGTAGTTTATTTAGTAGAGTCAAATCAAAATTATAAGTAACCTAGAACCAGTTTGCTTCCAGAGGAATGCCCTATAATGGACGTCCATGAAACTGGTAATATTTCTCGGGAAACTGGAATGTCCTTTTTTTAATTATGTCATTAAGGCGGTTATCACACTGCCGCAGCTTCCGCATGCGGCGACGGTGTGCGAGACAGGATAATTAACGCTCTGCATGTGCCTCGTTCACTGGAGCGGGATGCGGCGCCAGTGTGAGATCCGCCTAACGAAATAATAATAATATTATTCAGTTTGGCGGATCTCACACTGGCGCCGCATCCCGCCCCAGTGAACGAGACACGTATATTATATATACACATATATAATATTACTATCACTAAACGTTTTAAATCATATTATATTAAAGACGAACCATGACATGACAGGTATAAGTTAATATACATCTAAAATCAAGGTATAAATTATATAAGCCGACTTTTTTAAGTTTATTTTAATACTGTTTATTCTTTATAATGGTTTTTCAAATATGTCAAACCAACAAGCTAAACATATTACCTTCTCGTTGCACAGTAGTAAGCTGATCATTACCATTTATTTCTCTAGGACGGGTATGGAAACCAAAACTGACAATTTATTACAGTAATCTTTAGAATTGTTTTTGTTAAGTCTTAATTGTTTATTGACAAAATAAATCAATTTATATAATGTGTCAATATTTTATTCTGTTGTATATTCCTTTTAAAAAGCTTATGTAGGTAAGTAGGTATAAGTTGGCGTGTTATTCCTGCGTTGGCATAGTGTCTTCTTATTCGAGCGCTTGGTAGTACTAAGCGAACGTGCTGCATGTAAACACGCACTGTTACTCGCGCTGCTCGTCCTTTGACTTCCACACAAAAACCGCTCTTTTGGGCAAAGGGCAGCGCGAGAAGCAGCGACAGCGTCAGAAGTGTCGTGTATACAAACAGCTCCTGCTCCCCACTTTCCTGCTCACTGCCGTGGAAGCAGAGTTGGGCAAAAATTTACGTGATTGAAACTAAACTTAAAAATGTGAATGTTAATCTTTATAATATAAAAATGATTACGAATTCAACCATGAGCTTTCCAAACGGATTGAGCACCGACATGAGTAGATCATGTCGATTTTTAGTTTCAATCATGATTAGCTGAAGTGATTACATTAGTAAGACGGATGCTAAACTAACGATTTAGTCGATTTAATCATGTTTAGAACATGATTATATTTTGCGTAGCTACTAACTCCATCACTTTTTTCCATGGCGGTTAAGAGGCGGTACCTAAGTATGAGTATAATTTACATTTAGGATAAATGGCTACTTGTGACAGTGTACAAAACATTGCTCTAGCTTGTTACACGTTTATGAATAAAAAAAGTGGCTAATACTCGTACACTTATCCTGCATGGACTTAGCAAGGGACAGTATGGCAAAGTTTGACGTGATAGCAGTGAGTTAGTATTCATTAAGATATCGATAATCTGCTTTTTTTAAAATATACCACAACTATGGCAAACAAGCATACAGACCGCCTGATGGTAAGCAGCTACCGTAGCCTATGGACGCCTGCAACTCCAGAAGTGTCACATGCGCGTTGACGACCATTTACAAAAAGGAGGACTCACTATGTTGACGGCTAAAGGAACAAGAGGGTACCTCTTCGTTAACACACTAGGTCCTCTTTGAGCTCTTTGGCAACCTTTCTCACGAGCAGGAACACAACACTATGAGTAGGGTGTAGTGCTATTTGGCTGTGGTTTTCTGTAAGGTGGAGGTACTTCCCCAGTCGGGCTCTGCTCCAGATTTCAGCGAGATGATATTCGCTGTGCTGTACCCTACCACACCTAGCGATATGACATTCGCAGTACCCATACCTCTCTTTTGGGCGTAGTTTAAGGACATGCCCGTGTCCAGACGTAGTTTAAGGTCATACCCGGGTCCATATGGTCGGCGTGATGTTAGCAACAATAGCCACCCCAACGGAGCAAAACGAAAACAAAAACTGTATGAATTAAGTATAATCTATAACCACCCCATAGTATGAAAAAAAATCTAAAACATCGGAAATCTCTTTTCGCTTTTGATTGCCCGCAAGATACCGTACTGTATCGATTAAGTAAGGCCTACAGACGCTTGTTTAGGCTGAAGAATCGTTAGGACCCGAAGCTGCCAATAGCAAATTTTCGATTTTATTTCTTTCTGGCAATACTGATGGGATCCTAACGTTTTTAATGACTGAACAAACGTGAACTAACGTCGCCCGATGCCCCCACATAGTTAGATTTGTCGATTCCAGGGTGGGGTGGTTGGCGTGAAGTTAGCCACCCCATAGTATGAAAAAAAATCTAAAACCTCGGAAATCTCTTTTTCTCTTTTGATTGCCCGCAAGATACCGTACTGTATCGATTAAGTAAGGCCTGCAGACGCTTGTTTAGGCTGAAGAATCGTAAGGACCCGATTGTATAATTTTTTACGACACCTAACATACCTGCCTTCAGCCGCCAACAGCAAATTTTCGATTTTATTTTTTTCTGGCAATACTGATGGGATCCTAACGTTTTTAATGCCTGAACAAACGTGAACTAACGTCGCCCGATGCACCCACATAGTTAGATTTGTCAATTCCAGGGTTGGGTGGTTGGCGTGAAGTTAGCCACCCCATAGTATGGAAAAAAATCGAAAACCTCGAAAATTTCTTTTTCTCTTTTGATTGCCCGCAAGATACCGTACTGTATCGATTAAGTAAGGCCTACAGACGCTTGTTTAGGCTGTAGAATCGTTAGGACCCGATTGTATAACTTTTTACGACACCTAACATACCTGCCTTCAGCCGCCAATAGCAAATTTTCGATTTTATTTTTTTCTGACAATACTGATGGGATCCTAACGTTTTTAATGCCTGAACAAACGTGAACTAACGTCGCCCGATACCCCCACATAGTTAGATTTGTCGATTCCAGGGTGGGGTGGTTGGCGTGAAGTTAGCCACCCCATAGTATGAAAAAAAATCTGAAACCTCGGAAATCTCTTTTTCTCTTTTGATTGCCCGCAAGATACCGTACTGTATCGATTAAGTAAGGCCTACAGACGCTTGTTTAGGCTGTAGAATCGTTAGGACCCGATTGTATAACTTTTTACGACACCTAACATACCTGCCTTCAGCCGCCAATAGCAAATTTTAGATTTTATTTTTTTGTGGCAATACTGATGGGATCCTAACGTTTTTAATGCCTGAACAAACGTGAACTAACGTCGCCCGATGCACCCACATAGTTAGATTTGTCTATTCCTGGGTGGGGTGGTTGGCGTGAAGTTAGCCACCCCATAGTATGAAAAAAAATCTAAAACCTCAGAAATCTCTTTTTCTCTTTTGATTGCCCACAAGATACCGTACTGTATCGATTAAGTTCGGCCTGCAGACGCTTGTTTAGGCTGAAGAATCGTAAGGGCCCGATTTTATAACTTTTTACGACACCTAACATACCTGCCTTCAGCCGCCAATAGCAAATTTTCGATTTTATTTTTTTATGGCATGACTGATGGGATCCTAACGTTTTTAATGCCTGAACAAACGTGAACTAACGTCGCCCGATGCCCCCACATAGTTAGATTTGTCGATTCCAGGGTGGGGTGGTTGGCGTGAAGTTAGCCACCCCATAGTATGAAAAAAAATCTAAAACCTCGGAAATCTCTTTTTCTCTTTTGATTGCCCGCAAGATACCGTACTGTATCGATTAAGTAAGGCCTGCAGACGCTTGTTTAGGCTGAAGAATCGTAAGGACCCGATTGTATAATTTTTTACGACACCTAACATACCTGCCTTCAGCCGCCAACAGCAAATTTTCGATTTTTTTTTTTCTGGCAATACTGATGGGATCCTAACGTTTTTAATGCCTGAACAAACGTGAACTAACGTCGCCCGATGCCCCCCCATAGTTATATTTGTCGATTCCAGGGTGGGGTGGTTGGCGTGAAGTTAGCCACCCCATAATATGAAAAAAAATCTAAAACCTCGGAAATCTCTTTTTCTCTTTTGATTGCCCGCAAGATACCGTATTGTATCGATTAAGTAAGGCCTGCAGACGCTTGTTTAGGCTGAAGAATCGTAAGGACCCGATTGTATAATTTTTTACGACACCTAACATACCTGCCTTCAGCCGCCAACAGCAAATTTTCGATTTTATTTTTTTCTGGCAATACTGATGGGATCCTAACGTTTTTAATGCCTGAACAAACGTGAACTAACGTCGCCCGATGCACCCACATAGTTAGATTTGTCAATTCCAGGGTTGGGTGGTTGGCGTGAAGTTAGCCACCCCATAGTATGGAAAAAAATCGAAAACCTCGAAAATTTCTTTTTCTCTTTTGATTGCCCGCAAGATACCGTACTGTATCGATTAAATAAGGCCTACAGACGCTTGTTTAGGCTGTAGAATCGTTAGGACCCGATTGTATAACTTTTTACGACACCTAACATACCTGCCTTCAGCCGCCAATAGCAAATTTTCGATTTTATTTTTTTCTGACAATACTGATGGGATCCTAACGTTTTTAATGCCTGAACAAACGTGAACTAACGTCGCCCGATACCCCCACATAGTTAGATTTGTCGATTCCAGGGTGGGGTGGTTGGCGTGAAGTTAGCCACCCCATAGTATGAAAAAAAATCTGAAACCTCGGAAATCTCTTTTTCTCTTTTGATTGCCCGCAAGATACCGTACTGTATCGATTAAGTAAGGCGTACAGACGCTTGTTTAGGCTGTAGAATCGTTAGGACCCGATTGTATAACTTTTTACGACACCTAACATACCTGCCTTCAGCCGCCAATAGCAAATTTTAGATTTTATTTTTTTGTGGCAATACTGATGGGATCCTAACGTTTTTAATGCCTGAACAAACGTGAACTAACGTCGCCCGATGCACCCACATAGTTAGATTTGTCTATTCCTGGGTGGGGTGGTTGGCGTGAAGTTAGCCACCCCATAGTATGAAAAAAAATCTAAAACCTCAGAAATCTCTTTTTCTCTTTTGATTGCCCGCAAGATACCGTACTGTATCGATTAAGTTAGGCCTGCAGACGCTTGTTTAGGGTGAAGCTGAAACTAGCAGACTCTCCAGCGGCGGGATAGACGTAGTACGTAAAATTTGTGAACGCAATTTCTTGCTCGTATGAAAAAAAGTATTTTCCCAGCAATTTCGATATTTCTTACAAATTTTGATTATTATTAAGGTAAATAAAGTATTAAACAGGTGCCAGACAATATTTTCAAGTAGGTAGGGTAATCGGTAGGGTAAACGGTGTCTTCGAATTTCACTCACAAAAACTTTTCTCTTAGCTTTCGAAACGGAATTTCTTCGAATATTTCGACTGTTTTAACTAAGTTATAAACATATGCGAGAAAGAAAAGTAAAATTGGAAGGGTACCCATCATCGTATCAAAGAAGGGGGTCGTCAAATTCACATATTAAGACGTTTTTCGCGACTACTCGTACAAAAACTTTCTTCCTAGCTTTCGAAACGAAATTTCTCCGTAAGTTTCGGCTGTTTTCACTATGTTATAACAACATGCGAGTAAGGAAAGTAAAATTGGAAGGGTACCCACATCATATCAAAGAAAGGGTGTCGTCAAATTCACATATAAGGACGTTTTTCGCGACTACTCGTACAAAAACTTTCTTCCTAGCTTTCGAAACGAAATTTCTCCGTAAGTTTCGGCTGTTTTTACTGAGATATTACTGCATGCGAGTAATAAAAATAGAATTGGAAGGGTACCCATCATCATATCAAAGATAGGGTGTCGTCAAATTCACATATTAAGACGTTTTTCGCGACTACTCGTACAAAAACTTTCTTCCTAGCTTTCGAAACGAAATTTCTCCGTAAGTTTCGGCTGTTTTTACTAAGATATTACTGCATGCGAGTAATAAAAAAAGAATTGGAAGGGTACCCATCATCATATCAAAGATAGGGTGTCGTCAAATTCACATATTAAGACGTTTTTCGCGACTACTCGTACAAAAACTTTCTTCCTAGCTTTCGAAACAAAATTTCTCCGTAAGTTTCGGCTGTTTTCACTAAGATATTACTGCATGCGAGTAATAAAAATAGAATTGGAAGGGTACCCATCATCATATCAAAGATAGGGTGTCGTCAAATTCACATATTAAGACGTTTTTCGCGACTACTCTTACAAAAACTTTCTTCCTAGCTTTCGAAACGAAATTTCTCCGTAAGTTTCGGCTGTTTTTACTGAGATATTACTGCATGCGAGTAATAAAAATAGAATTGGAAGGGTACCCATCATCATATCAAAGAAAGGGTGTCGTCAAATTCACATATAAGGACGTTTTTCGCGACTACTCGTACAAAAACTTTCTTCCTAGCTTTCGAAACGAAATTTCTCCGTAAGTTTCGGCTGTTTTTACTGAGATATTACTGCATGCGAGTAATAAAAATAGAATTGGAAGGGTACCCATCATCATATCAAATATAGGGTGTCGTCAAATTCACATATTAAGACGTTTTTCGCGACTACTCGTACAAAAACTTTCTTCCTAGCTTTCGAAACGAAATTTCTCCGTAAGTTTCGGCTGTTTTTACTAAGATATTACTGCATGCGAGTAATAAAAATAGAATTGGAAGGGTACCCATCATCATATCAAAGATAGGGTGTCGTCAAATTCACATATTAAGACGTTTTTCGCGACTACTCGTACAAAAACTTTCTTCCTAGCTTTCGAAACAAAATTTCTCCGTAAGTTTCGGCTGTTTTCACTAAGATATTACTGCATGCGAGTAATAAAAATAGAATTGGAAGGGTACCCATCATCATATCAAAGATAGGGTGTCGTCAAATTCACATATTAAGACGTTTTTCGCGACTACTCTTACAAAAACTTTCTTCCTAGCTTTCGAAACGAAATTTCTCCGTAAGTTTCGGCTGTTTTTACTGAGATATTACTGCATGCGAGTAATAAAAATAGAATTGGAAGGGTACCCATCATCATATCAAAAAAACGGTGTCGTCGAATTAACATATTAAGACGTTTTTCGCGATTACTCCTACAATAACTTTCTTCCTAGCTTTCGAAACGAAATTTCTCCGAATGTTTTGACTGTTTTCACTAAGGTATTACTGCATGCGAGTAATAAAAATAGAATTGGAAGGGTACCCATCATCATATCAAAGATAGGGTGTCGTCAAATTCACATATTAAGACGTTTTTCGCGACTACTCTTACAAAAACTTTCTTCCTAGCTTTCGAAACGAAATTTCTCCGTAAGTTTCGGCTGTTTTTACTAAGATATTACTGCCTGCGAGTAATAAAAATAGAATTGGAAGGGTACCCATCGTCATATCAAAGATAGGGTGTCGTCAAATTCACATATTAAGACGTTTTTCGCGACTACTCGAACAAAAACTTTCTTCCTAGCTTTCGAAACAAAATTTCTCCGTAAGTTTCGGCTGTTTTTACTAAAATATTACTGCATGCGAGTAATAAAAATAGAATTGGAAGGGTACCCATCATCATATCAAAGATAGGGTGTCGTCAAATTCACATATTAAGACGTTTTTCGCGACTACTCGTACAAAAACTTTCTTCCTAGCTTTCGAAACAAAATTTCTCCGTAAGTTTCGGCTGTTTTCACTAAGATATTACTGCATGCGAGTAATAAAAATAGAATTGGAAGGGTACCCATCATCATATCAAAGATAGGGTGTCGTCAAATTCACATATTAAGACGTTTTTCGCGACTACTCTTACAAAAACTTTCTTCCTAGCTTTCGAAACGAAATTTCTCCGTAAGTTTCGGCTGTTTTTACTGAGATATTACTGCATGCGAGTAATAAAAATAGAATTGGAAGGGTACCCATCATCATATCAAAAAAACGGTGTCGTCGAATTAACATATTAAGACGTTTTTCGCGATTACTCCTACAATAACTTTCTTCCTAGCTTTCGAAACGAAATTTCTCCGAATGTTTTGACTGTTTTCACTAAGGTATTACTGCATGCGAGTAATAAAAATAGAATTGGAAGGGTACCCATCATCATATCAAAGATAGGGTGTCGTCAAATTCACATATTAAGACGTTTTTCGCGACTACTCTTACTAAAACTTTCTTCCTAGCTTTCGAAACGAAATTTCTCCGTAAGTTTCGGCTGTTTTCACTAAGATATTACTGCATGCGAGTAATAAAAATAGAATTGGAAGGGTACCCATCATCATATCAAAGATAGGGTGTCGTCAAATTCACATATTAAGACGTTTTTCGCGACTACTCGTACAAAAACTTTCTTCCTAGCTTTCGAAACGAAATTTCTCCGTAAGTTTCGGCTGTTTTTACTAAGATATTACTGCCTGCGAGTAATAAAAATAGAATTGGAAGGGTACCCATCATCATATCAAAGATAGGGTGTCGTCAAATTCACATATTAAGACGTTTTTCGCGACTACTCGTACAAAAACTTTCTTCCTAGCTTTCGAAACGAAATTTCTCCGTAAGTTTCGGCTGTTTTTACTAAGATATTACTGCATGCGAGTAATAAAAATAGAATTGGAAGGGTACCCATCATCATATCAAAGATAGGGTGTCGTCAAATTCACATATTAAGACGTTTTTCGCGACTACTCGAACAAAAACTTTCTTCCTAGCTTTCGAAACAAAATTTCTCCGTAAGTTTCGGCTGTTTTTACTAAAATATTACTGCATGCGAGTAATAAAAATAGAATTGGAAGGGTACCCATCATCATATCAAAGATAGGGTGTCGTCAAATTCACATATTAAGACGTTTTTCGCGACTACTCGTACAAAAACTTTCTTCCTAGCTTTCGAAACGAAATTTCTCTGTAAGTTTCGGCTGTTTTCACTAAGATATTACTGCATGCGAGTAATAAAAAAATAATTGAAAGGGTACCCATCATCATATTAAAGAAACGGTGTCGTCGAATTAACATATTAAGACGTTTTTCGCGACTACTCCTACAATAACTTTCTTCCAAGCTTTCGAAACGAAATTTCTTCGTAAGTTTCGATTGTTTTCAGTAAGTTATAACAATATGCGAGTAAGGAAAGTAAAATTGGAAGGGTACCAAACAATATCTTAAAGATTCTATAAGGGAAAGTTGATGAGTAAGATCGACTTTTAAGTAACTCAAGAAAACTTGATTCTTTGCTTTCGAAACGAAATTTCTCTGTATGTTTCGGCTGTTTTCACTAAGATATTACTGCATGCAAGTAATAAAAAAAGAATTGAAAGGGTACCCATCATCATATCAAAGAAACGGTGTCGTCGAATTAACATATTAAGACGTTTTTCGACGTTTTCCTACAATAACTTTCTTCCAAGCTTTCGAAACGAAATTTCTCCATAAGTTTCGGCTGTTTTCAGTAAGTTATAACAACATGCGAGTAAGGAAAGTAAAATTGGAAGGGTACCAAACATTATCTTAAAGATTCGATAAGGGAAAGTTGATGAGTAAGATCGACTTTTAAGTAACTCAAGAAAACTTGATTCTTTGCTTTCCAAACGGAATTTCTCCGAATGTTTGGACTGTTGTCACTAATTTATAAACACATGCGAGGAAGAAAAGCAAAATTGAAAGGGTACCCATCGTCATATCAAAGAAAGGGTGACGTCAAATTCACATATAAGGACGTTTTTCGCGACTACTCTTACAAAAACTTTCTTCCTAGCTTTCGAAACGAAATTTCTCCGTAAGTTTCGGCTGTTTTTACTGAGATATTACTGCATGCGAGTAATAAAAATAGAATTGGAAGGGTACCCATCATCATATCAAAAAAACGGTGTCGTCGAATTAACATATTAAGACGTTTTTCGCGATTACTCCTACAATAACTTTCTTCCTAGCTTTCGAAACGAAATTTCTCCGAATGTTTTGACTGTTTTCACTAAGATATTACTGCATGCGAGTAATAAAAATAGAATTGGAAGGGTACCCATCATCATATCAAAGATAGGGTGTCTTCAAATTCACATATTAAGACGTTTTTCGCGACTACTCGTACAAAAACTTTCTTCCTAGCTTTCGAAACGAAATTTCTCCGTAAGTTTCGGCTGTTTTTACTAAGATATTACTGCATGCGAGTAATAAAAATAGAATTGGAAGGGTACCCATCATCATATCAAAGATAGGGTGTCGTCAAATTCACATATTAAGACGTTTTTCGCGACTACTCGTACAAAAACTTTCTTCCTAGCTTTCGAAACAAAATTTCTCCGTAAGTTTCGGCTGTTTTCACTAAGATATTACTGCATGCGAGTAATAAAAATAGAATTGGAAGGGTACCCATCATCATATCAAAGATAGGGTGTCGTCAAATTCACATATTAAGACGTTTTTCGCGACTACTCGTACAAAAACTTTCTTCCTAGCTTTCGAAACGAAATTTCTCTGTAAGTTTCGGCTGTTTTCACTAAGATATTACTGCATGCGAGTAATAAAAAAATAATTGAAAGGGTACCCATCATCATATTAAAGAAACGGTGTCGTCGAATTAACATATTAAGACGTTTTTCGCGACTACTTGAAAAGTACTTGAAAATTGAAAGGGTACCCATCGTCATATCAAAGAAAGGGTGACGTCAAATTCACATATAAGGACGTTTTTCGCGACTACTCTTACAAAAACTTTCTTCCTAGCTTTCGAAACGAAATTTCTCCGTAAGTTTCGGCTGTTTTTACTGAGATATTACTGCATGCGAGTAATAAAAATAGAATTGGAAGGGTACCCATCATCATATCAAAAAAACGGTGTCGTCGAATTAACATATTAAGACGTTTTTCGCGATTACTCCTACAATAACTTGCTTCCTAGCTTTCGAAACGAAATTTCTCCGAATGTTTTGACTGTTTTCACTACGATATTACTGCATGCGAGTAATAAAAATAGAATTGGAAGGGTACCCATCATCATATCAAAGATAGGGTGTCGTCAAATTCACATATTAAGACGTTTTTCGCGACTACTCGTACAAAAACTTTCTTCCTAGCTTTCGAAACGAAATTTCTCCGTAAGTTTCGGCTGTTTTTACTAAGATATTACTGCATGCGTGTAATAAAAATAGAATTGGAAGGGTACCCATCATCATATCAAAGATAGGGTGTCGTCAAATTCACATATTAAGACGTTTTTCGCGACTACTCGTACAAAAACTTTCTTCCTAGCTTTCGAAACGAAATTTCTCCGTAAGTTTCGGCTGTTTTCACTAAGATATTACTGCATGCGAGTAATAAAAATAGAATTGGAAGGGTACCCATCATCATATCAAAGATAGGTTGTCGTCAAATTCACATATTAAGACGTTTTTCGCGACTACTCGTACAAAAACTTTCTTCCTAGCTTTCGAAACGAAATTTCTCTGTAAGTTTCGGCTGTTTTCACTAAGATATTACTGCATGCGAGTAATAAAAAAATAATTGAAAGGGTACCCATCATCATATTAAAGAAACGGTGTCGTCGAATTAACATATTAAGACGTTTTTCGCGACTACTCCTACAATAACTTTCTTCCAAGCTTTCGAAACGAAATTTTTTCGTAAGTTTCGATTGTTTTCAGTAAGTTATAACAACATGCGAGTAAGGAAAGTAAAATTGGAAGGGTACCAAACAATATCTTAAAGATTCGATAAGGGAAAGTTGATGAGTAAGATCGACTTTTAAGTAACTAAAGAAAACTTGATTCTTTGCTTTCGAAACGAAATTTCTCTGTATGTTTCGGCTGTTTTCACTAAGATATTACTGCATGCAAGTAACAAAAAAACCGGCCAAGTGCGAGTCGGACTCGCACACCGAGGGTTCCGTACAAACCTGTAGGTATATAAGTAAAAGTTGACGTAGAAGTTTGATTTTGCTACAGCTAAAAGGTATTATAAACCTGAGTATTTGGTATGAATTTCAATTTAATACCTCTACGCGTTTACGAGGAAAAAGGTAGTAAGTTTAAAATTTAAAAAAATATTTTTTGTATGATTTTACTAAAAATGTCTACTTTTCGTAATTTTTCCTTTGTCTGTGCTATATGAAATTTCTTTGTGCCAAGTTTCAAGTTTCTGAGTTTACGGGAAGTACCCTTTAGGTTTTGAGTTTCTTGTAAGTACTCAGTTTCAAAATATGCAACTTAAATTGCTATTTCTTTTGATTGCGTTGACATTAAAGTTTGGTTTTGCTACATCTGAAAGGTCCTACAGCCCTGAGTATTTGACATAAATTTCAATTTAATACCTCTACGCGTTTACGAGGAAAAAGGTAGTGAGTTTAAAATTTTAAAAAAATATTTTTTGTATGATTTTACTAAAAATGTCTACTTTTCGTATTTTTTCCTTTGTGCTATATGACATTTCTTCGTGCCAAGTTTCAAGTTTGTGAGTTTACGGGAAGTACCCTTTAGGTTTTGAGTTTCTTACAAGTACTCAGTTTCAAAATATGCAACTTAAATTGCTATTTCTTTTGATTGCGTTGACATAAAAGTTTGGTTTTGCTACATCTGAAAGGTCCTATAGCCCTGAGTATTTGACATGAATTTCAATTTATTACCTCCACACGTTTACGAGGAAAAAGGTAGTAAGTTTAAAATTTAAAAAAATTTTTTTTTGTATGATTTTACTAAAAATTTCTACTTTTTGTAATTTTTCCGTTGTCTATGCTATATGACGTTGCTTCGTGCAAAATTTCAAGTTTCTGAGTTCACGGGAAGTACCCCGTAGGTTTTGCGAGTGCCGAAAAACTCTAATATTTGCAGCATAAACGACTGTATCTTTTGATTGCGTTGGCTTTTAAGTTTGATTTTTTTACAGCTCCAAGGGACAATAGACCTGAGTATTTGATATGAATTTCAGCTTGATACCTCCACGCGTTCCTGAGAAAAATGGTCTTGACAGACAAACAGACAGACAGACAGACAGACAGACAGACAGACAGACGGACAACAAAGTGATCCTATAAGGGTTCCGTTTTTTCCTTTCGAGGTACGGAACCCTAAAAACAATTGAAAGGGTACCCATCATCATATCAAAGAAACGGTGTCGTCGAATTAACATATTAAGACGTTTTTCGACGTTTTCCTACAATAACTTTCTTCCAAGCTTTCGAAACGAAATTTCTCCGTAAGTTTCGGCTGTTTTCAGTAAGTTATAACAACATGCGAGTAAGGAAAGTAAAATTGGAAGGGTACCAAACATTATCTTAAAGATTCGATAAGGGAAAGTTGATGAGTAAGATCGACTTTTAAGTAACTCAAGAAAACTTGATTCTTTGCTTTCCAAACGGAATTTCTCCGAATGTTTCGACTGTTGTCACTAATTTATAAACACATGCGAGGAAGAAAAGCAAAATTGAAAGGGTACCCATCGTCATATCAAAGAAAGGGTGTCGTCAAATTCACATATAAGGACGTTTTTCGCGACTACTCGTACAAAAACTTTCTTCCTAGCTTTCGAAACGAAATTTCTCCGTAAGTTTCGGCTGTTTTTACTGAGATATTACTACATGCGAGTAATAAAAATAGAATTGGAAGGGTACCCATCATCATATCAAAAAAACGGTGTCGTCGAATTAACATATTAAGACGTTGTTCGCGATTACTCCTACAATAACTTTCTTCCTAGCTTTCGAAACGAAATTTCTCCGAATGTTTTGACTGTTTTCACTAAGATATTACTGCATGCGAGTAATAAAAATAGAATTGGAAGGGTACCCATCATCATATCAAAGATAGGGTGTCGTCAAATTCACATATTAAGACGTTTTTCGCGACTACTCGTACAAAAACTTTCTTCCTAGCTTTCGAAACGAAATTTCTCTGTATGTTTCGGCTGTTTTCACTAAGATATTACTGCATGCAAGTAATAAAAAAAGAATTGAAAGGGTACCCATCATCATATCAAAGAAACAGTGTCGTCGAATTAACATATTAAGACGTTTTTCGCGACTACTCCTACAATAATTGTCTTCCAAGCTTTCGAAACGAAATTTCTCCGTAAGTTTCGGCTGTTTTCAGTAAGTTATAATAACATAGGAGTAAGGAAAGTAAAATTGGAAGGGTACCTAACATTATCTTAAAGATTCGATAAGGGAAAGTTGATGAGTAAGATCGACTTTTAAGTAACTCAAGAAAACTTGAATCCTAGCTTTCGAAACGAAATTTCTCGGAATGTATCGACTGTTTTTACTAAGATATTACTGCATGCGAGTAATAAAAATAGAATTGAAAGGGTACCTATCATCATGTCAAAGAAACGGTGTCGTCGAATTAATATATTAAGCCGTTTTTCGCGATTACTCCTACAATAACTTTCTTCCTAGCTTTCGAAACGAAATTTCTCTGAATCTTTCGACTGTTTTCACTAAGACATTACAGCATGCGAGTAAAAAAAATTGAATTGAAAGGGTACCCATCATCATATCAAAGAAACGGTGTCGTCGAATTAACATATTAAGACGTTTTTCGCGACTACTCCTACAAAAACTTTCTTCCTATCTTTCGAAACGAAATTTCTCCGTAAGATTCGCCGGTTTTCACTATGTTATAACAACATGCAAGTAAGGAAAGTAAAATTAGAAAGGTACCCATCACCATATTAAAGAATCGATGTCGTGGAATTCACATATAACGACGTTTTTCGCGATTACACCTACAAAAACTTTTTTCCTAGCTTTCGAAACGAAATTTCTCCGAATGTTTCGACTGTTTTCACTAAGACATTACAGCATGCGAGTAAAAAAAATTTAATTGAAAGGGTACCCAACATCATATCAAAGAAACGGTGTCGTCGAATTCACATATTAAGACGTTTTTCGCGACTACTCCTACCAAAACTTTCTTCCTAACTTTCGAAACGAAATTTCTCCGTAAGTTTCGGCTGTTTTCACTATGTTATAACAAAACGCAAGTAAGGAAAGTAAAATTGGAAGGGTACCCAGCATTATCTTAAAGATTCGATAAGGGAAAGTTAATGAGTAAAATCGACTTTTCAGTAACTCAATAAAACTCGATTCCTTGCTTTCCAAACAGAATTTCTCCGAACATTTCGACTGTTTTCACAAAGTTATAAACACATGCGAGGAAGAAATGTAAAATTAAAAGGGTACCCATCATCATATAAAAGAAACGGTGTCGTCGAATTCACATACATACAAATACGTTTTTCGCGATTAAACCTACAAAAACGTTTTTCCTAGCTTTCGAAACGAAATTTCTCCGAATGTTTCAACGGTTTTCACTAAGCTATTACAGCATGCGAGTAAAAAAAATATAATTGAAAGGGTACCCATCATCATATCAAAGAAACGGTGTCGTCGCAATCACATATTAAGACGTTTTACGCGACTGTTCTACAAAAACTTTCTTTCTAACTTTTGAAACTAAATTTATCCTTAACTTTCGGCTGTTTTCACTATATTATAACAACATGCGAGTTAGAAACGTAAAATTGGAAGGGTACCCATCACCATATTAAAGAATCGATGTCGTCGAATTCACATATAACGACGTTTTTCGCGATTACACCTACAAAAACTTTTTTCTTAGCTTTCGAAACGAAATTTCTCCGAATGTTTCGACTGTTTTCACTAAGACATTACAGCATGCGAGTAAAAAAAATTGAATTGAAAGGGTACCCATCATCATATCAAAGAAACGGTGTCGTCGAATTAACATACTAAGACGTTTTTCGCGACTACTCCTACAAAAACTTTCTTCCTATCTTTCGAAACGAAATTTCTCCGTAAGATTCGCCTGTTTTCACTATGTTATAACAACATGCAAGTAAGGAAAGTAAAATTAGAAAGGTACCCATCACCATATTAAAGAATCGATGTCGTGGAATTCACATATAACGACGTTTTTCGCGATTACACCTACAAAAACTTTTTTCCTAGCTTTCGAAACGAAATTTCTCCGAATGTTTCGACTGTTTTCACTAAGACATTACAGCATGCGAGTAAAAAAAATTGAATTGAAAGGGTACCCAACATCATATCAAAGAAACGGTGTCGTCGAATTCACATATTAAGACGTTTTTCGCGACTACTCCTACAAAAACTTTTTCCTAACTTTCGAAACGAAATTTCTCCGTAAGTTTCGGCTGTTTTCACTATGTTATAACAAAACGCAAGTAAGGAAAGTAAAATTGGAAGGGTACCCAGCATTATCTTAAAGATTCGATAAGGGAAAGTTAATGAGTAAAATCGACTTTTCAGTAACTCAATAAAACTCGATTCCTTGCTTTCCAAACGGAATTTCTCCGAACATTTCGACTGTTTTCACAAAGTTATAAACACATGCGAGGAAGAAATGTAAAATTAAAAGGGTACCCACCATCATATAAAAGAAACGGTGTCGTCGAATTCACATACATACAAATACGTTTTTCGCGATTAAACCTACAAAAACGTTTTTCCTAGCTTTCGAAACGAAATTTCTCCGAATGTTTCAACGGTTTTCACTAAGCTATTACAGCATGCGAGTAAAAAAAATATAATTGAAAGGGTACCCATCATCATATCAAAGAAACGGTGTCGCCGCAATCACATATTAAGACGTTATACGCGACTGTTCTACAAAAACTTTCTTTCTAACTTTCGAAACGAAATTTATCCTTAACGTTCGGCTGTTTTCACTATATTATAACAACATGCGAGTTAGAAACGTAAAATTGGAAGGGTACCCATCACCATATTAAAGAATCGATGTCGTCGAATTGACATATAAATACGTTTTTCGCGATTACACCTACAAAAACTTGAATCCTAGCTATCGAAACGAAATTTCTCTGAATGTATCGACTGTTTTCTCTAAGATATAACATCACGCGAGTAAAAAGAATTGAATTTAAAGGGTACCCATCACAATATCAAAGAAAACGTGTCATCGAATTCACATATTAAGACGTTTTCCGCGACTACTTCTACGAAAACTTTCTTCCTAGCTCTCGAAACGAAATTTCACCGAATATTTTGATTGTTTTCGCTAAGTAATTAACACATTCTAGTCAGAAAAATAGAAATAGAAGGGTACCCATCGCCATTGCCAGGATATCAATCGGTGTCTTTGAATTCACATATAACAATGTTTTTTACCATTTCACTCTGAAAAACATTTCTCCTAGCTTTTGAAACGAAATTTCTCTGCATGTTTCGACTGTTTTCAATAAGATATTACAGCATGCGAGTAAAAAAAAATAGAATGAAAAGGGTACCCATCATCATATCAAAGAAACGGTGTCGTCGAATTCACATATTAAGACGTTTTTCGCGACTACTCCTACAAAAACTTTCTTCCTAACTTTGGAAACGAAATTTCTCCGTAAGTTTCGCCTGTTTTCACTATATTATAACAACATGCGAGTAAGTAAAGTAAAATTGGAAGGGTACCCATCACCATATTAAAGAATCGATGTCGTCGAATTCACATATAACGACGTTTTTCGCGATTACACTTACAAAAACTTTTTTCCTAGCTTTCGAAACGAAATTTCTCCGAATGTTTCGACAGTTTTCACTAAGCTATTACAGCATGCGAGTAAGGAAAGTAAAATTGAAAGGGTACCCATCATCATATCAGAGAAACGGTGTCGTCGAAATCACATATTAAGACGTTTTTCGCGACTACTCGTACAAAAACTTTCATCCTAGCTTTCGAAACGAAATTTCTCTGTAAGTTTCGGCTGTTTTCACTAAGATATTACTGCATGCGAGTAATAAAAAAAGAATTGAAAGGGTACCCATCATCATATCAAAGAAACGGTGTCGTCGAATTAACATATTAAGACGTTTTTTGCGACGACTCCTACAATAACTGTCTTCCTAGCTTCCGAAACGAAATTTCTCCGAATGTTTTGACTGTTTTCACTAAGATAGTACTGCATGCGAGTAATAAAAAAAGAATTGAAAGGGTACCCATAATCATATCAAAGAAAGGGGGTCGTCAAATTCACATATTAAGACGTTTTTCGCGACTACTCGTACAAAAACTTTCTTCCTAGCTTTTGAAACGACATTTCTCCGTAAGTTTCGGCTGTTTTCACTAAGATATAACAACATGCGAGGAAGAAAAGTAAAATTGGAAGGGTACCCAGCATTATATTGAAGAAACGGTGTCGTCGAATTTACATATAAAGAAGTTTTTCGCTGTTACACCTACAAAAACTTTTTTCTAGATTGCGAAACGAAATTTCTCCGAATGTTTTGACTGTTTTCACTAAATTATAACAACATGCGAGTACATAAAGTAAAATTAGAAGGGTACCCATCGCCATATTTAAGAATCGGTGTCTTTATATATAATGATATACATATAATGATGAAGTTGACTATTTCTTCACTCAGTAAAACTTTTCTCTTAGCTTTCGAAACGAAATTCCTCCAAATGTTTTGACGGTTTTTACTGAGTTATTACATTATGCAAGTGAGAAAAGTAAAATTGGAAGGGTACCCATCGCCATATTTAAGAATCCGTGTCTATCAATTCACATATAATGATGTAGTTGACTATTTCACTCAGAAAAACTTTTCTCTTAGCTTTCGAAACGACATTTCTCCAAATGGTTTGACTGTTTTCACTAAGTTTTTACAACATGCAAGTAAGGAAAGTAAAATTAGAATAGTACCCATTGCCATATTTATGAATCGGTGTCTTTAAAAATTCACATATAATGATGTTTCTAGTTTGATATAATTTTCTTGGAAAGCAAGGATGCCGAATTCATTTTTGGTATTTTATTTATACCTTTCTATACAAGAAAACTAAGAAAGCATAAAAAATATGAAATCAATGTTTAATATTTTTTTGAGTAAAAGCCTATATTTTTCTTATTTATGGTCGTAACATGAAAACAATATTTTTACGATAAAGCCCTGTTATTCCCCTTTATAAAAAGTATACAAATCCCATATTGGTTATAATATCTTTAACGAAAAAAAAATATTAATAGACCTGTTTTCAACCACAACCTTATTATGTAGGAAAAACGATGTGGGTTCAGCTCTAATGCTGCTTAATAATATTTTTCACAACTAATGGACGTCAACCATTTTAAACGCTATTATTTACCTAGCCTTTGTATGCTTGTTATAGTCCGTAAGTGAAATAAAGAGTTCGTTTAGGAGATACCGGAACCGGTTACCATTAAAGGGGTAAGTATTTGGTAGGGTTGTTTATAACTATCAATTTAGTTAGCGCAATATTGCGTTACCCAAAGGTAAGCGCTTGTCGGGTACGGATTGGAGGAGTAGAGCAGAAGATCGAGCACAGTGGCGTGCCATGGGAGAGGCCTATATCCAGCAGTGGACTGATAATAGCTGCTGCTGCTGATAATGATAATGTAGCGCTTACCGAAATGAAAATCCAAAATTACGTTTCCCTATCAAGCTGATTGCATGTTTATTGACATTAGTCAAGGACTTCATATTGAATATAGGGTAACCATACCATTTTGTAACCAAATAATAGGGTTACCCTATCGAAATAGAGTAATCAAATAGAGGAGTTTTCCGGTCCCTGTTATCTAGTGACGTTTTCAAGTGAACGGTACATCATTGCGGTTTGTTAATAAGGGCCCGTTAATTTTTTTAGAGAGATAACTTAATTGGTAGGTATATGTACATCTTCAACTGAGGACAGTGAGTTGGCGAATAGTGCGCTCTAAAATAAAAATAACAATTTTGTGTTATACCTATTTAGACATTACACAAATTTATTTGATAATTAGTTAATTTATTATAACTAATATTCACATAATTAAAGCTTGTCCCAGTAAAAAATGTCGTTAGTTTACGCAGCGTTGGTATATCAGGTTTCAATGAAAATGGTTGTAACTGGCTGGTTATATGTTAAATGCATCTCGGTTCTTTATTTAATATTAGAAAAAAATCTGCCACAGTCACATTTTCAAAAATTTCGTCTCCACAAGAAAAACTTCATGAGAAAATATTGTACAAATATGTCCAATATTAAGGCATTTTCGCGAAAAAAGTGGCAATGGAGCTAAACACGTCTGTTAGAACTGTGCAAAGGGTCCTAAAACAATTCAGAGAGACTGGCGGTATTCGACGGCGTCCTGGAAGTGGTCGGAAGACCGGGTTTGTTAAGAAAAATATTGAGAAGAGTATCATAGCTGCTTTGCTGATAAAACCTACATCATCTGTAAGAGATTTAGCTAAAAAGTTTAAAACGTCTAAATCCACTGTGCAACGAGTAAAGAAAAATAATTCGATAAAGACTTTCAAACAAACTAAAGTGCCTAATAGAAATTCGAAACAAGAAACTGACGCTAAAACGAGATCCAGAAAACTGTATTCAAAATTAACGACAAAAAAATACTGTATTGTGATGGACGACGAAACATATTGCAAGCTTGATTTTAAATCACTGCCGGGACATCATTTTTATTCGGGTACCGATAGAAAAACTATCAATGACGAGTACA
Source organism: Pammene aurita (assembly GCA_947086415.1). NCBI lineage: Eukaryota > Metazoa > Arthropoda > Insecta > Lepidoptera > Tortricidae > Pammene > Pammene aurita. Next base: position 25,732,604 of record OX352297.1, read on the forward strand.
ACGTCATAAAAACGGATAAATTTGCGAAGAAGGTTCTTGTGTGGCAAGCGATCTGTTCTTGCGGCAAACGCAGCACTTCATACTTTGCTAAAGGAACTATGAAAGGCGATATATACCTTAAAGAGTGCATGGAAAAGCGATTATTGCCGTTTTTTAAGCGACACAAGAAGCCAGTTCTGGTTTGGCCTGATCTGGCCACGTGCCACTATTTTAAAAATGTGATAAAATGGTACAAAGCCAATAATGTCGAATTTGTGGAAAAATACCAAAATCCTCCTAACTGTCCTGAAGTACGACCTATAGAAAAATATTGGGCTCGTATGAAGCAGAAGCTCTTAAAACATAAAACTAACGCCACATCAGTTGAAAACTTCAAGCGAAAATGGAATGCAGCTTCAAAACTAATCACAGACACTGATGTACAAAACCTGATGGCAGGTATCAAAAGAAAATTACGAAGTTTCTGGATGAATAAACAATAGAACAAAAACATAACAAAAATACGTTTTGTTTACTACATTTCTAATAAACTGTTGTCAAAAATTTGGTAACTTTTTATTGCTTACATTATTTCATACTAACTAATAAACGACATTTTTTTCTGGGACAAGCTTTAAATGCAAGTCTGCATATCGACAGCTACTTGCTATATCCCACATCTTCATAATTTTGTGGTTGAAATTGTACCCTCGACCTGTTGATAAATTGATCCGATATCTGGTGCACACCTTAAGTTCCGATAACAATTACAATTTAAAGGATTCAGTATCATTGTGAATCCAAGATGGCTGCCGCCACAGAATGCCGCGTATTACATATTTCTTAACAACCCCCTCAATCGGATATCAAATGAAAGGGATATTTACTAGTATAGTTTGTCCGGCGGCTTTAGGATAAATGCGCTATAAGTAAGGACACATTCTTTGATATGATGATGGGTACCCTTTTAATTTTACTTTTCTTTCTCGGATGTGTTTATAACTTTGTGAAAACAGTCGAAATATTCGGAGAAATTCCGTTTGGAAAGCAAGGAATCAAGTTTTATTGAGTTATTGAAAAGTCGATTTTACTCATTAACTTTCCCTTATCGAATCTTTAAGATAATGCTGGGTACCCTTCCAATTTTACTTTCCTTACTTGCGTGTTGTTATAACATAGTGAAAACAGCCGAAACTTACGGAGAAATTTCGTTTCGAAAGTTAGGAAGAAGGTTTTTGTAGGAGTAGTCGCGAAAAACGTCTTAATATGTGAATTCGACGACACCGTTTCTTTAATATGGTGATGGGTACCCTTCCAATTTTACTTTCCTTACTTGCATGTTGTTATAACATAGTGCAAACAGCCGAATCTTACGGAGAAATTTCGTTTCGAAAGTTAGGAAGAAAGTTTTTGTAGGAGTAGTCGCGAAAAACGTCTTAATATGTGAATTCGACGACACCGTTTCTTTAATATGATGATGGGTACCCTTTCAATTCAATTTTTTTTACTCGCATGCTGTAATGACTTAGTGAAAACAGTTGAAACATTCGGAGAAATTTAGTTTCGAAAGCTAGGAAAAAAGTTTTTGTAGGTGTAATCGCGAAAAACGTCGTTATATGTGAATTCGACGACATCGATTCTTTAATGTGGTGATGGGTACCCTTCCAATTTTACGTTCCTTACTCGCATGTTGTTATAACATAGTGAAAACAGCCGAATTTTACGGAGAAATTTCGTTTCGAAAGTTAGGAAGAAAGTTTTTGTAGTAGTAGTCGCGAAAAACGTCTTAATATGTGAATTCGACGACACCGTTTCTTTGATATGATGATTGGTACCCTTTCAATTCAATTTTTTTTGCTCGCATGCTGTAATGTCTTAGTGAAAACAGTTGAAACATTCGGAGAAATTTCGTTTCGAAAGCTAGGAAAAAAGTTTTTGTAGGTGTAATCGCGAAAAACGTCGTTATATGTGAATTCGACGACATCGATTCTTTAATATGGTGATGGGTACCCTTCCAATTTTACTTTCCTTACTTGCATGTTGTTATAACATAGTGAAAACAGCCGAATCTTACGGAGAAATTTCGTTTCGAAAGTTAGGAAGAAAGTTTTTGTAGGAGTAGTCACGAAAAACGTCTTAATATGTGAATTCGACGACACCAATTCTTTGATATGATGATGGGTACCCTTTTAATTTTACTTTTCTTTCTCGGATGTGTTTATAACTTTGTGAAAACAGTCGAAATATTCGGAGAAATTCCGTTTGGAAAGCAAGGAATCAAGTTTTATTGAGTTATTGAAAAATCGATTTTACTCATTAACTTTCCCTTATCGAATCTTTAAGATAATGCTGGGTACCCTTCCAATTTTACTTTCCTTACTTGCGTGTTGTTATAACATAGTGAAAACAGCCGAAACTTACGCAGAAATTTCGTTTCGAAAGTTAGGAAGAAGGTTTTTGTAGGAGTAGTCGCGAAAAACGTCTTAATATGTGAATTCGACGACACCGTTTCTTTAATATGGTGATGGGTACCCTTCCAATTTTACTTTCCTTACTTGCATGTTGTTATAACATAGTGAAAACAGCCGAATCTTACGGAGAAATTTCGTTTCGAAAGTTAGGAAGAAAGTTTTTGTAGGAGTAGTCGCGAAAAACGTCTTAATATGTGAATTCGACGACACCGTTTCTTTAATATGGTGATGGGTACCCTTCCAATTTTACTTTCCTTACTTGCATGTTGTTATAACATAGTGAAAACAGCCGAATCTTACGGAGAAATTTCGTTTCGAAAGTTAGGAAGAAAGTTTTTGTAGGAGTAGTCGCGAAAAACGTCTTAATATGTGAATTCGACGACACCGTTTCTTTGATATGATGATTGGTACCCTTTCAATTCAATTTTTTTTACTCGTATGCTGTAATGACTTAGTGAAAACAGTTGAAACATTCGGAGAAATTTAGTTTCGAAAGCTAGGAAAAAAGTTTTTGTAGGTGTAATCGCGAAAAACGTCGTTATATGTGAATTCGACGACATCGATTCTTTAATGTGGTGATGGGTACCCTTCCAATTTTACGTTCCTTACTCGCATGTTGTTATAACATAGTGAAAACAGCCGAATCTTACGGAGAAATTTCGTTTCGAAAGTTAGGAAGAAAGTTTTTGTAGTAGTAGTCGCGAAAAACTTCTTAATATGTGAATTCGACGACACCGTTTCTTTGATATGATGATTGGTACCCTTTCAATTCAATTTTTTTTGCTCGTATGCTGTAATGTCTTAGTGAAAACAGTTGAAACATTCGGAGAAATTTCGTTTCGAAAGCTAGGAAAAAAGTTTTTGTAGGTGTAATCGCGAAAAACGTCGTTATATGTGAATTCGACGACATCGATTCTTTAATATGGTGATGGGTACCCTTCCAATTTTACTTTCCTTACTCGCATGTTGTTATAACATAGTGAAAACAGCCGAAACTTACGGAGAAATTTTGTTTCGAAAGCTAGGAAGAAAGTTTTTGTAGGAGTAGTCGCGAAAAACATCTTAATATGTGAATTCGACGACACCGTTTCTTTGATATGAGGATGGGTACCCTTTCAATTCAATTTTTTTTACTCGCATGCTGTAATGTCTTAGTGAAAACAGTCGAAACATTCTGAGAAATTTCGTTTCGAAAGCTAGGAAAAAAGTTTTTGTAGGTGTAATCGCGAAAAACGTCGTTATATGTGAATTCGACGACATCGATTCTTTAATATGGTGATGGTTACCCTTCCAATTTTACTTTCCTTACTTACATGTTGTTATAACATAGTGAAAACAGCCGAATCTTACGGAGAAATTTCGTTTCGAAAGTTAGGAAGAAAGTTTTTGTAGGAGTAGTCGCGAAAAACGTCTTAATATGTGAATTCGACGACACCGTTTCTTTGATATGATGATGGGTACCCTTTCAATTATATTTTTTTTACTCGCATGCTGTAATAGCTTAGTGAAAACCGTCGAAACATTCGGAGAAATTTCGTTTCGAAAGCTAGGAAAAACGTTTTTGTAGGTTTAATCGCGAAAAACGTATTTATATGCATGTGAATTCGACGACATCGATTCTTTAATATGGTGATGGGTACCCTTCCAATTTTACGTTCCTTACTCGCACGTTGTTATAACATAGTGAAAACAGCCGAAACTTACGGAGAAATTTTGTTTCGAAAGCTAGGAAGAAAGTTTTTGTAGGAGTAGTCACGAAAAACGTCTTAATATGTGAATTCGACGTCACCGTTTCTTTGATATGATGATGGGTACCATTTTAATTTTACTTTTCTTTCTCGGGTGTATTTATAACTTTGTGAAAACAGTCGAAATATTCGGAGAAATTCCGTTTGGAAAGCAAGGTATCAAGTTTTATTGAGTTATTGAAAAATCGTTTTTACTCATTAACTTTCCCTTATCGAATCTTTAAGATAATGCTGGGTACCCTTCCAATTTTACTTTCCTTACTTGCATGTTGTTATAACATAGTGAAAACAGCCGAATTTTACGGAGAAATTTCGTTTCGAAAGTTAGGAAGAAAGTTTTTGTAGGAGTAGTCGCGAAAAACGTCTTAATATGTGAATTCGACGACACCGTTTCTTTGATATGATGATGGGTACCATTTTAATTTTACTTTTCTTTCTCGGATGTGTTTATAACTTTGTGAAAACAGTCGAAATATTCAGAGAAATTCCGTTTGGAAAGCAAGGAATCAAGTTTTATTGAGTTATTGAAAAGTCGTTTTTACTCATTAACTTTCCCTTATCGAATCTTTAAGATAATGCTGGTACCCTTCCAATTTTACTTTCCTTACTTGCATGTTGTTATAACATAGTGAAAACAGCCGAATCTTACGGAGAAATTTCGTTTCGAAAGTTAGGAAGAAAGTTTTTGTAGGAGTAGTCGCGAAAAACGTCTTAATTTGTGAATTCGACGACACCGTTTCTTTGATATGATGATGGGTACCCTTTCAATTATATTTTTTTTACTCGTATGCTGTAATGATTTAGTGAAAACAGTTGCAACATTCGGAGAAATTTAGTTTCGAAAGCTAGGAAAAAAGTTTTTGTAGGTGTAATCGCGAAAAACGTCGTTATATGTGAATTCGACGACATCAATTCTTTAATGTGGTGATGGGTACCCTTCCAATTTTACGTTCCTTACTCGCATGTTGTTATAACATAGTGAAAACAGCCGAATCTTACGGAGAAATTTCGTTTCGAAAGTTAGGAAGAAAGTTTTTGTAGGAGTAGTCGCGAAAAACGTCTTAATATGTGAATTCGACGACATCGATTCTTTAATATGGTGATGGGTACCCTTCCAATTTTACTTTCCTTACTTGCATGTTGTTATGACATAGTGAAAACAGCCGAATCTTACGGAGAAATTTCGTTTCGAAAGTTAGGAAGAAAGTTTTTGTAGGAGTAGTCACGAAAAACGTCTTAATATGTGAATTCGACGACACCAATTCTTTGATATGATGATGGGTACCCTTTTAATTTTACTTTTCTTTCTCGGATGTGTTTATAACTTTGTGAAAACAGTCGAAATATTCGGAGAAATTCCGTTTGGAAAGCAAGGAATCAAGTTTTATTGAGTTATTGAAAAGTCGATTTTACTCATTATCTTTCCCTTATCGAATCTTTAAGATAATGCTGGGTACCCTTCCAATTTTACTTTCCTTACTTGCGTGTTGTTATAACATAGTGAAAACAGCCGAAACTTACGGAGAAATTTCGTTTCGAAAGTTAGGAAGAAGGTTTTTGTAGGAGTAGTCGCGAAAAACGTCTTAATATGTGAATTCGACGACACCGGTTCTGTAATATGGTGATGGGTACCCTTCCAATTTTACTTTCCTTACTTGCATGTTGTTATAACATAGTGAAAACAGCCGAATCTTACGGAGAAATTTCGTTTCGAAAGTTAGGAAGAAAGTTTTTGTAGGAGTAGTCGCGAAAAACGTCTTAATATGTGAATTCGACGACACCGTTTCTTTAATATGATGATGGGTACCCTTTCAATTCAATTTTTTTTACTCGCATGCTGTAATGACTTAGTGAAAACAGTTGAAACATTCGGAGAAATTTAGTTTCGAAAGCTAGGAAAAAAGTTTTTGTAGGTGTAATCGCGAAAAACGTCGTTATATGTGAATTCGACGACATCGATTCTTTAATGTGGTGATGGGTACCCTTCCAATTTTACGTTCCTTACTCGCATGTTGTTATAACATAGTGAAACCAGCCGAATCTTACGGAGAAATTTCGTTTCGAAAGTTAGGAAGAAAGTTTTTGTAGTAGTAGTCGCGAAAAACGTCTTAATATGTGAATTCGACGACACCGTTTCTTTGATATGATGATTGGTACCCTTTCAATTCAATTTTTTTTGCTCGCATGCTGTAATGTCTTAGTGAAAACAGTTGAAACATTCGGAGAAATTTCGTTTCGAAAGCTAGGAAAAAAGTTTTTGTAGGTGTAATCGCGAAAAACGTCGTTATATGTGAATTCGACGACATCGATTCTTTAATATGGTGATGGGTACCCTTCCAATTTTACTTTCCTTACTTGCATGTTGTTATAACATAGTGAAAACAGCCGAATCTTACGGAGAAATTTCGTTTCGAAAGTTAGGAAGAAAGTTTTTGTAGGAGTAGTCACGAAAAACGTCTTAATATGTGAATTCGACGACACCGTTTCTTTAATATGATGATGGGTACCCTTTCAATTCAATTTTTTTTACTCGCACGCTGTAATGACTTAGTGAAAACAGTTGAAACATTCGGAGAAATTTAGTTTCGAAAGCTAGGAAAAAAGTTTTTGTAGGTGTAATCGCGAAAAACGTCGTTATATGTGAATTCGACGACATCGATTCTTTAATATGGTGATGGGTACCCTTCCAATTTTACTTTCCTTACTCGCATGTTGTTATAACATAGTGAAAACAGCCTAAACTTACGGAGAAATTTCGTTTCAAAGGCTAAGAGAAAAATTTTTGTGAGTGAAATTCGAAGACACTGTTTACCCTACCGATTACCGTACCTACTTGAAAATATTTTCTGGCAACTGTTTAATACTTCATTTACCTTAATAATAATCAAAATTTGTTAGAAATATCGAAATTGCTGGGAAAATACTGTTTTTCATACAAGCAAGAAATTGCGTTCACAAATTTTACGTACTACGTCTATCCCGCCGCTGGAGAGTCTGCTAGTTTCAGCTTCACTTGTTTAGGCTGAAGAATCGTAAGGGCCCGATTTTATAACTTTTTACGACACCTAACATACCTGCCTTCAGCCGCCAATAGCAAATTTTCGATTTTATTTTTTTATGGCATGACTGATGGGATCCTAACGTTTTTAATGCCTGAACAAACGTGAACTAACGTCGCCCGATGCCCCCACATAGTTAGATTTGTCGATTCCAGGGTGGGGTGGTTGGCGTGAAGTTAGCCACCCCATAGTATGAAAAAAAATCTAAAACCTCGGAAATCTCTTTTTCTCTTTTGATTGCCCGCAAGATACCGTACTGTATCGATTAAGTAAGGCCTGCAGACGCTTGTTTAGGCTGAAGAATCGTAAGGACCCGATTGTATAACTTTTTACGACACCTAACATACCTGCCTTCAGCCGCCAATAGCAAATTTTCGATTTTATTTTTTTGTGGCAATACTGATGGGATCCTAACGTTTTTAATGCCTGAACAAACGTGAACTAACGTCGCCCGATGCACCCACATAGTTAGATTTGTCAATTCCAGGGTGGGGTGGTTGGCGTGAAGTTGGCCACCCCATAGTATGGAAAAAAATCGAAAACCTCGGAAATTTCTTTTTCTCTTTTGATTGCCCGCAAGATACCGTACTGTATCGATTAAGTAAGGCCTGCAGACGCTTGTTTAGGCTGAAGAATCGTAAGGACCCGATTGTATAACTTTTTACGACACTTAACATACCTGCCTTCAGCCGCCAATAGCAAATTTTCGATTTTATTTTTTTCTGGCAATACTGATGGGATCCTAACGTTTTTAATGCCTGAACAAACGTGAACTAACGTCGCCCGATGCCCCCACATAGTTAGATTTGTCGATTCCAGGGTGGGGTGGTTGGCGTGAAGTTAGCCACCCCATAGTATGAAAAAAAATCTAAAACCTCGGAAATCTCTTTTTCTCTTTTGATTGCCCGCAAGATACCGTACTGTATCGCTTAAGTAAGGCCTACAGACGCTTGTTTAGGCTGAAGAATCGTAAGGACCCGATTGTATAACTTTTTACGACACCTAACATACCTGCCTTCGGCCGCCAATAGCAAATTTTCGATTTTATTTTTTTCTGGCAATACTGATGGGATCCTAACGTTTTTAATGCCTGAACAAACGTGAACTAACGTCGCCCGATGCCCCCACATAGTTAGATTTGTCGATTCCAGGGTGGGGTGGTTGGCGTGAAGTTAGCCACCCCATAGTATGAAAAAATATCTAAAACCTCGGAAATCTCTTTTTCTCTTTTGATTGCCCGCAAGATACCGTACTGTATCGATTAAGTAAGGCCTGCAGACGCTTGTTTAGGCTGAAGAATCGTAAGGACCCGATTGTATAACTTTTTACGACACCTAATATACCTGCCTTCAGCCGCCAATAGCAAATTTTCGATTTTATTTTTTTGTTGCAATACTGATGGGATCCTAACGTTTTTAATGCCTGAACAACCGTGAACTAACGTCGCCCGATGCCCCCACATAGTTATATTTGTCGATTCCAGGGTGGGGTGGTTGGCGTGAAGTTAGCCACCCCATAGTATGAAAAAAAATCTAAAACCTCGGAAATCTCTTTTTCTCTTTTGATTGCCCGCAAGATACCGTACTGTATCGATTAAGTAAGGCCTGCAGACGCTTGTTTAGGCTGAAGAATCGTAAGGACCCGATTGTATAATTTTTTACGACACCTAACATACCTGCCTTCAGCCGCCAACAGCAAATTTTCGATTTTATTTTTTTCTGGCAATACTGATGGGATCCTAACGTTTTTAATGCCTGAACAAACGTGAACTAACGTCGCCCGATGCACCCACATAGTTAGATTTGTCAATTCCAGGGTGGGGTGGTTGGCGTGAAGTTAGCCACCCCATAGTATGGAAAAAAATCGAAAACCTCGGAAATCTCTTTTTCTCTTTTGATTGCCCGCAAGATACCGTACTGTATCGTTTGAGTAAGGCCTGCAAACGCTTGTTTAGGCTGAAGAATCGTAAGGACCCGATTGTATAACTTTTTACGACACCTGACATACCTGCCTTCAGCCGCCAATAGCAAATTTTCGATTTTATTTTTTTGTGGCAATACTGATGGGATCCTAACGTGTTTAATGCCTGAACAAACGTGAACTAACGTCGCCCGATGCACCCACATAGTTAGATTTGTCAATTCCAGGGTGGGGTGGTTGGCGTGAAGTTAGCCACCCCATAGTATGAAAAAAAATCTAAAACCTCGGAAATCTCTTTTTCTCTTTTGATTGCCCGCAAGATACCGTACTGTATCGATTAAGTAAGGCCTGCAGACGCTTGTTTAGGCTGAAGAATCGTAAGGACCCGATTTTATAACTTTTTATGACACCTAACATACCTGCCTTCAGCCGCCAATAGCAAATTTTCAATTTTATTTTTTTCTGGCAATACTGATGGGATCCTAACGTTTTTAATGCCTGAACAAACGTGAACTAACGTCGCCCGATGCACCCACATAGTTAGATTTGTCGATTCCAGGGTGGGGTGGTTGGCGTGAAGTTAGCCACCCCATAGTATGAAAAAAAATCTAAAACCTCGGAAATCTCTTTTTCTCTTTTGATTGCCCGCAAGATACCGTACTGTATCGATTAAGTAAGGCCTGCAGACGCTTGTTTAGGCTGAAGAATCGTAAGGACCCGATTGTATAACTTTTTACGACACCTAACATACCTGCCTTCAGCCGCCAATAGCAAATTTTCGATTTAATTTTTTTGTGGCAATACTGATGGGATCCTAACGTTTTTAATGCCTGAACAAACGTGAACTAACGTCGCCCGATGCACCCACATAGTTAGATTTGTCAATTCCAGGGTGGGGTGGTTGGCGTGAAGTTGGCCACCCCATAGTATGGAAAAAAATCGAAAACCTCGGAAATTTCTTTTTCTCTTTTGATTGCCCGCAAGATACCGTACTGAATCGATTAAGTAAGGCCTACAGACGCTTGTTTAGGCTGTAGAATCGTTAGGACCCGATTGTATAACTTTTTACGACACCTAACATACCTGCCTTCAGCCGCCAATAGCAAATTTTCGATTTTATTTTTTTGTGGCAATACTGATGGGATCCTAACGTTTTTAATGCCTGAACAAACGTGAACTAACGTCGCCCGATGCCCCCACATAGTTAGATTTGTCGATTCCAGGGTGGGGTGGTTGGCGTGAAGTTAGCCACCCCATAGTATGAAAAAAAATCTGAAACCTCGGAAATCTCTTTTTCTCTTTTGATTGCCCGCAAGATACCGTACTGTATCGATTAAGTAAGGCCTGCAGACGCTTGTTTAGGCTGAAGAATCGTAAGGACCCGATTGTATAACTTTTTACGACACCTAACATACCTGCCTTCAGCCGCCAATAGCAAATTTTCGATTTTATTTTTTTGTGGCAATACTGATGGGATCCTAACGTTTTCAATGCCTGAACAAACGTGAACTAACGTCGCCCGATGCACCCACATAGTTAGATTTGTCAATTCCAGGGTGGGGTGGTTGGCGTGAAGTTAGCCACCCCATAGTATGAAAAAAAATCTAAAACCTGGGAAATCTCTTTTTCTCTTTTGATTGCCCGCAAGATACCGTACTGTATCGATTAAGTAAGGCCTGCAGACGCTTGTTTAGGCTGAAGAATCGTAAGGACCCGATTGTATAACTTTTTACTACACCTAACATACCTGCCTTCAGCCGCCAATAGCAAATTTTCGATTTTATTTTTTTCTGGCAATACTGATGGGATCCTAACGTTTTTAATGCCTGAACAAACGTGAACTAACGTCGCCCGATGCCCCCACATAGTTAGATTTGTCGATTCCAGGGTGGGGTGGTTGGTGTGAAGTTAGCCACCCCACTTTCAAAAAATAAAAAAAAATGATTGCGTCGGGTCCTAACGATTTGATTTGGTGAACTATCATGAACTAACGAATATCTTTCGATATAAAAATAGAAATAGCAAAAAAAGTGGTTTTGGGTGGTTAACGTGAAGTTAGCCACCCCATTTTGTTTTTTTAAAAAATCGACGTTACGATCGGGTCCTAACGATTTAACCTGCTGAACAAACATGAACTAACGATGAACTAACGATACCGATATGCCATTTGCGGGCAAACGGTTTGGGGTGGTCAACTTCACAGCACCGAAAATGCTTTGTGTTTTTAAATTAACTTTAAATGCATATAATAGTCCGTTCTTTTATCTAGATGGCCATGGGAAAAAAACACATTTTTGAGAAAAAACCTGAAAAACATGGCTTCTCTTGGCAGGCCTCTTCAGAGTTTGCAGTTAGACGTCTGTTTTTTTTCAGATTACTCAAATAAAGGGAAGCTTTCTTATAAAATTTGAATACAATTCAATTCAGTATATCATGTTCAAGACGGCCATGGTGAGAAAAATTGAAGATTCATCTTGGATAATAGACAAAATACCTTCTGAATATTGCAAGTTTTTTGATGAAAACGGGTTTACATTTAATTTTTTTCACGGAAGTCCTATAAATATTCTGCCCTAAAATATAAATATATCAAAGTTCAGCTATAGATCTACCACGAAAAAAACATTACTGTAACGCAAAATTTAAATTAAGTGTAATTTTTTGAAGATACTCGTAACTCTAAATCGGTTCAAAACTTGACAAAACACATCGCGCCGTCGCCTCTGGCTCAGTATGGAACGAGAGCTCACAGACGACGGACCTGTGCTAAATCGTCCTACGCGCATTACGTAAGTTTGCCAGCTAGATACACTAAGAGGCCACTAAAACGGGTAACCTTGTATGAAATCCCCAACACGTAGTGACCTGTTTCCATTTAGTGGTAGCCGTACGATTAAAAAAACCGCAAATCGATCTACAGTTTAGCCGTTTGGCACACGCATACTAGAGGTCAAAACAAATTTTTTGACCCGCAGTTCTTAAAAAAAAATTCCTTAGGAGGGGAGTGCCGAGACATTTTTTTTATTTGTATGGAAAAAAAATTTTTTTTTTAGAAACCTATCGTGTGTGGTATCTTATGAAAGGGCATTTTGAGGCGATTCTAAAAATATACCACATCATTACATTTCAGACATTTTTTTTAATTAACACAAAAATAACTTTCGAAACATACCAAGTTTGGGCTCCTCCAGACACGATATGGCTGATTTTTTTAAAATACAATATGCCATAAATAATACATAATATCCTCATACCTAACCCCAAAAAAGCAATTTTGAAAATAATTTCATTAAGTATTTTTTATTATTTTTTCAATATTACAAAATGACACAGTTCTACTTCAATACCTATGTGGCGTGACTTATGGACCTGTAGTACATATTAACCATAAAATGATACGTAGTATCCATATATCTAACGGGAAATACCTCTTTAACCCTTTAACTAGTTTGCTTAGTTTTTGACACAAAATATCAAGGTTGGACTCCTTCAGATACGATATACGCAACTTGTTTTTGTACAGTATATCACAAATGATACGTTATATCTTGATATCTAACCCCAAGAAAGCAATTTTGAAAATAATTTCATTTAGTATTTTTTTTTTATTGTTGCGATTTGACACACGTGGATGAATGAAGCTCGACGCCAACTGTTTGTCACCGGTGATAAGACCCTCTCTTTAATACCTCCTACTGCCGCTGCCCTCCTTCAGCATATAAAAAGGGCAAAATATCAGGTTGAAGAAATATGGGGGCGTGCACTAGAAAGTCACGTAGCAACCCGACCATCTCCAGAACAGTGGGGATGGAAGAGAAGACCTGACCTTTCATTAGACCCTACTTGGACTGTATATGGCCATACACTTAAGGAGCTAGATAGGTGTGGATGCAAAATTGGATGCAAAACCAACCGATGCTCATGCAAAAAAATAACCTCCCTTGCACCCTAGCCTACAAAAATTGCCACGCTGATTGCCATAACGCGAGGTGCGCTATTATTTTCTCAATTTACGCCTTTTACGTAAATAAGTGAGTGCATTTATACCAACCGCTTTGTTATTTGCAGCAAATTGTATATAGAAGACGGAGAGGAAGAAAAATAAAGATAGAAAATATATATTTTAAAAATGTAAAAAGCAAGATTAATAGTATGTGTATTATAATTATGAAATAAAAACAACAGGACTAACCATCTTTAATTAATTTTTCAGCCACTTTTTAAGTGAGTATCTATCACAAAAACTATACCAACTGATGAAAAGACGCAGTTAAATGGTTAAAGAGGTATTTCCCGTTGGATATATGGTGTAGCATTACGCTACGTATCGTACGACATCTGTCGACTTTCTTTAGAACTTCTGAACTTCTGTGTCTAAGGCTAGGTCACGGTTGATATATAAAAAAGCGTACATTGTGATTCACGGCATTACAGGTAGATGGCGCTTATATCAGTCCGTATTTTGTAATACGTCTGGCAGTTATAAAATTGAGATAAGACTCGCGCTAATTTTGAATGTGAATTTTGAGGTATTCCAGATTGTCAAAAGAAAAAAGTTGATTTTTGATGGAGTCTGTGAGAGCGCCGTGAGATTTTGAAAGAAAAAGAGATAATCTGGATTTGTTCTGGTCTTTTTTGCCATAATTTGCTTAGCTGCATCGTGATAAAGTGCGATTTATTTCAAACATTGTATGGCAAGTGCTATTGTTGCATTGTTGGAGCAGAAATAAAACCGAAACCCTTGCCGGGCGAAGAGGCCCAATATAAATTATTTAGCAAGTGCTATACCCTGAAACCGCCTGATTCCGGAAGGCCCTTGTGGGTGCCGGGCCAGCGGGACAGTCTGCAGCTGCCGCGATTTCCGCGGGTTTCTTCGCCACATCATCGGAGAGTTAGAGTCCGCATCCAGCGGGCTCTCGCAAGTGAGAAAAGGAGTTCAGCGAGCTATTGGGTCCGCCGTATCAAAGCGGACACTGGCCCACGAACTCTTTTTTAGGGTTCCGTAGTCAACTAGGAACCCTTATAGTTTCGCCATGTCTGCCCGTCCGTCCGTCCGTCCGTCCGTCCGCGGATAATCTCAGTGACCGTTAGTACTAGAAAGCTGAAATTTGGTACTAATATGCATATCAATCACGCCGACAAAGTGGTCAAATAAAAAGTGGAATATTTTTTTTTATTAGGGTACCTCCCCTATACGTAAAGTGGGAAGTGATTTTTTATTTTATTTCAACCCTAACGTGTGATATATTGTTGGATAGGTATTTAAAAATGAATAGGGGTTTACTAAAATCATTTTTTGATAATGTAAATATTTTCGGAAATAATCGCTTCAAAAGTCGGAAAAATAGCGTCCCCCCCCCTCTAACTTTTGCACCGTAAGTCCAAAAAATATGAAAAAAATTGAGAAGATGCGCATTATGATAAACTTTTTAGGAAAATTATTTTGAACATCATAGGTTTAGCCATTTTTGAGTTATTTCCAAAAAACTTCTTCCATAGGCATCAGATACGACCTTTTGGCATTAGTCTTTAACTCTTAAGTTGGTACACTTACTGTGACAGACGGAAAACTACGGAACCCTACACTGAGCGTGGCCCGACACGCTCTTGGCCGGTTTTTTAATTTAAGCAACAGCTTTTGCATCCTGCTTTCGAGAACATCAAATTATTTATATTTTTGTTAAAAAAACGTTACAAATCGGATTCCTTTTTTGTATCCAGTATTTTTGTGCCATAATAGTTTTTTTTGTTGTTTTGCTAAATTTCCCCAAATTCCAATTGCCTCGTTTGACGGGCGTATAAAGACCTGGCTCTTTAATTTAGGCTACGTTCAGCCAGCGCATCATCTGTCACCATCCATATCACCCGCCTCATTAACCCATTATTTTCCTGCAGCCAAATTATTACTAGCCGAGTCTTTATTTTTACTTACCGGTTTTGCTAACTATTGAATTTGTAATGTCCTTGTTTAGGTACAGTCGTCTTCATTTTTAAGTGAAGTGCTAATATTAAATATTTTTAATTATTGTAATTTAATTACATTCTGGTCACTAGGGAGGTTGTTGAATGTGAAAGTGAAATAGGTACAGTTCTCTTCATTTTTAAGTGAAGTGCTAAATTTAAATATTTTTGTTATTATAATTTAATTGTATTCTGACCACTAGGGAACTTATTGAATGTGAAATACCCTTATTTAGATGCCATTATTGTGATTTTTACGTGAAATGCTAAATTTTAAATAATTGATAATTTTTGCTAATATTAAATATTTTTACTTTGTCGTCAAAATTAAACGTATTAATGCAAGTAAGAAGTGTTTCACTGCAAAATGGCGCCCGAGAAGGTAAAGAACTCTGGATTTACTTTTAATAATTGTAATTAAATATTTTTTTTTTTTTTTTGGATTTGTGTCGCGGTTCTATTAACCTTGATTTTGGTTTGTTTCAGCCTGCTGCCTCCTTACGTCCCATCACTAACCCGAATTCCGTCATATAAAAAATTGCTTTTATTTATGTTAAAAAAAAACGAATTTATCTGTTGCCCTTTACTTATGCCTTTTTCTCAATTACCCGTAACATATCCCGAATACCTTATTTCATAGTCTGAGTCCTGTAGTTAGAGCCCGTAGACGTTAGGGAATTCGCAGGTAAGTCAGACATAGAATGTATGATTTGCGTTTTGTTATTTTTTTCAGAAACTGAACTTGTTTTTTTTAAATTCGAACTCTAACTTGGCATTTAGACTTCGAGTGTTATTTTCTTTCTTTGACTTAAGCGCTTGGTTTAGACCACGGATATACTCGAACTTCGGATTTTATTCTTTTAGGTAGATTAACTTTATTTTTTGTTTGAACTTGCAACGCAAGACAACATTCGACTTTTCGCCATGTCGCACTTAAGTAATGAAGGATCAATTGCTGAGACACCTCATGCGCACTCATCTTTAAACTCGTACGATCCGAGGATTTTAGATCCAATGGCAGACGATGAAGAACAGTTTTTTGATTCTGAACCACGACCTCAGGCGATGCATATGTCCGGACTTCCCCCGCCTTTTCCTTTCAAAGATTATTCACTTACGAAATGGAACTTGAACTTTTCCGGGGACACTTGTGTTCGCGAATTTTTCTTTCGAATCGAGGAAGAAGGTATGGCGCGTAACGTCAATCCTTCATATGTTGTCAGACGTTTCCATGAATTGTTGTCAGATAGTGCCTTGAAACATTTTAGGGCAATCAGATATCAAGGTCTTACTTATGCGGAATTAAAGTCTGAATTCGTTAAAACCTTCGACGTAGCCGATTTCGATTTCAAGCTTGAGAGCCAACTTCGCGCTTTATCACAGAAGGACAACCAGTCAGTGGTTGATTTTGTTATTCAGGCGCGCGATCTAAACGCAAAGCTTCGTACACCGGTTTCCGAAGACAACCTGTTTAACATTATTAAATATGGAATGAATCCTAGATATCATCCTTGTCTTGCAACTAACGTGGTCAGGGATATTGATGGTTTGTTAGAAGTCGCGAAAAATTTTGAAGCCTTTCAAGGTTCACGTCCAGCACGTTTGGCTATTGCACCGATTAGTGCTCAAGTTGTAGGTCAACCCAGTTCTATAGTGTGTATGAAGTGTGATGCAACTGGTCACAACTATCGTAATTGTCCTAACGTTTCAGGGGCAGTGTGCTTCAAGTGTAAGCGTGTTGGTGCAATCACACGCGATTGTCCTAGTTGTAATTCTGGTCCGTCAAAAAACGAATAAGTGGCGCACTGAGAGGTCCATCGGTGTCGCCCGTTTATACAGGGTGTTTGGTAACCGGATGCAAAGCCGAAAGTAGGAGATAGTCTAGGTCATGTAGAACATTTTTAGCCATACTTGTCTTAGACAAATGTTATTAGTTTTTTTTTAATTTAAATTTTAAGATTTGTCGGAGAAAACTGCAAAACTTCAGACTAAATCGATAATTAGTACTTTTTTTACTGCAGGTAGATTTTTTTTTGTTTTATTTCGTATTGTGCAATGTCTATCAAACACTAGAAAAGTGATTTCAAACATCTGTGTCTAAAGAAAACAAGTTGACAGCGATTTAAAATTTTAGTTACATGAAAATGTAAACGATTTAAGTGATTTCAAAGTACGATAAAAAAAAAACTAAAATAGCCACGAATTTTCAAACCATTTTAAAAACATGCTTGGCTTTTACCCTTTTATTTAAGCTATCAAACACGACTGTAGCTACTGTATCCTTGAAAATAAGCCACCTAAACCAACTGGGTAGCTAAAATGTTTCACTCTACTTGTGATACTTGTGGTAGTTGTGGTGACGAATCTCATTATGATTTTACAATAAAACATTGGTTCTGAATACTAAGTTGGCGTTGACTTGACATTTGACTTGTTTTAAAAGGGTTAAGTGTACTGGACAAAACTACCACATGCAATTTTAACAAACAAAGGCTTGCGGCGGTGAGAGACAAAAGGGACTGATAGCGGCAGGCGGCGGGCGATAAGACAATCATGTCTCAAGCCATTTTATCTTTGAAAATAGGCTACCTGTACTAATAAGAGGGAATGTTTAGGGTAAATTAAAACAAAAGCATAAAAGATAAGTTATTTATTTTTACGATCAACACATTAAAATTACACATCATCGCTCGTTTTCAAAATGTGACCCGCCGTTTCGAATACAAGCACGAGCCCGTCTTCTTACTTCTGTGGTGGTTGTTCCGAATATCATTTCTTCCCTCATCCTTTCGAACGCCGCTTCTATCCTCTCCCTCAGCTCTTCTACGGTATTAATGACCTCTTGTGTGTAGACTAGCTCCTTAGCTCGGCCCCAAACGAAAAAATCCAATGGTGTCAAATCAGGTGACCGAGCGGGCCAAGGGATTCGTCCGCCTCTGCCGATCCAACCGTCCGGGAAACAGTTATCCAGATGCTCCCTTACAGCCAGAGAGTAATGGGCGGGACAACCGTCGTGTTGAAATGTCACTGCACCGGGCAGCTGGTCTTCGTCAATAAGCCTGGGCAAATCGTTTTGTAAAAATTCCAAATAATTTGCCCCATTTAAATTATTTGGCAAAAAATGTGGCCCAATAAGGACTCTGCCGATGATTCCAGCCCACACATTGACGGAAAACTTTCTTTGGCAGGACACTTGCTTTTTCCAATGTGGATTGTTGTTTTTGTCAGCCCATTGGTGTAGGTTATGGAAATTTGTGATCCCCTCCCGGGAAAATTTCGATTCATCGGTCCAAAGAATGCTTCGCAAAAAACGTCGGTCTTCGATATCCGCATTGAGTAAAAATCGGCAGAAGTCCACTCGGCGTGCAGGATCTCCTTCGTCCAAACCTTAAACTCCGATGCCGCGAAAAGGATATTTTCCCTCACGATTCATTGTGGCCCATACTTTCCATGTGGACAAGTTCAGATTACGAGCTACCACTCTGATGCTCGTATTCGGATCCTCTGCAAATGCCTGTAGAACGTCTTCCTCCACTTCAGGGCGATTACGTCCTGGATTCCCTCCATGTTGCACAGCAATACCGTTCTCACGTAGCCTTCGGAATGAATTGTAAAACACTCTCACATTAGGCAATCTCCGGTTTGGAAAACGCTCTTGGTACATCCGTCGGGCCATCGCTCCATTACTGTCAGCTTTGCAGTACATGTAGATAATGTCGGCGTATTCTTCGTTCGTAAACTCCATGTTTACAATGAAGAAGTCGTAATTACACGTGAAGGAGCGCCTACGGCAGCTACAACTTGACACGGTAAATTGAGATGAGAGCGGGAAATTAAACCACAATGAACGTCTAATCGCAACTGAAGTTGTAACTAGACTAAATTACTAGTTTTTGCACAAATACTCATGTAGCTAATCAGTTTATCTTTGTCAATAAAGCACAAAACCGATCATCTTTGTTTAACGCCGCTCACCGCCTGCCGCTATCAGTCTCTTTTGTCTCTCACCGCCGCAAGCCTTTGTTTGTTAAAATTGCATGTGGTAGTTTTGTCCAGTACACTTAACCCTTTTAAAACAAGTCAAATGTCAAGTCAATGCCAACTTAGTATTCAGAACCAATGTTTTATTGTAAAATCATAATGAGATTCGTCACCACAACTACCACAAGTATCACAAGTAGAGTGAAACATTTTAGCTACCCAGTTGGTTTAGGTGGCTTATTTTCAAGGATACAGTAGCTACAGTCGTGTTTGATAGCTTAAATAAAAGGGTAAAAGCCAAGCATGTTTTTAAAATGATTTAAAAATTCGTGACTATTTTAGTTTTTTTTTATCGTACTTTGAAATCACTTAAATCGTTTACATTTTCATGTAACTAAAATTTTAAATCGCTGTCAACTTGTTTTCTTTAGACACAGATGTTTGAAATCACTTTACTAGTGTTTGATAGACATTGCACAATACGAAATAAAACAAAAAAAAATCTACCTGCAGTAAAAAAAGTTCTAATTATCGATTTAGTCTGAAGTTTTGCAGTTTTCTCCGACAAATCTTAAAATTTAAATTAAAAAAAAACTAATAACATTTGTCTAAGACAAGTATGGCTAAAAATGTTCTACATGACCTAGACTATCTCCTACTTTCGGCTTTGCATCCGGTTACCAAACACCCTGTATGAATAATTCCCCGGATAATAGACTTTTTATTGATGTTTTAATTGCTGGCTCTTCGGTAAGAGCTCTTTTAGACTCTGGTGCTCAGGTTTCACTAATTGATATATCCCTCTTATCGGAGCTCGGTATAACATATCACAAGGATATCCGGCCTTATGTTGTCTCCGCCGACAATTCTCCTATTGAAATTCTAGGCGGTTTGGACGTCCCCATTCTTTTTAGTGGCATTCACGTTCTGCACCCCTGTCTAGTAAGCAGTAATCTTCCTACTGCATTTATTTTAGGAATTGAGTTTTGGAATGCTGTTGGTCTCATTGACATTTTAAAGAAGGCATTCCGTGATGGTTTGTCAGGTAAGCTTTACGTCGCTTCACATCATGTTCCTGTCGCAGTCCCACGAGTAGGTGAGGTTCGCTATGTCCACCCTCGTACGGTGCTTGCACCACTGCAGGAATCAAAACTCCAATGTGTTATTGACGAGTTTGAGGAGATTTCTTCTGATAAAGCTGGATTAGGTTGTACTTCGTGGCTTTCGCATAAAATTGAGACTGTTGGTTCGCCCATCCGTCAACGTTACTATCCCTTATCTCCAGTCAAACTCAATATTCTCAACGAAGAGATCGACAAGATGTTAGAGTCAGGCGTTATTCGTCCCTCACGATCACCCTGGGCTTCCCCAGTGGTGATGGTTACCAAGAAAGATGGTAGTGTCAGATTTTGCGTGGACAGTAGGAAGTTGAACAGCGTTACCATCAGGGATTCATACCCTCTCCCGCGCGTCCAGGACATCCTTGATAACCTACGAGGTGCCAAATATCTAACTTCGTTGGATTTTAGGAGCGCCTTTTGGCAAATCCCCTTAGCTGATAAGGCCAGTTGTGAGAAAACGGCCTTTATTGTACCCCAAAGGGGCCTCTTTGAGTTCGTTCGTCTCCCTTTTGGTTTAACCAATGCTGCGTCCGAGATGCAGAGGCTTACTGACATGATTGTCAATTTTGAATATACCCCTGAGTCTGAGGATTTTATCTTCGGCTATGTTGATGATTTGATTTTGGTGTCTCGTGATTTTGACAGTCATATGCGGCTTATTCGTAAGGTTCGTGATAGGTTGAAAGAAGCTGGTCTTACGGTTAATTTAGATAAGTGCGAGTTTTGTAAGTCTGAATTGAAGTATCTCGGCTACATCGTCAATGAGCGTGGTCTTCAAACTGATCCAAAGAAATTAGAAGCTATTAGGGATTACCCTACCCCTTCTTCTGCCAAGTCTCTACGTGCTTTCATTGGTATGTGTTCGTATTATCGCCGTTTCGTGGATGGTTTTTCTTCGATTATTGCTCCTCTGACGGCACTTATTGGTAAGAGAAAGGGACGTGATCCCATCGATTGGAACGATAGTGCTAGTAAAGCTTTTTCTAAATTGAAGGATGCCTTGATGAGCGCTCCGTTGATGGCTTGCCCGGATTTTTCGAAACCTTTTATCCTTCAATGTGACGCTAGCCAGGTTGGCTTAGGCTCGGTCCTGGCTCAAGAGTTTGACGGCGTTGAACATCCAATTGCTTATTATTCTCGTTTATTCACTAAAGCTGAACGTGGATACGGGACAACCGAACATGAGCTTCTCGCCGTTGTTGATTCCATAAAGCATTTCCGCGGATATCTCGATGGAATGAGGTTTAAGATCATTACTGACCATATTGCTCTTAAATGGTTGATCACCCTTGATAATCCTACCGGGCGCTTGGCTCGTTGGGCAACTTTGATTTCCCAATATAACTTTGAGATTGAACATAAAAAAGGTGTCCTTAATGTTGTTCCAGACGCCTTGTCCCGCGCTCAAGTTGGGCTTATCTCATTCGCGCGTGGCATGGATCCTTCTGGAGATCCTTGGTATGAACGAATTTACCAGGGAGTTTTGGACAATCCTCAAATGTTTACTGCATTTTCTCTTCGGGATGGTGTCTTAATGCGCAGGGTATCTATCGAAAACCCTTTAGCACCTAATCCATGGCGTATAGTTCTTCCTGCTTCAAGGACTAGAGAGGCGGTTGCTGAAATTCATAATGGATTTCCCAACGTTCATCCTGGTGTTATGAAAACGTATTTAAAAGCTCGAGACTTATACTATTGGCCGAATATGTACCGTGATGTTACAAGGTTCCTTTCCGAATGTCAGATTTGCAAGTCTTATAAAATTGCAAATTCACAACCTCGTGGACTTCGCTTATTTCCTCGTCGTGTTGCGGCTCCAATGGATCTTCTTTCCATTGACTTAATTGGTCCTTTACCGGTTAGCCGTAATGGGTGTCGTTATATTTTGACTTTGGTTGACGTTTTTACCAAATTTGTTTGGTTGGTCCCTTTGAAGTTGGTGAATGCGAGGTCAATATCGATGGCATTAGAGTCGGAGGTTATTTTGCGGTACGGTGTTCCTACTAACATTCTCTGTGACAACGCTACAGTTTTTCATAGTCGTCAATTTCTGGATTTCCTGGCGAGCTATAATATTCCAGGTCCGTGTTATACCCCATATTATTCGCCACAAGCGAATGTTGTGGAGAGATATAACCAGGTCGTGATTACAACTTTGAGCATTTTAGTTGAAAATTACCAACGCAGTTGGTCGGGTCATTTACATCGGGTCGCTCTTTATTTAAACTCTTGTATAAATTTGGCTACTGCTTATACACCGAATTTTTTGATGTACGGCCGCGAGTTGTCAATGATTCGTGAACGTGTTGAGAATCAGGTTGTGGACCAAGATGTGGGACTCAGCCGGATGGAACACGCTTCGAATCTTCAGACGCTTCGTGAGGTGTACGATAAAGTTTCTGATTCGATGGCTTTAGCCTTTCATCGTAACGCCGCCAAGTTCAACACGAACCGTTCTTCGCCAAGAATCGTTGGTGACCAAATCGTTTGGCGCCGGAATTTCCAGCGTGGATCCGCTGATCCTTTTCGAGGCGGTAAATTCGCTCCACGTTTCGTTCGGTGCCGTGTGGTTAGACGGGTGTCTCCACAGGTACATGTACTGGCTGATACCGATTCCGAGCACGTCGGTACATATTAAAGATATCTTGAAATAGTTTCTTCTTTCGGCCCGTTCAGTTTTCTCAAAATTCTAAAATGCGCTTTAGTCCGCCATTCCCTTGTCGGTAATCCTTGCTTGATTTGTTTCTTATCGTTTTTTTGTTTTCGTTTGAGCGTTTCCTTGCTCCTTTTTCCAGATTTGACCTTTTTTACCGTTGGTGTTTAAGGCTTCGTTTATCTTTCCCGGTCTATGATAGCCTGGTTGTATAATTTGATGACTCGATGTGAGGGATTAAGATCTGTGGCCAGGTGCAGTTTCTGTCCTATCCCGGCCGTCACGTCTTGGACCGCGTGACGCGTTGGTTGGCGTTTTGTCATCTTGTTAATCTATTAGGTTAGTCTTTAGGGGTAATGTTAATAACTGGTTAGTTTTGTTTTTTTTTGGAATTCGTTTAGGGTTCTCTTGTTGTGCCTTTTTTTGGCCTTAGCATTAAGTTGTGTTTGTTTTTGTTGCTTGGGGTTAGTTTTCTTGTGTTTACTTGTGTTGTTGTTTGTTTGTTTCTTTGTTTGGTAGGGAGATGCTGTAGCATTACGCTACGTATCGTACGACATCTGTCGACTTTCTTTAGAACTTCTGAACTTCTGTGTCTAAGGCTAGGTCACGGTTGATATATAAAAAAGCGTACATTGTGATTCACGGCATTACAGGTAGATGGCGCTTATATCAGTCCGTATTTTGTAATACGTCTGGCAGTTATAAAATTGAGATAAGACTCGCGCTAATTTTGAATGTGAATTTTGAGGTATTCCAGATTGTCAAAAGAAAAAAGTTGATTTTTGATGGAGTCTGTGAGAGCGCCGTGAGATTTTGAAAGAAAAAGAGATAATCTGGATTTGTTCTGGTCTTTTTTGCCATAATTTGCTTAGCTGAATCGTGATAAAGTGCGATTTATTTCAAACATTGTATGGCAAGTGCTATTGTTGCATTGTTGGAGCAGAAATAAAACCGAAACCCTTGCCGGGCGAAGAGGCCCAATATAAATTATTTAGCAAGTGCTATACCCTGAAACCGCCTGATTCCGGAAGGCCCTTGTGGGTGCCGGGCCAGCGGGACAGTCTGCAGCTGCCGCGATTTCCGCGGGTTTCTTCGCCACATCATCGGAGAGTTAGAGTCCGCATCCAGCGGGCTCTCGCAAGTGAGAAAAGGAGTTCAGCGAGCTATTGGGTCCGCCGTATCAAAGCGGACACTGGCCCACGAACTCTTTTTTAATTTAAGCAACAGCTTTTGCATCCTGCTTTCGAGAACATCAAATTATTTATATTTTTGTTAAAAAAACGTTACAAATCGGATTCCTTTTTTGTATCCAGTATTTTTGTGCCATAATAGTTTTTTTTGTTGTTTTGCTAAATTTCCCCAAATTCCAATTGCCTCGTTTGACGGGCGTATAAAGACCTGGCTCTTTAATTTAGGCTACGTTCAGCCAGCGCATCATCTGTCACCATCCATATCACCCGCCTCATTAACCCATTATTTTCCTGCAGCCAAATTATTACTAGCCGAGTCTTTATTTTTACTTACCGGTTTTGCTAACTATTGAATTTGTAATGTCCTTGTTTAGGTACAGTCGTCTTCATTTTTAAGTGAAGTGCTAATATTAAATATTTTTAATTATTGTAATTTAATTACATTCTGGTCACTAGGGAGGTTGTTGAATGTGAAAGTGAAATAGGTACAGTTCTCTTCATTTTTAAGTGAAGTGCTAAATTTAAATATTTTTGTTATTATAATTTAATTGTATTCTGACCACTAGGGAACTTATTGAATGTGAAATACCCTTATTTAGATGCCATTATTGTGATTTTTACGTGAAATGCTAAATTTTAAATAATTGATAATTTTTGCTAATATTAAATATTTTTACTTTGTCGTCAAAATTAAACGTATTAATGCAAGTAAGAAGTGTTTCACTGCAATGGATACTACTTATCATTTTATGATTAATATGTACCGTATCTGTACTACAGTTCCATAGGTATTGAAGTAGAACTGTGTCACTTTGTAATATTGAGAAATAAAAATAAAATACTTAATGAAACTATATTCAAATTGCTTTTTTGAGGTTTGATAGGAGGATATTATGTATCATTTGTGGTATATTTTATTTTAAACTAGCCTTTTCCCGCGGCTTCGCCCGCGTATAAGTACTCAAAAAGGATACGATACCCATGTTGGTTTTCAGACTTTGTGGCACATTTCCCCTTTTAGGGGTTGAATTTTCAAAAAACCTGAAATACGTGTTTACTCATTTATCGTTAGGAATACCCCTGTGAAGTTTCTACTAAAATAGTCTAACAAATCTTGATTCGCCATACAAACTTTGGACCCCCATTTTACCCCCTTAGGGGGTGAATTTTGAAAAATCCTTTCTTAGTACATCCCTAGACCTTATAAGGAATCTACGTGCCAAATTTGGAATCTCTAGAACCAGTGGTTTGGGCTGTGCGTTGATATGTCAGTCAGTCAGTCAGTCAGTCAGTCAGTTTCTTCTTTTATATATTTAGAAAAATCAGCCATATCGTGTCTGGAGAAGCCCAAACTTGGTATGTTTCGAAAATTATTCTTGTATTAATTTTAAAAAAATGGCTGAAATGTAATGATTTGGTATATTTTTAGAATCGCCTCAAAATGCCCTTTCATAAGATACCACACACGATAGGTTTCTAAAAAAAAAAAATTATTAACTAAGGGATTTTTTTTAAAGAACTGCGGGTTGAAAAATGTGTTTGACCTCTAGTATGCGTGTGCCAAACGGCTAAACTGTACATCGATTTGCGGTGTTTCCTTGAAATTGGGCTTGTACCGGCTACCACTAATTGCCCTATAGTTGCGAGAAGTGCGATTGAATTATAAAGATCCTTGAAATAAAAAATTGAAATATTTACTTTACTTATGGCCTGTTTCACAATCTCCAGTTAAAGCATATCTGGCAGATAAATGTTTGCTGTCCTTTTCTTTTATATAACTGGAGAAAAGGATAGCAATTATTTTAACTGGCAGATAAGTTTATCTGGAGATTGTGAAACAGGCCCTTAATATCATTAAATGATTTTTTTATTTGAAAACTAGTCAATATCGTCATGATAGTCATTTTCGACTAACTCGGGTGTGCAGAATTTAAAAATAATGTCAAAAATAATGTTAAAATCAAAGATGGCGGTCATTCACTTTATGGTAAAAATCGTTATGGTAGTCAATTTTGATTAATTCAGGGCTGTAGATTTCGGAAAAAAGGACGGTTTTAAAATCAAAGATGGCGGAAACGGAAAATTCTGTCAAAATCGTCATGGTAGTCATTTCCGACTAATTCGGGTGTGCCGATTTCGAAAATAATGTCTATTTAGAAATCCAAGATGGCGGTCAAACACTTTTTTGGTAAAAATCGTTATGGTATTCATTTTCGATTAATTCAGGGGTGTAGATTTCGAAAATAAGGAACGTTTTAAAATTAAAGATGGCGGAAACGGAAAATTCTGTCAAAATCGTCATGTTAGTTATTTCCGACTAATTCGGGTAAGCAGATATCGAAAATAATGTCTATTTTGAAATCCAAGATGGCGATCACACACTATACTTGTTATTTAAGCCATTTTCGATGAATTCAGGCGTGTAGGTTTCAAAAATAAAGTCCGTTTCAAAATTGTCAGAAGGCAGAATTGGCAGAAATGGTCATTCATTCATAAAAATCGTCGTTATTCAGATATCTAGATTTCAAAAACAAATTCTGTTTTAAAATTCCTGATGGCGGCCATATACTGTTTTGTATCCCCGAATGAATCGAAAATAACTACCATAACGATTATCTAGAAAAAAGTGTATGGCCGCCATCTTGGAATTGAAAACAGACCCTTTTCTCGAAATCTAAACACCTGAATCAGTCGGACAAGATTACTATGAAGATTTTCACAAAAAGGTAATCACTGCTATCTTATATTTAGGTATTCGTTGCCTTCGCTTAAACCACATATGAGATTACACCCTTGTAACTCACCCCTAATCGAGTAAATTCCTCGACTAGTAGCGCCATCTGTCGCGCCACTCAGGTACTAATGTCGCCCGGTGCCAGCGCCAGGCTGATTTCTCCTCAGTACGCTTTTGTAACTCAGCCGAGCAACACGTGCTCAATCAAGTTTAAAAAATATCGAAAAGTAAATTGCAAACACAAATTGTGTAATGATTGCACAGTTTCTTTGGGCAAATTCTATAATGATTGTTGCTACTTCAGACATTGTGATATTCCGCTCGGTGCCCGTGGCCCAGCGACGAGACGCAGTGACCTCTAATAGGCACCGTCAAAACACAATGCATTGTCCCATGAGACGACATCATTGCTACTTCAGATATTGTGACATTCCGCTCGGTGCCCGTGGTCCAGCGACGAGACGCAGTGACCTCTAATAGGCACCGTCAAAACACAATGCGTTGTCCCACGAGATGATATGCGTCGTCCCGTGAAACGACAGGCGTCGTCCCGTGAGACGACAGGCGTCGTCCCGTGAGACGACAGGCGTCGTCCCGTGAGACGACAGGTGTCGTCCCGTGAGACGACAGGCGTTGGCCCGTGAGCCGACATGCGCCGGGCTGGGAGACCACATTGCGTCTCCCTGTAAGACGATATAGTGTCTTCCTGTGAGAAAACGTGTGTCATGCGTCATCCCGTCTTGTTTGCGTTGTCCTGTGGGACGACATTGCGTCGTCTCTTGTGACGACATTGCGTCGTCCCTTGCGACGACATTGTGTCAGCCTGTAAGACTACACTACTTCATCCCTGGACACGACTTGCATCGTCCCGTGATGTGATATGCATCGTCCTGTAAGACAACATTGTGTCGTCCTGGATATGATACAATGTCGCCAATGTCGGAGTACTCATGTCTATCATTCTGGGAGATGACATTGTATCTTCTCAGATGGCTTGCATCGTCCTGTATCATGATATGGCGTCGTCCCTTGAGACGTCATGTAATGTCCATGCGTCTATATGGATACAGTTTAAAAAACTGCCATCTTATTGGCTGATCTACTCCTTTAACAGACGATGCCAACGTTTGCACAGTCAAAATTATTTTGACATCGGTCACGATATTGAACGATATAATATCGATTTACTAAACGAAGTTCAAATGTCATTCCTCTTGCTTGTATAAAAGTTGTCCACAGTCACCAATAAATAGGTGTGGGGACATTTCGATTTAACCCAGGAAGTAGGTACACGTAAGCCTATAATGATTTAAAAATCTTGCCACATACAGTTTATACTACAAATCAATGCGAATAAACGCAAAATAAGCTATTTAGATCTTGATCTCTATAGAAGTCAAAACCGACAAGGTTTTGTAAGCACGCAACCAGATCCTTTACTTAAAAAAAAGGGGGAGGCAAGGAAAAACAACCTTAGACGTAGGAAGTCTAGAACTCTCTCCTCCGACCGCAACCGCAGAGCCGCAGAATCGCAGTAGGTATTATTTAGAAAAGGAATAGCACAACCGTTTTGTCTGTCGTATAACATCTACAACAATAAATTTGTAGTAATGCCGTAGAATTGTTAGCTGAGCTGAATAACCGGCATTATCTCATATCAATCTAAACAGCAAACGCCTGCTCCTTGGAGGCACATATGAGTCAAATTCTAATTGTGTCCTCAGGCATACTGAAACACCTCACAAACATTGATTATTAGTTACCAAATAAACGTTTGACCCAAAGAAGGATTGTTGTTTGTCAAGCAACAAATTATTTAACGAGTAAATTAACACCGAAATAAATAAAAATATCCAAGAAATCTAAAAAGCTACAATTTTGATTAAATAAATCTAAGACGTCCTCATTAATAAGTATGTAGCTGTGTAAACAAAATGATTTACATAATGCCACTAACTAAGCAAGCTGTGCTGACAAAAACATTCCATTCATATCACTTCATTCGCATCACAAAACGTAAAAACGTGTGAATTTTCAGTGCGCCTACTAGAAGAACAAGCTCTAATTTGATAGATTTCAAAGTACGATAGACACATGCCACGAAACTATAATAGCAGCGGTTCAATAGACTTGTAATTAGTATAACAACAGAGGCATTAGAAATATAGTTGATCAGGTTAGGTATTAAGATAAAATTACAAGATTCCATTTCGATAGAATTAACTCCTACTTAGGCATGACAACAAACTTAAAATATTTAGTAACAGTGGAAACTTACCAAACTTTTCCCTAAATATATTATATATAGTTCTCCTCATCGATTTCGATGCCAGCGAGCTTAAAAGCTAACCTAATGGAAGTTGGTTATTCTGACCCATAAAAAGACTGGCTAGGCTTAACTCGGTTTTAAATACTCCTCTATACTTATAGCAGCAGAGCTTGCTAGTCGCGTTGCAGGTTTACACGAAGGAGGGCATAGGTCTCTCGATGGAGGATCGGAAGTCTCCTTTGAGGCGTAAGAGTAAACAAAGAATGAAGTGATAAATGAATGAAAAATGGGATCTCGAGGGATTTTAACCATACTCCAGATCCAAGTCAAATGTAACGATCCCGCTTCAAAATCCTCAAAGAAATGTGTACTGCGGGGAAAATCAGGTGAATAGCGACGACGTAAACCTAGGTGGCCTTTTTATAAACAAGAATTGCAAATACCTGTTTGTGAAAGAAGATAGGTTGTCTATTCGAGTGTTTGTCAGATGAGGGCGCCCCAAGGATTTCAGTAACTAAGTGCTTACGGAAAAATTTACAACTTATTAGCATGGTGATTTAGGCAAAATTGAATGAAATTGTTAACATACTTCAAGGGGCTACCCGTTTGGGGACCCATATAAAGATTCTTCAACACTAAAATGCCGTCAGATAGTCAAGTAGGTAGCGGTGGCGAAGCGGCCATAAAACTCGATTCCCGACGGCTTGCCTAATTTCATTTCGTGACTTTTCTGTGGGCTATGAAGAAAATGATAATCAAATTTGCCACAGCCGTGGCAAGCCTGTCTACGAATATTTTGGACGTGTCGACACTGGTAGTTAAACCTAACGCACTGTTAGGGTAATAATACTCATATAATAGTACATTACTGCAGAATCCAGTAAGTAAGCCTTCCTGGCCAAGGATGAGTTAACCGGACCGAACCGCAGGTGAGGTCCGGTTATATACGAGGCCAGGATGGCTTTCTTACTGGTTGAGGCTTGTATAGTGCTTTTCTCAAAAATGAAAGAAAGTTTAACAACAAATTCGTTTAATTAATATTGAAGGTTACATTCATATACGGGCAATTACTGATAGATATTTTTATCGATTTACCGGGGGCATTTATGTTTGTTTCTTGTACATCTGGATTAATGGACTCTTGGCTGACAGTAAATGTCTGTGAAACATTAATTTGGTTGTTTGGGAAGGTGGATGGTTGCGATGATGTTACGGTCAGGGGAATAGTGGTCGGTTCTTGGCGAGAGGTAGATGGCTGCGGAGTCAGGCTTAGCGGCTGTTGACGCGATGTAGACGGCTGCGGGGAGGTGAAAGATGGTGTTTTTTGAGTATTCAATTTAATTTTTTTATTTATATTGCTTGTAATTTCACTTTTATTTTCTAATGACTCTTCTATATATCCTTCTGCAACTCGGTCCGATTTCCACCCCCCGTGTCGTTTTATTGTCGTGAGATTGGCTCCAGAGTCAGCCAGAAGGGTAGCAGACGACCTCCGGAAACAATGGCCAGTATAGCTCTCTGGATTTGGTAAATTCAAATATTCTGCTATTTGTTTAGGCATTCCGGCAATCTTATGACGACCGATGTTTTGCCGCAAGCATGTCCCGCTTCTATAATTGATAAAAAAACGATCGCTTTTCGTATTTTCAGGGCGCAGGTCATGGTATTTCCTTACAATATGAGCTGACTCCTTGTGTATAACAAAAGAGCGATCAATTTTTGTTTTTGTTTCTCGTACTTTTACCAAAATTATTTCATTATGGTATTCCACGTCACTGTTTTTAATATTACAGAGCTCTATACTTTGGCAGGCGCCATTAACTCCCATTATAGTAATAACCTAAAAACAAAAAAAAAACTGTTTTAAATCGAGAATATAAAAATAAGTATCTGTTAATTGGAACCAGATTTAATAGCATAATTATATTATTGCAACCGACTAACAGACAACTTACATCACAACAATTTAAATGAAATAAGTAAATAAAATAAATATTACCTTCGCTGCTAGATAAACATCATCGGGTGCTTCATTTAAAAACTTCTGTATGTTTTGGCTGGTAAATACACTCGATTTTTTTCCTTTGTAGCCAGTCGATTGTCTTTTCAACCAAGTGATTAAATTGGAATAATTCTTAATGTTTACATCGTGTTTATTTTGCACTACACATCGAAGCATAGAATACACAGCCCATAAACTTGTCGGCTGCATTGTTTGGCGAAGAAAGCTGAAATATGCCAAGAATACATTTTCAGACCAACTGTTGGCTTGTTTTTCTGACTTCCACTTCATAAATTTTTCATAAGTTTTCATATATCGCTCCTTGGATTTTGGAGGAAGTAAATTGTTTTTTGCTAATTCGGCCTCAGCTTTTAAATCAGGAGGAGTGCCATCTATTTCCGAATCGGATTCGCTTGAACTCATTTTTTGGGATTATTTATGTTCACGCGGTAAAATAAAACACAATTGTCGCAATTGAATGTGAAATCCCGCCAGTCGTTGTTTTTTTTTACTAAAAAGTTTGCGTTTAGTTTGGAACATTGTTCTATTTTTACATTACTTACATGAATGTTTTAGTAAAAAAATGTAAATTATTGTTTTTGAAACTCCATGTTAATTTTAGAATGGAAAGTTTTAATCCAACATTATTTATAAACTGAAATTACTAAATACAAACATAAAATCCCACTATACTTCTACAACATTACTAAGAACAAAACGCAACGTGCATACTTTTTCTGCGTCGCGTTAAGTGTCACAGACTATAAAATGGCTGTTTAAGGCTCCAAAAATATATCTATCTCATAAAATGACATACCGAAAAGAGAGATAGATATATATTTGGAGCCTCCCTCCTATAACCATGTTATATGGCTACACTCTAATCTGTGTCTGGTACTATGTTTTTTTTTCTAAGCAGATCTAAAGAGGATGACCTACTGTCCAGTAGGTAAATGACATACTTACTTACTGGACAGTAGGAGATTCCAAATTTAAAATCTCGCTTCTTACTGGATAGTTGTGAATATGTCTCCGGTAGAGTTCACTTTCTGGATACATTTTAGGGATATTATGGCAACATTACATACCATTTTTGAGAAAATACATTAACCCTTTCGAGGTTTTAAATAATAATAATAAGAGACGTTTATTTAATAAGATTGCATAAGTACATAATAAGAGTACAGTCGATCATGCTTAAACTTATTAAAAAGGAAAGTGACTTAGCTTATGTCTGTGCGAGAAGGCTTAAAGGCACTAGGACCCTACCACCCTCAAGCAACGGATGCTGTTAAATATGTATGATATGATATAAAAAGCACATCAAAGACCAGTCAGTGTCTTAAAAATGTACATCTAGGTCTTAAGCGTTCATTGAAACGTACATTTACATTATCTACGCATTTCTCTGTCACTTGCAGTTTCGTGTTCGATCCCCTAGTCCGCGTTCACATATCGCTGTTTTAGACATTGTACCGTGAAGACGGAAAGATTGCGGAGATGTGAACGCGGACCTAGCGGACCTAACGCGAAACCACGCGTGACAGACATAGCGCGATGATACATATGCGCTTTAGAGCAGTCGGAATCGTTATTGTCTGGTGCCCATTCTACGAACAACTCGGCGAATTTGTGCAGCGGTGCCGCTGTGTCGGTTACGCGGCGGAGATGTTGCTTCCCTAATTACCTGTGTCGCCCGATGATTTGCCGAGGTCGAGTGTCTATACTGAACGAATGTGCCTAGATTTAGAACACGGGTTTTCGTTCTTAGAGGCGCGTTCGTTGCCCTCTTCTGTTCTTAAGACAGCTTTAAAGGTTGAACAACATTCGATTGTTAAGTTTTATGTAAGTATTTGCGAATTTACTATGCGCAACATCTACTTACTTTATTTGTTGACTGTTTAGATGAATAATAATTAATAAATGAAGTAGATACTAGGTACATTTACAAAACATTGATTAGAGTAACTTCAATCATCAGTACCTACTGATGATTGAAGTACCTATATAGGTAGCTGTTTATTAAATATTTATAGAATAAAATATGTATTGCTTACAAATAAAAACTTGGACACAATGTCCATGACTGAATGGTAACGTTTATGATGCATAAAAGCCGGCCAAGTGCATGTCGAACTACGCATAATGGGGGGTTCCGTACGTACTATCGAAAAAAATACTTAATATCAAAAGGTAAGCCTATGAAAGAAGTTTTTTGGAGATAACTCGAAATCGCCTTAACTAATAATGTATAAAACAATTTTCGTTGAACGAATATAAATAGAAGTATAGTTTTTGGATCTCTGGTTCAAAAGCTACAGGGACGACGACATAATCTTATCGACATATTTTTTGAAAATACTCACTAAATCAAAATGTTTAAAGAAATATCAATACATGTTGAGTAAAAAAAAACAATTTGTACATGTATGTATGGAGTGCGCCCCCTAAAAATATTTTTCCAGCAATTTTACTACAAAACAAAGAAGCGGCATACAAAATATACCTTATTTTGTGATTTTATTATGATAATATTTATAGATAGTTTCCGGGTGAAATGGCTGTGACATACAGACGGATATTACAAAACTATAGGGTTTTGTTTTTGCCATTTTGGCTACGGAAACGGAACCCTAAAAAAGGAATATCATGAAAAAGAAAAAACGAAAATTGAAATCATCAATACTAAATCTGTTATTGCTATCAATACTTGTTTGTTACTTTACATTTTGTGTGCTCTATTAACGAAACTGAATATTTATTTATATTCTTACATTAGGAACGTAACGATTTTAAGACGTAGGGTCAGGTGGTGACAGTGGTACACTTTTTTTTGAGTGGTCAGATCTCCGAAACCAAGGTTCATAGGAGGTTGTATTAAGAAGGACATCATAGTAAATTTTATCTATTTTATGTATGTACTAGCTTTTGCCCGCGGCTTCGCGCGCGTTAAATTCGGGGTAACACGGTTCCCCTTTCCTGATTTAAAACACAGAAGAGAACTCGGAACAGAATAAATCGCACACAAATAGTCCGCATACCAATTTTTAGCTTTCTACCTTGAAAATTGCGGAATGCTTCATACAAACTTCCACCCCCCATTTTAGGGAAGTGGGGGGTTAGAAAGAGACAAAAAGTAGCCTATGTCACTCTCCATCCCTTCAACTATCTCCACTTAAAAAATCACATCAATTCGTCGCCCCGTTTTGCCGTGAAAGACGGACAAACAAACAAACACACATACACTTTCCCATTTATAATATTAGTATGGATTGTTCCTTTTCTAAATTAAGCATTAGGTAAAACAATAATCATGATATTTTAAGAAAACAGAAATGTGCCAGTGTGTACGTTGGGGTCGGAATAGTCGCTCGGCCTCATTTATACATTGGTTCGGGCTTGTACACTGTATTTATTAATTGTAATTTTACAAAAAACCTAATTTATTATATTAGTCAACCACTATACTTACGTTTGGCATAATATGTGACCTCATAGTGTAAATATTGTAAGGTAAGACGGTATTCACTTAATTGCTCGTTTCATGCTTATCTCTCTGTCAATTTGCTTGAGATAAAACTCTTGAGGTTTTTTTTAGTATAAACACATATGTGATAAAAACTTATGTCCATTTGCCATATAAACCTACCATCAAAATTATGATCCATTGTGTACCTTTGAGAGTTGCGCCACCTTTAGACCTGAGCGCCATTTTGAATACTTTGATATGCTTTGTCGAAACTAATGCCTACATTTCATAAAATTTACCACTACTACCTCCCCAGTTAAGCTTTTATTTCAAAATGTGAGCGCATATGTTACGCGTATTAGTTACTGGAACAAAAATAAAAACCTACTTTCAGACAGAGATTTAGACCCCCGAAACAAAAAAACCTCTTGATAAAAAACCTTGTGGCCTGGACGCCTACCGATAGGTTCGTTCGTATTCGCGTACCGACAGCTTCCTAAAAGTGAATGTACTGATAACACATAGCTATTATTTTCTCCAATTTTGCCATTGCGCCACTATAGTTGCCTGTACCACTGTCGACCAACTCACCCTAAAGGCCGACTAGGTCCCATTATGCCATCAATCTTAATAAAAGTGCGTTTTCCATTTCAGATAACAGACTACTCTTTCGCACGCGGTACTTTTAGGATTCGAAATTGTATATGGGACCCAAGACACAACCTGACATGTTTATGACAAGGTCAACGTTTCCGCTGCAGTCTAAAATAAGAAAGCAGTATCAATGTATGCTACAATGTAACTCCATACATTCATACTGTCTACTTCTGCTTTTATCGAGGGCGGAGCAGTCTTATCAATCTGTATTTAATTGCGGAATGAGAGGGCGTGGAACCGCGATTGCGTATCATACCTTATCTTAATTTCGCATGCATTTCGAGTATCAAAATCATATTTAAAAAATCTATTTATGACGTGTGCACTCATTCTAATACACAGCAACGGTATATGGGAATACGGAACGCAGTAACATTAATGTTTTATTTTATAGAAGATTTGTTTTTAAATACGGTCTCTAGCTGCAATTCCAATTTTATAACCTAGAAGTAAATTGTTATATTGAACGATCAAGTTTATCTGCGCAGTAAAGTGCACGTGGAAACTACGACGGCTTAGTTTTTATGTCACGTCTGACATTGGCGACATAATAATTATTCTTGTCATGTTAATATGCGTTTATAGCGAGAATAAAGACATGAGTGGCTTTTACTCGTATTATAATCGGAAACTTCACTAGAATTTTAATTTTAAATGGAATAGCGTTGCGGTTTATTCATCGCTTCTAGAAATATTTCGTTCCGTTTTATTGGCGCACCAATTCAATACAAAAGCTAGCGGTTTGTTTGCGACTTAAAACTCAGGCTGTCTTGATACTAGTTCTTGATTGAATATATAGTTACTTAAGTATCTCCACTCGGACTTCCATTTAGCAATCTTATATCTGTCACTTGGATATGTTACAATATTTAAAAAAACAAATGGCAGCCTCCAGGGCCGCGATTCGAAAAATAAACACACACACTGGACAGACACAGCTCCAACCCAACTCAACCCAACTCAACTCAACGCTATAACGACTTTGACATTTGCTATTCGAACAGATTTTCATTCAACATTGGTCTCACATTGGTTTCGCATTGGTCACACATTGGTCATACATTGGTCTCACATTGGTCTCACATTGGTCCAATGTGCGACCAATGTATGACCAATGTGAGACCAATGTTGAATGAAAATCTGTTCGAATAGCAAATGTCAATGTCGTTATAGCGTTGAGTTGAGTTGGGTTGAGGTGGGTTGGAGCTGTGTAATAAACAGAAATAGTTATTATACACTTAAATGATTTCGGGTTTCGGTTTGGTAAAGATTAAGTGCCGGATTCTAATTTTAAAATACATTAACAGTACAATAACAACATAACCTATCTCAAACATAACTCCAACACATAACAAACAATATTATTATAGGACAAAAAAATAAAATATGTATTGCGTTGTTAATGCATTGGAGTTGTATTGAAGTTGGATCGTGTTTATACGTGTTTTAAAGTTAGCATACCGCCGTTTAAAGTTAGCGTACGTGGTTTGGTCTAAATACTAGCCTGTGTGCGGAGGACACACATAAGATACACATGAAAATAAACGTAACGATAGAACTTAAATTACTATATTAAATATAATTAACTATATTATAAATGTACATTATATAACAATATCCTTGTACAAACACGCCAAATTGGCACAATTATTTTAATTACTCTACTTTTGTACCGGTACGATAATAAATCGGGGCCATAAAACCAGGTAATAGGGGTATAATCCGTAAAATAACATAATTACTTCCTTAAATAAATCCGTACTAAGTTAGCAGTTATTAATCATTTAGTTAATTGACTTCAAAAAAGTTATGAAATTGCTTTTTGCCACCTACGTATCGGAATATGGAAACATTACAGGGTTCTGTTTTTAATTAAACACCCAAGTCACATAGAAATGTGTAGGTACGGTAGCTATCTAAATGTATTAATATTGAAAATACCTATACTCGCTTAAATATTTTACAATGCGGAGGCTAGGGAAAGCTTATTGTAGATGGTGCACTTTTGGATGGAAGATATAAGGAGAGAGTTCCAATTTTGGGTATATATTTAGCAGCGTATACCATCAAACGGTATATTATCATAAAATTTTGCTTGTTTTATAGGAACCATAGTTGTGAGTGAAAATTTGACAGTAATATAATAAGTATGATATTTTGTTATAATTGAGAAAACATACCAACTAAGAACATGTGTTTCTATGTTACATTTGGTTTGGAGCAACTAAGTAGCTGATTTCGGTACTTTTAAATCGTAGTAAGCAAAGAGAAAACCCCGCAAATATCACGAGTCGCGTATAAATATTTGTATTTGTGCAAGGAATAAAAATTGGTCTACTGACTTAAATACCGACAATTCACACTGATTGCCGCAGCTTTATCAAGTAGACGCTCTGATTAAGTCAAGTGGCAGCAGCGTATGTAAAGAGATAATTAGTACATAATTGGAATGGAAAGAAGAGGGGTCCCTTCGATTTGTACTCTCATTACTGCGTTAACTGAAGCTCTTTGGACCCTGTAATTGGAAGTCTTTTCACGGAAACTGGGAAAGTGTGAACTGGTCACCAGTGTCTTGCGCTGCCACTATTGAAACCTCTAGATGCAAATCGATTACGCAGATGTCAGTTCTGTAGAGGTAGGTAGGTAAGTTGAGACAACTCACAACACATCTGTTACTCAGTATGTAAAAATATTATAAACTTAATTGTTTTGCTTTTCTTAAATGACTACTTTTTTGTGTATTAGAGTAGAGAGTACGTATGGTAAATATCCCATTTTTTTAAGTCGTCGTAAGGCCTAAAACCTTCGACTCTTAAGCAAAACGTTCTCTACTCTGCCACGGAAGAAGACTAATCAATCAGCAAAATTTACCTACTACTTACAGACAGATAATTCAAAATGGAATAAATTCCCGGAGCCATGCATTTATCTTCATGAGTTCATGACAATTAATTTGAGTAAAAAACGTTTGGGGCTGACGACGACGTCAACACTTTAGAGGCGCTTGTGACTGACAACTTCATAATGTGCCACTTGGATGAAGTTTGAAGCTAAATAATGAAATTAAATGTTGTGTTTCCCCACTTGCTAGAAACAGTTCATACACGATGACACCTCTACTTCTCCTCTAAATACCTTTAAACCTCTAGAGGCCTATAAGCCCCTCGTTCTATTGAATTTTAATCTTAATTTTGACACATCAAAGTTACATTTTTCTTGGCATTTTTGATTATCAAATCATGAAAAATTGCAGCTGCTCGGTGAGTGGTCTTGCTTGAATATTGCGTGACGCATTAATCATACTGGTGTGGCCGCTTGGACACCTAGATAGAGAATAGGTATTACGATAATGGACTGATATTGTTGGTCCCTATAGGAGATATTTCAGATTTGCCACCATCATCACTAAACAACGCGTAGGTGATATAATGGCCGGTCCTAGTGTGCTTACTGCATAATGCAGTGTTGGTTTAGCGATTGCTTGCTTTGCACTTCGACGTGGCGCTACGCTAACCTATAATTTTTCACCTGGGACAGGCTAGAAATAGAAAAGTTCTCAGTAATTCCACTTTAAATAATAGATAGTGCTAAGCCAACGTGTGTGGCGCTTGTTCGATAACCAAAGGCGTATTCTGTGCAGCTTATTCGAATTTTAATTCTATAATTCGTCTCACTCGCACTCAGTTGGTTTGACTTAGATATTAGCGGAGCAGATGCTAACACATCAAAACTACTTAGTTTCATTGTATCTAGCAGCCGTTACTTGGAGTCCATTTCTGCTCGAAGTTCCATTCATATTTAAATATTGTTACGGTTTGTTCAGATTGTTCGAATTGAATCGTATTATCACTGTATCTGTTCTGTGTCAACATGTGTATTAGCCAGACATTTTCATTCATTTCATTTTATTTATTCATGAACAACATGGGTTGTGTTTGAAATTAACACATTAACATAAAAGATTTACAATAAAAACAGTTAAAATTAAAGTTTCCTTAACGCTAGAGATAACTAAAATTATATAAATATAATTTAATATTTAGTTCTAATTTATAATTCACCCATTGTACACTGTAGACTTGTATTGTACACTGTAGACCCATTGTAGACTGTAAGTGTTGATACAATAAACATCAATATTGTGATTCTTATCCAATGATACCTGCAAATACAGACAATTTATTTCAAAATAATAGTTTCAAAATATTTTGTTGTTATTTAAATTTAATCAGGTGGACGGACATAATGAAGTTATTTCGGCAACGGAGTTTTCAAAAGTTTATAAGGCATTATCGCGCATTGCTACTTTTTGTAGCAATAAAGTCGTGATGCAGTAACAAAACGGTCGCGCTACTGCATCGCGACTGAATCGCTACAAAAAGATGCAATGCGCGATCTCCCTAAGGGGAATCTCCCCACATTCTGACATGTATTTACTCTATTATTTAACACTAGCCTTTTCCCGCGGCTTCGCCCGCGTACTAATAAGTACTCAAAAAGGATACGATACCCATGTTGATTTTCAGACCTTATATACACATTTGCCACTTTTAGGGGTTGAATTTTCAAAAAACCTGAAACACGTGTTTACTCATTTATCGTTAGGAATACTCCTGTGAAGTTTCGAATAAAATAATCTAACAAATCTTGATTCGCCATACAAACTTTGGACCCCCATTTTACCCCCTTAGGGGGTGAATTTTGAAAAATCCTTTCTTAGTGCACCCCTAGACCTTATAAGGAACCTACGTGCCAAATTTGGAATCTCTGGAACCAGCGGTTTGGGCTGTGCGTTGATCAGTCAGTCAGTCAGTTTCTTCTTTTATATATTTAGAAGACAATCCGCCATATTTATACATTATGGGTTCAAAATATCAATCGCCAATTTATACGGTTACCTTTAACAAGATCAGTCTTTAAAAGGTCAGACGGACTCATTGTGTAGGTAGGCTTAGTAATAGGGTCCGTTGGCAACCTCCAGGTACAGAACTCGAAAAACGGTCTCACCATACTTACATACCTACATTAATAACGTATGTTCATATCCGGAGTTTATCGATTCCTATTCCAATTTACACCTCAGGGCGACGTAATTCAGTTTTATTGCTTAACACCATTTAACATCTGCTATGGGAAAACGTAAACGATAAAGGGTATCTAGGGAAGCTGGGAAATTGTGCTGGGATCGTTTTCGTTATTTTATAAAGGTAAAGGAAAGTAATTACGGTTTCGTTCTGTTACCTATTTTGATAATTGAGTATATATTTTAATGTTTAGATTATTTTCTCGCTCGTAGACGTGCATGTAATAATAAATAATGATTATTTATTCGGCCTTTCTGAAATGTTTTTTTTTGTCTTAGAAACGTACCACGTAAAAAC
This sequence comes from Pammene aurita, assembly GCA_947086415.1. Classification (NCBI taxonomy): domain Eukaryota; kingdom Metazoa; phylum Arthropoda; class Insecta; order Lepidoptera; family Tortricidae; genus Pammene; species Pammene aurita. Next base: position 25,773,199 of record OX352297.1, read on the forward strand.
CCAAAAAAAGCCTCAACTCATTGACGCTTTTTAAACGGGCCGCGTTTGTAGGGGAAAAAAATACAAAAAAATATACGTTTTAGTCTGGAAATTATACAAAAAGATCATTAATAAGGTCCGTTAAAAATATTAATGTACCTATACATTATATTAATATATAATTATTACTTGACGTGTTTTTTACAGAATGTCTTTGAATTATAAGAATATTAACTTAGAATTTTTACTTTCTGTTCGTTTTAGCAAAAATTGTGGGTCTTTCCAGCTATTTGGGTTTCGAAAACATTTTACTGTTTACAAGGACTATCGTTTATACCGTTTGAAATGAATTGATGTGAAAGTTACGATCTAAATTAATTTCTTCCATATGTATTTCAGATTTTGTATATAAACATCGGACAATAAAAATCGAGGTAAACAAAAAAAAAATAGTTTTTTCTCTAGATTGTTAATCTGACGAGAGTGAAGAATGATTCCGGCGCAAAAAAAAACTTATAAGTACAACCAAAAGTATAGCCTCCTCCTTTTTTGAGCCGCATGTCCGAAAATATTATGTAATGATTATGTAATGCATGTAAAACGTCTACTGAAATAGCTATTAGCTAAACGCAAAGAGAAGGATATATAAAGGCAAGACAAAATAGTTATAATGACGAGTTTTAGAATGTAGGTGTAGAATGTCAGTCTAGTCACTTTTGGTCGTAATTTGATATTGTTTGTATACAGTTGGAAAGCGAAAGGGAGAACATTTACTTATAAGTTAACACTCCCGTTGCATGGGGCCGAGTAAATGCCTACTTATTTTGTATGAAAACAAGCATTACATGATCAAAAAAGGTTTATGAGCTAGCCGATATTTCTGTCATATCATAAGTCCTATATTTCCACATATAAAGTCTAGAACGATGATCTACAACGCGAATGCGATGTATTTTCACTTTAGACGTGAATCGTGTACCAGTAATATTTAGTCTGTAAGCGTGTTCGAAAAAATATACATTTCTCTTAAGTGTTTAGTCGAAAATGGTCGTATTTTGACATGAAACTCGTACACTGTTTTCTTTTACCTTTAAGGCAGAAGGATGGAAGTGGGGCACTATCGAGCGAGGACTTCGTGGCAAAACCCCGAGTCTCGACGGGATTGGTTACAGATAATTAACCAGAAGGTGCACTCTATATATACAAATACATAGCAATTATTGCACGTGCGCTTACGCTATTGCGTTCAACCAAGGGTGCGATTGCCAGGGGTAAAGTTAGATTGAAATGGAATTGCCATCGTAACTATTGCAATAAGGTCTGCCTGTGAGTTTAATGAAATAACTATCTATGAGAGACGGAAACGTGACTTATTTAGATACCACTGAAGAACAAATGAAATTATTTTAATAAATATCAGCGTCTTCTGCGTTCGCGGCAGAATACAGAAGACGCTAGTTCGACACTTTTTCCTTTATATATGACATCTATATAAGTTTATTTAGATAAGTACCTTTTTATATAAGTACCTTATTAATGAACGCAATGATATAATATTCAAACTCAAAATTCTTAATAAAATGTAAATGTTTATCGATAAATACACAATGGAGCTTGTTATTATTTTATCGAATAAATTAAACCGGCCAAGTGCGTGTCCGACCACGCATAATGGTGGGTTCCGTACCTCGTAACCAAATTAATACCAAAAGGTCGTATCTGATGCCTATGGCGGAAGTTTTTTGAAGATAACTCAAAAATGGCTGAACAGATAATGTTCAGAACAATTTTCGTAGAAAGTATGTAATAGTTTTCTAATTTTTTTTCATATTTTTTGGACTTACAGTTCAAAAGTTACAGGGAGGGAGGAACACAATTTTTCTGACTTTCGAAGCGATTATTCCAGAAAATATTCACTTAATTACAAAATGTTCAAAGAAACCTCAATGTTATTTTTAAAGAACTATCGATTGATATGCCACATGTTGATATTTGGTCTTTTTTTTTAAATTTAGTTAGATGTATGAAGCGCCCCCCCTAAAAATATTTTTTTCTGTAATTTAACACCATAACTAAGTAGAGCGGCATACAAAATACACCTTGTATGTAAATTTTATTACGATACGTTTTATAGTTTCCGAGTAAAATGGCTGTGACATACGGACGGACGGACGGACGGACGAACGTACAGACGGACATGACGAAACTATAAGGGTTCCGTTTTTGCCATTTTGGCTACGGAACCTAAAAAAACTAAAAAACCTAAAAAAATTAAGACAGTCGCTGGGACCTCTTTTTATTCAAATTGGCGCTGCCCTCGCACCGATGTAATCGATTGTTCTATGTAGTGAACCCACTGCGCATAATGTAATGTGCGATCCGGTCACGACGACCCCAGTAACCTCGCAGTTCTGCGGTTTTCTTTGCACCTTCATGCAATAACCTCTCTAACTGCCATCAAACATATTTTAGCAGGGATCATTTAAAATTTAAGAAATGGTGAAAATGCTTTAATTTAAATCTTTTTGCATAAACATATTTTAAAAGATAATTAGTTTTTTGATAAAACAATCATATTTTAAAAGGTAATTGGTTTTTAATAAATTATAATATTGAAAAAATTTAACGGGATTATAAGACTGCACGGATATGCTTTCCCGTGGCATGGTAGAAATTCAATTAAAAACCTAGAATACCACGAGGAACGTGAACGTAAATACACAAGGATCGAACACATTGAAATTCGTAAGCTTTGGTAATTTAATCACCTAGCCCGTAGCTTATCTGGTAGTAAACCTGACGGTATTAGACTTCAATAATCCAACCGTATTGATATTTTTTTAATGAATACGATTTTTTTTCGTTTTATCATACTACTCGTATAGTAATGGAATCTACAATTTAACAAACATTAACAACCGTGGTAGATAAATAATCCTTAAATTCTTCTAAAATAGCGCAGCATCTACATCGCAGATGTTGCGCTGTTTTACCAAGAGTACAAACATTAGGTACCATCGGGTTCATACCCAATTTATGAATGAATTCATTGATAAATTGAGTATACAATTATGAACCCGATAGTACATTACGAGTACAATCTTAAACTAAATATCACACTATAAGACATATCAGATGGTTAGCAAACTACGTACTAATACGAGCAGCAAGTAAAATGTGTGATGCGCAAAGCGGAACTTACGTTAATCCTTCCGACATGTGCCAACAGCTAACATAGCTTAGCATACTAATGAGGTGCTGATTAAATGCCATGTCGGTGGAATTAAAAAAGTTCCGCACGCAACGCTATATATGACCTAATAGAGTTGCATTATATTTTATAGTTTTCAGATTTTGGCATCTTATTAACTAAACCGGAAGACCAAACAAAACTTGAAAAATTCCTTCAGTTTATTTGGCGCGTGATTATTGATAACATTGCTGCGCGCGAAATAAATTCAGATAAGGTAATGTCATATCGACATCAAATTTAGTGCAACTTTATAATACACAAACTTACGGAAACTAAACTTTTCTCGCAGTTTTACTTTTGTTTTATCTCACAGTTGTATTAAACCATAGTCAAAAACACTTATACATATGAGGGATTCAATGTTGACGTGGTTGATGATGTCCTGTTGTCCTTCATCAGGGACATAGACCTTAAGAAGGGATTACCATTGATCACGGTTATGCGCAACCTCTTCAGCTCCATCCAGCCGAGGCCAGTTGTCATAATCTATCTATCTTCTCCTAGCCGTTTTCGGCTACAGCGACTGCGTTCTACCGCTGAGAGCTACGCTGATGCTGGGGGGTTGTCATAATAAAATTATAAAAACATTACTGCATTGTGAGTAAAATTTGCTATAACTCCCAAACCCATGTGTGGAAAAAAGCTGTTTATGAGGAAGTGTGATGAAAAAGAAAAGAAAATCACACCATAATAATACCATGTAAGATAGCGGAATTCTAACACTAAAACGAACGTCAAGGACAAGTAAAAATAACTGTAAGCCGAATTATAACGTTAAATTTATGACACAGCAGTAAAAAGTAAGTCTGTGATGTCCTAATCGACGACGGACGGGCTTAGGCCGATAAATCATAACTGTTTGCATTGCCATGTTTGTCTCAGGTATAAAATATAATAGCTGGCCTTCTGCCCTCGGGATTGTTCAATTACGATAATGAAGTTTAACCTGACGTTGTTACGCGATCGATCGCCTGTTTCCGGATTGTTAGGCCTGCGACAATATTTGAACGCGCCAACCAATAAGTACTTTATTCGGCAAATAAAGAAAAAAACCACCAAGTGGTTTGATTTTGTTCTGACGCATTTCAGTCGCTGTTTTGCGTTTTGGAATGTCTTTTTTCAGGTAACTATAACGAATTTTCTAAACAAAGTGGACTCAAGTCCATTTACGAGTAACTCTGTTTAATTCCGATTTTTTCTCTCTGCGTGTAGCGGATTTCGTCTACAAAGTGGGAAAACGCTGGAATCGGCTACAAGCGTAGCGGGTAGGATACGTAGCGAGCTACAGTGCGGAAGGTGTTATTGAGATCGATATAATTTTATATTTTTTATATGCGTACAGATTTGTCAGTCAAATCTACGTGGCAGATGTTCGGCGGTACGCCGCTTCCTCTTCGCGGGCCGGATTGTATGAAATTTAGCTGTTTTCTCCGGCCCGATTGGCAAGGTTATAGTTTGGAAACCCCCATGCTAGACTATTGTTAAGGATTGATTAGGAATGCCATATGATATGTAGGTATGTGGTTCTAATAAGTACTTGTATTGGTCGGTAGGTAATCGTAACTTTTTAATCCCACCAAAAACATAAATGTAAAAAAGGAGAGCCAAGTTCAATACAAAAATTATGCTTGGCTGTGGGCTTCGTCGCAAAAAGAATGGAGATCTAAATGAGTGCCAAGTTCTATGCAAAATCCAAATATGTATTTATAGGAACAAAATAACATCATGGACAAGATTAAACTCTATTTCTTTGCTTTTTTGGATACCTATAACAATTGCTGTTATTTAAAAATGTGAGATCTTAAAGTAGGTTAGATTTGACTTGGCCAGTTTTCATTACATCAGTCATTTTATAAAGTTATTCAACATATATATATATATATATTTTAATTCTGATAAAAACTTCACAGGGAATCCTAGTTCAGGCATTTGTTAACCACGTGTCGTTAAAAAATCTTAGTCCGTAAGAGCAAACACTGTACTATACTTATCTCCATAAATTATTTGTATTTGTATAATGTTATTTTGTTCCTATAAATACATATTTGGATTTTGCATAGAACTTGGCACTCATTTAGATCTCCATTCTTCTTGCGACGAAGCCCACAGCCAAGCATAATTTTTGTATTGAACTTGGCTCTCCTTTTTTACATTTATGTTTTTGGTGGGATATCATTACTTTTTGTAAAGAAAACTAGGCAGGTATTGAGATTTAATGTTTTTTCTTGCGTTTCCGCTGCATGGGTTTCTTTTTTATGCTATTGTCTACATTCTCTCTTATAGCGAAAGGGTTGTATAAAGTATATTTATTTATTCATTGAATCTCATGTATGTTCTTCACTTTTATACTGTTACTGGTTTAGGCACGAAGAACGTTTGTGGTTATAGTATGACAATCATTTAATTTATCGTTAAGAAAGAAGCAGGATGAACATAAATGTAATAAAACAATAAATAACTAAATCGGTATTCGTAAGCGGTGCCTATGTTTTATGTGTTGCTCGGGAGCGCTTTTATGTAGATTTACTTCTGTTCTGTGTATAATTATGCGGTGCCGCGCGCCGCCGGCGACACCCCGTTGGCCGGTCGTTTCGCGCGTATTACAAGTTTTTTGTATGGGGACACCACTTATTTTTTGACTTAACTTTATTTTTATGTTTCTGTTATATAGCAAATATAATAATACATATATAGGGATAGTTTCAAATATCTGCTTGTGACGGTTCCAACGATACAATTAAAAAAAAAATTGTATGGGGACCCCCCCTATTTTTTAACTTTTTTTAATTTTAGATTTTTTCCTATGCTTTCACACAATTACCGAGCTAGATTCCAAATTTCATCCTTCTAGGTCATCTGGAAGTAGGTTAGATTTAGGTACTATATGTCAGTCAGTCAGTCAGTGCTAAATTTTACGACTTTTTGACCTTCATATCTTTATAACCGTTTGAGCTAGCTTCATGAAATTTGGGCTTCTAGATGTCCTTATGGATATAATTAAACACACGTAGTTTTATGTGTTTACGTGAAAGAGGTTTTGAGTTATAGAAGGGTCAAAAGTGGCACCAAGTGGTTCGTGTAATATACACTTGGCGCTGGCTACTGGCTAGCCATCCTTTGCTTGAACTTGGCTTGACACGCTGCCGCGTGTCTAGATTGGTTTAAAAAATGCGGCTGGATAGAGTGCGTGGATCTCTATCGAACTTGCACTGATAGGAACACGAAAGAAGATCGCATAAGACGGGGCGCGCTGGTACTAACTCATATCGGAGGCAAAGACTCGCGTTGGGTAGCTAAGCCAGTGGAGTAAGGAAGAATTTATTTTAGAAGTAAGTTCTTAAAATAACTTTGTAGACAATTTAAAATTACCAATACGCCGATACTTATTTACTTATTCAGCAGTTCAATAAAGTTTCATTGTGTAGTTGTGGTGTTGTTTGTCAGTTATAAATAAATGTGCTTGTTAAGCCTCCGAAAATAGCCTTACGAAACCTTCATTCAACGGAATCTAAATTAGGTTACCGAAATAGCACTCCGTCCAACTGAAGTAAATTGGTAAACGACATGGGAACAAAGATGTGTTGACAGAAGCCCCATCGAAAAATGTTATTAACTTAGAGAAATGTTCTGTTCACTGAAAAAATACATGTTTGCTCCAACAAAGATCTTATTTAATGTAACACGCATCTTGACTGCATATGAGCCTAATAAGATCTTGTCTTTTGAAGCTAAGAGGATTTGAAAATAGATGTCATATACTTCAGAAAAAGTGACCAAACCCTCCGGTGTCCGAGGCCAGATTTGAACTGGCGTCTTCAGCTTTCGCGGCTGACGTCCTGACCACTAGACCACCCGGTCACGGCGGAACTTGACAAATTTTCTCATGTATATGCAATCTCTGAATTTGAAACGGCTAGGCGCCGTTGACCATACTCTAAGGGCATGCGCAGTACGTGCTTGCACCTCCTATCCGAATTACTTACGTGATTCTGGTATAGCGAGAGAGATGGTGCTGCCATCTATGAATCTTGAAGCAAATCAAATTATTTTGTTCAATATTTTTTGACTTGCAATTTTTTTTTTTTAAGTAGTTACACTACTATATATAAACTGAAAATAGATGTCATATACTTCAGAAAAAGTGACCAAACCCTCCGGTGTCCGAGGCCAGATTTGAACTGGCGTCTTCAGCTTTCGCGGCTGACGTCCTGACCACTAGACCACCCGGTCACGGCGGAACTTGACAAATTTTCTCATGTATATGCAATCTCTGAATTTGAAACGGCTAGGCGCCGTTGACCATACTCTAAGGGCATGCGCAGTACGTGCTTGCACCTCCTATCCGAATTACTTACGTGATTCTGGTATAGCGAGAGAGATGGTGCTGCCATCTATGAATCTTGAAGCAAATCAAATTATTTTGTTCAATATTTTTTGATTTGCAATTTTTTTTTTTTTTTTAAGTAGTTACACTACTATATATAAACTGAAAATAGATGTCATATACTTCAGAAAAAGTGACCAAACCCTCCGGTGTCCGAGGCCAGATTTGAACTGGCGTCTTCAGCTTTCGCGGCTGACGTCCTGACCACTAGACCACCCGGTCACGGCGGAACTTGACAAATTTTCTCATGTATATGCAATCTCTGAATTTGAAACGGCTAGGCGCCCTTGACCATACTCTAAGGGCATGCGCAGTACGTGCTTGCACCTCCTATCCGAATTACTTACGTGATTCTGGTATAGCGAGAGAGATGGTGCTGCCATCTATGAATCTTGAAGCAAATCAAATTATTTTGTTCAATATTTTTTGATTTGCAATTTTTTTTTTTTTAAGTAGTTACACTACTATATATAAACTGAAAATAGATGTCATATACTTCAGAAAAAGTGACCAAACCCTCCGGTGTCCGAGGCCAGATTTGAACTGGCGTCTTCAGCTTTCGCGGCTGACGTCCTGACCACTAGACCACCCGGTCACGGCGGAACTTGACAAATTTTCTCATGTATATGCAATCTCTGAATTTGAAACGGCTAGGCGCCCTTGACCATACTCTAAGGGCATGCGCAGTACGTGCTTGCACCTCCTATCCGAATTACTTACGTGATTCTGGTATAGCGAGAGAGATGGTGCTGCCATCTATGAATCTTGAAGCAAATCAAATTATTTTGTTCAATATTTTTTGATTTGCAATTTTTTTTTTTTTAAGTAGTTACACTACTATATATAAACTGAAAATAGATGTCATATACTTCAGAAAAAGTGACCAAACCCTCCGGTGTCCGAGGCCAGATTTGAACTGGCGTCTTCAGCTTTCGCGGCTGACGTCCTTACTTAAAAAAAAAAATTGCAAATCAAAAAATATTGAACAAAATAATTTGATTTGCTTCAAGATTCATAGATGGCAGCACCATCTCTCTCGCTATACCAGAATCACGTAAGTAATTCGGATAGGAGGTGCAAGCACGTACTGCGCATGCCCTTAGAGTATGGTCAACGGCGCCTAGCCGTTTCAAATTCAGAGATTGCATATACATGAGAAAATTTGTCAAGTTCCGCCGTGACCGGGTGGTCTAGTGGTCAGGACGTCAGCCGCGAAAGCTGAAGACGCCAGTTCAAATCTGGCCTCGGACACCGGAGGGTTTGGTCACTTTTTCTGAAGTATATGACATCTATTTTCAGTTTATATATAGTAGTGTAACTACTTAAAAAAAAAATTGCAAATCAAAAAATATTGAACAAAATAATTTGATTTGCTTCAAGATTCATTAGATGGCAGCACCATCTCTCTCGCTATACCAGAATCACGTAAGTAATTCGGATAGGAGGTGCAAGCACGTACTGCGCATGCCCTTAGAGTATGGTCAACGGCGCCTAGCCGTTTCAAATTCAGAGATTGCATATACATGAGAAAATTTGTCAAGTTCCGCCGTGACCGGGTGGTCTAGTGGTCAGGACGTCAGCCGCGAAAGCTGAAGACGCCAGTTCAAATCTGGCCTCGGACACCGGAGGGTTTGGTCACTTTTTCTGAAGTATATGACATCTATTTTCAGTTTATATATAGTAGTGTAACTACTTAAAAAAAAAAATTGCAAATCAAAAAATATTGAACAAAATAATTTGATTTGCTTCAAGATTCTAAGAGGATTTAGTAAAAGTTATCATATAGTTAGATATAGTAAATAAATAAATATATTTTTATTCTAAACATTTTATTAGCAACTAAGATAAAATGCATCTTAGTTGGACAACTTTTTCAGTGTTGGCACTTACTGTTTAATATTTTCTTAGATTTGGATATGTACCAACGGACAACACATTTGACAGTTGAATATTTAAATCCTTTTCCTGTATCTTGTGTCCAATTGGTGGTAAATGAATAAATGTCAAATACTCGTAGTAATTAAGTAATATGATAATTTTAGACTACGACAGTTCACGTAAGTATTATGCTAACTACGTAGTGCGCGATCATTGATTATTTAATTAGGCAATTATATAACCAATTGGTTGTTCTCTGATGACGCCATAATAAATTTTAATTATAAACCATTTCATTCAAAGGGTTGTGTAAAAATATTTATCGGATTCCAGCCTTGGCCACTTTTCCTTTAAAATTATAATATTTTTTAGTCTTATTATCACCTTTCATCAAGAAAAATATTTCCTGTATAAGTTACAGAAAACGTAGTGCGCTGTTTTCTTTTACTTATTTGTTTGAAACATTTTATTTTTCTGTTTGACATATTCAATTTTCTTGTCGCCGTTTACTGACACTTCAGTTACAGAATTCTTATCGTTTATTCTTGTAATAAAATTTTGTATCAATAGAAAACGAATCGGAAGAGCATATAATAATAATTACTTATTAAATAATAGTACATTGTTGCCAAGGGATGGAAAATGCCTGTTTCCATTGAGGTATACATAGTACTTTTCTCAAATAATGTGAGGAAATCAAACAAATTAAATTTCAACTATAAGTAATAAGTTTTTAATAAGGGTTAAGTGACATAGTACAATACAAAAAATAAGGCATGTTATTAGTTAATGTTAAATGTTATATTAGACATTCCAGGGCAATTTGTGAACGAAAAGGTATTTCTAGCATTTTGGCTGTCCTTCCACAGCATGAACGTCGTAAGTCCTGTTATATTTGTCCCACGACTTAGCAGGAAGCAAGTTGTTCATTATTAAGCTTGCTTCTTCTTTCAAATGAGACGGTGTGCCGTCTATTTCCATCTCACTGTCGTCATTTGAGCTCATACTATTTTCTATTTTAATTAATTTTAAAGAAACCGATAACTTATTTCACAACGAATTGCCGCCTTTTATTTTGCATATTTTTTTTTCAAATTTATTACCACAGACAAATAATCGTCCTATACGCGCATGCGCCAATGCGCGCGCATCTCGAATCGCGACACCGTGTTTGCGATTATTTTGACATTTGTCTGGTTGAACGAAGCTTTCACTTGGCTGAATGCAACATTTCCTTAGTCATTTATTTGCAATCGTAGGATTTAAAAAGTTAACGCAGCGGATAAAAATGGATTTTCATACAGTCATTTTATTCCTAGGAGTAAAATGATTCTATGGAAACTCATTTTTTTCCGCTGCGTTTTTACTTTTTAAATTTGAAAAGAATAAAATTGAGCACTTTGCGACTTCAATTTACGAACAAAATGCGACCATTTCCGAGCATGTTGGAGAAAATATGCTTTACCATCCGAAATACCTATCGTAGCTTGGGTTAAACTTAATAATTAATAATTACCTTCCTACAATGCATGATATGAATAACACGAGCAAGACAGAAAGTTAGTTTATGTTGAGGCTAGTTGACCAAAGGATTTTAATACCTACGACAAAATCATTCGAGTGTGTGTTCATCGGATTCACTACCCGCAGTTGTCCCTACCAGACCCCGTGTTATATTATAGTCGATAGGAGTCTTTTAGTTTGTCCTTGTCCATTCATCTACTCACTGTCAAACCGCGGCGTAGCTCGGGCAGAATTTGGAATGTGTATAGCTATTAATCACCTAGACTAAGTGGTAAAATTAAAAATCAATCAAATTAAATTGGGGCGTATTCCCTACATGTAAATTCGGGGTTTTTTATGTTCTCATCATAAATATGATTAATTATTACTTTGGTGCCTAGTTGAATTATTAGCTTGTATTTACTACGGCCTGACAGTGTAAGGGTTGGTATACTTTGGTTGCACTCATGGTAGAACATAACGGGGTATCGCACTCACTACGTCATATACATAACACCAGTTTGAAGGCATAGGTAGGTACATTTCTCATTTTAACAAGTCTGCAAAACGTGTAAGTTTGTAGGTAATACAAATAAATTCATTGACATTTAGTACGTGTCGCTATGGTTTGTAGTATTAATTTTCAACTTGAGGCCTTCCTTGACCAAGCTTCATTATTTGTGCTTAGATTGATATGCATAATAAATTTGTTTAATAGTTGAACGGGACTAACCGCTACGACAGAATATGTCAGCTGTAATTATAATTACATTGTCCCACGCCAAAACTGGTTACTCGATGGAAGCTTAATTTAGTCGACTTAGGATTACTCTAGAACTATAGGTAGAATACCGGCAAACAATGGCACTGTCATGCTCTTGTTGCTTTATACCATCAAAATAATTAAATTTAAATAGAGGTTTATCACATGTCCTGATGAAGTAGCGTAGTTAACCACACTCGTCCAAAAAGTTTTTTAGCTGTCTTTCGAATAACAAAGTGCTAACGAAAGTTGTACGAGTATTACATAAATGTAATACTAGCCTAGCCTAGTCGGTAGTGACATTGCCTACGAAGCAGGAGGTCCCGGGTTCGAATCCTGGTAAGGGCATATATTTGTGTGTTTATCACAGATATTTGTACCTGAGTTATGGATGTTTTCTATGTATTTAGGTATACATCTATATCTATTTATTATATACATATCGTCGTCTAGTACCCACAACACAAGCCTTATTGAGCTTACTGTGGGACTAGGTCGGTTTGTGTAAGATTGTCCTATAATAAAAGTAAAAAAAAAGTAAAGTAAAATGTAGTTATGATAGTACTTGAGATTCTAATAAAGTACTTAAAACGAGACAAATTAGTTTCCTCTTTTTGGAACGTCTACAGTTAGTAAGAGATAGGACGCATTTTCTAGTCTATTTTGGCATTATATAAGCTTGGATCGTTGTAAGAACTAAGAACATTGACATGAATCAGCTGAGGAACTGATTAATCTAGTCCTAAATCAATTTTGCTGAGAAAGGCACATTCCGTGATAATTTTATTAACGGTAGCGATCTTTTCTTTTGCAGATTAACATCAAGTGATTCAGAAAGGTACCTATACGAAAAGACCGAAAGGTGAGTCGATAACAGTTAATACAAATCGTGTGTACTTGCCACGCTCGCTTTGCTTGTGTCCGTGGGCGTGTTGTACAAGTCGTAAAGTGTTGGATTAAAAATAGTGATGTCTGCGTGCGTGATGGAGGAGGGCCGGGAGGACGGCGGCGGCGCACGCGTCGACGAGGACGCGCCGCCGGAGCGCACGCGTCGCGAAGTGTTGTTGAGTGGTCGCGGGCGCCGCGCTTGCTCGGAACAGGGGCCACATCCTTCCTTGCATCCACGTAAGTTCCCGAGTGTTGCGAGTGTATTATCTACGTTAATTTATTTTGAAATCACATATATGTTTGTTGCAGTGCAATGAATGGCTTTACGGTGTGCTTTTGATTTTCATGTTTTACACGTGCTTATTTTGGAGTGTTAATTAATTCCGCCTTCCCTTTTCAATCAACGAAAGCCTCAGCATGAAATGCAGTGGGAAGATAATATATACTTCCATCCCACTATCTATTCGCAAGAAACATGTCCCTCTCGTCTGTAACGTATGCGGAATGAAATCTGGACAACATTCAATTTCTTATAAAATAAATATAAATATAGTAATTTTTATAATCTTTCATGGTTTTTAATAATGTATTTAATCACATTAAACGCCAGAGTAAGTTTACTCCAATGCGAGGTTTCAAACGAAAGTTGTGGTATTTTATGTCCATCGCTGTCAACAACAACAATGTACAGATTTTTTAAGATCTAAATTTATCTTCCATCGGGTAACTTTTTAAGGAAGCTTCGTATATTTACTTGACATTTTTCACATTCTTGACCGTAAGATTATTGGTGTTCTCAAAATAATAGTTACCTTGCCACGAATTTCCATTTTAAACAACATAATATCAGTCATTAAAAAAATCCAAAAATGAAAAAAACACCTATTTTTACATTTTTTGGCCAAACGACGTGGCCCTATTTTCGGTTATTTTTAAAATTTTTTGGAGACGATTGGGCGTAACTTTTCTTAATTGTTATCTGATACCTATGTCTTCAAGATATTTTAAAAGTTTTACTGACACATTTGAATGCCTTCCTGAGTTCTCTATAAGATTTTGTGACTCAGCAGGCTGTCATTTTCTTTAATCGATCTCTCTCAGCAAACTGGCTAATGCTTTCCCTGAACCAAGCTTTCTTGTGGCAATTTTTGTAAAGAAAAAGGACACAAAAATATTATAAATAGCTCTTCAGCTCTATCCCATTTCCACAAAATTTTCCACGGTCTTCGCTTGCAGCCATAGGGAATTAATACTGTAGAAATTACATACTGTTTCGCGACATTGTTCTCCTCGATTAACCATAATTTTAAGATAAATAATCCAATGCCCATTAAAATTACGGGATTAATTTAACAGATGTAAATATGAGCTTTCAATTGACATTTATATAAAATTTGAGTTTATTTCTTTACTTACTTTTTACGTCTTCAAAACTTTGTCCAGATTTCATTCCGCATACGTTATTCCCTTTCAAATACGATAAGGTATCTCGAGCGAAATCCTAAACATAGTTTAATCATTAGCCTCGTCGTCAATTTTCGCCACGGGAGTCTAACACCACTCGCTGGTCAGCATTTAGTTCCGAAAAAGAAAGTGAACTTGATTATTTTCAGTGCCTATCCGCTGGAACTTATGACATTACCTAGATACCTACTAGATAGATAGGTATAAATAAATTCATGATCACGGTATACGAGTAGTGAAATTTTTTAATACCCCTTGAAAGTATGAGCCACGTGCATTTATGTTTATGATTTCAAGAAAAGAGCGTATATCTTAAGGGCCGCCAACGCGCTTGTAACCCCCCCTGGTGCTGCGGGCGTCCATCGGCGGCGGTAATTGCCTCCCATCAGGCGATTCGTCTGCTTGTTTGCCTTCTATGTCATTAAAAAAAAATGTCGTGCGACATGTTTTACACGTCTTGGGTGGAAAATTTTGCTCTGATAATTATATCCCGAAGGCCTAAAAATAATTTAATTATTCACATCGTATTTAGTTATAACGTTGTTAGTGTTGCGCAAAACGCGAATGCTTTCGTTAAATTAGTACATTATGATACAAGTGTGCTAAGTTGATCATTACATACGAAGCGATATTGTGCGCCCGAACGCATGTGAGTGCGCATAAGGAAGCTGAGCTTCTGTTTCATACGACGTTTTTCAACACACTTGCGAGGAAATAACAGAACAGTATAATTAATAACTTTTGATAAATACATTAATTGTCAGAATGTTTACAGGATAGAGGTACTTACGAACCTAAGATAATTAAATTTAACTAACCTTTTTTGTGATGTTATTGAATATCTGGAACTGTTTTTCAAATCATTTCATAAAATTAAAGACTTCACATTTATTGTGCAATAAATTATAGTATTTTTTTTCGTACGTATTGCTCACTAGATTTTTATGATGACATTTTATTAGTATGTATCACCATTTTGAAATATATCCAGAGGTTAAATTAACGCTAAAGTTGTCTTCTTATTCATTGAAAATATAATTTGTTTAAATTAATAAAACACGACAAAAATGTAACAAATAAACAATGATTTGAGGTTAACTTATAAATGGCGCGCAATTTTTTTTTTTGGATGTGCGTGCAGCTTGCGGCAAAGGCGCGGACGTATAATGCCAAACAGCCAATATTAAAACAGACAATTCGTGTTTAAAACGTAATTTATTGTGTATTACGAGTAATATAATAAGTTGAAATGATTCTTATTCACAATCAGGATTGTATAATTTGTATTCTATCGTAAATGTGTATATTTTTAATATATTTACTTTTTTTTACTTTTTTTAAATGTAAACTCATAAAGAGTTAAGAAAAAGTAAAGGTAATACCCGACTAAATTACAACGATTCGTCTGCGTACGTACAACTTGGTACTAGAGTACAAACGTTACTTGATCGGATTATTAAATTATTCCACTAGTTGGATAATTATTGTGAAATGCACGCGTGTTTAATATCTAGGATTATGAGCATAAAAGCGGTGGAATAAGAACCTCGTTACGAGCAGGTGTGTTGAAAAAAGTACATTACTTACCAAGGACTGTAAAAGAAAGAAAGCCCGAAATCGCAGGTATTTGTAACCCGAGCCGCAGGCGAGGGTTGTAAATATGCGATAGAGGGCTTTCTTTTTTACTGCCCGTGGTGAGTACACAATTTTACGTCTCCACCTGGCCATAATGCGAGTTTTACCGTACGCGTAGCGTGCGATAAAACTCATATTATGGCCAGGTGTGACGTAAAACATTTTATGTATTTGCTAACTGTTCTAGAGCCCCATTGGCTCAGCTATAAATTTAAAGACGATAAACAAGTGTATCTCATAATAGTCATAATATAAACAAATCTATGCATGTGCTGCTGACGCAGTGTCTGTGGGCGAATCAACTTTTTGAGCGACAAAAATCTGTCCTCAACTTTAAAATTTTGTTTTAAATGGTGTATGTTAAAACATTCGAGGCCCCAACTTAACAGTTGGCCTGTAATCTAATAAACAGAAACTATGTTTATTAGACGGCCTTGGTAACTCCAGAGACATTTTAAGTAACGCAAGAGACACTCAAAACTGTCGGTCAAAAAGTTGATTGGCCCTGTATATTTACTTAAATTTGTCGATTGATTTAAATGCGAAAAATATATTTATGTTTCATTAAAAAGCTATCTCATCTAGTAAGGCGTCTTTCACACTGCTGCGGTTTCCGCATGCGATAGCGCTCTGTATCTATACACATACGCTGTCACGCTTGCACACCGTCGCCGTATCCGGTTGCGGCGCCAGTGTGATAATCGCCTAAGGGGTCCAACTTTTCCAACGTTCCGTCGCCAATAATCCAATAACACGTTTAATTACAAATAGGCACACATACACATCGTTATCGCGGGAGCAAAAACAAATGTGTTGAAGAATATATATAACATAATGTCCGTTTAATATAAACATAATATTATGCCTACACGTCTTAGCCTCTAAGAAGTTCTTCATATCTAGCACAATGTTTTTCCTAGAAATGATTAATCAAACTCGTTTTGCTCCTTTTCAACGTTCGTTAAAGTGCGTCTTTTTGAGTAGAAATTTCGTTTAACAGAAGGTTTATTTTTTATGAAAATTACGAGTACCTAGCGTTGATTTTTGAGAAAATAAAACTCTTCGTTTGTCTAAATTAATCCTTTATCTACAAGTCCAGACAAATTGATCATGAATGAAAAATGTTTTGAATAACAGGTGAATGAAGAGGTTGTCGTTAGGATTGCGTCGCTAATCTTTTTAGTATGTACTATAATCAAATCGAATACGAAGGCTAGATATTTAAAAAAACATCGATAAATTTTGAACTTGTAGGTACAAACGTCTTGATACTACTGTCACTTCTGTTTTATCTTATTTGTCATAATCTTTGACTACTGTCAAATCGTTTTTGCTCCCGCGATAACGACGTATGTATAAAACATATATTGAACTAGCTTTCGCGCGCTGCTTCATTTGCGTAGTTTCTCGCCAACCAGTTTCGCTTAGTACACCTATACAAAGGTGTACTGCCAATTCGCCGAAAATCATTTCGCCTAATTTCGTTTCTCAAACAACTTGGTGCAGAACGTTTAGTTAGCATATGTACATACTCGTTGTTTTAAAAATAGCTATGCGAAACGATATTATGCCATCTGGTGATTCTAGCAAATGAAACTATGGCATACAAATTTCGGCAACATATTTTACTAATATGTGGTTTGCAACACTTACTCTACTTCTTTGAGTGTGAATTCCAGAATATAATCTAGCTGTGTGTTCATGCGTTCTGCGTGAAAAAGGAACAAACATTAAAGCATACAAACTTACGCACTTAAACTTCGTTCTTCATTTCGAATAAAAAGGACATAGTTCCTGTTAATGTACTTAATTTGTTGTCTAAAGTTTGCAACTTTAGCTAGTTATACTTGCGTGCACGAACAACATCGAGTCAATTTATCTAGTAGTTACACACGTTATTCCATAGGTATTTAAAAAAACCCAAACTAGCTGCGTTATCACAACGGATTTGCATAACCCATTAACGCTTCTCGCTACTGCAATCGACACTATTTATTGTTTAAATTCAGTAACCACTACAACTGAGTTGTCATGATCTTCGCCTTCAGTCCATTGGATGTAATATCCTTGAAATTCTTTATTCCCTTGTTGTTCGGTTGGTATTGAAATCATAAATGCTGCTGCATCAACCTGGTTGTGACGTACGTCATAAAAGTTCGGCAGTCAGAGCTTGAGCAGTAGGCATGGAAAAGGGTCAAAAGTTTTGATCGAATAGCTGTACTTTTCTCTTATTGCTCCTCCTAGGCAAACGATTGCCAGTATTCAATGGCTCTTGTACTTCGGGTCTCATCTGGCGTTATCGGAAAACTGTGTGCAAGTTACGCATCGACCTCGGTTCGTGGAGTCTCTGTCGTGTAACTAACTGTATGTAACGTCAACGAAAATACATTTACCGCTTTTTAAGTACACTTGGATATCACTTTCTTTTGTTGTCGTTGTGTACCAGAGGAAACTGTGTTTTTATCGAGTTCAATTTATTGTGTGTATACATACATATGATTGGCGCTTAATCTTTTAACACGTACGAAAGGTAGGTTGGCTGCTAGGTAAGGTTGGCTTTAGCTTGAAGTCGGCCTTTTGTGATAGTATTTTTACCGTGCAATAAAATTTAGATAAAGTAATAAAATATTTATCCTTTTGAATTTTTTACCGCTTGCGTGTTATATGTAAAACTTCAAAGTAATTCGCCTAAGGCTTATAAAATCAATTTGTATTTGTCCATTAATATCACTATGACATTGAAACTGAAAGGAATAAACGGAGGAAAATATTGTTAATATAGATAATGGCAAAACATAATGGCATTCACATCATCATTCGGAATAAACTAAGACTCTTCGTTTTAAAATGGCTAATAAAAACAAACGTGCCTGATGTTCTCGATACGTGTACCCAATTCCGCACATTCCACTCGTCATTCATGTTTTTATTGGTTAAATCACAAGTGTACATGTACAACTAAAACGGGTCACTTTGTATAGGCATTTCCATACTTTTTTGGTATAGTTTTCATGGTATATCATATAGGATGAAACAGAACATCATCTATAGATGATGTTCTGTTTAAAACATTTTTGTATACTTATGGCCTGTTTCACAATCTCCAGTTAAAGCATATCTGTCAGATAAATGTTTCCTGTCCTTTTCTTTTATACGACTGGAGAAAAGGATAGCAATAATTTTAACTGGCAGATAGGTTTATCTGGAGATTGTGAAACAGGCCCTTAGATAAGTATACACATCTTGCCACTTATACGTCACGGATTAATACATTATTTGATAAATATTAATTCGTGTTTATTTTCCATGAAAGGACGTTACAATTGGTCAAGATTCTCAGTCATGATGGAATAGTCCCGTCTCGTTGGCAATATTTTGAGGGTTAAGTTTCGAAAATTCTAAAGTCACTTATTATTGAAGTTGGAAATACAGTGTGTACATGAGAATCTTTCAGTGCGTTTTGTGTCATATTCAATTGGTGCTTTTTTTGTAATTCAATAATTTGAGGTTAACTTTTTTAGCTTGCCATAACTTGAGTAAAAGAATATTAGAGTTAGAAAATATAACTGTTTTGTATTTAGAACAGTTTTATTGTTGTACAAAACTAGTTTGTGTCATTTACGTCGAGTGCAATTTTATATAGTATGACAACGCTAAAAAACTACGTATAAAAAATTAGAGTTCATAAAATAAGGATTAACTATATCATCACCTCAAAATATGTCAATAAAATCAATATGTGTCAAATTAAGCAATGAAAATTTAAGTTTCTTGGTAATTTCGTATTTTTAGGCTGTTATCGTTTTCATAAATTATTAAAGTCATCAGAGTTCACATTCTAATAATCAAAAAGGGATTTTAAAGTAGATATTTCAATTTGTGTCACTTTCATCAATGATATTGCGTCTAAAATTAAACAGAAACAATATTTGCGTTCAGAGGAAATCTTCTTAACTATAGCGCGTGACCTTGATGGTATGCCTGTTCGGCTTCCTTCTGTAATGACCACTAGAAGTAGACCCCCGGCTCGCTTCTTAACAAGCTAATCCATGGGTCAACCAGGCGCTGGCATCTTAGCTGTTACGATGTAGGTACTTGCTCACGGAGGCGCGCGCGGGGTGATAAAGCTGACATACTCGACAAAGGAACTGAGCGGAGGAGCGAGTCGCGGGAAGCCGGCGAGTAGGGCAATGAACTCGTGCGTGTCTCGCCAACCTTTTTGAGCGGTAGCCGCTGTGTTTGTGTTTTGACTAGACTGTTGAGTACATTTTCGAAGATTTCAAGCATCGTGAATTATGGGTGGAAAACGCAACGTAATATTTTTATTTAGTTCTGTTTTATTGGAACGTAGTTCCTTATCGGACGGTTCGCGGATGGGGGGCTAGGCGAAAAAAAGTCAAATTCAAAAACGACAAAAATTACGAAAAAGTCAAAAATTAAATAATATTACTTCGTTTTAACCGAGTGTTCGACACTAACGTATTTTTTTTTACTTTTGTTTTATTTTTGTTTTTTCTTTTCGTCTGTATTTTGTTTTTATTTTGTCATTTTGTATTGATTCTGTTTTTATTCCGTTTATTTTGTTTAATTGTATTCTTATTTTACTCTTTTTTTTTTATACCACAACGTGGCAAACAAGCATACGGCCCGCCAGATGGTAAGCAGTAGCATATGGATGCCTGGAACACCAGAGGTGTCACATGCGCGTTGCCGACCCTTTACAAAAAGGAGCCATTTTTAGGGTTCCGTACCTCCAAAGGAAAAAACGGAACCCTTATACGATCACTTTGTTGTCCGTCTGTCTGTCTGTCTGTCTGTCAAGACCATTTTTCTCAGGAACGCGTGTAGGTATCAAGCTGAAATTTATATCAAATATTTACGTCTATTGTCCCTTAGAGCTGTGAAAAAATCAAACTTATAAGCTGACGCAATCAAAAGATACAGTCGTTTATGCTGTAAATTTTATAGTTTTTCGGCACTCGCAAAACCTACGGGGTACTTCCCGTGAACTCAGAAACTTGATTTTCGGCACAAAGCAACGTCATATAGCATAGACAATGGAAAAATTACTAAAAGTGGACATTTTTAGTAAAATCATACAAAAACATATTTTTTTAAATTTTAAACTTACTACCTTTTTCCTCGTAAACGCGTAGAGGTATTAAATTCAAATTCATGTCAAATACTCAGGGCAATAGGACCTTTCAGATGTAGCAAAACCAAACTTTTATGTCATCCCAATCAAAAGAAATAGCAATTTAAGTCGCATATTTTCAAACTGAGTACTCGCAAGAAACTCAAAACCTAAAGGGTACTTCGCGTAAACTCAGAAACTTGAAACTTGGCACGAAGAAACTTCATATAGCACAGATAGAGGAAAATTACGAAAAGTAGACATTTTTAGTAAAATCATACCAAAAATTTTTTTTTTTAATTTTAAACTTACTACCTTTTTCTTCGTAAACGCGTAGAGGTATTAAATTGAAATAAGTAATAAACATACTACAACTTTTGCTTGTTATAGGTTTGTACGGAACCCTTGGTGCGCGAGTCCGACTCGCACTTGGCCGGTTTTTTGATTTTAGAGCAAAGTTTTTTAAATAAAACACGCTTATTTTAGCGTATTCTATATGGAAAAATCATAAAAAGGACATGTTATAATGACGTCCCGTCGATGGTTTTTTTTCGAAATCCATATAATATATAAGTTCAAAGTCCATTATCACGGCCATTTTTGATTTGAGAGAAAAGTTTAAATAAAACACGCTTATTTTAGCGTATTCTATATGGAAAACTCATAAAAAGTACATGTTATAATGACGTCCCGTCGATGGTTTTTTTTCGAAATCCAAATAATATATAAGTTCAAAGTCCATTATCTCAGCCATTTTTGATTTGAGAGAAAAGTTATAATGACGTCCCGTCGATGTTTTTTTCGAAATCCAAATAATATACAAGTTTAAAGTCCATGATCTCGGCCATTTTTGATTTTAGAGAAAAGTTTCTTAAGTAAAACACGCTTATTTTAGCGTATTCATAACGGAAAAATCATAAAAAGTACAGGTTATAATGACGTCTCGATATACAAGTTCAAAGTCCATTATCTCGGCCATTTATGATTATAAAGAAAAGTTTTTCAAATAAAACACACTTATTTTAGCATACTTTATACGGAATAATCATAAAAAGTACACGTTTTAATGAAGTTCCGTCGATGGTTTTTTTTTCGAAGTCCAAATTATATACAAGTTCAGAGACCATTATCTCGGCCATTTTTGATTTTAGAGAAAAGTTTCGTAAGTAAAACACGCTTATTTTAGCGTATTCTATATGGAAAAATCATAAAAAGTACATGTTATAATGACGTCCCGTCGATGGATTTTTTTCGAAATCCTAATTATACAGGGTGTTTGGTAACCGGATGCAAAGCCGAAAGTAGGAGATAGTCTAGGTCATGTAGAACATTTTTAGCCATACTTGTCTTAGACAAATGTTATTAGTTTTTTTTTAATTTAAATTTTAAGATTTGTCGGAGAAAACTGCAAAACTTCAGACTAAATCGATAATTAGTACTTTTTTTACTGCAGGTAGATTTTTTTTTGTTTTATTTCGTATTGTGCAATGTCTATCAAACACTAGAAAAGTGATTTCAAACATCTGTGTCTAAAGAAAACAAGTTGACAGCGATTTAAAATTTTAGTTACATGAAAATGTAAACGATTTAAGTGATTTCAAAGTACGATAAAAAAAAAACTAAAATAGCCACGAATTTTCAAACCATTTTAAAAACATGCTTGGCTTTTACCCTTTTATTTAAGCTATCAAACACGACTGTAGCTACTGTATCCTTGAAAATAAGCCTCCTAAACCAACTGGGTAGCTAAAATGTTTCACTCTACTTGTGATACTTGTGGTAGTTGTGGTGACGAATCTCATTATGATTTTACAATAAAACATTGGTTCTGAATACTAAGTTGGCGTTGACTTGACATTTGACTTGTTTTAAAAGGGTTAAGTGTACTGGACAAAACTACCACATGCAATTTTAACAAACAAAGGCTTGCGGCGGTGAGAGACAAAAGGGACTGATAGCGGCAGGCGGCGGGCGATAAGACAATCATGTCTCAAGCCATTTTATCTTTGAAAATAGGCTACCTGTACTAATAAGAGGGAATGTTTAGGGTAAATTAAAACAAAAGCATAAAAGATAAGTTATTTATTTTTACGATCAACACATTAAAATTACACATCATCGCTCGTTTTCAAAATGTGACCCGCCGTTTCGAATACAAGCACGAGCCCGTCTTCTTACTTCTGTGGTGGTTGTTCCGAATATCATTTCTTCCCTCATCCTTTCGAACGCCGCTTCTATCCTCTCCCTCAGCTCTTCTACGGTATTAATGACCTCTTGTGTGTAGACTAGCTCCTTAGCTCGGCCCCAAACGAAAAAATCCAATGGTGTCAAATCAGGTGACCGAGCGGGCCAAGGGATTCGTCCGCCTCTGCCGATCCAACCGTCCGGGAAACAGTTATCCAGATGCTCCCTTACAGCCAGAGAGTAATGGGCGGGACAACCGTCGTGTTGAAATGTCACTGCACCGGGCAGCTGGTCTTCGTCAATAAGCCTGGGCAAATCGTTTTGTAAAAATTCCAAATAATTTGCCCCATTTAAATTATTTGGCAAAAAATGTGGCCCAATAAGGACTCTGCCGATGATTCCAGCCCACACATTGACGGAAAACTTTCTTTGGAAGGACACTTGCTTTTTCCAATGTGGATTGTTGTTTTTGTCAGCCCATTGGTGTAGGTTATGGAAATTTGTGATCCCCTCCCGGGAAAATTTCGATTCATCGGTCCAAAGAATGCTTCGCAAAAAACGTCGGTCTTCGATATCCGCATTGAGTAAAAATCGGCAGAAGTCCACTCGGCGTGCAGGATCTCCTTCGTCCAAACCTTGAACTCCGATGCCGCGAAAAGGATATTTTCCCTCACGATTCATTGTGGCCCATACTTTCCATGTGGACAAGTTCAGATTACGAGCTACCACTCTGATGCTCGTATTCGGATCCTCTGCAAATGCCTGTAGAACGTCTTCCTCCACTTCAGGGCGATTACGTCCTGGATTCCCTCCATGTTGCACAGCAATACCATTCTCACGTAGCCTTCGGAATGAATTGTAAAACACTCTCACATTAGGCAATCTCCGGTTTGGAAAACGCTCTTGGTACATCCGTCGGGCCATCGCTCCATTACTGTCAGCTTTGCAGTACATGTAGATAATGTCGGCGTATTCTTCGTTCGTAAACTCCATGTTTACAATGAAGAAGTCGTAATTACACGTGAAGGAGCGCCTACGGCAGCTACAACTTGACACGGTAAATTGAGATGAGAGCGGGAAATTAAACCACAATGAACGTCTAATCGCAACTGAAGTTGTAACTAGACTAAATTACTAGTTTTTGCACAAATACTCATGTAGCTAATCAGTTTATCTTTGTCAATAAAGCACAAAACCGATCATCTTTGTTTAACGCCGCTCACCGCCTGCCGCTATCAGTCTCTTTTGTCTCTCACCGCCGCAAGCCTTTGTTTGTTAAAATTGCATGTGGTAGTTTTGTCCAGTACACTTAACCCTTTTAAAACAAGTCAAATGTCAAGTCAATGCCAACTTAGTATTCAGAACCAATGTTTTATTGTAAAATCATAATGAGATTCGTCACCACAACTACCACAAGTATCACAAGTAGAGTGAAACATTTTAGCTACCCAGTTGGTTTAGGTGGCTTATTTTCAAGGATACAGTAGCTACAGTCGTATTTGATAGCTTAAATAAAAGGGTAAAAGCCAAGAATGTTTTTAAAATGGTTTGAAAATTCGTGGCTATTTTAGTTTTTTTTTATCGTACTTTGAAATCACTTAAATCGTTTACATTTTCATGTAACTAAAATTTTAAATCGCTGTCAACTTGTTTTCTTTAGACACAGATGTTTGAAATCACTTTTCTAGTGTTTGATAGACATTGCACAATACGAAATAAAACAAAAAAAATTTACCTGCAGTAAAAAAAGTTCTAATTATCGATTTAGTCTGAAGTTTTGCAGTTTTCTCCGACAAATCTTAAAATTTAAATTAAAAAAAAAACTAATAACATTTGTCTAAGACAAGTATGGCTAAAAATGTTCTACATGACCTAGACTATCTCCTACTTTCGGCTTTGCATCCGGTTACCAAACACCCTGTATACATGTTCAACGTCTAGTATCTCGGCCATTTTCGATTTTAGAGAAAAGTTTGTCGAATGAAACACGCTTTTACATATATACAAGTTCAAAGTCCATTATCACGGCCATTTTTTATTTTAGAGAAAAGTTTCTCAAATTAAACAAGCTTATTTTAGCGTATTCTATACGAAAAAATCATAAAAAGTACACGTTATAATGACGTCCCGTCGACGGTTTTTTTTCGAAGTCCAAATGATATACAAGGTCCATGTCCAATCGGCGATTTTCGATTTTAGAAAAAAATGTTTTTAAAATAAAACACGCTTATTTTAGCGTATTCTATACGGAAAAATCATAAAAAGTTCAGGTTATAATGACGTCCTGTCGATAGTTTTTTTTTTCAAATTAAAATTATATACAAGTTCAAAGTCCATTATCTCGGCCATTTTTTATTTTAGAGAAAAGTTTCTCAAATAAAACAAGCTTATTTTAGCGTATTCTATACGAAATATCATAAAAAGTACACGTTATAATGGCGTCCCGATATACAAGTTCAAAGTCCATTATCTCGGCAATTTTTGATTTTAGAGAATAGTTCTTCAAATGAAACACGCTTATTTTAGCGTATTCTATACAGAATAATCATAAAAAGTACTTGTTATAATAACGTCCCGTCAATGGTATTTTTTTTTGAAGTCAAAATTATATACAAGTTCAGAGTCCATTATCTCGGCCATTTTTGATTTTAGAGAAAAGTTACTTGAGTAAAACACGCTTTTTTTAGCGTATTCTATACGGAAAAATCATAAAAAGTACACGTTATAATGACGTCTCGATATACAACTTCAAAGTCCATTATCTCGGCCTATTTTGATTATGAAGAAAAGTTTTAAAATAAAACACGCTTATTTTAGCATATTCTATACGGAATAATCATAAAAAGTACACGTTATAATGAAGTCCCGTCGATGGTTTTTTTTCGAAGTCCAAATTATATACAAGTTCAAAGTCCATTATCTCAGCCATTTTTGATTTTATAGAAAAGTTTTTCAAATAAAACATGCTTATTTTAGCGTATCCTATACGGAAAAATCATAAAAAGTACACGTTATAATGGCGTCCCGATATACAAGTTCAAAGTCCATTATCTCGGCAATTTTTGATTTTAGAGAATAGTTTTTCAAATGAAACACGCTTATTTTAGCGTATTCTATACAGAATAATCATAAAAAGTACTTGTTATAATAACGTCCCGTCAATGGTATTTTTTTTGAAGTCCAAATTATATACAAGTTCAAAGTCCATTGTCTCGGCCATTTTTGATTTTAGAGAAAAGTTTCTCAAGTAAAACACGCTTATTTTAGCGTATTCTATACGGAAAAATCATAAAATGTACACGTTATAATGACGTCCCGTCAATGATTTTTTTTCGAGGTCCAAATTATGTACAAGTTCAAAGTCCATTATCTCGGCCATTTTTGATTTTAGGGAAAAGTTTTTCAAATAAAAGACGCTTATTTTAGCGTATTCTATACGGAACAAATCATTAAAAGTACACGTTATAATGATACCCCGTCGCCATTTTATTTTTTAAGTCCAAATTAGTCCATGTAGTCAATCTTCAAAGTCCGGTAACTTCGATGTTTTTGGGTAAAAAAATGTTTCTTATAAAACTTGCTTATTTTAACACATTCTACAAAATAAAGTATGTGTCATAATGACACCATTCCAACCAAAATAGTCCAAATTGTACTTAACCTTCAGGGCCCCATAACTTCGAAATTATTGAGTTAAAAAAAAATGTGTTAAAGAAAAGTTGCTTATTTTTATGTGTTATATACGATAAGTTAATAAAAACAGCCTTATTATGACACACTGATGAAAAATTTATTAAGTCTAGACCGGCCCTTTGCTAGTCCAACCGAGAGGCAGATAACGATATTTTGATTTTCGCGTTTCAGGATAGCCACTCTGTAAACAAGCCGCCTTGATGCATAAATTACATATTTATTAGTTACAAATTATCTGTGACAATTTGCCAAAATACTGTTTAAATGGTAAACTAGGTTTACCGTGGCACACAGATCCGCCGTTGCAGTCCCTTATGGACTACGTTTACATTAATTATCCTTAACTTACTTAAGTTTTATATTATTGCTTTCTTTACTATGAAAAATAAAGAAGAGCGACTGAAAAATCGCTGTTTGTCTTTGTCGCACTTATTACTACTATTACTATATGTATGCATAGAGTAATAATAGAAAACAAGCCGCTAGGCAGCCTGGTCGGCACATGAACCCCGCCCGCGCCTTACTCTTCCCCGCGCATGCCCTTTACGCAAAACAAGTTTTCATTCTGATAAATAAAAATAATCCATTGATTATAATGACACAAATTTCAAACATTGTTTCGATACGCTTTTATAAAAATATTGATGCAAACTTTAATAACATTAATATTTTATTGTACTGTTAACAGGGGTCATACAAGAAAAAAAATTAAAGTAAATAAATATCATTGATTAATATGGCACAAATTTATTCAAATAATAGATACCGATATATTAGAAAGCACAGTACCTAATCGATCAACTCTAATTTTATATAGGCTTGTAAAAGTCCACATATATGTGCTGATTGAACGTCAGTATTCCCATTGACGAAAGTGACACAAAACGCGTCCGTGCGTCAGTAACAACTTTGCTGTTACAGTGAAAAAACAATTTTGATCTCTAATTTTCTTTTTAACAAATAATGTTTAAAAAAAGAAATGTCTAAGTTTCTACCTACGCAACAACCTAGGATGACACAAATTATTATTATTAGCTAAGTTGGATGGCCTGAACTCTGTATGCGAATAATAAGCATCTTTAATATTATCGAAACTTCATAACATAATTTATCGGTACGGGTCTAGAAGGACAAAAAAGAAAGAGACACTTCTCATACTTAATACTTATATGAAAATGAGAATCATGTTTCTTGATCCAAAATCCAATATCCCTTTCAATCTTTGTTTTGTATGCACACAGCAGTTCCAAGCAGGGGCCGTATTCTAACTTTAAAACACGTATAGACACGATCCAACTTCAATACAACTCCAATGCATTAACAACGCAATACAGCTACGGCATAAACATCTGAATCAGAAATAGCAGAATTTGCTTGAGAAATATTCCAACCCAACTCCAATACAACTTCAATATTGGTTGACTGTGTGTTGTGTGTTGGAGTTATGTTTGAGAAAATATTTTATTTCAACACAACAACACATAACAGTAAACATATAATAAACACTAAACAACTTAAAACTAGAGATAAAAAATTTGGCCCAGATCGCTGTCAACGGGCAGGGTGCCCAGAAGGCTGGCCGTATTGCCACGTTGAATGGCGATAGCTACACGTTGTTTGAGATAGGTTGTGTTCTTATTGTATTGTTAATGTATTTTAAAATTAGAATCCGGCACCATAAGCTGTAACTCTATTAATAAAAGCTATGAGTAGTTCTGTGTAACCGTTTTTTCCAATCGTGCATCAATCTACGTTGAACCGTCGATACTGTCCGTATTATACGTGCCTGATTGATTTATTCGAAAATAAACAAATACGATTTCATTTAGCTTCAATAAACACAACACAACGTAACGGGTGCTCTATATAAGCAGGCTAATCAGATCACTCCGACAAGTTTTTGTTACTTTTGATGATGAGAAAAGGATGGGAATGTATTATACAGTATGGTGATAAATTATGTTAGGACCGAAAGTTATCTTCGAGCATTAGCAGAGCTTGAAATTGAAAAAATTGTGCGCATCGAGAAAAAGTTGTGAATTTTTGACCATGGATAGAGTACCCTACGACGAATATTTTTTAGTATTGGAGGTCTGTAAAATTTTTGGACCTTCACGTCAAAATCAGGGGTCCCGTGCAATATGTTGTTACTCTGTGGTTAAGGTTGCTAGGGGTTGTGTGGTATCATTTCCGTATAGAACAGACATGCAGAATTCAATTTTGATATTTAAAAACATCCGTAGCGAACTGCATTAAATATGCCTCCTAATAATTATTTTTTTATTTAAAAATTTGTGATATTTATTACTTTTACAACGTTATAAAAAATATTATTTTGTTGAGTGTTTTTCCTCTTTTTTTAATAAGGATTTTTACTTTTTTAATATCAAAAATTAATTCTGCATGCCTGTTTTATACGGAAATGATAGGTATCACACAACCCCTAGCAGCTTTAACCAGAGAGTAATAACATATTGCACGGGACCCCTGATTTTGACGTGAAGGTCCAAAAATTTTACGGACCTCCAATACTAAAAAAATATTCATCGTAGGGCACTCTATCCACGCTCAAAAACTCACAACTTTTTCTCGATGCGCACAGTTTTTTTCACTTTTCGTCGGTGCGACAAAAAAAATCGCTATGTGTTTTTGACCTACTTTTCAGGAGACAAAAAAAACTGCTTATTTAAATGATTGTAGATTTTTTGTTGCGTCTGTATTTTTTTTATAATAGGGTAAGGTATTTTACATATTTCGTATAAAAAAAATAAACAGTTTATTTTATAGAAGTACGATATATTATTTAAAAACCAGAATTTTGTCACATAGCGAGTTTACTTTGGTTCGTTTAAAATCGTTATGTGCAAATTTGACACATAGCGATTATTTTGTAGCATGCATTCGGATACATGTCGGGTTTTGAAATAAAATAAATGTTTTTTTTTTGTAATCAACTTTATAATTTTAAAGTAATTTTAGTTAGTAATTGCACTTAATTGTCAACTTTTTTAACTCAATACAGTACTACGTATCGTTAGTGTCAAATTAAACGCAAAATATATTATTATACATGGGTATACTAACACTTAAAAAATAATAAAACACGCACAAATCTGCCGGCCGAATCTGTCTGGCAGATATGCCTGGCGGGCACATTCGTCACTATAATATGTTACTATACAGATCTGTTATCAGACACCACTGTGTGCAATTCATGTCAGACATTGACGGTTCTGGCCGCCAGTCAGATCTGACGGATAGATCTGTGCGTGTATCCCAGGCTATTAAATCAGGTGAGGATTGTAAATATTATGTATAAACTATAATGGAGTAAGTAACTTGTTTTTAATTACATATATACTTAATATACTTTATGCTTTTATTTTTTAAACATTAAGATTGTCGTAAAAGGGGTGATAATCTTTATGCATATATTTTTTTAAGGATTGCAGGCTACTGTATTTGGCTGGATCAATTTTTGGACGAGTATCATATAATGGTACCGGTTCATTAGCTTCGTGTTGTTCAGGTCTGCGTTGTGGCAATAGCTGAAATGTATCAGTGTGTCGCAGTTTATATTTGACAACGCCATCCTTATACAGTATACTTCTTATATCGATCACTGTTGGATCACCGATCCGTTTACCAGGCCTGATGCTTATGAAATTACCTGGCACAGTTTCATAATTTTTTAAAAACGTGTAATCTAAATAATTGATGATATACGGTTGAGTCGGCCTTGCCTGTCCCATACGGGAAACGTAGTCAGTTGGAGCATAAATTGGGGGCTTAAATTGTCTTTCTAAAGTTGAATGGACACTGTCAACTTCCATCATAGTGTGACCTTTTTCCAGTATTATTTGCTCAATTTCTATTTTTAAAGAAGACGACGCATTGGACAAAGCACTGCTCAAAACTTTGTTTCTGTTTTGGGAAGAACAGCCGTCAGATATAAGGTACACTTTTTTATAAGCAGTGCAGTGCTCATTTAAAAAATGAACAATACAGCTCGTTATGTTGTTAGCGGTCACACCACCTTCTCCCTCATGCCATACATATAGATATACATTTTTATCATTTTTCACATAAAACGTATAGTTGTGTATCGCTAGTTTCTGTTTATAATACTGCTCAGATACAAGAAGTTTAGGGCTGAGAAGGACACTCTGCATGTCCATGGTGACTACGAGAACTGTTGAAGATGCTTCGTTTGCTGCTTTTTCCTTAGCTTCTCTGGCTTCATTTTTTTTAATTATGTGGATATCATAGGATTCTTTGGAGATATTACCTTCTTTGTAGCTTACGCATGTATCGCACTGGTCTTTTCTAGGCTTATAAATAGAAATTTTATGGCTCTCTAGCTTTTTAATAAATAATTTACTTGTGACAGCATTCAAATTATTCTCTGTACACCACTGTTTATATACGTTATGCATGTGGGTTTTAGACTGAAACGTATCCTCAACATATGTCCTACTACTGTCTCCTCTGCAATAATGGCTAGGCACAACAGGCACTTGTTCAAGCCACAGGTCTACAGATCTAGATTTAGGGACTTTCGGTGTTGATGATTGAACACATCTATCAATTTTACGTATTTTGGAGGTATTCGGGGTGGAATCAGTGTTGTTTATAGTTCTTATCCATTCCTGGAACACATCTTTCTTCAGATCGAAGGTAGCTAAAAATAATGTCTTGCAAACTCGTATCTTGACTCCAGTTTCATTTGGCAAATAGCAGTCGAAGCCGTACACCTTTTTTGGGCTAGTACTTTCTTGAATTGTATCAGGTCGGCGTTTTAAGGTACTTCTTATTTGTACTAAGCCATTTATATACGATTTTTTTGCATCCCACGATGGAAGTTGCCAAAAATATTCAAAAAGGTCGTTTCGAATTTCATCATTTATAGCCGCACAAAGAAAACTTCGATCAGATTTTTGTTCTGAGCCATGTGTACAAAGCTTTTCAGACATTTTTCGATTTTTCTTAACAACATCGGTACTATATACTCTTGTATGTAGACGGATCTCTCTGTCTTTTTTTACCCTTGTATATTTGCCCAACAAGCCGCAATTGACGATTTTCGCGTGTTTGTGATGGAAGTGTCGATGGATCTATAATTTCATTCGTTTTTTCAGTTGTTTGCCTTATGCTTGTGCTAATCTTGTCGAAAGTACCTGTTTCATGGTTCAATACATATGTGACATTTTCCTCGGCAGTTCCGTTATCAATAATATTTTCTACTGAGCAACTGTTCTGTTCACTAAGATCTAATAGGGTACCTGTAGTTTCGGTTGCTGATATTTCTGCGTCACGATCGATATTTATGTCACTATGCTGACTATCAAAAAGCATAGAAGTGAGTGTAGGATTACTAAGAGAGTTATTCTCAAGCCACGCCGCCGGTACACTTAAATTACATTCATTTGTAACATTTTTTTCCTGATGAATCGGTGTAAAAAATTGCTCATCACCGTCATTAATATTTCCAATCTTTTGTATGGAATTAAAAGATATATCTGTTAGAGTCTCGCCACCTGAGCCGTTTACTAGATCATTGAACCCATGGGTAGGTGACGTTTCATAAACCCGAACTGGGCGAACAGGACTCGATAACATTTCCATGCTATTATAGTCATCAGAAAATAACATATTTAAGTCAATAACTTCTTCACCACTTGTGTTCCTTCTTGTTGAGCGCTGACTTTCATTTAATACTGTTTTTTCGTTATTTATCCCGCATAACGCAACTAATTTCTTTCCTCTTAAAAATTTGTTTGACGCCATGTCTATAAAAATAAAACAAATTTTAATTGTTTTTGTAATTTAAAAAGGAGGTGCACTCAGGTATATAATTATATCGTTAAAAAATAAGTCTAGTGTATATTTAGGTACAAACAACAATACATTTAATTGACCATCGATAGACCTTATGCCGATGCAATAGGGATGACAAATGGTCAATTAACAAAGGTACATTGGTACGTTTAAAATTTAGTTACGAGTAGTTACTAGGTAAGTACCTAAATTATGATTAAATAATCATATTATCATTCCTGATTCAATAAATACCTATTACATACAAAATATCATAGAAAAACAAAACTAGTAGTATCAAAGTTATATTTAAATAAAATCTACTCAATTTAAACCAAGATAGTGTAATTATTATAATAAGTAGGTAGGTCAAAAGATATTATGTTAAAAGTACGATATTACATACCATTGTACTTAGAATTAGTTAGATGTTGTCTTGAAAAGATAACAAAACAGATTTTGAATAGAAATAACATTAACAACAATTTACTTACTTGAAAATTCAGAATATTTATGCACTTATTAAGAGTAATTCTTAAAAAATTGTGTTAAGGTCGGGTAGTTCACTCCACAAATATTCGCCAAGTGCACTAAATTGCTCCTTGCCCTATGCGGAAACCGGGTAGTTTAATTTCGCTATGTGCTAAAACGCACATAACGATTTATTTTGTCCAAATCTTGTTCCGCGTGCACATAGCGGAATTAGTTTTTTTCAGAACCAATAAAGATATCAAAAAAACTGTTTTGTGGGTCGATGGAGTATTAAAAAAGGAATTAAATTATGAAATAAAAAAAAAATCATAAAAAAACACATAGCGATTTTTTTTGTCGCACCGACGTTTTGTACTGGGAGAAAACCCTACTACATTTTTCATTTTAAATACAAATCTCTGTTTTATATTGGCGACGTAACCACAGTTCGCCCGCCCGTCTCTTTGAAATTATGGCTAATTCAGACGCGTCGTTATTTGTGTTTGCCAGCACCGCGCCGATAGATTCACATTCAAAGTTAGAATACTCGTTGTAATGAGTGTATTCTGATATATAATATTGTAGTCGATGGCGATATGTAATAAATAAATAACACAATCAGCCCAAAAAAATGGCCCCACACTAGTACTGTAAGAACGACTCGTACAGCAGTTTCTGTGATAGTCATATTAAGGTATAACACTTGCCGGTTACAAAATATTTTCGGTAAATCTTGTTTACTCTACTCTACTATACATACATATATTCTAACTCAATGATTGTAGTGTATTTTCGTTAGTGATCATTTTTATTTGCCACCGTATCCCCAACGGTCAGTTGGATTTTGTCGTGTAATGTGCTGTAACTTTTCTTGTTCGTGAAGTTAATACAAACAACATGTTTGTAATTTATTCATGTATTTCCTTATCATGGCTTGTTTTACTCGAGATGAGGCTACTATAAGACGCGCACCTGGGAACTTTTTTAGTGTCCATTTTTCTGTACATTATATGAACAAATAATGGTTTTATACGTAATATGTTATTTGTATAATTTTGCCAATTTATTTTTTATTTTTACATAATTCATAGCAATAAATTTGATTCTACCCTGTCTGCGTCGCTACTGCTACAGTCTTGCAAAGTAAGCAAATTCAACCGCCATCTCATTTGCTATTCAGAATCCTTTCAATTTACGTTGAAACGCCCTCTAATTCATCGTCTATCTGCCAACGCAATGTTTCGAGACTTGGCAAAAATCTTTGTTTTGAAAATAGAATAATGTATACTATGATTTTTTAAGATGTTGCAATTGTAGGTTCTTTAGTTAGATTCCGACATCTTAAATATTACCACTATACCTACCTGTAACTGTACAAAATATCGTAAAGTGTAAATGTAAGAAAGAAACAGAAAGAAAGCTCGGTATGCGCGAAATTACACGATTGTAATTTTGTTTTAACGTCTGGAATAAGACCACTCTACTTTTGCAACGGAGGAGGTAGGGTTTAAACTGAATTCAAATGAAGAACAAATCAAGTTAAGGTTCGCACTGCTCACATGAAAGCAATTTTTGTGGTGATGGATGGGGTAAGCTAATTTTGAATTTTGTAATAATTAAGCATGCAATTGCTTATTAACAAGTAACGTATTACTGGTAAAAATCTGGTCCGTCAATCTCTAAGTAACGCGGCAATTTTATAATGTATTAAAAAAAAACTAATTTCATCGCAATTGGTTTATTACGAATATTAAACGATTTACTTAGCCTGCCAATCCTATCGAGTCAAAGACTTAATTTAATGATGTCGGGGGTTCTCTGAGCTTCAAATACCGTCTTAATATATTTATCGCTTTTGGTTAAATGTTACGTGGAGAAGTGGGTATGTATACTTTTACTTTCAAACCTGGTATATACTTATAAAGACACGTGTCAGCGTGTCCAGCCAAGTTCATAGAAAAAGAAGGTGACTTCTTTTTCTTTGAACTTGGCTGGACACGCGACTGATCGTGTGTACTCGTATAATTTACATTTTACACGAACCATTTCGAGCGACTTTTGACCTTACAATTAAAGTTTATACATGCATCGATCGGGATATTTCTAAAGAAGTAAAGTTAGGCAACATCGCCAAATCTAGAGATAACCTGGCCCAAAAGGTCTCTATGTTTATGTGTTTTTTTTCTCTAGAGCTATGTAAAAAAAATCGTTAGCAAAAACAAAGTTGCAGCAACAGTAGAAAAAAACATTCTAAAATAAACTTGTTTTTCCTAAACATGTTTAGTGCACTTCTAAGAGATTTTTGTAAATTAGCGGAATAGGTTGGAACAGTGCGTCACAAGTTACAACGCCTATTTAAAGGAGCTTTTGCTCAGTTTTGAGAATACACACATATCCCATTAAAAAATAGGTACATGTAAAAAAATGCAAGTCCCGCAACTCGCAACGCAGTTCTTCTACCGCAAAAAGTATTGAGATAATGAAAATCCAAGGCGGTGTCTCTATAACTCGATCCCCACTGGAGTTTACTAACAACATTTCATTATGAACGTTTCAATATTAGATGTCTATATTTTTATAATAAATAGAATGAACAACTTTGCGATATAGAATAGAATAGAATAGAATATAATAGAATATCATTTATTTCAGTGTAAGTACACAGTTATACAATACATACAGACAGTGGAAAAAAAAGAAAAGAAAATGAAGATTTATAACTAACCTGTACACTGTAACCACACTGAAAAAGGTGAACACTCAGCATAATGCCAGGTCCTAATGGAGTAGTACCTAACGCTGGTCTTCCTATCTATAAGTATCTACTTATAATAATTAGTATAACTATATACGAGTACATGTATGATCAATATAAATAAATAATATGAATATGAATATAATTACACAAAATAGATGGATATAAGTAAAAAACGATCTGTACCTCTACCACGAGTCATGTAGAAAATTCTGAATATTTTTCTATAGGCGTTAACGAATAATCGGGCTTCGAATCGTTTTCCTTCAGTTTCGACAGCAACACATACAAACGATCTATGCTGACATTTCATGTCGGATTACGTTTAGTGCGCTGCATACATCCGTCTCATAGGTAGAACGAGACGGATGTATGCGGCACGTCGAATGTGATCTGTCATGTTAACGCACTGAAGGTCAGTACAGTTTGTTATCGATAGGTTTTATTAAAACGTTACCATAAGACACTAATTTGACTTACGTCACCGAAAAATACCGTATCGACTGTAGAAAACTCTTTCACTATCAAATTATAAGGTGAGATGTCAAAACATGGTGAAAGTGAAAACCGTATTTATTGTGTTATATTTATATATTATTAGTTGACGAAATAATATCGACAAAGCCTTATATTAAGCATAATTTGTTAATAAGACTGCATAGTATGATAACTGGAACTGGAAAACGAAACGGTAAATTTCAAGCCGATATGAGAAATAGAAATATCCACATCAACACTTCAATAAGAATAATTTTAAAAAAGAAATCTAGACCCAAGAACTGCTGAATATTTGTGAGATTTATGTATTAATAGTCAATTAATCTTATTTTAAATCGACACAAAAATACCAACTCTAACCTAAAATGATTGGTAAGTAGTTGAAATTTGATATGATAGTTCATTTTCAATCATAATAATTACAATGAAACTGTGAAAAATAACAAATAATATTGAAACATCTTTTACAGGTTCTTGTGCATCATTCATTTCTGATTGATTGCTGTAGCAGCTAACTTATCACCGGCAAGGCAAACTGTTTATCCCAGGAAGGTGTATTATTTTATATTCAAGAAGTAAAAACTGCGTTTAGGGCCGGGATCTTCGAATTATTGCATCCAAGTACTATAAAATAGTGCTTACTTTAAAAGACATCCAGATTTATACAGGGCACTTTGAAATTATAATGTACATAATTATATTAAAGATTTATTTATTGCGAAATAGCCTTTTAAAGTAACATTGTCACAAAGTAGAAACTTATAAGTACTACTAACGATTACTCGTACGTGTAACTCATAAATAGAAATAAAACCATCATTATGCAAGAAGCGGCAAAGCCGCAATCCTGCGTTGTGTTATGTATGAAAACCGGCGGCTTGCTGGAGCATCTTTAGCTTCCCTTGTGCGTTTGTTAGGTCGTGAGGCTCCGTGCCCCTTGCTCCACGGATCGATTGCCTCGACACCAACAATAGTTAGACGAACGACAACTATATTTAATAGTCTTGTAGTGATTTCGGATGTCGGGTGCCGCTCCGGCTTGTTCGCTGGTAAATAAATTAAAGGACTTGGCCAACGTGTCGGCGTCGACGCAGGTGGGTTGTGTAACAGTAGCGCACTGCCTAATACTTTAGAGAATCAACAACATCCTGAAAGGGTACTTATCCTTTTGTGATTATACAATAGACCTAAATAATAAGAAATAAACCTATGATCCACTATGATCACTAAAAGTCGAACTGTCATGTTGACAAAATAACCAAATAAATTAAGAATCACCTACTCGTATTACATATGGACGTAGTTCTAGGACGTTTTAAACTAGTAGTGTTATTTGTACATTTGAAATTTCATCAATTTGGTTTTCTTAGGTAATCCTATATCCTACGACGAAATAAGTATATGGATGGATGGATGAAGTACTGACAGTTTTCACCCCTTTTCCTAGCTTTGAATATGTATGACGAAATACGTAATTTCCCTGTTTAAAAAAAAGTTGCAATCGGTGAACATTATGAAATAATAGTGAAAATAAAGATCCTGACGAATTGAGAACCTCCTCCTTCGAACTCTTGAAGTCGGTTGATAACATTTTATGCGTTCAAAGTCACGCGCGTTTAAAGAAGGTAAAGGCTTACCACACTTAAGGCTTAAGGGGGAGTATTACAGACCGCAGCCTGTAATATGGTATTTTCCTTCGATAGCTTATGTTGTATATCCACGGTTGCCGATCCTAACTCAGCCGTTACACGCGCGGAGCTGATTCAGCGAAGTACCCCGTCGACGAAAGCTCCGTAAGTAGATGTAGGACCATGTGACTGAGTCTCGAGGGCTCTGGCACGAACAGACGACACGCCGCACTGCCAGCCGACGCTCGATGAGTAGCCCGTAGAAAATCTTCCTGTTGAAGGAGGGGAGCGGTGATCCAAAAGTCCAGTTGGTTTTCTTCTATTTATTTTTCTTCTTGCTGCTTGTCCGAATTACTGAATGATTTCCACCGGTTTGTATGGATGTTTATAGCACGATTTGATTTACTAGTGAGCGGATATACCTGCCTGGATTCTTATTGGAATGTCGTCCAATCAGAGCGCTTTTCTCATGTCCTCTCTTTCTAATTGCCCTATCCCTTCTAGGACCTAATTGGCTTTTTAATCAGCGCTCTGATTGGCCGACCCTATTCCAAAAATGTATTTTCGTAAGCTAGATTTCACTATGTTTTTAAAATTTTTCTTTCTTGCAGAGTTTCTATGACTGCCATTACGTCGTGAGTCCGAACAGTTACCTACGTAGTCTATGCGTATAGCGATAGGTCCTACGGTTACCTCAATAAAGAGCTCTTCAATCTCCGAGCATACATTATTGTTTTATTATACCTTTACCTTATATTTTACCTACTGTAGGGACTCAGGGCGTAAGGTTAAAGTTTATTGTTAGATAATGTACTTCAATTATCTATGCCTGACAATAATTCCTACCTATCTATCCGCTCTCTAGATAAGGGGTTTATTGGGGAATTCCTATCCATTCATCCATACAAACTTACAATTTCAACTTAAACTATCCAAGTTAAATCTAATACACGTATTTCACTTAAATATTTCAAATCATAATAGTTTACATTCTAAGTTTGACTCTACCTACTTAATATTAAATCTCTTTATTTCGAATACAAACTTAACCATATTTACATAACATAACAAATCACATATCACGATAAGTCTTCAGTGACGGTCGTCAGCCTTCAGGACGGTCGCAAGCTTTCAGGACGCGGGGATAGTCGCTCGCCGCTCGTCGTCCTTCTCGTTCCCTCGGTGATGTCTCGCTCCGTCGTATGGGCTGGAGTCTCGTCCGTGTTATGTTCGGTAGTGTCGCTAACAGGGAGGCATATGTTCAGCAGTGGACGTCTTATGGCTGAGATGATGATGATGATGATGAGGCTTACTGTCATAGCTTGTATTTCCCGGCTCCGATGGCATGAACCGTAAGCCATGAACAATATTTATGGGTCATGACCAATCGCAAGGCGTCCCAGGCGATGATAATTTTTGAAGTGGTTAAGGACGAAGTATAATGATGACTCGCGTAGGTCAGCTGTCAGTATTTGATGCTCTTATTATCAGGAAAATCGTCAGCCGGCTGTATTGAGGTAGAAAGACCGTCTGCTGATACCCTAAATACCATATATTCATGTGACTAGTTTACGGTCTTTTCAGTGGTATACAGACGGCTGATGATTTTTATTTTATTTGTAATAGCATATAAACTATCACCTGTTTCAACTGGGACGCGATGGTCATTTTATTTTATATGTATTTTATGTGAGAAAATGGCTGCCGTTCCTCAACCCACTCAAGGAACGGCAGCTGACCATCACGAAGCTTGATTATTGACCGCCCTTAACGACTTAAAATTTACCGCTTGGGACACGATGACAAACGGAAATTATTACTAGTTAACGGCCTAGCAAGCGTATTAAATACCCACAAAAAAAAGGGTAATTTTTCAGAGCTAGTACGATTTCTATGCTTATTATTGTTCACTGCTCATATAATTGTCTACAGTTCTAAACCTTCAGATAAAATGTACTTAGGAAGTAAAACCTTTTTGGTTTACCTACAATCTGTTTCGGTCATAGATATAAAATGGCGCTTACTGGTTTCGGTTGGTGTGAAGGATGTGACGTTTGTCACGTCACGTCACTTTGTAAAGTATTGAAATCTACACAAACGAAACAAGCAATCGAACTTTCGTGAGCGAATTGCATAAACGATAATTTAACTTATGGTATGGCAGTAATTTTTAGTTCTATAAGTGACCGCTAGAGGCTCTGCACAAATTCTCCATACAAATAATTTACGAATTCGTGAACGAATCTCGAATTGGGCTTATTTGCATGACTCGTGGTAGAGGTACAGGTTTATGAACACTCCATACTTTTAAAGTACCGATCCTACCCTACAATAAACAAATATAAAAAGAGAAAAGTTTACATGACAGTTAAAGCTGATGCTTAACTCATTAACAACAATTCAATCTTAAACTCGGACAATATTTTATTTACGAGACCCGGACTACGGTTTGTTCTTCATAAATTAAACCAACAATGACATTGCCGCGCCGCCGCCACAGAGGGAAAATTAACAACAAAGGAGCGGCATTCGACTTTTACTATTTTAGGTCGTGACATAACGACATCATGTACACTTTTGTAAAATATACGTTATTTTTTTTATACAACGACGGTGGCAAACAAGCATACAGCCCGCCTGATGGTATGCAGCTACCGTCGCCTATGGACGCCTGCAACTCCAGAGGTTTTTTTTTTTAATACCACGACGGTGGCAAACAAGCATACGGCCCGCCTGATGGTAAGCAGTTACCGTAGCCTATGGACGCCTGCAACCCCAGAGGATTTACATGCGCGTTGCCTACCCTTTTGACCAATAAACAAAAGAGGTGTCACAATAAACAAAAATTATATGAAACTTAACAAATATGTAAAGTTTTAAGATTAACACTTTATTTCACTTAGCAAACAATTCTATAAAATGAGATTATTATCAAAAATACCGTAAAAAAAATCCACAGAAGCCCTCCAAGATCAGTTATCAATAATAATTGTACAAGAGGCCAGGTGAAATCATTTAAATATTTAGGCAGGATAATAACGCATGACACCAGGTGTACACAAGATATTATTACCAGAATGAGCGATGGCAAAGAAATCTTTTAACACGAAAAAATGTCTATCCATGGCCCGAATATCAGGAAATATTCATAAAAGTGTACATCTGGAACATAGCCCTATACGGATGCGAAACGTGAACAATTAAGCCACGTGATAGAGAGAGCCTGGAGGCGTCTCAGATGTGGTGCTGACGTCGTATGAGGAAGATCAGTTTGAAAGAGAAGAAAACCCAAGAAGATGTTCTATGTAGAATAAAAGAAAAATGAAGCTTGTTGAGAGAAATAGAAAACAGGAGAGGAGGGATGCGTGGACACCAGCTACGACATGACGAATGTATACGGCCTAGCCTAGTCGGTAGTGACCCTGCCTATGAAGCAGGAGGTGCCGGGATCGAATCCTGTTCAGGGCATTTATTTTATTACGGATATTTGTTCCTGAGTTATGGATGTTTTCTATCTATGTAAGTATTTATCTATATCTATCTATTATATATATCGTCGCCTAGTACCGACACCACAAGCCTTATTGAGCTTACCGTTGGACTAGGTTGATTTGTGCAAGATTGTCCCATAATATTTTGATTTTTAAATTTTTTATTAAGAACATCCTAGAAGAGAGAGTTGAAGCAAAGAATAAGCCAGGGAAGCCAAGAGGAGCATACATGGATCAACTCAAGGAAAAAATTAACGACGTGTCGTATCAGGCTGTCAAGAAGAAGGCAAAGGACAGACATACATGGAAATTTCTCCACAGACAAGAGCCCAGCTCTTAAATATTTGATGATGATGATGATGAGATTATGCTACGTACTTAGATATAAAATATTGTACTTTCTTTTTTCTTGAAATTAACATATTTTTTTTCTAAAAAGAGACAATGTCAACCTAAGTTTTGCTGTTGAACACAACTTGAAATAGATACAGAGAGCTCAATTCACTATATATGAAAGAGTTTAGTGAAAGGCTTACTTTGTCGATTTTCTTTACTTACTCATTACTCTTTCGCTAATAGATAGCGTATGTTGTGTAGTTTTGGGTAGAATAACAAAGTGGGACCTTTTTACTTGGATTGACACAATACATATTATGTCCGATTTAGTGATTTAACTGATGGCCACAGTTTGTCATGTCACAAGTCGTCAAAAATAAAGCCGAGCACCGCCTTAGGCCTTAGCTACATCTTGCGTCAATTTATTCTTAACTTTACCTAATTTGCATGTAAAAAGCCAATGATAAGGTTGCCAGAAAGATCAATATGCCATAAACAAGCGGTGTTATCATCGTTCTGTAGCTGAAAATGAGAATGTTGTCCACAAATGCTGTTTGCGTTCTTTCTTTTTTGTTGAAATTATTAACCGTTACTGATTTAGCGGTATCAAATCATTCGTCCTTGAAATCTCACGAGTAACGTCGCTAAATAAAAGGCATCATACCATTGTCATTTTATAACTATTTTTATTGGAAAGGTACGTGAATTAAAATTTATAAAATTACAGGCATTTGCGCGAGATCCAATATCCCCAATGTGTATATGGTAAGTTCCTTGTACCGTCCTGAAATACGAAAAAAAAACGCTCATAAAAATATTGTTACACGGGCCTCTGATTTCAGAGGTTAAACATTTGTTTAACCCCACCTACTATATTTTTAAAACGGCGAGAACGAATTCAGTAAAAATAAAGACAAGAAAAAAGTAAAGCGCTCGGATTAAGGGAGCCTAAAAATCGTTAATTAAGAGAAGTGATCCATTGAAATGTTACATTCTGCCTTACATCAAATCAGGTATGGCTGATTTATTCTTAAATTCTTAAAAAATAACAAAATTTTCGTTTTATTTTTGGTTTCTATATATTAAATGCAACATGTGTATATAATACTAGGTACCTACTCAACTAGAACATAAATCATTCGGAAGCCACAATTTAAGCACCTAACTTTCCCTTCAGTGATGCAACCGCCTGGGATTGTCTAATCTAAAGGACAACGGCAACTCATTCCACAGCTGCACAGCACAGACTGAGAAAGACCTGGACTACGACTTGGGGCCGATTGCATAACAACTTGTAAATAATAATAGTAGCAGAAGTCCCTGGTCTTCTTAGACGGTATAGCAAGTGAGGTTCGCACTCAAGCTCAAGCGGTACCATCAGCCAAATACCTAAATATGTCAGAGAAGTATTATGGGGAGGTCGGATATTATATAGCATTTATGAAGGCTCTTCTTTATTAGGGATATTTACATAAAAAGTCCTTTAGATAATATGGCGGTAAATTTTGTAACCTGGTTCGTGTTACACTTCCATTCTATTTCGGTGTTTTTGGGTGAAATTTTGTATTTTTACGGCTCAGTGTAAAAAATCTAATTATGAATGTCTGGTCCGACCACATTTATAAAAATAAAATTGTTAATCTTCGTTTCTGCAGTTTGTTACCCGTGGTAAATTAGTCCTTGTCGTGGATAATG
Organism: Pammene aurita; assembly: GCA_947086415.1. NCBI lineage: Eukaryota > Metazoa > Arthropoda > Insecta > Lepidoptera > Tortricidae > Pammene > Pammene aurita. Next base: position 25,816,648 of record OX352297.1, read on the forward strand.
GTTGATTTATACAATGCCAGTCACAGGTGGCAGTCTCGCTGATATGCCAGTGTTGGATGTATACAAACAACTCTCAGTACTTAAAGCGTCCTTCGGAACACGAGGGCCACGCAAAAAGCGTCCCCATAAAATATAAAAGACTTAGTATCTTTTATATTTTATGGGGAGGCTTTTCATTATCGAGTGAATTCGTTTGGGGTGTTTTTTTTCGTGGCTATAGCATACGTTATTCTACAGACTTAGGCGGGTTCAATCGCGTGAAAGAAGACATTGTTTTTAATTTATATATTATGTATAGTTGGGATACAAATGTTTTAAATCCTTAAGCTATCTCAATAAATAGACTTTTGCGAATGCGAGCGTTTTACATGGACACAAGTTAAATATTGCATATTATTTTACAAATAGTTAAACAAAAATGCCTTGACCCAGTGACCAAGCACTTCTCCAATGAGGGGCACAATTATTTCCCGCATGCGAGCTTATGTAGTACGGTATAAAGAAACACAAAACACTTATACATATTCATTGTAAAAAACTAGCCATATACGCACAGATTTGTCCGAAGCACAAATACGTCAATGTGGTCGTCAATATATGGTGGGATTATATCTGTATAGCGCCATATATTGTCGCATCTGTCCGACGGGCAGTGATATCCAGCGGACAGGTCTGTTAGACCACGTCAGATATGACACAATAATGAGAGCAACGAAACCCCTCTTGTCAGTTTGCTATACTATGCTTATTTCTAGATCTGGACATCTGGCAGCTATAAAGTGGTGGAGGTCAAAGAATGTAAACCACTTCAAGAAAACATATCAAGAGTTCAGGGTTTGATGCAATATTATGACATATTTTATAAATAATTAGATTATATCATTGCCAAAAGTTTCTGTTGGGGGAAAGTAGTGCTAAACGACGTAAAATGTAATTCATAGTTTCTCGTCTACTGTGTTTGTTTCCGTAATAATATGCAATGTTTTTGGTTTTAATTTTAAAATATAGGCCCTGTTCTTTATTACTGAAACAACTTCGGCAGTTTTTTACCTATTTTGGTATTACTATTTTCCAATGCCCGGATCTAGCAATAAGGATAGTATAGAAATCTAACCAGACGGGTTTTGTCCCTCTCATTATTGTGTCATATATGACGTATAGTATGGGTATTAAGTGCACAACCTCAAATTTTGATGCACAAGTATAAAATTTGGCACAGTTGTTTCTTGTACCCATACAAGCTGATTAAGATCGGTACCCCAAGGTACCCCCCCCCCCCCTTCTGGCACCGGGGAGGGGGGGTTAAAATACCACTCCACCCGGCTTCATTCAAAAAATTCTAACTGTTCACGTTTAGCTAATAGGTCAAGTTTGGTATCAATTTCGGATAAAACGACCACGTGGAATTCGTGTCTGGTATTAAAAAATACAATTAATTGAGTAATATTGAAAAAAAAAAACATACGAAAATCGAAAATCTCAACAAAATTTTTCATATTCCAGTCATCATAAATATTAATTTGCTAGTTATTTTCATACACAAAAAATACAATATTAAAGAATATTTTATGTAGATTCAAAAAATATAACATTTGAGAACCTTTACTAATGGTAAATGGCACTAAAAAAAAAATTTGCGTCGCACGTCGTGAAATTCTTTTTAGCGCCGTCGGCATCCGCGGGCAAAATATCCAAATAACGCAGTTTGGATAGGTACCATGTAAACTTGTTATTTATTGAAATCGATTATTTATATAATATAACAAAGATAAAAACCGTACCTGACGGAATGTGGCATTCCGTCAGAAAAGGGACTTTTAGTATAGGATTTGAGTGCGCAACCTTTTTTCCTTGTGCTAAAATAAGACAATTCATAATAAGAATAAAAAACCGTTACTTATTTAAGTTTAAGAAATGTGGACTTACGTTAAAAAGGTAACGTAGAAAGATTGGTGCTTATATTTGTATAATAGTATTGCTTAGCGTCAGTCATTACATTATATATTTTCCGCGTATTCTCAAGAAACGCATTCTTCTTCTTGGTCGCAGCCATCATGACAGATGATCGTGTTTGGTGGGTTTTGTTCGGGCACGATTGAGACGAACACTCTCGCCATCGCTTTCCTTACCACATCGTAGAACTTCTGAGAGGGTTCCTCACCTTTGATGACCATCGTGCTGGTGAGCGGCCCCGTGACCTTTTGCTTTCAGTATTGCCAATAACGATTAATCTTTCCAAACTTTCGTCCTCGCTTCTCATTATATGGCCAAAGTAACTTCGGAAGCGTCGTTCACAGATTGTGGACAGTCACAATTTAACAAGAAACGCAAAATAAATCATAAAAATAATAAGAGAGTTAACTACAATTTAATTATTTAATTATACATTTTGTGTTTCATCATAGTGCCCTCCACAAAGACATACAAGTAGCTGTGTACATTTATTTAAATGTACACTACGCGTAGTAAATGCTGATTTAGGGTTGTTTCTGTTGGTGGTATATTCTCCAGCTGACGATCTTTTTTCGTAAATAAGTATTTCCGGCATTAGGCCACTTTACATGGCATTTCTTGACCTGCAAAATGCTTTCGATTGCATCCCTCGTCAGATGATATGGTGGGCACTAAAAGTGAAGAACGTGCCACAAGTCTATGTTGACATTATCCGGGATATGTACCGTAACTCGGTTTCTCTAGTGAGGACCGCTGTTGGCGACACTAAACCCTTCCCGATCACAGTTAGCGTGCACCAGGGCTCGGCCCTTAGTCCTTTTCTGTTTAGTGTTGTGCTTGATGCTGTTACGGCGGAAATCCAGGACCCGCCGCCGTGGCTGCTCATGTATGCAGATGACATTGCACTGACGGACGAGGACAAACAGGAACTAGAGCGAAAGGTGAACCTATGGAAGGGAGCGCTAGAGGACGGTGGTCTAAAGCTAAATGTCTCGACGACCGAATACATGGCCTGCGGAAGTACTGATCCCGTTCTTATCAAAATAGGGAACGAACTTGCCGTGAAAACGGACAAGTTTAAGTACCTGGGATCCGTACTGCATGAGTCCGGGTCCATTCACCACGACATCCGAGCCCGAATCAGCGCAGCTTGGTCTAAATAGCGAGAGGGTCTAAGACTGAAGGGGCTAGTGTACAAGTGCATCATCCGACCGGTCTTAATATACGCATGCGAGCTTTGCGTTACAGAAATGAAGATGCTGCGGTGGATGTGCGATGTTACACGTGCTGATCGCATTCGTAATGAGTACATACGCGGCAGCCTCGCAGTTCGTGACGTAGCGGAGAAGCTCCAAGAATGTCGCCTTCGTTGGTTCGGTCACATCTCTGGCAGGCCACCAGACTACATAGGGATCATATGCCTTGATCTAGCCCTGGACAGCCCTTGACGCGGTCGCGGAAGACCAAAGAAGCGCTGGCTGAATGTCGTGGAGGCCGACATGAGTGAAAACGGGCTCGTAAAAGAAGATGCCCAGGACCGCGCAAAGTGGAGGAAAGCGAGCAGGAAAGCGGACCCTGGCAATAGCCAAGATAACGCTAGGTAGAAGAAGAAGAAGAAGTACTTCCGGCATTCATTTAGTGTTGAGCAGAGACTCTGCCTGCAATAATATGAGTAAATTAAAAACGTTTAAATTTCAACATGTTGTCGTAACTTGAACTCTTCAACAGGTCGCTTACTTCAACTACAGGAATTGTAGGTTCATATTGGCACAGGGAAAAACACAATTTTATCGCATGCCACTCTATTAGGTAAGAGTATTTTGTTATAATAGCCATACATTATTTGATAGGATAGTCTATACATTCCACAAACTAAACTCTATTTTGTTTCTATGAGGCCCTGACAAAGCGTCAGTCTTGCCCGTGTTCCATGCATTCACTGGATGCGACACAGTATCCTTATTTAATGGAAGAGGTAAGAAAAGTGCCTTTGAAGCTCGGAACGCCTTTAACCCAGCCACACAAGAATTTAAACTACTTCAAGGTGGAGCAATAGCAGTAAGCCAATAGCATGCTCCAAAAATATGTGATGATTTTGTATGACAGGTAAGCAACTTATTGAAGATATATAATGACTGACGCTAAGCAATACTATTATACAAATATAAGCACCAATCTTTCTACGTTACCTTTTTAACAGAAGTCCACATTTCTTAAATTTAAATAAGTAACGGTTTTTTATTCTTATTATAAATTGGATTATTTTAGCACAAGGAAAAGAGGTTGTGCACTCAAATCCTATACTAAAAGTCCCTTTTCTGACGGAATGCCATATTCCGTTAGGTACGGTTTTTATCTTTGTTATATATGTATATAATCGATTTCAATAAATAAAAAGTTTACATGGTACCTATCTACAGTGCGTTATTTGGATATTTTGACCGCGGATGCCGACGGCGGTAATAATAATTTCACGACGCACGACGCAATTTTTTTTTAATGCCATTTACTGTTAGTAATGGTTATTAAATGTTATATTTTTTTTAATCTACATGAAATGTGGTTTAATACTGTATTTTTAGTGTATGAAAAAAACTAGCAAATTAATATTTATGATGACTGGAATACAAAAAATTTAGTTGAGATTTTCGATTTTCATATATTTTTTTAAATATTACTGAGTGAATTGCATGTTTTAATACCAGAAACGAATTCTACATGGTCGTTTTATCCGAAATTGATACCAAACTTGACCCATTAGCTAAACGTGAACAGTAAGAATTTTTTGAATGAAGCCGGGTGGAGTGGTATTTTAACCCCCCCTCCCCGGCGCCAGAAGGGGGGGGGGGGTACCTTGGGGTACTGATCTTAATCAGCTTGTCTGAGGACAAGAAACAACTGTGCCAAATTTTATACTTGTGCATCAAAATTTGATGGTCGACGTTTTTATGTCGCTTAACAACCCCACTAAGCTCTTAGTCTATGTGCGTGTATCCTTAGCTAAAGTCTCATATATGTCGCTTTATCGGTGTACTGCTATCTCGCCGAAATATTTTTGCCTAATTTCATTTCCCAACCGACTTATTGCAGTACTTTTACTTGGCAAACTAATGCTTAGCATATTATAATTTCGCAAACTTTTTATTTCACCACAATAATACTTAGCAGATTTTCATTTTACTACGAGTAATGTTGCAAAGTAGTCAAGAAGCAAATGTTTTAGTAAAGCTAATTATTTATTGTCAAATAACGTTTGCCCAAATTTAAACTTCGCATACTTTTTATTTGATTACAAGAATATTTAGCAGAGATTCATTAAGGCAAATAATCACTAAGCAAATGTTTCACTAAAGCTTACTATTTATTGTAAATAACGTTTGCCCAGATTTAAACATCGCATACCTTACCTTGGACATTTTGAAGCCTACTGTGGCTATTTTTTATTAAACGTATCTACAGTCACCAAAACTATCAGGTTGGCACCTCCTAAGTAGGGTTTTAAAAAATTTGAACTGCGATCCCCAAAAACTAGACATGTCACCAGAAAAATATGTTAGTTTTGGTTAGACCTGCGCCTGCCAAAGACACGATATGTCACCAGAAAGTAGGTTAGGTTAAGTTACAACTGCGACCCTCACAAACACGACTTGTCACCAGAAACGTAGGTTAGGTTAGGTTAGAACTGCGACCCCCACAGACACGACATGTCACCAGAAAAGTAGGTTAGGTTAGAACGGCGACCCCCATAAACACGACTTGTCACCAGAAACGCAGGTTAGGTTAAATTAGAACTGCGACCCCCACAGACCCCACTTTCACCAGAAAAGTAACCGCACGAGTTAGGTTAAGTTGTGTTATTAATTTTTACCTGAAAATAATTTGACTCACTCATCACAACAAAGAGGTACACTTTAAATAATACAAATCCAGACGATTTAATACTTTCGTTACGTATCACATTGACACACATAAACTGAATGATTGAAATTGTTATGGAATGTAGTAAACAAAAGTACTACCTCCACCATTGTACTGCACAGCACGCAAAACTACCTACATAACGAAATATAATGCTAATGTAATTTGCACCATAAGTGCTACAAGATTAGGGTATATGTATTAGTATTATGCATCATAATATTAAGAGAAAAATAACTTTTGGCAATCAATACATTCGACAAAACAATAAAAGACAATGTGAAACATGACCAAGTAAATATTTTGCCAAATAATAATATTCTAAATAATTATTTGCGATATGTTATATGCTTATGCGAAAAAATTGGTTTGCCATCTGATGATTCTGCCAAATGAAACTATGGGAAAAATTGTTTGGGAAGTGATAATTTGCCATAAAATTTTCGCCCACATATTAGTAAACCCGCTTTATCATCATTTGGAAAACAACATTTCGCAAATAATCACTTAAAAAACAACGATTCACAAACTATTCATTTCACAAACCATTCTTAAAAATGCTCATTCTGTAAATAATTACTCGACAAATGGACATTTAGTAACAAAGACACTTTGTAAACATATTACAAAACAAATTATTATTTAAAAAATATTGATGTCACAAATAATTCGTTTTTAGGGTTCCGTAGCCAAAATGGCAAAACCGGAACCCTTATAGTTTCGTCATGTCACATCCATCCGTCATGTCCGTCTGTCCGTCCGTATGTCACAGCGATTTACTCGGAAACTAAAAGACGTATCTTAATAAAATGTGGACATAAGGTGTATTTTGTATGCCGCTATTTAGTTATTTAGTCTAATAGCCGAAATAGTAGATTGTTAACCAAGGGTGGAAAGGGATCCATTCCAGCCGAGATATTTCTCGGCGCTCGAACGAAGTGAGAGGGCCAATAGTTCGAGGGTGAAATGGGTAATTTCACCCGAGTTTACTTCTACTTTTCATTTCGACTGTGAGGAAAGTAAAATACTACAAGCACATTTTATAAAAAGTATATTAAGAATAATCAGTTAAAATTTACAGTAAAATTGGTACAATTAGAAAAAGACGAATGTAATGTTTTGCCGGGCATATTGATGTTCTAAATGTTCTCAGAAATCTGTGTTTCTTGTATGGTATGCGACTTAGATTGGATATTTCAAATATGCAGTAAAATTGGTGAAGTTTGAATCCTGTTGACATTATGCTTCGTATTTATCGTAGATTTCAGTATTGAGTAATTGCTCCAAAGCGTTGAAGGCTGTAATGTTTTTGACAATTATCTAAACTATGCTAAAAATACAATTTCCGAAAGAGATTTGACATTTAGCGGATCTCCAATTCATGAAATGGTGGTATGCCTTAAAATATTTATCTTTAGAGCACTACGCTGAAAGATTGTTAACAACGGTTTTTGCCTGCTCTCTTATCTCATCGGGAGTTAAATCAATGTCCATATGTCACTAGAACTACTTGTCGAAGCCATTATTAACCAAAAAAGACACCATACTTATAGGGTAATTGTGCTAGTTTCCAGTTTAGATCCAGTTTACCGTCCACTTGATTAAATTGCTGCAAATAAATGCGAAAAACTTTTTAAGGTCAATGTAGTTTATATTTATAGTTTATTCTTCAGTAGATTTTTTAATTTTAAGATTTTGGGAAAAACTTGAAGATAAACATATAAATAAGTATGGGCGGAAAACTGACAAGAGTGGACGGAAACTAGCACAATCACCCTATTTAATCGTGTATTCCCGCTTTTGCTTTTGCATTTTTTTCTGTTTTATCCGTTATTCCCGCTTTTTCGATGATATTGTTTTCAATTAAAAAGTTTCAGTGTAATGGGCTCTATAGACCTTGCAACAAATCGCAAACGATTTTTGATACAATCCCGATAAATTGGGTGTGAATTAAGTCTATAGAGTCCATTATTGAATCATTTCATCCGTTCAATTGCTAGATTGTCTATGGTTTCAGACATTTTAATACCGTTACCTAGCTTTTTTCAGACAGCAAGAAATAGCAATAGATGTCTACCACCATGAATGAATGGAGGTACAGACACTAGGTCTACCATATATAGCATAAAGCTTATTCTCCGTTGCTCATCGTAACTTTAAAAAAAAATTACTTTCCATCTTAGGGTGGGAAAAGCTATTTTCCACTCGGCTATATCTGCTCATGAAAATCATACTTTCCGAACAGGAGAGATGAAAAAAAATATTTTCCGGGGGGCGCTCCATACTTGTAACTAAATTAAAAAATATATATATTTTTTTACCAAATTTTGTACATCAGTCGATAGGTCTTTAAAAATAACATTGAGGTTTCTTTGAACATTTTGTGATTAAGTAAATATTTTCAGATATAATCGCTTCCTGAGTCAGAAAAATTGTGTCCCCCGTCTGTAACTTTTGAACCGTAAGTCCAAAAAATATTAAAAAAATGGAGAAGATGCGCCTTATCACATATTTTCTACGAAAATTATTTTGACATTATCGGTTTAGTAATTTTTGAGTTATCTACAAAAAACTTCTCTCTCATCAGATACGACCTTTTGGTATTAGATTGGTTCTTATTCCATTGAAGGTACGGAACCCTCCATTATGCGTGGGCCGACACGCACTTGGCCGGTTTTTAAAATCAGCTATTGTGCAAAACTTCAATTGTTAAACTATTGTTTCGTAAAAATAACTCCGTGTAACGAAACTCAGGGCGATATAAAGTTTATCCGAAAGGGTTTAGCAGGCTAAGGAAGGACGTGTGGCCCCTGTGAGGAAAAGTTGAATTAGTAAATGTCAATTGATTGTCGCCTCATAACTAGTAATCACTCCAACTTTCAGCCCTCTATCTTGAACTGTCTCAGAGATAATGTCAAAAATGTATTTTTTTAACAATTTTTTCAAACTCGTATATCTCCTAATCCATAGCAGCTAAAGCGTTGAAACAAAATCACAGCTACGTAGTTTGAGTGGGAGTATACCCTATAATTTTATTAATATTTTATACGTGAAAAATAAAAGAAATAAATGTCAATTTATTTTTTGACAGCTCTTTCCAACACGTTTTTTTGAAAGTACAATTATGAAAAAAATCACGTAAATTGCTTATAGTATTAGCTACTAGCATACAAAAAATCAATTGATTATATTTGGTGCAACATACTGTAAAAAAAAAAAACTAACGAAAGTATTCAAGTATCAAGAGTAGGCTTCTGAACTGAAAGTTCGTTTTTAAGTTTTATGTTTGTTGCCTAGCAGCAAAGGGTGTATTGTTTTTAATTTGACGTATGACTGTCAAAAAAGGTCACTGAACTACTGCTGTGTTAGCATTTGTAACTAATTTTACTAACTACTAAATCAACGAAACGACGGATGTGCTATTTTGCTGTGTTTATTATTTTATAATAGTACATTACTTACCAAGGACTGTAAAAGAAAGAAAGCCCGAAGTCGCAGGTATTTGTGACCCGAGCCGCAGGCGAGGGTTGTAAATATGCGATAGAGGGCTTTCTTTTTTACTGCCCGTGGTGAGTACACAATTTTACGTCTCCATCTGGCCATAATGCGAGTTTTACCGTACGCGTAGCGTGCGGCAAAACTTACGTTATGGCCAGGTGTGACGTAAACAAAATTAATTGGTTTCATTATAGTACACGTATTAACATAACGAATTAAATAACTCATTAGAGCAGATATCACAATATAAGTCACTTAGATAATGACTATCGTAATATTCGTCGTCCCAGGTATAGGACAATGTTATCCTGCAGTCATCGCAATATCCTTTTAACATAACATTTTCGTCAGAGAGCGATATCTCAATACTGGTAAAGACTGTAAAAACAGTTGCTTCGCTATTAACCGTGGCAAGTTGAGCCCAAATATTTTTGATTTTATGATTTCCATCTGAAAGAATGTATATACATGAAGTTTCCGTTTCTTTTTTTTTATTTACATTTAAAACTTACTTTTGCCATTATGGAAAAATCGGACTCCTCTTCTACATAACGTGTTGTATATTCCCTTAAACAATTCACTATTATGTTAAATGTGCTAGCGTATAAATTGTATAATAGTATTGTATAATTTAAAGATAGCTCATACCTAATAAATCATAATGTCTAATGTTATGTTACTCGGAATCGACAAACGCTTAGTTTATACGCTAGCACATTTAACATAATAGTGGATTGTTTAAGGGAATATACAACACGTTATGTAGAAGAGGAGTCCGATTTTTCCATAATGGCGAAAGTAAGCTTTAAATGTAAATAAAATAAAACAGAAACTTCATGTATATACATTCTTTCAGATGGAAATCATAAAATCAAAAATATTTCGGCTCAACTTGCCACAGTTAATAGCGAAGCAACTGTTTTTGCAGTCTTTACCAGATATTGAGATATCGCTCTCTGACGAAAATATTATGTTAAAAGGATATTGCGATGACTGCAGGATAACATTGTCCTATACCTGGGACGACGAATATTACGATAGTCATTATCTAAGTGACTTATATTGTGATATCTGCTCTAATGAGTTATTTAATTCGTTATGTTAATACGTGTACTATAATGAAACCAATTAATTTTGTTTACGTCACACCTGGCCATAATGTAAGTTTTGCCGCATGCTACGTGTACGGTAAAACTCGCATTATGGCCAGATGGAGACGTAAAATTGTGTACTCACCACGGGCAGTAAAAAAGAAAGCCCTCTATCGCATATTTACAACCCTCGCCTGCGGCTCGGGTCACAAATACCTGCGACTTCGGGCTTTCTTTCTTTTACAGTCCTTGGTAAGTAATGTACTATTATAAAATAATAAACACAGCAAAATAGCACATCCGTCGTTTCGTTGATTTAGTAGTTAGTAAAATTAGTTACAAATGCTAACACAGCAGTAGTTCAGTGACCTTTTTTGACAGTCATACGTCAAATTAAAAACAATACACCCTTTGCTGCTAGGCAACAAACATAAAACTTAAAAACGAACTTTCAGTTCAGAAGCCTACTCTTGATACTTGAATACTTTCGTTAGTTTTTTTTTTTTTACAGTATGTTGCACCAAATATAATCAATTGATTTTTTGTATGCTAGTAGCTAATACTATAAGCAATTTACGTGGTTTTTTTCATAATTGTACTTTCAAAAAAACGTGTTGGAAAGAGCTGTCAAAAAATAAATTGACATTTATTTCTTTTATTTTTCACGTATAAAATATTAATAAAATTAAAGGGTATACTCCCACTCAAACTACGTAGCTGTGATTTTGTTTCAACGCTTTAGCTGCTATGGATTAGGAGATATACGAGTTTGAAAAAATTGTTAAAAAAATACATTTTTGACATTATCTCTGAGACAGTTCAAGATAGAGGGCTGAAAGTTGGAGTGATTACTAGTTATGAGGCGACAAACAATTGACATTTACTAATTCAACTTTTCCTCACAGGGGCCACAAGTCCTTCCTTAGCCTGCTAAACCCTTTTATAGCACTACCCACATTTTGGCCGTTATGCCGTTTTATTTGAAATGCCGTCGTCTGAAATAATTATGTTATGAATTATTGTTAATTTGCCAAACGTTGTTTGTAAAATGATTATTTATGAAATGTTGTTTATCAAATGATTGACTACCGTATACAGGCTGTCTCATTCAAATCGGTCAGTATGGGAAAGTCTGAAACTATAAGACATACGAAGATCTGTTCTGAGGAACCATGTCATCGATTTTAATAACAAGAAAAACTGCATTCATACATTTAAAAAAATATCTGTACTCCGTTCGGGAATCGAACCCGGTTGTTTTGAAAAAAAAAAACCTATACTATTTCTATTTAGATATCGATTGTGTAGGTCTTAAGCAGTAAATGTCTGTATGAAACATGATGTCTAAAATGAATAAAATGCATTGTTTCCACATACTTTAATTTATTTTAGTAGGTGCTCGAAGTCACCACGTTTACAATATTCACCAAGTTCAGGTATTTAAAATTGTCTCTATGGTTGTTTGTACCTCTTTGCTGGTGTTGCAACTTGATACATACACCGCTTTACATACATATGACATTGGCATTGCATTAAACCATTCCGGAAGTTTTGTTATCTGCGATAATATTATCTATTGCAATTGCTTACTTCTATTAATCAAACACTAACAATCAATTGAAAAGCCCACTTAAAATAAGTATGCAGATCTGAGACGTGATAAACCTCATTTTCAAAACAACCGGGTTCGATTCCCGATCGGAGTACAGATGTTTTTTAAAATGTATGAATGCAGTTTTTCTTGTTATTAAAATCGATGACATGGTTCCTCAGAACAGATCTTCGTATGTCTAATAGTTTCAGACTTTCCCACACTGACCGATTTGAATGAGACACCTGTATATCATATACCAAGTTCAAAATTAATGTTTGTTATTTGTTTGACAGAGCACAGTACAGCCACAGCGCACCTGTGGGGCCAGGGCGGTGGCGGGCGCCGCGGTTGGAGTCGCAAGCGCACGTCGGCTCCACAAATGAGTAATCCGCACGGTTCGATGCCGCGCGTGGCTCTGGTGCTGCGCTCGCGGCGAAGCTGGCCCGTCGCGCCGCAGTCTTATCGCAGGTATGTGCCCCAGACTTCATATTTACTTTTACTATACAGATAAACGGACAAGATCTCCCTTAATTAGCTATTGCTGGCCAACCAGTTCACAGCGAATACAGTAATACAGTAGCGACCAAATGTATTTTGACAATAGCAAAAAAAACCGGCCAAGAGCGTATCGGGCCACGCTCAGTGTAGGGTTCCGTAGTTTTCCGTCCGTCACAGTAAGTGTCCCCACTTAAGAGATAAAATAATACCGCCATGTAGGATATGATATGAGCGTTCCACGTACATCGACATCTATCGGCAAATTAAGTAAACTATTGCGCGCGAGCTTAAAGTATGGAAGATGATTTTTATAGGATAATTATTTATTGCGTGAACCGATTTTCACCGTTTTTACTTCATTTGAAAGCACGTCATTTTATTGTGATTTTGTAGAATTTACAGGTACAATAAACACCTGCTTATACGGTTAAATTACAAACTTAGTTCAGAAATTATTTTGTAATTTTTTTTCAAAAACTATTTAACTTATCAAGTTCCAAATAATTTTCCTAGAAAGTTTTTATAAAGTTCTACTTTTGAGATTTTTTTCATATTTTTAAAACTTATGGTTGAAAAGTTAGAGGGGGGGGACACACATTTTTTTTTACTTCTGGAGCGATTATTTTCGAAAATATTTACATTATCAAAAAATGATTGTAGTAAACCCCTATTCATTTTTAAATACCTATCCAACAATATATCACAAGTTAGGGTTGAAATGAAAAAAAAAAACTCCCCACTTTACGTATAGGGGAGGTACCCTATAAAACATTTTTTTCCACTTTTTATTTTACCACTTTGTTGGCGTGATTGATATACATATTAGTACCAAATTTCAGCTTTCTAGTGCTAACGGTCACTGAGATTGTCCGCGGACGGACGGACAGACGGACGGACGGGCAGACATGGCGAAACTATAAGGGTTCCTAGTTGACTACGGAACCCTAAAAACTTTCATATTATATACCACATATTATTTATCTCAACTTAATTCTTACGAAGGTAATGATAATGAATTAAAATCTTAAAAATTAGGTTCATTGAATTAAAATATAAACCTGGTCACAAAAAAAAATCTATATATAATTACTAGTTCAAAAATATTTTGACAATTTGACACTGTTTCTTTTAAAATTCTATTAAGTACAAGGGTTGCAGAATTTAAATATTTTGTAAGTAATTTATTTATTTATTTAAACTTTATTGCACATAAAATATAAGGCATTATCTACCAGTCAACCACTGGGCCAAAAAGAGATATGTTTTGGTGCAGGCTTTATGAAAGAATGTACTGAAACAGTATCACACTTACTAAATATAAAATAAATATTATATACTTAATCAAACATTAAGAATAATCATAAACTTACACATATACTTTATATAATAAACTTGCATACATATTGTTATATAAGTGTACCTACAATGAAACATCAAGACGATAATCAATCACGCAATTTATCAGACAAATGCTTACGCAACATGCGCTTGAAAGTGAACTTACTCTGAGCTTTTCTGATGTCAATCGGAAGGTATTGCCTGGCGAGTGTCCAAAGGCGTATTGCCTGGAGAGTGAAGGAATTGTTCATGAAACCGGTGCGATGAAGGGGAATAGCGAGCTTAAGGCTGCGAGAAGCGCGAAGATTACATCCAGGGCGTGCAGTAACAAATTTAAAGTTAGATCGAAGATATTGAGGTGTGGTAGGATCAAAAAGAAAAGAATACAGTGTACTTAAGAGTCTAAGAGATCTACGCTCGCGTACCGGAAGCCAATTCAGCTGCTTACGATAAGCTGATATGAGGTCGTACTTCCGAAGGCAAAATATGAACCTAATACAGTTATTGAGTAGTCTGTTCAGTTTATTCAGAGAAGTTTGAATGGCATTAGAGTAGCACACATCAGCATAATCAATTATGGGAAGGACAAGAGCTTGTACGAGAAGGGTCTTAGTGCTTACTGTCAAGAAATTTTTTAATCTGTACAGTGATCTAAGGGTGGGTTGCACCACGCATAACTAACGAACTGATAATCGTTAAATATGGCGACGGAGCTGTCATCCCATAGAAAACTGTCAAACTTTTCATACAAGCTTTTTTTAACGATGACGTTGACTTTAACAGACGGTTTGGTGCAACCGGCCCTAAGTGTGTACGTCACTCTGCGACATACATCAGACACCTGGGGCTCCCATGTGAGGCCACTGTCTATGATCAGACCAAGATTTTTCACTTTAGGTGATAGGGGTATCACAACATCCTCGAACCGGATAGGTGCTACACTCAGCAAATCCATCAAGGCAAGCGTGCGGGGACTTCCAAGTACAATAGCTTGACATTTGGATGGGTTCACCGCGATTCCAAAAGAACGTGACCAAGCAAAGATACTGTTTAAGTTAGTATTTATAATGGAGACTGCATGATCAATGTCCTTAACGCTCGCCTGAGTGTAGAGCTGCAGATCATCAGCATAAAGATGGTAAGAGCAGCTTATGCTAGGAGTAACCGTGTTAATAAAAATTGAGAAGAGAAGAGGAGAAAGAATGCCACCCTATGGAACTCCAGAAGGGAGATCACACCAGTCAGAGAAGGATTTATCAGCACGAACACATTGGCAGCGATCTTTAAGATAGGAAGTAAACCACTGAGCCGCTGATGGTGATATACTTAAGTGCCTAATTTCTGTCACTTCAGACAATAACATGTCAAATATACTGACAGAAACCATAGGCAAGGGCGCCTCTATCGTAAGGCCGACTGATGCACTAAAGAGGTCAGTGCTCTGTGCTTGTGCCTCTTCGTTTTCTTTTTTAGGGTTCCGTAGCCAAAATGGCAAACCGGAACCCTTATAGTTTCGACATGTCCGTCCGTCCGTTCGTCCGTATGTCACAGCCATTTTACTCGGACACTATTAAGGCACTGGTCCCACCGGCGGCGAGTAAGCTAGTAAAGTTAAGCGAGTAGCATTACATCGCGGGCCTTGAAAGGTCGATCGATCACTCTATACCTCGACAAACCGCAATGTAATGCTACTCGCTTAACTTTACTCGCTTACTCGCTCTTGGTGGGACCAGTGCCTTAGACGTATCTTAATAAAGTTTAGACATGAGGTGTATTTTATATGCCGCTATTTAGTTATGTAGTGAAATTGTAGAAAATAAAAAATTCAGGGGAGGCGGCATACATGTAACTAAATTTCAAAAAACATTTTTTTACCAAATGTTAACATGTTGAACATCAATCGGTAGATCTTTAAAAATAACAGCGTTGAACATTTTGTGATTAAGTGAATATTTTCAGAAATAATCGCTTCGAAAGTCGGAAAAGTAGCGTCCCCCCCTGTAACTGTGTATTGTTTTGCCTCTATTCGCATGTTTGTAATTTTGTAATTTTAAATATAATGTTTATTAGCTTTTATTATTAACTCAATCGTATTTCCAACTGAGCAACAGAAATGTTAAAATTTATTTGTGGAAACTGTTTGGCTTATGAATGTGTCATCTGATTGACTATTTGTATTGTATTTGCCTGTTTGTTTCCCAAAGGTTTAATAGTACATTATGATACAAGTGTGCTAAGTTGATTATTACATACGAAGAGATATTGTGCGCACGAACGCATGTGAGTGCGCATAAGGAAGCTGAGCTTATGTAATGATCAAGCACACGCGTTTCATACGAGGTTTTTCAACACACTTGCGAGGAAATAACAGAATAGTATAATTAATAACTTTTGATAAATACGTTAATTGTCAGAATGTTTACAGGATAGAGGTACTTACGAACCTAAGATAATTAAATTTAACCAACCTTTTGTTGTGATGTTATTGAGTAAGTATCTGGAACTCTTTTTCAAATCATTTCCTAAAATTAAAGACTTCACATTTATTGTGCAATAAATTATAGTATTTTTTTCTTACGTATTGCTCACTAGATTTTTATGAAGACATTTTACTAGTATGTATCACAATTTTGAAATATATCCAGAGGTTAAATTAACACTAAAGTTGTCTTCTTATTCATTGAAAATATAATTTGTTTAAATTAATAAAACACGACGAGAAAAATCTAACAAATAAACAATGATTTGAGGTTAACTTATAAATGGCGCGCAAATTTTCTTTTTTGGATGTGCGTGTAGCTTGAGGCAAAGGCGCGGACGTATAATGCCAAACAGCCAATATTAAAACAGACAATTCGTGTTTAAAACGTAATTTATTGTGTATTACGAGTAATATAATGAGTTGAAATGATTCTTATTCACAATCAGGATTGTATAATTTGTATTCTATCGTAAATGTGTATATTTTTAATATATTTACTTTTTTTTTACTTTTTTAGAATGTAAACTCATAAAGAGTTAAAAAAAAGTAAAGGTAATACCCGACTAAATTACAACGTTTCGTCTGCGTACGTACAACTTGGTACTAGAGTACAAACGTCACTTGATCGGATTATTAAATTATTCCACTAGTTGGATAATTATTGTGAAATGCACGCGTGTTTAATATCTAGGATTATGAGCATAAAAGCGGTGGAATAAGAACCTCGGTACGAGCAGGTGTGTTGAAAATAAATAAATAAACTTTTAAACCGTAAGTCCAAAAAAATTGAGAAGATGCGTGTTATCATATATTTTCGACGAAAATTGTTTTGATCATTATCGGTCCAGCCATTTTTGAGTTATTTCCAAAAAAACTTGTTCTATAGGCATCAGATATGACCTTTTGGCATTAGTTTGGTTCTTATTCCATTAAAGCTACGGAACCCTCCATTATGCCTGGTCCGCCACGCTCTTGGCCGGTTTTTTTACTTTGATTGTGAAGGTCTGTTGAGTGTTTGAACGATTTTGACTTTTAGGCAGATTTTAGGTGATTCTTGTAATAATTAAAATAAAAAATTAATAAATTGTAATTATACTAGTAAGATACAAGTACTTATATAGAATTTTATTACATTTTAACCATTTGGAGTTGTTATGAAGCGGCTGTCTGGTTTATTATTGTTTATTTCTCGTTATTATTACAAAAGTTATTATTATTATATTGATATTATTACAAAAGATCACTAGGTTATTCAATCTGAGCTCTATTGAATTTACCTTTGTTCGCTGATCTGATATTTCTACCTTATACTTATGTAATACTCAAAATTATATTGAATCGCACAGTAGATTGTGCCCCCAAATTCTGATTGTTCATTATATTGTTAGGATAAAATAACTTAATTGAACAGAGAATTATAACGAATATTAAAGCCATCATCTCATTAAATTAAGCATAAAATAATATCTGAATCTAAAAACTTGAAGCAAGCAAAAGAGACGACATTAATTAAGCTAGGGTTAATGAAAGTCAAAATTAATCAAGCATTTGTCGCAATTAAAGTAAAAAAATGGATTTAAAAAAATATTTCGAAAGCTCTTTTTAGTTTGATATTTAATGTAGTTATAACCTCTGTATAAGTTCTGAACTAAAGAAATTTGCAAGTAATTTCAACTTGGTCCTGAAAAAATATAAAACAAAAGTTTTGGTGTGCGATTCGGAGTCGCGCCCCGACGGTTCTGTACCTCTACCACGAGTCGTGCAAATAAGCCCAATTCGAGATTCGTTCACGAATTCGTAAATTATTTGTATGGAGAATTTGTGCAGAGCCTCTAGCGGTCACTTATAGAACTAAAAATTACTGCCATACCATAAGTTAAATTATCGTTTATGCAATTCGCTCACGAAAGTTCGATTGCTTGTTTCGTTTGTGTAGATTGTTTGTGTGTTTGTGTAGAGTGTTTAATATGCTTGCTAGGTCACGGCACGGCCTGGTTTACGAACCAGGAATAATTTCCGTTGGTCATCGTGTCCCAAGCGGTAAATTTTAAGTGGTTAAGGGCGGTAAATAATCAAGCTTCGTGATGGTCAGCTGCCGTTCCTTGAGTGGGTTGAGGAACGGCACCCATTTAGCCACATAAAATATATATAAAATAAAATGACCATCGCGTCCCCGTTGAAACAGGTGATAGTTTATATGCTATTACAAATAAAATAAAAATCATTAGCCGGCTGTATAGCACTGAAAAGACCGTAAATTAGTCACATGAATATATGGTATTTAGGGTATGCAGACGGTCTTTCTACCTCAATACAGCCGGCTGACGATTTTCCTGATAATAAGAGCATCAAATACTGACGTTTCACAACCCACCAACGGAGCGACAGCTGACCTACGCGAGTCATCGTTATACTTCGTCCTTAACCACTTCAAAAATTATCATCGCCTGGGATGCCTTGCGATTGGTCATGAAATTTGTTCTTGGCTTACGGTTCATGCCAGGGGAAATACAAACTATGACAGTAAGCCTTTTTTCACCTGATTTAAACGTGCGTGACTTTTAACGCATAAAATGTTATCAACCGACTTCAAGATTTCGAAGGAGGAGGTTCTCAATTCGTCAGAATCTTTATTGTTACTATTTTTTCATAATGTTCACCGATTGCAACTTTTTTTTAAACAGGAAAATTACGTATTTCGTCATACATATTCAAAGCTAGGAAAAGGGGTGAAAGCTGTCAGTCCTTCATCCATCCATCCATATATTTATTTCGTCGTAGGATATAGGATTACCTAAGAAAACCAAATTGATGAAATTTCAAATGTACAAATAACACTACTAGTTTAAAACGTCCTAGAACTACGTCCATATGTAATAGGTGATTCTTAATTTATTTGGTTATTCTGTCAACATGACAGGTCGACTTTTAGTGATCATAGTGGATCATAGGTTTATTTCTTATTATTTAGGTCTATTGTATAATCACAAAAGGATAAGTACCGTTTCAGGATGTTGTTGATTCTCTAAAGTATAGGCAGTGCGCTACTGTTACACATCCTGCCTGCGTCGACGCCGACACGTTGGCCAAGTCCTTTAATTTATTTACCAGCAAACAAACCGGAGCGGCGCCCGACATCCGAATTCACTACAAGACTATTAAATATAGTTGTCGTCCGTCTAAATATTATTGGTGTCGAGGCAATCGATCCGTGGAGCAAGGGGCACGGAGCCTCACGACCTAACAAACGCACAAGGGAAGCTAAAGATGCTCCAGCAAGCCGCCGGTTTTCATACATAACACAACGCAGGATTGCGGCTTTGCCGCTTCTTGCATAATGATGGTTTTATTTGTATTTATAAGTTACACGTACGAGTAATTGTTAGTAGTACTTATAAGTTTCTAGTTTGTGACAATGTTACTTTAAAAGGCTATTTCGCAAATAAATCTTTAATATAATTATGTACATTATAATTTCAAAGTGCCCTGTATAAATCTGGATGTCTTTTAAGTAAGCACTATTTTATAGTACTTGGATGCAATAATTCGAAGATCCCGGCCTGTAACGCAGTTGTTACTTCTTGAATATAAAATAATACACCTTCCTGGGATAAATAGTTTGCCTTGCTGGTGATAAGTTAGCTGCTACAGCAATCAATCAGAAATGAATGATGCACAAGAACCTGTAAAAGATGTTTCAATATTATTTGTTATTTTTCACAGTTTCATTGTAATTATTATGATTAAAAATGAAAGTGTTTGTAACTATCATATCAAATTTCAACTACTTACCATTCATTTTAGGTTAGAGTTGGTATTTTTGTGTCGATTTAAAATAAGATTAATTGACTATTAATACATAAATCTCACAAATATTCAGCAGTTCTTGGGTCTAGATTTCTTTTTTTAAATTATTCTTATTGATGTGGATATTTCTATTTCTCATATCGGCTTGAAATTTACCGTTTCGTTTTCCAGTTCCAGTTATCATACTATGCAGTCTTATTAACAAATTATGCTTAATATAAGGCTTTGTCGATATTATTTTGTCAACTAACAATATATAAATATAACACAATAAATACGAATGGTTTTCATTTTCACCATGTTTTGACATCTCACCTTATAATTTGATAGTGAAAGAGTTTTCTACAGTCGATACGGTATTTTTCGGTGACGTAAGTCAAATTAGTGTCTTATGGTAACGTTTTAATAAAACCAATCGATAACAAACTGTACTGAGCCTCTAGCGGTCACTTATAGAACTAAAAATTACTGCCATACTATAAGTTAAATTATCGTTTATGCAATTCGCTCACGAAAGTTCGATTGCTTGTTTCGTTTGTGTAGATTTCAATACTTTACAAAGTGACGTGACGTGACAAACGTCACATCCTTCACACCAACCGAAACCAGTAAGCGCCATTTTATATCTATGACCGAAACAGATTGTAGGTAAACCAAAAAGGTTTTACTTCCTAAGTACATTTTATCTGAAGGTTTAGAACAGTAGACAATTATATGAGCAGTGAACAATAATAAGCATAGAAATCGTACTAGCTCTGAAAAATTACCCTACTTTTTGTGGGTATTTAATACGCTTGCTAGGCCGTTAACTAGGAATAATTTCCGTTTGTCATCGTGTCCCAAGCGGTAAATTTTAAGTCGTTAAGGGCGGTCAATAATCAAGCTTCGTGATGGTCAGCTGCCGTTCCTTGAGTGGGTTGAGGAACGGCAGCCATTTTCTCACATAAAATACATATAAAGTAAAATGACCATCGCGTCCCAGTTGAAACAGGTGATAGTTTATATGCTATTACAAATAAAATAAAAATCATCAGCCGTCTGTATACCACTGAAAAGACCGTAAACTAGTCACATGAATATATGGTATAGGGTATCAGCAGACGGTCTTTCTACCTCAATACAGCCGGCTGACGATTTTCCTGATAATAAGAGCATCAAATACTGACAGCTGACCTACGCGAGTCATCATTATACTTCGTCCTTAACCACTTCAAAAATTATCATCGCCTGGGACGCCTTGCGATTGGTCATGAAATTTGTTCATGGCTTACGGTTCATGCCATCGGAGCCGGGAAATACAAGCTATGACAGTAAGCCTTTCATCATCATCATCTCAGCCATAAGACGTCCACTGCTGAACATAGGCTTCCCCCTTAAGCTTTAAGTGTGGTAAGCCTTTACCTTATTTAAACGCGCGTGACTTTGAACGCATAAAATGTTATCAACCGACTTCAAGAGTTCGAAGGAGGAGGTTCTCAATTCGTCAGGATCTTTATTTTCACTATTATTTCATAATGTTCACCGATTGCAACTTTTTTTTAAACGGAAATTACGTATTTCGTCATACATATTCAAAGCTAGGAAAAGGGGTGAAAACTGTCAGTACTTCATCCATCCATCCATATACTTATTTCGTCGTAGGATATAGGATTACCTAAGAAAACCAAATTGATGAAATTTCAAATGTACAAATAACACTACTAGTTTAAAACGTCCTAGAACTACGTCCATATGTAATAGGTGATTCTTAATTTATTTGGTTATTTTGTCAACATGACAGTTCGACTTTTAGTGATCATAGTGGATCATAGGTTTATTTCTTATTATTTAGGTCTATTGTATAATCACAAAAGGATAAGTACCCTTTCAGGATGTTGTTGATTCTCTAAAGTATAAGGCAGTGCGCTACTGTTACACATCCCACCTGCGTCGACGCCGACACGTTGGCCAAGTCCTTTATTTTATTTACCAGCGAACAAGCCGGAGCGGCACCCGATATCCGAAATCACTACAAGACTATTAAATATAGTTGTCGTTCGTCTAACTATTGTTGGTGTCGAGGCAATCGATCCGTGGAGCAAGGGGCACGGAGCCTCACGACCCAACAAACGCACAAGGGAAGCTAAAGATGCTCCAGCAAGCCGCCGGTTTTCATACATAACACAACGCAGGATTGCGGCTTTGCCGCTTCTTACATAATGATGGTTTTATTTATATTTATAAGTTACACGTACGAGTAATTGTTAGTAGTACTTATAAGTTTCTAGTTTGTGACAATGTTACTTTAAAAGGCTATTTCGCAATAAATAAATCTTTAATATAATTATGTACATTATAATTTCAAAGTGCCCTGTATAAATCTGGATGTCTTTTAAGTAAGCACTATTTTATAGTACTTGGATGCAATAATTCGAAGATCCCGGCCTGTAACGCGGTTGTTACTTCTTGAATATAAAATAATACACCTTCCTGGGATAAATAGTTTGCCTTGCTGGTGATAAGTTAGCTGCTACAGCAATCATTCAGAAATGAATGATGCACAAGAACATGTAAAAGAAGTTTCAATATTATTTGATATTTTTCACAGTTTCATTGTAATTATTATGAATGAAAATGAAAGTGTTTATAACTACGAGTATCATATCAAATTTCAACTACTTACCATTCATTTTAGGTTAGAGTTGGTATTGGTATTTTTGTGTCGATTTAAAATCAGATTAATTGGCTATTATATATGTCGCAGGGAAATGATTAAAACAGATATTTGAACAAATCTCTAAGGGATATGATCAAATTACGCAGGATGTTAAAATGGAGACTCCATATCATCATTTCCCTAGAAAAATTCAGTAATTTCACCAAATCACTGACTCTGTTTAGTGGGAAGACAAAATCGGCCAAAAAACGCGACACGCTTTTTCATTTCACTAGATTTGTTTAGTAATTTGACAAAATCCCTAACCGCTACAGTAAGTTGATGAAACGAACTCAAAAAGTCGAGTAGTTTTATCATTTCGCTAAACAAGTTTAGTGAAATGATAAAGTCTCAACTGGAAGATGGTATATGGTGATTTGATTAAATCTGTGAACTGGTTTAGTGAAATGACGAAAGGAAGTACCGAATACAATATTTTACTTTACAGTTAAGCGATTTTATCAAATCTCTGACTAGATAAAGTGAAACAGATATTAAATCAGAGATTTTAACAAATCTCTAAGGGATATGATCAAATCACGCAGGATGTTAAAATGGAAAATCCATATCATCATTTCCCTAGAAATATTTAGTCATTTCACCAAATCACTAACTCTGTTCAGTGGAAAGACAAAATCGGCCGGCATGCAACATTTGGAAGTACTGTTGGAGAGGAAGGTTAAGGCTTAGTTGTTAAATGTCAATTTTGTCAAAAAGAAAGCAATATTAGAGCTGAGAGGGAAAATGCAGCAAAATTTTTGAACATATACTAAAGAAAGATTGAAGATATGACTTGAAGATATAGACTTGATTACGTGAAATTGTTACATAAAATGTCAAAAGTAGGTATCAAAGTTGTTTATGCCATCAAAAACAAAACTTGTAAAAAAAACAAGTCTCGCAACTCAGTTCTTCTACCGTAAAAAGTTGTGAGATCCATGTAATACCAAGTCAGTTGATTTATTCAGTCCCTACTTAAGGGACCTTCTGTCTTAAGTTATTACGTAATTAGCTAATCTAACAACATCTTATAGTGACCGTGACCATGCACTGGATTTTCACAAATAACGCACCTTCCAATTATGTCTTGCCACTAAACAGAGTCAGTGATTTGGTGAAATTACTAAATTTTTCTAGGGAAATTATGATATGGATTCTCCATTTCAACATCCTGCGTGATTTGATCATATCCCTTAGAGATTTGTCAAAATCTCTGATTTAATATCTGTTTCACTTTATCTAGTCAGAGATTTGATAAAATCGCTTAACTGTAAAGTAAAATATTGTATTCGGTACTTCCTTTCGTCATTTCACTAAACCAGTTCAGAGATTTAATCAAATCACCATATACCATCTTCCAGTGGAGACTTTATCATTTCACTAAACTTGTTTAGCGAAATGATAAAACTAGTCGACTTTTTGAGTTCGTTTCATCAACTTACTGTAGCGGTTAGGGATTTTGTCAAATTACTAAACAAATCTAGTGAAATGAAAAAGCGTGTCGCGTTTTTTGGCCGATTTTGTCTTCCCACTAAACAGAGTCAGTGATTTGGTGAAATTACTGAATTTTTCTAGGGAAATGATGATATGGAGTCTCCATTTTAACATCCTGCGTAATTTGATCATATCCCTTAGAAATTTGTTCAAATCTCTGTTTTAATCATTTCCCTGCGACATATACATAAATCTCACAAATATTCAGCAGTTCTTGGGACTAGATTTCTTTTTTAAAATTATTCTTATTGAAGTGTTGATGTGGATATTTCTATTTCTCATATCGGCTTGAAATTTACCGTTTCGTTTTCCAGTTCCAGTTATCATACTATGCAGTCTTATTAACAAATTATGCTTAATATAAGGCTTTGTAGATATTATTTCGTCAACTAATAATATATAAATATAACACAATAAATACGAATGGTTTTCACTTTCACCATGTTTTGACATCTCACCTTATAATTTGATAGTGAAAGAGTTTTCTACAGTCGATACGGTATTTTTCGGTGACGTAAGTCAAATTAGTGTCTTATGGTAACGTTTTAATAAAAACCTATCGATAACAAACTGTACTGACCTTCAGTGCGTTAACATGACAGATCACATTCGACGTGCCGCATACATCCGTCTCGTTCTACCTATGAGACGGATGTATGCAGCGCACTAAACGTAATCCGACATGAAATGTCAGCATAGATCGTTTGTATGTGTTGCTGTCGAAACCGAAGGAAAACGATTGGAACCCGATTATTCGTTAACGCCTATAGAAAAATATTCAGGATTTTCTACATGACTCGTGGTAGAGGTACTGTACTTCACTGAGTGAAGAAATAGAAAATCAAACGAACTTACCTGCAAGTGACGTTCGATGATTATTAAACGAGGTAATTCGCCTAAACTAAAAGTGTAATCTCGAAAGGCGAATTACTGAGTTTAATGGCTGTTATATGCAGACGGACATCAAGAAACTATAAGTGTTCCGTTTTTTCCATTTTCCGAAGTACAAAACAAATGTCCATTTTATTTCTAGAATTATTTGTTTAGTTTGTAAGATATATCTAAGTGACTCTAGAACTAGAAGTCTACACCATTTTATGGCAGGTTAGGAAATGTTTTCAATGTTTTCATGTTCTTCGATACATACGTTCAAGACTTTCAAGAGTAGGTAGGTTAGGTCGTATACACACCGAACAGATAAATGGTTCGTAATTTGATAATTTGAAACACTTAATTTAAAATTACCTACTGTAGAAACAGAAATAAAAGTCAGATAAATCCAATATTGACCCAACCTGTTTTCTTTGATCTGAGATTAATTTTACAAAGCGCCTTTTAAATCAGCCGTAGATTTATTTTATATCTAAAGTACACCTAAAAATTATTCTTCAAATGTCTGATATTTAAGCACCTATTGCATACGTATTTTCTTAATTCAAGTTCTGGACTTTCTCTAGTGTTCTCGCCGTGTTGTTTTCGGCAAATGTCTGAGTGATTAATCACGGCCATTAGTCCTTTTTACGTTTTCAAATAAAAGGTAATGCTCTTACTCTCTACAACTTGAAAAACCATTTTTTTAAATATTTTACCTTAACAACGCTTTTGAATTGGGTCACAATTAGATATTTAATTTATTTTTACCAGTTATTTTGTATTTTTTTGCAAAATCTGTGACAGATTTTGAATGAAAATTGTCTTGAACTCGGCCTCGATATCTCCGAATAATAATAGTACCTCTACCACGAGTCATGCAAATAAGCCCAATTCGAGATTCGTTCACGAATTCGTAAATTATTTGTATGGAGAATTTGTGCAGAGCCTCTAGTGGTCACTTATAGAACTAAAAATTACTGCCATACCATAAGTTAAATTATCGTGTATGCAATTCGCTCACGAAAGTTCGATTGTCTGTTTCGTTTGTGTAGATTTCAATACTTTACAAAGTGACGTGACGTGACAAACGTCACATCCTTCACACCAACCGAAACACATTGTAGGTAAGCCAAACAGGTTTACTTCCTAAGTGCATTTTATCTGAAAGTTTAGAACTGTAGACAATTATATGAGCAGTGAACAATAATAAGCATAGAAACCGTACTAGCTCTGAAAAATTACCCTACCTTTTGTGGGTGTTTAATATGCTTGCTAGGCCGTAAACCAGGAATAATTTCCGTTGGTCATCGTGTCCCAAGCGGTAAATTTTAAGTGGTTAAGGGCGGTAAATAATCAAGCTTCGTGATGGTCAGCTGCCGTTCCTTGAGTGGGTTGAGGAACAGCAGCCATTTTCTCACATAAAATATATATAAAATAAAATGACCATCGCGTCCCAGTTGAAACAGGTGATAATTTATATGCTATTACAAATAAATTAAAAATCATCAGCCGGCTGTAT
Organism: Pammene aurita; assembly: GCA_947086415.1. Classification (NCBI taxonomy): domain Eukaryota; kingdom Metazoa; phylum Arthropoda; class Insecta; order Lepidoptera; family Tortricidae; genus Pammene; species Pammene aurita. The sequence continues at coordinate 25,843,408 of OX352297.1, forward strand.
AGCACTGAAAAAACCGTAAAGTAGTCACATGAATATATGGTATTTCAGCAGACGGTCTTTCTACCTCAATACAGCCGGCTGACGATTTTCCTGATAATAAGAGCATCAAATACTGACGTTCCGCAACCCACCAACGGAGCGACAGCTGACCTACGCGAGTTATCATTATACTTTGTCCTTAACCACTTCAAAAATTATCATCGCCTGGGACGCCTTGCGATTGGTCATGAAATTTGTTCTTGGCTTACGGTTCATGCCAGCGGAGCCGGGAAATACAAGCTATGACAGTAAGCGTTTTTTTTACCTGATTTAAACGCGCGTGACTTTTAACGCATATAATGTTAACTATTTTTTCATAATGTTCACCGATTGCAACTTTTTTTTAAACAGGGAAATTATGTATTTCGTCATACATATTCAAAGCTAGGAAAAGGGGTGAAAAGTTGAAAACTGTCAGTCCTTCATCCATCCATCCATATATTTATTTCGTCGTAGGATATAGGATTACCTAAGAAAACCAAATTGATGAAATTTCAAATGTACAAATAACACTACTAGTTTAAAACGTCCTAGAACTACGTCCATATGTAATAGGTGATTCTTAATTTATTTGGTTATTTTGTCAACATGACAGTTCGACTTTTAGTGATCATAGTGGATCATAGGTTTATTTCTTATTATTTAGGTCTATTGTATAATCATTAATCACAAAAGGATCAGTACCCTTTCAGGATGTTGTTGATTCTCTAAAGTATTATTACTGTTACACATCCCACCTGCGTCGACGCCGACACGTTGGCCAAGTCCTTTAATGTATTTACCAGCGAACAAGCCGGAGCGGCGCCTGACATCCGAAATCACTACAAGACTATTAAATATAGTTGTCGTTCGTCTAACTATTGTTGGTGTCGAGGCAATCGATCCGTGGAGCAAGGGGCACGGAGCCTCACGACCTAACAAACGCACAAGGGAAGCTAAAGATGCTCCAGCAAGCCGCCGGTTTTCATACATAACACAACGCAGGATTGCGGCTTTGCCGCTTCTTGCATAATGATGGTTTTATTTCTATTTATGAGTTACACGTACGAGTAATCGTTAGTAGTACTTATAAGTTTCTACTTTGTGACAATGTTACTTTAAAGGGCTATTTCGCAATAAATAAATCTTTAATATAATTATGTACATTATAATTTCAAAGTGCCCTGTATAAATCTGGATGTCTTTTAAGTAAGCACTATTTTATAGTACTTGGATGCAATAATTCGAAGATCCCGGCCCTAAACGCAGTTTTTACTTCTTGAATATAAAATAATACACCTTCCTGGGATAAATAGTTTGCCTTGCCGGTGATAAGTTAGCTGCTACAGCAATCAATCAGAAATGAATGATGCACAAGAACCTGTAAAAGATGTTTCAATATTATTTGTTATTTTTCACAGTTTCATTGTAATTATTATGATTGAAAATGAACTATCATATCAAATTTCAACTACTTACCAATCATTTTAGGTTAGAGTTGGTATTTTTGTGTCGATTTAAAATAAGATTAATTGACTATTAATACATAAATCTCACAAATATTCAGCAGTTCTTGGGTCTAGATTTCTTTTTTAAAATTATTCTTATTGAAGTGTTGATGTGGATATTTCTATTTCTCATATCGGCTTGAAATTTACCGTTTCGTTTTCCAGTTCCAGTTATCATACTATGCAGTCTTATTAACAAATTATGCTTAATATAAGCCTTTGTCGATATTATTTCGTCAACTAATAATATATAAATATAACACAATAAATACGGTTTTCACTTTCACCATGTTTTGACATCTCACATTATAATTTGATAGTGAAAGAGTTTTCTACAGTCGATACGGTATTTTTCGGTGACGTAAGTCAAGTTAGTGTCTTATGGTAACGTTTTAATAAAACCTATCGATAACAAACTGTACTGACCTTCAGTGCGTTAACATGACAGATCACATTCGACGTGCCGCATACATCCGTCTCGTTCTGCCTATGAGACGGATGTATGCAGCGCACTTAACGTAATCCGACATGAAATGTCAGCATAGATCGTTTGTATGTGTTGCTGTCGAAACTGAAGGAAAACGATTCGAAGCCCGATTATTCGTTAACGCCTATAGAAAAATATTCAGAATTTTCTACATGACTCGTGGTAGAGGTAAAGGTATAAGAGTGCGAGCTTATTGTTGAAATTTAAAAAAAAAGGATTGTCGAAACAAAATATTCCTTCCGATTCATTTTGGAGATCCTTCACATACTTCATTAAAGCGAACAAAGAGAGAACATCGGAAAATCCGATTTAAAATTTGGAGGGCCCTTATTCAAAGTTAACAGAAAAGAAACGTACCTATTGCCTGTTTCAGTCTGGTGAAATGATTTCATAACAAACCCATTGTCTGGAAACCGATTGGTTGAGCAATAAATGACAATGCGGTTGATTGAATTACTATTTTCCCATTAGGGTACAGTCACCAGCATAAATATATGACTATGGGCAGCCCTGCAAAAATATCAGATTCTCCATTGAGGGCAAAAGTATATGACGACACTTCCATGGTAAAAATATGTGATGCTTTGTGGCCGGCATAAACATCGTTTTGCATCGATCAGCATAAATATCGGATCCGGCCGCTTAAAAATATCTGATTACCCATCAAAATCAGAATTATGTGACTACTGCCACCGGCATAAATATCTAACCACTGTGAAAGCTTTAACATCGGATGACAGGTCGACCGCATAAATATCTGACATAATAACAAAATCAAAATTATGTCATCAATATACAAAACCAAACCCTATTTGGCTGGCATAGAGGTCTTAATTGTAAAAAGCTATTTGACAATTCACGAAAAGAGTGCAGACTTGTCATTGAACTGTCATTGCATATGTCTATCTCACATTTTCTATCACGAATTTGACACATTCAAATTCATGTTTCATTGCATTAAAAGCTTCATTACAATATTTACGATTTATTCATACAGTTAGTACTCGGTGCAACTGCCGTCAATCTGCGAGAAGCGATATTTTATTATATTAAATTAAAGAAAAAAATCGCGCCAACACTGTTAACGGTTGATTTACGTATATAGGGTAAATAAGTTGTTAATTTAAAGAAGCAGTACCTACTGTTTATTTAATACATTACTTTGAACGTTTACGGGTAGTATTTTTATAATATAACTTCCCGGCGACACATAATATCTAACTAGTCACTACAATACCAGGTTAATTTTTGTTTTGTGCACGGTCCTTGTTACTCAAGTTTGCAATATTCTTACGAATTATTCATCACTCTTGTGAAAAAAAAATGTGTCAAAAAATATCTAAATAAATCATTAATATTTTTTTTTTTTATACCACGACGGTGGCAAACAAGCATACGGCCCGCCTGATGGTAAGCAGCTACCGTAACCTATGGACGCCTGCATCTCCAAAGGAGTCACATGCGCGTTGCCGACCCTTTACAAAAAGGAGGATTCACTGTGTTGACGGCTAAAGGAACAAGAAGGTCCCTCATCGTCAACACACTGGGTCCTCTTTGAGCTCTTTGGCAACCTTACTCACCAGCAGGAACACAACACTATGAGTAGGGTCTAGTGCTGTTTGGCTGTGGTTTTCTGTAAGGTGGAGGTACTTCCCCAGTCGGGCTCTGCTCCAGATTTGAGCGATGACATTCGCTGAACGTGCCCTACCACACTTAGCGAGATGCCATTCGCAGTGCCCATACCTCTCTTTTTGGCGTAGTTTAAGGACATACCCAAGTCCGGACGTAGTTTAAGGACATACCCCGGGTCCAAATTAATAATTATAAAAAAAAAAAAAAAAAAACCGCCGACACTGACACACGCCTTGTTAATTTATTTTGCTAAATATTTCTTTTTATACGTGTTTTTGCCTCTATTTGGTCTTATTTACCACGAAGTGAACCCAAAAAACAAAGGCAATATGAAGGTTGCTACAGTTATTGCCTGTAAATATAACGACGGGTCACAATCACAAATAGACAGTTGACAGCTAGTGCTCAAATAAATTTCGGCGAAACACGTACATTTAAAAGCATGATAACAAGGAGTAAAACAAGAGCGGGTACTACCCACGCACGACCACCACCCTCGCCCGCCTCGTCATCTTCTTCGTCCACTTCGTCGCCGGGCGGCGACATCGAAACAGCGCCCGACACAGACGGATCCAGTGACAAAAGCGGGCCGCCGCCACCGCCGCCACAAACACCTGCGCGACGCGGACGTCCACCGCTGCCGGCACGCTTGGGGCTCGCGGGGCATTCCGCCCCGCCTACAGCTCCCGCTGCCGGTGGTGTAGTGCGTCGCATGAGATGGTCTCAGAGTATGAACGAGAATGTCATGCGCGCCTACTATGGGGCTACAGAGGGGGGAACTAATCTGTGCGCGTATCGTGACCGGATACTTCCTCTGTTTCAGGCCCTTGAACCAACCATTGACACGACTGCGCAACGATTATCGGATCAGGTGCGCGTCATTCAGCGGCTAAAGCGGTTGGATGACGCGACACTTGATCGGCTTCGCCTGGAAACTCTCTCTGTTCGCGCGACCACCACCTCGGCGCGGGATCCGCCCGCCACGTTGCCGGATCCGATGCCTGCACCCGACCTGGCATCGGGGGCACCGCGGGTTGATCCCAGTGCCGATGACGAGGGGATCGCGAATCAGAGTGTGAGTAGTTCAGCCAATGAGCAACTGAGGAGGACTTTGGAAGAGGCAATTACGCAGTATCGATTCACAAACATCCCTAGGCCACGATTACCACGCTTGCCTATGAATAGACGCAATCTAGCGTTAATGGGAGCCCTAAATGATTTGCTAGATCTATTCCTGCGGACTAGTAAAGACTTAGATGATACGCACTCGATAATGTACTGCGGAGCCATCGCGGCGTGCCGTGTTGCTCGAGTCAAGTTTCCGGACGCTGAACGTGCACCTAGGACCGCCGGGGGTGTCCCCGCATGGCAGGTGCGGATCGAGCGTCGTATCAACTCATTTAGGACTCTCATTGCAAAGCTGATCTGCTTCAGGGGGGGCAATAACCGCCCCCGAGTAATGCGCTTTGTGCACCAGGCGTTCGCGGAGACAGATATCGAGCCCCGCGACTACATGGCCAACGTCATAGAGCGCATCGACTTTCTGAAGCAGAAAGTTTATGCATGGGCAAGCCGTATTCGCCGTTACAGAGAGCGTGTGGACCGATTCAAGCAGAATCGTCTTTTCCAAAGTGACCAAAGGAAGGTATACCGAAGGTGGGAGGGAACCGACCCCCGTGTGTCCGACGTGCGCCTGCCGGATGCTACTGCCATGACTGATTTCTGGCGTAGCGTCTGGTCGGCGCCCGTTGAACACACGGAGGGCGAGTGGATGAGTGTTGTTGAACGTGGGTGCGAGTCCATCGAACCAATGGGGGCTATCACCATCAGCCCCGACGACGTAAGTTGTGCAATCCGTACGGCCCAGAACTGGAAAAGTCCTGGCCCGGATGGGTTGCACAACTTCTGGCTAAAATGGTTTCGATGCTCGCACTCGCGGTTGGCAACACAATTTCAACAAGCCCTTGAACTTGGCTCCCTCCCGCCTTCCTTAACAACTGGTGTAACCTTCCTGCTCTATAAGTCCGGTAGTACCACGGAAGCGAAGAACTACCGACCCATCACGTGCCTGCCTACGCTCTACAAGCTTCTTACATCCATTTTGAGAGCAAAAATAAACGCGCACATGGTTGCAAACAACATTTTGGTCTCCGCTCAAAATGGATGTAGGGTTGGGTCCCGTGGTACTAAAGAGCTCCTCCTCATAGACATGACAATTTGCCAACGAGTCCGGCGGAACAGGGGGGCCCTCTCGACCGCTTGGATTGACTACAAGAAGGCCTATGATTCGGTGCCTCATTCATGGCTGGAGAGGGTCTTAGAGCTGTATAAAATTGATACAGCTTTAAGATCCTTCCTTGGCGCGTGTATGAGGCAGTGGACCACAGTTCTTCGTCAACCAGGAGGTGGGGATTACCCCTCTGGCCCGCAGGACTTTATAAGGATCGAGCGAGGAATATTTCAGGGCGACAGTCTGAGTCCCCTGTGGTTCTGCCTAGCTCTAAATCCGCTCAGCACTCTGCTGAAGGATTCGGGGCTAGGTTGCCGGCTTCGGAGAGAGGGTGAAATTATATCTCACCTTCTGTACATGGACGATCTCAAATTATTTGCACCAAATAACCGAGACTTGTTGGAGCTACTGAATACCACTGAAGTCTTCAGTAGTTCCATCAAGATGGAGTTTGGTATTGATAAATGTGCGGTTATGCATGTACAGCGGGGGAAAGTAGTAAATTCAGCAAATTTACAGCTTTCTGAGATCATAACGTTCAGATCTATCTCTGAATCAGAAACCTACAAATACCTTGGTATGTCACAGTCCTTGGGTATTGAGGATGCGGGTATTAAACAGGCGTTGAAGGAGCGCTTCTTCGGTCGGCTGACAAAAGTACTCAATAGTCTTTTGTCAGGTGGCAACAAAGTGCGCGCCTTCAACGCCTGGGTGATGCCCCTACTCACATACTCCTTTGGCATACTAAGGTGGACACAGACCGAGCTGGATGCCCTGGATCGGAGGGTCCGTCTATTGCTCACCACACACCGTATGCTTCACCCACGCTCGTCTGTTATGAGATTGTACATCCCACGGAAGTGTGGAGATCGCGGCTTTTTAAACGCCAAAAATCTCCACAACCGTGAGGTGTACAATCTCAGGAATTATTTCCTTAACAACGAGTGTGGGATGCATCGTGATGTGGTGGCAGTAGATAAAGGCCTCACGCCGCTCTCCTTGGCAAACGAGAACTGGCGCAAACATGTGGTGCTAAGCACCGAGGATCGCAAGGCGGTATGGAAGAGCAAGGAGCTACACGGGCGGTTCTACAGGGCCCTCACGGGACCCGACGTAGACCTGCTCGCGTCGGTGAACTGGTTACGATTCGGGGACCTCTTCGGAGAAACCGAAGGTTTTGCCTGTGCAATTGCGGACGAAGTTATCATGACGAATAACGACCGGAGGTATATCCTGAAGGACGGTACGGTCGACATTTGTCGGGCATGCCGCCGTCCCGGAGAGTCACTCAGGCATATCATCTCCGGTTGTTCTCATTTTGCTAACGGCGAGTACTTGCACAGACATAACCTCGTAGCTAGGATTATACACCAGCAGCTTGCTCTTCTATACGGTCTTGTGGACCACGAAGTGCCGTACTACAAGTACACACCTGCGCCAGTTCTCGAAAATGGTCGTGCCACGCTCTATTGGGATCGATCTATTATCACGGACAGGACTATTGTAGCCAATAAGCCTGATATCGTGGTAATAGATCGACCGCAACGCCGGGCCATGCTCGTCGACATCACCGTCCCATGTGACGAGAACCTCGTGAAGGCCGAGAAGGACAAGTCCAGCAAGTACCTAGACTTGGCTCACGAGGTAACCGCCATGTGGGAGGTTGATTCGGCGATCATTGTGCCGATAGTTGTTTCTGCGAACGGTCTCATAGCGAAGAGTCTCGACCAACACCTAGAGAGACTTTCGCTACGGGGTTGTGGTTGGATCAAGGGTCAGATTCAGAAGGCGGTTATCCTGGACACGGCGCGCATAGTCCGAAGGTTCCTCTCTCTGCGGCCCTGACCATCGGCAGCCTGGGCCTTGCTCCGTTGCCGGCGGCACCCTAGGATAGGTTTTTTACAATGTTTTTATTGTTTTTCTATGTTTTAGATGTATTTTTATATTTTACTTTTATAAAAATATTGTAAAAACCTAATCCTAAGAAGGAAAATAAATAAAGAGAAATAATAATAATAATAAATACTCTTTATTGCACACCTCATACAGTTACAAGCACAAATTTTACAATTAGATAAATTTAGGTAGAGGTAACAACAGGCGGTCTTATCGCTAATGAGCGATTTCTTCCAGACAACCTTTGGGTAGTGGAGACTAGAGAAAAACAATAAGCAGTAGGTGGTGCATAGAAACAAAAGAGACGAAATAGATAACACAGCACATTCATATGAATATACATACTTAAATAAATACAAAATAAACATACATATACGTACATATATACAGATATAATACACACAATAAGAAACAACAGTGTCAACTTAAAAACCTAAGGAAAAGATAAATAGTATTCCTTAAGTTGCGATTTAAAGCTACCAATAGATTGCGCGCGTTTAATGTTGAGAGGGAGAGAATAAATTAGTATAAAGTCCAAAACTCCCTAGGGAACACTCACCACCGGGAGGTAACTGAAATATTGCAAACGAGAGTATAACAGATTTCTAATCGAAAAAGCACGAATGTCATAAAATATTTACAGTTTCGCACATCCATTCGTAAATGTAGTCCTACACCGGCAGAGGCAGATTCGCCCATTTGAAATCCGGCGAGTGACTGAGGTAAAGGGGTCTATTATACTCACCGCGTAATGGCACCAACTTGACGTCTGGATCGCCGTTAACCGTATTCGGCACTCCAGACACTTGATCTGAATTCAGTTCTGAATTCATCAATTCGTAGACATAATCAGAGGTATATGCTTAAATTTGTCTATGGTAGCTAAAAATGGTTTATTTCTACGATTCGTGTGTGTGTGATGCCAAGGTTCATTGGCTCCAGAGTTGGGAACTCATAATTGAAGTCGGTGATTTGATTAAAAATTCTCATTATTAAGTCATCGCTGATTAAATCATAACACAAAATTATATCATATAATTTCGCCAAGAATATATCATTAAGGATGGGTGCTGATTTAAACTAAAGTAATGCTAATCTACAAAAGTCAATCATAATTCGTTTAATATGATTGGAATATTTTTAAGTTGATTTATATTATTACAAGGATATAAGGTCTTTATTCTGAATTGTAGAAATTTTCGTTATTATAGTTACATTTTGCATAGCGAGTAATTTAATTAAAAACCGGCCAAGTGCGTGTCGGACCACGCATAGGAGGGTTCCGTACCTTCAATGGAATAAGAACCAAACTAATACCAAAAGGTTGTATCTGATGCCTATGGAAGAAGTTTTTTGGAGATAACTCAAAAATGGCTGAACCGATAATGTTCAAAACAATTTTCGTTGAAAGTATATGATAAGGCGCATCTCATATTTTTAAATTTACGGTTCAAAGTTACGGGGGGGGGGGCTACACAAATTTTCTGACTTTCGAAGCGATTATTTCAGAAAATATTCACTTAATCACAAAATAGTCATAAAAACCTCAATGTTATTTTGAAAGACCTATCGATTGATGTGTCACATGTTGATATTTGGTAAATTTTTTATTTTATTTAGTTACCTGTATGGAGCGCCCCCCTAAAAATATTTTTTTTTCAAATTTAACTACATAACTAAGTAGCTGCATACAAAATACACCTTATGTGTAAACTTTATTCAGATACGTCGTATAGTTTCCGAGTAAAATGCCTGTGACATACGGACGGACAGACAGACAGACAGACATGACGAATCCATAAGGGTTCCGTTTTTTGCCATTTGGCTACGGAACCCTAAAAAGTGGTTTGTAAAAATCCTGTCAAGCTAAAAAGGTTTCTGCAAAATAGGCCTATCTGATAGCAACTAAATTCTAATATAGGTAACGAAAAGTGTGGGAGGATTTTGTTAGTCTTATCTCACTGCTTTATTTATTTTTTATTTACCTACTTCTTTCAAATTGAAATCAATGAACAGTTAATAGTGAATGCTCTATTGTGGACTACATATACAGTCGTGGCCAGATAATTAAGGACAAGATTATTTTTGCCATACAACTGCATACAAATATGACATTTTAAATTAGATAAAAATATAAATTTTGCTTATGCTATTTATATTTAAAAAAATACTGACGTATCCGTGTTTATACAAGACTTAATATGGGCCATAAACATCTTCCATAAAATTTGAACTGTAAAAAATACAGACGGAATCAACACTTTTTATAAGTTCATACTATAATTAGGAACGATGTATGAAAATCGTCATATTTTCAGTTTCTATCATGATTACTTAGCTGAAGTGATAACATTAGTCAGACAGATGCTTAGTTAAACTAACGATTTAGTTGTTTTAATGATGTTTTAAATAGGATTAGATTTTGCATAGCTACTAGCTCCATTATTTTTTCCCTGACGGAACAGAGGCGGTACGAGTAAGGTCAGTGTCAATAGAAAAGTAAAATAAGGTAAACAAATATGTCTGAATTTGTATGCAAGAAAGGCATTTGAAACATGACAAAATAATATTAAAGAATTCTGTTTTCACTAAAATATGTAAATAATAAGTTTGTGTATGAATTGACTCATGTCGGTGCTCAATCTGATTGGAAAGCTCATGATTGAAATCGTAATCATGTTTATATGATAAAGATTAACGTTCTAATTTTTTACTTTAGTTTCAATACACAAATTTTTGCCCAACCCTGATTGGCTCATTGCTCTCCTGTTGCCTCCTTGTCACTTGTCGGACAGGTGCCTTGCAACATGCAATAAAACAAGGTCAATATTCAATAATTTTATTTTGCACTATTTATCTTCAGTATCATAAATTCGACCATTCTGGGCCCTCCAGGTCATATACTGAATAAGTCTTAAGCTGTATTTTCAAAAATACGGCCTACATTTTCAGGATGGTCGATTTTGCATCTTCCACTTGCAAGTAATCCATGATTTCACGGCATTTATCTAAAAACAATATTAAATTACAAATGCATTATTAAGTCGGTAGAACCTGTTGATTACGTAGGTATCATGTAAGTAAACAAGAAACAACTCACATAAACTCTCAATGGATTAATTATTTTATGGAGCGGTCTATTTTTTCGTATATTTAAATAATCCTATGCTGCAATTGCTCGTAGATTTGATAAGACGCGCTATACATGGCATTGAATTATTACGAGTTGCAATCCATGCAAAATAATAATTTGACTTGTCTATTTATAATGTGACATGCCATATTGACGTATAATTTTTACTTTTTAATGATAGTTTAGGATACTGCCGTGCAATACTTAAACAACAGTAAGTGCTACTTTTGCGATTTTATGTTTTTTCTTGATCTTGCACCACCGTGTCTGACGCACACTTGTATATAGTACACGTGCGAATATGACAATGGGAACATATAAAAATCGAAGCCTCCATGTACAGTAAATCAGAAGAATTTAGTAAATTATTGAGGTAAAACTAACTAAACTGCCGTAATAAAGTTGTCGGCTCTGAATTTTTAGACTTCACTGATTAAAATACAGTGAAGGCCTCATGTCAATCCTAAATTAACAAGTAAAGAGAAGTTAATACTTACGCCAAAAACTGTTTAAAATGCAGTACAATATAAATGTTCTAAAATATTTGTACTGTGTTTGAAATGTTATTGATTTTTTAGCATAATTACTAATTAAAATGCAGTAATAATTTTCCTTACTATAATTTAAGTGGTCGAACAGTCTTAAATGAGAGAGCAAAATACAACCTAAAGTACAGTACTAAGCTCACTTACTGTGATTTAAACTATAGTTTTCTATTTTCAAATGTGTTTACTGCAATCGTGACAGCAATTTACTGTACATTAGGTTGAATTTTGCTCTTCAGTCTTGTCTCCGATGCTGTGCGAGGCGGACCGGGCGCGTGTAACACTGGACTGCCGAGGCAAGCAAGAGTGTTCAATACCTACTTTGCGTATGATTTCTTATGTGATGACAGCTTGTCTTTATGTGGATTTTAAGGTCTTCACGTGAATATATAACGAGTAGAATTGGTATTCTACCCTTACTGTTTTTATTTAAACGTATATCAGTTTGAGTACTTATTATATAACTACTTATATTATAAATTATAACTAAAAGTATAGTCGACTTTCGTATGTATTACGTTATTAACTGAGATTTAGTTTTAATTATTATTTCAATATTTAGGGCAGATCAATAGTGTAAGATATTCATTACTTATAAATGGGCAATTCACTTGCACATTTCAAAGGTACAAGAAAATATAGAAAAGAACACAAAAAAGAAAATTATACCCCGTAAACGTAGAAAAATACAGTAGATTAACAAAAACCATTTGGTATTAATTTTATTACGAATAACAACCTACTAATAAATTCTGTACAAAAAGCAATGATATCCCACCAAAAACATAAATGTGAAATGATTACCAAGTTCAATATACATATTATATATGTATTGGTTGTTGACTTCAACGACAAAAGAAGTGAGATCTAAATGGGTGCCAAGTTCAATGGTCAGTCCTGAAATTTGTTTATAACAACATAAAACATTATAACAACTCGAAATATAATTTCTTCTTAAAACTTACGATAGTATTTATATTGAAGCCTAAAGTTTGACTTGGCTAGTTCTCATATTATAGCCTTTGCAAGTTCTAAAGCTGTAAGTTCTTATTTTATTCTTCCTAAAATTTGGCTTGTTGGTAGAAACTAACCATAGAAAATAGGGCTTATCCATGACTGTTTAGTAGATACTTAATAATATGAGAACTAGACAAGTCAAACCTTAGGCTTCAATATATTATCGTAAGTTTTAAGAAGAAATTATATTTTGAGTTGATATAATTTTGAATTTGTTTTGAATTTGTATGTGACATAGTCACAAATTAGATAATACTAGTCTGTAGGAATTGATTATAAAGATTAAGTCATCATCATCATCATCATCATCATCATATCAGCCGAAAGACGTCCACTGCTGGACATAGGCCTCCCCCAAAGAGTGCCACAATGACCGGTCCTGCGCCACCCGCATCCAGCGGACTCCCGCGACCTTCACCAGGTCATCAGTTCACCTTGCGGGGGGTCTACCCACGCTGCGCCTTCCGGTTCGTGGTCGCCACTCGAGAACCTTTCCGCCCCAACGGCCATTGGTTCTACGAGCAATGTGCCCCGCCCACTGCCACTTTAGTTTAGCGATTCGGAGGGCTATATCGGTTACTTTGGTTCTGTTGCGGATGGCCTCATTTCTGATGCGATCACGCAGAGAGACTCCAACCATAGCCCTCTCCATTGCCCTTTGGGTGACTTTGAGCTATCTTATGAGGCCCATTGTAAGCGACCACATTTCAGTACCATATGTCATCACTGGCAACACACACTGGTCAAAGACTTTCGTCTTGAGACACTGCGGAATATTGGACAAAAAGATGTGCCGTAGCTTCGCGAACGCTGCCCAACCGAGTCGGATTCGTCAATTGACCTCTTTCTCGAAGTTGGATCTACCTAACTGGAAAGTATGTCCTAAGTATATATAATCGTCCACAACTTCGAGTGTAAAGTCTCCGATTGTAACGGGAGTTGGTGCTACATGGGTATTTGACATGATCTTCGTCTTATCCATGTTCATCTTTAGACCAACTCGCTCGCAGGCTTTACTGAGGTCATCGAGCATCGTACTCAAATCCTCCATGGTCTCAGCCAAGACTACTATATCGTCAGCAAACCGAAGGTGAGTGATGTACTCGCCGTTTATGTTGATGCCTAGCCTTCTCCAGTCTAGAGTCTTGAAAACATCCTCCAGTGCAGCGGTAAACAGTTTAGGAGAAATAACATCTCCTTGCCTGACTCCCCGCTGCAACGGAATACGCTTCGAGTTCTGGTCCTGGAGTCGGACTGACATAGTGGCATTCTCGTACAAACACTTCAGCACTTCGATATAGCGATAGTCCACTTGGCACCTCTGGAGAGATTGTAGTACAGCCCAGGTTTCGATCGAGTCAAAGGCTTTCTCGTAGTCCACGAACGCTAAGAAGAAAGAAGATTAAGTGCCATGGAAAAAATTCAGATTTTTGTGATACTCTACGGGTTACTATTAATTACAACTACTTAGTAAGACATAATATTTTAATTTCTTATGTGTAATACAATTGCACTTTAATGGTTGATGTGAATTAAGTACATTTTTTTAATATGTATGTGTATTATTGACAAACATACCTTATTTGTACCACGACGTGTTGGTATCTCGAAGAACTCAATCAATACATATACTAAGTAAATTACAGTAAATTGTTATGAATACTGTACTTTAGCTTGCAATTAATTCAAGTAGCTATTGTGTACGAGGGTTGTTTGCAGTAATCCGCTTTTTTACTGCACTTTATTCTGCATTTATTGTGTTTTTAGTTCTTTTCGAGAGTACAAGTAAAACTATAAAAAAATTAAATATAGCAATGATTTATTCAATAATTGTTAACATAAAAAAGTGTTAACGTATTCGTATTTCATGTATTCCATGCTATTTTTTGACATTCAAGCATTTGTAAATAATAATCGAGAACACCAAAAAAAACCGGTTTAAAAGGGTTTTTTGCGTTTTTCTCGAAACGCACTTTTTTAAGTATTGCACGGCAGCATAGTAATAAGAAGGTTTATCACATCTATTAAAAAAACGTCATGATGAATATCAACCATATCATCATATACCATTTACTGCTTTATACCAGCTAGATAAGGTTTGGTTTTGTATATTGATGACATAATTTTGATTTTGTTATTATGTCAGATATTTATGCGGTCGACCTGTCATCCGATGTTAAAGCTTTCACAGAGGTTAGATATTTATGCCGGTGGCAGTAGTCACATAATTTTGCTTTTGATAGTTAATCAGATATTTTTAAGTGGACGGATCCGATATTTATGCTGATCGATGCAAAACGATGTTTATGCCGGCCAGAAACCATCACATATTTTTACCGTGGAAGTGTCGTCATATACTTTTGCCCTCAATGGAGAATCAGATATTTTTACAGCGCTGCCCACAGTCATATATTTATGCTGGTGACTGTACCTACCAATGTGATATTTTTTGATATTAATAAAATAAATGAATGCGCTTCATTTAATAAAGCGCATTAAATTAGGTTATTACTAATAACCTAACTGAGTAAGTAATTTCGGAGTCTGTCAATTTTCTTACTTTATATAATTAAATAACAACAGTATTTAATTGATACGTCAGTTAGGCATAAATAATAATTAAAATTTGCAGTAACATACGAGTATTATGTCTCTCAGTTCATCATCATCATCATCATCATCAGCTTATATTAGTCCACTGCTGGACATAGGCAGGGATCGAATACCGGTATTATTTTCATACAAGTTAACCGGTATTCATTTTCGGTTTCGCAGCATTTAATGAATAATTCTAAATATTTTCTGGATAATCTGATAGTGTACGGACCTTACCTAAATTACATTTTAAAATATAATGGAAATATTGTGAAAGTTGGGCGCTATTTTGATTTTTAGTAATACCGGTAACGATCCCTGGACATAGGCCTCCCCTAATGAGCGCCATAGCGCCCTGTCTTCAGCTTGCCGCATCCAGCATCTGCCTGCAGTCTTTCGCAGATCGTCATCCCACCTTGCCAGAGAGCGTCCTACACTACGTTTGCCGAGTCGCGGTCTCCACTCAAGAATACGTTTACCCCAGCGGTTGTCGGTTCTTCGCGACCGCGAGATATGGCCGGCCCACTGCCACTTCAGCTTGCTAATTCTTTGAGCTATCTCGATAACTTTGGTTCTCTGTCGGATGTATTCGTTACGAATGTTATCCTTCAGAGAAACTCCGAGCATAGCTCTTTCCATAGCTCACTGAGCGACTTTGAACTGGTGGACCAGCCCTACCGTGAGTGTCTACGTCTCAGCTCCGTAGGTCATTACGGGTAGGACGCACTGATTGAAAACTTTCGTTTTCAAGCATTGCGGTATGGATGACGAGAAGACTCTTCGTAGTTTCCCAAATGCTGCCCAGCCTAGCTGGATCCTCCTTTTGGCCTCCTTCTCAAAATTGTTTTTACCTAACTGCAGGATCTGCCCAAGGTAGGTGTACTCAGAAACAGTTTCAAGAATGTGGCCATGTACGACGACCGGTTCCGGATCAATGTGGCCATTGATCATGACTTTGGTTTTATCCAAATTCTTGCCAAGACCGATGCGTCGCGATGCTGAAGCTAGGCCGTCCAGCATCCGGGTCAGCTCCTCTAGCGACTCCGCCATTACGACTATGTCATCAGCGTATCGCAGGTGTGAGATGTAATCGCCGTTTATGTTTATGCCCTTACCTTTCCAGTCCAGCGTCTTAAACATGTCTTCCATGCGCTTGTGAACAGTTTCGGGGATATGTCTCTCAGTTGACAAGGGTTAAATATTCGAAGTTAGTAACACTGGCGTTTTAATGTATAATGTCAGTAAAGTGTCGAATTGCTTTTAATCTCAGTCGACCGACTTATTAGTTTCACCATTAGTAACCAAGTATATGAGAAATGAGAATTCGACGCTTGCATAAAAAAGGTTATTTATTAATGGCCGAAACCGGTCAGTTACGTCCTTTTAAGCGTTGCAACTACAATACCTGTCCAAGTTTGAGGTAGCTCCCCTAAGTTACGGAGCATTTGGAAGTTTTAGTCAAGTGACAGGGAGACGAATGTGGTTTGAGTCTCATTCCCTCCACTTTGATGGATCGTACTTTTACATTTCTGTTGTACTTTCTAAAGTAAATACGGCCGGGTTTTGTTGGTTCAGATTGGTATTTAAGTAAAGTGCTTTATATTTGACGCCGGTAAAAATTACTTAACATTCGGACTATTTTAATCCGATGCTATTAATTGGACAAAAACTTGTCTACATTAAAAACCTATGCGGACAAGGTTGTGTTGTGTGCATGTATTTTTGTCCAACAAATCGTATCTATGTTTTAGAATTAGACTGTAATAGATTGTGTCGTTCGTGTGAAGATGTGTTAATAAACATGAGCCTAATTAATACTAGGTTGTGGGATATTGCGATGGGAATTTCAGAAACACTAACTATGAAATAGGGACTGAAAGATAGATCCATAATTACAGGAAATATTTTTTTACAGGAGTACAAACTAAACTACATAGCTAAGTGACTAAATAATCACCAGGCAATTAAAATCCATTGTCGTCACTGTCAGTGACAGAACGTACCTAATAAACGTGACCTGGCAGGGATTTGTGAAATTTAACTAGCTGTCTGATGTTTCAATTAGCACATTGTAACTGGCAATGTGTTACTGTGTTAGAAACTGTTATCTTGTTATTGTACTGTTTGATTGACACATTAATTAGGTACCCAAATGTACTTGTAAAAACAATAAACCTCTACTTATACGAGTACATAACTACTTAGTTGCCTATCAAAAAAAAATGTTTTGTAAAAATGTTCACTAAATGTAGGTAGGCACTAACTGTAATGCCAGAAATCCGATAATTCAGAATGAGAGATGAATACTACAATCTCATTCTAGTAAATAGCTTCGTCCCTACTTACGTAAGCAAAACTTACAAATGGAAATCTCGCCTAATGCTAACTAAGCTAACTAAATGACATTAAAAAAAACCTTAGCCTTTTTGGAAACTTTTTATAAGTGTAGCCTTTGTCACCTGGGCTACAAAAACGAATCGATTGGAACCTCATTCTCAAGATGTGATTTTAGTAACATGGCGACTTGAAAGATGATCGACATTAGGTTAGCACTTTTTTGTCTCGTCCATCAAATAACATTGCCACATAATTTATTTGTTTTTGGTTAGTTATACAATATATTGACACTAGTAATATTTTATATTCCAAGTATGTACTATCGGGTTCAGAATTGCATGGCCATTTTATGAATGAATTCATTGATAAATTGACCATGCAATTTTGAACCTGATGGTACATTCCCAATTCTTGGCTTTACAATTAAATCACGTTATGTAAACGCGCGTGTTTGCGCGGAACGGCACGGATCAATGCTTCAATGCTTATTGAAAACGAATCATGTTTGCTTTACCCTTTATACCTACAACCCAATTTTTGATGACCATATTTTCGTGCTTCATTTTATTTGCGTACAAATAACAATTGGTCACACGAAAACGTTTAGCTTATCTTATCATGCCGCTTTGACAAACAATTAGGTAGTTAAACATGTGTAGTCACCGGCAATAGTATGTTCCTACATGAAGGCCGCAAAAATATGTGACACGCTCTTATTTGTAGGGTCATAAGAGCGTGTCACTTATTTTTGCGGCCTATGTGTAGGAAGATACTATTGCCGGTGACTGTAGTTAACATTAGTAACTGTTGCTTAATTTTAGGATTTAAGCAATTTAAATTTTAGGTCGTTTTGAGGAGCCACGAGGTTGATTTTAGATAAAATAATATAAATACGAAAAAAATCATTACAAAACATAGCTGGGCACCGTTAATCGAAAAGTTAACTTCGTCGTTAAGTTAATCCGTTAAATAAAAAGTTCACTTCGTTAATCGTTAAAGCGCTACTTTTCATAACATTTAACGAAAGTTATAGTTAATCTTTAACTCGAAATTTAACATGCGCGCAAAAGGTAAGTAAATACGTGGAAACAATTATAAATTTTCTTTTAATTACAGATTTATTTGCTAAATAACATAGACATACACTGCCAGTTGACGCCACGAAATATTTCGCAATGCTTCTCAGTCGTATTTTTTTACTCGACTACGGCGAAGCCTAGTAGGAAGGGTTAATTGCAAGATTAGGGTTACTGCTACTCTCACCACTGTTTAAATGTACAACACCCTTTTTCTTTTTGACGTTTCTCGATTGGACCCTGCTTTGACAGTTCTTTGAACCGCACATACGGCGGTTCGTGAGCTCTTTTAATCTGTTGCTTTAAATTGTTAAGTAAAGGGATGAAATGTGACCCTATTTTTGTCTTTCTTGGCAAGCACAGTTTGTATACATTCAACAAGTAATTGTTCAACTGATTTCGTCACAAAATTTACTTAATCACTTTAATGTGGCTATGGATTTTCTTCGCCGTTAGAACTGGATTTCAACACTTCCAACTCCATTGAATATGAATTTTAGCTCGCTGTTATTTAACATCTAGTTATTACTTAAATTCACTTACATACGCTAAATTAACGCGAATTTAAAACTTTTCAAACAAAATAATATGTAAGTACGTCACTGTTTATGTTATCACTGCATTCACTGCCGGTGCAAACACTGCGTCATATTTGTGTCTATTATACGTATCTTGCTCGCACTCATGTGTATTCAATTCAATTCAAATAATTTATTTCAGATCATATGTCCATAGTGTTAGTATACATTCCCTTAAAACTGTGTTAGTAAAACCTATACTATATTATATTATACACTAAACCTCTGGAAGACATGTGAACAGAGTCCTAATGTTTCCAGAAGGCGCAAGCAGGCGACTAACACTAGGCGCAGAAGGCTGTTGGAACTGTCACGCACGCGACGAATCAGGGAGGCCGTTTTCTTTCTCAGTATCGCACTGAGACCGTCAGTGCGCGCCTCCGCGAACATACCTGACGCGCTGCAAAAACGAGGCAGTCCCAACAGCAATCTGAACCCATTGTTGAACTGGACGCGCAGGGCATTGAAAGTCTTTTTTGTATAATTTGTCCACAGGCTGCACGTATAAAAGGTCTGGCAAAAGGCTTTAAACAGCGTTATTTTGACATTCCTACTACACCGTGCAAACCTGCGAGACAACATTTTACAGCGCACCGCCAATGCCCTGCGCTCCCTCTCCATATCAGCGTCGTCCTGGAGAGTATCGGTCACCCAGTGTCCGAGATACTTAAAACGTGACACCCCTTTAAGAGGAGCACCACACAAGCTGATCGGTGGTAATGAGTCAAATGCCTTGTTACCTGCTTTAAAGACTAACAGCTCAGACCGTGGGCGACCGCATACTCTTCACACACCTTTAAAAGTTTAACTAGCGCACCGATTGATGGACACAGCAGCACCATATCGTCCGCGTATATAATATTATTCATCGTGGTGCCATCTATCGAACATCCGATATTCGTGCTGCTGAGTCCAGCAATAAGCTCGTCCATGTACAGATTGAACAAGCGCGGTGAAGTGAGTCCACCCTGCCGCACCCCGCAGTCCAACCTGTACACGTCCGAGAGCGCTCCCGCCCATCTCACCTGATTGGTTTGATGCCCATACCAGTAACGGAACAGGTTAATCACCTCCCTCGGAGTGCTGGTGCCCTTTTCCATCTTATCCCATAGTATGTCAATGTATTATACGGCAAACCTAACTAACACAAGTCTGACCGTGAATCCGTGATGGGCGTGAAGCGCACAGCCGAGGCATAGTTCGTATGTAGATACTTAGGTATTAACGATTAACGGACTTAAAGCATATTAACGGAAGTTAACGAGTCCATTAAGGATTTTAAAAGTTAACTTAAAAAATAATCCGTTACTCGAAAAGTTAACTTCATTAATTAACGATTAACGGATTAACGGACTTCTGCCTAGCTATGTTGGAAGATTTTAAAAAGTCCGCCCTGCTGGTTTTTCTCTGTCAACTATGTTGAGAAAATAATAACCGTTTTATTTGCGCAAATACGAAATGGATATATAGGTATAACTATGTTTATATGGATAGTAAAAAAAAGCGCTGGTGGCTTGGTGGTAAGACGTCAGACTTTCAATCCGAAGGTCGCGGGTTCAAACCCCGGCTCGTGCCACTGACTTTTTCGGAACTTATGTACGAAATATCAATTGATATTTACCAGTCGCTTTTCGTTGAAGGAAAACATCGTGAGGAAACCGGATCTAATCCCAACAAGGCCTAGTTTCCCCTATGGGTTGAAAGGCCAGATGGCAGTCGCTTTCGTAAAAACTAGTGCCTACGCCAATTCCTGGGATTGGGTTGCCGAGCGGACCCCAGGCTCAATAGAGCAAAAAGCTGGGACAAACGCTAGGAGAAAGAAGAAGTTTATATGGATAGTCTAGGCCTTAAGTAAACAGTTTATTATGTGGAACACTTTATACGTACGACTAAAAGAAAATGCCGCATTTCAACATTCTACTGATAGACGAAAACCTAGCCACGTCAGATATGACAAAAAAATGAAAGCTACGAAACCCCTTTCTAGTCAGTTTGCTACACTATGCTTATTTCTAGATCTGGTCATCTGGCAGCTGTTCAGTGGTGGAGGTCAAAGAATGCAAACCAATTCAAGAAAACAAATCCTAGAGTTCTGGGTGTGATGCAATATTATGAGAAATTATATAAATAATTAGATTATATCCTTGCCAAAAGTTTCTCTTGGGGGAAAAAAGTGCCAAACGACGTATGTAATTCATATAGACGGAGAGCTAGCCACGTCAGATATGACACAATAATGAGAGCGGCGAAACCCCTCTCGTTAGTTTGCTATACCATGCTTATTTCTAGATCCGGATATCTGGCAGCTGTAAAGAGGTGGAGGTCAAAGAATGCAAACCACTTTAAGAATACAAATCCTACAGTTCTGGTTTTGATGCAGTATTATGAGAAAATATATAAATAATTAGATCATATCATTGCCAAAAGTTTCTGATGGGGGAAAGTAGTCCAAAACGACGTATAATGTAATTCATAGTTTGTCGCCTACTGTCTCTGTTTCCGAAATATTACGCAATGTTTTTTGTTCTAATGTTAAAATATAGGCCCCGTCCTCTATAAATAAGATAACTTCGGCCGTTTTGACCTTTTTGAGTATTACTTTTTTCCATTTCAAAAACTTTGCTAGTATGTCACTCTGACATCCACCCATTAAAAGCTGCCATATGCCCGGATCTAGCAATAAGGATAGTATTTCAATCTTACTAGATGGGTTTCATTGCTCTCATTATTGTGTCTTATCCGGCGACTGATGATATATAGACAATGAAGTAGCTCTGCAAAATGACCCCACAAAAAGTGAGCCGCGGGGGGCGGGGCTTACAAACTGAGCCGCCAAGCCGTTTAGTTTACAAATGGCGGTTCAGTGACACGGTGGTAGTGAAGTTTATCAGAAAATTAAATAATTTAGTAAACATGCCTTCTTGCGCCGTAAAATGGTGTCAGACTAGAACTGGAAAACATAATAAAAAAGACGGGTTCACTTATCATACGTAAGTTAAGCCGAAAACATATTATTATAAATTTATTTTACCGGATAATTTTATATGGGGATGGTGCTATTCCAACTTTTGAACAACCATTAAAATTTCTTACGATATTTTTTTATTACTTATTAATGAGATAAATGGTTTGATTTAAGGTAAATACACATCTTTGCATTTCATTTTTCATAACACGCAGACAAAGTTAACAGTATACAGTATGATACTGTCTTCGGTTGCCGCGATAGTTATTCATGAAATAAAACAACTAAAAACGGATTATATCGCGTGTACTGAGCTTAACCCGACCCGTCGACCCGTTGACCACGAACGCTGTAAAGTGTTCGAAACGTCGTGATGTAATTTAAGCTCAGTACACGCGATATAATCCGTTTTTAGTTGTTTTATTTCAGTATACAGTATGCCTCTGATCATGGGCTTTAAATGTAAGGATCGATTTTGCTCATAAAATGGAACTACAACTTTTGAAATTAACTAGATTTGTAAAAAAATACAATTAAAGACTTATTTGAGCATGAATTTACTGCAAAATCATCAGCTTTTGAAGTGCGATAGACGATATCAGTTGCTTCATTGGATGTGGTACATGGGAATAGTATTTATAAAATAAAATAAATAATTATTATGGGACAATCTTACACAAATCGACCTAGTCCCACAGTAAAGCTCAATAAGGCTTGTGCTGCGGGTACGAGGGGACAATATATATAATAGATAGATACAGATAAATACTTAAAAACAAAGAAAACATCCATAACTCAGGAACAAATATCCGTGATAAACACACAAATAAAAGCTCTGACCAGGATTCGAACCCGGGACCTCATAGGCAGGGTCACGACCGACTAGGCTAAGAGGCCGTTAAAAGTTTATATAAACGAAGTATTATCATAAAATAACCTTTATTTAAATAGTTGTATACTAAAAGAAGCTCAGTTTAAGGGGCACATTGAGCACAATCAGTCCTCGCATTTAAAGCTCCACGGTCAAAGACAAGCTTTCAAAAATAAATTTATCAATGTCCAATGATCCATTCTGAATACGTCCTATCTGCACAAAAATCCGTGCGGCACTGCGTAGCTCGGTGTGACATACCCCGCGTCTCGCACCGTGTCACCGTCCGAAAGAGCGAATCTTCACGAATTTGCAACTTCGGAGGGAGAGGCGGAGCCACTGTATTATACAATACGGTTCATGTATACAATTATAGATTCTACAGTACTAAACTAAAAATCGCAGTATCGGATGTCGTTGCGAAGTGCGGAGCAGTGTGACAACCGCCATACCCCGCGTCTCGCACGGCATCACCGTCCGAAAGAGCGAATCGTCGTGCGATTCGCACCTTGGCACGGAGAGACGGAGCCACTGTGTTATACAATGCAGTTTTTGTATACAAATATAGATTCTACAGTACTAAACTAAAAATCGCAGCATCGGACGTCGCTGCGAAGTGCGGAGCAGTGTGACACAGGCGCGAATACAGGGGGGGGGGGGGAACAGGGGCATTTTCCTCCCCCTGACCAATGATATTTACTATGGATGGGTTATATTCTAACAAACTGAGCACAAAAAATACTTCCAGAGTTATTTCATAACCTAGCAAAGATTCTGTTATGTTTATCTATTTTGACAATAATTACATCTCTGTCACTCTCATTGTTAGAAAATTACAGTTTGTCTCTTTTTCACGCGGGTGACGGGAGCTCATTGGCACATCCGCATCTCACGCTGGTCGGTGCGGGACTAGCGACAATTGTTTGAATTCACTCATTTTAAGTGCTTCATTATTGGAGCGTACATAACCCACCTGTCATTATTATATATCATAGCCCCTGGAACGTAAGCCTCCTGTACTACGGGGACCATAGGTGCGGACCGCAAGATTTTTTGTGAAGGAAATTGCCCCCCCTTTGTTGCGCGCCTGGTGTGACAACCGCCTAAGTCTTACGGCAAACGTATTAAGCAAGTAACCAGTAAAGTGGCCAAGTATCTGCTTATTTACTCTAAAATAAAATTCTAACCTCTTACAACAAAAAATATACATTCGAAAATTGCTCTCTATTTTATGAAACCGTCCACTAATAATGCGTTTCCAATGTCACTGTTGCCTTGTCATTTTCAAGTGTCAGTGCTACGACGAATCACAGCAAAATCATTTTGCGATTGACCAATCGTATTTTAAGTTATTGTTGTAATTGAAAACAGACTAATATTTTGACGCGTTTGATTGGCAGCGTAGTGAGCATGCGTATATCGAGTTATTTCCCAGTTTCACGCTGACGGTTCGTTTGAAGTTCTACGTCTAGATATATCATCAGTCGCCGGTCCTATCTGACGTGGCCAGCTCTTAGACCAATAGTTCGTCGCATATTGATTTTGTTTCCGAATAATACACAATGTTTTTTGTTCTAATGTTAAAATAAAGACCGTCCTTTTAATTTTAATCCATTGAAATGGTACATTTTGCCTTACATCAAATCAGGTGTTTTTTTAAATGTTATTAGTGATAAAATACTTATGTTAGTCAAGAATTTCCGACCTCAGAATCGCACCGGGTCAATGACAAATTCTTAAAAAAAAAAATTTCTAACAAAGTACCGTGTTACGGCGAAAGTTCACAAGGACACTTTACTTATATAGTTGAGTATATTTGCAATATAATGAGCTTAATTATAATTAGGTTTACAAACACCTCATAGTTCTCGAGAAACAGTTATTCAAAGTTGCACGTATTTTTTCTATATGTATTTTGAATGGGTTGAGAATTGAGATAAGATTAAACTCTATTATCATACAGTTACTTACTTTAAGTTTGTTGTTAGTTATAGAACTGGGTCACCAAAACTGCCTCCATATAATCGTGTAATGACGTCATCAACATTATTTCCCCCTTATTTGGAAACTGTCACGGTGTAAAAAATAGATAAAATAATGAAGATTGTTATTTCAGAGACGTTGCGTATAATCTTCCCATAGATAAAGCAGAAAATCAAGCAAATTCACTCGTTTCCGTCAACTCTTCAACTGAATTATTCACACGAGTAGGAAACGATAAAATACGCTTGCAATAACACACTGAACGTATTTCTGTCCCTTCTGTTACACCGCCATTACATATCAACATTATGACTAGTGGTGTTAAGAGGGCGTCGTACAAAATCAGCAAAAACAGCAGTCACCGTTTAGGTTCCTGAGTTCACAATTATTTACAAAAATCATCTATATTTTATGTTATTATAACAACAAAGAGTGTGTTTACAATTTAAAGTAATAAATACTCGATTATCATTAGTAGTTAACTCAATACAACGAAGTAAAGTTGTACAAAATCTGAGAAAAACGTTTGTGCGGTTTAGGAAAAACATGAATTAAAAATGCATATGATCATTAAATGGTTATAATATTTTGAAAGCCAGATAAATGAACTAGAGAATAAAGGGTTACTCATATTTTTCCTTATAAAAATAACAAAGAAACTCAATTATAAATATAAACTTTCGTGAAATTCCCATACATTCGCCACATCAGTCAAATTGTCTTTGTGACTCAGATGCCCCACGGGGCCCGTCGCAGGCAGACGTGCTGCTGAATTTCACACTTTGACATTTCATTTTGACAGAAAATCATATAAGTACACGAAAAAGGATACCAGTAGCCAGAATGTATTCAAAATGAATAGGGAAAACAAACAGAGACCGTGTGTCATATTAAATTGTATTTTTTGATGTTTACATGTCGTAATACTAGAAAAATACAACTAACGATTTCATAAAAGAAACGTTTCTACCGAATCCTCATAAGTCGTTTCTTCCAAAGCTATTTAATGCGAAAAGAGGTTTAGGATTAATTTTTAATTACGGAGTTTTTATTTATGCTGGTCATATTATTACGACATTAAAAAAATTTTTACGAACGTCAATAAATTTGATTGACAATTTTCTTAGTACTCAAATCTTATTAACAAATTATTTTACTTAGCATACGCGAAATTTGTATAAGATATATTTCCGCAATATATGATGGACCCTATTTCTTGTTGGCCGTTTGTGATGTGATGAGATAAATAAGACCAAGAAATTAAAATAATGACTAGGCCAGCAGATATATCGAGTTTTTGCACACAACATACGTGCATGCGTAATGAAGAACGTCTCTGTCTGCAGCTCATACAAATCGAGAGGCGCATGAATCGGTTGTCGTTCCTATATGGTACGAGTAGGACCCCAGAGGTACAGATGGACATGCCTCTCGTCTCGATCATCAGGAGCGCTCGTAACATCACTCCAGGTCATCTGAACGGCTTCTTCTCGACTGAGCGTCACCGTGAGTGCACGGGACGACCAGATCTACGTTCCCCTCCTGGGTGGGACCCAGTTGAGAGCGGTGTACGTGATAGTTTTCAACCCGGCGGATTGTGTGTCTGAACTATCTCCGTTATCGCTTAGCGATTTCACTTTGCATGAATCTTATCATTATCACCTTTATACAAAATTATATTTGTTTATTTTATAAATAGCTATATTTATGAAATAAACAAATAAACATTGTTGTTTTCTGATTTTAACTTACACCATTTATCCGGGACTTTTTAGTCATAGCTGGGAGGAAGAAAGTAACGTCACGTTCGAAACCTCAGGCGAAATAATAAAAGTAAGTGTACAAAAATTCAGTTTTTATCAGTATTCTGTGCAAATTAACTTATTTACTGGACTGAACCAGAGTTGGGCAAAAATTATCTATTGGATAGATAACTAAATCATCTATTATTTGAAATTACTAAATAATCCGTAATTTGTTAGTTTGAATTTATCTAGATCAGTTTAATTTTTATCTGGATAATTTATCTTTGAATAAATTTATTTCCAATAATTATATAGATAAGAAATCATCTAAATAACGCCAAACTCTGGACTGAACGAAGCATGTAGTGTACAGTCGCCATCAGATATATCGGAGCGGCCAAGGTGGTCACAAATATCTGAACGACACCTCTTTGTTAAGGCGATAAAGTGCATGTTCAGATATTTTTGAGTACCTTTGCCGCTCCGATATACTTGGTGGCAACTGTACCAAAATTTTAAAAGGCATCTATGTACTTCTGGAGCCAGCCATACCGTAAATTTATCAAAAATATTACCGGTTGGCTTCTTTATGGCATTGTAGAGTCCATCTCGGTTGTCATGAAAACGGGCCTTAAATGGGCACTAGCAGTGTTGTACCATTTCCGGGATTATTCACCTCGAGGGAATATTGGGGAATTTTGAAGTTGTTGTATAAACACATATTGTATTTTGAAGGAATAGTTTAAACGAAGACCACAAAACTTACCAGGGCATCAAGCACAGTACCTCCACCGGAAAACTAAATTCCCAATATTGCCGAGTAATTACTCAATTTGGTTTAGGGAATCCATACTTAATTTTATAAATGCGATAGTGTGTTTGTCTGCCTGTCTGTTACCTCTTCACGCTGACACCGCTTAACCGATTTAGATACAATTTGGTAAGTATGAAGATAGTTTGAGTCCCGGGGAACGACATATGATAGTTTTATCCCAGAAATTATCCAGTGAAAAGCACCCCCCTTTTCACTTATTTATTATTATTGGATATAAGAGTATATCCGCCATCTTGGATTTTAAAGCAGATATAATTTTCGATATCTACATCACCTAATTAGTTGAAAACGACTACCACGCTAATTCATGGGATTAGGTTCTTTCTCAATTCTTAATTTAATTTAATTCAATTCTAACTACTCAACTTAATTTATAATGTATTAATTTTAATCATTTGATTTTTTGGATTTATAGCAATTAATAATATTTTACCTGTTGACGTTAACGATTTCATAATGTATTCCCAATTTTAATTGTTATTTATTTTGATGCTTCGTATTAATGATGCTCCGGTACTGTTTTATTCGTTTAAGTTAAAAATCGTAAATTTGTATATACCTACTAACATTAATTCTGTACTAACAACGAAATGGGCAATTGCCTGAAATAAACGTTTACTTGATTTAATTCAATTTAAAAGCCTTAGGCCTATCGCTCCAAACTTTTGAGACACGATCGTAAATGGGCCCACGTGTAATAACCTATATAGTACAGTCACGTCTGAAAATATAGATACTTTTAATGTGACAAAAATAAGTAGCCACGACTCTATTACCAAGGCATAAAGTCTTGGATATATGTTTTTGTCACATTAAATGTAGTCATATTATCAGACGTGACCGTACATACCAAGTTTAAGACCATTGTGGTGGGCGCATAATATTTTAAAACCAATTGAAATCACAAAAATTTTTTTGGCCTTCATTTATTTTTATTTTTGATCTTCAAATTTTCACAGTACATTAAGTAATTTCAAAACCCATTCAACAAAACACAAATACCAAGTTTAAAACCATTCCGGTTAGTCCATAGTGTACACTTTATTATACGGAAAATAGTGATGATGGAAATTCCTTTTTCATTGTTGTTCCTTTTGGCTCTTAGATTAATTTAAGAAGGGGAGATTATCACATTTTTTCATTTAAGTTATTAAATAGCCCTACTATTTTTCACTTCAGAAAGTATACATATATACCTACGATATATTTTAAAGCATTTCATAATAAAAGGAACCTACTAACTTCAAACATATCCAAAAACACAAAGAAGAAATTTGTAAAAACATATATATGGAGCATAGCACTTTACGGCAGCGAGACATGGACACTGACACAGAGGGACAAGAGTATACTTGAGGCGTTTGAAATGTGGTGTTGGAGGCGGATGGAGAGGATTAGCTGGACTGAGAGAGTGACGAACGAAGAAGTGCTGGAAAGAGTGGAGGAAAAGAGGCAGTTGATGGATAGCATAGAGTCGAGAAGAGGGAGGATGATGGGCCACCTCATACGACATGACAACTTTATACAGAAGATAGTTGAAGGAAAAATGGAAGGAAGGCGAGGAAGGGGAAGACCTAGAATTAATTATACAGACCAAATTAAAAATAATGTTAAGGTCAGGTCGTACCAAGAGATCAAAGAGGAGGCCTGGGACCGAAGCAAATGGAGAGCCCACTTTGAGTTGCACCGACAAGAGCATGGCTCTTAAGTGTTTGATGATGATATTTTTAAGAGTAATGTGAAGTATGTGAGCGAAAAAAAAATACTCTTACGGAATAAAATTACGATATCGCTATTTTTACGTTTTTTTTACGGTACTTATACCTTTATAACGATATACAGCCGTTATAATTTCGGTACCAAAATTATTGACCGTAGCTTTTACGATGTAGGTACTTGCTACGGTGGCGCGAGCGGCGATAAAGGATGTGAGCATGAGGCGGGCGGGGCACGGGGATTCGTTAAAGATAACGGTTAAGGTATCGCAAAAAAATGTTAAATAGTGTAGTTATATTTCGGTACAGAAAATTTCGGTTGCGCAACCGAAACTATACCGTAACAAACGGCATGACGTCATACCGTTTTAAAACTGTAAACCTGTGTGTGTACCTTTATTTTTCGATTATGATGTCCCTGATCCTTTCGGCGAATAAGGTCCCTTCAGACAGTTTAACACATTTAAGTTTATAATGTGCGGTCTGAAACGCCCGCTACAACACTGTATGGAAGCAAATCGCTAAGAAATATGATAAATTTAAGTGGCTCCAATACTATACTAAAATAAATTCACACGAAAGAAGTATGCCAAACGTAGGTTAAAAATTAAATTTAAATGGATTGAAAGTAGAATTAATGGTTATGTAGTACTGCATGTGGAACCACGAATATGTATTACTCAAATCTGGAGCAGAGCACCTTACAGAAAACACAGCCAAATAGTACTAGACCCCACCCATAGTGTGGTGTTCCTGCTGGTGAGTAAGCTTTGTCAAAGAGCTCAAAGAGGACCCAGTGTATTGGCGACCAGGGACCCTCTTGTTCCTTTAGCCGTCAACACAGTGAATCCGCCTTTTTGTAAAGGGTTAGCAGCGCGCATTTGACACCTCTGGAGTTGCAGGCGTCCATCCATAGGCTACGGTAGCTGCTTACCACCAGGCGAGCCGTATGCTTGTTTGCCACCGTCGTAGTATAAAAACAATGTATAAATTAACATATTTCTTTTGCCAATTTTGCATAGAAAATTTAAAACTGT
This sequence comes from Pammene aurita, assembly GCA_947086415.1. NCBI lineage: Eukaryota > Metazoa > Arthropoda > Insecta > Lepidoptera > Tortricidae > Pammene > Pammene aurita. The sequence continues at coordinate 25,873,611 of OX352297.1, forward strand.
AGCTGTGTAGATATTGTAGTCACGTCTGAAAATATGGATACATTGAATATGACATAAAATATGTAACCAAGACTCTATTACCAAGGCGTAAAGTTTTGGATACATGTTTATGTCACATTAAATGTATCCATATCTCCAGACGTGACCGTACGTAAATCCGCCCATAGACGTTGTTCAATCCTATCAGGTCATTTGATTTTACACCTTATCGAGAGCCATATAAAGTGGTTCTTGGCATTGTCAATCTGACTTCTACAGATATCTTTACAAAACTCGTATCTCAAAAACGCAACTAATCATTTAAATATAAAATACATTATTTCGCTGTCTTCTTGGAACGCATATATTACCTATGGTTTCAGTTTCTCAAAGGAGGTGTGTAGTCAAACTTATAATGGCAACCGAAAAAAATTGTGGTCAATGATCTGTCTCCCCAGAAGTGAGGTAGTGTGCGTGAAGTCTGGTAATGTGTGTATCTGGGTAATTTGACAGAATCTGAAAATTTACCCTCCTCGACACAGTCTTAAACATTATTTTATGCTTTGACTACTGGTAAAGGTAAAATAACAATTATTTTTGCTATGACTCATGTGTGGGTCTCACTTGTTTAGAACAATTGCTACATATGTTTTTAGTAACTTAAAAATGTTCGGGCAATGTATTGTGACATTATTGTATTTATTTTATTACTTCCTAAATATATTTTATTAAATCAAAGTAAAAATTGTCACACACCTCATCATTGTCTGTTTATTGTAGTGTTATCTTTAGAGTTTTATGTGGTATAGGTATAGTGAAAAATGTTGTACCACAGCTCAGGCAAAAATCAATCTTAAATCAATGGCATAAACACTGTCTTTGTAAAAACTTTTCTCACTGTCACTATACTTCCGTTGAAGTTCAGACGTCCGTTGAAGTTTGACATGAGCCAGGTTAGATTAATTGATTTTTCACAAATAATAATGCTTTCCACAATGTAAGAGTAAAAATGAAAAGATTTAATTAAATACACTGGAATAGTAGAGCGAGAAGTTTAAATAGCTAAAGAGTTAATGATTTTAAACATTGTTTTATAATTTCTTACATTTATTCCGTGCTCTAATGCGAGTATATTACAATTACGCTATTACGTTACAATCTTCGTCCTAGTATATTAAGAGATAATCCGTTTGAAAAACAGATTCCTTTTATGTGGCAGGCTGGGCAGACTGGACTGCCGACGTGTTTAGTGAACGATGTTTAATCTGGTTTATTTAAATTAAATAGGTACCTAATATAGTGAAAACTTCGAGAAGAAATAAAATCGGCTGTCTCGAGTAAACAATCTCTCTTTCCCGCTTTCCATGTCTGCATGACCATCGGATTTAGGTTCATATGAGGTTCATGAACACTATTTTACCTCCATGAATGTTATTTGATAGCACTAAATATAATTATTAGGACTTTAGTATTAATATTGTCTTCGGTTGCCGCGATAGTTATTCATGAAATAAAACAATTAAAAACGGATTTTATCGCGTGTATTGAGCTTAAATTACATCCCGACGTTTCGAACACTTTACAGCGTTCGTGGTCAACGGGTCGACTGAGGAAAAATGTACAATTACCTCCGTTCAAAAACTATCACAATATGCAAACCTACCCACATATTAAATATTAAACAAATTTAGTGTTTGCACATGCCAGAGGGGCCTTTATAAAAACAAATTATTTATTATTACAAAACAAATTATTAAACAATTTATTTTATTATTATTAATTATTATTTTTGTTTTTATTTTTTAAATTTTAAAATTAGCATTAAATTATTATTAGTGTCCACACTGTCCACCATTCTGGTCTCACAGTCCTATGTCTAGCTTGCTCTTTAACCAAATGAATAACTGGATCCCAAGCTGGTGGTACCGAAAAACCATCCTCTCTGTTGAAATTTGGATATTTTTTAATCTCGATTGCCTCTCGCAACATCCGGGGAATGTATCGTTTCTCCTTGACAAGGACTTGCGGTTTGTCAAATTTAACTGAGTGGTTGGGCCTATCCATGACATGCTCACAGACTGCTGACCTTGGTCGACGGTGCTTCACACCGGCTATATGTTCCTTTACCCGAGTAGAAATGCTCCGCTTAGTCTGGCCTACATATGATAGACCACATTCACATTCCAGCCTGTAGACCCCTGCACTCTGTAGTGAAGTCGGCTACTCCTCTCGGGATGTAATTTAAGCTCAATACACGCGATAAAATCCGTTTTTAATTGTTTTATTTCACTTTAGTATTAATTTAATCATATTTAATTAATATTTAGGTATTTACATCATCATTTTTTATTTAAAGAGCTCAAAGGGGACCCAGTGTGTTGACGATGAGGGACCTTCTTGTTCCTTTAGCCATCAACACAGTGAATCCTCCTTTTTGTAAAGGGTCGGCAACGCGCATGTGACTCCTTTGGAGTTGCAGGCGTCCATAGGTTACGGTAGCTGCTTACCATCAGGCGGGCCGTATGCTTGTTTGCCACCGTCGTGGTAAAAAAAATTACTAAAATAAATGCCGTGACACCCAATTTTGTCTATTTAATTGCCAGTTATTTGTTTTTTTTTTAATATTTTAGTTTCACCGTAAGGAAGCAAAAGTTAATAATCGAATATGTTATAACAAATTCATAAATATGTGAACTCTATAATATCTTCCCGAACGAAGGTCGCAAAAATGTGTGACTGGCTCTTATGGCCTTACAAATATCTTTGTATTAATTGTGTACATACAATATCCACAAGAAATGGATTTTCAACTATGGAAGTGACAAGTAGTTAGCTTTGAAACCAGACGGTACTAAGTACGTCAAAAGTCGAATAACTTCAACCTTTTTAGGTCTAAAACAACGTGGCTCTTGTTGAGTTTTTTGTGTTTACGGAAGATTATTAAATTATCACGTTAATCAATCGAAAGTGGTCTGCATTAGGACGCATTACGCAAAATTAAACCGTAAAAGCATTGATAAGACATAGGTCGGGTGGCCTTGCCATCGTATTAGCAAGGCTTTCAGGATGTTTCCCTCTTGCCTTCAGAAAAACATTAATATAGCAAAACAATTGGGACGTTTTGTAATAAAATCGTAAACTGAAATGGGCAGTTTCTAAATTACATAAAAGGTTGGCTGGGCTGGGGGACCGAATTTTGTACTTTTGTAAATTCAGGCCAGATACATTATAATGCAGAAGGTACCTAACCTAGGTCATAACATAAGTATTACCAAATATTATCCAAACACAAGACAATAACTCTTTATTGCACACCTTAACGACAAGCAACAATACAGACACTGGCTACAAGACAAAGATAATGTATAAATAGAGAAGCACAGTCTAAGAAATCTTTGTGTTCCAAGTTTGATAGCTTTACTTGATGACGTTGTACTACCCCATACATTATGCGGTAACTAAAGCGTCATCTGAACCAGAGCAAACTAGAGTTACCGCATGATGTATGGGGCTGTACAGCGCCATGTAGTACTGCTATCAAATTTTGAGTACAAAAATGTCTTAGACCGTCCTCTATTTATACATTCTCTTTGGTACAAGATTATACGTGAGTAGAGATGAAAATATATTGAGTTAAGTTCAAATTAATAAATGCGATATAACGAAATATCCTGTTTGTGGTACGTACGGAGTGGTCCCGGAAAAAAGTTTTTGTGCCGATTTAGAAGCAGTATTTATATTATAATAAATAAATTATATTATAATAAAATAATGTAGATACAATAATACAAAACATAAATACAATCAAATTAAATGAAACAGCGTTTGCTAGTTTTCGCCTTCTGTATTCCATCATACACACAGTTTTTTGGACAGCGACTTCTGACAGAATTTTTGAGGTGTTTCTCACAAATATTGTTTTTTTTCTTAGTTTTATTTGATGAGCTATCTTATACCTTAATAAGTTGTCGTTCTATTAAGGTATAAGATAGCTCATCAAATTAATAAGTGGCTTCATTTTGAGGTTACATGGAATTTTTAATTAAATGTATTTGCCTTTTTTAGGGTTCCGTAGTCAACTAGGAACCCTTATAGTTTCGCCATGTCTGCCCGTCCGTCCGTCCGTCCGTCCGCGGATAATCTCAGTGACCGTTAGCACTAGAAAGCTGAAATTTGGTACTAATATGTATATCAATCACGCCGACAAAGTGGTAAAATAAAAAGTGAATTTTTTTTTATTATTAGGGTACCTCCCCTATACGTAAAGTGGGGAGTGATTTTTTTTTTCATTTCAACCCTAACGTGTGATATATTATTAGATAGGTATTTAAAAATGAATTGGGGTTTCCTAAAATCATTTTTCGATAATGTAAATATTTTCGGAAATAATCGCTCCAGAAGTAAAAAAATATGCGTCCCCCCCCCTCTAACTTTTGAACCATAAGTTTTAAAAATATGAAAAAAATCTCAAAAGTAGAACTTTATAAAAAGTTTCTTGGAAAATTATTTTGAACTTGATAGGATGAATAGTTTTTGAAAAAAAAATACAAAATAATTTCTGAACTAAGTTTGTAATTTAACCGTATAAGCAGGTGTTTATTGTACCTGTAATTTCTACAAAATTACAATGAAGTGACGTGCTTTCAAATAAAGTAAAAACGGTGAAAATCGGTTCACGCAATAAAGAATTATCCCATAAAAATCATCTTCCATACTTTATGCTCGCGCGCAATAGTTTACTCAATTTGCCGATAGATGTCGCTGTACATGGAACTCTCATATCATATCCTACATGGCGGTGTTATTAACTCTTAAGTGGGGACACTTACTGTGACGGACGGAAAACTACGGAACCCTACAGTGAGCGTGGCCCGACACGCTCTTGGCCGGTTTTTTATAGAAAGTTGTCTCCCATAGAAAAATCTTTGTCAGAGGTTAGATTAGAGAGTCTTCCTGACTATCCTAGCTAAATACAGTTAATAAATGTAGCTTCTTGGTAAGATGAAATTCTGAAAAGCATAAAACGGGTTGTGAAAATGGAAATACAATTGTGGCATTGTAGCAGATGTCGATTGAAAATTGTCAAATTATGTTGTTCAAAAAGTTACGAAGTATGTTGAAATCAAAACGAGAAAGTTATATATACGCACATATTTTACTATGATAGTATTTTTATTTATTAGTATTGCATCTACGGATTAATAAAATAAATATATTGTTTCGAGATTAGCATTAAATTAAAAATTACACAAGATTGTACACAGCTACTTTATTTCAGGACCACTCCTTAGGTACAGCATACATCATCAATTACTAGCTTGACAGAGGGTCTGGACCAAGTACCGTGCCCGGCTCAGCGCGAGATTGACTCCAACCCTAATACCGAATTGCGAACGTGAAATACACTGTATGAGTAAGTCATATGTCTGGGATATTTTCGTAAAACGCCTAACATTTTTATCCACCTTATCTTTAAATCATTTGTTTCATAAAGAGACGATTGTTGAATTATTCAAATATATGTAAGATAGATAACCTCGACAAGTGTATTGTTATTAGTTTATTTGTATTTTACGAATCACGACCGAGTCCTAAAGAAAATTTGAAAACGAATAAGAGAAAACTAAGGAGTCCTATAGTGATGAAAATTTAGTCAAATAGGACAAATGAAAATTTTACATTTCATGCAAACACTGTTACAAAATAATCATCAACCAGGTAAATAAAAAAAATGTGGGGTCAATGAAAGTATTTTTTAACAGCAATTTAATTTTATACTACGTCGTTTTGAAATAAAGTTTTGTAACGCTCAATACATATTTAATATAATGAAAAACAAAACAAAATAATTGAATGAAACGTCAATAGTGCTTGACAGTGACTGACTCACGCAATCGAATTTAAAAGATCGCGTCACTCGCGTCAACTGTCAATTTTAGTCTTTTTAGTTTAATTGCGTCTAACCTTTGTTCGATATCTTCGTTTACGATTTGAGCGATTGCCGGGCACACCTTATCGATAATAGAAAAAAATATGTTGATTTTTTATTATTAGATTTTTTTTTATTTTTTTATTATTTTATTATTACATTGATTAGCCCCTAAATTTATGAAATTACATCTGTCCCACGCACAATGCTATGGGAAATGGACAATATATAGTAACAACAAAAAAAATTATAAATAATCGAGACAGAAAAAGCATATTATTCGTAAACACTAGAGTAGACCCACAATATTTTCATCTGATTATTTATTCTTTATTAACACGTAGGTTTGTCATCTTCTCTGGACTAATGGATGTCATGGTCATTTATTCATTCCTTTTTATTAGGGTTCCGTAGTCAGCTAGGAACCCTTATGGTTTCGCCATGTCCGTCTGTCACTCCGTCCGTCCGCGGCTTTGCTCAGTGATGATTATCACTAGAAATCTGAAATTGTTGAGCCGTTTTTGAATAATAACTCAAAAATGCATAGTAAAAGGACGTAAGTGCCGCATAGTAAAATGACGTAAGTGCCGCAAAATATCCCTTAATAAATTACCTTTTGAATGGATGTATTGTAACATGCCGGCAACTACGGAACCCTACACTGAGCATGGCCCGACAATCGACATGCTCTTGGCTGTTTTTTTTATTTTACTTTACTTACTTATAATTATTTTACATATTTTTTAAAGTGGGGCATTCCACTCATACAATAGTATGTTATTCAATCAAATACAAACACTGAAAACATTGAAAAAATAATCAACCCAGCAGGATTTGAACTCTAACAGTTATCTAACTCTAGTAGTTAGCACCTAGATGTCGCTTACGGCTGCTATAAAGTCGATGTAAAAATAAATGCAAAAAGATGATTGAAGGCATTGAGAATTTCGTCAACTCAGTAACTGAACCCATAGCTTAATTGGTAAAGCGATCGAGCCCCGGTAAGGCGTATCGATGCAAGGTTCAAATCCTGCTGGGTTGATTATTTTTTCAATGTTTTCAGTGTTTGTATTTACTTACTTATTCATCTATTTAATTTTATCATGACGTTAGGGTTTAACTTTCATGATCTTATTTATGATTTTAAAACTTAAAATAATGCTTTTTGCTAATGTTGTATGCAAAATTTCGTTTTGATCAAGGGGTGGAATATCTGACCGTCCCTCGGGGGGTAAAAATATGCTTATGAAGTCATGGGTGTCGAGTTAATCAAATAGCCAGCTCACACAAGTCACGTTTCGCAGAATACCAAACTAAATATGTTAAGGTACAGGGTGGGCAATCCAGTTAAACAATATAGAAAATTTTCAATTATAACTATGATAAGAGATATTTTGGTGTATTTAAGAAATTAGAAATACTTACTGCATTTGAAATATTTATAACAAATGTTTAATTTGTAAAACAATATTAAGTAATATAAGTTGTAAGTCGTCACATTTTTGTTTACGGTTACAGTCCAGACTCAAGTGGCCAGCAGTGCAATCAGGATACTTTACAACAAAAAAACCCGGCCAATTGCGAGTCGGACTCGCGCACGAATGGTTCCGTAGCATCTAAATATATAAAAGAAGAAACTGACTGACTGACTGACTGACTGACTGATTGACTGACTGACTGACTGACTGACTGACTGACTGACTGACTGACTGACATATCAACGCACAGCCCAAACCGCTGGTTCTAGAGATTCCAAATTTGGCACGTAGGTTCCTTATAAGGTGTAGGGTAGGGATGCACTAAGAAAGGATTTTTCAAAATTCACCCCCTAAAAGGGTAAAATTGGGGTCCAAAGTTAGTATGGTGAATCAAGATTTGTTGGACTATTTTATTCGAAACTTCACAGGAGTATTCCTAACTATAAATGAGTAAAGACGTGTTTCAGTTTTTTTGAAAATTCAACCCCTAAAAGGGGCTAATGTGGTCACAAAGTCTGAAAATCAACATGGGTATCGTATACTTTTTGAGTAGTTATAGTACGCGGGCGAAGCCGCGGGAAAAGGCTAGTTAACTATAAAACGGCAAAAAAATCATGTCTGTTGTATGGGAGATTAAATATTTATTCAATTTATTGTATTGTAGTATTTGTTAATAGCGATAGCGGCAACAGAAATACATCATCTGTGAAATTTTCAACTGTCTAACTATCACGGTTCATGAGATACAGCCTGGTGACAGATAAAAACGGCAAAAAAATCATGTCTGTTGTATGGGAGCTGCCTTAAATATTTATTTTATTCTGTATTTTCGTATTTGTTGTTACAGCGGCAACAGAAATACATAATCTGTCAACATTTCAACTGTCTAACTATCACGGTTCAGGAGATACAGCCTGATTACAGACGGACAGACAGACAGATAGTAACAGGGTACCTTTTGGGTACAGAACCCTAAAATCGCCTTAAGATCATGTTAAAAAACTTTGTTTTATCCATTAAGGAATTGATAGAGCTGTTTTTATTCTTTCTGATCCTGCTATGTAGATCCTCCTGTATAGCGATCCTGTCCCGAGGGAGGGTATTCTCAGAACAGTCTATTAAGGAGTCAAGCAACCGTTTCGACCACTGTCTGGGAACACGTAATATCTGTGTTTAAATACGGGGGAATTCCTTTGCAATAAATTGTTTTTTCAAATGTATCCTTTGTGAAATACTTATAAGCTTCACTGCCTTTTAATTAAGATACTATTGGAGGTGCTATTGGAGTATACTTTTTCTATTTCGTAGTAGTTAGATAGTGTGAGACAGGCGACCATCAATACAAAATAGTTACGTACTATTCTATTCGTTTTGAAGCCAGAATACCGTTCTACGGACAGGGCCCTACCGTGCGGGCCAGTGAGGAATCGTTTCAAATTCAGATCATAACCATATTCATATCATATATATACAGAAATCAGAATGTCCCTGAAAGTAACGTCAAGTCTTAAAGGATTGGTAGAACAGGTGATGAGCTATCATATTAAGAAAATATCTCGGAAAAAAATACCATATTCATTAGGGCTAAATTAGCTTAATCTGATAGCCGTGTTGACTTTAGTTTTGGGACATCCAGTATATGTGTAATTTTAAAGTCAGAATAGCCCAGGTAAAGTGTGCATGGTGGGATACATTAGGGTGGCATACGGTACTTACTCCGAAAAGTATTTATACTTTTATGACTGCCACGGGTCACGGATTGCAAACTAAACCCGCTTTATAGTAGCTGTAGCCATTTCAAAAGTCTACGGAGGCTGCTCGCAATTTCACCCTCGACTTAATGCCTATATTTTGTTCGTAGCCAACAGATAGATCTCTATAGTCAATGTGTAAAGGCTGGATTTAGAAGGATATGGTGTGACATTATTTATCCAGGCAGTATAGAGATAGCACGCAGGTGGCCTGGCGGTAAGGCGTACTTTCAATTCGAATGTCGCGGGTTTGAACCTATGATCATACCACGGAGTTTCTGAGAACGTATGGACGAAGGAAAACGTCATGAGGAAACCGGACCTGAAAACTAGTACCTACCCTAATTCTTGGGATGAGTTCCCGAGCGAACCCCAAGTGACAGAAAGCCGGGACTAACGCCAGAGAAATGATGATGGGTATTGAGGATTGTGATCTAGCGAGGTACCAACCCTATCCATATTTTTTAACACTTTCACGACCAGAAACCCGACTACCGGGTTCTCTCTTCGTAGCTAACTACTAAGCGCTACATACGACAAATACGTGGCTACGAGCGTAGCGCGTAGCACAAGGTGGTACGGAAAGTGTACCGTCGATGCTTTTCATCAAAGTACGTAATGAGTTACACAATAGTTACGCATCTTTATGCAAAAACAAGTCATTATAATTTATGCGTCTTTTATACTACTTACTACATTTCATCAATCTTTAATAAAGTAGGCAATTCTAGTATGTCGCCATAATAACATGCCCACGCTAATCAGGATAAAAGCCACCATTGTCAATCGAGATTGAAGATAATTCCTAATTAGTAGTCAGGGCCGGCTTTAGCCATCTTGGCGCCCTGGGCGAACTACTTTAGGCGCCCCGCCGAACCATCCCCTGCAGGCAAAATTCAGGCTATAAAAAAATGGTGCTATGAGACCCGGAGCGCCCCTGTGGCCCCGGCGCCCCTGGGCGACCCGATCGCCCCTTCGCCCACCCTAAGGCTGGCACTGTGGGTAAGTATCTAGTGATATGAAGGCTGATATGAAGTAAGTATGTGAATTGGAAACTAACAATAAGTAGGTAATTTATATATTTTTTGGTTATAACACATCAATGACATATTAAAATGAGTTAGTAGTTGTTAAGTAATCATGTTATTAGGTAAATGTAAAACATATTTAGAATATGTACTTACTCGTATTTCATTGCGTTTCGTTTGCTCATTTATGATTGGATTTAATGAAAGTACTTATGTATTTCGTTACTGCTTTCCTTTTAGATAGTTGCATAAAATATTTGGAAAAATCCTCATGATTTTTTAAAGGCTTTTTCAGTTTGATATTTTATTTATTTCAAAATAGCCACTAGATCTCATTTTATCAGGTGTCATTCTCCAGAGGTAGAGATATTATCATTAGTTACAATTCCCAAAGTCGATATAGATCTGTCGCTCGACCAAAGTAGATGTATTGTCAGATAAACCTAGTTATAACTTGTTATAGTTTTGCTGAGTCACGAGGATAATCCCCTGAGTGGAAAAGGCGCTCCGACCCTAAAAATCTTAAATGCGCTACAAAGGTCCCAACAATCTAGTAAGTCCGATAGAGAGATAGGTGCAGAACTACTAGGTATACTTAGTCGGTTCATAAGTTCTGTCACTAGGGTTTGGACTGGTAAAATACGAACTGTTAGAGGTTGCTTACTATTTCAATATATGATTAAAAAGCCTATTTAATACTGATTAATTTACGATATTATTTAAGGCAAATAGTTGTGGCAGTTTTATACAATTCCCTGTAACATTCGAAAAAGCGGAATAAAAAACCACGTCAAAAACACGCGCCCTGTTCGAGTTGATTTTGACCATCATTATTTTTATTCAATTTTAAGAGGCTTCAGTCTTCAATATATAATTAACATGGGTCTGACTGACAAGAAGGCTAGTATACGCAATTTTGGAAGACTACCTTGATGTATGGCATCAAAATCATCGTGTTTTGCTCAAAACTGAAAAATACGTTGAGGTTCAGGAGAAGAATAGCTGAAGCACAGACTTGTAAGTCAACTAAATATTGGTTTTTAAATATGCCTTAATCATCTACTTTCATAAAAATAACAATTTGTAACTCTGGACAACTATAAAAATGATCTAAACCAATTTTTGTGAAGTACAATTTTCATAAATCATCGGCGTGTTTTGGACTGACAACAATCTTCAAGTTTACAAGGATCTATAAAATACGCGATCTTGATTATAAGTTAATCATATTATATTTTAATCTGTATGAAATATGCTTTCTAATCAGGTCTAATTTTTTTAAATAAAAGCTTTGTATTATATTTTATCACTTAAAACCCTTGTGACAGAACTTATGGACCGACTAGGTACATAGTGGTAATACTAGGGCCGTATTCTAACTTTAAAACACGTTTAGAAACGATCCAAATTCAATACAACTCCAATGCATTTACCACACAATACTTATACAGCTTGCGCCTAAACGTCGGAATCGGAAATATCAGAATTTGCTTGAAAATTATTCCGATGCAACTCCAATACAACTTCAATAATATTGGTTGATTATTTATTGTGTGTTGGAGTTATTTCTGAGATATATTGTGTTTTAATGTATTTTTAAATTAGAATACGGCGCAACGTCTGAATCAGATATATCAGAATTTGCTTGAAAATTATGCCGATGCAACTCCAATAGAACTTCAATATTGGTTGAATATTTGTTGCGTGTCGGAGTTATGTTTGAGATAGATTATGTTTTTAATGTATTGTTATTAAATGCATTTAGAAATTAGAATACGGCACTTTGTTTCTAAATAAAGTAACAGAATATTGCTATCACCGTGCCAAGCTACTGTAGGTACATGATCGTCCAAAGGCACAAATGGCACAATACGAATATATACTATCATACCTACTAGGCAATGCAACCCAAGTTTTTAAATATAAAATAAACCCTGTTAATACCTGAAAATCCTGGTTATTACATACTAAAAAAAAGCCGGGCATTCCCACCTACAACATCTACTGGTCAGAAAGATAGGTACAGTAACGTAATTTCTAAGTAAAGTTAAGAAAAGAGTAGATGGATTTTTAACCAAACACTGTTACCGAGCTACACAGCTGCCAAGTTTCAACGAAAAGTCCATTATGAAAGTAAATATAATTATCTACTAAAAAAAACCAATCAATCAATATTGATGAAGGCAATAAACAAACAGATCATGAGATTCATGAGTAATAATAGCCTTATAACGTGATTGAACACTTTTTCTAAAGCCTTTAAGTACATTTTACTGAAAAGGTACGGTTAAAACATGTGCGTTGAATTTGATGTATTTCTGACCTTTCAAACTGACAATTTATGTAATATTCAGACATTGTTGGGCCATTTTTTGGGCTGATTGTGTATTCCCTTCTTTGCTATTCATTACATATCGGTGGGAAGCTCACGTTTTTTATTTTGTTTGACACTATAATGAAAAGCCTTTTCATGGCCCGTTCCGGTTGGTTTGACGAAATTGTTATTCTACAAAGCGTAATATTTACCTATTTATAAACATTTAATTGGACTCAAATATTTAATATGTGTTTTAGTGCGAATAATGCTCCCACTAGTCCCTCTTCTCATTGTCTGTCTGGCCATTTATATGGCTTCGTAAAACTAGTAAATTACGTATATATGTTACTGGATAGCCATTTCGTCCCTGGGGCCGTATTCTAACTTTAAAACACGTATAGACACGATCCAACTTCAATACAACTCCAATGCATTAACAACGCAATACAGCTACGGCATAAACATCTGAATCAGAAATATCAGAATTTGCTTGAGAAATATTCCAACGCAACTCCAATACGACTTCAATATTGGTTGAATGTTTGTTGTGTGTTGGAGTTATGTTTGAGATAGGTTGTATTTTTATTGTATTGTTAATGTATTTTTAAATTAGAATGCGGCACCTGGGGTAGTAGTAGTAGGAAAGCAGATGATAAAGAAAATCCAGTGAGTGCTGCGAGGTCCAGATGGGACAGTGCAGCTGCCAAGTTTGTTACTCTTTTAGCCCCACCCAGGGATCACGTGTAGGGTTGTTTGTCTAAGGTGTTTCCTACGGACGTAGAGTAACATTGTTCCGTAGGAATATTTAGGTAAATACTCTAAACTAAAAATGAAAAAAGATTTATGTTTGCCGGATGTGTGTGTGTATCGGGTGTTTTTACGTGTAAAAATATATTTTAAACAAATATTTCATAAAAAAAAACTTTTATATGATTCTTGAGTCACGAAAATTAAGGGTATCGAAGTCTGTTATATAAACTACTGATCTGTACCTAAGTAAAAGTCAGGGTAATTGAATTCGTTTTAATGAATTAAAACATTTAAAACTTGAAAGTTCTTAGTTTAGCAATATTTCTACTATTGTTATTAAAACAATAAAATGCACTACGTAAACGTTTTTAAAAGACTGAATAAGATCTCAGGTTAAATTAGACATTGAAAATATAACTGGTTTAATTAACCTTAATTTAAATTCCGCTAACAATTAGAATGTAGGGCCGCGATTCGAAAAATAAACACACACACTGGACAGACACAGCTCCAACCCAACTCAACTCAACGCTATAACGATATTGACATTTGCTATGCTATTCGAACAGATTTTCATTCAACATTGGTCTCACATTGATCACACATTGTACCAATGAGAATAGCAAATTTCAATGTCATAGCGTTAAGTTGAGTTGGGTTGAGTTGGGTTGGAGCTGTATCGGTCCAGTGTGTGTTTATTTTTCGAATCGCGGACTAGGTATTTACATGATGATAGACTCTTTACGTATTCGTTAATTGTACATTTAATATGAATTAGACATAAACCATTTAATTTTCTTTATTGTAACAAATAGTTATGAACCTAGATCATACCCTAATCTGGATTTATATCGTTTGACTATTAATTAATATATTCCTGAAAATGAACGCTTTCAGGCGTAAGCTTGAAATATGAATCGAGTAATTTTAGACTGTTTGTATCTGTAACAAGAGTTTTTAGACAACGCAAATATACTAATTTAAAGTCACACAATCTTCACTCATTATTTTGAAAAAAAAAAACTGGGACTTAATTTAACCTCATCATCTTTTCGAATTTGCAAATTTAAAAAATAAGCACTAGAATTTGACCGGCAATGTCAGACGTCAGCAACGTGATGGCAGCTCCTTTGTTGTTGCATGGGCCATGGACTGCGGTCCATTATCTTTTTTCAATACGGTATTCAATCAAAACGGGGAAAATATGCTTATGCTTACTATATCATGAAAGCTATATTAAGAGTAGGTAGTTAGGTATAAAATGATACCAGTTTCTATGCTGTCTAAAAGTAAAAGAAAAAAAAAATCGTTTTACTTAATAAAAGTGTAATAATACTAATAATATACATTACCAGTAACCATATTGTTCCAAGTTTTAGAGGATAAATTGAAACATATCGCGAGGACCCTTATTCACAACGGAACCATCTATCCTTATACTTTAGTGAGAATTTGGTCTTACCTACGTAACAATGTTTGACAGTTCGACATATTATTGAAACATGTATCACAATAACACCTCGACCGCCAAGAGAGCCTGAAACTTATTTTCTTATTACTAAGTAGGTCATTTAAATTGCTTAGGTACATGAATATATTAAATATCAATTCACTTATATTGGTAATATTGTTTGTTCTTTGAATAATCCTTTACCCGACTTACTTTACTAATACTTTTTCTGCATACACCAATTTTAATTAATCATTTGTATGAGATCTTGATATTATTACAATATAAATAATATAATATGATTACAATATTATTTTTGCAAAAACAAAGATCCCGACAAATTGAGAACCTCCTCCTTAGAAATCTTGAAGTCGGTTGATAAATAAGATAAAATTGTTCTTAATAGTCGTTGTGGTGCCATCTAGCGCCTATTATTGAAAATGAATACGCGCTTTCTGTACAGGGCAAGCGAATTAAAGCGGTACTGGAAAATTCCAACAGATGGCGCTAGCACTATAGTTTCTGAATCTTTCAGCAATGAATACAATAGGTTACCAAGTAAGTTGTACATCTTCCCACAGAGGTCGCGTCTGGAATGGTCACTGGACAGGAATATTACATACTTACATTTAAATATTTCTACTTTCTAAAACATACAAAACAAAAGTAAATATTTTTGGGTATGAAGTGTCCTCGATATCTATGTACGTGTTTTAAAACACATAAAAATCGTCTATGTAAGGAATAGAAAATAAAGTGAGAACTCACGTTTATGTACTTGAATGACCGAACTGCTAAGTTTGTGGGGAAATCCGTTAAAAAAAGGTAATATTTGAGTAATTAAAAAAATTGTTAGAGCCGGTTGAACCAAAGTCCAATTAGTCAAAGCGTTAAAGTCATCATCAGTGTTAAAATTTACTTGTACAAACAGGCTTCGGTGGCTCAGCCATCTAGAGCGAATGGGATTCGAACGGGCGGCGAAAAGAACGTAACTATAAGGGAAAAATGGAAGGACGTCGCCCGGTCGGTCGACCTAGGTATAAATGGGCGAATGCGGTGCGGTGGATACGGATCTCTGCGAGCTCCAGGCTGGTGACTGGCGATAAACTGTGCAGGATCGGGATCAGTGGCGGGCAGTCGTTTTGGAGACCATGACACACATTGGGTCGCTGTGCCAGAAGAGTAATTAAGTAAGTAAGAAAAGTCTTACAGCTTTCTATGAGATGACAGCTAGCCGCCATATTTTACGTTGATCAGTCCATCAATTGTATTACAGGTACTTAATAATACATATGTAAACGCGTAGCTGCTACGCCTATTTCCCTTGCGCTCATAATTCGCAGAGATAGACTATGAAACCTGCTGGGCACAGCGGCCGGAAACATGCAAATTAAACACATACTCGTAAAGTTAGCCTGCTTGTGCGGTCGCTGTGGTGAATTACACGAGTCGTATTTTGCCGTGTGGCCAATCGCCCCACTGTGCAGTCAACGCTAAAGATACGTACACTTTTGCACCTTATTATAAAGGAATAAGGTTCAAAAATGAATATATTTGACGACTGTACGTAACTACACGATCCACCGCACGGCTTCCACGCAAACGAGTCAAACACTTTAATGGGTCACATTATTAACGCGTGTGAAAATAAGGGCTGATAGATACATTAAGTATGCCATTTACTGCAATATGTACGCGGCTCACGTAAACTAATAATAAAATATAGGTACCGATATCTTAAAAAAAATTGTGTTAACTTATTGATATGCATACGAAGGGGAATTTAATACATATTAAATATAAAAACCGGCCAAGTGCGAGTCGGACTCGCGCACCGAGGGTTCCGTACAAACCTGTAGGTATATAGGGGTAGTAACTTAAAAATTATTAAAAATATTTTTATTATATCCATACTATAATATTATAAATGGGAAGGTGTATGTGTGTGTTTTTTTTGTATGTTTGTTTGTTTGTCCGTCTTTCACGGCAAAACGGGGCGACGAATTGACGTGATTTTTTAAGTGGAGATAGTTAAAGGGATGGAGAGTGACATAGGTGACTTTTTGTCTCTTTCTAACCCCCCCACTTCCCTAAAATGGGGGGTGGAAGTTTGTATGGAGCATTACGCAATTTTCAAGGTAGAAAGCTAAAAATTGGTATGCGGACTATTTGTGTGCGGTTTATTCTGTTCCGAGTTCTCTTCTGTGGTTGAAATCAGAAAGGGGAACCGTGTTACCCCGAATTTAACGCGAGCGAAGCCGCGGGCAAAAGCTAGTGATATAATATAACTTAAAATTTACGGTTTTCGTAATTTTTCCTTTATATGTGCTATATGAAGTTTCTTCGTGCCAAGTTTCAAGTTTCTGAGTTTACGGGATTTTTACCCTTTTTTTGAGTTTCTTGAGAGTACTCAGTTTCAAAATATGCGACTTAAATTGCTATTTCTTTTGATTGCGTTGACATAAAAGTTTGGTTTTGCTACATTTGAAAGGTCCTATAGCCCTGAGTATTTGACATGAATTTCAATTTAATACCTCCTCGCGTTTACGAGGAAAAAGGTAGTAAAAAAAAAAAAAATTGTTGATTTTACTAAAAATGTCTACTTTTTGTAATTTTTCCATTGTCTATGCTATATGACGTTGCTTCGTGCCAAATTTCAAGTTTCTGAGTTCACGGGAAGTACCCCGTAGGTTTTGCGAGTGCCGAAAAACTCTAAAATTTGCAGCATAAACGACTGTATCTTTTGATTGCGTTGGCTTTTAAGTTTGATTTTTTCACAGCTCCAAGGGACACCTGAGTATTTGATATAAATTTCAGCTTAATACCTCCACGCGTTCCTGAGAAAAATGGTCTTGACAGACAGACAGACAGACAGACAGACAGACGGACAACAAAGTGATTCTATAAGGGTTCCGTTTTTTCCTTTCGAGGTATAATAACTATAATAAGTATGGTTAGGAGGTCAAACGCGTTAGTTAAAATAGTTACTATATTCGTTCAAAACAAGCTCATCAGATTAATTATAATGCTTTAATTATTCAGTTATCAGTTCTTTATTTGCTAATACAGACATTAGCCATGCAAATACAAGTAATAGAATATCAAAGAAATAAACATTCACATAGTAACCACTAAAAAGCAAACAGTAATTAAAAGACTAAGGGCCTGTTTCACAATCTCCAGATAAACTTATCTGCCAGTTAAAATTATTGCTATCCTTTTCTCCAGTCATATAAAAGAAAAGGACAGCAAACATTTATCTGACAGATATGCTTTAACTGGAGATTGTGAAACAGGTCATAACCACTTGACCGTCCGGCCCGCGAGACTGTTTTCCCCTCAACCGTCCGGGTTTTTTTAGCGACGCACGCCCCGCGCTGCGCGTCCACATCTTTCTACAAAAACGTCTGTATCTTCTAAACTACACAAGCTAAAATAAAGAAAAAAATACTGAGGCATAAATGAACGTTCATTTGTTCAAATACTTTTAAAGTTATACTAAAAATATATATGATTATTGACTATAATCAAGGTTAAACTTATGAAATTGGTAAAAAATGCTGAAAGTTTTTATTTGACGTCTAATTACAGGAAATATTGAGCGACGACCCCCTTTTTTTATTACATATTATAAAAATAGACTATTTCATTTTTTTAATAATACCCCAACTAACACATACAGTTCTCAATAAGATATCAAAATAAATTAAACAAATTCCGTGCTCCTTCCAACAAGTGCAGCAAGACGGCCGCTCGCATAAGGCTGCCTACAACTGATATACTCTTAACCGTCCGTGGAGACTATGGTATCCAGTGTCTAAAGTAGATAAATTTTGTATATATTTTTTATTTTTTTATTTGAATAAGTTATTTTTACTGTAAATAGCACATAACCTACATTAAATGCCACAGTTAAACATTTTTGTTTGTTTTACTTATTAAAGAAATCATAATATATACTGGGGTTTTCACTCGGGTAAACGAAAATACACTCTGTTGGTACAGTCAACGTTAAAGACATGTTTACACCCTTGCACATTATTCCATTGTAATAAGGCGAAAAATGCAATGATATGTATTTGACGTCGACTGTAATGGATGGAACCGCTAACTGATTGATTATTATTTTTAAAATTAGTATCTATATCCGTAACTGAAAGAATCATTGAAATAAATATAGGGGAAATGACATATCAACGAAAGACGAGTGTCGATTTTGAGGTACCCTCGCCCACACTGTTAACTGCCCATCGGTGGACCTTATGGCTTTTGTAATAAGGTCCACCGATGTACAGTTAAGCGTGTTGCTGTTTGTACTGGAGCTACCAACATGGCGGTTAAAATGTATAGGTTTTGACATCCTGAGCTCTCAATATGGCGGATTTTTCGGCCGCATTGGGTTTTTACGTATATACTCGTCATCTCTTTTTGCTTGTGAATATGGCGCTGAGTTAAAACGAGGCGAATATATTTTTATGTGTTTTGATTTACATATGCCGCATCCCCTATATAGTACATCCATGGAAATAATACATGCAAACAAAAACACATTTCCAAACACCGAATAATCAAGGCACACGAGAAATCGTTTGTACAAACCCTTATTTCTGATATATTTTAAAACGTCCACGGATAGTCAACCGTCCACGGCATAAAACCTGAGAAACACCGTAAATGTTTTGATGAATCCTAAAGTAGTTTGATATATTTCTTATGTTTAAGTATATTAATATGTTCTCTATAGACCAATCTTCAGTATTTATTGTATATTTCTGTAAACAGAGCGTCAAATTACTAATAATTAGGATATAAATGTTCACTGCCCCAGCTCGAAAACAACCTTGATATTTCAAATTGATATTACAGTCATCACACTATCACAAACAGAAGATGATACACATTATCGTAAATAGTACACATTCCTGATCATTTTGATGTATAATAACCCCCAAAAATATGTATATTAACGTGAAATACTTACGACATAACTACGAGTTCTCCACAAACACTCACAATCACGCGCAGTTTCGCAAGGCACTGGCAAACAATTTTTTTCATTTTCTAAGCAACTTGCGTACACTGCCATCTATATTTTTTAGAGCTAACTATTTGGTTAGGCCACGTTGTTGCATCAATAGAATTTGTAAATAATGCCGAAATATTCCATTAGATGGCTCTAAAATCAACCGTTCCTTCTTCCACCCCTTTGGATAGTAAGGTTCCCGCGGACGGTTAAGAGCATATTGGTTTCGGATACTATACTATCGTCGGACGGTCAAGTGGATAACAGTATTTAGGAACAAGCAAGATTTCACTTTAATGTAACATGTGGAAATAATAATAAAATAAATAAACGTCAAATAAATTAAAACCAACACATAGGTATAGTTATATAATAAAAAAATATTATTTAAATTTAAAGCAATGTTCAATGTCAATAAAAAAATTGAAAACTATAAAATATATTCGTTGAAATAATTATGTCAAAGTCAGATAAGTATTAAATTCTTTAGTTTGGTCAAAATAAAATAAATTAATCAAAAAATCTAGCCTAATATTCGTTTAGGCTGTAAAAGGGCCTAGACAGAAGATAATAAGTTTTTAAATAAATATTTTAACATTTTCAGTTTTCTTTATGTCATCATCTAGGTCGTTAAAATTTTTCAATGATACTCGATTGATACTACTGTTAAAATGCTCGTAATGCCTAGTTTAAATTATTATTTATTTTATTACAGTGAGTTTCTGTACTCTTTTCACTCCAAAGGACATCTTCACATACAACCTGACTATATGTCACTTCAGACCATGCCACATCCACGCTCCTAAAGTGCTTTGATTTTATCACAAAACTTGCACATAAACACCTTAATTGTATGTGTTTGCTATCCCATCACCTTAAAAGGTAGTCTCTTTTAGAATTTGTAACACTGGAAGTCCTTAAAACACCCAGTTGCTATTATTTTTAGGGTTCCGTACCTCGAAAGGAAAAACGGAACCCTCATAGGATCACTTTGTTGTCCGTCCGTCTGTCAAGACCCTTTTTCTCAGGAATGCGTGAAGGTATCAAGCTGAAATTTATATCAAATACTCAGGTCTACTGTCCTTTGGAGCTGTAAAAAAATGAAACTTCTAAGCCAACGCAATCAAAAGATACAGCCGTTTTTGCCACAATTTTCCGCAAATTGTCGAAACTCGCAAGGGAATCAAAACCTACAGGGTACTTCCCGTGAACTCAGAATCTTGAAATTTGGTACAAAGCCACGTCTTATAGCACAGATATAGGAAAAATTGCGAACTCTGTATATTTTTAGTTACATCATATAATAAAAATATTTTTAATAATTTTAAAGTTACTACCCCTATATACCTACATGTTTGTACAGAACCCTCGGTGCGCGAGTCCGACTCGAACTTGGTTTTTTTTTACTATTTCACTCTCCTAGCGGTATGAAAATTAGGACATCTGGAGAAAATAAGGTCACATAAAGCATAAGATTATCCGCGTTACTTGAAATAGCTTACATAAGAAATCTTCTTAGTTAATGAGCTCCGTCCTTAACAGAGCCACTTAGTATGTTTATAGGAGGAATTAAGGTTTACGGAATAGTGATTAGAGTGACACAATAAGGGTTGACGGTGACTTATTATGTTAGAAGGCTGCAAGATATTGCTGACGCCGTGGAACGGAACCATTAATCTTGGTGATCACTACTTTTATATTCGGCGGCTTTCTACCGAGTGGTTACAAGTGTCGGGTTCCTTGTCGCCATCATGTTTAGGATATAACTGTGTAATTTATATTCCGGAATACTCGATAAGTTTTCTTGGCGATTGTTAGCAAGTATCTTAGGATGCAACATCTTGCATGTAGATTAATGATCCAGAAGTTACGAGTGCTTAATGTTATTCATGCAAATTGCTCATAACTTTATGAAATGGCTTCCCGATACATTTACGTATGTACAATGCAACAGGTTAAATAGATCTATATCTAGAAGTGCATAGGCAATATAGGTCTCCTGATGAAAATAAGTTGTAAAGAACCACATTAAAATAACTTAATTCAAAGTGCCGTATTCTAATTTTAAAACACATAAACAATACATTAAAAACGCAATCTATTTCAAACATAACTCTAACACAACAAATAATCAACCAATATTGAAGTTGTATTGGAGTTGTATCGGAATAATTTTCAAGCAAATTCCGATATTTCAGATTCAGACGTTTAGGCGCTAGCCGTATTGCGTAGTTAATGCATTGGAGTTGGATTGAAGTTGGATCATATCTAAATGTTTTAATGTTAAAATACGGCCCATGGTATATTACCAAGGTGTCATACAAGCTGGGACACTTAAAGTGCAAAGATTATACAGATGCAATCTAATAAACAACTCTAACCTATGCACAAACTGAAAAACTATTTGAAATTAGATACAAGGATTAGGTAACTATGTAAAATGTTGGGGCTGATGCTTGATTGTCCATCTATTTTTTATCAACAGTCAGTACACACACACACACACACACACACACACACACACACACACACACACACACACACACACACACACATATATATATATGTGTAGATATATATATATATAAGATATGGCGGTGATTGTAGAAGTAGCGGCGGTTTATTCCCTGTTCCCTATAAGACAGGTTTACCTAGTTTAGGGCTCAGGACACTAATCCTAGGCTTATCTTACAACAACAATTAGACCAACTCCTAAAGATTTTAAATGCAAATCCATGTAAAAAGCTGTACTCAAGATTCCCAAATAAATCATTTTTCATTTTTCATTTTCATTTTCAACATGGGAGTAAACAAAATTAGTAAGAAATTCACGTAAACATATAACAAAACATGACAAACAACATGACAACACAGCAAAACATGCATATTGAATTTTCTTCAGGGTTTATTTGAACAACAATCGGTCTCCCATCTGTCAATAACAGTAGTTTTACAGAATTCGTCGCGCAGTTGTAATAGAATTTTCTCAAACATGCTCGGAAATGTTCCTGTTACGTTAGTAATTAGAGACCAGTAGGGACTCTATTCCAAGGCAGGTTCAGCGCGACGTACGTAAAGGATTTTCATACAACATTAAATCAGTCAGCCAGTAACTGAAGCACTAAACAAGTAATTTTATTTCCTTACATGTTTGAGAAAAGCACTATACGAGGTTGCTACTTATATATCCGGAAACAAAAAAACAAACAAACGTACACGGCTGAAAATGGTTTTATTGTTTTTCAAAGTATTCCCCTTGATGATCTATGTACTTTTGCATTCGCGTGAACCAATTTTTAAAGCACTTCTGCCACTCCGCCTGAGGTACCTCCATAACGTGTTGTTTGAATGCGTCGACAGCATCTTCAGCGGTCGAAAATCGTTGACCGCGTAATTTATTCTTTATATTTGGTAATAAATAAAAATTGTTGGGTGCCAAGTCAGGGCTGTACGGCGGATGACCCGTTAATTCCACATTTTGACCCTCCAAAAATAGAGTTGTTTCGCGTGACGTATGACAGCTGGCATTGTCATGATGAAGAATGATTCTTCGTCGCTGGTTAGTTTTACGAATTTGTTCAAATACTTCCGGTAAGCAAATGGTCGTGTACCACTCTGAATTAACCGTTCTACGGTTTTCTAGTGGCACTGTAGCTACATGGCCATTAATACCGAAGAAGCAGGCCACCATTTGTTTCAATGTACTTTTTGCACGAGTAACTTTCGTAGGGTTCGGCTCATTTTGAAACACCCATACCGTTGATTGTTGCTTCGTTTCGGGATCGTATGCATAGATCCAGGATTCGTCACCTGTATAGATGTTATAAACGGCTTTTGAGTCACCACGGTTATATTTTTTTAACATTTTATTGCACCATTCGACGCGAGCATCTTTTTGCTCTTTTGTTAAGTTGTGGGGTATCCAACGCGAACAAATTTTTTTTACAGCCAAATAATTATGTAATATGCTATTAATGCTGGTCATAGAAATACCCAGAGTCGCCTCTATCTCGCGGTACGTAACATGTCGGTCGTCCATTATAAGTTTTCGCACAGCCTCGATATTTTGTTGTACATCGACCGATTTCGGGCGACCTGCCTTAACTTCGTCCGTAAGCATACTACGTCCAAGATTGAACTCACTAAACCAGTGATACACAGTAGTTTTAGATGGGGCTTCATCACCAAAAGTTGAAGTTAGTTGATGTATGCACTGTTGTTGCGTTAAACCACGCCGAAAATCATAATAAATCATAGCACGAATATTTTCACGAGTGAGTTCCATTCTTGCTGCGAGATGACATTTAAAACCCGTCAAAAACAAAACACGAGCGTTAATAAGAAAGAAAAAATATACCGGCCAGTACTTAAAAAAGTTCAAATTTTACCATGGAGGTCAAATATGCTATTTAAGAAGATTGTAATCCCGGTTTCCAGATATATAAATAGCAGCCTATGTACATGCTTCGACCGTAATCAGCTTACTGGTCTCTGCAGTAATGTACTATAAACAAATATCGAGAACGGTACATTGCTCGCGCGATATTGACTTAGGTATTTTTATTGCATTCATATAGTCTGTTCTTTGCCTGACGGTGAAACGGATTGAATAGGAATCCTTTGTAATACTAGTCCGCACTAGAGTTGCAGCTCGGTAGCTTTACAGAAGTCTAGGTACATTTGTATCGGATAGAATATTGAAAAGGGTTCGTTCAGTCAGTCGCAGGAACAATTAGGAATATGCATGATTTTTTTGGAAGACGTCATTCGATTCTATTTCTCTGTAGATTCAAATGTCTCTAATAAACCTACTATCTATGATAGCCCTGAAACGTCAAAAATGTGAAAATACGTTAGGCGTCTGCGCCGCGCGTCAAAACGCCCCATACAAAAAGTGTGTGGATTGTGACGTCACCGTTCACAAAGTTGCAGAAAACTGTTTGGAAGGAACAAGTTTTTGTAAGATTTTTGTAATTTTAGGCACGAAAAAATGCGTTTAGCTATATAGTTGTCATACATTTTTTTTCTTGTTAGGACATAAGTAATCGAACTGAAGTTTCGAAAATACATTTGATGTATAAAAGAAAATGCCTAAAATTTTACGTTTTCAAACCGCAATGTCTTTAAAAAACTGTTAAAAATTATTACGGATTTCCACTTATTTATATTAGTTTGGGGTTGTTGAACGTGTTTATGCAACAGATTCAATTAAATATTTTTCATGCATGTTCTCTATTCTATTTTACTAATCATTGTCTACTTGAACTTGGGTTATGTTACGAGTTCTGTACAGCGTTACCTACTCTTGCACAATATTTTTGACAGATTGATGGGCCGGTATGAGTAATCTCATTTTTATGCGCTTTCCCATAGTGGCCCGACAAAGCTTCTTACGATTTATTTCATTCGGGTTGAGTTGAAGCGAAGAAGTCAAAGGCATTATACTCTTAGGCTTCTTTACGGTAGCTAAATTGAAATGGCATCGAACGATCTTGAGAATCCGACTGAAGCCGACTAGTTGTGTAAATTCCATTTAAATATCGTATCAGAATGAAAACATTAACTTTATCTTTTGTACTCGGTGGTTTTATGAGCGTTTATCATAACTTTACCTACAAATCACTGGATCGCGGGCGTTATTCAGGGGACGTTAAATTTTACGCGTTTGTCTGAAGAGAGGGTAATTGGTGTACATAATCGCCGTTTTATTTTTGTTTATTAAACGTGGAACCAACGATCTTGCAATTATAAAAGTAAGGCTGTAAAGGTAAGCTACTCGAAATGAAAATTTTCGGTTAACGGTTTTTAAATTATTATTTATAATCGGTAACCCGAAATCTATAAATGGCTCTTTATAATTCCACCTCCTAGCCCAGTCGGTAGTGACCTTGCCTACGAAGCAGGAGGTCCCGGGTTCGAATCCTGGTAAGGGCATTTATTTGTGTGTTTATCACAGATATTTGTATCTGAGTTATGGATGTTTTCTATATATTTAAGTATTTATCTATATCTATTTATTATATATATCGTCGTCTAGTACCCACAACACAAGCCTCATTGATCTTTCTGTGGGACTAGGTCGGTTTGTGTAAGATTGTTCTGTAATATTTATTTATTTATTTTATTTATTTATTTATAATTAGCCACTTTAGAGAACTGAAATGTTGTCAATTGCTAGTTTGAGTTTAAAATCTGGATTGCTTAGTAAATTATATATTTTTGTTTAAGACTCATAGCTGATGCATAGCATGTAGGTATTGCTAGTTAATACTTTCCGTACCACAGTTCCCTACGCGCTACGCTCGTAGCCGGTCCTAGCGTTTTGAATGAATATTTTTTCGAATGTGGGAGAAAGCGCCTATGAACAGAGAGCCTTGTTTGGGAGTTGGGTAGCTCGGAGTTTCCAGGGCTTGCTGATGGTCCGTTCATCAGTCAGAAACAGGAGGACTCAATTAGGAATTTTTCTACTCTCTTTATATTTTGCTGCACATATCACACGACTGATAAGTCGGAGCATCAAGTGCGGTCTGAAGAGAGGTGCTATACAAAACGGTGCATCGTTTCATCTTGCCAGAATTAAAAAGAGTCTCCGCAATGGGCGTAAATGTTAATCATACGATTTTACCCCGTGTCCGATATTGGCCGAACTCACCTTAATTCACATTAATGTGATTAATTTTCCTTATTGAATATACATGTGAATTATTTAAAAAAAATAGCGTTTACAAATTGACGTCTGATAGACTCCACGTAATTAGAATGTTGACAAAAAAGTCAACACAGTTACAGAGGATTTATTTATGAACCGTTCCGTAATTAAAAAAAAAACACAAAAGGAATCTTCAAGCTCATCAACAGATGAATTAATCTTAAATTTCATTGTTTTTGTAATCTCAAGGAAGACATAATTGTATTTACGGTGCAAATCGCTGTTCTTTTCGTTGGGTAGTAAACATGCAATTGCCTAAAACAACAAGACTTGCTCAACAATTGATTACATTTTGTTGCGTATGATACAACCTGAAATCTGTAGGTACGTATGATTGGGTACTGTGAATATTTTGATATCCAGTCATGTTTTGGTTTTTATATTTTTGTTAATGTGAATTGATTTTTTATGGTCAACTTTATTGATGCCAGTATCAATGGATACATGTTTATAATCATGGCAATCCTTGTAATATCTTATATCCATGACAAAATACTACGTAATTTTACCTATGATTCTTATGAACCAGCTGATAGGAATCGCAAGTTCTCCAGGTTACAAAATATGTAAATATAAGGTGTTAATTTATTAATTGCAGATATTTTAACAGGTGATACTTTAATTTAAACAATTAACTTTAAATAGAAATTAAGAATATTTCTTTTTTTTGTTTTCATTTACCGAACACAAAAAATAATTATAATTTCGTCTAAAATTAATCACCATGTGCATTTAACTGGCAAGACGTTTAACACTATCTGTCATGTCACACATGTCAACAATTACTTGTCTGGGATAATCGTTTACGCTTCAAGATGGCTGCATCGTCTTTGGAATAGTTTTTTGTTTTTTGCTCATTTACGTAGTTCAGTGTGTAATATTGATAGCTTATTGTGCGGTGACCTAACGAACAAGTGTGCAGCTAATGAAAAATTAGTCCCAAAACGCGAGTAACCACCCTTTAGTTGAAGAAACGGTTATCCGGGGTCTCGGCCACCCACGTGTTTGTAAGGAGGCTATCACTTTACAATCAACAAGGCCTTAACCGAACAACGTTGCTTTTATTTTATTTTACGAAAATAAATAAAATCCTAAGTGTACCTTGACATTGGCAGAATTCACTTCACTAAAATAGGCGAAGCCATTAATTAAAAGAAAAAAAAATATTTGTCTTAAATGTCATTATGGTTCGGTAACTAACATGACATCGACAATCAAGTAATCAACCGACATGAAGTGTCCAGACAGTTAGGTGTTAGGTAAAAGAGGTACTAGAACCTGTTCAATGAGTTCTCATTTAATAATCACATTAACGGTATTTTTACGTAGAAAAATAGCTTTTCAGTTTTCTCTAAAAAGCACCTTTATGTATGTATAAAACAAAGTCGTATCGGTTACACCATTTATAACTCATGAACGGCGAAACCGTTTTAATGATGTTTGAAGATTTATTTCTGCCCCGAATAGCAGAATAACCATTAAAATATTGGAAAAAAATGTAATTGGCGAAGTTCGTCGGGTCAGCTAGTAACAAATAAAATACCTTAAGTTTTTTTAGCTCTGTGAAAAAGCACCTAATTAGTAAAACTGAAGTTTTGTTTCCGTCATATTGAAATGAAAAAGCACTCGTAGGGCATACATTGCTAGTGCATGAACAAAGGGAATTCGGGGTCGTCACACGGCCGTAATGCTTAGTGTCCTGTGCGGGCTAATGTTCGGAATATCGACATTGCGCGTTCCTATTTTAAGCACGTGAAATGTGGTCGGTATGGGTAGCGGTGCACGTACACTGCTTATGGGAGCTACAGACATTGAACAACAGCTGTCTGAGCTCTCTCGGAAAATAGCTCAAGCCCCTGTCAAAGGCGGCAATGTTTGTTTGTGGTATGTTTGAAAATGTTTAATTGTTAGAGAAATTCACGCAAATGTTATTATTTAAATATTGGGCACTTTTAACAGAATTGTTTTAGACCAATTTTTTTACTGTTTTTGTTTTGTAGAGATCTAAGGGAGACATAGGCTCCCAAACAAAACGGATGAAAAGGGTGTTCGAATTAATTTCTGTGTGTGAGTTTTATACACTGCTGTCAACAGTATGCATAATAAAAATTCTCCCATGTTTTTAAGCTCGAGTAGGTACAGATCAACCGCACGGATGATGACGATTCCTTTGACGAGTTTAATCACACGTTCTCATCTAAACGGTTATAGCGAAAATCACAATAGAACCATCTACATTTATTTTGCGTTTTTTATAAGCACATTATAATTATATAAGAACATTTTAAAACTCTTATCTATGTAGTACATATGTCAAGACATTCGGCATACTTTTGACACGACGTCATAACAGTCGTGATTAGCGGTAACTGTGCATCTTTACCGGTTACGCCTTGAAAAACGTGGTAATTATTCTCCCACGACTTCTAGTGCGTGCGGCTTCTATGATACGAATATAGTAGGTTAGCGTGTCGTTGCTAAGGCTTGCAATTATCCGGATATTATCTGGATAATACGGATATTCCGAATAGTTTCCATACAAATTACTATTCTAACTAGCCGGATTGCAAGCCCTAGTCGTTGCTAATCCAAGAACACTTTTTTTTAAGGTTTTTTAGGTACACCTACATTTTGTTGACCGTTGGTGAAAAATGTTTATGTAGGTAATAAGTTACGTGGACGTAAAAAGTTGAATTAAAGTTCTTCCTAAGAGATTTTTATTCATCTTAAGATGAATTAGACACATCAAAATCAAATTATGTTTAAAAGAACGTTCATGTTTCCGCGCGACGATTGTTGGACGATTACTATCGCATCGCAGTTTATTTGATTTATAGCATCCATTGGCACATTTATATTCCACCTAAAATAGTATTTTTAATTTAATACACTTATCTGACAGCTCCTACCATACATTGTAAACCACTTTGTATGGCAAGATCTGTCAGATTACTTGCCTTGAATTAAAGATACTACTTTAAATAGTAGCATAAAAATACATATTTATTACATAGTCGGTAAACGTAACACTAGCAATTTTGATCCTTTCTGCCATTCTTCATAAAGCCGAACGATCCGATAGTAAGATTTCAGCGAAAGTCAACTAAGTGGGCAGTGCACGCTTATCTCGTCTTAGGGTGGGTGGTGGTGGGAGGGGAGGGGCGGCATTCAACAGGCGACGGTCGATACGGCCGGCGCCGCGCACTGGGGTACCTACTATACCATACCCTACCCTACCTACAATACATGCGATACGAAGCCGTCACGGTGCCCTACTCTCAACTAAGTTTGAGACTACGCGGTTTCATGGGTTCTGACTAATTACTTAATAACATATTTTGTTTTTGCGCGGGATTCAATTGATTCTGAACAGAGTTATGCGTTACAAAATCATTGCTATGTTAACTTTGAGTTAGTTCTTATTAACGAAACGAAAAGTTATGTTTGATTATTTATGATTCACATTGTATTATACATAGAATAACCTGACCTATTGACCTTGTCGACCTGAGTATGTCCTTAAACTACGTCCAAAAGAGAGGCATGGGTACTGCGAATGTGTGGTAGGGCACAGCACAGCGAAGTCATCTCGCTCAAATCTGGAGCAGAGCCCGACTGGGGAAGTACCTCCACCTTAAAGAAAACCACAGCCAAATAGCACTAGAACCTACTCAAAGTGTTGTGTTCCTGCTGGTGAGAAAGGTTGCCAAAGAGCTCAAAGAGGACCCAGTGTGTTGACGATGAGGGACCTTGTTGTTCCTTTAGCCGTCAAGACAGGGAATTCTCCTTTTTGTAAAGGGTCGGCAACGCGCATGTGACACCTATGGAGTTGCAGGCGTCCATAGACTACGGTAGCTGCTTACCATCAGGCGGGCCGTATGCTTGTCTGCCACCGTCGTGGTATAAAAAAAAAGCTTAATACAAACATAACTATGTACCTATACACCGTGGGCCCTTACAACTAGAAAGATTTTAACAGTGTACTCCTGATCATATTTAGATACTAAAATGTCCTATAAACTTTTCTGGAAACGCCTAGTTTCAGAGTTAATACCAATTTAAAAAAAATACATTTTTTATTATAACTCAGCACAAAACGCCTTTCTGATGGCGTAGTTGCCACTATTGGGCATAGTTTACACGTCCTTATTGCCAGATATCAAAGTGACAAGGAAAACTATGCAGAGACTAAATTTTTTCAAAAAAAAATGTACCAATGTATTTTAGGCAATAATTTTATTAATAACATTTACTTTTCATGTCCAATAAACATTCAAGAAATGGAAAAAAAAGGAGAAAAAAAATTTTTTCTTTGGCGAAATTGACCTAAAGTCACATGATATTTTTTTCTTCTATTGGTCTCAGAAATTCGTGGTTTAAGATCTGTCGGGTTATACGTGCCCACGGTGTATACATACATACATAATATGTAATCGATTTTAATGTAATTACATTCTAAAAGTTAGTATTGTATTGCTTACCGACAGAACAATGAAGCAATTTTGCTATGTAATTCTAGTTATTTACTATTTCTGAATAGAAATGTTTTTTATAATGGAATCGTTGCTCTTTATTGAAAATTTTTTAAACTTCTTTCACCGTAATCTTCGTCTAAGTAGTTAGGAGGTATTCTTTCAAAGCTTTTAGTCTTTAGCTCACCGAACGAAGACGACTAATAGTGGCCGTTGTAGCTATAAAATTAAGGCTTTTCGTGAACAAGAGATTTCCGTCAGCATGATTATTCCTTAGGACCCAAGGATGGATTTGGGAAGTGGAGCCACCAAGATTTTTGATGGTAATTATTAGGGGGGGGGGGGGGGGGGGCTCTCAACTATATTTTGATATCTACATCAGTTAAGCTACTAAGCCAAGTTTGGTATAGTTTTCGTATAAATCGGGGATGCCCAATTCATCTAATTAAACATTTTGGTTAGATTTTTTTATTTTTAGCACCGTCAACAGTTTCTTTACTACCCGTATATATAACGTATTAGTTTGATATTATTTTTTTCTTTAATGAACGAATAATAGGGCTCTCTAAAGCATCTTTTATTTTTTCAAGATTCATGATTGTTTATGGTTTTTTTACTTGTGAAATAGGGAATTTCAAAATAAGTTATTTTTTTATTTTACATGTTTTTATTTCGGAACGGTGCCAAAATTATACCATAAATGAATTCGGCATCCTCAATTTATACGAAAATGATCCCAGACTTGGCCTAGTAGCTTAGCTGATGTAGATATCAAGATATAGTTGAGAACCTCCCCCCCTTAAAATTTTGCATCAAAAATCTTGGTGGCTCCACTTCTCAAATCAATCCTTGGATCCTTTTATTTTTATTTTTTTATACTACGACGGTGGCAAACAAGCATACGGCCCGCCTGATGGTAAGCAGTTACCGTAGTCTATGGACGCCTGCAACCCCAGAGGATTCACATGCGCGTTGCCTACCCTTTAAGAACCTATAAGTACACTCCTTTTTTGAAGAACCTCATACTGTAGCCCGCTGGGAAAACCTCGGCAGGGAGTTCATTCCACAGTCGCAGCGTTCGTGGGAGGAAGTTCCTCTTAAACCGTACAGTGCGCGACCCATTAGGCTCTGGAGCCTATATAATGGGTCACCCTAGGGTGTGAGGATCCTAAGGATTAATCAGGCCAATGGATATCCTTTGTTCACGAAAAGCCGTATTTGACCTTTTTATGTCGTGTGCACACGCAACTATAATAGCCTGATACGTCACGACGTATTCGCACCCAGTTCGTCGGTATCGTAGAAAGAGAAAAAAGATATCCGTCTTCTTCTACGACACCGGTCGCTGGTCACCTCATTCTTGTCCGTGCGAACGCGGCGATCACACCTGGGCCCCGATTCGAGATGCCAAACTGCGAGACGTTGCTCTCACACTTGTCTCACTAGGTGATAGAGTAATACACCTAACTGTCAAGCTGTCAGTTGGTCTCGCTAGAGCGTTTTGTCTATGGCTATGGCTACCATTTTAGATATGTTGATAGGACATTGGGAATCCCATGGCAGA
Organism: Pammene aurita; assembly: GCA_947086415.1. Taxonomy (NCBI): domain Eukaryota; kingdom Metazoa; phylum Arthropoda; class Insecta; order Lepidoptera; family Tortricidae; genus Pammene; species Pammene aurita. The sequence goes on from OX352297.1 coordinate 25,906,061, forward strand.
GAGTTTGGTGTTTTTTTTTAGTAGGTGTACGTAGGTATCGAGCCATGGATGTATATGAAGTGGATCTCATTCTTCGGTCACAAAGTGAGGCCGACAGAGAAGCATATCTAAGGGAGTGTCTCGTTTTGACTAAGGAGGTAATGACGTCATCAGGCAATCAAAATGTGAATATGTGTCAAATGTGACAATTTTGTGACGAGTGCGAGTGAGGCACCGCCCCCCACTATTATGCTCTCTATCGGACCGTTTTTAGTACTTTTAAGGGTTCCGTAGCCAAAATGGCATAAACGGTACCCTTATAGTTTCGTCATGTCCGTCTGTCTGTCCGTCAGTCCGTCTGTCCGTATGTCACAGCCATTTTACTCGGAAACTATAAGACGAATAAAATAAAATTTAGACATAAGGTGTATTTTTCATGCCGCTATTTAATTATAGTCTGGCAAACCATTTTTTCAGTAGAAAAGCGCGGCAAATTCAAAATACGTACATGTGCCAACCCTTTGTGATGAGACACCGTGTTCGTGACGAACATTTGAATTCACATTTCTTTTACATTGAATTTGTTTCTAGTGCATTTCACTCTCTCGTCTTAAGCGCGAGTGAGATAGAACTCCTGCAACGTTTTCCATTGAATTTAAATTCGTTTTTATGGCATATGTCAATTGCCTCAACCAGATTATTTGTTACAGTTGATGACAAATCAGACGAAATATATCCGTCTCCTTTTTACACACCGTGAATGTCACGTAATGAAAGAGGTGGAAATACCAACTAAAATTAAAAACATAGAATTTGATGATCATTGCTGCTTTTTTCACTGATTCTTAGTGTTGTCATACTTTTGGTCGCTGTACATTGCTACTGCGTTCGTTGGCTGGCCAGACTATATGTGGTTAAATTGAAGGAGAAAATATTTTTATGGGGGGCGCTCCATGTAACTAAATTACAAAAAACAATTTTTCCCCTAATATCAACATGTTGCACATCAATCGATAGGTGTTTAAAAATAACATTGAGGTTTTTTTTGAACATTTTGTGATTTAGTGAATATTTTCAGAAATAATCGCCTCGAAAGTCAGAAAAATTGAGTGAACCCCCCCCGTAACATTTGAACCCTAAGTCCATATAATATACTTAAAAAAAATTGAGAAGATTATCTTATTTTTCTATTACATACTTTCTACGAAAATTGTTTTGAACATTATCAGTTCAGCCATTTTTGAGTTATCTCCAAAAAACTTCTTCCATAGGTATCAGATACGACCTGGTATTAGTTTGGTTCTTATTCCATTGAAGGTACGGAACCCTCTATTATGCGTGGTCCGACACGCACTTGGCCGGTTTTATGCTAGTCGCCTATGAACGACTCTTACTCGGTAATAATTTTCAACTGTGGCTAGGGCACCGAGTAAACAATAGTACTATACAGAGGTCCCTCTTTGACGTTACGAATCATGTTGTCCCTTCTTCACGCATGGCAAGTTCTCTTTCTCACTTAGGCAAACGTATCGGATACTAGTTGTCAAATTCAATGACAGAAATGCACATCCTTGGTTAGGGACAAGGTTTAAGAAAAAGATCCACTTCATATAAATCCGTGATACGAACACAGATTACACCTTGTTAGCCCGCCCCACTGTAAAATCAAACATTTATCGGTTGGCTTCCATATAGCGATATAGAGCCCATCTTCGAGATCATGAAAAAATAAGTCTTACTAGGTCTTAAATGGGCGCTAGTATGTATAACACGATGTAAATTGTTCTTGAATAAATATCATATCATATCATATGGCGTCAAGTTGAAAATACAAGAAAATAACGTTAATTAATCAGTGGTTTTACCGCTCCAAATTTGTACTCACGGTAAAGTCTACTTCAAATAACGTACATACCAAATTCCGGTGGGAGCATACAATAGGCATGGTGAATTTTTTTCATATCGTCGGTGCGACAAAAAAAATCGCTATGTGTTTTTGACCTACTTTTCAGGAGACAAAAAAAACTGCTTATTTAAATGATTGTAGATTTTTTGTTGCGTCTGTATTTTTTTTATAATAGGGTAAGGTATTTTACATATTTCGTATAAAAAAAATAAACAGTTTATTTTATAGAAGTACGATATATTATTTAAAAACCAGAATTTTGTCACATAGCGAGTTTACTTTGGTTCGTTTAAAATCGTTATGTGCAAATTTGACACATAGCGATTATTTTGTAGCATGCATTCGGATACATGTCGGGTTTTGAAATAAAATAAATGTTTTTTTTTTGTAATCAACTTTATAATTTTAAAGTAATTTTAGTTAGTAATTGCACTTAATTGTCAACTTTTTTAACTCAATACAGTACTACGTATCGTTAGTGTCAAATTAAACGCAAAATATATTATTATACATGGGTATACTAACACTTAAAAAATAATAAAACACGCACAAATCTGCCGGCCGAATCTGTCTGGCAGATATGCCTGGCGGGCACATTCGTCACTATAATATGTTACTATACAGATCTGTTATCAGACACCACTGTGTGCAATTCATGTCAGACATTGACGGTTCTGGCCGCCAGTCAGATCTGACGGATAGATCTGTGCGTGTATCCCAGGCTATTAAATCAGGTGAGGATTGTAAATATTATGTATAAACTATAATGGAGTAAGTAACTTGTTTTTAATTACATATATACTTAATATACTTTATGCTTTTATTTTTTAAACATTAAGATTGTCGTAAAAGGGGTGATAATCTTTATGCATATATTTTTTTAAGGATTGCAGGCTACTGTATTTGGCTGGATCAATTTTTGGACGAGTATCATATAATGGTACCGGTTCATTAGCTTCGTGTTGTTCAGGTCTGCGTTGTGGCAATAGCTGAAATGTATCAGTGTGTCGCAGTTTATATTTGACAACGCCATCCTTATACAGTATACTTCTTATATCGATCACTGTTGGATCACCGATCCGTTTACCAGGCCTGATGCTTATGAAATTACCTGGCACAGTTTCATAATTTTTAAAAAACGTGTAATCTAAATAATTGATGATATACGGTTGAGTCGGCCTTGCCTGTCCCATACGGGAAACGTAGTCAGTTGGAGCATAAATTGGGGGCTTAAATTGTCTTTCTAAAGTTGAATGGACACTGTCAACTTCCATCATAGTGTGACCTTTTTCCAGTATTATTTGCTCAATTTCTATTTTTAAAGAAGACGACGCATTGGACAAAGCACTGCTCAAAACTTTGTTTCTGTTTTGGGAAGAACAGCCGTCAGATATAAGGTACACTTTTTTATAAGCAGTGCAGTGCTCATTTAAAAAATGAACAATACAGCTCGTTATGTTGTTAGCGGTCACACCACCTTCTCCCTCATGCCATACATATAGATATACATTTTTATCATTTTTCACATAAAACGTATAGTTGTGTATCGCTAGTTTCTGTTTATAATACTGCTCAGATACAAGAAGTTTAGGGCTGAGAAGGACACTCTGCATGTCCATGGTGACTACGAGAACTGTTGAAGATGCTTCGTTTGCTGCTTTTTCCTTAGCTTCTCTGGCTTCATTTTTTTTATTATGTGGATATCATAGGATTCTTTGGAGATATTACCTTCTTTGTAGCTTACGCATGTACCGCACTGGTCTTTTCTAGGCTTATAAATAGAAATTTTATGGCTCTCTAGCTTTTTAATAAATAATTTACTTGTGACAGCATTCAAATTATTCTCTGTACACCACTGTTTATATACGTTATGCATGTGGGTTTTAGACTGAAACGTATCCTCAACATATGTCCTACTACTGTCTCCTCTGCAATAATGGCTAGGCACAACAGGCACTTGTTCAAGCCACAGGTCTACAGATCTAGATTTAGGGACTTTCGGTGTTGATGATTGAACACATCTATCAATTTTACGTATTTTGGAGGTATTCGGGGTGGAATCAGTGTTGTTTATAGTTCTTATCCATTCCTGGAACACATCTTTCTTCAGATCGAAGGTAGCTAAAAATAATGTATTGCAAACTCGTATCTTGACTCCAGTTTCATTTGGCAAATAGCAGTCGAAGCCGTACACCTTTTTTGGGCTAGTACTTTCTTGAATTGTATCAGGTCGGCGTTTTAAGGTACTTCTTATTTGTACTAAGCCATTTATATACGATTTTTTTGCATCCCACGATGGAAGTTGCCAAAAATATTCAAAAAGGTCGTTTCGAATTTCATCATTTATAGCCGCACAAAGAAAACTTCGATCAGATTTTTGTTCTGAGCCATGTGTACAAAGCTTTTCAGACATTTTTCGATTTTTCTTAACAACATCGGTACTATATACTCTTGATGTAGACGGATCTCTCTGTCTTTTTTTACCCTTGTATATTTGCCCAACAAGCCGCAATTGACGATTTTCGCGTGTTTGTGATGGAAGTGTCGATGGATCTATAATTTCATTAGTTTTTTCAGTTGTTTGCCTTATGCTTGTGCTAATCTTGTCGAAAGTACCTGTTTCATGGTTCAATACATATGTGACATTTTCCTCGGCAGTTCCGTTATCAATAATATTTTCTACTGAGCAACTGTTCTGTTCACTAAGATCTAATAGGGTACCTGTAGTTTCGGTTGCTGATATTTCTGCGTCACGATCGATATTTATGTCACTATGCTGACTATCAAAAAGCATAGAAGTGAGTGTAGGATTACTAAGAGAGTTATTCTCAAGCCACGCCGCCGGTACACTTAAATTACATTCATTTGTAACATTTTTTTCCTGATGAATCGGTGTAAAAAATTGCTCATCACCGTCATTAATATTTCCAATCTTTTGTATGGAATTAAAAGATATATCTGTTAGAGTCTCGCCACCTGAGCCGTTTACTAGATCATTGAACCCATGGGTAGGTGACGTTTCATAAACCCGAACTGGGCGAACAGGACTCGATAACATTTCCATGCTATTATAGTCATCAGAAAATAACATATTTAAGTCAATAACTTCTTCACCACTTGTGTTCCTTCTTGTTGAGCGCTGACTTTCATTTAATACTGTTTTTTCGTTATTTATCCCGCATAACGCAACTAATTTCTTTCCTCTTAAAAATTTGTTTGACGCCATGTCTATAAAAATAAAACAAATTTTAATTGTTTTTGTAATTTAAAAAGGAGGTGCACTCAGGTATATAATTATATCGTTAAAAAATAAGTCTAGTGTATATTTAGGTACAAACAACAATACATTTAATTGACCATCGATAGACCTTATGCCGATGCAATAGGGATGACAAATGGTCAATTAACAAAGGTACATTGGTACGTTTAAAATTTAGTTACGAGTAGTTACTAGGTAAGTACCTAAATTATGATTAAATAATCATATTATCATTCCTGATTCAATAAATACCTATTACATACAAAATATCATAGAAAAACAAAACTAGTAGTATCAAAGTTATATTTAAATAAAATCTACTCAATTTAAACCAAGATAGTGTAATTATTATAATACGAGTAAGTAGGTAGGTCAAAAGATATTATGTTAAAAGTACGATATTACATACCATTGTACTTAGAATTAGTTAGATGTTGTCTTGAAAAGATAACAAAACAGATTTTGAATAGAAATAACATTAACAACAATTTACTTACTTGAAAATTCAGAATATTTATGCACTTATTAAGAGTAATTCTTAAAAAATTGTGTTAAGGTCGGGTAGTTCACTCCACAAATATTCGCCAAGTGCACTAAATTGCTCCTTGCCCTATGCGGAAACCGGGTAGTTTAATTTCGCTATGTGCTAAAACGCACATAACGATTTATTTTGTCCAAATCTTGTTCCGCGTGCACATAGCGGAATTAGTTTTTTTCAGAACCAATAAAGATATCAAAAAAACTGTTTTGTGGGTCGATGGAGTATTAAAAAAGGAATTAATTTATGAAATAAAAAAAAAATCATAAAAAAACACATAGCGATTTTTTTTGTCGCACCGACGATATATGGTATCAATCGATTCGTTTTGTTGTGAGGATCAAATGTCTATATGGGGCCGTGTCGTCAAATGGTTGCAACGGAAGACCAGTGCTGGCCCTGCCGGCATTTAACGCTGAATTGCGACGATTTCGTGGCAATTAATGTTTCGGGTTGTATATGTTATTGTTTATTATGTTTTTTGTAATTGTCATGAATAAATCTTTCATTCATTCATTCATTCATTCATGTTTCTAAAAGAATGCTTTAAATGTTCATCCCTACATTTTTTTATTAAAAAAAAAATGGTATTCAATATTTATATGACGTTCTAAATAAAACAATTTTTTTTAACGTCCTAGAACGAATTTTTTTTTATGGAAGTTACAAAAACTATTTAAAACGGGGTATTTACCATGGGTATTTGTTTTGTCGAGGTTCCGATACATATTATATGTAGGTATCGACATGTTAGAAACTAACAAACGAGGATGGTGGCAGCATTTCTCCGCTGTATCGCAAAACCTATGAGTTGAGCGAGGAAGCTGCCAGCTCTTTGGTCACCAATTGAGTCGACGAGCCTCTTTTTGCGTTCTTTAAAAAGTTACTGAGCACTGGGTCCCCACGCGCCAAGGGTCTCGACTACGAAAGGTATAAAAATGTTTTATGGGTCTTCAGTTTTTCAGCTTCTTTGGCCACCGCACCTGCTTGTTTATTGTTTCCGGTGAAGTGAGAAGCCGCCAGTGTGTCTACGCATATAGCATCCCACAGGCACGCATGTGGTATTTACTTAAGTACCGCAAGAACACCTGTGTGGAGCACAAACACGGACTCAAAGCCGGAATCAGATTTCAATCAATCAGGTACGGTTTAAGACATTTATTTCTCAAAAAGATTTACATAAATCACTTCCTGAGAAAACAATATTTATCTTAAAGCTAAATGGGAGAGGGTAGAATGCAAAAACTGGTGGAAGAGTTAAGTAACAAAGGCGCTCGGTAACACCAAGCGCAATGCAACAATGTAATGTTGTGCATAGGGACCAGTTAAACCGAACTACCCGGTGCGTTTACTGGTTAACTTACATATGATTTGTGTGTATTCATTAAGTGCATATTTTGTGAAAAGCCTTAGAAGACGTTTTTATTTTAGTTTTTAACTTTTTTATGTTATACATTTTTGTACATTTATATATTTTTCTTTTTCTTTTTTTTAAACGTATTTTAATTATTTAATGTTATTATTATTTGACTTATTTCTGTCCAGTAATAATGTCAATATTTCTGTACCCATCCTTTTCTATGTATATGAATGAAGGATGAGCAAGATGAGTAGAGAAATAATGTCATTATTACTGACAGTGTCTGGAAAAGCTGTCCACCCGTCACCAAACCTCCTGTTTGGTGACAGGTAAGCCGGTAGCCAGTGCTGCGGCTTAGGAGTGAGTGACTCAGAAGATATTTGGCACAATACGTCGTCCCAGCTCCAATGGCAATTTGGATGGGTAAAAACATCCTGACCCGCCAACCACTTCAACAAGCTTTTTTGGCCTCCTCTAAGCCCACAGTTCCATGGTTTGGGGGTGGGGGTCCTGTAAGATTTTAGTGACTTTACCTACGAGGCTGGCTGAGCTGTAGACGGAGGAGTGTCTTACAGTTGATGTTATGAAGCCGACTATTTCTTAAAATGGTCTTAAATCCTTATGCGCCCACCGGTATGGTCTTAAATTTAGTATTTTATTACTAAACGGGTCTTATAGCTTCTGTAAAAATTTCGAGCAGTAAGCTCAAAAATAAATTAAGGCTCAACAAATTGCGATTTCAACTGGTCTTAAAACCTTATACGCCCACCGTAATGGCCTTAAATTTGGTAAGTATGTAGATTTTGTGGGTGGTTAAGTAAGTGGGCTTCGCCGTGTGTTAAAATTTAAGCGTAACGATAAATTAACGTATTTTTTTTGTATTTTCAACTTGACGCCACACATACTAGCGCCCATTTACGACCTTTAAGACTTATGTTTTCAATATCTCCGTGATGGGCTCTACAACGCTGTCAACGCCGGCAAATATGGAAGCCGACCGGTATATTTAGATTTTTGATAAATTTACAGTATAGCCGGCACCAGTATCTATAATGTTTAAGTAGTGAAGTATCAGATGTCAAACAATCCTTTAAGGCACTGACTACCAGGCTACCGATAGTAATGATGGAGGCGACCTCTAGTAATTGCCCCCACGAAACTTTTGCGCGAAGTTGATTTCTGACTATTCAAACTAGGTAAGATGCCTACTAGAAGTAATTATAAAATTGATATGATTTTAAGACATTTTCACTGAGTACACATTAATATTTATAATTTTTATGATTTTTAATTGTAGGTATTTATTAAAAATATATAACTGTTAAAATATAATATGATTGGCATTACCTATTTAACCTAAAGTTCAATTAACATGCCATACAAGAAATGTCGATATCTGGCCGAGGAGCGAATGGATAAACATCAAAAAGTGCGATGAGTTGTAGGTGTTCTTCCACCCTGCTGTTGGGAATATCTCTACAGTACCCTGCATTCACTGTGCTCTGCATTATTTTGTGTAATTTGGATGCTATGTTAGAGTAGATTTCCTCAGATTAAGCAAGCCACTAGCAATAAATCTCCTACAACCCCTTGACTGTATGCGGCTGTATAGCCATTCCCCATGTACATGTGCATGTAGGATACTACATGCGAAGACACACTGGCGGCTTCTCACCTCACCGGATCCAATAAACATACAGATGCGGTGGCGAAAGCAGCTGAAAAACTGAACACCCTTAAAAAATCGATGTTTAAAGAAACAAGTATGTACAGTTTAAAGTGCCATGTGTAACCATATCAATTCATTATATAAGAAATATAATATGATATAATATTGGAATATAACTTATACGTAAGTCAGTCAGATACACAATTACATTTACTTGCAGTAAACGCCAACTTCTTTTTTGAAATGAAGACCCATTGGTTTTCATATCCCGAGTCTCCTAAATAGTAATTCAAAACTTGGGTCTTGTTAGTGGCAATTAGTTATAATCATGAGGATTATGACTAGTACTACTGTGCACTGTATTTATTTACCTGATATGTTTATATTTCCATAACATCCTCAACTCTCAGGATTAGGAATACCTTTGTAATATAAGAGTCTTACATTGGATTAGAATCTATGAAGAATATGTGTAAAATTGTTTGAAGGGTCTAAAACCTTAGTTAAATTAGGAGGCAGTTACAGGAGCCAAGTTTGAACCCGCGATCCTTAGAGCGTAAGTCGGGCGTCTGGCCGCCAGGCTACCACAGTTTGTTTTGATAATTACTATACTGTTGCTCCATTTTTCTACTATGTTTATCTGCGTGAAATATCAAATGTCAAACAATCCTTTAAGGCACTGACTTCCAGGCTACCGATAGAAATAACGGCCTCCTAGCCCAGTCGGTAGTGACCCTGCCTACGAAGCAGGAGGTCCCGGGTTCGAATCCTGGTCAGGGAATTTGTTTGTGTGTTTATCACAAATATTTGTTCCTAAGTTATGGATGTTTTCTATGTATTTAAGTATTTATCCATATTTATCTAATATATATATATATACTCGTCGTCTAGTACCCATAACACAAGCTTTACTGAGCTTACTGTGGGCCTAGTTCGATTTGTGTAAGATTGTCCTATAATATTCATTTGTTTCTCGAATTTAATTTCTTTTCTGATGTTTTTGAAATGCCTCAAACTTTCCATAGACGTTGACGTAACAAAGACTGCAGCACTATAAGTAGGTATTAAAACAGACCAAAACATTGCAAAATTAAATAATTACATTATTAGTAGTTAGGTTTTCTTATTAAAATTATTTTCTTGTGTATGAATGCTTTTTCACCACATCAGCACCACCTTGATTTTTTTAAAGCGTCAGTAAAATTGTTTTTTTTTTTTTCACAAGGAAGAACAGTAATTACTTTACGTTAAAGAACGATGATTTTGAACCATAAATATTTGGCAGAATTAATTTGTTTTGTTTTATGTATTTACCTAAGCTTGTATTTTTTTGCCGCGGCGTGGTGAAAAATGTTGTAATACTCTCGGCAGCAGTTTGTTTGCTTCTAGTGCCCCCCGCAACGCTCAAGATACCACTTTTTTAACCATACACTCTTTATAATTTTGTAATCTCTCACTTTTTCGGGTCTCGATATAAACACGTGAGATAGATATCAAGGTTGTATTCTTGATATTATAATTTATTTACACTAAACCTTTTCTACATAATATTGGATCTACGTGGTCGGTTTACAAGTCAATTGGTTACAATTTCTTGTAACCAATAAATGTTTTTTGTGACAAGAAATAAAACAATACATTGACTTGTAAACCGACCACGTAGATCCAATATTATGTAGAAAAGGTACAAGAAATTGTAACCAATAAATGTTTTTTGTGACAAGAAATAAAACAATACATTGACTTGTAAACCGACCACGTAGATCCAATATTATGTAGAAAAGGTTTAGTGTAAATAAATTATAATATCAAGAATACAACCTTGATATCTATCTCACGAGTTTATATCGAGACCCGAAAAAGTGAGAGATTACAAAATTATAACGAGTGTATGGTTTTTTAAAGTGGTATCTTGAGCGTTGCGGGGGGCACTTGAAGCAAACAAACTGCTGCCGAGAGTATTACAACATTTTTCACCACCCCGCGGCAAAAAAATACAAGCTTAGATAAATACATAAAACAAAACAAATTAATTCTGCCAAATATTTATGGTTCAAAATCATCGTTCTATAACGTAAAGTAATTACTGTTCTTCCTTGTAACTGATCTGAAGTTTTGAAGATGGGTTGGTAAAACTTCCTAGAGTTATCCCAGCCCTATTAATAAATTGGAAAACATGGAATACAAAATTAGTTTTAGGTAGGGATATTTCGCAAAATAACACATTGATTCGTCTTGTCAATTGTCAAAATTATGTGAAGAACGGTACTAGCTTATTCCATAAAATAAGTCATAACAGAATTCGATTTGGAAAATAAACAACAAAAGACGATTCTCACTTGATAGAATGAATTGAAAGGATTGCAGTTAGCATATCAAAACGAAGGATTGAATAAGTAAGTATTTCCTGGAAAATATCGCCAATTCTTTTCAAAAAAACACAATCTTTACAAGCAGCTAATGAAAATGCATAAATATTTTGGTTGATTATGTTCTAAAAAAATATGTCTCATTTTCTGTATAAGAAGATGTGAAGCGGGAAGTACCTATGTATCCTTGCACTAATAAAGTGCACTACCCTTTTAGTACCAACCATAGTTACAATACGTATTACAATACGTATTACTAGTCTTGGCAATTGTTATTCCACTTGAATGAAAATATATAGGTATATATATACGCCAAAATCATTTCATTCCTCGAGCAGTCGTGAAATATATATGTGTTATATACCAAAATACAATTGGAAAATAGGATCAAACATCGTTTTGATACTCAAGTAAAGGAGGACGGGTGAACTCACCATAGTATTTCGTGACGTCACAAGCTCGGTAGCAACGGAAACGGATTATTGAGACGTTTCATAAAGATTGTTTGACTCTATAGTAAAATAGCCTGTTACCTTAGTACGTAGGTAGCTGACTGATATTTTACGCCATAATATTACTAGAAGATTTCAGTAATAAATTCGTATTATTATTTCTTTATATCTGGTATTTATCTTTAAAATTGGTTGAAGATGGCCATCCCATTTGCTTATATTGGATATTAATCAATAACTACTCTAGTTATACCTAACATAAATTGAAGACTATTTGAAACATCTGCCGTAAATGGGAAAGACCCTGTTTAGATTTACCTTTTTCCCTATCATCGACCTGTAAATTTTCTAGCAAAAGTTGTAGATCGAATTACTAATTTCGTGTTGTTTATTTGACTAACACAAAATAAAATTTATATAAGCGTATAAGTTGAATACCAACATACCGTATGTTGAGTAACCTCTTAAGTAACATTTACATATCATTATATTTGATGTACTCGAAGGTACTGGACATATAAATATATATTTTCCTAATTTGGCGGTTATAAAAAAAAAGAAAAAACTAATGGAAGTGTAGATAGTTACGATTGGAATGACAGTACTTATGGGATAGCCACACGATGGTTAAACCCATGTTAGATCTTGGTAAATTTCTATATAAAAAAAAACCTTGCTTAGCCAACTTTTTTCAAGGTAAAATCATACCTTTCTATTGGCTAAGAACATTATTTGGCCGGGTTGTTTAGGTACCTAAGTAATTTAGTATAGTTAACGATCCAGTTGAGTCATTAAAAATGGGGTGGAACTCTCGTATTTTAGTTACCGTTAAATGGGCATTGCCTAGCATTATTATATATATAGTAACGCACTTGTTACTATAGTATATAAAACATAAGTTTGATTTCATTATTGATTTCGATTTCAACATTGTATATCTCTAAACATCTACCTTCGTTTATAAATATAAATCTTGAGGCGAAGACATGACAATTAGATGATCAAACGAACTTACCTGAAGTGAAGTTCGATCTAAATCGTCATGTCTTCGCTGAAAGATTTAGAGTCCCACCCTACCCATACCAGCCCCTGTAATAACAATGTTGAAATAAGCTCTGAATAGAATGAGGTGACCAGCGACCGGTGTCGTAGAAGAAGACAGATATCTTTTTCTCTTTCTACGATACCGACGAACTGGGTGCGAATACGTCGTAACGTTGCAAGGCAACTACCTTCGTTTATAAATATAAATCTTTCAGCGAAGACATGACAATTTAGATCGAACTTCACTTCAGGTAAGTTCGTTTGATCATCTAAGTATGAAATAAAAAAAAATATAAAAAGAAAATCAAAACCAAAACAATTTCTTAAAAAAAGGGAATGGCCTTCAAAACCTTAACTCACTGAAAAGCACAAAAAAATGTATATATACTCTACCCCTACTTTTATCAAGTTCCTATCCTATCTCTATTCCTACAACTACAACGTAAAGCAAATTTCTCCTAAAAGTAATTAATAATAAGAAATTTGATAATTATCTGGGTATTTACTTAGTTTTTGAAGTCGGTGCTATACCACTTCACTGTCACTTTGGAGCGGGACAGTACCTAGTGCAGGAACTAAATTTCTGATGCAAGTAAGTGCAGTGTTCTTCGTAAAACTCGCGCGGCTAGAAGATGTTGATGTCAACTGGAGCCAGTCTTTCTTCGGGACCACGGGGACAATGTCGTCCTCGAAACGTCGAAGGTAATTTTTAGAAATATATACGCGGTTAAGTCCCGTTATTACAAATAGATAGTGTTCTTCGTTATCTAAAATGTTGGTTTATATGACGAGCAGATCAACGTTACAACGTTCCTCATAGAAATCTGCTAAGTAGTACATACGACGTGCTAAGTAGTACAATTCTAATAGACCCCAAGACTGTTGTTCTTCCTCCAGTCTTTATTATTTAGTTGTGTCTGGCCATATAAGTAGAATAGATACAGGGCGTGTAGACTTTCCACCCAACTCAAACCTCGAACCCACTAGACAAATGCAAAGAGATAACATCGGACTTAGACATTTGTTTCGCAAATTGCATCCCATCTTGTTTCATATTTGGGAATCACGGTCAATTGCATCCAATAATAGTGTACGTTTTTGTAATACGTGTTTGTACAAAGCATAAACAATGCTGTTTTGGTAGCGTAAAAATACGTTATTTGTCGTTAAAATTCGTTTACAGGCTGATACCGCGAACATGAATTATGTTAAATAGATACCTATCATTGTAAACTGATCAAGTTGAAGTAACCACTTACAATCTTTACGTCAAATGTATTCATGCTTACACGGAGTATTTTATTATAAGGAGATACAACGAAAGCATATAAGTGAAGAAATTTATAGGTAGCATTTACGCAACTAGATTAAGATGTTCCCTTAGACATATATATCTCACTGAGAACATTGATAGTATTAGAATACCAACCTAGAACCTAGCAACATGCAAACAATGGTCTTCTACACCTTATTTTTAACAACTAAACTTATCCCATCTTAAGTAAGGTATGGCCTGTTAAGCGGGCAAAAAAAATCGCTACAATAAATAAATAAACTCTTGGTGAAATCCATACTAATATTATAAATGGGAAAGTGTATGTGTGTGTTTGTTTGTTTGTTTGTTTGTCCGTCTTTCACGGCAAAACGGGGCGACGAATTGACGTGATTTTTTAAGTGGAGATAGTTGAAGGGATGGAGAGTGACATAGGCTACTTTTTGTCTCTTTCTAACCCCCCACTTCCCTAAAATGGGGGGTGGAAGTTTGTATGGTTTGTTACCCCGAATTTAACGCGAGCGAAGCCGCGGGCAAAAGCTAGTAAATTATAATTATAACGATAAACTTCTTAGTAAGTAGTAAGTAGTTTGTCAAATAAGACATAGTTGATAGGTGAGAGGCTTATCTTGTATTCAGAGCAGGCGGTTAGTTAGCAAGATGAGAAGATGTCCCCTAAAATATACAGTTGGATATTAATATATGTTCACGATTATTCCGCTCGAAAGGAGTTCATCGGGTTACGCCATGTCGGGATGCAAATATTCCAACACTTCGAGGTTAGTTTGTAATCTCACGTTCTATGTTAATATTGGAACGTTAGATAGCAGCTGTCACATGTCATTAACTATGTAAGATTTAGAGGGTTTAGTAATGGTAATTCTGCAATTGTAAGTGATCCACAAGTTGCTCTGTAAGCGTTTCAAGAAGGCAACAGGCGAGCTTCGCGCGGGCAACTGTTTTATGCGAAGTTGGTATCGTAAAATCAGTGAAGAATCGTTGAATATTTCCGCGAGCAGAGAACTAGACCACGGTTCGTTGTTTATTTACGTAGGTAACTAAAACTATTATTTAAATATTTCATTCTGAGATGTTCTGTTCTGTGGCAATCAACCGTCACACGGCTTGTGTACTCATACATTAGCATAGATGATGTGTGAAGATACATGCGTCGTCAGAGCGATTTTATCTTCACTTATACTTCCACACGTCACGAATGACGTGCTGAACTGCTACTAAAAAGCCAAACGAGTGTATCGGACTTCAAACATTTAATCTTGATCTTGGATTATACACAGATGTTACAGATTTTAAGGTTACAATTATACTGGATCGTCATTATATGTGTTTATCAAGCGATAGGAATAGCATCCCTTGTTTGTTTCCGTCGTCGTAACTTGCGAGGCGACGCGCGGATACGTACTATATCCGTCACGAGCAGATGTTTCCTTTGAGGGTTGCAGGTGTGATTGCAATCAATAACTGTGGCAATGCATTAAAGGCGATTGGATAGTATCGAAATAATGTTAAAGCTTTTTACTTGAAAGATAAAGTCTTTAAAGATGTTTCTTTCTCTGGAGAAATACTTAAGATATAGGAATGAATTACTAAAGTAACGATAATAAATCACCAGCAGCTCTTTTCTATGAAACCGTAACAACCGTAAAAAAAACATCCGCTGCAGTTTTATTCTTTTGAAATGTTTCGTTTTATGTAGTTGTAAGAAGTAATAGTAACTATATAACTCTTTACAGAATAAGTTCTAACTTGAAGATCACGTTTTAAAAATGGAACTCACTCGGCACCGTTACTATTTCCACACGACACGTACATTGGTGGCTTTCATAATAAAATAATTCAAAACAAGTAATTTGGAGGTTAAGTTCAAAAAACCAGCACATTCATTTTAATTATTCATGGCAAGGTATCGATCCTCCGCCATCTGGCGGCTGCCTCGGCTCCCGGCTCGCGATTTCGCACAATTTCATCTAGTCCACACACCACTTTCCCTAAGAGAATTCGCAATCTATGGGGCCACATTTTCCTTGTTTGTAACTTCTGATGAAGTAGGTACTTCCAGTGTCGTAATTTTAAGCGTTTCCAGCTGTTAGGGAAGGGGTAGGTAGTTGGTTGCTGGCTTTATCTATAAATAACTACTTTGTAAATATAGTTTGTGTAGCGTGGTAAATGTGAATTGGAGCGTTGAATGCTTCCTCTTTATAGCGAACATAGTACACTTACAAGAATACAGTATTTAATCAATGACCTTTTAGAGAAAGCTTTGCCACTTCGTTTGGAATGTCAATGGTGTTAGAATACGGCAGCGTTTAAACGAATCTTATTATTGTGAACTAGCTTATGGTTGTTTTTTTTTAGGGTTCCGTATCTTGAAAGGAAAAAACGGAACCCTTATAGGATCACTTTGTTGTCCGTCCGTCCGTCCGTCCATCTGTCAAGACCCTTTTTCTCAGAAACGCGTGGAGGTATCAAGCTGAAATTTATATCAAATACTCAGGTTTACTGTCCCATGGAGCTGTGAAAAAATCAAACTTCTAAGCCAACGCAATCAAAAGTTACAGCTGTTTATTATATGGCCGCAAATTTTCGAAACTCTCAAGGGAATCAAAACGGGTACTTCCCGTGAACTCAGAATCTTGAAATGTGGTACGAAGCAACGTCTTATAGCACAGATAAAGGAAAAATTGCGAAAATCGTAAATTTTTAGTTATGTCATATAATAAAAATATTTTTTCTACTCGTCGACTGTAATGCTTGAATTGAGATTGTGTAGACCAAACTACTAGCGCATACTTTCTGATAGAGCTTTTATGGTCGCATTTTGTAGCATCGCCAACGATGGCACAAAGGATTTTCATACAATATTGTAACACTATTGCACGAGCCCGCGCGGCCACGGCGCCGTCGCCGGGGGGCTCGGGCAACTTACTCAATTTGTATAGAGGCAGCAGGTCTTTCGTCGAACTCAATTCTAACCGGCTTACCTATTTGAGCACTCGTAGAAAAAGTATTGTATACACTAGTGACATAATCAAGCTTTTCAATCTCGTACCTGTACTTAGGCCACTCAGCAAGCTTCGTGGCCTAAACACGGTACTCGACTGAAAAGCTCTTAATTATGTCACGATTGTATAAAATACTATTTAATAATTTTACTAAAAAATCTTGAAGCAAATCAAAGTAGTTACACTACTATATATAAACTGAAAATAGATGTCATATACTTCAGAAAAAGTGACCAAACCCTCCGGTGTCCGAGGCCAGACTCGACGCCAGTTCGAGTCTGGCCTCGGACAGCGGAGGGTTTGGTCACTTTTTCTGAAGTATATGACATCTATTTTCAATTTTACTAAAGTTTAATAAAGTTAATCCCCCTTTCCTCATGAACGCGTAGAGGTATTAAATTGAAATTCATATCAAATACCTTTATGATGTAACAAAATCAAACTTGTATGTCAACGAAATGGGTAAACTTTTACTTATACGGAGGTTTGTACGGAACGCTCGGTGCGCGAGTCCGACTCGAACTTGGCCGGTTTTTTTTAATGAAATATTAATGCACGTTGCAGGGGTTGAACGTAAAAAAATAATCTTTGATGAGTATCACACGTAAATAAAAATAGCGATATAGGTTTTAATCTTATCGTTCGTAAAATAAAATACGTATTGGAGGTAAAATATGACAAAGGTGTTTACTCAAATAAATACATTAGGTACTTAGTTGTCGAGATGACCATTTTATGACAAAAACACACTCTCATTTCAAAGTAGCCGTTAAATTTTGTCCACAGTTGAAATTTTCTAACAATCCCTATTAAATTATTTTTGTAAGATACAATATTAGCATCGGTTTTTGATTTCAAACTTTTATAGAGACGAACTTATATTGAATTCGATGAATAGAAAACGAGTTTTATTTGTTTGCCCCGGGGTGAAATGAATTGGGACTGCTGGTGAACTTGTAATATAGTTACTTTAACTATGAATCGAATTCTGAAACTCTATTAAATATTTTTAGGAGCGTCTGATGTCTAAAAAATTTTAAGTTTTCAATTGAAATATTATCATGCCAGTACTTTTAAGTAAGTACGAGTAAGCAACAGTGAAGGCGATTCTTGAAATCTTACTTTATTGGTTAAAGGTTTTCTTGTAATATAGGTATGGGTAAAGTAAATTATTTTCAACATTTTTTTCTGACAATAATGTTTAAGTCATATTGACTCATTTAACACTAGCTTTTGCCCGCGGCTACGCTCGCGTTAAATTCGGGGTAACACGGTTCTCCTTTGCCCCCCGGAACCCCCCATTTTAGGGAAGTGGGGGGTTAGAAAGAGACAAAAAGTAGCCTATGTCACTCTCCATCCCTTCAACTATCTCCACTTAAAAAATCACGTCAATTCGTCGCCCCGTTTTGCCGTGAAAGACGGACAAACAAAGAAACACATACACTTTCCTATTTATAATATTAGTATGGATTACACCCTCGTCTTTGGGTCACCCCTCAATCGGTCATGTAGTTTTGGAACAATTTCCTTGTGACAGACACATTACGAATGATAGTTAAGGGTTTCGTCGTTTGTCTCTTAAATTAAATTACCTTTCCGTTTTAGATTTACGAAAAGATTTCAGACATTTTCTAGTTTCAGACAGATATCCCATGTTATTAATACGTACCTTTCATAATTTTATCCTACTCTGATTTGCATTCAATTCCAATTCTTTAATAAGTATTTGTAAACATAATAAAACAAATGAAACATTGCAATAAGGTATAATTAAACCGAAGCTCGTAATGTAACAGTTAATTCGATTAAAATTGCCAAACGGACTTGCTGCATGATTTAATGTGAGCTTAATGCAGTTTCCATAATATAGCTTAATGCAGTCTACTTGTGTTTTCTGGTTATATCCATATCCCAATATGAATCTGAATAAAGGTGTTTAATAATTAATTATAGTCATCATATCAGATAAATCAATCAGAAAACGCTCTTTAAGTACCTTTCTTTCAGAAACACATTGAAGTTGTTACAAATCCGAAACAAGTATAAATAATATGCAAGTAACAATGGTTTAAACGATAGCTTTATTAATTTTATATTGCATTACTTGCATTTGTCTGATAAATAATTATTTTAAGATCAAGAAAACATGTACCTACTTCACACTATAGTGCGTGTCCCAATTTAAACTGATGTTTTATTAATAATTTACCGAATTCCAAACAACTAATGGTTTAACCAGGTGTCTTTACCTAGCAATTGATGACTATTGGACTAATAACTTATCAATAATGTATTACTAGATACCGTTTCAACTTCTAAAGCAGAAAGGTAAGCAGCACATACTCCTAAAAAATAAACTTTTTCATTTTTTTTATTATTCTTCGGCATCTTGTCATCTGGCATTTATCAATAAAGCCACTTTTTGTGTTCGTGATGAAATTAATTTCTCTCTCTCTTCCACTTAGTGTTTTTCTCGGCTTGGGGTCCGCTTGACAACCTAATCCCATGAATTGTCGTAGACTAGATTTCACGAAAGCGACTGCCATTTGACCTTTCAAACCAGACGGGAAACTATGCCCTATCGGGATTAGGCCCGGTTTCCGTACGATGTTTTCCTTCACCAAAAAGCGACTGGTTAGTATCTAATGATTTTCCGAAAAACTCAGTGGTACGAGCCGGAGTTTGAACCCGAGATCTACGGATTGAAAATCGGACGTCTTACCGCCAGGCTACCAGCGCTGAACGACATGTTTTTTATACTTTAAAAAAATACCAAATTCTTAGTAGTATATTTAACTAGGTATTTAATGAGTAGTTGGTAACTGAGGACATTATATCATTAAAGATATTTCAAATGGAATTGGTCATTCAAATGAAAACTGATACTTTCCAATGCTGTGTACCTTCCTGGAGAATTCCCTTAATGTGAAGGGACTAAAAGGGAATACGGTCAAGTATCAATTGATGAGTCGACACACATTGCCAAAGATAAAGGTTACTGATACTGGACCGTAGAGATTATAGCCTAGTAAAACCTTCTAAAATGTCATTTAGTGATTTTAACATCGTACCACGTTATACCTATTTAACTGTACGACACTGCAACACTTTCTAAAACAATACTTAGGTATAGGGTATAGTCAATAGTAAAATATTATTTAATCTGTGACCCCGGGGGCTCTATTCTAACTTTCAAACTAGAACTCGAACGCATTAACTACGCAACAGCGAGCGCCTAAACGTCTGAATTAGAAATAAGTATGTACCAGAACTTGCTTGAAAATTATTTCGATGTAACTCTAATACAACTTCAATATTGGTTGATTATTTATTGTGTGTTGGACTTATGCTTCAAAAATATTGTGTTTTTAATGTATTGTTTATGTACCTATTTTAAAATTAGAATACGGCACCTGGTAATGGGTGTCGTGTGGGTATAGAACACCACACCACAGGGAACAAAACAAGAAAATAGTTTTTTTTTGTAACAATATTATCAATCGTAATCAGTAATCGCAACAAAAATAAAAAATATTTCAATGGACAGTTATAATTGTAGTATGTAAAATAATTATTCATTAACAAGCAATACCCGCGGCTTCGCCCGCGTGCGTTTGGGAGGTTTTGGTATTTTCATTTACTTTACCCAGGGCTTTAATGTTAAACTTACGCTTTCTACAATGTCAATGTCAATCATATTGGTTTTTATTTATTTATTAGCCTGTAGTTTCCCACTGCTGGGCAAAGGCCTCCCTCTCTTTCTTCCACGTGTCTCTGTCTATGGCAATCCACTGGTTACTGATTCAAAATAGATTAGTTCATTCGTGTTAAAATAACTGACTTCAAGGCAAGCGTCGAGACGAGACTTGCGAATGCTAATGGCCGAGTTCCTACAGTAGAATATGCTTTGGGCTGAAGGCTGACGTATTGTTTTTAGTTACCCCACCTGTCTTAAGCTACCCCATTTAACGGCATGGTAAGCGTGCGAGCGCAGCGTCCAAGCGGAAAGTACGTCTGCAGCAGCAGGACAAATATACTAAGGGCGACAGAAGCGAGAATTGCTTCACCAGCAGGTTCACAGGGACCCAAAGTCAGGTGTCTTCAAGGGCTGAAGGGCCGATGGTGGCTGAGTACTACGTAGGACTCAGGACTCGGGGAGCGTCACAGCGACAATTGCTTTAGTAGCAGCAATATGACAGGGACCGGACAAAACTCAAGGGCTAATTATCTGAAAAAGGGAACTCAAGGGCCAAAGGCCCGGTGGTGAGTTAGAATTTATGTGAAAGCCAAAGGCCGAGTACCGCGTTAGACTCAGGCCCGGAGCGTCGCAGCGAGAATTTATTTAGTAGCAGCAGTATGACAGGGACCGGACAAACCTAAAGGGATAATTATCTGAAAAGCGAACTCAATGGCCGAAGGCCCGAGAGTGAGCGGCAATGTATGCGACGGCCAAAGGCTGAGAGCCACGTAGGACTCAGGCACGTAGCGTCGCAGCGAGAATTGCTTCAGTAGCAGCAGTATGACAGGAACCGGATAAAACTCACATGGGTAATTATCTGAAAAGCGAACCCAAGGGCCGAAGGCCCGAGAGTGAGCGGTAATGTATGCGAAGGCCACCGAGTACCGCGTAGGGCTCGGGCCCGGAGCGTCGGAGCTAGAATTGCTTCAGTACCAGCAGTATGACAGGGACCGGATAAAACTCAAGGGAACCCAAGCAATCAATCCAAGCAAGCAATCTTAAAAGCGAAACCAAGGGCTAAAGGCCCGAGGATGAGCGGCAACATATACGAAGGCCAAAGGCCGAGTACCATGTAGGGCCCAGGCTCGGAACGTTGCATATTAAAAGTGAATCCGAGGGCTGGGAGCCCAAAGATGAGCGACAATATCTGCGAAAGCCAAAGGCCGAGTGCGATGTAGGGCGTAAGCCCGGAGCGTCGCAGCGAAAATTGCTTCAACAGCAGCAACATGACAGGGCGGACAAAACTCTTGAGGTTGTATGCGAAAGTCAAAGGCCGAGTACCGCGTGGAGCCCAGGCCCGGAACATTGTAGCGAGAATTGTTGCAGCAGCAGCTTGATAGCGGGTAATAGTCATTGTCAAGTGTCTTAGCGATCCCGAGGGCTGAAGGCCCGCCGAGGGTGAGCGGGCTTTGTATGCGAAATCGGTAAATCTTAACTACCTGTTTTATCAGTTTTTATATTGTACGTAGGTTTCATGTACGCATATCGCATAGATTTTGTTTCACCCCTATTTTATTTCAAGTATAATGATGACGAATATGGGTATAGATAAATAATATGTATGGTGAGAATAAGAAATCTCGTAAGGTGGAAGTATTTAATTGATCACAATATCCGGATACTTACAACAAACGAAATTAACAATATTTAACCTGCAATTCTTGATTATAGGTCCATACTCGTAATTTAAACCTCGGAAGACCACAACAGACCAAATCGCTTTGTTTGTATTTTAAAAACGTATTCTTCTTCTTCTTCCTGGACTTTGTCTCATTAACTTGGGGAATGTCTTTAAAGAATGTTTGTACGATCACGTCTAAAAATATGGCTACATAATGGTATTGATATTTAATGTGACAATAACATATATCCAAGACTTTACGCCTTGGTAATAGAGTCGTGGCTACATATTTTTGACACATTAAATATTTTCAGACGTGACTTCACATTAAAAGGATTAGGATCGTGTGTTGTTGGGTACCTGCGTCATAGTACTATTAGTTATTCTGTGCCTGCGTCCTACCCATACACAGTATACAGGCGCCATCTGTTATCACTTTGAAAAACTAAATATATATAAAAATATTCTTTTTAAATAAGCGGGATAAAAACTACCTAAGATGTTGCTCCGGGGTATAAACTGCTACTGTACAAAATTTCTTAAAATTCTGTGCAGTAGTTTTTGCGTTAGTGCGCGGACAAATTCGCAGACAGACAGACAAAAATTCCAAAAATCGTTGAAATGTATTTAATCGTTGAATTGGTTTTTCACAAATATTTTTAATGTATTTTTTTCTCAGTACGCGTTTATTGTATGTATATATAAATGTATAAATAATTAATTAATAGACTCTTATATTTCTACTATTAGGCACTATTATTGTCTACTACTACCTATATCTTATTTTAAATTCTAATACCACAATTAAAATGAATTCTCAAATTCTCTAATTAGTGGTTACTTACCACAGAACTTGATTTAGAAGTGAAAATACATTATTTATGAAAGTGCCATTTCAGGCGCCGTGAATTAAATATTACCTCAAAAATTCAGTCTTTTGTATGTATAAACAAGAGCGGACCATTTTCTTAAATATATTTTATCTCGGTCCTTAACAAAGGCCATTTCAATCATGGAACCTAATTTTAAAGTTAATTGATAAAGTTACCTGAACCATAAGATTGACTCAAAATATTCTAGCGGGAAAATATAATTATGACAATAATTATTAGAATTTAACAATCTGTATATGTAGTGTGTTTAGTCCTAGTTTATATTTTCTTATTTTATTATAGTTATCCATACTTACTTACTAATATTATAAATGGGAAAGTGTATGTGTTTGTTTGTTTGTCCGTCTTTCACGGCAAAACGGGGCGACGAATTGACGTGATTTCTTAAGTGGAGATAGTTGAAGGGATGGAGAGTGACATAGGCTACTTTTTGTCTCTTTCTAACCCCCCCACTTCCCTAAAATGGGGGTGGAAGTTTGTATGGAGCATTCCGGGGGGCAAAGGGGAACCGTGTTACCCCGAATTTAACGCGAGCGTAGCCGCGGGCAAGAGCTAGTTTAATATATATGTATGTATGTATGTATGAGCTATGTAAGTTTATTTATTTTAATTTTAATTTTGTATTAAGCAGAACGTCTGCTAACGATACCACAATGCTTAGAAAAAATCTCGCCTCGCCTGAGGCAGTGGATTTTTCTACTTTTCCATTTTTTTATTTATTTTTCTTTCTTTTATATGTGTACTTAAGTTTATTAATATTTGCTTTGCAACACCTATTTTTCTGTTAATTTACAAAGGTTTCCGCTTTCCGAAGGTTGTCTGAAAGAGATCGCTCTTTAGCGATAAGACCGCCAATTGTTTTGCCTCTGTGTTTGTGACTGGTGTATACTTTTGTGTCTATATAATTTGAGGTGTGCAATAAAGAGTATTTATGTTAACTATGTTATGTATCTACCGTGAAATCAGGTTATTAAATGAAAGAAATATACCTATTAAAGAGATAAAGTTTTTTAACGCTCTGTTGTAGTATTTACTCGTAGACATTTGGTTACTTTATACTATAAATTATTTCTTTACTAAAACTACAAATACTAAAATATAATAACCGACTTCAATGGGGGAAGCCAGTGAAGAATTATTGTACATGGTGCACTCCTAGATTCCATAAAATAAAATAACTTGCTTGACAAACACAGCGGAGAGGACATTTCGCCAAACGTGAACTATGCGTCGTTGAAGAGTTCCGTTCTGATTATCATCAGCAGTTCCACTTCATCCACTTCATCAAGTATCACATCTTTAAATGTAAATATTTAATTTTTTGATGAAAATACTAAAATCACTATATTATGTATGCTTTTAACATTTGAGGAGTTCCCTCGATTCCTCATGGATCCCATCATCAGAACTCCAGCTTGACAAAAATTTGTCTTACGCCCTCTTGTACGCCTCTCTGAGGCAGGACATGATGACATAAAAAATGTAATAACATCTTTGTAACCTTTCAATAAATACTTTGTTTGTGGACCCGGGGTATGTCCTTAAACTACGTCCGGACCTGGGTATGTCCTTAAACTACGCCAAAAAGAGAGGTATGGGCACTGCGAATGGCATCTCGCTAAGTGTGGTAGGGCACGTTCAGCGAATGTCATCGCTCAAATCTGGAGCAGAGCCCGACTGGGGAAGTACCTCCACCTTACAGAAAACCACAGCCAAATAGCACTAGACCCTACTCATAGTGTTGTGTTCCTGCTGGTGAGTAAGGTTGCCAAAGAGCTCAAAGAGGACCCAGTGTGTTGACGATGAGGGACCTTCTTGTTCCTTTAGTCGTCAACACAGTGAATCCTCCTTTTTGTAAAGGGTCGGCAACGCGCATGTGACGCCTTTGGAGTTGCAGGCGTCCATAGGTTACGGTAGCTGCTTACCATCAGGTGGGCCGTATGCTTGTTTGCCACCGTCGTGGTATAAAAATAAAAATAAAACTTTGATTGATTGAATAAAGAACTTTTTGAAGCTCCAAGTCTGAAGCGTCATCTGAACGAGAGCAACCCAAAGTTGGCGTAGTAATACCGTAATAATAGTAACGCTATCAATTTATAGATGGCGCTGTACTCTCCGCTCTTCATGTTATGATGCTCTCGTTCAGATGGCGCTTTAGGCTTGGAGCTTCAAAATTCGAATAATCATGATATCAAAACATAACCCCGCCCCGCCGCCCCACCCGATCAGACTACGCAACGGAGCCACGCAGTTACGTTGCCTAAATCAACCTAGTATTAAGACATTTTATATGTTTATTTTGTAGTTCGCAGTGCCTTGGTTTTTACTGCAATGCTGTGTAACTGTTTTGAATAATAAATATTAATAATAATCGCATAATAATAATAACATCATTTGTAGTTTAACTTATCCATTTACAAATTATGGTTTTTAACGAATAATACGATAGAACTGCATTTGTTTCATGATTTTAGGTTAGGTCTGACCATGGTCTGACTATAATTTGTATAAGTGTCATACACGTTCCTACAAATTAGTACTGTTTAATGAACTAAATTGAAGCTGAATGCGCAATAACTTGCTCATGATTATTCCATACCGCTCTATGCCTCAATTAAGCTCAGTTCCAATCAAAGCGAACAGTACACTAATGTCACGAGTTTATAATGTGTTTGTACCCTCTTAAAACGGTGATATTTCATTGTATACCTAAGAACACTGTCAGTAAATAATAGTGACATTATTTCCTTACTCATCCTTCATATACATAGAAAGGAACGGGTATAGAAATAATGTCATTATTACTGACTGTGTCTGTGTGGCCTATTAGTTTGGCATATCGTTATTAACAGAAAAAAATCAGCATAGCTATTTTCTTCTCATCTCCAAATCCTTTTGACTAAAGTCAAGTGTAGGTGTGCGAAAGTATTGATATGAATAAAAATAGTTTTAACAAATAACTATTAACCTTCGTAGGACTTGTAAAGCGTTATGTATGCGCTTAGTCGTTTAACTACATAAGCAGAAAAAACTGAATAGTAAGAAATAGAAGAAATCGTAATATACTTGTAGGCTAACAAATAGACTACGATTTGGCAAACTGTTCAAAATTCCACAAACTTAGGAACATATCGATTTTTTTTGGCCGTACAGAGATAGCATACACTTGAAAAATTTCGACGGTTTCCATTGTGACCTGATATACGATCTACGGGTTATGGCGTTAGCCGCGAAAACTGAAGACACTGGTTTTAATGTCGCCTCGGACACCGGAAGGCTTTCTGTCCGTCACTTTTCTGAATACTATACTACAATGCTATTTTAGATTTCACACAAAAGCTCCTATATTTGAAATACATAGAATATGTGCAGATTTAAGCAATCATTGCTTAACCCATGTTATTGAGCGATCATTTACAGAATCAACTGTTCGCCCAGCGTGACGTGACGTCACTCCCTGTAATCCACTTAGCGCGCGGTGACGACCCGCGCCGATCTTGATTGTGATTGTTCACACCCATTGGAAGCGTGGTTTAAGCATTGATTGTATTACATCAAGGATGATTAAGATATGGATTAACAATATCCATACAAACTCGCGTTTCCTTATTTCAGGTTAAAGCACCAGCGTCATCTATCGGTCACCACAAACACTACATTCTAGTTTCTAATATTTTGTTCGGCGCTTAACGCTGACAGAATAACTCGTCTCCAGACTCGACAGATGGCGCTGTGGCACTTAGTACCGAAAGCAGACGTATAACCTGAAGATTCGAGGAACGCGATTTTGTATAGGCATTGTCAATCCAGTCTATATCATCCTTGTATTACATGAACGTACATGATTTCAAGTAATAATACCTATCAACGAACGATCTGAGAATTATAATTATGTGCAGTTATAGACGAACAAGAATATGTATCGACAGTTATGAAATAGTTTTTTCTGACATTAAGTACGAAGTGTCATTTGATATTTACTAGATGCTTTCCAGGAAGTAAAACTCTTTAAGACCGTTTTAAAAGTCAACAAAAGTCTACTTAGGTACCTACTTATTTCAAAAGTAGCACTATCATGCACATAATAGTTGTTTACGTTCAAATTAATTTAATGAAAGCCTAGTAATTAGTGGTAATTTCATTAAATAATTTATTAGTGACCATAGAGTCTTGATTCATCGTGGGTAATTACGTATGCTTGTAAAATCTAAGGCACTGGTCCCACCGCGGGCGAGTAACTATGAGCTATCGGCTATTTTCTAGCCCAAGAAACGAACAAAAGATAATCGTTCCCGTGTAAATAAAAGAGAGAGATGTATATTTATAGTTCGTCGCAGTGTGAACAGCCAGCGATGAACTATAAATATATATCTCTCTCTTTTATTTACACTGAAGCGATTGATTATCTTTTGTTCGTTTCTTGGGCTAGAAAATAGCCGATAGCTCATAGCTTACTCGCTCGCGGTGGGACCAGTGCCTAATAGGTAAATCATATCCTAAACAGCATGCAGAATTGCAGATGCATTGTATCCATAACGAAATAAGTAACACTATTTACAGCAATATGTTTTTTTTCTGTAAACAGTACCTTACTTATTTTTTTATTTCGATAACACTTTGCCGCAACGGATTGACAGACAATTAAAAAAAATGTATATAAAAAGATGCTGGTTAGCTG
This sequence comes from Pammene aurita, assembly GCA_947086415.1. NCBI lineage: Eukaryota > Metazoa > Arthropoda > Insecta > Lepidoptera > Tortricidae > Pammene > Pammene aurita. The sequence goes on from OX352297.1 coordinate 25,933,864, forward strand.
TAACGGTTTGTCATGCTAACAGTTAACATTAAATTTAATGTCCTAAAAAGAAAATGTATAATTTTAATTGGAATGACATTGTGAAGTACCTATAACATAAAATTTTATGACATTCGCCTTTAATCTTCGTTGAAAGGAGCGTAGGTTAATTACAATAACTATACTTAATTTTAACGTTTTGAAAAATGTCTTGCCTATGAGGAGGGGAGGGGGTTTGGGAAGGTTGAAATAAAGCGTCTGTTAGACGGTTGCCTAAAAGCCTGCCAACGGTCCAAGGTCACCCTGACCTTGGTTGGTGGTTCATACAATTGGGCTAGCAACCGTCCAGACCAAGGTCGCTCTGTTGGAGGGGCTTGTTGTATGCCGTCTGGTACTCTCTTAACGGTTTCAAATATAATTAACTGAGTGCGTAGGATCATTTGTAAGAATATTATTCTATTATGGCTATTATTATTATAGGCTATTCATTTAATGTTTATTTTAGTGGCATTGACAACTGTCTAAGTCAACTTGGAAATTACTCGACTAGGAACAAATAAAAAATATTTTATTGAATATTTTTATTTACCTAAGGTACACTGATACAACGATATTTGAAAAAAAAAAACAAAAACTCGAATTTCCGAGACCATATTCGAACAGGCATCCTCAGCGAAAGCGGTGGCGCCATACCTCAAAAATCTCAAAACACCCCAATCACTCGAAACCGATCTTTGCTTGAGCACTTTTTCTTAATTATGTGACTTCTATTTCAGTTTAGATATCACTAATACAGAATATTTATGTTTCAGGTAAGTTTAACACACCGCTGATCCAAAGGTTTGATAAATAATAATTTTGATTTTTAGGTGTTTATTATACAATAGTAATACTTATATTGATTTGATTTCAGGTTGTGTACTATTTTTTTTGCAGGTATATTGCTGTATGTCCAATCTCTGCTTACATTCCAACATTTTTCAGAATAAAGTACTTACTTAATTAAAAGTTAATTAACATCAGACGTGGCATAAAATCCTTATCTACTTATACCATATTTGGTATAAACTTTGTGTCTGAACTTTTAAAAACGGATTAAAATTAGATCCATGGCAAACTTTATAATACGTTTTACGGAATTGATTACTTCTTAAAGTAATTACTCAGGCTAAATGTTTTGTCTTTGTTACTTTGAATAGAAAGTTTGACAAAGACATGTTACGAACGTTAGCAATTAAGTGCTGAGGTGGCAGCATGTTATACGAGGATTGAGATGGAATAAGTGACCCAAGTATGTTTTCTTCAATATAGTGGGGTTGTTTAGCGACATAAAGACGTCGAACCTCAAATTTTGATGCACAAGTATAAAATTTGGCACAGTTGTTTCTTGTCCCTAGACAAGCTGATTAAGATCGGTACCCCAAGGTACCCCCCCTTCTGGCGCCGGGGAGGGTGGGGTTGTTTAGCGACATAAAAACGTCGAACCTCAAATTTTGATGCACAAGTATAAAATTTGGCACAGTTGTTTCTTGTCCCTAGACAAGCTGATTAAGATCGGTACCCCAAGGTACCCCCTCTTCTGGCGCCGGGGAGGGGGGGTTAAAATACCACTCCACCTGGCTTCATTCAAAAAATTCTAACTGTTCACGTTTAGCTAATAGGTCAAGTTTGGTATCAATTCCGGATAAAACGACCATGTAGAATTCGTTTCTGGTATAAAAAATGCAATTTACTCTTATGCAATCTCTCTCACTCTAATGCAATTCTCTCTTAATATTTAAAAAAATATATGAAAATCGAAATTCTCAACAATTTTTTTTATATTCCAGTCATCATAAATATTAATTTGCTAGTTTTTTTCATACATAGATTAAAAAATATATAACATTTAATAACCATTACTAACAGTAAATAGCATTAAAAAAAAATTGCGTCGTGCGTCTTGAAATTATTTTTACCGCCGTCGTCGGCATCCGCGGCCAAAATATCCAAATAAAGCACTGTAGATAGGTACCATGTTAACTTGTTATTTATTGAAATCGATTATATACATATATAACAAAGATAAAAACCTTACCTGAAGGAATGTGGCATTCTGTGAGAAAAGGGACTTTTAGTATAGGATTTGAGTGCGCAACCTCTTTTCCTTGTGCTAAAATAAGTCAATTTATAATAAGAATACAAAACCGTTACTTATTTAAGTTTAAGAAATGTGGACTTCCGTTAAAAAGGTAACGTAGAAAGGTTGGTGCTTATATTTGTATAATAGTATTGCTTAGCGTACTCAGTCATTATTAGACCCCGTTATCTTGTCGCATAGATTTTGTTTTTCAATTGAGTGTGAATGATTTTTTATCGACTAACTAAATGTCGATACTGTATGTCACTGATAATTTCAAAGAGGTGTCACTAGGTACTACTTATTACTTTTGTATAAAGATATATATAATAATAAACGAAGAAATAAAAGTCTAGGGTGTTCGTTAGTTAGGATTAATCATATTTTTTCCACAATAATTATAATAAACTTTACACAACTGTACATCGTCAGTGAAACTATGGGTTATAAAGGGATTTTCGTGATGACAAGTTCCAAGTAATAAGTAGTACCTAGTGACACCTCTTTGAAATTATCAGTGACATACAGTATCGACATTTAGATAGTCGTTAAAAAAATCATTCACGCTCTACTGAAAAACAATATTTATGCGACATGATAACGGGGTCTAGTCATTATATATCTTCAATAAGTCGCTTACCTGTCATACAAAATTATCACATAATTTTGGAGAATGCTATTGGCTTCTGCTATTGCTCCATCTTGAAGTAGTTTAAATTCTTGTGTGGCCGGGTTAAAGGCGTTCCGAGCTTCAAAGGCACTTTTCTTACCTCTTCCATTAAATAAGGATACTGTGTCGCTTCCAGTGAAGGCATGGAAAACGGGCAAGACTGACGCTTTGTCAGGGCCTCATAGAAACAAAATAGAGGTTAGTTTGCGGAATGTAAAAACTATAAATAATGTATGGCTATTATAACAAAATACTCTTACCTAATAGAGTGGCATGCGATAAAATTGTGGTTTATCCCTGTGCCAATATGAACCTACAATTCCTGTAGTTGAAGTAAACGACCTACACTCGCGATCAAAAAAATCGACTCAAGCAACATTTTTTACTTTTGGTCGTATTTCCGGAAAGCGGGAAATATTTTAATAAAACTTTGAATGCAATTTTATTACGAATTTATTCAGCTACAAAAAACAGTAAAAGACATCGATCTCAGTTGCGTAGTTTTTAGGTTATCGCAGTTTTTGTACAAAATGGCATTTTACATGGTTATGATATGCACGAGTTGTGCCCTCTTGAGACCAATAAAAACCGGTGTAACCGGTTATTTCTTATCATTCGCTTATCAGAAGTTGACTTGTGCACATCTCCTCGCAATCTTACACCGGAATCACCTTCGAAAAATGGATACCACCGAAGCTGAAGCCACCGAAGTCGTCACCTTGGTGAATCGAGGATTCTCGCAGCGTTCTGTTGCCGAGCAGCTGAATTTAAGCCAGTCTGCTGTCTCCAGAGTTTATCGTCGGTTTTGTCGGTTTGGAACCTTAAAACGGAAACAAGGATCTGGCCGTCAGCGGTGCACATCGGAGAGGGATGACCGCTTCATCGCCACCTCCAGTCTTCGTAATCGCCACCGTACCGCTGTTGCCATCCAGCAAGACCTGATGCGGAACCGGGTTGTGCCTGTTAGCACCTCAACAGTTCGGCGGAGACTCAAGGAAGCCAACCTTACCCCAAGAAGACCTGCTACTGGGCCCAAACTGACTCAGAGGCATCGGGACGCTCGGAAGGAATTCGTGGCGACCTACGAAAATTGGACCTACGACCAATGGAGCCGCGTACTCTTCAGCGACGAGTGCAGAGTGTGTCTCCATGGCAGCGACAGAAGAGGACGGGTGTACCGAAGACCTGGAGAGAGGTTCGCCCAGTGTTGCTTCGCTGAAACAGTCGCCTACGGTGGAGGTTCCGTCATGATGTGGGCGGGGATTTCCATGGAGGGGCGGACCGAGCTGGTTTTTGTTGATGGCGGGGGTCGAGGCGGTGGTTTGAATGCAGACAGGTACATCACCGACATCCTGCAAGACCATGTCGTCCCCTACGCCGGGTTCTTTGACGAGGGGTTCCATTTCATGCAAGACAACGCCCCTTGTCATACCGCCCGCGTCACAAAGGAGTACCTTGACGCAGTTGGCATCCCGACTCTGAAGTGGCCACCTCTGAGTCCTGATTTAAATCCTATCGAGCACTTATGGGATTACCTGAAACGCAAGGTTCGAGCTCGCAATCCTGCTCCGGAGACAATTTTGGCCCTGAAAGTAGCTTTGGTCGAAGAGTGGGAAGCATGCCCCCAGGATACCATCAGGAAGCTGATAAGGTCAATGAAGAGACGCATGGCATGTGTGAAAAAGGTTTTTGGTGGTAACACCAGGTATTAAAGATAAAAATAAATTGTTATTCGTTCATGAAAATGTTTTTTCTTTCGTTGTTAAGGTCATTTTTGCACCCAAATTTTACACCTCCTTGGTATGCTAGCTTGTTTTTCATGAACTGAAATTTTTCGCCTGAAAAACATGCTCGTATTGAAAGCTGACACTGTTAGCTCTAAAATGGTACCGTTGCTTTTTTGATCTCATGATTGGTTCCTGAGATATTAAACGATGAAATTAAAAATTAGTTTGAGTCGATTTTTTTGATCGCGAGTGTATTGAAGAGTTCAAGTTACGACTACATGTTGAAATTTAAACGTTTTTCATTTACTCATATTATTGCAGGCCGAGTCTCTGCTCAACACTAAATGAATGCCGGAAGTACTTCTTCTTCTTCTACCTAGCGTTATCCCGGCTATTGCCAGGGTCCGATTTCCTGCTCGCTTTCCTCCACTTTGCGCGGTACTGGGCATCTTCTTTTACGAGCCCGTTTTCACTCATGTCGGCCTCCACGACATTCAGCCAGCGCTTCTTTGGTCTTCCGCGACCGCGTCGAGGGCTGTCCAGGGCTAGATCAAGGCATATGATCCCTATGTAGTCTGGTGGCCTGCCAGAGATGTGACCGAACCAACGAAGGCGACATTCTTGGAGCTTCTCCGCTACGTCACGAACTGCGAGGCTGCCGCGTATGTACAGTCGAGGACAAAGAGATGTATACACTTTTGGACCTTATTACAACGCAATAAGGTCCAAAAGCGTATACATCTCTTTGTCCTCGACTGTACTCATTAGTCTCATTACGAATGCGATCAGCACGTGTAACGTCGCACATCCACCGCAGCATCTTCATTTCTGTAACGCAAAGCTCCTGAATATGCCTTCCACGAACCGGCCACTTTTCGCTTCCGTATATTAAGACCGGTCGGATGATGCACTTGTACACTAGCCCCTTCAGTCTTAGCGGAATTCTGCGATCGCAGATGACTCCTGTGACCTCTCGCTATTTAGTCCAAACTGCGCTGATTCGGGCTCGGATGTCGTAGTCAATGGACCCGGACTCATGCAGTACGGATCCCAGGTACTAAAACTTTTCCGTTTTCACGGCAAGTTCGTTCCCTATTTTGATAGGAACGGGATCAGTACTTCCGCAGGCCATGTATTCGGTCTTCGAGACATTTAGCTTTAGACCACCGTTCTCTAGCGATCCCTTCCATAGGTTCACCTTTCGCTCTAGTTCCTGTTTGTCCTCGTCCGTCAGTGCAATGTCATCTGCATACATGAGTAGCCACGGCGGCGGGTCCTGGATTTCCGCCGTAACAGCATCAAGCACAACACTAAACAGAAAAGGACTAAGGGCCGAGCCTGGTGCACGCCAACTATGATCGGAAAGGGTTTAGTGTCGCAAATTGAACAGCGGTCCTCACTAGAGAAACAGAGTTACGGTACATATACCGGATAATGTCAACATAGACTTGTGGCACGTTCTTCGCCTTTAGTGCCCACCAGATCATCTGACGAGAGATGCAATCGAAAGCCTTTTGCAGGTCAAGAAATGCCATGTAAAGTGGCCTAATGCCGGAAATACTTATTTACGAAAAAAGATCGTCAGCTGGAGAATATACCACCAACAGAAACAGCCATATATCACCATTTACTACGCGTAGTATACATTTAAATAAATGTACCCAGCTACTCGTATGTCTTTGTGGAGGGCACTATGATGAAACACAAAATGTATAATTAAATAATTAAATTGTAGTTAACTCTCTTATTATTTTTATGATTTATTTTGCGTTTCTTGTTAAAGTGTGACTGTCCACAATCTGTGAACGACGCTTCCGAAGTTACTTTGGCCATATAATGAGAAGCGAGGACGAAAGTTTGGAAAGATTAATCGTTGTTGGCAATACTGAAGGCAAAAGTCACGGGGCCGTTCACCAGCACGATGGACTGACCAACTCAAAGGTGAGGAACCCTCTCAGAAGTTCTACGATGTGGTAAGGAAAGCGATGGACCGAAATCGATGGCGAGAGTGTGTTCGTAACAATCGTGCCCGAACAAAACCCACCAAACATGATCATCTGTCATGATGGATGCGACCAAGAAGAAGAATGCGTTTCTTGAGAATACGCGGAAAATAATTACTGACGCTAAGCAATACTATTATACAAATATAAGCACCAACCTTTCTACGTTACCTTTTTAACGGAAGTCCACATTTCTTAAACTTAAATAAGTAACGGTTTTTTATTCTTATTATAAATTAAATTAAATATACGTTTATTTCAGGCCCGGGAGCCCATATGAATAAATTATAATATAAATTGTCTTGTTTTAGCACAAGGAAAAAAGGTTGCGCACTCAAATCCTATACTAAAAGTCCCTTTTCTGACGGAATACCACATTCCTTCAGGTACGGCTTTTATCTTTGTTATATAAATAATCGATTTCAATAAATAACAAGTTTACATGGTACCTATCCATAGTGCGTTATTTGGATATTTTGACCGCCGATGCCGACCGGTAAAAATTATTTCAGGACGCGCGACGCAAGTTTTTTTTAATGCCATTTACTGTTAGTAAAGGTTCTCAAATGTTATATTTTTTTGAATCTACATAAAATATGCTTTAATATCGTATTTTTGTGTATGAAAATAACAAGCAATAATAACGGGTGATAGCAAAAAAATGAGACTCATTTTCTTTAGACATAAAAATTAAACTATTTACGTAAACAAAATAGTTTGTTCATGAAGTTGTGGCGATGTCTTAGAGGTTCTTTAATTTTGTTTATTTTATTTTTTCAAGCACTTGTATTTGTAAAAAAACCGGCCAAGTGCGAGTCGGACTCGCGCACCGAGGGTTCCGTACAAACCTTTACAACTTAAAGGTATTATAGACCTGAGTATTTGATATGAATTTCAATTTAATACCTCTACGCGTTTACGAGGAAAAAGGTAGTAAGTTTAAAATTTTTAAAAATATTTATTGCATGATTTTACTAAAAATGTCTACTTTTCGTAATTTTTCCTTTGTCTGTACTATATGAAGTTTCTTCGTGCCAAGTTTCAAGTTTCTGAGTTTACGGGAAGTACCCTGTAGGTTTTGAGTTTCTTGCGAGTACTCAGTTTGAAAATATGCGACTTAAATTGCTATTTCTTTTGATTGCGTTGACATAAAAGTTTGGTTTTGCTACATCTGAAAGGTCCTATAGCCCTGAGTATTTGACAGGAATTTCAATTTAATATCTCCACGCGTTTACGAGAAAAAAATGTAAGTTTAAAATTTTAAAAAATGTTTTTTTTGTATGATTTTATTAAAAATGTCTACTTTTTGTAATTTTTCCATTGTCTATGCTATATGACGTTGCTTCGTGCCAAATTTCAAGTTTCTGAGTTCACGGGAAGTACCCCGTAGGTTTTGCGAGTGCCGAAAAACTAAAATTTGCAGCATAAATGACTGTATCTTTTGATTGCGTAGGCTTTTAAGTTTGATTTTTTCACAGCTCCAAGAGACAATAAACCTGAGTATTTGGTATAAATTTCAGCTTGATACCTCCACGCGTTCCTGAGAAAAATGGTCTTGACAGACAGACAGACAGACAGACAGACAGACAGACAGACAGACAGACAGACAGACAGACGGACAACAAAGTGATCCTATAAGGGTTCCGTTTTTTCCTTTTGAGGTACGGAACCCTAAAAATGATGTCGAAACAAGAAGCTATGCGAAAATCCCTTGTACTTTTTTATATTTCAAACTTAAACATGGACAAAAACCACTGTGTATGTCATTTTAGTAAAGGAAAATGTACCCGTATTTACTATTTGTAGAATTCTTACATCCCTGATTGTAGTTTACAGAAATGGTAGCGGGAGATCAGCAAACATAATGACCAAGGTAAGACTGAACAAACAGAATGGCATCTTTAATGATGATGATTCCACCAGCCAACGAGTTGCCACGAAAAATTTCAAGTTTTCCAACGGTACCTACATTTGTTGATGTTTAAATAGATAGGTCTAGAATGCCGCTAGCAGATAAGATTACTAGAATACATAGATCAGCAAAAATAAATTTTATATCACAGTGTCGCTGGACGATGCGAAATCACACATGAAAATCATTAATTTTAGACGTCGAGTGAAAATCCGATACCTCAATTTTTTTTCACCATGTGGCTGGATGCAAAATATTTTTAGTCATGTCGTAATTTAGTATTTAAACAATCGGAGAGCTGAAAATTTTACCCAGTTGATAAAAGGGATCAAGGTCATATGTGCACAAAAGTGAAAAACATGCCGTCCAACGATCTTGTTCGGACATTGTGTCTGAACTTTGACGAACAGCTGACCACGGGCCCTATTCTTATGTCCATTTATGGTTTTGTAAATAACTAATATGTGTGAATTGCCTAAGAACATCCAAAACTCAAAAAAAGGTAGAGAAGATTTTTTTTTCGCCTCTGAAAGAATTCTCATTTTTTTGTTATCACCCGTTATATATGATGACTGGAATATGAAAAATTTAGTTGAGATTTTCGATTTTCGTATGTTGTTTTTAAATATTACTCAGTAAATTGCATTTATTAATACCAGAATCGAATTCTACGTGGTCGTTTTATCCGAAATTGATACCAAACATGACCTATTAGCTAAACGTGAACAGTTAGAATTTTTTGAATGAAGTCGGGTGGAGTGGTATTTTAACCCCCCCTCCCCGGCGCCAGAAGGGGAGGTACCTTGGGGACCGATCTTAATCAGCTGGTCTAGGGACAAGAAACAACTGTGCCAAATTTTATACTTGTGCATCAAAATTTGAGGTTGTGCACTTAACACCCATACTAATTGTTTTGTATTTTCATCGAGTTGCAAGTCGATACATACAATAAAATAAATTAATACTCGTATAAAATACTAAAATAATTATAAGACCATACATTTACAATCGTTTGGTATTTATACAATGAGAGAAAAAAATGCCATGCACTCGAAGAGCACGAGGTGCGAATTGTTTTAGTCTTGAATGACACTTTCAACTTTTCACCTCAGCAGGCGTCAATAAAGAAAATTTCGAATCCAATAATAATGTGTACCTAACTTGTTATGTTAGAACAGTCCAAATAGTATTAATGGTGTCGAGAGTGGAAGTCACAGTTATGGGAACTTAAATTAAATTAAATCAAACGTTTCTTTTAAAATAAAAAAAATAGACAATCGACCACAATCTCACTTGCCGTTAAGGTGACTTCGGTTTAAATCCGTTAATAATCTGATCCACATGACATTTAAGTAGGAGATTTTATATTAACCGTTTTTAGGGTTCCGTAGTCAACTAGGAACCCTTATAGTTTCGCCATGTCTGCCCGTCCGTCCGTCCGTCCGTCCGCGGATAATCTCAGTGACCGTTAGCACTAGAAAGCTGAAATTTGGTACTAATATGTATATCAATCACGCCGACAAAGTGGTAAAATAAAAAGTGGAAAAAAATGTTTTATTAGGGTACCTCCCCTATACGTAAAGTGGGGAGTGATTTTTTTTTTCATTTCAACCCTAACGTGTGATATATTGTTGGATAGGTATTTAAAAATGAATAGGGGTTTACCAAAATCATTTTTTGATAATGTAAATATTTTAGGAAATAATCGCTCCAGAAGTAAAAAAAAATGTGTCCCCCCCCCTCTAACTTTTGAACCATAAGTTTTAAAAATATGAAAAAAATCTCAAAAGTAGAACTTTATAAAAACTTTTTAGGAAAATTATTTTGAACTCGATAGCTTGAATAGTTTTGGAAAAAAAATTACAAAATAATTTCTGAATTAAGTTTGTAATTTAACCATATAAGCAGGTGTTTATTGTACCTGTAATTTCTACAAAATGACAATGAAATGACGTGCTTTCAAGTAAAGTAAAAACGGTGAAAATCGATTCACGCAATAAAGAATTATCCCATAAAAATCATCTTCCATACTTTAAGCTCGCGCGCAATAGTTTACTTAATTTGCCGATAGATGTCGCTGTACGTGGAACGCTCATATCATATCCTACGTGGCGGTGTTATTTTAACCCTTAAGTGGGGACACTTACTGTGACGGACGGAAAACTACGGAACCCTACACTGAGCGTGGCCCGACACGCTCTTGGCCGGTTTTTAAAAATATGTTGGCTTTATGGTACTTACCTTAAAACTTGAACGCTCGCTTCCGTACGTCACGCGTCGCGTAGTATTTGCCGGCTCACAATGAATATTAGTCGACTGGCATATAGGCGTGGAGAATTAGGCCACAAAAGGCCTGCTGATATTTACAACAAGCTAAGTACTGTCTGGCAATTAACTGCAACGGCACTAAAGCTAATGCGTGCGTGGCTTTACTTTACCTATGCATAACCTACAAAATAAAACCTGTGGCGCACTGTGTCGTGCTTGTAAGAAGCTGTTTGTTCGTTTTGCGAGTTATATTAATGCATACAGAAGAATATTTCTATCGTATCTCCAACACGGCTTGTCGATTTGATTGTGGTTTTCGCAAAATGGTTCGAGATACATCAGCAATTGTTTTAGACAAATTTTAACGCAAGAGATGGTGCAGTTTTAATTATGTTATTTTTAATTTAGTCTAGTAGCTAATAGCGATATACGTACATATTTGCTCCCCAGACCAGAATATATATGTTATGAAACTGTTATGATATAGGTGTAGGGACGAATATAGCCGGGACTACCGCAAGGAATATTTACAGCGGGACCAGTATAGAGCCCGATAACTCTCCTCCAATGAGTAGTATGAGTTATGGTCATGGGCTGCTAACAGAATTGCTGGTTGAAAAATCAATGGCACCGTCGTATTTAAGTCTGATTTATTTTGACATATTGCCAGGACGAGTTATGTTCATCGTTATTTTTTTCTAGATCAAATTTAATTGCGTAGTTGACCGGTACGCTATCTACAACAGAACCTTAGGGGAAACCTTAAACATAACATATTTTGTCTTAAAAAATGAAACAGAATTAGGTACTCAGTTTTTTAATTCAACATCTTTCAAAACCGGTTCGAATAAAATATATTAAATTCAAGTGGTATACAATTTGTAAATAATTTCTAGACAAATATAATTTCTGTAGGTAGATGTTCCCGAACATGCTTCTTGTTTATTTTATTTTATTGATTATATTTATTTTTATTATATTTATTTAGTTTATTATATTTGTAGATATTCATAAATGATTGACTATATAATGTATTATCCTTTCAGTCGTATATCGTGTTTAGGCCACGAAGCTTGCTGAGTACGAGATTGTCGCTATTGTGTACAATTATTTTTGTACTTCTTCTTCTTCCTCCTAGTGTTTGTCCTAGCTATTAAGCCTGGGGTCCACTCGGCAACCTAATCCCAGGAATTGGCATAGGCACTAGTTTTTACGAAAGCGACTGCCATCTGACCTTTCAACCCAGAGGGGAAACTAGGCCTTGTTGGGATTAGATCCGGTTTCCTCACGATGTTTTCTTTCACCGAAAAGCGACTGGTAAATATCACATGATATTTCGTACATAAGTTCTGAAAAACTCAGTGGTACGAGCCGGGGTTTGAACCCGCGACCTTCGGATTGAAAGTCTGACGTGTTACAGCCAGGACACCAGCGCTTTTTCAGTTAGTAACCTCATCGACTCCAGTGGATTGTCAGGATACCTAACCTCTACCCTGAGCCCCGACACAATCCAAGACACCTAATTGTTCAGAAATTGTGCCAACAAACTGTCCTGCAGTTTGGCAGAAGATAAGTTTGTAAACTAAGGGTTGTTTCGTGAATAAATGTATTATTTATTTATTTTTATTTTATTAATTTCAATTTTCACAACCGTTTCTTAATGAATGATTAAAGATCTGTCGGCAGCTCCATCGAAAAGTATGCGCTAGTAGTTCGATCTTCAAAGTCGTAATACAAACAACAATGTCAACGAGTAGAAAAACTTATTAATTGACACGTATTTAACTTAACAGCTGTTTGCTGGAATTGCACATCACGGTGAGACCGTCCCCTTGTGACCTGTGAGTTCGAATTCTTAGTCCGCATTCTAAAGATGTTGAATAATGTTCACTTGGAGCAGAAATACCTTGTTCGCATTCTCAAAATTTATGGGTACCTTCAGAAGGACATGTTTGCTTGTAAATTAGTTCTCATTTTCAAGTCAATGCCGTGGTAGACAACTAGACAGGCTGGCTGGTTGGACGTGAAATGTCTATTACCAAAGTCACTTTCATATTGCTTTTAATAGATAAGTACTCAATATATGACGGTGCCAATTATATTTGTCCTTTAATAAAGATAATAAGGTCAACCCAAAATAATCAACGGAGTGGGATTTGTTCCTCAGACTGTTACTAATTAACTAATTATGTTAAAAATACTTGCAAAAATAAGGATAAAAATGTAATCAAGAAACTGATTTTTCTGATTTTTAAATGGAAGGATAAACGAATAAGTTATTTCCTGGAACGTGTTTTACTGTTTTCCTGAAATTAAATATTGAAATTTCGTAAGAAAATGGCTGTGATAAATATGATAAGATAATACAAAATAATTAAGCTTTTCTTGGTTAATTCTACGTTTCTCTGCCTACTTAAATGATCTTCTTATTATGAATACTTAGGTAACGAGTTTCATCTTACAAAAATAGTAAAATTTGTAAAAATCCAAATCCATCGTTTATTATTTTACCATTTGCAGCCTCCAAAGCATTCGTTTTTGCTTTAAAATATTTATAACTGACATATATGTATTTATGTAGTAAAATCAGACGCATTGCGCTCGTTTATAAGTGCGCCATTACGATTTCTGTATTATGGTTAATCCATAAACAGAAAATGCCGCTCTGCATTCTAAAAAAATAAATTAAATGCTTTCCCAAAGCTTATTCAATTTTATTGTCAACCTTTTAACTTTCTTTGATTTATGTATTGTACTATTTTACGTTTTGTATAGGGTGTTTGTAGTAGGAAAAAAACTATAGGAAAACTATGGGAAACTATAGGGAAACTATAGGAGATAACTAAATTTATTCATACGATGTCGAGGAAATCTGTAAAACCGCGAAAATACATAAAAAAAGGTCCAGTCACTCAGTAGGTAATAAATATTTACTTACGTTATCCGCGTAGGGTAACACAGGCAATCATTGTTAACAGAGTTGTTGCCAATATGTGCTAGGATTCGTTTTTTAAATGAGTAAAACCATGTTTTCAGATAAGACACGGGGATAATTATTTTAAACAAAGTTTAGGGATTCGGACTGTGCTAGATCGATCAAGTTTTTTTGTACAACACATTAAAAAAATACGTTAACAAACACTAAAATAATTGTTTTAAGTAATAATTGCTGTTATGTACCTACCTTACACGTGGCAGGCAATATGTTTTGTATTACAATGAACTTTGAAATTAAGCAAACTGTGGTACTACAGTTCCAATATCAGAAACTCAACGATTCTTATCATATGAATGAAAGCTCTTATCTACTTTCTGAGTTGTGGCAATAGGGGAACGATTCGCGTCCGTCGTGCATTTTACTGATTTTTTTATGCATTTTTTTTACTGTTTTGTACCACATGCCCATTTCCCCAGAAGACAAGGACAGAGTAACTATTTACCTCCTAAGTAATAAAGTTCTAAAGCCCTCCAAGGTTCAGTTTTACGATTTATTTGAATTGAGGTCGATATAGATGAAGTTCCCAGGCGTACTTTATTTGTCTTCAGGCGTTATCTTGGCTATTTGTGTTGAAGTGCACTTAACGTGAATTCTCTAGAGGAAAATAAGAGCCGATCCAGACACTAAAGTGTTATTGACAGCAAAACTATACTTAAGATCAATGGAAACGGTCAGTTTTTAAACAAAGTTTATTTTCAAAATTAACCTCTTTTCTTCGATAGGTACAGTTTATATCAATTTCATGCACCTGTATTTAAGAATATCTTGAACTGGAAAACGACAGTGTCATTCTGAAATAGAAGCGAGCGATATAAATGAAATATAAACGCTGTCGTTTAAAAATCCAATACTTCAGCCAAAAATATTGTTTATTTTTAACGTAGATATTATTTCTGTGACAAACATTCTCATATTTTTCGTATATCCGTTTTGGACTGCTCTCAATCATCCTTAAAATAACAAGAGTCAAATATACGAGATTAGGCACGTATCATAATTTTTGTGGCAGATTTTATCTGTCAAGATATTAAAGAGAAATTCCGACAGTAACGGTAGTGAGTGGCGATGTATACCGGGTGTTGCCTGTAACATGAGCAATAAATTAAAATGTAGATTCTACTCCTCAAAGTAAACAACCTTTGTTCAGCGACTTTGAAAAATAACTTGTGGTTTAATTTTTAGTACACTTTAAAGTTTATTCGAACACGCAATGTTTTGCAAAATTGATTATGTCTGTAAGGTGACAAGACTGACAAGCAATGTCAATTAGAAGGAATTTAACGTACATTGAAAATACTATTTAGTTTGTTTGAAAAAGAGACAATCTTAAATCTACATAACTTTCAAAAGTCGTTGAACAAACATTGTCCAGTTTGAGGAGTAGAATCTATGTTTTAATTTATTGCTCGTGTTACAGGCAACACCAGGTATAAATAAAGTTTACATTGAATTGATAGTTACTACTAATAGCTATCTTTCATACCTATGCTAAACGCATTAATAATGACGAAATTACATATTAATTACATATCAGTTACTCGTAGCCGACTTTTTACATCAAAAGTAGCATCTTCATGTTAATCTGAAGTAACAGTACAGTGTGTTAAACCTTGTACCCTTATTAAAACGGAAAAGCAATAACGTACCCTACAAAATACGCTATAGTAAGTACACTACGAAAATAGCTCACTTGTAAGGAAATTTCTACGTACCCGTTTTGATCTTCCTCAGGTAATACTAATAAATAACTAGCGTACGGACATGGCATTGGCACGGCGGTGGTGGCATTATTGAGCAGAAAGGGCAATAGAGTTGCCTATGTTGTATATTATGATTGAATGACTAATGATTCAATATTTTAATGTCTAAAACACACATTTCATATTCATGTAGTGCCAATATTTTTTTGATCGAATTAGTTAGGCGAAAAAATAATTTAATCAAATAATAATTTAGTTATTCGACCATAAAATGCACAACGACTCCATTGCTTTGCTCAATAATGCCACCACCTGTCCGGACGCTAATGATAACTGTACCCTTAGTAGTTAATAATGACAATCAAAGATGTTTCACTGTCATTAAAACATGAAAGTGATTTTAATAGAGGTAGACCGGTGTTATATTCATTGCATCCATGCTGAACATTCTACATCTGCTTTCCATATGTTAAGACAAAACATTCGCCTAATTAGCAATTGAATCTATTTGACGTTGGCTATTTCAAAAGATTTTTCAGTACCGTCGTGTTTTGAATGTGTTTTTCTATTTTATGACAGGCAGGAGAAATACATTTTTGTGTTAATTTCAAAAGATGCAGCGAATCGATTATGGAATCTGAGACTATGTTTATAAACTTTCGTAAAAATGTAACGAATATTTTTTAGTTTTTCTATCCATGAATTGTCACTATTAAGTATATCAACAGTGTATAGTTATACTTTTTGTTAAACTCATAAAGAGATATTTCTCCTTTAGGATTTATGTATGAGCAAATCATTATTGTTTATTTATGTTATTTGCGTTTCATGTAGAAAATTAAAAACAAAATGATTGTTAACTCGAAACACCTTATTTGGAAATTATATTACCCGTTAAGCACTTACTACAGAATATGGTTACGGGTAAGGACTGCGTTAATACACTTACGGACAACAAAAACCGGTCACATTATTTATTTAAATAAAGTACCCTTAATATTATCTACAATGCGGTTACCCTAATAGCCAGGTTTCCCTATGTGTAAGTTTCGATAAAATCAGTATAAACGAATGCGAATACCATAAATAAAACCACAGCATATCAAAAATTGTACGATACATTAGGCGATTCTGGCTAACGGACATGTTAATCAAAGTTACTTCCCAAGACAGTTACTAACTGACCACATTTTAGTCGCCAATCAAATATTCAGAACAAATTACTAGTAAACACATATCTAATTCATCGTGACAGCTATATTCATTTGCATACATTGGTTATTCGTGGCCAATGGACTATTATAATATAAATGCATTAAATTCCACTAATATTAACTACATAGTTACAGAGAGATCAATCGGGCCCTGCAATCAGCAACAAAATTAAGATACACTGCGATTATCTTTAGTTTACGATTGACACATGATTTTTATACATTTGATTTTCTACCTTGTTGTCCTGATCATAAAGTCAACATTACAAGCATTACACTATTTGGTGCCGTGTTTTAAATATCGATTTTATTTTGTTCGCGATATCCTCCTAGCGCGTTTTAGCTTTCGCCGCGCCTCAATTGAACCTGGAGACCGCTTGGCAACCTAGTCCCATGAACTAGTTTGGTTAGTAGGCACTAGTTTCAACGAAAGTGACTGCCACCTGACCTTCCAACCCAGAGGGGAAACGTAGGCCTTATTGGCATTAACTCCAGTTTCCTTACAATGTTTTCCTTCACCAAAAAGCGACTGGTGATATTTGAAAGTCGGTTTTTTGCGCTTTTTTTTAAGATACAATAGTGTGCATTTCTTTTATTTTGGTATATCAGAGAGTCTATTCGACATGGCATAACTGACAGTCGCATGCGAGACAACTATGATATCACACTTTTGTGACAGTTGATTCATCTAACCACCTACGTCAAAATCAACAGGCCTCACTAGAGGAATTTCTCTATTGGCATGGGCGCCATCTTATTGTTTTGACGTTGACGTCAGTAAATTATGGGAATCCCACGTAAGGCATTTGTTTATCTCTAGTAGGTAAAGAGAGCCTTGAAGCATTTTATGAAAACTCATTTGAAAGCGACATCTCTGAATGTCTTCCGAAACTAAATACGTGTGTGAGTATGTGTGTAAATCATACGTGTATTTTCGTGCTACAATACTAGGCTAGAACTAGGGTAGTCTACATAGACGGCTTACAAGCAATTTTTTAGATTTGACGATGCATTTTTGGGTGTAGCAACTATGACGAAACCTGTGCTTTGGGTAAAAGATATGTGACAAATATTACATATTGAATAAAAATGACTGGTATGAATGATTTTAAGATTTCTTGTAACCAATAAATGTTTTTTACGTAGATCCAATATTATGTAGAATAGGTTTAGTGTAAATAAATTATAATATCAAGAATACAACCTTGATATCTATCTCACGTGTTTATATCGAGGCCCGAAAAAGTGAAAGATTACAAAATTATAACTAGTGTATGGTTTAAAAAGTGGTATCTTGAGCATTGCGGGGGGCACTAGAAGCAAACAAACTGCTGCCGAGAGTATCACAACATTTTTCACCACGCCACGGCAAAAAAATACGAGCTTAGGTAAATACATAAAACAAAACAAATTAATTCTGCCAAATATTTAAGGTTCAAAATCATCGTTCTATAACGTAAAGTAATAACTGTTCTCCCTTGTGAAAAAAAAACAATTTTACTAACGCTTTAAAAAAATCAAGATGCTGATGGTGGTGCTGATGTGGTGAAAAAGCATTCATACACAAGAAAATAATTTTAATAAGAAAAGAGAACCTAACTACTAATAATATAATTATTTAAATTTGCAATGTTTCTGTCTGTTTTAATACCTACTTATAGTGCTGCAGTCTTCTTTGTTACGTCAACGTCTATGGAAAGTTTGAGGCATTTCAAAAACATCAGAAAAGAAATTAAATTCAAGAAATAAATGAATCTTACACAAATCGAACTAAGCCCACAGTAAGTTCAGTAAGGCTTGTGTTATGGGTACTAGACGATATATATATATTCGATAAATATGGATAAATACTTAAATACATAGAAAACATCCATAACTCGGGAACAAATATCTGTGATAAACACACAAACAAATTCCCTGACCAGGATTCGAACCCGGGACCTCCTGCTTCGTATGCAGGGTCACTACCGACTGGGCTAGGAGGCCGTTATTTCTATCGGTAGCCTGGTAGTCAGTGCCTTAAAGGATTGTTTGAAATTTGATACTTCACGCAGATAAACATAGTAGAAAAATGGAGCAACAGTATAGTAATTATCAAAACAAACTCTGGTAGCCTGGCGGCCAGACGCCCGACTTACGCTCTAAGGATCGCGGGTTCAAACTTGGCTCCTACTACTGCCTCCTAACTTAACTAAGGTTTTAGACACTTCAAACAATTTTACACATATTCTTCATAGATTCTAATCTAATGTAAGACTCTTATATTACAAAGGTATTCCTAATCCTGAGAGTTGAGGATGTTATGGAAATATAAACATATCAGGTAAATAAATACAGTGCACAGTAGTACTAGTCATAAATATTATAACTAATTGCCACTAGCAAGACCCAAGTTTTGAATTACTATTTAGGAGACTCGGGATATGAAAACCAGTGGGTCTTCATTTCAAAAAAGAAGTTGACGTTTACTGCAAGTAAATGTAATTGTGTATCTGACTGACTTACGTGTAAGTTATATTCCAATATTATATCATATTATATTTCTTATATAATGAATTGATATGGTTACACATGGCACTTTAAACTATACATACTTGTTTCTTTTAAATATCGTTTTTTTTTAAGGGTGTTCAGTTTTTCAGCTGCTTTCGCCACCGCATCTGTATGTTTATTGGATCCGGTGAGGTGAGAAGCCGCCAGTGTGTCTACGCATGTAGTATCCCACATGCACATGTGCATGGGGAATGGCTATACAGCCGCATACAGTCAGGCGTTGTAGGAGATTTATTTCTAGTGGCTTGCTTAATCTGAGGAAATCTACTCTAACATAGCATCCAAATTACACAAAATAATGCAGAGCACAGTGAATGCAGGGTACTGTAGAGATATTCCCAACAGCAGGGTGAAAGAACACCTACAACTCATCGCACTTTTTGATGTTTATCCATTCGCTCCTCGGCCAGATATCGACATTTCTTTTATGGCATGTTAATTGAACTTTAGGTTAAATAGGTAATGCCAATCATATTATATTTTAACAGTTATATATTTTTAATAAATACCTACAATTAATAATCATAAAAATTATAAATATTAATGTGCTCTCAGTGAAAATGTCTTAAAATCATATCAATTTTATACTTACTTCTAGAGGTATCCTTACCTAGTTTGAATAGTCAGAAATCAACTTCGCGCAAAAGTTTCGTGGGGGCAATTACTAGAGGTCGCCTCCATCATTACTATCGGTAGCCTGGTAGTCAGTGCCTTAAAGGATTGTTTGACATCTGATACTTCACTACTTAAACATTATAGATACTGGTGCCGGCTATACTGTAAATTTATCAAAAATCTAAAATTACCGGTCGGCTTCCATATAGCGTTGACAGCGTTGTAGAGCCCATCACGGAGATATTGAAAACATAAGTCTTAAAGGTCGTAAATGGGCGCTAGTATGTGTAGCGTCAAGTTAAAAATACAAAAAAAAACCGGCCAAGAGCGTGTCGGGCCACGCTCAGTGTAGGGTTCCGTAGTTTTCCGTCCGTCACAGTAAGTGTCCCCACTTAAGAGTTAAAATAACACCGCCATGTAGGATATGATATGAGCGTTCCACGTACAGCGACATCTATCGGCAAATTAAGTAAACTATTGCGCGCGAGCTTAAAGTATGGAAGATGATTTTTATGGGATAATTCTTTATTGCGTAAACCGATTTTCACCGTTTTTACTTTATTTGAAAGCTCGTCATTTCATTGTGATTTTGTAGAAATTACAGGTATAATAAACACCTGCTTATACGGTTAAATTACAAACTTATTTCAGAAATTATTTTGTATTTTTTTTTCAAAAACTATTCAATCTATCAAGTTCAAAATAATTTTCCTAGAAAGTTTTTAAAAAGTTCTACTTTTGAATTTTTTTTTATATTTTTAAAAGTTATGGTTCAAAAGTTAGAGGGGACACATTTTTTTTTACTTCTGGAGCGATTATTTCCGGAAATATTTACATTATCAAAAAATTATTTTATTAAACCCGTATTCATTATTAAATACCTATCCAACAATATATCACACGTTAGGGTTGAAATAAAATAAAAAATCACTCCCCACTTTACGTATAGGGGAGGTACCATAATAAAAAAAAAACACTTTTTATTTTATCACTTTGTCGGCGTGATTGATATACATATCAGTACCAAATTTCAGCTTTCTAGTGCTAACGGTCACTGAGATTGTCCGCGGACGGACGGACGGACGGACGGGCAGACATGGCGAAACTATAAGGGTCCTAGTTGACTACGGAACCCTAATACGTTAATTTATCGTTACGCTTAAATTTTGACACACGGCGAAGCCCACTTACTTAACCACCCACAAAATCTACATACTTACCAAATTTAAGGCCATTACGGTGGGCGTATAAGGTTTTAAGACCAGTTGAAATCGCAATTTGTTGAGCCTTAATTTATTTTTGAGCTTACTGCTCGAAATTTTTACAGAAGCTATAAGACCCGTTTAGTAAGAAAATACCAAATTTAAGACCATACCGGTGGGCGCATAAGGATTTAAGACCATTTTAAGAAATAGTCGGCTTCATAACATCAACTGTAAGACACTCCTCCGTCTACAGCTCAGCCAGCCTCGTAGGTAAAGTCACTAAAATCTTACAGGACCCCCACCCCCAAACCATGGAACTGTGGGATTAGAGGAGGCCAAAAAAGCTTGGTGAAGTGGTTGGCGGGTCAGGATGTTTTTACCCATCCAAATTGTCAATGGAGCTGGGAAGACGTATTGTGCCAAATTTCTTATGAGTCACTCACTCCTAAGCCGCAGCACTGGCTACCGGCTTACGGTGTGGACAGCTTTTCCAGACACTGTCAGTAATAATGACATTAATTCTCTACTCATCTTGCTCATCCTTCATTCATATACATAGAAAAGGATGGGTACAGAAATATTGACATTATTACTGGATAGAAATAAGTCAAATAATAATAACATTAAAATAATTAAAATACTTTAAAAAAAAGAAAAAGAAAAAATATATAAATGTACAAAAATCTATATCATAAAAAAGTTAAAAACTAAAAAAAATGTCTTCTAAGGCTTTTCCACAAAATATGCACTTAATGAATACACACAAATCATATGTAAGTTAAACAGTGAACGCATCGGGTAGTTCGGTTTAACTGGTCCCTATGCACAACATTACATTGTTGCATTGCGCTTGGTGTTACCGAGCGCCTTTGTTCTTAACTCGTCCACCAGTTTTTGCATTCTACCCCCACCCGTTTAGCTTTAAGATAACTATTGTTTTCTCAGTAAGTGATTTATGTAAATCTTTTTGAGAAATAAATGTCTTAAACCGTATAGTATCTGGACCGGCACCTGATTGATTGAAATCTGATTCCGGCTTTGAGTCCGTGTTTGTGCTCCACACAGGTGTTATTGCGGTACTTAAGTAAATACCACATGCGTGCCTGTGGGATGCTATATGCGTAGACACACTGGCGGCTTCTCACTTCACCGGAACCAATAAACAAGCAGGTGCGGTGGCCAAAGAAGCTGAAAAACTGAAGACCCATAAAAAACGTAGTCGAGACCCTTGGCGCGTGGGGACCCAGTGCTCAGTAACTTTTTAAAGAACGCAAAAAGAGGCTCGTCGACTCAATTGGTGACCAAAGAGCTGGCAGCTTCCTCGCTCAACTCATAAGTTTTGCGATACAGCGGAGAAATGCTGCCACCATCCTCATTTGCTAGTTTCTAACATGTCGATACATATAATATATATCGGAACCTCGACAAAACAAATACCCACGGTAAATACCCCGTTTTAAATAATTGCGTTCTACGACGTTAAAAAAAAATGATTTATTTAGAACGTCATATAAATATTGAATACCCTTTTTTTTTTTCAAAAATAAAAAAATATAAGGATGAACATTTAAAGCATTCTTTTAGAAACATGAATGAATGAATGAATGAAAGATTTATTCATGACAATTACAAAAAACATAAGTGTGAATTGAAATGATTTTTAACATTGTACTGTAAAATAAATTGTATGGCAACCATACACATAAACGCAACATTTCACTGTAAAAATAGCAATTTCATATTTTTTCCATACTTTAAACAGGGCAACTATGTGATCGTGACGTCACTTTTGCACGTCATTTTGGAGCGTTTTGAGAAACAAATGCAAATCTCGGACTTTAAGTCTCATTTCTGACTTTTCAGTTTGCTTTAACGCAATTGGCCCCATATAGACATTTGATCCTCACAACAAAACGAATCGATTGATACCATACATGAAAAAAATTCACCATGCCTATATTGTATGCTCCCACCGGAATTTGGTATGTAGGTTATTTGAAGTAGACTTTACCGTAAGTACAAATTTGGAGCGGTAAAACCACTGATTAATTAACGTTATTTTCTTGTATTTTCAACTTGACGCCATATGATATGATATGATATTTATTCAAAAACAATTTACATCGTGTTATACATACTAGCGCCCATTTAAGACCTAGTAAGACTTATTTTTTCATGATCTCGAAGATGGGCTCTATATCGCTATATGGAAGCCAACCGATAAGATTTTTGATAAATTTACAGTGGGGCGGGCTTACAGGGTGTAACCTAATCTGTGTTCGTATCACGGATTTATATGAAGTGGATCTTTTTCTTAAACCTTGTCCCTAACCAAGGATGTGCATTTCTGTCATTGAATTTGACAACTAGTACCCGATACGTTTGCCTAAGTGAGAAAGAGAACTTGCCATGCGTGAAGAAGGGACAACATGATTCGTAACGTCAAAGAGGGACCTCTGTATAGTACTATTGTTTACTCGGTGCCCTAGCCACAGTTGAAAATTATTACCGAGTAAGAGTCGTTCATAGGCGACTAGCATAAAACCGGCCAAGTGCGTGTCGGACCACGCATAATAGAGGGTTCCGTACCTTCCATGGAATAAGAACCAAACTAATACCAGAAGGTCGTATCTGATACATATGGAAGAAGTTTTTTGGAGATAACTCAAAAATGGCTGAACTGATAATGTTCAAAATAATTTTCGTAAAAAGTATGTAATAGAAAAATAAGATAATCTTCTCAAATTTTTTTAAGTTTATTATATGGACTTAGGGTTCGTTACGGGGGGGGGCGGGTTCACTAAATTTTTCTGACTTTCGAGGCGATTATTTCTGAAAATATTCACTAAATCACAAAATGTTCAAAAAAACCGCAATGTTATTTTTAAACACCTA
This sequence comes from Pammene aurita, assembly GCA_947086415.1. Classification (NCBI taxonomy): domain Eukaryota; kingdom Metazoa; phylum Arthropoda; class Insecta; order Lepidoptera; family Tortricidae; genus Pammene; species Pammene aurita. The sequence goes on from OX352297.1 coordinate 25,957,722, forward strand.
TCGATTGATGTGCAACATGTTGATATTAGGGGAAAAATTGTTTTTTGTAATTTAGTTACATGGAGCGCCCCCCATAAAAATATTTTCTCCTTCAATTTAACTACATATAGTCTGTCCAGCCAACGAACGCAGTAGCAATGTACAGCGACCAAAAGTATGACAACACTAAGAATCAGTGAAAAAAGCAGCAATGATCATCAAATTCTATATTTTTAATTTTAGTTGGTATTTCCACCCCTTTCATTACGTGACATTCACGGTGTGTAAAAAGGAGACGGATATATTTCGTCTGATCTGTCATCAACTGTAACAAATAATCTGGTTGAGGCAATTGACATATGCCATAAAAACGAATTTAAATTCAATGTAGAACGTTGCAGAAGTTCTATCTCACTCGCGCTTAAGACGAGAGAGTGAAATGCACTAGAAACAAATTCAATGTAAAAGATATGCGAATTGAAATGTTCGTCACGAACACGGTGTCTCATCACAAAGGGTCGGCACATGTACGTATTTTGAATTTGCCGCGCTTTTCTACTGAAAAAATGGTTTGCCAGACTATAATTAAATAGCGGCATGAAAAATACAACTTATGTCTAAATTTTATTTTATTCGTCTTATAGTTTCCGAGTAAAATGGCTGTGACATACGGACAGACGGACTGACGGACAGACAGACGGACATGACGAAACTATAAGGGTACCGTTTATGCCATTTTGGCTACGGAACCCTTAAAAGTACTAAAAACGGTCCGATAGAGAGCATAATAGTGGGGGGCAAAACCTCACTCGCACTCGTTACAAAATTGTCACATATGACACATATTCACATTTTGACTGTCTGCTGACGTCATTACCTCCTTAGTCAAAACGAGACACTCCCTTAGATAAGCTTCTCTGTCGGCCTCACTTTGTGACCGAAGAATGAGATCCACTTCTTGTACATCCATGGTTCGATACCTACGTATACCTACTAAAAAAAACCACCAAACTCTCTGCCATGGGATTCCCTACGTCCTGTCAACATATCTAAAATGGTGACCATAGCCATAGACAAAGCGCTCTAGCGAGACCTACTGACAGCTTGACAGTTAGGTGTATCACTCTATCACCTAGTGAGACAACTGTGAGAGCAACGTCTTACAGTTTGGCATCTCGAATAGGGGCCCAGGGCGTAGATTATATCTATTGGTTTAAAAATACATATGTGGCTCAAATGTCACTGGGTTATATTATAAGTATAAAATATTGTTGGTCAGCAATAATAATTATAAATGTATGATATTTCCTCCATTGTGTATTTTATAAAATTTTGACTTACGAAATGTTCAAACGATATTCAACATAAAAATTCATAAATATAATTATGTCACAACAACGTAAATTGATTATCATAAATCATAATAAATAAAAACCTAGGGTTCCGTAGTTTTCCGTCCGTCACAGTAAGTGTCCCCACTTAAGAGTTAAAATAACACCGCCATGTAGGATATGAGCGTTCCACGTACAGCGACATCTATCGGCAAATGAAGTAAACTATTGCGCGCGAGCTTAAAGTATGGAAGATGATTTTTATGGGATAATTCTGTATTGCGTGAACCGATTTTCACCGTTTTTACTTTATTTGAAAGCACGTCATTTCATTGTGATTTTGTAGAAATTACAGGTACAATAAACACCTTGTTATACGGTTAAATTACAAACTTAGTTCAGAAATTATTTTGTAATTTTTTTTCAAAAACTATTCAACCTATCAAGTTCAAAATAATTTTCCTAGAAAGTTTTTATAAAGTTCTACTTTTGAGATTTTTGTCATATTTTTAAAACTTATGGTTCAAAAGTTCGAGGGGGGGGGGGGGCACTTTTTTTTTAAATTCTGGAGCGATTATTTCCGAAAATATTTACATTATCAAAAAATGATTTTAGCAAACCCCTATTCATTTTTAAATACCTATCCAACAATATATCACACGTTAGGGTTGAAATGAAAAAAAATCACTCCCCACTTTACGTATAGGGGAGGTACCCTAATAAAACATATTTTTCCACCTTTTATTTTACCACTTTGTCGGCATGATTGATATACATATTAGTACCAAATTTCAGCTGTCTAGTGCTAACGGTCACTGAGATTATCCGCGGACGGACGGACGGACGGGCAGACATGGCGAAACTATAAGGGTTCCTAGTTGACTACGGAACCCTAAAAACGAGGGTGCCTCCGCCCTTAGCTGGAACAATGGCTTAGTAATAACAATCGCTCTAAACGACCGAATCTATTCAATTTCTCAATTTTGTTTACAGCGGGCAAACCGGGCAGTCGCGACGTCTGAGACAGTTCTTTAGGCGGTGGTGCACGCGATTAATCAATTTTATTAAACCTTAAAACGCTAGTAACCTAGTCTACATAGTGTTTTACTTAAACAAAAGGTTTTGTTTGGAGGCTCACTACACTACCTACTGCTTTTAAAAGTCTACGAATATGTGTATCTGTGTGTCTGTCGGTCACAGCTCCCAAACTGATAAACCAATTTGAGTGCAGTTTTTATTTTGATATTTTTGATGAGTCTTGACTATCGAAATGGTTTTACCTAATACTTGTCCCAGAAATAGATTATTGAATCCTATTTTTTATATTTCCATTTTTATTTATATATTTGTTTTTTCTATACTTTCTCACTTTTGCGTCATTACCCCATTTGTATTGATTACCCTGTATAGTACAAAATAGGGGCTTAAAATCGTTAAATGGTAGGTAAACTCTTAATATCAAAATTAAGACGATTGTCGCCGGAGTGTCCTTGAGCGTTTGGGCGCTCTCTACCCGCGCCACCCGCTTATCCCTCTCATTGCGATCGTGCGTAAATCCGCCGCGATGCACCGCAATAATGTTCAAAGAATATGACTTTACTCTGAGGCGCGCTGGCAGCTTTATAATAATTATAATCCTTTTGCGGATGTTTTGTGATTTGAATACGTACTACGGTGACATTTTTAGGAATGCTGCTTACCTATTAAATAAGATAAGTAATAACGATCTCGATTAGTATATTTTTATGTAAAAAAATAAAAACCTAGATTTTGAATTTGAAGTACAGTGAGCGGCAAAATATTTATGAATTTACGAAATATGGTTAAAATATTCCGCATATCAGCAAAAAATAAAAAAATACTGACTAGTACAGCAAAAAAAACTGAATGCACATCAAAGCGGTGTTGACATGTGAATTTAAATTTTTTTTTGCTGTGCAAGTGAGCTTAATAGATGGTTATTTTTTGTTGCGATTAAATATTAACCGTAAAAAATCACTTAATTACGATAAATTAACAAAACTAAGCCAGTTGCGAGTTGCGAATAGTAAAAATGCACATGTAAGGAGCGGCATTTCTCCACGAAATCGTCATACAATTGTCATGAGAGTTGTAAGCCCATTAAATTTAGATCTTTAATATATAACAGCGCAAACACTTCTTAGGGTTCCATAGCCGAAATGGAAAAACGGAACCCTTAAAAAATTTTTGAAACATGTCCGTCTGTCCGTCCGTATGTCACAGCAGTAAGTAATAAAAATTATAAAACATATATTACTGAAATTTTATCCAGAGGTGTGTTTCATGTGCGGCTACTTAGTTTTCTGGCTAAATTGCTAAAAAAACTTTTAGGGGAGGCACTCCATACATACATATGCCAAACTAAATGTCAAAAACATTTTTTTGTAAATTTATGAACATGTTGTACGTTACGGCTTTAAAAATATCTTAATATATATACATATATATAGAGGAGGAAAGTCTAAATATAATAGCCCCCCCCCCCCATCTAACTTTTAATCCGTAAGTCTAAACAATATGAAAAAAACCAAGAAGGCTTAGTACCTACTTTCTACGAAAATTATTTCACATATTATCGGTTCATCCGTTTTTGAGTTATCTCCAACAAACTACTTTCTACGGACCCGGAACCCTACATTATGCGTGGTCCGATACAAACTTGGGCGGTCTTTTAAAGATATTTGATAGGTAGTATTAACCCTTAGTAGTAATTTATTTATTTACTTGTGTTGATAATTAATATAAAATTTGTATTTATTTGCATTTCACCGACATAGTAAAGTTTTTTTTAGGGTAAGCAACGCGCATGTGAATCTTCTGGGTTTGCAGGCGTCCATAGGCTTTATAACTGCTTTCCATCAGGCGGGTCGTATGGTTTGTCAGCGTCGTGGTATAGAAAAAAAGCTTTTTTTCCTTTATTCTTACATACATTGAACTCTTAAATATCAGCAATTTATTATTAGAATCTCAATCAGGCTTTGCTCAGTTATAGTTAGTTTTGGAAAAATTCCTGGAAGTAAGGCCATTGAAATACTTATCACGTATTTTCAATAAAAACTGTATGGAATACAATCGGTTGAGCCGTTTTTGAGTTATGCCTCTAGTAAAATAACGTAAGCGCCACAAAATATCCCTTTATAAACTACCTTTTGAATGGATGTATTGTAACAGGCCGGCAACTACGGATCCCTACACTGAGCATAGCCCGACATTCTCTTGGCCGGTTTAATTATATGCAATCCTTTACATTTTACTTCGCAATTTCTTGATTTGATAAATTAGTATAAAGTATAAAATTAAAGATTGTGTTTAATCTTAAAATAAAACGCATATTACATTCGTTTAGAACACGGTATTCTTAAATAAATATGTTTAAATAAATTCGGTCCTATGGAGTTTTTATTAAATTAATTATTAGTCTATTGTATTGCAGTACTAGCAGATTTCCGCAACTCGACGACTAACGCCTATTTTTCGTGATGCATTAGTCTACTAAAACATAATAATTGGTAGTTTATCTACACTCACATTGTAAGTCCTCTAAAACGTGTTCAAAAACGGTAGGCAATGGCTAGCATTACCACAACCGATTATACTATGATAAGCTTTTTATCTGTGGCAGTAACGTAATTTTAACTTTACATGCTCATATATTGATACGTTATGAGTTTTATCTACACTCACATTGTAAGTTCTCTAAAACGTGTTCGAAAACGGTAGGCAATGGCTAGCATTACCACAACCGATTTTACTATGATAAGCTTTTTATCTGTGGCAGTAACGTAATTTTAACTTTACATGCTCAAACATTGATGTGTGTATTGCAGTACTAGCAGATTTCCGCAACTCGACGACTAACGCCTATTTTTCGTGATGCATTAGTCTACTAAAACATAATAATTGGTAGTTTATCTACACTCACATTGTAAGTCCTCTAAAACGTGTTCAAAAACGGTAGGCAATGGCTAGCATTACCACAACCGATTATACTATGATAAGCTTTTTATCTGTGGCAGTAACGTAATTTTAACTTTACATGCTCATATATTGATACGTTATGAGTTTTATCTACACTCACATTGTAAGTTCTCTAAAACGTGTTCGAAAACGGTAGGCAATGGCTAGCATTACCACAACCGATTTTACTATGATAAGCTTTTTATCTGTGGCAGTAACGTAATTTTAACTTTACATGCTCAAACATTGATGTGTTATGAGTTTTGATAACATAATATACACCTGCACGCGCCCGCGCGGCCGCCGACACGCTCCCCCCCGACCGCTGGCACTCTCCCTCCCGACCGCCGGCACAATCGAGTTGGCCATGGCGGTGCAATGGCGGCCATTCTATGGTTTCCGAATAATGCATTTAGGATAAATAATATGAGTGTAGATAAAGCAGTGTATGCAACTGTACGTAATTAGGCCTTAAAACACTCGTGTGGTCTTGTTATGAAACTCGCCTGCGGCTCGTTTCATAAAACCACACTCATGTTTTAAGGACCCTTATTACGTAACAGTTACATAAACTGCTATAAAATTCCGAACATCGAATTTGATAACATAATGTAAATCCTCTCCTCCTTCCTGACCAACGGCACGCGCCCGCGCGACCGCCGGCACAATCGAGTTGGCCATGGCGGTGCAATGGCGGTCATTCTATGGTTTCAGAACACTTCATTTAGGATATATAATATGAGTGTAGATAAAGCAGTGTATGCGACTGTACGTAATTAGGCCTTAAAACACTCGTGTGATCTTAAAACCACACTCGTATTTTAAGGACCCTTATTACGTAACAGTTACATAAACTACTATTACTTACATGACCAAATTTATTTTCAGAGCATTATGAGATTCACGATTTTTGTTTTTTCCTCCATTTTTATTTTATTTGTTTTTTACTTGTATTATAATCTAAATAAAATACACTTTTTATTATACGGACGTACATGAACATGCATACGAGTACATTATCTTAAAAGATAAAACGTCTATACATTATTGACTCCGGGAAGACACGTTATGTCCGCACCGCACGAACCCTCTGCAGTTATTTAGTCTTTAGGCACAGTAAGTCCGATATTATTGCTCACGGGCCAAGCACAAGTATATGTAGTACAAGGGAAGCACGGAGCGACGAGCGACACAGCCTCCTCGTCTCAAAGCTAGCTCACGACTGCCAGCACCGCTGTTTTCGTGCTACCAACGCACGAAATGTGAAATTATGATCAAGTTGTTTGAGAAAATTTAATCAATTTAAATATCCTACGTTGTGTTTGTAGTGTTTTGTAGTACACATTTTCTAGTTCAACAATATTTTAAATCGATGGAGCCGTTCAGTAGATATAAGCAAAATTAACCGTAAAACGACATTTCGTTACATTTAAATAACGGAGAAACTATACGTTACACGAGCTATTCAAACGTTGCCAATGTTGTACATGAAATGGTTATTAACATATATTTTTCTCAAAATTTTTGAATAACCTGTTATTGAGATATATCCCTTAGAAAGTAACAGTTTTCGGCCACAATCAGCGCCAAGCGCCTTAAGTACCAAACCGATCCTTTACCTCCGGTGAAAGTTCCGAATAAGAATAAATGAGTCTCGCATGTCACCATGTCTGGCAAAACACCTTATTGAGGCACATTTTTACGATATGCAGGATAGTTCAAATTGGCGTTATAAATAATTAACAAACAAGTCTTTTTAATTACTTAAATTATACCCATGTTACATATTATAGCTATGTAGGTACCTATAAACGCAAACCGCCCGCGTCCGTCCCTTGGGCACCATACCGAAGGGCGCACCTGCCTACGTCTGATAAGCTAGAAGCTACCCCGCTCAACAAGTGCTACGTCACTACCAAGAATCATGCCCTCTGCATTAGAGCAAACTTTTAAATTGTTTCTTTCTTATTACAGTTACTTGCTATTCGTTCGATATTGAGTGGCAAATTCTTTTGTTTTATGATTGAAATGAAAACGAATATCTAGTTAATATAAGTTTTTGTGCCTCCATAAGATACGATTGAAAGTTTGTAAAAACTCAGGGTAGATTTATGTCCCAGCCTATAAACAGCAAAAAAAAAACGAAGTAAAAAAACACGGTACCTAAGCTTGGTGCCACCGATAATGATAATGTATATTACAATAACATTTACATAAAATTATGATAATGTGTTTACATAAAATGTATTAAATAACCTGTCATTAGATAGCAAAATTGTTACACGTAGATAATTTTTTCTACTCGTCGAATTTAACGCTTCAATAAAGACTTTGCAGTCCGAACTACAAAACGAGTACTTCTATGGAGTTTCCGACTCATACATCACCTAGCGTTTGTTCCGGCTTTTTGTCACGGCTCCATTGAGCCTGGGACCCGCTTTGCAACCTAATCCCAGGAATTGGCGTGGGCCTATTGGAATTCCATCCGGTTTCCTCACGATGTTTTCCTTCATCTAGATAGGACTGGCTTAAATCCGAGACCTCCGGAAAAAGCGAACGTCTTACCGTCTTACCGCTGGTAGCCGCGCTTGATTCTTCCGCTGCCGCTCGAGACAACTGTAATAAATTTGCCCAATCACGTGACGTACACGCGAGGCTGGAGCATGGGAACAGATTTGTATATATGAAACCATAATATAGAGCGACATGCAGAATCGAAAATGTAGAGCCATAATGTAAATCCATAAGTAAAATCAAATACCTATGTCGAATCCAATATGCAGAGCCATATGTGAAGAGATAAAATAGAGAACCACACTTAGAGTCAAACATGTAGAGACATATGTAGAGTCCGAATGGACACTCGTAGAAAAAGTAGGCCATGAAGCGACTCTCAACTGTCTCGACTGAAAAGCTTGTCATTATGACACGATTCTATAAAATACTATATTAGGTGAATAAAATGTCGCTTGATGTCGTCAGTTGTGTCAATAAGTTGTAATGTCATTAAACACAGGCTCCTCTATTATTTTTACAAAATGATTTTAAATTAAATTTGCTTCATTAAATAAACATTGGTGGCTTAAAATCATGCAAAGGGCAAGTCAGATCCCGTGTTTTGTTCCGTTTTTTATCGATTTTCCGGGAATATGTTTGGGTCGTCCTTCCATCTCCTTCTTTATATTTGAACTCCAAGAAATAACGGATTTGTAAGGAGGGAGTAAATATGTGCATATTGAATCGTGAGCGAATACAAAATTGTCGTTACAGTTGAAGGAAAATAGTGAATAATCGTGCTGACGGGCTCGTTCGTGCTAACTCGTAATCCATTGTATATCCATACTAATATTATAAATGGGAAAGTGTATGTGTGTGTTTGTTTGATTGTTTGTTTGTCCGTCTTTCACGGCAAAACGGGGCGACGAATTGACGTGATTTTTTAAGTGGAGATAGTTGAAGGGATGGAGAGTGATATAGGCTACTTTTTGTCTCCTTCTAACCCCCCACTTCCCTAAAAGGGGGGTGGAAGTTTGTATGGTTTGTTACCCCGAATTTAACGCGAGCGAAGCCGCGGGCAAAAGCTAGTATGCAATAAGTGGATTTAACATACTACAATCTATTTTTTTTTATAGCTCCTATGACACAAAGTGTTTAAATCCTAATCCCAACAAAGTAACCGTCTGTCTGTTTATAGTTTAGTTTGGTTGACATATTCGTATGTGAGTACCGAGATAGTTTAAGTCCCAGGAAAGGACATAGGATAGCTTTTATCACGGAAGTCATCCCTAAAGGGAGAAAAAAAGAGGGAGGAATTTGATGTACTCGAATTGAATGTTTGCTATTTTTTTTTTAAACACGTATGAAGTCGCAGGCAAAAGTTAAATTAGATACTTACTCTGTATCAAGTAGGTGTTAGGTATAAAATTGATGTCCGTTAATACTCACAACAAATTACCCTAGATCTCCTTCCTAAAGGAATTAATTTATTACGCCGGGTCAACTACATGAAATATTTCATGTGGAAAAATGTTTCCATACCTAAGTGTTCCTTTGATCAGCTTTAGAGGGATCAAAGTTGCAAGTTTGTATGTTCCATATGGCGGATACGATCGTAGCAGACCGCAAACCGATGCTACCGTTTTCCATATCCGCGCACCCTCATATTTTACGTACCACACACATTGAAAAGTGAATTTTATTGTGCCTGTAATAAAATCGATTTTGGAATGCCGTGTTTGGGTAATGTAATATGTTTTTAAAACAATCTGTCGATATGATCTCGGTGCAAACTTTGCGGCCGCTCCCAACGCCTGCTTCACACAGATAACACCCGGAGTTGAACAATACCTTCGTTTCGTGTCCTATTACGATTGCTGAAACTTAATTAAAATTGTGATATTGAAACATGTAAATAAAAGCAGACGTGGATAGTTGCCTACTCATAGCGTCTTATTTGGCATTCACTCTTTATTAGACCTTGGCCGAGCAGCTTCTTGGCTTGTTCTTTGTAGAGAACACTGACAGATCTGAGCTCTTTTGGATCAAAGTAACCTTACATTTTGTTTTTCATATTGTAATGGTTCATATATGTATTCGTACGTGGGTTATGTTCTATCGTTTATTAATCCTGTTTCATGCCTTATTGGTTTATACGTGTTAAGGGTGTTGGGTAATTCGCGTTAAGTCATATGTACGTGTCTAAAGTCATATCAAAGTGGAACTTAGAGATTCAAATTGTTTGGAAGGTTAATTTGTATGATTACGTACCTATACAATATATTAGTTATTAGTTTAAGGTAACCATTAGAGTTGAGACAAACGTTTTCTGTTCTAATCACTAATACATATAAATGACATTTTGCTAGTTTGCTTATCTGTCCTGTTTTGTATTTAACATTTGAGGTTGAGTAAGCGTCGATGGCTCAGTTGGTCAGAGCGATCGGACCGGTGTTCCAAAATGTCGCATGTTAGAATCTTGCTCGACGCGGTGCATTTTTCCATGTTTCATCCAATTATAAAATTGGAATTTATATTATAAAGTTGATATATTTTGTACTCAAAAAATTTTTTCGTTATTTTTATTTAAATAGTTAATCGACTCATTATTTATTGAGATAATTATAACGAGTGGAAACACAATGAGAATGCGTTGTTTATCAAATAATGCCTATAGGTCCCCCTTGGTATACTACAATATTGCAATGATAGTTCACTTACTCGTACGTGCGTGATACTTATGATGCCCGATTACCCGATGCCCAATAGGGTAATAATACTATTAGCCAGAGGAAGATCAAGATGTGCGTTTCTAGTGCAAGCAAAAGATAAACTAACGTCATGACATGACGTATCTGGAGCTATTAACATTAGGTATCAGAGAAAACAAAAGAATATCGATTACTCACCCGACAATAGCCAGATTCTTTAAATTATGATGATAATAAAGTTGACGACGTACATAACTAACTAGTAACGCCAAATTTTACTTCAATCGGATAAAATAGAAAAATAATCGTTTTTAAGACCACTTATGACCACTGCATACACACGAAAATTGTAAGTAAAAAAATATTGTAAAGAGGAAAACATGTAACCCTTGTCACAAACTTGGATTTTTTCTGCAAAAATAAAAATAATGAACAGAATTGTTGATTGGGTGTTTTCGCTCTGCTAAATTATTGGACCACTGACTGGAATTTTAAAATCCGTGTGAATCAAGATTCCTCGGGGAAAAGCGAACAAATTATTTTAGCTGCGGGTAAAGCTAGTACTTCATAACACAATTTGGAAAACTCGTGAAATGTTATTTATGAGACTAGTACTCGTATTTATTACACGAGTGCTGGTAGCCTAGCGGCACGGCGCGACTTCTAAATCGCAGATCTTGGGTTCGAATTCGAACTCCCGCTTGTAATAATTATTTATTAGGATTTATCAGGAAATAGTCGTTCATATGGTCTTTGAATTGGTCGTCGAATTTGGGGCCAAAATTTAATCAGCAATAGTTATAATAACATCACTTTATCTATGTTGGATGTAAAATAAGTCAAAAAAGTCGAGGCTCGTAATCAGGTTTCACTATTGTCACTATTGTCCTATCCTGGTCAGTTTGGACTTTGGCGACTGAATATGAACAGGTTGGTATATTTATGCATGTAGTCAAAATAAGGAAAATAACTGTACCATAACAATTTATTAAGTAACGCATCCCAAACTGGACTTCTTATATATAAGAAGTCCAGTTTGGGATGCGTTTGGTTTGATGGAAGTTTCGGTTTGATCCAATGGTTGAGCGCTGGTAGCCTAGCAGTAAGACATCGATTTTGAATTCGGAGGTCTCTGGTTCCAACCCCGCCTCGTACTATCACTGAGTTTTTCGGAACTTATGTACGGAATATCATTTGATATTTACCAGTCACTTTTCGGTGAAGGAGCACATCGTAAGGAAACCGGACCTAATCCCGATAAGGCCTAGTTTTCCCTCTGGATTGGAAGACCAGCTGGCAGTCGCCTACGTAAGCTCTAGTGCTGACGCCAATTCATGGGATTAGGTTGTCAAGCGAACCCCAAGCCGACAAGCGCTAGGAGGAAGATGAAGGTATGATCCAATGGTTGACTGGTAGAGAATTCCCTAAGGCTTTAAGACCGCTCTTGTACACTTTTATATTTGTGCAATTAAGTTTAAATAAATAAATAAATAACTATTCTAAGTTGATTCACATTGTAATTTGCACATAAGCACACTACCGCAAGTGCTTGCAAATATGAAAATCACGCTTGAAATCACGAAAATTATTCAGCGTTCTGTAAAGGCAGTCTTGATTAAGCGAATGCGCGAGATCTCTGCTATTTATAGTGATCGATTTGGCGTGCAAATTGATATCGGCGAAGAGCGGCTCTGTCTACAGCCGCCGCACTTGGAGAAGAATGAAACTATGACTTTCTATGTGCTTTTTGAAGCAGGTTCGGGATGGAAACTTGACAACAATGAAACAAAAATAGATGATTGGGTTGAACTGAAATTTAACTAGTCACAGTATGAAGTTGGTTAGATTTATTTACGTTTAACTCAAAATATTGAGCTGTTAAAAAAAAATTGTATTTAAACTGTTTCGTTTTTGACCAAAATAATATGTTCTGTTCTTGTTTCTAAATTATTTTCCTTACTGATGTGGCGCAACGACCTGTAGCAAATCTTGGCTTTCGATAACAAATACCTCAATGGCCAAAGTCTTCTTGTTCCACGTAATTTTTTTTTTCAGTCAAAGATACCGAGCTCACTTATGTCTTTTTTGCTTTTTTGCCTCTTCTACAATATTTAGGACGCCCAGACTGTTTTCGAACAGTTACATCACCAGAATACTCCGTCCAGACTATTTACTTACTAGACTATGACATTTGTCATACCGTCGTCACTACTCGTACATGTTTCCCACGTAAAAAAAAATTGCGTTTTAAAATGTTTCAGTTAGTTTACCTATGTTAAAATCTCAATCCGCCAACGATAAAATTAAACGTAGCTATATGTTAGTAATACCCTCGATTCGCTCTTTAAGTTCAGTTGCAACACAAATTTTAATTATTTTGGAAGGTAGAACTTAAATTTTGTACAATCTCTTAAGACGAACTAGGAAAAAGGAATATTTATTTACCTTCCGGAGACTTCCGTAAGTAACCTGAAAGGAAAGTTAGCCCAAAACGACTTCTAAGCATCATGGACTGATAAATATTTAAAATGACTCTATTTATTATAAATATTAAAAATAAAGACCACAAAAAGGTAGATTACGTATTAAATCTTCTGTGTTCGCAAGTGTTGTTAGAGCATGGAGTGGTAGTAGGAATTGCTAGTGGTACGATATTAATCGCTAATTAGTAAAAATCTTGTGTCATCTCATCCCGAACCAAATATTTACTTGTTGAGATGTTAAGAAGTATTTTTTTCTACAATCGCTTACTGACAAGAAAGTCAACCCAAGGTCCTTTCATCTTGTTAATTCTAACACGTCTATTCTCGTGTTTTGGTGTGCTAGATAGTGCTAGAAACCGATACAATATCATCATGTTATTTTTCAGTTGTGCCAGGAGCACAAAATGCAAGCAAGGAAAGAAACTTTCTTTCTTTCTTTCTAGCTGCGGAAATTAACTGGTTTCGTATAAGCTGCCGGACAATTTTGTGCCACTGGCACAACTGAAAAATAATATGATGATATTGTATCGCTTTCAAACGTAAAATCAATATTATTTAATAGGATTAGGTACATATGAAAAAAAAAACAAAAAAAAAACAACGCGGTGCACTCCGGGAGTGCCGACAGAAGTGAAAACTTGAATATTAATAATACGTTGTGCATTTTTGATATTTTGGAATGGTTAGGGAATAATTTTGCACGAATTGCTTTAATTATCAGTATAAAAGTACTATCATTTATGTGGTAATATTAATTTATTTCGCTATCGTACACAAACATGACAATTTATATTACATTAAAAATTGAACACTTCAGAACTATTACAATTATTTATTCGATCAGGTCACGTGTCCGTCTTACGAATTCTCAATCTGACGAATCTGTCGGTCACGTGACCTGTCGCGAGTTTAAAATTTTTTCCCCATCACCAAAAGTGCACAGCGACGCTAAAGAAGTTTTCACTTCAAAAATTTAAACATTTTTTACTACATCAAAATGATTGTCTGGTATAATGTTCGTCTATGACTTGACTATGAAAGTTTGCTGTGGATCATTATAAAGTCCAACCTAAGTTGCCATTTAAATAAGTGCAGGTCTTTAAAAATATAAGGCAACTACTTAGAGCGAATCGCGAGCTTACTGGCAAAGTTTCTTTGTATAAAGTAACTATCGACTTGCTATGAGCTATGATGCCGTTGCAGTAGGTAACCGAAGTAGGTAAAATTAGACGCAAGAAGGTAAACGCATAAGCATTCTAAAATCTTACTCTGCTTGTTAGGGTTTCATAGCCAAATGGCAAAAAAACGGAACCCTTACGGGCTCGTCATGTCTGTCTGTCTGTCTGTCTGTCCGTCCGTATGTCACAGCCATTTTATTCGGAAACTACGACGTATCTGAATAAAATTTACACATAAGGTGTATTCTGTATGCCGCTACTTAGTTATGTATTTAAATTAAAAAAATAATAATTTTAAGGGGGGGCGCTCCATACATGTAACTAAATTTCAAAAAAAATGTTTTTACCACATATCAACATGTGACACATCAATCGATAGGTCTTTAAAAATAATATTGAGGTTTCTTTGATCATTTTGTCGAAAGTCAGAAAAATTGTGTCCCCCCCCGTTTGAGGAGATGCGCCTTATCATATACTTTCTACGAAAATTGTTTTGAACATTATCGGTTTAGCCATTTTTGAGTTATCTCCAAAAAACTTCTTCCATAGCCATCAGATACGACCTTTTGGTATTATAATCATATAATCATAATCATAGCCTTTATTCCAATAAGTTAATTAAAATCAGTTACCATCTTATCACATTTTCTACAATTTAAATAGAAACTATTTACATTATTTATTTATTTCTTATCTTTTGGTATTAGTTTGGTTCTTATTCCATTGAAGGTACCCTCCTATGCGTGGTCCGACACGCACTTGGTCGGTTTTTTTTCTTATTAGCCTAAAATAGTGTCCCACTGCTGGGCAAAGGCCTCTCCTGTTGATTTCCACAACTCTCGGTCCCGCGCTTTTTCTGACCATGTGCTGAGGAAAGCGTCCAAGTCGTTTCGCCATCTCTGTTTGGGCCTGCCCCGTCCGCGCCTCTTATTCTTTTTATTAAATGTTCGTGAGACATACTAACACTATAAAATATAACGGTTGCATATAACGTTGTCATTGTTGTGTCATGCTCCGTGACATAACTCACGTGTGGCCCCGGCGGAAGACCAGCACTGAGTCGGGACCATTTCGTGGCAACCATATTCATGCGTTAATTATAATTACCTAGTTATTATTCTTGATTAAGTATGTTTTTTTGCATGTTGTTGTTGTTGTCCCGAATAAATGTTTTCTATTCTATTCTATTCTATTCTATTCACGTCTCTTTAGTCACTTCTCGCGACATGTTTCGGAGAGCTTAGGTTTCCATCTTCTTATTCTTCATTTTCTCGATCACGTTCTAGTTTTAAGATATTGACAAAATGTCGATGTCAAGAAAAATTTTGGAAGTGTTAGTAACGTAACGATATCTTTTGCAGCTGACGGTACCATTTACCTTAGAGGCAAAGCTTACTTTCATTTTTACTTGCCCTTTCTGCCTGTTTAATCCGGGATTAGAGGGAAGCTAGATCTGCAAGCGAGTTATTAAATATTTTGATTAATTCCTCTTTTAAATACTTGTAATAAATTGGATCAAAAAAGTGAAATTGGTTTAAACATTATATTTTAAGCTTGTTCGCCTTTTCATGTTCGTAACGAAACATTTTGAAGGTCGAAAAATATACACCACGTATTGGTATGCGTCGAACTTGTTAAAATATTTATTATTCTTATTTTTTAATTTAACTGACTTATCCGTACGATACTCATGTATGTTATTATTATAATTAAAGAGTAAATGTTTAATAAAGTAGATTACTAATTACCACTTTGTATAGATATAGATACAAACGGTACAAACGAACTGTACTTTTTAAATGAAATTATGCTTTTTGTAAATAACTTTTCTAAACGCATATGTTCACATATCTATCTTATCTTTGTTATTCGTATCTTTGTTAGCATTTAAGTGTCCTTAGCTGTCCTAGAAACTAGGAAAACTCGGAAATAGTCTAAAGTAGCTCGCAAAGGGTAAGTATGCCTCTCCTCTCAGTATGTACGACGGTCTGGCAGTTCTTTAGTTTTAACAATGTTGCTACCGCCGACCATTTTTTTAAAACTTTTTATGGTTGTTAGTAAGGGTTCGTCTGATAAATTAACAACATTATTAACAGTTTTAATAATATTTACGTCAAATCGAGCTATGCCATAAAGTAGTAAAAGAGAGCATTTTAAATATGAAATTTGTACTTATATTTCATCAGAACAATTTTAACAGCGCGTTTTATTTTATAAATTAACACTCGTGATAGATCCAACATTAATCGGTCCTGACGAGCATGCATTCCGCGTAATGGACATAACGAGTGCAGGGTTAAAACATGTTCACGGCCAAACAACAGGCCACGTTCAATAGTGTCATAACATCTGAACGACCCACAGGAATCGGCACGCAGCATCTCTATCTCTAGCGCCTACGTAACACCGCTACGCCGGACGTTTCGCGAGGTGAAAACCCTTTTGCGGCCGCAAAAACATAAGTGACTCCTTCTGAACAACGTAAATGAGAGTTAAAAGGGAAGGTTCAAGGGCTAAAATGGTGTAGCGGTGGAGCTGAAGCGGGTATGGTCGTCCCGCTCTCGCGGCGCCCTAGGCTGCGGCGCGCAGTGGCGCTTCGTTTCATCCAGTCGCGGTCTGTCGGTCGTCGCGACGCTCGGGGCCTGCTGCGCCGCCTGTGCTCGTCGAGTCATGTGCCATGTATGAAATGCACTGATACTGCTTCGTGCCGTGCGCTCGGCACAGCTCGAGCCGGCAGATCGTAGCAAAGGGCCGACGCCGTTGCCGCCGCTGCCCCAAACTCTAGTGATATCCCAGTGCAGTGTGCCATCGGGCTTTGTTTTGTGTTTGTGTCCGTGGTAAACCGATACGTACTGTAAATCTGTTATGTGATTCAGAATTGGTGATCTATCATCAATTAGATTTATAGGTAACATGGATTTCAGCTTGTTATCGGATCACTGTACTGGTATTTCTGATTTGTTTTGGTACCTTAATGTCAATTTCGATTTTAAAAATATCTAAACAAGACGTTGTACGCAACGCGAACACGATTACACAAGAGATAAGCGGTTAATCTGAATATCACGCGGTTATAAACATGCATTAGCGCTTACGGCACGGTAGTGTAGAGTAATTTGTAGGTACAACGTACCTGCTGACTAATAATGAATGTTCAATGAACGTTTTCAGAGTCAAGGACCGTACGGACACGCTCATCGGGGTATACGTACAATTGAACTATAATGGTCAATATTCTAAATAGTATGTAAAGCCAGCGTTGTAAATAAACTAGAATGAGACTGAAAAATATGGATGTATAAAAACCGAACTGAAAAAATATGTTATGTTTACACCCCTGTTGATTACACGGGCAACCTGTGGCATGTTTATGTTGGTCATAATTTAGGTTTGATTATGCTTATATTAGATACTCGTACTTTTGGATTGCTAATAGGGCCATGACGACATGATAAAAGCTATAAAATTAAAAAGATTAAATATTTTTTCTGGCGCAAACAAGAATAAATAATCTCTTGACGGAAGTTACAAAAACAGCGGCGAGATGGGCGGTTGCATCTTTATCTTTATATTTAGATGCAGTTTATTTCTGCCCTAACCCACTATTCGTTTTCATAGGTGACGACGAGACAATGATGAATAGATAGATGGCTGGCACTGTTTGTAATTAGTCGTAGTGAATGAGACGGTGCTTGGATGACAATCACTAATAATCTAATTGCATCTGCTTGGACTTAGGAACAATGGGTCGCGTGCCCATTTCAGGATACTATGTATAAGGCAAAGGTATTTGGTACGGCGTTGTTACTATTGTGCAGAGACAATAGAAGTGGCTTTTATCTTGCTATTAGTATTTCGTTTTGGTCTTACCCACTAAATGCAATAGGCATGATGATTTTTTTTCATGTATTCGAGCGATTCAAGCGATTCGTTTTGTTGTGAGGATCAAATGTCTATATGCGGCCAATTGCGCTAAACAACACAAAACTCAGAAATGAGACGCCTGAGATGTGCATTTGTTTCTCAAAACACTCCTAACAAAATGACGTGCAAAAGAGACGTCACGATCATATAGTATTTAGCCCTGTTCAAAGTATGGAAAAATCATAAAATCGCTATTTTCACAGTGAAATGTTACGTTTATGTATATGGTTGCTATACAATTTATTTTACAGTAAAATGTTAAACATCGAACGGTAGCATTGTTTTTTTTAAATTCGCACTTTAACAAAAAAAAACTCTTTGAACTATTCTATTTTTTTATTTTTACTTTATTTTTTTATTATTCTATTTTTACTTTATTTTAATATATTGGTCATTTTGCATCCTATCACTAAATTTTATGGCATAATTCAACATCCCTATTCATGTAACCCCTACCTTTTTTTACAAAATGCATCGCCGATTAGTCTCTATTTTTTTTTGTTGTGCCTATCTAATTTACCTTACTATTTTCTAATTTGTTACATTACCAGGGAATATTGGTCTACTAACTGAAAATTTGGCAAGACGATTGGAATCGAGTTCAAAGGACACCCCCGGTACTGCTATCCGTTATATTTAATTACTAGCTGTGCCCGCGGCTCCGCCCGCGTGGAATTCGGTCTGTGTCAGTAAGCGGCTAATTCACCCCTAATTTCTCTCCCTGGAGGCGGAACTTAAAGTAAAGTTGACAGATGGATACGCTAGATGACAGTAGTCCTAATAAAATATTTTACAATTACCACTAAATGAAACTACACTCAAAAATGAATACTTTTTGTATCATTTTTTTTTGCATGATTTAAACGACATAGAGAGTAGTAGGTGTATATCGGACGATACAGGACCACTTTTGTATTTATACGTTCATGTCCAAGGCAAATATCATTCAAATCGATCCTCCCGTCAAATCAGTCTCAGCATGAAAGGTAAGAACAGGCGCGGTTTAAATTGGGGGGGGGGGGGGGGTCACAAATGCAGAAATGATTTTATTTCTATTTGAGGTGCAACCCCCGCCTTTTAGACGTTGAATTTTTATATACTACTTATAACCTGGCTGGGGATTTTTTTGAATTGGAATTAGTAATCCTTAAGGGGTGACCGGCCAAGAGCATGTCGGGCGATGCTCAGTGTAGAATTTCGTAGATGCCGCCCTGTTACAAAACATCCGTTCAAAAGGTCGTTTATTAAGGGATATTTGGCGGCGCTTACGTCATTTTACTATTCGGCACTTCCTTTCACTACGCGTTTTTGACTGATAATTAGGGCCCGGAATTTTGCGTGCGGTTTGTGAAACGTCATAGGGAGAGAACACCAATGTTTATCGATATATCGATAAATCGGGAGTTTTTTTATTAGTGTCTTTAAAAAATAATACCTCAAACTTTCAAATGATACATAAAGTAAATGTACCAGTGCTCGACACGCTAATGCCCAATAGATGACACCCTTCTGTCACCTCTTTTGAAAGTGACTTAAGAATAAAGGTGGTATCCATTGGGATAGTGTCGAGCACTCGTACGTTTACCGTACATCATCCTTTATAAAACTATAATTTATTATATTTTTTATTATTTATTATAAATTATTTTATATATTAAGCTTTTTTCGTGAATGACCGTTAAAAATAATATGTATCATTTGAAAGTTTGAGGTATTATTTTTTAAAGACACTTATGAAAAAACTCCCGTTTTATCGATATATCGATAAACATTGGTGTTCTCTCCCTATGACGTTTCACAAACCGCACGCAAAATTCCGGGCCCTACTGATAATTCAAAAACGGCTTAACCGATTTTATTCAATATAGTTTTTATTGAAAGTTCTTATCAGGCCTCACCAAATTTCAGCTTCCTAGTGCGAACGGTAACTGAGCTAGACCGCGGATAGACGGACGGACATGGCGAAACTTTAAGGGACTAAGGAACCCTAAAAAGAGATAAATAGTAGTTTATGTAACTGTAAATTTTGTAAATTTTGTAAATTTTGTAAATTTTGGAAAGTTTGGAAATATTGAAAATTTTGGAAATTTTGGAAATTTTGGTAATTTTGATAATTTTGGCAATTTTTTTTGTTTTTGAAATTTTTGAAATTTACAAATTTAGCCATTTTTGACTTATCGACATTTTTGACTTTTTTGTACTTTTAGGTTCTCGACTTTCTTCACTTTGTCACTTCTCACTTTCACTTTTTATATATTTTTTATTTCATTTCATTTTACATGCTTCTCAATCGTATGGGTGTCGCGTTTTCGTGACGTGAATTTTCGTGACGGTCACGTGACTTTTTTTCGCCTAGCCCCCTATCCACGGACCGTCCGAGAAGGAACTTCGTTCCAAAACTACCACCGGTTCTAACCCTACACCTCTGGCCCAAGAAGTATTATGGCCGAATAGAAACTCGACGCGACTTATTTTTTTCAAGACAGTAATACATTATTAGATCTTAAAGATACAAAATAATGTGTAGTTCTTCAAGAAAACATATCAGAACAGCTTGAGAGACAGATAATGTACCTATTGTTTAATTATAAAGAAAAATAAACCCTAATCTGACTGCTTCACAAAACCTTCCTACCTAAACGGTGTCCTATAAATGTTAGATGATTTTGTAGTAGTTTTTTGGTTTGGGCCATGCATCTTTGTCCGTCATATATAGTCCTCGAACCTGCAATATTTTCAAATATTTCTTAAGAGCGGGTAAAGGTAAAAACAGACAAAAATTCTAATAATTGTTGGAACGTGTTCTGTTATCGATTCTAAGTATCCCCGCCAACTTTTTTCGAATATATTCCATGAACAGACTTTCGACCCTCTTCAGCTTTATTATATGTATAGATAGTTTTTATTGAAAGTACCTTTCACTTCCATTATTATTTTTTTTTTTTTTTGGACCTACGGTTCCAAAGTAAGATGGGGGGGGGGGGGGCGTTTTGAAACTATCCTTTGTCCTTTCTCGAGACCCATACTATCTCTATACCAATTTTCATCTAAATCAGTTCAGCGGTAAAAAATTCCTCATACCAACTTCCAACCCCCTTTTCACCCCCACAAGGGTTTGAAAAACTATCCTATGACGTTTCTCGAGACTCAAATTATCTCCATACTCATTTCTATCTAAATCGTTTCAGCGGTTAAAAATTCTCCATACAAACTTTTAACCCCATTTTCACCCCCACCAGGGTTGATTTTCGGGATTAAAACTATATATTATCCTTTCCCGGGACTCAAACTATCACTATACAAAATTTCATCAAAATCCGTTCAGCCGTTTTCACGTGATGCGCGGTCAAATAAACAGATAAACAGACAAACAGATAAACAGACAAAAATTCTAAAAATTGTTAGAACGTGTTCTGTTATCAATTCTAAGTATCCCCAGCCAACTTTTTTTCGATTATCTTCTATGTACAGACTTTCGACCCTCTTCAGCTTTATTATATGTATAGATATACTTATTTAATGGTTATTAATGTTTTTGTCAATTAACTTTTATAATGGCAAATAAAATCGGATACGTATTAAAATAAAATCCTAAAGTTCACATGACATGACCTATTTAATAGTGGGGCTGGCACGAATATACATACAATTACCTAGTTGACAGTGCGTGGTACAAAAACGACTTCAATTGGACCAGCGACCGCTCAACGAGCAAATTGATTGGAACGATCACATCACAATTCTTACAAAAACCATACGTCATATGTTGTCCTAGTGGAAAAGGGTCAAGTTCCAGAGTGTTTTCCGAGGTCCTACTTTGTTTTTAGGGTTTCGAAAGGAAAAAAACCGGCCAAGTGCGAGTCGGACTCGCGCACCGAGGGTTCCGTACAAACCTATAACAAGAAAAAAGTTGTAGTATGTTTATTACTAATTTCAATTTAATACCTCTACGCGTTTACGAGGAAAAAGGTAGTAAGTTTAACATTTAAAAAAATATTTTTTGCATGATTTTACTAAAAATGTCTACTTTTCGTAATTTTTTCTTTGTCTGTGCTGTATGAAGTGTCTTCGTGCCAAGTTTCAAGTTTCTGAGTTTACGGGAAGTACCCTTTAGGTTTTGAGTTTCTTGCGAGTACTCAGTTTCAAAATATGCGACTTAAATTGCTATTTCTTTTGATTGCGTTGACATAAAAGTTTTGTTATGCTACATCTAAAAGGTCTTATAGCCCTGAGTATTTGACATGAATTTCAATTTAATACCTCCACGCGTTTACGAGAAAAAAGGTAGTAAGTTTAAAATTTAAAAAAATATTTTTTTGTATGATTTTACTAAAAATGTCTACTTTTTGTAATTTTTCCATTGTCTATGCTATATGTCGTTGCTTCGTGCCAAATTTCAAGTTTCTGAGTTCACGGGAAGTACCCCGTAGGTTTTGCGAGTGCCGAAAAACTCTAAAATTTGCAGCATAAACGACTGTATCTTTTGATTGCGTTGGTTTTTAAGTTTGATTTTTTCACAGCTCCAAGGGACAATTGACCTGAGTATTTGATATAAATTTCAGCTTGATACCTCCACGCGTTCCTGAGAAAAATGGTCTTGACAGACAGACAGACAGACAGACAGACAGACAGACAGACAGACAGACAGACAGACAGACAGACAGACAGACAGACGGACAACAGAGTGATCCTATAAGGGTTCCGTTTTTTCCTTTCGAGGTACGGAACCCTAAAAACGGAACCCTTATAGGATCACTTTGTTGTCCGTCCGTCCGTCTGTCAAGACCCTTTTTCTCAGGAACGCGTGGAGGTATTAAGTTGAAATTTATATCAAATACTCAGGTTTACTGGCCCTTGAAGCTGTGAAAAAGTCAAACTTCTAAGCCAACGCAATCAAAAGATACAGCCGTTTATGTCGCAAATTTCCGCAAATTTTCGAAACTCGCAAGGGAATGAAAACCTATAGGGTACTTCCCGTGAACTCAGAATCTTGAAATTTGGTACGAAGCAACGTCTTATAGCACAGGTAAAGGAAAAATTACGAAACCCGTAAATCTTTAGTTACATCATATAATAAAAATATTTTCAATAATTTTAAAGTTACTACGCGTGAACTAGTATTAACTATACTAGTACTAACTACTCATGAACGCGTAGAGGTATTAAATTGAAATTCGTATCAAATACTCAGGTCTTTAATACTTTTAAGCTGTAAAGGTTTGTACGGAACCCTCGGTGCGCGAGTCCGACTCGCACTTGGCCGTTTTTTTTTTGTAATTTGTCAGCTTGTTTATACTTTTTAATTTGACTAAAACTGGACTTAATCGCGTATATTTACTTTTATTATTTTCCTGACGTTTCGAGCGTGCCTTAACGCTCGTGGTCGCAGGCAGACTGGCGAAGAATTGTATCAGCATCTCGTCGTACCTGCGCGGGTTTTTCGAACTACCCGCAGTTGGTCTCAATTATGCACATTCACGCAAGGGTTATCACTTTGCCTACACACAACACTCATGACATCTGATGGTTTGGAAATGCAAGTATTTTGACGCTTACACATGCTGATCACTGGATTCTACGAAGACGATATCCCCTATTCCTCGTTCTGGTTGAAATGCTTATGCTTCCAAACTTCAATAACCTCTCGTAGTTTCCTGCTATAATGAAGACGTTCTGTGGAGAGGACTTTTGGATTACGGAGCTCAATCCAGTGGTTTGGTCCAGATTCTAACAAATGTTCGGCTACAGCAGACTTGTTTATTTGCCGATTTTTGACTGCTGTTATATGTTCCCTGACCCTATCCGCTATTGTGCGTTTGGTTTCCCCAATATACAATACAGTAAGTGTACGCGATTAAGTCCAGTTTTTGTCAAAATAATGAGTGAAAATCGTGTAAGTTTAAATCAGTACATTGTTTATACTTTATTCGCATTTTTTATTATATGACAATCTGGTTGAGGAAGTCGTTCCAATTTGATAGCGTCACATGTCGGTGATTCGTATTTCTACCACACGACCTTGACCGAACTGTGGCCGTGCCTGGCGCGAACTATTTAAATGTTATATTTATATTAATGAAAAATGTAAATAAAAGTTGCGAATGTGGAGTTCAAGATATTTTGCACGATCTTGTGCTCCAAGCGATTAAGTCGCTTTCATATAACTTTTAACACTACAACCGCCTATATAGGTACTTTTTCATCCGTTTATTCGAAAAAAAAAATGGTTCTTGCCTTTGAAAATAATTCATTCAATTCTACCTGGAGTAAGACTTATTTTATAAACTTACTTCCTGCAACCCGACTTGAGGCTAAAGGAATTTGGCATGTGTATTGGAAATAACGGGCATAATTCTCAACCTCTACCGTGTTGTTCCCTAAGGGCTACCAGTTTCACTCCAACTTTTATCTTATTTTCTACTCTATACGTATAGGTGTTCCTATAGGAAGGTACCTCAGAACAATTAAATGACAGTTTTCTTGCTTCGATTAAAGCCATGTCAGTCATTAAAGTAATTGTTAAAAGCAAATTATTGATGCTGATCGAAGGCATGCTCACTTCAGAAAATTACGTTTGCATTGTTTCGATTTCTATTTATTTACGGAAAGGCACAATGTTTATGAGCTGATCGGAAATGAATGACCTTCTGTTCATAAACGCGTAATTCATAATGGTATTAATGTATTAGTATTCTATAAAAGGGAAAACATTAATTGGTCATATGATATGGTTTGTATAGGTCGCACAAAAAATGGAATGATATCGATGCATGAATTAAATATACCTACTTAAATAATTACAGTAAAGGTGTTAACATTTTGTACTTTTTTACAATTACATTAGGTACAAACCTTTTGAACATTTGATTATTTTTGAATTTCCAAAATTAGTAACGTCTAAATATATAAAAGAAGAAACTGACTGACTGACTGACTGACTGACAGACTGACTGACTGACTGATTGACTGACTGACTGACTGTCTGACTGACTGACATATTAACGCTCAGCCCAAACCGCTGGTTCTAGATATTCCAAATTTGGCACGTAGGTTCCTTATACGGTCTAGGGATGCACTAAGAAAGGATTTTCACCCCGTAAGGGGGTAAAATGGGGGTCCAAAGTTTGTATGGCGAATCAAGATTTGTTAGACAATTTTATTCGAAACTTACAGGAGTATTCCTAACGATAAATGAGTAAATACGTGTTTCAGGTTTTTTGAAAATTCAACCCCTAAAAGGGGCAAATGTGGTCACAAAGTCTGAAAATCAACATGGGTATCGTATCCTTTTTGAGTACTTTTACAGAAAATACAAATATAAACACTGAATCTGAGCACGCAATCTTCCCAAAGGTAGTCTGTGTATCATTATTTTGAGGAGTACAATAATATTCATGTTAAGTTTATGTTATGTTATCTTCATAACGCAAGAGGGATTTAGACTAGCAGGTAAACAAACTACTTTTACATTTACTTAGCCTTTTGAATAAATAAATACGTAAACTTTTTTATTCAATTTATTCAGTTGTTTGGGTTCGTCAATGTGGTCTATGTTAAAAGAAACAATTTGAAACAGTAACTTGACTATGCTTGCGATATCGATTTTTATAGCTTTAGCCGCATTTCATTCCGGTTGCGGCTTTGTTCTATTGTATCTGGTTCCAGGCTAGATTTGTTCTGGACCTACATTATCGCTTATGCAGAAAAACGCAGGACTAAAATAAAACAAAGTTTGCTATAGGAAAAAGAACATACTTTTTAGGGATAACTAATCGATACATGTACGTACAGTCAAGTGCAAAAATACGTATCGAAAAAATCGTCTCATAAATATGGTACTACGCACTTATTACAACGGAATAAGATACTATGGGACATATTTTTGAGTAAGATGAGTACACCCATATTTTTACACTTGACTGTACATGCAATAAATAACACATGTAAATGTAGAAATGACGACGCCTGAATTTTTCATATTACTTTTGTTTTGTTAATATGCAATTCCCACTTGGTATTGCCGGTAAATATTATATATTATTCGAACTCGAACTTCACGTAACTTTCAATAATTTATAATTAGAATGAGTGAGTTCCGCTGAGAGGTAGCCAGACCCTGATTCAATACCTGTACAGAGTGACGCGGCCAGTAATAAAGGTTAATACAACTAAAGTGGGGTATTCTTGTCCTTGGGCACTTTTTAGGGATAGTCGCGCGTTCGTCAATAAGGCTGGCCTAGAGACACCCTTTGAGACGCTCATCCGTACAATCTTTATCCTTTCTTTGCGTCTCCAACTCATCCGAAATTCCTGACGGGGGCAAATTAACCACTACCATAATAAAACTAATTCTCATTTCAACTGAGAAGAAAATTACAATGGCATCTAATAAAACTATTAGTCACTTCTAGGAAAGTTTAATTCAATTTTGTGGTGTAACTGAGCAATAGCCAATGGTGTAACTGAGCAGACTAATTGTGTAATTTATAGTTTTTTTTTTTATTATTACTTTATGATCGGTATCTTGTCCATTATAAACATGTAGCCTGTATCAAAATCATGCATAATCTGCGTTATTTATATCATAATTTTAGATTCAAAAATCTTATTGATAATTAGAAACACATTATATTATTGTATTGCAAGTATTATCATCTCAAAGGCACATAGCAAGGGTCTCTAATCTTCGCATACAAATACCAAAGTTACCATTCTAGAACACATAATAACTATATATGTAGCGCATACTGCGTTTCACCAATTCGTACGGGCGAACGGTCGACGCCCCTTGTAACCTACTTATCTAAATATCTATAGATATTTGCTAAAAGAGATTCTCCAGAAACGTGAAAATTGGTTTATCCTTCCGAAGCTGCGAATCAAAAGATTTATGTACACGTTCCTCTCATCACGTGCCCGGTCTCTGAAACAAGATTAGTTCGCGTCGGCGGTTTGACCGAAGTTATAATTGCGTAAATATGGTAAACAACAGATATATGCGACCATAATCGGTTATTTAAGATTGTTTGTCACCCTTTCGCTTTATGCCTAATTTATTGTTTGAATATGTAATACAAAGCCATAATTTGAGGCGCTTTATTTGATTTCAGTATTTACATATTGGTAGTCTACAAACCTCAATTACAGATACATACAATGGTTTTTTTTGTACAATCAATGGTAAGGTAGATATCCGCAGATTTATTGCTTTTCCGGTATTAATTTTCTAAGTCTAATATAATACCTACAAGTACGTTGTGCATGAGGAAAATATAGCCAAAACTGTAAACGAGGGTCAAATACCGACAATTTTAGTTTGCATGAATTAATGAAGTAGGTAACAAAAAAATCTCTAGTTCCTCCCTATTGAAAGTATAATAAGCTAATACTGCCCTGAACTATACGCAATCTTTAAATAGAGGAGAAAAATGTATGAAAATAATTTTTTTACAAAGCTCTTCTGGAACGGTACACATTACATAAAATTTTAATCAAATAAAAACGACGTCATATCAGAATGTTAATAAGTCATGTTACGTAGTTACCTCCTTTGTGTATTGTGTGGGTAACAGTAAATAATGGGTTGCGTTAGGCGTCACGCTGCGACAGTTTCTTTTACCCCGTCAACAAAAAATTAAATATGGATTCATGGTCTCTTTTCATTTCTTTTAGGGAACTGTTCAAATTAGTTTACCATAGATATTTTTTTATGAAACATTTTTCACTGGACGAAAAAGTCTTATCATTATTATCTGTCAGTAATCAGTATGATTACTTACGGTAATGAACCTGCCTTAGTAACGATTTTAAATAGTAAATAGTGAAGAAGAAAAGCTAGATTTCCCATACCTATTAT
The DNA here is from genome assembly GCA_947086415.1 of Pammene aurita. Classification (NCBI taxonomy): domain Eukaryota; kingdom Metazoa; phylum Arthropoda; class Insecta; order Lepidoptera; family Tortricidae; genus Pammene; species Pammene aurita. The sequence continues at coordinate 25,985,658 of OX352297.1, forward strand.
GCATAAGGTTAATGAAAGCTACCATGGACATGGACTAAACATCTGCGGCGTTTCCGTTTATGTCGTATATAATGTATAAGCTAGATCTGACCTTTGTTTTTTTTTGACGCAGGGAAAATGCGTTTACGCATCCATAAGTGGGGGGGGGGGGGGGGGGGGGTATATAGGACTCGTCCCTCCATATGGGAGGAGGGGAATACCCATTAAAATCTCTGCGGCGTTTCTGTCCCGCCCGAAGCTTAACCTACTAGTAAGCCATTTCATATTTCAGTAAGTACATACTTTTTTTTTTTTTTTTTTTTTTTTTTTTTTTTTTTTTTTTTTATACCACGACGGTGGCAAACAAGCATACGGCCCGCCTGATGGTAAGCAGCTACCGTAACCTATGGACGCCTGCAACTCCAAAGGCGTCACATGCGCGTTGCCGACCCTTTACAAAAAGGAGGATTCACTGTGTTGACGACTAAAGGAACAAGAAGGTCCCTCATCGTCAACACACTGGGTCCTCTTTGAGCTCTTTGGCAACCTTACTCACCAGCAGGAACACAACACTATGAGTAGGGTCTAGTGCTATTTGGCTGTGGTTTTCTGTAAGGTGGAGGTACTTCCCCAGTCGGGCTCTGCTCCAGATTTGAGCGATGACATTCGCTGAACGTGCCCTACCACACTTAGCGAGATGCCATTCGCAGTGCCCATACCTCTCTTTTTGGCGTAGTTTAAGGACATACCCAGGTCCGGACGTAGTTTAAGGACATACCCCGGGTCCAAAACTTAGGTACTTATGAAAAAAAAATACTTAGGTACTTATGAAAAAAAAAAATTTTTTAGGTTATTTAAATCTATCGTGGACAGTTGGAAAATGGTTTGGTGTGTTAATTAGAACCATTCCATTTATTTATTTATTATTTAAGAGCTTCATTTTTCACGTGACGAGTCACGAGCTTTATAACTTATAATATGAAGGGTGAGACGGGTCTTGTCTGACGGTAAATTAAGAAATATGGGCATCCGTATCTCAATAGATTCGTGCCTGTTTTATTTTTATACAAATATTAACTGAAATAGATACAAAACAATAGTCTGAACGAAACTTACTTTTAAATTACCTGAAACAAAGACTTTTAAACAGGCATTTGTGCAAAAATAAGTCTGATATTAAAAAGACAAAACAGAAGCATCTCATTAATGATTAATATTCGTATTAGCACTTTTCTTGTTCAATTTGTTAGATTTATATTTATTTCTAATTGAAAAAATACGGTTCATTCATAAGAAATTCCAATTGATCTTTACATGCATTTTAACTTTTTACTTGTACGAGTATCTCGGTACTTAGATAAAATCTTTTAGAACACAAGCAGGATTATTAAGCTTTAAGCTGATAAGGGGTCAGATGGGGAACTAACTTGCCTAACAGCCGGAGGCTCAAATAAGATTCCCTGTAACTGAATTACATTGAAGGCCTTAATGCTTATTTTAAACACCTTTCTTGGCATTAACGCATCGCATGAAATATACTTAACTAACGAACATGCCTCGGGGTTCTTATGTTAAACTCGTCTGTATTTGGTCTTATTATATTACGGGCGCTTAGGGTTTAATTTAGGCCTAAGATACGTGGCAGATTGAAATGATAAATGATGGACAATGAGCTTACTCGTAGTAACTTGGGAGGTTCTTAACACACAATATGATACTATACTTAGAAATTGAGCTTAAATTTTGCTCAAGAGTGGCGAAAATCGGCCCCTTCGTATATAAAACTTCCATATTACAGAGTGTTACCCGTTTTCAATATTACAGAGTGTTACTAGAGCTTTGTTAGAGAGAGTTATTTAGACGAAAACAGTAATTGTTCTTTGTGCCCTATTTTTGCTATAGGTCAACGCTGTGAAATCGCATTGCCTTTTTATTTTAACTTGGCAAAGATAATGGAACGTCTACTCTTGTGTTTCTTGTTTTCGTTTTCGCTACATTATGCCAGAATAAAACCCTTGTGTTTTAAAATTTCGACATCGTTTAAAAAGTATCCATGTTTTACCTACTGTAGGTACCTAACCCCTTATTCGGCAGGTACCTTTCGACGGTAGGTAGGACGATTCATAAACGTCTTACAGGCCTCAATTAGTTAATTTATGTTTTGTCTGTTTCTATCAAACACTACTGGCAAAGTGACGGATAAGGACAAAACATAAATTATATAATTGAGACCTGAGAGACATTTATGAATCACAATATAGCAATCGTCTATATAGTAATTATCTTTTATCACCACCGCAATTTGTAAAATTACGCGCCTTCTTATTTATTTCATAAAAACTAATAATGTCAGGGTTAGGGCAGAGATCTCCTGTGTTACATCTATGTCGACAATCTGTGACTTAATTGAAGTTAATCTTTTACCCGCGACAGCGATAGAGTTCTCGTCTAGTCGAGTCGCAAAGTTCAGATCAACACCTCGATACTTAATCTCGGTTCAATGCACCATTACTACTATCGCATGTTTAAAAATATAACGTGCACAATCCGATTCAATCGTTCTTACCTGATGAATTGTGAGGAACGATTAACAACTTGGTATCTTGCCAACCAAAAGTTACAAATCGTTGTATGTTTCTGATTCACGCCCCGTATGACGTTTTAATGTTGTTACAAATAATACGCATTTTATTAACGGCGTGTATCAATTTATATACACAGGAATAAAAATGTTAGTATCAAACAGTGATTCGATAACACATTTAACGGAGCCAATTACAGATCTAAAATCAAGTATGGGTTAAACTATAATACGTAAACAATTATTAAGAACAATGAATATTCATAATTACTTCCTTGTTATATAAAACTATAAAAAGTGACAGTGTTAAAACTGAATAATTGAATATACCTCTCTTCTCCCCTTTTATGCCTTCTACAATTATATAAATCCTCAAGACATATTACCTTCCCTGCTGTTTTAACTTCTGATTCGACTGACATATCACTTGTAAGCTAACTCCGAAGACTGACTTGTTATACATATTTCACTGTTATCCAAAGTGCCAAACGTTGTGTCGAGTGCATTGATGGTGATTGCCGCGAGTGAGCAGTCGGTGCGCATGAGTGGGTCGTGTCGCGGGGTGTATCGGTGTGCTCGTGCGTCGACGGCAGCACGGTGGTCGGAGGCGGGGTGTTCCGTTGCTGCGTGCCCTGGTGCGGGGCGCGCGCGGCGGCGCCCGTCGATGACGCCGATTACGCGCTGCGTGGAGAAAGTCCGCCCACGCCTCTTGAAGAATACGGTAAGTTTTTTCTACTTTGAAGCGCATATCGTGTAACTAAACTAGTAAAATACTTTTGGGAAAAGAAACGAAATAGAAAGTTGTGCTGTAAGAAATTATTACTAAAAACATGTTTGCGTTGCCTTCAATTTTGTACAGCATTTTCCGAAGGTCATTATCAGTTTAGTTATGCGTCTAAATCTACGTGAATTGTGACAGGAGTTACAAATATGGTGGTGACTGGTGATCCATTTTAGGGCACAGGAATAAATGTTGGATGCGATTTTTTTATTTGGTCTTACCAGGCTAGCCTTCCATTAGAAAGATTTTATTTGCGACATTTTTTCTTAAATCTCAATACGATAACAATTACTATGCCATTAAAGGAGTCACCACCATTTTCGTAACGTCTTGTAGAGATAATCCATTGAAATGGTATGTACATTTTGCTTTACATAAAATCATGTATGGCTGATTTTTTTATGTTAATAGTGATGAAATACTTATGTTAGACAAGAGTTTCGGACCTCAGAAATACACCGGGTCAATGTAATATTCATTAAAAACCCCAAAATGTTCGTGTTATTTTTGATTTTAAAGATGTTTTCTAACAAAGGATGTATGTTATAGCAAAAGTCCCTAAGACACTTTATAGTATTTGCAATATAATGAGCCTAATTTACCTCATTCATCATAAACGTATCTCAGGCCTCAATTAGTTAATTTATGTTTTGTCCTTATCTGTCACTTTGACATTTGTGTTTGTTTGAAACAGACAAAACATAAATTAACTAATTGAGGCCTGAGAAAGTTGCACGTATTCTTTCAATATGTATATTATTATGTTGCTGGTTATAGTACTGGAATCCCAAACCTGCATGCATATAGTCTTGATAGAAACAATTTCCCGAATAAATAATGACGTCTTCAAAATTATTTCCCTCTTATTCGGCACAGTCCAAATTGGATCAATCGTAAAGTGTACATATACAAGTGGGGTATCAAATAGACTATATATATTTTTGTACAGTCCGTGCTCTAACTCCCAGAAATTTTAGGAGAGCGAAGCCAAAGCCGAAGGTACATAAAGACGAATAATGACGAATTACGTTACTATGAACACTTTTATCTCGGGAAATATGAGACCTATCTGAACCCAAGTGGCCTCATCATGTTGCAAATTTAAATTCATTATAAATGATTGTAGTATGTTTTTCTATAATTTGATTTCATGTCTTTTGGGGAGTAAATTGTAAAAAACAATATAAACTCCAAAACGCACACTTCGGCATTGCTACCCGAAAATTCCTCAGAGCTTGTCCGTAAAATGTACAACAAATGTACACATGTGGACCCGGGGTATGTCCTTAAACTACGTCCGGACTCGGGTATGTCCTTAAACTACGCCAAAAGTAGAGGTATGGGCACTGCGAATGACATCTCACTAAGTGTGGTAGGGCACGTTCAGCGAATGTTATGTCCTTCAAATCTGGAGCAGAGCCCGACTGGGGAAGTACCTCCACCTTACAGAAAACCACAGCCAAATAGCACTAGACCCTACTCATAGTGTTGTGTTCCTGCCGGTGAGTAAGGTCGCCAGTGAGCTCTAAGAGGATACATTGTGTTGACGACGGGTGGCCCACCAATAATACGGCCTTTGTTCTTTGTGGGCGCAGAGTGCAGGTGCGGCGATCAGGGAGACCCGGTGAAACGGTTGTCCGCTGGCCGCCCGCAGGTCAGTAGGGTTCCCGAACCCAGGGGTCACTTAATCTCCACCCTGGGAGGCAGAACCGCCAACCTGCGAAAAATCCCTGGTGTAGTAGTCGTGCCGGTGTAGGAGACCGGAGTGGACCCGGCTACTGCAACAGGGGGGGGGGCCGGGGGCCCTTACGTACGCCGTGCCTGCAAATTGCACCTCCCACATCGTTCCTCGGTCGGTTTGTTTCGTCCTCTTGTCCTTTTAGCCGTCGACACAGTGAATCCTCCTTTATTTCCCACACACTCCCCAAAATTATGGCAAGAAAACACAGAAGAAATAGGTCTTCAGCGGAGTCCCCTTCCACAAAAGTGGATTTCTGCAACGTCAGGGGACTGCATTCGAATCTAAACGCAGTACACCACCACCTCGAGTCTGCGCAGCCGACCCTTCTGTTTTTAACGGAGACGCAGATATCCTGCCCGGCCGATACATCATATCTGTTATACCCCGGCTATGTGCTCGAACACAGGTTTGTGAGGCGCGCTGGGGTATGTATGTACGCTCGGCAGGATGTCTGTTGTCGCCGCCTCCATGCCTATGAAGACAGGGACCTGTCAGTGCTATGGGTGCGTGTAGACTTCGGCGGCCACACCCGCGTCTACGTGTGCCTTTACAGGTCTCACAGCGGAGACACGGACACAAAACGGCTCTTCGAGCACCTACAAGTGACGACCGACAGAGTTCTGGAGCAGTACCCATCCGCTGAATTGGTGATTTTGGGAGATTTTAATGCCCACCACATTGAGTGGCTTGATTCTCGGTCCACCGACTATGCGGGGAGGTCTGCTTACGAATTTTCTCTGGCCTATGGTCTCTCGCAATTGGTACGTTCTCTCACGAGAATACCAGATATCGAGGACCATACAAGCTCTTTACTGGACCTCCTGCTGACCACACGTCCGGACGGATATTCCGTCTCAGTAAATGCACCTCTTGGCTCGTCCGATCACTGCCTCGACCGGACGCTGGCACTTTGCGCGCGGCCTGATCCACCACGGCCAACTGGCTCGCGACGCGTGTGACAGTATACGTCAGCAGATTGGGATGGATTGCGTGAATTCTACGCATCATACCCGTGGACGCAGCTCTGTTTCACATCGGAAGATCCTGACTCCTGTACAGCTAAAGTCGCCGAGACTATACTGGTGGGAATGGACTGCTTCATTTCCAACTCGGTAATAGCTGCAGGAGCAAGGAAACGACCTTGGTTTAATCGGCCCTGTAGAGAAGCTACAATTCGTAAGCAGGCTGCTTACAGGGCTTGGACCAAGGCCGTTACTGATAAGGATCCCAACATATCTGATGTGAAACGCAAATTAAACACTGCCTCGAGGTCCAGTAAAAGAGCCATTGCCAGAGCCAAATTCGACTTCGTCGGCAGAATTGGTAAGAAGCTAGTGGGCTACCCCACCGGGAGTTGTGCCTTCTGGTCACTTGCCAAAGCTGCCGAGGGAAACTTTTGTCGGTCGTCCTTACCACCACTGCGTAATGCTGATGGTAATCTGGTCCATAGTGCAAAAGAGAAAGCCGATCTTCTGGGTACTCTCTTTGCCTCGAACTCGACCCTGAACGATGATGGCAGCACCGTACCGCCTGACATCCCGCGGTGCGCAGCCTCGATGCCGGAAATTATCATCAAACAAAGTGATGTCCGGCGGGAGCTACTATCATTAAACGTTCACAAGTCGAACGGACCAGACGGCATACCAGCAGTTGTGCTCAAACGGTGTGCTCCGGAGTTGTGTCCCGTGCTAACGCGCCTTTTCACACTCTCTTACCACAAACGGCAAGTGCCGTCTTCATGGAAGACTGCCCTCGTGCACCCTGTGCCTAAAAAGGGCGATAGTTCGGACCCGTCGAATTACAGGCCTATCGCTATAACCTCCCTTCTCTCCAAGGTTATGGAGCGCATATTCAATGCAAAGCTCCTGGGATACCTAGAAGAGCACGACCTGATCAGTGATCGCCAGTATGGCTTTCGTCACGGTCGATCAACTGGTGATCTTCTAGTGTATCTCACTCACCGCTGGGCTTCAGCCATTGAGAGTCAGGGAGAGGCATTAGCAGTCAGCCTTGATATAGCTAAGGCGTTCGATCGGGTCTGGCGTCGAGGTCTTCTATCGAAGTTGCCAGCTTACGGCCTGCCCGAGGGATTGTGCAGATGGGTCGCCAGCTTTTTGTCCGGCAGAAGCATACGAGCTGTAGTTGACGGCAGTTGCTCCGAAAGCATGGACGTAAACGCTGGTGTCCCGCAAGGCTCCGTGCTATCCCCAACGCTGTTTTTGCTGCATATCAATGATATGTTGTCTATCGGCAACATTCATTGTTATGCGGACGACAGTACTGGGGATGCCTGTTACACGGGCCGTGCCAATATCCCTCGATCCGTTGTGGTAGAGAGTCGTGAAAAACTTGTGTCCGATATCGAGAACACTCTTTCTGGAGTCTCGGTGTGGGGTCAGGACAACTTAGTCCGATTCAACCCCACAAAGACACAAGTTTGCGCGTTTATCGCTAAGAAAACTCCATTTAGTGTGGCCCCTCAGTTCCAAGGCACAACCCTTACAATGTCAGGGAGTATTGGGATCCTCGGTGTTGACATTTCCAGCGACGTCCAATTCCGTAGTCACCTTGAAGGGAAGGCCAAGCTGGCATCCAAAAAGCTCGGTGTGCTCAATAAAGCGAGGAGATACTTCACTCCGGGGCAGAGACTGCTCCTATACAAGTCGTAAGTCAGACCCCACATGGAGTACTGCTGTCACCTTTGGGCGGGTGCACCTGGATACCAGCTTGGGCCCTTTGACTCGGTGCAAAGGCGCGCTGTGCGGATCGTCGACGATCCCAAACTCACGAGCGATATTGAACTAGACTCAATAGTCTAAGGCTCTCCTTTGCCAGAGGCAAAGTAGACTTTGCCTCCTTACAAGTATGTGTGTTCTATCGCTTGTACAATGGGTTGTGCTCTGAAGAACTGTTTGATATGATGCCCACGGCAGCTTTTTATCACCGCACCGCTCGCCGCCGGCAGGGTGTTCATCCTCACACCCTGGAGCCTAATGGGTCGCGCACTGTACGGTTTAAGAGGAATTTCCTCCCACGAACGCTGCGACTGTGGAATGAACTCCCTGCCGAGGTTTTCCCAACGGGCTACAGTATGAGGTTCTTCAAAAAAGGAGTGTATAGGTTCTTAAAGGGTAGACAACGCGCATGTGAGCCCTCTGGGGTTGCAGGCGTCCATAGGCTACGGTAACTGCTTACCATCAGGCGGGCCGTATGCTTGTTTATCACCGTCGTGGTATTAAAAAAAAAACATGTGTAATTTGAGTCCAATTTGGACTATTCCAAATAAGGGGGAAAAAATGTTGATGACGTCATTACTATAAAATTGGCCCTTTCAAGACTATATGCAGGCAGTTTTGGGCACCTAAAAACATACTAAAAGTCAGTGCTTTAATTTTATAATAATAGGTGCAACTTTGAAGAGTAGTTTCTTAAGAACCATGAGGTGTTTGTAAACCTAATTGGGCTAATTATATTGCATACTTGTACACAGAGCAACACCCGTAACTAACCATTTGTAATCCCTATTGCAACGGCATAAGGCCAACCGATGGTTAGTTACGGGTGTTGCTGTTGGTACTCTAAAGTGTCTTTGGGAACATTTTCCCGTAACATACGTCCTTTGTTAGAAAAAATGTTAGAAACCAAAAATAATACGAGTGTTTTTTAAGAATTTGACATTGATTCGGTGTGATTCTGAGGTCGGAAACTCTTGTCTATCATAAGTATTTCACCACAATTAACATATTAAAAAAACTAACCATGCCGAATTTGATGTAAGGTAACACCCCTTGAAACTGCCATTTCCTCGAGCTAAGAGTTGCGAGCATCACAATTTTTATGCTAATGTTTGTCGACATTTTTTGATTACCGCAGTTTGATAGTAAATTTATTATTTTCTATCTAAATAATCAGCACCGTATCGTTTGCTTCCGAAATAATTATTTTTAATTATAGGAAAGTTAGTAAATATTTATATTTATTTCAGCAGGACTTGTGATCATTACTCAACTGACATAGGTGTATTAGTCTTGCAAACGCTGCAATGAAAACTAGACTGTCCGCAACCTTTCATTGTACATTGATATGTGTATACAAATTTCGTTAACTTATTTAGGCATTGATGACAGCTTTTAAATGCCGATGTTGCAAAGTGAGATAAGTGTTCAGTTCAGTTTATTTCAAAGACATAACAACTTTATTTCATTCCAATTACTTAGAGGAGTTAATGTACCAAAAGTTTTGCTAAATTAGTTACTTTTAGTGTGCAATTTAAATTACTTACCATAATTTTGGATCTGCAAATAAACTTATCTCAAAATTAAACTTAATAGGCCTTAGATTAGGCACATAAAAGTTAAAACTTTCAAGGCTGATTTGACATCTTCTCTACCGTGACGATGACTAACTGTAATTATATATTTTTATAAATCCGGTAATTAGGTAAATATCAGATGTTCTTAAAACATTATTTCTATTTTAATGGCAATGAAAAGTATATAAAAATGCTTTGATAATGTTTGAATTAACTCCGATATATTTGAACTTGTGATTTGCGTATTACCTTTCATCAAATGCAGCTTGCAATATTACCCAAGTCAACTTTAAAATGACACTGATACTTTATGAGTTTTATGACCTTTTGATTCTCAGTGTCAAACATTGAACCGTATTTGATCTACAGCATCAACACTTACTGATAAAATATTAAATAGGTATAGTGTAAAAGGGTATTGTATTTGAACTGGCGGCGTGCCTATGCAACATAATAGGCAGGAGTGGTCGTATTTTACACAAATATTGAACGAAGGGGAGGCAACTGTTCCGAACGCTGGGCGCTATGTACGTTAATTTAACGTTTTAAACCGCGCAGACCCAGAATAATGGCCTGATTGATGAGCCGGTCAATATTAAGAGAACAATTACTTGTCTATTTGGAACTGTTTAGATAAGTCTTGCGGTTTGAAGTTCGGACATCTCCGAGGACGCAATTAAGGGACTGGTGAAATAGTTTTTAATAGATTAGTCAAGGGATTATTTCTCACTTTGTTTATGAATTCAATGTATTTAGAATGAGACTTAGTTATTTAGACTTAATCATTTGAAGCATAATGTGCAGCATTAGCACGACCAATGGATAATTTGCTTTGTTTTAAATTTAAATTATAATAATATGTAATGTATAGCATACGACCCACTGGCTGGGCACTGGCATAGATTTCATTGATTAATAAAATAACACACTGTTAAATTGTTTGATGTTCTCGCTGTGTGCAAACATTGAAGCTTTACCATTAATAATGTCATCATTTGTTTGTCGACCGGTTGTTTATTTTGCAATCTGATCTATAATTATATAATGGTTTCAGTAGCGATTTATCATTAATAGTTTATTTATGACAGATATATTGACCTACATTTGCATATTATGTTATGAGTAGTAGCTAATTATAATATGATGATGTGTTTGATTTAAAATACAGTGTGTAAATCCTATACGGGCGAACCTTTAAACTGTGGTTAGGATAGGACATAAGAAATATATTTAGATAACTTTTTCTTAAATTAACGAGGAAAATTTTAACCATACAAAAAATATATGTATATATTTAGCAATAGTGAATTAAATCTTAGATACAAATCGAAATCATTAAAATAACATGTCAAAACTTAGAATTAAAAAGACACAAAAAAAATCAAATCTAACATAAAGCTAACAGTCAGTAAAAATGTCATATTAAATAATCACAATAAATAAAATCTACTCCTAAATTAAACTACGCTGAACACAATAAAAAATAAACAAAAATAAACCTATCCGACATCGTCGCCCCGCGACCCTCCAGACGCAAAGGTGCCCATCTCGCTCGCAGCATTTCCTCGTTGAACCGCGATGGACAACCTCTGCATCAGGAAGGAACCGGAGCGAGGATCCTACCCTCTCTCCCGTAAACGCCTCCCCACTTCGCCAAAAAAGCCCTGGCCTCAGCACACCAGCATCCGGTGGTTTCCATTGCGAGAGCAACGAATAAATAATTCACAAGGGCCGCATACTTCTCTCGTTTCCGAACGGCGGCTAACTCAGCCGCTGCTCCTGCTGTCTTTACGGTGCGGCCAATATGTGAAGCCGCAAACGTGCTGACACACGTTGCGTCCCACAACAAACACTTTCCTATCTCCCAAGGGACCAACGTCAACCCATCAGGCCTTTTTCTATCAGACCGACTGAGGCCTGGAGGCTCCAGCACACATGGAATATTTGCGGATACTAGCGCCCTCCGCACGATATCATTCAGCGCGTGGTGCCGCGGGAACCTCCCAGCACACCGACAGCAACTCAACGCGTGATGACCGCTACTCTCCACCATGGAACCGCAGATGCAAGTGTGAGGTTCACACAACACAGCCCAGACAAAGAGCAACGGCAATCCGCGTCGAGTCGTTGTCAAGCAGTGTGCCCATATGCGGAGAGGGGAGCGCATGAAGCCAAGCCCCAGATTCCGGCTTCGACACCGCAATGAGCCTCGCCCTGTCCACACCTACTGCACCCTCCATTAGGCTCCCGAACACCCGCTTCACCCCCACGTCGTCCCACAAACGCTGGCGATCCGGATTTTCCGGCGCGGACGCACCCGGATTGAGAGTCAACCAAGCCGCCATAGCATCAGCAGCGAAGGGTATGGATACCTTGACACCATCAGTAGATAAAATTTTAGTGACAAGATCCACAACCCCCGCCGCCGATGCCAGGAAGGCCGGCAAGCTCACGTCCCGTGCACGCCTCACGCCCAGCCCACCCGATCGAATGGGAAGTGAGGCCAGATCCCACTGGTTCTCATTGAGGGAGACGTTCAACAGCGACTTAACAGACCCCTTCAACACGCAATCAAAGGAGTCAATATAGTCATATTGACTCCTTTGATTGCGTGTTACCGGCCGGGTTACCCCAGTCGGGGTGAAGCCAAGCCGGCACGGTCCGTAAAAAATAGGTGACTCTGGGAACGGCGAAACAGATCCGCAACAAAACCAATGACACGTGCGCAGAAATGTTCTTCAACCTATCACCAGCGGTCAACAGAAGATGCCTTCTCACCTCGAAGGCCTCAGGGATGGCTTCTGGAAAAATTGGAGAGCCCAAAAGATTAAAAGTTCGGGGTGACAACTCCTTGAAACCATACAAAATAATTCGGCCCGCAATGTAAATGTAACACACTCAAGTTGAAAGCACATTGACATTGACAGTTACTTACTTTACTTTAATCATATTTCAGTTCATTGCTGCGCGGTAAAAAAAATATTTTTATTACGGGGTCATAATTAAGTGTAACTTTAAAAAACTTCTCAATTAATAATTACACCAATAAATACCATGGCTGGTGGTTCTTTGCTCGTATTGGAATTACACACTGTATAAAAGAAAATATGCTAAAATGTCTTAATTTATTCTGAGATTTTCACATGCAATGCTGAAAAAGTAAATTTAATATTGTAAAAATCACGCAGACATTAAGTTTGCTGTCCTTTACAACCATTTTAAAGAGTTAGGTGTTATTAGATAGTTCATTAAACTGTAGAAAATGCTATGGTCCTTGTCACATTAAAATTAAAACTTAGCTTATAACTTTTCATTAACATTTAAGGTAAAAGTTTAATTATAACAAAGTACTAATAGTCTAAGAAAATTAGATTTTTTTGAAGAATTAATTCCCAGCAGGCTTGAAATCGTTTTAATACCTTCACATGGTCCTAAATGCATGTGATCTGAGTTTGCCCAATCCCAGGAGGTGTGCATAACTTTTTAGCGAAATTTTTGCTCTTTGTCAGTTTTTTGCTTCTAGCTCTAAAACGGTACGTCCGAAGGAAAATATCATTGTATATCAATATTAAAGATGGTTAAATTATGCGTCGAATGAGCATCTTAACTTATAATTCAGTTCAGCGGTACAGCCAAAATCAAAAATTATAAATCGGGAAAATGCCTCATTTATTTGAAAAACTAATATTTTGACTTCCATACCACATATCTTTGAAACAGATGACTCCTGTTGAAAGACCTATAGAATAAAAGTTGAAGAGAATACAATTTCACGATATATAGACATCTCAATTTTCAAATTCAGTCACTTTGAAAGGCTAAATTTGGCATGAATTCAAAATCGGTTTTTTTCTAAATCCTTCTAAGTTGCATATTTTCCTTAAATATGATGTGTGAGGCCTAAATTTAATGCATTGTTACAACTAAGATCATTTAAGTGTAAATTTCTAAAACGTACCCAATCAGAAAACTATTTATACACCGTGTTTTTTTTATTTCCGGTAATTTCAAGGGTATATTTCTGAGCTTAATTTAAGTTTATTTCTCAAAGACGCCAGTGTCATAATTCGCTCCAGTTCTGAGGTAATCGATATTTCATTTATGTCTTTCTAATTGTGTAAACTCTGAGCATCCGCTACAAAATGATGCACCTGTGTGTTAAGTCAATACAATATGCTTCCTGTGTATTTCAGGCTATTCATGTTTGAAATGGAATTACATTGACATGTCTAGTTTTCAATTGTTTGGTTTAGGGACCGATGGAGGAATCAATCAGTAACTGCTTAACCTACTTAGATGAAACTTTGTATAGAGATTGAGATTGTATGAGTCCGTAAAAAGTACATAAAAAGTAGTTTTGATCCCAAAATACCAACTCTTAAGGGGCTGAAAAGTGGGTAAGAAGTTAGTATGAAGAGTTATTAATATAGTTAAATCGAATTAGATGAAATTTGGTACCTATGAAAATAGTTTGAGTTCTGGGGAGTTTATATCCCAGAAACTATCCCTGAAGGGTGTGAAAAGGGGGCGAAAGTTATTTGTATGGGGAATCAATATCCACTGAACTGATTTAAGTCCATAGATAAAATTTGGTATGGAGATAGTTTAAAAAAAAGTTTTTCTTGAAAAGGAAATAGAATAGTTTTTATCTTAGAAGTCATCTCTTAAGAGGTAAAAAGGGGAGTGGATTACTATCTTTATACTAAGTTTCATCTAAATAGGTTGAGCAGTTATTGATTGATTCCTTAATCGGCTCCTAATGTAAATAAGGTATATTAACTCAACCAAACAATTGAACATTATGACATGTCAATGAAATTTCGAACAATAACAATCCGACATACAAAGGAACCATATTGTAGTGACTTAACACAAAGTTACATGAAATAAAACAACTAAAAACGGATTATATCGCGTGTACTGTCGAGTCGAACCGTTGACCACGAACGCTGTAAAGTGTTCGAAACGTCGGGATGTAATTTAAACTCAGTACACGCGATATAATCCATTTTTAGTTGTTTTATTTCATGAATAACTATCGCGGCAAACGAAGACAATATTACACAGTTACATGATTTTATACCGGGTTCTCAGACTAAAATAATAATTAAATGTAGCTTTACACAATCGGAGAGACAAAAATGAAATATCGATTACCATAGAACTGAAGCAAATTAGGGCACTGGCGTCTTTAAGAAATATACTTAAGTTGAGCTCAGGAATGTACCCTTGGAATTTAGAAATAAATAAAACACGGTGTATAAATAGTTTTCTGATTGGGTACGTTTTAGAAATTTGCACTGAAATATTCTCAGTTGTAACGATGCATTAAATAAAGGCCTCACAGTGTGAGGCTCACACATCATATTTTATGGAAAATATGCAACTCAGAAGAATTTATAAAAAACTGATTTTGAATTCATGCCAAATTTAGTCTTTCAAAATCACTGTTTTTGAAAATTGAGATGTCGATATAACGTAAAATTATATTCTCTACAACTTTTATTGTATAGGTTTTTCAACAGGAGTTCCCTGTTTTAAAGATATATGGTATGGAAATCAAAAGTTTTTCAATTAAATGAGACATTTTCCCGGTTTATAACTTTTGATTTCGGCTGTACCGCTGAACCGAACTAAAAGATAAGTTGCTCAATCGACGCAGAATTTAACCCTCTTTAATATTGAAATCAATGACATTTTCCGTCGGACGTATCGTTTTCGAGCTACAAGCAAAAAACTGACAAAGAGCAAAAATTTCGCTAAAAAGTTATGCACATCTCCTGGGATTGGGCAAACTCAGATCACATGCATTTAGGACCACGTGAAGGTATTAAAACGATTTCAAGCCTGCTGGGAATTAATTCCTCAAAACACTTTTTATAGATCTTATTTGCTTGGCCTATAAAACGTTCGAAATTTTCGTTAGCTGTCTGTAAGTAGTGTTCGCACTGTCAGCAACTACTATTAAAAACCGGCCAAGTGCAAGTCGGACTCGCGCCCTGACGCGTTCCGTACATCACACAATTTCAACAATCACCGAACATCATATATATAAAAGAAGAAACTGACTGACTGACTGACTGACTGACTGACATATCAACGCACAGCCCAAACCGCTGGGTCTAGAGATTTCAAATTTAGCACATAGGTTCCTTATAAGGTCTAGGGGAGCACTAAGAAAGGATTTTTCAAAATTCACCCCCTAAGGGGGTAAAATGGGGGTCCAAAGTTTGTATGGCGAAACAAGATTTGTTTGACTATTTTATTCGAAACTTCACAGGAGTATTCCTAACGATAAATGAGTAAACACGTGTTTCAGGTTTTTTGAAATTCAACCCCCAAAAGGGGCAAATGTGGTCACAAAGTCTGAAAATCAACATGGGTATCGTATCCTTTTTGAGTACTTATAGTACGCGGGCGAAGTCGCGGGAAAAGGCTAGTTACTGTATAATGAAAAGAATGAGTTTATAAATCGCAATTTTTTTTCTTGTGAAAGAACAATAAATTTATAATTTACAGTTTTTATCTTTAACTGGTGCTGTTAGACCTTCCTTAATGCCAAATTTCATGATTTTGGTCTATGGGAAGTACCCTATAGGTTTTGTAAGTTTGTAATCGCAAATAAAAACCTGTACTTATGCTGCCATCCTTACTTCTTGGTGAATTTCATGGCTTTAGTTCTATGGGAAGGTTTTGAGTCCCCTAGGAAGTATTAGAAAGTAAGGCTCAAATGGCCGTCATTGGATTGCGTTGACTTAGAATTTTTTTTTACAGCTCTAAAGGACCGCAGACATAAGTATTAGTTGTCCATTTTGACTTGATACCTCCTCGCGTTTCTGAGAAAAAGGGTCTTGACAGATCGACAGACAGGCAGACGGAAAACAAAGTGATCCTATAAAGGTTCCCTTCTCCTTCTCATGTATCTAAAGATAACAATATCTACAGATAGGTACAGATCTCTAATACGTATGTTTTAAGTACCTACGTAGCTACTTTTACACTAACTCTATGTACTTAGGCGCACAAGGTGTTCTCGTTACTATGGCAAATATCTCTGGGACCGAGATAGCAAAGTAGACTTGTTTATTGTTTAGTTGACAAAAGAATATTGTTTATCATCTCTTATATTAAGTTGGCGACAGTTGTTAGTAATAGCGCCTATATATTTTAATAATTGAGGCAATAACGATTTCATTTTGTCTTATTTATTAATAATAATCTGGCCCTAGCCAAAACAAATTATAATAGTGGCGTGTTACTGTGACAATTATAGAATGGGATATGTAAAAAATACTTCAAATATTAATAAGGAATAGTATTATTACACTACAAGTAAAATTCCTTAATATATGTAATATATTTTATTTACTTGCTGCTTTGAATACTATGATTACACATTTTCACTAACCCCTTGTCAGTTACTTTTTTTTTAGTTTGGTTTAAAGTTACATAATAGTTATACATTATATTATTATAGTTAAAATTGATCAATAAGATTGAAGAGTAATTCCGTAACTAATCAATTACACTAACATCATTTTTTACTAACGTTAGTTCGCATTGATTTTGTGACGTCGTCAATTACACTAACCGTCAATTAGAATTAACCTATTAGTTACACTAACGCCTCGAAAATTTAATAAGAATTACAGTCAATTAGATTAACGTTAGTGTAACTAAATTAATCCTGTCTTACACTAATAATTAATTTTAAAACTGCATATCGGGTTCGGAAGTCGGGACCAATATCACAAGATGGAGCTCATGCTGGACCCTAGGGCTACCTACTGGATCTCGGGTTTGGCGCATCATAGACTCATGCTGTTTGGGCTCATTCGACTTGTACTGATGAGCAGATAGTACCGGTATCAAAATCTGGAGCTCATGCTGGACCCTGGGGATCCCTACTGGATCTCGGGTTTGGCGCATCATAGACTCATGCTGTTTGGGCTCATTCGACTTGTACTGATGAGCAGATGGTACCGGTATCAAAATCTGGAGCTCCTTTTTACTTTTACTTTCTTAGTAAAAGTGAAAGTGAAAGTCAAAGTCAAAGTGAAAGTGAAAGTGATAGTGATAGTGAAAGTGAAAGTGAAAGTGAAAGTGAAAGTCAAAGTCAAAGTCAAAGTCAAAGTCAAAGTCAAAGTCAAAGGTCTAAGGTCTAAGGTCTAAGGTCTAAGGTCTAAGGTCTTGATCCCTTTACCATCTGATCATCAGTACAAGTCGAATGAGCCCAAACAGCATGAGTCTATGATGCGCCAAACCCGAGATCCAGTAGGGATCCCCAGGGTCCAGCATGAGCTCCAGATTTTGATCCCGGTACCATCTGCTCATCAGTACAAGTCGAATGAGCCCAAACAGCATGAGTCTATGATGCACCAAACCCGAGATCCAGTAGGGATCCCCAGGGTCCAGCATGACTTCCATCTTAGGATACCGGTCCCATTGCTTATTAATACAAGCCCCCGAGTCCAGAGTCAAAATCGAAACAAAAATCAAAACCTCGTAGCTTAACCTAAATTCGCGTTTAGTTAGGTAAATTATTAATGTCAATTACCAATTCAATCTACACTAAAAATTAAATTAATGTTTCAATTTTTGAGAAAGACTAAAAATTAAATATCTTCAATTATTAGTTATTCGCAAAGGATTAACACGTTAGTTACAATTAATTTCAATTCTAATTGAAATCAATTTGCACTAAACTATTAGTGTTCAATTTTTACTAACGTGTTTCAATCTTCAATTTTTAATTTTCAATTACACTAACGTTCGGCCAACACTGGTTATACCTACTTCTTCTTCTTTCCATGGCTCTTTGCGTGGATCTTATTTTCTCCTTAACCTTGTTGGTGTACACCCATGTTTGAGAGCCGTAGACTAGGCACGGTAAGAGACAGGTGTCACTCACCACTTTTTTTTGTGTCAGGCAGTTTTCAAGTATGTTGAGGCTAAGGAAAATAGATAAAATAAGACACACGAAAATTAGAGAAAAAAACCAAGGTAACTGACGCCCACACACACGCCCTAAAACTAAAATGGAGCTGGGCAGGCCACGTAGCTCGCATGACAGACAAAAGGTGGACAATTTTAACCACTAAATGGAAAGGCCCAGATGGCAAACGACCCTCAGGTAGGCCAAAAACACGCTGGGCCGATGACATAGTCCATACAGCTGGAAAACAATGGATGGAGAAAGCAAAGCAAAGAGAGGAATGGAAGAAACTGGAGGAGGCCTTTACCCAAAGTGGGATCCATATAGAAGAAAATAACTAAAACTAAATTTCGAATTGAAAAAATGTAACTTTTCTATGGAATAAAAGGCTATAATAATAATAATAATAATAGTTATACATCCATATCACCGTCGTCTCTATTCCCTTGATTAAATTAGTTGTTCAATCAATGGCTCTTTAAAAGAGAAAGGTAAAGCTTTACACCTCAAGTGTTTCCCAAACATTATACATGTAGAGGAGAATATTTATGTCGGTTGTTAATAGAAACATCTAGCCGCTCTTATATTCGGTACTGTAAATAGACAGGTGCCCTCGTACCTTTATGAGAAGTTAACTTGGATGCGAGGCTCTAGGTCTGCGGATGTCAGGTCCTCCAGAATTCTACTGCTTGCCTATCCTGTGCACCACTCAGCCGCATTTCGTGGCAGTTTTCGATACGCCGCCAGCAAATGCTGGAACAACTTGCCTCCACCTATTCGTGCGCTAAAAGCAATAAGTACGTTTAAATTAAAGTGTCGAATGTTATTTATCAGCACTCAATTGAACGCCTAGCGGCAGCTAATCAAAACTGTTTTTATGTGTACATACCTTTTCTTTTCTCCTACTTTTTAAACTATATATTGCATAAGGGCAAAGAGATTTATCTTGTGACCGGTCTTACCATTTTTGTTTATTTATTTTTTCTTGGTTTGCTTTTGTTGTTTGTTTTTTGTCTGCATTTGTGTCGTCATTCGTTAGTTAAAAGTTAGCTGTAAGTTAGTTATAAATTAGTTATAAGTTAGGTCCCCACCGAAAATCAGCGCCGTGGCTTGCTGCGGCATTATGCTGAGTGCGGGTCCCTTTTATCGTCCTTAATGTTTGTTACTTTTCCTTTTGTTCATTTAATTGGTGTGACGTTAATAAATGTATTTTCTTTCTTTCTTTCTTTCGTCTTTCAAACTAATTATATAATTTATTGTCAATAAAATTTCTTTCTTGTTAATGTTATAGTTTGACTTAAATTATGATTTTAATCAATACATGGGTATATAAAATATATAAATAATAACCAGAGCTCGGATTTTTCACGGCAAAACAAAACACTAGCGTAATTTAGCCAGTGCTTGAAATATTATTTTATCGATATCGATAATTCAGAACTAGAAGAAATAAAAGTCACCAAATAAAATTAATATGTAATAAAACTAATAAAAACATTTGTATAAAGTTACTATATATTAGAAACAGACGCAATTTCTTCTTCAAAGTCTACGTCAGTACACACAGCAGCACAAGACATTTTATTTGGGTAATAGTGATAGGAGTAGAGATGATCATTATCTTTTCAACATTCTCTGGGAGTAAACAGTTGCGTTTATCACTATAAATCCATTTATGTACACTGAATGTACGTTCAACTTCAGTTGACGTCAAGGGAGCAAATTTATAGAATTCATTATCAGTTCGGGTAATATTTTCAGATATGTCTCTTAAAATTTCGTAATCAGGATTTCGTTCGAGCACGGCTTCAAATTTACGTATCACTGGTAAAAGTTTACTCCAGTTTACGTAGCAACGAACAGTATCCAGAATGAGGAAGGATTCCGCAATGGATAAAGTCGAACATTGCAATTGTTCTATTGAAGAGGCTATTACTTCGTAGTTGTCGCGAATGAAATTTAACTCCGGTCGTAGTTTGCGTGTTTGAAAACATTTTTTTGCAGCTCTTATAGCTGCCGAGTCATTAGCAAGTATGGAGACGACATCACGTATTTGCTCATAGTATTGAGCGTAATATACCGCAGCAGATATCCAAGTTCCCCATCTGGTGATAATTGGCTCGGGAGGTAGGGGAATGGACGGATATTTTGCCTTAAAAAGGCGTACACGCTCTGGAGATTTTAGGAATATCTTTTTGACATTCGATATCAACCCATCCACACCTTTGAAATTATCTCGCACTTCTTCGGCAACCCGGTGCAGACCATGAGCTAAACACGTAATGTGTTTCATACGAGGAAACGTTGCTTTTAAAATACGACCGGCTTTAAGCATATATGCGGCACTATCTGTGCAAAGTAAAAGCAAATTGTTTACGTTATCATTGAAAGAATTTTGAAGCAAAAATTTTAATTGGTTTATTATTAGGTTTGCTATTGTTTCCCCATTTACCTTCTGTAAAACCTTCGACCCCAAAAGATAAAATTGCTTAGAACAATTTTTTTGCAAAGACCGAATCACCACGTTTGTCACACATTTTCCCATGAAATCTGGTGTTTCGTCTATAGATATCCACAAATAATTGGTTTTGTTTACCTCTCTTATACCCTGTATAGTTTTTTTGTACACGAGATTTAAATAAATTTTTCGCAGGGTCGATTCGTCCGGTAAAGAAGTCATAGAGCAGTCGCAACATAAATACTTGTTAAAAAAATGACGAAAATTATTGTTGTTGACTGTTGCCCATGGTATGTTGCATGAAATAAGAAAAATAATTAAATCGAAATAAAATTGATGTTTCCTATTTGGTTGCCCCGAACGGTAATTGTGGCGGTTGCTTTTCACATGATTCTCAATATTGCATTTCTTCAGTTTTAGATGCATATCGCACATAGAGCAGTATATAGTGGAGGTCACTTCATTATAGACTAACTCAGGGTGATTTTCAATCCACGTTTTGATCCGATCTTGTACATTACTCATTTTTGTATTAATTGATACCTTGCAATATTAAGTTATTATACGTATATCCAACACGTCGGATTCAATGCGTTGCGAAATAAATAATACCTGGATGCAATTTACGTTTTATACGTAATGAAATGACAGTTAAAGTGTGAATGTCATATGTCATGTGAGATGAAATTTGCAGTCGTTTCTAACATTTTAAATGAGGTGGTATAGTTACTTCGTTCTAAGTTGTACATGCAGACCTCTTTGTTGCTCGACTATGGCAAAGCTAAAATGAAAAGTTATTTTATTACTTATACAGGATGTCCGGTAATTAATGCACAACCTTCTAACCCCCAGTAGGTCACCTTAGACTGGTAAAAAATATTGATTTTGAGCTCTAGTAGTAGTCTCCTGTTTTTCGAAATTTTCGCACGTTTGTTAGTTTTTAAATTTTGACATTCACACTGATAGGTGTACCATCGAATAAAAAAAGAAAAAATGTACTGAGGCAATACCTGTCATATACTCTAGTAAGACTCGATAGGTGTCGATAAAATAATATTTCAAGCACTGGCTAAATTACGCTAGTGTTTTGTTTTGCCGTGAAAAATCCGAGCTCTGATAATAACATGAATGTCGGGTAAAGTTTACAAAGCAAACGTGTACTCGTATTTAGTTTATGTATTATAATAGTAATAGATACAACGTTTAGGCGTTGTCAAATAATTATTGAAGCGGAAACAAGCGGACCTTATGCATAGAATGTTTCTTTGGCATTGAAAGTTTACTAATAGCACCAATATTTCCGTAATCGGTAGGTATTTTGAACCGTAACCCTGCGATTGTTGTCAGTAATGAAGTTTTTATTGATTAACTAGCTATGATACCCGGCTTCGCTCGGGAGTTGATATGAGATTACGTGGTAGATGAAATAAAAAAACATACTATGACGTAAAAAGTAAAAAATATATTTTGAAAACATTTTCTATATTTACATGTATTTACATTTTCTCATTATTTACACTACTTGTTTATAAACAACATTTTTCATTTTATTGTCCGGGGTATATATATATAAATTTTTCGAACTTCCTACTCTTGAGCAAGCTACATATAGCTGACCGTGAGAGAAGCAGGATTCTTTGAGGTTGATGCCACAATATTTCAAAGTTTGCCCTTGCGCTTTGTTAATTGTAAAACTAAAGGCTAATTTAATTGGAAACTGCAATCTTTTAAATTGAAATGGCAATTCAGAAGAGATCAGTGGTATTCTAGGTATAAATACTGTGTGTCCTTTGTTCTTTCCAGAAATAAGTTCAGCTTCAATGACATTATTCGATAGCTGTTTTACGATCATCCTCGTTCCATTACATAGTTTTGGGGAGTTGAGATTTCTGAGTAGTATGATTGTAGATCCAATTTTCAGACGAAGGCAGTGTAATGGCATTCCTGGTACTTGTAAAGAGTTTAGAAATTCAGTAGGAAAGTTGACACTTTCTTCAATGGATACCATCGTGTCGATCGATTTATATACTTTCTCTTCACCAGGTATTTTCTTTAGAATATTAAAATTGATATCGTCAACAATATTATTTTTAGTGGCCAAAATTGCTCTTTGAAATAACCACTCTACGTTGGTATAGTTCTGAATAATATTTGGATAAATTTTGTCGATTAGTTCGTTTTCAGTAGTGGCTATGTTACAGAAATCACTATTGAGTTCAATGAGGCCGGTCGTTTGGTCAGTAGGATATGTACCTTCGCCTATTTGTAAAAGTATTTTAGCAAAATGTGCTGTTGTTTCATCTTTTGATAATTCAACCCTCATGTTTTTTGTTAATTGCAGTATTTGTACTTGCGGCCAGAGATGTGACTTTTTTAAGCATGCATTGATCTCGTCTGCTGGTGTTGATTTGGGAATAACTGGAAGTGTTTGTCGAAAATCTCCTGAGAGTATGAGTAGAGCTCCTCCCATCATTTCAGAGTTTTTTTTCGCAATTCTTGTAATGTTCTGTCCATGGCTTCTAGTAATTTTTTATGGGCCATGGTGCATTCATCCCAGAAGATAATTTTAGCATGTTTTAGAAGTTGACCCCGTCCAGATGTTCCTGAGATTTTACATACCGGGAATTGTTGTTCAGCTATATTCAACGGTAGTTGTAAGGCAGAATGGGCAGTTCGTCCTCCTTCCATAAGTGTGGCTGCAATGCCGGATGATGCTAGTGCCAGTGCGATGTGTTTTTCAGCACGTATTTCCGCCAGTATTAGATTTATTAGAAACGTTTTACCGGTGCCTCCTGGTGCGTCCAAGTAAATAATTCCACCAGTGTTGTTATTTATTCGGTTCATTATAACGTTGTAAATTTTTTTTTGATTGTCATTGAGCATTGTTTGTTGTGAGCAATGTATTCAAGTAGTTCATTGACGTTGTAGCTTTTTTCCTTTGTAATTTCGTAGTTTAGCACACTGAAAGTATTTCTTTGTGGTGCTGGCATTCCAATTTCTACTAAGGTCTGGTTATTTATTGCTAAACATTTATCTTCTAAGCGAATGAGTGTTTCATTGAAGATGTCGTCATTGAATTCTATAGTCAGTTCTGGATTAGCTTGTCGGATTTGGTACAATATATCATCACTCTTATTCCTTTTGAAAGAGTCCCATAGCTGTTTTGGGTTTGATGGGTTACATGTTGTTAGAATTATGGCGAATAACTCTCGAATTTGTTCAGCTGAAGCTGTGAGTGTGGCTTCTTGTAGTGTTAATTCCCAGTGGTTATCGTTTTCCAATAATCTCAAACGTTGACATGCTTCTCTGTAAGTCTGGCATATGTAGCCGTCAATAGTCCTGAGATCTGTGAAACTTGTTGGTCCCCGTATTTCGTGTAACAACATTCGGAGATAGAAACATTCGGCATTGTTTGGATGTACAGTGTATACTCGACCTATTGCGTTAGTTTTCATTATTTCTGGATGACCCTCTTCTGGCATTCCTTGTTTTCGTCGTTGAAAAATTTTCCTTGTTTTGTCCCACGTATAATAAATAGGGACGTCGACATACAGTAACGTCTTTGCGAATGGATCCGTTTGGCAAAGTTGGAAAAAAGCTGTTAATGTTGTGTTCTGAGGTGGTTCGCTTGCAATTTTTCTAGCCGAGTCTTTTGTGAAGTAAACTCTCTGTCCATTCTCCAAATGTACTGCTAGATGTTGCACAGCTGGTTCGCGTTCGTGTATGGGAAAACTAAAAATCCTCCACGCTGCTTCGTTACTGTTGATGTATCTTCCCATTTGGTGCATGAGGATTTCATCATTTCTATTATTTTGTTCGCTATTTTGGACTATTTGAAATACTGCCATATCACTACCTTTGTTTACGTACTTACATATATATTTAATAGATTTTACTGAATTGCAATATTCAACGTTTATGTGTGCTTGGAACATTTTGGAAAGTAGTGGGTTATATGGTACTACCCATTGATTATCTATTTCCAGTTCGTCTCTGCATTGTATTCGTATTTTTGCTGTGAAGCCACCGTTTTTCGGTGATCGTCTTCTATATTTGGGATAGCCGTCATCTTCAGTTTTTGTATCGTCCAAGTATGGTTTTGGATATTTTTTTGTACATTTTCCATCACTCATGCATGGCGCATTGAAGTTTAATGGTCCACATGGTCCGTGAATCATGTTTTTCACTACTATGTTGTATAGTTCCGGATCATTTTGTGGATTGGGAAATTCAGCTTGGATGATTTTGTCGATATCCGTGGGATAAATTTTATCGTGTAGCCATATGAGATTGTGTGAGTGAGGTAATCCTCGTTTTTGCCACTCGATTGTATACATCCAGCATCTAACGGTTCCAAAGATGTGGTATTTTGTGATGACTTCAATAAATCTTATTTGTTTTTGTCGAAAAACTCGGGCTATCATGTCGTGTCGATCCATGGAGGTTTGTCCGTATTTTAGTTGTTCTTTGATTTCTGGCCATGATGAGTTGCATGTAAATGTTATGAAGAGATCAGGTCGTCCATATTTTCTTACGTAGGTCATGGCATCTTGAGTATATTCGTGCATATGTCTTGGACTTCCTATGTATGATGAGGGTAAAATTACCATTGTTCCAATATCGTCAATATTGCCGTCATTTATGATCGCATCTCGAAGGTGGATGTATTCTTCTGTGCGTAGTTTCTTCTGATTCAGTCTTATGTAAAGCATCCGTTCTGCTTCTATTTTTGCGTACATATCTACCAGAAATTGTTGGAATAAACGGCGAGTGTTGAGAATGTGATTGTATATTTCATGTCTCTGATCATTAAGCGGTAAGCATAGAACTCCTTGGAAGTGACTTTTTTGTTTGTTTCTATGCCTGTTTTAGGATGAATTTGTTTTATATTGAAATGATAACCATCCTCTCCGTGCAGAAATATTAACGGATATTGAAGAGCATCATATGAACGGTGTGTCTCTGCAATGCGTTGTAGTCCTTTTCTTCTTCGTTGTACAATTATGTCACGGCTTGTATTTTCATTGTCCACAATTACGATGGCGACTTCATCTATCTGAGGTGCATTAAATCTACGTTCGTGTTCTCCACGTGGTCTTTTATCGGCTCGAATTACAATTTTATAGTCATCAGAAATCATGCGGTCTAGTGTTGTTTTGAATATGTAAATCAGTTGATTGTATTTGTGTAAGATCCTCTGTACATCTTGGATTATTTCGCGTTTCAATCCAATAAAATTTGTACATCGTTGATCAATTTCGTTTTCTTCATTTCCGATGAAATATACTTGCAGAAATTTATAGTCATCGTTAGGCATTGGTAGTAACGATCCAATTTTGTGATAAATTTGCCCTTGAATTGAAAATACATATTCAAATTTGTCTCTATTAGTGTCAGTCGAAGTAACACCGAAAGAAGTCATTTGAAAGCAGGAGTTGTATGATCTTATATTTTGTAGAAAGTGTTTTGATTCTGGTGTTTCCCCGGTCATGTAATGTAGAAATTCCTGTGGAGGTGCTTCCAGTGGTGGTAATCGAATTTTTCCATTCATGCAACAGAGACCTGGTGTTTCTTTACTGAATTTTTTCGCGTGGCAAAATTGGCAAATGTTATTCATTTTTCCGATCACAACATATTTATGATCGTAATATTTCTTCGTCGGTTCGTAGTGGAATGCTTCCTTTGTTAGATTATCTTTTAAAATGCTCGATTCTTCAATACTTTTATTTTCTTTTCTTTCTTCGCTTTTTCCGCTTCTCAGGGTGCTCATTCTGGTTCGTTGATTTTGTAAACGTGCTTCGCGCTCTTCTTCCGTTTCATTTCTTCGATTTTCTTTTTGTTTCCGCCGTTTCGCTGCAGAACTGGCAAGATCTCCACCTCTTTTACGTCTAGGCATTGTATTCTGTAAAATATAAATTAAATGAACATTTTATAGACAAATATATTGTTACGTAAACGTGGAGCACGTTGAATCAAAGAAAAAAAAATTTAATCTTCAAGCGGTCGCGCGATATTTTGTTTACGGCCAAAGTATATAGAAGGCATCGATTCAACGCCGCGCGACTACTTGAAAGTTAAGGAAATTACAATTAAAATAAAATAAAAAAAAAACCATTAGAATTAATTAAATACACTATTAAAAATACTCACATTTGATATTTCACAATAAAGGCTCACAGATAACTTTTTTCTTCTTCGCTTCGAAATCGAGAATTAATTAAACACACTATTAAAATACTCACACGTGATACTTCAAAATAAAGGCTCACACACAGATAATTTCTTTCTTTTTCGTTTCGAAATCGTTTGTTTCGCTGTTCAAATCAAACTAACTCTGGCGGGTGACACCGGGCTCTTATATATTCAGAAAGCTAGGCTCTAGGATATTCGAGAAAGTTGGCGCTAGGATATTCGAGAAAGTTTGGGAATAATCGTTCGTTTAAGTCCATATTGTGTACAATGAATGAAATTCAACTATTCGACAACAGATGGCGCCACTTTGGACAATGAATGAAGTTCAACTACTCGACAACAGATGGCGCCACTACACTTACTTTCCGAGTTGAAGGGTTGGAAAAGCCCTTATATCTTTAAAGACACACCCTTTAGGTTAAAACGGGAACTTTCTTGTTCGAGGGGGAATAAAGGGCTATCACACTATATAAGTCCCTTTATCGTGCTGGGACTCCTTTTTAAGTTTTATCGGCACGCACATTTTCTCAACTTAGTTTTATTATATATAATGATAATGATTTACACCAAAACTAACATAACATTTGATAGTTCAACTTTACCTAAATGTATTTAAGCCCGATTTAGTGAATTAATGAAACTACATTTAATGACATTTTAGTCAGTAATAAGCTTATAAATACATTTACAAGGCCAAGCTCAGTATAAATAGGTCTATCAATTATCTTAAGCCGTTGGTAAAGAAGTTTCACTATACTTTTCTAGAACAACTAGGCTAGGATTGGGGATATATATTATGAAGACTATGAATGGTACAAGGGACGTACATGTCTAGCCACTTTGACTAAATTTAGATTCAATTAACCATACTAGATTATATATAGAATTAGATGTTTTTATTTGCGACAAAATAGATTTTTGTTAATATTTATAGCTTAAACAGCTGTTGTAAGTGATTCGCAAGCTCTACGTTTTGAAATAAAAATCCAATTTCCCAAAAAATAATTACTTTGTATATTCTTTTCGTGTTAATACAACTTATGCAGCCAATATTTCAACCAGTCTGAAGTTTGACCATAATAACTTCTTATCAACTGCCTCAGTTCAACGGTACACCCGGTAAATTGTTTTATGTCATCATCAGCTTAATACTACATTAATCAAAGGTAACACGCAACTCCCATGTTATTTCAGCAACAATGCTTTTAAACACGTTCAGTTAAACGTACCTACCTTGAAAATATTCCGTGTTTCGAAGCTATACATATCCAGTCCATTAAAATTTAGGAAATTAAACTGCCCTAATAGAAACGTTATGTTTATATTCTTTACTCGCAAGGTCACGATAGCTTAACAAATGATTTGCCCTTGACTTGCCGGAGCCCATAATATTCCAAACGACTGAAACAGTATATTTAGTTAATGTGTCCTCATAACTAACAATAAAGTTGTGATTATCTTTATGCGCGTACTGTTACCGTGACTAAAGGAGATATATGCGAGTGTCGGACGCGGATATATTTTATTTGGCGAGGAAGCTCACTTTTATTCTTTTTGTATTCGGTGTTTGACCACCCATTATGTTTACACCACGTATATCTACAGTCCTAAGGGAATGTAGATAAGATATTATTGAATGGTGTTTGTAACTAGTATCATATAACTACAAATTTTCAGACACATAGTAAAATTCGGTTAGTTTAAAAACCTTGTCGCTACACAATAGAACGGCATTGAAAAGTTAAATTAGAAGTATATCCACTATCAGTTTATGAAATCGTTTTTTGTGAAAATAGAGTAGTTCGTGATAAATTATTAAGATGACGTTAGCGTTTCTTTTAAATTAACAATTTAAAAAATGTTTTGGGTGATTACTTTTTGCCTACCCAAAATGATCTATGTAGATAACGCAAGTGAAATTTATCGCATTATCTGTTTATGTACCTACATATTATGTATTGTAGAAAATACGAACAATGACAAAAACAAAAAAAATCTTTGTAATAATGATCTCGTGTTAGATTTGATCAAAAGCATGATAAATAGACCTTTCTAACATCTACTTTTGCAAACTAAACATTTCTCTACTAATAGTTTTTTAAGTTTGCAGACAAGGCAGAAAAGGTACAAATGACATAATTCTTGAGTTGATAGGTACTTTTCTGCCTATACCTCGAAATTTCAGTTTAAATTCACCTTGTTGGTGTTGCTGTAGGCTTGTTTTTCTCAACCCCAGTAGGTGAGATTTGCATAATAAATTCCACGGATCCCATCTTTTGAACCGCTGCTCTCTTATTAAATTTGAATAGTAAGCATTTTTATTAAATTTCGAAGTACCTACTTTCACTCTCAATTGTTTTCGTCATTCAAGGCTGATACCGAATTCTATCCGCAAATTCTTCACCGGGAAGACAGTAATTACTCGCTTAAATTTTGTCCTCGTCGAGACGTAGCAACGAGAAACGAATACGTAATTTCAATTCCTACATTCAGTTAATAGGTATAGAGCTTATATCGTAATGAATATTGCTCCGGGAACGTGAAATATATTATGTTGCTCCGATTTTTACGCTTCATAAGCCTTTGTTAAGTTTGCTACATTCTCTTATTGCCTTGTTTACAGTTGCTCCAGAACCAGTAATAAGCTCACCGAGACCTCTCGGCCAACAGTCGCCCCTTCCCGGTATAGAAGAGGAAGACGACTCAGATTGGCCA
The DNA here is from genome assembly GCA_947086415.1 of Pammene aurita. Classification (NCBI taxonomy): domain Eukaryota; kingdom Metazoa; phylum Arthropoda; class Insecta; order Lepidoptera; family Tortricidae; genus Pammene; species Pammene aurita. Next base: position 26,015,352 of record OX352297.1, read on the forward strand.
CTCGAGGACGCGACAGACGCGACACTCACACCATCATACAAAAGTACCAGAAGCAGTACAGATACAGCTTATACTTCATCCAGAAGTTCAGGAAAGAAGCGATTCGGGAGTCCTTCATCAGTGAAGATATGCATTTCGGCAGCTGCTAGGAAATCGGGGAAAGCGCGTACGCGTGGGGGGGGCGTGGGCAGCGTGTCGCCGTCTGCGCCGCCGGCTCAGCAGGGCGAGGAGGCGCTCGCGCCGCACGGCAGGATGCAGGCGGAGCAGGGCAGCATCGGCGAGCTGCAGAAGTACCATGGCAGATACCTCAAGAGTCGCCGACACACGCTCGCTAATGTTCGGTAAGTACCTAATGACTTAGCTATTGGCTGGGCATCGAAACATATTTTCGCCATTTTTATATACCTTACCAAAAGTACCTACGTTCCCTTGAGGTTGATAAAAATAAAGTTATATATACACCGACAACTTATCGTAACTTGGTCACGATTCCGTTTTTGAAATGTAACAGTAGGTTAAAAGCGAATCAGCGATCATTGGTATGCACGTGACGAATCCGCCGCCGATGAATTCTCAAAGGTAATTTTCAATTTCTGTAGCACGATGAACAAAACAGGAAGAAATTCACCGATACACATAATTGGTAATTGTCCCTCAGAAAGCACCCATTCCTAGCCTCGTTGCTTGCGTGCCACGGTTCTTTGTAAAAGGTTTCACAAAATGCTTTAAATCGACTTCTATCTCCCTACTATTACAGTTATACAGCTACGGAAAAGACGAGTAAAAGAGACAGAAAGTGATTATTCGCAGTCAGTTAATGCAACTGTGGACGGACGAATATATAGGATGTAACGAATTGTTTAATAATGGGTTATATGTAGTAACCCTGGTATTTAGACTTGGATGTACTTATAATTTTCTGAAGCCAGACATCACTATCCATATATAGAAGAAAATGAAGTAATTCGATGGCTCCTAATTTGGCACCTAAAATAATAATACAATGTGTTTCGACACCTATGTTGGAGCCGTTAGCCATGTAGGTTTAGTATGATGAATTTTATCGACAAATCAACTCCCACAACATTTTTAAACTGCACCCCTTTAAAGTGCTATGGCGCCACACTATACCGCACTTGGTAAATTAAGCATTATGTGTACAAATATCCGGCGCATATATGCAAAAAAAAGTGTTTTCGGCAGTTGAAGAACTAGGATATAAATATTGGTCAAAAACGTTGCAGAAAATTAATTGCAAAAACCAATATTTTTTTTTAGAAAAAAAATGGGATTTGATTTGTCGGTAAAATTCATAATACTATACGTGGTTAACGGCTCCAACATAGGTGTCCAAACACATTGTATAATTTAAGATAGATACAATTTAGTCAATTGATTATCTAAGGTTGTTTTAAACATAGTTGTGATTTCTGATTTATATCTAACACCATAAAGGAATGGCGTCAATAATGAAATAACGCACGTGTCAGCCAACAAAATTTCATATTTACATTATATTCTGTGTAATCCCTGTTATTATTACGATACCTCATGAAACCCACATACAAAATGTTTACTATTTACTGCTTAGTAAATCCACTAAATCTCGCATCCGTCGAGAGGTACCTAATTACTAATTAACTATCGCATAACCACGCCGCAAACATCAACATTGTTTACCACTACCATCACTTAAACAATAATCAGTCCAGCGAATGATAAAAGTATAGAATTCGTTTTAGCTCTGCAAAATGACCCCACAAATCCCTGGATGTGGGGAATACAAGCCATATTATTTTTTACTAAGCAGAAAGGTCTGCCAGCGAAATTTAAATTTTATAATTGAAAGAAAATTGGAAAATTCACCACGTCGATCGGACCGGTGTTTCAAAAGGTCGCAAGTTGGAATCTTGCTCGACGCGGTGAATTTTTTCATTTTTATTTCATACAAGCTATGACAGTAAGACGTTTATTTAAGTTTAACTGAGCATGAGGTTTGACGTATAAAATTCTATTTTAGCCAAAATTTGGTGACCAATTACATAGCGAGAAATTGTGTATTGGGTCATATTCAAAGCTTGAGTAGGGTTTGATGGGATGACTTTCAAGGGAATATCAAGTCCGTTTTTTGGGAGCCATGTTTGTACTGAGGACGCCGTCTATATCTATATTTCGTCGTAGTTATCCTGACACTACACTATAATTTTCGTATAATCAAAGTTAAGTAATAATGATTAAAACTGGCTAGGTACTAGTTTACGTTAATAACAAGGCGAATATCGCGTGCACCCATTTACCCACGATGCATTGTCATGGGATAAAGCAAAAACTGTCAACTTTTTATTAACGATCTCAAAGCAGTGAGGTGTGATTAAAATTGTTCAAGCGGTTACTCTTTTAATGAGAGTAACGGTGCTAACGATGTTGTTAATCTACAATCATAAATATGTAAGGCCATAATGGCTAATGGAAATAATAGTTGTTGAGGGGTTTTATTGTAACATGCGTCCTTTGTTAGAAAAAAAAATCCAAAAATGTTAGTTATTTTTAATTTGACATTGATCCGGTGTGATTCTGAGGTCGGAAACACTCGTCTAACATTTGTATTTCATCAATATTAACATTGATGTATGGCAAAATTAATGTACCATTTCAATCGATCATAATTCATAATAGAAAACCGGAACCGTAAAAAACATCTTGTGTAAACGTCACTATTTTTAAACACGGTAACAGGCTGACAGACAGACAGCGGAGGCTTAGGCAGCTTTCACACTGATGCGGTTTCCGCATGCGTCGCCGGTGCGCGAGCGAGATGGCGCTCTGCGTGTGTAGGTACAGCGCTGTCTCGTTCACCGGAGCGGGACGCGGCGCCAGTGTGAGATCTGCCTTAGTTATAGGGTACGGATACGGATACAGATATGGCTCTTCGGGTACGGAACGGATCCCTAAAAAGGTGATGATGGTATCTCAATTTACGGTTGAATTTCTAACTATAAAAAGTGACTTGACACATGACTGACAGTTAAAATGTTGCCTAGAATAGCGAAAATTAAATAGTCATGGGTATATGTCGATAAAAAGTATCGAAAAGTGTAATGTTGTAATAAACACTACCAATAATATTCCATTTAAAGGATCCATAAACGTTACCAAATCAAAATTAGTAAAACGCTGAAATGCACCAATATTCAAATTAGACTAGAGTTTTGAAATAAGTTGCCGCTGAGAAATATAAATGCAATTTGTATAAAATTATTGAAATTTGTTAAGAGCGTCATGAAAGGAAAGGTCCATTAACTAATTAATTTGACCATGGCACACTCCGCCATCGATATTATGCAGTGATACGACGATTTATAGTAAGTTATAAATAACTTTCATGTCATTTATAAACAAGTCCCTACAATAAAAGCACTAAACTCCAAATTAATAGAAACGATGAATTTTAAAGCATGTGATTTTACACTAAGAAGAATACTTCGCCAAATGAGTTTTCTATTCAAGGAAATTACTAATAATATAAAAATGCTGATGGAAAAAGACTACGTTAGACTTAAAAGAGTAGGTAATCTACCTAGACTTAATAAGGAAGTACAGATCTGAAGGCAGAGATATTGTGTATACTAAAGCCTTCATGTAATTTGCATCCCTCTCACACGCGGGTTATTTACTTAGGTGCGAGAGGGACGCCAATTACATAAAATCTTTCATAGTAGCCCCCGCAAGTAGATAATGTTTTTAAGTAGGCATGTATTGAGTTTTATTATTATAAATATTTCCCGATAAGCTTTATTTTGTTGTACTTTATGTTTTAAAGTGGAGATAATGTTTTGTTTACTAATTACAATAAAACTGAGTACAAAGGAAAAAGTGACCTAGGCCTCCGGTGCCCAGGGCTGGGATCGAACCAGCGTCTTCTGCATTCGCGGCAGTCGCCTTTACCACTTGGCCACCCGAGTAACAGCAGCACCGGTCGAATTTCCCCGTGTATATGCAACACATGCATGCTGGTTCGATCCCAGCCCTGGGCACCGGAGGCCTAGGTCACTTTTTCCTTTGTATATGACATCTATATAAGTTTAAAACTGAGGATTTTCAAAGTTACAGAAGGTGGTTGTAACATCTCTATATTATACAATAACATTATTAATTTGGACATTTGACACTAAACAATAAAGTTCCATATTATTCCTTAATTATCTGTCCCTGTAATTTAGGCGCAGGGTTTAATTTATTAGTCGTCTTCCAGAAACTCCGTAAGTCATTCTTTGAGTGATGTGACGCAAGCAAGTGTAAATATTCTACGGCTTGCACACATCGCCTCATATAAATCACCTGTCGAAGGTTTTCCAGATTCATCCCAAGCCTGCAAGTCTAGCCTGCCTGTGAGCCTCGCCCACGTGCCTGTTCGATCCAATAACACACTTCTTGTTTTTTCTTATCGGACGTTTGTGACGGTAACATAGTAGAGCAGCCCGTCTGAGAGCCGCCACGATACTCAAATATAAACGAGAGATAATATTTTTATATTCATCATTCATAAAAAATCCAGATCTACAGCAATCACGCATTTCTTTCGGAAAGTCAATTGATTTTAAATAATCAGTGCAAAGAATTTTGTACCGACTAATTTGATAAGCACTCCTGTGCCCGCATTTAACCTTAAAATTATTATTACACTCAAACAAGTAAGGATAATTTTTCGGTCGAATTACACCTAAGTTAATTTGTAAACATAACGGGAAATGATCCGACCAAACTGTATCTCTATTTTATCAACAAATAATAATTACTTCGCACAAGCAACGTAAACAAACATTTTCGTCATCATGTTACCGCATTCTGTATTTAAGATGCTGAATAACGATGGTGTAACGGGGCTTTAAGTCTTAATCAAGTTACAGCGACAAAATCGCAACCAAGTCGCGGCGTTTGTAGAACTCTTAATAAATAAATAAAAATGTCGATAAGAACAGCACTGGCCGACTTGCGGCAACATTTGTGTTTGTTGACTTGTCAAGTCACTCCGTACAATTATAAATTCTACCGTAGTACCTCAGGTACCTGCCTGGTTTACCTTCTCTTATTAATGTATTAAATCTTTATAAGGCAGAGGTAATTTATTTCCCATCATTATTTGATCTTTATTTCAAAGGTGACTTTACTGACCACTTTGTCCTTCACATAAAAGTATCCATATGTAGGTAAATGTTACGACTAATGATCGTAATAGGTACAAAGAAATCAATTTCAATGTGGGAGAATTATTACTCCATTTGTGCCTCAATTTTACGTCCAAAAATTATTTCCAAATGTAATAACGATTCCAAAGTTTTTCTCAATTTCCTTATTCAGTATGCCGCTTCCCCTAATTTGCAGGAAAAACACTTGGGCGGTTGTTATAAATTAAATGAAAACATTTGCGCTGCAGAGTCCGCAAGCACAAAATAAAAGCTACAAAGGAATCGAGAAGGATTACTTCTGTAAGGAACTGGGATCGCAACTGACAGATACAATCTGTAGGATATTGATGAGATGATACACTCTATTGTTTCAGAAATGGCAAAACGTTTCTGTTTTGTTTTGGTTTTGCTCCACGGGATCTGGTTTCGACCCTCAATACTGCGTTTTGATTGTACAAAGCAGATCATTGACTTTGTTGTACGTATTGATAGCGCTGTTTATGAAAATTCCTTTTCTGGCTTGCGCTATTTGTTTATATTTCATATATTTCATTTGATCTTAAGTACTGACCACGTTTTGTTATCTACTTCAAATTAATTTTAGATACATGCCCAGCCGCAGCCAGCAGTTTGGGATCCAACAGATATTTCGCTTATGTTTTTATGTTTACCAAATGTTTACTAACTAACAATAAATAATTTTGAATTTGAAAAACAAAAAAAAATCCTCGTTATTCTATTTTTTTATGTTTAAATATTTGGATATTTATTTCCTTATTGACGCATGGATGAATGATAAATAAGGTAATGATATTGTGTACATAGGTAGATTATAACCTGGGAAGGAAGATAATATGGTATTTTTTACTAGGTACTTTTCTTTTTTATTTATAGGTCTAATTTATATTCTTGTATATCCTACTAATAAAGTATTGTAATACTTTTTCCTATAAATACACTCGCGATCAAAAAAATCGACTCAAGCAACATTTTTTACTTTTGGTCGTATTTCCGGAAAACGGGAAATATTTTAATAAAACTTTGAATGCAATTTTATTACGAATTTATTCAGCTACAAAAAACAGTAAAAGACATCGATCTCAGTTGCGTAGTTTTTAGGTTATCGCAGTTTTTGTACAAAATGGCATTTTACATGGTTATGATATGCACGAGTTGTGCCCTCTTGAGACCAATAAAAACCGGTGTAACCGGTTATTTCTTATCATTCGCTTATCAGAAGTTGACCAGTGCACATCTCCTCGCAATCTTACACCGGAATCACCTTCGAAAAATGGATACCACCGAAGCTGAAGCCACCGAAGTCGTCACCTTGGTGAATCGAGGATTCTCGCAGCGTTCTGTTGCTGAGCAGCTGAATTTAAGCCAGTCTGCTGTCTCCAGAGTTTATCGTCGGTTTTGTCGGTTTGGAACCTTGAAACGGAAACAAGGATCTGGCCGTCAGCGGTGCACATCGGAGAGGGATGACCGCTTCATCGCCACCTCCAGTCTTCGTAATCGCCACCGTACCGCTGTTGCCATCCAGCAAGACCTGATGCGGAACCGGGTTGTGCCTGTTAGCACCTCAACAGTTCGGCGGAGACTCAAGGAAGCCAACCTTACCCCAAGAAGACCTGCTACTGGGCCCAAACTGACTCAGAGGCATCGGGACGCTCGGAAGGAATTCGTGGCGACCTACGAAAATTGGACCTACGACCAATGGAGCCGCGTACTCTTCAGCGACGAGTGCAGAGTGTGTCTCCATGGCAGCGACAGAAGAGGACGGGTGTACCGAAGACCTGGAGAGAGATTCGCCCAGTGTTGCTTCGCTGAAACAGTCGCCTACGGTGGAGGTTCCGTCATGATGTGGGCGGGGATTTCCATGGAGGGGCGGACCGAGCTGGTTTTTGTTGATGGCGGGGGTCGAGGCGGTGGTTTGAATTTTTCGCCTGAAAAACATGCTCGTATTGAAAGCTGACACTGTTAGCTCTAAAATGGTACCGTTGCTTTTTTGATCTCATGATTGGTTCCTGAGATATTAAACGATGAAATTAAAAATTAGTTTGAGTCGATTTTTTTGATCGCGAGTGTATTACTTGTTTAATCCCTAAGAAGGTAAAATTAAGGTTCTGAGTATACGAGTATTAAGCGAGAGAAGCGAGTCCAGCCTGGCTTGGCTTGGCCTTTAACTTTTCCTCAGGTTTGGCAATACCGTGACTTCTACGTAGACTAATTATAATTAGCGGGCAGAAGCCAGTATAACATGAAATTTTACTAATACTGCATATTAATCTAATCAAATACGAACAGCCTACAATAGATTGATAATCGATTCAAAATAAGTTGCTATTGAAATTGATTGGACGTGATGCATATACTCAGTTCCTAGTTGAATTAACTAATAGCTTCGATCCAATAATTGTTTCTGATTGTTCCATTAGTAATAATTATAAATCCTGACCGGAAATATATGATTATTGTCAAGGTCAAGAGGGCGCTATTATTCTCATTTATATGGCAACAGTTCAGTACAGTCATATCGCGTATTATTCTCTATGGTACGGTGACATCTTTATTTGTTTACCTGTCAGCTCTGACGTTAATTTGAAAATGTTTCACAGCTAAATAGTTTCATTTCCTGAGTGCATTATTTACAGCCGTTTTATTTATATTTACATATACACTATTTACAATGTTTCGCTCTTGACTATGGATAATTTTGGGATTTTTTTGTAGCATATTATTTAATATTCAACACTTTACTATTATTCAAGTAAATCGCTACAATGATACTGAACAGTAACAGCCTATTACATTCACTCACACATCCATTAATATTATTGCCAGTGTAAGAAATTAGTTACAATGAATTTCCGCGACGTGGCGCATGATCATATATTTCTGGTCAGGCTTTACATGAGCTTATGTAATATAATGTACAATATAAACCATAAACATCGCAACTCCCGGTAAAGGTCACTCATGTTATATGTATTCGAGCAAAATGAAGCGTAATCATTTCGACAAAAGGTAGCCTCATGCAAATTAGTCCGTTGGTATTTCAGTATTGAATCCAACGAGGCATCTAGGACACAGTTTTACCCGCCGCTCTGCGACCACCCGTTCTCGGGTGTCCTCCTTTAAAAAAAATCTGATATGTTGTTACAAGCTGTTTTATTCATTATGTCACTTTACCCTGTTGCTGTTTTTCCAGTTTTAGGATTTTTTTAAAACTAGTAGACAAGTAAAGAAGCGCTGTTTACAGTACAATATCAGTTTAGGGCTCTACCTGTAAAGTCAAGTTTCACCATATGCGCGTGTCCGTTTTTAAGCTCGGATTATGATTACTAGAAAGCTAGTTTCTCTTATGTAATAATCTTTAAATATTTTTTCTAGACCGTAAGCGCCATAAATTAACTGAAATTCGTAGGTACGTCGGTATCCGTGCGTAGGCAGCAATAGTAACTAACACCAGGACACTTTAGCTTTTTTGCTCCGGTATCTTACTATTTTTAGGGTTCCGTAGTCAACTAGGAACCCTAATAGTTTCACTGTGTCCGTCTGTCTGTCCGCGGTTTTCTAGACCGTAAGCGCCATAAATTAACTGAAATTCGTAGGTACGTCGGTATCCGTGCGTAGGCAGCAATAGTAACTAACACCAGGACACTTTAGCTTTTTTGCTCCGGTATCTTACTATTTTTAGGGTTCCGTAGTCAACTAGGAACCCTAATAGTTTCGCTGTGTCCGTCTGTCTGTCCGCGGCCTAACTCAGTGATCGTTAATACTAGAACGCTGGAATTTGGTATGAGTACGAGTATGTGTATTAATCACGCCGATAAACCGGTAAAATAAAACCTGAAACAAATATTTTCTTGGGTGTTTTTTTTTTCGCTCTAACCCTATCATGTGGGGTGTTGTAGATAAGTCTTTCGAAAAGAATAAGGGTCTCTTAACCCTAGAGTGCTCGCGCTATGAGCATTTTGCCGCCCGCGTGACAATTTTTGTATTATTTTGTACACGATGCATCTGTCAAGGTCAAGTGTCCTGGTAGCTGCCCCCCCGTATCTCACCTACTTGTTTTAGAAATTAGAGTGAAATCGGTGCGCGGGGGACCGCAGGAGATAAAGATTGTTGCAGGTGTGTCGCGTTTAGCGGCAAATTGCTCATTGCGCGACTATTCACGTGAGTAAAATTTGTCGGTTTGGTTTTTTACTGTAGTTGAAATATTATTAGTTTGTATTGTGTATGGTATTGTTTTAATGTAGATATCGTATTATCATGGGTTTTTGGTCAATTCTGAACATTGTAGGCATAAATAGTCAGATAATATACAAAGAAAATACTGGCCAGTTACTGTTACGACGAATATTTCTAAAAGAAATTGCCCTGGCGATGACTCGACCACATATAATTAGAAGATCTAATGTAAACACGTTGAAAAAGCAACTCCGAAACCAAATTGCCCGCTTTGTGCCATCGGATCAGCAAAATGTACCCTCAGGTAGGGAAGGTATATGCCCGTCCACGAAAAATAGAAGGACGAAAAAAGGGGCAGTAGATGTGCAAAGTTATTTACTGTGCAACGAACATTGTATGTACATGTGCCAATATTGTTTTGCTGAAATACATGCTGTAGATGACGAAAACATGTAATTCAGCTGTTAAGTTTATTTTGTATTCAAATGATTGTGAAGAGGTTGCAAAAAAACAAAAACAAAATACCTAATATTTCCCAAAGCCTTTATTTCTAAATTTTAATGATAAAACTTTAATAAATGTTGATTATTCTTATAGTTTATGTTTTATTCTATCCTTGAAACATAAATATAAATTCATTTAACTCGTATTTTCTAAAAACAATCGTATTAAGTATGGGCGGCATAATGTCAATAATCGCCATGCGATCACTCGCGTTTCACGGAAAGGCGCGATCACTCTAGGGTTAAAACAATTTTTGGGTAAAACGAATACTTTCGTAAATAATCGCTTCGAAAGTTTAAAAAACCGGCCAAGAGCGTGTCGGGCCACGCTCACTGTAGGGTTCCGTAGTTTTCCGTCCGTCACAGTAAGTGTCCCCACTTAAGAGTTAATAACACCGCCATGTAGGATATGATATGAGAGTTCCATGTACAGCGACATCTATTGGCAAATTGAGTAAACTATTGCGCGCGAGCATAAAGTATGGAAGATGATTTTTATGGGATAATTCTTTATTCCGTGAACCGATTTTCACCGTTTTTACTTTATTTGAAAGCACGTCATTTCATTGTAATTTTGTAGAAATTACAGGTACAATAAACACCTGCTTATACGGTTAAATTACAAACTTAGTTCAGAAATTATTTTGTATTTTTTTTTCAAAAACTATTCATCCTATCAAGTTCAAAATAATTTTCCAAGAAAGTTTTTATAAAGTTCTACTTTTGAGATTTTTTTCATATTTTTAAAACTTATGGTTCAAAAGTTAGAGGGGGGGGGACGCATATTTTTTTACTTCTGGAGCGATTATTTCCGAAAATATTTACATTATCGAAAAATGATTTTAGGAAACCCCAATTCATTTTTAAATACCTATCCAATAATATATCACACGTTAGGGTTGAAATGAAAAAAAAAATCACTCCCCACTTTACGTATAGGGGAGGTACCCTAATAAAAAAAAAATTTTCACTTTTTATTTTACCACTTTGTCGGCGTGATTGATATACATATTAGTACCAAATTTCAGCTTTCTAGTGCTAACGGTCACTGAGATTATCCGCGGACGGACGGACGGACGGACGGACGGGCAGACATGGCGAAACTATAAGGGTTCCTAGTTGACTACGGAACCCTAAAAAGTGCGCCCTCCCCTCCCCCCAACCGTGGGTCCAAAACAATTGGAAAAGGATTCATGAAAGTGAGGCCTGATAAGTATTTTGAATGAAAACTGTATTGAATAAAATAGGTTGAGCCGTTTTGGAGTTATAACTCAAAAACGCATAATGAAAGGACGTAAGTGCCCCAAATTATCCCTTAATAAACGACCTTTGATGTATTTTAACAGGCCGGCAACTAAGGAACACTACACTGAGCATGGCCAGACATGCTCTTGGCCGGATTTTTAAAAACTGATGATGTATGTGATATCAGACTGAATACTTGACCCTAATGAATTAATATCTAATATTACCCAATATTTGCTAAAAGCAGCGTTCCTTGTATCAAAACCGCGTTCGCGACATTTGCGTAGTAAATCAATCGGGGTATCGCGTCTCGAACAAAGGCCCCATCCGTGAACGTTCAGTTGTAGGTGATGATTGATAGCGGGCCTCGTGATTGATTCCCAGACGCCACCTGATGGATGCGTATTATGTACCATTACGGGATATATATCCTATTTTATGTTATGAGCACTGAAGTTACCCTATCTGTCTGTTACTTGTTGAAGCAATTATCAAATTTTGATGATATCGGATATGAGCATAGGATTGAATTTAATACTAAATTCAATCCTATGCTCATATCAGATTTCATGCAGTTATGAGTCGCGGTCGCGGATAATGATAAAAGACACTTTTTCCTTATTTATTCCCTGCCTTTCGGAGTTATAGCGGTTTGATTATTGATACACACAGAGGAAGTTAAGTAAATTTTCATTACACTTCGTCCTGATTTTGTGCATTTGTACTTTGTACGTAGGTACACATCAATGTTCAAGAGCGTATTTAGAAATATAACTAAGGTACATACAATTGTCGAGAGTGTGGGAAATACTCGTACTTTGATAGTCTGTCGGGAAAGTTTAAAAATTGATAAAAAAACGTAAAAACTTCCGGCAATTTTAATAAAAAAAATAATGATGTTTTAGAAATATACGGAATCCCTAAAAGTAAGTATATCCTTAGCCAAGATTTCGACAACAGCACTTTTATAAGATTTCGGAAGATTGATATTAGATAGGAAATTTACAATAATTCCCTAAGGATTTTCATCGAAATTAGATAAGGAAGCGGGGAATCGGATTTCTCGAGCATACGCTATTCGATGGTTTTTTCTTTGTTCTATACTTATTGGGGATTGTTGGAGGAGTTTGTTTAGCCGCGCGAGGCTAATTAGCAATCAATTAATATTTACTACTTTCTGTACCTACCTAGTGTATATATACTAGCACATGTAACAACATCTAGTATTTGTAATCATCATTGGAATCACAATCGTTATTCACATACATACATGTACACGCCTAAAATTGCATGTTTATAAATATTTACTTTGTGGTGGGTGACTTTATATTTGGTAGGAAAAGGCGATTGCAAAAATAATTACTTATTACCACCAACGCCTCACTTTGATTTACGCCGTTTAGCGGTAAGACAAATTAAATGACGCCACTTGTAACTATAATTGTTTAACTCGACATGAACAAATTATACTTTTCGATGATAAAAGGTAGTCTTAAAGTTTTGGAAGAATAATCGCCGTCTGGCAAGAGATAAGATTTTACACATAAAGGGCAATCTCTGGATGCTTGCCATAAGTCGCCATCCTGTATGCAGCACAATATAAATGAGGTCCACCAGTTCCATCTTATTCATACAGTTTCATAACTCACAGAGCTTTACTATTTGTGAAGCTGTAGATAACGTATAAACGCATTTTCAGCCAATAATACATAGCTAACTTCACTGTGCAAATCCCTTTCACTCTGGGGATCACTGACGTTTGCTTCACTTTATTTTGGCATGGCTCCAAAGATGTAGGTACCTACTGTTATGCTGCTGCTATGCACTGTCTAGCGTTTTTCATTTTACTTCTCCAATAAAATCCTAGAAAATGTAACTTTGTCAAAGGTTCAGGAGCAATCATTTACTCTGCCGGGCACAGCACTCAGCAAATGCACTTTTAAAATTCGAATCAATTCCAATAGATAGAAATAGATTGTGATGAAGTCTGAACAAGAAAATGAAAAGGTTATTTTACGCCATTTATAACTTTATTTTCATTGCTTGTACTATTTCTCTTGAGACGGACCTGCTTTATGCTTTGTTTTTGCTTATTCTATTTAGTATTTACGAGTATAGTTTAAGTTTATTTGACGATTTCGACATTTACGAGTGTTGCTTAATGCGAACAATAAGAAGATTAAAGTCGTTTTGATAGTACAATGGTGACATGAGCTTCAAAAAACCATAAGCTTTCAACATCGCGGGCGGTGCCTTGGACGCGTGTCGAACAGAGGCTCTGCACACATGACCGCAACTGTGTCGTCAGCCTTTGTGCAGCGAGCCATGCCTGACGGGAAACCGCTCGGGGCGTACGCGCATTGAGGGTCCGAGGAAGTCGTTCTGCGCCACTTTCATGTGTCCGGAGGAAATTGCAAAATGATGTTTGACGACGTTTGACTTTCCTTGTCAGTGTAGTATCTAGTTTTTTTATAAAAATAATAGATTGAGATTTGATCATGCTGCTAATGGTACACGTTTAATATTTAATTCGGCACAGATCTGACAATCACTTTTTTCGTTTGCCAGCGTTCTGTAACCTAATAAGATAGGCAACGTTTATTTACACGATAGTCTTATTACACCAAGCAAACTTTGTCAAGACTTGGTTGGTCTTCGTCTAATGGCAGCAGAAACTTCTTACTAATTACGTTAAGTCTTTTATGTACTACGAAGTACAAAAACTTACATCCAGCGTTGCTTTTATATTACAAAAATTACACGGAAGACCATATATGTATTGTATTGTGCCAGTGCACAATGGCCTCAAGTGCCTCTTAGTAGGTTGCTAATAATAATAAATAAAGCTTGCTTATCCACCCATGACCTACTTATCCAATTTACGTAGTACAATTTAAGTGAGTAAGTGTATGGATACGATCTTGAAAAAGCACGTCCTTAATCCTCAAGAGCCCTACTAACGAGACTTTGTTTAGCTAGCGAATAGAACATATTGTTTACGATAATGATGTCGGTATCTAAGATATTTATTTGTACCAAAGGGTTCTTGTGTTCTTATTCTTTGGAATTGTGCTCATGTAAAAGAATAATGTGATTTGAGTCTGTTAATCTAAAAAAAGGGTGTACGATATGACCTCTGATTGACTTTGATTTTTATGTATACCTATGAGGGTTATTCGGTCACTACAACAGGTATCAATGCCGTAGACCTTAAAATTGACATTCGTTATTAAGGCCAAGTAAATTAACAATAAAGCTTAGTTGATGCCATATCGTGACTAGCCATTTCCTTGCTTACTATTTAATCTCACCAAAGTATTCAAGCGGTTCCTAATGCTTCTGAAGACGGAGGATATACGAGTATGTATAACGATCAGTGATCGTACATTTTTCAGCAAAATTGGTGCAAAGACGTTTTTTTATTAAATTGTTATTTAATTACCAACTATGTCTACATTATTACTTAGTTCTAAATGGCTTTGATTTTATTTGATTCTTGGTACAAACATTTAATAGCCTCAAAATAATAATAACCAGCACTGCACCAAAAATGCTGGAAAATGTACGATCACTGATAACGATATACATACGCGCTAAGTGCTAGATAGATGTATGTAGATAGAGGTCTCATTATTGACAGGAAGAATCCTGCCAATTGGCGGAACATACAATGTTGTTGTCTTGTTTTTATTCAAATAGGTGGTGCTGGGTTTTAATTTTATTACACCTATGTATCATTGCGTTTTACTAACCTCTGTGTATTATATGCTTTATTAAAATTTGTTTTCGTCTTCGTGTCATCTATATCATTATCAATGGTTAAGTTCGAAACGTAAGCATATGCCGTTGGTATATGTGAATATATATTCACAAATGAAAATATCTGGAACAGACTGAGCGCCACTAGCCTTTGATCGAATTTCAAACTTTTTAAAGTGATATTAACCATGCATACACAGGACAGGATATCTCAAAATAATGCACTCTGCCAAATTCTGTGAATGGTGCAGGAAGCGCATTGTAAACAGCAGCATCAATATCCGTCGAGAATCGCTATCTGTTTACCGTATTTCAATCCCTAGTGTTGTGCAGTTTCACGTTTTATCCTGTGAATTTGATGCACATTTTGAACATTGTTTTATTTTAAGATTTTAACTACAATTTGCGCAAAAAAAATACAGTTATTTATTTCCATTTGGTAACAGTGAGGTAAATGTGGTGTAGGAAGTGGACTTTTGTTCAAATCGACCCTGGAGGTCAAATATGGAGTGAAAATAGCATTGGTGAACTTGGCGATATGCGCTCCATTTTTATCTGTAATCTCAAGTCAACTTAGGTACGGAAACATGCAGTTTCTAACTAAGCATGCGTATTACTTAATACTCGTATGATTGTCTATATATTTTTATTGTAAGTATTAAGAGTCCGGTAAACATTTTTTTCGATTTCGCTCACTTTTTTGATACTATTTTGCAGTAACTAACGAAACTTATATTAGTTTGTATACATATTTTGAAAGTACGTTTCTTGTATAAGTGTATAAAAGGAACGCTTTTTTATTTTATTATCTCATTTATAAGTAATTCACCCTAATCTAATACCTATCTCGCGATTTTTGCTTGGAGAGGTGAAAAGAGTATGGTTTTTATTGATTAAAATTAAGTTATACTAGTACGTAAAATACATTAATACGTTGGAAAATGAGTCATCTGAGGAATAAGTGGAACAGTTTTTTTCATTTTCATATATTTTTTTACGGGAGAGTATGTTTAGTTAGAGCAATTTTATGAAAAATTGCCGAAGTTTAGGTGATATTTTTGGGAAGGTATTAAAACATTTTACAAAAATAAAAATACAAAAATAAATATAACTTCATGCTTTAATCAGATCATATAAAACATATTAGGGGCCATAAAAAATAATAACTAATAATCAAGCGACAAGATTGCACTACTCAACGTCCTCACTGAATAAGCTCTGTAAGAATTCAGTTTTAAGGTATTAAATATTAATATATTTAGACCCAAATAACTTTTTTGCAATAATAAGACTTCAAACTATCTTATCAAATGCGATTCATGTGTGTAATTTCATTATTAGCGATTTTCGTTTTCAAATCGTTACCGAACTCTTAACATTTCACATATTATCCGTAGAGGCGATTGGAAAAAAATTCAGTTGAACGCGTTTTAAACATAAGTAAGGTAAAGCGCGTCTACTAGCGGTGCCAGCGAGTTAGCAACTAGTGATGTAGCGATTCATATATTTGAGGCTTGTAATTTGAGGTACGTTCATTATTAATAAACTAAAATAAAATAACTAGATTAATACTGAGAGGGGTTTTTTCCTTGATTTTTAGGAACTAATATATACGAATAATAAATAAATATTTTGGAGAATCTTACACAAATCTGCCTATATCACGGTGAACTAAACGGCAACGATATATTTATTAGATATATATAGATAAATGCAAATCCGGTCTAACTCGTGTGTGATTTTTCTAACCTTAGTGTAGCATTATGTATTAATTACATATTATTTATCTCCAATACCAACATAGACAACTACTATGAAGTATTTATTGAAACAGGGGTGCTTTATGCTTATGGCCAAGGTTGTATAGACGACATCCGGAATTTTGAAATCCGGAAATCGCTATATAGGATTCAGAGTCGCTTTAAAGGGCATAATTATTTTGTTTTTAATGGATTGCTGTATTTTTAATCCGTTGTATTATGAATATTGGCAATATAAAAAATACTTTGAATGGGCATAATGTAATAAGCATGTGTCCCTTCCCTACGAAGGCCGGCACGGCATGAAAATCGCGTGATATTCAATTCTTTGTGGGATTAACCTAGCCTCGGCATTTCGCGCCAATTGGAATATCCTCGTCCTGATAAATGCTAAAAGCTTAAATTAACATATTTCCTCTTCTGCCATTTACGTCGATACAACAATTTAAAACATTACGGATTTGGGTACGGCTTTATTTACGTTGCGAACGCGCGGTTTGAATATTCGATTAATTAAGTACGACGGAGTAAACATATCCATCAAGCGCATATTTATATACGCAATTCGATAAACAAGATATTCCAACACCATGTTTGTGTGAAGCGGACGCTCTTGTATCGAGCTTATTGATTGAATACGGTTTGTTTATGACTTTATCTATAAACTGCCTTGTTTCATGAACCAGTAATATGCTACCGATCATATTATATTTATAGTTACGTTTTATAATATTCTAAGTTTTGTAACCTAAAGCTTGTCCCAGTAAAAAATGTCGTTAGTTTACGCAGCGTTGGTATATCAGGTTTCAATGAAAATGGTTGTAACTGGCTGGTTATATGTTAAATGCAACTCGGTTCTTTATTTAATATTAGAAAAAAAACTGTCACAGTCACATTTTCAAAGATGTCGTCTCCACAAGAAAAACTTCATGAGAAAATATTGTACAAATATGTCCAATATTAAGGCATTTTCACGAAAAAAGTGGCAATGGAGCTAGACACGTCTGTTAGAACACTTAGAACTGTCCAAAGGGTCCTAAAACAATTCAGAGAGACTGGCGGTATTCGATTGCGTCCTGGAAGTGGTCGGAAGACCAGGTTTGTTAAGAAAAATATTGAGAAGAGTATCATAGCTTTGCTGAAAAATCCTACATTATCTGTAATAGATTTAGCTAAAAAGTTTAAAACGTCTAAATCCACTGTGCAACGAGTAAAGAAAAATAATTCTATAAAGACTTTCAAACAAACTAAAGTGCCTAATAGAAATTCGAAACAAGAAACTGACGCTAAAACGAGATCAAGAAAACTGTATTCAAAATTAACGACAAAAAATACTGTATTGTGATGGACGACGAAACATATTGCAAGCTTGATTTTAAATCATTGCCGGGACATCATTTTTATTCGGGGACCGATAGAAAAACTATCAATGACGAGTACAAGGTAATAAAAACGGATAAATTTGCGAAGAAGGTTCTTGTGTGGCAAGTGATCTGTTCTTGCGGCAAACGCAGCACTCCATACTTCGCTAAAGGAACTATGAAAGGCGATATATACCTTAAAGAGTGCATGGAAAAGCGATTATTGCCGTTTTTAAGCGACACAAGAAGCCAGTTCTTTTTTGGCCTGATCTGGCCACGTGCCATTATTCTAAAAATGTGATAAAATGGTACAAAGCCAATAATGTCGAATTTGTGGAAAAATATTGGGCTCGTATGAAGCAGAAGCTCTTAAAACATAAAACTAACGCCACATCAGTTGAAAACTTCAAGCGAAAATGGAATACAGCTTCAAAACTAATCACAGACACTGATGTACAAAACCTGATGGCAGGTATCAAAAGAAAATTACGAAGTTTCTGGATGAATAAACAATAGAACAAAAACATTACAAAAATACGTTTTGTTTACTACATTTCTAATAAACTGTTGTCAAAAATTTGGTAACTTTTTATTGTTTACATTATTCAACAAGCTTTAATAGATCATGAAAACCTTACCTACGACATAGTTCTTCTAGTCGGTGGTGCACACGACAACAAAGGGCATTATACGGATTTTAGTGATGATGGGATCACCTTTTGCATAGTGAGACTTTAGGACTCATATGCCATTTTAGGAAGCAGAGCCACCTAAATTTATGGTGCGGTGGGGGTAAAATATTCGCGACACATAGATTGAAAACTATAAGTCTTAGCAACATACTTCAAAGGCAAGAATTGTAGAGAATTTCATGAAGAATATTTCCTTTATTGAAAGTTTTGTGGTAACTTCAACCGTTTTTGCAAAAAATATATGAATGTTCCTACTTTTGTGGGAAGTGGGGAAAACAATTGTTATATTTGTAACATATTATAGTGCAGGGTTATCCAATAAAGATTTGGCTTGAAAGTCTCGTATCCAGGCCATAAATAAAATAAGTAACATAATTATTTTCTGTTTTGACTAGATACTATAAAATATTATTATTGGTATGGTATTTACCATGTATATTTCAGTTAGGTAAACACCCCGTTTCCAATAGTAGTTAAATTAGTATGTTAAAAATCGTGTATTAATTGAAAATAATGATAATAATGATGCAGGTAATGTACTCAAGGCTAAAATAATCGATAGGTCCTAGGTACCACTCATCACACCACTAGCGTAGCGTACCTAACCTAAGTTCATATATATTATAATGATATTAGGCGTTGTCCGTTGATAAGAGATTCAAGCGCCCCACGATTTTAGTTTTTTGTCTTTTCAATGCTCTAACTATATTAATGAGAAGATTGGTGTGATAACTGGTACCTAGAACCTACCGAATTATTTTTATAGCTGTTTGTACATTATCTATATCATTGTTTATTTTCAATAAAAGCTTTTGAATTTACCTGAACAATACTTATTTTCTTTTCAATTTGTTATGTTACTAAAACTGTCTAAACTACGCTTACTTTATGATCCGCAATGCATTGTGTTCTACTAATAAATCCCTTTCATTTTATACTAGATCGAGAGGTTTGTTAAGAAATGTTTAATACGCGGCATTCTGTAGCGGCAGCTATCTTGGATTTACAATGATACTGAATCTATTAAATTGTAATTGTCATCAGAACTTAAGGTGTGCACTAGATATCGGATTAATTTGTCAACAGAACGAGCGTATAATTTCAACCAAAAAATTATGGAGATGTGGGATGAAGCATGTCGCTGTAGATATGCAGACTTGCATTTAGTTATGTAAATATGAGTTATAATAAATTAACAAATTTTCAAATTAGTTTGTGTAATGTCTAAGTAGGTATAACACAGAATTGTTATTTTTATTTTAGAGCGCACTATTCGCCAAAAGACTGTCCTCGGTTGAAGATGTATACCTACCGCTTAAGTTTTCTCTCTAAAAAATGAACGGGCCCTTATTGATAACCCGCAATGATGTACCTTTCACTTGAAAACGTCACTAGATAATAGGGACTGGAGAACCCCTCTATTTGATAACGCTGTTATTTGGTTACAAAATTATATGGTTGCCCTTTACGAGTATTCAATGTTATGTCCCTGTCTAATGTCTTAGCAATAGAGATGAAATTAGCTTGATAGATGCAAATAAGCGCTACATTATCATATCAGCAGCAGCAGCAGCAGCCAGTACCTATCAGTGCACTGCCGGACATAGGCCTCTCCCATGGCACGCCACTGTGCTCGATCTTCTGCTATCCTTCTCCAATCCGTACCCGCCAAGCGCTTACCTTTGGGTAACTCAATGATGTGCTTACTAAATTGATAGTTTTTTAAAACTACCCTACCAAATACTTACTTGATCTAATACCCCTTTATTGGTAACCGGTTCCGGTATCTTCTAAACGAACTCTTTATTTGACTTACGGATTATAACAAGCATACAAAGGCAAGGTAAATAATAGCGTTTGAAATGGTTGACGTCCATTTAGTTGTGAAATATATAATTAGGCAAGCATTAGAGCTCAAACCACATCGTTTTTCCTACATAATTAGATTGTGGTTGATAACAGGCCTATTATTATAATTTTTTTCGTTAAAGATATTATAACCAATATAGGATTTATATACTTTTTATAAAGGGGAATAACAGGGCTTTATCATGAAAATATATTTTTCAGGTTATGACCATAAAAAAAATATAGGCATTTATTCAAAAAAATATTAAACCTTGATTTCATATTTTTTATGTTTTCTCAGTTTTCTTATATGGAAAGGTATAAATAAAATACCAAAAATGAATTCGGCATCCTTGCTTTTCATGAGAATGATATCAAACTTGACTATATAGCTCTATTTTATTTTTAATTAATTATGGGGGGCACCCCCCACTTCGTCAAAAATGTGCATCAAAAATTTGATTGGCTCCCCTTCTTTAATTAATCTTAGAGCCTAAAGGATTAGCTCTGCAAATGGAAATTCCATCATCATCATTTTCCGTATAAAAAAGTGTACACCACCGACTATTCCGACAGTTATTGAAAAGATCGAAAGGAACATACTGACCGAACGTGCCGGGTTTACACGGTCTACACGTGTACACGGCCTTACTAGTAAGCTGCAACGAAGACTCTTTTTGTTTTCTCGTAGACTTTTATTTCTCCTCGACGGCGCTAATCGCGTAGGGTACAAATTGAGGTTTGTGGTATGAATTTCGATATTAAGAATGTACGTCTTCAATTGAGGCTGCCTCAACCAAAGACGTGTTCGACGCATGTCGGGTTGATATGTGGGTGTTAACCTTTATGGTAGCTTGACTGAACCACAGTTATCTAATTAACTGACATGTTAGTGAAAGCTGCTCACGATAGGGTTTTGCCGACGAAACGTGATATTGACCGTGAAAGTCAATTTATAGTTGTCAAATAGCGGGCTTAGTAC
Organism: Pammene aurita; assembly: GCA_947086415.1. Taxonomy (NCBI): domain Eukaryota; kingdom Metazoa; phylum Arthropoda; class Insecta; order Lepidoptera; family Tortricidae; genus Pammene; species Pammene aurita. The sequence goes on from OX352297.1 coordinate 26,036,882, forward strand.
GCTACTGTACTCTTGCTGCAGTACTCTTTTTATCTTTGCTGAAATAGAAAAAAATATATGAAAAAGTAAGGTAAGACGTTCCGACTTTCAATCCGAAGGTCGCGGGTTCAAACCGCGGCGCGTACCACTGAGTTTTTCGGAACTCATGTACGAAATATCATTTGATAGTAACCAGTCGCTTTTCGGTGAAGGGAAACATCGTGAGGAAACCGGATCTAATCCCAACAAGGCCTAGTTTCCGCTCTGGGTTGAAAGGTCAGATGACAGTCTTTTTCTTAAAGCTCAAAAGAGCAAAGTTGAGAGTTGGTCCCAGCCAACGCTAGAAGGAAAAATGAAACTGTATAAACATCGAAAGTTTGCGAAGTATGGTCAACTCAATTTACAGTATTTCAATCGGTCGATCTCATTTGGCCTATAGGTACATACATTTATTGCATTAAAATATTCAGGTTCCAAATATTTTAGAAATATACAGGATGGAAATAGATTTTAGGTGAAAGTGAAGGCGAAAATGGTCTTAGGAGACCTTCCTTCGATTTCAATTTAATGAAGATTGGCGTTTACAGATTTTGGAAAAAACATACAGGGTGCGAGAAAATGGTTAGAGTTGTTAGAAGCCTATTTCGTAAATAATAAAAACTTTACGGCTGCTGTGGAGTGGTACAGAGTATAATACCCATTAAGAGTGACTCCAACAAGAAAAGTTATAAAAACCCTACTGAATAATTTCCAACAAGGTGGTAGTTTCAAAAAGAAAACTAGGTACCGGATAGAAATGAAATCGATTGACATAAAAAAAAATACATGAAAGAAAAAAACTTTTTTCATTTTCATACAAATTGTAAAAGGAAAGTTTTTCTCGATTTATGGCTTTTCTAGCCGGAAATTTCTTTTTGGTCCCATACAAGCTTTTGATCCTGGACAAGAATGGGATCGATTGGCATCAAAAAAAAAGTTTGTCAAAAATGACCCTTTTCTCGCAGCCTGTATGTTTTTTCCAAAATCTGTAAACGCCAATCTTCATTAATTTGAAATAGAAGGAAGGTCTCCTAAGATCATTTTCGCCTAGCAACACGGGACCTGGTAGCTGCCCTCACTGACCCAAAATCTATTTCCACCCTGTATATCGTATTTTCTTTTTGTATTGCTTGTTGACACTGAACCTGGGCTTCCAGTGGAACATAACAGATCGAAGCATGTTGAACGAATTTCGAAGTTACACGAGTTGTTCATTAGATAAATATACCTGAATATGTCTGAGTCTCACGAGCTTTAGTTGAAATTCCAAATGTTTGTTAGCAAAAATTTGTATTATAAAGACTAGTCATTTATTTTGCAACCGAGTCGCTAATAATTTAATGGCCATATGAAAAGAAAGAAGGCAGGACGAAGTGAATGGACTCATTAATTTTTCATGGAGCCAGCGTTTTATCTAACTCGACGGTTCTGTCTTCACCCGCAGATACTCTTTTTAATGAAACCCGTGCGCCGTCAATATATTAACAGTATTGTAACTGTAAATGGGTAGATACAATCAACAGTAGAAGTAATAAAGTGGGTGAGGTGTAAATTATCTTGACACCCTTCTTCTTGTCCTAAACAGTAGTGTCAAGATTATTTTAAAAAATCTGATGATGAACACCGAAGACAGTTATCAGAATATAGTTACCTAGTGCCGTAGTCTAACTTTAAAATACACAATATATTAAAAACACAATCTTTCTCCAACACAACTTTAACACGACAAATAATCACCCAATGTTGGAGTTTTATGCATCAGAATGATTTTGAAGCCAATTCTGATTCAGATGCTTAGGCGTTAGCGGCATTGCATAGTTAATGCATTGGAACTGTATCGGTGTTGAATTGTATCGTAACGTGTTCTAAAGTAAAAATACGGCCCCTGTTTTTCAACCAAATCAAACTTACTTTTCGAGAATGTTAGCTTGACTGTTTATTGACACAACATTTGTTTTGTAAGTAAGTGAGTTCGACCAATATCGGACATCGGGTAAAATCGTATGATTCATTACGCCCATTGCGGGGTCTATTTTTAGTTCTGACAAGATGAAACGATACGCACTTCTCTTCAGACCGCACTTGATGCCCCGACTTATAAGCCGTGTGATATGTGCAGCAAAGTAAAAAAAATATTTTTTGTTATGTCCGAAATTACCCTCCTTTAGTTTTTTTGAAATACCTGAGACCTTTAGGTTTTTTTTTAAGTTCTTTATCAAGTTGTATACTATTTTTATTAAATTTGCGACAAGTCACTGTCACAGTTGCGACAAGTGTGTATTTGGCATTAGAATACTCAATACGGCACATAGAGGCCGAGATCCGGTATTACCCGAAGTGGTACATATTTATTCGCATAGTTTGTAGGCGAAGAGGTATATAAAAAAACAAAAAATATGATGGACAGATTAAAAACAACAGAGAACAAAAACATAATCGAGTAGACAAATAAGTACTTATTCTAGATTCTGAGGTTCGCCGCTTTAGCTTGTTTGTTAAAGTGTTTTTTGAAGGTGGTCAAGCATCTCTTAATCCTAATTGAAGGTGGTATATTATTCCATATTTTTGAAACGGCGTACCTGAAATGAAACTACCATTGACTCCTGCATATTTATGTCTCGGGGTCATTAACTTCATCTTTATTGTGCTTCTCTTAGGATAACGATTTTTATAAAAGAAGCATGACTTTTGAAATAAGTAAATTGTGTTTTTCGTGTATGCTACTTTATGCGCAAGTCAGGCGTCAGTTCGTAATACTGTCTGACCAATTCTTTTATACGGTCATCAGTGGTCAAAAATAAAAGTGATTTTAGTATTTTCATCAACAAATCAAGCATTTACATTTAGAAGTGATATTTGATGAAGTGGAACTGCTGATGATGATCAGAACGGAACTCTTCAACGACGCAAAGTTCACGTTTGGCGATTTGTCCTCTTTGCTGTGTTTGTTAAGCAAGTTATCTCATTATATGCAATCTAAGAGTGCACCATCTTTCATCCGCCTCCCCGATTGAAGTGGGTTTTTTCCTAAAATTATTTCTACTATTTACAATTATTTGGCTATTGATAAATGTCGTTGGAAAACCAGCATAAAGCCCGCCGGATGGTCACCGTAGTCTATTGACGCTTGTAACTCTATAGCAGTGTTACATGCGCGTAGCCGACCCTGGTGCCGGTGACAAGAGCCTGGTGCATTGTTAGGATATGTTACCGATACCGAAAGGTTAAAATACTGTTAAACACTTCAGCTGTGACACCAGCCACGGGTGAACAGGGCGTACTGCGAGCGAGACTTTCAAAGAGACTGCGGCGTGTAATATGCATCGCGTGCATCATATCTACGTGTAGTTTCACATACAGCCTTACAACACCTTAGTGTTAAAAGAGCCCAAATATACGACTGTTACATGACACATTTGTCCTTATACACTATGCGTCAGGTTACACTTTCTAGAACGAAGATGTGAATAATATTCGCGCAGCTGTTCCTTGTTAACGTGAGAGTATTTCTGTAAATACAAATTGAAATGTTATTAGAAGCTTTTGTTGACCAGCTGGCGTTATATATAAGGAATATCAAATTGTGCAGTTTTTTTTCATACGTTTCTTGTACAGTCGACTAAAAAGAGATGTTTCCACTTTTTCACCTTAATGCTTTGTAATAAGATCCATAATACACGCTGTTATAGCCCTACAAATAAGGTTTTGTCAGATATTTTTGCGGCCTTCGTTAAAGTACCAAAGTACGTACCAAAAGACACTTTCGCGACACTTTTATAGATAATATGCTCATAAATACCATCAGAGGTTCCGTTAACTGTAACATTGCCTATCATGATCAATTTTGCCTGGCATGAAAAATATGGCGTTCACGTTTGGCGTTCACCAAACAGCTGCCTATATCAGATTCCTGTGATGGACGAAATGTGGCCATTATTTGCAATTAAATATAGATTTGGTAGAGTCAAATAATCACTTCATTTAAATCCAAGCAAAGTTGAACATGGTAGGCAATGGTGCAGTATTGACGGTTATGAATAGCGCTACTCCTTGATTTACCGACGAGAATATACAACGCTATGTATCTAAGGGTATTTTAGAGATTTAAAAAAAATCTTTAACATTAAACAATTGTAAGTAGGTACCTATATTTTTAGCCTGTACTTTGCCGTGAACTATATTTTCTTCACGACCTACTGGTACATAAATAAATTACTTTAGGTGAAAAACCCTAATTAAATTCGCAATTTATGTTAAATCAACGCAAAGTCGTGAAAGTGAATATCTGTGTATCAAATTCTAATATTCCCTGGGTTGAAACGTAAACGTCCGCAAATTTTATGGTATGGTAATGAGTTACCCGCTTCTGCGTAGCGCAAGGCCGACGTAAATCCAGCGAAACGTACATAAAATATAATTGGATGTCTGGCATTCTCGCTTTTGACTGAGTATGGGGCCTGGGACCAGTGCTGACATAGTTTTTTAATGCAGAACAATAATATTCGCCTATATTTTTCCAAAAAGTCATGGAAAATAGGATTGACATATATCAAAACCACAGGCTATTTTAATTGATGTTATTCACAGTCAGAAGGTTTTAACGTTCTTAAATTTTTGGTTATCTACGAAGTGTGTATTCAAATTGTCTATAAACTGGATCTTATTCGGGGTGAATTTATGTTTTCAACATAGGTATAATACAAAATAATGAATTCGTCATATTATTATTACATATAATTATTTATCAAAATAAAGGCCGATGTACACTGCATGGTAGCACGTGCGGCACGCGCCGCAAGCGACGTACTATCCGAGAACCGGAGACATTTTCAAATGAATCGATAAGTAGATACCGATATTGATATCCTAGGGATGAGATAAGTATTTCATTATTTTGGTCATATTATGTGAGTGTCTATTAATAAAAATGTGAAACCGTAGTAATCGAACCCAATGCAAATAAATAATGCCGGTATTGTTGCCTACCCAATATTGACAAACAATACCTATATCCACTACACGCCTTCCCTCTGAAATCCGCGGCTTACGTTTCGTGGGCCATGGCCCACCCGTTTCGCTCCGTTCTCGTTTACCGATCGATCTTCAGTCGACGTCAGCCTTCTTTGCCTCGAACTCTAAAATATCTAGCTTAACTAGCCTGCTTGCCCCCAGGCCTTTCTACAGCTTAGAGCCCAATTGAGCTCCGACGTTGACCAGAGAATAAGCGATTTTCATCGACGGAGTAGGCTTTGTTTGAAATAAGGATTTTTATACAGAAAGCTTGTGCATCGTAATAGAGGTAACAGCATCGTTGTTTCTGATGAACAGACTTTTGCTTTACCTTATTGTAGCAATCATAAAATCTATTTTTAAATACCGTCCGTTATCTATTCAACCTGATTGACTTTGATATGTCTGTGTTAACATAGAAACCCATTAAAACCATTTGGTAACACAAATGAAATATTATTCGCTTGTTAACACAAGTTTAAACGTAAAATATAAATAAAACTTGTAAAAGTTCTCTAATCGTATTGATCGATGTTATTGATCTTATTCAGTAATAGGGTAGGTACAGCCTTGGCCAGAAGTGTTGAGCACCCTTGCGATTTTCATACAATTCTTGAAACTTTTGTCCAGCGTTTCTATCTTTTTTGAAGTTATTTTATCAATTAATTCAAACTGAACAGGCATGTTTTGTTGCAGTTAGTAGTAACTGCATAGAATATTTGCAATTTGTCGCACCGACCTATAAATTCGCATTTTTGTTACCTTAAGTTTTCATATTTTATAGGTACCTTGAAATTGTTATTAAGTGAAGTTTTCTAGATATATAAATAAAATATAACATTTTACGTCAACGCACATTGTTATGATACGAAAATAATACTTAACATCTAAATTGTAAACGAAAAACTGTATGCTCAGCACTTCTGGCCAAGGCTGTATACAGTGTAACATTCCAGCCTAGTCTGACTAAAGATGTGTAAGATGTACATTCGAAAGTTGTCAGGAAAGAGCAAACCTACGTTACCCAGTGATCTGGATACGGAGTAATCCAATAAACGTCCAATATCTACGAATTTTAGAGCTAGCGAGGAATTCCTTACCAATACATGCCTTTTTAGGGTTCCGTAGTCAACTAGGAACCCTTATAGTTTCGCCATGTCTGCCCGTCCGTCCGTCCGTCCGTCCGCGGATAATCTCAGTGACCGTTAGCACTAGAAAGCTGAAATTTAGTACTAATATGTATATGAATCACGCCGACAAAGTAGTAAAATAAAAAATAGAAAAAAATGTTTTATTAGGGTACCTCCCCTATACGTAAAGTGGGGAGTGATTTTTTTTTTCATTTCAACCCTAACGTGTGATATATTGTTGGATAGGTATTTAAAAATGAATAGGGGTTTACTAAAATAATTTTTTGATAATGTAAATATTTTCGGAAATAATCGCTCCAGAAGTAAAAAAAATGTGTCCCCCCCCCCCTCTTACTTTTGAACCATAAGTTTTAAAAATATGAAACAAAATCTCAAAAGTAGAACTTTATAAAAACTTTCTAGGAAAATTATTTTGAACTTGATAGGTTGAATAGTTTTTGAAAAAAAATTACAAAATATTTTCTGAACTAAGTGTGTTTTAACCGTATAAGCAGGTGTTTATTATAAGTACCTGTAATTTCTACAAAGCACAATGAAATGACGTGCTTTCAAAAACTCTTAAGTGGGGACACTTACTGTGACGGACGGAAAACTACGGAACCCTACACTGAGCGTGGCCCGACACGCTCTTGGCCGGTTTTTATTGGAAAGGCCGATACCTGTTACATCAAGTACAAGACGCCGAGATAAATAAAATATTAGAACGATCAATATTTTTGTAACCTCGGAATGGATGGCTTTTGCAAAGACAAAAGCAAGAAAAGATGAAAGGCAATCCGAAATGAAGTTTATTAAATTATCATAAATTACGAAAATAATCCTTAGTATTTACAGATATTTTAATTATCAAAAAAAAAGCTGACTAGTCTGTAAGAAGATTGAAGTGTGAATCACCTTACATTCCTTACAGCTCTGTACTAGCGGTGACCCAGAACTCTTTTATGACAGGTGTATTCAGCTTTATGGCCAAAAACGGGACGATGTTGGACTTACAGACCGACGTAAAAACACAAAAAAAGTGATCAACAAAGGCAATTTAAAGAAATGAAGTGGTCAATGTAATTTTACTATTCAGCATTATATCCTTATTCTTCTTCCGATCTCGTGAACTCATCACGTATTAAGAGTTACGAAATAAGTCTCATGAGAACACACGTCAAAATCTACTGAAATAATGAATAAAGCCCAGAACCACTTCTTTTTCAAACAAGACCTACATACCTAAGACTGTGTTTCATTTTAGCCTACTTTGTCTTTGTTTCTCGCATTTAATCTTTTCCACCCATATATTTTTTCATATCAAGGGGTCAGTCAATCTCGTGGTTTAGCTTTCTAACATTTTAATATTGCGACCTGGGCTTATTTCTTAGGTTTTTGCTATGCCGATTCTTGCTCATGACAAATTCAACATAATAAAAATAAAGCTGTTAGTACATTATGTTATTACTCGTAGGTGTAAACGGTATTTTCGAGTATTTAAGACCTATAAAATGGTAACATATATTTTAAGTCACTTGACGTTGTACATAATACGTCTGCCGAAGGTACAATCGACGACAAAGATATGTTTTTGCTTTTGCACCATACTCCTTTGTAATATTTAAGGTGGAAAAGTGTAAACATATCTTTGACGTCGACTTTACCTTCATATACGGCTTATGCTCAGGGCATGCATATTATATATTAAGTTACATCGTCTTTCATGTACACTGTGAAGCATCTTGCTTATTGCATATTTAATTAAGTACTAATTAGTCGATAGATTGATTGCTGCTAATATAATTCTGCATAAGACTGTTAATATCTATACATATAATAAACGCGTAATCTATACATATAATAAACGCGTAAGGAGAAAAAAAATGTACATTGAAGATATTCTAGAAAAACTTATTCGGGGGGTCTTAGAAACGTTGACTGAATACATTTCAGTGATTTTTTGAATTCTTGTCTGTCTGTCTGTGAATTTTTCCGCGCACTGCGTAAAAACTACTGCACAGAATTTTACGAAATTATGAATAAGTAGTAACAGTTTGTACCCCGGAGCAACATATAGGGTAGTTTTTATTCTGCTTATTAAAAACATAATTTTCATGAAAAAATAGTTCTCAAAAGTTGTCACAGATGGCGCTGTATAGGTACTCTGTATACTGTATACAAACATTATTTAAGGACATCTTTATATTAAATTAAGCGATTCGGTCTGTTGCGATCCGCCGAGGATTGCGGGTTAAATATTTCTAAAAAGTGTTACGTCGTTTTGGAAATTGTAAGTATCCGGACATATATTGTGATTCATTAATACCTGGAGGTACTTTAAAGTTACTGAAACTACAGTAAGGACTGAAACCTACTTACAATATACGCCAAAACAAATAAAACAGGTAGTTAAGATTTATCCATTTCGATTTACCCGACAGCAAAAATTGAACCGTTTGTGAGATCAATATGTTTTATCTCGCTTTAACAGCTGATTGCAATAAAAATAGTAGTCATGAATCTAGCAATTACTAGCTGCTAGCTGTCTCGCTGCTGCTGAAGAAATTCTCGCTGCGGTGCTCCGGGCCTGGGCCTCCGCGGTACTCGGCCTATGGCTTTCGCAGACATTGCCGCTCACCATCGGGCTTCCGGCCCTCTGATTGAGACTCTTCGCCATTAAGTTTTGTCTGGATTCTGTCCTGCTGCCTGCTGCTGCTGAATGAATTCTCGCTACGACGCTTCGGGCTTGGGCCTACTCGGTACTCGGCCTATGGCTTTCGCAGACATTGCCGCTCACCCTCGGGCCTTATGACACTTCACCATTGAGATATGTCCGTTCCCTGTCATGCTGCTGCTGCTGAAGCAATTCTCGCTGCGACTCTCCGGGCCTGGGCCTAAGCGGTACTCGGCCTATGGCTATCGCAGACATTGCCGCTCACCTTCGGGCCTCCGGCCCTCAGATTAGCTAAGATTCATCGCCATTGAGTTTTGTCCGGATTACATCATGTTGCTGCTGCTGGAGAAATTTTCGCTGCGACGCTCCGGGCTTGGGCCTACGCGGTACTCGGCCTATGGCTTTCGCAGATATTGCCACCCATCCTCAGGCCTTAAGACACTTCACCATTGAGATATGTCCGGTCCCTGTCATGGTACTGCTGCTGACCTGGGCCCTACACGGTACACGGCCTTTGGCTTGCTCAGACTTTGCCGCTCACCCTCGAGCTACGGCCCTCGGGTTCGCTAAGACACTTCGCCTTTCGGTTATGTCCGGTCCCTGTCATGATTCAAAAATTCAAAAAATTCAAAATTCAAAATTCTTTATTATTAAAGCACACGTCTTTATGATGTAGGGCGATGGAGCCACCCGGTAAGCAAAAAATGCCTGTGTTGGGAGGCTCCGCTCTTCCTTTACAGTAATAACTTATAACTAATGTTAACAATAATATGTAGGTATATTATCAGTATATTCTTAACTAATGAGCAAATGAGTAAAAAAAGTAAAGTAAATAATGAATTAACTTTAGTTTACTGTTACAAGTGTGTGTGTGTGTGTGTGTGTGTGTGTGTGTGTGAGCGCGCGCGTGTGTGTTTTTCTCCCTTAATTTTGTAAATAGGGTTTCTGTTTAGTAAACTCTCTGTTTCTTCATAGGTTATAGATTTAAGCCAATTTTTAATTACTCTCTTACAAGCAAAATAGTGTTTCGAGTAAATAACTAGTTGTTTGTTTATTTTATTGTAAACATCCGAGGATTTGAACATAAACTGTCTGCGAGCAAATGCCGACCCAGTTTTAACAAAACTTGCTACAGCAGTTCTGTTTCTTTTGTTTTTATAATTTGCATTAAAGGGTAATATTTTATGTTTTTTTAAAGTTATGAGTAGAATATACAATTTTCGGACTGTTAGAAGATCACTAATTATATAAAGTTGTTCAGTTGGAAACCTATTTTTTTTTAAATACATAACTTTAATTAAGGCCCGTTGAGCGCGTTCAAGGTGAATAAAGCGAGACTTTGCCGATCCACCCCAGACGCAAATACAATACATCAGGACAGATTGGACCAGGGATATGTATATTTCATTTATGATGTTTCGCGAGGTGGATCGATTGCTCTTCCCTGGTACAATGTGTCTTACAGATCTAAAGATCCAGGTTAATTTCCTGACTCTGCCAATAACGTGCTCAAGCTGAGGATACCAGTTAAGATGTTCATCGATTATCACTCCCAGGTATTTCGTTTGTGCAACCTTTTCTATTGAGGGACAGTCACAAGCAGACCAGCTTGAGGACAGGCAAGAGTTAATCCTGATTGACATATCCCTGTCTGGTTGAGTTTTTTTAGAGATCCTGAAGCATATGTAATTAGTTTTTCTTGTATTTAAAGTTAGCAGGTTCATTTTGAGCCAGCTGTCTACATCTGCTAGACCCCTTTCAGCATTGTTCTTAGCCTCAGACCAGGATTTTCCAGTAAATATAATTGCAGTGTCATCGGCATATGAGAAAATTCTTGCATTTGGGATCGACGACATGATGATGTTGAAGAAGTTCTCGCTGCGATGTTCCGAGCCTGAACCTAACGCGGTACTCGGCCTTTGACTTTCATATACATTTCCGCTCACCCACGTGTCCACAGCCCTCGAGTTCGCTAAGACACTTCGTCATTGAAGTATGTCCGGTCCCAGACATGCTGCTTCTGCTGAAGCAATTCTGGCTGCGATCCTCCGGGGCTGGGTCCTGCGTGGTACTCGCCCTATGGCTTTCGCGATATTGCCGCTCTCCGTGTCACGGCTTCGGCGTTCGGGTTCACCAAAAAACTTGACCATTGAGTTTTGTGGAGACCCTTTCATGCTCCTGCTGAAACAATTCTTGCTGCCGGATTTGGCCTTATTAGATTTTGGCCTGCTGCTGCAAAAGCAGTTTTCGCTGGGACGTTGCGCTCACGCGCTACCTCGCGCCAGTACCTTCAGCGTTTGACCCTCTGTTCGAAGCATATTCTCCTGCAGGAACTCGGCCACTAGCATTCGCAGCTCTCGACGCACGCTTTTTAGTCAGTTCATCTTTATCACGGATGAACTAATAAATTTAGATAGATATTTATATGTACAACGCGTAAATTCTACATTAATGGCCTGGATAGTAAATGAAAATGACAAAACCTTCCACACACACGGGCGACGTTATACTTCTCGTAGACATTTTTGTCATAAAGTCAACTGTTCAAGCATTATGTAAAAATGCTAAAATCTATACGATATTTTAATAATAACTTGACAGTTATAAATAATAAAAATATTTTCAAGCACTTTCTTGAAATTTTTTTTTTTGTATGAAAGCATATATGTTTTTTGTCAAATCTAAATTAATTATACCCGAATTGATCGATAGCTATACCTGACAACGCCTAGTAGTATTCTATGATGAGTAATAGAACATTGATTTTGTGTCTGAGACTTACTACTTTCACCCCGTCTATAAGCGTTCTAGGGGTGAATTCAACTTTTGAATATCTTTTAAAAGAATTATTAGAAGATGACAAAACTGTGGTAAAGCCTTCATTTCCTTATCTCGAAGCACAAAACTTTGAAGCTAATAAATAAAATTCTTATGATATAAGAAAATTACACTTTTTCACCCCCTGTATCTTTATATCTGTAAGACTTACAGATGTATTGTGTATGGAAATATTGTAGACAATTTTATCTTCTTCATACGTTCGATAGACATTTTAGGCATACTGATAACCGTTTAAGCGCCAAGGTTCAATAACGGACTTATGGCACGTTTAAAACAAGATGGCGGCCAACGCTCCCCCCGCCCCCCTCAAGGTCTCAAATCTAGTATTTTAATAACCACCCTATAGCCTACCAATAACCATTAAAACATTTTCTACTCCACCTTTTGTAAGGCAAATGCTCCAATGATTGCGCTCTAAGTGTTGGCAAGACACATAGAGATTATTATATGACTCACACAAAAATCGCTATGTGACAAATTTATGAACATGTATTTATTTTGATTTATTTAAACACAAATCTTGAAGCAAATCAAATTATTTTGTTCAATATTGTTTGATTTGCAATTTTTAAGTAGTTACACTACTATACACATGAGGAAACCGAATAATTTTAACAGCGTATTCCTGATCATAATTGGAGACTAAAATGTCGTATAAACTTTTCTGGATTTCGCCAAAAAAAAAAATTTTTTTTGCTCTTTTTTTCGATTTTTTGAATGCTTTTGAACATAAAAACAAAAATATTATTAGTAAAACTGTCGATTAAAATAAATTAGTACATTTTTTTCCGTAAAAAATAGCTTACGTAAAGTATTCCTTGGCACTTTGATATTTGTCAATAAGAATGTCTAGACTAGACCCCATAAAGGGTGAAATCGCCATCGAAAAAGCGTTTTACACTGAGTCACATTAAAAAATGTTTTTTTATTTAAGTGGTAGTATTTAACTCTGAAACTAGGCGAATTCCAGAAAAGTTTATACGACATTTTAGTCTCCAATTATGATCAGGAATACGTTGTTAAAATTATTCGGTTTTCTCATGTTACACCGTGTATATAAACTGAAAATAGATGTCATATACTTCAGAAAAAGTGACCAAACCCTCCGGTGTTCGGTGTTGGTGTATCTGGCCTCGGATACCGGAGGGTTTGGTCACTTTTTCTGAAATATATGACATCTATTTTCAGTTTATTTAAACACGTTTATCTTTCCAGGAGAAACTTAAAGTATGTAAAAGAGTGCATATTTTTACTAAAAAAGTATTCATGTACTTATGTTAAAGCAGTATCGAAATAATTAGTTTTTTGTGTTTCCTGTAAAGTAGGTTAAAAACACATGGCGACTTTTGCACGCACAGCGACGATAAGACTGTTAATGGATAACGTAACTAATAGATCGACGATTTTTCGTAGAACTATTTTAAGCCCCTTTGAAACGGCTAAAATGTAAGAAAGAACAATGTTCGGGCGAAACCACTAACCGTTTGACCGCACTCACACTACACTATCACCCTAAACTTGTGTAACTTTAAAGCTAGCTACTTTAGCGACAGCTTACATACATATAAAGGTTTCCGGAAATTATGAATTTATATTGATTGGGCGAAAATATTCCTTGTTTTTAGAATAGTTAAAGACGTACTCGTCCTCAAGAGCAAATACGGTAAGTACCTACAGCTTTTAGAATTGATATTAATGACCAGTTTCTTTTCAATATAATGCGCGGTTCTAGTCATGTTTAAGACGCGTCTTATTTTCCATTTGTGTCTAAACCTATTGGTGGACACGCATCAGTCATGTCAAAATCGCTTAACGATAGTCGAAATAGCGATATCGTGTACACTCAAGATTACTACCCTCTTTTTGTGGTACGTCAATTTGGTGACAGTGATTGGGCATTATTTTACCTACATATTATTTTTGTTATTTCCTGTGACAACTGATAAATAGATTTATGCGTAAAAATTTTTAATGTACTGCCATGTACTATCGGGTTCAGAATTGCATGGCCAATTTATGAATGAATTCATTGATAAATTGACCATGCAATTTTGAACCCGATGGTACCTATATAAAGCTCTTTTAACGAATATAGTCACTTAAAGGCTTGTTTAAAAAAAAACTTGAATTAAATAGTGTGTATGAGTAGTCTTAAACAAAGCCTACGCAATTTTACACTTACACTTTTTAAAGGGAAATAAATATTATTAAAAATATTTATAACGGGTTATTCACGTAATTTAAGTCGATTTTTGCTCGACATGTTTCTATCAATTTACGATAATCATTTTCACTCGTATCAGTTTCATTTCAGGCGCGTAGTAGCCGGTGCGCTGCCGTCGGTAGGCCGCTCGTGAAAATGATCATCGTAAATTTATCGAAACATGTCGAGCAAAAATCGACTTAAATTACGTGAGTAACCCGTTATAAATATTTTTAATATGTTAGAGTCTCACGAAAGTTTCATAGTTGAAACGAAATATTCAAGCATTGAGCACTCGCAGTGTAAACTGATGTTTATTTAAATAAATTTATAAAAGAAATCAGTCGCTAGTTGCTGCTAGGCTAGAGGGATCGTTTCAAAAACGTTAATACAAATTTTCGTAGAATTAAATTAATGTCGAACCCCCAGTTGGATTACTTGAATCGTCAAATTGACGGGTAACTACATAACGAAAAACGTTTAGGCAACTACAAAACGTTATACTTATAAAATGTTCTCTTAAGGAACAAGAAGAAACGAGACGTTCGTGTTTAATTCTTGATACTCCTAATCATACCTGAGAAGACGCGTTGTCTATTTTGTCCTGAACCGCTTCAGGTACCTACATGTCTAAGGAAAACATTATACACGGTGCCCATGAGCATTGCGAGAGATTTTAACCACGCATTTCTGAGGTCAAAAGAATGAAAAAACCTTATATGACTTTTGTTGTAAAACGCCAAAAAAAACTTTTTTTTTTTTCCAGTTATTTGGAATGCTGTTCTACATAAAAAGTAAATGTCATTAGAAAAAAGTAACGGAAAAAGTAAATTGCTACATTTTTTCTCGTAAAAACTAGTCCATGAAAAGTGTTTCTTAGGTCTTTGATATACCGGTGAGATCGCCATCAAAAAATCATTTTACACTGAGAAACAATTCAAAATGCAATTTTTTGTAAGTAGTATTTACTCTGAAACTATGGCGAATTTCGGAAAAGTTTAAAGGACATTTTGTTCTCTAAATATGATCATGAATACACTGTTAAAGTCTCTCGCAATGCTCACGGGCACGTTGTATTTAATTAAGGGTTTCGCGTTACATTTGTCATTCTACCCATTTTTCCTACTTTCGTTTGTTAGATGTAGGTATATATTAAGTATGCTTTGTAGCGCAATATTTTGTTTAGTAATTAGCCACGGAAACGAGCACGGGATCCAAGATTTGAATATAATAAACGATTTTCCCGTACTTGTTTTGTCACACTCCCTTTGGGTTCCTAACAGAAATTGTATTCAGTGATAAAACACAGTGAAACCTAGTTTGAGATCCAGGTGCCAATCGTATCAATTTACACCCTAAAGTTGCAATAAAGATTATTTATTATTTTCCCAATATATATTTTATAAATTTTCATAGTTTTATTTTACGCCCTAAACCCTTCAGGTTATGGACCCAGCACGCAATCATTCCTTCCGCTTTATAGTATTCTAGTATTGATTGATACGTATTCGAATTTAACTGCCTTTGCATTTATCCACTTAATACAATACTGTGCAATGTGAAACTAAATGTCATATGGTTGTGCTTTGTGCATTTTATGCAACAACAAACATAAGGATATCTGAAACATTGACAAAAGCGTTCCTGTACAATGGAAGGGATAAATTCTTCGCTCTGCTGCATTTTCTTAGATAAGGCAGACAAGCTAAATAAATTTCAATATCAGGATAGTAGCGCATCACGTTGCAGAATAAATAGGTTATCTGCAGCTGGGTACGGCTTGGCTTACAGAAATAGAGTATGTTAATGTATAACCGTCGTCACATGTGACCTTTGGCGTTCGATGCCAGTGTAAGCCAGCTACATACGGCTCGAGCATTATTAAGCTACCTATATAAGGACTTATTAAAACAACGCGTACTTCACTTGTCCTATTTTGTTTAACACATTCAGCGCCGAGAACCCGACTGTCGGCTTCTCTGTTCGTAGCTACTACGCGCTACATACGACGAATACGTGGCTACGGGCTACGAGAGTAGCGCGTAGCACTAGGTGGTACTGAATGTGTCCATGACACTGAACCTAGTTCGATAAGTCTCCTAGATGAGATATATATAATTAGACGCGTATTTAATGGGGGAACGCGAAATGCTGATGCTGCAATGCAAAAAAAGTAGTGTCGTATTTTAATTATTTTTTAAAAAATCCTGTTTCTAGTACGATAAGTCTCCTAGAAACCGTACTAGAAACCGGATTTATAATTTTTTTCAAAAAAAAAATTAAAATACGCCACCACTTTTTTGCATTGCAGCATCGGCATTTCGTGTTCCCCCATTAAAGACGCGTCTCATTATATATATCTCATCTAGGAGACTTATCGAACTAGGTTCAGTGTCATGGGCTCCCTTACTATTTATTAATACAGTCTTTGAAGACCGCGCGAGTTTGAAAATTGAGAAATTCAACGTCAAGTGTAACTTTAACTCTTTCCTCTGCAGTAAGTGTTCTAATTGCAGTTGACTTCTGTATAAATTTGATCTTCTTAATAAACAGAATTACTGAACCATTTCAGTAGGTTCGGTCTGTTCGGTTTATCCAGCTGTATTTTCACGTACAATTTCAAAAGGGCTTAAGCATTTTGTTCTTTTTCGCGAAAATGTACAGCAGTCTTTTTTAAACAGAGGGATTAACTTAACTATCTTTCCCTGAAGAGAGATGAAAATAAGCGAGACGTATTGCAAAGCGTAGTAATATAAAAACTTGGCATGCTCTCACATAATGGACAAAGAGCTGGCCACGTCAGATATGACACAATAATGAGAGCAATAAAACCCATCCTGTTAGATTGCTATACTATTCTTATTGGTAGATCCGGGCATCTGGCAGCTTTTAGCGGGTGGAGGTCAGAGTGACAGACTTGCAAAATTTTTGAATAGGAAAATAGTATCTAATACTAAAATAGGTAAAAACTGCCGAAGTTGTCTCATTTATAAAGGACAGCTTAGGGCCTATATTTTCACATTAGAAAATACTATGAATTACATTATACGTCGTTTGTCACTACTTTCCCCAACAGAAACTATTGGCAATGATATAATTTCATTATTTATATAATTTCTCATACTATTGCATCAAACCCGGAATTCTAGGATTTGTTTTCTTAAAGTGGTTTGCATTCTTTGACCTCCACTACTTTACAGCTGCCAGATGTCCAACATATTCTATAGTATAGCAAACTGACTAGAGGGGTTTTATCGCTCTCATTATTGTGTCATATCTGACGTGGCTAACTCTCCGTGTATAATGCTCATTTGACGAGACAACCCCTCACCATTAGCGTATGTTTACCTTTCGTCTCGCGCCGCGCCCGTGCTCTGACCGCCGACTGCCCGTAAATCCAGATATTCACAACATTCTATTCTTAATTCCAGCACTCGCTTCCACTTCTCCATGGCTCAGACTAGAGACTCCATAAACAAAACAAATTGTCCCGAATTCACTTGTTTACGCTAAAAACGTGTGCGTTTAAACACACTTTGGTAGTCGTTAAACACGTTATAATATTTAGGGCGTAAGTTGCCGAAGAGCACGAGTGTTAGTAAATATGCTTGTATCTCAGGGGTTTATGAACCTTATTATTCGGTTTTCGGCTTTGTTTGCTGATTTCAGAAAGGAAAATTGACATGCATGCATTTGTAAGTCAATCATAAAATTTTCATTTTCATTCCGTTGGTACTGCTTGGAGGTCTATATACGAGTATATTGTACGTTAATCGCGCGTTAACTTAGCGTAGTTCATTTTCACTTGTTTATTTATTATTAGTACAGTACAGTACTTACTTTTATTGTTGTCCATAATGTCCATATGAAACATTCGCAATAGACGCAGCAGATGACGCTGGTTCGATCCCAGCCCTGAGCACCGGAGGCCTAAGGTCATTTTTTCCTTTGTATATGTCATCTATATAAGTTTATAAACGCAATAGATATCAAACCTACATTAAAATAATTTACAACACCTACTTTTCTGTTAATTTACAAAGGTTTCCGCTTCCCAAAGGTTGTCTGGAAGAGATCGCTTTTTAGCGATAAGACCGCCAATTGTTTTGCCTCTGTTTTTTTTGTGACTTGTGTATACTTTTTGTCTACGTATTATTTGAGGTGTGCAATAAAGAGTATTTATGTTATGTTATGTTTACAGTCAAGCAAAGGAGATCGACAATTTTTGTTAGGTGATCTGGCCCAGATTATTTAGAACCGTTTAGGAATGGTTCTTACCTTTGAAGAATCGTCTTAATTTCTAGATCAGGATGGTGGTCAAAATATTGCGAAATCTAATGGGAAAATTGAAAAATCATGCATTTAAAACTTGAATCTGACAAGGACAATATTTGAAAGCGTGCTTGCCTGTGATTTATATATTAATGTAAAAAAAGTACCGATTTTTTAAAGATAATGTACAAAAGCGGACTTGAAAACAAAACAGGAATCATGATGAAATAATAAAAAGTCATATTTTGATCGTATTTATAGTTCCTGTATTTCGGTAAACAAAGACGGCTGTCAAACCATCGTTGATACTATTAACTGAACATTTCTAACACCTATTGCGAAGGGATAAGGTTTACCACCGTTAAGTGCGATAGCACTAGTATCTGACATTACAAAATTGAAAAAAAAGATGCGTTTCGTTATTAAAGGAGCATAATATTATGCCATTATGAAACCAACTTTTAATATTCAAACTTCGATCAAAAATGCATAAATACGCATTTTTAATCTTTAGGCGTTTTAATATAGTCGATTTCTAATTTAAACTTTCGTATTCGTAGGCTTAGATACTATTTTAATATTACAATGTTCTAACTTACCGAACAGTATCAAAACGCAGATTATGTAACGGTATACATTGACAGTGTCAAACCAAAAAACAATCCCGTTTCAGGCCAGGGTGAAGTTAAACTTTATGTAAATGCCATAAGGACGTTAACGACTTGTCTTGCTGTATTTTAATCGCGGAAAAATCAACATAATGTTTATTTATTTAGTATTTCTAATTCCCGTTTCATTTTTTTGCAATATTTTGTCTACTTTAGTAATATAATGAGTATTTATTTTACACTGCAGTACAAACTGTATACGGTTTATATCAGGTGGCCCAGAATTGACGATCTCCTTTCCTTTATAGGAAGGGAAGTGAATCAAATTACGTTTGAGACAAAACCTAGTTTGAAGTTTTAGTACAATAATGTATAAAGAAAGGAATAGTTAATGAGGCGGATTGTTGGAAACCCGAGAACAAAGTGGTTCTTTAGTAATAGTCCGCTAATGAAAATGGAACGTGATTTCAATAGCTGCAGCCTATTTAATTGCTCAATTGTGTAGGGCATAAACACAACTTCTGAGTAATTACGTAATGCAAGACGAAATAATTTCTAACTTGTTAAATCCGAATTGTGATGCTTTGTTTTCTTGGAGACACTGTTATTATTAAGTAATAGGGGCGTAGTCTAAGAAATAATGGAGCTCAGTGTGAGAGAAAGATGTAGTCAGCTTTACTAGATGTCGCAAGCTTGCCAGTAGGGTTTGGAATCCGGATCCAAAATGCATGTAATTATCAAGAACTGGATGCAGATCCGTCCTGGAAATTACTTGCCCGCTTACGGCGTACTATTGACACTACACTCGCGTGCAAAAGTATCGAATCACTTTGCATTTTTTCGTCTGCATCCAATATCTTTGTAAATCGGTTTATTTTTCTAAATTATCTAAATGTAATTATGTTTGTTGGAATATTAGCTTTATAAAAAGCTATGAAACATGAGCATTGGCCCAGGATTTTTCAGATTATGGCCAATCTTCCGGTTTCCCGTGTTGTTACGGCTTCTAACGCCCACGAGTTGCACTACCCTTGACCCCTATAAAACGGGGGTGGTGGGGGATTTCTTATCAGTCACTTACCAGAAGTCGACCTGCACACATCTCCGCATCTTATCCTGTGAAGAATACCCTGAAAAAATGGAAGCCACCGAAGCTCAAGTCGCCGTAGTCGTCCAGCTCCTGCAAGAAGGGCGTAGTCAACGATCAGTAGCTGCCGAAGTGAACCTGAGCCAATCCACAGTTTGTAAACTGTACCAGAGGTTCCAGCAAACAGCAGCACTTACTGCAAGACCTAGAAGCGGCCGCAGAAGGTGCACATCGGAGAGAGACGACCGCTTCATTGTGTCGACGGCTCTTCGAAATCGTCACCAGACTGGAGTTACCATCCAGCAGCGTCTGCGGGAGGTGCGAGGAGTGGTTGCCAGCATGTGGACCGTGAGAAGAAGACTCAAGGCAGCGAACCTGATACCCAGGAGGCCTGCGACAAGGCCCAGGTTGCTGGCAAGGCACCGCACAGCCCGAAAGGAATTTGCAAGGATTCACAAGAATTGGACCCTGGACCAATGGACCCCGATTCTGTTCTCGGGCGAGTGCAGAATGTGTTTGAATGGCTGCGGCCGAAGAGACAGAGTCTACAGGAGGCCGGAAGAACGCTACGCTCAGTGCTGCATCTCCGAAAGAGTCGCCTATGGGGGTGGCTCAATCATGTTCTGGGGCGGCATCTCGTACGATGCACGGACTGAGCTGGTTTTTGTTCCTGGCGGTGGTCGTGGCGGTGGATTAACTGCTGCCAGGTACATAACGGAGATTTTGGAAGACCACGTGGTCCCCTATGCCGGTATTTTTGATGAGGGGTTCATGCTAATGCAGGACAATGCCCCTTGTCATACCGCAAGGGTCACCACTGCCTACCTCCGCGAGGTGGGCATCGATACCATGGTCTGGCCAGCGATGAGCCCGGACCTTAACCCCATTGAGCACATGTGGGACCGTCTGAAGAGGAACGTTCGGGCCCGGAATCCTGCTCCAGCTACTGTCGACGAAGATTGCTTTGCTGGAGGAGTGGGAAGCGATTCCTCAAAATTACATCAGGAAGTTAATAAAATCCATGAAAAATCGTTTACGTTGTGTCAGTACGGCTAGGGGTAGTAATACCCGTTACTAACGTAATAATAATAAATTGAATTTTATTTTAAACAAGCCTTTTATTTCGAGTTTCCCTTGTTTATTTTAAGGCCGTTTTCGAGTTACTTCCGGTATTCGAGTTTTTTCCAGCTTTGGATCTGAAATATTATTGAATTGGCACATTTTCCAACACGTTACATTGTAAGCTTTCATTTAATACCATAATTTTCAGATTCAAATGGGAAATTACAAAGATATCGGATGCAGACGAAAACATGCAAAGTGATTCGATACTTTTGCACGCGAGTGTACTGGCACGGCAAGCGGCAACACGTTTAGGCGTCCTTAAGTTTTAAAGAGTTAACTCTTTGGCGATTATCACACTGGTGCCGCAACCGCATGCCGCGACGAGGTGCAAGCGTGACAGCGCTATAAACACGCAGGACGCCATCTCGCTCTAGCACCTGCGCCTCAAGCGGAAACCGCAGCAGTGTGAAAGCCGCCTTATAAGTCATTGTACATAACGAAACAAGCGCCTATGTTTTAATTTATAAAAATAGTTTAATATATACATATTTTACTCTGTTTTTAATTTACATAATATTTCAAATTCCGGTTCACTTAGTTTGTGTGTCCAATGAAACTAAAACAGGATGTCGAGGTAAATAGAAATGTCGTGTAAAACACTTTTAGTGTTCCAGCCGTTTATTAATTAGATATATCACACGATGTTACCGGAAATAAAGCGTTGTTTATGACACTACGGGTGTGTTTTGCAGGTGTGGTTTATTTATATTTAATACGAAATAGAATATTGGCTTTACTTAATGGTTTATATAAGTACACTGGATAACTGCAACTGTGTCTATATAGTAACATTATTATGAATACTATAATACATAGGCTAGCATCATGCTGAGTCGTGACCAATGTAATGTTCAGTGATCTTCAAACACGGTGCCACGCCGCCGGACACCAAAGAGATTTTTTTTAAATTTTAATATATACTGAAAAGCCTATCAAATTTCAGTTGAATATTTTTTCGGACAGGGTTGGATTAAATTTTAATAATCATGTTGATATAAAAATAAACCCAACATTCTGCATAGTGTCACTACGTTTGCCGCTCACTGGTAATGTTAGGTATTTGTGGATAGATTGTTTGTGTTTTTTTTAAAGTTTATATCTGTTTTCTTCTTTTATTTTTATACCTGTGTATGATGTAACAATTGTGTTGCCACGAATAATTGATTTCAATCTCTATAAAATTGTGAGGTGAGTGCCGGATAATTGTATACTGGTATTTGATGTTTGTTTACATATATATAGGTAAATACGCCTACGTATACATAATAATATGTTTGTTTTTGCCTTACATAGGTACCTACTTTTAATTACCAGTTTTTTTTTATTCTGATTAAATTAACTTTCAGCTTTGAGATATAAAACCGGACTCGATCCTAATTAGGTCTACGTACCCGTTTAGGTGGGAGGGAAGCTCTAACAGCAGTAGTGAATATAAAGTTGTATTCGTAGAAACTAGTGTCTGTCTGTGCCAAATCTTAGGATAAGGTTATCGAGCGAACAACAAGCTTCATTGAGCCATGGCAGAAAGCCGAGATCGACGCTAGGAACGTGATGAATTGATGATAATTAACTTATTGCGGCTTTTTCCTAGGTAAATAAATATCAATCGTCGTGGTAGTCGCTTCTGACTAATTCGGGGGTGTGTGTAGCTTTCGCAAAAATGTGTTTTTTTAATCCAAGATGGCGTTCATGCACTTATTTCTTAAAATTGGTAGTCGTTTTCAGTTGATTCGGGGTGAAAAATTTTAAAATAAAGTCGGTTTTCAATTCCAAAATGGCTGAAACGAACTATTTTTGTAAGAATAGTCATGGTACCGTCGTTTCCGACTAATTGTCATCATGACTGTGGCACATTTACCGTCCCGTAAATAATTTAGGGTAGAGATAACCGAATATGTTTGTTGTACGACTAAAGACATTTGAACAAATCAATCGTAAAACACGCAATAACAGAGTGGGGCCAAGCCTTTTTGTAACGTGCGCATTTTAACGACTGCAGAGTACATGAAATAGCTGAGGTATAACAGTATGTTGACTATAGCCTCGTCCTTAATATACATGCAAGAAAATGTACAACCAATTACAATTCTTAAATATGTTTTTTTTTTTCGAATACATTATTATTTTAATCTACACCCATATCATAATTCCTCTATTCTGCGTGCGGAAACCGTATGTAATTACCACCATTATTGCAACCAGTAATGTAACATAAGTGTATTGTCTGTGCCAGTGTCGTAATAATGGTCGAAAATTCATAACCACATTGATTTTGGTACTGTAATAAAAATCCAGCCCTCCTCCCTGACCGCGGTTATCCTCCTGCCCGACCGTTCGCACAATCGAGTTGGCCATGGCGGTGCAATGGCGGTTATTCTAATGGTTTCCGAACACGTCATTTAGGATTTATAATATGTGTGTAGATAAAGCAGTGTACGCAATTGTACGTAATTAGGCCTTAAAACACTTATTACGTAACAGTTACGTAAACTACTATAACTAATCTATTAACCGCGGGATAATTGCACTCGTTAAGGTTAATGCGTCCTTTCTTAGCGTCCTTTCTTACCATCTTCTTGTAAGGACAAGAAGATGGTAAGTGTAAAGCTAATTAATTAATTATACTTAAGGCGATCTCTCGTCGCTGAAGTGGCCTAATTGTCGCCTTGGTCAAATTTCGTCATACCCTGTTCATCTTCATGTAATTTCAGAAAAGACGCTTTTACCTCAACTGGCGCATTATACTGGTTGACCTAAAATATATATGAAGTCTTAATACTGGCTTCAAAATGTTCATCGCCGCGAGTATGACAAGGGCCTGTAAAATAGGGCGCTTCCGCTTTAGTGCGTCGTAAAGTAGCCCAGGGGATACGGAGCGGCTATTAGCCTGAAAACACTTCTTTATTAATCACTCCGCTATGTCTCCCAACTCTTTATTGCTTGGCGTAGTCACTGTGGAACTGTCTTGGGCGCTTAACGAGAAAATATTACATTGCTGGTGTCTTTTTCTTGGCTTGAAAAGCGAAGTTACTTTATGTTTTATACTACGGTTTTGCATTCATTCGTTAATGAGTTTTAACACTGGAGCTGCAAACTTACTACTGGAGTTAAAAAATCATTTACAAAAGAACCTTAAGAAGGAGGAGTCCAGTACTTTGTATTTATGCGTATACTACAATTCAATTGGAAATGGAAGCACTGATTTATAAATGTTTCATTTAGTCTTGTTTGCAGCTTTCTGTAGTTTCTGTAATTTTATTCCTGCTGTTAAGTAATCATAATTATAAGCATAGTTATTAATGGACTTAATACTTTCGCAGTTTTTTTTTACGCAGTTTTACCTGTGGAAACTTTTAATTGGTTCACTGTTTCTATCAAGTTTTCCTATGAAATATTTTTTTTTTAAAGACTCGCAAACTTTAAACTTGCTTGCTCTTATGTCAAAAATTAAACATTACGTTGTACGTCCTACATGGCCAAGTAAACAAGAGAGACACAGAGAGAGTGAATAATATAAATCACCTAGTCATTTAGATCCGACAAAAAATTATCCACCGGTTTATTGAATAAATATTAAATATTTAGTAACACTGAAGTGAAGCAGACTACTCGCAATATTGAACTAACAAATTAAACACGACTAAAGGGTTTGAAAACAGACTTGGAAAGTGCTTTTCTTGAGTATACTACAGGAAGCGTATTCCAAAATTATCGACAGCCAACGTTTTTGAATTGTTCACAAAGCATTTTCATTGTTCGTTTCAGTTCCAGGAACGATTTTTGATCAGGTTATTGCAGTGAAATGGTCTGGTTAACTAGTTTTTTTCGAGTTTTAAGAGTCTTCCCCTCCTCGTTATAGAAATTTCCGATTCAGAAAACACATCGAAATACCAAGGTAAAGCTTTGAATTTTTTTGAAAGTAACCACATCTACAAGTTATAAAAAAGGACGATAACATTAATCATTATCTAAACGTATTGACCAGAAATATTCAAATTCATAGCACTCAGCCAAGGATAAGCGTCAAAATTGTTCGTCCCTCATTAGCAAAATGAGAGGACTCAAAAGTTTTGCCGTAAATATTGAAGCCGTCAATAACGGTAAACAAATCAATCAACGTGAAAACGGCTGCCACCTGCGGCATACTTTCTGTTTGCTCGCGAGTTTCCAAGCCTATTCATTACAAACTTTAATGAGGTCAAAAGAAGCCGAACAATAAGCCTTTTTTAATTAGCCAGTAGTATTCGCATCGCATTTTGCAGCTAACAATATGCTCGCGTCAAAACAAGGGGTAGTCATGGCATAACGTGTATAATTTTTGAACTTGTATTGTATCAGTACATACAATACAAGTTCAAAAATTATCACCGGAAATAGTATCTTCCTATAGCAAAAAATATGTGACACGCTTTATTTGTAGGGTCATAAGACCGTATCACATATTATTGCGGCCTTTGCATGCGGTGACTGTACATGAAAGATTTCGCAAAAACTGGCACGCGCGATCACACTAACGTTGCACCTATACCGCTATCGAATCGCGCTCCTACCACCGTGGATTATGCGATGCTGTACCGATTGCGATATAGATCTTACCGTTAAAACCGAACTGATGACTTGGGATAAACCAGAATTAAATACGACTACACATTATTTTCCGCCTAAACTAATTAATTAGTTATTAACGCGTAGCACAACGTTTTTCACGATAGCAGTACTGAGAAACGAACAAGCATCCAATTATAGCTCCTGTGTCCCGCCATATTGATTTTATAATGCCATCACGTATATCTCTGACGTTCCTCGGACTAATATGAATCTATCGATGCCTGGCTTTATTCCTATCCGTTGATATGATTAGCGCTATGCTATTAGGTTGTGATGTTATTATTGTACTTACGCTTTATTTTCCTTCTTATTTCATATAATATGCATGATTTATAAGATGTGTACATCGCAACAGTTTTATTATTATATGTCTCTGCCAGGGCTTGAAATACCGGTATTTTTCGGAACCGGTACCGTGGCTTCGAACCAGGAACCGGTATATGACTTGGTACCGGTTCCGTGGTACCGGTATCCAGGGATCGAAATACAGGTATTTTTCGGAACCGGTATCGTGGCTTCGAACCAGGAACCGGTATATGACTTGGTACCGGTTCCGTGGTACCGGTATCCAGGGATCGAATTACAGGTATTTTCCGGAACCGGTATTGAGGCTTTGAACCATAAACCGGTATAAGACTTGGTACCGGTTCCGAGGTACCGGTATTCAGGGCTTGAATTACAGGTATTTAATGGGAACCGGTATCGTGGCCTTGAACCATAAACCTGTATTAGACTTGGTACCGGTTCCGAATCACGCATAGGTACCGGTATTACTTGTCGGCGCGTATTAAAGGATTTGTTCTCTCTCTGACTCGTGGCGTCGGCTTTGTCCGCTCGGCGCTCGCTCACTCGCTGCGTTCATTTGTTTCGTTCGTCAGTTGGTGATCGAACTTATGTTTATTTGTACGTGCGGAAAACCTGGACTCCCATATTGGACCCCCCAAATAACAGGGATTAGTATGTTTTTAAAGGTTTTTATTTAGTTTCACCTGTCCGTTGCCCATGGTCCAAATGACCAACTTCCCGATTTCCGATTGAGCTGAAATTTTTCACGCATATGTATATCGAGTGACAATGCAATATTTTGATAATATAAAATAATGTCCATTTAGAAATCCAAGATGGCGGTCAAACACTTTTTTGGTAAAAATCGTTATGGTAGTCATTTTCGATTAATTCAGGGGTGTAGATTTCGAAAGTAATATCCGTTTTAAAATCAAAGATGGCGGAAATGGACAATTTTGTCAAAATCGTCATGGTAGTCATTTTCGACTAATATTCAGATGCAGTGCAGATTTCGAAAATAATGACCATTTTGAAATCCAAGATGGCGAAAATGGAAAATTTTGTCAAAATCGTTATGGTAGTCGTCTTCGACTAATTCGGGGGTGTAGACTTCGAAAATGATGGATGTTTTAAAATCCAAGATGGCGGCCATACACTTTTTACTTAAAAATCGTAATAGTAGTCATTTCTGATTAATTCATAGGTGTAGATTCCGGAAATAAGGACGGTTTTATAATTAAATATGGCGGAAATGGAAAATTTTGTCAAATTGGTCATGGTAGTCATTTTCGACTAATTTGGGTGTGCAGATTTCGAAAATAATGTCTATTTTGAAATTCAAGAGGGCGGTCATACACTTTTTTAGTAAAAATCGTTAAATTGAAAATAAAGACCGTTTCAAAATCCAAGATGGCGGAAATGGAAAATTTTGTAAAAATCGTCATGGTAGTCGTCTTCGACTAATTCGGGGGTGCAGATTTCGAAAAAATTGTTTGTTTCAAAATCCAAGATGGCGGCCATACACATTTTACTTAAAAATCGTAATAGTAGTCATTTCTGATTAATTCAGGGAAGAAGACTTCGAAAATAAGGACCGTTTTAAAATCAAAGATGGCGGAAACGGAAATTTTTGTCAAAATCGTCATGGTTTTCGTCTTCTACTAATTCGGGTGTGCAGATTTCGAAAACAATGCCTATTTTAAAATCCAAGATGGCGGTCATACACTTTTTTTGGTAAAAGTCGTTAAATCGAAAATGAAGACCGTTTTAAAATCCAAGATGGCGAAAATGGAAAATTTTGTCAAAATCGTTATGGTAGTCGTCTTCGACTAATTCGGGGGTGTAGACTTCGAAAATGATGGATGTTTTAAAATCCAAGATGGCGGCCATACACTTTTTACTTAAAAATCGTAATAGTAGTCATTTCTGATTAATTCATAGGTGTAGATTCCGGAAATAAGGACGGTTTTATAATTAAATATGGCGGAAATGGAAAATTTTGTCAAATTGGTCATGGTAGTCATTTTCGACTAATTTGGGTGTGCAGATTTCGAAAATAATGTCTATTTTGAAATTCAAGAGGGCGGTCATACACTTTTTTGGTAAAAATCGTTAAATTGAAAATAAAGACCGTTTCAAAATCCAAGATGGCGGCCATACACATTTTACTTAAAAATCGTAATAGTAGTCATTTCTGATTAATTCAGGGAAGAAGACTTCGAAAATAAGGACCGTTTTAAAATCAAA
This sequence comes from Pammene aurita, assembly GCA_947086415.1. Lineage (NCBI taxonomy): Eukaryota > Metazoa > Arthropoda > Insecta > Lepidoptera > Tortricidae > Pammene > Pammene aurita. The sequence continues at coordinate 26,064,990 of OX352297.1, forward strand.
GATGGCGGAAACGGAAATTTTTGTCAAAATCGTCATGGTTTTCGTCTTCTACTAATTCGGGTGTGCAGATTTCGAAAACAATGCCTATTTTAAAATCCAAGATGGCGGTCATACACTTTTGTGGTAAAAATCTTTAAATCGAAAATAAAGACCGTTTTAAAATACAAGATGGCGGAAATGGAAAAATTTTGTCAAAATCGTCATGGTAGTCGTCTTCGACTAATTTGGGGGTGTAGATTTCGAAAAAAATGTTTGTTTCAAAATCCAAGATGGCGGCCATACACATTTTACATAAAAATCGTAATGGACGTCATTTTTGATTAATTCAGGGAAGAAGACTTCGAAAATAAGGACCGTTTTAAAATCAAAGATGGCGGAAACGGACATTTTTGTCAAAATCGTCATGGTTTTCGTCTTCGACTAATTCTGGTGTGCTGATTTCGAAAATAATGCCTATTTTAAAATCCAAGATGGTGGCACTTTTGTGGTAAAAATCTTAAAATCGAAAATAAAGACCGTTTTAAAATACAAGATGGCGGAAATGGAAAAATTTTGTCAAAATCGTCATGGTAGTCGTCTTCGACTAATTTGGGGGTGTAGATTTCGAAAACAATGTTTGTTTCAAAATCCAGGATGGCGGCCATACGCATTTTACTTAGAAATCGTAATGGACGTCACTTTTGATTAATTCAGGGATGAAGACTTCGAAAATAAGGACTGTTTTAAAATCAAAGATGGCGGAAATGAAAAAAATTGTCAAATTCGTCATGGAAGTCGTTTTCGACTAATTTAAAATCGAAGATGGCGATCACATACTTTACTTGTTATTTTAGCCATTTTCGATTAATTCAGGCGTGTAGATTTCAAAAATAAAGTCCGTTTCAAAATCCAAGATGGCAGAAATTGTCATTCATTTATAAAAATCGTCGTTATTCTGATATGTAGATTTCAAAAACAATTTCTGTTTTAAAATTCAAGATGGCGGCTATATACTTTTTTGTATCCCCGATTAAATCGAAAATGACTACCATAACGATTATCCAGAAAAAAGTGTATGGCCGCCATCTTGGAATTTAAAACAGACCCTTTTCTCAAAATCTAAACACCTGAATCAGTCGAACAAGATTACCATGAAGATTTTCACAAAAACGTCATCATTGCTATCTTATATTTTAAAACAGTGTTTATTGTCGGAATTTACATTGCCGAATTAATCAACAGAGACTACTATAACGATTTTTACTAAAATTGTATGACTGCCGTCTTGTATTTTAAAACAAAAATTATTTTCTAAATCTAAACACGTGAATTAGTAAAAATAATAATAATAAATAATAAGAATAGCTTTATTGTACATATAGACATCCTGTTACGTAATAGTTACACAACAAGATTTTTGTACAGACAAGTCGGTGTGGAGTGGTCAAACTTTCGACCCCTAGACTAGGTAAAAACCTGTGCCTTAGGGGGTTGAGTTCTTCTAGGTTCAATCTCATAACACTCATAACAATTTGAGTTTGGTGGAAAATGACTATTATGACCATTTTTACAATAATTGTCCTTTAACACCCATCTTGGATCTCAAGTCGGTCCTTATATCGAATTTGACAAAATTATCCATTTCCGCCATCTTGGATTTTAAAATTGTCTTTATTTTCGAAATCTACATCCCTGAATTAATAGAAAATGACTACCATGATGATTTTTACTAAAAATGTGTATGACCGCCATCTTGGATTTAAAAATAGACATTATTTTCGAAATCTGCACACCCGAATTAGTCGGAAATGACTAACATGATGACTTTTACCAAAAAAGTGTATGACTGCGGTCTTGGATTTCAAAATAGACATCATTTTCGAAATCTGCACATCTTTGGTGTTAGATGCGTATATTTCCTTTAAACATACTTTAATTAGTAGTATCTTCCATATAAAATAAAATAAATAGTCTGTGTGTAACTTAAATGCAAAAAAAAATGTTACTTGTAATTTGAAGTTGAAAACGATCAAGACCGTTCGATCGTAGATCATTGCCAGCGGTCGTGTACTGAGCGCTAACGCCATCTATCGAGTCAGATTTCGTGAAATTGAGGAACGTTCATGGGAATAAGGCCTCTTAATCAAAAAAAGAACTAAACCGACTTTACTTAGTATCCACCTTTCTAACAGCAAATGCTCGAGCTGCTGTAAAAAATACTCAAATCACTATAGGTGTGCCTATAATAGTTGAAGTGTTCCCTCGATTTCTACAGGATGCCATCATCAGATCCTGACCTGGTTACATTGGGACTAACTGTAAAGTATACTCTTTCAAACAAAAAAAGAATTTTCCAAATCGGTCCAGCCGTCTTCGAATAATCGGTGAACATACATTAAAAAAAAAGCAAAAAAAACAAAGATCCCGACGAATTGATAACCTCCCCCTTCGAAATCTTGAAGTCGGTTGAAAAGGAAATGTCCGAACTACTGTAAACAATATTTAAATCACTATAGGTGTGCCTATAATATTTGAAGAGTTCCCTCGATTCCTCCAGGTTCCCATCTTCAGGTCCTGACGTGGTCACAATGGGACTAAATGTGAAGTACACTCTTTCAAACAAAAAAATAATTTTTCAAATCGGTCCAGCCATCTTCGAATAATTGGTGAACATACAAAAAAAAACCAAGATCCCGACGAATTGAGAACCTCCTCCTTCGAAATCTTGAAGTCGGTTGATAAATACACAACAATGAACTTCCACTTTCCGCCGTGTGTTCAATTCGAACTGAATCACCGCGCATCGCTGATTCGCCTGGCATGCTGGCAACGCGCAGCGCAACGCCGCGTTCGTTTGTAGTGTAGGTATGTTCCGCACCGAATATGCGTACCGCACTAAACGACAACGTCGCGTACGCGTGGAAGAACCTTTATAGAGAACCGGTATTTTTCGGTGCTAATTCCGGTATTTGTTCTTTACTGGTTCTGAGGAACGGAAATAAAAAAAACTCATAAATATGGAACAGGTACCTTCGGTACCGGTTTCAAGCCAGGAACCTTTATAGAGAACCGATATTTTTCACTGCTAGTACCGGTATTTTTTCTTTACCAGTACTCTGGAACCGAAATGAAAAGAACCTATAAATACCGGTATGTAACCGGTATTTTTGGTACCGGTTCCAAGCCATGGTCTCTGCAGTATGTATGAGGTGCCAGTGTAGGTACAAATTTAATATATACAGAATCTTCACTAGAACTAAAACAATAATGAGACACGTTAAATTGTGTAACAAAATTTAGTTAAATGAATACAAAATGAGCAATATAACCTAACTAGCTTTCCGCCCGCGACTTCGTCCGCGTATAATACGGTTCCTCATACAGAATTTCATATCCAATTGTAACTTCTTAACTAACTTTTCTTAATCCCCGAACCATCTTCTTAATCTATTTATAGTTATAGCTATTTTGGCGAAAAAACGGGTTACGTAGACATAGTTTCAGTTACAAATAAGTGTTAATATGCAAATAATAACGTAAATATACCCTATTATTTGCGTAACTTCTTTGTGTACTATATTGTGGTGGTTTTATTTGCCGATACGATAACCAAACTATTGTCAGTGTTCACTCTGGAACATGGAAATGGACGGAAATAGGAACAATAATTCCTAGTAAATCTCAAAGCAATAAAATAGTAAATCTCTATACAAACTTTCAACCCCTTTTATATTTTTTAATTATTAGTAAACGTACGAAGTTTCAAATCTCTGACTCTAAATTTTAAACCCCACCGATACAAACGTTGAACCCCCATTTTATCCCCCCTTAGGGGTTGAATTTTTGTAAATCGCTTCTTATTAGTTGTACAGATTGTAAATTTAACCCGTCCTGCAAATTACAACTCTGAGGTGGAATTTTGAAAAACGCTGAAATTAGTTTTTTTGCTTTAAAGTTAGTAGCTTACAAACGAACTTTCAAATCTGTCACAAATAAAATCACTATAATTTTTTTTACCCCTTTTTTACCCTTTTAGAGGTTGAATTTTGAAAAACGCTGAAATTACTTTTATTGTTTTTTTATTAGTAGTAAACGTGTGTAGTTTCAAATCTCTAACTCTAAATTTTAAACCCCACCCATACAAACTTTTAACCCCTTTTTTACCCATCAAGGGGTTGAATTATTCAAAATCGCTTCTTGTTAGTTGTACAAATTGTAAATTTAACTCGTCCTGCAAATTACAACTTTCTAGATTCAGTAGTTAATCATTTATTAACGCTACGCTAATGCAATTAAAAATTACAACTCGACTAATCGTAAAGAACTTTAAGATATGTACTTTGCTTATAAATTTTTTTTTGCTGTATGTATTTTAATATTCCGTATTTTTTCATCAAATTTTAAGACCAGACCAGACAGAACAACCAATCAATATTTATTTTTAGAAACAACCGAACAAATGACTCAAGACTCAAACGAAACCAAATTCAGAAAGACGAAAGACGCAAATAATAATAAGACAAACTCGCTTTGTTGGAAATTTCAAGATACTTGGGTACTTACTTTACTGTAGTTGTAGTTAAGCAAGATCCTGTTTAGTTTTATTGGTTTCACTGTCGTAAATTCGTAATACTTCCTTTGTTTGTTTATAAGTGTTCTTATTTTGGGAATGTGACCGTGGCGTCAATGCGCCGTGTCGTCAAATGGTTGCAACGGAAGACCAGCGCTGGCCCTGCCGGCATTTAACGCTGAGTTGCGACCATTTCGTGGCAATTAATGTTTCGGGTTGTATATGTTAAGCCCGCTCTACACTCGCGGCGCGAACGCACGCGAACGCCCGCGAAAGCCGCGAACCGCGAGTGTAGATGTTGTTCACGCCTTCGCGTTCGCGCTTCGCGTCATTCCCCGATCAGTGTCGATTTTTTGGACCGCGACAAAGGGTACGCGGCGCGCGAACACGAACGCAGCTACACTCGCAGTTTTTCGCAGTAGCGTACAAGACATCGTGGGGAATGGTTTGGTTGTGCATGCGTTGACAGTTGGCTTTCAAAGATGAATACTACATGGAATAATGAACTTGAACTGACCCTGTTGGAGTGTTATCAAGCTGAGCCGATACTCTGGCAGTCGAAACACAAGGACCATAAAAATAAGAATAAGATTCATGATGCCTGGACGCGCATAAGTGCTATCTTAAATATACCTGTAGCTGACTTAAAGAAAAAGAAGGAATCATTAATGTCGAGCTATAGAACTTATAGAAAGAAAGTAAAGGATTCTATGCACGGTGATGCAGGCTAAGTGATATCTACAAGCCCATTTGGTTTGCCTATGAGACAATGGACTCATTTCTAGTCATTTCGTCCATTTTCGTTGAAGTCGCGAACAAGACTGCCAAGCTTTGCGAGTGTGGAGGGACACCATCCATCCATCCATCCATCCATCCATCCATCCATCCATCCATCCATCCATCCATCCATCCATCCATCCATCCATCCATCCATCCATCCATCCATCCATCCATCCATCCATCCATCCATCCATCCATCCATCCATCCATCCATCCATCCATCCATCCATCCATCCATCCATCCATCCATCCATCCATCCATCCATCCATCCATCCATCCATCCATCCATCCATCCATCCATCCATCCATCCATCCATCCATCCATCCATCCATCCATCCATCCATCCATCCATCCATCCATCCATCCATCCATCCATCCATCCATCCATCCATCCATCCATCCATCCATCCATCCATCCATCCATCCATCCATCCATCCATCCATCCATCCATCCATCCATCCATCCATCCATCCATCCATCCATCCATCCATCCATCCATCCATCCATCCATCCATCCATCCATCCATCCATCCATCCATCCATCCATCCATCCATCCATCCATCCATCCATCCATCCATCCATCCATCCATCCATCCATCCATCCATCCATCCATCCATCCATCCATCCATCCATCCATCCATCCATCCATCCATCCATCCATCCATCCATCCATCCATCCATCCATCCATCCATCCATCCATCCATCCATCCATCCATCCATCCATCCATCCATCCATCCATCCATCCATCCATCCATCCATCCATCCATCCATCCATCCATCCATCCATCCATCCATCCATCCATCCATCCATCCATCCATCCATCCATCCATCCATCCATCCATCCATCCATCCATCCATCCATCCATCCATCCATCCATCCATCCATCCATCCATCCATCCATCCATCCATCCATCCATCCATCCATCCATCCATCCATCCATCCATCCATCCATCCATCCATCCATCCATCCATCCATCCATCCATCCATCCATCCATCCATCCATCCATCCATCCATCCATCCATCCATCCATCCATCCATCCATCCATCCATCCATCCATCCATCCATCCATCCATCCATCCATCCATCCATCCATCCATCCATCCATCCATCCATCCATCCATCCATCCATCCATCCATCCATCCATCCATCCATCCATCCATCCATCCATCCATCCATCCATCCATCCATCCATCCATCCATCCATCCATCCATCCATCCATCCATCCATCCATCCATCCATCCATCCATCCATCCATCCATCCATCCATCCATCCATCCATCCATCCATCCATCCATCCATCCATCCATCCATCCATCCATCCATCCATCCATCCATCCATCCATCCATCCATCCATCCATCCATCCATCCATCCATCCATCCATCCATCCATCCATCCATCCATCCATCCATCCATCCATCCATCCATCCATCCATCCATCCATCCATCCATCCATCCATCCATCCATCCATCCATCCATCCATCCATCCATCCATCCATCCATCCATCCATCCATCCATCCATCCATCCATCCATCCATCCATCCATCCATCCATCCATCCATCCATCCATCCATCCATCCATCCATCCATCCATCCATCCATCCATCCATCCATCCATCCATCCATCCATCCATCCATCCATCCATCCATCCATCCATCCATCCATCCATCCATCCATCCATCCATCCATCCATCCATCCATCCATCCATCCATCCATCCATCCATCCATCCATCCATCCATCCATCCATCCATCCATCCATCCATCCATCCATCCATCCATCCATCCATCCATCCATCCATCCATCCATCCATCCATCCATCCATCCATCCATCCATCCATCCATCCATCCATCCATCCATCCATCCATCCATCCATCCATCCATCCATCCATCCATCCATCCATCCATCCATCCATCCATCCATCCATCCATCCATCCATCCATCCATCCATCCATCCATCCATCCATCCATCCATCCATCCATCCATCCATCCATCCATCCATCCATCCATCCATCCATCCATCCATCCATCCATCCATCCATCCATCCATCCATCCATCCATCCATCCATCCATCCATCCATCCATCCATCCATCCATCCATCCATCCATCCATCCATCCATCCATCCATCCATCCATCCATCCATCCATCCATCCATCCATCCATCCATCCATCCATCCATCCATCCATCCATCCATCCATCCATCCATCCATCCATCCATCCATCCATCCATCCATCCATCCATCCATCCATCCATCCATCCATCCATCCATCCATCCATCCATCCATCCATCCATCCATCCATCCATCCATCCATCCATCCATCCATCCATCCATCCATCCATCCATCCATCCATCCATCCATCCATCCATCCATCCATCCATCCATCCATCCATCCATCCATCCATCCATCCATCCATCCATCCATCCATCCATCCATCCATCCATCCATCCATCCATCCATCCATCCATCCATCCATCCATCCATCCATCCATCCATCCATCCATCCATCCATCCATCCATCCATCCATCCATCCATCCATCCATCCATCCATCCATCCATCCATCCATCCATCCATCCATCCATCCATCCATCCATCCATCCATCCATCCATCCATCCATCCATCCATCCATCCATCCATCCATCCATCCATCCATCCATCCATCCATCCATCCATCCATCCATCCATCCATCCATCCATCCATCCATCCATCCATCCATCCATCCATCCATCCATCCATCCATCCATCCATCCATCCATCCATCCATCCATCCATCCATCCATCCATCCATCCATCCATCCATCCATCCATCCATCCATCCATCCATCCATCCATCCATCCATCCATCCATCCATCCATCCATCCATCCATCCATCCATCCATCCATCCATCCATCCATCCATCCATCCATCCATCCATCCATCCATCCATCCATCCATCCATCCATCCATCCATCCATCCATCCATCCATCCATCCATCCATCCATCCATCCATCCATCCATCCATCCATCCATCCATCCATCCATCCATCCATCCATCCATCCATCCATCCATCCATCCATCCATCCATCCATCCATCCATCCATCCATCCATCCATCCATCCATCCATCCATCCATCCATCCATCCATCCATCCATCCATCCATCCATCCATCCATCCATCCATCCATCCATCCATCCATCCATCCATCCATCCATCCATCCATCCATCCATCCATCCATCCATCCATCCATCCATCCATCCATCCATCCATCCATCCATCCATCCATCCATCCATCCATCCATCCATCCATCCATCCATCCATCCATCCATCCATCCATCCATCCATCCATCCATCCATCCATCCATCCATCCATCCATCCATCCATCCATCCATCCATCCATCCATCCATCCATCCATCCATCCATCCATCCATCCATCCATCCATCCATCCATCCATCCATCCATCCATCCATCCATCCATCCATCCATCCATCCATCCATCCATCCATCCATCCATCCATCCATCCATCCATCCATCCATCCATCCATCCATCCATCCATCCATCCATCCATCCATCCATCCATCCATCCATCCATCCATCCATCCATCCATCCATCCATCCATCCATCCATCCATCCATCCATCCATCCATCCATCCATCCATCCATCCATCCATCCATCCATCCATCCATCCATCCATCCATCCATCCATCCATCCATCCATCCATCCATCCATCCATCCATCCATCCATCCATCCATCCATCCATCCATCCATCCATCCATCCATCCATCCATCCATCCATCCATCCATCCATCCATCCATCCATCCATCCATCCATCCATCCATCCATCCATCCATCCATCCATCCATCCATCCATCCATCCATCCATCCATCCATCCATCCATCCATCCATCCATCCATCCATCCATCCATCCATCCATCCATCCATCCATCCATCCATCCATCCATCCATCCATCCATCCATCCATCCATCCATCCATCCATCCATCCATCCATCCATCCATCCATCCATCCATCCATCCATCCATCCATCCATCCATCCATCCATCCATCCATCCATCCATCCATCCATCCATCCATCCATCCATCCATCCATCCATCCATCCATCCATCCATCCATCCATCCATCCATCCATCCATCCATCCATCCATCCATCCATCCATCCATCCATCCATCCATCCATCCATCCATCCATCCATCCATCCATCCATCCATCCATCCATCCATCCATCCATCCATCCATCCATCCATCCATCCATCCATCCATCCATCCATCCATCCATCCATCCATCCATCCATCCATCCATCCATCCATCCATCCATCCATCCATCCATCCATCCATCCATCCATCCATCCATCCATCCATCCATCCATCCATCCATCCATCCATCCATCCATCCATCCATCCATCCATCCATCCATCCATCCATCCATCCATCCATCCATCCATCCATCCATCCATCCATCCATCCATCCATCCATCCATCCATCCATCCATCCATCCATCCATCCATCCATCCATCCATCCATCCATCCATCCATCCATCCATCCATCCATCCATCCATCCATCCATCCATCCATCCATCCATCCATCCATCCATCCATCCATCCATCCATCCATCCATCCATCCATCCATCCATCCATCCATCCATCCATCCATCCATCCATCCATCCATCCATCCATCCATCCATCCATCCATCCATCCATCCATCCATCCATCCATCCATCCATCCATCCATCCATCCATCCATCCATCCATCCATCCATCCATCCATCCATCCATCCATCCATCCATCCATCCATCCATCCATCCATCCATCCATCCATTTCTCTTTAACCCAACTAACTCAGAAAAAATCTTAATAGCGCCATTTATCTTCATGGCACAGCGCCATCTATTGGTGGATTTGTTTTTATTTGTTGTGTTGTCTGCTTATAAAGTAGTTCAGGATGAACGGGTCTTATTTAATTTAGTAAATACACCTTTTTACCCGACTACAGCAAAAGTCAACAGGTACGGCTATAATTTTTAAATTTCAGCAGAACCTCTAACGCCATCTAATGTGGAGTAGTGTACCTAATAAATGAAAAAGTATCGGAACACGGAAAAAATCTATGTACATAATTAATATATTACTGAGGTTGAATCTTGTAAAATTCCAGCAGCTTACAAATAAATCTACGTGGACGGAAAACATCTTCCTAACAATGCATAGTAAAAAAATCTATTTCAACAAACAAATATTATTATACGAACATCCTACAGGGTCAATATGTAATCTAAATGTAAATGTTTTAAATACGTTCATTTTCTCTACTTAATGGAATATAATCAACGGCAAAAACATATTTATGATGAGACCAGTAACGCCATCTACTGGGGAGTAGTGAACCTAAATAACCTAGTAAGCGAATAAGTTGGAATACGGAAAGATCGCCGTGGAATTTTTCAAAAAACACAAAGTTTAAAGTCTCTAAACACAAAATAAAAAATTCTCCAATACGAACTTTGCACCTTTTACAAAGTTTTAAGTCTCTAACTCTACAACAGAAGTTTCTCCCATACAAACTTTGCACCCCTATTTTACCCTCTTAGGGTTAGAATTTTGCAAAACGCTGAAAACACTTTCGTTGGATTTAAGTTCGTAACCTTTTTACGAATTTTTAAGTCTTCAGCTCAAAAAAAAAAATTCTCCCATACAAACTTTGCACCCCTATTTGATCCCCTTAGGGGTGGAATTTCCAAAAATCCCGTCTTATCCCTTGCATACGTCATAAAAGTAAGCTCTGGACCAAATTTGAAGTTCCTAGTTCCAGTAGTTTCGGCTGTGCGTTGATGGTAGATCAGGACTTCTTTTATATGTTTAGATAAAATTATTTCAAAACTTAGGGATTAAAGAAAAGAAATGAAAAAAAAAACAATGTTACCTAATGTTATTATTTTCATTTTACTGAAAAATAAATTGTATAGCTATTATTTTACGATACTTTAAAGAGAGCGACTATGAAGCCGTGACTTCACAGTTTTATATCGTTTTGTTCTGGTTTTGTAGGGAAGTTAACCTTCTGTATAAAATACTATTATATTATATTCTGTAGTATTGTCAGCCATGGTGATTAAATTGGTCAAGGTTTTATTACCAATTGAAATAATGAGTATAATGAGACATGCCATGTGGTTGGCTTTCGCTAATCATAGTAACCATCCACATTTTTATAATTTTATCAGAGCTTTCTATATGTAATTTCTATATGGCTTTACGGATATTAGGTAAAAAAACAGAATATAGTTGAAAATGTTTATCAAACTCAAGTAGGTTCAAGTAGGTTTGCTCCATTGACCGAAAATGAAACTTAAACCAACATCTATCAACTTCACATGGTTCACAGATCAGAGAATCCAACAAGGGCGCCCTCAACGGAAGGGTCTGCCTTTACACATTTCTATACCTATCTAGTATACCTACAAGAACAGTGACGAGTACATTGGCCTCTGAAAGCACATTCGTTGCAAAAGGTTGTGATTAAATTATTAAGTCTCATATTTAGAAAATGGGGCTAAAAATCGTTATCATTAAGTGTTTCTGAATAAAAATAATCTAGTCTATTCTATACACGAGTTTAAACTGGCGTAATAAGTAAAGTCAAGTTCAGAAATATATGAGCATTCCCAAGGCTTCAAAAATAGATGTAGGCAAGTAAACAAATTTTTTTCCAAAAATATGTATACATATCACCTGAAAAGTAATAAATAAGTGCACATTTCGATATTTTTGGGCATCTTTGGCACTTCATTATACACGGTGCCCGTGAGCATTGCAAGAGACTTTAACAGTGTATTCATGATCATATTTAGGGAAAAAAAATGTCCTTTAAACTTTTCCGAAATTCGCCATCGATTCAGAGTAAATACTACTTAAAAAAAATAACATTTTTAATTGTTACTCAGTGTAAAATGCTGACATAGTGATGGCATAGTCTAGACAAAGACATCTCTTATTGACTGATATCAAAAACTTAAGAAACACTTTGTATGAACTAGTTTTTACCAGAAAAATGTAGCAATTTACTTTTTCCGTTATTTTTTTCTAAAGACATATACTTTTTATGTAGAACAGCATTCCAAAAAAGAAAAAAAAAGAAAAAAAAAATTTTTTTTTGGCGTTTTTTTTTTTAATTTATTTAGAACACAAACAGTCACATATACAAATAGATTAGAGTACAATGTACTTAACATAACAAGATAATTATAATAGACCTGGAGGTTCATAAATATACATACTATGCTATGTATATTTATTAGTTAACATACTATGCTTACGTAGATATTTGTTTTTACAATATATATTTTATGTTTATACATATAACAAGAAACAAAAAGAAATGAAATCATGAGCCATACCTACCTTAATTATATGTACCCACCAGTATGCAGAGCAAAATTAGTATTCTTCAATTATATTGTGGGTAAGTAGAATATTGGTAAATAGGTTTAACATTCTAGTTAAAATCAATTTATTTTCCTATTAGGTAGGTAGGTACACCGGAAAGATACATTTATACAATTAGTTACTTCAAACTCATACTCAAACATTTATGCAGTAAGTAGGCCACAAGGGCACTTTTACACGTCAAAGTAAAAGAGAGAAAAAAAATCAAACTACACCGGTTCTAACCCTACACCTCTGACCCGAGAAGAATTATGTGCGGCAAGAAACTCGGCGGGCCTTATTTTTTCAAAACAACAGTACATCAAAACTAAACAATACATATAAGTACGTTGTTCTATAAGAAAACATATCAAACTAAGTTAGATTAACCAACAATAGGTTATAGTTTAAGAAAAATACCAAAGAAAAAAGATGAGTCCAAATCTGACTATTTGAAAATGAATTACATATAAGTTTGATATACTTTCTTACCTGAACTGTGTCTTCTACATAAATTTCCAAATTATAATAATCCATCATCAACAGTTAGAAACAAATTTTGAATTTAAGTAAAAAAAAAGTAAGTGATTCTAGTCTAAATATATATAACTCAAAGGTGACTGACTGACTGACATAGTGATCTATCAACGCACAGTCCAAACCGCTGGTTCTAGAGATTCCAAATTTGGCACGTAGGTTCCTTATAAGGTCTAGGGGTGCGCTAAGAAAGGATTTTTCAAAATTCATCCCCTAAGGGGGTGAAATGGGGGTCCAAAGTTTGTATGGGGAAACAAGATTACTCGAAATTTCACATAAGTATTCCTAACAATAAATGAGTAAATACGTGTTGCAGGTTTTTTGAGAATTCAACCCCTAAAAGGGGGAAATGTGGTCAAAAAGTCTGAAAATCAATTGTATTAAATAAATATTTAAATATTTGGGGACAATCTTACACAAATCAACCTAGTTCCAAACTAAGCAAAGCTTGTACTATGGGTACTAGGCGACGATATACATACTTATATAGATAAATATATACTTAGATACACAGAAAACACCCATAACTCAGGAACAAATATTCGTGATTAACACACAAATAAATGCCCATACCAGGATTTGAACCTGGGACCTCCTGCTTCGTAGGCAGGGTCACTACCAACTGGGCTAGGAGGCCGTTAATATATTATATTATATTGTTATATACGTATTGTTTGTATGGTTTATCGGGTCGTTGATTACGAAAACAACAACGATTTTATAATCCGACGTGGCGGACGTGAAATACCATCTCCCCTGTTAGGGTACAATGGGGTAGAAATGTCTAAATATCCATATGGGTGTAATTTTTGTGATTTTTTGGGACGTTAATTAAGAAAATGGCATCGATTTTGAAATTTAATATTGTGGACATGAAAATTCTTGAAAGTATTTGTGCCAAATTGCAATCTTCTTCTAAATATATAAAAGAAGAAACTGACTGAGATATCAACGCACAGCCCAAACCGCTGGTTCTAGAGATTCCAAATGTGGTACGTAGGCTCCTTATAAGGCATAGGGATGCACTTAGAAATAATTTTTAAAAATTTACCTCCTAAGGGGGGAAATGGGGTTCAAAGTTTGTATGGGAAACGAGATTAGTTCAACTATTTTATTCGAAACTTTACAGGAGTATTCCTAACGATAAATGAGAAAACAAGTGTTTCAGCTTTTTTGTGAATTCAACCCATAAGGGGGAAATGTGGTGACAAAATTTAAATATCAACATGGGTATTGTTTCTATGGCTTATCGGGTCGCTGATTACGAAATCAACACTTAAGGGGGTGAAATGGGGGTTGATAGTTTGTATGGGGAATTTTTAAACGTTGAACTAATTTAGATGAAACTTGGTATAGAGATAGTTTGTGTACCAGGAAACGACATGGGACAGTTTTTATCTCGAAAATCAATCTTTAAGAGGGTTAAATGGGGGTTGGAGGTTTGTATGGAGATTTTTTTACCGCGAACCGATTTAGATAATTTTGTTGTGGATATAGTTTGAGTCCCAGGAAACAATATAGAATATTTTTTAAGCCGAAAATCAATCTTAGAGGGGTAGAATACATGTTGGTATTTTGTATGGCGAATTATTAACCGCTGAACAGACGATTGAAATGAAACTTGGTACATATTATATAGATTGAGTCGCGGTAAACAATATAGGATAGTTTTTATCTCGAAAATCAACCTTCTAGGGGGTGAAACGGGGGTTGAAAGTTTGTATGGGAAATTAATAACCGTTGAACCTATTTAGATGATTTGGTATGGAGATATTTTGCGTTCTGGGGAAGGATATACAGGGTGGAATTTTGTAATGCCACCTGAAGGGGAAGTACTCTTAATACTGTAGATAGAAAATTTTACTCAAAGGAAACGTTCCTTTATTTTTTAAAAGAAAGAAAACTGCATTCAAATATTTTTAAAAATTCGCTTGTCGCACCCGGTAATCGAACCGACTAAAATCTTAAAAGTTGCACCCTGTACTTTTATTGCATCGATCGTTAGGGTCAATTATAAGGATGAAATCTCTCTAACAAACTTCATAAATTAAATGAAAGGAAAACAATGAAATCTTAAATTATTTTAATGATTTGTGCCTGTCGATACCGAGTTGGTGCCTGTCGATCTCGATATTTCTCTCCATACCACCGCAGAGCACAATTCACATCTTTGTTATTTAAAAAATAAGCTTCCATTAAATCAAATTGTTCTTGATAAGCCATTTTTACCGTGAAACAAATATGAAATGATTTGTTTGTGACAATCAAAGTGAATAACAGATGAAAATCTATTTTCAAATTTAACATTCCATATTTAAACTACGTCACAGACGGAGTTATGTCGCATCTAAGAAAGGAGTCTGCATTACAAACACGTGCAAATTGCAATCGTCTTATCTAAAAAGTAATACGTCATTTTAATGGATAAATGACGTCAATGATAATTATTAATTAATAACATAAGTAAACAGATGGATCTTAGAGTAAAAGTGCTTTAACTTGATCCATTGAATTAATAATTTAAGATTTCATTGTTTTCCGTTCATTTAATTTATAAAGTTTGTAAGATAGATTTCATCCTTATAATTGACCCTAACGATCGATGCAATAAAAGGGATGCAACTTTTAGAGATTTTAGTCAGTTCGATTACCGGGTGCGGCAAGCGAATTTTTAAAAATCTTTGAATGCAGTTTTCTTTCTTTAAAAAAATAAAGGAATGTTTTCTTTGAGTAAAATTTTCTATCTACAATATTAAGAGTACTTCCCCTTCAGGTGGCATTACAAAATTCCACCCTGTATAATAGTTGTTATCCCAGAAGTCATTCCTTAAGCGGGTAAAAAGGAGGGTGGATTACTAATTCCACGCAAATGAAGTCGCGGGAAAAGCTTCTATTCAAGAGTAGAAATCTGTATTAATCATAATCTCTCAGTAGTAAGTCGTTGATGGCGTAACAATTAAACAATTATTGCAATAATTTCTTTAAAATAAAAAATGAGGGAACCGCCGTCTTCAAAACGTGGTATACCGAAACCTCCAGAATGTAACGAATACTTTTCCGAAAACCGCTTCTAAATCAGTTCAGCGAAACGCAAGATGATCGCGGACAAACACATTCCTACATACAAACATACGAGTCTAACTGAGAACCTCCTTTTTTAGTACTTTTAGTACGCGGGCGAAGCCGCGGGAAAAAGCTAGTATACAATAAACATACTATTTCCAATTATCCTTAGAGATGTATAAGGTCTCCAAGTGTCTTGATCTATATATTCCATATAAAAAAAATATGGATAATCAAGCACCGAATGTTGTGTCTAAAGCCAATTAAACTAAAATTAAATATGATTAATAAAAAGTTACGTAATTGTGTGGCCCCAGTTAGCCTAAACAGACCGGTCTCCACAAACAGCACCCGTTCACGAGTATGACGCATATCTCAGCCAGCCATCATCAAATTATTTTCAATACTTGAACTGCTTAAAACAATTTACGTTTAAGTGTAATTTTGAGACTAGACAAGGAGTATAAAGGATCAATGTCATGTATATGCTTATTATAATAACTAGGGACTCGTCTGAAAAATGTGTGCCGAGAATAATTCTTGCGAGCAAAGCTGACATGAAATAATGATCTTGGACGAAGGGGGAAGTGCGGACAACTGAAAGTGACCAATTCTAAGAGATTCGGGCAATTTATCACTCCTTTAAGAATTTAAAAAAAGAACATTACATCTAAGTAGTGTCTTCTGTTATTAAGGGGAGGGTACACGAAAGTGCTTCGCTGCCAACGAAGTCCGTTCGAAGTAATTACCTGTTCTGTAACAAAGTGATTTTAGAAAACTATTCTGTACCCTTTCCAGGCGATCAATATGCACTTGGTACTGAGGTGTCCAAACAACGCAACCAAATTCAAGAATACTCCTAACAAAAGAAAAGAATAATAGTTTATAGGTATTGGGGCGCCTGAAGGGCTGACCAATTCTGAGAATCATCCATAACTTCTTGTAAGCTCGCTTACATATATTATCGATATGCAGACTGAAATTTAATTGCGAGTCTAAGGTAACACCTAAGTCCCAAGTTTTACAACTAAAGTCATATAATGTTTCTTACTTCTTTTGACCTCAGAAATGCGTGATTAAAATCCCCCGCAATGCTCACGGGCACCGTGTATAATAGGGGAAAGTCGGTATATCGTATCACCTCTAGTTTTCCCATTAAACAAAATATGTTAAGATACATGTAAGGCACTAAACAATGATCCTGTAGTGTGGTATTGATTACCAGAATTAAATCTACCAAACTAGAAGGGTGATTTTATTCAAATAGAAACAAGTATGACCTTTATAATGTTATTTAAAAGTAAATCAACTGCAATAAATTAAATTGTAACACGTATCCTATATAGGTGGCGCTGGTGCTGATAAATGGGATTTCGTCGAACTTAATAATGTGGCTTTATGATAACTTGTGATCTAGATGAATAAAAAATACGGAATTACCAGTATTCAACTTTATAATAGGGTTTATTGGGAGGTATTTAGGAAGTTTTATGCTTAAATTATATATTTTTATAATCTAGACACGGCAGTGTGTCAGCCAAGTTCGCAGAGCAAAGAGGCGACACACCAGGCGTGGGTATATTTACACTAACCATTTGTTGCCACTTTTAACCCCCCCCCCCAATAACTTGAAACCTATTTGACCTTCACACTTCTATTTTTGTAAGTCTTGTAAGACTATTCTATAATTACTGAATCCTGAATTTCAGCTAAAAACTCTAACCGTTCACAAGATATTGACATCCGAAAATCACTATTTTTACCACTGATTCACTGCCTCACTAATAAAAACCTTTGACTACCACTTTTGACCGTATTTCACAATACAGCGCCTAACCGTTTGAATCAGAAATATCAGAATTTGCTTGAAAACTATTCCGATGTAACTCCAATACAACTTCAATATTGGTTGATTATTTCTTGTGTGTTGGAGTTACGTTGGAGATAGATTGCGTTTTTAATGTATTGTTTATGTATTTTTAAAATTACAATACGGCACTATGTTTATTTTAATAGTCACAGATAATTAAGAAAGATGACCATACCATACTAATTGTGATTAGGCTGTACTTGTTTTTTTAGGATTAGAAATATAAAGGTCTATGTCAATATATAATGTGAAAATTATTCATACCATTTCGTTGTGAATTATTCCGAATTATCTTTATATTTACAAGTCTTCAGTGTAATAGATACTTGTGGATAAAACTTTTCAATCATTTGTTGTCAACTTGAGCCATTTTCCGACATCCCGGATTTAAGGTTAAATTATAATTTTAAAATGGTCGCGAATTTCAAATCGTGAAAAGTGTGATTGTACAAAAGGAGTTTTCTTCAAAGCGATTGTTTTTGTTCTTTCAATTTAAGAAATAATAGTCGACAGGTTTTGTAACATTGGGGACAATTGTTTTTATGGGGTATCGTAGCGGACGCGTTTACATTTTTGTAGATTAAATACTTTGTTAATAAAATACGAAATAATTGGAAAAATACTAAATAATTATTAAGTACTTCAGTGTACTGCGCATAATTACCAACTGGATTTCGAATATGAGAATAATATATGTATTTTTTTTTAATGTATCAAACAGTAATTACTAATTACACAACATATTTAGTAACATAAATGTTCGCCAAACTGCACAGCAGTTTGTTGGCGAACAGCGGTCATGTCAACGAATTATAGAATATTTTTGTTCTTTTGGTCAGAAATTAATGTTTATTAGTGACTTATAGTCATAGAATAACATACATAAACTGTTATGACTTATGAAGTACTAGCTTTTGCCCGCGGCTTCGCTTGCGTTAAATTCGGGGTAACAAACCATACAAACTTCCACCCCCCATTTTAGGGAAGTGGGCGGTTAGAAAGAGACAAAAAGTAGCCTATGTCACTCTCCATCGCTTCAACTATCTCCACTTAAAAAATCACGTCAATTCGTCGCCCCGTTTTGCCGTGAAAGACGGACAAACAAACAAACACACACATACACTTTCCCATTTATAATATTAGTATGGATTCAATCCCCTATACTAAATTGCATTGCGTTAATTATTATAAGACTAAGAGCACAATATCCTAATTTCTGTAAGAAATAAAGGCTTTTTTATTTTATTTTATTTCTCATTTATACTAAATTGCGTTAATGATACACATACTCAAGTGTTTTTTAAATTTTCAACCGACTTCAAGATTTCGAAGGAGTTCTCAATTCGTCGGGAGCTTTGTTTTTGCTAATTGTTTTTATGTATGCTTACCGATTATTCGAAGACGGCTGGGCCGATTTGGGAAATTATTTTTTTGTTTCACAGTCGGTCCCATTGTCACCAGGACATGATCCGATGAGGGGATCCTGAACAAATCGAGGAAACTCTTCAAATATTATTATAGGCACACCTATAAGCAGTGATTTCAGTATTTTATACAATAACTCGGGCATTTGCTCTTGGAGTAGGCCAAGTGAAGTCTTTTTTTTTTTAATTATATGCATGGTCTTCTCGCATTCTTTTTTGTTTTAATATAAAATGTACGACATAGTTTTAAAGTTTTAATGTGTAAATAATACGATGATAATCAATACATTAAATTACTCTCCAGCAAATACGGCGTGTTTGCAGAAATTATTCAAGTTCTTTTGTTTTTTTTTTTGAACCTGACTTGGGCTTTATGCTTCTGGAGCGCTAAAGCGGGCGGACTGTTTGGTGGGATGGTTGCCGGGGGAAAATCCAGGACCCTTCCGCGACCAGACGTGATGTGTTTGCTACGCTGGAATGCTCCTACCGAGCTTGCGCTTCCAGCGAGATCAGTTGAAGCGAGTTCAACCTGATCTGGGTGAGTGGGGGGGGATCGAGCTAATGGGAGTTTTGTCGCTGGTTCGCTACTCCTAGCCTAGCTGAGAAGACTCCAGCAAGAAACTCAGCTAGGCCCGACGACTGTCGGGGTGACTCTATCCGGTATGCGGCGGTACCGGGTGGAAAAGGGACTGAACGTGTCGATGTGGTCGCGACTGTTCCGAGGTGGGCGTCCCCGTCAAATATTTCATTCAAGTTCTAATACGCCATAATCTAGGATTACGTACATATGTACGCTCGGTATTGCAGAAAAACCTTACACCTATTAGCTATTGTATTTTTGCTCCGCTGCTGCCTTAAATTTGTACAATACAAACGCTCGACACTGCTTTGATGCCCGATACCTTCATATCCTATTTCGTTTCCTGGAATAAACTAAAAATATTACTTCCATTATCGCGTGCTTCTATTTAAAACTGTTAAAACTGAAAACCGTGGAACAACGTGTGTTGTAAAATGGTTTAGGAAATAGGGTTTTGCATTCGGTTAAACTATTTTGCACGAGGTACTAAGTGTGGACAAATTTTTTTTTACTACATATGGGGAAACTAGTAAAAACTTACAAAACGGGTTGTTATGTATAAATGAGTTATGAGCAGTAGCCACGTAATTTTAATTGACACTAAAAGACTTCCCGTTTACAACCGACGCAAGATTTCGAAGGAGGAGGTATTTAATTTCGTTGGGACCTTTTTAGGGTTCCGTAGCGAAATGGCAAAAAACTGAACCCTTATGGATTCGTCATGTCTGTCTGTCTGTCCGTCCGTATGTCACAGGCATTTTACTTGGAAACTATACGACGTATCTGAATAAAATTTACACATAAGGTGTATTTTGTATGCAGCTACTCAGTTATGTAGTTAAATTTGAAAAAAAACATATTTTTAGGGGCGCGCTCCATACAGATAACTAAATTAAAAAAAAAAAAACAAATATCAACATGTGACACATCAATCGATAGGTCTTTCAAAATAACATTGAGGTTTCTTTGACTATTTTGTGATTAAGTGAATATTTTCTGAAATAATCGCTTCGAAAGTCAGAAAAGTTGTGTAGCCCTCCCCCGTAACTTTAAACTCAAACTCAAACTCAAACATTTATTCAGTAAGTAGGCCACAAGGGCACTTTTACACGTCAAAGTAAAAGAGAGAGAAAAAAAATCAAACTACACCGGTTCTAACCCTACACCTCTGACCCGAGAAGAATTATGTCCGGCAAGAAACTCGGCGGGACTTATTTTTTCAAAACAACAGTACATCAAAACTAAACAATACATATAGTGCGTTGTTCTATAAGAAAACATATCAAACCAAGGTTAGATTAACCAACAATAGGTTATAGTTTAAGAAAAATACCAAAGAAAAAAGATGAGTCCAAATCTGACTATTGAAAATAAATTACATACAAGTTTGATATACTTTCTTACCTGAACTGTGTCTTCTACATAAATTTCCAAATTATAATAATCCATCATCAACAGTTAGAAACAAACTTTGAATTTAAATAATATAAAAAAAAGTACTTAAGTGATTCTAGTATACAATAAACATACTATTTCTAAATTATACTTAGAGATGTATAAGGTCTCCAAGTGTCTTGAATAAAAAAATATGGATAATCAAGCACCGAATGTTGTGTCTAAAGCCAATTAAACTAAAATTAAATATGATTAATAAAAAGTTACGTAAATGTGTTGCCCCAGTTAGCCTAAACAGACCGGTCTCCACAAACAGCACCCGTTCACGAGTATGACGCATATCTCAGCCATCGCCTCCCTCAACCTTTCTTCGGGAAAGTGGCGACCCGATCAACGACGCCACCATAAGCAGAGCCTTTTAAGCGAGCATGACATGTTCAAGCTGGCGGGCTTTATTAATTAATAAAAACTAGCCATGTTTAGTCTGGTGAGAAACAATATTCTGTGCTCGTATTTTACATGCGTGAACTAAATTACAATATAAAAGTGACATAGAGATGTACATGTCTCTAAGCGTCAGGATCATTAAATATATATCTATACATATAAATATTTGCGAATGCAAGACTTAGAGATGTATAACGTCTCTAAGTGTCCAAATACTAAATAAAAACAAAATAAAATAAAAATGAAAAACAGGTAATACTGGACACTAGTAAAGCTGCTTCATAGAGTAATGTACCTAATAATTTCTCAATTTGTATTGTACTAACTATATCAAGCTACAGGCTTAAAGGCATCGTTATCCTCAATGAATTCCTTTAAAGTATAGTACTCTCTCCTCAACAAATAGCGCTTAACATAAGACTTGAATTTATTTAGTGGCAAATTCACTACATCAGCGGGGACTTTGTTATAAAAACGTGTACAGTTCCCAGCAAAAGACGTACGAACCTTACCGAGGCGGTGGCCAGGCTCAGCAATCTTATCTTTATTTCTAGTGTTATAGTTATGGATATCACTGTTGAGCTTGAATTTATGGATGTTTTTCCGCACATACATAATGTTTTCAAGTACGTATTGAGATGCTACGGTAAGAATATTTGCCTCTTCAAATTTTCCTCTTACGGATGCTCGACCGCGCATTTTATAAATGCCACGTACAGCTCGTTTTTGTAGCACAAATATGGTCCCAATATCAGCTGCTTTACCCCACAACAGAATTCCATACGACATAACACTGTGAAAGTAACTGAAGTATACCAGCCTGGCAGTTTCACTGTTTGTTAGATGGCTGATTCGCCTCACGGCATAGGCTGCAGAGCTAAGTTTCCCAGCTAGGGTAGCTATATGTGGATGCCATTGTAATTTCGAGTCTAAAGTGACTCCTAAGAAAACAGTTTGATTTTCGAATTCCATTATTTCATCATTTATTATAATCTTGCTGCTGTTAATCTGCTTGACGTTGGGAAGTGTAAATTTGATGCACTTCGTTTTCTTGGCGTTCAAAAGTAGGTTATTAGCCGTAAACCAATTTACTACTTTGGAGAGTGTACTGTTAATACTATCGAAGCTGTTTTCTTTTCTGTCCACTTTAAATATCAGAGATGTGTCATCAGCAAATAACACTATATCATGTTTATCTTGCACAATTTTAGGTAGGTCATTAATGTACACCAAAAACAGGAAAGGACCAAGTATTGAGCCTTGAGGCACTCCGAGTGCCACAGGGGACCCAGAAGATTGAGTTCCATTAATAACCACTCGTTGTGTTCTATCCGATAGGTATGATGAGACGAGGTTAAGGGCACCAGCTTTGATCCCGTAATGGCTTAGTTTTCTCTTTAGATTTTCGTGATCAACGCAATCAAATGCCTTCGATAGGTCACAGAATATTCCAACAGCATCTTGTTTTTTTTCCCAAGCGGCAAAGATGTGCTTAAGAAGAACAGCACCTGCGTCAGTAGTCGAGCGACCTCTGGTAAAACCAAATTGATTTCTGGCGAACAATTCGTTTCGGTTAAAATGTGACACAAGTTGATTTAGAATTAGTTTCTCGAAAACTTTGCTCAGTGCCGGCAGTATTGAAATTGGTCTGAAATTGCTTGGTTCTGTTCTCGATCCTGATTTGAACAAGGGGATGACTTTGCTGTGCTGCATTATGTCTGGAAATATTCCTGTATCAATACATTTGTTAAATATATCAGCTAAATGTGGTGCAATCGATTCAACAATGGAATGTAGAACTTTAACAGATAGGCCCCAAAGATCTTCAGTTTTCTTTAAATTTAGGGATTTAAATGTTTTAATAACTAAGTTCGGAGTAACATATGAAAATTTAAAGAAATCTGTACACTCTGCTATATTTGTTTTCAGTATTGCCTCAGCGACGTCAGGCGATGAATGAAGAGACTTTGTTGTTTCTACCGGTATATTAGAGAAGAACTGCTCAAAATGATCCGCAACTTCAAGGTCCGAACTCACTAAATTATTATTAATACGTAGGTTGTAGTGCGGATCTTTGATTTTACGTTTCCCAGTTTCATCGTTGATTACTTGCCAAACAGTTTTTACTTTATCCTTGGAATTTTGGATCTTTCTGGACAGATAATCAGCTTTAGCAGCGGCACACATCATCTTAAAAGATTTAGAAAAGTTCCTGACATAATCTAGGAATTCCGGACTTTTATTAATTCTTCTCAAGTCATATAAATCCTAGAGCCGTCGTCTTTTCTCATGAATATCCGGCGTAGCCCAGTCGCTAAATTTCGTCTTGACCTTGCCTTGCACCTTCTTCGGAATGAAACAGGCATCAAATTCCCTTTTAATACAGTTAAACAACTCAATACTCATACGGTTAGGGTTTTCCTGGGTAAATGGAACATAACATAATTGTTTCGTGATATTCCGACTGAATAAATCTAATCGTCTTTCGGAAATTGGTCTGCACATAGTGACTTGTGGAATATCCTTAGTTTTTCCGCTAAAAGAGGCTTTTTGTCCATAGTGGTCAGAACTTAAGTTGTTTATTATAGATTTACTAGTCGCATCCTTGTTACTGAAAATGTTATCTATACATGTAGCACTGGTTGCTGTGATTCGTGTAGGCTCACAAAATAAATTTACTAAATTGTAGGATTTGAAAGTACTAAGTAACCTTACACACATGGATGAATCTTCAAGTAAGTTGATATTAAAATCACCACACACAATAACACTTTTATTACTACAAAAAACACTTGTAAGAACTTCATCTATCACTGACTCAAATGTGTTATAGTTTGCCAATGGAGGCCTGTACACGCATATAATTATAAATTCTTCTAACTCGACACAAGAAAGTTCAATATGGCGTTCCACAGACAATTCAACAATGTCTTTCCGCTCCTTACTTTTTATATCATGTTTTACCATTATTAATGACCCGCCGCGAATGCAGGATTTTCTAAAAAATTTACTTACTACACTATGATTGTGGAAATTAAACATAAATTCATGACCTTTAAGCCAGTGCTCCGTTATACAGAGGATATCAATGTTCGAGTGTTGTACAAATAAATCAATTTCCAGTTGTTTACTGGTAAACCCTTGAATATTTTGGTGAACTAAGTACAATACATCAGTTTTACTACTTATGCTAGCATCACAGTTATGTTTAGGAACGGAGCCGGCTGGTGCACTCGTTGTCGTAGCAGTCAGTTTAAATTGATATCACCAGACGGCTGCCTCTCTAAATCTGAGCCCCTGCAGTATGAATCGGGATTCGTCTTAATAAAACTATCATCCGCCGTGCTAGTCTAGTACGGGGTCTACAATATTGTATGCTAACAGGTTAGCACAATCTATAAGACATCTTCTCGGAAGGTAAGTCCTATCATGGGGCATAATAAAATCCTCAATAAATTTATTTGTATCAAAATACGAAATCGTACTACTGTACAAAGAAAGATTATACAATACGGAGTTGTAAGAATATACCCTCTTATTTATATGACTCGACATTCTGTATGGTAAGGCACAGATAATTATTTTTACAGAATCTCGCTGGCCAATATCTGACAGGGTCTCGGATAATCTCAAGATATCTCGTTTAGTGCAATCTATACTATTTCCTAAAAACACTACAAGCGTGGAATCGCGGTCATACTCGCCGACCGATATACATTTGATCAGACGATCGAAGGAGGCGCCCGGGTGACAGTTGTTAAGGACGCCTCGCGACAAGCGCTCCGCCAGCAGCGCGCCGAGCCCGGCGCCCACCTCGTCTGTATATAGAACGGTGCGGCCGGGCGCAGGCGCGGGCGCGGGCGCGGGTGCGGGCGCGGGCGCGGGTGCGGGCGTGGGCGCGGGTGCGGGCGCGGGCGCGGGTGCGGGTGCGGGCGCGGGTGCGGGCGCGGGTGCGGGCGCAGGCGCAGGCGCGGGCACGAGCGCGGGGACCAGCGGGGCGGGGCGCGCGCGCGAGAGTGGCGCCTCCACCGGGCACGGCGGCGGCGGAACCAGCTCGACAGGGCACGATAGCGATGGAGTGTGTTGGACTGAGCGCGACGGCGATAGATCCAGTGCCACTGGGCACGACGGCGATGGGCCCCGCTCGATAGTGCATGGTGGCGATGGGCCCGGCTCGACAGTGCATGGCTGCGATGATGGCATGCTGCTTTTGAACCGTAAGTTCAAAAAATATGAAAAAATTTGAAGAGATGCGCCTTATCATATATTTTCTACGAAAATTGGTTTGAACATTATCGGTTCAGCCATTTTTGAGTTATCTCCAAAAAACTTCTTCCATTGACAACATTTCATATTTTTTTCTCCTTTATTTAATGTGTTTGTGAGAAAGAAGATCAAATTCTAATGTAACCGTATTTTTGGATTTTTCCTAAAAAGTCCATTTTTTATGCAAAAAATCCATTTGAAAAACAGTTCATTCTAAAAGAGCGTATGTCACATCGGTGGGAAAGTGACGTCATCTAGAATCCAGGGCAATCACAATTGAAAAAAAAAGTTTGACACTGACGGCTGGGTAAAATTTCAAATTGTATTGTACGTTGTCAGTTACTTTCATTATATGAATATAATTCTGGTATTTTATTAATTTAATGTAATATTATGCTCCAATAAGTGATAAAACATGGCTAAAAATACTAGCAATATGCGTATGCATACAGTACAATATTGTTTTGTTACCGAATGTAACAATAATTCAATAATATGCCCTAATAAGGAATTTCTATTCGTGCCCGTTAAAAACAGAGCAGAATGGTGTCGTGCAGCAGGATTGAAAGGCACTTCTAATTCTCATAACTTGTTTATATGCGAAGATCATTTAAATGTAAGTACGTTCCTATTAATAATTCTCTTATTTTCCTGCATAATACGAATTCTGATAACAAAGTAATATAACTGTTTACTATTATTTCAGTTGAAAGAGGACATGGAAAATTACATGTATTGGAAAACGATGAAAGCAACAACAAAGGTAAACGCAAGACTCAAACCCCAAGTTCCAATATTCAGACGACTACTACAAGAAAGATCAAACTTTTCACAGGAACTTGATGCTCACCAGCCAGCAACAATTGACCTACTGCTAAAGCTTGAATCTCAAGGTGTAATGTGCTCTCCTGATGTGGCAAACAAAATGACACAAATAAAAGTCAAAATGTCTGATTGCACAACACAGTGTTCGATTCCATTAAATAAGTTCATTCATCAGAAACCTTCACCGATCAGTATGTCACCAGGATTGGATCCTTCACACTATGGAAGTACCACAGAAATCACAGAGTTTGATTCAACGTCTGAAACATCTTCACCTGGCTTTGAAAGCAAAGTATTATTGGGCAGAGAGTTTATGATGTCAATTATAAAAAAAAGACTAATGAATTATTTGGGCCTTCCTTCTAATTCTATGTGGATTATTGACTATCTTAAAAATAAGGTAGTCACTGAATTAAAAATTGTTACAACTCTTTACAAAATTAGGAATAATGATACATTCACAAATATGGCAGATTTATTTCAGGTCTCTCTGACAACAATTTGGCGAAGTTATTTTGAAACTCTGACAATGCTCAGTACTTTTTTTCGCCAATTTGTTTATTGGCCTTTGCCTTTAATAATAAAAAAAACATTTACCATGTGCATTTAAAACAAGCAGACAATATGCCCAGATTCAAGGCATTATTGATTGTTTTGAAATCGAAATTGAGAAACCATCTGACTCTGTTCACCAGTCACTATCTTGGTCACAATATAAGGGCTGCAACACTATGGAATATTTAATAAGCGCAACCCCAAATGGTTTTATAAATTTTGTGTCAAAAGGTTATGGAGGACGGATGTCTGATGTCAGAATTGTAGAAGAATCCGGATTTTTACAAGTGGTTCCTCCAAACTGTACAATTTTAGCAGATAGAGGGTTTAAGCACTTGGACACAACTTTGAGCGAACAAGGTGTGAAATTACTACGACCTCCGAGTGTATACTCGCATATGAAGCCTAGAGGTTATCGCAACTAAGGTGATTGCAAGTCTTCGAGTTCATATTGAGCGAGTCATCAGGCGAGTAAGGGTTTTCAAACTATTGAAGCCACATTCGACAGTCAATAACAAATTGGTTAACACATTAGATGATGCTGTGCTGGTTGCCTGTGGATTAATAAACTTACAATCTCCTATAATAAAGAGTGTATAAATTTTCTCGTCATTTTTTTAATTTTATAAGCTACTAAATATATCATAAGAATATACACACACTGGATTTTCCAAATGGGTCAGTTAGGGCAACTATGAACCCATAATGCGAACCTTACCTGATTTCTTAATTATCAAATATTGACATTACCCCGTATAATTTTCCCGTACGGTGAATGTAATGAAAACGTATTTTTTTTGGCATTTATAATGTCCTAATCTGGGTTGGTCTGTAAAAGAGTTTTGATCCCTGCTAGAAACCAAAAGGTAGTTAAAAAGTTAAAGAAGTTTGTTTTAAACTTTGATTTGCCTCATGGGCATCTGGCAGATGTCCTCACTGACCTAAACATTTGGGAAATACAATCTGTAGAATGCATACAATACATTGTAAATTGTAGGTATACATATACACATTATACTGTTTACTTCGCGTCTAGTCACTACCATGTGACTATGTGATAGGACGACCAGTCTGGCCTAGTGGGTAGTGACCCTGCCTATAAAACCGATGGTCCTGGGTCAAAATCCCAGTCAGTGCATTTATTTGTGTGATGGATGAGCACAGATATATGTTCCTGCGTCATGGCTGTTTTCTATGTATTTAAGTATTTATATGTATCTATCTATTATATGTCTAGTATAGTCAATATCAAAAGTATGTTTACAGTCAAAATGCCAAAAATGCCAATGTATACACAACCTTAATATTAAGGTAATAAAGCCGTGTATACATGTCCTTGGCACCCCAACTGTAAACATACTTTTGACCTCGACTCGATCTACATCACAAGCGTTATTGAGCTTACTGTAGGACTAGGTCAATTAGTGTAAGATTGTCCCAAGATAGTATCAAAGTTCCAGTTATTTTAATAACGCACAGACTTAATAATAAAATGAGTAGGAAAGTCAGTAAGTATTCATAACTCAATATTTATTTATAAATATTATGTTACACTTTCTAGTATTTTAGGGAAAACGTTTGCTATCCAAAAATCTTCAGCTGCCTTGATTACAGTTTCAATGTAAGTTTTGTCATATTTAACCCTGTAGATTGAAACCTTCTTATTTTCCTCAAAATTTGGGCTTGCTATGCAGAAAAATCCTTCCTTTTTATTTGTTGCATGCATCTGAAGGTTTATTTGGGATTTGAATTTGTCACAAATAAGTCCATTTTTAGTTACATAGTTTGTAAGAGCCTTTTCTTTAGCGGGACATTTGACCTCGATGACATAATCGTCGCAAATGCCATCTGGCGATGCTCCCATGATGGGTGACACCATAAAAAACCCACATTTTACTATACTTATTTTAAGGTCCTTTTCTATTTGATTTATTACGTGCCTCTCTAGCCTTTTGCCTCGTTTAATCGCTGCGGTTTCTGGAACTTTATAGCCCCCTAAAATGGATTGGACAAGTCCACCATCACTAGTAATTGTACCTTGACAATTCAAATATTTTTGAAGCAGTAATTCTTGATTGTCTAATGGAATGCCATATTTTACTGTTTACTTGATCTTTTGATGCTTCTTCAATTTCACTGGTTACTTGACTTGTTAGCATACTTGATACCTGGGCTATGAAGTTTTGGTAGGATAGGTCAGTATTTTCATTTACAAATTTTAACATCATGTTAAAAACGCTATAATCATCAAGTGTTGCCTTTTCGCTATTGTATAAAACTATTAACGAATTACTCATTTCTCTTTTTTTACATTCTGATAAATTCAAATTCATTCATTCGTATCGATGATCCTAGGTAATTTACGCTTTTTTCCAATTTCTGATGCAGTAACAAATTCACCTTTTGTCACAGCTTCTTTTAATCTGGGTTTATTCCAGTAACAATTAATAGAAGTTGGCGATGGCTCTTCTGTCTTTTTTACTAGCCACATCAGAAAGCAGAATTGGTGTTTGCAACCCCCTTCAGATGCCTTGCAGTCATGACAGGAAACATCCAGTACAGTCTCACTGTTTTAATATATACATACTGTCACTTTGTTTAGCTTCGTGCGGATCTTCTGTTCTGGACTGACTCTGCATTGAACTATACATTTTCCTGAATCTCGTTTCACTTCGACGTAACCGACAGCGTTGTCGACATAAGACGAACGTGAAGACAAATACCCTTTAGCCCCTCTTATTTGAGCTAAGTTAGGCATATCACTTGCCGCTATGTACTCCATCATCATCATGGTTTCCACACGCGGCAGATTCGTGCTGTCTGCTCGAAAAAACCCTTCGGACGGCTTCATTGTTTCAAAGGAAAATCGGTGTCCGGGTAAGGAATGCCAAGTGTGTAGTTTTTGAAGAAGTATCGAAGTCCAGTGGGTGAATGCAAAGTCCTTTGTGATTTATGATCTCAAACAACGTGCGAATGTTTCCAATAATGTATAAAATTCAAACAGTTATGCCAGTTGACAAACAAATTATATCAACGATTCAACGTCAAACTCTAACGTCAAACGTCAAAATGGGTACCGGACACAGCTAACTTTTTAATGATTTTATGACTAAGGTCTTGTTTTGGTAAAGTGACGTCATACTTCCGGTTTACACAAATCAACCATTTTTTCCAAAAATTTGAAGTGTAAAAAATCGAAAAAAAATTTTTTTGGTACACTTAACACATGTTGAACAAAACTGCTTTACAATTGAGCCTTGTTGAAAATATGAAATGTTGTCAATAGGCATCAGATACGACCTTTTGGTATTAGTTTGGTTCTTATTCCATTGAAGGTACGGAACCCTCCTATGAGTGGTCCGACACGCACTTGGCCGGTTTTTTTTTTAAATTGTGTGTTCGCTTGATTATTCGAAGACCGCTGAACCGATTTGGAAATTTATTTTTTTGTTTCAAATAGTAAGTATACTTCACAGTTGGTCCCAACGTCATCAGGTCAGGATCTGATGATAGGGTGTTGGAGAAATCGAGGGAACTCTTCAACTATTATAGGCATACCTATTTATAGTGCTTTGAGTATTTTATACAGTAGCTCGGGCATTTGCTTTAGGAAATGTGGAGGCTAAGTAAAGTCGGTTCTTTTTTGTTTGTAGTTATTATTTAAATAAGATGTGATAACAATCATGTGATTTTAAATTAATACTTTGTCGTAACTTAGTACCTAAGTTTTGGCTAAAAGTACCTATTACTAGTTTTTATAGAATCATTCAAAAAAGCTAGTTTTAACTATTTATATACAGAATGAATACTAACCAAGACTCTGGTAGTTTTTAACTAAAGAAAACGCGTTTTACAACGGGTTTAACAGATGTTTGTGCCTAAACACGAATGTATATTATGAGTTTGTGTGTATCATCAGTTTACGTTTAGTTAGTATCACGCTTATTCCGCAACTCAAGAATTACGAAGCTCTGTCGAAGATGAAATTGTTACCAGTTGCAAACACGTTCTGGCTTCACTTCCGGCCATCCGGGCAGCCGGATGTGGTCCGAGTAGTCTACAACAAACCAATAAGCTCTACTTGCAAAAAAAATATGATACTAGATAAAAACCGGCCAAGTGCGTGGCGTAACACGCATGCATAGTGAAGTTCAAACTCAAACTCAAACATTTATTCAGTAAGTAGGCCACAAGGGCACTTTTACACGTCAAAGTAAAAGAGAGAAAAAAAAATCAAACTACACCGGTTCTAACCCTACACCTCTGACCCGAGAAGAATTATGTCCGGCAAGAAACTCGGCGGGACTTATTTTTTCTAAACAACAGTACATCACAACTAAACAATACATATAAGTGCGTTGTTCTATAAGAAAACATATCAAACCAAGGTTAGATTAACCAACAATAGGTTATAGTTTAAGAAAAATACCAAAGAAAAAAGATGAGTCCAAATCTGACTATTGAAAATGAATTACATACAAGTTTGATATACTTTCTTACCTGAACTGTGTCTTCTACATAAATTTCCAAATTATAATAATCCATCATCAACAGTTAGAAACAAACTTGAATTTAAAAATACAAAAAAAAAGTAAGTGATTCTAGTATACAATAAACATACTATTTCTAAGAATCTTGAAGCAAATCAAATATTTTTGTTCAATATTTTTTTGATTTGCAATTTTTTAAGTAGTTACACTACTATATATAAACTGAAAATAGATGTCATATACTTCAGAAAAAGTGACCAAACCCTCCGGTGTCCGAGGCCAGATTCGAACTGGCGTCTTCAGCTTTCGCGGCTGACGTCCTGACCAGTAGACCACCCGGTCACCGGGTGGTCTAGTGGTCACCGGTCACCCGGTCACCGGGTGGTCTAGTGGTCAGGACGTCAGCCGCGAAAGCTGAAGACGCCAGTTCGAATCTGGTCCTCGGACACCGGAGGGTTTGGTCACTTTTTCTGAAGTATATGACATCTATTTTCAATACTATTTCTAAATTATCCTTAGAGATGTATAAGGTCTCCAAGTGTCTTGATCTATATATTCTATATAATAAAAAAAAATGGATAATCAAGCACCGAATGTTGTGTGTAAAGCCAATTAAACTAAAATTAAATATTATTAATAAAAAGTTACGTAAATGTGTTGCCCCAGCTAGCCAAAACAGACCGGTCTCCACAAACAGCACCCGTTCACGAGTATGACGCATATCGTGTTCCGTACCTTCCATAGAATAAAGGAAAACTAATATAAAAAGGTCGTGTCTGCTTATTGAGGAAGAAGTTTTTTGGAGATAACTCAAAAACGGCGTAAACAATAATGTTCAAAATAATTTTCTTTGAAATAATATAAGAAGATATATCTTTTAGTTTTTTTTTGGATGTTTTTCACAATTTTTTTGACGTTTGGCCGATTGTTTCTGAAAATATTTATTTAATCAAAAAACGATTAAAGGAACCTCAATGTTATTTTTAAAGACCTGTCGATTGATGTGCCACATGTTGATATTGGGTAAAAAAAGGGTTATTACAGGGTCGAGGACTAAATGACAGACAAATATGCATGGCCCGAACCAGAAACTACTACAAAATCATCTAACATTTAGAAGACACAGTTCAGATAGGAAAGCATATCAAATACAAATACAAATAATTTATTGAGATAAGTATATCAAACGTTTTGTGAAGCAATCAGATTTGGATTTCATTATTATTATTTTATTTTAATTTAATTAAACAATTGTCTGTCTCTCAAGCTGTTTTGATATGTCTTCTTATAGAACTACGCATTATTGTGTATCTTTAAGATAATTTGTATTACTGTTTTGAAAAAATAAGTCCCGCTGAGTTTCTTGCCGGTCATAAATCGTCATAATACTCGTACTTCGTACTTCTCAGGTCAGAGGTGTAGGGTTAGAACCGGTGGTAGTTTTTTTTCTCTGACGTTCATAAGTGCATTGTAATGTGCCTAAATTAAAAAACAAATATATTTTATCTTTTGAAAAATTGTCATTAAATTACATGTACTTAAAGGTATGGACTGCCCCTCTAAAATTTTTTTTTCAGCAATACCTCGAAACTAAGTAGCGGCACTCAAAACACATCTCATGTGACCATTTCATTAATATTTGCTTTATGGTTTACTAGTATGCCTGAGGTGACATACGGACGGATAGACGGACTTGACAAAACTAAATGGGTTTCGCTTTTGCCATTTTGCCTACGAAACCTTAAAAAAAAGTACTTAATTCGGTATAGCCGATTTTGAATTATATTTTCTAGAAATGCATTTAAATTCAATAATAACAACCAATATATATCCACAGAAGGCGTGCGACCATTCGGTTTTAAATAAAAGTAGTTTAGGGAAAATATCCTGGTTGATACTCGAATCAGTTGCACTATTGTGAAAGTGCTCAAGCCTGCTTCTCTTACAATAGCTATATTAATTAACTACCGTCATGATGTTTGTCGCGACTAAGGTACGTTTATGAGTTTGTGTAGGTACAGTTAGCAACGAGGGTTGCTGAACGAAATTAATGTAAATTAAATAGTAACTAGACACATAAGTTACTGAACAGCGTGTTAAAACATCCCTCGTATCGTATCTGAATCAAACTTTGGCCTGTTTTTCTACTTATATTTATGATTGTTGTTGAAATGCATCGCGAAAAATATTGACGACTCGTATTACATCCAACTACAGTCATTTGCTTTTATTTCGGAGCAAGGCGGCCGTTCCGAATGTTCCGATCCTCTGCAAAACGCGGAAGAGTTGAGCGTTCGAATGGAACATTGTAGCAGCGCCTCCGATTACGCGTAATACTTACCGGCCTCGAGGTCACGTTCTTTGGTTCGTTTTGAAACTCAACGCGTCCGCAATCCGACTACCAATAAAAATGCACGGTTGGGAAAAGTCGGATGGTTCTAGGGCAAAGCCGAAAGTTTTGTTTTTCCAATGTTCGTGTCGTCAGCTTCACCATGTTTTTTCTGGTATACTGAGCCGATGAGTTTACTGACTAGAGAATAGGAATGATGTAAATATGTTAACGGACACGCAGATACTATACGTAGACACGGCCTGGACGTTGATGGTGTGAGCTGACGATATCTCCTTTAATTACTCCTACGGCCTATGAGCCTCCCGTGATTATCCATCTGGTATCTCGGGCTAAATAGTCGCCTCCGCCTCCCCTTACAGCGACCCCGTTCCTCACACTATGGTTACTCTGAGTTCATAACCATTGACAACTCACTGGGATCCAAGATCTCTCTGAGCACTGATACACGCTGGTAAATAACACAAGACACATGATCATCATAATAACACAGTAAGAAAGTCCATGAACTGATACGAGTAGAAAGATAAATATTAAAGCGCTCACCATTGATTTGTTCGCGCGCAACCTTCTCTCCTCCCGTCGTCCGTGTATCTACCCTACAACCCCCCTCAAAAAATCCGTCCATACTAAAAGCGATATTGAGATCGAACGTGACTGCTACCGCCATCTATCCGAAAACCCGGCAAGCACGAACTGCTTCGCGATATTCGCGACACTCCCGCCCCTTAAGAAAAATAAAATTATAGAAACATTGAAATCAGATCAGTTTAATCAGTATCAGTAAACAATTGAATCAATAAATATATAATGTGAACTCTATTGTGAATAGCCACAGATAAGCAATGCGCATGTGCGAGCCATAGGACTAGGTATGATGTTTGACCTTAGAATATTATATCACTCTTGCGCTTTGCGCCCGGTTAGCTCCAGTGACAGTTTGAGATTTGCGGAGTTAACATTATCATAAAATGGATTCGAAACACCATTTTGTGTCATGAATAGTTGCAATAATTAAAGAAAATGCGGAATGGTAACATATCTTCTTCTTAGTCGTGCACTCTTGGCAGAGTGGTCGTGGTCATGTCTCGGTCGAGTCTTTTGCCACCACTTCCCTGGTGTTGCGACGCCATGTAGCTCTATGAGATGTATGATTCAGAGGCGAATTCTACGAAACTCGTGTCATGTTTCTAGGTCCTATTTTCGGTTTAGGCTGAGGGTGGTCTATCAGTTTCAAAGTATCATGACAAAAGTTCTACAAATACTCGTTATTAATATTACTGCTGATTGATTATGATTATCAGATTCGTGATTATTCAGATTATCTCATCGAAATATCTATAAAACTATCGACCTATGCCCCAACGCTATTAGCACTGATATCTGACAGCTAAGATAATTATTTTGTCAAATATTCTGACACGGTCGATTCCTATACAAACCATAGACAAGCGCGCCTCTCTCCTAAGAGCAACTAACGCACTAAAGAGGTTGGTGCTCTGTGTGAATAACAATGTAGCTGAGCTGTCCATTCTCGAACCTTTTTTCTTGCCCTTTCCGCTGAGAGTAGGGATGGCCTTGTGAAACTGAGACAAGCTATCGCGTCCCTCTGAGACTGGTCTTAGCGAATACCGATGGCTGTGCTGATCTGATCAAAGTAGGATCCCTAGACTGGTCTGAGCGTTCATCAGTGCCTGTGTTGAGCTGATTACAAGCAGGACCCGTAAACTGTTCTGGGCGTTTAGTGAGGTCTGGGCTGAGCTGAGTAGGATCAAAATGTTCTGAGCGTTTACTGAGGTCTGGGCTGAGCTGAGTAGGATCAAACTGTTCTGAGAGCGTTCACTGAGGTCTGGGCTGAGCTGAGTAGGATTAAATTATTCTGAGCGTTTACTGAGGTTACACTGACTGAGGTCTGAGCTGAGCTGAGCAGGATCACAGTCGCGGTTTAGTAAATTAGAAGTAACCTGTGTGGACTGAGTGTTAGGATTCTTGTAAACTAATCGGTATATTTCTAGGATGAACCATTTACTAATGTTAGGATTTATACTTTACGTTAAAACCTGTCCCCTGTACGTCAACATTCATATGACTAAGCAATGTGATGATTCTTAAATTTAATCTTTTATAAGTTAACCAAATTAGCATCTATCAATCATAGTGCTATATCAAATATCAACCCGTTCAGAATATCTAGTTCATCAAAGAACAATTTTAAGAGGAATTAGTAATACTCTATTAATTACTACTACGAGTATAACAGCTAGGCTTAGCTTTCAAGGATTCAATGTACCACAACAAATGTACTTCGGTATTAAACGCGGAACGTCTAAAACTTTAAATGCATTATCCTTTAATTCTTTTGACTTCACAGTTTTTTATGTCTTAATTTCTGGCATAATGTTTTATGTACTTGCTAATGCCAAAATGTACAATGTCCTCTTTTAAATGTACCTATTGTCTGTACTTTAACAACGACTTTATTCTTATTGTACTGGTTCTTACAACTGGATAGCTATCTATATATAATACTGTCGAGATCATCTGTTTGTTACTGGTATGTGCTCGACAGCCCTCCCCAATAAACGAATAAAAAGGGCCGTTTACGTAAATTTCAAGTCATACTCTAATAATTTACAATGATAATGGGAAGGGTTCTGATAGTTGTACATAATATGGATATAACCTTGACCAAAGTGTTATTGAACACTGAACTATAAACAATTAATTTCGATTGTTTTTCTAGCGTGGTATCAAAAACTCGCTTGTTTAATCAAGTTACATCCCCGTAGAGAATCATCCTTCTACATTGTACATACCTACTGCCTGTACTCCGTTTACATATACAATGTGAAGGTATTCAAAGTTCAGTAACTAATTCACGACTTCTTTTAACTCAACAAGCGAAGTACGGTCATACCTAGTACCCGTGGGATACCACTAGACTGGGCTGAACAAGGTGTAGGATCAAAACCCTACATATCATTTAGCAACCATATCGTCAGTTGAAAAAAGGCGATTTTTCTCAAACCATTTTTGTAGTCAAACACTGTAGTACGTATATCGTAAGCGTGAGCGAGACTATGATATTTGAATTCGTTTTTATGGCCAAGAACTTATCCACCGCTAACAAAGTAGTTTTTCAATTATTTTGGTAGGTACTTATTTTGTGACACCATTATTATGTGTGCGTTTTTATTATAACTGTGGTCCAATTTATTTCCAGGCAGGCAGGCAGGCAGTTGTACAACTGATTTTGCCTGTATCCAGTTAACACGACAAATGATCAATGGCGAGTAAAGTGCTTATCTAATCTGTTCTTGAATTGGTTGACATTTTGAGCTGATACCACATCCTCTGGTACTTTATTCCAGGCCCATACCACTCGGTTGCTCAGGAAGTGTCTTTATGGGTTACTGTGGGACCTTTGGCTGTCTAATTTCAAGTGATGGCCTCTCAGACGGGTGTTGTTATTGCGCTTGAACATCTTGTGAAATTCTTTGAGGTCATAGTGCCAAGGTAATATATCTATTACCCCCACGAAACCACATTTTAAGTTCAACACCAAGTATATTGAACTAATCCCTTTCGTGCGTGCAATTCCCTTGAATCATCATTGATTATCTAAATACCAAAACCCTGTTCGTTATGATGTTATGAAAATGAAAGGAAAACGTTCGAACATGAGATGTACTTTATAGGCGTTCTAATTACCGGTTACTCAAAATAGTAATATTTTGAAGTGACAGACTAAATCACTACTCGCGTGACCAACTTAGAATGATCTTTGTTAGGATAGATAGTTTTGATAAGTTTCGTACCTACCCTTTTATACTTTGATAGTCTGAGCGTCTTTTCTATGGACTACGGTCATCACCATTTATTAACCAACATCCTTACGGTGTTACAAGGTGGTATGCATCCTGGCATATAGTAGGTGGATTTAAAATGTTTTTCTATTATTCAAAGAATTTAACCTACGGTCACACGTTCAAACACAAGGCTATATTTTATTTTATTTTAACGATTTAATTTCAATAGTAATTTTTGTATTATATATGTTTCGAATACCTCTTCTCCCTCTTCTACTCGCGTTGTGGGAAATGGAGACAAGTAACAGTAACTAGGTATACATACTATTCATATTTAATTTCTGAATATTACGTGTCAAGGTCAAACCAGATTGTCACAATGACCTGCCCTTTCTGAGTTACGCAGAAAATATAATCTTACTTAATTATAAAATATCTTTCCAGCCAACACTTCACTTCAATATGAACTATGCTTGTTGCTATGATGGGAAATAACGAATCGTCCGTAGTTAAACTCTTGTTATGTATTTGCATTTACACTATCCGCTAATAATTTGTCTATATCACGGTATTTATTAACTACTTCTTGCTTTCCAAACGTCATTTAAGTACAAACTTAAATATATAACATATTTAGTTTAAGGTTTTCACCGCAAACAGATAGTCACACGATTGGCAACTCTGTTTAAATGACATACGTTTGCATTATACAAATTTTCACAAAGTGGCCAATTTAAAGCTTATTATTGCTACCCCAAGGTTGTCTGGAAGAGATCGCTCTCTAGCGATAAGACCGCCTGTTGACTGCCTCTACTTTTAATCTGTGTACTGTACTGTTATATTTTATTGAGGTGTACCATAAAGAATATTTGTATTTGTATTATTGGTTTAAGCACTCGTACTTGTGCCTCGTCATCATCATTTCAGCTGAAAGACGTTCAATGCTGGATAAAAGCCTCCCCAAGGATCTCCACAACGAACGGTCATTCGCCGCCCTTAACCAGCTGTTTCCCGCGACTCTAACCAGATCGTCGGTCCACCTAGTCTGGGGCTTCCCACACTGCGTATTCCGGTACGCGGTTACCACTCAAGAACCTTTCTGCCCCATCGGCCATTGGTTCTGCAAGCAATGTGGCCCGCCCACTGCCACTTAAGTCTGGCAACTCTCTGAGCTATGTCTGAGCTGTGTGTACTTGTGTCTACATGTAGCCATACTAACAGTAGGTACCCGAACGATTTTTAGTAAATGTCAAAACACTCTCTGAGCTATGTCTGAGCTGTGTTTACTTGTGCCTACATGTAGCCATATAGGTACTAACAGTAGGTACCCGAACGATTTTTAGTAAATGTCAAAACACTCGAAACATTGATTATCAGTTACCGAAGTTAATGGTAGTTATTAGGACATCTCTAACCATGTTCTTTTAACTTAAATCGTTTATAACAAAACCAAATGAATCAACAACTGGTTAATATTTAGTTCTAAGTTAAGTTTTCTAAAACCAACGGGAGATAAAGAACAAAGTCTTTAAATTTACCCGTATATCATTTCATGCACCTACTCGTATAGGCACGGATCTTACATTGAGATTTAACTTGTGAGCACCTTGTAAATGTATCATGAAATATTTTAACTTCTACAAAGTTATATTTGCAGATTTATACATATATGGATAAAATGCTTCAATTACACAAAATCATGGTACAAATTATGCCATGTAAAGTACCCCAAATCAAATAGAATGAGAAAGTGGGCAGAACGTAAGATTTGCGTATTTGTTTACGTCGCATTACCTCAACTTATGAGAACCAATTATTCGTCACATTTAATGTTCTTTGTTTAGTTTTAACTTTATTATTTATGTTTCATCTTTATTCAAGATATTTATATTTTAAGTAAAGCGTAAATAACATGTGCTACATGCACTGCGTACACTATGTTAAGAGTAATTTCAGTTACATCAAGTCAAGAACTGGACCGTTTCGTAAATACACTGAATTTCGGTTTATGTAAGGTTCCTTGCAATAGGTGCACTGATAAGTAAGACACATAGTGGAATATATGTCCATTTGTACACATATGGGACATATCTAGCACTCGTATGAGATGAGCGTATTAACCACTAAGTTATGTTACACTACAATAAATATTTCCAAATGATCATTACTCAAATATAGTATTCCATAAAGTCAATACGAACTACGAAACTTGAATTTGGAAACTATTGACATAAACAATTATTTTTATTACTCTGTTGTTTTGTTTTATGTCTATCCTTCTTAACTAAGTTTAATTTATCACATGATTATTTCGTGTCAAGGAAACACAATAAAATAAAACATCAATGACAACGACTTTTAAGTTTCCAATTAACCATTTGATTCTAAATGCAGGCCTGGATTTCTTTTAGTAAAGGTATTGTTTGGCAATTACCTAACCGGCTCAGAAAGAAGACAATATACTTCTTCTTATGCGTGTTTATGCGTGACGCATCACATTTGTAGTTCAAACCTGATGTATAGCATTTAAGTAAATCATTTGTCGTGCAATTCACTTTATACATACAGTAGGTATCTTCTAAATATATAAAGGAGAAACTGACTGACTGACTGACTGACTGATTGACTGATATATCAACGCACAGCCCTAACCACTGGTTCTAGAGATTCCAAATTTGGCATGTAGGTTCCTTATAAGGTCTAGGGATGCACTAAGAAAGGATTTTTCAAAATTCACCCCGTAAGGGGGTAAAATGGGGGTCCAAAGTTTGTATGGCGAATCAAGATTTGTTA
The DNA here is from genome assembly GCA_947086415.1 of Pammene aurita. Lineage (NCBI taxonomy): Eukaryota > Metazoa > Arthropoda > Insecta > Lepidoptera > Tortricidae > Pammene > Pammene aurita. Next base: position 26,106,196 of record OX352297.1, read on the forward strand.
GACTATTTTAATCGAAACTTCACAGGAGCATTCCTAACGATAAATGAGTAAATAAGTGTTTCAGGTTTTTTGAAAATTCAACCCCCAAAAGGGGCAAATGTGGTCACAAAGTCTGAAAATCAACATGGGTAATTATCCTTTTGAGTACTTATAGTACGCGGGCGAAGCCGCTAGTGCCAAATAAATGGAGAGTCGACGAGACTCGAACTTAACTCAAATTAAACTCTGCTTTATTTATATATTTTTAATACCACGACGGTGGCAACGAAGCATACTGTCCGCCTGATGGTAAGCAGTTACGTACACGTTAAAAGCATAAATACAATTCGATAGGTTTTTGATTAGTTTTTAGCATCATACACTGTAATGACAAGTAAATGTGCATACTATTTCTCTTAGCATCGTCTCGGTATTCATAGAGTAAGGTGTTCTAATCTAGGGTCACTAATTCTTATTTTATCGCATCAAAGATGAAGATTACAATTTACAGTAGACACGGAGTTATGACAGATGCGTTATTTATTTTAAATCTTTCATCCGCCTAAATTCAAGACATCCTTTATTTGCCGATATCATTTTCAATGGTGTTAACAACGTATAACGTATCTGATCCCTACAGGAGCACACATGCCTACTACGAGGTCAATTTGTACTCTTACGAATAATAATAAAACGGATTATGAGGCTGATTTCTATTCACTTATGTACATTTTATAATTATCGTTTTTTCACAATAATTTCTCACGATTGCGATAATGATTGACGTTTTCCTTGTGATTTGTGCTTATCTTAACTAACAGCGCCCAGTCCAATGAAAGGAAAACGACTGCACCCATACTCAATATACTTTTGAGTTAGCCTTCTCTTCAAACTTAATATTACTAGTTTAACCATAGTAGCGTTCCGTGGATACTTTTAAGGAGTAGCTCATACCGATGACGTTAGTCATTTTTATCTCACAAACTCGAAGCCGTCCTATAATGGTTATTTATCTCCGCCAAAGTAAAATAAATATCTCAGTTTTGCCATAGTAATTTGGTTTATTGTCTTATCATTACTATAAGGCCACGGACTATCTTTGGAATGTTACACCAGAGAAATGGACTTCAAATATTGATAAGATTTGTTTAACGAGCCAACTTCGAAATTATACGTCTGAATTACGCTCAATTTCTTTTTTACGATAACCTTTTATAGCTCAGTTTGAAGCTCAACTCGAACAAGAATGTCTTTAGATTCACCATGTAATTGCCCGTTGCTTATTTCTCAAAACTTTCAAGTAAATTCTAAGGCAATTTGGAAAATATCATTTAAACACGAATGACTCTTCAAACTTTCGTATTAAATACATGTTTTATTATGTACAAAGTTACTAGAACTATATTTACACTACAACATGAAACATTAATTACGGCCGCTGACTTCTCAGTCAGCGACGCTACCATGAATGTTTCCTATAGCCTGAACTTGGGCTGAAGTAAATGCTTGCTTGCTTATTTGACTCTGTTTTGCCTTTAATTTTCTCAACAATCTTAAAACTGAAACTGACCTTTCAGTTGATCCTTTTATGTATTATATTGTGTAGCTATACCCGACAAGTATCAACCGACACAGTGCTACTTTCAATTTAGCTGACTTAAATATGGCACGGATGGATCTAACCAATCCCAGCACATCACCACCATGTCGTCAGCTTCACCATGTTTTTTCTGGTATACTGAGCCGATGAGTTTACTGACTAGAGAATAGGAATGATGTAAATATGTTAACGGACACGCAGATACTATACGTAGACACGGCCTGGACGTTGATGGTGTGAGCTGACGATATCTCCTTTAATTACTCCTACGGCCTATGAGCCTCCCGTGATTATCCATCTGGTATCTCGGGCTAAATAGTCGCCTCCGCCTCCCCTTACAGCGACCCCGTTCCTCACACTATGGTTACTCTGAGTTCATAACCATTGACAACTCACTGGGATCCAAGATCTCTCTGAGCACTGATACACGCAGGTAAATAACACAAGACACATGATCATCATAATAACACAGTAAGAAAGTCCATGAACTGATACGAGTAGAAAGATAAATATTAAAGCGCTCACCATTGATTTGTTCGCGCGCAACCTTCTCTCCTCCCGTCGTCCGTGTATCTACCCTACAACCCCCCTCAAAAAATCCGTCCATACTAAAAGCGATATTGAGATCGAACGTGACTGCTACCGCCATCTATCCGAAAACCCGGCAAGCACGAACTGCTTCGCGATATTCGCGACAGTTCGAACTCCACCCGCGTTCGACGCTCTACAGTGCTAATCTAAAAGTTGCTAGTATAGGAAATGAATTGCTCATACGCTCTTTTGATACCGTCCGTTGTTTGTCAGCTGTAAAAGGAAAAAATATCTCAACAGACTTTTCTCTAGTATCAAACGTCAGGTCAATATTGTAGCACTTAGGATTGCGTTCAGTCGTATACGACAGGTGTATACAACCAGAGAACTTGGTGACAGTAACTGTACGTACCTACCTGTATCTACACTGCAATATAGTCTAAATTTAAATTTCTTACAGTTTTCTGAAACACTTTTTGCTTTTTTGGGGATTTTACAGACAGGTGTATGTATGGGTGTGAGCGTGCGTGCGCGTGTGTGTCTGATCAGGATAAAAGCTATTGCCTTCTTCCTAAAGGATAAATTTACATATGTAGTCTGACTCCATAATCGATTGACATATACAATGTGAAATTGTTAAAATTTAAATATTGATACTTATTTCCAGTACATACTACATGCTGGATTAGGTACTTATAAGGTGACTAAGGTGAAACCAATGTTATATAGCAGTAATAAATATACCAATTTAAGGTGACGGGATACTAATTTACTTTTTAATAAATTTGTTCAAGTATCACATTACATGCAGTATCGACTATGATTTATATCACATTAACGGTTATAATGAATAGTTTATACATATTGTATGTAGTTGTCAACTCGTATGAGTAGTTGTTTCGTATTAAGTAAGCACCTCTCTATCTCCTTAATGTAATTGTTAAATCCACACATTTGGAATACGAACTCTCTCAGCTGCTTAATTGCTATAATATGAACATAAACCGCTTTACAACCTTGAAAAAAGGTAGATTGTACTTTTAATGTATTGTGTATGTATTTTAAACTTAGAATACGGCACCCTGTCTATGTGCCTTATTGTACATTTAAAATACATAACTAATTTCATTAAGAACACAATCTATCCCCAACACGACTCCAACCGCACATAACAACCAATCAACCAATATTGGAGTTGTATTGGAGTTGCATCGGAATCATTTTCAAGCAAATTCAGATTTTTAGGCGTTAGCTGTATTGCGTAGTTAATGCATTGGAGTTGTATTGTAGTTCTTATCTTAACGAGTTTTAAAATTTAGAATATGGACCTATGCTAACATTTGCTGGGTAGTATTCTAACTTTAAAACACGTTTAGATCCGATCCAACTTCAATACAACTCCAATGCATTAACACATACAGCTAGCGCTTAAACGTCAGAATCAGAAATATCAGAATTATTCCGATGCAACTCCAATATAACTTCAATATTGGTTCATTATTTGTTGTGTGTTGGAGTTATGTTTGAGATAGATTGTGTTTTTAATATATTCTTTATGTATTTTAAAGTTAGAATACGGCACCATATCTATGTAAGCATACATTTCAGACCGAACCAAATATACGGCGGTACGTGAAAGGTTAATCTGATGACGTAAGTGTCTGCTTTCGCTACGTTCTTTTATGACAATGTTTTTATTTAGTACCTATCGACGTGGCGTTATTCCTGTCTCATGCGATTATGGCGTCTCGTTTCGTTTTATGAACTATACGATGCAGTGTCGCAGTCAGTCGTTTACAGGGCTTGGAACCGGTACCAAAAATACCGGTTACATACCGGTATTTATAGGTTCTTTTCATTTCGGTTCCAGAGTACCGGTAAAGAAAAAATACCGGTACTAGCAGTGAAAAATATCGGTTCTCTATAAAGGTTCCTGGCTTGAAACCGGTACCGAAGGTACCTGTTCCATATTTATGAGTTTTTTTCATTTCGGTTCCGCAGAACCGGTAAAGAACAAATACCGGAATTAGCACCGAAAAATACCGGTTCTCTATAAAGGTTCTTCCACGTGTACGCGACGTTGTCGTTTAGTGCGGTACGCATATTCGGTGCGTAACATACCTACACTACAAACGAACGCGGCGTTGCGCTGCGCCTTGCCAGCATGCCAGGCGAATCAGCGATGCGCGGTGATTCAGTTCGAATTGAACACACGGCGGAAAGTGGAAGTTCATTGTTGTGTATTTATCAACCGACTTTATGATTTCGAAGGAGGAGGTACTCAATTGGCTACTTTCCTAAAAAAATATTCGAAAATAAGGACCGTTTTAAAATCAAAGATGGCGTAAACGGGCAAAATTTTCAAAATTGTCATGGTAGTCATTTCCGACTAATTCGGGTGTGCAGATTTCGAAAATAATGTCTATTTTTAAATCCAAGATGGCGGTCATACACACTTTTAGTAAAAATCGTCATGGTAGTCATTATCTATTAATTCAGGGATGTAGATTTCGAAAATAAAGACAATTTTAAAATCCAAGATGGCGGAAATGGATAATTTTGTCAAAATCGTCATGGTAGTCATTTCCGACTAATTAGGGTGTGCAGATTTCGAAAATGATGTCTATTTTGAAATCCAAGACCGCGGTCATACACTTTTTTGGTAAAAGTCATCATGTTAGTCGTTTCCGATTAATTCAGGGGTGTAGATTTCGAAAATAAGGACCGTTTTAAAATCAAAGATGGCGGAAACGGGCAAAATTTTCAAAATCGTCATGGTAGTCATTTCCGACTAATTCGGGTGTGCAGATTTCGAAAATAATGTCTATTTTTAAATCCAAGATGGCGGTCATACACATTTTTAGTAAAAATCGTCATGGTAGTAATTTTCTATTAATTCAGGGATGTAAATTTCGAAAATAAAGACAATTTTGAAATCCAAGATGGCGGAAATGGATAATTTTGTCAAAATCGTCATGGTAGTCATTTTCGACTAATTAGGGTGTGCAGATTTCGAAAATGATGTTTATTTTGAAATCCAAGACCGCGGTCATACACTTTTTTGGTAAAAGTCATCATGTTAGTCGTTTCCGATTAATTCAGGGGTGTAGATTTCGAAAATAAGGACCGTTTTAAAATCAAAGATGGCGGAAACGGGCAAAATTTTCAAAATCGTCATGGTAGCCATTTCCGACTAATTCGGGTGTGCAGATTTCGAAAATAATGTCTATTTTTAAATCCAAGATGGCGGTCATACACATTTTTAGTAATAATCGTCATGGTAGTCATTTTCTATTATTTCAGGGATGTAGATTTCGAAAATAAAGACAATTTTAAAATCCAAGATGGCGGAAATGGATAATTTTGTCAAAATCGTCATGGTAGTCATTTTCGACTAATTAGGGTGTGCAGATTTCGAAAATGATGTCTATTTTGAAATCCAAGACCGCGGTCATACACTTTTTTGGTAAAAGTCATCATGTTAGTCGTTTCCGATTAATTCAGGGGTGTAGATTTCGAAAATAAGGACCGTTTTAAAATCAAAGATGGCGGAAACGGGCAAAATTTTCAAAATCGTCATGGTAGTCATTTCCGACTAATTCGGGTGTGCAGATTTCGAAAATAATGTCTATTTTTAAATCCAAGATGGCGGTCATACACATTTTTAGTAAAAATCGTCATGGTAGTCATTTTCTATTAATTCAGGGATGTAAATTTCGAAAATAAAGACAATTTTGAAATCCAAGATGGCGGAAATGGATAATTTTGTCAAAATCGTCATGGTAGTCATTTTCGACTAATTAGGGTGTGCAGATTTCGAAAATGATGTTTATTTTGAAATCCAAGACCGCGGTCATACACTTTTTTGGTAAAAGTCATCATGTTAGTCGTTTCCGATTAATTCAGGGGTGTAGATTTCGAAAATAAGGACCGTTTTAAAATCAAAGATGGCGGAAACGGGCAAAATTTTCAAAATCGTCATGGTAGCCATTTCCGACTAATTCGGGTGTGCAGATTTCGAAAATAATGTCTATTTTTAAATCCAAGATGGCGGTCATACACATTTTTAGTAAAAATCGTCATGGTAGTCATTTTCTATTAATTCAGGGATGTAGATTTCGAAAATAAAGACAATTTTAAAATCCAAGATGGCGGAAATGGATAATTTTGTCAAAATCGTCATGGTAGTCATTTTCGACTAATTAGGGTGTGCAGATTTCGAAAATGATGTCTATTTTGAAATCCAAGACCGCGGTCATACACTTTTTTGGTAAAAGTCATCATGTTAGTCGTTTCCGATTAATTCAGGGGTGTAGATTTCGAAAATAAGGACCGTTTTAAAATCAAAGATGGCGGAAACGGGCAAAATTTTCAAAATCTTCATGGTAGTCATTTCCGACTAATTCGGGTGTGCAGATTTCGAAAATAATGTCTATTTTTAAATCCAAGATGGCGGTCATACACATTTTTAGTAAAAATTGTCATGGTAGTCATTTTCTATTAATTCAGGGATGTAGATTTCGAAAATAAAGACAATTTTGAAATCCAAGATGGCGGAAATGGATAATTTTGTCAAAATCGTCATGGTAGTCATTTTCGACTAATTAGGGTGTGCAGATTTCGAAAATGATGTTTATTTTGAAATCCAAGACCGCGGTCATACACTTTTTTGGTAAAAGTCATCATGTTAGTCGTTTCCGATTAATTCAGGGGTGTAGATTTCGAAAATAAGGACCGTTTTAAAATCAAAGATGGCGGAAACGGGCAAAATTTTCAAAATCGTCATGGTAGCCATTTCCGACTAATTCGGGTGTGCAGATTTCGAAAATAATGTCTATTTTTAAATCCAAGATGGCGGTCATACACATTTTTAGTAAAAATCGTCATGGTAGTCATTTTCTATTAATTCAGGGATGTAGATTTCGAAAATAAAGACAATTTTAAAATCCAAGATGGCGGAAATGGATAATTTTGTCAAAATCGTCATGGTAGTCATTTTCGACTAATTAGGGTGTGCAGATTTCGAAAATGATGTCTATTTTGAAATCCAAGACCGCGGTCATACACTTTTTTGGTAAAAGTCATCATGTTAGTCGTTTCGGATTAATTCAGGGGTGTAGATTTCGAAAATAAGGACCGTTTTAAAATCAAAGATGGCGGAAACGGGCAAAATTTTCAAAATCTTCATGGTAGTCATTTCCGACTAATTCGGGTGTGCAGATTTCGAAAATAATGTCTATTTTTAAATCCAAGATGGCGGTCATACACATTTTTAGTAAAAATCGTCATGGTAGTCATTTTCTATTAATTCAGGGATGTAGATTTCGAAAATAAAGACAATTTTAAAATGCAAGATGGCGGAAATGGATAATTTTGTCAAAATCGTCATGGTAGTCATTTTCGACTAATTAGGGTGTGCAGATTTCGAAAATGATGTCTATTTTGAAATCCAAGACCGCGGTCATACACTTTTTTGGTAAAAGTCATCATGTTAGTCGTTTCCGATTAATTCAGGGGTGCAGATTTCGAAAATAAGGACCGTTTTAAAATCAAAGATGGCGGAAACGGGCAAAATTTTCAAAATCGTCATGGTAGTCATTTCCGACTAATTCGGGTGTGCAGATTTCGAAAATAATGTCTATTTTTAAATCCAAGATGGCGGTCATACACATTTTTAGTAAAAATCGTCATGGTAGTCATTTTCTATTAATTCAGGGATGTAGATTTCGAAAATAAAGACAATTTTAAAATCCAAGATGGCGGAAATGGATAATTTTGTCAAAATCGTCATGGTAGTCATTTTCGACTAATTAGGGTGTGCAGATTTCGAAAATGATGTCTATTTTGAAATCCAAGACCGCGGTCATACACTTTTTTGGTAAAAGTCATCATGTTAGTCGTTTCCGATTAATTCAGGGGTGTAGATTTCGAAAATAAGGACCGTTTTAAAATCAAAGATGGCGGAAACGGGCAAAATTTTCAAAATCTTCATGGTAGTCATTTCCGACTAATTCGGGTGTGCAGATTTCGAAAATAATGTCTATTTTTAAATCCAAGATGGCGGTCATACACATTTTGAGTAAAAATCGTCATGGTAGTCATTTTCTATTAATTCAGGGATGTAGATTTCGAAAATAAAGACAATTTTAAAATCCAAGATGGCGGAAATGGATAATTTTGTCAAAATCGTCATGGTAGTCATTTTCGACTAAATAGGGTGTGCAGATTTCGAAAATGATGTCTATTTTGAAATCCAAGACCGCTGTCATACACTTTTTTGGTAAAACTCATCATGTTAGTCGTTTCCGATTAATTCAGGGGTGTAGATTTCGAAAATAAGGACCGTTTTAAAATCAAAGATGGCGGAAACGGGCAAAATTTTCAAAATCGTCATGGTAGTCATTTCCGACTAATTCGGGTGTGCAGATTTCGAAAATAATGTCTATTTTTAAATCCAAGATGGCGGTCATACACATTTTTAGAAAAAATCGTCATGGTAGTCATTTTCTATTAATTCAGGGATGTAGATTTCGAAAATAAAGACAATTTTAAAATCCAAGATGGCGGAAATGGATAATTTTGTCAAAATCGTCATGGTAGTCATTTTCGACTAATTAGGGTGTGCAGATTTCGAAAATGATGTCTATTTTGAAATCCAAGACCGCGGTCATACACTTTTTTGGTAAAAGTCATCATGTTAGTCGTTTTCGATTAATTCAGGGACTTTCGAAAATAAGGACCGTTTTAAAATCAAAGATGGCGGAAACGGGCAAAATTTTCAAAATCTTCATGGTAGTCATTTTCGACTAATTCGGGTGTGCAGATTTCGAAAATAATGTCTATTTTTAAATCCAAGATGGCGGTCATACACATTTTGAGTAAAAATCGTCATGGTAGTCATTTTCTATTAATTCAGGGATGTAGATTTCGAAAATAAAGACAATTTTAAAATCCAAGATGGCGGAAATGGATAATTTTGTCAAAATCGTCATGGTAGTCATTTTCGACTAATTAGGGTGTGCAGATTTCGAAAATGATGTCTATTTTGAAATCCAAGACCGCGGTCATACACTTTTTTGGTAAAAGTCATCATGTTAGTCGTTTCCGATTAATTCAGGGGTGTAGATTTCGAAAATAAGGACCGTTATAAAATCAAAGATGGCGGAAACGGGCAAAATTTTCAAAATCTTCATGGTAGTCATTTCTGACTAATTCGGGTGTGCAGATTTCGAAAATAATGTCTATTTTTAAATCCAAGATGGCGGTCATACACATTTTTAGTAAAAATCGTCATGGTAGTCATTTTCTATTAATTCAGGGATGTAGATTTCGAAAATAAAGACAATTTTAAAATCCAAGATGGTGGAAATGGATAATTTTGTCAAAATCGTCATGGTAGTCATTTTCGACTAAATAGGGTGTGCAGATTTCGAAAATAATGTCTATTTTGAAATCCAAGACCGCTGTCATACACTTTTTTGGTAAAACTCATCATGTTAGTCGTTTCAGATTAATTCAGGGGTGTAGATTTCGAAAATAAGGACCGTTTTAAAATCAAAGATGGCGGAATCGGGCAAAATTTTCAAAATCGTCATGGTAGTCATTTCCGACTAATTCGGGTGTGCAGATTTCGAAAATAATGTCTATTTTTAAATCCAAGATGGCGGTCATACACATTTTTAGTAAAAATCGTCATGGTAGTCATTTTCTATTAATTCAGGGATGTAGATTTCGAAAATAAAGACAATTTTAAAATCCAAGATGGCGGAAATGGATAATTTTGTCAAAATCGTCATGGTAGTCATTTTCGACTAATTAGGGTGTGCAGATTTCGAAAATGATGTCTATTTTGAAATCCAAGACCGCGGTCATACACTTTTTTGGTAAAAGTCATCATGTTAGTCGTTTCCGATTAATTCAGGGGTGTAGATTTCGAAAATAAGGACCGTTTTAAAATCAAAGATGGCGGAAACGGGCAAAATTTTCAAAATCTTCATGGTAGTCATTTCCGACTAATTCGGGTGTGCAGATTTCGAAAATAATGTCTATTTTTAAATCCAAGATGGCGGTCATACACATTTTGAGTAAAAATCGTCATGGTAGTCATTTTCTATTAATTCAGGGATGTAGATTTCGAAAATAAAGACAATTTTAAAATCCAAGATGGCGGAAATGGATAATTTTGTCAAAATCGTCATGGTAGTCATTTTCGACTAAATAGGGTGTGCAGATTTCGAAAATGATGTCTATTTTGAAATCCAAGACCGCTGTCATACACTTTTTTGGTAAAACTCATCATGTTAGTCGTTTCCGATTAATTCAGGGGTGTAGATTTCGAAAATAAGGACCGTTTTAAAATCAAAGATGGCGGAAACGGGCAAAATTTTCAAAATCGTCATGGTAGTCATTTCCGACTAATTCGGGTGTGCAGATTTCGAAAATAATGTCTATTTTTAAATCCAAGATGGCGGTCATACACATTTTTAGTAAAAATCGTCATGGTAGTCATTTTCTATTAATTCAGGGATGTAGATTTCGAAAATAAAGACAATTTTAAAATCCAAGATGGCGGAAATGGATAATTTTGTCAAAATCGTCATGGTAGTCATTTTCGACTAATTAGGGTGTGCAGATTTCGAAAATGATGTCTATTTTGAAATCCGAGACCGCGGTCATACACTTTTTTGGTAAAAGTCATCATGTTAGTCGTTTCCGATTAATTCAGGGGTGTAGATTTCGAAAATAAGGACCGTTTTAAAATCAAAGATGGCGGAAACGGGCAAAATTTTCAAAATCTTCATGGTAGTCATTTTCGACTAATTCGGGTGTGCAGATTTCGAAAATAATGTCTATTTTTAAATCCAAGATGGCGGTCATACACACGTTTAGTAAAAATCGTCATGGTAGTCATTTTCTATTAATTCAGGGATGTAGATTTCGAAAATAAAGACAATTTTAAAATCCAAGATGGCGGAAATGGATAATTTTGTCAAAATCGTCATGGTAGTCATTTTCAACTAATTAGGGTGTGCAGATTTCGAAAATGATGTCTATTTTGAAATCCAAGACCGCGGTCATACACTTTTTTGGTAAAAGTCATCATGTTAGTCGTTTCCGATTAATTCAGGGGTGTAGACTTCGAAAATAAGGACCGTTTTAAAATCAAAGATGGCGGAAACGGGCAAAATTTTCAAAATCTTCATGGTAGTCATTTTCGACTAATTCGGGTGTGCAGATTTCGAAAATAATGTCTATTTTTAAATCCAAGATGGCGGTCATACACATTTTTAGTAAAAATCGTCATGGTAGTCATTTTCTATTAATTCAGGGATGTAGATTTCGATAATAAAGACAATTTTAAAATCCAAGATGGCGGAAATGGATAATTTTGTCAAAATCGTCATGGTAGTCATTTTCGACTCATTAGGGTGTGCAGATTTCGAAAATGATGTCTATTTTAAAATCCAAGACCGCGGTCATACACTTTTTTGGTAAAAGTCATCATGTTAGTCGTTTCCGATTAATTCAGGGGTTGTAGATTCCGAAAATAAGGACCGTTTTAAAATCAAAGATGGCGGAAACGGGCAAAATTTTCAAAATCTTCATGGTAGTCATTTCCGACTAATTCTGGTGTGCAGATTTCGAAAATAATGTCTCTTTAGAAATCCAAGATGGCGGTCAAACAGTTTCTTGGTAAAAATCGTCATGGTAGTCATTTTCGATTAATTCAGGGAAGTAGATTTCGAAAATAAAGACCGTTTTAAAATCCTAGATGGTGAAAATGGATAGTTGTGTCAAAATCGTCATGGTAGTCGTTTTCGACTAATTCGGGTGTGCAGATTTCGAAAATAATGTCTTTTTTTAAATCCAAGTTAGCTCTCGCACACTTATTTGGTGAAAATCGAATGAGTGTCGTTTTAGATTAATTTGGGGATTTAAATTTCGAAAATAAATACCGTTTTATAATTGAAGATGTCTGAAATGGACAATTTTATTAAAATCGTCATGATAGTCTTTTTTGTCTCAGTTGGATGTATACTGTGTAGATTTCGAAAATATTGTATGTTTTAAAATCCAAGATGGCGGCCATACACTTTTTTCGAAAACAATTTTATGGTAGTCGCTTGTGATTAATTGACGGGTGTAGATTTCGATATAAGGACCGATTTGAGATCCAAGATGGGTGTTAAAGGACAATTATTTTAAAAATGGTCATAGTAGTCATTTTCCACCAAACTCAAATTGTTATAAGTGTTATGATGACATTGAACCTAGAAGAACTCAACCCCCTAAGGCATTGGTTTTTACCTAGTCTAGGGGTCGAAAGTTTGACCACTCCACACCGACTTGTCAGTACAAAAATCCTGTTGTGTAACTATTACGTAACATGATGTCTATATGTACAATAAAGCTATTCTTATTATTTATTATTATTATTTTTACTAATTCATGTGTTTAGATTTAGAAAATAATTTTTGTTTTAAAATACAAGAAGGCAGTCATACAATTTTAGTAAAAATCGTTATAGTAGTCTCTGTTGATTAATTCGGCAATGTGAATTCCGACAATAAACACTGTTTTAAAATATAAGATAGCAATGATGACCTATTTGTGAAAATCTTCATGGTAATCTTGTTCGACTGATTCAGGTGTTTAGATTTTGAGAAAAGGGTCTGTTTTAAATTCCAAGATGGCGGCCATACACTTTTTTCTGGATAATCGTTATGGTAGTCATTTTCGATTTAATCGGGGATACAAAATAGTATATAGCCGCCATCTCGAATTTTAAAACAGAATTTGTTTTTGAAATCTACATATCAGAATAACGACGATTTTTATAAATGAATGACAATTTCTGCCATCTTGGATTTTGAAACGGACTTTATTTTTGAAATCTACACGCCTGAATTAATCGAAAATGGCTAAAATAACAAGTAAAGTATGTGATCGCCATCTTCGATTTTAAAATAGACATTATTTTCGAAATCTATAGTTCCCGAATTAGTCGAAAACGACTTCCATGACGAATTTGTCAATTTTTTTCATTTCCGCCATCTTTTATTTTAAAACAGTCCTTATTTTCGAAGTCTTCACCCCTGAATTAATCAAAAATTACGTCCATTACGATTTTTAAGTAAAATGCGTATGGCCGCCATCTTGGATTTCAAAACAGAGATTGTTTTCGAAATCTACACCCCCAAATTAGTCGAAAACGACTACCATGACGATATTGACAAAAATTTTCCATTTCCACCGTCTTGTATTTTAAAACGGTCTTTATTTTCGATTTAAAGATTTTTACCACAAAAGTGTATGACCGCCATCTTGGATTTTAAAATAGGCATTATTTTCGAAATCTGCACACCCGAATTAGTCGAAGACGAAAACCATGACGATTTTGACAAAAATTTCCGTTTCCGCCATCTTTGATTTTAAAACGGTCCTTATTTTCGAAGTCTTCTTCCCTGAATTAATCAAAAATGACGTCCATTACGATTTTTATGTAAAATGTGTATGGCCGCCATCTTGGATTTTGAAACAAACATTTTTTTCGAAATCTACACCTCCAAGTTAGTCGAAGACGACTACCATGACGATTTTGACAAAATTTTTCCATTTCCGCCATCTTGTATTTTAAAACGGTCTCTATTTTCGATTTAAAGATTTTTACCACAAAAGTGTATGACCGCCATCTTGGATTTTAAAATAGGCATTATTTTCGAAATCTGCACACCCGAATTAGTCGAAGACGAAAACCATGACGATTTTGACAAAAAATTCCGTTTCCGCCATCTTTGATTTTAAAACGGTGCTTATTTTCGAAGTCTTCTTCCCGGAATTAATCAAAAATGACGTCCATTACGATTTTTATGTAAAATGTGTATGGCCGCCATCTTGGATTTTGAAACAAAAATTTTTTTCGAAATCTACACCCCCAAATTAGTCGAAGACGACTACCATGACGATTTTGACAAAATTTTCCATTTCCGCCATCTTGGATTTTAAAACGGTCTTTATTTTCAATTTAACGATTTTTACCAAAAAAGTGTATGACCGCCCTCTTGAATTTCAAAATAGACATTATTTTCGAAATCTGCACACCCAAATTAGTCGAAAATGACTACCATGACCAATTTGACAAAATTTTCCATTTCCGCCATATTTATTTATAAAACCGTCCTTATTTCCGGAATCTACACCTATGAATTAATCGGGAATGACTACTATTACGATTTTTAAGTAAAAAGTGTATGGCCGCCATCTTGGATTTTAAAACGGTCTTCATTTTCGATTTAACGATTTTTACCAAAAAAAGTGTATGACCGCCATCTTGGATTTCAAAATGGACATTATTTTCGAAATCTGCACACCCAAATTAGTCGAAAATGACTACCATGACGATTTTGACAAAATTGTCCATTTCCGCCATCTTTGATTTTAAAACGGATATTACTTTCGAAATCTACACACCTGAATTAATCGAAAATGACTACCATAACGATTTTTACGAAAAAAGTGTTTGACCGCCATCTTGGATTTCTAAATGGACATTATTTTATATTATCAAAATATTGCATTGTCACTCGATATACATATGCGTGAAAAATTTCAGCTCAATCGGAAATCGGGAAGTTGGTCATTTGAACCATGGGCAACGGACAGGTGAAACTAAATAAAAACATACTAATCCCTGTTATTTGGGGGGTCCAATATGGGAGTCCAGGTTTTCCGCACGTACAAATAAACACAACTGACGAACGAAACAAATGAACGCAGCGAGTGAGCGAGCGCCGAGCGGACAAAGCCGACGCCACGAGTCAGAGAGAGAGAACAAATCCTTTAATACGCGGCGACAAGTAATACCGGTACCTATGCGTGATTCGGAACCGTTACCAAGTCTAATACAGGTTTATGGTTCAAGGCCACAATACCGGTTCCCATTAAATACCTGTAATTCAAGCCCTGAATACCGGTACCTCGGAACCGGAAAATACCTGTAATTCGATCCCTGGATACCGGTACCACGGAACCGGTACCAAGTCATATACCGGTTCCTGGTTCGAAGCCACGATACCGGTTCCGAAAAATACCTGTAATTCGATCCCTGGATACCGGTACCACGGAACCGGTACCAAGTCATATACCGGTTCCTGGTTCGAAGCCACGATACCGGTTCCGAAAAATACCGGTATTTCAAGCCCTGGTCGTTTAACAAAATTCATATACGGTCACGTCTGAAAATATGGATACTTTAATGTGACAAAAACATGTATCCAAGACTTTACGCCTTGGTAATAGAGTCGTGGCTACATATTTTTGACACATTAAATGTATCCATATTTTCTGACATGACTGTACGTGAGAAACCTTTTTAGTGTAAAAGTCTGCTGATCCTGATCGAATGGAGAGCTTATTACTTAAATTATTTGAAACTAAAGTATCGCATGCAGTTGTTTTCGGTAGATAGGTACTTACTTATTATGTATTTTAAAATACATTGAATTCTCTTTATAGGTACCTATATTGTACTTAAGCAAAACCTTCCTAGAGTCCGTGCGGAAAGTGAAGTGTCGTAGAAGTCGTAGAACTTATTAGTTCCTTTATAAACTACGATATTTTACTTTCCTCAATGACTATCATATGTAAGGTAGGTAGGTAGGTACAGTATTCAGTATTCTTGTATAGTAAGTCGGCAATATTGATTTATTTACACTCTTGGCTACCGTTCTTCCATATCTAAAATTACATACTTAATACAGTTCATTGACAAGCAACGTGTGTATCATATTGTGTAAATAATAAAATACTTAAAGTTTCACTACTGTTCCAAAACTATTACTGTGTTTACTACGTGTGTATTACTTATATTAACGGCGTAATGAAATAACGTAATAAACTCGAAATTGTACTACGCCTTAACGAGATCAGACTTGACCGGGCTATTAGGCGAGGCAACCTTTATTCGATACTTTATGGCAGTTACTAGCGTGTTTGTATACATACTCATAATAAACGAAGTAAAACAAAAACAATTCACATCAAAACATCCATTCAGTGCTAATTGTTGTTACGACTCTCAACCTCCTAGCCTAGTTAGTTAGTGACTGCCTATACAGCAGTAGGTCCATGGTTCAAATCCTGGTATGGGCATTTATCTGTGTGTTCAAGACGGATATGTTCCTGAGTTATTATGGGTGTTTTCTACGTAAATATTTAATTATTTATCTATTATATATGTATATCATATTATAGTACCCACACAGGCGCCGATCCAGGATTTCGTTCAGGGGGGGGGCACTTTCCTTCACAAAAAATCTCGTCCCCACCCATGGGCCCCGTAGTATACGAGGTTTGCGCTGGGGACTAGGTTGATTCATAAATCGAACATATAAGATTGTTTTTATTTTTATACCACGACGGTGGCAAACAAGCATATGGCCCGCCTGATGGTAAGCAGCTACCGTAGTCTATGGACGCTTGCAACTCCAGAGGTGTCACATGTATGCGCGTTGCCGACCCTTTAGAAAAAGGAGGATTCACTGTGTTGACGGCTAAAGGAACAACAGGGTCCCTCATCGTCAACACACTGGGTCCTCTTTGAGCTCTTTGGCAACTTTACTCACCAGCAGGAACACAACACTATGAGTAGGATCTAGTGCTAAATACCACCATAGCCAAATGGCTGTGGTTTTTTTTAAGGTGGAGGTACTTCTCCAGTCGGGCTCTGTTCCAGATATGAGCGAGATGACATTCGCTGTGCTGTGCCCTACCACACATGCGAGATGACATTTACAGTACCCATACCTATCTTTTGGACGTAGTTTTAGGACATACTCGTGTCCGGACATAGTTTAAGGACAAACCCGGGCCACATTGTACCATAATATTTATTTATTTCTTTATTATATATAACTCTAAGCATGACTTTTTCACGACATAGTGTGAATTACCTTAGCTACCTTCGAGCAACAGTGTAAAGGAGGTACAATCAAGATTTACCAAAAAAGTGGCTCCTGAGAATTTTTAACCTGCCAGTCTTATACCGTAATAAGACTGTGAGAGAAAGTACCGCACTAGTCGTTCTTGCGGTACTACTCGTATTGTGGAGCCATTTTTTTGGGCTTATTGTGTATCTTTAGTATTATTTGATTGGTGTTAGCTACGAACGTAGCTTGACAGTGAAAAAGTTACAATAATTAAAAAACAAAAGGTTTATCATTCTGAAAAATCATAAGTACCTACATGGTTGACTTCAACAGATGTTATACGGGGTGTGGCCTGTAACACGATAAAAAATTAAAACGTAGATTCTACTCCACAAAATGTAGTCTTTAGATTGTCTCTTTTTCATACAAACTAAATAGTATTTTCAATGTACGTTGAAATCCGTCTAATTGATTGCTTGTCAGTCTTGTCACGTCACCCTACAGATATAATCAATTTCGCAATACATTGCGTGTTCGAAAAAACTTTAAAGTGTACTAAAAATCAAACCATTAGTTATTTTTAATAGTAATAGTAGTAGTATAATACATTATTGTACAACAAAGAAAAATACAACAGAAAGAATCCATACTAATATTATAAATGGGAAAGTGTGTGTGTTTGTTTGTTTGTCCGTCTTTCACGGCAAAACGGGGCGACGAATTGACGTGATTTTTTAAGTGGAGATAGTTGAAGGGATAGAGAGTGACATAGGCTACTTTTTGTCTCTTTCTAACCCCCCACTTCCCTAAAATGGGGGGTGGAAGTTTGTATGGAGCATTACGGAGGGCAAAGGGGAACCGTGTTACCCCGAATTTAACGCGAGCGAAGCCGCGGGCAAAAGCTAGTACATAATATTTGTATAAAGGCGAGACTGCCGGGAAAGTCTCTGAGCATACGTTACAGGCCACATTTTTTGCTCGTGTTACAGGCCGCACCCGGACCACCCGGTATAATATGAACATATTAAAAAAAAATATATTATGGAATCCAAAGTCGAATAAAATTAAATTTTTCATCGAACCTTTTTCAAGCTGGCGTCCATAAACGCACAACATATTTGAAATTCTTTTCATCGAGTTAAATTTCCGTATCCAGAAGTCCTTTCCGGGGTAATGAGAAATTTCTGGCACATCTGGCGTGACTGCACGCCCAGCATACATGTACATGTACAAGCTTAATAATTGAGGCACTCTCTATGACATTCACTCACAGCATTATTTTGATGTCGTTATCTCCGTAAAGTGTATATTGAATTGACAATGGGACAACATTAGGCGACATAGCGCTTACGATGTTCCATCAAATTCTATTTCTAGAGCTGAAACGTAACGTAGTAGACGCAGAGACCAAAAATGTGTCAAAATAACGTGAGTAAAGAAAATCCTCTAGATAATTTGCTATACTTTACTTATTTCTAGATCCGGGTTAAATGGCGGCTGTTTATCGGTGGAGGTCAGCGAATGGAAACCACTTGAAAAACACAGTCCTTAGAGTTCTGAGTTTGATGCAGTAGTATTTTGAGTAATCATATATGTAATTAGAATATGCCATTGTCAGGCGTTTGAAGTGAGGCCAATTATTTATAGTTTGTCATTTACTGTTGTAGCAATAATATTTATGCAATAATATTTATGCAATGTTTTGGTGTAATCTTAAATATATACCCTGCCCTCTATAAATAAGACAACATCGGTCTTTACGTACCTGAACGTACTTTGGTACCTAATTAGTAATATTTTCCACCTAAAAAGTGTGGCTGGTCAGTCTGACTTCCACCGATGAATCTCTGCCAGATCTAGTAAAGATCGTATAGCCAACGAGAGGGGTTTCGTTGCACTCGTTATGGCTAGCTGGCTATGATCTATAGGTAGTGTCAATAGCGGTAAGGTTCGTTTGTATACGCATCATGATTCATGACATCTGCCTGGAATGTGGCTACAATGTCTATTTCAATTCGTTTGTAACAGACTTTCCATTATCGTAGAATAAAATAGTTTCCCTTCTTTGTGTTTTACAAAATGTCAAAAACATAAATCCTAACATTTTCTGCCGCTGGCACAGGTACCTACTAGTGGAAAACTATTACTAAGATTCCGCTGTCCGTCTGTCATCAGGCTGTAGGTATCCATGAGATATTCATGAACCGTAATAGTTAGACAGTTGAATTTTTACAGATGATGTATTTCTGTTGCCGCTATAACAACAAATACTAATAAAGAACAGTTAATATTTAACGGGGCTTCCATACAACAGACATGATTTTTTTGCCATTTTCTCTGTCACCAGGGGCTGTATTCTAATTTTAAAACACGTCTAACATCGTGTGTAACATCCAACATCAATATAACTCCAATGATTACCTACGCAATACAGCTAACGCCTAAACGTCTGAATCAAAAATGTCAGAACTTGCTTGAAAATTAATCCGATACAACTCCAATGCAACTTCAATATATTTTTTTTATGGCCCCCTAATATGTTTTACTGCTTACGAAGAAGGAGGTCCCGGGTTCGAATCCTGGTCAGGGCATTTATTTGTGTGGTTATCACAGATATTTGTTCCTGAGTTATGGATGTTTCCTATGTATTTAAGTATTTACTTACTTACTTACTTACTGCAGTGGCGCAGCGACCCAAAGTGGATCTTGGCCTCCGACACCAAAGATCGCCAGGCTTCTCTGTTCACAGCCGTCTCTGTCCAGTCAACGGCCCCCAGCGCGGTGAGGTCCTTCAGCACCTCGCCTTTCCAGCGGTGCCTAGGACGCCCAGGTGGTCTTCTACAAGTTGGCTGGCCAGAGTATGCTCTCCAGACGGCACGATCTTAACCCATACGAACTACGTGTCCGAGCCATCGGAGTCTAGCGGCTTTTGTTTCCCCAATGATGTTCGGCTCGGACACCAGATCTTCGATTTCCTGGTTCTTACGGAGCCTCCAAGTTCCATCCTCTCTGCGAATGGGTCCCAAAATTTTGCGATAGATTTTTCGCTCAGCAACCAGCAGTGCCTGTTCTTCTTTTTGTGTTAGTGTCCAAGCTTCGCAACCGTATGTTAATATTGGCCTTATAATGGTGTTGTATATGCGAAGTTTCGTCTTTCTGTTCATTAATTAATTAATCATGAAAAAACTGAGTACCTTCATATGAAGAGATACAGAAACACGAAGATTCGTAGGAAAGACCTCATGGTGGGATATATCTCCTACAAGGGGGTGGACAGATTTAAGTATCTTGGATGCATTGTTACTGATACCAACCAGAGGGAAGACGAGATACAGGTCTGGATCCAGAGCGCTCTTCGTTGCGCGGCTGCCCTACACAAAGTGTTAGTGTCCAAGCTAATGAACTATCCATATTTATCTATTATATATATATCGTCGTCTAGTACAGTCACCGGCAATAGTATCTTCCTACATGAAGGCCGCAAAAATATGTGACACGCTCTTATTTGTAGGGCTATAAGAGCGCGTCACATAATTTTGCGGCCGTCGTGTATGAAGATACTATTGCCGGTGACTGTACCTATAACACAAGCCTTAATTGAGCTTACTGTGGGACTAGGTCGGTTTGTGTAAGATTGTCCTATGATATTTATTTATTTTATTTATATTATCTAATTAAAGCATGAAGTACAGTTTACTTCAATATTGGTTGATTATTTATTGTGTGTTGGAAATATGTTTGAAATAGATTGTGTTTTTAAGTAATGTTTTGTTTACGTATTTTAAAATTAGAATACGGCGCCAGGCTGTATCTCGTGAACCATGATAGTTAGACAGTTGAAATTTTCACAGATGATGTATTTATGTTGTCGCTATAACAACAAATACTCAAAAATAATAAATATTTAACGGGGCTCCCGTACAATACAACAGACATGATTTTTTTGCCGTTTTCATAGATAATGGTACGGAATCATTCGTGCGTAAGTTCGACTCGCACTTGGCCGGTTTTTTTTAAACATTTAAACATGTTCAACTGTCACTAACCCACTACCCACGTGACTACCCCCTCAGTTCTCCTAATCAAGCCTTTTCAGTACGAATTCGGGTCAGAATTACACCTCTCTCAATTCACGGCTTGAACTTCTACGAAAGGTGTCTGAACAGTAGTAGATACAAATACAAATACAAATAATTTATTGAGAAAAGTATAGTACAGTGTTTGCTCTTACACAACACACACAATCACAAGATCACAATCACAAGATGACACAATTTTGACACAAATATTGCATGCAACTACCATACATTGCCGTCTATAGGTAGTAAGGTTGCGTTTAAATCAAGTGCTGCAATGTATTAAAAATCAGAGATAATTTGTTGCGGGGTCAATAATGGGCATTTTCACTTAACTGTGTACCATTAACGGCCGGTTAGAAATCGTCACAAAACTGACGATCAATATCAAATCCCATACATTTTGTCAGGATTGTGACGGTTAGACGTTACTGAAACACGACTTAAGTCGTGATTTAAAATACAAGTTAAAATAAAAATGTCCTTATAGAGGCCTTAATGCGGGACTGTCAGGCGACACCTTTTATTAGGTATTTATTTTTGTCTCACTGCGACTAAGAACGTAATGTAATATCACGTTTGAAACCTCAGACGGAATAATAAAAGTAGGTAAATGAAAGCAAGAAGTCTCGCCGTAGTTTAAATAATTAGTGTAAATAGTATAAACATGAATCAATAATATACCTACTGCTTATGTATTCAAACGGAGTTTAGAGCTATATTTATGTAAAGTATTACACTACAGGATAATGCGGTTTCTAATGGCAAAGTGATAACATTTTCGATACAATTTATCAGAACCTAAGTGTAAAATATGCCTTAGTTCTATTTACTAAAGTATACCTACTTTCTGAACTTTAATGACAGTTTATTGTGAGATGACAACTATTCAAATTAAAAAAATGTTTAATGCCAATTTATACTTAAAAACTTATTTTGTATAGTATGTTTTACCAAGCAGTACGTTGGAATAAATATTTTGAATTTTATTTATCCTGTTTAGAACGATGGAGCAGGTGTTTTCTGCAGATGGCGACCCTTATCCATCAATTGTAAATACTACTTACACTTGTGTTTCATGTTTTCTTCGTTTATGCCTGCATTTTTCCCCGATGGAACGGAGATGGTATCATTATTCTAGGGTTTTTCCTGGACTTTTGCCACAGCTCTATTGAACCAGGAGCCCGCTTGGCAATCTAATTTGATAGTTTGTTTGTTGGTTCATGCAGAGTTGGACACGAATGATACCATTTTTTTCTTTAAAAAAAAGAGTAAACGTTCTCTCCGTGTATCCTTTATGTAAAAAGGCACACATGCATTTAATAATGCGGTCTCGCGCGGTTGGATAGGAGTCTTAAGAGTATTTTATATTAAAACTTATTGGAGGCTATGCAATGCTACGTGTTCTACGCCGTAGTTCGTAGCAGCTTTTTTGATGCGTAGCGTCCGTAGATTCGGAGGCCAATCTTAAGTTTGAGACACCTTTAAGGTGCATAAGCACACTAAATAAAAATCAGCTATCATAGACTAAAATCTACCAGAAGGCGGAGATTTGTCTATGGTGATTGATTTTTTGTATAAGAGCTACTTGAATATTCTCGCTTTTCGGCAGGTTTTTGTCTATGATCGATGAATTTCGGTCAAAATGTGGGTTGCGCCTAAAATTGGAACCGGTTTTTTTATTGTTGTAATACAATCTAGAAACAGGACGAAGTGCATCTCCTAATGATACAATTAGGCCAGGCAATAGAGGGTTTGACCTCGCATTAACTCCTCAGTCCAAAAAAACTTTGCAGCATGATAAAGTGTCAGGAGTAGATGGTATATAATTATTTTTCCAAAAAAAAACAATTGTCCTAGTTGGGTTTTTTTACCTAAACTCTTATATCGTCTATATTTACGTTTAGAAAAATGCTCAGTCTAATTTTATTTCACCAGAAATATTGACTTGAAGTATGTAATCAATATTTAAAATTTCAAAAAAAAATCCATAACAGACTATATTTTTTTTTTATAAAATATATTATTTTTGTGTAACTCACATCGGAAATTTGCTCCGTCACTTTTCTTTACTGAAGTGACATTAAATGTACGTTTTCAACTTAAGACAAACAATTTCCAAAAATTTCATTATCAAACTTTTTCAGTATGAAAATTAGCTTATTACTCGCAGTAGAATATTGCTCCGTCAATATTTTTTTTAAATTATATTTCCTTTAAGACTTTTCTTTCGCCTGTAAAAAAATCACAAATAATATCCTGCGTATTAAAAAGATAAATCATGTGACAAATAAAGATTTCTCTTATTTCACTCGTTAGTGGAATGCGCACGTGCGGGACGCGGGACGCAGGAGCGGGGATGCCTCGCGAGGGGTCATGCGCAGCGTGTGTAAGCACTTCAACTAAACAATGTTGCTCTAACTACTTTCGCTCAAAGCGTATGACTTCCTATACACTTTTGTAATGATTCTCTTTAATAAACTCAAACAAACAGTTTACATTTATGGTTTTGCACGTTACTAAAATATATATTTACACTACATGAATACACCCATACTGTTAGCAATTTTATCTTGATTTGATATAATTCGCAGTGGTGCTAAACGCCTTGTCACAGAGTAAATAAAAAAGTACGCCAGTTGTAATATATTTCACTTTAGACTACGGCGAAGATAAAAGGAAGCGTTATGATTTTAGCAGTCTATGCTCAATTGAGCCGTGGTAAAAGCCGAGACACACGCTAGGGGAATTGATGATGAAATGTTGTAATTATAAAAAAACCGGCCAAGTGCGAGTCCGACTCGCACCCTGATAGTTCCGTACATCACACAATTTTAACAATCCCTGAACATTGCTGTAACGAATAGAAAAATTGGATTAAGGACAAACTTTGACTTTCCCTTGAAATCTGTTGCCTCCAAACAGCGACATAAATCGCGATTAGTTTACCAACTGCTTATAGGGTTGTACTTACAAGTTTTGGATTCCGTACCTCAAAGGAAAAGGAACTAGTATGCAGGGCGGGTGCGCGGGGTCCGAGGGCCCCGCGGTGGTGGTGTTGGCTTTTGTTTTTGTGTCTGTGTTTGTCTTGATGTTTGTCTTGTGTGTTTCTACTGTGTGCTTGTCTTTTGTATTGAGTTTTATTTATGTGTTTGTTTTGGTTTTGTGCTTAAAGTCTTGGTGTGCATTTTTGGGTTTACCTAAAAAGCTTTAGAAGGATTTTTTTTTTGTGATTGTGTTAAGTGCTCCGCGTACGAGCATATCTTTCTGCAGCTCAGCCTTCGGCCTCGGATGCTGGTGCGCCTCTCGTAGACGCTTCGAGCCTTCGGCCCGACGCGGAGCTCGGCCTTCGGCCTTCGCTCGTTTCGTCATTCGTTCTACGCTTATTTAGAGACTTTACGTTAATAAAATGCTAGGACGCTCGAAATGCCCCCAGCTCGGCCTACTGCCTCGAATCAAATTATTCTACGGCCTTGCCCAGAATTGCTGAAGGATCGAACGGCCTTGGACGCTCTGAGTGAAGCTCTGGGCTCCGGGAAGCCCAAGCGGGGTCGGCCTTCGGCCTTCCAGTCTGAAGCTCGCCCGTCGGGATCGCTTAAATTACTTGGAAATTGGTTTCATCCGAGTCTGCCGCCATTTTGGATTGTTCCAAAATTTTTCTCATTTTACTAATTTCCCCCAACCATAGACAAAATTCAGAAATGTGGAAAATTATCTGGGTTAAGTTCTGGTATTTGTATGGACTCCATAGACAATTTTCCTCCCTGGCCAACTACTAGAGTACTAGAAGTCTGAGTATTGTCTACATTTTAAGGTTTTTATTATCAATATTGCTGAATTACGCTAAGATTCCGGTAAATATAACCCACTTAGCGAAATATTCAGAGGACTTCAGTCGACCATAGATAAAAATCAGCCGCAAGGCGGAATAGTCCAACTTGCGTCTAGATTTCGCTATGTGCTCCAATGGCTCCATACAAAAATTCAGTCACCATAGACAAATTTTTGCTTTTACTGCTGATTTTTTCTATGGGCGACTGAATTTCGGTGAAGTTTGGGCTGAATTACGCTAAACGCGTGTTGCATCTAAAACTACAACTTACTAGTATTTTGTTTGTCTCTCTTTCTAACAACAGACCTGTATTTGTTACTGTCCTAACCTAAACAGTAAACATATAATTTGTTTGTTGTTTTCCGCTCTTTCCTTCAACCATATTTGTTATAATGAAATAAATAGTAGTATTTTTTTTATTTAGGTAAAAGATTGTTTCATACAATTCAACATTTGTATCCTAACCTTTTTGGTACTAACCTGCTGACCAATGCCGCGGCATTGTTGACGGCCACGCAGAAGGAAGTTTGGCGTCACAATAGGGGTGGTTCCACGAATAAAAGTTAGGGTTGAATTGTAGCGCATTAAACTCTTTTGGATCTTATGAACATGTAAAACTCCTTTTTTCACCTCAGCAGCTTGAACAAGGGTTCTTTGATGCTCAATAACAGTGATTCTGATTCTGAAGTGGAAGTAGAGCGAATTGAGCTGCATTGATGTTTTTATCAAAGGA
Organism: Pammene aurita; assembly: GCA_947086415.1. Lineage (NCBI taxonomy): Eukaryota > Metazoa > Arthropoda > Insecta > Lepidoptera > Tortricidae > Pammene > Pammene aurita. Next base: position 26,131,874 of record OX352297.1, read on the forward strand.
AACGAGTCACTAAACATTTTTTTCTTTTTTATATAATATTTGCAGAAATATTATACACCGTATTTTTTTAGGGTTCCGTACCCAAAGAGTAAAATCTATTTTTTTCCTATTACTAAGACTCCGCTGTCCATCTGTCCGTCTGTCACCAGGCTATATCACATGAACCGTGATATTTAGACAATTGACATTTTCACAGATGATGTATTTCTGTTTCCGCTATAACAACAAATACTAAAAAAACAGAATAAAATGAATATTAAAGGGGGCTCCCATACAACATGCTTTTTTGCCGTTTTTATATATAATGGTACGCAACCATTCGTGTGCGAGTCCGACTCGCATTTGGCCAGTTTTTTTATTTACGTTAATTTTATCATATGGTACGATGAAGGAAACGAAGTGCCAAATCAAATTAAAAAAAAAAACGTTTTTTTTAACAAACAAAGATGTGAAATCGGTCACTAATGTAACTGTGGTGACGATAATTTGTTCCTGTTGTCCCATAAAATGATCTCGCATAAAAGTTTTTCACTTGTCAACGATCTTAAATGGAAACTTCTAGGTCTTTCCAGCCGAGACCGGCTTAGCCTACATCTTATCGCCTCTTTGTATTGCGGGTTGGAGGAGGGGGACGTTCTGACATCCTACTGCCAGTAGATTGCCAGCGGGGACTACTTAAATAAGTGGTTATCCTGTCTTCGCAGTAAGTGTTCGATTCAATCCATACAAATACAAATAATTTATTGTACAGTCACCGGCAATAGTATATTCCTACACGAAGGCCGCAAAAATATGTGACACGCTCTTATTTGTAGGGCCATAAGAGCGTGTCACATATTTTTGCGGCCTTCGTATAGGAAGATACTATTGCCGGTGGCTGTACCTACGAAAGTGAGTATTATCAACAGAGCTCGGATTTTTCACGGCAAAACAAAACACTAGCGTAATTTAGCCAGTGCTTGAAATATTATTTTATCGACACCTATCGAGTCTTACTAGAGTATATGACAGGTATTGCCTCAGTACATTTTTTCTTTTTTTATTCGATGGTACACCTATCAGTGTGAATGTCAAAATTTAAAAACTAACAAACGTGCGAAAATTTCGAAAATTTCATCAATTTTATTTCGATTTAATTATTTTTCTTATTTCATGCAACATACCATGGGCAACAGTCAACAACAATAATTTTCGTCATTTTTTTAACAAGTATTTATGTTGCGACTGCTCTATGACTTCTTTACCGGACGAATCGACCCTGCGAAAAATTTATTTAAATCTCGTGTACAAAAAAACTATACAGGGTATAAGAGAGGTAAACAAAACCAATTATTTGTGGATATCTATAGACGAAACACCAGATTTCATGGGAAAATGTGTGACAAACGTGGTGATTCGGTCTTTGCAAAAAAATTGTTCTAAGCAATTTTATCTTTTGGGGTCGAAGGTTTTAGAGAAGGTAAATGGGGAAACAATAGCAAACCTAATAATAAACCAATTAAAATTTTTGTTTCAAAATTCTTTCAATGACAACGTAAACAATTTGCTTTTACTTTGCACAGATAGTGCCGCATATATGCTTAAAGCCGGTCGTATTTTAAAAGCAACGTTTCCTCGTATGAAACACATTACGTGTTTAGCTCATGGTCTGCACCGGGTTGCCGAAGAAGTGCGAGATAATTTCAAAGGTGTGGATGGGTTGCTATCGAATGTCAAAAAGATATTCCTAAAATCTCCAGAGCGTGTACGCCTTTTTAAGGCAAAATATCCGTCCATTCCCCTACCTCCCGAGCCAATTATCACCAGATGGGGAACTTGGATATCTGCTGCGGTATATTACGCTCAATACTATGAGCAAATACGTGATGTCGTCTCCATACTTGCTAATGACTCGGCAGCTATAAGAGCTGCAAAAAAATGTTTTCAAACACGCAAACTACGACCGGAGTTAAATTTCATTCGCGACAACTACGAAGTAATAGCCTCTTCAATAGAACAATTGCAATGTTCGACTTTATCCATTGCGGAATCCTTCCTCATTCTGGATACTGTTCGTTGCTACGTAAACTGGAGTAAACTTTTACCAGTGATACGTAAATTTGAAGCCGTGCTCGAACGAAATCCTGATTACGAAATTTTAAGAGACATATCTGAAAATATAACCCGAACTGATAATGAATTCTATAAATTTGCTCCCTTGACGTCAACTGAAGTTGAACGTACATTTAGTGTACATAAATGGATTTATAGTGATAAACGCAACTGTTTACTCCCAGAGAATGTTGAAAAGATAATGATCATCTACTCCTATCACTATTACCCAAATAAAATGTCTTGTGCTGCTGTGTGTACTGACGTAGATTTTGAAGAAGAAATTGCGTCTGTTTCTAATATATAGTAACTTTATACAAATGTTTTTATTAGTTTTATTACATATTAATTTTATTTGGTGACTTTTATTTCTTCTTGTTCTGAATTATCGATATCGATAAAATAATATTTCAAGCACTGGCTAAATTACGCTAGTGTTTTGTTTTGCCGTGAAAAATCCGAGCTCTTTTATCAATGATGTGACATGTTACACAAAGTACATGACAATAGCCAGTGTTTGGCGTATATATAATAATGTTGATTCTATTGCATGTAATATCATTTATCTACACCAATATCATAAATCCTCTATTCCGCGTTCGGAAACCGTACCACCATTATTTAAACCAGTAATGTAACATCTCTGATAGTGTGGTAAAAACGTATGAAAATTCATTACTCACGGTAATGTTACCAAGATTCGCCCTCTCCCCGAGCGCCGGCACGCGCCCGCGCGACCGCCGACACAATAGAGTTGGTCATGGTGGTGCAATGGCGGTCATTCTACTGGTTCCCGAACACATCATTTAGGATTTATAATATGTGTCTACACACATTATCTACATAAAGCAGTGTATGCAACCGTACGTAATTAGGCCTTAAAACACTCGTGTGATCTTATTATGAAACAGTTACATAAACTACTATTAATGTCTAATAATGTTTAAGTTATATCAACATAGGTGGATGCAAAGAAAATGAATTTAAAAAATCATACAGGTTGTAATAAAAATACTGGTGGTCCGTTTAAGGGCACTATTGATATCGTATTGCGACTAAGAAAAAGTAGGAGAAAATTTTTTTAGTGCGAAAAATTTGTTTTTTGATGGGGCATGTTGTTTCGACCGGCCAACCCTCTATACAAAACCATTTTTTCCCAGTTTTTCATATTTAAGAAAAACTAAGGAAATATTTTTTTTCACGGGAAAAAAAATGGTGGTGGATTATACAATATTAATGTATGTCTATTGTCTATTTCACCTGTGATAACTGTAATTAGACTGTTGATTTCCCCGAATTTAAACATATTTATTTAACATAAGTTGTATTTATAAATGACTCTTAAATAAGATATACTTTAATGTCATGAACATTTAGTAAATGTAATTATATAATATTAAGGTATTGTCTGTTCTATTGTCTATTTCACCTGTGACAACTGTATGTTTTTCTCTGTGTGTGATATTTAATTGTTTCTTTGTTATAAGTAAACTGAAATATATGTCATACATATGATAGAAATCATTTAAAACAACAAAAGAAACAAGAGAGATAGTGCTGCCTGCTGGCCTTGGACACCGGAGGACTTGGTTTTTCTGAAGCATATGACATCTATTTCAGTTTACTTATAACAAAAAAAACAATTAAATATTACACACAGAGAAAGCATACAGTTATCACAGGTGAAATAGACAATAGAACAGACAATACCTTAATATTATATAATTACATTTACTAAATATTCATGACATTAAGTACATCTTATTTAAGAGTCATTTATAAATACAACTTATGTTAAATAAATATGTTTAAATTCGGGGAAATCAAGAGTCTACATAAGTCATCTGGCAAATGCGCTGTTTCGCATATACCTTGATATATCCATTATGAAGAAATCTATAGTTGTAGAGCGGGGTGGTGGGGGGCGAAGAGTCGCGTGTAGCTGATAAAATTTATTGTTTTAGAGATTTACATGTACTCCGTCGTCTCTCTAGTCGAGTATTACCCAGCTGGGTAGATGAGTACTAGGCCAGTAATTTGTCGTAAGGATATATTACTGGCCCATTGGGTTAGTAACACAACACTAAAATGCTGAAATTTGATTGAGGCATATAGCATGCGTGCCTTTAGACCCTATCGCGATTCTCAAATATTCCTCGGCAAAGCGCCGAGGGTCATGTTTCTGCGTTGAACAAACGTTAGTGGCATCCAACTTAATCACTGCACCATCTGTTGGTAGGCGGCTTGACTAGTGTCGAAGCGTAGTTGTATCGGTGCGTGCGGCTGCGCGGTGATGCGGATTGTGTGCATTATGACTATGACATTACAAGCGTGATCTGTCGGCGAGCAGTGGTGATGGTGTTCTATTTAGTAAGGTAATGATACTCTGGTGCTTCAATTAAATACTAAAATGGTTACTTAATAATACGCCATCACAATATTGATTAAAATTATAATGATACGAGTTAAATACAAATATCAAAATAGAAAATTCTATAATTGAAGTAACTTACTCCACTTTTTTCACTATGACGCAAGCATAGCTGAGTCGTAGTTGCGCATGCTAAACTGGACTCAATAGCTGACGCACGACGACATATTATTGCATGTTCACTCGCTTTAAAAGGCTAGACAAATTTAAAATTTCAAGATTTGACGTATTGTATGTGGATTATTTTTTGGAAATTTTAGTTTTGGCTGTTCAATTGACTACTCAACATGAATAAAAAACAAAACTGGGCTGAGCAATTTTCCATGAAGTATATTAAATATACTGTAATAACAATTTTTCTTTAAGGTTTTTTTTTGGAAATTCGTGAATATTATGCTAAAATAAGAACACCATAACACCAACTGTTACAAACTTGACTGAGAAATTTTCCAAACAAAATGGCGAGTGTAACCAATTATTTTTGAATAAAAGTGACAGTTTTATTTGGAATATTTTTTTGAACTTTTGACAGTATCTGTCAGGAATCAAAATAATTGGTTTAGTGAAACAAACATACCCTGAGGAAAATTCCAGTACAAAACTATTAAGGTTTTTGTACATTTTGGTAAAAATACCAAAACTGACATAAGTTTTTTTTTGGAAAATTAGTTTTTTGTGTTTGTTATGACCTATACTACATCCCAGCAAAAGAATTATCGACTGAGGAATTAATGCGAGGTCTCCATACAACGACCCGGTAGATTTCCCATACTAAATGGTGCAGATGCCTAATGATACAATAGGTAGATCCTATCACGCAAGCAATAAGTGACCATCTCAAAACTAGATCATATTAAATCAAGATACTCAATTTATACTTAATACCGCTTCCCGTTGCGTACCGTACACTTATTACAAATTAATTTCATTTGTTTATGTTGTACTAACCTAAAAATGTTCTTTCTGTTTCAGGTAAATATCTAGTTACTACCGTCTTTGGTTGGTGTGTATGAATATTGTTATTTCTAGCGATATAAACTTAAGTGTGTAAAGAATTTCTGGTGGCAACAGTAAGCTTTAGTGTCGTTTGAGTTACAAAATAAATGCGCTTATTTCATTACTTCTCAAGGTATAGAGGTTAGGTACGTAAGTAGTGTATGTTTTTCTTTTTATACCTAATAAAAAGTTAATTAACAATTTAAGCATATATAACAATTTAGAATCATGTAATGAAAAAGGTGCGAGTACAGCTTGCTGGATTTAAACCCGCCCTTGGTCAGCTAATTGGAGAGGTATTAAGTTACATTACAAATTGTATTGTTAAAATGAAATAAAACCCATAAAAAAGAACAGAAATTAATAGTTTCCTTAGGGGTAGGTATTAAGTATACACAAGAACAGAATAATAAGTAACCAAAGTTATAGACATTACCTAAAAGTTAATAGACGTAGGTTACTTATTATTCCGTTCTTGTGTTACAGATAAAATAATAATTGTATTTTAAATGAATCTCAGGCGAAGACGATAATAGACCAATTTTACTCAAACAAAATTCACCTAAATTATAGGATGATAATTCCGGTTATGTTTAGAGAAAGTTTTTTTGATATTCTTGAAGAAACTTATGACTTCTACTACGAGTATCTGAATAGTATAATTTGATCTCCGTGTTCTTAGAATTCCCGTTTATTCGATAGTCTTGCTTACGCTGGATTAATTTTAAATAAGCACTCTGTTGGTAATTTGTAGCTAGCATACATATGCTATGTATGTCCTTAGAACGATTTTTATTCTTAGGCAGGGCTTGAAAACCGGTATTTGCTCCATACTAAAATAACGTTTTTGTTTTCTTTCTTTTCGTTTTTTCGTTTACTATTTCATATTTAATCGAAAAATCTTATAACATGAAGTCATTACCTAAATACAATACTGAGTTCTACGTAAAAACCATTAAATATATTTGTTTATTTCAGGGTTTTTTGCGAAAACCGGTTCCGACGAGCCCTGTTCTTAGGCTCTCTACGGCAAAAGACGTCGCATATGACGCCTTATCCTTTGCCACTTCATATGTCAAGGATAGCAGATTTTTTTTCTCGTTATTTTATGAGTAGGTTCAATGTTGTAAATAAAATAAGAAACTTTTACGTTAATTTAAAAGTAAATTTAGACTTATAAGTAAAATTTTAATGCAAAAACAGTACCGATTTTTTGCCTAACATATGATTATTAACAAAACTACACATCTTAAAATACGTAACCATCTTAATCAAACTTACAGCTTTCTCCCATCCATCTTAACCTATGAAAGTAAAAGTATAAATACGTTATTGTTTCCGTATTCTCCTGAGACAACGCCATGACAGATGTGTAATTTGACGACGGCAGAACAACACTATCGAAAATGTGCACACCACAAATGAAATAAATGTTGAGGGGTCGAATTTCCGCAAAATATATCTTGACATATCGTTTTTCAGGTAGCTCCTCACAAAAATGATAAAGCATGAGTAATGTGTAATATTTATATAAATCATCAGTTAAATGGACCCGAATTATAAATAGATACGTTTATTAAGTACCTATCTGCACATACAATCGTTGTAACATGTACTCTCCGTAAAAAAACAATATAAGAAACGCTGCTCGTCGAACGTATAGCGGATATACAGCCTTGGCCAGAAGTGTTGAGCATGGATCTTTTTTGTTTACAATTTTGATGTTAAGTATTAATTCCCTATCATAACAATGTACGATGACGTAACATGTTATATTTTATTGATATATCTAGAAAACTTCATGTAATAACACTTTCAGGTACCTATAAAATATGAAAAGTGGAGGTCCCAAAAATGCGAATTTAAGTCGGTGCGACAAATTGCAAATATTCTATGCAGTTACTACTAACTTCACCAAAACATGCCTGTTCAGTTTGAATTAATTGATAAAATAACTTCAAAAAAGATAGACACGCCGGTCTAAACTTTCGAGTTTTGTATGAAAATAGCAAGGGTGCTCAACACTTCTGGCCAAGGTTGTACAATACATCGTCCAATCTTTATAGTATATTGCCAAATAGTTTAATAATAACCATAATCTTGACCTATCAATACTAAAAGTAGTACCTGAAAAAAAATTGCTTATATTATACGTAGTGCTGTTTCAATGATATAAGTTGTAACTAGTGTTATATTAAGACTGCGTCGACCGTCCAGTGGTGCTTACATTGGGGGGATTGTATTTCCTAATAAAATAATAAATTTCCGTATAATCCATCATGTTAAGTTGTAGTCCTACTAATTCCGCAACTTATGATATATGTGATACAGTTTTATATTACTTACGGCTTCATCACCTAAACGGAAAAAAGTGACCACCATTTGCCGTTTAGGTAATGAAGCAAAAAATATGCAGAATGAAAATTTGCGTAATCAGTAGGACTACAATTTAACACTGAGGTATTATACATAAATTGATTCGTTTATTAGGAAATACAATCCCTCCAATGAGAGCGCCACTGGACGGTCGACACAGTCTTAAATTGGGTGCTTATCAAACTTGCACAGTGATCTACTGTTCCTCGGATCCCTGGCAAGTCGTTTGCCAATGTTTCCATTGCAAGCGACTGAAAATTGCAATTTACACAAATTACAATACATATAGTGTAGAGCAACGACTTGGATGCTCTTTCAGTTTGTCCTATTTATGAGTTTAAAAATAAATAATAAGCATCTACTTTGTACTAGGGTGTTCTCAGGGTACTATACAAAATCAGTACCAGAATCAGGAATTCCCGTGTCTCATGATTCAAATTTACAACCTGGAGCCTTCCCTACTTCATACTGAAGGTTCACTGTGTAATAAAACCCCCGTTTAGGTATGCTAAACGTGCCTAAGCTAGCTGTCTCCATCTATCGAATTATATTTACACATTTGGTCTGGACGTCGAACTAACGGGCCCGTAAATACTGGTCAGCATACCTGCAGCGGCGCAACGAAATGACGCACGCCGCTGCGCCTACACACCTTTGGTTAAAAACTTTCAATTATTCCGAAGGCAATGTTTTTAAAATCTCACAAATGTTCTCAACAAATGCTTTTTAGTTTTTTCATATCGTGAAATGGATGCTGTGAAGCTTGAATGTGTCAACCCACATTCATTTTGCAATAAAATTTCAACTCTAAAACCAAAAAATATGTAGCTTTGATGTTTGTCGTGTTATTTTTACTACAATTAGGTAATTTTGAGAATGAACACACGGCACAAACACTAGAATTCGATGCTAGAACTGAAACGGATATATACTGTAGCCACTAACCAGAGCGCTGATGATGGAAACCAGGTGCTTGGGCCACGTAACAGAGGCACGCTGCAATCCCTCTCTTCATGTTTCACACACGGGATTCAAAAAATCTATGTGCCGGCCGGCTAAAATAGTCACTATAACACTATATAGTTAAATTTTGAACTTTCCATTAAGGATATACGATTGAAATGTACAATTTCGATGCGAAGACGTTGAAGCGAACACGCTTAAAGTTGACATCTTATTGCAAAACGAATGTGGGTTGACACATTTTTGCTTAATAGCATCCAAATAATATATTTACTTACTATGAAACATGTTATACTTATCCGTAAGGATAAAGTTTGGTTCACAGAAGCATTTTATTCGCAAAAATACTCAGTACACATACTTATGATACATGCCTTAGCAGCAAGTAGAGAATAAATATTTGCTTTGTCCCGCATCTCCGTATTTATTGCTTTTATTTGCTTAGAAAAACATTGAGTAACGGACACGATGAAAGACCCAAATAGCCGACGAGTGTAATCCCTGGCTAGCCGTTCATAACATTTGACAGCCCTATATAAATGGCGGAATATTATTTTTGTTACAAAGGACCCATCTTCATACAATACCAGGGGATTTAGGGATGTCGCTTCTTGCGCTGCGGAAGGAGGAAACCACCGTAAAAACCGTCATTATATTATAATTAAGGACATTTAAAACGTCAACGTGTCAACACTTTTTTATGAATTTGTTTTCTATAATGTAGGTCCTCATACTATTTCAGTTTTTTTGTTTTGCAGAGGTACTATTTTCAACATCGTGCATAATCAAAATAGGATTTAAGAAAAATATGTTATTGCATAACATAAAATAAGTATGTGTCTTTTTTAAAGGGCTTTGGGCGACCATGAAAAGGGTCCTAGATGCTCTTAAAGATTGAATTGCTAACAAAATCGAACTGAATCGTAGCCAAAATTCACTCATCTACTTTAATTTTTACCTAAATCGTTAGTTAGGTAATAGTTCTTTTATTTCTGACTATTTGATCTACAAACTAGGAGTAGGAGTTAATTTATAATGTTATGTTATAATTATCGAATAAAATTTAGGTACGTAAAAGGTCAATATCACAGATATAAATATACATAGATCACGCAAATGCATCTACTTCGCGTGTCGGAACTCGGAGTAGGTCTCCGAGTTGGCCGTCGCTATACTGACATTCCGCGCGCGTCTGTTGTGGTAGCCGGTTGTCCGTGAAAATTAAGAAAATGCCTTTTTGCATGGTATTAAAGTGCGATAGCCCAAAAATTGGAAGCACCCAAACGTAAGGACATTTTTCCTATCACACGTACGTTATTTTCAAATTATATTATGCGTAAATTCATTTTAAATCTATTTTTTAAGTATTCCGAGGTGTGATTCCAAGACTGTACCTAAGTAACTATATATTATCGGTAAGTAAACTATGTTCACATTACATTGCCGCGTTTGCTTTGAGCGTTTAATCTGACGTTGTGTGTTAAGAGACGATGAATATCAGAACAAGCGATACTGTTGCGCATCACTTGGAGTTCGTGGTACAAGGGAACTTATCATTCGTCTGTCAAATCTAGCAACTAGTGTTGTTCGGTCTACAAGATTATTTCGATGATCGATTTTAATCGATATCGGACAGACGAATGATATTTACCATTTTAAAAACGCCAATTTAGTAGTTATTGATACAAACAAGCTCGAAATATGTCCTAATTTTACACGACAGCTTTAAAAATGGAGGGTAATATCTTCGCGTTCTTCATGTATGTGATATGTTTATCCTTTGAATGTATATTACGTTTGTAAATTTCTATTGTGCTTAAGAAACACTTACTGTTTTTTTTAGTTTCCCACACGATCCTATCACAAAAGAAAAATAGATTGCGGCCACGGGACGGAAAGACTGGTTCCCGACTAAGCAAGTACTATTTGTTCTAAACACTTTGAAAATAGCAGTTTCATTGAAGGGAAGAAGTTGGGATTGTTAAAAAAAACGGCGTATCCCACTATTAATTTACTAAAACACATTGACAATGATAATGAGGTTAGTGGATAGATTTAATGTTTAACAGTGTTTTTATTATTACCGTATAAAATATCTGATATAATATACTCATTTTATTTGTGCTTTACAGAATAAAGATACGCCATAACAACCTTCATCATTGTCAAGTTTCAGCTTGGCCCAAAAATGTTTGGATGTTCGGAGGATGTACGGATTTCTGTTCTCGCCTAGACTTTGCATTTTCAGCCGATTCTCATAATATCTTGTGAACTTTATACAATTTTTCGAAATGAAAAAAAATGGAGAGATATGGAGGTAGAAAACTTAAAAAATTACAAATTTCAACCATTTCAAAACAAAGCGAGGTCTACAGCTCACAGAGCTAATAGTCTTAATAGTTTTATTTTTTAAATGTAATTCAAATATCCTTTATTTAATTATTCCGTTTTATATCATTCGTCTGTCTATATCATTCGTCTGTCAGAAAATCGATTTCATTCATGTGAATCGATTAGTGATTTTTAGGTTATCTCCGTCTTTGTCGCTTGAACTAGCAAGTGCAACAGAGAGGGAGATACACGAACGGAGTTCGTTTTCGTTTCGCGGTAGGCCCTCTGGCCGCACACGCACGGAATTGTCGTTCGGGTTCCGAACGGAACAACGTCAAAGAGTGTCTCTGTCTCTGTCTGTCATATGGAAACCGTACCGATTTTCCGTGCATCTGCGGCCAGGCTGAATCAAGTCGAGCCGAACGGCGCGTGCGGCGGCGGCGTCGCCTTTGAATCGATTTTGTGCGGACAACGGGCAATTCACATCACTAATTCGCCCTTGTGACGTCACAGTAGGTAGAAAAAAAGTGACACGGTTGGTTCTCATACAAATTGGGGTGTTTAAGTTATCTTTGTATATTTAGATCTGTGGTCAATATAATCACAGACAGGAAATCAATTTTAGGGTGGGATCGAACAAGCTGATTATACCCAGAACAAAGCGTTGGTGACCCTGTATAATATGACGATCTCAAAGCAATAAAGATATTTGACAGATTTTTACGTTTTCCGCAATTCCCTATTCAATACTTTATATCTTGGGCATTTAAATCACGTTCGGAATGGAAAGGAGCCTATCACAATACGAGTAGGTATTCAGCTCGTATGCGGCATTGGTTTAAAGATGAGTTGCTTTGTTAATCCACAAAATATTGTTTATTGCAGTTGCAGAGGATTGCACAGGACTCGATTCTCATCGACTTGTCTAATTTCACGCCAGTTGAATAGTTTAGTATGGCTTATTAAAAAACAAGAAGCCAAAATTAGCTCTGGCTTCTCTACGTACATATATTTATGACGCGAGACCACTGTTGACATACGCAACCGAGTTTTTGTGACTAGATTTTATAATGATTATCTCTAAAACGTTCTCGATGTTGTAAGGAACCGATAACAAAATTCCATGCCACAAACTTCTGCTGAGGTAATATTTAATACTGTTGAGTAGTGTATGTTTAAATTAAAGCAAATGACAATATTGAAACTCCAACTTGTTGTTTTTCCACTCAATGAAGCTGGGAATATACATTGTTGCCGAGGGATGGAAAGAAGTATGAAAATGCCTGTTTCCATTGAGGTATACATAGTGCTATTTTCAAATTATGTGAGGAAATCAAATAAACTAAATTTCAACTATAAGTATTTTAATTGTTTTATTTCATGAATAACTATCGCGGCAACCGAAGACAATATTATATAAGTATTAATATTATGTTTAATTTGGAATGTACTTTTAAGCATAGAATATATTCCTCACAACGTAGACGGCCTCTTAGTTTTTGATTGTTCACTGAAATATGCTAAAAACACACTTTCAGAAAAGGAATTTCTAGCATTTTGGCTGTCCTTCCACAGCATGAACGTGTCGTAAGTCCTGTTATATTTATCCCGCGACTTAGCAGGAAGCAAGTTGATCATTATTAAGCTTGCTTCTTCTTTTAAATGAGGCGGTGTGCCGTCTATTTCCATCTCACTTACGTCATTTTGAGCACATACTGTTTACTATTTTAACGATAACTTATTTCACAACGAATTGCCGCCTTTTATTTTGTATTTTTTTTAATCTATTACCACAGACACTAATCGTCCGATACGCGTATGCGCCAGTGCGCGCGCATCTCGAATCGCGACATCGTGTTTGCTATAATTTTGACATTTGTCTGGTTGAACGAAGGTTTCACTTGGCAGAATGAAATATTTCCTTAGTCATTTATTTGCAATCGTAGGATTTAAAAAGTTAACGCAGCGGACAAAAATGGATTTTAATACAGTCATTTTATTCCTAGGAGTAAAATGATTCTATGGAAACTCTTTTTTTTCCGCTGAGTTTTTACTTTTTAAATTTGAAAATAATAAAATTGAGCACTTTGCGTTTTCAATTTACGAACAAAATGCGACCATTTCCGAGCGTGTTTGAGAAAAGTAATTAATTACCATGCTACTCCCGTTATAAGTATCTCCGGAATCGAAAAAAAAAGTACCTAATTTAAAAACAAAAGCATTCAACAAATGTTAACATTTGGAAGTTTTGTTTTAATAACTTGCTAAAATTCGTAATTACCTAATTTACCTACAGGTGTTTAGTATACCTATACTCAGTCACGTGGAAGTTTGTCTAACTGAAAACTTAACAATGTTTTTCTTTGCGTTGTTTTGACTTAGAAGCTTGAATTTTTTACAGTCCAGGGACTGCTGACATAAGTACGAGTATTTCTTGCGTTACAACTTGATACCTCCATGCAATCATGAGAAAAAGGGTCTTGACAGACAGACGGACAACTAAGTGATCGCAGTTAGGGTTTCGTTTCATTCTTTTGAGGTATGGAACCCTAATAAAGAAAAAACTTTACCTATTAAACTTTTATCGCATTGATAATGCTAAGGACTCCTGCTGGGAAAACTTGAAATACCTAAGTAGTTCAAGTTTGCAAACAACTCTCACACGGTTGCTGGGTTTACTAAGGTAAATCCTTGCCGTAACACAGTACAGTCCGTTGTTAGCCCCTTATGGACTACGTGTAGTCATTCGTTCAGACTACTACAAACAACTCTATTGGATTATCTAACTTTGTAGCTTCACTAGCTTGATACCGCTCTTTTGTCAAATGTCTGTTCCGTAAATCCGTGCGGCATCGGCACTTAAACCCGTGTGATGCGATTACACCCGCATTCCGAATAATCTGGTATTCCCATACTCCGGTACTCATTACCTAATATCATGTCGCGACGGATAAGGACAACTCCAATCATTTGCGCTGTTAGCAGCTGTAATCTACCACGATTTGAGTAACAAAATTGAATACTTTGAACGCAAGCTGTAATGCAAGATTTCATTATTCATAAACGATGAACATAAAGTACTACTAGTAGTAGGACTATTTTTAGATCATGTGCATGTACTTACCCTTGTTTGTACTTAAATGAGTAATTAAGTACTAACATAAACGTAACGCAACTAAACGTTATAATTAAATACTATTCGCCTTTTCTTTCATAATTATTATTTTGGATGAAGAAATTGACAAATAAAGTAACCTTTTTTAAATAATTTAGTGACCTTTCAAACATAATACAAATACTACAATTTTAAATAATCGAGAAAGAAGGAAAAAATGTTAATGCAACATATTACACTAAATAACAAGACAAACGGGATATACCGCGTATATAATTTTATTAAAATTACTTTCGACGTTTCGAGAACGACATTGTCCCCGTGGTCCCGAAGAAATAATGAAATGAGTTTTTCTTCGGGACCACGAGGACAATGTCTTCCTCGAAACGTCGAAGGTAATTTTAAAATTATATACGCGGTTAAGTCCCGTATATACCAATAGATATGTATAAAAACCGTGAAAGTTTAAATAAGTGTTTAATAACGAGACATGACAAGAAAATCCAGGACTCTTCAAATATTTCCAGGTGTTCCAATTAATTAGTTCGCATTCGCACGTACATTTTCGCTGGGCTACTTTCCCACAAGGCTGCCAGGTTCACAAATAGAACGCCTACAACGTGCTAACGAATTTATAACGGCTCCTGACATTATATTAAAACTTATTTATTTATCGTGTTAGGTAACGTCACGTCCACGATATCACGCTTCGCCTCGCTTATTGCTAGTGGACAGATATTAATGTTTCATGTCGGTTTGTGGACGGCGATCGGAGACCTCAATAAAATACTCATAGGGTTTTCAAAATATGTATCTTTTGTCTTTAACAAGCTGGTGGTCGTCGCTTACAATCTTTTATCCGGTTTCCCGGTTACTACAGGCTAAATAAGGTTTTTGTAGGTTCGTAGGATACAGTCCATCTTTATCCAGCACTCTTTGTCTTGAAGTCGTCATGTACCGGCGTTATCTGTTTCTGTTGATGTCTATGCCCTGTGCAGGAATAAGGGAAATAAATATGTGACGAGAGTAACTTTGGCCTGGTTGCTGCTTTCACGAATTATTTACGTTTTCAAACTGAGGCGCGGCGGGTTTGCAATAGCAAAAGTTTTTCAAGCCTAGGTTTGGCCATACACTGGCTCTAAGTTTCATGAGGGTAACCTCATGTAACCTCAGGTACGTATATACCTACATGCAATTTAGTAGTTTTACGCTATCTGTTGTTCGTGTTTACTTATGTTGTCGTAACGTAACCCAAACAATTCGGCGCCACGAACAGAAACTCGTCATATTTTTGTGGTTTTATCTAAAATCCTCCCATCCAATTCTGTTCCGACGCGCAATAAACCTTTATTGCCTACCAAGCGTCAAGAGTCTCGCAGCTATATCAAAATAATGAATTATAAATTAATTTTACGATGTAAATAATGTTCCGGGCCGCGTCCGAATGGCGGACATTAATATTTACTCTACTGCGAGTCATTTTCTAAAGCACTGCGCAAATCTCCAGAAACCTAATTAATAAGCTGATGTTTAATGTTCCCCCTGTTGTGCCTCGTTTTATCAGTACCTCTTTAATGATTGCCTAAGTGACAATTTTACGAGACAATAACTCTTAACTTATTAACATTCTCAACATAGTTACTAATTAGAAAATAAGTTTCACTTGTCCAAGTGGGCGGAATTTATGAGTGTGTAAATGTGTCAGTGAATTTTCAGTTAAATTTTATTATAAATATTTATATTTATCTCGCTGTATCACAATACCTACTTGATAAAAAGGTGGTTCAAGGAAGTTGCCTGGCCTTTTAAATAAATGACATAAGTACTATACCTTTTCAAAGAAATTGGGGCATGAAAGATGAAGACATCATTTCTAATTTGGCCCCAGGCACTAGATTGAGGCCTTAATTATTTTTTCTTAAAAGAATTTCAGTCTATAATTTATGTAGTAATACCATACAATGTAACACCAATGAGTGTTTAAATAATTTGGCTTTTGCCATACCTTTTTGAAATGTTATCCTTGTTCAAAATATTTAAACGTTATTTCTGTGCAGAAACACCTTTCGATCTGTTTCTTTATACCACGACGGTGGCAAACAAGCATACGGCCCGACTGATGGTAAGCAGCTACCTTATCCTATGGACGCCTGCAACTCCAGAGGTGTCACATGCGCGTTGCCGACTCTTTACAAAAAAAGGAGGATTCACTGTGTTGACGGTTGTTGGCTGTTGTTTTTAATATAATACCTACACTCAGGTATTCGAACTAATTAGATCCAGCTGCTTAGTAACTTCCCCACCAGACTGATTCACACATTCTAATATAGGTAGGTATTTGTCACATTAGTTTAGATCACTCTTATTACGACCGGGATATTTTGTCCATGTTAATAGCCATTTTGCCACGAAAATTACCAGTGTTCATATAAATAAAGTTAAATAGCGTGTTCGTTGCATAAATTGATTAAACATTTGAAATGGTCCAGAATATTGTAACAACATAGTTGCTGACATGAACCAGAGTAAAATATACGTATATTTTACTCTTGTAAAATGTATGTTGAAGTACCTAAATCAGATAGCGCATCGTACTTTTTATCATCGTTAAATATGTTAAAACACAACGCGTATGCGGTAGACACGCGTATGCTTATGTATACAAGGCGGACTACGGTATGAGGTTCTTCAAAAAAGGAGTGTACAGGTTCTTAAAGGGTAGGTAACGCGCATGTGAATCCTCTGGAGTTGCAGGCGTCCATATGCTACGGTAACTGATTACCATCAGGCGGGCCGTATGTTTGTTTGCCTCCGTCGCGTCGTTATAAAAATAAACAAGGCACTACGTGTGTAGGCGGCGTTTAAATCCGGTGGGTTCGGACTTTAAGAATCATATAATTTGTTTGTTTGTAGGGATTTAGGAGAGATTTTTACACCTAAAGAACTCTTTCGCAGTCAGATAGGAGAAATTCGCTCATGCTGCTTACCTTTACTCATATCCAAAATTTCTACAATATCAGACAAGATACTGATATCTTTATAAAAATTAAGTTAGACTTAAAATTAACTAGACTAAAGGCGGGAATATTTGTCGTTTCAAAATATCGCAGAAACTGCATTTAACAGCAATCTGTAGTCGTTTACGTGGAATAGTTGCTTACCGAATGCAAACAACGCGGTAATGATGAACGCGTTCGGCGCAACCCTCGCACGCTCCCGGTAGCTCGCGTTGTTTCAAACAACATTCCCAACACGTGTAGATCGCTGGATAACTCGTGTTCCGGCACGTTGTGGTTGTAAAATTTTAGTGTTTTTTATGCTATTTTTTTACCACGACGGTGACAAACAGGCATACCCGCCCGCCTGATGGAATTTTTTTACCATTTCATTTATTATACTATTCACATTTTCCTACCAAAATCATAATTTCCAAAATAAGCGCCGCGTTCGCCTTTGAGGCAGTTTCTTGGACACAGCCGAAAAGACCCGAAATGTCTTGCGATCAGGCCGCCAGTGGGTGAAGCGATTTAAAGGCAAAGTAATTATTTAGGCAGCATATTGCGTATTATATAAAAATAAATACAAAACATATGAAAGTATATTTATTATGGTCTAAGAGCTGGCCTTGTCTCGGGGTAGCCTGATTCCCTAGAGACCGCGTCCCCAGGTGGCGGATCGGGGAACGCTCGGCAGATATGCCGGGCAGGAGGGAAATAAAATACCTCCCGCGGACCACAAGGCCGGAGATGGACACTTCGTAAAAAAACCCCACCTACAGGCTTCTCTGAAGTAATCGGAGTAGAGGCTGTATGTGTGCTGCTGGCTCGGGCTGGAGTAAGCAGAAGGATAGGCGGCGGATGAATCCCACGAGATCAACGGCGGCGTCCAAACCTTGGTACAAGGTTACAGCTGGTGTAGAAGGAAATGGGGCCCCACTGCACACTATTTTGCTCCAAGAAAGCCACCATGCAAAGTCGAAAAAATGAGCCAGTTCGATGCGATCCGGGCACGACCCGGCGTCACAGGATTTCCGGGTTTTGTGATGGGAAATATACTACCGTGAGAGAAGAATCAGAAGAAACTAGGACAGGAAAACTCAGCGCAGGATTAAAACTTATAAGGAAAAAGACACAATGCTTGAAATTTGCGACATGGAATGTAAGGAGCTTAATTAAACCAGGTAAAATCGAAAATACTATACAAGAAATGAAAAGGTTATCTATTGACATAATGGGCCTCAGCGAAGTACGATGGAAAGACAATGGAAAACATGTTACTGATGAAGTCGTATTTTACTATTCAGGTAAACCCTCAACAGAAAAAAATCATTACCATGGAGTAGGAATAATGTTAAAAAAGGAGTTGAACCGTTACGTTACCAATTTCGTTCCTGTATCAGAACGGTGTATTTTACTGCAACTTAGTGGTCAACCATTCGACATAAATATCCTTCAAATTTATGCACCAACAGCAGAAAAAGCAGGGAAAGATCCAACTGTCTTAGAAAACTTTTATAAGGAAATCGACATGGTAATGAGGTCTTTAAAACCACAACAACTAACACTGATTCTGGGAGATCTAAATGCTAAAATAGGGAAAGGCGCAGTAGGTAAATATGTAGGAAATTATGGATTAGGTGACAGAAATGACAGTGGGGAAAGGTTACTGCAATTTTGCATGGAAAAAGACCTTGTCATCGCTAATACATGGTTTGAACATCCGCCTAGGCGACTATATACATGGACCTCACCTAAACACACGCCAGATAATATAGTACGCAATCAGATTGACTACATATTAGTCCCAACTAGATTCAGAAACTCATTAGTGAACGTAAAAACGTATCCTGGCGCGGATATTGGATCTGACCATAATCCGGTAGTAGCAAAGCTTAATCTTAAACTGAAAGTAGTGAAGAAAAACCATGTAAAATTTAGAAAAATAGCAATAGACAAGTTAAAAGACGAAAATATCAAATCAGAAACAGTGGCATCAATCAACAATGAACTCAAGGAAAATTTTAAAAACATAAATTTAGAAAACGATGCTCCTAACTACGAAGATATTTGGGAGAAAATCAAAACTATTACTCTTGATACAGGTAAAAAAGTACTAGGATACTATAAGAAGGAAATTCAAAAACCATGGATAACTAACGATATAGTAGCAAAAATGGAAGAAAGAAGGCAATATAAAGAAATAGATAACGTAAAATACGCCAAGATAAATAGAGAAATCAGAACCATTATCCGCACCGAGAGAGATAAGTGGTTAGAAGCGAACTGTTTACAAATAGAAGAGTTAGACCTTAAGCACGACAGTTTCAATTTGCATAAAAAGGTTAAAGAATTCACTAACACAGGAAGAAAACTCACCACTGGGAAACTGTTGAACAATAGAAATGAGCTCTTAATTGAGATAGACGATCAGAAACGTGAATGGGAAACCTATATATCAACACTATTTCATGATAACAGAACCGAAAGCCCCCCTAGTATTAAAGATAAAAATTCAGAAGGACCGCCGATTAGTCATAAAGAAGTGGAGAAGGCCATCAGTAACATAAAAATCGGAAAAGCCGTAGGTCCAGATGGAGTGCATGCAGAACTAATAAAACTATTAGATGGTTTCGGAATAGACGTACTAGTTAAACTTTTTAATAAAATTTATGATACTGGCGAGTTACCTAATGACTGGCTAAAATCTTCCTTCTTACCAATCCCCAAGAAAACTAATGCAAAAACCTGTAATGAATACCGCCTAATAAGTCTAATGAGTCACGTCCTTAAAATCTTCCTAAAAATATTACACAACCGAATGTATAGCAAAATTGATTGCAAAATTAGCGACACCCAATTCGGATTTAGAAATGGACTCGGAACCAGGGAGGCTCTTCTGGCAGTCCAGGTGCTTGTACAAAATTGCTTAGAATACCAAAAAGATGTATACGCGTGTTTTATAGACTTCGAAAAAGCATTCGATACTGTTAACCACCAGCAACTAATAGAAGCGTTAAACCGTACAGATGTCGATAGCAAAGATACGAGAATCATCATGAATCTATACTGGAACCAAACTGCACATATCAAGATCGGACAAGCTGATACAAATGATTTGAAAATACTAAAAGGTGTACGTCAAGGCTGCATACTATCTCCTAGTCTATTTAACCTTTACTCAGATCGCTTATTTGCAGAAGCATTGGATGGTGTTGAGATGGGCATAAAGTGTAACGATAGATACATTAACAACGTACGATATGCGGATGACACCGTGATACTAGCCACTAGTATGGAAGAATTACAACAACTAATGGACCGCTTAAATGACAAAGTAAAACATTACAACCTTAAAATGAACGTCAGTAAGACCAAAGTGATGGTAATTAGTAAGACTAAATTTACAACAAACAATCTATTAATAGATGGTGAACCGATAGAAAGAGTGTCAAAATACAGATACCTGGGCTGCTGGCTGAATGAAAACTGGGATCCAAAACAAGAAATTAGGGTAAGATTAGAAGTAGCCCGAAGTGCTTTCATAAAAATGCAGAAATTGTATGCTAATAAAGATATTAACCTGAAATTAAGATGGAGACTTGTAAAATGTTATGTATTATCGATACTCTATTATGGTGTTGAGACGTGGACGCTGAAGAAAGCGATGGAAGACAAAATAGAAGCCTTCGAAATGTGGCTATATAGACGTATGCTAAAAGTACCTTGGACCGCAAAAGTGACAAACATGGAAATTTTAAGACGAATGAACAAGAAGAGAGAAGTACTACCCACAATTAAACGTAGGAAGATTGCATATTTTGGACACCTATATAGACATAAAAAATACGACCTAATAACAACTATAATAGAAGGGAAAATAGAGGGAAGGCGGGGAAAAGGAAGAAGGAAGGTGAACTGGCTCGATAACATCAAAAAATGGACAAACATTGAGGACGCGGCCTCGCTCGCAAGACTGGCCGAGAATAGGAAAGACTTCGCAAAGGTGGCCACCGACGCCCGTTAGGGCATGGCAGAATAAGAAGAAGAAGAGCTGGCCACGTCAGATATGACACAATAATGAGAGCAATGAAACATGTCTACTTAGACTGCTTTACCATCCTTATTGCTAGATCCGGGCATCTGGCAGCTTTTAATGGGTGGAGGTCAGAGTGACAGACCAACAAACTTTTTAAGTTGGAAAAAATTAATACTAAAATAGGTAATGTTGTGTCATTTATAGAGGACAGGGCCTATATTTTAACATTAGAAAAAAATTCTATTATTGCGAAAACAAAAACAGTAGGCGACTAACTAAAAATTGCATTATACATTATTTGGCACTACTTTCCCCCAACAGAAACTTTTGGATATGATAAAATCTAATCAATTACATAATTTCCAACAATATCGCATCAAACCCAGAACTCTAGGATTTGTTTTCTTCAAGTTATTAGCATTCTTTGACCTCCACCAATTTACAGCTGTCAGATGTCCGGATCTAGAAATAAGCATAGTATAGCAAACTGACTAGAGGGGTTTCGTTGCTCTCATTATTGTGTCGTATCTGACTTGGCCAGCTCTCCGTCTATTAGGGTCTATACCAACTATCCTTAGCGTATGTGGTTATATCAACAATACACGCTGTATAGTAAATCAATGTCCCTTTTACGATTTCTCAAAATTGATAAAGTGGACAATAGGTACTAAGAAGCTGTTAAGATTCTGACATTAGATCTTATTTTTTTCCATAATGAAATATGACCCACCAGGGAAGTATGTAAACTTTCTGGACCCGGGGTATGTCCTTAAACTAAGCCAAAAAGAGAGGTATGGGCACTGCGAATGGCATCTCGCTAAGTGTGGTAGGGCACGTTCAGCGAATGTCATCTCGCTCAGATCTGGAGCAGAGCCCGACTGGGGAAGTACCTCCACCTTACAGAAAACCACAACCAAATAGCACTAGACCCTACTCATAGTGTTGTGTTCCTGCTGGTGAGTAAGGTTGCCAAAGAGCTCAAAGAGGATCCAGTGTGTTGACGATGAGGGACCTTCTTGTTCCTGTAGCCGTCAACACAGTGAATCCTCCTTTTTGTAAAGGGTCGGCAACGCGCATGTAACTCCTTTGAAGTTGCAGGCGTCCATAGGTTACAGTAGCTGCTTACCATCAGGCGAGCCGTATGCTTGTTTGCCACCGTCGTGGTATAAAAAAATGAGAAAGGGACCCTGGAGCCAGTTTTGGACACTTTTTTCCACGGCTCCTGACAACTGAATGACAACTCATACACGACGATGGTGCCATCTGTGCTAATTTACTTTTAAATTAACTATACACCATGGACTTGTAAATTGTCTATACCTTCACCTCCTACCCTAGTCGGTAGTGACCCTGCCTATGAAGCAGGACGTCCCGGGTTCGAATCCTGGTCAGGGCATTTATTTGTGTGTTTATCACACATATTTGTTACTGAGTTATGGATGTTTTCTATGTATATATCGTCGTGTAGTACCCATAATACAAGCCTTATTGAGCTTACTGTGGGCCTAGGTCGATTTGTGTAAGATTGTACAAATTTTTTATTTATTTTTTTAAATATAATTTTTTTTTTGTTTTTTTCGGGTAGGTGGAGAAAAACAAGTCACATCTTGTGCACTAAATTTATTGTTAAAAAAATATTTATAATCACTTTTTGGACAATTAAACCTAATAATATTGATGCTTAAATAACCTTTATAACCTACCAGCATTTCCATTACATTTTCTCCACAAGTTAACTTCGATTTTTATCACTCACTTCACTCTCACAAAATGTCAGAAACAAGTGCAGTAAAAAGTTCAATTGAGGAATTGTCCGAGACATTCAAGAAGACGATGGCGCAGTTCCAGAAAGATCTCGACAACGCGGGCACCACTAATCCAACAGTCGCTGCTGTGGCTTCAAAGTTTGACTTTTTCAAGGACTTTGTTGTGAGGTCTCTCGATGCCTTGCAGAAGCAGGTGGAGCTTGTCACTCGCCAGGTGGACCACATTGAGACGCGCTCTCGCCGCAAGATGTTGTTAGTACATGGTATGTATGAATCTGATTCTGAGGACACAACAAATCTTGCGGTTAACAAACTGCAGGCCGTGTTAGAAGATCTTTCCACAGCAGATATTGAGCGCAGTCATCGGTTGGGTGGTCGTGGAGGGCGCGGCAAAAAGCCTAGAGCCATTCTTGTCAAGTTCAAGGATATAGCCATCAGGGATGATGTATGGTTTGGCAAGGTGGCACTCAAGGGCTCAGGCGTCACACTTGGAGAGTTTCTCACAAAGCCCCGCCACAATGCTTTCATGGAGGCTCGTGAGCGTTTTGGAGTGCGCAACTGCTGGACCTGGAACGGCGACGTGCTTGTGCTGGGAAAATATGGCGTGCGCCGCCGTGCTAACAGCGTCGCCGATGTGAAAGCTCTGTCGGTTGCGCAGGCGACGCCTACCGATGCCGACGCGGAGCATCCTGCCGCTTCGTCGGAACCTGATACTCGGCCCGTCCCCCAGGCTCCGCGAGCTAGGCAGCAGCGTGCAAAGAGGGAGACTGTGAAGGCGAAGATTCGATCGTAGAGTACTCGTACCTACTTTGTTTGTTTACTGTGTAGTGCTTTTCTTGTTACCGTGTTACAATTGACTTCTTAATTTTGTCGTGCAGCACTTATCTGTGTCTACCCTTTCTTTCTTTTTAGGGTTCCGTAGTCAACTAGGAACCCTTATAGTTTCGCCATGTCTGCCCGTCCGTCCGTCCGTCCGTCCGTCCGCGGATAATCTCAGTGACCGTTAGCACTAGAAAGCTGAAATTTGGTACTAATATGTATATCAATCACGCCGACAAAGTGGTAAAATAAAAAGTGGAAAAAAATTTTTTATTAGGGCACCTCCCCTATACGTAAAGTGGGGAGTGATTTTTTTTTTCATTTCAACCCTGACGTGTGATATATTGTTGGATAGGTATTTAAAAATGAATAGGGGTTTACTAAAATCATTTTTCGATAATGTAAATATTTTCGGAAATAATCGCTCCAGAAGTAAAAAAATATGCGTCCCCCCCCCCCTCTAACTTTTGAACCATAAGTTTTAAAAATATGAAAAAAATCTCAAAAGTAGAACTTTATAAAATCTTTCTAGGAAAATTATTTTGAACTTGATAGGATGAATAGTTTTTGAAAAAAAATTACAAAATAATTTCTGAACTAAGTTTGTAATTTAACCGTATAAGCAGGTGTTTATTGTACCTGTAATTTCTACAAAATTACAATGAAATGACGTGCTTTCAAATAAAGTAAAAACGGTGAAAATCGGTTCACGCAATAAAGAATTATTCCATAAAAATCATCTTCCATACTTTAAGCTCGCGCGCAATAGTTTACTTAATTTGCCGATAGATGTCGCTGTACGTGGAACTCTCGTATCATATCCTACATGGCGGTGTTATTAACTCTTAAGTGGGGACACTTACTGTGACGGACGGAAAACTACGGAACCCTACACTGAGCGTGGCCCGACACGCTCTTGGCCGGTTTTTTGATTAATTTGTTTATCTTAACTAGTTTTCGTACTAGCATTTGCTTTGCTTTGACATTAACTTGACATGACAGGCGCTTTGACATGAACAGCCCAGTGTTGCCACTTGTAAATTATTGCGTTCCGTTTCTGCTCTGAATATTAATTATTTGTTGTTTTGTTTTTAATTTTGATCCATCCAGATATGCTGGCGGGTAGCTAAGGTACCTTAAATTAGTTTAGGGTTAGTAGATATATTATTTATATTTTCTTATATTTATATTAAGTATATTTATGAATTTATCCAGCCACAGTAGTAATTTAGATAGTGATCATTTCGTGTCCTTTTCTTCAGAAAGTGTTTCTGATGATAGCTTTAAGAGTTTACCGCCAACACTTCATGAGTTACTTCATGCTGAATTTGATAATCTTAGTAAAAATTTTAATATAGTTCACATTAATGCTCAGAGTATCCCAGCACATTACAATGATTTCTTGGCTACTTTTGATTTACGCAATGTTCACGCGATTCTCGTATCAGAATCTTGGTTTAAGCCGTGTTTGCCGTCTACTTCGTACTCCTTGCCTGGTTTCCATTTAATCCGTAACGATCACGTCGGAAGAGGTGGCGGTGGAGTTGCTATTTACCTTCGCTCCCACATACCCTATTCTATTGTTTGCATGTCGGGTCAGTCACATTTGTCAAATATCGCCGAATATATATTTCTTAACATCTCCCTTTCTCATACCAAAGTTTTTCTCGGCGTCTTTTACTCTCCTTCCTTACATGTCGATTATTTCTCATCTCTAGAAAAACTCCTCGAAGACTTTTTACCCATCTTTGATCACCACCTAATTATGGGTGATTTTAATACGTGCCTTTTGAAAGATGATTACCGCGCTCGGAAGTCTTTGGTGCGTGCTTGCCGTTTAAATATTCTCCCTACCGACGCAACACATCACTTTCCAAATTGCACTGCCTCACGTTTAGACCTCGCTCTTACCTCTTCTATTCCCCATATTGCAAAATACGGCCAATTCCCCGCTGACGCTTTCTCATATCACGATCTTATTTATGTGTCATACAAAATTAAACCTCCTAAACCTAAGCCAAAAATCGTTCTTCAGCGCAATTTTGGTCGGATGGATACGGATAAACTTCGCGAGGATGCATCTAAAATGGATTGGGGTGTCATTTCCGGTGCTAGTTCTGTGGATGAGCAAGTATCCATTTTTAATTCACTACTTGTCCAGCTGTACGACGTTCATGCCCCTGTCCGCTCTGTCAAACTCAGGCATCTTCCGGCTCCTTGGCTGACAAAGGAAATCAAGGGATTACTTGACAAAAAGAACTCTGCCAAGGCTAAATATAAAGTTAAACCCTCGGATGCAAACAAATCTCGCTACCACACGCTACGTAATCGTTGCAGCACCGTATGTCGCGACGCTCAGAGGCGTCATATTCATCAGTCTGTAGAGAACGGTAACCCTGCGAAAATATGGAAATTCTTAAAGTCATGTGGGGTTGGTGGCAAGTCTCAGCAGAACTCGTGCCCAAAAGACGTTGACCTATATAACTTAAATCTACATTTTTCCACTTCTGCCAGTTTTGGTGGCCCTGCCAAGGTTGAGACCCTTAAGTATATTTCATCACTTTCAACTCCAGACTGTTCTCCTTTCTCTCTTGCTTCATTTACTGATTGTGACGTTAGGAAGAGCATAGTATCCATATCATCGAATGCCGTCGGTATCGATTGCGTTAGCCGTAATATGATCCTCCCTCTCCTCGACCTGATTGTTCCTATAATTTCCTTTATCCTTAATTATTCTATTTCGTCCTGTACCTTTCCTTCAATTTGGAAAGACGCGCATGTTATCCCAATTCCAAAAAAGCCTAAACCTTCATCGTTTTCTGACTATCGACCTATCTCTATCCTTCCTTTCCTTTCCAAAGTACTTGAGCGGCTTGTACACCAGCAGCTAACATCTTATCTTAACACAAATGATCTTCTTAACCCGTTCCAATCCGGCTTTCGTTCCGGTCATAGTACGGCTACAGCACTCACTAAGATTACCGACGACATTCGGTAGGGGATGAATGATCGAAGGTTAACGGTGTTGACATTGCTAGACTTTAGCAATGCTTTCAACACCGTTGATTTTCACATTTTACTTGGCATACTGCGCTCCCTTAACGTATCTCCGACAGTAATTGAATGGTTTCGTAGCTATCTTAGCGGTCGTCGGCAGCGAATAAAGGTGGATGACTCCCTTTCTGATTGGTGTGACACGCTGGCCGGTGTTCCACAGGGTGGCGTGTTATCTCCTTTGCTGTTCTCCATTTTTATAAACTCTATTACTCAGAAACTTACTTCTCGCTATCACCTTTATGCCGACGACCTTCAGATATATTCGCAGGGTGAAATTGCCAACCTTCCATCTGTTATTAATACGGTAAACAATGACCTGGTGAGCATAATAAACTGGAGCCGTAGTTTTGGACTTATTGTTAATCCGGAAAAAACCCAGGCAATCATTGTTGGCAGCTCAAAACTTCTCTCTAGAATTAATTTTGAAAATCTAGCCCCTATTTACTTTGATGGTGTCCGTATTCCGTTTTCTGATCAAGTGAAAAACCTGGGTATTATCATAGACCGGACATTATCTTGGGTTCCTCAAATTAGCGAAGTCAGTAGGAAGATGTTTGCCGCGGTTGGGTCTTTAAGAAGACTCCGGAATTTTCTTCCCATTCCCACCAAAATTGCGCTCGCTCAAACTTTACTCCTCCCTATTTTGGACTACGCCGACATTTCGTACCTCGACCTCACTGAAGAGCAGCTAAACAAGCTTGAGCGCATTCAAAATCTATGCATCCGATTTATATTTGGATTACGCAAGTATGATCGCGTTTCTATCTTCCGCTCTCAGCTCAAGTGGCTTCCTATACGTCTTCGTCGTAATTCCCACATTCTGTCTCTTTTATACACCATTCTTTTTCATCCCGCAACTCCTCGTTACCTCAAAGAACGATTTAGTTACCTGCTTTCGGCCAGATCCTCTCAAAATTTTCTACTTAGTGTACCATCTTCTTCTTCTAAATTTTATAGTAGTTCTTTCACTTCTCAAGCTGTTAGGCTTTGGAACAATTTACCCTCAGACTTAAGGCGCGCTAAATCTCTTGCTGTGTTTAAGAAATACCTTAAAGAATATTATCTGTCTCTCCCATGATACGTTATCCTGTAACTCCATTAAACAGATTTTGTAACTACCTGTGGCAAATAGTGTGTATCTTGCTCCTAGATTGTATGTTCTTAATTTATCAATTTTTATTTATATATGTATGGTTTATGTAAGTTTATTTTTATTTTATATGTGTAAGTTTATAATTGTTTAGCTTGTTGATTTGAATTTGCAACACCTACGTATTTCTGATTATTTTCAATGGTTTCCGCTTCCCAAAGGTTGTCTGGAAGAGATCGCTTTTTAGCGATAAGACCGCCAATTGTTTTACCTCTGATTATTCTGTTTGTAACTTGTATTTTATGTGTTTTTTTATTTTGAGGTGTGCAATAAAGAGTATTTATGTTATGTTATGTTATATACCTTAATAAAGTTGAAAATGGCTAAAACCGGCACAGTGGCCCCAACCGGGACATCTGCCCTACTTACTCTTTTGTCTGAGAAATGAGCAGCTTTGAATATCCATACTAATATTATAAATGGGAAAGTGTATGTGTTTGTTTGTTTGTCCGTCTTCCACGGCAAAACGGGGCGACGAATTGACGTGATTTTTTAAGTGGAGATAGTTGAAGGGATGGAGAGTGACATAGGCTACTTTTTGTCTCTTTCTAACCCCCCACTTCCCTAAAATGGGGGGTGGAAGTTTGTATGGAGCATTCCGGGGGGCAAAGAAGAACCGTGTTACCCCGAATTTAACGCGAGCGAAGCCGCGGGCAAAAGCTAGTATTTTTATATTTTTCAACAGCTGGCACACTTGTGCTAACCGTACTGGTCGTAACCAGTATTGTCGACTTCCTGCCTTCAACGATTAATAGGACGAGTATTAAGATGAGCCATGCGTGATAAGTACTATTTGATGAAAGACGTGGTTCACACGTGAACTTAACGGCTCGCTATGGGACGTGTTCTGGTTCTGTCGTGCTTGATGGGAGATATTTTTGAAATATAGAATGTCAAGTTGTTAAACAGTGGAGCTATTGAAATTTAGTGTTACCGAGCTTGTTGTCAACTAATGCTTTTGATTGCTGCATAGGCTGACCAAGGCTGACTAGACAATTAAAGCTTAGCTGAGCGACAAACGATGTGTGAGGCCAGTAAAACACTAACTGGCACTGGCGCTTTTCCTTTGTACATGATTCCTTTGCACATATATTTCAAAGGCTGTCCGAAAGTGATCGCTATTTGTAGGTACCTAATTTTAAGTTTATTGTGAATTAAAATGTATAATCAAGTATTGTTCTAATTATAAAACCCAAAAGAACAACAATGTAGCGGTTTGTTGAAGTTCGTTCAGCACCCCGTGCACTCGTACAGCAATAACAGCTGTAACAAAGACGTAAACAAAACATGTAACTCGCGTGGACGCGATCAATCGTAATCGCTCCGACCAATTACCCCATTACCATTGGCAGCCGTAAAACGCTCTTTGTTTCTTTCCATCAATTAACCCGGAATGAAAAACAAGGGAAAGGGTAAACAATTTGATTTCATTTAGCTGCGTTTGTTGGTTTATGGCACGGAAATGTTAATCGGTATCTTAATAGGTAATCAATTGGAGCGGAAAAAGACCTACTGTCTTTTTTTGTAGGATTATATGCGAATCGAGGATAATACAAAGCCAGTAAAACCACACCGGTGTGTATTATTGAGTCGCTCTGGGTTTTTAGTATTTAAGACTATGGAAGTACACCACTGAAATACTGTGTAGTAGATACCAAAAATCTAATAAAAATATGTATTTTCAAGCATTAGTGGTAACAGTATTGATAATTAAAGTTATTAAACACAATAATTATTGTTGTGCACGTAAAGTACGCTAAGCGTTTTTAACGTTTTCAAATATATTTATACTTATGGGTTATAGGTTTACGCGGGCTGTTTTCCGCAACTCGACGACTGTATATTGCGCCTATTTTGCGTGCTGGGTGGCCTATTCGTGCCATCCCAATTCCTCCAGGAAGCCTAGCAGACCCTTTACGTTGCCGACTACTTCCGGGAGTGCCCTCGGCGAACCAAGATGTTTCGCCCGGTATTCTGCCACCCCCGGACATGTGATGATGACGTGGACGGCTGTCTCGTCCTCCTCCATGCAGGCTCTGCAGAGGGGACTGTCTGTGACACCTAGAGTGAAAAGATGCTTGTTTAGAAGGGCATGACCAGTTAGTGCTCCGGTAATTAGTCTGAGCTGCGGCCTCTTGAGCTGTATTAGCTTCCGAGACAATCCTGGGTAGATCGTCGGGAGGGCCTCCTTGGCTTGCCTGCATGTACTTAGGTTAGTCCAACATTGTTGGTGCTCTACCTTGGTGTTATGTAGCAGTGTTCTCCGCAGCCATGCAACAGGTAGAGGTAATATGGGCTCGGGACCTACCACTTCCGCCTCTGAGCCCCCTCTCGCTAAAACGTCAGCTGCGTCGTTGCCACGTGAGTTGCTGTGCCCTTTGATCCACTGCAGGGTTATGCTATTGGTGGTACAAACCTCTGTTAGGATTTTGTGGCATTCGTATATGAGACCTGAGGTTATTTTGTGACTCTGCAGGGCTTGTAGAACCGATCGACTGTCGGAGAGTATTCGGATGGGGTATTCCGTTACCTTCCTAGAGACGATTGCGTGAGCAGCCATTATTATGGTGTAGAGATATGTTTGTTTAGGTCCTCTGAGAAAACTCCCGAGCCAGTGCCAGACTTTGTTTTGGACCCGTCTGTGAGGATCCTCAGCTCCCTGGGGTTGAGGCCCTCGTCCGGGTCTTCGTACAGCTGGATTTTGTAATTCTTTTCAAAAACGAACTGCCTAGGTATCGCATCAGTTGCCGCCTCTATGAGCGGTTCCATACTTACGGCCTCGATGAGGATTTCGGTGTGCGGTGTCCTAGGCGCCTTCCAGAGATTTAGCTTCTTTAGCCGTACCGCCGTAGCCATAGCCTCTTGTTTAACAAAGAGGTGCAGTGGTGGTAGGCCTAACATTGCTTCCAGGGCCGCAGTCGGTGTGGTCCTCATGCAGCCCGTGGTTGCCATGCAGGTCAATCTCTGTAGTCGTTGCTCCTCAGACTGCTGCGGGCTAAGGTGTTCCGTAGTGGCAGTGGTGACCGCCACCATCAGGTCCGCCTTAACTGCGCCCGCGTAGTCTGTGGGAGTGTCTTCCCCTGGGTGCCCAGTGCCCAGAGATCTTCTCCTCGGGTCGAGCTCTTTTGGCCGAGGGTCGGGCTCCCTGGTTACTAGTTTACTACCGCCGGGGAGGTTCTTTGGGGCCGGCTTTTCCCCTTTGGCGGGACGCCGGCGTGGTTTGCGAGCCCTTCTGGGACCAGCCTCCTGCAACTGCTGCTGCCGCTGCTGCTGCTGCTGCTGCAGCTGCCGCTCTTGCGGCTACTGCTGCTGCGACTGCCGCTGCTGCTGCTGCTGCTGCTGCCGCTGCTGCAGCTGCCGCTCTTGCGGCTGCTGCTGCTGCTGCTGCGACTGCAGCTGTTGCTGGGGGGGTGCCGTCGGGGCCGCGTTGGACCGAGCTGCTAGTCGCTTCTCCCTCTCCCTGCGACGCTGCTTCTGGTTTTTCTTGCGCACCTGGTCTGGCGCACGAGAGGAAGTAGAAGGTGGTGGGGCGGGTTTGTCCCGCTTCGCCTGTTTCCCTCTCTTCTTCCTTGGAATGGCAATGTCCCAGCCAGACAGCTCAGGGTCCAACTGGTAGTTGCCGTGGGGACAACTCCCCGAGGTCTGCTCCGGGGGGGCGGGAATTTCCGCCACCGGAACGGCCTGATTCGCCAACAGGATCCGGCATTGCGCCTGTACCGAGTTGGGTGAGGTCGACGTGCTGGCCTTTCGGGCCGCCGGCTTGCCAGCAGCCTTCTTGGCCCACACGGACATCTTTGTAGGGTGGGACGGCGCTCCCTTAGATAAGGCTCGCGTCGTTGAGGGCGGCGCACTAGGGCCATCCCTCGGGTTGAGTGGTGTATCAGGTCCGGCAGTTGCCGTACCCTCCACCGGAGTTTTTGATCTCTCTGTATCCATAATTTTTGTTTTTGTTTTTTCACCTCTCGAGTTTCCCACCCTCCACGGAGCCCGCACCTTTGGGGATGCCACTAAGGACACCAGAACTACCCAAGAGGTATAGGTATGTTGAGTTGGGACTCATTCGTGACATCGGGAGCTGCAGACGTGAGGCTGGAAGGAACGATGAAATTCCTTTCCAGTTGTTCCACACGCCCTTGCCCCGTCAGCATGGCCGAGCCCCAGGCTTCCTCCCAGAGAACGCCCCTCCCCATACCTTGCCTGCGGACCGTACCACCTCGACCGTACGGGACGTGTGTCCATTACCCAGCAGTGGCTCACACTGCCCTCACATTTGCCCTCACACTTGGCTACTGGTGGTCCGGGGTAGTTAGAACATGCGACGCCCGTTTTCGATCACCTACATTTCCAGGGGATGCGACCCACCCCTCGGGTGGAGTGGGTTCCTCTGCGGCCTGCGTCGGCAGTGCCGCAGAAGACGGGGACGCGTGTGTGTGACTTGAGAGGGTAAGCCTGTAGCTCAACGTCGCATACTTGAGCGTGCCTACACCCGCCCTACCCCCCAATATATATTTATATTTAGGTACCACACAGAGGTACACCTAAGTTAAATTGTTTGTAAAACTGTACCTGTAGGGCATTAAGACTATAAACATTTACCCTAACTGTTAACCTAGGTACGTAGTACCTACTAACACTTAACACTTAACAGCATTTAACTTCTTACAATGTCTGTATGACAGTTTATTGCTACGAGCACACTAATGTATACAAGTGAAATAGAATTCTAACATGTAAACTGGCAATACTAATAATAAAATGTTATTTCTACATTTTTGTAACAGCTGGATACGTTTTTCTAGAAAATTCTCGGTAAGCTACACCTTAAAATATTTCCATGAATGCGGAGGAGTTTAAGCTTCTTTGACGCTAATGCCCGCGTAGTCTTATCGCAGGATACATTTCATTTCTGTTGGTGATTACGATTACTTAATAATTCTCGTTTCAGTTCTCTCGAGTCAGCACACTATATTAGTCTTAGCAAATAACTGTAAGATAAAATATTTTTTCTACACTTGCATAATAGTTTGCTACGTGTTTCTAAAAAAACCTTAGTAAACTTCGCCATCCAAAACGTTTATGAACGTGGAAGCCTCTAAGCTCCTTTGACGCTAACGCCTGCGTAGTTACCTACTAATTGCAGGATACATTTCATTTCGCTTGTTGAATATTACGCTTACTTAATAATTCACGTTGGAGTTCGCCTGAGTCGTCACACTTTGTCTTGGCTGGAAATTTCAAGTGACTTAGGTAATGGTTCTCTGTACAGGCTGTTTGCATTCGTAACTTACAATAATATCAATGATAATTTATTTAGAAAGAAGAAAAACTGACATTTTGAAAGGTATATATTCATTATACACACACATACATACAAACACACTACAGTTTACATTATATTACAGTTGGCAAAACAGTGCTATAAGTCAGTCGGAGGTATCTTTCAAGAGCGATGTTCGGCCCGCTGACGCCGAGTCTCAGTTTGCGAACACGCACATTTTAGACACATTTTACAGTGTCATGTAGTTTTTTTATATGAAAAAGTGTATGTGTGTATTTATTAAACGTATTAATATTAGGTAGTACTTGATTTTTTAGGGTTCCGTACCTCGAAAGGAAAAAACGGAACCCTTATAGGATCACTTTGTTGTCCGTCTGACTGTCTGTCTGTCTGTCTGTCAAGACCATTTTTCTCAGGAACGCGTGGAGGTATCAAGCTGAAATTTATATCAAATACTCAGGTCTACTGTCCCTTGGAGCTGTGAAAAATCAGACTTCTAAGCCAACGCAATCAAAAGATACAGCCGTTTATGCCGCAAATTTTCCAAACTCGCAAGGATCAAAACCTACAGGGTACTTCCCGTGAACTCAGAATCTTGAAATTTGGTACGAAGCAACGTCTTATAGCACAGATAAAGGAAAAATTGCGAAAACCGTAAATTTTTAGTTAAATCATATAATAAAAATATTTTTAATAATTTTGAAGTTACTACCCCTATATACCTACAGGTTTGTACGGAACCCTCGGTGCGCGAGTCCGACTCGCACTTGGCCGGTTTTTTCTAAATTTATTGCTTCGTCCGCGTGGAATTTTTTTTTAATCCACCTGTGTATATGTCGCAGGGAAAAGATTTGAACAAATCTCTAAGGGATATGATCAAATTACGCAGGATGTTAAAATGGACTCCATATCATCATTTCCCTAGAAACAATCAGTCTTTTCACCAAATCATATCTCTTAGAGATTTGTTCAAATCTCTGTTTTAATCATTTCCCTGCTACATATAGCTATCCACGCCGTTGCCGGTGACGGCGACCCAATGGCTGCAATTTCGGTGTTTAGCTCCCACTGTTAATGTTAAAAGAGAAGAAAATAGGGAAATTCTAACAAGATTTTTGATTTTTAAATAGACGATCCAGGATTTTCACGTCTTATATTTTGTGCGTTAGCTCTCTCTTGGACCTGCGTAGTCGCTAGACTCGCTAATTCGCTGATCAGATCTATTTCCTTTCGCGCGCGCGGCGGTGATAGAGCTTCATTACCAATTTGCGTTCGCGTCGTTCAGTGGTCGCACTCGAGGTGTATTTACTTATATTTCTAGACAGACTGTTTATAATCGAAACGCATACTACGTTTTTCTTAATCGTCATTTTTCATCCATTAATTAATCGTTATTTTCCATCATAGTCGTTAATCGTTAGCCTATTACATTGGCCATCCCTGACCGGATAAGCTTAAACATCCGTGTTTTTTATATGAATGGATTATTACAATAAGATGGCAATCAATAGGTACACTAGTATGTATTCGTAGGGTTAAGCAGGTATAGGTAGATAGATACATAGGTATAATGTAAAGAGAAAATTTATAAACATTCTTAACTAGCTTACCGCCCGCGACTTCGTCCGCGTATAATACGGTTCCTCATACAGAGTTTCATATCCAATTATATCTTCTTAACTAACTTTTGTTAATCCCCGAACCATCTTCTTAATCTTTTTATACTTATAGCTATTTTGGCGAAAAAACGGGTAACGTAGACATAGTTTCAGTTACAAATAAGTGTTAATATGCTAATAATAACGTAAATGTACCCTATTATTTGCGTAACTTCTTGGTGCACTATATTGTGGTGGTTTTCTCTAGCGATACGTTGACCAAACTATTGTAAGAGCTCACTCTGGAACATGGAAATGGAACGGAAATAAGGACATTAATTCTTAGTAAATCTCAAACCAAAAAATAGTAAATCTCAAACAAAAAAAAATAGTAAATCTCAAACCAAAAAAATAGTAAATCTCCATACAAACTTTCAACCCCTTTTTAGCCCCGTTCTAGGTTGAATTTTGAAAAACGCTGAAATTGCGTTTATATTTTTTATATTATTAGTAAACGTACGAAGTTTCAAATCTCTAACTCCAAATTTTAAACCCCACCGATACAAACTTGTACCCCTTAGGGGTTGAATTTTTCAAAATCGCTTCTTATTCGTTGTACAAATTGTAAATTTAACTCGTCCTGCAAATTATAACTTTCTAGCTTCAGTAGTTACGGCCTCTCTTTAATACAAACTTTTCAACCACCCCAGAGGGGTTGGAATTTTGAAAAACGCTAAAATTTGTTTTTTTGCCTTAAAGTAAGTAGCTTACAAACGAACTTTCAAGTCTGTCACGAAAAAAATTAAATGTCTATACAAACTTTCAACCCCTTTTTAGGGTTCCGTAGTCAACTAGGAACCCTTATAGTTTCGCCAAGTCTGCCCGTCCGTCCGTCCGGCCGCGGATAATCTCAGTGACCGTTAGCACTAGAAAGCTGAAATTTGGTACGAATATGTATATTAATTACGCCGACAAAGTGGTAAAATAAAAAGTGGAAAAAAATGTTTTATTAGGGTACCTCCCCTATACGTAAAGTGGAGAGTGATTTTTTTTTTCATTTCAACCCTAACGTGTGATATATTGTTGGATAGGTATTTAAAAATGAATAGGGGTTTACTAAAATAATTTTTTGATAATGTAAATATTTTCGGAAATAATCGCTCCAGAAGTAAAAAAAACTGTGTCCCCGCCCCCTCTAACTTTTAAACCATAAGTTTTAAAAATATGAAAAAAATCTCAAAAGTAGAACAATATAAAAAAATTCTAGGAAAATTATTTTGAACTTGATAGGTTAAATAGTTTTGAAAAAAATTACAAAATAATTTCTGAACTAAGTTTGTAATTTAACCGTATAAGCAGGTGTTTATTGTACTTGTAATTTCTACAAAATCACAATGAAATGACGTGCTTTAAAATAAAGCAAAAACGGTGAAAATGGGTTCACGCTGTCGCGTTGGTAGTTTTTTTTAGTGGAGTAGAAATGAAGAAAAACTATTAAACTTTAACAATATTTAATGTAAAACTAAAATTACACAAAAGTCTCTAAAATTACACTAAAGTCTGTAAATTCCACTATGCGCAAACTAATGAAGTAGGTAGATATCTCAGGGACGAGAGTTCTACAGGGTGTTTGGTAACCGGATGCAAAGCCGAAAGTAGGAGATAGCCTAGGTCATGTAGAACATTTTTAGCCATACTTGTCTTAGACAAATGTTATTAGTTTTTTTTTAATTTAAATTTAAAAATTTGTCGGAGAAAACTGCAAAACTTCAGACTAAATCGATAATTAGTACTTTTTTTACTGCAGGTAGATTTTTTTTTGTTTTATTTCGTATTGTGCAATGTCTATCAAACACTAGAAAAGTGATTTCAAACATCTGTGTCTAAAGAAAACAAGTTGACAGCGATTTAAAATTTTAGTTACATGAAAATGTAAACGATTTAAGTGATTTCAAAGTACGAAAAAAAAAAACTAAAATAGCCACGAATTTTCAAACCATTTTAAAAACATGCTTGGCTTTTACCCTTTTATTTAAGCTATCAAACACGACTGTAGCTACTGTATCCTTGAAAATAAGCCACCTAAACCAACTGGGTAGCTAAAATGTTTCACTCTACTTGTGATACTTGTGGTAGTTGTGGTGACGAATCTCATTATGATTTTACAATAAAACATTGGTTCTGAATACTAAGTTGGCGTTGACTTGACATTTGACTTGTTTTAAAAGGGTTAAGTGTACTGGACAAAACTACCACATGCAATTTTAACAAACAAAGGCTTGCGGCGGTGAGAGACAAAAGGGACTGATAGCGGCAGGCGGCGGGCGATAAGACAATCATGTCTCAAGCCATTTTATCTTTGAAAATAGGCTACCTGTACTAATAAGAGGGAATGTTTAGGGTAAATTAAAACAAAAGCATAAAAGATAAGTTATTTATTTTTACGATCAACACATTAAAATTACACATCATCGCTCGTTTTCAAAATGTGACCCGCCGTTTCGAATACAAGCACGAGCCCGTCTTCTTACTTCTGTGGTGGTTGTTCCGAATATCATTTCTTCCCTCATCCTTTCGAACGCCGCTTCTATCCTCTCCCTCAGCTCTTCTACGATATTAATGACCTCTTGTGTGTAGACTAGCTCCTTAGCTCGGCCCCAAACGAAAAAATCCAATGGTGTCAAATCAGGTGACCGAGCGGGCCAAGGGATTCGTCCGCCTCTGCCGATCCAACCGTCCGGGAAACAGTTATCCAGATGCTCCCTTACAGCCAGAGAGTAATGGGCGGGACAACCGTCGTGTTGAAATGTCACTGCACCGGGCAGCTGGTCTTCGTCAATAAGCCTGGGCAAATCGTTTTGTAAAAATTCCAAATAATTTGCCCCATTTAAATTATTTGGCAAAAAATGTGGCCCAATAAGGACTCTGCCGATGATTCCAGCCCACACATTGACGGAAAACCTTCTTTGGAAGGACACTTGCTTTTTCCAATGTGGATTGTTGTTTTTGTCAGCCCATTGGTGTAGGTTATGGAAATTTGTGATCCCCTCCCGGGAAAATTTCGATTCATCGGTCCAAAGAATGCTTCGCAAAAAACGTCGGTCTTCGATATCCGCATTGAGTAAAAATCGGCAGAAGTCCACTCGGCGTGCAGGATCTCCTTCGTCCAAACCTTGAACTCCGATGCCGCGAAAAGGATATTTTCCCTCACGATTCATTGTGGCCCATACTTTCCATGTGGACAAG
This sequence comes from Pammene aurita, assembly GCA_947086415.1. Lineage (NCBI taxonomy): Eukaryota > Metazoa > Arthropoda > Insecta > Lepidoptera > Tortricidae > Pammene > Pammene aurita. Next base: position 26,170,126 of record OX352297.1, read on the forward strand.
TTCAGATTACGAGCTACCACTCTGATGCTCGTATTCGGATCCTCTGCAAATGCCTGTAGAACGTCTTCCTCCACTTCAGGGCGATTACGTCCTGGATTCCCTCCATGTTGCACAGCAATACCATTCTCACGTAGCCTTCGGAATGAATTGTAAAACACTCTCACATTAGGCAATCTCCGGTTTGGAAAACGCTCTTGGTACATCCGTCGGGCCATCGCTCCATTACTGTCAGCTTTGCAGTACATGTAGATAATGTCGGCGTATTCTTCGTTCGTAAACTCCATGTTTACAATGAAGAAGTCGTAATTACACGTGAAGGAGCGCCTACGGCAGCTACAACTTGACACGGTAAATTGAGATGAGAGCGGGAAATTAAACCACAATGAACGTCTAATCGCAACTGAAGTTGTAACTAGACTAAATTACTAGTTTTTGCACAAATACTCATGTAGCTAATCAGTTTATCTTTGTCAATAAAGCACAAAACCGATCATCTTTGTTTAACGCCGCTCACCGCCTGCCGCTATCAGTCTCTTTTGTCTCTCACCGCCGCAAGCCTTTGTTTGTTAAAATTGCATGTGGTAGTTTTGTCCAGTACACTTAACCCTTTTAAAACAAGTCAAATGTCAAGTCAACGCCAACTTAGTATTCAGAACCAATGTTTTATTGTAAAATCATAATGAGATTCGTCACCACAACTACCACAAGTATCACAAGTAGAGTGAAACATTTTAGCTACCCAGTTGGTTTAGGTGGCTTATTTTCAAGGATACAGTAGCTACAGTCGTGTTTGATAGCTTAAATAAAAGGGTAAAAGCCAAGCATGTTTTTAAAATGGTTTGAAAATTCGTGGCTATTTTAGTTTTTTTTTTATCGTACTTTGAAATCACTTAAATCGTTTACATTTTCATGTAACTAAAATTTTAAATCGCTGTCAACTTGTTTTCTTTAGACACAGATGTTTGAAATCACTTTTCTAGTGTTTGATAGACATTGCACAATAAGAAATAAAACAAAAAAAAATCTACCTGCAGTAAAAAAAGTACTAATTATCGATTTAGTCTGAAGTTTTGCAGTTTTCTCCGACAAATTTTTAAATTTAAATTAAAAAAAAACTAATAACATTTGTCTAAGACAAGTATGGCTAAAAATGTTCTACATGACCTAGACTATCTCCTACTTTCGGCTTTGCATCCGGTTACCAAACACCCTGTATAAAACTGAGCTAATAGTAGGGAGGAAAAAGAAACCGTGTTCACTTAGCACCGTCTTACTGGACAGCCACTTCCCTGTAGTGCGGTGCGAGACGGGTAGCGACGTGCGACCGGGTGACGGAGAGGGTAGTCCTGACTCTTGGTGGAGTCACAGAGATGCAGGGTGCGGTCCGGACTGTTGGTGGGGTCACGGAGATGCAGGGTGTGGTCCCAGTGGTAGGTCGACTCGGGTGGTACAAAATTCCCTGGAATTCCATTTTTAGCCATTTAGCAAAAATCCCGATTTCACGTTACTGACTGCAACATCCTCGCCATTTGGAAGAAGGAAGCACTACTAGCAGGAAGGCCACCAAAAGCATTAAATAGTGATCAAGGTGTTGCAGCAGCATACAAAATCAGCTCAAGAAGGTGAAAGTGAAATACATTCCAATTGCAAAGTGAAGAGTTCGACATTTACACATTTCCTTTGATTAGAAATTATATTTAAAAGTATAGGAAGAAAATTAGCTGGGGATAGATGATTCTGATAACTACGTAATTACAATTAACATTATAATTACCATATCACATACATTATTTTTTTATAAGTAGGTAGAAAAACATTACGTAAACAAAGAACAAAGGAACTTTAACTTCTCAGATTTTATGTGAAATGGTAATCGTTTAATACAAACGAAATAGTTTTAACTACAAGATAGAATTAGGCACGAATAGCAACAACTGATTCACATAAGTAAATTAAGTAAGAAATATTTTACAACACTCACCCAATCGGGGAACAAAACATTCACTGGCACATTATTTAATGTTATTTTATTCACTCGTGAATAATTAGTGATAATCACAGGTTAATCTTGTAGAATTTAGACAAGTCGAGACATTTTAATTAAATATGAGACGGCCGATGACCGTTTAGTATCGCAGGCTCGCCCGCCAGAGAGATAATGGCCGAGTCATTGAGTCAATGATGACATGGCGCACGAGTTTATTAATTACGCCTAGAGCTATTGAAGAGCAATGTGCGTGCTTATTCAGTTAGATTGCCTTTTTTTCTATGTCTTAATAGGAACATAATATTTTAATATTGTTTAGTTTTAAGTAGTTTAATTCATATTACAAGTTTGTAAATAGTGTTTCTTTTTAGGATAAAACTGTTTACTCAGAGAATACTGTAACGATCCCGTTACATACCCTCTCTTTTTGGGTAGAATTTTGCCTAAGTAAAATTATCTATCGACTTCTATCTATCTATCTCAATAACTATTGGTTTAACTTTCAGTCATCAACGTATGTTACGTGCTTCACCTATTCATTCTATCCTCTCATAAATCTTCATTCATAATAGCCTTTACACTGACAGCTATGTGTTAGAAGCTCATATACACCGAGTATCCACTTAGTTTGTGGAATACTCACCAACAGATAAAGATAGTTGTTACCAATTATACCGAAGGTCTCGTAGTTTATATTATTTTATAATTACAGTGGAGAACTGAAATACGATGCTTTTTAGATAGAAATCGTATTTACCTTACTACGGTAGGTAGTACCGTAATTAGTATATTTTATTTATTCAAAAATGGATATTCCGGTAGAGGACTGTGCAGTTTATAGATTCCCAATTCCAGTAATTATATATAAATACGAAACAGAATTAAAATGGTTTTAGAGTCGATTAAGTATCGTTCTTTTAGGTTTTCCAGTTAGTTAAGTTTAAAGTCTTTTATGTGCCACTCACCTATATTGTTACCATGTGTATCTTCGAGAACGTACACTAAAGGTGATTTTTTTAGCAACAATGCGGCACTTAACAAATTTAGGGGCTAGTTTTTTTGCGAAATTTTTGTCTTTATCACTAAGATAATAAGTCCGTTTCCAAACATAATCGCCAAAGTCAGCTTTATTTCTACGTAGGTTATAATTCACGCAATTCCTAGCATGAGCTTTTAAGTAAGGCACTTTGAACCTGATCAAATATCTTGTATATGTATAGTACACCAAGGTTTTCAGCATAATCTTCCCTAGGTGCAAAGATTAAGTCGTCGATGGTGTCTGAATTTAAATAGTGTGAACCACAGGTAACTAATTTGCGACCATAGGCTAAGAAAGCAGGTGTAGATCCTGTTACCTCATTAATTGACGAATTAATTGAAAACTATATTTTAGATACATTTGCATCCCAAGACCTGTGATCTTCATTAGAAATAAAAGAGGAAATAGCCGTCATTATAGTTTTGTTGTAGCGTTCCACGGTGTTAATTTGCGGCGTGTACTTTGGTGTATATCTAACGTTTGGGACCTTGTATTTGGCAAACAATTGCTTAAGAGTATTACTTACAAATTGTTTACCAGTATCCATCAAGATAACTTTAGGCACACCATGAACCAGGAAAATGTTCTCCTCTACTATAAGATAGATAATTTCAGCAGTAGCACGTCGAATAGGAAACAGAAGGCAGTACTTTGTAAAGCAACAAGTAATAACTAGCAAGAATGTATTCTGTTTTCTGGACGGTGGTAACGGTCCAACGAGATCCATACTAATAGTGTGAAAGGGTCTGTTACATTCCTTAGGGCGTCCCATAGTACCTAGAGGACTATGATTAGCATGTTTGTACGATTTACATACATCACAATCAGCAATGAATTTTTTACGTCTCGGTACATGTCAGGCCAGAAATATTTTAAGGAAAGTCGTTTATATGTTTTTAGTGAGCCAAAATGACCAGCAGTAGGACATGAATGATTTTGTCCTATCACGTGTTGTCTATTTTCAAGTGGAACGACCTCTTTCCATTCAAACTCTCTAGTAAGTGGATTTAAACTCTTTTTAAAACGAAAAAGTTTATTGTTAGCAACTTGATAGTCCGAAAACGACGTTGGAGTATTTTGGCAGCCGTGATAGATTGTCAAATACCAGGGATCAGTTACGTTTAGGCCGCAGGTAGTTGTGGATGGTAATATATTTATGGCTGAAACAGGTATCCTAGACAGACTATCTGGCACTACGTTCTCAGATCCACGACGATGCCGGATTTTGTAGTTAAAGGTAGAAAGTCGTACACCCCATCTTGCTAAGCGACCTGTAGGATTGTTAATATTAAGAAACCACTTAAGAGCAGCGTGGTCAGTGTAAATAGTAAATTTTTGACCGTTTTCTAGATAGCATCGCCAATGTTCGACTGCACTAAGCACGGCCAAAGCTTCTCGCTCTGTAGCGCTGTAGTTTTGTTCCTGTTTCGACAGAGACTTGCTCATATAGGCGATCACCCTCTCTACACCATCTAAAGTTTGTGTAAGAACTGCACCAATCCCTACGTCACTGGTGTCTGAATGAACTTCAAAGGGTTTTGAGTAATCGGGGCAAGATAAGATAGGCGTCGAGACAAGACATTTTTTTAAAGCCACAAATGCATCATTAGCTTCAGTAGACCATTTAAAAGCAGGGGCAGTTTTAGCTTGTGACGTCAACTTATTTAACGGCGAGACTAAGGTACTAAAGTTCGGTATAAACCTGCGATACCATGAAGCAGTGCCTAGGAATCTACGGACTTCCTTACGGTTTGTCGGCGTAGGGTAGTTAATTATGGCTTCTACTTTCTCGGGGTCAGCATGTAAACCATTAGAGTCAACTATGTAGCCTAAATAACGAAGTTGCTGTCTAAAAAACTGACTTTTCTCAAAGTTAATAGTCAAATCAGCAGTTTTTAGCTTTTCTAAGACTCGAACCAAAAGAGATATATGTTGTTCAAAACTTGATACTATAATTATGTCATCGATAAAAACAAAAACTCTAAGTTCAAATTCTGGGCCATAAAACAAGCGATCAACAAGGCGTTGCTGCGTAGCAGGCGCGTTAGTGAGACCAAAGGGCATTAATTTAAATTGAAAGGTACCACGTGACGGTATATAAAAATAAATAAATTTTACAGCGGTCTTCCTCTCTTATTAAGATTTGCCAAAATTTTTTCGACAGATCTAAACTTGTAAGATACTTAGCGTCTCGTAGGTTGTCCAGTATTTTAGCCATGTATGGTAAACTGTAAGCGTCTTTTTTAGTTACAGCGTTTAATTTCCGGCTATCCAGGTAAAACCTCAGCTGACCATTCTTTTTAGGTGTGAGTAATACTGGAGAGGACCATTCACTCTCGCAGGGCTCCACCACATCATCTTTAAGCATCTCGTCTAGTTGTTCAATTAAGATTTTTTGTTTTTCTAGTGGCATTCTGTAGTAACGTTGCCGAGGGGGGGCAGCATCCCCAGTATCAATGGAATGCGTAATAAGTGAAGTCCTGCCAAGGCCACGTTCCTCATATGAAATACTACGAAATTCAGATATCAAATGATCGGCAGTGGTCTTTTGATCCTCAGTAAGATGTTTGTAGCTACAAAGACTGGCATTTTTAACAATAGATAGATTTGCAAGGCCAATTTCTGATTCTGGAAGCATAATAACGGATTCTAAGTGTTTTGGAAAAAGACCAATAATTTTCCAGAAGTCTACTCCTAATATAAGCGAGTTCTCAATTTTAGGGACCACATAAACTTCTAGAACGTGAGATTGGTTTAAAAATGTGACATTTAGGTAGACTTTGTAGTTTTTGGCCACCTGCAGCTTTACATTCTATAGGTTTGCATTGTTGTAGAACAAAACCTTGGCCGGTGAAGTATTTATGAACGTTACTGCCTCGAATTGATACGGCAGATCCAGTATCTAATAGACCAATTAGTGATTTATCGTGTACCACCACAGAAACGTAAGGACGCGAGTGTTTTGAATGAGAGTTGTGGATTGAAGATACAGAGTAGCACGAAAAGAATTTTGATATAAATTTCAACCAATCAGACCATTCAGAGCTATCCAACTTTGGTTGGGTGTTCTTGTCGTACTCATCTGCACAACAATCCACCTTAATTAGTTTTTTTGGTCAGTAGCCGTAGTTTTACAAGTTGAGCAATCCGGAAAGCGAACTCCTTTTTTTCCACATTTGAAGCATATCGGAAAATGTGGTCGGTGACATTGTCCTAATGTGTGAGTGTCAACACGACATCTTGGGCAAAATACCTTTTTAGTTGTAGAGGTAGTTGCAGTGCTTAAGGTATTTACATTGACTGATGTTTGTGGTTCCGGATGCCGTTTATTGAAATTGGTAGATTGTTGGTAAGACTTATTGTTTTTATATTTGTCATTATAGTCACGCTTGTAGTTAGTAAAATAAGTATTTTTAGTATTGGACGAGCTAGGAAATGAACGATTGTACGCAAACTCTCGGGCTAATGTGTCAGTACTGATTTTAGGAGGCTCATGAAATTGGGACATCCTAGACTGAATGTCTTCATAGCTACGGCACAAAGTCTTCAGAGCATCGATGCTTTCAATATTAGGAGATGCAGCTAGAGTACTTGCATATATTGGACGGATATTATGTAGTGGAATTTCTAGTTTCTCTGCTTCAAAAATTTGATTTGTTAGACGCGAGAACATACCATGCATTATAGCAATATAAATTGAAATGTTTTCATGTTCACCCTGTGTGCGCATCCTTATCTCGGACATTAGGAGATAATCATAGTTACGTTGGCTAAAGTCCTGTTTTAGAAGTACCACCAAAGCGTCCCATGATTCCACCTTGTCCTTATTGCATCGGAACCAGTGAAGGGCATCTTCGGTGAAAATTTCATAACCAAAAGTGAGGAATTTATCTACACATGCCTCTAGAAATGACAAGCTCCTCAGCTTTTTGTATAAACGATCTAACACATGACTTTCCAGAATATTTTAGCTTACCTACAACTTCAGAAACCTTCTTCTCACATGTAACCGAAATAAGCTCCGTTAATGGTTCTGAAGATGTAGACGTTGAAGGTGTCTCCATCTTTAGTCTTTTTAGCTCAGCCAATTGTTGCTTGAAAATTTGGGAATAATCCTTGTCTCGATAGCCTCTGACCTATTGATCCTAACCAGCCTGTAGTAGATATGATGTAACATCGTTTCAGTCCGTGAGTAAACATTTTTATCCAGTCTAGTCTTTAAACTATCTAAATTTTCTTTAGTTTTAATTAATGTATCCCGAACCTGTGCTAAATCTACAGTCGGCTCTAAATGTGATTCTAATATATCATCAGGGGGTAAAATTGCAGCTAGAATCTGACCAGCGAGTCGCTGCACAAGCATTTTTACAGAATTCTTCATATGGCAACAATTTTATCTGTCAAAAGTGTCAAACAACTGTCAAAATGTTGACAGCTTCTGTTACCAAACAATATTGATATTTGTGTCACATTTATGTGAGTTTTTATTTGCAAACATATGTTTGACCAGCGAGTCGCTGCACAAGCGTTTTTAGAGAATTCTATATATGGCAATAATTTTAGCTGTCAAAAGTGTCAAAAATATTGTCAAACGAGTTTACACATAACCTAGATTCTCAAATTCTCATGTTAGTTCATTCGTTACGGAAGTTTATAGTTTATATCGTATTATAATGGCTAAACCGATTAGAAGCAGTGTGAGGAGCATGTTATTTACGATAATCTGTAACTATAATCAAGTTCGACACGACGAAAATGAGAGATTACTAGAAAAGAAGCGAATATTGGACGAAATCATTCAGGCGACCGGTAAGTCATTATCAAACAATGTTGATGCTTCTTGTACCAAATTTAATTTACGAGATAGGAACATTTGTTTGTATTACTAAACTTATGATTTATTTATATTACAGCGGGCGTAGATGACGAAAATGTTAGAGAAACTATTCAAAAGCTAGCAAGCGAACTGAAGAATGTTATTGATAATAACGCATCAGAATCAAGTTATTTAGAGAAAGTGTCTACTATGACAGGTAATATAAATAATCTATATTTTCACATCTAGGTTTATTAATATTTTAGTGTTCTTTTGTTAAAATTCCTATTGTTAAAACTGTTTTTTTTTTCAGGTACAAGCATTCGTACACTACGCACAATTAAAAAAGAGGGTTCTATTAACCAAGGCCAATGGAATACGCCAGGGAAAAAACGACCCCGGCCACCAACTGTGTCAAATTTAGACAATTTTGATGTGTCAGCCATCCGTAATAAAATTAATGAGTTTTATTGCGTCAAAAAGCAGGTACCTACTCTAAGAGCCTTACATGCGGATTTGAAAGAATCTATAGGATTCTCAGGATGTTGTGAAACACTGAGGAAAATACTACACGAGAACGGATTTGAGTTTAAAAAAAATAAAGAAGAGCGCTCCATCCTCATGGAAAAGTTTGAAATATCTGGGTGGAGGCAAAGGTTTCTTAGAGCTATACATAAAAAACGGTAAGAAGGAAAAAATATTGTGTATCTTGATGAGACATATGTCCATCAAAATTACAGACCGAAGAAGTCATGGCAAGGGCCTTCAACTTCCGGTTTAGTTGAAAAAATTTCCTCGGGTAAGCGGCATATTATAGTGCATGCTGGATCAGAGCAAGGATTTGTGCCCAATGCTTTGCTTGTTTTTAGCACAAAATCCAAAGCAGCTGACTATCATGATGACATGAACAGTTCTAATTTTTTAAAGTGGCTACGAGAAATGTTAATCCCAAATTTGACTGAGCCCAGTGTAATTGTTATGGACAATGCCAGTTACCATGTAACACAAATAAATAAGCCTCCAACCATGCACAGCTTAAAGGCTGATATTCAAAAATGGCTAAGGGAAAATAATATCCCATATGAAGAGTGTTTCAAAAAGGAGGAATTGATGTGCCTCGTTGAGGAAAATAAAATTGGTCCCATATATGCAGCAGAGGAGTTATTGAAGCAGCATGGGCATGAGGTCCTTAAATTGCCTCCATACCATTGCGATCTAAACGCTATTGAGTTGATATGGAGCCTCACAAAGCGAAAAATAGCCAGCAGAAATGTGGGGCTACCGGGTTCAGATACGGAAAACTTGATCCGAGAATGTTTTGCAATGATTACCCCGGAAGATTGGAAAAAAAGTACAGACAATGTAATAAATGTGGAACGAAAATACAAGTCTAAGGACAACATTACAGACACTGAACTAGCTCCATTCATAATAGAAGTTCGGGAAAGTGACAATGACAGTGATAGTTCTCTGTCAGGAATTGAATTTCTTGAATCCGATTTCGATTATGATTCTTAAATAAATAGGCACCTTCTTTATAAACTAACAATATTAAAAGTAGATTGAAACTAAATTGTGTTTTCTTTCACCTACCTTCAGTTCAGCTCCATTATACAATATGTGACTTTTTATTATTACTAACTTTATAAGTACAACGGGAAGCATAAATATTTCCCTTGTGAAGGTTTACTTTAATAGCACAAGGGAAATATTTATGCTTAATAAATAATCGCCTGTAATTAACCCGAGTTCAAAACTTCAAAATAAAACACAAATAAAGTAATTTTTAATCCTATCAAAAATATAAATGTCATATGAGAACCAAGTTCAATATTATGACATATGCCTTGGTTGTTGACTTCAACGACCAAAGAAATGAGATTTAAAGGGTGCCGTTTAATGGTCAGTCCTGAAATTTATTTGTAACAACAAAGTATCATTTTCTATAACTTAGGAATCTTAGGATAATATAATAACTTACTTTTTGTACAGTTGAAGTAAAGATATTTATGTTTACTACATATTTTTGTAATGATTGACTGATTAGTCTACTAACAATTCGTTCCTTCGTTTTTTAGTATCTCTGATAATAATGATAACTATTCAATCATATTTTTAATTTTTAAGTGGGCTAAATTAGAAGCCAGGGGTTATAATTGCATTGCAACGATATCCTCAGTCTGTTTACTGTATTAAATTTACAGTCTGCTACGTTGCAGACTTCAGTCAGTCACTAATCAAAACAAAAATTAATTACGTATGAATTACCAAGTATCAAATTACTTTTTTTGCACTATGCTTCGTGTTACCAGTTAAAGATTTTTTGAATTTGCCGCTTTTTTTTTGTGCAGCCACTCGCTGGTCAAACTCTAATTTCACTATTTGTTTCCTCAACTCCGGAACAGATTCGCCAGTTGTACCGCCTCTGACACCAACCTCATACTCGAGTTCAGCCTTTTGCAGCGAAAGGTATTTTATTTGATACGACATTATGGGTGTGTGTTGCAATATACAATTAATCAACAAAAACAGAGAATTAAATCCACCAGCGTAATAATCAGCTCAAATTAAAGAGTACCTAAGGATCACCAAGGATGTGTAATATAACAAATGTAGATAGAAGACAAGAAAATAATCTCAGAATAAGTGGGTAGACACTATAATATATTTTAAAATATTGTAGAAAAGAGTTCAGGTGATCTTTGGTGATCCAACTAATTATTACTTAAAACTACAGAAACCAACACCATTGATTACTATAAAATACTCAAAAACAAGTGAAAGTGAACACGGCTCAGTGAAATACCTAATGAGTTGGGCGCCAATATCGCGTTGGTAGTTTTTTTTAGTGGAGTAGAAATGAAGAAAAACTATTAAACTTTAACAATATTTAATGTAAAACTAAAATTACACAAAAGTCTCTAAAATTACACTAAAGTCTGTAAATTCCACTATGCGCGAACTAATGAAGTAGGTAGATATCTCAGGGACGAGAGTTCTATAACACTGAGCTAATAGTAGGGAGGAAAAAGAAACCGTGTTCACTTAGCACCGTCTTACTGGACAGCCACTTCCCTGTAGTGCGGTGCGAGACGGGTAGCGACGTGCGACCGGGTGACGGAGAGGGTAGTCCTGACTCTTGATGGAGTCACAGAGATGCAGGGTGCGGTCCGGACTGTTGGTGGGGTCACGGAGATGCAGGGTGTGGTCCCAGTGGTAGGTCGACTCGGGTGGTACAAAATTCCCTGGAATTCCATTTTTAGCCATTTAGCAAAAATCCCGATTTCACTTTACTGACTGCAACATCCTCGCCATTTGGAAGAAGGAAGCACTACTAGCAGGAAGGCCACCAAAAGCATTAAATAGTGATCAAGGTGTTGCAGCAGCCTACAAAATCAGCTCAAGAAGGTGAAAGTGAAATACATTCCAATTGCAAAGTGAAGAGTTCGATATTTACACATTTCCTTTGATTAGAAATTATAATAATCTATACATATAATAAAGCTGAAGAGGGTCGAAAGTCTGTACATGGAAGATAATCGAAAAAAAGTTGTCTGGGGATTCTTAGAATCGATAACAGAACACGTTCCAACAATTTTTAGAATTTTTGTCTGTTTATCTGTTTATCTGTTTGTCTGTTTATTTGACCGCGCATCACGTGAAAACGGCTGAACGGATTTTGATGAAATTTTGGATAGATATAGTTTGAGTCCTGGGAAAGGATAATATATAGTTTTAATCCCGAAAATCAACCCTGGTGGGGGTGAAAATGGGGTTGAAAGTTTGTATGGAGAATTTTTAACCGCTGAAACGATTTAGATAGAAATGGGTATGGAGATAATTTGAGTCTCGAGAAACGTCATAGGATAGTTTTCAAACCCTTGTGGGGGTGAAAAGGGGGTTGGAAGGTGGTATGAGGATTTTTTTACCGCTGAACTGATTTAGACATACATATAATAAAGCTGAAGAGGGTCGAAAGTCTGTACATGGAAGATAATCGAAAAAAAGTTGTCTGGGGATACTTAGAATCGATAACAGAACACGTTCCAACAATTTTTAGAATTAGTCTGTTTATCTGTTTGTCTGTTTATCTGTTTATTTGTTTATCTGTTTGTCTGTTTATTTGACCGCGCATCACGTGAAAACGGCTGAACGGATTTTGATGAAGTTTTGGATAGATATAGTTTGAGTCCTAGGAAAGGATAATATATAGTTTTAATCCCGAAAATCAACCCTGGTGGGGGTGAAAATGGGGTTGAAAGTTTGTATGGAGAATTTTTAACCGCTGAAACGATTAAGATAGAAATGAGTATGGAGATAATTTGAGTCTCGAGAAACGTCATAGGATAGTTTTCAAACCCTTGTGGGGGTGAAAAGGGGGTTGGAAGGTGGTATGAGGATTTTTTTACCGCTGAACTGATTTAGATGAAAATTGGTATAGAGATAGTATGGGTCTCGAGAAATGACAAAGGATAGTTTCTTCTTCAAACCCCCCCCCCCCCCCCATCTTACTTTAGAACCGTAGGTCCAAAAAATTTGAAAAAAATAATGGAAGTGACGCCTGAAAGGTACTTTCAATAAAAACTATCTATACATATAATAAAGCTGAAGAGGGTCGAAAGTCTGTTCATGGAATATATTCGAAAAAAAGTTGGCTGGAGATACTTAGAATCGATAACAGAACACGTTCCAAGTATTTTTAATTAGTTAACGGCTGAACGGATAATGATGAAATTTTGTGTAGAGATAGTTTGAGTCCCGGGAAAGGATAATGAACAGTTTTCATCCCGAACATCAACCCTGGAAGGGGTGAAAAGGGGGTTGAAAGTTTGTATGTTGAAAGTTGGTATTGAAATAATTTGTAATTTCTTGGTCAAGATTTTTATAACATGTTACCCGTCGATGCTTTAAATTTACCATTACCCGCTCTTAAGAAATATTTGAAAATGTCATGAATGTCAAAGGGTTATTGCAGCAAACCAAAAAACTACTACAAAATCATCTAACATTTATAGGACACCGTTTAGGTAGGAAAACATATTAAACGTTTTGTGAAGCAGTCAGATTAGGATTTATTTTTCTTTATAATTAAACAATAGGTACATTATCTGTCTCTCAAGCAGTTTTGATATGTCTTCTTGAAGAACTACGCATTATTTTGTATCTTTATGATCTAATAATGTATTACTGTTTTGAAAAAAATAAGTCCCGTAGAATTTCTTTTCGGTCATAATACTTCTTGGGCCAGAGGTACACCTACAGGGTTAGAACCGGTGGAGTTTTGGAACGAAGTTCTTTATCGGACGGTTCGCGGATGGGGGCCTAGGCGAAAAAAAGTCACGTGACCGTTACGAAAAAGCGTCACGTCACGAAAACGCGACACCCATACGATTGAGAAACATGTAAAATGGAATGAAATAAAAAATATATAAAATAGAATAAAGTGAAGTGAAGTGTAGTGAAACTGAGAAGTGGCAAAGTGATAAAAGTGAAAAAAGTCGAGAACCTCAAAAGTCGAGAAATTTAAAAATGTCGAAAATGTCAAAAATGTCGAAAATGTCAAAAATTTAAAATATTTAAATTTCCAAAATTTCCAAAATTTCCAAAATTTCCAAAATTTCCAAAATTTCCAAAATTTCCAATATTTCGAAAATTTCCAAAATTTCCAAAATTTCCAAAATTTTCAAATTTCCAAATTTTCCAAAAATTCCAAAATTTCCAAAATTTCCAAAATTTCCAAAATTTCCAAATTTTCCAAAATTTCCAAAATTTCACAAAATTTCCAAAACTTTCAAAATTTCCAAATTTTCCACTATTTCCAAAATTTCCACTATTTCCAAAATTTTTAAAAAATGCAAAAAAAATTAAAACCACAAAATTTACGAAAAAGTAAAAAATGAAATAAAATTAAGTACTTCGTTCCAATCGCACTTGATTCACACACTTTCCACGACACTCACGTATTTTATTTTTCTCTGACGTTCATTAGTGTATTGTAATGTGCTTACATTGACGAATAAATATCTTGATCTACACCAATATCATAAATCCTCTATTCCGCGTTCGGAACCGTATGTAATTAATTACCAACATTATTGCAACCAATAACGTAACATCAGTGTATTATCTGTGACAGTGTGGTAAAAACGTATGAAAATTCATTACCTACGGTAACGTAATGAAAATCCGCCCCCCGACCGCCGGCGCCAATAATACGCATACGCCAATAATATTGGTCATGGCGGTGTAATGGTGGTCATTCTAATGGTTTCAATGGATTTTTAATATGTGTGTAGGTAAAGCAGTGTATGCTTCTGTACATAATTAGGCCTTATTACGTAACAGTTACATCGCCATGTCCGTCCGTCTGTCCGCGGTCTAGCTCAGTTACCGTTCGCACTAGAAAGCTGAAATTTGGTGAGGCCTGATAAGAACTTTCAATAAAAACTATATTGAATAAAATCGGTTCAGCCGTTTTTGAATTATTAGTCAAAAACGCATAGTGAAAGGAAGTGCCGAATAGTAAACTGACGTAAGCGCCGCCAAATAAACGACCTTTAGAACGGATGTTTTGTAACAGGGCAGCATCTACGAAACTCTACACTGAGCATCGCCCGACATGCTCTTGGCCGGTTTTTTTTTTCATTGTTATCCCGGAAATCACCCAATTAAGGATTACTAATTCCAATTCTAGAAAATCCCCAGCCAGGTTATACGTAGCCTATAAAAATTCAACGTCTAAAAGGGGGGGGGTAGCCACTACACTCGATTGAGTTAAATTTGCATGGGTCATGGACCCCCCCCCCCCCTCCAAGTGCACCTATTAAAAAATAATTTCTGCATTTGTGACACCCCCCCCCCTCTCACCCCCCAACTAATTTGTCGGGAGGATCGATCTGGATGATATTTGCCGTGGACATGAACGTATAAATACAAAAGTGGTCCTGTATCGTCCGATATACACCTACTACTCTCTATGTCATCTAAATCATGCCAAAAACATATATAATAAAAAAAAAGTATACATTTATGAGTGTAGTTCATTTAGTGGTAATTGTAAAATATTTTATTAGGACTACTGTCCTCTAGCGTATCCATCTGTCAACTTTACTTCAAGTTCCGCCTCCAGGGTAGCGGGAGAGAAATTAGGGGTGAATTAGCCGCTTACTGACACAGACCGAATTCCACGCGGGCGGAGCCGCGGGCACAGCTAGTAATAATAATAAACCCGCGGGGGCAGCTTGTGGCGAGCTGACGGTGAGTGGCGACACCGCGGACCCCTATTCCAGAGGGCCCTTTCCATTTGGCCCTCGCCTCTGTGCTTGCCTTAACTGGCCGGCCAGAGTGGAGTCGCAAGAGCGGGACGTATGCTCCAGGTTGGAAGTGTAAAATGTCATAACGCCGGCGGCCTGCTGAACGGATTACCGGGATCTGGCTACCGCAGACTCACCTCTCGACAACCTCACAGCCCACGCACCGGTGTTGCCCTTGAGCCATCTTTGATGTCGCTTTTTACGGGGGCCCATCTTGCGGCGGGCGAGTCACCGTCTGCCGGAAATAAAATTGGATACCGTTTTATTAGGCAGGCGTCCGGTTCTTCATCTAATAGCCCAGTAGTTAGTCCATACTTTTCACCCAATAGCCTAGTACATTTTAGACTCCATTAACTCTCAATAGTCTTTACACCATGGCGGGTGCTGCCTCTGCGTGCGTCCCATGACACGGGTAGGGGCAGCATCCGCTTAGTGTACCCTTCACTTTTCATTAAATTGTCGAAAGGGCCTCTGCGCGTTGGCTTCGGCTCCGCATATGCCTCCCAAAAGGTCCGGAACACAATTATTCCGTGGTCGGGAAAGACATACAAATAATAATAATAATAATAAAATTAATAAATACTCTTTATTGCACACCTCATACAGTTACAAGCACAAATTTTACAATTAGATAAATTTAGGTAGAGGTAACAACAGGCGGTCTTATCGCTAATGAGCGATTTCTTTCAGACAACCTTTTTTTAATTATATTTAAAAGTATAGGAAGAAAATTAGCTGGGGATAGATGATTCTTATAACTACGTAATTACAATTAACATTATAATTACCATATCACATACATTATTTTTTTATAAGTAGGTAGAAAAACATTACGTGAACAAAGAACAAAGGAACTTTAACTTCTCAGATTTTATGTGAAATGGTAATCGTTTAATACAAACGAAATAGTTTTAACTACAAGATAGAATTAGGCACGAAAAGCAACAACTGATTCACATTAGTAAATTAAGTAAGAAATATTTTACAACACTCACCCAATCGGGGAACAAAATATTCACTGGCACATTATTTAATATTATTTTATTCACTCGTGAATAATTAGTGATAATCACAGGTTAATCTTGTAGAATTTAGACAAGTCGAGACATTTTAATTAAATATTAAAAATTTAATTTAAAATCATTTATTTCGGACTCTGAGATCCATAATTTGTTAGTATCAAGAACAAAAACAAAATTAAAATTTAACTTACAACTGGGGTTAGTAGCAATGCTTAAGCTTTAAGGTCTTAATAACGGCGGGCTGGGGCACACACGGGTGCGTGAGCCTCATCCCAATGCCGCATTATCGGGCAGTCCACCCGTTCAGCAAGCGTACTCAGGATGCTGTTGGTACTGCCCCGCACCCTGCGCATGAGCGACGCGATCCTGCTGCGCATTACAGCGTGAAACCCGGGCACGCCCGCTACCGCGAACATGCCGGACGCGCTGCAATAGCGGGGCAGGCCCATCAGCACCCTAAACGCATTATTATACTGCACCCTTAAGACATTGACGGCCCGTTGCGTATACCTAACCCACAGCGCGCACGAGTAGAAGGATTGACAAAATGCCTTAAATAAAGTAATTTTGACACCCTTACTACAACGCGCGAACCTACGTGCCAGCATATTACACCGGACCGCCAATGCTCGGCGCTCCCTTTCCACATCAAGATCGTCACACAATGTGTCCACTACCCAGTGCCCCAGGTACTTAAACTGTGACACTCTTTTCAATGGTGAACCGTCAAGTAAGACTGGAGGGACAACCTCATAAGTTTTGTTGCCCGCTTTAAACACCAACAGCTCACTTTTTGTCGCGTTGTACCTGAGAAATATGAGACGGCCGATGACCGTTTAGTATCGCAGGCTCGCCCGCCAGAGAGAAAATGGCCGAGTCATCATTGAGTCAATGATGACATGGCGCACGAGTTTATTAGTTACGCCTAGAGCTATTGAAGAGCAATGTTCGTGCTTATGCAGTTAGATTGCCTTTTTTTCTATGTCTTAATAGGAACATAATATTTTAATATTGTTTAGTTTTAAGTAGTTTAATTCATATTATAAGTTTGTAAATAGTGTATCTTTTTAGGATAAAACTGTTTACTCAGAGAATACTGTAACGATCCCGTTACAACGCAATAAAGAATTATCCCATAAAAATCATCTTCCATACTTTAAGCTCGCGCGCAATAGTTTACTTAATTTGTCGATAGATGTCGCTGTACGTGGAACGCTCATATCATATCCTACATGGCGGTGTTATTTTAACTTTTAAGTGGGGACACTTACTGTGAAGGACGGAAGACTACGGAACCCTACACTGAGCGTGGCCCGACACGCTCTTGGCCGGTTTTTTTTTACCGTGTTAGAGATTGAATTTTAATAACCGCTGAAATTACTTTACTAATTATTAGTAAACGAACGAAGTTTCAAATCTCTAACTCAAAATTTTAAACCCCATCCATACAAACTTTCAACCCCCTTTTTACCCCATTAGGGGATGAATTTTGAAAAACTCCTTAGTGGATACTAACGTCATAAAAACTACCTATCGTGAAAAATTCAGCTCTAGGTCCAACGGTTCGGGCTGGGCGGTGATTTAAGTGAGTCAGTTAGTCAGTCAGTCAGTCAGGACTTTGACGTTTAATAGGTAATATGTATGAAAAAACGTAATGATTTAATATCTGATTTACTGAGAAATACACGTTTAATTGCTAAAAAAATCAACTGCCTGGATATTTCACTATGTATTAAATTAAATTGTAGATCTATGGACGGATTAATTTTATAATTAAAGCCAGTTGAACTTTTATTTTACCAGATGCTTAATCTGAATTCACTGGAGATTATTATTAAGCGGAACGTGAGCGCTATTCAAATGTTACCTATTGTAAAGTTTTATATGTATTAACCTACTTATAAATTCTTCCTTTTAACTGTTAACCATATTTCTTTCATTACGTCTGTAATTTCCACAGTCAAATAACAGTTGTTGGTAATTATTCATACCATAAAACAAAAGCTGTTAGATTAAGTGCACACCACAGTAACTCCATAAAATGTCGTCGCCGGTCACAAAATGAAGTTATCCTTCATTACCCTTGATGGAGGTCGTTGTATAATAAAATTGTACCGGAGTGAGGTGTACTCTATAGAGAACCGAGGTAATTAAGCCAGCGTGCTTTGATGGAATCTTTGTAAAGGGCTACCCACTTGTTCATTAACACAATGCTTCTACGCCGTAATCCTATTTCAAACACTTGTAAGGCTATGGAAAATTAGGCCAAAATGATCTAATCTACCTAAATACCTTTTTAATGGCGTATATTTAATATGAATCAAAACCTTTATGCCTTTTTTTCACTGGGCCCACCATATGCTTATGTTCATATATTATAAGCATATTGCCTATTTAGGACGAATACAAATATCAAAGTCCAAGAAAAAACCAATTTAATTGTATTAGTATTTTAATAACAAGAATAGGTTTGCCAGGCTTCAAGAATAATTGTATTTCTAGACAGACGAAGACTTGTTTTAATATTGTAATATTCAAGCAATTTTAATAAACACTAGAAGATGACATCTAACAAGAAACTTGACTGATTGTAATCTATGTAGAGAATTAGACCCACCAATCCCACCATACAGCGTGCCTCTGAACATGAAGCTTTAAACGTAAGAATGGATTTCGCTCATAAAACGGAACTACTATTTTACAACAACCTTTGAAAACTACGAGATTTGTAAAAAAATACAATTCAAAAACTTATTTGAGCAAGCAATGTACTGCAAAATCATCAGTTTTAAAGTGTGACAGGCATTACCAATTACTTCATTGGAAGACTGACATTGAAAATAGTATTAAGTTGAATTATTAAAAACCCTTAATTCAAACAGATATTTCAATTAGTAAATACCAGCGACCCGCCCCGGCTACGTACGGGATAAAAATGGTTATTGTGGGTTATCCCTAAGAGATAGACATATACCATCACAAACTTTTTTGTAGAACTTTTTAAGATGTGTAATACTGTAGTACATTATTTTCATCTATCTCATAGGGTTTAGCCAGCGTTTGCAATGTAAGCGCAAAAAGATGTGGTTATTTACGACATCACATTAGAAACCTGAAAAATTATCAGTGTTACTCTACTATATTATGCATGTATTATACATATAAACCGTCCTCTTAAATCACTCTATCTATTTTAAAAACCGCATCAAAATACGTTGCATAGTTATAAAGATCTAATCATACATAGGGACAGACAGCGGAAATCGACTTTGTTTTATACTATGTAGTGATAAGCCAGTACATTGCAACAGTTACCTCCTTTATACTCGATAAAAAGCGCCATCTGTTGTATACTCGAGTCAACTGAGTTAGAGTCTGTCCGGAAAATGTCGTAGAATGTCTGAGTTTCCGTATAAACCACGACACTTCCGTATAAACTCCGGACAAACTCTATCGCCGGCCAGAGACTTGTCATATACAACCTTTGAAAATTGTTTTAAGCAAGAAATATATACAATTTGAATTAAATTACCGATTATAATAGATCCCATCTATCTCTTTTATTTTCTGTAGTCATGTTTCGTCTCATAAAAGATGCAACTAGGCATTTTTAACACTCACGACTGGATCGCTGTTGATGTCACAATCGTGTTTTGACACGGACTGGGGCCACAAAATTACGTAACTTTTTATTAATCATATTTAATTTTAGTTTGATTGGCTTTAGACACAACATTCGGTGTTTGATTATCCATTTTTAGGGTTCCGTAGCCAAATGGTAAAAAACGGAACCCTTATGGATTCGTCATGTCTGTCTGTCTGTCTGTCTGTCCGTCCGTATGTCACAGGCATTTTACTCGGAAACTATACGACGTATCTGAATAAAATTTACACATAAGGTGTATTTTGTATGCAGCTACTTAGTTATGTAGTTAAATTTGAAAAAAAAAAAAATTTTTAGGGGGGCGCTCCATACAGGTAACTAAATTAAAAAAAAATTAACCAACATGTGACACATCAATGGATAGGTCTTTCAAAATAACATTGAGGTTTATTGACTATTTTGTGATTAAGTGAATATTTTCTGAAATAATCGCTTCGAAAGTCAGAAAAGTTGTGTAGGCCCCCCCCCCGTAACTTTTGAACCGTAAGTTCAAAAAATATGAAAACATTTGAAGAGATGCGCCTTATCATATACTTTCTACGAAAATTGTTTTGAACATTATCGGTTCAGCCATTTTTAAGTTATCTCCAAAAAACTTCATCCATAGGCATCAGATACGACCTTTTGGTATTAGCCGGCCTATGAATCATGCCCGCGCGAGCGAGTAATATACCTACGTTTTGCGCCTTCGCCGAGGGAGCTAAAGTCAGTGGGCTAGCAACGCGCTCACTGAACGCACGTCGTACCGCGCGCGACGCTACTCGGTACTCGGTACGGAAAAAAAAAATTATTGCGATGTGGTTGAGTGTAAAAATAGCAAAGCTAATAAAAACTTATCGTTTTTCGCTCTACCGACGGATGGGCAAAGGTAAGTAGGCATACAAACTTTTTTTTTTATACCACGTTGGTGGCTGAAGGTAAGCAGCTACCGTAACCTATGGTCGCCTTCAACTCCAAAAGAAGTCAAATGCGCGTTGCCGACGCTTTACGAAAAAGGAGGATTCACTTATGTTATAATAATAATAGACATGTTATCTTTATTAATCTCTCAAATAACTATGATGATATTGGTAAAAGGCGATTTGAATAAGATTGAGATAGCTGTCAATCCATATTAATTTTGACAGTGTGTGGCAAATCCGTCAAGATTAATCATACTCTCATCGCGGTAACGGCAACAAAATATCAATTCGAACCACTTAAACATTGAATCAATGCAAAATACCTATTTCCTTAACTATAAAACATTTCCAAACATAGGCGACCCTAGCGATTGTGCGGGTACGCGGGAGGTGCGGGGTGCCGCGCGTTGAAGGCCGCTCCATTGTATTATTGCGTAGGTACGTAAACCGTAGGTATTTGCTTTTTCTATGAGTGATTCATATCTGTTCGTAAGAACTATTATATAATCTGTGGTATTAGTTTGGTTCTTATTCCATTGAAGGTACGGAACCCTCCTATGCGTGGTCCGACACGCACTTGGCCGGTTTTTTTATTATTATATAGAATATATAGATCAAGACACTTGGAGACCTTATACATCTCTAAGGATAATTTGGAAATAGTATGTTTATTGTATAGTATGTTTAGAATCACTTATTTATTTTTATTTAAATTCAAAATTTGTTTCTAACTGTCGATGATGGATTATTATAATTTGGAAATTTATGTAGAAGACACAGTTTAGGTAAGAAAGTATATCAAAGTTGTATGTAATTCATTTTCAAATAGTCAGATTTGGACTCATCTTTTTTCTTTGGTATTTGTCTTAAACTATAACCTATTGTTGGTTAATCTAACCTTGGTTTGATATGTTTTCTTATAGAACAACGCACTTACATGTATTGTTTAGTTTTGATGTACTGTTGTTTTGAAAAAATAAGTCCCGCCGAGTTTCTTGCCGGACATAATTCTTCTCGGGTCAGAGGTGTAGGGTTAGAACCGGTGTAGTTTGATTTACTTTGACGTGTAAAAGTGTTTGGTGGTGAGGTACGTGAACATAAACGAACGTTTCTTTTCGTACACTTTATACGTATCAATAAACTTGTTACATTAAGATAAATTACAGTTACAATCATTATATTTATGACGACGTGAAAATCTCATCTTTATGATTTTCTTCTGTCTGACATGACAGGCCGTGTTGCTACTTGTTTTATTATTAAGGCGACTATACACTTATAAGGCGGTCGCCACACCACCCCCCCATGGAGAAAAATAACCCATCAGAAATAACAAAAATCATCGCGTTTACTAAATGTCACCTTCCGCCCAGATAGCGTGATAGGTGGTTTTTGGGTAGTGGCATCCGCGGGAGGTTCGACAGATTCCTCAGTAGAAACAGAAATAGGGAGCTGGTTTTCAACCAGCTTCATATTGGGTGTAACAGCTGGCGGCGTATTCTGGGTCTCTGTCTTAACATGCGGTTCAGAACTCTCGGCCTCAAAGAAAGCTGGTTTTACACGATCGATGCTCACCACAACCTTCCTGCTCTTGATGTTGAGCGTTAGAGTTTTGCCATCGGCTGAGCGAGATAAAATTTCGTATGGACCTGTGTAAGGAGGTTGTAGAGAGCGTCGAACAGTGTCGTCACGCAGAAAAACGTGACTAGCCGATGCTAAAGCTTTAAAGATGAAGATCGCTGGTCTTGAATGACGCGAGGCTGGAATGGGCTGCAATGCTGCCATTTTTCGTCGAAGTTGCGTGACGTAGTCGGATGGATCTTCCAATCTATTTGGCACAGGATTTAGCATTTCTCCCGGTAAACGTAAGCTTTCGCCATAGACCATTTCCGCGGCAGTGGCTTTAAGGTCCTCCTTAAATGCTGTACGCATGCCTAGCAGAACGAGAGGTAAGGCCTTTACCCAGGAATCAGTGTGGCACATGAGAGCAGATTTGAGTTGCCAATGGACCCGCTCAATCATGCCATTGGCACAAGGGTGATATGCGGTTGTCCTGATGCGTTTCGAGGACAGGGTTTGAGTGAGTCGCCGGAATAGGTCTGACTCAAATTGAGTCCCTTGGTCTGTTGTAATTATTAGCGGCACGCCGAAACGGGATACCCACTCTCTTATGAAAGTATCGGCTACTTCCTCAGCCGTGATAGAACGCATAGGCCACACTTCTGGCCATCTCGAAACTCTATCAATGGCAGTTAAGCAGTAACGAAATTCATTGCAAACTGGCATTGGTCCTACGATGTCTATATGGATGTGCTGGAAACGTCCAGATGGTTGGGAAATGTGGCCAATTGGTGCTGAAACGTGACGGGTTACCTTGGCGCGTTGACATTCGAGGCATGATTGGGCCCACCTTCGTGAGTCATTTTTTATTGATGGCCAAACGTACCGGCCAGTTAGTAAACGGATGGTGGCGCGGACTCCGGGGTGGCTCAGATTATGCAAGTTCGCAAATGCTGCACGGCGAAACGGAGGGGTTAAGTAGGGACGAGGCTTACCGGTTGATACGTCGCATTGGATGGAGGTGTTTGTGCCAGGAAGTGTAAGCCTAGTTAACTTAAGGCCAGAGTTATTGTGACTTAGTGTAGCGAGCTCTTGGTCAGTAGCTTGTGATTTAGAAAGGGCCTCGTAGTCATCATCTAACGAGATGGCTTCAATACGCGACATTGCGTCCGCGACGACATTGTCTTCCCCTTTGATGTACCGGATATCGGTAGTGAATTGGCCTATGAAGGACAGTTGATTCAATTGAGACGGTGGAAGCTTCTCTCGACGTTGCACGAAAGCGTAGAGCAGCGGCTTGTGGTCCGTATAGATGGTTACATGCTGGACCTCGAGTATGTAGCGGAAATGCTGTACGCTTTCGTACACCGCTAGCAACTCTCTATAATACGCTGGCCACTGTGTCTGCTGGGAAGTCAGTTTCCTGCTAAAGAAAGCAAGGGGACACCACTGGCCATTCGTATACTGCTGGAGACAAGATCCTATGTGGATGCTAGATGCGTCAGTGAACAATCCGAGAGGTGCGCCGTTAATGGGGTGTTGCACTAGAGTAGCCTTTGAGAGGCTCTCCTTACATGCCTGGAAATGTTGTAGAAGTTCAGGTGTCCATATTAATGGTTTTGCACCTTTACCTTTTGTAGCAGCGACAGCGTCGATAAGGGGAGCTTGAAATCTCGCGGCGTGGGGTATGAATCGGCGATAATAATTTATCATGCCGAGAAATCGTCGTACGCCCTGGACGGTCTTCTGAGGGGGAAAATCGACTAGTGCCTGGATACGGTCTTGAGGGGGTTTAGTACCTTCTGGACTAATTTAAAAACCCAAAAACTTGACCTCCCTAGCGCCAAAGATGCACTTAGACGGGTTGATAACAACACCGTAGTCCTGTAAGCGTTGGAACAAATTTTTTAAGTGTTCTTTGTGGAGGCTCTCGGTTGCTGAGTACACCAGAATATCGTCAACATAAGGGAAAACAAAGTCGAGACCCCGTGTGACCTCATCGATAAACCTTTGGAAGGTTTGGCCGGCATTCCTTAGTCCGAAAGTCATAAAGGGAAATTCGAAGAGGCCAAATGGGGTTACAATGGCAGTTTTTGGGATGTCTTCTTCAGCCACAGGTATCTGATGGTATGCCTTAACTAAATCTAGGGTTGAAAAAATCTTGGCTCCAGAGAGATTGTGGGCGAAATCGTTAATATGCCGAACAGGGTAGCGATCCGGAATTGTTCGGGCATTTAAAGTCCTATAGTCCCCGCACGGACGCCATGACTCATCCTTTTTTAAAGCCATGTGTAGCGGTGATGACCAGGCGCTTTGGGAAGGTCGCGCTATGCCGCTTCGCACTAGATCCTCAAATTCTTTCTTGGCAGCTGTTAACTTTTGGGGAGCCAAACGACGCGGGCGGCAAGAAATGGGTTGTCCTTCTGTTGTCCGGATGTGGTGCACTGTATTGTAACGTGCTTTATCACACGTGGAAGACCGGGTGGTTTAACGACGTCTGGAAACTCAGTAAGCACTTGTGCGAATACCGAGCTTGGGATGTTTATGGCTTTAACGCTAGAGTGATTGGTGATAGCAACTGAGGCTGCAGCATTCAGACCTGTAGTACCATCAACTAATTTACTTTTGTGACAGTCGGGTAAAAGGTGATAATATGCCAGGAAATCAGATCCTATAATAGCAGTGCTGACATCAGCTACTACAAATTGCCATACAAATTCACGCCGCAGACCAAGATCCAAAGTAAGCTTAATTGTACCATAAGTCTTTATACTGCTGTTGTTTGCTGCACTGAGTTCCCAGTCCGTTGGTTTCCTATATGCTCTAAGCCAACGTTGAGGGTAACAGCATAAGTCAGATCCAGTGTCTATTAAAAACTTTTGATTAGTATGTTTATCCCGGATAAATAAACGGCGGCCTTTACTTTTCAACAAGGAGCAATCAGTAGCCGCACTTACTGACTGCGGTTGGAGTTTTCCACCCAGTTGCAGGGAGGGGTACATTTGCTGGCATTGGTACCATATTTCTTATGGTACCAGCATCTCCTAGAAGCTGGGGATCCATTTCGGCTTCTGGTTGTAGAAGATGACCGGTTACGAGAGCGGCCTCTAGCATGAGAACCAGCAAGGCTGGCTACTTGCATGGAAAGTTTTTCAAGGCACTCTTTAAGCGAGGTCATCTCGCTTGATGAACATGTGTTGTCAATCTTGTTGACCTTTGAGGGTCCGGGCGACACCTCCATTATGTTATCTGCCAACCCTGCCAGCTTTTCCAAACTGAGGTCGGTGTGAGCAGCTAGGATTGCTTGTGCATTTGTTGGTAAGCGCCTCATCCAAAGTTGTCGTAGGAGGGCTTCGTCCTTTGTAGTTCCAGCTAGAGACTTGAGCCGTCTCAGGAACGCAGATGGCTTGCTGTCCCCAAGTTCCTCCTCGCCGACAAGTCTGTCTACCCGTTCCTGCTCAGAAACTGCCAGGCGACGAATGAGCTCCTTTTTTAAAGTTTCATACTTGTTCTCTTTAGGAGGATCTAGTACTAGATCGGCCCACTTACTGAATAAATGTTTGAGTTTGAGTTTCACAAACTGGTCCACTTCGTAGTGCCCGTTGGCCCCGTCTTTACGACTATGAAATATAGTAGATAAAGTAACTCAGTTTTATGAGCCCAATCGATCCTTACATTTAAAGCCCCATGGTCAAAGACACGCTGTATATAAATATATGTATGTAAAAAAAACGCCAACAACGAAAGTGAACACGTAATAAAATCGGGAATTTTGTAACATTTTATAATTATTGATTTAATGTTCATAAAATACCAAATTATTATACTTTCATCTATAAATATAAAGGTATGCATTATCATGTAGGTAGTAATCTAGGTATGTTTAGTTGGCAACTACGTGACCGGCATAAATATGTCATAAATTGAAATTAATTACTGCAATAGAACGGTAATAATTGCTTTTTGATAAAATGCCAAGATATAGCAACTAGTTAAATAGCATTCTCAAGCAAGATATTGTGCGACAAATATTACATACCAAAATGGCGTTATTTTAATAAGTGTCTGTTAGTTTTAAGCAATTATAATACATATATATGTACATTACACATCCCTGTACAGGTTTTTGTATTTATAGCTTATCATTATAATTATGTATGTGAATTGTCAATTAATTGTATACAATTTAAGCTACCTAATTGTTTCGTGCTACAGGGACACTGTTAAAAGTAAGACGGAAATATTGACACGTATGGTAATAATTTATCAAATACTACCTCTATAGTTTCAAACATAAACCCAGTTCCACCAGACGCAAGATGGTGAGGTATGCAATCAATTTCACATCGGGGTATTGGAGGGTTCTCAACAAACGCAGGCATGTGCTTACGTACTCGGCTCGGCTCAGCTCTAGTAATTACGTTGGGATTGCAGCACATCACGTAACACGGGTTTTGGTCAACGTAGATTTGGAGGATTGTCAGTGATGTTATATTGTATTATAGTTAGTTGTAAGTTAATTGTCCTAATAAAGATAAAAAAAAAAAGTAAACTGTCCAGCATGTTAGTGATCTAGCGTGACACGGGTAACGATAGCGTAGCACCACGGACTAGATAAATACTAATGGACGCGGTACTGGGCCGGGCGCGCGTTACATGGTTTATGATCAGAAACCATAAACGCGCATAAACTTGTCGAAACCTCATGCCGCGCGGTTCAGTCGTCGTTCGACCACGTGTGACGAATTTAGTGCCAAAAAACATGTAAAAATGCCGTGTTGTACAATTTTGTCGTGTCGTATACGAAGCAACGAATTATAAGTTGCCCCTGGAGTAGTTACTTTCCACCGGTAAGTATAAAAACCGAGTATTTCACATTTTTTCCAAAAATTGTAGGCTTTTATTACGACATTTACCCATTATCTGATGGTACAACAGTATTCATATCAATTGCTCGCTGGCTATTGCTGGCGGTCGCAGGATTACGCGAGTGACGTGCAGTGTATTTGGAAATACGAACGTCGCTCGTCAGTCTCGTCACACGATCGGCAGCCACGTTGCTGGGCAACATGGCTGCCGCGCGCCTGCCGCCACGAGAGTGCGGCCCGTTATTTGTTATCGATAATTTCGAACACATTGTTTAAGGTGTAACTTTCTGTCCTATAGTAGAAACTAATTTTATTTCTTTCGAAAACAAAATAACGTGATCAACTTATTTTATAGATACGATAACTTTATAATGGTACTTCTAACCCTACTAATATTATTAATGCGAAAGTGTCTGTCTGTCTGTTACCTTTTCACACTTAAACTGCTGAACCGATTAAGATGAAATTTGGTATGAAGATAGTTTGAGTCACGATTATTTTTAGTATTTTAGCAGACACATAAATTAGATAGATAAGGGTACATCCACAAATTACGTCAAACAAATTACAACAATAATGTTTAAAATTACTATTTCTTTATTTTCCCATTTTAAATAATATATTAAATTAAATCAAAGCAAGAAAAATAATAATCCAAAGTGTTTGAATGTCAGACTTGAAGACATAAAAGAGTTCCTTTCCTTCAAAAAAAGTGTACACAGTACTGTACTATGTGTATACGTATATGTACACGATATTTGTATTTGTGACGTCACAATAAATAAAACTCCCCCTTCCCCTTATCAGAACTCGTCACACTTTGTTGATCCCTCCGTCCCCCTTAAAATCTGACGTAATTAATGGATGAACCCTAATTAGGGTAGATTTTTATCCAGCTATTAATAAAAATCGACATTGTTTTATTAATATGAGGTGTGGCGTGGTATTATGGAGTTAATTATCGATAATCGATATCGATAAAATATATATATCGAAGGGCCACATCCCTAATGTAGGCGGAGCCTACGAGGCAATGGTAGTGGTTACGTATTTTCGAGTGTACGCACACATCAACACAGCGAATGAGAGACTGACATTTCTTTGGGTGTATCACCTCGTGCGTACTTTAATGAGTATGTGTGCGTGTAAATGCCGGCTACGCTGGTTTTGGAACAAACTACGGCCGATACCGTCTCCATATACTCCGTGCGTAGCACTAAGCGGTACCTGGTGCGTAGCCAACGTGCCAATCGTTAACGCTCCGTAGCGTATCGTAGTCACCTTTCTCTATCACTCTTCTATATTAGTGCCACGGGGGTGTCACTATGCAGTTTAGGTACATTTGGCCGGCGCGTCTCCCGGGCAGGCGTATGGCAGTGGGCTGCCGCTCGGCTCGCACGATGGCGCTCGCGCAAAATTGAAAAGACACAATGGCTTCGAAACCTAATCCCGATCTAATCCGTATAAAAGATATAATATTGGTTGCCCAGAAGCAATATTAGGAACTGACCGATATAGGATTTTCAAAGGAATACGGCTGCGGCATACCTACCTCCGTGAGAATCAGACATACTATTTCCAGATAAAAATTTTACGTTTACATCAACGTTTGTAATTCCTACATATTTATCTTAAAAATAATAAATCAGTAGGAATATGTAGGTACAAAAACTTGTCAAGTGACAACCCGTGCCGACACTCACAGCTCGGTCATCGCGCAAAGAAGATTCACGGTTCGTGCGCGGTTATTAGTTTCAATTTTGCTTGCAGGCGGCGAGTATAAGCATAATTTTATACCTAAATTTGACTTTTGTGAAGGAGTGAATTTTCTGTACGGTAGTACTATTAGTTATTCTGTGTTAGTGCGACAGAGCCAGTTGCGTTTCGTTCGCTACGGAGCGTTAACGGTTGGCACTATGGATATCCATAATTGGCACGTTGGCTACGCACCAGGAGGGGTCTATAAAAGTGACAGATGATCTATCACGTGGGTAAGCTCATACATCATACGGCAGCTGTTAATTCACCTGTCGTTGTTTTTGCTATCTTGGTTTCATAGATCCTATGCATTTTGTCTGGTAAGTTAATAATAATAACCACCATTATAACTGTACCTGTAGAACCCAACCTTCCGTTACTAGTTGTCCGTTCATAGAAACTAGAACCACAAGTAAATATGTGACACTGCATATTAATATTATGCCTCAGTATTAGGTATAAGATGTGTCTTATGACAACTGACATGAGACTGAAGTACCTCCCTACTGTGCGAATGTTTTATTTTATTTTATTTTATTTTTATTGTGTATTTTGCTGTTTTATTATATGGACTTTTGTCTGAAATAAAGCATTTTGTTTTTATTTTATTTATTATTTTCCCTTGTTTGAGTTTGTGTTTTGGTAGAATGTTTTACTGGGAAACATACTGGGAGGTATCTTACACATTTTTTTATGAAAAAAGCATAAAAATAAGTTTAAAAAAACACGTTTTTTGTACAATTTCTTTCCGAATCTTCAGTTTTTATTTATAAGAATTTCCGGAAAGCCGTTACTTTCCATTTCTTTCCCTTAAGACAAAACTTAATACTTAACCCTCCTCTCCCTGTAAATAGAAAAAAATATTATTTTTACCAAGCACAATTCGCCGTAGCACAGCCTAATCCCGCTAACCACTGTTTGCTCGAGAGTCCAAAAATAACAAGTTTCAATTCAAAGAAATTTCCCATGAGCGCCATTAAGCGGTATGCCAAATCCTTTAAAGTAATATACAAAGTGCATTGCGTTTCGTATTAGAGTCCAAATATGTGGCGTTCTATGCCTAAATGGCCCTTATGGTCGATATTGAGTTAAGCATAGTTCCTAAATCTGCGTTTTATAAGCTACTTAATACAAAAAAAATTGGTATTTAAAAACACCTACTTCCTAAGAGAGAGAGAAGTTTGAAACGCATTTTAACTATGTTGCCGTTGGAAGTTACATATAGGTAATAGATGATTATTGATTATGTATTTGAATTTTGAAGGTGTTTTGTAGGGTTCCGTAGCCAAAATGGTAAAAACGGAACCCTTATAGTTTCGTCATGCCCGTCTGTCCATCCGTATGTCCCAGCCATTTTACTCGGAAACTAAAAACGAATCTTAATAAAATTAAGACATAAGGTGTATATTGTATGCCGCTATTTAGTTATGCAGTTATTGCAGAAAAAATATTATATTAGAGGCGCTCCATACATACCATACAACAAAATTTCTCTATTACCAAATATAAACATGTAACTGAAATATGTACGATTTAAACATCTCCATCAAAGTTTCGGTTTCGGTTTCGGCCAAAACTGGCTTCAGAGCCGAAAATTCTGTTTCGATTTCGGTTTCGGCAAAAAAAAACATGTTTTGGTCGGACACTAAACATTATATATTATATAGGTAACATTAAGGTTTTAACATACCTGGAACCTGTCTCACGTAATATTGAGGTTGAAAAGGATTTGACTAAGTTTACTGGCACTAAGTAAATGCTAATTTTCTAAGTTGACGAAACTCATTTCCATTATATCTTATCTAAAATTTGATGAAAGTATTCCATGGTAATCTGACTTGCAGATTTCAGTGCTAGAACAAAGTTTCGATTAAGTTTTTGTATCTAAATATATAGGTAGAATTTTGAAATATTAATAAGATAACATTATTTTCCCAAAAAGCTTATATTTAAAATTTTGATATTTAATTGAAGTCGAAGTTCTATTTTGGAATCAAAATAATATATTGGCAGGAATAATACCAGTATTTTAACTGCTCTCAATTTGGAATATTTGCAACATTTGTACACGTCAGGTTAAAAGCTTCTGCGGTCAAATAATTAATCAAGAGATTTCCACAATGTTTCAGTATATTATGATAAAACAAAAGGTGGGTGGGGGATTGGTATTTATTATAATAATATACCTAATTTTGTTTTGATTAAACTGGTCTGTCGCTAAAGGGTTTAGGTGAGCGAACCTTTCTAAACTCCACAGAATCGTTATCGTCCGCTCGGTAATCTAATGTCGGGAATTGGCGTAAGCACTAGTTTTTTGAAAGAGAATGCCGTCTGAACTTTCAACCGAGAGAGGAAACTAGGCTTTATTGGTATTAAGTCGGTTTCCTCGCGATTTTTTCCTTGACCGATAAATAACTGGTCAATATCAAATGATATTACATACAAAACTATAAAGAATGCCTAGATCATTTAGACAATAATGTCACTAAGTAAGTATATTTTTGTTTTAGTGTAGAAACCAGGCAAAGTATAAAATATATATCCGCATAAAAATATTTTTTTATTTTACGCACGGTTGTTTTAAGTTGGTAAAGTCTTGTCCACAAGCGGATTTTTGTCCACTAGTCACATAGCTGGTCTTAGGTATTAATAAAATACCTGGGCATTCTACACAATGTCCGGATGGCTATCTAGGCATCTCACTTTATCTAAAATAACGATTTCGTACTTTGGTTTGACGTTACACCGCAATTTTAAATTTAGGCATTTTAACATATACAGATTGCCTGTATATAACATTTACATATATAATCTATAAATATTTAAATGTAGGTAATCATGTCTTATAAATAATATAAACTGGTAATGAATTAACTTTATATTTCTTCGTACTTTATATTTATCGACATGTTATATTAAAATTTTAAATAAAACGATTTATTTTCTCGATCCTTTGAGCAACATAAGAAAGTACGTGAAGATGGGGAAATATATGTAATTCAAAAATAAGAATACGTTATATTCATACAATCTTAATTTTATTGTTAATTAAATAATTGTTTTTTAACCATTGTGTAACCCGGCATACGATAAATACATACAATTTGTTTATAGTCATAGAAAAGTAAATACAACATTTCGTAAGAAGATTGCTGTTATTGTTCTTAAACACAAAATACAACTTGTTCGTACTGATACGAATACAATAATTCTGATCAAAAGTTTAACCCTAAGATAAGCGAAAAAGAAATTGGTAACAAGTTTTGTTGGAACATCACAAGTTTGAGTTGGACCCACAACGCCGCCGCCGTGTTATGTGCGAAACCTTACATTAAGGATGTTTTATGTAAAAGGGATTTCTTGCTCATGTAATATATACGGTGTATAATATATGCTGTGTATTAATGTAGCGGTTTAGCTACAAGTTTTATGTATTATATTAATAACAATTTATGACAAGGTACACTAAAATATGGATGAAAGCTAGGCGAAGAAAATTATACTTAAAAAAAACTTCGGTTTAGTAATTCAAATACACCTTATTATTCTTCTACTTAATAGGCATTTTACTCGACCCTCTATCTCATTATATCTGCTGTGCAAGATGTTCTTTGTTCGCAAAATATTTTTTTAAACCGTAAGGTCACAGGCATTCTACTTATGACCCGAAAATGAGTCTTTTACATACAAAACGATATAGCAATAATATTTTCAGTGTAAATAAGAACCAATACCAAACCTGTAAGCATAGGAAAAGGTTGTAAAGAAATTCTACGCGATTTCATTCAGTCTTAGTGTGGATATACGGTATCAATTTTCAAATACCTACGTGTACATACATAATACTTACTAATTGATGATATATAACTCAATGTTGATTTAAACTGCGTATTAATTTACCCATGATACATCACTTATTGATTACCAGGCCCATTCACGCCAATAGCACCTTATGTCAGCGAATGATTGACGAAATAAGTGACTGTATGACAAGGTAAATTAACTCATATTTGGCTCCATTATTCAGCAGAATTTAGTTGGCGTCGCCATCTTGTATTGTACGAACTTAACTCTGCAACAAGAAAAAATATAATCAGTAAGATGAGTCATCTAAACGTCGGTATAATACTATGAATAAGAAGATTATCCATGTTTAGTGATATCTTTTGCAGAGTATATTCTGACTGTTTATAAAATCTCTGAATAAAAATACATAAATTATGTGCAAGTAACCGAAAATATAATTTTATTTCTTTGTTTTGGAATAATGCAATGATTTTTTGGGTTTCGTACTCAAAAATGTGAAAATAAAATTATATTAGGTTCTAATTTACTAGTAGTAAGTTCTAGTAATTACTAAAAGATTATTTTACTGTCGGTAAGTTAATATAACATATGTATACGAATAGGCATATATCTAATCAAATATTATTAGCTCAGCCAAGTTATGAAGAACGCCTCGTATGAGGAAATAAACAGACTAGTTCACTAGGTTCCTCTGGGGTTGCAGGCTTCCATATCCATAGTAGCTGCTTACCATCAGTCGGGCCGTATGCTTGTTTGCCACCGTCGTGGTATAAAATAATAATAATCTTGTATTATTCTTTAGATACTACCTTTTGTTAGTAGTTTACCTATTTCATTGGTTCGCCGTACATCGTAAGCGACTGGAATGATTCTTAGGAGTGAGATGTAATTAGTCATTGCGCGTGTAAGTAATACTGTTGTATTGTGATCGGTAACTTATTTATATTGCAAGTAAGCAATAACTATAAAAATAACAACATTAAGAAGGCAAAGTTCATTAGGGTACTGTAACACAGGAAATCCTAGCTAAGATTAGAACCCACCCGGTTAGTATTATGTACACGCTTTTTCAACCGACTTCAAGATTTCGAAGGAGGAGGTTATCAATTCGTCGGGATATTTGTTACTTTATTTATTAGTATATACTTCACAGTTGGTCCCATTGTAACCAGGTCAGGATTTGATGATGGGATCCTGGAGAAATCGAGGGAACTCTTCAACTATTATAGGCACACCTATAGTGATTTGAGTATTTTTTACAGCAGCTCGAGCATTTGCTTTTGGAAAGATGTATGCTAAGTGAAGTCGGTTCTTTGTTGTTTAAAATTATATAATTCTATTTTTTTTTCTTTTCATGTTTGCTTTTCTTTACAGGTAAGGATTGACCGCGGATTTCAGCAACTGTTTGGTAATGTTGGTATATTTTACATTTAAAAAATACGACAAGGTGGCGTATTCTAATTTTAAAATACATAAACAATAAGTAAAACAATATATCTGCAACATTACTCAAACATACAACAAATAATAAACCAATATAGAAGTTGTATTGGAGTTGCATCGGAATTTTTTAAAAGAAAATTCAGATATTTCCAATTCAGACGTTTAGGCTGTATTGCGTAGTTAATAGGCCAATCGAATAAGATCCATAAAAAGCGTATTGAGGAATTAATTTACAGCAGGCTGGAAATCGTTTTAATACCTTCATTTGATCCTAAATCGGAGTTAGCCCAGTCCCAGGAGGTGTGCATTACTTTAGGCAGCAAAATAACTGCGAAATGTTCGTTCTTTTTTCAAGTATTTGCTTGTAGCTCAAAAAAATAACGGTAGGTCCGTCGGAAAAAGTCAATCCATTCAATTATAAAGAGTGAATGAAGTTAACAGAACTTAGCAATATGCACCGCGGATTACATACATAATAACATTGCCAAAAGTAGAACAGAGCACTGAATATTGCCAAAACTTCGTTCATTTACTTTTATGGCATTGAGCTTGGCCACTTGGCAAAATTTAGAGAGAAAGAGGGGCGTTTTGAATTCGGGGCGTTGGAATCATTTTGTCCCTAACAAACACTTCAGACGTAAATTCAAGTTCGTGATATTTGTCAACTAAAATCGGCCGGAATTTAAAGAAACTTCTATTACTTAAAAGAGTTCTATGTATAATCTCCTCTACATTAATAAATAAAGTTTTAATAATAAGTTGAGGCAACTAGACTCTCAGGTCTGAGATTTGCAAATGTTGTATGGCAATGGATAAAGTATTTATCTTAACTATACTGTTGAAAATTTGTACCACGTGTAACGTGTAATATTAGATTTACTATGACGCACTCCCAAGGTGGCGACATACTAAGGTTAATCGCAATCTTCTCTTCCAAATTACCTACTGTCATAAACGTTGCGAAAGTATAAAAAATCGCTTGGCACGGAGCCCTGATATAATACCTACATAAAATAATAAGAAATATTTCAAATTTAGATAACATATTTTAGAGTGATGCTTTTTATAGTGAACACATACACATGGTATAGGTATCAATAAATTACAAATAACATACTCTTTATTGCACACCACAAATTAAAGAAACAAAGTATACACACGTTACAAACAGAAAAACTAGAGGTAAAACAGTTTATCTTAAGGTATTAGAGTATTGTTGAAATGTTACTTACTCTTGTATTATGTTTTTTTAGTGAATAAAGATTATTCTTATTCTTATTCTTATTCTAAACAATTGGCGATCTTATCGGTAAAAAGTTATATCATAATCAATAAGTAGAACATCTTGCAAATACCTTTTGAACTAAAAAGGAATTCGACTTGATTGAACTAGAAAGGAAAGGATTCATTTTTGTGACAATTTGTGATATGCCACCTTTAGGGCCGCTTTTTCTGAAAATCGGCAATGCAGTGACCTCTATTCAGTCTTTTTTTAAATCGGGGATTCAGTAATCCTACCAAGAAAGTATGCTTTCATAATATGGCTATCCCCAGGATTTTTGGTATTGTGTCTTGAAGCTGAGGTACTTATTGGAAAAGAAGCATCGTCAACCAATATGGTCAATTTTGTCCCAGCCAAAGCTGGCAAACCCAGCAGTGGGACGTCATATATGATCAATTGTTATACACTCGAAAACTTCTTTTAATTTATTCGATTCACAAATACATTCAAAACAAACTCCTTGATATGAAATATCATTACTGAGCCATTATAAAGTTGTGTAGGTGTAATACGTGCACCACAATTCACTGAAAATACACAGTTCATAAATAAAGTGCATTTAGAGTGCACCGCATATTAATTTTCCTTTACAAAGTTTGCCGGAGTTCCCACTACTTTTATCTTAAGGTACATTCTTCTTAGTGGATGACTAAGAAAACAAGAGTTGGATAAAGGAAAATATAGCAACGCCGATGGGGCGTTATATCGTTAATTTAATTTCCCGACCAGAAAGCGTAGTGGTACAAAAATGACACCCTATCTTATTTAAGGACAGAGAAGAGGAGATCACGAATCTCTAAGGTTTTAACGAATATTTATGGGGAATATGCAGATAATTGAGATCAAAATCTTGATTTTAGGTTATTTTTAAATGTCCTCGCATTACATGTTTAATCTGATTTCTTTACAAGCCAGAGAGCCATTATAGGTACATAAGTAGCATTATGGTATGCCGCAGTAGAATGACTTTAGACAACGTTATTCGCTGCACAAGTTGTTTGACATGGAAGAGCTAGCGTAGTGCAGTAGCTAGAGCTAGCTACTGTGACGTTATCCTTATTTGATGCATTTGACGGACACTTTTGCTTACACATATATTTTTCTTCTTACCTCTACACTCCATCATGGAAGGGAAAAAAATGTCAGCGACATTACTCAAATTCCAGGCTGGATTTTCGTTTTCAATGATTATACGTTATTCAATAAAAATATGCCTTACAAAAACACACATGGGCTAAAAAATATATGAAATCGTGGTAATTTAAATCGTGTACGCATTTGTAAAAAAAATAACATCTAATTAACCCAGAAATCGGCAATATTGTTTATTTGCTCAGTTTCAATAACAAATATTTTGTAATGCATTTTGATCTCGACTTTTCATTTTAACGCACTATTTTTTTTGAGTACAACTTACCCAGAGACCGACATAAAAAAAAACCGTCACTCTGAGATGGGATAGTGGTAGGTATAGTCTGGCAAACCATTTCTGCCAGGTAGAGAAACGCGGCAAATTCAAAATACGTACATGTGGCAACCCTTTGTGATGAGACACCGTATTCGTGACGAACATTTCAATTCACATTTCTTTTACATTGAATTTGTTTCTAGTGTATTTCACTCTCTCATCTTAAACACGAGTGAGACAGAACGCCTGCAACGTTCTAAATTGAATTTAAATTCGTTTTTAAGGCATATGTCAATTGCCTCAACCAGATTATCTGTTGCAGTTGATGACAGATCCGACGAAATATATCCGTCTCCTTTTTACACACAGTACAT
Source organism: Pammene aurita (assembly GCA_947086415.1). NCBI lineage: Eukaryota > Metazoa > Arthropoda > Insecta > Lepidoptera > Tortricidae > Pammene > Pammene aurita. The sequence continues at coordinate 26,207,369 of OX352297.1, forward strand.
GTCACCTAATGAAAGGGCCAGAAACACCAACTAAAATTAAAAACATAGAATTTGATGATCATTGCTGCTTTTTTCACCGATTCTTAGTGTTGTCATACTTTTGTTCGTTGTACATTGCTACTGCGTTCGTTGGCTGGCCAGACTATATATTTGGAATGAGATATATAACTTTTTTTTAATTTATAACATTTAGAAACCGTTTACATAGACTAGCACCGCATTCGAATCTCGCGAGTACGGGGTAATCTTTGAAATTCGAGCGCTCGCCTCTGACATTTCAAGTATTTTAGAAATAACTGCGTTAGGAATTTAAAACCGTGTTTATTTAAACAAACTTTTCAAACAATTATTTCGAGCGTTCGTAAGTCAAAGACCCCCCTTCTTAACCTATTATGGAGTAAGTTATGTTGTTATGAAGTTTCGCAAGTTGCAAATTTAAGCATTTAAATTTGATGCATATCAAAGACAGTTAAACGATGAAAATTCATTGTTGTGTAATTTTCCTTATTTACTTTTTTTTTTCATTACTCATTATTCTTATCAAGCAGTCTCTTTTAAATATTGATATTAGCGCCATCTGTTGAAAACATTACGCGTTACAATACTAAAGCGAGCTGGCTTACACTCGTCTTTAGCTGCACGCCATATTTCTTTGTAACTGTAGTAGCTCCACAGAGCGCCGATAGATGGCACTGTTAGCAGCGAATGAGAATTGTTCAGTTTTCAGTCATTATATTTACTGGGAAATGCCGCTAGAGTCCGCTGACAATAAAATTTGGTACTCAAAGTTATTTAGATTAAGCATGATCTAAACAAAATAGATCAAGAGTAGGCCGTAGGCAACCCTAACTCATCGAGTAGCAGTATTTGAGTCAGCAAAATATGACCCTTTTTTTTTGCCTAAAACCACTTAATTGACTAGCAAGTGGGCACGTGGCCCATTCGTAAGTACCTACTCATCGAGAAGTGCTAAAAAATTGTTGTAGCAACACACAAACCTGGCATTTTAGGATATTCTTTCTATAACAGTTGATGCGTTCTTTTGAATGGCACAAGTTTTTTATTCTACTAGGTTAATTTTTTCGATCATGAAGTTGCCAGTTTTGGGCCGATTAGTCGATTACCTTAAAACATAACACTTGGCTTAATAAAAAAAAGCACCTGGTCGGTAAGTTTAGTACTTTCGAATGGCATAAGGTTCAATTTGCTATTCGATGAGGTAGATTTCATATTGATGTTTTTGCTGACTGTACAAAATGCTCAGGCTACCAAGTAGTAAAATACATAAATTTTCATCGTGCATTGCCCGACATAACCCGAATTCTTCTACTCGATAAGGTAGGGTTGCTTACGACCTACTCTTGATCTAAAAGTAAATGGTTTCATCTTGTCAGGCAGGTACTTTGTGGATGCCAGGCTTTTAAATTTAAAAGTATTTAAATATTTGGGGACAATCTTACACAAATCAAACTAGTCCCAAACTAAGCAAAGCTTGTACTATGGGTACTAGGCGACGATATACATACTTATATAGATAAATATATACTTAGATGCATAGAAAACACTCATAACTCGGGAACAAATATTCGTGATTAACACACAAATAAATGCCCATACCAGGATTTGAACCCGGGACCTCCTGCTTCGTAGGCAGGGTCACTACCGACTGGGCTAGGAGGCCGTTAATAGTTAGGCCGCTTTGCTGTTACAGAGTATTTTTAATTTTTTGAGGATACATTGCTTCTATTGTGTTGATATTACATTTGCCTATAATTGCAAATAGAACGAATAAAACACTGTAAACCGACTACCGCAAAAACATGTGCCATGATAATAAATCGATTGACACCTTATTCGTCATATCGGATGGATAGTTTAGGCGCTACGGAGGAATTTACGTAAATTCAAACATACATACATAGACTGCTAAAATCATAAGATCGTAACCCGTCCTTCTGGCTTTATCAAAGCCAAAGTCAGTAAAATTTGATGTGAGGAATAAACCAATAAAGTTAGGTAAAAATTTAAAGAAAAAAAAATTACTTACATAGTAAACGAGCACTCATACAATCCTATAGAGTAGGTACAATTTGTTTGAATTGTAAAAAAAACGATTGAAACAAATATAAATAGATTGGTATAAAAATAATTGAGAAGACATTTTCTGATTACCGGTAGCCAGTTTATTACACGTTACATCGTATTCTTCTAAAATGTAACATATGCTTCAGTTTCTACAGAACATACGCCTGTTTCTCCCGGTTGTGTAGTTTTATTAAGGTTATAAAATCTTGACGTGGTTTAGAGCAGAATAAATAGGGAAACTCGCACGTCATGTTAAATGGCCCCGTTACGTTTGCGTCGAAACTAGAAATGCAACGGACCAACGGATATCCGGTCACTATTCGGGATCCGGCCTATCCGGCCACAATTTTATGCAGGATACCGGATAGTCAAATGATACTTAGTCTGGTCTAAAAACGGGAAGAATACATAGCAAACTACCAAATAAGTTACTAGATTAGATTAGATTAGATTAGATTTATTTATTTCATAATAATAAATTATAGTACAAAATGGTCTTAGCCTAATATATACAAATTTATATTATGATCGTCAAAGCAGTGGAAACAAACATATTTTATTGATTGATTACTTAATTACATTTAAATGTCACAAAACTATAAAAACTAAGAATAAATACTAAGAATAATAAATTATAGTACAAAATGGTCTTAGCCTAATATATACAAATTTATATTAAGTTACCTGAGGTATATAAGGCCCCGCGGTATGTAAGGCCCACTTCAAAAAAACTACTGATACAAGGTTCAAATTCGTCAAATGCTTTTATACACGTCAAGGCCTTAAGAATACAGCGAGCTGGCAACGGCACGCCGCGTCGTGTGCGCCGCCATTTTGTCAGGAGTCGCCGAATAGTCGGAGAAGCTTCACGTGGGTGTGCCTATTACTGTTTTGCGAAAAAGTTGAAGTCGATTTATTAGAATTTCATAGAGAAAACGTATTTTCTACTTATTAATAATAGTGCTGGAGCTCGTTACGCTCTTATTGACAAGGTAAGATAACATAATTACTTATTTTTAAGAGCAATATGGCTGTTTTACTTTAGGATTGTCCTAGAGCAAATAAGGCCATATGCTGTTGAGGGCATTAAGGCACGGGTGGTGGCCTTTATACCCGTATGAAACTAAAGGACCATGGGCAAAATGTCCCCACCCACCAACAGAAACGAAACATGTCTCATTTAGTAGATCGTGTCAACCGGATGATTTTTTACTATGACGAGGATCACCATATGTATGGGGTTTTCTTGGAAAACCGTATTTTGTTTTCATATATATTTTGTTAAATTCTTTGAAAGTTACAAGTAGAAGGTTACAGAAACATTATATTACTAGCAATAATAAACAACAACATTTCTTTAAAAAAAATACAGACGATTTGAGAACCTCCTCTTATTTTTGAAGTTGGTTAAAAAAAAGGAAAACAAAAATTCGCTTATAGAGCTATATATTATTAGATCTACAATACTACTTAACATATGATACATATTATCAGTGTTAACTTAAAATTATTAATATTTTTAGCCAAAACTCTTAAAGAAAATTGAAGATGTCTGTCCTAAATATATTTATGTGACGTATATATATATATAAACAAAATACGGTTTTCCAAGAAAACCCCATACAAAGGGCAATCCTCGTCATAATAACAAATCATCAGGTTGCCAAGATCTATTAAATGAGACATGTTTCGTTTCTGTTGGTGGGTGGGGACAGTGCCCATACAAATTTGCCCATTGCCCTTTGGAGGACACATCAAGCATAAAGAAAGTAGTAAAGAAGAAAGAAAGAAGAAAGTAGAAAAGTTAATAAAAAAATTGTCAGTAAGCTGATTATAAACTATTAAGTTCCTATCAATAATGTCGATTTTCTCTGTTAAAACTGTTACGTAAACACAATTGTTTCGCGAGATTGTTTTATACTTAGTAGATATCTAGTTAGAAAACCTAAGGTGCAATAAGGCCCAGACAATTAAGAGATTTTTATTTTAGGGTTAGATTTTACTAATTTTTAGTTTAAGATTTGTGTCCAAAAAGCTCAGTCTAAGTTTGTTATCGTTTTTTATTTTAATTGACTTTAAAGCAAAATGTTAATATTTTTCATAGTCGTTAGTTTAATAAGGCCCAAGGCCATTTTTTTTAAAAAGAAGGTGTATTTTCTATGATGCTGTGATCTTAAATGTCATAAGTAATAAGAAACGAGTGTTTGACATGTTTATAATCTCTCAAATGTTTGTTTATGTTGATTATTTTACTGGGCCTTAATAGAAGCGCTTATTTTAATAAAGCCCAAAATTGATACTTTAAAATGACCATGTTATCTAGAATATTATTACAATATTGTGCAAAAAGTTGATCTCATTGTATAACCAAATAAAAAGACAATCTGAATTCAATTTTGTTTATTTATTCTCTACGTATTTTATGAAAATAAGTAAAATTTAAATTAGGTGGGCCTTACATACCTCCGGTACCTTATGATCGTCAAAGCAGTGGAAACAAACATATTTTATTGATTGATTACTTAATTACATTTAAATGTCACAAAACTATAAAAACTAAGAATAAATAATAAAATACAATATCAGATTAAAAAATACACACATGTCAATTAGAGATATAACAATAATAAATACAATTTCAAAATATATATTAAAAGTCAGTTTCTAATATTGGATGTTAAAGTCATACATTCATTTACGGAATATAATGGGTTTCCAATAAAAAGTCACTAATCAGTTACTAATAGGTCACGTGCCACGTGATTCTTGCATACAATAAAGGGCATAACTATAGGAAGTTTACAATTTCCTGAACAAGTTGCAACCTGCACGGAGTGCCACCCGCGTGCTCGAATTAGCTTAATTGTAGGTAAAATAAAACTTTATGCCGAATATCCGGCTACCCGGTCAAGGGATCCGCCGGATTAGTCCCGTCCCGCTGGCAATATTTTGAGGGTTAAGTTTCGAAAATTCTAAAGTCACTTATTATTGCAGTTGGAAATACAGTGTGTACATGAGAATCTTTCAGTGCGTTTTGTGTCATATTCAATTGGTGCTTCTTTTGTAATTCAATAATTTGAGGCTAACTTTTTTAGCTAGCCATAACTTGAGTAACAGAATAATAGAGTTAAAAATATAACTGTTTTGTATTTAGTACAGTTTTATTGTTGTACAAAACCAGTTTGTGTCATTTACGTCGAGTGCAATTTGATATAGTATGACAACGCTAAAAAACTACGTATAAAAAATTAGAGTTCATAAATTAAGGATTAAGTATATCATCACCTTAAAATATGTCAATTAAATCAATATGTGTCAAATTAAGCAATGAAAATTTAAGTTATTTGGTAATCTCGTTTTTTTAGGCTGTTATCATTTTAAAAAATTATTAAAGTCACCAGAGTTCACATTATAATAATCAAAAAGGGATTTTAAAGTAGATATTTCAATTTGTGTCACTTTCATCAATGATATTTCGTCAAAAATTAAACAGAAACAATATTTGCGTTCAGAGGAAATCTTCCTTCCTAAATATAGCGCGTGACCTTGATGGCACGCCTGTTCGGCGTGCTTCTGTAGTGACCACTAGAAGTTGACTCCCGGCTCGCTTCTTAACAAGCTAAACCATGGGTCAACATTGCTCACAGAGGCGCGCGCGGGGTGATAAAGCTGACATACTCAACAAAGGAACTGAGCGGAGGAGCGGGGCGCGGGAAGCTGGCGACGGGGCAATGAACTTGTGCGTGTCTCGCCCATGCGTACCTTTTAAGCGGTAGCTTACCGCTTTGTTTGTGTTTTGACTAGACTGTTGAGGACTTTTCGAAGATTTCAAGCATCGTGAATTATAGGTAGAAAACGCAACGTATAATTTTTGTTTTAGTTTCGTTTTATTTTTGTTCTACTTTTGTTTTTATTTCGTTTTTATTTCGTTTTCATTTTGTATTTAGTCTGTTTTTATTTTGTTTTATTTTATTTTTATTTTATTATTTTTTTATACCACGACGGTGGCAAACAAGCATATAGCAGGCCTGCCAGATAGTAAGCCGTTGCCTATGGATTCCTACAACTCCAGAGGTGTCACATGCGCGTTGCTGACCCTTTACAATAAGGAGGAGAATATCTCGGCCATTTTTGATTTAAGAGAACAGTTTTTCAAATAAAACACGCTTATTTTAACGTTTTCTATACGGGAAAATCATAAAAAGTACATGTTATAAAACGTCCCGTCGATGTTTTTTTTTCAAAATTCAAATTATATACAAATTCAAAGTCAATTATCTCGGCCATTTTTTATTTTAGAGAAAAGATTTTCAAATAAAACACGCTTATTTTAGCGTATTCAATATGGGAAAATCATAAAAAGTACACATTATAATGACGTCCCGTCGATGATTTTTTTTCGAAGTCTAAATTACATACAAGTTCAAAGTCCATTATCTCGGGCATTTTTGATTTTAGACCAAAGGTTTTCGAATAAAACATGCTTATTTTAGCGTTTTCTATATAACAAAAATCATAAAAATACAGGGAAATCATAAAAAGTACACGTTATAATGACGTCCCGATATACAAGTTCAAAGTCCATTATCTCGGCCAGTTTTGATTTTAGAGAAAAGTTTGTCAAATAAAACACGCTTAGTTTATAATATTCTATACGGAATAATCATAAAAAGTATACGTTATAATGTAGTCCCGTCGATGGTTTTTTTTCGAAGTCCAAATTACATACAAGTTCAGAGTCCATTATGTCGGCCATTTTTTATTTAAGAGAAAAGTTTCTCAAATAAAACACGCTTATTTTAGCGTATTCAATACGGAAAAATCATAAAAAGTACACGTTATAATGACGTCCCGATATACAAGTTCAAAGACCATTATCTCGGCCATTTTAGATTTTAGAGGAAAGTTTTTAAAATAAAACACGCTTATTTTAGCGTATTCTATACAGATTAATCATACAAATTACACATTATAATGACGTCCCGTCGATGGTTTTTTTTCGAAGTCCAATTTATATACAAGTTCAAAGTTCAAAGTCCTTAAATAGAACACGCTTATTTTAGCTTATTCTATACGGAAAAATCATAAAAAGTACACAATATAATGACGTCCCGATTTACAAGTTCCATGTCCAATCGGCCATTTTTGATTTTAGAAAAAAGTTTTTCAAATAAAACACGCTTATTTTAGCGTATTATATACAGATTATTCATACAAACTACCCATAATAATGACGTCCCGTCGATGGTTTTTTTTTCGAAGTCCAATTTATATACAAGTTCAAAGTCCATTATCTCGGCCATTTTTGATTTTAAAGAAAAGTACCTTAAATAGAACACGCTTATTTTAGCTTATTCTATACGGAAAAATCATAAAAAGTACACAATATAATGACGTCCCGATATACAAGTTCCATGTCCAATCGGCCTTTTTTGATTTTAGAAAAAAGTTTTTGAAATAAAACACGCTTATTTTAGCGTATTATATACAGATTATTCATACAAACTACACATTATAATGACGTCCCGTCGATGGTTTTTTTTTCGAAGTCCAAATTTTATACAAGTTCAAAGTCCATTATCTCAGCCATTTTTGATTTTAGAGAAAAGTTCCTTAAATAGGACACGCTTATTTTAGCTTATTCTATACGGCAAAATCATAAAAAGTACATAATATAATGACGTCTCGATATACAAGTTCCATGTCCAATCGGCCATTTTTGATTTTAGAGAAAAGTTTTTCAAATAAAACACGCTCATTTTAGCGTATTCTATACGGGAAAATCATTAAAAGTATACCACATCGCTGATTTTTTTGGAGTCCAAATTATATACAAGTTCAGAGTCCATTTTCTCTGCCACTTTTTATTTAAGAGAAAAGTTTTCAAATAAAACACGTTTATTTAAGCGTTTTCTATACGGGAAAATCATAAAAAGTACACGTTATAATGAAATCCCGTCGATGGTTTTTTTCGATGTCCAAATTACATACAAGTTCCATGTCCAATCGGCCATTTTTTTACTTTAGAGAAAAGTTTTTCAAATAAAACACGCTTATTTTAGCGTATTCTATACGATAAAATCATTAAAAGTATGGCCAAATTATATGTATACAAGTTCACAGTCCATTATCTCGGCCACTTATGATTTTAGAGAAAAAATTCTCGAATAAAACACACTTATTTTAGCGTATTCTATACGAAAAGTCATAAAATGTACACGTTATATTGACGTCCCGTCGATGGGTTTTTTTTCGAAGTCCAAATGATATATAAGTTCCATGTCCAATCGGCCATTTTTGATTTTAGAGAAAAGTTTTCAAATAAAACACGCTTATTTTAGCGTAATCTATACGGTAAAATCATTAAAAGTATACCCCATCGCTGGTTTTTTTTTCGAAGTCCAAATTATATACAAGTTCAGAGTCCATTTTCTCGGCCACTTTTGATTTTAGAGAAAAGTTTTTCCGAATAAAACACGCTTATGTTAGCGTATTCTATACGGGAAAATCATAAAAAGTACACGTTATAATGACGTCCCGTCGATGGTTTTTTTTCGAAGTCCAAACGATATAAAAGTTCCATGTCCAATTAGCCATTTTTGATTTTAGAGAAAAGTTTTTCAAATAAAACACGCTTATTTTAGCGTATTCTATACGGTAAAATCATAAATAGTAGTCCCCATCGCTGTTATCTCGGCCATTTTTAATTTTAGAGAAAATTATTTGAAATAAAACACGCTTATTTTAGCATATTTTATACGGAAAAATCATAAGAAGTACATGTTATAATGAAGTCCCGTCGATGTTTTTTTTTTCGAAGTCCAAATTATATACAAGTTCAAAGTCCATTATCTCGGCCATTTTTGATTTTAGAGAAATGTTTTTCAAATAAAACACGCTTATTTTAGCGTAGTCTAGACGGAAAAATCATAAAAAGCACACGTTATAATGATACCCCGTCGCCATTTTATTTTCTAAGTCCAAATTTTACTCCATGTAGTCAATCTTCAAAGTCCGGTAACTTCGAAGTTTTTGAGTAATAAGAAATGTTTCTAACAAAACTTGCTTATTTTAACACATTACGACATACACACACATTATTATAACACAGTAAGACAAAAAAGGTATGTTTCAGAATGACACTATTTCAACCAAAATAGTCCAAACTGTACTCAACCTTCAGGGCCCCATAACTTCGAAACTATTGATTTAAAGAAAATATATTAAAGAAAAGTTGCTTATTTTTACGTGTTTTATACAATAAGTTAATAAAAACATTCTTATTATGTTAAGTTTTACTAACTGAACTATGGAATTTTTAAAATTCAAATAAAAATAAACGATTTTTTATTTATTTATTATGACATCACACTGATGAAAAATTTATTAAGTACAGCCCGGTCCTTTACTAGTCCAACCGAGAGGCAGATAACGAAATTTCGATTTTCGCGTTTCACGATTAGCACTCTGTAAACAAACCGCCTTGATGCATAAATAACATATTTATTCGTGACAAATTATCTGTGACAATTTTTCAAAATACTGTTTATATGGTAAACTAGGTTTAGCGTGGGCGTGGCACGCAGATCCGCCGTTGCAGTCCCTTACGGACTATGGTATAGTCATACGTTATATCACCATTAATTATCCCTCACTTACTTAAGTTTTATATTACTGCTTTCTTTACTATGAAAAATAAAGAAGAGCAACTAAAAAGCCGCTGTTTGTCTTTGTCACACTTATTACTATATGTATATATAGAGTAATAATGTACAGAAAACAAACGAGCTGCTAGGCAGCCTGGCCAGCACATGCACCTCGCCCGCGCCTTACCCTTCCCCGCGCATGCTCTTTACGCAAAACAAGTTTTTGTTTTGAAAAATAAAAATAATCCATTGATTACAACGACACAAATTTCCAACATTGTTTCGATACGCTTTTATAAAAATATTGACGCAAACTTTAATAACTTTCATATTTTATTGTACTGTTAACAGGGTCATACAAGAAAAAAAATTAAAATAAATAAATATCATTGATTAATATGGCACAAATTTATTCAAATAATAGATACCGATATTTTAGAAAGCACAGTTTTCTATTTACCGAATAATGTTTAAAAAAAGAAATGTCTAAGTTTCTACCTAAGCAACAACCTAGGATGACACAAATTATTATTATTAGCTAAGTTGGATGGCCTGAACTCTGTATGTGAAAAATAAGCATCTTTAATATTATCGAAACTTCATAATTTATCGGTACGGGTCTAGATATCCGGTATCCGGCCAAACAACTATCCGTTAAGTGGATATTTCATACAAAAATGTAAGCGTCTATATCTCTGTTAAATTATTTTCATAGCTATATAATGAAATATTATTTTAGTTTGCCTACAAAAAAAATATTTGAATAAAAATTGAATGAGCTCATTTGATACCCCTTGAATTTATTTACGAGTAGCTAGGTCGGGAAACGAAACATAAGATCCAAGAGAAACTCCGTCCTCATTATAACTTTTACAAACAAATTAATGTCACCTGACAGAACAAGATTAATCAATTAATCATAGGCACGAAGCCATATTTAATTACCCATATTCGTAACTTGTCCAAACTCCCATATCGTAATGTAACAACTAAAGCTTTTTTAATTGGCATTCATTTGTTACTGGATATAGCTTCATAAGAATTCTAAGTAGAATAAATTGAAAACAGTAAATAACCAGTGTACCTACCTGTTTTACGACCTTCTTCCAAAGTGTCGAAATAAGTTTCAGTTACAGTGGCAAATAAGCTTTTTGTTTCGTGAGGTTTTGTCAGGGCGTCACTGCCGAGACTGTTTCGGCACTGGCTTACACGAAACGAAAACGGGGGATTTTTTCTGCCAACGCGTGTCTGTCGGTAAATATTGTCATGCCAAGCTGTTCTATGTTTGTTGAAGTTGGTAACGACGTTTCGGCTTTTCTAATGCCTAAAATATTTAATACTTAACGTAGGTACCGATGGTCAATAAACGAGTTAAGTTTCTATAAGAAATTCACGATCTCGAAATCAAAGAATCTATAAGTAATTGACGAAGATAAAACTCCCTTTATCCTGTCTGCTATTACCTTGATACTTATACTTATTACTTGATACTTACTTTAAAGTTTTGACGTAAAGTTCCATTTACACATTGATTAGTGTCAAGTGCGAGTCCATACATTTTCTACTTGTGCTTACCCAAGTAACACATCAAAGCAGTATAACGGCCGTCTTACAGCATATCTGTATGCTTTTAGCATTTTGAGTTCGTTTTATAGTAGCATTATAAACGTTTATAGTGCTTATATAGCTCTTAAATGGGCACAAATTACCCAGCTTAAGATCCTATATAGGTTATTTAATAGCATTGCAAAGTGCCAATCGCATTAAAGAAGCATTAGTACGCTCTATTAAGTTGCCAACCGCATTAAAGAAGCATTAATACGGCGAAAAAACTTGCTAATCGCAATAAAGAAGCATTAGTACTCTCGATTAAGTTGCCAATCGCAATACAAAAGCATTATACTAGCATAAGATTGTAGTAAAATAAACCTTACGTCAATGCAAAAACGTCTCTAATACCGACGGAACAAATGTTATAATACAATGAACGTTGTGATTTAACTACTTTGTCTCGCAATATAAAATGGACGAAGACGGTACAAAAAACTGAATGAGTGACACGTCATATTTGTTTGCGTAACAAAATTTATAAAAGTTTTTGACTCTTTTACGTTATTATACCCTTCAAATATTACTGCGCAATGTAGTTTACTGTAAATGTGTATATAAGTTTCATTGAAAATTTTCACGCGCCTTTGATTTATTGTGGTTTTGCTATAAAATATTATAAAAAGATATGCGTCAAATAAACAAAACATTGTGTAATCCTCGTATAGGACGAGTTTTGCATTATTAACATAATAGTGTTGGTTGAGCAGTCTTAAATTAAGTTATTTAATTATTATGTAGGCATTTCCCTTGTATAAAAGGTTCGCATGATTTTATTTTTAGGTTATAATTTATTTACAAAATGGCGTTGGTCTATATAGACGGAGAGCTAGCCACGTCAGATATGACACAATAATGAGAGCAACCAAACCCCTCTAGTCAGTTTCTCATTTCTAGATCTGGACATCCGGCAGCTTTAAAGTGGTGGAGGTCAAAGAATGCAAACCATTTCATGAAAACAAATCCTAGAGATCTGGGTTTGATGCAATATTATGAGAAACTATACAAATACTATACAATTATTAAGAGAAATTATACAAAAGTTTATGTTGGGGGAAAGTAGTGCCAAACGATGTATAATATAGTTCATAGTCTGTCGCCTACTTTTTGTTTCCGTAATAATACATATTATTTTTTGGTTTAACGTTTTTTATCGATATTTGACCAGTTTTGAGTCGATATTCCAACATATTCACTACAGATAGAATTATAAGGCAAACGACTATCGGTTCTTGAATCTTTTATCTCCATGTAGATCCGGATCTTAAAATAATGAGCCGTTATTTTTTTATGATATTTTTGGTGTAAAGAATCTTACATATACGTAATCTACATATTAGGGTTCCTCTTTGATGTCTCTAAAAACTAGAGAGAATTTAAATTTGTAACTAATTAACACAAAATTATGACCATATAACCACTTTTTAGCCTAAACCGGTTCGACTTTGATGTCAAATATCTCGAAGGCAATGAATATTGAAGTAAATATAGGATACTATATTGTTTAAAGCCGTTACTGATAATATGATAAGCTATATAAATCATTAGAAAACTAAGGGAATCAGATCTAAGGTCGTTGGCGCCAGGGAGCCCCTTAAAATATAGACCCTGTCCTTTATAACTGAGACAACTTCGGCAGTTTTTACCTAATTTGGTATTACTATTTCCCAATTAAAACATTTTGCTAGTCTGTCACTGTGACCTCCACCCATTAAAAGCTGCCAGATGCCAGGATCTAGCAATAAGAATAGTATAGCAATCTAACCAGACGGGTTTTGTTGCTCTCATTATTGTGTCATATCTGACGTGGCTAGCTCTTAGTCCAATAGCAGCTCAGTGACCCTTAAAAAAAGCTTATTAATGCCTACAGCATTACATGTGAATAATTATGCTATTAAACAACATTAAGCATTATATACTACTTAAAATTACTATTGTAGGCCCTAAGGCACTAAAACAGCTAAAATCTGTATAGTGGCTGTTCATACATTACGTCATAAATTTTTGATGTTTTTTTAACCGCCGCCCCCCCTAAAATCATCCAACCCTCCCCCTGCCAAATAAAGTGACGTCATTAAAAAAAATGAGTTTTAGCTTAATTGTAAAATAAAAAACTATAGAAACACGACACACAAACACGAATTTCATTCCTTTTTTTACACATTGAAGCACTTTTTAAAGATGCCAGAGATGATGTGATCTTCGGAATGACCACCCCCCCCCCTCCTACGTCATGCTACCATCATCCGATGTCCACCCCCCCCCCCATTTGAAATGACGTAATTTATGAACAGCCCCTTATAGTGAATTACTTGGATTAATAATGATTTATATTATTGCTATTATACAGCATTAGGAATGTATTACCTGCTTAAAAAAGCTATTGTACACCCTAAGGCATTAAAAATAGCTGAAAGCTGTATAGCGAATTTACGTGGCATTATAATGGCTAATATTCATGCTCTTAAACAGCATTAAGCATTTATTTATGCTATTGTAGAAACTAAGGCACTAAACCACACCGAAGCATAAGTGTAGCAAACCAAAACGCAACTGTACAACTGAATGCTGTACAGTTGCATTTTGGTTCCCTGCACTAAAACTAATGGCTAAACAAAAGCATTTACATATGCCATTATCAGAGCTCGGATTTTTCACGGCAAAACAAAACACTAGCGTAATTTAGCCAGTGCTTGAAATATTATTTTATCGACACCTATCGAGTCTTACTAGAGTATATGACAGGTATTGCCTCAGTACATTTTTTCTTTTTTTATTCGATGGTACACCTATCAGTGTGAATGTCAAAATTTAAAAACTAACAAACGTGCGAAAATTTCGAAAAACAGGAGACTTACTAGAGCTCAAAATCAATATTTTTGACCAGTCTAAGGTGACCTACTGGGGGTTAGAAGGTTGTGCATTAATTACCGGACATCCTGTATAAGTAATAAAATAACTTTTCATTTTAGCTTTGCCATAGTCGAGCAACAAAGAGGTAGGTCTGCATGTACAACTTAGAACGAAGTAACTATACCACCTCATTTAAAATGATAGAAACGACTGCAAATTTCATCTCACATGACATATGACATTCACACTTTAACTGTCATTTCATTACGTATAAAACGTAAATTGCATCTAGGTATTATTTATTTCGCAACGCATTGAATCCGACGTGTTGGATATACGTATAATAACTTAATATTGCAAGGTATCAATTAATACAAAAATGAGTAATGTACAAGATCGGATCAAAACGTGGATTGAAAATCACCCTGAGTTAGTCTATAATGAAGTGACCTCCACTATATACTGCTCTATGTGCGATATGCATCTAAAACTGAAGAAATGCAATATTGAGAATCATGTGAAAAGCAACCGCCACAATTACCGTTCGGGGCAACCAAATAGGAAACATCAATTTTATTTCGATTTAATTATTTTTCTTATTTCATGCAACACACCATGGGCAACAGTCAACAACAATAATTTTCGTCATTTTTTTAACAAGTATTTATGTTGCGACTGCTCTATGACTTCTTTACCGGACGAATCGACCCTGCGAAAAATTTATTTAAATCTCGTGTACAAAAAAACTATACAGGGTATAAGAGAGGTAAACAAAACCAATTATTTGTGGATATCTATAGACGAAACACCAGATTTCATGGGAAAATGTGTGACAAACGTGGTGATTCGGTCTTTGCAAAAAAATTGTTCTAAGCAATTTTATCTTTTGGGGTCGAAGGTTTTAGAGAAGGTAAATGGGGAAACAATAGCAAACCTAATAATAAACCAATTAAAATTTTTGTTTCAAAATTCTTTCAATGACAACGTAAACAATTTGCTTTTACCTTGCACAGATAGTGCCGCATATATGCTTAAAGCCGGTCGTATTTTAAAAGCAACGTTTCCTCGTATGAAACACATTACGTGTTTAGCTCATGGTCTGCACCGGGTTGCCGAAGAAGTGCGAGATAATTTCAAAGGTGTGGATGGGTTGATATCGAATGTCAAAAAGATATTCCTAAAATCTCCAGAGCGTGTACGCCTTTTTAAGGCAAAATATCCGTCCATTCCCCTACCTCCCGAGCCAATTATCACCAGATGGGGAACTTGGATATCTGCTGCGGTATATTACGCTCAATACGTGATGTCGTCTCCATACTTGCTAATGACTCGGCAGCTATAAGAGCTGCAAAAAAATGTTTTCAAACACGCAAACTACGACCGGAGTTAAATTTCATTCGCGACAACTACGAAGTAATAGCCTCTTCAATAGAACAATCGCAATGTTCGACTTTATCCATTGCGGAATCCTTCCTCATTCTGGAAACTGTTCGTTGCTACGTAAACTGGAGTAAACTTTTACCAGTGATACGTAAATTTGAAGCCGTGCTCGAACGAAATCCTGATTACGAAATTTTAAGAGACATATCTGAAAATATTACCCGAACTGATAATGAATTCTATAAATTTGCTCCCTTGACGTCAACTGAAGTTGAACGTACATTTAGTGTACATAAATGGATTTATAGTGATAAACGCAACTGTTTACTCCCAGAGAATGTTGAAAAGATAATGATCATCTACTCCTATCACTATTACCCAAATAAAATGTCTTGTGCTGCTGTGTGTACTGACGTAGATTTTGAAGAAGAAATTGCGTCTGTTTCTAATATATAGTAACTTTATACAAATGTTTTTATTAGTTTTATTACATATTAATTTTATTTGGTGACTTTTATTTCTTCTAGTTCTGAATTATCGATATCGATAAAATAATATTTCAAGCACTGGCTAAATTACACTAGTGTTTTGTTTTGCCGTGAAAAATCCGAGCTCTGGCCATTATACAACCGTTATACAGCGTAAAGTATCATATAATGCTATTGTAGAACCTAAAGCACTAAAAACAGCTGAAAGCTGTATACCGGATTTACGTGGCATTATAATGGCTAATATTCATGCTCATAAACAGCATTAAGCATTTATTTATGCTATTGTAGAACCTAAGGCACTAAACCACACCGAAGCATTAGTGTAGCAAACCAAAACGCAACTGTACAGCATTCAGCTGTACAGTTGCATTTTGGTTCGCTGCACTAAAACTAAAGGCTTTAAAAAAGCATTTACATATGTCATTATACGACCATTATACAGCTTAAAGCATTATGTAATGCTATTGTAGTACCTAAAGCACTTAAGTGCTTTTAAACAGCTGAAAGCTGTACAGTTGCGTTGTGGTTTGCTGCACTAAAGCTAAAGGCTTTACAAAAGCATTTAGATATGCCATTATACAACCGTTATACAGCTCAAAGCATCATATAAGAAAAGAAAGAAAGAAAGAAAATACATTTATTTAACGCCACAAATACACACAAAAAACAAAGCAAGTAATAAACAGTACAAAGACGTCAAATAGGATCCCCATTCAGCATGATGCTGCGGCAATTTAAACCTTGGCGCTGGTTTTCAGTGGGGACCTGACTTATGAGCTAAAACTAAACTAAACTATGACTAAATAGAGTGCCGACACATACGTCATTGAACGATTACAGAACAAACATAAACAAACATACAGAAGAAAGGATATCCAGAAAAATAAAAATAAAATTAAGTAAAAAATTAAAAATAAAAGCAGAGCCAATTAAATAAATGATAGGATATACATACAAAACAAACAAAGAAACAGACAATATACAAAAAGGATCGTATTTGATTTTATATTTTGTGCCCTCAACACTGAGTTACTAAAAAGTGTAAGCGACATTTTAATTGGAACGTTTTAATGTTTTTTTGCGCACGGATTGGGGGAGGGAGGTTGTTCCAGCATTTGGTGGCAGCGTAACGAAAACTGCCACGAAATGCTGCTGACTGATGCCGAGGACAGACTAACAGTAAGTATTTCGAGGACCTGACATGTGCGGGTCTGGAACTATGAAGCCATGATAGCTTTCTGTACAGGTACGAGGGCTGCTGACGGTTTACTATTCCAAACATAAGGCATGCGAGATGTAACTTTTGACGGATGGACATTTTCATTATACGGTTTTGGCATAAGTACGGCGTCACATGAGTACGTGGAGGGACGTAGAAACAAAAGCGCGCACAGGAATTGTGCACCCTTTGGATAAACCTCTGAGTTTGCGCTAAAAGACGTGGCCCGTACACTGTGTCGCAGTAGTTAAACCTTGAGAGAACGAGTGCGTCGCACAACCTAATCCTAAGTTCCACGCTGAGGAAGTCCCGGATCTTATAGAGGACTCTAAGCCTATAAAAACAATTACAAGCTATCTCCGATATATGCTTTTCAAATAGAAGTCCGCCATCCATAACCAAGCCCAGGTTTTTTGCCTCTTTGACACATTCAAGGGTATCATTAAGTATGGTCACTTGTAAATTACTTTTAGACAACTTATTTATTTGTTTCTTAGAGCCCAAAATTAAATATTTAGATTTAACAGGATTCAAAGAAAGTGAGTTTTTACGTGACCAATCAGCAATACGCTCAAGATCGTCGTTAAGCTTCTGCACTGCAAGATTTACATCCTCCATACCACACGGAATGTATAATTGAATATCGTCAGCGTAGACATGGTAATCGCAATGCTCGATAACACTTGTAATGTCACTACTATAGAGAATAAACAAAATGGGTCCTAAAATTGAACCTTGTGGTACCCCTTTTCGCACTGGTAGTATATCAGATGTGACTCTCTTACCATTACTTGCCTGGAGTTCAACCATCTGGCTGTGGCTATCAAGGTAACTAGCAAACTATTTCAAAGTACCCGTATCAAAACCGTAGTAGGATAACTTTGACAGCAGCAGCGAGACGTCAATGGTATCAAACGCCCTGGAGAAGTCCAGTAATGCAAGAATAGTGCCCTGGCCCTTGTCCCTGGCAGCCAATACGTTATCTGTAACGTCAAGTAGGGCAGTGGCAGTACTACGGTACTTACGAAAACCTGATTGTTTAGGTGGAAGAATGTTATTGAGCTCTAAATATTCAGTTAGCTGTTGACAGACAACTTTTTCGAGTACCTTTGAGAGGCAGGGCAAAATGCTTATTGGTCGTAGATCTTTCATGTGTCCAGGATGTAAAATTTTAGGAATAGGTCGCACTATAGCAGTTTAAGTATACAGGGTGGAAAGATAAGTCGGGCCCTGGAGGAAAACTACCTTAAAACGTTGAGATAGCTCAATTCACTGAAAGGAAACATTCTTTAATTTCTTTAAAGAGACATAACTGCATTTACAAATTTTTGGAAAAGAGTACAGTTTTCAAAAAAAGTATTTATTTTGTAATTTTTGCCATAAATAATTTTTATGACAATTGATGCCAATCGATCCTGTTTCCAACGAGGATAAAAACTTCTAAATACCAACCAAGTTTAGGGCACAAGAGAACCCATAAATAATAATAATAATAATAATTTTCATACAATTAGTATGGAAAAAAGTGAAAATTAAGAAAAAAACTGTGAATGCAGTTTTAGTTTTTAGGAAAAATAAAAGAATGTTTCCTTTGAGCGAATTGAGCTATCTCAAGGTTTTAAGGTAGTATCCCTCCAGGGCCCGACTTAACTTTCCATCCTGTATAATGCGACAAGTTGCTCGGTGAACGTATATAAGAGTTTATACGGTCCTTAAGTTCGAAATAAGTTAACTATTCATATGTTATAATGCTTCCTGTGTTACTTGGGTAGTAACAAATGTATGAACTCGCACTTAACACTAATCAATGTGTAAATGGGCCTAAAATCGAAGAAACGTATCCGTTTTGTTATCTACCTGGCAAAATAATAAAAACTCTTATCAACTAGCCATGTTTGAAATAACTGCAGTACAATAACATTTCAAATATTTCTTTACATCATAGTTAGGTGTATTTTCTTTGTAGTTTTTTTATGGAAGCCTGTAATACTTCAATAAAGAAATCTTTGAATATTCTAGTAACTTCTAAAAATTTGTTATTGTGAAGCTGATTTGCTAAGCTAATGGTTAGTTATTGTTCATCTGATTGACATTAAGATTGTTCACGCTTATACACTAATTTAAATAACTTAAACGGATGCCAAACGCTTGCTACAATTAAGTCGTTAGTTACAAACTAATAACATAATGGTTTTTTTTTTCAACTTACTTTGCTTCAGCATTTCTACTATGCAACCTCAAAATTGTAAGTAGGTGGGTGTTCAAGTGCGTATCAAGTGCCCTGGGGGGCGATTTTTGAGATTCGAGCGCTCGAATCTGACATTTTTAAACTCTGTCTAAAACCATGAAATGGTAGTTTAATCATGATTAATTAAACTATTTATTTCATGGGAAAATACAGGCGACAAACGATCGAAACACGAAGACATTCAGGCTGTAGGTATATGGATAGTTTCTAATAAAATGATTTGGGGGACATTGTGGGGGCTGGGATGACATATTTAGGTTAAGAGCTTTTTGTAGTTTGTAGTGCTTTTTGTTTTTTGTATTTGCTCTGTTTTCGGTTGTATTTTTAATGTGGTAACATGTAAATGCTATGTCATGTTTTCCATAAAAAAATATTGCAACGTAAAAAAAACTCAATGTTAAATACACACCAATATGTCAATTATTTATACTTTTAATAAAATTTTATCAACAAAGTATGTCAATCTCATAGTCATAGTGTATACCTACAGTAGATTTTTTAGGGTTCCGTAGTCAACTAGGAACCCTTATAGTTTCGCCATGTCTGCCCGTCCGTCCGTCCGTCCGCGGATAATCTCAGTGACCGTTAGCACTAGAAAGCTGAAATTTGGTACTAATATGTATATCAATCACGCCGACAAAGTGGTAAAATAAAAAGTGGAAAAAAATGTTATATTAGGGTACCTCCCCTATACGTAAAGTGGGGAGTGATTTTTTTTTTCATTTCAACCCTAACTTGTGATATATTGTTGGATAGGTATTTAAAAATGAATAGGGGTTTACTAAAATCATTTTTTGATAATGTAAATATTTTGGAAAAAAATCGCTCCAGAATTAAAAAAAAATGTGTCCCCCCCGTCTAACTTTTGAACCATAAGTTTTAAAAATATGAAAAAAATCTCGAAAGTAGAACTTTATAAAAACTTTCTAGGAAAATTATTTTGAACTTGATAGGTTGAATAGTTTTTGAAAAAAAATTACAAAATAATTTCTGAACTAAGTTTATAATTTAACCGTATAAGCAGGTGTTTATTGTACCTGTAATTTCTACAAAATCACAATGAAATGACGTGCTTTCAAATAAAGTAAAAATGGTGAAAATCGGTTCACGCAAAAATGAATTATCCCATAAAAATCATCTTCCATACTTTAAGCTCGCGCGCAATACTTTACTTAATTTGCCGATGGATGTCGCTGTACGTGGAACGCTCATATCATATCCTACATGGCGGTGTTATTTTAACTCTTAAGTGGGGACACTTACTGTTACGGACGGAAAACTACGGAACCCTACACTGAGCGTGGCCCGACACGCTCTTGGGCGGTTTTTTTTAATTTGCGAATAATGTAATACCGACCAATAATGATTTTTGCCTTAAACGATAGTCAGTAACTGGTCCACGTTCCTGGAAGTCGACTATTTCAATTAAGTCTTTGAATCCCTTCCGTCGAGTAAAGAACAACGTCAGAGCGCACGTTCGACGAGACAGAGTCTGCGCAACTACATCTGGAAACTAGCACAAAGAGCGATACATTTAAATACATTATTCTAGTTGCCACACGTGATCTGGGTATCGAGATGTAGGGACCTTTTCCGACTAGCGTAAAAGTATGCTGGGTGTGTGTTTAAGTCAAGACACGATCACCTCTTTAGTACATTTCGTACATATTTAGTCTTCTAAATCTAGTTCATACCCTTCTCAATGTGGGATTATCATATATATTATGTATTCATATAATATAATATTATATAAGTATGGTGTATTCAGCCGTTATTAGTGAATGATATATAATCTTTAAAACTAGCGTATATTTTCTACTTTGTCCACTACGAATACATTTTAGTGGAAAGCATGGAAGTTGCATAACAGGGACATGGAAAGTTACTTTATTTTTTGCTCATAACGTGGCACGTGCAATGTCCTTTAAAAACATACGGGTGGTCAATGTTTTCTTCTAAAAATTTCAACTAGATCTCGAAATTGGTTTCAGTCGGTCTTTTGTCGCCTTCTTTTTGAAGTCTTTCGCGAAATTGCGCACAAGATGGAAACGGAGCGCGATGAATAGGGCTGGGATAGTCGCTGGAATCTAGGCTTTGAGGCGGCAATCAGTTTTGAAGAATACGCGGACTGTAAGTGATTTGCCGCTCTTTGAAATTTAATTTCAGAGTTAAATGATTCTGAAGATTTGTTATTAGATGTAGTAATGAAGTACAAATTCGGAGTTATCAGGAAGTACTTAACAATAATGTTTGAAAAAAAACATTTTGAAATATTATTCTAAAATCTTGTAGGTTACCTGAGAAACAATCTACCAATTCAGATTTATTAGAAAAAAAATAGATATCAGATATCGGAATATTGTTAACATTGCTTAGAATGCATTGAGTGAGTTTTTTAAAGGACGAAATGGACTTTAAATACGATAAACGTATTTTGCAACGATAAATGCTGCATTTTTTAGAGGGTTAGCTTTTAATGTATAGTGGTAATTTTTTAAGATGTCGGAATCTTACGAAGGAATTTCTACCCACAATACCGACATCTTAAAAAAATCGTACTATAGATATTGAAATCTGACTTCCTGTCCTGAGCAAACAAATGGTAACAATCTCCAACCGCAGAATCGTGAACATATTTCGTTACATTTATTTACAAATTACTAGGTGTCGTAGCATACAACATTAAGCGCTGCTGGAGAATTTTAACGACCGCCCGCCCGCGACATAACCTGCCACCTTACTAATGAAAGGTCGTAAGTTTGAAATCCATCCAGCAGTATTTAGCCCTTTTAAATTTGATGGTGTAACTGCTGGCGTCTGTGGTGAATACAGATTGATGCTCTTTGTTTACTTTGAGCAATTATGTTGTATTAGAGATTATTTACATGATACCTACGATATATACTATACAAGTTTCAGTCGTGGAATGGAATTAATAGTTTTAGTCATGGAATGGAATTAATGAATTAAAATTCTCTTGCAGAATAAGAATCCAAAACTCAAATAGTTGACGTAACTCGGAAGGCGGCTAAGTTAAAGTGGGACTGGGCTGGACATGTCTGTCGCATGCCGAATGACTTGTGGGTTAAGATCGCCACTAAGTGGCAACCCGACAGCTCAAATCGAGGATCCAGCAGACCCCGCCTGCGGTGGGACGAGGCCTTTGCCCAGCAGTGGGACAGTATAGGGTCACAATAAATAAATAATAAGTCACTCATATATCAACTCAAGATAAAACGAAGTGTCTAATTGTATTTGCATGCATAACATATTTTTTTCTATTTTTAACTAGTTCACTCGGCTTTATTACTAGTGAATATACAGGCTAGGTACGGATTTGGTTGCAGTGGCTTCCTATATACTAGTAAACAAACTGCTGCTGCTGAAACTAGATGGTTTGTAAACATTCATACTTTTAGGTCAATTTTTAGGGTTCCGTAGTCAACTAGGAACCCTTATAGTTTCGCCATGTCTGCCCGTCCGTCCGTCCGTCCGCGGATAATCTCAGTGACCGTTAGCACTGGAAAGCTGAAATTTGGTACTAATATGTATATCAATCACGCCGACAAAGTGGTAAAACAAAAAGTGGAATTTTTTTTTTATTAGGGTACCTCCCCTATACGTAATGTGGGGGGTGTTTTTTTTTTTCATTTGAACCCTAACGTGTGATATATTGTTGGATAGGTATTTAAAAATGAATAGGGGTTTACTAAAATCATTTTTTGATAATGTAAATATTTTCGGAAATAATCGCTCCAGAAGTAAAAAAAAATGTGTCCCCCCCTCTAACTTTTGAACCATAGATTTTAAAAATATGAAAAAAATCTCAAAAGTAGAACTTTATAAAAACTTTCTAGGAAAATTATTTTGAACTTAATAGGTTGGATAGTTTTTGAAAAAAAAAAATATAAAGTAATTTCTGAACTAAGTTTGTAATTTAACCGTATAAGCAGTGTTTATTGTACCTGTAATTTCTACAAAATCACAATGAAAAGACGTGCTTTCAAATAAAGTAAAAAGGGTGAAAATCGGTTCACGCAATAAAGAATTATCCCATAAAAATCATCTTCCATACTTTAAGCTCGCGCGCAATAGTTTACTAATTTGCGGATAGATGTCGCTGTACATGGAACGCTCATATTATATCCTACATGGCGGTGTTATTTTAACTCTTAAGTGGGGTTACTTACTGTGACGGACGGAAAACTACGGAACCCTACACTGAGCGTGGCCCGACACGCTCTTGGCCGGTTTTTTAATATAAAAAGGTTTCCCATTATTAGATTTTTATGCGCTACGTTTAAAACGTCGTTAGTTGATAATAATAATAATCAGATACAGAAGGCGGTATTCATGGACACAGGGCGGATAGTCCGCCGATTCCTCTCTCTGAGGTCCTAGTACGAGTATTAGCCTGGGCCTTACCCCGTTACCGGTGGCACCCTAAGGTTAGGTTTTTAGGGTTCCGTACCTCGAAAGGAAAAAACGGAACCCTTATAGGATCACTTTGTTGTCCCTCTGTCCGTCTGTCTGTCTGTCTGTCTGTCTGTCTGTCTGTCTGTCTGTCTGTCTGTCAAGACCATTTTTCTCAGGAACGGGTAGAGGTATCAAGCTGAAATTTATATCAAATACTCAAGTATATTGTCGCTTGGAGCTGTGAAAAAATCAAACTTAAAAGCCAACGCAATCAAAAGATACAGTCGTTTATGCTGCAAATTTTAGAGTTTTTCGGCACTTGCAAAACCTACGGGGTACTTCCCGTGATCTCAGAAACTTGAAATTTTGCACGAAACAACGTCATATAGCGTAGACAATGGAAAAATTACAAAAAGTAGAAATTTTTAGTAAAATGATACAAAAAATTTTTTTTTTTTAATTTTAAACTTACTACCTTTTTCCTCATAAACGCGTGGAGGTATTAACTGGAAATTCATGTCAAATACTCAGGGCTATAGGACCTTTCAGATGTAGCAAAACCAAACATTTATATCAACGAAATCAAAAGAAATGGCAATTTAAGTCGCATATTTTGAAACTGACTACTCGCAAGAAACTCAAAACCTAAAGGGTACTTCCCCCGTAAACTCAGAAACTTGAAACTTGGCACGAAGAGACTTCATATAGCACAAACAAAGGAAAAATTACGAAAAGCAGACATTTTTAGCAAAATCATACAAAAAATATTTTTTTAAATTTTAAACTTACTACCTTTTTCCTCGTAAACGCGTAGAGGTCTTAAATTAATACGGAACCCTCGGTGCGCGAGTCCGACTCGCACTTGGCCGGTTTTTTTTATAATGTTTTTACTGTTGTTATATATTTTGGATGTATTTTTGTCTTTTACTTTTATAAAAATATTGTAAAGCCTGAGAAGGAAAATAAATATTGTGTATAATAATATTATCATAATTAATAGTCCAAGAGAAAAAATATGAAAGCGATCTAATGTGTGACATACCTATAAAAATACTCATCTGCCAACGGCACACAGCGGTTATATCATGAGCATGTGGGAGCTCATGTCATGATATAACCATACCAGCAGTGAATAATGTAGAAATAGCCCAAGACAAAAGAAACACGAGTTCCACGGAGTTAAACACAACATTAACTGCGTGTAGCAAAAGCTGGGGAATAACAATTCCGTCATCGTCGTCATAAAGCGTTTATAACTCGTGTGTAACATCGATTCTGCGTTTACGGGGCCCTGAATGTCCAGAACGTTCCTGGGTCGTAACGATTATGTTGCATAACTTGGAGTTATACGTGTTTGGGTTGTTTACCTGACAATGAAATGGCCGCCCCTCATCTATTACTGGATGGAAGGGATGAAACATTATGTCGCCATATAGTGGAAATGAAATGTCAATCCTTGTGTAGTTATTACCGTGGCATTACTTTAGGGTTCGTAATATTTGATTTTTCTACTCGTCGTAGCTTTATTTATAGCTTAAATTAAGACAGAACTACTAGCGCATACTTTTCGTTTTAGCTTTTACAGTATTCAATGAGACCATCGCTGACGATTGTCTTATCGATTTTCATACAATATTAACGTTCGTTCGTTGTCCGTCAATGGCCTCCTCTCCGACCGCCGGCACAACGAAACTTACTTGACTTATTGGCAACTTATTTGACTTTTATTACTGTTTCAATGTATGAAACATAATAGACGGAGAGCTAGCCACGTCATATATGACACAATAATGAGAGCGACGAAACCAGTGTCGTTAGTTTGCTATACTATGCTTATTTCTAGATTCGGACATCTGGCAGCTGTAAAGTGGTGGAGGTTAAAGAATGCAAACCACCTAATGAATACAAATACTAGAGTTCTCGTTTTGATGCAGTATTATGAGATATTATATAAATAATTAGCTTATATCATTGCCAAATCTTTCTGATGGGGGAAGTAGTCCAAAACGACGTATAATTCAAAGTTTATCGCCTACTGTTTCTGTTTCCGTAATAATACGCATGATTTTGGTTGTAATGTTAAAATATAGGCCCTGTTCTTTATAACTTAGAAAACTTCGGCAGTTTTTACCTATTTTGGTAGTACTATTTTGCAATTCAAACATTTTGCTAACCAGTCACTCTGACCTCCACCCATTAAAAGCTGCCAGATGCCCGGATCTAGCAATGAGGATAGTGCTGCAACCTTACTAGACGGGTGCTCTCATTATTGTGTCATATTTGACGGCCAGCTTTTAGTTCATAATATTTCCTTTTAAGAAGACACTTCTAAATGCAAGGTAAGTGCCATTAGTCCTAAATTATTAAAGGTCTCTTAATAACCAGCAGGCTTACTTAGTGATAGTTCACATAACAAAACTTAAGAGGCATTTTTAATTTAATTGGTTTAACAACTCAAAATCGCGATAAAAAAACAATCTGTTAACTTTATAATTACCATGCCGACTAATTTCCTTAGATCCCCATCCATCACCGTGCAGTGTGGCTCAATGAGCCTTAGTCTATTACTCGGCTCAAACAAGCCGTTAAAACTACTGGTTATGTATCTACCTTATATAGGGTGGGGCCTGTAACTAAAGCAAAAAATTAAAACGTAGATTCTAGTCCTCGAACTAGACAACTTTTGTGTAGCAACTTTTTAAAATCATAAAGTTTTTAGATTGTTATTTTTTCAAACAAAGTAAATAGTATTTTCAATGTACTTAAAACTCCGTCTAATTGACATCGCCTGTCAGTCTAGTCACTCTACAGACATAATCAATTTCATAGTACATTGCGTGTTCGAATTAACTTTAAAATGTAATAAAATTCAAACCGCAAGTTTTTTTTCAAAGTCGTCAAACAAACGTTGTGTAGTTTGAGGAGAAGAATGTACATTTTAATTTTTTGCTTTAGTTACAGGCCCCACCGTGTATAATATGATGTAGATGTACTCAAATAAATAAATTCGTAAAACTCATTTATACATTATGTTGCACTTTTGTAAAGCATATTGATCACAGAAACTCCTTTTATAGCCCACCCAATGAAGGAAAACTTAGAGGGAATAATTCGTGTATAGCCAAATTTTGGTGTAGTTGTAGGCAAAGGTATCTTACACAATATACTAAAAGTGCCGGTGGATGGGGGCGCCGCTAGCGGGGTGGGAGGGGTGTAAAGGTACCTTATTTTGGGTTTTCGTAAATAACTCGGTAACGGTGGCTCATACTAAAAAATGTTCTATTGCTTAATTCATCCACATATAATTTTCTATAAAAAACATTCTTTGCACTTTTTTGCTGGGATCAATGTTTAATGAGATATCGCGGAAATACGATAAACACTTTTTTAAACTGTAGGAACAAATATTTACGAAAGTATTAGTTTCATCCAAAATTTGTTTTAGAATACCCTTATTTTTTTAAAAGACCTATCCAACAATATCCCACACATTAGCGTTGGGTAAAAAAAATATTTACCGCCCACTCAATGTGTAGTGGCGTGTAGGGAGGTACCCGAAAAAATAATATTTTTTCACATTTTGTTTTAAAACTTTGTTTGCGTAATTAAAACACATACTCATACAAAATTTCACTTGTCTAGTACTAGCCATCACTGAGCAGGGTGAGCAGGGTGCCTACCCTTATAGTTTCGGCATGTCCGTCTGTCCCCGTCTGTCCGTCCACGGATTTGCTCAGTGATGGTTAGTACTAGACGTCTAGACGGACAGATGGGGTCAGACGGACATGGCGAAACTCTAAGGGTAGGAAGTGAGGTAGCAGGGTGAGCAGCCTGCTCAGTGATGATTAGTACTAGAAAATAAAAAAATCGTATGAGTATGTGTTTTATTCACGCCGGCAAAGTTATAAAACAAAATCTGGACAAATATTATTATTTCGAGTACCTCCCATACACATGAAGTGGGGGGTAATTTTTTTTTTTACTCCAACCCTAATGTCTGGAGTATCGTTGGATAGGTCTTTAAAAAAAATAAGGGTATTTTAAAACAATTTTTGGATGAAAGTAATACTTTCGTAAATATTAGCTCCGAAAGTTTAAAAAAGTGTTTAGCGTATTTTCGCGATATCTCATTAAACGTTGATCCCAGCAAAAAAGTGCAAATAATCTTTTTTGTAGAAAATTATAGGTGGATGAATTAAACACTAGAACATTTTTTAGTATGAGCCACCGTTACCGAGTTATTTACGAAAACCCAAAATAAGGGACCTTTACACCCCTCCCTCCCCTTTAGCGGCGCCCCCATCCACCGGTACTTTTAGTATGTTGTGTAAGATACCTTTATCTACAACTACACCAAAATTCAGCTATACACGAATTATTTCCCCTATCAGGCAGTTAAGGCGCTAGGCGCTGAATGTGGCCGAAAACTGTTACATTCTAAGGGATATATCTCAAAAACGAGTTATTCAAAAATTTTGAAAAAAATATATGTTAATTACCATTTCATGTACAACATTGTCAACGTTTGAATAACTCGTGTAACGTATAGTTTCTCCGTTATTGAAATGTAACGAAATGTCGTTTTACGGTTAATTTTGCTTATATATACTGACCGGCTTATTCGATTAAAAATATTGTTGAACTAAAAAATGTGTACTATAGAACACTTCAAACACAACGTAGGATATTTAAATTAATTAAATTTTCTTAAACAACTTGATCATAATTCCACATTTCGTGCGTTGGTAGCTCGAAAACGGCGTTGCTGGCAGTCGTGAGCTAGCTTCGAGACGAGGAGGCTGTGTCGCTCGTCGCTCCGTGCTTCCCTTGTACTACATATACTTTGAATTGGCCCGTGAGCAATAATATCGAACTTACTGTGCCTAAAGACTAAATAACTGCAGAGGGTTCATGCGATGCGGACATAACGTGTCTTCCCGGAATCAATAATGTATAGACGTTTTATCTTTTAAGATAATGTTCTCGTATGCAGGTTCATGTACGTTCGTATAAAAAGTGTATTTTATTTAGATTATAATACAAGTAAAAACAAATAAAATAAAAATGGAGGAAAAAACAAAAATCATGAATCTCATAATGCTCTGAAAACAAATTTGGTCATGTAAGTAAACTACAATTATTATGTTTTAGTAGACTAATGGCATCACGCAAAATAGGCGTTAGTCGTCGAGTTTTATCATTTGCGGAATCTGCTAGTACTGCAATACAATAGACTAATAATCAATTTAATAAAAACTCCAAAGGACCGAATTTATTTCAACATATTTATTTAAGAATACCGTGTTCTAAACGAATGTAATATGCGTTTTTTTTTTAAGATTAATCATAATATTTAAGGTTAAGAAATTGCGAAGTAAACTGCAAAGGATTGCATATAAACCGGCCAAGAGAATGTCGGGCTATGCTCAGTGTAAGGATCCGTAGTTGCCGGCCTGTTACAATACATCCATTCAAAAGGTAGTTTATAAAGAGATATTTTGTGAAACTTACGTTATTTTACTATAGGCATAACTCAAAAACGGCTCAACCGATTTTATTCCATATAGTTTTTATTGAAAATACGTGATAAGTATTTCAATGGCCTCACTTCCAAGAATTTTTCCAAATTTTTTGGACCCACGGTTCAAAAATCAAAGAGTATGTTTTACTTTCGGAGCTATTATTTACGAAAGTATTTGTTTTATCCAAAAGTTGTTTAAGGCTTATTCTTCTTGAAAGACCTATCCAACAATGTGTTTCAGATACTTATTGTTTTACCACTTTGTAGGCGTAATTAAAACAAATACTCATACCAAATTTCAGTGCACTAACTATCACTGAGCAAAGCCTGATTGAGATTCTAATAAAAAAATGCTGATATTTAAGAGTTCAATGTATGTAAGAATAAAGGAAAAAAGCTTTTTTTTTATACAACGACGCTGGCAAACAAGCATGCGACCCACCTGATGGAAAGCAGTTATAAAGCCTATGGACGCCTGCAACCCCAGAAGATTCACATGCGCGTTGACTACCCTAAAAATACTTTACTATGTCGGTGAAATAAATACAAATTTAAATTTTATATTAATTATCAACACAAAGTAAATAAATAAATTATTACTAAGGGTTAATACTACCTATCAAATATCTTTAAAGGACCGGCCAAGTTTGTATCGGACCACGCATATTGTAAGGTTCCGTAGAAAGTAGTTTCTTGGAGATAAATCAAAAACGGATGAACCGATAATATGTGAAATAATTTTCGTAGAAATTAAGTACGAAGCCTTCTTGGTTTTTTTCATATTTTTTAGACTTACGGATTAAAAGTTAGATGGGGGGCCTATTATATTTAGACTTTCGAAGCAATTATTTCTGAAAATATTGACTTACTAAAACAGTTTTAAAAATCCTTAAAATATATTTTTTGTAAATATGAACATGTTGTACGATACGGTTTTTAAAATATCTTATATATATATATATATATATATATACGATATGAACATGTCTTATCGTACAACATGTTCATATTTACAAAAAAGATATTTTTGACATTTAATTTGGCATATGTATGTATGGAGTGTCTCCCCTAAAAGTTTTTTAGCAATTTAGCCAGAAAACTAAGTAGCGGCACATGAAACACACCTGTATATAAAATTTCAGTAATATATGTTTTTTAATAAAAATGGCTTTGACATACGGATGGACAGACGGACATGTTTCAAAAAACTTTTAAGGGTTCTATTTTTGCCATTTTGGCTATGGAACCCTAAGAAGTGTTTGCGCTGTGTTATATTTTAAAGATCTAAATTTAATGGGCTTACAGCTCTCATGACAATTGTATGACGATTTCGTGCACAAATGCCGCTCCTTACATGTGCATTTTTACTATTCGCAACTCGCAATAGGCTTAGTTTTGTTAATTTATCGTAATTAAGTGAATTTTTACGGTTAATATTTAAAATCGCAACAAAAAAATAACCATCTATTAAGCTCACTTGCACAGAAAAAAAATCCAAATTCACATGAAAACACCGCTTTGATGTGCATTCAGTTTTTTTTTGCTGTACTAGTACTAGTCACTATTTTTTCTGATATGCGGAATATTTTTAACCATATTTCGTAAATTCATAAATATTTTACCGCTCACTGTACTTCAAATTCAAAATCTAGGTTTTTATTTTGTTACATAAAAATCTACTAATCGAGATCGTTATTACTTATCTTATTTAATAGGTAAAAATGTCACCGTAGTACTTAATCACAGTATTCAAATCACAAAACATCCGCAAAAGGATTATAATTATTATAAAGAAGCCCGCGCGCCTCTGAGTAATGTCTTATTCTTTGAACATTGTTGCGGTGCATCGCGGTGGATTTTCGCACGATCGCAATGAGAGGGGTACGCGGGTGGCGCGGGTTGAGAGCGCCCAAACGCTCAAGGACACTCCGGCGACAATCGTCTTAAGTGTCTTCGTTTGGTGAGCTATTTAGTTTCTGATTGTGTTGTTGTTAAGTGTCGTAATGTCATGAATAGATAATCTACATGGACGTATGAAAACCTAATTCATGACCTTTTTAAGTCAAAGGTACGAGTACTTATCGTTGGTTGTTAATAAGGCGTTACTGCCATAATAATTAATTTAGAATTAACTTTATTAATAACCGACAATGATAATATAATAACTTAAAAACGTCACATTTTATTGTTTATTCGCTATTTTGCGCTGTTCTTTTGTTTTATTTTTAGATCGAACGCAACATCACGTATCACATCATAATAATATAGTCCCATACCAGTTTTTTTCGTAAGATATAATAATATATACAAATAATAGTTTGTCATTTTACATAAAAGTGAGATGATTGGACCGCGAACTGCGCATCGACCGGCCACGGTTACTAGACGGGGGCAAAAAAATGTTACCTTGCATTAAATCCTACACTTTTGGAAGCTTTTTCTAGTCATTAAGTAGGGTAGTCAGATTCCCACTACACATTTTTCCCCAGTGACGTGATTGTGCATTCCAGGAAATCGAAAACATTATAGACAACGTCTGGAACACTACATTGACTAAATCCTACACTGGAGATCTAGCACTATTGTATTTGTTTAAATAAGTGATGACAAACTTAAAGATTTCCCGAATTGTTTCTCTGAGCTTTCGTCTATAAGCTTCATTAAGTGACATTTTTCTTTATATTTATAAAAAGTGACTTAGAAATTCGAACACAATTCGAAAATTTGGTACATAGGCTGCTATTTATATATCCGGAAACCGGGATTACAATCTTCTTAAATAGCATATTTGACCTCCATGGTAAAATTTGAACTTGTTTATGTACTGGCTGGTATATTTTTTCTTTCTTATTAACGCTCGTGTTTTGTTTTTGACGGGTTTTAAATGTCATCTCGCAGCAAGAATGGAACTCACTCGTGAAAATATTCGTGCTATGATTTATTATGATTTTCGGCGTGGTTTAACGCAACAACAGTGCATAGATCAACTAACTTCAACTTTTGGTGATGAAGCCCCATCTAAAACTACTGTGTATCACTGGTTTAGTGAGTTCAATCGTGGACGTAGTATGCTTACGGACGAAGTTAAGGCAGGTCGCCCGAAATCGGTCGTTGTACAACAAAATATCGAGGCTGTGCGAAAACTTATAATGGACGACCGACATGTTACGTACCGCGAGATAGAGGCGACTCTGGGTATTTCTATGACCAGCATTAATAGCATATTACATAATTATTTGGCTGTAAAAAAAAATTGTTCGCGTTGGATACCCCACAACTTAACAAAAGAGCAAAAAGATGCTCGCGTCGAATGGTGCAATAAAATGTTAAAAAAATATAACCGTGGTGACTCAAAAGCCGTTTATAACATCTATACAGGTGACGAATCCTGGATCTATGCATACGATCCCGAAACGAAGCAACAATCAACGGTATGGGTGTTTCAAAATGAGCCGAACCCTACGAAAGTTACTCGTGCAAAAAGTACATTGAAACAAATGGTGGCCTACTTCTTCGGTATTAATGGCCATGTAGCTACAGTGCCACTAGAAAACCGTAGAACGGTTAATTCAGAGTGGTACACGACCATTTGCTTACCGGAAGTATTTGAACAAATTCGTAAAACTAACCAGCGACGAAGAATCATTCTTCATCATGACAATGCCAGCTGTCATACGTCACGCGAAACAACTCTATTTTTGGAGGGTCAAAATGTGGAATTAACGGGTCATCCGCCGTACAGCCCTGACTTGGCACCCAACGATTTTTATTTATTTCCAAATATAAAGAATAAATTACGCGGTCAACGATTTTCGACCGCTGAAGATGCTGTCGACGCATTCAAACAACACGTTATGGAGGTACCTCAGGCGGAGTGGCAGAAGTGCTTTAAAAATTGGTTCACGCGAATGCAAAAGTGCATAGATCATCAAGGGGAATACTTTGAAAAACAATAAAACCATTTTCAGCCGTGTACGTTTGTTTGTTTTTTTGTTTCCGGATATATAAGTAGCAACCTCGTAGTATGGTACTAATACAGATCTAAGTGTTACAGTAATTTTTCACCACGGTGACATGTTTACATCTATTTATTATGACATTTTTTTAGTTTTTTTGGCGAATATGATCACTTTATACGAACCTACACTTGTGAATATTTTTTCCTTAAATTGTCTATTTATTTAACATACATAATCAAAAAAATATCGTAAATATACTAAGTGCTTTACGAGCAATCGAAATAAACAACTTATAATTTAAGGTTCATATTTTAAAACTCCCGCCTCCGCAGCAAGGTTACTACGTAGCACAGATTACTTACCTACTTGTATTAGATAGAGCAAATCAGAAGACTCGCAAGTACTACAGGTTGGTAAAGGGATATTTTATTTAAACTTTTTTCTATATTTCTGATTTCCGATATTGAAATGTCATTATGTTTGCCCCAATCAGTCATTTCAGAACAGAGCATATTGTGGTTTTAGGTTCGATGGTTAGATAGATGCAATCGAACTGTTATTTTCGTACCTGGGAAGCACACGCCTTGCATTGGACAAACATCGGTCAATATAAAGGACGATACACCAAGAGAATTTATTTGCTATACTCAAATAAAATATCAACAAAAATCGAGTTTATGAGTTAAATCATTCACATGGATTGTTGTAAATTTTGTATAGGATAACTCTGTATTTAGTGGTCACGTCATGAAAAACTTCATAATACGTATTAAACACACTTATTTATTTATTTATCATTCAAAACAGTTACACAGCATTACAGTAAATCCAACTTCAAATTAAACATATAAAATAACTTAATATTAGGTCGATTTAGGCTTCATAATGCGTAGTCTAGTGACCAGTAATCTGTTCTTCTTGTGTGACTCGCTTGTAAGCTATGAATGAATATGAGAGCTATACCTGCTATTTATAGCTTCTTTGCTAGGATACCCATCGGATAATATCGTTTGTTTTGATGTTTTCGGTTTATTGCGTTTGTTTTTTTGGTGGTTACGGCGCTGAAAGACTAATAATAAAACCGGCCAAGTGCGTGTCGGACCACGCATAATGGAGGGT
Source organism: Pammene aurita (assembly GCA_947086415.1). NCBI lineage: Eukaryota > Metazoa > Arthropoda > Insecta > Lepidoptera > Tortricidae > Pammene > Pammene aurita. The sequence goes on from OX352297.1 coordinate 26,241,914, forward strand.
TCCGTAGCTTTAATGGAATAAGAACCAGACTAATGCCAAAAGGTCGTATCTGATGCCTATGGAAGAAGTTTTTTTGAAAATAACTCAAAAATGGCTAAACCGATAATGTTCAAAATAATTTTCTTAGAAAGTATATGCTATTGCTAACTCGCATCTTCTTAATCTATACTATACTATCCATACTAATATTATAAATGGGAAAGTGTGTGTGTTTATTTGTTTGTTTGTTTGTCCGTCTTTCACGGCAAAACGGGGCGACGAATTGACGAGATTTTTTAAGTGGAGATAGTTGAAGGCATGGAGAGTGATATAGGCTACTTTTTGTCTCTTTCTAACCCCCCACTTCCCTAAAATGGGGGGTGGAAGTTTGTATGGAGCATTACGGAGGGCAAAGGGGAACCGTGTTACCCCGAATTTAACGCGAGCAAAGCCGCGGGCAAAAGCTAGTTTTTTTCATATTTTTGAACCATAATATTCATAATTTTGACCGGTTCAAAAGTTACAGGGGGGGGGGGCGCTATTTTTTCGAGTTTCGAAGCGATTATTTCTATCTATACCTATCGATTGATGTGCAAGATGTTGATATTTGGTTTTTTTTTTAATTTTGTTACATGTATGGAGTGCTCCCCCTGAAAATATTTTTTTCTACAATTTCACTACATAACTAAATAGCGGCATACAAAATACACCTTATGTCTTAATTGTATTAAGATACATCCTATAGTTTCCGAGTAAAATGGCTGTGACATACGGACGGACGGACAGACGGACATGAACAAAACTATAAAGGTTCCGTTTTTGCCATTCTGGCTACGGAACCCTAAAAATGGATTGTACAGTCGACTACAAAGAGCTAGGCTGTATCTACTTTTTCACCTTAATCCGTTGTAATAAGGTTCAAAAGTGGATACATATCTTTGTAGTCGACTGTATAATATCACAGCTATCACTTAATAAAAATAAATGTGAATAGTATACATATCAATTATATAATCTATACAGTCATCTAACTTCATAGAACTTATTTGTTTCTCGTCTTTGCCGAAGGTTCAGGGTTGTCAAAAATTTTGACAAGTTGTTTTATTTGTTCTTATTTATTCTTATTCTTATTTGGTTTTGAAATTGACATAAAATTAATAGAATAATTTTGTCCAGGGTTTGAATTCGAAAAAATAGCGCCATCCTGAAATCATATGATTATCATCAATACAAAAGGCCGCAATGTTATTTTGTTCTGTTTATTTTTGATCACTTTGAAAATCGATATCTGAGGATCCGCACGGCTAATACGAATCGAAATTTTGTACAATTTGATCCGATCATGTCGAAAATCAATTTCTGAGAATCCAAGAGACCTTTTAATGACAGGCATTAAATAAGCAGACAAACTATGAAGTGTCCAATCTGCAAATTACTAGCTTCAGTAGTTTCGGCCTCGCTTTAGTAAAAAGTATTCAACGCCGTTTCAACTCCCCTAGGGTTGAAAAGTTTGTAGTACTACCCACTTAAAAGAAAAAAACTTTGAAGGATGTTTTTTTAATAACTAGCCATATTGTGAGAGGTGATTAAGTAAGTCTTACTAAACCACTTTTTCTATAGGACCGACCCTAAAATCCAAAAAAAATTTTGGCTTCCCCATAGAAAACGTCGACGTCGGATCGGCCGAAATGTATGAAACAGCCAAAAAAAATTTAGATTTCGGAGTTGACCCAATATTTAAAGTTGTTTATTATGGCCTACCAAATCACCTCGCACAATATGGCTAGTTCTTAAAAAAACACCCTTAAAAGCTTTTTTTTCTTTTAAGTCCACAAACTTCGTTTTAAGTCTTTCACAAAATATCTATACATACTTGCAACCCCTTTTTAACCCCGTTAGGAGTTGAATTAAAAGAAACGCTAAAATCACTTTTTATTATTTTAAATTAGCAGTAAACTTACGCAGTCTCGAACTTAAAATTATAAACACCACACAAACAAGTTTCCAACGCGCTTCTTATTACTTGTACAGATTATAAAGAGTAGCCTGCAAACAAAGTTTCAAGTCTGTCTTTCAAAACTTGTAATCTCTATACAAACTTTCAACTTCAATGGGGTTCAACCTCTTTTTAACCCCATTTAACCTCTTTTGAACTTCAAAAACTGCTAAAATAATTTTTATTATTTTTTAATGATCAGTAAACGTACGAAGTTTTAAGATTCTAACTTAAAATTTTAAATTCTACCCATACTAATTTTGAACCCCCTTTTTAAATTTTCAAAATTGCTTCCTATTACTCGTACATATTATAAATGTACCCCACCCGCAAATTACAACTTTGTAGCTTCCGATGTAACGGCCTCGCTTTAATACAAACTTTTCAACCCCGTTTTAACTTCTCTGGGGTGGAATTTTGAAAAACACTAAAATTACTTTATTTTTTATTTTTAAGCGATTAGCCTACAAACGAACATTTAAGTCACGAAAAAAAACTACAGATTTTCTACCCATTTTAATTTAAAAAAAACTGATATTTCTTTTATTATTTTTAATCATCAGCGACCGTACGAATTTTTAAGTCTCTATATAAAAAAAATCCTACCCATACAAACTTTTAACCCACTTTTTAGCTTTTTACCCCCTTAGCCATTGATTTATTCGAAATCACCTCTTAGTACATACAAATTATACATGTAACCTGGTCTAACATTTTCAACTCTTTAGCTGCAGTGGTTTCGGTGTTTGCGTTGATGAGTCAGTCAGGACAAAAGCATTTAAAGATAGACTAGCTTTGCGCCCGCGACTTCGTCCACTTATAATACGGCTACCTACTCATACAAAGTTTCATCTTTATAAAATGTGTTGTTTAGTATTAGAATATATTTTTTGTTTATAATAATTATCATACAACTTACTTTTAAGCCATATACATATATTCTTCATACAAATCGTCAACGTTTTTTAACCCCCTTAAGGGATGAATATCAAGACACGCTGAAATTGCTTTTCTTATTTTTTAATAAGTAGACAAAATAGGTACAAAGTCAGTCAAAGCCTATCTGCAAATAACAACATTCTAGCTTCAGCAGTTTCGGCCTCGTTTTAGTACAAACTTTTCAACCTTGTTTTAACTCATCTAGGGTGGAATTTTGAAAAACACTGAATTTTTTTTTGTTTTGAATTGCTTACAAATGAACTTTCGAGTCTGTCACAAAAAAGTAGGTATCTATATCAACTTTCAACCCCATTTTAACCCCGATTGCGGGGTTGAATGAAAGAAACGCTAAAATTACTTTCATTATTTTTTATGTATTAAATGTACGAAGATGCATGCCTCGAACTTAAAATTTTAACCCATAAAAATTTTTAACTCTTCGTTTTTACTCCCTTAGGGATTTAATTTTTCAAATTTGTTTTTTATTACTTGTACATATTATAAATGGAAATTATAACTTTCTAGTGAAGCTAGAAAGAAGTAGTTTCTGCCTGGCTACAATCCAACTTTTCAACCCCGTTTCAACTCCTTTGGGGTGGAGTTTTGAAAAACGCTGAAATTATATTTTTGTTTGGAGCTGACTAGCCTACAAACGAACTTTCAAGTCTGTCACAATTTTTTTTTAAATATTTCGTTATAAATTTTCAACCCCATTTAACCACGTTAGAGGTTATATACCAGAAAACGCTGGAATGACTTTTATCATTTTTTTATTAGCAACAAACGTACGAAGTTTCAAGTTTCTAACTTAAAATTTTAAATCCTAACCATACAAACGCTTAACCCCCCTTTTACCCCCTTAGGGCATGAATTTTTCAAAATCGATCCTTATTACTTGTACAAATTAAAAATGTAACCTTATCTGCAAATTTCAACTTTCCAGCTTCAGTAGTTTCGGCTCTGCGTGGATCATTCAGTCAGTCAGTCAGGCTCAACATAGGCATTTATAATATAAATTAAAATAATATTAAGAATTATAATTTATCAGTGTGATTTAAAAAATAGTGTAATACTAATAAATAAAATGAGCCTATTATTTATTCCACCCTGATTATTACTCCTAAGTAAGCAACTACGCACCATACGCTACGCCCTTCTGCGCTTCTTAGATACCTACACGGTCAATGACCTTAGGTGCACTAATCGTATCGGCCGCCGCACGTCTTATGTGTTGTAGTTTCCGCCCCGCGCCCCGCTCCAATTATGTTTATTTTTTGATTACTAATTTTACAATTCCTGAAAATGCTCAGTATATTTACTGGTGAAATTTTGATATTATGTAACATATTATTAAAGCTAAAAGTAGCATCAAAATCAGGAGTGTAGAATTAATGCGCGTGTTCGAAAATCATTTAAAATCATTTAAAAAATAGTAACAATACAGTCACCGCTGCAATTTTTTTTTAAACGAAGCGTAATAATTGTCTCGACAATATAGTGAAAAAACACCATTTGTATAATTAGTGTTTGATTATTATTGAATTTTTTAAACATTTTTATTATTTCTAATGTATTCTCAACTTGACAGGTGGTGAATATTTCAAATACTGTTTTAAATATTCAGGTAGTCCCTTGGATTAAAAATCTCTAGTGTAGGATTTAATGTTTGTGGGAAATAAACATTAAAATTTTCAAAATTATTTTTAAAAGAAAGCACAATGTATTTTTTGGGAAAAACTTAATACATCTTTTCAATAAATGTTGTTTTACCACATCCCAAGGACAAAATAGTGTAGGATTAAATGTGATCTCCTCGAACAACTTAAAGTTTAGTGACGGGACTATACGTAAAATGCACAGTCGGGCCTACTTAGACTGAAAAGGCCATAACACATTCGAGGCTCAAATATAGTTACGTCATTTCCATACTATACAACGGATTTTCTCCTGGTAAAACGAAAAAGGCCATAAGTGCGGTTGAGGTATTGAAGTTTAACGTCATTTAGGTTTTGTTTAGGGTTTTACTCTCTGGTGCATTTGCATTGGGAGCGCACTTCAGCGTCAGATCCGACGATTTGCATTAATTCTAGATTTTTACATGATAGGGGTTGGATTTGGGTTGTAGCTTGATTTATAGTTCTTTGCTTGTGTTGAGTCTAGGGGTTGCATTTTTTAGGGTAGAACCATTTAAAATATTATTTCTTTGAAACAGGTAGCAAAAAAATAATTCCTCTAAAAATCCCTTCTAATTAGCATTCCAAAAAGTATACAATATATTTTTAAGATTGATGTTGACTGTATGGGGTTCATAAGAAATAAAGCCGAGGTTCTAGTACGAAGATGTATTTCGGAAAACACAATTACAAAAAATGTCACGAGAGTGCAAGTGAATAGGCTCGCGGCTAGCAGCGGACTTCCTCGCGGCGCATAGCAACGAGTTGCATTACATATGGTGCAAATAATTATCAACCTTAACTCTAAACTCTCTCTGTAACTAGGTAGAAATTACAGATACTCAAAGAGCGCATCGTTAACACTCCCCACCCAAGTGCTGTTTCAGCACTCTATCCCCGGAATCACCTGGGTGATCAAACCCTTTGCCATATATTACGGGGCGAGTTGGGATCCACCACTAGAACGAGGTCTCCTAACTTTAGCGGTTTCCGCTCCTCCTCCCGTTTAGTCCTAGACACAAGCTTAGGTAAGATTTCTCCTGCCACCTGTGCCAAAACATATCGGCACGCCACTGCTTTCTCAGGGTGCGATCAGAATCATCGAACTCGCCTACAATTTTTTTGCTAACGCAAAACAGCTTTGAATGTGCCAAAGTTATATAAACACTTCCACCCTTATTGTGTGAAATCTTCTATTGTCAGGCAGTCTATTGTCGCAGAATCGTCATTAATCTTTATTATCGAATACGGGTATGTTGCCCAAATATAAGGTTCAGATCGGGTTAATATTTATCTCAATCTTGGTATGGTATACAAGCATTCAATTTTATAACAGTTTGTCTATTTACACATTAACACAGTATTTGTTTGAATTTGAATAATAATGTCACGATGGTTTTGTATAAAATTATATAAATATAATTTAATGTAAATATCCCTGATCTATCTTGGCCCATCACATCGTAAGTCAAACCGCCGACTATGTTGTAGTTTTGACACAATTCTCAAATCAAACAACTCGACTGGCAACGAGTTTGTATGTAAATCGGCCTGGGGCCGTATTCTGTCTTTAAAACACGTTTAGACACGATCTAACTTCCATAGAACTCTAATGCAACTAATGGTCTATATCAGAAATATAATAATGTGCTTCATTATTCTGATGCAACTACAATCTTCTATTTATTTTGGACAACAAAAAACTTAACAAGACTAAAAACTTACAGCTACAACTTATCACGGCTATCTAAACCTAACTTGAAAACAATTGGTATCTAAACTATATACTCGTATACCAATGCCCCTATCTATATCGCTGCCACTTGGCAAGCTCGGCAAGGTACCACCGCCTGCTACCGCCAGTCTCAACCTCTGGGCAAAGCAAAACCTTGTAGTTCCCCGAGACGCCTATGTTTCGGCACCTTTTTAACAAACTTTTTGGTGTCGGACGACTATGGACCCAGCGAGCGCCGCAAACTCATACTCATTTGTTAAAAATTAATACTTGCGGCGCTTTAGTGTTTGGGATTGGTCAGCGGCAGTCCCAGGTTTCCGAGCCGAGCCCTCGACTTGGGACGGAGCCAACGTGTCCACCAGAGTGCAGCCATCAGGTCTCTTGCCATCTGCTGCAGAAAGGCCTGATAGCTCCAGAGTTGCAGGGAAATAGGCAGTGGAGGGGGCGCGTCTAATAGAATTATTAATTACAGCATGCCTGTTGAGCCGACCCGTGCTTCACAGACAATGTAAACCATGGCGGCAATTCTGGCTCGGATACAGCCAGCAGCCAAGCACGTTCACAGGCGTTCTGTTCTGCAAGTTCCGAATCAAAATTTCGTGTTGAAACTTGATGTACGCAGAATCCCAAGCTGCTTGCCTGGGTTTCTCCATAGGTAACCTTTTGACGGAATTACTCGCGACCCACGCCGATTCAGCGACTGCCAGGCACGCTACCGGGACATCACCTATTGAAGGTAAGCGTAAAATACCGCCAATGAGGGTGAGAGTACCATGGACAGACGAGAGAAAGGAAAGGAGTGCTAAACTGATCGTCGCGCGGATACCGAGACCGCCGTATTTGATAGGCAGAGCCGCTTGTGTCCAACTGGAAGGCTTAAAAGCTAGGTTTAAATTTTTGCTTACAGTGTCCTTCAACAATTGGTCCACACTCTTCCAAATTTAAAAATCGGGGAACAGCGGAAAATGTACACCTAATAGATTCAAAATTGCATGGACAGTTTATGAATGAATTCATTCTTAATGTGTCCATGCAATTTTGAATCTCACTGTACAACAGTTTAGGAGAAAAACATATAGGCGAATAATGTAGACGGCAATGTGAGGGTTTATTTTGAGGAGTAGATCTGAACATTTTATAATCAATGGGCTCATTTTATAATTCATCAAAAATAGGGGCTCCTAACAGCGTGAGGCTCTCACGAGTAAGTACTGCAATATTTGGCATGAGGTTGTTTATGCCCTGAACTATGGATGCCCGGGTGTTAGGAGAAATAGCTTCTGAAATGAAGACTTGACACTTGTCAAAATTGACTGTGACGACAATTTCTCTGCAAATCGTTCTGTGATGGTTTTTAAATATGCATGAATTGACGACACCTTTCCGCCAATTGTACCGTCATCGAAATACTAGATGTTGAAATCCGATATAAGTTACTTGATTATGGGGTGGATAACTAGATTAAAATGACATGTCCCAGAGGATCCCAGTGCAAGAGGGTGCTGGCATGAAGAGATCTCGTAGTACTGCCACAGGTACCCATAAGTCTCCAGAACCTCACTTTATTTTTGAGATAGAAGGGCAATCCCATCGACAGAATTAAAGGCATTATTCACGTCAATTTTAACAAGGATCTCAAAATTTTCACTGTTAAGAAAAGACCTAGGTGCGAGTACTGCCACCTTACAGCTACCCTTAAGCCGAAACTCCAGCTGTGTAGGTTTAAATTTGTCCGTAAGGCGAGAGTGAAACTCACGGCAACAGATTTTTGACGTCAGGCGCCGTAACGTGCTCCCTACTGCAACCGTGGATACCCCTTTTTTTTTTTTTTTTTTTTGAGCCTGACTTGGGCTTTATGTTTCTGGAGCGCTAAAGCGGGCGGACTGTTTGGTGGGATGGTTGCCGGGGGAAAATCCAGGACCCTTCCGCGACCTAACGTGACGAGTTTGCTACGCTGGAATGCTCCTACCGAGCTTGCGCTTCCAGCGAGATCAGTTGAAGCGAGTTCAACCTGATCTGGGTGAGTGGGGGGGGATCGAGCTAATGGGGGTTTTGTCGCTGGTTCGCTACTCCTAGCCTAGCTGAGAAGACTCCAGCAAGAAACTCAGCTAGGCCCGACGACTGTCGGGGTGACTCTATCCGGTATGCGGCGGTACCGGGTGGATAAGGGACTGAGTGGATACCCCATCTTTTTTCTTTAAAGCAGTAAGGATAGGCATACAGGATAGGGACGATATCTGGGCAAACACCCGGAGAGCATCAAATTAACCAAAGTCGTGAGCTCGTCCAGCAGTCTCTCACCGGCATCGCCTGCAAGCAGACTAGTTAAATCCTTTAAATGTTGCAAAGTAATGCCGTCCAAACCTCCTGCTGAACCAGCGGGAAAGGAGAGAACCGCATGTAAAACAGTCGATCTCGACACTTGCTGAGGTTGATCTGAGGATGGTGGGTGTTGTGGCCGCGGTTGAGATAAGTTGTGTTTTTATTGTATGGTTTATGTATTATAAAATTTGAATACGGCACCTGAACTCCATTATCTAGGTTGTTACGAGTTGCGCGCCTACCAAGTGGTTAGATTTATATTTAAATTAGATGGCAATGCCAAGAATTCTAGATATTTGCACCGAGGGCACCTAGAACATCCGCTGGAGAAATGACATTTAAGAATCATAAATTAAAATGTACGTCAGTCTTTAGATATCAGAATGCTACGTAATAAAATTAAGAGTCCGTTAACGTTTTATTTTCGATGTCGTTTAACTTTTCGATACAATTTTAAAGTAACTAACAACACTTCTATTAGTTTGCAGGCATATTTTGAAAGATCGTTTCTTTTTAAACTGCATAAGTGGAACACTTCTTTGATTTTATGATTTATTCATAAATAATCACCGCTATCTAACAGCTGATTCGTGGTTGTTGTTTGTTGTGGTGCAAAAAGTAAGATTTTTATTGATTGAAATTATGTTAGTTAACTAGTGCGTAAACTACGTTGGAAAAGAATACGTGGAACAGATTTTTATCATATATTTTTTAAGCATGAGTATGTGTAGCTGAATCATTTTTAAGATAAATTGCCAAAGTTTAGGTTATATTTTTGGGAATGTATTAAAGTATTTCATAAAAATTAAAATATACAAACTTGGCTTTATGCTTCAGTCGTATAATTTAAAACATATTAGGGGGCATAAAAAATTAGGCGACATGTTTGCACGAATCATCGTCCTCACTAAACAAGTTCTGTTAGAATTGAGTTTTCTGGTATTAAATAATAATAAAATATACGAACCAAAAGTATTTTTTTGCAAAAACAATACTTCAAACTATCTTATGAAATGCAATTCATGTACTTATTTAATTATTAGTGATTATCGTTTTCCAATCATTACCGGACTCTTAAATCTGTATTTTAACAGTTTGTTTATATTTTTAAAGCTAGACGGAACAAGTGACGCTGATAATCTCCTTGAAGTCAAGTCATGCTCTGTTATACGATTAAAACAAAGTTCAGCCATTATTAATGGCACTTGTCTTTTATGCAACTTATACACTCAACAATAATGTATGTATAGTTGTATACCTTATTATGTTGCTTAATATTTAAAAAAATTAATAACTAACTCAATGCATAAGGAACTCTTTAATTCGTTACTCCTAATAGAATATGTATAACGTGTAGATGTTGCAAATAAAATATTCCTAACTTAATCCTAATCACGATACTTTAATGATGACGTAATGTGTGGTAATAAAACTTAGGTACGAGTATGTGCCTTTATTTTTTAGCGCTCACATTGATAAAGACTTAAGTAGATAAAGTTTCAAGTAGATACTTAGTTTTTCTATTAATTAAAGAAATAAAACGTGGTAATATAACGACGTGGATTTGTGTGCTCCCAATTAGGTGAACATATGCACAGCAACATCAATGTACGTGATATCGTTATTCCCCCGATACACCTTTGTTTTTTCATTATTACCTACTTCAGTATTCCTGTGATAGCTCGCCTGAATATAAGGTAAGATGAAAGCAGCGAATAAATAGCGATATACTCGTACGTACTTAAACAGCGCCGTGGCGGGATGGAAGAGCGCCAAAGCAATTAAATCGTGAAGCGGAGCGCCCGCCGCACGCCCCACTCAGATGCGCAACAGTCTCCTCATTTCATATTTTTTAACTGCAACGTTTCGTTTACTAAATAATTTTATGGCGCTTGGAAGTCGAGAAAGGTCACATTTGTGTTTTTTATTGTTTTCGGCATAAGAGAATAGCGTTGTTGACAACATAGCGTTTCGCTGTTAACACCGTGTTCAGCAAAAACATGGATGGCATTAATTATAAGATAAGATAAGATAAGATAAATCTTTATTTCACATAACTTAAATTACAGACAGTTTCAGGGGTCTCCGCACTAGGCTTCGCCTGTATCGCGGTGAACAGTTGTGAATTGAATAAAGATCAAATTAGTTACAAAATAGGTCACATGCATATTTATAATTGCATAATTATAATAAAATATATTGGCATGATACGTATAGCAGTTTTTGTTTTAAGTATATTACGTCCAATTTCAATACTTATCCTTTCACTGAGTAGACTATGAAAATGTTCACTTGGCATTTGTAATTTTAATATTCGTTTATTTCGCCTTGTACTAAAGTTACACTCAATTTGTCTACTGTTGGGCAAATACCACTTACTTGTATCTCCATTAGTCCCAATTCTTCCGGCCTGTTGATAAGAAAAGGCATTTTAAGAAAGATGTATGGTGAAATATTAGTTTAATTTAACTAATTCTTGTATAATAATATGTTCACACGACACTTTTCAGTTGCAGCACGCTACTGGTTCTTTGATATTTTGCCTCAAAACAAAACAGTGAAAATCAATTAAAGTTAGGATGCAAAAATGTGAACAATTAAATCACACATATCTGACATCGCGTCGCTCGTTTGAACAAAATCAAAAACACTAACACGTTTGAACTAATAATATTAAGCGTACTGATAATAGTTTTACTGTGGCCCGCGTTGGAGGACCACGTTCTCAACAAATTGCTCCCCTTACTTGCACTTTTTTGACATGAATTGTACCCAGCCATGTGGAGAGTAATTATTTCTTAATCGATGCTTTACAAAGATCTAAATCAGTTACTGCACTGTATGGGATGAAAAATAAGTTTACGTGGAACGATGATGGTAAAACCAGTGTATTGTTATTTAGGATTTGGAGTGTTTAGTCGTTAAGTACTTAAGTTATTTTTAGAATAGTTACAAATATAATGATGGCCTAGTCGAATGTAGAAATTGATGCATTGTTTATGAATGTAGATTGAATACCTCCTACTTATTAAATATTTCAAGACCATTTCGTGACATGCCTACACATATGAATATAGACGACATGACGAAATTAGAAGGGTATTTCTTGTTATTTTAACTACGGACCCTAACAATAATCACCTCGCTTTCACCTATACTACAGTCATTTTACGGGCGGCTAGTATGGGGAATTGGAAATAATTAATAATAGCTAATATGTTTAGTGTAACGGATATATCATCATACAAGTATTATTTACGCAATGAAATCCTACAAAATATCGTTATTCTCTAACCGCCACAAATATGTACACACATATTACAAGCGTTTTTCTTGTAGGATTTTAATGAATATATCGTTTTTAAGTCATTTAAAATGTGTAAGAACAAACTACCAATTATTACTATTTGTTTCTAACGAATTAGGATATATATCGCCCGCGCCGTACATTTTGTTATTTATGTGGTTTTACATGGACACGGTTTCTTGTTTTTCGCTTTAAACAGAAAGAAGACTTAAATATCGTCATATTTACAAATAAAAATAATTTATATTATTGTAAATAAAAATATACAAATTTTTTATATATTTTTTTTTACCTATTTAACTACTTCCGGGTGAAAAGTTGGTAGGATTTTTGCATATATTATCTATAAATATTCCATAAGAATGAATAATAAAAAAATCAGGCTATTATAAATTAATGTTTGATGCAACCGTATCTTTACTGTACTACTAACGCTGATGGCAAAAGCATTAATTTAACGAACCGATCATTAACGAGCCACAGCTCTGGTTGTAATTGTAACTTCACTGGAGAAAACTACATACTATACTGTTTCACGTTTCACGTTTTGTTTAAGGCCATTACACACCGAAGCGCGGGCGGGCTCAGCGCGTTGTATAACATTGAATTATACACGGCAACACACACTGACGTCGGGCCCGCGCACAAGCTGCGCCGCGCCCGCCGCGCTTTCGACCCGCGCGATTACAACAGCGCGATGGCGGGGCGTGCGCGCTTTTGGTAATAGGAGGAGAAGGGAAGAGTGAAGGGATTGGAAATGGAGATGAGATGGAGATGGAATGGAGATGATATGGAGATGAGATGGAGATGATATGGAAATGGAATGAAGATGAGATGGAGATAAGATGAAATGGAGATGGAGAACAGATGGAGGTGGAATGGGGATGATATATTATGGGGATGGAATGAAGATGATATGGAGATGGAATGGAGATACTGTTATTGAGTACCAAAGAACCCTTGTTCGAGCTGCTGCGGTGAAAAGGATATTGTACTGGTTTAGTAATATTATATGGAATTAAAATTATAAAATACCGCGAATACATTGGTGCATTGCGGTAATATGTGGGCGGTGTCAGTGTGTGTGAGACCGCGCATTCAGCGCCGCTGGCGTCCCACTACCGCCTCGCGCTTGGGTGTGTAATGGCCTTAAATGTATTTCTTGAGTAGGTACCTGACAAGAACGTTTACCTATTGAGATAAAAAAATGTGCTAAGTAGGTTTAAAGTTAAATCGTACGAAAACATAGACAGTTCATACTTTTATTCGCTATTTTTGTACGATAGATGTTTTTATTTGCTCTTGCAAAGTGATAAAATAAATTACATCACAAATCTTTGCTAAGGCAGACAAATGTAGGCAATTTGTTTCCCTGTTATTTTCCCGTAGGTACACTAGGTAAGTACTATTTACTTTTAAATGAAAAGAACAAGTAAAATTTTTGTCAATTTGATATCATATTAAATCACTAGGATGCCTACCGGCAGTACCGGCATAACAACCGCTCCCTATTTTCGCCACTATTCTTACTCTAGTTCTAGTAAGTATTATTTGGTAAGTATCGTTAAACTTATGTAAGTTTATATGTATGTACAAATAAACTTCTACTATATTAAGGGCTTGTTTCACAATCTCCAGATAAACTTATCTGCCAGTTAAAATTATTGCTATCCTTTTCTCCATTCATATACAAGAAAAGACAGCAAACATTTATCTGACAGATATGCTTTAACAGGAGATTGTGAAACAGGCCATAAATTAAATTTAACGTTTACATAATTAAAATCGTCATCCTAATACATTATTATCATGTGTTCAAATATTTAAATTAATATTCGGTCATATTCGGTATGTTAGTATATATCAAGGATGATTAAGACATGGATGGACAGTGCCTATACAAAATGGCGTTCCTCGAACCTTCAGGCTATACGTCTGTTTTCGGTACCGTGTGCCACAGCGCCATCTGTTGAGTCTGGAGTCGAGTTATTCTGTCAGCGTTAATCGCCGAACAAAATATTAGAAACTAGAACTTATGTATATGCCGTAGTACGATAGATAAAGCCGTTATATAGTTATAACCCTAGGGATATAATTATATGTCGTAACATAGTTATACGAAAGCGATGCATTACTATCTTACTAGGAATATAACTGTAATACGTCTTTAGTTTAGTGATAAATATAGTTATATTACTGGATTAAGTTTAGTGAAATAATTCTAGGTAGGAGTGCGGCGGTGCGGCGGAGGTATAGTTCCCTAGGGATATCCCTAGGGATATAGTTATATGCCGTATAATACGTATTAAAATCATATTCCTAGTAAGACAGTAATATCTTACTTACTAGGAATATAACTAGAATACGTTTCTAGTTTAGTAATATAGTTATATTACTGGATTATGTTCAGTATTATAATTGTAGCAGTGTAGTGCGGGGGTGCGGCGTAGTCGGCGGCTGGGGCTTCCGGATTTGATGTATCTTAATATTATATTTTCATGCTGCTATTTTTAAGGGTTTATGAGTCATTACGATCGATTCACGAAAGCTGGCGCGAGATTTGACAGAATTTCTATGAAAATAGCTGTCACTCAGTAGAAATCTCGCGCCAGCTTTCGTGAATCGACCTGTACTTTTACGTAATATTGCTAAAAAGTATTACAACTAATTGCAACCAACAAAGTTGATTTTGTAATAAAAATAAAAACGAATATAATTACTGTTCTTTGATTTCCTGGCAGATTTATAACCTTTAAACCACATTAGTTTAGTCAAATACCCCTACCTAAGGAGTGGTCCTGAAATAAAGTAGCAGTGTACAATCTTGTGTATTTTTTTATTTAGTGCTAATTTTGAAGCAGTATATTTATTTTATTAATCCGTAGATACAATACTAATAAATAAAAATACAGTCCTGAAATAAAGTAGCAGTGTACAATCTTGTGTATTTTTTAATTTAGTGCTAATTTTGAAGCAGTATATTTATTTTATTAATCCGTAGATACAATACTAATAAATAAAAATACAATCATAATAGGATATGTGAGCATATTTAAGTTTTCGCGTTTTTAATTCAACATACTTTGTAACCTTTTGAACAACATAATTTGACAATCTTCAATCGACATCCGCTACAATGCCACAATTGTATTTCCGTTTTCACAACCCGTTTTATGCTTTTTAGAATTTCATCTTACCAAGAAGCTACATTAATTAACTGTATTTTAGCTAGGATAGTCAGGAAGACTCTCTAATCTAACCTCTGACAAAGATTTTTCAATGGGAGATAATTTTCTATGAAAAAAGGCAAATACACTTAATTAAAAATTACTGTAACTACCTTAAAATGAAGCCAGATAAAAAAGTTTACTATTGAAGAAAGACAATTTATTAAGGTATAAAATAGCTCATCAAATCAAACTATAAGAAAAAACATGTCTTTGAGAAACACCTCAAAAATTCTGTCAGAAGACGCTGTTCAAAAAACTATGTGTATGATGGAATACAAAAGGCGAAAACTTCCAAACGCTGTTTTATGTAAGTATGATTGTATTTATGTTTTGTATGATTGTATCTAGAGATTATTTAAATATAAACACTGCTTCTAAATCGGCACAAAATAAAAAGATAAATCAAAAAAGGCACGGCTACTTTTTTTCCGGACCACTCCTTATATCCCTAGGGATATAGTTATATGCCGTATTATAATCATATTCCTAGTTCTTACTAGGAATATGATTATAATACGGCATATAACTATATCACAAATACTTTTTAGTAATATCTTACTAGGAATATGATTATAATACGGCATATAACTATATCCCTAGGGATATAACTATACCTCCGCCGCACCGCCGCACTCCTACCTACAATTATTTCACTAAACTTAATCCAGTAATATATGTAACTATATCACTAAACTAAAGACGTATTATAGTTATATTCCTAGTAAGATAGTAATGAATCGCTTTCGTATAACTATGTTACGACATATAATTATATCCCTAGGGTTATAACTATATATGTAACGGCTTTATCTATCGTACTGCGACATATATACGTCTCACTGCTGGGCGCAGGCCTTCTCTCTTACACGAGAGGGATTGTGCTATAGTCCCCACGCTCGCCTAAAGCGGGTTGGGGACTGAACATGTACCATCAGGTTCAAAATTGCATGGTCAATTTATCAATGAATTCATTCATAAATTGGCCATGCAATTCTGAACCCGATAGTACCTTTGAATTTCGCCGCAGATGTATGCAGGTTTCCTCACGACGTCTTCACCGAATAGCGATTGGTAAATTAAATATGAAATGGTGTTTCGTACATAAGATCCGACAAACTCATTGGTACGAGCCGGGGTTTGAACAGCAACGCAGCAACAGCAGCCAGGTAAGCAACGCTTCTACCTCTAGCACTATACTCTTAGATGAATCTACATGTTCTGAAACAATAATAACAGTCAGCCGATTTGATTTGTTGCTACCAAAACTGCTACTGGACTGCAACGGTAGGTACGTCTAAATATTTATTGTTGATATGAATATTAGGAATGTTTTGTTGTATGACCATGGCTATTCTGCCATTTGGTAATCGTAATGCTGGTTCGGTTGTTCGTTCGTGCCAACTGAAAATTAAAAAATGAAAAAAAAAAGGAAATTGTTTATTGGTCAAAAATATACAAATGTACGAGTACAATTATTGCTGACCTGGCACACTGGGCAGTGCCTGTCCCGTGCAAGAAAAAATACTTAAAAATCTAGACAAAATTAATGTTGCTACATACATTTGCACTTTTGGGTTAGGTACATAGAATAACCTAATTAATTCAAATTACAAACAAGTATTTGTCTAGGTTTATCTAGAACACACTAAAGAAAATAATATTGATTAAAAATAAAATGAAAAGAATTTAAGTGTAATTTAGGTATAAATTAAATCTTATCGTTCTTTGTCTTTCCTTTTCATGAAATTATATAAAATATTAATTTAGAAAATATTTATTATTTATTCTAAAGAAATTACAAACTATACATTTAATAACTATAGTAAATTCAGTAAGTACTTCTGTTTTCCTAACCTGAACATGCTTATTCGCAAAGCCGTAAGTGCCTATTTTGTTATTTTGTACTTATATCAATCTTAGCTATAATTAGTAGGTAGGTACATAATTGGCAATTAATTAAATGAAAATAATTTATTCTACCTGGTGTGGCCTGTAACACGGGCAAAAAATTTAATCGTAGATTCTATTCCTCAAACTAGACGTTTGTTCAGCGACTTTAAAAATTAACTTGTGGTTTGATTTTTAGTACACTTTAAAGTTTATTCGAATACGCAATGTATTGCGAACTTGATTATGTCTGTAGGGTGATAAGACTGACAAGCAATGTCAATTGGACTGATTTTAACGTACATTGATAATACTATTTAGTTTGTATGAAAAAGAGAAAATTTAAAGACTCCATATTTTTTAAAAGTTGTTGAACAAAAGTTTTATAGTTTGAGGAGTAAAATACGTTTTAATTTTTGGCTCGGGATATAGGCCACATACTGTAGTACTAAACATTTAGTTCTGTGTCAGCATAGATAAGATTAATTAAATCGGGTAGGTGGAGAAAAACAAGTCACATCTTGTGCACTAAATTTATTGTTAAAAAAATATTTATAATCACTTTTTGGACAATTAAACCTAATAATATTGATGCTTAAATAACCCTTATAACCTACCAGCATTTCCATTACATTTTCTCCACAAGTTAACTTCGATTTTTATCACTCACTTCACTCTCACAAAATGTCAGAAACAAGTGCAGTAAAAAGTTCAATTGAGGAATTGTCCGAGACATTCAAGAAGACGATGGCGCAGTTCCAGAAAGATCTCGACAACGCGGGCACCACTAATCCAACAGTCGCTGCTGTGGCTTCAAAGTTTGACTTTTTCAAGGACTTTGTTGTGAGGTCTCTCGATGCCTTGCAGAAGCAGGTGGAGCTTGTCACTCGCCAGGTGGACCACATTGAGACGCGCTCTCGCCGCAAGATGTTGTTAGTACATGGTATAGATGAATCTGATTCTGAGGACACAACAAATCTTGCGGTTAACAAACTGCAGGCCGTGTTAGAAGATCTTTCCGCAGCAGATATTGAGCGCAGTCATCGGTTGGGTGGTCGTGGAGGGCGCGGCAAAAAGCCTAGAGCCATTCTTGTCAAGTTCAAGGATATAGCCATCAGGGATGATGTATGGTTTGGCAAGGTGGCACTCAAGGGCTCAGGCGTCACACTTGGAGAGTTTCTCACAAAGCCCCGCCACAATGCTTTCATGGAGGCTCGTGAGCGTTTTGGAGTGCGCAACTGCTGGACCTGGAACGGCGACGTGCTTGTGCTGGGAAAAGATGGCGTGCGCCGCCGTGCCAACAGCGTCGCCGATGTGAAAGCTATGTCAGTTGCGCAGGCGACGCCTACCGATGCCGACGCGGAGCATCCTGCCGCTTCGTCGGAACCTGATACTCGGCCCGTCCCCCAGGCTCCGCGAGCTAGGCAGCAGCGTGCAAAGAGGGAGACTGTGAAGGCGAAGATTCGATCGTAGAGTACTCGTACCTACTTTGTTTGTTTACTGTGTAGTGCTTTTCTTGTTACCGTGTTACAATTGACTTCTTAATTTTGTCGTGCAGCACTTATCTGTGTCTACCCTTTCTTTCTTTTTTGATTAATTTGTTTATCTTAACTAGTTTTCGTAATAGCATTTGCTTTGCTTTCACATTAACTTGACATGACAGGCGCTTTGACATGAACAGCCCAGTGTTGCCACTTGTAAATTATTGCGTTCCGTTTCTGCTCTGAATGTTAATTATTTGTTGTTTTGTTTTTAATTTTGATCCATCCAGATATGCTGGCGGGTAGATTGTGGAGTTTTTGTTTAGTTTTTACTGTATATATTTTTATATTTATTGAATATTAGTATACACTTATTATATACTTATTATATTTTTAACTTTATATATATTTTTCAGATGCCTTTCAGTGATAACAGTGATCAGTATTTATCTTTTTCCTCCTTAGATAGTGTAAGTGAAGACAGTTTCCATAGTTTGCCTCCTTCGCTTCACGACATTCTGGAATCTCAGTTTAATGATGTACCTAAAAATTTTAACGTTGTGCATTTAAATGCGCAAAGTATTCCTGCACATTACAGCGATATGTTACTCTCTTTTGACATTAAGAACATTCATGCTATTTTAATTTCCGAATCGTGGCTCAGACCAGCTTTGCCTTCAACGTCTTACTCTTTACCTGGTTTCAATTTAATTCGGCACGACCGCCTTGGAAGAGGTGGCGGTGGAGTTGCGATTTACCTTCGTTCTTACATCCCCTATTCAATTGTTAATGTATCTGCCAGCTCTTCTACTTCTGATGCCGCAGAGTATATGTTTCTCGACGTTTCCCTCTCTCATTCCAAACTTTTACTTGGCGTTTTTTATTCCCCCTCCCTTAACGTTAATTACTTTGATTCTCTTGAGAAACTTCTCGAGGACCTTATGCCTTCTTATAATCATCACATTCTTATGGGAGATCTAAATACGTGTCTTCTGAAGGATGACAGTCGATCCCGGCGCCTTAAATCCCTGGTAGATGCATGCAATCTAACTATTCTCCCTTCAGACGCCACACACTATTTTCCAAATTGCTCGCCTTCTCTTCTTGATTTAACTTTAGTTTCTTCGACTTCTCATGTGTCTAAATTTGGACAATACTCCGCGGATGCCTTCTCATATCATGATCTGCTCTATCTCTCTTACAAAATTCGTCCTCCCAAATCTAAATCAAAAATTCTTTTGCAGCGCAATTTTAGTGGATTAAATGTGGAAAAGCTTCGAGATGACGCTTTAACAATCGATTGGAGCAGTATCGCTCGAGCGGGTTCGGTAGACGATCAAGTTTATCTCTTTAATTCGCTCCTCATACAACTTTATGACGCTCATGCTCCTGTTCGTGCAATAAAAGTCAAGCATCTCCCTGCTCCTTGGCTCACTGAGGATATTAAAGCCCTTATAGAGAGGAAGAATCAATCTAAATCTAAGTATAAGGCTAACAACTCTGAGAAAAATAAACTTAAATATCATACCCTGCGCAATCGCTGTAGCACTATATGTCGAGATGCTCAGAGGCGTCATATTCACAGTTCTGTTGAAGATGGAAATCCAGCCAAAGTGTGGAAATTTTTGAAAGGTCTCGGAGTTGGCAAATCTCAACAGGCAACCAATTTAAACAATATTAGCGTTGACCAGCTTAACCAGCATTTTTCATCGTCCACCTGTTTCAGTGGTCCTAAGAAATCTAACTCACTTCATCATCTTTCATCACTTCCTGCCTTAGATTTCTCTTCTTTCTATTTTAGCCATTTCTGTGAGAGTGATGTTAGGAAGGGTATATTGAATATCACTTCTAACGCCGTTGGTGTTGACTGTGTTAGCCGAAATATGATACTCCCTCTCCTTGATTTGTTTGTTCCTATTATCACCGGTATTCTGAATTTTTCCATTTCATCAAGTACTTTTCCCAGTCTGTGGAAGGATGCCAATATTATTCCTTTACCCAAAAAATCCAACCCCAGTTCCTTCTCTGACTATCGCCCCATCTCCATTCTTCCTTTCCTATCCAAAGTCCTCGAACGGCTAGTGCATCAGCAACTAACTTCCTTCCTGAATAGAAATGACCTCCTAAACCCATTTCAATCTGGTTTTCGTCCGGGCCATAGTACTACCTCGGCTCTTGTCAAGGTTACCGATGACATCCGTTTGGGTATGAATGACCAGAAGCTTACAGTTCTTGCACTTCTAGATTTCAGTAATGCCTTTAACACGGTCGATTTTGACATTTTGCTCGCGTTCTTACAGTCTCTTAACATATCGGCTGCAGCGATTGACTGGTTCCGCAGCTATTTGGTTGGTCGTCGGCAAAGAATTAAACTAGATTCTTCGTGTTCTTCCTGGTGCAGCACATCAGCTGGTGTTCCACAGGGTGGTGTGCTGTCTCCTCTTTTATTTTCTATCTTCATTAATTCCATAACTCTTGATCTCTCCTCTTCGTATCACCTCTATGCCGACGACCTTCAAATATATTCGCAGGGTGTGCATAGCGATCTCAATTCAGTTATAGAAGCCACGAATCTTGATCTGCTCCGCATATCAAATTGGAGTCAAAATTACGGTTTAAAAGTAAACCCCCTAAAGTCACAGGTAATTGTGATGGGTAGCGCTAAACAAATCTCCAAAATTGACTTTCTCAGGCTCCCTCCGATAGTCTTCGATGGTATCCAAATTCCTTTTTCCAACCAAGTGAAAAATCTTGGCGTAATCATGGATCGTTGTCTATCATGGGTGCCTCAGGTGAGTGAAGTGAGCAGGAAGATGTTTGCTGCCATAGGGTCTCTCAGACGGCTCCGGAATTTCCTGCCAAATGCTACTAAAATTGCGCTTGCTCAGTCGTTACTTCTCCCCATTCTTGATTATGCAGATATCTCCTATTTAGACCTAACCGAGGAGCAACTTAATAAGCTTGAGCGTATTCAAAATGCCTGCATTCGGTTCATTTTCGGATTACGCAAATTCGACCATGTTTCTAGTTTTCGTTCTCAACTCAAATGGCTCCCTATCCGTCACCGCCGTAACTCTCACATACTTTCTTTACTCTTTTCTATACTTTTTAACCCTGCAACTCCCCGCTACCTCAAAGAGCGTTTCTCTTATCTTAATTCTATTAGATCCTCTCAAAAATTGCTCCTAAAAGTGCCATCTTCATCTTCCAAATTTTATAATTGCTCATTTACGTTCCAGGCCGTTCGTTTGTGGAATTCTCTCCCTCTCAACATTAAACGCGCGCAATCTATTGGTAGCTTTAAATCGCAACTTAAGGAATACTATTTATCTCTTCCTTAGGTTTTTAAGTTGACACTGTTGTTTCTTATTGTGTGTATTATATATGTATATATGTACGTATATGTATGTTTATTTTGTATTTATTTAAGTATGTATATTCATATGAATGTGCTGTGTTATCTATTTCGTCTCTTTTGTTTCTATGCACCACCTACTGCTTATTGTTTTTCTCTAGTCTCCACTACCCAAAGGTTGTCTGGAAGAAATCGCTCATTAGCGATAAGACCGCCTGTTGTTACCTCTACCTAAATTTATCTAATTGTAAAATTTGTGCTTGTAACTGTATGAGGTGTGCAATAAAGAGTATTTATTATTATTATTATTATTATTATTATTATTAAATAAATACGAACAACCGAACCAGCTTTACGATTATCAAATGGCAGAATAGCCATGTTCATACAACAAAAGATTCCTAATATTCATATCAACAATAAATCTTTAGACGTACCTACCGTGACAGTTCAGTAGCAGTTTTGGTAGCAACAAATCAAATCGGCTGACTGTTATTATTGTTTCAGAACATGTAGATTCATTTAAGAGTATAGTGCTAGAGGTAGAAGCGTTACCCAAGTAACACATCAAAGCAGTATAACGGCCGTCTTACAGCATATCTGTATGCTTTTAGCATTTTGAGTTCGTTTTATAGTAGCATTATAAACGTTTATAGTGCTGATATAGGTCTTAAATGGGCACAAATTACCCAGCTTGAGATCCTATACAGGTCATTTAATGGCATTGCAGGCGCATTATGTCTGCGCTATTAGCATTATCGTTGTCATGGAAAGTGCCAATCGCCTCAAAGAAGCATTAGTACGCTCTATTAAGTTGCCGACTGCATTAAAGAAGCCTTAATACGGCCAAAAAACTTGCTAATCGCAGTAAAGAAGCATAAGTACTCTCGATTAACTTGCCAATCGCAATACAAACGCATTATACTAGCATAAGAGTGTAGTAAAATAAACCTTACGTCAATGCAAAAACGTCTCTAATACCGACGGAACAAATGTTATAATACAATGAACGTTGTGATTTAACTACTTTGTCTCGCAATATAAAATGGACGAAGACGGTACAAAAAACTGAATGAGTGACACGTCATATTTGTTTGCATCCTAACAAAATTTATAAAAGTTTTTGACACTTTTACGTTATTATATCCTTCAAATATGACTGCGCAATGTAGTTTACTGTAAATGTGTATATAAGTTTCATTGAAAATTTTCACGCGCCTTTGATTTATTGTGGTTTTGCTATAAAATATTATAAAAAGATATGCGTCAAATAAACAAAACAATTGTGTAATCCTCGTATAGAACGAGTTTTGCATTATTAACACA
Organism: Pammene aurita; assembly: GCA_947086415.1. Lineage (NCBI taxonomy): Eukaryota > Metazoa > Arthropoda > Insecta > Lepidoptera > Tortricidae > Pammene > Pammene aurita. The sequence goes on from OX352297.1 coordinate 26,265,144, forward strand.
ATAGTGTTGGTTGAGCAGTCTTAAATTAAGTAATTTCTTTATTATATAGGTATTTTCCTTGTATAAATAGGTCCGCATGATTTTATTTTATAGGTTATTAATTATTTACAAAATGGCGTTGGTCTATATAGACGGAGAGCTAGCCACGTCCACGTCGGATATGACAATAATGAGAGCAACCAAACCCCTCTAGTCAGGTTGATATATTATGCTTATTTCTAGATCTGGACATCTGGCAGCTTTAAAGTAGTGGAGGTCAAAGAATGCAAACCATTTCAAGAAAATAAATCCTAGAGATCTGGGTTTGATGCAATATTATGAGAAACTATACAAATACTATACAATATTAAGAGAAATTATACAAAAATTTATGTTGGGAGAAAGTAGTGCCAAACGATGTATAATAAAATATAGTTCATAGTTTTCGCCTACTGTTTTTGTTTCCGTAATAATCATATATCGGGGTTTTCGGTGCGGGAACGATTTGAGAAAGAGTAGAGATAAACAGATAGGTTGAGAGTTAGTCTGAGAAAATATCATATTATGCTTAATGAATAACTACCTCTCTGTGAATAGCTTACACACTATGATACGAGCTTTTTTTCTCAGAGGCATGTTTGTATTGACTATTATATACTTAGTATTTTAAAAATGCAATTGCATATCCGAAATTTATTAACTAGATCTACCTAAGACAAAGACACGGTATAGTAAGTGTCAAATATTAATCTTGACGTCCGATATTTATGAACTATTTGATTAACTGAAGAGGTTGACAATGATCAGTCACTACATGAATTAATAAAAAAATACTTGAAAAAATCATAGGTATATGTACCTTCAATATATATACATAATAGTCAGCTATTTCATATAAATTGTATATACCTATGATTTTTTCGATCAATTATTCATTAGGTAGAAACGTGCTAGAGTACATTCTGTTTTTTAAGTTAATGCCTACTCTTTGGCTAATGTCAAACATTCCCGCACCGAAAACCCCGATGTATGGTAAGAATACACAATATTCTTTGGTCTAACGTTTTTTATTTATCGATTTTTGACCAGTTTTGAGTCGATATTCCAACATATTCACTATAGATAGAATTATAAGGCAAACGACTATCGGTTTTTGAATCTTTTATCTCCATTCTGTAGAGCCGGATCTTGAAATAAATGAGCCGTTATTTTTTCATGATATTTTTAAAATATGGTGGTCTAAAAAAACACTTTTATCGATATTCGAATGGTGTAAAGAATCTTACATATACGTAATCTACATATTAGGGTTCCTCTTTGATGTCTCTAAAAACTGTTGAGAGATTTTAATTTTTAACTAATTAAAACAAAATTTATGACCATAAAACCACTTTTTTAGCCTAAACCGGTTCGACTTTGATGTCAAATATCTCGAAGACAATGAATATTGAAGTAAATATAGGATACTATATTGTTTAAAGCCGTTACTGATAATATGATAAGCTATATAAATAATTAGAAAACTAAGGGAATCAGATCTAAGGTCGTTGGCGGCAGGGAGCCCCTTAAAATATAGGCCCTGTCCTTTATAACTGAGACAACAAGGCAATTTTTACCTAGTTTGGTATTACTATTTTCCAATTAAAACATTTTGCTAGTCTGTCACTGTGACCTCCACCCATTAAAAGCTGCCAGATGCCAGGATCTAGCAATAAGAATAGTATAGCAATCTAACCAGACGGGTTTTGTTGCTCTCATTATTGTGTCATATCTGACGTAGCTAGCTCTTAGTCCAATAGCAGCTCAGTGACCCTTAAAAAATGCCTTATTTATGCCTACAGCATTACACGTCAATAATTATGCTGTTAAACAACATTAAGCATTTATTTATGCTATTGTAGAACCTAAGGCACTAAAACCGCTAAAAGCTGTATAGGGGCTGTTCATAAATTACGTCATCAATTTTTGATAGTAAAGCTGCCAAATAAAGTGACGTCATTAAAAAAAATGCGTTTTAAGCTTAATTGTAAAATAAAAAACTATTTAGTAGATAATATTTTAGAGCATTAAAAGTTTATACAAACACGACTTTCATTCCTTTTTTACACATTGATGATGTGATCTTCGGAATGCCCCCCCCCCCCCCCTCCCGCCCCCCCACCTACGTCATGCTACCGTCATCCGATGTCCAAACCCCCCCCCATTTAAAATGACGTAATTTATGAACAGCCCCTTATAGTGAATTACTTGGCTTTATAATGGTTTATATTATTGCTATTATACTGCATTAGGAACGTATTACGTACTTATAAATGCTATTGTACACCCTAAGGCATTAAAAATAGCTGAAAGCTGTATAGCGAATTTACGTGGCATTATAATGGCTAATATTCATTCTCTTAAACAGCATTAAGCATTTATTTATGCTATTGTAGAACCTAAGGCACTAAACCACACCGAAGCATTAGTGTAGCAAACCAAAACGCAACTGTACAGCATTCAGCTGTACAGTTGCATTTTGGTTCGCTGCACTAAAACTAAAGGCTTTAAAAAAGCATTTATACAGGCCATTATACAACCGTTATACAGCTTAAAGCATTATATAATGCTATTGTAGAACCTAAAGCACTAAAAACAGCTGAAAGCTGTATACCGGATTTACGTGGCATTATAATGGCTAATATTCATGCTCATAACCAGCATTAAGCATTTATTTATGCTATTGTAGAACCTAAGGCACTAAACCACACCGAAGCATTAGTGTAGCAAACCAAAACGCAACTGTACAGCATTCAGCTGTACAGTTGCCTTTTGGTTCGCTGCACTAAAACTAAAGGCTTTAAAAAAGCATTTATACAGGCCATTATACAACCGTTATACAGCTTAAAGCATTATATAATGCTATTGTAGAACCTAAAGCACTAAAAACAGCTGAAAGCTGTATACCGGATTTACGTGGCATTATAATGGCTAATATTCATGCTCATAACCAGCATTAAGCATTTATTTATGCTATTGTAGAACCTAAGGCACTAAACCACACCGAAGCATTAGTGTAGCAAACCAAAACGCAACTGTACAGCATTCAGCTGTACAGTTGCCTTTTGGTTCGCTGCACTAAAACTAAAGGCTTTAAAAAAGCATTTATACAGGCCATTATACAACCGTTATACAGCTTAAAGCATTATATAATGCTATTGTAGAACCGAAAGCACTTAAGTGCTTTTAAACAGTCGAAAGCTGTACAGTTGCGTTGTGGTTTGCTGCACTAAAGCTAAAGGCTTTACAAAAGCATTTAGATATGCCATTATACAACCGTTATACAGCTCAAAGCATCATATAATGCGACAAGTTGCTCGGTGAACGTATATAAGAGTTTATACGGTCCTTAAGTTCGAAATAAGTTAACTATTCATATGTTATAATGCTTCCTGTGTTACTTGGGTACTTACCTGGCTGCTGTTGCTGCGTTGCTGTTCAAACCCCGGCTCGTACCAATGAGTTTTTCGGATCTTATGTACGAAACACCATTTCATATTTAATTTACCAATCGCTATTCGGTGAAGACATGGTGAGGAAACCTGCATACATCTGCGGCGAAATTCAAATGTACTATCGGGTTCAGAATTGCATGGCCAATTTATGAATAAATTCATTGATAAATTGACCATGCAATTTTGAACCTGATGGTACATGTTCAGTCCCCAACCCGCTTTAGGCCAGCGTGGGGACTATAGCACAATCCCTCTCGTGTAAGAGAGAAGGCCTGCGCCCAGCAGTGAGACGTATATATGTCGCAGTACGATAGATAAAGCCGTTACATATATAGTTATAACCCTAGGGATATAATTATATGTCGTAACATAGTTATACGAAAGCGATTCATTACTATCTTACTAGGAATATAACTATAATACGTCTTTAGTTTAGTGATATAGTTACATATATTACTGGATTAAGTTTAGTGAAATAATTGTAGGTAGGAGTGCGGCGGTGCGGAGGAGGTATAGTTATATCCCTAGGGATATAGTTATATGCCATATTATAATCATATTCCTAGTAAGATAGTAATACCTTCCCTATATACCTATATCCCTAGGGATATAGGTAGGGGTATTTGACTAAACTAATGTGGTTAAATGGTTATAAATCTGCCAGGGAATCAAAGAAAACAGTAATTATATTCGTGTTAATTTTTATTACAAAATCAACTTTGTTGGTTGCAATTAGTTGTAATACTTTTTAGCAATATTACATAAAAGTACAGGTCGATTCACGAAAGCTGGCGCGAGATTTCTACTGAGTGACAGCTATTTTCATAGAAATTCTGTCAAATCTCGCGCCAGCTTTCGTGAATCGATCGCAATGACTCATAAACCCTTAAAATAGCAGCATGAAAATATAATATTAAGATACATCAAATCCGGAAGCCCCAGCCGCCGACTACGCCGCACCCCCGCACTACACTGCTACAATTATAATACTGAACATAATCCAGTAATATAACTATATTACTAAACTAGAAACGTATTCTAGTTATATTCCTAGTAAGATATTACTCTTACTAGGAATATGATTTTAATACGTATTATACGGCATATAACTATATCCCTAGGGATATCCCTAGGGAACTATACCTCCGCCGCACCGCCGCACTCCTACCTAGAATTATTTCACTAAACTTAATCCAGTAATATAACTATATCACTAAACTAAAGACGTATTATAGTTATATTCCTAGTAAGATAGTAATGCATCGCTTTCGTATAACTATGTTTCTATATTATATTATTCTACCTGGTGTGGCCTGTAACGGGCAAAAAATTTAATCGTAGATTCTATTCCTCAAACTAGACGTTTGATCAGCGACTTTAAAAATTAACTTGTGGTTTGATTTTTAGTACACTTTAAAGTTTATTCGAATACGCAATGTATTGCGAACTTGATTATGTCTGTAGGGTGATAACACTGACAAGCAATGTCAATTGGACTGATTTTAACGTACATTGATAATACTATTTAGTTTGTATGAAAAAGAGAAAATTTAAAGACTCCATATTTTTTAAAAGTTGTTGAACAAAAGTTTTATAGTTTGAGGAGTAAAATACGTTTTAATTTTTGGCTCGGGATATAGGCCACATACTGTAGTACTAAACATTTAGTTCTGTGTCAGCATAGATAAGATTAATTAAATAAGGTTGTCTATTGTTTGCCCGAAAATTATATAAAATAATACTCATATGCCCGAATTTTATTTTCCCGAATTTCATTTGCCCGAATGGTTTGTTTACCATAAAAATGATGTGACATAATCTTTGTTTACCCGATTATTAGATTTCAGAACGTACGAGTGCCATACGTATTGTTGTCCATATTATTAATTGTAATTATATAATAATATGGACTATTTAATAACTATTTAATAGAATATTTAAACTCCATACTAAATAATGGTTTTCCGAATCCATGCATATAACTACTTACTATATTCCTGTAGGAGCTCTAAAAATATTTATTTAAAGCCTGACCAGAAATATATGATCATGCGCCATGTTGCGGAATTTCATTGGAACTAATTTCATACAGTGGCAATAATTTTAATGACAGAATTATATGCATGTGTGAGTGCATGTGATAGGTTGTCACTGTTGTCAAGTGTCATAGAGACGGTTTACTTGAATAATAATAAAGTGTTGAATATGACAAAATAATCGCAAAATAATCCATATTCAAGAGCGAAACATTGTAAATAGTATATATAATAAAAATACGGTCGGGAAATGAAACTATTTCGCTGTGAAACATTTTCAAATTAACATCAAAGCTGACAGGTAAACAAATCAAGATGTCACTATACCATAAACAATAAGACGCTCTATGACTGTTACCATATAAATAAGAATAATAGCGCCCTCTTGACAATAATTATATATTTCTGGTCAGGCTTTACAATGTTTCGCACAATGTAAATAGAGTATATAATAAACTGCTGTAAATAATACGTTAGGGAAATGAAACTATTTAGCTGTGAAACGTTTTCAAATTAACATCAGAGCTGACAGGTAAACAAAGCAAGATGTCACCATACCATAGCTCTATGATTATACTAAACTGTTGCCATATAAATGTGATTAATAGCGCCCTATTGACAATAATCATATATTTCTGGTCAGGCTTTACTTATCACTATAATCCTATCATTTAACTTAGAAGGCAAGCATAATGCGAACTTCTATGTATTCAAACAAGTAGATTTTATAAAAAATTATCTATCCGCTATCCAAGTCGCTTCCATCCTTCATCTAACCTACTTTGTGGTACTTAGCTATATTATTATTATGAGGCCGTTTTGTTTTGTAGTAGATCACAGTTCTAACCTAACCTACTTTCTGGTAGCCGTTAGCTTTTTGGGGATCACAGTTCTAACCTAACCTAACCTACTTTCTGGTAGCCGTTTTATTTTGAAGGAGATCACAGTTCTAACCTAACCTAACCTACATTCTGGTAGCCGTTCGCTTTTTGGGGATCACAGTTCTTACCTAACCTATTTTCTGGTAGCGGTTTTATTTTGTAGGAGGTCACAGTTCTAACCTAACCTAACCTACTTTCTGGTAGCCGTTTTATTTTGTAGGAGGTCACAGTTCTAACCTAACCTAACCTACTTTCTGGTAGCCGTTTTATTTTGTAGGAGGTCACAGTTCTAACCTAACCTTACCTATTTTCTGGTAGCCGTTTTATTTTGTAGGAAGTCACAGTTCTAACCTAACCTACTTTCTGGGAAGTAATTTCGATGACAAATGATATTATGGCTGGTGATCATTATGGCTTACAACGATTATGACAAATGATATTATTGAAATTGATTTTATGGGAAACAAAGTTTCTGGCACGTGACTAATATAGTAAACAATAAGTATTGCATATGTAATTATGGGAAACAATATAATGGCTGTTGACTATTATGGCAAATGAAATTCGGGCAAATGAAATTCTGGCAAGTGAGTGTATACCATTAAATAAATACGATATAAAATAAATCGGATAACTATGTTTTATGGTACTGCTAGAATGATATCCGAGTTTTAAGTAAGTATAAGCTCGCTGCGTGCGTTCCGTAATCCTCGACTCCCTCGAGTAAAGGGGCCTTTTCATTGCTCGGTAAGATTTTGTCCCCATATGTGGTGGTGGACTCAATCAACCACAGAAAAGATAAAAGTGTCACTGTCATATCACGACTTTTTTCGCGAAGCGTGTAAACTGTCAACTATCTATAAAATATTTTTTTGGAAGTAATAAAAAGAACGTCTGCTAACGATACTACAATGTTTTAGAAATAAAAGAAAAATCCACTGCCTCAGGCGAGACTGCTACTACAACTTTCCCTTTTTTTCTACTTTTCCTTTATTTCTAAAACATCATCGATATAATGTTGACAAGACCGTCATATTTAAATTATTTTTCTAAACTAAAACGACTCGTCTTAGTTTACCTACATTAAATATGTAAACGACATGCAATTGAATAAATTTCAACCCGCCTTGAAAACTTTAAACAAAAGCTAATGGCTCACAATTATAAAACTCATGTGTACCAGACTTGACAAGGAATCACTTAAAACTGCTTTGGCAGAGTAACCAAGCTTAAACAAATCTGCGCCTAGCGATTATAGACCGTTTCCCGTGAGACATAAGAGTGTTCGCACGTTCTTGTCTTTTGGTTGTTACTGGCCTGTGTCGCATCTTGTTTGTTTTAAACGAGGCGTCAAAACCAGTGACTGCAATGGCTGGCTGAAAAAATTATACAAGCTACGTGTGAGTCAACGTCACGGTGAGGTTAAACAAAAGAAAATTAAGATGGAAAAACTGTGGGAAAATATAATCGTGGTATAATGTAAATTCTGATGAAGATTATTTCCTAATCTTAAATTAATAACGGTATTTTTATGGTATGGTATTTTATGGACCCATTGCATAACAATTTGTAACTAATATTATTAGCGGAAGTCTCTTTCTAATAAATGGGATTGGAAAGAGTCTTCCGCTAATATTACTAGTTACAAGTTGTTATGCAATCGGCCCCTGATTTAGCATTTCTAAGCTTCAACGCAAGATGTTCTACCTACATGCACCAAGTTATTGATGTGCTCTTATACATAAATAAAATAAAATAAAAATTATTTATTTTCAGATTCCTCAGATTCATAGATTGTTAGTTACACTTATAATTATAAACCTACATTAGTAAAATAATGTTAACTTAAAAACTATGACTTATTATTTATTTATTTTAGGTCGTATCACATGCAGGTCGGTGTATCGGCGCAGAATGTCCGAATCCCACCTCCCTGCTATCATGCTGATGATGAGTATGCTATTATGCTGATGACCTTTCTTAATATTTAGATAAAAAAAAACTTTGCAAGTTACTTCAGAACGTACAAAAACGAAACTGTGTCAGCTTCAGTCTACAATGGGGAAGACCGGTGGAAATATATTGTAGAGGGCGCTGTTCCAGATTCCATACATTGAGAGAAAGAGATAGAAGATGAATTGGTCCTTAACTATGTACGAAAACCGTATACAGTCAAAACAGCGTACCGTAACCATAAACGTACAGTCGTAACCGTAAACTAGTACACAGTCAAAAAGCTTTTCTTAGGCAAAAACCTTCCCTATGCCGTTTATCTACAGCATTTTAATTTTAAAGTATTTCAGAAACTTTATTTCAGAGCAATTCGAGACAAAACATTGAGTAATTTTCGCGAAAATAAATAAAAACTACTTCCCGCCATACAAATTTGGCTTTTCTAAGGACCAATGTTGGAGATGTCACTTTGACAGTTGCCTTCCCCAGTCGCACTTTATATCAAAATCAAAGAATAAGATATATTTTTAACAGTTATCCCCTCAGCCGGGATGCGTCCCGCTCGGGGATGCTGTCGAATTTCTGACATCTGTGGGAGTCATAATGGCGAATTCTGCACGTCTGTGGGCCCCCGAAAGGGGTTCGCCACAGACCAGGTTTTTAGGGGCCCAACCTACGCTAAAGCTGCTTTTCCCTAGGTTTGTAGGGGATAATAGCCTTTATTTAGGTATTCTTGCCTTCGCTTAAACCACTATGAGATTACACCCTTGTAACTCAGCCCTAATCGAGTGAATTCCTCGACTAGTAGCGCCATCTGTCGCGCCACTCGGGTACTAATGTCGCCCGGTGCCAGGTGATTTCTCCTCAGTACGCTTTTGTAACTCAGCCGAGCAACACGTGCTCAATCAAGTTTAAAAAATATCGAAAAGTAAATTGCAACACACAAATTGTGTAATGATTGAACAGTTTCTTTGAAATTTATTTTGTGCAAATTGCATAAAGATGTAAATAAATACATAAAAGCAAATTCTATAATGATTGTTGCTACTTCAGACATTGTGACATTCCGCTCGGTGCCCGTGGCCCAGCGACGAGACGCAGTGACCTCTAATAGGCACCGTCAAAACACAATGCATTGTCCCATGAGACGACATTATTGCTACTTCAGATATTGTGACATTCCGCTCGGTGCCCGTGGCCCAGCGACGAGACGCAGTGACCTCCAATAGGCACCGTCAAAACACAATGGGTTGTCCCACGACATGCGTCGTCCCGTGACACGACAGGCGTCGTCCCGTGAGACGACAGGCGTCGTCCCGTGAGACGACATGCGTCGTCCCGTGAGACGACATGCGTCGTCCCGTGAGACGACATGCGTAGTCCCGTGAGACGACAGGCGTCGTCCCGTGAGACGACAGGCGTCGTCCCGTGAGACGACAGGCGTCGTCCCGTGAGACGACATGCGTCGTCCCGTGAGACGACAGGCGTCGTCCCGTGAGACGACAGGCGTCGTCCCACGAGAGGACAGGCGTCGTCCCGTGAGACGACAGGCGTCGTCCCGTGAGCCGACATGCGTCGTTCTGGGAGACGACATTGCGTCGCCCTGTAAGACGACATTGCGTCGCCCTGTAAGACGACATAGTGTCGTTCTGTGAGAAGACGTGCGTCATGCATGATCCCGTCTTGTTTGCGTTGTCCTGTGAGAAGACATTGCGTCGTCTCTTGTGACGACATTGCGTCGTCCCTTGCGACGACATTGTGCCAGCCTGTAAGACTACACTACTTCATCCCTGGACACGACTAGCATCGTCCCGTGATGCGATATGCGTCGTCCTGTAAGACAACATTGTGTCGTCCTGGACATTTTTTTTTTTTTTTTTTTTATACCACGACGGTGGCAAACAAGCATACGGCCCGCCTGATGGTAAGCAGCTACCGTAACCTATGGACGCCTGCAACTCCAAAGGCGTCACATGCGCGTTGCCGACCCTTTACAAAAAGGAGGATTCACTGTGTTGACGACTAAAGGAACAAGAAGGTCCCTCATCGTCAACACACTGGGTCCTCTTTGAGCTCTTTGGCAACCTTACTCACCAGCAGGAACACAAAGCTATGAGTAGGGTCTAGTGCTATTTGGCTGTGGTTTTGGACATGATACAATGTAGCCAATGTCGGAGTACTCATGTCTATCATTCTGGGAGATGACATTGTATCATCTCAGATGGCTTGTATCGACCTGTATCATGATATGGCGTCGTCCCTTGAGACGTCATGTAATGTCCATGCATCGTTTTGTAACTGTCGCTCCACAGGCTATGTACATCTATATGGATACAGTTTAAAAAACTGCCATTTTATTGGCTGATCTACTCATTTAACAGATGACGCCAACGTTTGCACAGTCAAAATTATTTTGACATCGGTCACGATATTGAACGATTATTTCGAATTGAACGATTATATATCGATTTATTAAACGAAGTTCAAATGTCGTTCCTCTGCCTCTGTCCTCGGATCTCGGATACGAAAAATAGAATAAGCAAATTCTTTCAATCGCTAAAGCATGGTTCATGGGTAAAATAACTGTCTGGTACATCTGTTAGGAAGAATGGAAGACACGTGGTCTCTTGTAGACTTGCTTGTATAAAAGTTGTCCACAGTCACCAATAAATAGGTGTGGGGAAATTTTGATTTAACCCAGGAAGTAGGTACACGTAAGCCTATAATGATTAAAAAAATCTTGCCAAATACAGTTTATACTACAAATCAATGCGAATAAACGCAAAATAAGCTATTTTGATCAAGATCTCTGTAGAAGTCAAAACTGACAAGGTTTGGTAAGCACGCAACCAGATCCTTTACTTTAAAAGAAAGGGGGAGGCAAGGAAAAGCAACCTTAGACGTAGGAAGTCTAGAACTCTCTCCTCCGCTTACCGCAGTAGGTATTATTTAGAAAAGGAATAGCACAACCATTTTGTCTCTGTCGTATAACATCAAAAACAATAAATTTGTAGTAATGCCGTAGAATTGTTAGCTGAGCTGAATAACCGGCATTATCTCATATCAATCGAAACAGCAAACGCCTGCTCCTTCGAGGCACATATGAGTCAAATTCTGATTGTGTCCTCAGGCATACTGAAACATCTCACAAACATCGATTATTAGTTACCAAATAAACGTTTGACACAAAGAAGGATTGTTGTTTATCAAGCAACAAATTATTTAACGAGTAAATTAACACCGAAATAAATAGAATATCCAAGAAATCTAAAAAGCTACAATTTTGATTAAATAAAACTAAGACGTCCTCACTAATAAGTATGTAGCTGTGTAAACAAAATGCTTTACATAATGCCACTAACTAAGCAAGCCGTGCTGACAAAAACATTCCATTCATATCACTTCATTCGCATCACAAAACGTAAAAACGTGTGAGTTTTCAGTACGACTACTAGAAGAACAAGCTCTAGTTTGAAAGATTTCAAAGTACGATAGACACATGCCACGAAACTATAATAGCAGCGGTTCAATAGACTTGTAATAAGTATAACAGCAGAGGCATTAGAAATATAGTTGATCAGGTTAGGTATAAAGATAAGTTTACAAGATTCCATTTTGATAGAATTAACTCCTACTTAGGCATGACAACAAACTTAAAATATTTAGTAACAGTGGAAACTTACCAAACTTTTTCCTAAATATATTATATATAGTCCTTCTCATCGATTTCGATGCCAGCGAGCTTAAAAGCTAACCTAATGGAAGTTGGTTATTCTGACCCCTAAAATGACTGGCTAGGCTTAACTCGGTTTTAAATACTCCTCTATACTTATAGCAGCAGAGCTTGCTAGTCGCGTTGCAGGTTTACACGTGGGAGGGCTTAGGTCTCTCTATAGAGGATCGGAATTCTCCTTTGAGGCGTAAGAGTCAACAAAGAAGGAAGTGATAAATGAATGAAAAATGGGATCTCGAGGGATTTTAACCATACTCCAGACCCAAGTCAAATGTAACGATCCCGCTTCAAAATACTCAAAGAAATTTGTACTGCGGGGCAAATCAGGTGAATAGCGACGACGTAAACCTAGGTGGCCTTTGTATAAACAAGAATTGTTGCCTGTTTGTGAAAGAAGATAGGTTGTCTATTCGAGTGCTTGTCAGATGAGGGCGCCCCAAGGATTTCAGCAACTAAGTGCTTACGGAAAAATTCACAACTTATTAGCATGGTGATTTAGGCAAAATTGGTGAAATTGTTAACATACTTCAAGGGGCTACCCGTTTGGGGACCCATATAAAGATTCTTCAACACTAACATGCCGTCAGATAGTCAAGTAGGTAGCGGTGGCGAAGCGCCCATAAAACTCAATTCCCGACGGCTTGCCTAATTTCATTTCGCGACTTTTCTGTGGGCTATGAAGAAAATGATAACCAAATTTGCCACGGCTTGTCTACGAATATTTTGGACGTGTCGTCACTGGTAGGTAAACCTAACGCACTGTTAGGGTAATAATACTCATATAAATACATTAACCCTTTCGAGGTTTTAAATAATAATAATAATAAGAGACGTTTATTTAATAAGATTGCATAAGTACATAATAAGAGTACAGTCGATCATGCTTAAACGCTTTAAAAAGGAAAGTGTATTAGCCTGTGCGAGAAGGCTTAATGGCACTAGGGCCCTACCACCTTCAAGCAACGGACGCTGTTATATATGTATGATATGATATAAAAAGCACATCAAGACCAGTCAGTGTCTTTGATACCAAGTTCAGCAACCTTTCGTAGTGACATAAGACTACAATATGGTCGCCAGTTTTATACAACCGAAAACAGACATTCGATAGTAAGACCACTTTGACACATTCTAGTACATACGTCAAACGAGTACATTATGATCTCGCAAGGATATCCACGTGTCACAGTTTGTCATTGCTTGTCGAATAAGGATCCAGAATGAATTCAACATTTTCTTAAAATCGACGACAGTTATGTGTCGCCAGTGTAAAGCTTATTGGCCAAACTGAATTTCAGCATATTATCGTATCGATGACTTCATGGTTGCGCAGGTGAATCATTGACCCAGCAGCGTTCGAAAACAGGTTCTACCTACTAGGTAATGTACTCGTAACATGTAATAAGTATAATAAGTTTTGGTATACTTACTTATTATATGTAATTTTAATGACGTGTAAAATGTGTTTTTCCAATTTTTATGAATAAACTCTGTATTTCTGTAGAAATGCGAGCAAGATGCAGCAGACTTAGTTTAGCATACTAAGGTATACTGTAAACAATATTGGCATCGTAACCAATAAAGAGCTGAGAGCATCCCAAAAATGATTGTATATTGTATCGTGTCGTGGTTATTATACAATACGATTGAAATGCAGCTGCTTTTAAAGTTAAACAAGAAGGCATTAGAAAATACAATCATATCCTCAACTCAAGTAATATATTTGTAGACTTAAGAATGCAAAGGTGTAAGAGAATACTCAGAAGAGAATACACTTGTATAATACTCCGTAGGTATGACCCGTCAATACGTGACTTTTGGTTGCACTAAAACGAAATGCGAATATGTCGCCTCATCAGAGTCTAGAATCATTAAGGGTTTTACAATCTCTGGAAGTAAACAAAGGTCCTTTTAATGTTAACCTTAATATTATAATATTATTATATAAAAATTTCAAAATAGTTGAATCTCTTTTTCACGCCGTTAGATGTTGAATTTGAAAAACTTATCTCTTAATGGACCTCCAAAACATCCAAAGATTATAAGTTTTAAACTTCAAGGTCCTACCCTAAACAGTTTAGACTTCTCGTTGTGTATCATCATATTCATTATCTATACTATGCAACTTAGATAATATTTTACCGACGTTAACACAAAGGATATTCGATAATAAAACATAAAAAATATACACAAGCAAGACATAAAACCTCTTGCTTTGGCTTTGTTAATCAGATCGCCGCCACAGAGAGTGTACAAGCTCAAATTCCCCGGATCCGGACAATCCTTGTGAACCCAATGATCTTCATTCCGGCTACAGAAAATAACTACATAATCAAGAGAGATAGAGATGTATTTAGTTGGTAGACGTAAGGTCAACGAGTAAATGGTATAGGTATTTAAACGTGAAATACATACAAATAACATTATAGTCATAGTAATATACCTACAGCCCTTGAAGACAATAGCATCATTTTTAATTAATATTCTTATCGGTATGGTTGTTTCACCTTCGTCCTTCTCTCAAACCTATAAACATTATATTGAAAATCATATGAACTAACTCGGAGCTTGCTTTCCTAGTATATCCGGTCGGTTTCCGGTGGAGTATTGTCAATTTAACAATACCATTTTAGTTCTAAAATTCATAGTTGCTGTCGTCGACATTTAGAATTCTTATAATATTCACTCAAAACTCCAATTGACATCTATAGGGTCTGGATGTAATTAAAGACATTGTCTTTCCTAAGGATCTCGCAAAATTACCTGAATTTCCCATTCGGTTTTACTAACAAATGATCGCTACCTTAATAGGTCTGATCAATGCCGCAATGCCGGTCGTAGCATACGGTCTTTGAAGACATCACAGGGAGTTTATAATATGTGTGTAGATAAAGCAGCGTATGTAACAGTACATAATTAGACTTTAAAATGACCGTTAAAGCCCGAATAATACTAAAAATTTCAGATGTGAAACAGGTTTTCTCAATCAAGAACAACTTTTAAAACAGATTTTTGGAAGAACTTTCAATCTGGCCATGTTACGATAAATAATAAAAAGTACATCATACAAATCAGTGATCAAATAGCAGAATCAAATAACTCTTTACATCATTCATAACTTAATGACCCGTTTGACGGAAATCTTACGAAATCTGACGGAGATTATCAACGCAATATCTCCAGATAGGAATATCGAAGCTCGCTTAGCTAAAATCCCATAAATACGAATACGGGATCGATTGTTTTATAGTTGCTAGAAATATTCCTAATGGAAAAATGGAAATGTTAACCTAACTCTATCATTAAAATAAATTGCTATAAACTGCCAGTTACGGCAGATAAGGATATTTTCACAATAGATATAAAAAAAAAAAAAAAAAAAAAAAAAAAAATAAGATAATGCTAGTTAAGTTATTGCGCAAAATTATAACGTATAGCAACAAGTATCTCTTGTGTACACATTTCGTTCCGAAATTTTTGTTGGTTAATGTCTAATCATCACAGTACGCCCGGGCCAGCGCCGGCAGAGGTTTAAACACGTCTCATAGTGGTTTAAGCGAAGGCAATAATACCTAAATAGAACCATTTTTCCCCCGAAGGGTAAAAAACGGATATTTAGGTTTCTGCCGTAGCTTAAACCACACCTTAGGGCCTTGCCGGCTTACTTAACGTACTGAGGAGAAATCAGCCTGGCGCTGGCACCGGGCGACATTAGTACCTGAGTGGCGCGACAGATGGCGCTACTAGTCGAGGAATTCACTCGATTAGGGCTGAGTTACAAGGGTGTAATCTCATAGTGGTTTAAGCTACGGCAGAAACCTAAATATCCGTTTTTTACCCTTCGGGGGAAAAACGGTTCTATTTTATTAACAAAAACCTTTTTAAATTAAGTTGCTACTTATATTCTCCTATCTTTGTATTCTTGTTGTAATCATAAAGTATGTTGTACAGCTAGCATTATTAATGGGGTACCCACATTTTAAATAGATTTTATACCATATATAATAAACATTTTTTTAGCGTAGGAACTCGGTTTTATTACAACATTAAAGTATTATTTACAAATAAAAAGCATAGCTCCTATGCCTCTCATCCAAATATTTAACACAATCAAAGTTTTAAATATATAGCTAAAATGGTGCCTACCTTTATTAACGATATACGCGGAAATTTTCTTCTACCAAGTACTCTAACGACCGCTTGCTAGGTGCTAGCTGTCTTGCTTTAACTATAACACTTTTTAATGAGGTAGAGAGGGATAAAAGTAGTTTATCTATGTGTTTTTGATTGAAATTTGAGCACGTGACCAGGATAACAATTTGACAGCATTTCCGAAAGGGGTTTGACACAGTTTAGGGAAGTTCGCTATTCTGACTCCCACAGCTGAGGGGTTATAGTTTACCGGATTTTTTTAAATGCAATAAATTCATGCGATCTCGTATCTCGTTATTGTCACTTCAAGAGCATCACATCTTTAGGTATAGTGTTTAACACACACTAAGTTGAAATATTTAAAAGCCAAAATATAATAATAAGTGGAAAAATTTGAAAGCCGCGTAAAATAGTTTTTAACCCAATAATCAATTATGGCTGTATGCCGAATAGAAAATGGCGGACAAATCCGCAATTCGCCGTATTTCAGTTTGATTTCGCTTGGTACTTGGTTTTTTAGGATTCCGTACCTCGAAAGGAAAAAACGGAACCCTTATATATAGGATCACTTTGTTGTCCGTCCGTCCGTCCGTCTGTCAAGACCCTTTTTCTCAGGAACGTGTGGAGGTATCAAGCTGAAATTTATATCAAATACTCAGCTCTACTGTCCCTTAGAGCTATGAAAAAATCAAACTTTTAAGCCAAAGCAATCAAAAGATACAGCCGTTTATGCCGCAAAAATCCGCAAATTTTCGAAACTCGCAAGGGAATCAAAACCTACAGGGTACTTCCCGTGAACTCAGAATCAGCAACGTCTTATAGCACAGATAGAGCAAAAATTGCAAAAACCGTAAATTTTTTGTTACATCATTATAGTAAAAATATTTTTAATAATTTTAATGTTACTACCCCTATACCTACTACAGGTTTGTACGGAACTCTCGGTGCGCGAGTCCGACTCGCACTTGGCCAGTTTTTTTCTTCGCATATTTCACTTACCCCCCTTGCTGCACAATGTATTATAAATCAGCGTCTATACTGTCGCAATGTCATGATTACACAACATTTCTTCCTTTAGGTACACAATGGAAGATTACTTTTATTGCTTACCAGACCTGATACGGAAAAAATAAATCTCTATATCTTCTTAACATCAACGACCTCGAAAAGCTTCGTTTCGCGCCTCCATTGCGAATGGATCATCGAAATGGCCAGTTTATTCCGATAGAATGAGATGCTATTTATAGGGTTATAACACAACATTTCGCTATAGCTAGCCTAATATGGTCGAGTTTTTATCGCCTGTAACTAAAGTTGCCACGTTCTAACAAGTGTGTAAGTGCGAAAGTGAAGGATTACGGGCAGATTATCATCCGTATACATTTACTTTTTGATGGGTATTAATATTAGTAGTTATTATTAAGCTCAGCAACTCGCATTGTCGTATGCTTAGGTATTGGCCACCGTAGTGATATTTAAAAAAAAGACGAAGTACATCCAAACAAATAGTATTACTGTAATTTTTTTACTGAACAACTATGAAAATCATAAACGCTTTTAGAATATGTTCATCGTGAGTGGGTAGTAGCTACAATATAACGAAAACTATTTTGTTTGTAATTTTAAATGATGCTATTTGTCTAAGTTTATCTACTTAGGTACTTTGGATGGAGTCTAAGAACTGACGCTCGTTTTTACTGCAGGTTGGCAGAAACGATATTAGGTATCTTCGGAGCTATGAGGCGAGGAGGAACGAGAAAAATCTTTTACATAAATGAAATGCCTCTTACTTTTAAGGATAGCTAGAGCCGAGTGGAACGTGCCTTGTGTTTTTATTGGGGACACACGAGAAAGTAATGTATTATTTACCGGCTTATACCCATTTTGTATTTAGGTATGGTAAGGAGGACTTTTGAAAAAAAAGTTCTGGGTACATTTTTGTGGTAAAAATGGAAACTTAAAACTAAGAGTTTTTTAAACAAGGCCATGATCAACATAGGGACGATTGCAAGAATTGGGCCGAACTAGCTTGGGGTAAAGGCACAGTTGAACCAATAATGCGTGATGCAAGTGCTACACAGCCAGCCCTCATAGGAGACTTATTACTAAATAGCGTATGGGAACCTGCAAGGAAAGCGTTCTTCGACGTTCGCATTGTAAATGCTGACGCTTGCTCTTACAGCAACCTTACATGGCAAAAAACAGCACAAAAACACAGCCGAGAAAAACATCTAAAATATGACCGAGCCACGGAAGACAAGAGCCTCTTTTACACTTTTAGTAATCTCATGAGATGGAGCCTTAGGGACTGAGTATATGAGTTTTTTGAAAAAAACAGCATCCAAACTATCATCCAAATGGGAAAAACCATACTCTCAAATAATATTCTGGCTAATAGTTAAAGTACAAATATCGGTCATTCGAGCAGTCTCCATGAGGGTGAGAGGCACCAGAAGACGCATCAAGGTCTTCGAATGCGAAGACGGCGCCGGAATTCTATACTAAGCAAGATCTTACACCCCCCCCCCTTACCCGTTAATACCGTCATCGTCCATTTTTGTATATATTTTCTGTTTTGTATTTGTATTTTAGTCTAATAAAGAAATTTTAACACACCAGAGTTTATTAAACTATGACTTTTGAGTGAAATACTTTTAAAAAAGGAAAATTTTGAGCTGTATTGATATTTTGCTGTTTGAAACATCTTTTAAAAAGGTATGGAAGCAACGAAGTAATATATATTCATACATTTTATAATATGTATACACTAAAAAATAAAATATTTTCATTAGTTTGCCTAATGGATATTTCTGGAGGCATTATTTTTGCTACTAAAGCGCAAAAATATGCTACTAAAGGCCCATTTAGACGGTACAAGCTTCTTGAACAAATTTCGGCAATAATTGTATGCAAGTTTTGCCGTTCAATAATTGAATTCAAGAATTGAATCAAAGTGTTTACACTTGATCAATAACTAAAATCTTGAATGCATTTATTGTATGCCATTCTTGATAGGCAATATTCTTGACCGTATTTTGTTTACACTAGTACATTTTATTGAACGGCA
The DNA here is from genome assembly GCA_947086415.1 of Pammene aurita. NCBI lineage: Eukaryota > Metazoa > Arthropoda > Insecta > Lepidoptera > Tortricidae > Pammene > Pammene aurita. The sequence continues at coordinate 26,284,439 of OX352297.1, forward strand.
TTAATTGCATGCAAGTCTTGACAGGTCTAAACTTCAAGTTGAACTAAATATGATGTATTGAAGCAAGAATTGAACGTATTTGCATTGGCAGATTTTCATTCAACATTGAACGTTCTTTGTGGGTGAGCAAAAATAATTTTAAATTTGGTAGTTCGAACGTTTTATCGAAATTTATAGAAACCATGAATGTCTATGGGATACAGAGAATAAAAATTATACAAACCGTGAGGCTCGCGAGGCTGCCCTTGCAGGTAGAATTCGGGGTAGAAGGTTTTGGTCCCAAAGAAATAAAGAAGAAACGTAAGGGCTTAAGAACGCAATTTCAAGCTGAAAAGAAGAAAGTGAAGGATTCAATAGGAACTGGATCCGGCAGTGGTGATATATATAAGCCATAACTTGTGTGGTACAATTTAATGGACGCTTTTTTAAGAAAAACTTCGGAGTTAAGAGAAACCACATCAAATTTGGTATGTTGTTGCTAATATAGCAGTAGCAAGAAGCACACCTTCGCGTAGGAGACCCATGTCGGAAATGAAGTGTCGAATGGCAATTATTGTATTCAATTAACTGTATTCAAGCCTGGGGCTTTGTTTACACGTATGCCAGTATTGAATTCAAGTTGCTACTTGAATACAAGAATGTCACGTTATGTTTAGATAGTGCAGGTTTTTTGTTGCCTCAATTTTATTGTATTGAATGTTCAAGGATATTGTATCGTGTAAATGGGCCTTTATATACTGCTATGAATAGAGTTACTAAAGAAAATGTATTTCTGGACTATGATAAAGAAAGTGCAAAATGAACATCGTGCTTGTTTCAAACTTGCGGGAATGGCGGGTTATATTTACTTCACAGAAAATCTAGCCGGCTACTTTTGTATAAAGTTACATTCATCAATCGGAAAAGTATTTATAATATGACTCATTTCTATTATTACTTCCTCCCCTGGCTGCGTTAAGGGAGGAAGTAATAAAATAATAGACTTCGACGAAAGAACTCGTTAGAAACTTGCGACCCCGTTTTCATACACTTAGGGGTCTCTAAAATTTTTTTCTTAGTGGAGCTTCATGAAAACCGGCCAAGTGCGAGTTGGATTCGCGCACCGAGGGTTCCGTACAAACCTGTAGGTAAAGTTAAAAATTTACGGTTTTCGAAATTTTTCCTTTATCTGTGTTATAAGACGTTGCTTCGTACCAAATTTCAAGATTCTGAGTTCACGGGAAGTACCCTGTAGGTTTTGATTCCCTTGCGAGTTTTTATAAAAAAAAACTCTCGTTTACCGAGTTTCATTAGCAAGCCTCGGATTTTTTATCGCATGGTAAGATGAATGAAAACTATGGAGTCGATATTAAAACAAAAATTTAACTCATATTCATAAATAACAAATTAAAAACTAAACTAAAACTATATATTAAGTGGAATATCAAATAAAAGGGCTTAAAGTGAGGATTTCAAATATCTATTTTTTACAATTTTAACATATACAGTTTTGAAGTTACACTGAATACTGATAATACGTATAGATTACAGGAAAAATAATAAGATTCTGCACTCAAGCGTGAGTCGCACTTAAGACTTTTTTAAATTAATATCGGAGCGCGAGTCCGACTCGGGTGATCGATCACCCTATTAAATTCTCGTGCTGTAAGGGTCTTTTTTCACAAAATATATTGAAAACCGGCCAAATGCGTGTCGGACCACGCATAATGGAGGGTTCCATACCTCGTAACCAAATTAATACCAAAAGGTCGTATCTGATGCCTATGGACGAAGTTTTTTTTAAGATAACTCAAAAATGGCTGAACCGATAATGTTCAAAACAATTTCGGTAGAAAGTATAAAATAAGGCACATTTTCTCAATTTTCATGTTTTTTGGACTTACGGTTCAAAAGTTACAGGGGGGGAGGGAACACAATTTGTCTGACTTTCGAAGCGTTTATTTCAGAAAATATTCACTTAATCGCAAAATGTTCAAAGAAACCTCAATGTTATTTTTAAAGACCTATCGATTGATATGCCACATGTTGATATTTGTTATTTTTTTTTAAATTAGATAGATGTATAGAGCGCTCCCCCTAAAAATATGTTTTCCTGCAATTTAACTACATAACTAAGTAGCGGCATACAAAATACACCTTATGTGTAAATTTTATCAAGATACGTTTTATAGTTTCCGAGTAAAATGGCTGTGACATACGGACGGACGGACGGACATGACGAAACTATAATTTTGGCTACGGAAACGGAACCCTAAACGTAGGTTGACGTGATAAATAATTATCCTTTGAATACCAACTTTCGTACTAAGGTTAGGTAGCAAAAATTAGTGAACCATTTTCTAAACGATAGCGCTGAACCGTGTACCTTCGTTCCCTACGTTCACGGTGTTAAGTTTTTTCCTGGATTACTCGGGTCGAGTATTTTTCATATATATATATATTTTTTACTAACCCCTGCCCCCATATGAAGAGGCGTAGCGGTCCACACTACTACTACCGAAGAGATTTGTTAGAAAAATTGTATTCCATAAACGCTTGCAACTGTAGCTTGATGCAATAATGAATATAAATACCAACAGGTATTTATATTCATTATTGCATCAAGCTACAGTTGCAAGCGTTTATGGAATGTTCGTACGAAACCCTCGGTGCGCGCAGCGCGAGTCAGACTCGCACTTACCCGATATTTTTTTTATTGTGTGGCAGTTCTTTTTTGATTTAAAATATAAGTTTAATTCAATTCAAATTATTTATTTATTTCAATTTACTTTCGGTATTAACGGGTGATAACAAAAAAATTAGAATTCTTTCAGAGGCGAAAAAAAAATCTCCTATGCCTTTTTTCCCTTTTGGATGTTCTTAGGCAATTGACACATAATAGTTATTTACAAAACCATCAATTCACATAAGAATAGGACCCGTGGTCAGCTGTTAGTCAAAGTTTAGACACAATGTCCGAACAAGATGACGACATGTTTTTCCCTTTTGTGCACATATGACCTTGATCCCTTTAATCAAGTGGGTAAAATTTTCAGCTCTCCGATTGTTTAAATACTAAATTACTATATGACTAAAAATATTTTGCATCCAGCCACATTGTGAAAAAATTTTGGGGTTTCGGATTTTCACTCGTCGTCTAAAATTAAGGATTTTCGTCTGTGATTTCGAATCGTCCAGCGACACTGTGATATAAAATTTATTTTTGCTGATCTATGTATTCTAGTAATCTTATCTGCTAGCGGCATTCTAGACCTTTCTTTTTAAACATCAACAAATGTAGGTACCGTTAATAAAATTTAAATTTTTCGTGGCAACTCGTTGGCTGGTGGAATCATCATCATTAAATATGCAATTCTGTTTGTTCAGTCTTCCCTTGGTCATTATGTTTGCTAATCTCCCGCTACCATTTCTGTAAACTACAGTCAGGGATGTAAGAATTCTACAAATAGTAGATACGGGTACATTTTCCTTTACTAAAATGACATACACAGTGTTTTTTTCCATGTTTAAGTTTGAAATATAAAAAAGTACAAGGGATTTTCGCATAGCTTCTTGTTTCGACACCATTTTTTACAAATACAAGTGCTTGAAAAAATAAAATAAACAAAATTAAAGAACCTCTAAGACATCGCCACAACTTCATGAACAAACTATTTTGTTTACGTAAATAGTTTAATTTTTATGGCTAAAGAAAATGAGTCTCATTTTTTTGTTATCAGTGATAACAAAACTTTTCCAGAACTACTTTTTCTGACTCCGTAACTGACAATTGATAAACATTATTTAACCAAAACAGAATTAATGTATTTTTTCCTATTTAATAAGTAATATTTATTTTAAAATTATTAACAACAATATTGGTGATATAAAAACAATAATGCATCTTTAAATTCTGTACCATGTAATGTCCTCTTGCTCCATAACAACGAAATAAACTTGTATATTTACTTATAAATTTATATACAAAAATATAATTGTACAACCAACCTTGTAGGTAAACCAACCTTGTAAGTGTGTAGACTGATATTAATGTAGATACATTTCTCAGTTTATAATTGTTTCTTCGAATTGTGGTTTCGACCCCTTTACAACCCGTATCAATGTGTTTTTCAAAATTTACTAATGAAATTTCATTTGACGTTTACTTAACAGTTGGTTCGTATTTACCACCTACAAACACTAAACCCATGTCGAGTATTCATTGTCATTTTCATTTAAACAGACCCTTTCTCGTAAATCTTTATAACCCAATTCAGGAGAATGTCAAAGAATACCTTTGAGCACTTGGGAGAGAGTTATTGTATTTTACTCGGGGCCGTTAAAGAGTTTGACAGCTAATAAAAGTTATACGGTAGGAGTCAAGTGTAGTGAAACGTTTTGGCAACGTTATTCGACGTGAGAGCCTTACTGCGGTCGTACAAAGCTAAGCTTCCCATTTATAACGATTACTTAAGTACCTATTCAGTGTTTTGAAAGAGAGAAGATGAAATTTCAATAATTCGTGTCACTTTGTCGTTTTTGGGTGAATCAACTTTTAGACCATTACTATTTTCAAACATGTTCCACAAAATATCAAATTTTAGATAAACGAATAGATTCTTTACATTTATGCCTATTTACGAGTTTGTTAAGTAAGACAGCCAAGCCAGCACTTCAGTGTATAAGTTTCCGAAAATATTTTTTTTATCATTTGTGTGTGGTAATGAGTTCATGTTGTTAGTTCGTGATGTAGCGGAGAAGCTCCTCACATCTCTCGGTCACATCTCTCGCAGGCCACCAGACTACATATGGAACATATGCCATGACCTAGTCCGCGATGGTCCTCGGGCCGGTCGCGGAAGGCCAAAGAAGCGATGGCTGAATGTCGTAAAGGCCGATATGAGCGAAAACGGGTTCGTAAAAGAAGATGCAAAGTGGAGAAAAGCGAGCAGGAAAGCGGACCCCGGAAATAGCCGGGATAACGCTAGGTAGACCAAGAAGACTTATGTATGGTAACGCAGCAGAGCGCGTTGTCAGGTTTTGTATGAAAAATATACATTATCTCCTGCGTTACCGGTTTTATTTGGAATGTAGGAATATTTGGTGCCTTTGTGATGTTGAGGTTTTATCGGTTATTTTAAAAGACTAATAGGCATGATGACAAATGTTGAATTATGCAATAAAATTTAGTTGATAGGATGCAACATTATCAATATATCTAACTAAAGTGAAAATTTATAAATTCTATTGAAATGGCTCAAAGATATCAAGCTGCAAAATTTCTAAATTTTACGATTTTTTAAAGTGCGAAATTAAAAAAAAACAATGATACCATTCGATTTATAACATTTTACTGTAAAGTTGATGTTGAGGGGTGGTCTTTTGTGTCTTCATTCCTTTTTCCTTTTATGTATACACGGTGCTCGTGAGGATTGCGAGAGATTTTAACAGTGTATTCCTGAACATAATTGGAGACTAAAATGGCGTATAAACTTTTCTGGAATTCGCCTAGTTTCAGAGTTACTACCAATTAAATAAAAAAACATTTTTTATTGTGACTCAGTGCAAAACACTTTTTTGATGGCGATTTCACCCTTTATGGGGGTTTAGTCTAGACATTCTTATTGACAGATATCAAAGTGCCAAGGAATACTTTACGTAAACTATTTTTTACGAAAAAAAATGTACTAATTTATTTTAATCGACAGTTTTACCAATAAAATTATGTTTTCATGTTCAAAAGCATTAAAAAATAGAAAAAAAAATTTTTTTTAGGCGAAATTGACCTAAATTCATATAACATTTATTACTCCTTATGACCTCAGGAACTCGTGGTTAAAATCTCTCGCAATGCTCACGAGCACCGTGTATATATACATAAGCTATTTTATTTCATCCTAATCAGAGTACATCCCAATCTAGGTACCTAATCAATTTAAATAGTAAAAATATAACTCGAAGAAAATGGTTTAATGTACGGATTAACATTGTACAACGGACGGAGCACCGGAATTTCGCGAAGAATATATACCGGCAAATACCCTGGGGGCAAGGGTTAACTCAGCTACTAAATACAAGAGGACTTAATATTTTAAGCCGACATTAGGCGAGTAGAATAAAGTTAACAAGAAGCTTGTTAGAGGAAAGTAATAAAAGTTGTTGAATTTGTCGTCGAGCTGCTTGGGTTGAAGCCGGAGGCTGGTCGGATGGTATCGACCGGGGTGACGTAAGCGCGAAGCTGTGGTTCGCTGGAACGCCCGGTATAAGCGGGCCCTAATTTTGCCGAGAATTTCTGATTTGGCCAATCTGATAGGTTCGGCTATATCTTGTAGTTTTTGTGTCCATTTATACATTTCAGATCAGCTTCGTCTTTGCTATTTAAGGTGCCTGCCTATATTTAAGTACCTACTTCTTTTATACTTCACTAGCGACCCGCCCCGGCTTCGCATGGGATAAAAAATGGTTATTGTAGGTTATCCCTAATAGCATACATATACCATTGCGGACATTTTTGTAGACATTTTTAAGGTGTACAATACTGTAGGTGTACATTATTTAGATCTATCTCGTAGGGTTCAGTTAGCGTTTGCAATGTAAGCGAAAAAAAATGTATTTATTTACGACATCACATTAGAAACCTCTAACATTATCAGTGTTTCTCTACTATATTATGTATGTATTATACATATAAACCTTCCTATTGAATCACTCAAAATCCGTTGCGTAGTGTTAAAGATCTAAGCATACCTAGGGACAGACAGACAGCGGAAAGCGACTTTGTTTTATACTATGTAGTGATAGTGAAGATACACTACATTATCCTGAAAACTTTTTACCGGTTTTTAAAATCCCGATTTAGTAATGCCCGATCCAATAAATTTCCGATAGTTAAAATTACGAATAATTAAAACACGACTGTTTAATTTCCAAACAGAAAAAACTCGATTTTTACAATCCCGAACCCTATAATACCGAATCTTAAAATTCAGATGCAATAAAACACCGAAAGCAATATTTCCCAATTCAAAAACAAGAATGCTGAATTGTCATTAAGGGGCTGACAACAGCTAAATTCCCTCCCTATCTTATTCAGCGCGAGTGAAAGAGAAACACTGTGTTACGATTAGTATGGGAGCTCATTGCAAATTTTACAAAATAATGAATTTAAAAAAAACGACGCATTAATTGAGAAATATAAGGCAACGAAGTTTTTAGTATTAGTGTGGTGGAATTTTGTCCTTAGTAACAGACGTATAAGTCAAGAAACTAAAGACATACAACTGTTTAAAGCTAATTTTAAGATGTTACTTTGGAATTATTTTCTATCGAGCCGATTTCGTCCAATCGTGTATCGGACGCAACGAAGTTCTTCCAAATATAACGAATATTAACATACATTTTTTTTACTTTCTCAAAACAAGTAGTTATAATAGCTGAAACACTGTTTGAGTAAAGTCAATTTGAAGGTCATCGGGTGTTGTCAGCCTCTTAACCCGAAGTTATTAATTCCGACTCACCATTATTCCGAAACTTTTTAATCCCGATATTTTAAATTCCGAATAACGTTATCCTGAATGTTAAGGACCGAAGTACTAATTACGCGTTAAAATTTAGAACAGAATAGTGTTGAATTTATTTGAAGCACCCTGACTGGGTGGGTCATTTTCCGCCCGGAGAGCCTCTGGCGCGTTAAGCCTTTCCGGCTTTTTCAGGCGGCCTTCAGTGTCTCAACTCAACCTCATTGTAGCGTCACACCCTTTTAATTATAGTTAAGTGAACGAATGCTATTAAATACCAGTCAAAACAAAACATACCTACGTTTTTAATATTATGAGTATACATTTGCGTTAAAAACGACTAATTAATGTCAGGTAAGAAAGTCACTATTTATTGTTTATGTAATTGTATACCACAGCACTAATGCGATTGTATACCCAAGTAACACATCAAAGCAGTATAACGGCCGTCTTACAGCATATCTGTATGCTTTTAGCATTTTCAGTTCGTTTTATAGTAGCATTATAAACGCTTATAGTGCTGATATAGGTCTTAAATGGGCACGAATTACCCAGCTTGAGATCCTATACAGGTCATTTAATAGCATTACAGGCGCAATATGTCTGCGCTATTAGCATTATCGTTGTCATGGAAAGTGCCAATCGCATTAAAGAATCATTAGTACGCTCTATTAAGTTGCCAACTGCATTAAAGAAGCATTAATACGGCCAAAAAACTTGCTAATCGCAGTAAAGAAGCATAAGTACTCTCGATTAACTTGCCAATCGCAATACAAAAGCATTATACTAGCATAATAGTGTAGTAAAATAAACCTTACGTCAATGCAAAAACGTCTCTAACACCGACGGAACAAATGTTATAATACAATGAACGTTGTGATTTAACTACTTTGTCTCGCAATATAAAATGGACGAAGACGGTACAAAAAACTGAATGAGTGACACGTCATATTTGTTTGCATCCTAACAAAATTTATAAAAGTTTTTGACTCTTTTACGTTATTATATCCTTCAAATATTACTGCGCAATGTAGTTTACTGTAAATGTGTATATAAGTTTCATTGAAAATTTTCACGCGCCTTTGATTTATTGTGGTTTTGCTATAAAATATTAAAAAAAATATGCGTCAAATAAACAAAACAATTGTGTAATCCTCGTATAGAACGAGTTTTGCATTATTAACATAATAGTGTTGGTTGAGCAGTCTTAAATTAAGTAGTTTCATTATTATATAGGTATTTTCCTTGTATAAATAGGTCCGCATGATTTTATTTTTAGGTTATAAATTATTTACAAAATGGCGTTGGTCTATATAGACGGAGAGCTAGCCACGTCGGATATGACACAATAATGAGAGCAACCAAACCCCTCTAGTCAGTTTGGTATACTATGCTTATTTCTAGATCTGGACATCTGGCAGCTTTAAAGTGGTGGAGGTCAAAGAATGCAAACCATTTCAAGAAAATAAATCCTAGAGATCTGGGTTTGATGCAATATTATGAGAAACTATACAAATACTATACAATATTAAGAGAAATTATACAAAAGTTTATGTTGGGAGAAAGTAGTGCCAAACGATGTATAATAAAATATAGTTCATAGTTTGTCGCCTACTGTTTTTGTTTCCGTAATAATCATACATCGGGGTTTTCGGTGCGGGAACGATTTGAGAAAGAGTAGAGATAAACAGATAGGTTGAGAGTTAGTCTGAGAAAATATCATATTATGCCTAATGAATAACTACCTCTCTGTGAATAGCTTACACACTATGATACAAGCTTTTTTTCTTAGAGGCATGTTTGTATTGACTATTATATGTATACTTAGTATTTTAAAAATGCAATTGCATATCCGTTTTTAATAACTAGATCTACCTAAGACAAAGACACGGTATAATAAGTGTCAAATATTAATCTTGACGTCCGATATTTATGAACTATTTGATTAACTGAAGAGGTTGACAATGATCAGTCATTACATGAATTAATAAAAAAATACTTGAAAAAATCATAGGTATATGTACCTACAATATATATACATAATAGTCAGCTATTACATATATGTAAATTGTATATACCTATGATTTTTTCGATCAATTATTCATTAGGTAGAAACGTGCTAGAGTACATTCTGTTTTTTAAGTTAATGCCTACTCTTTGGCTAATGTCAAACATTCCCGCACCGAAAACCCCGATGTATGGTAATAATACACAATATTTTTTGGTCTAACGTTTTTTTATCGATTTTTGACCAGTTTTGAGTCGATATTCCAACATATTCACTATAGATAGAATTATAAGGCAAACGACTATCGGTTTTTGAATCTTTTATCTCCATTCTGTAGAGCCGGATCTTGAAATAAATGAGCCGTTATATTTTTATGATATTTTTAAAATATGTAAATATGTAAGGTGTAAAGAATCTTACATATACGTAATCTACATATTAGGGTTCCTCTTTGATGTCTCTAAAAACTGTAGAGATTTTAATTTTTAACTAATTAAAACAAAATTTATGACCATAAAACCCCTTTTTTAGCCTAAACCGGTTCTACTTTGATGTCAAATATCCCGAAGACAATGAATATTGAAGTAAATATAGGATACTATATTGCTTAAAGCCGTTACTGATAATATGATAAGCTATATAAATCATTAGAAAACTAAGGAAATCAGATCTAAGGTCGTTAGCGCCAGGGAGCCCCTTAAAATATAGGCCCTGTCCTTTATAACTGAGACAACTTCGGCAATTTTTACCTAGTTTGGTATTACTATTTTCCAATTAAAACATTTTGCTAGTCTGTCACTGTGACCTCCACCCATTAAAAGCTGCCAGATGCCAGGATCTAGCAATAAGAATAGTATAGCAATCTAACCAGACGGGTTTTGTTGCTCTCATTATTGTGTCATATCTGACGTGGCTAGCTCTTAGTCCAATAGCAGCTCAGTGACCCTTAAAAAATGCCTTATTTATGCCTACAGCATTACACGTGAATAATTATGCTATTAAACAACATTAAACATTTATTTATGCTATTGTAGAACCTAAGGCACTAAAACCGCTAAAAGCTGTATAGGGGCTGTTCATAAATTACGTCATCAATTTTTGATGATTTTTACCCCCCCCCCCCTAAAATCACAATAAAGTGACGTCATTAAAAAAAAATGCGTTTTAAGCTTAATTGTAAAATAAAAAACTATTTAGTAGATAATATTTTAGAGCATTAAAAGTTTATAGAAACACGACTTTCATTCCTTTTTTTACACATTGATCTTCGGAATGACCGCCCCCCCCCCCCCCCCCCTCCTACGTCATGCTACCATCATCCGATGTCCAGACCCCCCCCCATTTAAAATGACGTAATTTATGAACAGCCCCTTATAGTGAATTACTTGGCTTTATAATGGTTTATATTATTGCTATTATACTGCATTAGGAACGTATTACCTACTTATAAATGCTATTGTACACCCTAAGGCATTAAAAATAGCTGAAAGCTGTATAGCGAATTTACGTGGCATTATAATGGCTAATATTTATGCTCTTAAACAGCATTAAGCATTTATTTATGCTATTGTAGAACCTAAGGTACTAAACCAAACCGAAGCATTAGTGTAGCAAACCAAAACGCAACTGTACAGCATTCAGCTGTACAGTTGTATGTTGTTCGCTGCACTAAAACTAATGGCTAAACAAAAGCATTCACATATGCCATTATACAACCGTTATACAGCGTAAAGCATAATAAAATGCTATTGTAGAACCTAAAGCACTAAAAACAGCTGAAAGCTGTATACCGGATTTACGTGGCATTATAATGGCTAATATTCATGCTCATAAACAGCATTAAGCATTTATTTATGCTATTGTAGAACCTAAGGCACTAAACCACACCGAAGCATTAGTGTAGCAAACCAAAACGCAACTGTACAGCATTCAGCTGTACAGTTGCATTTTGGTTCGCTGCACTAAAACTAAAGGCTTTAAAAAAGCATTTATACATGCCATTATACAACTGTTATACAGCTTAAAGCATTTTATAATGCTATTGTAGAACCTAAAGCACTTAAGTGCTTTTAAACAGTCGAAAGCTGTACAGTTGCGTTGTGGTTTGCTGCACTAAAGTTAAAGGCTTTACAAAAGCATTTAGATATGCCATTATACAACCGTTATACAGCTCAAAGCATCATATAATGCGACAAGTTGCTCGGTGAACGTATATAAGAGTTTATACGGTCCTTAAGTTTGAAATAAGTTAACTATTCATATGTTATAATGCTTCCTGTGTTACTTGGGTATGTCACCGTAAAATTGTAAATACAGTTAGATTACAATCTATCGACGTGAAACCTCATGTTGTGAAATGCTCGCTTCGCTCGCTCGGCTTCTCGCGTTGTGTTGTTTGGTCGCAGTTCACCTACACTCCTCCTCGCTTCGCTCGTCGTCGCACCTATCTAGGCTCTGGAAAGTGAGTCTACCGTCATTTGATTTTAAGAATTTCCATTAGTACAAAATTATTTTGATAAGGGAGTTAAGGACAAAAGTTATAAGGAAAACCAATGCAATGGAAAATAAAATATATAGTTTTATTAAAGAAAACTGAGTTAGTATATAGGCCAACTGTTAAAACGACCAATCAGCGCGCGAGAGGCGTTACGTTTTATAATATGCCGATTTCACGTCGACAGTTTTTAATCTACCGAAAAAATAATTCACTTCATTGTAAACGGTATATTCATTTCACAATCCATCGACAGTTTACAATCTCGCTAGATAGATTGTAATCTACCGGCATTGTGGTAATTCTACAGTGCCATATACATCGGGAGTCCCTGATAGTTAGGTACCTAACTTTACATCTAATTTGGACGCGACAGTGTCGTGACGTGTCTGGTTAAAAATGCTTAATTAGTCTTCGACACGAAAACGATATCGAGCCAGGGTGTATTTGCAGTGGAAGATGACTCCCTGCAGAGCAATTTAGTTACGTTACCGTCCGTCCATCTGAGCTGGCCCTGTCGGTGTTAAATCGCGCGTGGAACTGTGTTTATCCCCGAGAGTTGCGCCATTTACCTATCCTAATTCCAGTCGATAAAGCTGTATGTGCTGTGCAATTATAGTGTTCTTACGACCTTTTTGACAGGTGTTAAGAGTATTGTGACGGAGTTCGCTTGATTACTGCCCTCTGGTTCCTATAATAGACCTTAGCAAACAGTTTACTCTTTGTACTATTGAAAAGCTGATTTGTAGTAAACTGTTTTTTTTATCTGCCGTAAATATTCACTGGTCCATTTTTCATTATTAGTTGAACCAAGGAAAACCTTTAGAGTTTGCCCGCTGTGCTCTCTGTGTTAACTAGCAAAATTTCAACAAAGGCCAGTTTAATTGTAGCCTACGTAAATTTAATACAAATTTATTTTCTAAACCTTTTTCTAACATGCAAACTGATTTTTGATATTTCAATGCTTTTTTAAATATATAAAACGGCTTTCTCTGTACACAGCAATGGCCTTTGTTTATACACAGCAATGGGAATTTTGCCAATGACGACGTTTTACACATTTTTATTACATAGAACAAAATATAGGCAACGTTGTTCGGTACTTCGGTAGAAGCCTTGTTGATTGTATTAAGGTGATAGCCTCCCTACAAACAAACACGTGGTGGCCGGATAACTGTTTGTTCAACTAAAGGGTGGTGGTCAACTAAAAGGTGCACACTTGTTCGTTAGACCACCGCACAATAAATAATCTATTAATATTACACACTGAAAACTATTCTGAAGACGTCGTCGCCATCTTGAGCTCAAACGATTATCCCAATGCTGTTTATTTAGATACACGATACCCTTCGACCATAACCTTCGAAGAGGAGCATCGAACAATGTCAGTATCGCTTTCGAGTGGCTGCCTAAAGATCGAAAGCGAGCCGGCGGACGCCCCGTGGCGGCGGAGCGTAGAGAGCGATCTGCGAGCCATAGGACTGAGCTGGAGAGTAGCCAAGACGGTTGCTCAAGATAGACAGGCATGGGAGGATCTTGTCGAGGCTGGGGTTCCCTAGGATCAACAACAACAACACCAACATCACAATACAATTTTAATCCTACCTAGGTACCTACTAGAAAGTTACAATCATTGATCAAATGATTGGCAATATTTGTATATCATTGATAATATCGATTTTTTTATTGACTCCACTAATTAATAATTTTCTTTTCAGGTAAGTCCTATGATCCAGTTTTGAAGCTGACTATGGTTAGTAAGATGTGGACGGCGAAATTTTACTGGTATTCAAAAATCACAAGAAAATATTTGAGCACGTTTATTTCCAAGTCGTAAAGGGTTAGGTATAAAGGGTATAAGCACTTCGACCTTCGACCGCTTCAATATATCTAGCTAGGGAAATATTATGAATCCAGACACCTACCTAAAATATCATTATCATTAAAACACAGAACGAGAAACACAAGAAAAAAAGAAAAATACTTGTCTTGGTTTGGCGTATAAGTAGAGCTTCATTTACAAATAAATTGAAATCTTCGTGACTTGTCGTTGGCAATCTGTCGCCATGAAGTTATAATTTTAAACTGGAGTATACTCTTCGGTCATAAAGTGAATGAAAGGGTAATAAAGGGAAATGTGTCACGTTTTGACTAAGGAGGTAATGACGTCATCAGACAATAATGCAAACATAATAACTCAAATTGTCAATTTTGTAACGAGTGCGAGTGTAGCACCGCTCTCTATCGGACCGTTTTTTCTAGTCGCCTATGAAGGACTGGTTTGCAAGTTAATAAGGTGCTGTGTTAAAGCAATAAGTGTAAGAGTCACCTCCACTTCCTATAGTTCCATGTCTGTGACTCAAACATACGGGCGATTAAACTTCGGGAAGTGGCGTTGGAAGGAAGTGCTTAATGTGCATGACAAATATTTCCCATTTGTCCGGGAACGAGCAGATGGTCCATGCTGCGATTGCAAATTTTTGCGTGTCGCTTCTTTGAATTGCATTTTATCATATTTTGCCAATCGAATAAGTAGGTATTAAGTAAGTTTGTCTAAAAATAAATTTTTTAAACATAACATATCTCGGTAACATTACACTTATTTCGGTCCAGAATATTCGCCTCTTGCGTAGACACGCCTGTTCGAATGCATTCGAACAGGCGTTGGGAACTGCGCCCACCACTGGTACAAACAGGGCTGGTGCGACTCCCCCTAATGCGTATGCGGTACTTTCGACTAAAAAGTAGAACACATGGTTTTTGAATCTTCGGACACCATTTTTAGGGTTCCGTAGTCAACTAGGAACCCTTATAGTTTCGCCATGTCTGCCCGTCCGTCCGTCCGTCCGCGGATAATCTCAGCGAACGTTAGCACTAGAAAGCTGAAATTAGGTACTAATATGTATATCAATCACGCCGACAAAGTGGTAAAATAAAAATTGGAAAAAAATGTTTTATTGGGGTACCTCCCCTATACGTAAAGTGGGGAGTGATTTTTTTTTTCATTTCAACCCTAACGTGTGATATATTGTTGGATAGGTATTTAAAAATGAATAGGGGTTTACTAAAATCATTTTTTGATAATGTAAATATTTTCGGAAATAATCGCTCCAGAAGTTAAAAAAAATGTGTCCCCCCCCTCTAACTTTTGAACCATAAGTTTTAAAAATATGAAAAAAAAACTCAAAAGTAGAACTTTATGAAAACTTTCTAGGAAAATTATTTTGAACTTGATAGGTTGAATAGTTTTTGAAAAAAAATTACAAAATAATTTCTGAACTAAGTTTGTAATTTAACCGTATAAACAGGTGTTTATTGTACCTGTAGTTTCTACAAAATCACAATGAAATGACGTGCTTTCAAATAAAGTAAAAACGGTGAAAATCGGTTCACGCAATAAAGAATTATCCCATAAAAATCATCTTCCATACTTTAAGCTCGCGCGCAATAGTTTACTTAATTTGCCGATAGATGTCGCTGTACGTGGAACGCTCATATCATATCCTACATGGCGGTATTATTTTAACTCTTAAGTGGGGACACTTACTGTGACGGACGGAAAACTACGGAACCCTACACTGAGCGTGGCCCGACACGCTCTTGGCCGGCTTTTTAATAATATAATATCTTGCAAACCTTACCGAAAAATCCATCGAAAATTTGAAGAAAGCAACCTCAATCTCTAGTTTAAGGCTTGTAATTTTAATATGATCCAGAGACTTGTAAAGCCATAAGATAAATAATTAAATCACGTTTACTTACGATGATACAGCTTGCGATTGAAATTCCCAACAAACGTAGGGTGTTGTTGCCTTTCCCTTTTTAAATGACTCATGGTCGTTACATTTCAATCAGTAAAGGCGGAATCAGACGGTTCACTCGGATGAATGTTCCCTCGGGTGATTGTTCGGCACTTTTGGTTCACTTTATGATCAGACGTGTCACTTCGGGTGAAAGGTGCGGAATGAAACATAAAAATGAACGAAAAATGAACCGTCTGATCTGATTCCGCCTTAAGGCCCTCCCACCGCCGAAGATGAGCGAGAATCGATTAGAGCTAGAAATTCGATACGAGTTGGCGAGCAGTGAGAAGTGAGTATGCAGTACCTCTACCACGAGTCATGCAAATAAGCCCAATTCGAGATTCGTTCACGAATTCGTAAATTATTTGTATGGAGAATTTGTGCAGAGCCTCTAGCGGTCACTTATAGAACTAAAAATTACTGCCATACCATAAGTTAAATTATCGTTTATGCAATTCGCTCACGAAAGTTCGATTGCTTGTTTCGTTTGTGTAGATTTCAATACTTTACAAAGTGACGTGACGTGACAAACGTCACATCCTTCACACCAACCGAAACCAGTAAGCGCCATTTTATATCTATGACCGAAACAGATTGTAGGTAAACCAAAAAGGTTTTACTTCCTAAGTACATTTTATCTGAAGGTTTAGAACTGTAGACAATTATATGAGCAGTGAACAATAATAAGCATAGAAATCGTACTAGCTCTGAAAAATTACCCTACTTTTTGTGGGTATTTAATACGCTTGCTAGGCCGTTAACTAGGAATAATTTCCGTTTGTCATCGTGTCCCAAGCGGTAAATTTTAAGTCGTTAAGGGCGGTCAATAATCAAGCTTCGTGATGGTCAGCTGCCGTTCCTTGAGTGGGTTGAGGAACGGCAGCCATTTTCTCATATAAAATAAAATGACCATCGCGTCCCAGTTGAAACAGGTGATAGTTTATATGCTATTACAAATAAAATAAAAATCATCAGCCGTCTGTATACCACTGAAAAGACCGTAAACTAGTCACATGAATATATGGTATTTAGGGTATCAGCAGACGGTCTTTCTACCTCAATACAGCCGGCTGACGATTTTCCTGATAATAAGAGCATCAAATACTGACAGCTGACCTACGCGAGTCATCATTATACTTCGTCCTTAACCACTTCAAAAATTATCATCGCCTGGGACGCCTTGCGATTGGTCATGAAATTTGTTCATGGCTTACGGTTCATGCCATCGGAGCCGGGAAATACAAGCTATGACAGTAAACCTTTCATCATCATCATCTCAGCCATAAGACGTCCACTGCTGAACATATGCCTCCCCCTTAAGCCTTAAGTGTGGTAAGCCTTTACCTTCTTTAAACGCGCGTGACTTTGAACGCATAAAATGTTATCAACCGACTTCAAGAGTTCGAAGGAGGAGGTTCTCAATTCGTCAGGATCTTTATTTTCACTATTATTTCATAATGTTCACCGATTGCAACTTTTTTTTGAACAGGGAAATTACGTATTTCGTCATACATATTCAAAGCTAGGAAAAGGGGTGAAAACTGTCAGTACTTCATCCATCCATCCATATACTTATTTCGTCGTAGGATATAGGATTACCTAAGAAAACCAAATTGATGCAATTTCAAATGTACAAATAACACTACTAGTTTAAAACGTCCTAGAAATACGTGCATATGTAATAGGTGATTCTTAATTTATTTGGTTATTTTGTCAACATGACAGTTCGACTTTTAGTGATCATAGTGGATCATAGGTTTATTTCTTATTATTTAGGTCTATTGTATAATCACAAAAGGATAAGTACCCTTTCAGGATGTTGTTGATTCTCTAAAGTATTAGGCAGTGCGCTACTGTTACACATCCCACCTGCGTCGACGCCGACACGTTGGTCAAGTCCTTTAATTTATTTACCAGCGAACAAGCCGGAGCGGCGCCCGACATCCGAATTCACTACAAGACTATTAAATATAGTTGTCGTTCGTCTAACTATTGTTGGTGTCGAGGCAATCGATCCGTGGTGCAAGGGGCACGGAGCCTCACGACCTAACAAACGCACAAGGGAAGCTAAAGATGCTCCAGCAAGCCGCCGGTTTTCATACATAACACAACGCAGGATTGCGGCTTTGCCGCTTCTTACATAATGATGGTTTTATTTCTATTTATAAGTTACACGTACGAGTAATTGTTAGTAGTACTTATAAGTTTCTAGTTTGTGACAATGTTACTTTAAAAGGCTATTTCGCAATAAATAAATCTTTAATATAATTATGTACATTATAATTTCAAAGTGCCCTGTATAAATCTGGATGTCTTTTAAGTAAGCACTATTTTATAGTACTTGGATGCAATAATTCGAAGATCCCGGCCTGTAACGCAGTTGTTACTTCTTGAATATAAAATAATACACCTTCCTGGGATAAATAGTTTGCCTTGCTGGTGATAAGTTAGCTGCTACAGCAATCAATCAGAAATGAATGATGCACAAGAACCTGTAAAAGAAGTTTCAATATTATTTGATATTTTTCACAGTTTCATTGTAATTATTATGATTGAAAATGAAAGTGTTTATAACTACGAGTATCATATCAAATTTCAACTACTTACCATTCATTTTAGGTTAGAGTTGGTATTTTTGTGTCGATTTAAAATCAGATTAATTGGCTATTATATACATAAATCTCACAAATATTCAGCAGTTCTTGGGTCTAGATTTCTTTTAAAAAAATATTCTTATTGAAGTGTTGATGTGGATATTTCTATTTCTCATATCGGCTTGAAATTTACCGTTTCGTTTTCCTATTCCAGTTATCATACTATGCAGTCTTATTAACAAATTATGCTTAATATAAGGCTTTGTCGATATTATTTCGTCAACTAATAATATATAAATATAACACAATAAATACGAATGGTTTTCACTTTCACCATGTTTTGACATCTCACCTTATAATTTGGAAGTGAAAGAGTTTTCTACAGTCGATACGGTATTTTTCGGTAACGTAAGTCAAATTAGTGTCTTAGGTAACGTTTTAATAAAAACTATCGATAACAAACTGTACTGACCTTCAGTGCGTTAACATGACAGATCACATTCGACGTGCCGCATACATCCGTCTCGTTCTACCTATGAGACGGATATATGCAGCGCACTAAACGTAATCCGACATGAAATGTCAGCATAGATCGTTTGTATGTGTTGCTGTCGAAACTGAAGGAAAACGATTCGAAGCCCGATTATTCGTTAACGCCTATAGAAAAATATTCAGAATTTTCTACATGACTCGTGGTAGAGGTACAGTTCGAATAGTTTTTTTGTTAGGCTATACGCAAGTGTCCGATTACAACAGACGATTGCTCGCTTGAGCGGGGCGGTCGAGCAATACACTCCTTCCTAGACAGAATAAAACATGCACGCGAAACACACCTGTTCAGCTTTACTAGAAGTTTGTTCCAAGTAACTATGGATGAGTGTAAGACAATATCCTTGTCTTTAGGATACAAAACTGCCTTCTTATAAACAGACGTGAAAGACGCACCTTGAAATGATATCAAAGGTTATCTGAACTAGACAACAAAGATAGTTTCATAAACAAATGCGTGCACTCAGATCCGCATTGTATAGTAATTACTGGTGGTTGGTCTCTTGGCGTGATGACTATCAAGCGAGCATTTCTGAGCAAGTACCGCTGATCGAGTAAAATAGCGAAGAGAGAGTTCTTACCGGCAGTGTGAAGAGTCAGCGATCGACTATTAATATTGTGTGTCTCTTTTACTTAAATATTTAATCTTAGGGCATGCATAATTAGGCAATAAGAGTACAGCTTTGAGGTTGTTAAGCCAGGCAACTACGTCGGATATCAGGGCGTTCAGATCCTCAGCTGGACCAGGATAGGAGTGAAGAGCGCAGCGCTGAAATGTGTGCTCTGGTGCCACAGAGTAAATGAAGGTTATTTCTGGTCGCTACCTTTTACAAGAGCATGGTCAGATGTGCCTTGGTATGTCAGGGACCTGTCCAGCGTAACTCCGAGATATGTCGGACAAAGATTGAACTTGAGTGCTTCACCATTCAGGTACTTAGCCATCTGGTTTTTCAGGCGAAAACAGGAAACTTCGGTTTTACTTTGGTTGGGTATAAGTCGCCACGCGCTAAAATATGCTGTTACGGCTTTTAAGTCCTATGATACTGCGCTCCAGATTCGAAATCTTTGCTCTGTGAGATAGGAGCAATGTCATTGGCATATATAGGTATATAAACTTGGTTGGCGTCTGTTTGCGGAAGATGTACAAGTTAATAATCATCGGCGCTAAGACCGAAGCATTGTTTAACTTGCGCTTTCTGCTCTTCTTGTTGCCCAAGAAAACTTCAAAGGTCCTTTCTGTCAACATGTTGGAGATGATATCAGCGATTGCTATTCTATCCCTATTGCTAGATTCAGGCATCTGGCAGCTTTTAATGGGTAGAGGTCAGAGTGACAGACTAAGAAAAAAGTTTGAATTGGAAAAAAATAATACCAAAACACGTCAAAACTGCCGAAGTCTCATTTAGAAAGGACAGGCCCTAATATATTTTAACATTAGAACAAAAAACATAGCGTATTATAACGGAAACAAAAACAGTAGGCGACAAACTATGATTTACATTAGGTATACATCGTTTGGCACTACTTTCCCCCAACAGAAACTTTTGGCAGTGATATAATCTAAACCCAGAACTCTAGGATTGGTTTTCTTGAAGTGGTTTGCATTCTTTGACCTTCACCACTTTACAGCTGCCAGATGTCCAGACCTAGAGGGGTTTCTTTGCTCTCATTAATGTGTCACATCTGACGTGGCCAGCTCTGCGTCTATAACGACATACGTTAGTTCCCCTCTAAATTCCAATATGAACATTCTTACATCCCGTATGTAGTAGCTATTATACACTTGAAATGGAAGTCATAAATCTCCAATTCAATCGTAACTTATCATATTATTCATAATGGAAGCAGATATTTTTTGCATAGTTAGCATACCTATACGTATATAGCGTGGGTAAAGATCAAATATATGTATAAGTGTCCAAAAGTGCCAACCTCGCTGCACGGCCAGTGAAATTACGTTTTTCTTTTAAATATTGTAATAGCATGAAATTAACGGATATCTTTGCAAAAAATTAATGTGAATACAATTTTTATGCGTATAAATTGATGATAGAACAATAGTTGCCCAATAAAAGCGCCTGATTGCGAAACAATGAAAATAAATTGATTTGTTTACATTTTTTACAATTTCTATTGATATGTTTTTATTAAAAACATAAATCTCTTTACAATTCAATAAAAATGGTATTTTACGCAGGCATTCAGTTGATAATGTAAATTTTTTTAGGGTTCCGTACCAAAATGGTACAAAAGGAACCCTTATGGTGCGACTCAGTCTGTCTGTCTGTCTGTCACAAAGCCAATTTTCGCAGAAAGTACTGGACCGATTGAGCTAAAATTTTGTAGGTACTCATATGTAAGTTTAGCAACCCAAATGCAGGTATGTAACGCCAGTCTATTCATTTTAAAAATGGGGGGGGGGGAGGGGGAAAAAGAAATAAAAAAAAAGTTTTGCAAACTATATTGTGTGGCAAACAAATAAAAAATGTCAAATATGAAAATGTATCCCCCCTATCTCGGAAACTGCTGGACCGAAAATTAAAAAAAAATACTAATAAATAATAGTTCTTTACGATTATATATATAGGCCTTTTCATCTATGTCAGATGTTTTAAACAGCATCTTGGTAACGACACTTGCGTTCGTGACTGTAAAGCCCTATGCGAGAGAGGATCCCTCGTCCACACACGCGGCACGTGTATGCTCCCCCAAATGGGCGGGGGTTGGAGGCCTGCTCGTGGCGCCTCATGCGTTTCTCTTTTAAAGAAGCAAACCAGGCATCGTCGTGCTTGGATTGACCATCATGGATAATATGACGCCACATGGATCGGTCTTCGGCCAGTTTTTGCCACCGGTTGCATGAAATATTAAAGGCTACCATGTCGCGCTTGATGCAATCTTTAAAGCGCAGCACTGGCCGCCCGACCGGTCTTTTTGCGTCTGCTACCTCTCCTAGCAGGATTTGACGTGGCAAACGAGTCGGTTCCATTCGATATACATGCCCAAGCCACCTCAGTCGTCTCTTTTTAGGGTTCCGTAGTCAACTAGGAATCCTTATAGTTTCGCCATGTCTGCCCGTCCGTCCGTCCGTCCGTCCGTCCGCGGATAATCTCAGTGACCGTTAGCACTAGAAAGCTGAAATTTGGTACTAATATGGTGGTAAAATAAAAAGTGGAAAAAATGTTTTATTAGGGTACCTCCCCTGTACGTAAAGTGGGGAGTGATTTTTTTTTTCGTTTCAACCCTAACGTGTGATATATTGTTGGATACGTATTTAAAAATGAATAGGGGTTTACTAAAATCATTTTTTGATAATGTAAATATTTTCGGAAATTATCGCATCAGAAAGTTAAAAAAAAATGTGTCGTCCCCCCCCCTCTAACTTTTGAACCATAAGTTTTAAAAATATGGAAAAAAATCTCAAAAGTAGAACTTTATAAAAACTTTCTAGGAAAATTATTTTGAACTTGATAGGTTGAATAGTTTTTGAAAAAAAATTACAAAATAATTTCTGAACTAAGTTTGTAATTTAAACGTATAAGCAGGTGTTTATTGTACCTGTAATTTCTACAAAATCACAATGAAATGACGTGCTTTCAAATATAGTAAAAACGGTGAAAATCGGTTCACGCAATAAAGAATTATCCCATAAAAATCATCTTCCATACTTTAAGCTCGCGCGCAATAGTTTACTTAATTTGCCGATAGATGTCGCTGTACGTGGAACGCTCATATCATATCCTACATGGCGGTGTTATTTTAACTCTTAAGTGGGGACACTTATTGTGACGAACGGAAAACTACGGAACCCTACACTGAGCGTGGCCCGACACGCTCTTGGCCGGTTTTTTAGTAATGCTATGATACTAGGGAGCTGCGCCTCGCTTAGAACAGACTCATTTGTCACGCGATCCTTCCATGTGATGCCCAGTATGCTCCGCAGACAGCGCATATGAAAAGTGTTCAGCCGGCGTTCTTGTTTTGCGTAGGCTGTCCAGGATTCCGTTCCGTAGAAAAGTGTGCTTAGGACACACGCTTGGTAAATGAACATTTTTGTTTTTACCGTGAGATGTTTGTTGTCCCAAGCTCTTGCACGGAGCCTCCCAAACGTAGTGGCCACTCTGCCGATGCGGGAGTCGATCTCCGCGTCAAGCGAGAGATTGCTCGACACAAGCGAACCAAGGTAACAAAACTTGCTGACCACCTCGAGTGGTGCGCCGTTTAGCAGGATCTTTGGCTGATCTGAACATCCTTGCGCAAGTATGACGGTTTTCTTGGCATTAATGGACATGGAGAAGAAGTCGCATGCTCTTGTAAAATTGTCCATGATGGTTTGCAGCTGAGTTTGACTGTGAGCGACGAAAGCGGCATCGTCAGCAAAGAGAAGGCTGTCTACAAATAAGTGCTTCCTGTGACGTTTGGACTTAAGCCTCGCAAGATTGTACAACTGACCATCGGATCTTGTATACAAGTGAATGCCTTGTAGATCGTCTCCAAAAGCAACCTTCAAGAGCACAGAAAAGAATATTCCAAAGAGAGTAGGTGCCAATACACAACCTTGACGAACACCCCGGCGTACATCAAAGGAAGCAGATGCTTCACCGTTGTGGAGGATTGTGGCTTCCATACCCTCGTGGAACGACTGTACTATCTTCAGGAGCTTTGGAGGGCAACCAATACTGACAAGAACCGAGTATAGCCCCTCTCTGCTCACAGTGTCAAAAGCTTTGTTTAGGTCGACAAAAGCCACGACGAGAGGACTGTTTTGCTCCCTACACTTTTCCTGTAACTGTCTAAGCGAAAATATCATATCGACAGTTGACCGTTGAGTAATCGTAAAGACGGTCAACTGTCAACTGTCTTTACGATTACTGGAATAATAATAAGATTCTGCAGACAGGGGTGAGTCGGCCCTAAGAAAAACAAGTTAAAATCGGGGCCCGAGTCCGACTCGCACTCGGCGACCCTATTAAATTCTAATGAAATCATGCTGGAAGCGTCTTTTTATACATATTATATTATAATCGGTTGACGTCATAAATAATTATCCTTGAAATACCAACTTTCGTACGTTAAGTATCAAAAATTAGTGACACAATTTTCCAAAAGATGACGCTGCACCCTTTACGTTCGTTTTCTATTTCGCGGTATTAAGATCTTTCTTGGATTAATGGGGTTGGGTATTCATAATATATTTAGTTTTTTACCAGCCCCTGCCCCCATATAAAGAAATATAATAGATGTTTAAAAAAATAGTACCTGTTGGTATTTATATTCGTTATTGACTCGCAGACTCGCACTTGACCGATTTTTTTTGCTTTAACACGTATACCTACTATTGCGCATTACAATACTTGACATAATTATTATTATATAGGTACAGTCGACTACAAAGAGATGTATCCACTTTTTCACCTTATTGCGTTGTAATAAGGTCCAATAGTGGATACATCTTTTTGTAGTCGACTGTACTCAGGTTATTAAAAAAATGTATCTGTTTTGGTTCATAAGTTTTGGTTAGAAAATTTGCATAATAACTCCTCAATTACTTGTTAATTTATTACTTTAAAGATTAGATTACAATATATCATATGTCACTATCTTAAAACTAAACTACTACAAAGAATTACACCTAGTAATTAGTCATAGCTGTTCCTTGTCGCTTCCGGTTCAAAGGTGCCCATAATGCTCGCGGCGTTACCACGCAGGATGGCCATGGACAGCCTTTGCACCAGAAACGACTTAGAGCGGGGGTCATCTCCCTTCTGCCTAACTCGACGGCCTATGTCGCGCACAAACTGTTTTGCGTCAGCGCCCCAGCAGCCCGCTGCAGGCAAAAGGGACGATAATGTAACCCGACCCGTTAGTGCTTTACCACCGCCTGGGACTCAGCCGCCGCTCCGGCTGCGCGCGTCATACTCGTACGACTGATGTGACAGGCGGCGAAGGTCACAGCACCAATGTTAGACCATCAGGCCGCTTGCCGTCTGTGCGGCTCAGACCCGGAGGCTCAACCACAGATGGGACACCAGCCGATCTAAGCGCCCTCTGGACCATGTCATCTAGGGCATGCGATGGTGACGCGGATGTCTCCCAACACATCGCCGGCAGCTCAATGCATTCCTCAATTTAGTACATAGTCATTAAGATTTTCGCATGTGTATCTATCTACACAAAATATAACACAACCGAATTGGAATAATTACCTAAATTACCTATCCTATAGAATATAGACGACGACGTCTACCTAATACGCCAAACAGAAGTTACGCAGTTTTAAGATAATTAAGATGCATAAACGCATTTAAGGTTAATACGTAATTGAAAACCTATGTACTTACGTTGAAAAATACCTAAAATGTAATTTTATACTATTTACTTTTACAATATTGCATATTTACTTTTTATGTCAATAAAACGCTAGTATATGACATTAACGTGCATCGTATTCTACAGACATTGTTCAAAGCTTTGGCGATAGCTGGTGAGTTATCAAGTACCTATTCGGTACACAATGTTCAGTATAAACAAAGCCGTCGTATTGAAGTGTCACTGTCCAGGTAAGTCTCGGGTTAATCGAGCTAGAGTAATTGTGGCGAACAACTAAAAGTCCATTAGAAAATCTACTTTAGCTCAGCCATGCCACAATAGATTTGCGCTTGAGATTTTCTGTGCGCGAATATAAAAGTGACAAGGAAACTGCGGTAGGTGTCGGCAAACAAGCTTTCTCTCTGATTAGATTTTTAACGTGAAGACATAAAAGACGTGCCGTCAGCAAAAGAGTGCAGTAGCTGGGTACCCTAGCACTTTTAGAAACATCTATCTTCTTTCCTTGATTTATTTTTAGCTAGTCCAGCCTTCGTCAATTGGCTACTTTCCTAAAAAAATATATTTAGTCCGTCAGTTAGATTATCAAAAAATATTGGACACGTATTTTTTATTTTGTCGATAAAACAAAATTTGGTGAGGATATAGCCCGTTAAAGTTCCGCGTGACGTCACATTTCAGTACAATTTTTAGTATAATGTGACGTCACGCGGAACTTTAACGGGCTATATCTTCACCAATTTTTGTTTGATTGACAAAATAAAAAATACGTGTCCAATTTTTTTTGATAATATAACTGAAGGACTAAATATAATTATATTTTTTTTTACCCAGGAAAGTACCCAATTATAACTATTAATTTTCGCATAACGGTTTTTATTGTCAGTTGGAACTGATCGTGGGTAGGTAATAAGTTTTTTTATGTACTACTTACATCTAATAATTAATAACCGTAAGTTATAAACTCACACATGGGTTAAAGCAATATGGCGGTAAACATCTCACATTTGAAGTAATTGCATGTTATGTACATTCCATTGGCTAGAAATTATCATTTAACATATGATAAGCCAATGAAATGTTAGGATTGAAAACATACTTTAGCTCTTAACTAGGTATTGTTTTTTTTAATAATCTACCAGAAATTAATATTGTCAATTCTAAATAACATGACCTAACTGATGTCTTAGTACCTACACCACACCTATAGATAGCGCTAGTTAATTTCCTTTTTTTTTAATTCTAAGCCAAGCAGAAATAAGTGCTGAAAGGAGATCGTCAATACTGGGCCACCTGATATAAACCGTATACAGTTTGTACTCCAATGTAAAATAAATACTCATTTTATTATTAAAGTAGACAAAATATTACAAAAAAATGAAACGGGAATAAGAAATACTAAATAAATAAATATTATCTTGATCTTTCCGCGATTAAAATACAGCAAGACAAGTCGTTAACGTCCTTATGTCATTGACATAAAGTTTAACTTCACCTGTACCTCTACCACGCGTCATGTAGAAAATTCTGAATATTTTTCTATAGGCGTTAACGAATAATCAGGATTCGAATCGTTTTCCTTCAGTTTCGACAGCAACACATACAAACGATCTATGCTGACATTTCATGTCGGATTACGTTTAGTGCGCTGCATACATCCGTCTCATAGGTAGAACGAGACGGATGTATGCGGCACGTCGAATGTGATCTGTCATGTTAACGCACTGAAGGTGAGTACAGTTTGTTATCGATAGGTTTTATTAAAACGTTACCATAAGACACTAATTTGACTTACGTCACCGAAAAATACCGTATCGACTGTAGAAAACTCTTTCACTATCAAATTATAAGGTGAGATGTCAAAACATGGTGAAAGTGAAAACCATTCGCATTTATTGTGTTATATTTATATATTATTAGTTGACGAAATAATATCGACAAAGCCTTATATTAAGCATAATTTGTTAATAAGACTGCATAGTATGTATGATAACTAGAACTGGAAAAGGAAACGGTAAATTTCAAGCCGATATGAGAAATAGAAATATCCACATCAACACTTCAATAAGAATAATTTAAAAAAAGAAATTTAGACCCAAGAACTACTGAATATTTGTGAGATTTATGTATTAATAGTCAATTAATCTGATTTTAAATCGACACAAAAATACCAACTCTAACCTAAAATGAATGGTAAGTAGTTGAAATTTGATATGATAGTTATAAACACTTTCATTTTCAATCATAATAATTACAATGAAACTGTGAAAAATAATAAATAATATTGAAACATCTTTTACAGGTTCTTGTGCATCATTCATTTCTGATTGATTGCTGTAGCAGCTAACTTATCACCAGCAAGGCAAACTATTTATCCCAGGAAGGTGTATTATTTTATATTCAAGAAGTAACAACTGCGTTACAGGCCGGGATCTTCGAATTATTGCATCGAAGTACTATAAAATAGTGCTTACTTAAAAGACATCCAGATTTATACAGGGCACTTTGCAATTATAATGTACATAATTATATTAAAGAATTATTTATTGCGAAATAGCCTTTTAAAGTAACATTGTCACAAACTAGAAACTTATAAGTGTAGTACTTATAACAATTACTCGTACGTGTAACTTATAAATAGTAATAAAACCATAATTATGCAAGAAGCGGCAAAGCCGCAATCCTGCGTTGTGTTATGTATGAAAACCGGCGGTTTGCTGGAGCATCTTTAGCTTCCCTTGTGCGTTTGTTAGGTCGTGAGGCTCCGTGCCCCTTGCTCCACGGATCGATTGCCTCGACACCAACAATATTTAGACGAACGACAACTATATTTAATAGTCTTGTAGTGATTTCGGATGTCGGGCGCCGCTCCGGCTTGTTCGCTGGTAAATAAATTAAAGGACTTGGCCAACGTGTCGGCGTCGACGCAGGTGGGATGTGTAACAGTAGCGGACTGCCTATACTTTAGAGAATCAACAACATCCTGAAAGGGTACTTATCCTTTTGTGATTATACAATAGACCTAAATAATAAGAAATAAACCTATGATCCACTATGATCACTAAAAGTCGAACTGTCATGTTGACAAAATAACCAAATAAATTAAGAATCACCTATTACATATGGACGTAGTTCTAGGACGTTTTAAACTAGTAGTGTTATTTGTACATTTGAAATTTCATCAATTTGGTTTTCTTAGGTAATCCTATATCCTACGACGAAATAAATATATGGATGGATGGATGAAGGACTGACAGTTTTCACCCCTTTTCCTAGCTTTGAATATGTATGACGAAATACGTAATTTCCCTGTTTAAAAAAAAGTTGCAATCGGTGAACATTATGAAAAAATAGTAAAAATAAAGATTCTGACGAATTGAGAACCTCCTCCTTCGAAATCTTGAAGTCGGTTGATAACATTTTATGCGTTAAAAGTCACGCGCGTTTAAATCAGGTAAAAAAAAGGCTTACTGTCATAGCTTATATTTCCCGGCTCCGCTGGCATGAACCGTAAGCCAAGAACAAATTTCATGACCAATCGCAAGGCGTCCCAAGCGATGATAATTTTTGAAGTGGTTAAGGACAAAGTATAATGATGATTCGCGTAGGTCAGCTGTCGCTCCGTTGGTGGGTTGCGGAACGTCAGTATTTGATGCTCTTATTATCAGGAAAATCGTCAGCCGGCTGTATTGAGGTAGAAAGACCGTCTGCTGATACCCTAAATACCATATATTCATGTGACTAGTTTACGGTTTTTTCAGTGCTATACAGCCGGCTGATGATTTTTATTTTATTTGTAATAGTATATAAATTATCACCTGTTTCAACTGGGACGCGATGGTCATTTTATTTTATATATATTGTATGTGAGAAAATGGCTGCTGTTCCTCAACCCACTCAAGGAACGGCAGCTGACCATCACGAAGCTTGATTATTTACCGCCCTTAACCACTTAAAATTTACCGCTTGGGACACGATGACCAACGGAAATTATTCCTGGTTTACGGCCTAGCAAGCATATTAAACACCCACAAAAAGTAGGGTAATTTTTCAGAGTACGGTTTCTATGCTTATATAATTGCTATTCACTGCTCATATAATTGTCTACAGTTCTAAACCTTCAGATAAAATGTACTTAGGAAGTAAAACCTTTTTGGCTTACCTACAATCTCTTTCGGTTGGTGTGAAGGATGTGACGTTTGTCACGTCACGTCCGTCACTTTGTAAAGTATTGAAATCTACACAAACGGAACAAGCAATCGAACTTTCGTGAGCGAAATGCATGAACGATAATTTAACTTATGGTATGGCAGTAATTTTTAGTTCTATAAGTGACCGCTAGAGGCTCTGCACAAATTCTCCATACAAATAATTTACGAATTCGTGAACGAATCTCGAATTGGGCTTATTTGCATGACTCGTGGTAGAGGTACTGGACTGAAACGGGTTTGTTTTTTGGTTTGACACTGTCAATGTCTACCGTTACATAATCTGCGTTTTGATACTGTTCGATAAGTTAGAACATTGTAATATTAAAATAATATCTAAGCCTACGAATACGGCAGTTTATATTAGAAATCGACTGTATTAAAACGCCTAAAGATTGAAAATGCGTATTTTTGCATTTTTGATCGGAGTTTGAATATTAAAAGTGGGTTTCATAATGGCATAAAATCATGCTCCTTCGATAACGAAACGCATCTTTTTTTCAATTTTACAATGTCAGATACTAGTGGTATCGCACTTAACGGTGGTAAACCTTATCCCTTCGCAATAGGTGTTAGGAATGTTCAGTTAATAGTATCAACGATGGTTTGACAGCCGCCTTTGTTTACCGAAATACAGGAACTATAAATACGATCAAAATATGACTTTTTATTATTTCATCATGATTCCCGTCTTGTTTTTAAGTCCGCTTTTGTACATTTTCTTTAAAAAACCGGTACTTTTTTACATTAATATATAAATCTGGGGCATGCACGCTTTCAAATATTGTCCTTGTCAGATTCAAGTTTTAAATGCCTGATTTTTCAATTTTCCCATTAGATTTCGCAATTTTTTTACCACCGTCCTGATCTAGAAACTATGACGATTTTTTAAAAGTAAGAATCATTCCTAAATGGTCCTAAATAATCTGGGCCAGATCACCTAACAAAAATTGACGATCTCCTTTAAATGTGCTAAATGATTTAAATGTAGACTCTTTATTTATATCTCAAAGCAGTTAATAATAATGTGACAATATTAGTTAATGCAGAAAGCGTAAACTAGATTATGTTAAATTTTAAGATCACTCTAAGTGAGTAACCAATTTCGACCGGCCCCATAAAATAGGTTAACTACAACAACAGAATCTGTTTTGTTTATCAAACAGTTCCGAAAATGATAACCAAAAGGGACACCGATAATGAGTTCGGAAACAGGGTATTGGAAGATTGAATGGATATTGGTAGGATACAAGAACAGGAAGGTGGCTTAAAAGACCTATCAAGGAGTATTAGGTGTTTATGTTGCTCGTAAATTTTATTTCAGGGTTTAGGATTTGTTTCTCTATATAAGAGGAGAGAAAAAAGTGATTTACGAATTAAGCATATAATATAAACAATGAGCAAGTAGTTGAATTAGTTCATGGTTACGATTTAAAACTTTATAAAATAGAAATCACGCTTGCTACTCATACTTACTACTTTTATGTTTGTGACTACATATTTTAATACACAATGGAAGCCATTGAATTATAGAAGAATTTATTTTTTGCATAGTTGATACGTAATAAATTGTCATAAGGGCGTATAAGTTGTATAAATTGTAATATTTCGTGAAATTTAGTTACTAGGTATCTACAATGTATAAGTATGTTGGTACTTAGGTAGCTGTCGCGTCGAGTTGTGGCAATGATGGACAAAACATTAACAGTAACATACTAATTAACACTCCCTATTACCTTCATATGGTGTTACTTATTTATTATCTTTACAAAACAAAAGAACATTCATAATACGAGTACTATGTTAGGCAAAATTAACAACTAAGTATTCCGTATCCAATTTCAAGAACTCCTAATACTGCGTGCATCTCATGACATGAACAACATCGGCTAGGTGTACTATCGGGTTCAGAATTGCATGGCCAATTTATGAATGAATTCATTGATAAATTGACCATGCAATTTTGAACCTGATGGTACCTAAATTAATAAAATTATTATAAAGCCCCTCGTGTTGATTTCGGATATCGCAAGCATCATAAATGTTCGGAAGAGATTTTATCCGTGTACATAAATTATTATCACTGTAAACCACAAAACAAATGACTGTTTTATTTCAAAATTTCCCAGTTTCCGTCCGGACGGGAAAAATCGTGGTAGGTTAGCGCAATGCAATCCATACTAATATTATAAATGGGAAAGTGTATGTGTGTGTTTGTTTGTTTGTTTGTCCGTATTTCACGGCAAAACGGGGAGACGAATTGACGTGATTTTTTAAGTGGAGATAGTTGAAGGGATGGAGAGTGACATAGACTACTTTGTTGTCTCTTTCTAACCCCCCACTTCCCTGAAATGCGGGGGTGGAAGTTTGTATGGTTTGTTACCCCGAATTTAACGCGAGCGAAGCCGCGGGCAAAAGCTAGTCGTAAATAAACATTCCATAGAGCAAAAAACGTCTACGTCACCATGCACAGTTATGTTTTTTACTGTACCTATATATAATTATACTTATCCTGTTAATTTACTGCGACATTTGCGACGATTTGAGCGCTAAGAGGAAATAGTCATTATCGTGTTATTGTGACGTCGCAGTGTGGTACACCCACTAATTACGATGGCACACTTCAATGAGCGGGTCGATTATGATTTCTACTGCAGCTGTGAGCAGCTTTGATATTTTTTCAGTACTTACGTCATATTTTTCACTTCTAACTGCCCGCAACAGTGTATGTGTGGAACTGTGGACATACACAGTCATACAGTTTTTAGGGTTCCGTAGTCAACTAGGAACCCTTATAGTTTAGCCATGTCTGCCCGTCCGTCCGTCCGTCCGTCCGTCCGTCCGTCCGCGGATAATCTCAGTGACCGTTAGCACTAGAAAGCTGAAATTTGGTACTAATATGTATATTAATCACGCCGACAAAGTGGTGAAATAAAAAATGGGAAAAAATGTTTTATTAGGGTACCTCCCCTATACGTAAAGTGGGGAGTGATTTTTTTTAAATTCAACCCTAACGTGTGACATATTGTTGGATAGGTATTTAAAAATGAATAGGGGTTTACTAAAATCATTTTTTGATAATGTCAATATTTTCGGAAATAATCGCTCTAGAAGTAAAAAAAATGTGTCCCCCCCTCTAACTTTTGAACCATAAGTTCTAAAAATATGAAAAAAATCTCAAAAGTAGAACTTTATAAAAACTTTCTAGGAAAATTATTTTGAACTTGATAGGTTGAATAGTTTTTGAAAAAAAAATACAAAATAATTTCTGAACTAAGTTTGTAATTTAACCGTATAAGCAGATGTTTATTGTACCTGTAATTTCTACAAAATCACAATGAAATGACGTGCTTTCAAATAAAGTAAAAACGGTGAAAATCGGTTCACGCAATAAAGAATTATCCCATAAAAATCATCTTCCATACTTTAAGCTCGCGCGCAATAGTTTACTTAATTTGCCGATAGATGTCGCTGTACGTGGAACGCTCATATCATATCCTACATGGCGGTGTTATTTTAACTCTTAAGTGGGGACACTTACTGTGACGGACGGAAAACTACGGAACCCTACACTGAGCGTGGCCCGACACGCTCTTGGCCGGTTTTTTTCCTTGGAATACATTTTATACATATAATATATACTACCTTACATTCATTAAAACACCTACATAGGTGGCTACATACATAATATATTCTAAGAAAAAAAATTGACATCTACAATTTATAATGCCTAATGTAAAACACAAGTACCTGATGTTTTTTATTGGATTACAGGCACCGGCAATACTCGTAGTATCTTTCTACATGAAGGCCGCAAAAATATGTGACACGCTCTTATTTGTTGGGCCATAAGAGCGTGTCACATATTTTTGCGGCCTTCGTGTAGGAAGATACTATTGCCGGTGACTGTACGGACTTGACGTCTGACGTAGTAGAAGATTTGTCTTCTAAGACTAAAATAGTTGTCTATGTATTTTTGTTATTGTTGTGTTTTGAATAATTAACTAGCGTTAAGTAGAATAAAGGTAAAAATTTAGTTTTTAAAATTACACACATAATATGTAATGTTTTCTATTTAACCAGGTAGATATGTACCTAAGGAACATAAATACTAGCATGCTAATAGTACTTGCCTAACGGGGTAGGACTACTCCGTATACTCCGTGACGTGTGTCATACGAAATATTTTTGACGCGAACCTTCCAAACCGTATTTTAAGCAGCGGTGTGGAGGGCATGCGATAAAAACGGTACGGATACGATGCGTCACTGCGATTCCGTAACGTCGCCGTATTTTAAGCAGCGGTGTGGTCGCACCTTAATACCAAAATAGGTAAAAACTGCCGAAGTTGTCTTATTTATAAAGGACGGGGCCTATATTTTAACATTAGAGCAAAATACATTGCGTATTATTTCAGAAAGAGAAACAGTAGGCGACAAACCATGAATTTCATTTTACGTCGTTTTGGACTACTTTCTCCCATCGGAAAGTTTTGGCGATGATATAATCTAATTATTTAGATATTTTCTCATAAAGCTGCATCAGAACCAGAACTCTAGGATTTGTATTCTTAAAGTGGTTTGCATTTTTTGAACTCCACCACTTTACAGCTGCCAGATGTCCTGATGTAGAATTAAGCATAGTATAGCAAACTAACGAGAGGGCTTTCGTCGCTCTCATTATTGTGTCATATCTGACGTGGCTAGATCTCCGTCTATATGTACCCTGGCCCCTGACATTAGTAATTTTTTAAACAATATCAGCATTTTTGTCCACGTCCTATACAAAATGTCATCTCCATCTTACTTCCAGGAGGTGACTCCACTCCAATGGTGTCCCTATTCCTTCTTCAAAAAGGTTAGCGTGATAGGTAACCAGTCTGTTTAGATTTATAAGTACAAATTTACCTCGACTTTTCACTTTGACCTAATTACTAATAGGGTGGAGATTCATAAATTTGCTCGCACAGTCAAGGACAGAGCAGGGAAAGGTTGCGCTGGCCTGTGACGTCAGCGTTCGTGACAATCCGAATAGCTGTCACTGGGAGAGAAATATTTATGTGCGGCGTTAGTGGATCATTCAAGGTTTTCATTCAATCTGATCCCAACCTTTGTAGATGTGAAAATGTGAAATAGGTTTTCGATACCCTAAAGATTATTTATAGTATTCATACAAATGTTTTTTTTTTTAAATTAATGTCTTCGAGTTTATACGGAAAGAGAAGTGTCGTTAAATGCATTAGTTTCCAATGAGAATATATTATAGTAGATATATATGAAAAGAGAAGTGTTGTAAAATTCATTAATTCAACACAATGTAAAATGTATAAAAAAAAGATAAGCGAGACAGTTTTTATTACGAATTATTTAGTGAAAATAATAAAAAAGATATTAAATGAGACAATTTTCAAGATGAATTAGTTTCCTTACGCATCTTAACTAGGTACCTTTCTAAACAAAAATCGTTTAAACTATAAGTACCAATTAAATTAGACATATTTACCTAGCACGGGTCATTGTAGACTACATTATCCTCAAGAATTTTGTAAATAATGTGGTTTTCCCCAATTCACTTTCTTATTTAATACGCTTTAAGAGTTATTAATACGTACTCGTATTTCCACGTATGCATAATTACGAGTACATAATAATTTACGTTAACGGTACGTTCGGTCATATATCTATAGAACGCTTCACCACATAAGTATGAAACTATGATGCCAACAAAGAGACCTGCAGATTGATAAAAAATATAATTTTACACAGAAGCGTCATTTACTGATGCACTTGATGACCGAACGCGTACGTCAGTGCAGCTGTTGAACCACTTAACCTCACGACTGTGGCACTACGGGTACACAGTTTCAAGTTCATGACACCATTGATTTCAATAGTAAAGATAAGCGCGTCAGAGCATTGTCACATCTACCTCCTTCATACTCGCAAAAAAGTGCCATCTGTTGTCTGTTGACAAAGAGTCTGTCCGGAAAAAAGAAGTGTCGTAGAATGTATGAGTTCCCATATCAACGACGACACTTCTCTTTTCGGACGAACTATCGCCGGCCAGTGACTTGTCATATACAACCTTCTTGGTTTGCACAATGTGGCCGACGGGGAGAATTTTACTTGGTGGCACAATAAAATAATGATAACTTTAAAATTGTTTAAAGAAAGGAAGAAATAGGTACAATTTGAATGAAATTACCGATTATTAATAGATCTATCTTTTTAAAATTTTCTGTAGTCATTTTTCGTCTCATCAAAGGTACTAGGCATTTTAAACAAAATGTTTTGACATTTTGTAACCACCTCTCACTATGGAGTGCCACTCACGACTGGATCACCGTTGTCACAATCGTGTTTTGACAACGACAAGTGCCCGTTGGCCCCGTCTTTACGAAGGAATGTATAAGTCTATGCATTACACTAAGAATTTTCACCGCAAACATCTTTATTTCAGCTTGGGCCAAAATGCTTTCGTAAGTCCTGAGATCCAGTTGTTCTCTCATGAAGTGTAGGTACTCGAAGAGTAGGCTGGATAGGTTTTGATTTTTTCAAGTTTTGATTTTGGCAGGTATCAGAAAGTTGCTCCTTACAAAAACATTAAAATCTGTATAATTATTATTTCTTTATCGTATGGCTACATGTCACTGGTTATAGATAGGCATTTCTTTCCTGGGATAGTAGTAGTGGGAAAGCAGATGATGAAGAAAATCCAGTGAGTGCTGCGAGGTCCAGATGGGACAATGCTGCTGCCAAGTTTGTTACTCTTTTAGCACCACCCAGGGATCACGTGTAGGGTTGTCTAAAGTGTTTCCTACGGACGCAGAGTATTTTTGGGGCATTAACTTAAATGAATGTAAATATTATTAAACTCTACAAGTCTACAGGATGCATTTTTCAACCGGTACTCCTGAAATTTTGTAAGCAAGTTGGATTATTTTTGGGCAATTTTGGAAAAAAATATAAAAGCGTAAATAAGTACAAGGGACCTATGCGCTACTCGGTTCTGTGGCTTTTAGGATCAGTTAGTTATTACAACGACAAAATAGAAAAAAATAGGTTTTGGTAAACACGAAAAGGTCAAACACTTTTCTCTGTATCTGTAAGTTAACTAAATCTGTACGTATCCTTTGCATAACTTAAGATCGAAAATTTTAAGATGAAATGTTTAAGTCTCGTCTATATTTATAAGTAAATATATTCTTTGACATTACCAAGCTGGTATTGCTGGTAATACGAACCCGCGGATTTTACACACCGCTTCGCAGACGCAGACGGTTTTCGAGTCACAAGCTGAGCTATAAAAACCTCTTAATTTTAGTTGCCCTACATTATCTTCAGGGTTGGGCAAAATACTGGGTTCATTGTATTTCAAATACAAATTACAAAATACATTGTAAAATGTATTTGAAATACAAAATACAAACGACTTTGAGCACAGGTATTTGAAATACAAAATATAGTGTTCAAAATAATGTATTTCAAATATAAAATACATTTTATGACATAGTTTTTTGGGCGTGATACACAACACATTTAGAGGAACTGATCCTAGATCTTAGTGGGATTCAGTCAAACATTGACAATATTCAGTCGGATTGGCGGAAAATTGTCTATGTCCTCCATTACGTCAACATAATCATCTCCTCCTAGCCGTTTTCGGCATCCTACCGCTGAAAGCGACGCTAGTGCGCTCTTAAGTGACTGATATAGCCAATTTTTCCGTCAGCACCCCTCTCACCCCTCTGACATAACAGAACAGAAAACCGGAAGCCTTAGACAATTTTCCCCCTTGCGGCTGAATATTGTTTATGGTCAACTGAATGCAGTTGAGATCTGTGATGAATTCCGCTAAGCGCTAATCTTTATTAAGGCAATAAAGTTTAAATAAATAACAAACTTAAAAACTATATATAATTAATTATCTTTTCACATTAATTATGCGCAAAACTAAGAACTTACTTTTTTATAATTTGGAAATAGTATGTTTTTGTATACTATTACTTACCTTTTTAAATTTTTTTATTATTTAAATTCAAAATTTGTTTCTAACTGTTGATGATGGATTATTATAATTTGGAAATTTATGTAGAAGACACAGTTCAGGTAAGAAAGTATATCAAACTTGTATTTAATTCATTTTCAAATATTCAGATTTGGACTCATCTTTTTTCTTTGGTATTTTTCTTAAACTATAACCTATAGTTGGTTAATATAACCTTGGTTTTATATGTTTTCTTATAGAACAACGCACTTATATGTATTTTTAAGTTTTGATGTACTATTGTTTTGAAAGCCGCCGAGTTTCTTGCCGGTCATAATTCTTCTCGGGTCAGAGGTGTAGGGTTAGAACCGGTGTAGTTTGTTTTTTTTTCTCTCTTTTACTTTGACGGGTAAAAGTGCCCTTGTGGCCTACTTACTGAATAAATGTTTGAGTTTGAGTTTGAGTTTATATAAAACAAAGTCTTGGCGGTTGCACCATTTATAACTCAAGAACAGCTGAACCGATTTAAATGATGTTTGATTTTTTGGATTTATTTCTTCCCCGAATAGCAGAATAACTATTAAAATATTGGAGAAAAAAAATTGTAGTCGGCGGTACCAAGTTTTTCGGGTCCGCTAGTTTGTAATAATAATTAATAAGAGACAATACCATGAAAGCGGGAGCGCCATCTGATTCATAACTTTTGCGTTGTGGTTTTGAACGTACCTACTACTTATAAAATCAGAAGGCCACATTTTTACCAAAGATTATTTCAGTGCGCGGGGCGGTCCAGTCATTATCAGTGAAGCATATTTATAATCTAACACTTATAACCTAATTATTAAAATTTGGTAAGGTTCAAGTCGAGGCCACAGCAACCACGAGCACTACCCGCTAACGCTCATGCTTTGCCGCCGCCAGCGTGTCCGCGAACGGATCGCACGCACCAACCGAGCAGTCCTCTTCTAGCCGCGAGTGAGCGCGCAGCCAAGCGGCGAGGCTCCGCTCAACACATGTTCACGAAATGTCACCTACCTTCCTAAATCGGCAATAATATTCGACTGGACCCTACCGCCGAAACGCACCTATAGTGCGCGGCGGTTGCATAGTGAAGTTCAAGTGTTTATAGGTAGTGTATTGTTTATAACCAACCTTGTATTATTTTTTAGTTTCCTTTACCGGTGTTGGTAATTAAACGTGTGTATGTTGTGTTTCGGTCACGTTTCGTTTACTTCTTAAGTAAAACAGGAAATAGCTGTGCAGCGATGCTACCGCGTGAACCCATAAGTACGAGTTCATATTCATACGTAATTAAATTTGAATGTGAGGTCTTGAATCCGGTTTTTTGTTTACGGATCGGATTGACCTTGGCGGTAAGTCGCACATTAGGAACTGAATTAATAAACTCATTATATAACATTTAGTATGCAGAGCTTAGGTATATATCTAAATGAACCGTCCATTAGTCGTATCGAGTGTATTAACAGGAGTCAATCAGTCTGTCATATGCTAATTGGAGTTAAATATATGTGCAAATATATGCAACGATGTATTGATACACAGGGTTCAATTGTTAGTTTAAATTGAATTGTTTCCAGCTTGTTTATGTAACAGCAAAACGATTATACACGCTTATTATTTATGTCACATAAATACTAAATAACGGCTGTATGTATGTAATTCATTACACTTTATAAAATGGATGGAAAATGTTTTCATCGAAGCAATCTTATGTTTTTCAAGTTAAGGATTAAAAGCTTGAAATAAAATGCAAAAACATTATAAAAAGTCTAGCAAATATATGTTACCTGGCTTTGTTTCTCAATTTTACAAACTAAGACCAAACAATAAAAATACAAAACTCGCTTCATAATGTTTTTCTCTTTGGGTCAGGTATCTTTAGGCCCCACTAAATTATTACCAACACCCATTCTGAGTAGGAATGTCACGAATATGCGTATTCTCATTCATATAATGCGAATTCGCATCATTATTTTTTAACATTCGTCGTAGGTATCGATATTCGCATAAAGTGATACGAATATTTAGCAAATCCCATTTTTGCATAACGCGTCGTGTTTTGACCGCGCTGACCTGGTCGCTGTTCATATATATGATTCCGCTTACAAAGGACGACAAAACGACGGTATCACTCGACTCATTTTTATTATCAATAATATAAACTCATCATATGTAATTTTCTGTACGTTTTGACTACGAAAATATGATGATGAAAAAGATTGAGTTTTTTTAAAACTCTTCCGTAACATTGTGAGATAAACGACATTCGTGACATCCCTAATTCTGACTATATTTAGAATGTTTGTAGTAAATTTCAAAAAAAAAAAAAGTTATTTTCATGTTAAAGAACACAAAATAATGTACCCAGTTAATGAATATATTAATTAAGTGCCAGCAAGGAAGTACTTGACGGAAATAAAAACAAAATATAGCAGGGCACTGATACCAGCCTACAATACATAATATTAGAACCGCCGCGGGCGAGTACGTGCCGCACGCATTGCGGGTTGCGGGCCGTCCATAGATCGCAAATACACAGATTAAAAGTGCCTGAAACAACAAACAATCATTGCGGATTGGAACAATGCTATATTCTTATATATTTGGTATTCTTTTTATTTTTTATTTTGGTTAACTGGTAGAGAATGCCTTTAGGCATTAAGTCCGCCATTTGTACATTTTCATGTTGTGTGCAATATAGTTTAAATAAATAAATTCTGAAATTTTCTAACTCTTTCGTCCGTGATAAATGAAAATTGATTTTTACTTACAAATTTTAACTCGCCGTAATTCTAAGCAACAATTAAAAATGTACAGAACAGACAGTAATTTAACGGATCAGGTGTTTAAGAGTTTGGCTCTTACTCTTTTAACAATTTTTTTTTATACCACGACGGTCACAAACAAACATACGCCAGCCTAATGATAGGCAGTTACAGTAGCCTATGGACGCCTGCAACCCCAGATGATTCACATGCGTGTTGCCTACCAATTAAGAACCTATACACTCCAATTACGTCAACATCGTTTTGAACGGTTCATCCGCTTACCTATTTTTGCTGCTGGTTGCTGGTTGTCCATATGAACTGCAAACTTTATTGTTAATTCAATTATTCGTTGTTATAAAAATTAAGTATGCATTTTTTTAACTCGTCACAATAATTATGAAATTGTGACTTCCTAGAGTGAACACTGGACACCCCGGCGTAGATATACTCTGATTTTCTGCACAAGTTATCTCAGTTGAGTAAATTAATATTTTCTAGTACTTGGCTCTAAAAAAAATGCTTGTGCCGACACTCATTTCCCAGACACCTGGCACACGGAAGCTGATTACGAAACAATGTGCAATGTGCATTCACAGGCTCCGACAGTCACGCTTAAGAGAAAAATGCACTCACAATATTACGAGTTTCCAATATTGATGCTATCTTCTTCACGTGCGCAGAACTGTTGCACGTCTTGCAAGTTGTCGGCTTTTCCAATCCCAACTTTGACCGATTCTTTTCCGTCTCAATGCCGCTTAGTAGACGTTTCAAAATTGAAAGCGCTTGCTATATCGCAATTCATCAAATTAAGTATTATTTAACACATTACATGGAGATTGTAAATGCATCAATTTAGTATTAAAATAATTTTATTTAGTAAAAATGGTAATGATGAAAATATTTTTGAAATACTATATCGGCCACTGAAAGCAACTGCTTTCTGTTAAACAACATCCATACCTACTTCAGCTCAATTTTCCACAACATTACGAAGAAATAAAACAGATATTACTCTAGGCCGAGTTCAAAGCCACAACGTTTACGACATTGAGGTTTTAAACTAGTTTATGGGAATCTTTATTAGTATCAAAGATGCTTTTCTAGGATTTTTTAAATCTTTGCCCAATGTAGCTTTGCATCAGAATTTTTAATTTTAAAATTTTGCCAAATTTTACGATTTATTTAAGAACAAAAGGTTTTCGCAACAAAACGTCGTCATGAAAAAAGATTATAAGAGTTTGCTGCCAAAGTAAAATAATAGCCAAAAGGTGATCACCAAGCTTTAACGGATAAAAATCTCTGTGAAAACGTAGAACACTATTTTCTAGGCAATAATATTTGGTACTATCAGATTACTTGGTTGATAAGCAAAAGTGGGAAGGTATGTAACGTGCGGTGGTTACATGCCAGATCGTAAATCGGTCAATAAAGACTAATCACTAGAAAGAAATACGTGTCAGTTTATTCATACTTCCCCCTTGAAACAAGCCAGGTAGCGCCTGAACTCCACTTGTTGATATAATCCAGTCCGTAACATTGAAATGCCAACCTTAAATTACCTGTCCAAGGAAACTTTATTTTTATAAATTTGACTCCACTCTTGTTTCGGGCTTAACTAAATTTAACGAAACGAAATACGATGGCTTAAAAAGTTACCTTTTCGACAAGCCAAGTTGCATTATTAATACTTTTTCCTTAATGTGAACCTGTTCAATATTTACGAGGGATTGGTATTAAGTTAGATTTATATGCTTGGATTAATTCGGACGGGTGTACAGGTCAGGAATTCAGCTGATCAGGAGGGATCGGATGGCAATAAAACAGAATCAAACAAACGGATTTTGAAAAAGAACGTCCGAATATTCTCTGGTGAGACCCTTATCAAAGTCAAGCCACATTACGCGACTTTTTTTAGTTAT
The DNA here is from genome assembly GCA_947086415.1 of Pammene aurita. Taxonomy (NCBI): domain Eukaryota; kingdom Metazoa; phylum Arthropoda; class Insecta; order Lepidoptera; family Tortricidae; genus Pammene; species Pammene aurita. The sequence continues at coordinate 26,326,612 of OX352297.1, forward strand.
ACGTAGTGTCTTAATTTATAAGACTAGTTTTATAAATCAAACAGACTTATGTTATCTTAAAAGAGTTACTGTGATATTGATAAGGTTTTATTTAGTAATCATTTCGAGTATTCATTTATTTTAGGGTAGGCAACGCGCAACTCCTCTGGGGTTGCAGGCATCCTTAGACTATGGTAACTTCTTACCATCAGGCAGGCCGTATGCTTGTTTGTCACCTTCGTGGTATAAAAAAAGAGTAGTTTGGAAAATATTCGTTGTACACTTTTAACGATTATCGAATACTTTCAGAGAGAAGAAATGCCGTTGCGGCATATTATATTACCGGCTGTGACCTTACAGGTTCACAGTTTTTTTTCTCTCTTTACTGGGCACTTTCAGGATTATTAATGGCATTATAATTTTTTTTATTCTTTAAATTGAATTAAGCCCAATTTGATTGTATTTATCTTAGAAAGCTGAACAAAACGTTTCGTGCTGCTCATTATTTCAAAGTTATTCAATTATAGCAAACCAATTCATGAATGCCTAAGTGCGTTCAAGCGTTTTAAAACTCCGTCTTTGGCTATAATCTTTGAGAGACCGGGAAAGATATACGGTCACGATAATCTCCTCAAGATCCGAAGCGAATCGCTGAACATCCACGAACTGTCTCTACAGCAATTTAAAGTCGAGGGGATTACGACTAGACTCAAAACCGAAACCGTGACTTGGGTGCCGAGTAAGAACTTAAAAGTGGATACTGAATGAGGTTTCGATTTTGAGAATAGGATCGTCGGCTAACACACGCCAATTTTAAACTTTTATCGTCCTATTATTGTGACTATAAAATTATTGACAAATATTCATATATTAGTTTTCGGTAAAGTGACATTAACACACAATCACTTGGAGCCAATTAGAATAAATTTCTGTTAAAACAATGCAAACATAGTTTCTCAATAGTAAGCCAAGAACGGATATACTGATGTTTTTTTTTCAAGGTCATCTTTTTCTTTATTAAATTTCCAAATACTCTCACATTTGCATAGCTCAAGCACGAATTATATTGAATATCACTTCTAACGCCGCCGTTGGTGTTGACTGTGTTAGCCGAAATATGATACTCCCTCTCCTTGATTTGTTTGTTCTTATTATCACCGGTATTCTGAATTTTTCCATTACATCAAGTACTTTTCCCAGTCTGTGGAAGGATGCCAATATTATTCCTTTACCCAAAAAATCCAACCCCAGTTCCTTCTCTGACTATCGCCCCATCTCCATTCTTCCTTTCCTATCCAAAGTCCTCGAACGGCTAGTGCATCAGCAACTAACTTCCTTCCTGAATAGAAATGACCTCCTAAACCCATTTCAATCTGGTTTTCGTCCGGGCCACAGTACTACCTCGGCTCTTGTCAAGGTTACCGATGACATCCGTTTGGGTATGAATAACCAGAAGCTTACAGTTCTTGCACTTCTAGATTTCAGTAATGCCTTTAACACGGTCGATTTTGACATTTTGCTCGCGTTCTTACAGTCTCTTAACATATCGGCTGCAGCGATTGACTGGTTCCGCAGCTATTTGGTTGGTCGTCGGCAAAGAATAAAACTAGATTCTTCCTGTTCTTCCTGGTGCAGCACATCAGCTGGTGTCCCACAGGGTGGTGTGCTGTCTCCTCTTTTATTTTCTATCTTCATTAATTCCATAACTCTTGATCTCTCTTCTTCGTATCACCTCTATGCCGACGACCTTCAAATATATTCGCAGGGTATGCATAGCGATCTCAATTCAGTTATAGAAGCCACGAATCTTGATCTGCTCCGCATATAAAATTGGAGTCAAAATTACGGTTTAAAAGTAAACCCCCTAAAGTCACAGGTAATTGTGATGGGTAGCGCTAAACAAATCTCCAAAATTGACTTTCTCAGGCTCCCTCCGATAGTCTTCGATGGTATCCAAATTCCTTTTTCCAACCAAGTGAAAAATCTTGGCGTAATCATGGATCGTTGTCTATCATGGGTGCCTCAGGTGAGTGAAGTGAGCAGGAAGATGTTTGCTGCCATAGGGTCTCTCAGACGGCTCCGGAATTTCCTGCCAATTGCTACTAAAATTGCGCTTGCTCAGTCGTTACTTCTCCCCATTCTTGATTATGCAGATATCTCCCATTTAGACCTAACCGAGGAGCAACTTAATAAGCTTGAGCGTATTCAAAATGCCTGCATTCGGTTCATTTTCGGATTACGCAAATTCGACCATGTTTCTAGTTTTCGTTCTCAACTCAAATGGCTCCCTATCCGTCACCGCCGTAACTCTCACATACTTTCTTTACTCTTTTCTATACTTTTTAACCGTGCAACTCCCCGCTACCTCAAAGAGCGTTTCTCTTATCTTAATTCTATTAGATCCTCTCAAAAATTGCTCCTAAAAGTGCCATCTTCATCTTCCAAATTTTATAATTGCTCATTTACGTTCCAGGCCGTTCGTTTGTGGAATTCTCTCCCTCTCAACATAAAACGCGCGCAATCTATCGGTAGCTTTAAATCGCAACTTAAGGAATACTATTTATCTCTTCCTTAGGTTTTTAAGTTGACACTGTTGTTTCTTACTGTGTGTATTATATATGTACGTATATGTATGTTTATTTTGTATTTATTATGTATATTCATATGAATGTGCTGTGTTATCTATTTCGTCTCTTTTGTGTCTATGCACCACCTACTGCTTATTGTTTTTCTGTAGTCTCCACTACCCAAAGGTTGTCTGGAAGAAATCCCTCATTAGCGATAAGACCGCCTGTTGTTACCTCTACCTAAATTTATCTAATTCTAAAATTTGTGCTTGTAACTGTATGAGGTGTGCAATAAAGAGTATTTATTATTATTATTATTATATTCAAAACAATGACATTTGTATTGCATCACAATAGTGTAGTACAATTGCATTGTACCTATGTCCTACAATGTCTCTCGAAGAGCACGATGCCACCCAGATAGCTTAATAATTATGATTATACAATATACATAGTTGTAATAAAAAGCAAGTCGCTTTGTTGTAAGAAATAATGTCAACTTATTGGTCTCTAATATTAATACTAAGAAAATAATATATTATGTTATTATTGTTTTCAATCATCTCGTCCAATTTTAACTCCGTAATCTATACCACAAACTGGAAATAGATATCCTTCGTATATTTTATCAAGCCTGGGAAGAAACAAGTGCTATTTAACTTCCAGAAATGTACGTAATGTATTAAAACCGGTGATCGGGCTAGCATAGATTATCTACGCATGAACAAGTTAATCGCCGACTAGACACAATGCATTATGACGCTTCGTATCAGGTTAGGATATTCCATTTTTGTGATGATAAAATATTATAAAACTAGTTTATGGATGCCTCTTTCGTTTTTAATTTATTTACGTGTAATAAATATGAAGGGTGAAAAAAACTGAATTTTTGATCTTCTTTTATTGGCTGTAAGTATTTTTTATCTGAATTGTAAAGAATGATGTTATGTAAAATGAATTGCTGACACATATTCATGCGAACGTATTCTTCCTTTGACATTGACAGTGTTTTATCAACTTTATTTAGAAATTCACAAGATATATATAGAATTTCAGATTTCTAATGGGTCCGCCGCAACGCAGCCGAAGTACATGTGACTCCTCCGGAGTTTCAGATTACGGTAGCTTCTTCCAGTCAGGCGGGCCGTATGCGTGTTTACAACCGTAGTGGATAACCATAATGTATTTTTATGCATATTCATAAGTAATGGCGCAAGGGATCTCCATTATGTCAAGAAAAATTAATTTAATTGGGTAATAATTGAAGCCGCTCAGCTTAACGGAATAATTGTGGAATATTGAAAAAGTTGTTTCGAAAAGGGTTTTAAGGGGAAAAAAAGAGTTCGTAACAAGGGTGTGATAAGGGATGTAGGCGACCCTTCGAATTCATAGACAATGAGCTTCTGCCATTATGGTCCATTGATTTTTACATTTATTATGAGCTCAGAGAACGCACGCTCGGGAGATCTCCTTACTTTTTTTTATACTACGACAGTGGCTAACAAGCATAAGGTTCGCCTGATGGTCAGCAGCTATCGTAACCTATGCACGCTTGCAACTTTAGAGGTGTCACATGCGTGTTGCCGAACATTCGACCGCTGCTTTATGCGCGTATTGCCAAACCCCGCTCTCAGGCCACATCTCTTTAACCTCTAATTCTTTTACCACTTTTAAGTAGTAGTTCGCCTCGAACTGTGAACTCGCGATTTACTTACAAACGAGTTAACCAATATAACAAGACCTTCATGAAGATCGCATTTGCGCCTTCTAGCTCCATAACCTCTTGATCGCTCGTGTTCATAAAATAACTCTCAAATGCTGCTCTAAGCCCAACAAATTTAACAAATCTCAGCAAATGTTACTAAAGTTATCGCGGAACAACTATTCAAAATAAAAAAATCGAAATGCCGGGTCGTCCCGGTAGCCAGCTGACAGTTCCGTTGTGTCCGAAGTTGTCTGTAAGAACTTCGCTCCGCTGCTCTCTAAAACAAGTTCTGAGAACAAAAATCATCTAGTCCCTTTCCAGATACTCTAAGTACCTATGTGCCAAATTTCTTCCAAATCAATTCAGCCATTTTTGGCAGAATGGGGAACAAACATCCAAATATTCGAAGATCACTTACATTTTTGCAGTTGTAATATTATAATAGGATAGAAAATAACAACTATCAACATTTACGTACACCTCATTAATTAGATTATAGTTAATTTATCGAATCGTAGTTTTGTAACAGGAGTCGAGTTTTTTTATTTTTAAACTGTGCCTGTTAGACTAATCAAAGTTTACATCGTTAAGTATAGACAATTGAGTTGTTGCGTGGTGTCAATCCTGTTCTACAAGTATTTTATACATTTGAAGGTTTATTTTTCTTGTTTATAAAATTGTGATTGTCAACTTCTGACACGGTTTATTGTGAAGCTTTTAGTAAATAAAATACAGGTGAAACGCCGAAACCACTAGTAGGAAATTAGGCATCAAAAATTGAAGAGGAATTATTAGATACATTCGTGGGATCTTTGATTCAGTATTTCGTATGAAAGAAAGGTCTTCTCAAAATGTAAGGACAATTCATCGACATGAAGTATGCCTAAGTAGTCAAAAAAGCAAGTAAACTAACGTAGTATTTTTAATTGAGTAAGATAGAATTGAGAAGAGTAATATAAGTAATTTAACAGCACTTTGTATGATTTTAGGAGCTGTCAGATTACATCTCTCAATAAAAAAACTACTTTAACTTCTTATGTTTGTGTAAACGCTTTTAAAGAGTGATATTAGCCTATGTTATTACTGTTATTAGATTAAAAGCCTAGCTTTATAAATAGACAATCATATTAAAAGCCATATTTTCCTTCCTTTTCTTCCATTCCTAATTTAGAAAATTGTGAGTTATGATTACGTGCCTATAAGTACAGTTGTCAATTTTCACATCGACTTATTACTTTCCTCCGAGAAGGAGTATTCCGACTTTCCGACATACTTAAGGGAATTACACTATAAAGTTACAAACTAATGATAAAACTGATAGCATCATTAGTAACAGTAAATGTTCCGTTAAACTATTTCCTTGAGGCGGAAGTCTCAGACTATTTGTACTTAGAGAGTAAGTTTGCACGCGCATCTTGCTCAGACGCATATGGTGGTGCGGGCGAGGTGCACGTCGTAAGTTATCCATACTAATATTATAAATGGGAAAGTGTATGTGTTTGTTTGTTTGTCCGTCTTTCACGGCAAAACGGGGCGACGAATTGACGTGATTTTTTAAGTGGAGATAGTTGAAGGGATGGAGAGTGACATAGGCTACTTTTTGTCTCTTTCTAACCCCCCACTTCCCTAAAATGGGGGGTGGAAGTTTGTATGGAGCATTCCGGGGGCAAAGGGGAACCGTATTACCCCGAATTTAACGCGAGCGAAGCCGCGGGGAAAAGCTAGTCAGAAATAAATATTAAAAGTTTTTTTCCCGCTCATGAGGCAGTCTAGCGGCTGTAAAAGCGTAGGTAGTTCCGCCGTGTATTTTAAAACCTCATAAATATCCACAGCTCTGTTGCAATCTCTCCGTTTCAACAACTATTTTGCTATGCCAAAATTATTATAATTTATGTCATAGACACAGGTACATAATATTCTGTGGTAGTGAAAGTGCCTGGGTTCGAAATGTTATGAGCAAGGAATCTAGAAGCAATAAGCTGGAGATGTCACGTAGAAGTCGTTGCCTGCAATCTGGCTTGGCACACCCAGTTGGCTTTAGGTACTTTTAACATGTCTAATCTTATATTTGAGGGTCACTCTTTTATCTTTTTGCGACCAATTAAAAACTTTGTTTGGTTTTAGAAGATTAAAATGTATTTAGATGCAAATAATGAGTGCGGCTTGAAATGTCAACAGCATAGACATAGAAGATAAGAGACCAACATAGACTAATAAAATTTACCAAGAATATGGCATATAGTATTCGTTAAAGTTGTATTCAAAATTTAGCGTCAATATATTCAAAAACACAAAACAACCCAACCCAAGGTTCCATATGGTACTATTCATAAAATTTTACCCGATGTTTGTCACTTCTGCAGAAGTATACGGATTTGATTGTGTCACTTTTTACATATTGGTTGTGATATATAAGATGGTACTATTTAATATGTACCATCAGGTACAATCACGTCCATCAGGTACGTTCAATCTTTAGAACTCGTTTTGGGCCGTTTTAAACCGATTTTCCGACACCCGAATACATTATAGTGTGATGAACTGATGAAAATGGTGACGCGTCGTATCGTATGAACACCACTTATCGGCATCAATGCATTATTCAACGTTTTCCGCTGCCGATCACAAAAATAGTTTGAATTTTAATCCAATTCCGTTTTAAACCGGTTTCGTTTTTATTGTTTGTCGCAATAGACGTTTAATCGTAGTAAAAATTTACAGCATAATCAAATAAATATTTTTTTTTAATAATTTTAACGATTTAAATTTTGATCCAGTCCTACTAAAACCTTAATTTTTGGTTGGTATTATTGGTTGGGGTTTCTTCAAGCAGACTTAATGAAATCGAGTCATTTATTATTGTTGCTAGTAGAAACTTAATCAAAAGTAGTATAATCCACAAACAAAACTACTGCTTTCTTCTCATAAAAAAAAAATAATCACTGTCTGTAATTCGAGCACTCGTTTAAATTAAAATTAACTATTCCAGAAGTTATCCAAAAGCAGGTTGACAATTGATTTCAGGGGGCAGTTTTCTACCTATATTAACTACGCTTTTACGGGACAGATTTTCGTCAGTTCGTTTTATAGAATATAGTCGTACGTACGAGTAGATACTACGAAATGGAACACTCATGAATTTATGGAGCACGGTATATAAATGACAGTCGATAATAGTGACCATCTCTTGAAACTGCTCGTATAGGAAATTGCCCACTCGTCCAGTGACTGTGATTAATTTTATGACTGTGACCGCTGAAATCAATGAAATAGAAATTTTTTCGTTATTTTATAGAAAATTATTTGCTTGGAAAAAATGTAATGTTAATTTATAGTCGGTTAAAAACATATTGCATTATTTAAATGTAATAATAGCCTTTGAAGCTTGTTTATATAATTATTTATTTTTATTTCTATTTCTGTAATTGTTCTTCTTTCTTTCTTTATTTTCTTTATCAGGCTGTCTTTGACATAGGCCTCCTCCAGGCGACGCTACTCCTCGCGGTTTTTTGGCAGTTCTGTGTACTATATTGTAATTACTGTACATCTATTATTCTATAAGTTATGGAAATTATATCCCTTCACTGGTGGAAACCAGCTCTGATGGGAATCAGAGCTGTTTTTTATTGTTTTTTCTGTCTCCGTAAATGTCGTAAAAAACTCGCTCCTTCCCGGTTTTTAGTGCTTCCGAACCTGCAAACTTTGACATCCATTAAGAGTGTGATAATTTCCGGCTAAAATACTATCTTATATGTTAAATCGGGTTATAAGGTGTGCCATATTCAAGTGAAAAAGTTCAGCAATTTTTGCACATTTACGTAATAAACCTTCTATCAGTTATTGTCGATTTCTCCAATATCTGTACACACGGACTTTTAAAAATATATGGACACAATCTGATTTGTATGGGTATAAGATCTACTACATATGTTTTTTAACGTCCTTGTGTACCTATACAGTTATTAGAGAACTCGACTGTACAAACTTAACATTAAAAAATATTTTAACTAGCATCAGCATAATATTTGTTTATGGGATTGGAGACGAAATGTTAAAGTTTAAATTCGAGTTGTATTATACTGTTTTAATATGACATACAAATAATGTGTGTACGACTGCGTTAACTCTGACCAACTCAGAACGATTACACATTAGTCTCGACCGCACAAAATGCTTTACGCTGCAGATTGATTATATTAACATAGATCAAACAGTATAATTCAAGTACATGCTTGTCTGATATCCGATATACTCACGTACATTACATATATTTATGTTTATATAATGACGTAGATATCGATGCTTTAGAGATAACCGCTATTTGATATCGCGCGAACAGAAAATGTAGTAAAGGCGTAAATTATAGTTATACAGCTTTTGACGGCTTCTTTATTTATATCTAGGTACTTCAAATATTATCCTATCAAAACACTTACGAGTACGTATCTATTTTTCTGAATAAAACGCGAAGGTGGTGGTGGTAGATGGTAAATATGTGTACCTACCTCTACTCTACCTACTTAATAATCAAAGTCCGGATTTTTTTGGCACTTTTGAACTGTCATAATGAGATCTCATTTATCGACTTCCGGCATACATAGGTAATATCGATACAATACAGTTAAAAAATGTTATTACAATTTTCAAAGTAGAGCTAAAAACAACTGTGGTCTTATCTCTAAAGAGCAATTTCTTCAAGTGAACTTTTGGGTAACCACTTGAAAGTTTGAAATTAAGATGTGCATCTTAAATTGACTAGTGCCTAAACAGTAGGTAAGTAAGTATAGGAATAAATAACATTTATCGTTTTTCAAATACAGCCAACAATATTTAAATCATGGTTGTTTATTCTACGTCGGCTTCTCGGCGGACGAGAAAGGAGTATACAGAGTGTTGACTAGTGTGTTAGATGATTTCAGCCAGCCAATAGGTCTGAAGCCTTTAAATATACTACGCCTTCCAGAGCATATGCTACCTGCAGAAATCATTGGATGGTGTATTTCATGCGACGTTTAAGTAAAATATGCTATTCTATCTGATTAGTACAGGTTCTAGAGGATGCACAGTACCAGATGAATCATTTGAATGACAATCATTTGAGTGACAGCTTGTCGAAGCAGCAATGACTTTTACCAGATGAATCATTTGAATGACAATAATTTGAGGGACAGCTTGTCGAAGCCGCAATGACTCTTACTTAATGACAATCATTTTAGTGATAGCTTGTCGCAGCCGCAATGACTCTTACTTATATTTCAGCATCAGAAACGTAAATTGTTATTCGGGTACTTTTTCCCGGGTTTTTGATAAAGAATTAAGGATAGACAGGTTTTGCGAAAAAAATAGGTTTTTATTAATTTAATCTCGTTTACTGCGATACACGACCACTAAACATTATTTATTCCAATGTAATAAAAGCAACTGTCAACTGTGGCATAACCTCGCTCAAAATCGGTGACAATAACAAAAACACTTTTCTGTAACTGCCCTTTAAGCTTTCTGTTTTCCTGGTAGGCAGTATACGCAGGTGTAGCTAATGCGCCGACAGTGGTCTAGCTAGACACTAGTAATAATATTATTATTTCTGTACCCTGTGCCAGTATTACTATTACTGATAGTATCTGGCGGCCTATAGAAAAGGACCTATAGGCCACCAGACACTATCAGTAATAATGTAATTTTTTCTGTACCCGTCCTTTTCTATGTATATGTAGGACGAGTAGAGAAATTGTCATTATTACTGACAATGTCTGCCCAGCTTACAAGTATTACATACTCGTACTGCTTATGTCACTTTTCAGAATAGTTTTCGAACCCTTTTTTGTAATCTTGATAATTGTATGGTATGTATGCCCTTTTAAACAGTTCTCCTAGTAGGTTGGTAAGGTAGAAGTCAAACATTCAGCGATATCATATTTAAACAATAATTCTAGTACTTATCAGGGCCGTTGTCCTCTTTGTGTATTTACTTTAGCCAACATGTTATCTGATGTCTGGGATTTATGCATTAAGATACAATATGATGAAAATACATAATGCATTTAAAGCACCTAATAAAGTAATTCGTTGTGTTTGGATTTATCTTGATTCTTTAATTTAACAAGATTATTCAGAAATAACGTCAGTAATGTTATTACAATAATTCTAGTACTTATCAGGGCCGTTGTCCTCTTTGTGTATGTACTTTAGCCAACACGTTATCTGATGTCTGGGATTTATGCATTAAGATACATAATGCATCTAAATCACCTAATAAAGTAATTCGTTGTGTTTGGATTTATCTTGATTCTTTAATTTAATAAGATTATTCAGAAATAACGACATGCTTGGTATGTCAGTGGGCGGAAAATTTTAATATTTAGAAATTGTATTATATTATTTACAAAATACTTGAATATGCTAGTTTTGTAATATTTACAGTTTTAAATACGTATTTTTTTCCATTATTTAGTATGATATAAATTTTGTGCTTAAGTTTTGACTAAAAAACCTTTCCTAACATACTATAGTAGTTTATGTAATTGTTACGTAATAAGGGTCCTTAAAACATGAGTGTGGTTTTATGAAACGAGCCGCAGGTGAGTTTCATAATAAGATCACACGAGTGTTTTAAGGCCTAATTACGTACAGTTGCATACACTGCTTTATCTACACTCATATTATTTATCCAAAATGCCGTATTCAGAAACCATAGAATGGCCGCCATTGCACCGCCATGGCCAACTCGATTGTGCCGGCGGTCGGGGAGGCGCGTGTCGGGCTGCCGGCGGATGCGCGGGAGGGTGCAGGTGTACATTATGTTATCAAAACTCATAGCACATCAATAGTTGAGCATGTAAAGTTAAAATTACGTTACTGCCACAGATAAAAAGCTTATCATAGCAAAATCGGTCGTGGTAATGCTAGCCATTGCCTACCGTTTTCGAACACGTTTTAGAGAACTTACAATATGAGTGTAGATAAAATATTATAAATATCAGTATCAAACACCTCCGTATAACAGGCAATGTTTACGCTACCTTTTCATGAAACAAACTAAATATTTGTTTGGGATTACTCTGAATCAGTGGCCCTCCGCAAACAAAAAGGCTCGTCGACAATGGTTTCGCACATACATGCCGCGTATTCCCACTGGTTGCGTGGCCGAAGGCGAGTCGAGGTCACAAGCTAACCGGTCTAACTCTGCTTCCAAATCTGTAATAAATTGTCGTAATCCGAAAACGCCTTTATAGTGATGTGCCGTAGTGTATGACTCGCCCTTACTTGGTAAGCAATTAGAACGATTCCGCCGCTTATAAAATTGGCATTAATTTGCAACTGGTGACGAGCAAATTTCAATGAAGCTGACGCAAGGATTTTTTTCTGTACGTTGACATATTTTCTGGCCACACGCTATATTGTTTATACTCTTATTTTAATGTATGTTATGTGTATTGGTTCTGCGACTTCACTGTTTTATAGAGTTTTAAAATTTAAGAGACTTTTTTGATGCGGTCCTTTCATAGGCCCTTGGTTTCCTTTTTTTAGTGTACGGTACGGTACTTAATGAATTGCTAGCTTACCGTACAAGGTTTTTTCTTTCAACAGATTTATTATTCAAGAAATAACGTGTTATAAAAACCACAGAATTACTAAAAGTACAAGTAAAGAAGAGTTTCCTTCTTGAATTTGTCATTTAGCTACAGAAACGAAAACGTAGCTAACGTTTTCGTGCATCGTCATGTGCATTAAAAAAACCGGCCAAGTGCGAGTCGGACTCGCGCACCGAGGGTTCCGTACAAACCTTTACAACTTAAAGGTATTATAGACCTGAGTATTTGATGTGAATTTCAATTTAATACCTCTACGCGTTCACGAGGAAAAAGATAGTATGTTTAAAATATAAAAAAATATTTTTTGTATGATTTTACTAAAAATGTCTACTTTTCGTAATTTTTCCTTTGTCTGTGCTATATGTAGTTTATTCGTGCCAAGTTTCAAGTTTCTGAGTTTACGGGAAGTACCCTTTAGGTTTTGAGTTTCTTGCGTTTACTCAGTTTCAAAATATGCGACTTAAATTGCTATTTCTTTTGATTGCGTTGATATAAAAGTTTGGTTTTGCTACATCTGGAAGGTCCTATAGCTCTGAGTATTTGACATGAATTTCAATTTAATACATCTACGCGTTTACGAGGAAAAAGGTAGTAGGTTTAAAATTTTAAAAAATATGTTTTTGTATGAATTTACTAAAAATGTCTACTTTTTGTAATTTTTCCATTGTCTATGCTATATGACGTTGCTTCGTGCCAAATTTCAATTTTCTGAGTTCACGGGAAGTACCCCGTAGGTTTTGCGAGTGCCGAAACTCTAAAATTTGCAGCATAACGACTGTATCTTTTGATTGCGTTGGCTTTTAAGTTTGATTTTTTTACAACTCCAAGGGACAATAGGCTTGAGTATTTCATATAAATTTCAGCTTGATACCTCCACGCGTTCCTGAGAAAAATGGTCTTGACAGACAGACAGACAGACAGACAGACAGACAGACAGACAGACAGACAGACAGACAACAAAGTGATCCTATAAGGGTTCCGTTTTTTCCTTTCGAGGTACGGAACCCTAAAAATAAATAAAAAAGGGTTTTAACGTGCTTCATATATCTGTGCCGTGTTTGAAATATGTCAAACGCATATCGTAAACACTGGCTGAATTGATACTATTTTCGAACGCACCTATAAGGTGATAACCTATTAACTAATGGTGATGAGCCATAAGCTATTAACTAAACTCTGAGGTTTTTAATAGTGGCGCATATGTTTATTAATTCTTTGCAAACTTTTTTTTCGTATAAAAAAAAAGCGAAGTGCCAACCCTTCCCTCATTAGCCCTCATATGCGGTAAGCGCAGCGGCAAAAACGAGTACGAGAGAGACACAGTGAAACCCCCCTGAAAAAACTATAGTATTAGTTTGGTGTTCTTATACTGTATCTTTCCTACAAGCGTAATATAAGTAGAAAAAAAGACGATTAAAAAATGTACCATGATAAAACGATTACAAGACTTGATCCATCCTGAAAAAAATACAGACTCAAACATCCTACTAACAGTCGTGGGTCATAGGTTCAGAAACAAATAATCAGAAATTTAAATATGAGTTGTTTTCATTAAAACAACTTATATTTAAATCCGGACATTTAAAGGAGATCGTCAATTCCAGGCCCACTTGCGATATGGTCTCGTATATGGTTTGTTCCTAAAGGAGATCGTCAATTTTTGTTAGGCGATTTGCCCCAGATCATAAAGATGCGTATAATTATGAAACAGATATCAAAACATTCGCTTTAATTTCTAGATCAGGGTGGTCATAAAATAATCATGAAATGTAACGGGAAAATTGAGAAATCGGGATGTAAAAACATGAATGTGATAAGGACAATATTTTAAAGCGTACATGTTTATGATTTAAAGTATAGCACAAAATAAATACCTGTTTTATAAAGAATTTCTACAAAATCTGACATGATAATGAAACGGAAATCATAATAAAATAATAAAAAGTCATATTTTGATCCTGCCAAACCATCATTGCTACTATTAACTAAACAATCGTAGCACTTATTACAAAGAGATAAGTTTTATCACTGTTAGTGCGCTCCTACTAGTATCCATGAAGTTATAATTTTAAACCGGAGCACACTCTTGGGCCAAAAAGCAAGGCCAAAAGAGAGAGTAATTTAGGGAGCCGCGTCCCGCGTTAACTTAGGGAGTTTTGACGTCATTAGACAATAATGCCAGCATAACAACAAGTCAAAATGTCAATGTATGTATGTCAATTTTGTAACGAGTTCGAGTGAAACACCGCCCCCCATATTATGCCCTCTAACGGACCGTTTTTTCTAGTCACCTATGAACGTCTATTTTACACGGTAATAAGGTTCATCAGATGAACCTTATAATCGGTGGTTAGGGAAAAAGTGCAACAATTACATCCACTTGTTAGATATCCATGGTAGTATCAGACATTACTTAATAGAAAAATAGTCAAAACGAGACGCATCCCCCCCATACCACCAACTCCTTCGGCCCCACCTTGTGGCCGAAGAGCACACTCCAGTTTCAAATTATAACTTCATGCGGCAGACATGGATGACGGTTACGTCATACATTAATAGTGTCAAACTATAATCATAAACAAGATTAGCAAAATAAACGTAACTCCTTACTGAAAATGTCCGTTTCGTCTCGGCCCAGGAGAAGTTAACCTTATGTCAATGCTGTAAAGACGTTAACAAGTTATTTAGCACTATTTGGATGGCGGAAGGATCAACGAAATTACTTTTTATTTTTCATTTCTAATTCCCGTTTTATTTTCATGCAATATTTTGTCTAGTTTCGTAACAAAATGGGTATTTGCTTAAAATTAAAGACCAAACTTTATACGAGACCATATCGCAAGTGGGCCTAGAATTGACGATCTCCTTTTAAGCAAATGCCCATTTTATTATGAAACTAGACAAAATATTGCATGAAAATGAAACGGGAATTAGAAATACAAAATAAAAAGTAATTTCGTTGATCCTTCCGCGATCCAAATAGTGCTTAATAAGTTGTTAACGTCTTTACAGCATTGATATAAGGTTAACTTTACCTGGACTGAGATGAAACGAACATTTTCAGAAAGGAGTTACGTTTACTTTGCTAATCTAGTTTATGATTCTAGTTTGACACTGTCAATGTATGACGTCACCGTCATCCAAGTCTGCCGCATGAAGTTATAATTTCAAACTGGAGTATACTCTTCGGCCACAAAGTGCGGCCGAAAGAAAGAGTAATATAAGGAGCTGCGTCCCGTTTTGACTTAGGGCGTTATGACGGCATTATACTCGTATCATGCTCTTTCGATAACGAAATGCTTTTTTTTTCAACTTGGTAATGTCTGATACTAGTATGGATTTATAAAAAGTGGATGTGATTGTTGCACTTTTTTTCTAACCACAGATGAACCTTATTTTACCGTGCAAAATAGTATTTCATCGGTGACTAGAAAAAACGGTCCGATAGAGGGGATAATATGGGGGCGGTGCCTCACTCGCACTCGTTACAAAATTGACACACATTGACATTTTGACTTGTTGTCATGCTGGCATTATTGTTTAATTTTAATGACGTCATAACTACCCAAGTCAAAGTCGTATCGTACGCAGCTCCCTATATTACTCTCTCTTTCGGCCTCACTTTGTGGCCCAAGAGTATACTCCAGTTTAAAATTATAACATCATGGATACTAGTAGTAGCGCACTAACAGTGCTAAACCTTATCTCTTTGTAATAAGTGCTACGATTGTTTAGTTAATAGTAGCAATGATGGTTTGATAGCCATTATCTTTGTTTACCGTGTTTACCCAAATACAATAAATCAGCGGCAGGATCAAAATATGACTTTTTATTATTTTATTATGATTTTCGTTTAATTATCATGTCAGATTTTGTAGATATGCTTTAAAAAACCGGTAGTTATTTTGTGTTATACTGAAAATCATAAACATGTACGCTTTTAAATATTGTCCTTATCACATTCATGTTTTTTCATCCCCGATTTCTCAATTTTCCCGTTAGATTTCATGATTATTTTATGACCGCCCTGATCTAGAAATTAAAGCGAATGTTTTGATATCTGTTTCATAATTATACGCATCTTTATGATCTGGGGCAAATCGCCTAAGAAAAATTGACGATCTCCTTTGTTCTATTACAAGTAACAATGAACTCTCCAAGTACTTTGAACTCGAAAGCGAATAAATGTTGGGAAAGCGGCAAATTGAAAACTTTAGGCCACTTTTAAACGAACTCCAAGACTTTAAATAATGAGATGTCTTTTATAATTTGCACGTCTTAAAGTCGATACATTTATATGAGAAGTCACAAGACGAATGAAATAATAAAGTTTCCTTAAAACAAAGTTAAACAAACTGAATTGTTTTCGTGTCCGTCGTTATAAGTTTGAGCTTGCTGCATTGCAATACACGTTTGTAATTGGTATAATGTTAATCGTAATTACGAATTTTGCCAATATTAAATGATATTAACTGTTTACTGTAATAATTTTAAACAAAAAAGAATCGACTTTACTTAGCATCCACCTTTCCAATAGCAAATGCTCGAGCTGCCGAGCTGCTGTAAAAAGTACTCAAATCACTATAGGTGTGCCTATAATAGTTGAAGAGTTCCCTCGTTTTCTCCAGGATCCCATCATCAGATCCTGACCTGGTTACAATGGGATGAACTGTGTGACTCATTTAAACAAAAAAAGATTTTTCCAAATCGGTCCAGCCGTCTTCGTATAATCGGTAAATATCCATAAAAAAACAAAGATCCCGACGATTGATAACTCCTCCTTCAAAATCTTGAAGTCGGTTGAAAAGCATTAAACCGATCACATATTCGTGCCTCGGGGCCTAATGTTCGTACATTCAATCAATAATATATTTCGAGACAGGGCCGTAGCTTGGGACGATTCCAGGTTGGATACCTGGCAGGGTCGCCATGTTGTGTGGAACATTAGAGTGAAACAACTTGGTTGTAGTATAGTCGTATAATGCATAAAGTTACGTGCCAGTTGCTTATATATAGGGCCAATATGTGAGAATGTGAGTGTGGCGAAGCGCTCACACTACACTTCCTTAAACTAGGACTGTCCTATCTTAACTGCAAGTACTGCAACTCTGGCTACGGTCCTGTAGAGAGAGTATAGTCAATACATTTATTAGTTTACCGAATACGTTAAAAAATCTTGCGTTTAAATTAACGTACAATAATTGAAGACATGCTTTGTGACCATTAGAAGACTGTATGGCGTTGCAATAAAGTTTCAATTAACTGGGTCAATGTCGTCACTTGCTTTATTCATTACCTATATTGTATAATCAGCAATTTTGCGCGCGTCAACTGATCAATTTTGCAGAAATACGTATTCCTAATCCCAATGTAACCCATCAGCTTTAACAAAATTAATTTCTTTAGTTTTTTTAAGAATACCGCGCCACATTTACCTGCCTGCGCCTATACTAAAATTAGCTATAAAATCTTTGGACATGCGAAGTTCTTATTTATGGGTAAGTAAATGAATAATTTGGACCAAATTGGTTAAAGATTAATCTTCCTAGAAGGTAAAATAGGGCTTCGAAAATTCTAATCCATTCCACGAAAACAAACGTTTTTTTTTACATTACTTCAATTTTTATTTTAGTAAGTTACACACTTAAATCATTTTAAAATAAAGTCATTTATTTGTAAGTATTTCATACTTAAATCCTGTATCTTTTAAAAACAAAACTGTTGGTTCGGACGGGGTATGCATCTCTTTTCTCACTTTACCAGACATTTATAAATTACATTCCATGCCTTCAACTGAAACCAAGTAAGCATTTTTTTAAATCTTTGGTCACTTTCACGTACCTAAATGTGAACTTAATGTTTTTGTTTCAATATTTAAACTCGTTTTAAGGTTAGCCCAGTCTATGCAGGGCTTAGATTCTATGAAACAGTATACAATTTCCATATTACTTGTTTTTTACTGAGTTATCGTTGTCGCTTGATAATTAAAGCTCTTCGATCTCACAAGTGGTTACTTGACCTAATAAAGCATGACTTTGATTCCTACTTAAGTATTTGTTTGCAGAAAAGATAATATTCCATAAACCATTTTATGAAAGTGTTTTCTGACTGTTGAGTAATGAAATGAAGTGCGTAAATATTAAATAAATATTATCATCCTTGAATGCGATTCAGAATACTGGTAATAGTTTACTAATTATATTTACATACATTTTGTTTAAATATGTCGACATACTTATCGTACATAGTGTTTTTCAAGCTTAATGTTAAATACAGTCATTATTTAGTAAAAAAATGGCCCAATTTATTTTTAACAGTCCCGTAGTTTTTTTCGATTTCGCTCAACTTTTTGATACTATTTTTCTGTAACTAACAATACTTCTATTAGCTTGAAAGATCGTTTCTTTTTAAACTTTTTGATACTATTTTTCTGTAACTAACAATACTTCTATTAGCTTGAAAGATCGTTTCTTTTTAAACTTCATAAGTGGAATACTATTTCGATTTTCTGTTTCATTTATAAAGCATTCACCATAATCTAACAGCTGTTTCGCGATTTTTGTTTGGAGAGGTGAAACGAGTAAGATTTTTATTGATGAAAATTATGTTAGACCAGTACATAAAATATATAAATACATTGGAAAATGAGTCGACTTAGGAATAAGTGAAACAGTTTTTTTTTTCTTTTTTTTACACATATTTTAAGCAAGAGTATGTTTAGCTAGAGCAATTTTAAGAAAAAATATAAATAGGTGGAATTTTTGGAAATGGATTAAAAAAATGTAGAAACAGACTTTACTTTATACTTTTATCAGATAATATAAAACATAAGAGAGCTTAACAAATAATAATAGTAAATCAAGCTACAAGTTTGCACGAAACAACGTCCTCACTTAACAAGCTCTGTTAGAATTGAGTTTTCGGGTATACAATAATAATAAGACGTAGAAATATAGGGGGCTAAATTTAATGACAGGAAGGGAGTTCCTATATCGATGAACTGAGTTATCGAAGCTTTTCCCATTTATTAGGTACCTAGCTAGCGATCATTGATAATATTATTAATGTATACTTACTTTCACGTCTTCAAAATTATACTTTCTGGAAAGGTGGATGCTAAGTGAAGGCGGTTCTTTTTTGTTTAAAATTATTGTGTACACTCTTTCGGAAGAATACTATGGGCGGGCATTGTGTCAGCATGCGGTTCTCTAATAGTCACAGGTTTGTGCTTGAAACTGATGCTGTCTACTGTCGCATTCGGCAGACGAGGTAGCGTAGAAGCGTTCTTTAGTATGAGCGTTTACCAATAATAATAAAATAGAACAGTGTGACTCTACTCTATACACAAGTTCGTAGTAACATCGTAAACTAACTAGTAGCTCCTAGTTTAATAGGCGTTTGTCTTTTCCTTGTCATTGTGACGTAGTGGTCTTCCTCTAATTACCGTTGCACCATTGCGTGACCTTCCGCATTATACCCACTGCAATCAATAATATGCTTAAGAGTCCAGGAAACTTTTTTTTCGATTTCGCTCAACTTTTTGATACTATTTTGCAGTAACTAACGACATTTCTATCAATTTGTATACATATTTTGAAAGTACGTTTCTGTTTACATTGTATAAGTGGAACGCTTTTTTATTTTCTTTTTTCATTTATAAGTAATTCACCCTAATCTAACACCTATTTCGCGATTTTTTCTTGGAGAGGTGAAAAGAGTAAGGTTTTTATCGATTAAAATTAAGGTATACTAGTACGTAAAATACATAAATACGTTGGAAAATGAGTCGTCTGAGGAATAAGTGGAACGGTTTTATTCATTTTCATATATATTTTTTAAGGGAGAGTATGTTTAGCTAGAGCAATTTTATGAAAATATGCCGAAGTTTAGGTGATATTTTTGGAAAGGTATTAAGGCATTATACGAAAATAAAAACACAGAAATAAACTGTACTTAATGCTTTAATCAGATAATATAAAAGGTATTAGGGGCCATAGAAAATAATAACTAATAATCAAGCGACAAGATTGCACGGACCAACGAACGTCCTCACTAAACAAGCTCTGTAAGAATTCAGTTTTAGGGTATTAAATATTAATATACAGGGTGGAAAGATAAGTCGGGCCCTGGAGGGATACTACCTTAAAACCTTGAGATAGCTCAATTCGCTCAAAGGAAACATTATTTTATTTTTTCTAAAAACTAAGACTGCATTCACAGTTTTTTTCTTAATTTTCACTTTTTTCCATACTAATTGTATGAAAATTATTATTATTATTATTTATGGGTTCTCTTGTGCCCTAAACTTGGTTGGTATTTAGAAGTTTTTATCCTCGTTGGAAACAGGATCGATTGGCATCAATTGTCATAAAAATTATTTATGGCAAAAATTACAAAATAAATACTTTTTTTGAAAACTATTCTCTTTTCCAAAAATTTGTAAATGCAGTTATGTCCCTTTAAAGAAATTAAAGAATGTTTCCTTTCAGTGAATTGAGCTATCTCAACGTTTTAAGGTAGTTTTCCTCCAGGGCCCGACTTATCTTTCCACCCTGTATATAGACCCAAAGCACTTTTTATGCAATAAAAAGACTTCTAACTATCTTATCAAATGCGATTCATGTGCGTAATTTCATTATTAGCGATTTTCGTTTTCAAATCGTTACCGGACTCTTAATAGTCTACCTAAGGCTCCGGTGTTGTTATTGAAACGGTCCAAAGCTTAATGATAATGAAACAAATCCTCCAGTCTTCTTTTTGCCCAAATGTTTGCAACCTAGCTGAATGGCATAAATGTGACGAAGACGTCAGGATATAAAATAATGTTTTTTTCTTTTTGGAACGAAATTCATTATCGGACGGTTCGCGGATTTGCGAAGGCGAAAAAAAGTCATGAGACCGTCACGAAAACGCAACACAGAGCCATACGATTGAGAAACATGTGAAATAAAATAGAACAGAATAGAGTGAAGTGAAATTAAGTGAGGTGAAGTGAAAAGTGACAAAGAGAAACGTCAAAAAGTCAAAAGTAAAAATGTCAAAAATGACTAAAATTACAACAATTCAATAACATAACTTCGTTCCAACCGAGTGTTCCATGACACTCACATATTTTTTTTTAGTCCATCGTGATGGAAGTAAGTACCTAACGTTAATTTGACAACAAATTGTTTTGTTTTGCTTTTCTCTCCTTACTTTCGGCATAGTAAGAAGAGTAGGTACTGTAACATGGATATTTCCAAAATTTCCCCATTGTTTCGGTGGCCTCAGAGGTTAAAAATAAATATGAACAAATTATTTGCTAAATGATTTGGTTGATCGATGTTCAGACATCTTTCGCTGACCTATAGTATTATTCTAATAACTGCGAAAGCGCAGGCGAACCAGTATAGTATGAGTGCGTTCTCCTAGTAACTTTTTGATGTTGAAGTCACCATTACGTTAGTTCACGTTATCGATTCACCTCACCTGCTCGGTAAGCAATGAGAAAACACGGCCTGGCGTTTGTTATTCGCTCTACCGATAAAACAATGATGGGTCCTGTCAAACTTTTAATAAGCTGATGTTAACATTGACTGAGCAGGTGGTCAGAACAAACGTAAACAAATTGTTTTGCGATAGTTAAACACAGACAAGGTGCTGACTTTACTGGTTTCGATATTTTTGGGGTACCCTCTATTTGGAATACTTTTATTTGTCCGAAACGCATTTCGCATAATATTCTTTGCATAATCGGTCTTCGGCGAATAATAATGTAGCCGAAATCTTGTTTGGTTTCACAACATTTATAATATTTATTAGCCCCCAAATTATTAACGGCCTCCTAGCCTAGTCGGTAGTGACCCTGTCTATGAAGCAGGAGGTCCCGGGATCGAATCCTGGCCAGTGTTTATCACGGATATTTGTTCCTAAGTTATGGATGTCTTCTATATATTTAAGTATTTATCTATTATGTATATTGTCGCCTAGTACCCACAACACAAGCCTTATTGAGCTTACTGCGGGACTCGGTTGATTTGTATAAGATTGTTCCATAATATTTATTTATTTATTTTATTTTATTTATTCAGCATAACTATTGAAGCCGAATATTATTTCGAGTATATTTTATTATCATATTTGTATTTGGCATATTTTCCTATATCCGAAACTTTTTAGCAGATGTTTTTCGGTAAGCAGAACAGCAAATTCGACCTCAACAGAAACGCACTGCTACGGCAAAGTGACTTAGGTTAGATTAGAATTGTGACTTCAACACAAACGCAGTGCTACGGATATGTGGGTTAGGTTCTCTTCTTCTTTCTCCTAGCGTTTGTCCCGGCTTGGGGTGCTTGACAACCTAATCCCAGGAATTGGCGTAGGCACTAGTTTTTACGAAAGCGACTGCCATCTGACCTTCCAATCCAAAGGGTTAGGTTAGGTTAGAACTGCGACTTCAACAAAACACACTACTTTTTTTTTCGCTGAGGTAGGTAAGACTCATATTTACCATTTGTAGTATAATACTTTATTGTACAACAAAGAAAAATACAACAGAAAGAATACATAATATTTATACAGAGGCGGACTTATCCCTTAAGGGATCTCTTCCAGTCAAACTTGCGAGCAGTTGAGGGAGAATTAGTACTGGTAGATCATTTGGCCCGTACTTACTGGTTATTTCCGACTCAACTGGGGACCCAATCGCCTACGGACTAAACCTTGCCGCGCTTCATGTCTATGGTGGAGTCGAAATCTCCAGGTGCAGTGTTGATTGAGACAGCTGGTCCTCGCTATCAATACCGGCGCCCAGCTTTCACGAGAGAGAGAGAGAGAGAGAGAGAAAGCGTGTTTGGTCATTCGGGCAGGCACGTCGTGTAACGCGAGCGCCCGGGCCAATAGCGTTCTATATCGATAAACATACTACTACGTATAGTGAGTTAGGTTATGTTAGAACGGCGACCCCAACAGAAACTTAAATTACTGCTACGAATAGTGGGTTAGGTTAAGTTAGATCTGATACCTCAACAGAAACTACTGCTACCCATAGTGGGTCGGGTTAAGTTAGAATGGCGATCTCAACAGTAACGCTCTGCTAAGAAAAAGTGTAGTTCTATTGGGCGTTTTAATAATATTTAATTAAAATAATTCGCTTCTAAAATTATTCTACAGAACATGATTCTGCGAAATCGTTTTCGACTAAACAATCGTATGCATCGTGTCTAGGCATAAAGCATATGCTTTATGCCTAGACACGATTCGGAACAACCACTTTGTATAAAAATAATATTCGGACTAACAAAATCTGCTAAAGCAAATTATGTTAAGTATGCCGAAACAGTTTATGGACAAAGATAATTATGATGATATTGATTATGTTAGACAGAATTATAGAATAACAAATACAGGGTGGGCAATACCCAAACAGGGTGAACCATTTTTAGGGTTCCGTACTTCGAAAGGAAAAAAACGGAACCCTTATAGGATCACTTTATTGTCCGTCTATCTGTCTGTCTGTCTGTCAAGACCATTTTTCTCAGGAACGCGTGGAGGTATCAAGCTAAAATTTATATCAAATACTCGGGTCTATTGTCCCTTGGAGCTGTGAAAAAATCAAACTTAAAAGCCAACGCAATCAAAAGATACAGTCGTTTATGCTGCAAATTTTAGAGTTTTTCGGCACTCGCAAAACCTACGGGGTACTTCCCGTGAACTCAGAAACTTGAAATTTGGCACGAAGCAACGTCATATAGAATAGACAATGAAAAAATTACAAACCTTTTTCTCGTAAACACGTGGAGGTATTAAATTGAAATTCATATCACTCAGGGCTATAGGACCTTTCAGATGTAGCAAAACCAAACTTTTATGTCAACGCAATCAAAAGAAATAGCAATTTAAGTCGCATATTTTGAAACTGAGTACTCGCAAGAAACTCAAAACCTAAAGGGTACTTCCCGTAAACTTAGAAACTTGAAACTTGGCACGAAGAAACTTCATATAGCACAGACAAAAGAAAAATTACAAAAAGTAGACATTTTCAGTAAAATCATACAATTTTTTTTTTAATTTTAAACTTACTACTTTTTTCCTCGTAAACGCGTAGAGGTATTAAATTGAAATTAGTAATAAACATACTACAACTTTTGCTTGTTATAGGTTTGTACGGAACCCTCGGTGCGCGAGTCCGACTCGCACTTGGCCGGTCTTTTTGACGTAGCGAACATAATACAGCCTTCTTTGTTTTGAAAGTATTTTGCTATTCTATAACCATTTACACGTCAACGAATGCTTTGAGTGCATTGTTTTTTAAGTACTTTATGATACGTTTTTGTAATTGGTTGGTAAACTACCACCATCACCATGGTAGAAGAAAATTTTGGGGTCATATTAACTAAATAAATAAATGTGGCAAAGCAAACAGCCAGGGCCCTGCTCTCCGCAAGGTGGCAATATCCACTAAGCTAGTTAAAATTACCCCAAAATTTTAAGTTTGAGAATCAAGGTGGTGTCTGTGACATAGTGATGGCAATACCTTGTTTTCTTCTTATTTTTAACACGGTTAACACCTACAACTGGAGCAGTGAGAAGCAATTATTCTTAGACACAGAAGAATCGCAACATTAAGTGACGTCACGGCGGCCGCCGGGCGAGGCCCATTGTCCTTTTATCTCGACGCCTGCTGTTAAACACGCACGGCAACGTACAAATATTTCGGGCAGTTTAATTAAAATCCGCTTTTACAGTTCGTCTTCGTGTAATGTTACCGTGTCATAGTTTATGTTATTGTAACATCATAGAATGTTTACGTTCATTTAAAAGTTGTTTTTACGCAAAGAAAAAAAACTTCCGTTTGAACCTGATGAAATGTAAATAGGAAAAAACTGGCCAAGTCCGAGTCGGACTCGCGCACCGAGGGTTCCGTACAAACCTGTAGGTATATAAGTAAAAGTTCACCCATTGCGTTGACATAGAAGTTTGATTTTGTTACAGCTTAAAGGTATTATAGACCTGAGTATTTGATATGAATTTTAATTTAATACCTCTACACGTTCATGAGGAAAGGGATAGTAACTTTAAAATTATTAAAAATATTTTATTATATAATGTAACTAAAAATTTACGGATTTGGCAATATTTCCTTTATCTGTACTTTCAAAATTCTGAGTTCACGGGAAGTACCCTGTAGGTTTTGATTCCCTTGCGAGTTTCGAAAATTTCCGGCATAAACGGCTGTATCTTTTGATTGCGTTAGCTTAGAAGTTTGATTTTACAGCTCCAAGGGACAGTAGGCCTGAGTATTTGATATAAATTTCAGCTTGATACCTCCACGCGTTCCTGAGAATAAGGGTCTTGACAGACGCACGGACGGACGGACAACAAAGTGATCCTATAAGGGTTCCGTTTTTTCCTTTCGAGGTACGGAACCCTAAAAATATATTTAGTTACTCGTATGACTCTAGTTCTATTATTTTAAGTAGGTTTATTAAGGTTCGGTTAAATTTTCCTACAAACAAAATACATATTTTCAATTAGCATACGGTTTAAAATGATAATAAACTATTATTATAATAACGATATTCATAATTTTATATGTCATAACGATTAATTTGCATAATGCTCATTTATTATAACAACCTTTGTTATAACGTTTTATTTTGACTAATATCATTTAATATAACTTCATTAGATAACGTTTAATTACTATACTACTCATAGTACTCATTAGATGTTTTGTTATTATATAGATTAGATGTAGTACATAACTGCTGCTATCTGCAGACTACCCACATTCTAGCACTGGACATACACTACATCCCTTCTTTATTTTATTGCTAGTATCCTAATTAGCTCAATTTCTGAAATAATTCATAGTTAATTTCTGTCTTTCTGTTTGTGTAAACCTACATTATGCTGTGTAATCCATTATACAAATTGAAATTATACAATTCGTTATGAAACTGAATAATGTTAATGAAATTATATTATTTGTTTGTATACAAAACATTACGCGCTCGGTTTATTACTATGTAAATAACCTATGGTTTGGTTTGGTAAACCCACACATACGACGCAGTAAGTCACTTTTCCCTTTTTAGTATAATTTCCTATTTTTTTTACTAGCTACGGTGTTCTATTACCTAATAAAGTCCTTTAAAAGCCCTTTAAACGTCCTACCTATTTGCAAGGGCAGGGTGAACAGTCGCTAAACTTAGTAAAATATAAGATGTTATAGAATCCAGATGTTAGCTCCGAGTTCCATTAGCTGCTATAGAGGGGACCTGGATTTCGTAACAACTGGAATCCATCTACGCCACTTTATCAAACGGCGAAGTTTCACTTACGATACGAAGGAATTTATTATATGGAACTTCGACACGTTCTGAAATGTGTTTTTGCCCCTGAAACCGCATTTTACTAGAAGCTTAAGAGTGTTTTGGGTAAAAACCTATAGGATTACTTTAGTCGACAGCCGTTGACTATAATATTGCATCAATAAATATGTACTTATGTACCAATATTATATGGACAATTTTTTTTTTGTTTGCATATCGACTTCATTTAAAAAAATCATAAAGTATACCTACTTAAACAAATTCTGTCTTTCTACCTTCCATTAGAAAGTCATTTAGTTTCACCCAAATTGTGTTTAATTTCTACGTAATTAATTAATTATATACGAAACAAATTTGAAGACCCTAAGCTTGCTGCTTAGTGTTTTTTGGTTCCGAAGACACGACAAATGAGGTGAAGCCTTATCGCAAAGAAACGCGTAAACCAATTGATGTATGCAATTGGCGAAGGTTTGCGGTGATAAAATGAAACGAGGGCCGAAGCTAGCGTGCGAGCAGCAGTGACGTCAGCAAATTATGTGGGTTTGCCACTTGTAACAGGTCATTTTAGCCATCTCGTATATCAATCCTTGTGCGGTTTCAAAAACGACCTTATGCTTTTGATATAGAGTTGTATCTGGAGTATCATTCAAATTACGCGGTAAACTTTTGGAGTTTGTACGCTGTAGGTTAGGATTATTGCCTGCCTGTACGCCAACTGGAAGTGATTACGGATTTTATTGCAATGGTAACCATGCCCTTGGGATTATTATACTTCAGTGAAGTTACAACGCGGAATGTTAAGGGGGTAAAGAGAATTTAATTTTGTAAACGGGTAAATCCGCTTAGAGCTCGTCTTAGCTGGATCCTATAGTTTGATCCGGTTTTTGCTACGGCTCAATGAAGCTCGAGGTCTGCGAGGTAACCTTATCCCATGAATACTAGTTCTTACAAATGCGACTGTAATCTGACCTGGGGGCTTAGCCAACGTGGCAATCGTTAATGCTCCGTGGCGTATCGTAGGTGGATTAGCTACTCACCTTCCCCATTCATTAAAAAATATATGTAGTGTAATGTTAAATAAGATAATATATAGACTTATTTAAAAATAAGTATCACAGGGATTAAATACTTACAAAAGAAAGCATAATTTATTTATTTACTTCATATTGGACTTGGTTCATTTTTAACGAGTTTTAAAAACCAATTTCAATAAATGTAACTAATGCTTAATGAGGTCTTGTACCGGACCAATACTGCTTCATCAAACTGGTTATAATATGAGCAGAAAGTAATTATGCTCAGTTGCATTAACGACATAAAAAGGTACATATATGAATTGGTTTTAATTACTTACTAAAGATGTGTGTTAGCATATTCTTTTATTGCCATTATAGAGATCAATAGACAGTTTTAATACGGTTTATTTTTGGGTGTAAATTGGTTACACACAAAAAGTTGGTTAGGTCACATTTTAAATGGCTTGTTTATGTACACATTTGAGCATGCTAATTATAAATTTGAGTACTTCGGCTGTTAAGTGTCACAAACGTACTGTAGGAAATATCCTATCTGACGTTATGTTTAATAAAACATAACGTTAGATAGGTATTTAGTCGTAAAGAGATGAATTATCTTGCATTGATTTTTATAATACCGGTTAAACAAATATTTTGTCAATTTTTATTTAAAAAAAAAACACGAAAACCATATGACATAAAACAACTATCGCCAGTTCTATAGTGAAACGACGGTCAATAAAGTGATTTACTTTGTTTAGTTAATTTCAATAAGTCAAGTAGTAGGTTAAGTTAGTTGTTTAATTTCAATTATTTCTATGCCTGTAATAGACATAAAACTTACAATTAACAATATTACTAAACAACAAAAAAATATATGTGTAAGTTAAAATTAAAATAAACTAAATCACAACTAATGTAAACTAATATAAACTAATTAAAAATATGAAAATCTAGAAGTTCGGCCGGCGGCATTGACCCTCCCAAGTAACACAGGAAGCATTATAACATATGAATAGTTAACTTATTTCGAACTTAAGGACCGTATAAACTCTTATATACGTTCACCGAGCAACTTGTCGCATTATATGATGCTTTGAGCTGTGTAACGGTTGTATAATGGCATATCTAAATGCTTTTGTAAAGCCTTTAGCTTTAGTGCAGCAAACCACAACGCAACTGTACAGCTTTCAACTGTTTAAAAGCACTTAAGTGCTTTAGGTTCTACAATAGCATTATATAATGCTTTAAGCTGTATAACGGTTGTATAATGGCAGGAATAAATGCTTTTTTAAAGCCTTTAGTTTTAGTGCAGCGAACCAAAATGCAACTGTACAGCTGAATGCTGCACAGTTGCGTTTTGGTTTGCTACACTAATGCTTCGGTGTGGTTTAGTGCCTTAGGTTCTACAATAGCATAAATAAATGCTTAATGCTGTTTATGAGCATGAATATTAGCCATTATAATGCCACGTAAATCCGGTATACAGCTTTCAGCTGTTTTTAGTGCTTTAGGTTCTACAATAGCATTTTATGATGCTTTACGCTGTATAACGGTTGTATAATGGCATATGTAAATGCTTTTGTTTAGCCATTAGTTTTAGTGCAGCGAACAACATGCAACTGTACAGCTGAATGCTGTACAGTTGCGTTTTGGTTTGCTACACTAATGCTTCGGTTTGGTTTAGTGCCTTAGGTTCTACAATAGCATAAATAAATGCTTAATGCTGTTTAAGAGCATGAATATTAGCCATTATAATGCCACGTAAATTCGCTATACAGCTTTCAGCTATTTTTAATGCCTTAGGGTGTACAATAGCATTTATAAGTAGGTAATACGTTCCTAATGCAGTATAATAGCAATAATATAAACCATTATAAAGCCAAGTAATTCACTATAAGGGGCTGTTCATAAATTACGTCATTTCAAATGGGGGGGGGGGTCTGGACATCGGATGATGGTAGCATGACGTAGGAGGGGGGGGGGGGGCGGTCATTCCGAAGATCACAACATCAATGTGTAAAAAAAGGAATGAAAGTCGTGTTTCTATTAGCTTTTAATGCTATAAAATATTATCTACTAAATAGTTTTTTATTTTACAATTAAGCTTAAAACGCATTTTTTTTTAATGACGTCACTTTATTGTGATTTTAGGGGGGGGGGGGGGGGGGGTAAAAATCATCAAAAATTGATGACGTAATTTATGAACAGCCCCTATACAGCTTTTAGCGGTTTTAGTGCCTTAGGTTCTACAATAGCATAAATAAATGCTTAATGTTGTTTAATAGCATAATTATTCACGTGTAATGCTGTAGGCATAAATAAGGCATTTTTTAAGGGTCACTGAGCTGCTATTGGACTAAGAGCTAGCCACGTCAGATATGACACAATAATGAGAGCAACAAAACCCGTCTGGTTAGATTGCTATACTATTCTTATTGCTAGATCCTGGCATCTGGCAGCTTTTAATGGGTGGAGGTCACAGTGACAGACTAGCAAAATGTTTTAATTGGAAAATAGTAATACCAAACTAGGTAAAAATTGCCGAAGTTGTCTCAGTTATAAAGGACAGGGCCTATATTTTAAGGGGCTCCCTGGCGCCAACGACCTTAGATCTGATTCCCTTAGTTTTCTAATGATTTATATAGCTTACCACATTATCAGTAACGGCTTTAAACAATATACAATCCTATATTTACTTCAATATTCATTGTCTTCACGATATTTGACATCAAAGTCCAACCGGTTTAGGCTAAAAAAGTGGTTTTATGGTCATACATTTTGTTTTAATTAGTTAAAAATTAAAATCTCTCTACAGTTTTTAGAGACATCAAAGAGGAACTCTAATATGTAGATTACGTATATGTAAGATTCTTTACACCATTCGAATATCGATAAAAGTGTTTTATAGACCATATTTTAAAAATATCATAAAAAAATAACGGCTCATTTATTTCAAGATCCGGCTCTACAGAATGGAGATAAAAGATTCAAAAACCGATAGTCGTTTGCCTTATAATTCTATCTATAGTGAATATGTTGGAATATCGACTCAAAACTGGTCAAAAATCGATAAAAAAAAAACGTTAGACCAAAAAATATTGTGTATTACCATACATCGGGGTTTTCGGTGCGGGAATGTTTGACATTAGCCAAAGAGTAGGCATTAACTTAAAAAACAGAATATACTCTAGCACGTTTCTACCTAATGAATAATTGATCGAAAAAATCATAGGTATATACAATTTATTTGTAATAGCTGACTATTATGTATATATATTGTAGGTACATATACCTATGATTTTTTCAAGTATTTTTTTATTAATTCATGTAATGACTGATCATTATCAACCTCTTCAGTTAATCAAAGAGTTCATAAATATCGGACGTCAAGATTAATATTTGACACTTATTATACCGTGTCTTTGTCTTAGGTAGGTCTAG
Organism: Pammene aurita; assembly: GCA_947086415.1. Classification (NCBI taxonomy): domain Eukaryota; kingdom Metazoa; phylum Arthropoda; class Insecta; order Lepidoptera; family Tortricidae; genus Pammene; species Pammene aurita. The sequence continues at coordinate 26,357,230 of OX352297.1, forward strand.
TTAATAAATTTAGGATATGCAATTGCATTTTTAAAATACTAAGTATATAATAGTCAATACAAACATGCCTCTAAGAAAAAAAGCTCGTATCATAGTGTGTAAGCTATTCACAGAGAGGTAGTTATTCATTAGGCATAATATGATATTTTCTCAGACTAACTCTCAACCTATCTGTTTATCTCTACTCTTTCTCAAATCGTTCCCGCACCGAAAACCCCGATGTATGATTATTACGGAAACAAAAACAGTAGGCGACTAACTATGAACTATATTTTATTATACATCGTTTGGCACTACTTTCTCCCAACATAAACTTTTGTATAATTTCTCTTAATATTGTATAGTATTTGTATAGTTTCTCATAATGGTGCATCAAACCCAAATCTCTAGGATTTATTTTCTTGAAATGGTTTGCATTCTTTGACCTCCACCACTTTAAAGCTGCCAGATGTCCAGATCTAGAAATAAGCATAGTATACCAAACTGACTAGAGGGGTTTGGTTGCTCTCATTATTGTGTCATATCCGACGTGGCTAGCTCTCCGTCTATATAGACCAACGCCATTTTGTAAATAATTTATTACCTAAAAATAAAATCATGCGGACCTATTTATACAAGGAAAATACCTATATAATAATGAAATTACTTAATTTAAGACTGCTCAACCAACACTATTATGTTAATAATGCAAAACTCGTTCTATACGAGGATTACACAATTGTTTTGTTTATTTGACGCATATCTTTTTATAATATTTTATAGCAAAACCACAGTAAATCAAAGGCGCGTGAAAATTTTCAATGAAACTTATATACACATTTACAGTAAACTACATTGCGCAGTAATATTTGAAGGATATAATAACGTAAAAGAGTCAAAAACTTTTATAAATTTTGTTAGGATGCAAACAAATATGACGTGTCACTCATTCAGTTTTTTGTACCGTCTTCGTCCATTTTATATTGCGAGACAAAGTAGTTAAATCACAACGTTCATTGTATTATAACATTTGTTCCGTCAGTGTTAGAGACGTTTTTGCATTGACGTAAGGTTTATTTTACTACACTCTTATGCTAGTATAATGCTTTTGTATTGCGATTGGCAAGTTAATCGAGAGTACTTGTGCTTCTTTACTGCGATTAGCAAGTTTTTTGGCCGTATTAATGCTTCTTTAATGCAGTTGGCAACTTAATAGAACGTACTAATGATTCTTTAATGCGATTGGCACTTTCCATGACAACGATAATGCTAATAGCGCAGATATATTGCGCCTGTAATGCTATTAAATGACCTGTATAGGATCTCAAGCTGGGTAATTCGTGCCCATTTAAGACCTATATCAGCACTATAAACGTTTATAATGCTACTATAAAACGAACTGAAAATGCTAAAAGCATACAGATATGCTGTAAGACGGCCGTTATACTGCTTTGATGTGTTACTTGGGCTATCATGCTGGCGGCGTTACCGCTAGGGCGATACTTTAGGAGAGGTAAACGCCAGGCTTTTGGCCACCCTTAGTGTCGTTCAACCGCGCCGACAGGGCCCTCATGTACGCCTTCATGACGGCCGACCATGGACTCAGGGTCTCTACAGCGAGCGCCGCAAATTCGTATTAGTCCTTGAGCAAGGACGAGCATTTGCGGTGCTTGAGAACCTGGGCCTGGTCCGTCGCAGCACCGACCTTTGTACGGGTTGCCTGGATGTGGGAATGTGCAAAGGTTTCGACGCATGTAGCGTCCCAAACCAGAACTCTACCCAATTTCCACGGCACCAGTGCTCCGTCGACCGCTTGCCATTGTATCTTGCTACACCGACGGGTTTCAGAATTTCGATTATTTATTGTTTAAAATTATTAATGTATTGTTTATGTACTTTAAAATTAGAATATGGCACCTTGTGACTGTTCATGTAATCCGATAATGTAAAAACTGGTCCGGGATGGTCAGTCACCATCCCTGTCGTGTAATTAGCCACATCTAGCAAATTAGAACTGCAATTTATCATTTACACGTCATTTGGTTTAATTTAATCAAGGCACGTCACACTTTGTGTAACTTGACGCCCTATTTAGGTATCCTTATCTAATTGACAGGATGTTAAGTAGTGGGTTGGTATATTTGGCTGTTTTATCTGTATTTTGTACTAATATCGTACCTAACTACATAGGTACGATAGTAGTACTAGGTCACACAAGAGTTCTAGTTTTGTGACTAACCCGCTTAATAATGATCTGTGTCAGCATTTGAGCAGAATTAAAGTAAGCACGTTTTAATAACAGATACACGTTTACTTTAGAGCTATGCTCAATCATCATTTACTTAAGAGCTCTTTTCGGTGGAGTTATCGCCAATATTCCCTTTTGGGACCCAGTCTTTTGATTTCCTCTTACGAGGCGTTCTTCTTTATTTGGCTTAGATATGTGATTATACTCTTTCCGCTGCCTCTCGTCTCTGCCTCAAGACGTCGTCGTACCGTATGCGTCTAAAATCTTGCCTCTCCTGTTCATTATAGTGTTTAAATAGACAACGTTTCTGTCCTACTTTAGTACTTACGTTTATCTGAGGCTTATAAGTTAGCAGCAGAAGCACCTGACCTGTTTTTGGTACCACCTTAAAACAACCCATTTAGCTATTTCTGTAACTGACTGTATCCATATAAGTATATAGCTTTTTTTATTAGAATTATAAGAATAATTATTGGGTACCTATCTCAAAGAAATATTCCTTTATAGATTATTTGAATGTGAGATATATTACTTACGTCGAAACAGGACAACAAACCGTAATTAACAGTTAAGTGCATTACAGTTCATAAATTTTTCAAATTTTCATTCGATTTTGGGTACCCTAGTACAGTCACCGGCAATAGTATCTTCCTACACGAAGGCCGCAAAAATGCCTTCTTTCTTTCTTGCGGCCTTCGTGTAGGAAGATACTATTGCCGGTGACTGTACCTACCTAAATTGTTTACACAGACGCTTTTACAAGGAGCACGGGGTCACCACACATCAGCGCAATTTTATTCGTTAATTTCTACTATTCGAACTAGTATATTCGAATTAGTATAACAATTCAGTTTAGTTCTTATAACTTGATTTTTGTGGATATTTTTAATTCACATGATACTAATGATCAAAACTCAAATAAAATAAGCGGCCGCGCTCTCATACTAAATTAGTACGGGAGCACTGATGTGTGGTGACCTGGCGTTGTACTTATGATCTATCTAGTGTTGAGGTTATCTGTGATTGTTTATTAACTCTACGTTTCTTTGCTTGGAGCGGCATGATATGCAAAGCTCCTGCACATGCAAACATTCGCATTGCAAGCTTCGTTTTCTTAGAATTTTCCTTACCTCTATGCTATCGGCAACTGCAGGTTCTGTTTTATAGCTCCCAGCAATTCATTACGTAGGTATTATGAACAGGCACATTTGATATGAGTATTATTGTTCATTGTTTCAGAGTTCATTCATTTCTATCCGCCTTATTCAGGCGAACCATTTGTGACCGGCCTTTGTTTATATTTTCATTAGCCCTTTCATTTCCGCGGCGCCTTAACAATGATGATCGTTAAGGTTAACGAATCTTTGTAATATGTAAATCTATTCTACTTGTAGTTGTATATTGTATCTTAACTTGGGCATGGATGTAGAGTTCCGAGTTGGTATCTTAACCTCCTGGGTCCCTCAATCTTTTGATTCGTTTTTAGGGATCCGAAGCCAAAATGACAAAAACGGAACCCTTATAGTTTTGTCATGTCCGTCTGTCCGTCCGTATGTCACAGCCATTTTACTCGGAAAGTATTAGACGTGTCTTGATAAAATTTAAATATAAGGTGTATTTTGATGCCGCTATTTAGTTTTGTAGTAATATTGCAGAAAAATATTTTTTTAGTGGGAGCGCTCGATACATATAACTAAATTAAAAAAAAACTTACGAAATACCAACTTGTTGCACATCAATCGATAGGTCTTTAAAAATAAAACTGAAGTTAATTCACATATTTTTTGATCAAGTGAATATATTTTTAGAAATAATCGCTTCCAAAAGTCCAAAAAAATGTGCCTCCCCTGTAACTTTTGAACCATAAGGCCAAAAAACATGAAAAAAAAAAGAGAATGCGCTTATTACATTCGTTCTACAACAGTTTTGAACATTATCGGTGCACCCATTTTTGAGTTATAAAACTTCTTCCATTAGGCAATGACCTTTTGGTACTAGTGTGGTTCTTATTCCATTGAAGATACGGAACCCTCCATTATGCGTGATCTGACACGCACTTGGCCGGTTTCTGACTTGAGACCTGGTCTGAATTTAAAAAAAAAATTTTTGTCCTTTATACAGGCTCTGCCTAAAACCAACGTCACCGGCTTAATGGGCTAACATAACAGCTATCAGATTACGCAAATTGGACCCTAATTAAAATGGATTTTTTTCGAGATATTGGCATAATTACTACTTTAAGCTTTATTATAAAAGGATAAAAATGTCAATATCACGTTAAGTATGCTATTTTCATTAGGGCCACATTTGCGTAATCTGACAGCTCATCAACTGTTTTATCGGCCTCTGTCTAGACGTTGGTTTGAGGGACACCCAGAGGCTGTTTTTCTATAAAGGTGAGGTTTTACTAATTTTTCTTTTGAATATTGCTAAATAATGTTTTTTGTGGTACAGTCAGCAGCAGAAGTAGCTAGGCGGGTAAGGTGTTCAGAATGACCTTCACACGCTCTTATTCTCTTACCAATAAAGTCGTGTCAGGCTCGTTTTGAACACCTCACCCGCTTAGCTACTTCTGCTGCTGACCAGTGTACAGTGTATAAGAAATTTACAAATTAAAATATTGAGCTCTATCCACTATGATCGCAAAAAGTTTGTTATTACGCGAGATATCTCGTCATCTCGGGTTGAGTTAATCCCACGATATGATTATTACAGTTCCTATCAAATTCACCTTCTCGTAACCAATATTCTAAACAACACTTTGTAATTACCTAAACTAAAATTGAATGTCTCTTACTAAATTAAATAACTCTTATCGTAGATCATAAACATTTCGACTTGTATATATAACAGTTTATTGACACTGCGTAATATTTTTCTACTAGACTTGATCGCAAAACATGCCTTAGGTCTTGTTTGTATGGTACAAAGTTAAGCGCCTGCCGATTAAGAACGGCAAATAGCTTCGGCGGTGTGCGTGCCGCGAGCTAGTCAGGCGCTTCGCGCACGCAAAGCCCGCAAAGGTCGAGATCGCCGATTAATCGCAATACATGCTTACCCTCCGAGCTTTATGGCCTCTTACTTTCCCCTAGCGACTCAGTACAATAACGTCACTATGGTCGCAAGCTACGTAGCCCCACTTCACGGTCATGACCTTACCTTACGACCTTACCTGGACGCCATGTCAAATAAAATTGATATACATATTTAGTGTCCGTGAATTGACGTTGGATGGCTATTTCTCGTGATTGATGTTCGTTGCGTTTGTTTGACATGCTTTCACGCCTATCAATATTATTACTTAAGCACCTATCCTATAAGTTTATGGAAATGTGTTTTCGTGCCTTACAATTGTGTAATAAATAGAATTATGTAGTGAATGTAAGTAGGCATTACATTTAAATTACTCACAAATACCTATGATGCTATTTAAGTACTAAGATATTTACTATGGATGGGTTATACTCTAACAAAATGAGCACAAAAAATACTTCCAGAGTTATTTCATAACCTAGCTACGATTCTGTTTTGTTTATCTATTTCATTTCATTTTCTTTATTGCCATAAATTGTATGTATACATAAGAGGTGAAGTATATGTTGATTTTTTTCAATACAATTTTACCAGATCGGTGTAGCATTATTACAGTCGTAATACATATATTTACAATAACTATTAAACTAGCATGCAATTACATTTGACTATTTTGGGTCTTACTATAATATTCATTAAGGCTATAAGGACACAATTCAATAAAAAAATTTTTTAGGCTGCTAATTTTTGTAGACGATTAGAAAATTCACTTGTCACTTGTCACTCTCATTGTTGGAAAATTACAGTTTGTCTCTATCTCACGCGGGTGACGGGAGCTCCTTGGTACGTCCGCATCTCTCGCTTGCCGGTGCGCGACTAGCGACAATTGTTTGAATTCACTCATTTTAAGTGCTTCACTTTTGGATAACGCAGGCATATAGGATACTATATTAGAGTGCATATCCCATCTGTCATTATTATATATCATAGATAAGTACTATACTGTATGTCAGCAAAGTTTTATAGAAAATGACCTTAATGAAAATTTAATTGATACGCGTGCTTCGAATAAAAGCAACCTAAATTACTAGAGAAAATGTATGTCTAATAAATTGTACTACGTAACTTTATAACTTAAATTTATGTAAGTCATTATTAATATAACTTATTTTTTTATGTAAATTTATACAACTTATTCATAGCACGACGCTACAACGTAAACTATAGAAATTGAAAATAACCCTGTCGTTCCCTGCCGCTGCGCACTTCTTAGTCTTCAAACAGTTGAAACAGTTGACTTTATTCCAGTTCAACTTTATCAAACTTACTCTGGTTGATTAAACTTTAATAGATCAAAACGATATTGTGTCAGTTCGAGGCGCCTTGTTTGCGAGGAAGCTGAATCGAGGCAATAAAACGAGGCAAGTTGCGGGCACGCCTCTTTCAAGGGTTTATTATTTTCTGCTTATTGTTGCGAGTATAAACATAGATATTGCATTTAGTGGAATAGTTATCCTTACGTAAATTTGATACTCAGGTCGCTTCTTTTCCAGCTTTCTTATGCCTACAGCTAAGGAGTGAAACTCTCTCTGTAAACTTATTGCCAGCTAGTTAGCTATAACCTTTACGTTATCAAATTAGTGTAGATAGATTCTAATTAGGTAGGCATTCTTCGTCCTCGACTTCATTGTCACTTATCATCACGACAGATTGTTGTGAAATGCCTCTCTATTTTCGTTAAAATATAAAATAAATACGGGATGTCGCTACGCAAAGTGGAAGAAAAACATATATTATTATTATTAAAGTAGTGATTTTAGGTATTAGCTCTGTGATATATTAATAGGTACATAATATATAATACCTATTATTTATTCCAAACGAGGTTAAATAGAAAACGTGCAATTGCTGTCACAGGCGATTAAACATTGTTCTTGCTTGAAACCGTGAAATGGCGTCGATATTTAGGTCCCGCGATTTTACCCTATATGCCATACCGACAACAGACGATCGATGCGGCTGACATATAGTAAGTACTATCAACTTCAAAATTGTACATGGAACTAAAAAGATCAACAGCTCTTAATTTCCGATGTAATATCCCAAAAACCGGAATGCCAATAGAAAACGTGCAATTGCTGTTACAGGCGATTAAACATTGTTCTTGCTTGAAACCGTGAAATGGCGTCGATATTTAGGTCCCGCGATTTTACCCTATATGCCATACCGACAACAGACGATCGATGCGGCTGGCATATAAGTACTATCAACTTCAAAATTGTACATGGAATTAAAAAGGTCAACAGCTCTTAATTTCCGATGTAATATCCCAAAAACCGGAATGCCACTGGTCATGGGTCTGTGCAGTAGAAAAGGGTTTTAAAAGGAAAAAACCGGCCAAGTGCGTGTCGGACCACGCATAGGAGGGTTCCGTACCTTCAATGTAATAAGGACCAAACTAATACCAAAAGGTCATATCTGATACCTATGGAAGAAGTTTTTTGGAGATAACTCAAAAATGGCTGAACCGATAATGTTCAAAATAATTTTCGTAGAAAGTATATGATAAGGCACATCGCCTCAAATTTTTTGGACTTACGGTTCAAAAGTTACAGGGGGACAGAATTTTTCTGACTTTCGAAGCGATTATTTCAGAAAATATTCACTTAATCACAAAATGGTCAAAGAAACCTCAATGTTATTTTTAAAGACCTATCGATTAATGTGTCACATGTTGATATTTGGTTAACATTTTTTGAAATTTAGTTACATCTATGGAGCGCCCCCTAAATATATATATATTTTTTAATTTAACTCCATAACTAAGTAGCGGCATACAAAATACACCTTATGTGTAAATTTTATTCGATACGTCGTATAGTTTCCGAGTAAAATGGCTGTGACATACGGACGGACAGACAGACAGACAGACAGACAGACAGACATGACGAATCCATAAGGGTTTCGTTTTTTGCCATTTGGCTACGGAACCCTAATAAACAGTACCTACTGTTTACACTCATAACTGACACAACATAAATATTGTCCACCTTCTTTAGTAATACAGTTCAACGAGCGGCTAACATCTACTAGTCCCAGGTATATCAATGTTTACGATCTTTGAATCAACTCAACGAAACCCTTCTAGTTAGTTTGCTTTACTATATTTTTATTTTTCTAGATTCGAGCACCTGGCAGCTATTCATCGGTGGAGGTCAGAGTGACAGGATTTTAACGTTGCGTAATATTGCGTATTATTGCGAAAACTAAAACGATAGGCGATGAAATAGAATAACATTATATTATAAGTCACTTGGAATTACTTTCCCCAAAATTAAATACCTACTATTATTAATTCTGTGCCCCAACAGAAACGCTTGGCAATGATAACGTTTGATAATGATTAATAGCATGATCATCAAACCCGGAACTCTGCAAATTGTAGGTATTCTTCAAGTAGTTTGCATTCTTTGACTTGCATCGATGAACAGCTGCCAGATGTTCGGGTCTAGAAATAAGGATAATTTAGCAAACAGCAAACTAACTAGATAGAGGGGTTTTGTTGCTCTCGTTATTGTGTTACATTTTACGGGGCTAATAAAATCTAAAATAAAACTTACGATTTTTTGTGTCATTTAGTAGAAATAAGCTGCAGTGTTAAGAGGTAAAATATACCAGCCTTGAGGGCGGGGTCGCGCAGATTTAGGCAGACGGCCAACAGATGGGACAGTTGTTACGGTCGAATCAAAAAACGTTATTGTCCGTGATGGTTTCCCTTTTCCTTTTCACGCTTCGTTTTTTATTTGTGACCCAAATCTCTTTGTAAATGGCACGTGTTTCAATTAATTGAACGATTATTGTGAATGATACGGACTCAAAGTTTAGTGTTTTAGTCTAAAAAGGGAATGTGTTAATTTACTGCCATTATTGAATATTGATGTTGATATATCAATAGGTATAGGTACTCAAGGACAATGAATATAGGTCACTTTCTTTTAAATTTTTCATACTGACTACCGATTTGTCATTGTCTTTCAGAATATTTTTGTACTTATATGTGTACAATATTTAAAACAAGAAATACTTGTTTTGATCTTCTCAATTATGTTCATAAATAATCAAATTAAATTAATATTAAGTACTAACTGTATGGAAAACGTTTTTACGCTTGAAATGAGTGCTTATATGTCGCCTTCTAAATTATCACTAAGTGAACTTGCTGTTGATATTTACGTGGATTACGTCTACCATTGACCTTTGTTCGCCGATCAGCTTATACGTTTATATAATACGATTATAGAGCTTAATAGTGTCCCTTCAAGGTGAAAATAGTCTAACCGAATATTTCTAGTTTAACACCCAGCCGTAAGCGGATGAAGCTATGTGGCTTCCCCGAGTCATCAACAAAGCCGCCCGTCCGTCAATACGACCGTTTACGTAAAGCGGGCGAGCTGAGATGAGCCGAGCTCTTAAGATAACCAGTGTCATGTGTTCTCGAAATCCAAGAACTATACGTAACCAGAGAGTGCATTCATATTGGTCTTTAGTTTTTCGACTCGCTCGTAAGTGATTTGGATGACACACGGCCCCTAGGGCTGTATCTGGGTTTTATCTACATTTCCTGCTTTTGTAAATGCTGCTATCCAATTTAAAACGTCCTATACGCATACGCGTTAGTGTTGCTACTACGCTCTTTCGCTGTTGAAGCTAGGTAAATTTAGGATACCGGCGTTCATTCTTATCAGACGCTGGAAATTGCATTTTTAATATTTACTTAAACACAACATACACACAGGCTAGTAACATGTTTGCGAAAATTTATTGAAATTTGAATCACAGCAGACAGAACGCAGCTTAGCGTAGAGAAATGAAAATGGGAATGTAAATTAAGCTTTAAGTGCAAATGTGCATGTATTATGATGCATGTAGAGTAGAAATACTCGCAGCCTTCGCCTTCGCTCATTTTGAGCCATTGACTCGACTTGATTGCATCGCACGTGTTTAGTACATCCATCAAAAGAAGACACTCTAAATTGCATTTTAGTGCCAATGCGTTTCAGTCAGTTGTGATTCGCAAAGAATCTCTGGTAAGACAAATTACATATCAATCTGTGATATGAAATTGTTTTATTAAGGAATATTTGTGTTTAATAGGTAGTGAAAACCGTTATACGGTGAAGAAATAATCCAAAAAGGAGGCAAACCTCGAAAATAGACGCGGAAAGCTCGAGAGACACGGCAAAACTCGAAGATAGACGCGGCATGTTAGTAAAACGAGAGGGTACTCAATCGTGATGAGCGGACGGCACCTGCGCGTGCCGGAGTTGCGCGTGAGTGGCGCACCGGCCGAGGAGCAGCCCGACGAGCCGAGCGCCCTGCCGCCGTTCGCGCTCACGCTCGCGAGCATTCCCAGGAGACGGCACTCGTGGATATGCGGGTAAGTGGCATCGTAATGTCATTTATTTTTTGTTATTTATTCGTTACTTAGATTGTAGAAAATTTACTTTTTCTACTCGTCGACTGTAATGCTTGAATTGTGATTGTGTAGACCGAACTACTAGCGCATACTTTCCGATAGAGCTTTTATGGTCGCATATTGTGACATCGCCAACGATGGTACAAAGTATTTTCATACAATATTGTAACACTGTTGCACGAGCCCGCGCGGCCACGCCGCCGTCGCCGCGGGCGGACGCGCACGATCTGCCGGAAGATTGAAGTTACTCTATTGTATAGAGGCAGCAGGTCTTTCGTCGAACTCAATACTTAGCGGCTTGCCTATATTGAGCACTCGTAGAAAAAGTATTGTATACAATAGTGACATAATCAAGCTTTTCAATCTCGTACCTACCTTACTTAGGCCACTCAGCAAGCTTCGTGGCCTAAACACGGTATTCGACTGAAAAGCTCTTAATTATGTCACGATTGTAAAAAATACTATTGAATCATATTTTTCATAGGTTCCGTGGTTGAATTCAATATTTTAAGAGTTTTTTAATGTATATCACAACATTTTAAGTGATAATGTCAGAGTAAAGTATGATAGCGTCTTTGAGAAGTGTTTGTTTACATGATAAGACAAGCATGGATGAATTCTGTATACAATAAAATCTATCTCTTCTGACTTACTTGAGCTGGCCCCTTGTCTATTCAACGGATATGAAATCTCGATCAGGTGCGTTTTTTCAGTTTTATTCTTGCGCTCGGGTTCCTCTGCGACAATAGGTCAAAAACAACAAGCACAAAATTACAAAAGGAATTGAACCTCAAACTCAAAGTTGTTTTTTTTTGGAAACGTAAGTTTAATAGTGAATTTCGTACCCACGTTGATTGATTTTTTCTGTATACGCACTGAATTAAACGCTCATAACCAATATAAATCATTCGTTTGATGTTTATTAATTACCTAATCAATTCAGCTTCGAATTAGGACAGGATATGTTCAATATGAAGTTCATCAATCAACTCCAATGAACACTTAATTGTTGTAACTTGGTTTCGAGCTAAATCAAACGGAATCTACATATCGGTGCAGTTGTATTGGACAAAAATATGTGTACAAAGCCTTATTGTTATGGGATTGAGATCATGTATACAATTTATCTAGACTGTACAAGTGTACATACCTGTCACTCGTATTTATTTGTGCTTTTAGGCATTTACCAATGCATGACCATGCATGTGCGAATGGATGACCGTCGCTTGCCAAAAGCTATACTATACTCCGACTTGGCCGTAGGGAAGCGGAAACATGATGGTCAGATGGTACGTTACAAGGATATGCTCAAACGGCATCTGCATGCTTGCCATATCGACCCTGAGCGTTGGAAGGAGCGCGCTAAAAAAAGGTCATCTTGGCGTTCTACCGTCTATGACAGCATCAAAAAATTCTAACATAATACGAGTAATAAAGAGGCAACTACTCAAAGAGAGACCTAAGCTCTCTTACGTATACACTTACAACGCAACTGGCCTACTAGCTCTATTTACTGGCAAATGTGTAAAAGGGTATTTAAGACCAAGTTCGGACTAGCTAGCCATAATTAGGGCTCATAAGTCATCCTCCATTATGTTTGCATTAGGGTCGCCTTTCTCGAAATCGATGAGGAGGACTATATAGGATTAGCTTAGCACTGTATAAAAGAAAAAAAAGTAAAAGTAAGAAGTATTCGTTCTATTAGGCATTCGTATAAAAAGACGGAGCTTATAATTTTGAACTATTTGTGTAGTTTTATTAGTGTAGGAAATCCCAATCCTTACTGTGCTCGCATGAGTCTGGCATATCGTCTCTATATAAACATTTGCCAATGAAAGAACGTTCCAGCAGCATTTGGCATGCCAGGATTTTTGTGCGCGTGACTAAAAATCTGTAGTGAGCATGTTCTCGAAAATCTGTTTTTTAATCTTGGTAACTTGGTAATTTTACTTTTAATTTTGGTAATATCGCTTTGCCGCATTTATGTTACGGACTTATACGAATTGCCACAGGTATTCTCAAAACAAAACCGACTTTAGGTAAAGAACTACAGACACAAGTGGCTAGTCTCTGGCCAACTCTACTGGGTTTGGAACCGCAAACAAGCTCAAAGTCTCGCAACAACCGAGCAAATTAAATCTGGACAGTGGACTTGCACAACCACCGTAACCACTGGCTTTCATTTTATTAATTCTAAATTCAAAGTCTGAATATAACGATTTTGGTAACTTATTAATAAAATATGTATCATCGCCGTTCCCTGTTTTTTTTCTTCACTAATAGAAAAGGTAGTTATTGTGTTCTATTTATAAACTATGTATTAAGCTTTAAGGAAATTGATGTCTATCTAACTAGTTAAATATATAAAAACACAAAACGAATTACAGTAACATATAGGTATATACATAAGTTAAAAAATAATAAAGAAGTAATTAATTCAAATTCTCCTAGAAGGGCTGGTAACCCATGGAGTCTTATTACCATCCCTCCTTCATCGAAGGAGAGGCCATTTCAAAACAATTTTATCTAGTTATTAATTGTATAAATAGTCAGTATGTTAAATTGAATTGATGTATGTATTTATAAATTTAATAAATGGCTTTCTGATTCTGATTCTGATTCTGATTTATAAACACCCCGGGAGCTGTAGATAAATAAAGAAACTGTTTGTGATTTAAAAAAAATCTTTAAAATATATTCCATATATTATTATCTATGAACCCGAGTAAACTAGTCATTAAATTATACTATAGTACATTACTTACCTAGGGCTGTAAAAAAAAGAAAGCCCGAAATCGCAGGTATTTGGGACCCGAGCCGCAGGCGAGGGTTGTAAATATGCGATAGAGGGCTTTCTTTTTTACTGCCCGTGGTGAGTACACAATTTTACGTCCCCACCTGGCCATAATGCGAGTTTTACCGTAAGCGTAGCGAGCGGTAAAACTCACATTATGGCCAGGTGTGACGTAAAGTATTTTACGTCTGCAGATTGTTGTCTGATGTTGTCAAATTATTAAACTTCATTTCACTATAAAAATGGGAAAGTAAGTAGGTACTTGCTACGTTTTTAAACATACATAAAAGCAAATGTCATAATTTTAAGATTAATTCAGCTATAATGATGATCAAACATTGATCACATATCATATAAATTGCAATACGGAACAATCTAAATCATATCGCCAAATATGAAAGCCATTATCATAACATAATAGTGTCAGCACAGCAATCGAATATTGGGCAAATAAATTTAAAATTGTATATCGTTAACGGGTACCTAATAGCGCCTGTCACTTTGGGTAATTGGGTAAAAGGGGTAATTGCATTATATCTGAAATTATGCTAGAATAGGCATGATGAATTGTTTTCATGTATGGTATCAATCGATTCGTTTTGTTGTGAGGATAATTTTCTTCTTCGCTCTCGTACAGGGAACCAGTTCAATCAAGAGGGATGGCATTAAAAGTTTGGTACATTCGTTCAGGCAACCGCTGTTTCAATCGGTTGCCTCGCGATATTTTTTTGTACACCCCCCCTGTATTTCCGCTCCAGTCCAAATTGGGTCAATTCGGGTTGCACAGGGCGGTTTCTCATCACTTTAGGAGCTTAAATACTGCGAGCCATCCGGAAGCCTCGCGGTCACTGAAACTACGCGTCATTGCTACAACTATTCGACGCCGCACCGTTTTCGCGGTGGCGACGCCATACTGTGGACATGTGTCCAGAGCTTAATGGTACGGGACCCTTCGTGCGCGAGTCCGACTCGCACTTGGCTGGTTCTTCATAACACACGTTAGTGACAAAAATACCAATAAATAAGGGCCATTTAAGGGCTGAAGGACGTTTTCGAATACACGATATTAAAATTTTGGCTCACCTGGCTCCACAGTAGACTATAATTATAACAAATGTGCCTGGCACTGCAGTACGGACGGATTACTTCAAGTGACAGGTTTATTCTCGTGTAAATGTGCTGTTACGCTATAAATTTGATTTAAAGTTCATGAAACTATTACATTATTCACCATTAATATTATGCGAATGAATTCTGACGTTTAATTAAATACAATATAATGTATTCAGTTCAGTTTGTTTGTTTTACATAAATAGTGCTCGTTGCTTTTAGGTATAAACAAAAACAATATTGTAATTAAATCTACTATGAATAAAAAATTGGTGGATTCTTCAGCACATAGGAAAATCGACATCGGCGGTTTCATTTAATCAAGACTTCTGTAAAAATAATAAAATATTTAACATATTTTTTTTACAGATACGATAATGTCCAAATCAACGGAATATAGTTTTCGGCAGTTTTAGTCCAATAATCTTCAAATTATAATTGTTTTTGGCTTTACAAAAAAGCTACGAATCTAAATTCAAATTAACAATATTGGGTCTGTGTCGCTCAAGCAATGATGATTTATTTATTATTATTTTATTATAGATCCCTAACGTACTCTAGACGAGCTCAATGCCACATTATGTCATTTTTAATATTTGGAAAGTCAAAATTTAAAAGTTTTACGGTTCCTATTACTCTAACCAAGGATGATTAAGACATGGTTGACAATGCCTATACAAAATTGCGTTCCTCGAACCTTCAGGTTATACGTCTGTTTTCGGTACTAAGTGCCACAGCGCCATCTGTCGATTCTGGAGTCGAGTTATTATGTCAGCGTTAAGCGCCGAACAAAATATTAGAAACTAGAATTTAGTGTTTGTGGTGACCGATAGATGACGCTAGTGGTTTAACCTAAAATAAGGGAACGCGATTTTGTATTGATATTGTCAATCCATGTCTATATCATCCTTGCTCTATACAGGGTCCCGAAATTCACCTGTGTTCAATTCTAAGCAGAGCAATTTTAAACTAACTTTGAAGCTCTTCTTTGTCAGGCGCTTCAACAAAACTAAATCTTGTACAGGTATGAATGGTACTGTCACCGGCAAAAGTATATTCTTACTTGAAGGCCGCAAAAATATGTGACACGCTCTTATTAGTTGGGCCATAAGAGCGTGTCACATATGTAGTTTTGCTGCCTTTCGTGTAAGAAGATACTATTGCCGGAGACTGTACTACGTATTCGCTTTTCACGCTAGTCTCCTTTAATGTGGTTAGTGGAAAGAACTCAGGCATATTTGTTGTTTTTACATGCGTAATTTTTAAGCATGCTCATTTTGATATTGTTATTACGATGATCAATAAATAAATAAATAATTAAATATTAAATAAATATTATAGGATAATCTTACACAAATCGACCTAGGCGCACAGTAAGCTCAATAAGGCTTGTGTTATGGGTACTAGACGACGATATATATAATAGATAAATATTGATAAATACTTAAATACATAGAAAATATCCATAACTAAGGAACAAATATCTGTGATAAACACACAAACAAATGCCCTGACCAGGATTCGAACCCGGGACCTCCTGCTTCGTAGGCAGGGTCACTACCGACTGGGCTAGGAGGCCGTTGAAGATTGAGGAAGATGATGTTTAATTATTAAAGCATGCTCAAATACGAAAGGCATAATAAATAACAAGAAAATATGTGATAAAAACTGTATCGGAATTCAAATTAAACTTGGCTTTCTAAAATTACCCATTGAATATCTGAACTGGTGACAAGAATCGTCAACAAATAATGTTCACGGATTCTCATTAATTGCATGTTTTGTTGAGAATTTATCATGAAGCATGATTTCTATTGTATTGAATAAAATATAAGCGTTTCCCGCCTGTTGTTTACCTCTACTTTAATTTGCTATATTAACTGTACTGGTTTTCTTCTTGTGGTGTTCAAGAAAGAGTATTAGTATTGTAAATAATTATTATTGTACTATATCAAAGAAACTTAAATACCAGCAATTCTCGTTACGTAAAGATATTAATACGAATTGTATAGACAATGTTGAAATGTTCTCGTTTCGACTTTACCTGGATTTGATTTTTTATGGATTATATTCGGCATTAAGAGGCACTCCATGACTCGAAGTGGGATTTTACCTGAAGGAGGCAAAGACTACATATTTTATTGAAAAATCGTGATGTAAATCTTAAGTCCCTCGGATAAAGCCTACCTGGCACGACGCGACTTATCTTCGGTTGTTCATAATTGTGTTAGTACCTGGATTGTTTTCAGCACAGACTAGCCGCCGAGACAATATCTGTTAATATTCATGAGAGGCTCTCATCGTTTAAACAGTGGCCTGTCCTGAACATTAGCACAACAATGGCGGCCACGTGAATGCTCATTCCGAATGGCCTCGCCTATTGTGCCGAGATCTCTGTCTTCGGCTGTTTTTGCCCCCATTTTGGTAGAATGGTTTCACCCGAACGTCTCGATCGCCGGGCCATCGCTGCATCGTAATGGTATCGCAGATAACGTGTGCCCTGACCCTGTCATAGAAAATGACCCAATTTGCTTGCACAGGTTTTCTCGTATGATTTCAGGCCTAGGCCGCTGTCACTGTGCCAGATAGATTGATGAAAAAGCTGGCGCTACCTGTCGTTTTGAATTTATACTGGTGAACCTGTGGCGCCTTATTTAATTTTAATCAATAGTGGAGCAGTTTTATTATGCAAACGTAATAGTTTCACCTATTTGTATTCACCCAGATGCATAACGTCATAAACATTAATCTTTTACCTTAATCCTTTATAGGGCAACGGTCTCAAAACAGACCACCTGTAACATAATTTTTTTGTATTTTTTTCTTCTACAGAATATTTAAGACTATAGATTGGCGATGAGGCTTTAAATTGAGTTGTTTTTTTTTTCAGTCTTGCCCGAGACAACTTTTGAATCATAATCAGTAAATTACATTACTTATTATAATTTTAAAAGTTATCTAGTCTGTCAGCAAGCCATACAATGCTTCATTAAAGTTGTTTATATAATTTACAATCCGTAGTGTAAGATTAAAAATATTACATTCAATTTAGTTCACATGTGACCTCATTAAGCCTTAATTACGGAGGCTCAAACACTCTCCATATGTCACCGGAAATGTGTTATGTGCGGTAGTTAAGTTAAATAGGAGAGTAATCCAGGGTTGGGGCTGGTCGGAGGGTGAGGAGACATACTAGTCTCTAAACATGAACGATAACATTAGTAAAAGTTGCATAGATACAGTAAAGTCCTTTTTGTAGTATAGAACTAAAATAAAACAAATACCTTACCTTACCTTAAATAATTGGTTAAAATCGGTAATATGATATTTGTTCTTTTTCGTTCGTAATTTTCATCTGGTTCAAGAACGACCTTAGAGACAAAACTACAACTGTTCTAATGTTACCCATTACTCCCATTAGACACTGAACAACTTGTATTGAGACATTTGAGACTAAGGGTGGGTTGCACCACGCATAACTAACGAGCTGATCAACGTTAAATATGGCGACGGAGCTGTCATCCCATAGAAAACTGTCAATCTTTTCATACAAGATTTTTTTAACAATGACATTAACGTTAACAGACGGTTTGGAGCAACCGGCCCTAACTCCACGACCAAAAAAAATATTATGGCTGTTTCGGACAACCGGTTAGATGTCGTCGATGTTTTCCATGTAACAGCCAAATTGTTTTCGTTATTTTGGGGTTTAATCTATAAAAGTTTACCTTGCAAAATTTAGCATTAGTTTAGATAGGTACGGAACCGCTTCCACGTAACCAAATTGCATTTTCCGACAACAAATGTTAAACTAATTAAAATAGGTACCCAAATCACTATCTGAGTGCCTATAATGATTTTTTAAAGGGTATCCTCAATTTTTCTAATGGGATAATCGCACCCTGGCTTAGCGGCAATGGAACCAATAGTGAAAGTAGACCCTTTTAACACCTCCTGCCACAGTTTACTGCGTGCTACACTCGTAGCCCATCTTAGTATTTTCCTCGTTTGTAGAGGAAAAGTGACTGTACTGTCGCCATCAGATATATCGGAGCGGCCAAGGTGGTCACCAATATTTGAACAACGCCTCTACTGTCAAGGCGATAAAATGCATGTTCAGATATTTTTGAGTACCTTGCCCGCTCCAATATATTTGATAGCGACTGTACCCAGTACCCAGTACTAGTCGCTAGAAACCCCCGCCAAGCTGGTTTTTCTGGCACTCAATGCGTTAAAATAAATCAATACAACCTCCTTCAAGAAACTGGGAAACATACATGAAAACAAACAAAGATCGTAAACATTATGGCTTATAATTTATATTTGGAATTCGGTCCAGGACTTCGTGAATTACTGTATCATACTTGTAGCTACTTTGATGTAACTCGGGAACTCTGAAATCGTGAAACTATTTTAGTGCCCTACATACATTTACAGTAGTTGTTGAAACATGCGCTACACTACATATAGTGCTTGCAACAATCTAGCTTAAATGTTTACACTCCACTGCAGAGGAGCTATTCAGTCCTGCCATTTCTCTAAGGACGGCCTGTCATTCTCCATGTTTTATTTGCCAAATACCTACTTAGGTTGCAGGTTTTCTATTGTCATTCTCGTAAGTGGAAACAGAAAGATGTTCAGACATTTTCTTTGTTGTAGTTTTGCTAGGGCATTCACAGAGAGTTAATTCGTTTTGTCTCATTCTTACGCTGGTACTAACTATCACTAAAAAAAGAGCTGAACGTAGTTTTTTCTACTACTGCCTGACTATAAAAAAACAAAAGTCATGAAGCGCACGGATTTCAGCTAAACGAACATGCAACTGATAAAGACTAAAATTGCTAAGGTTATACCTAAATAGCTTGTTCCTTGCCTATTTTATATATTTTGTATATGTATTAAACTAATTGATAATGTTTTGTGTACGGTTCAAAACGGATCAATTTATCAATTCAAGAGCACAAAGAGGACCCAGTGTGTTGACGATGAAGAACCGTCTTGTTCATTTTGCCGGCAACGCGCATATGACACCTCTGGAGTTGCAGGAGTCCATAGGCTATGGTAGCTGCTTACCATCAGGCTGGCCGGATGCTTGTTTGCCACCGTCGTAGTATTAAAAAAAAATGTAATTTCATTGCTCTTCACCTTTTTGTAAACTGTCTCCCTGAATTTCCTACTCAGCCGAAGAATGTTTCAAGGAAAATATTGACGGTTAATTTGTTCCTTAATCCCGCCATACTCATACTCGTAAGTGCATGAATAGTTACACGTCATACACAAATGCCAGTCATATCTAACGGGAAAATATGTACTTACGTAATTTATGCTTACAAACTAAAGTCAGTTTTTTTTTTATTCTACAAGAGCACAAAAAATGCCTACCTATTAAGGAAGGTAGGTATGGAAAATTCTTAGGAAAATATTGTTTCTCTCCGTTAAATACATTTTTTATTGTGAGCATCAGAATGACTGACCAAAATGGCAGATCAATGTTAGAGTGCCATTAGCATTTACTACCTATTTGCTACTATTTAGTACCTATGGTGACATATTTGGTACCTAGTTAAAAAAATATATATATATGTAATAAAGTGGGCAGTCATTCTGACGTCAGGATGACTGCCCACATTTATTATGTCGGGGTTGGACCCCCTAATTGACAACGTTCTATACACTATGATTTACTACCTATTTGCTACCTACACATATATTTTTTCTAGATTTTTGAGGCCAAAAATAAAGATTTTATAAGAAAATTACTGACCAAAATGGCAAATCAATGTTAGAGTACCATCAGCATTCACTACCTATTAGCTACTATTTAGTACCTATGTTGACGGTAGCAAATAGGTAGTAAATCATAGTATATAGAAAGTTGCCAATTAGGGGGTCCAACCTCGACATCATAAATGTGGGCAGTCATCCTGACGTCAGAATGACCGCCCACTTTATTAAATATATATATATATATTTTTACTTAGGTACCAAATATGTCAACATAGGTACTAAATAGTAGCTAATAGGTAGTGAATGCTGATGGCACTCTAAAATTGATTTGTTATTTTGGTCAGTAATTTGCTTATAAAATCTTTATTTTTGGCCTCAAAAATCTAGAAAAAATATATGTGTAGGTAGCAAATAGGTACTAAATCATAGTGTATAGAACGTTGTTAATTCGGGGGTCCAACCCCGACATAATAAATGTGGGCAGTCATCCTGACGTCAGAATGACTACCCACTTTATTAAATATATATATATATATATTTTTTTACTTAGGTACCAAATATGTCACCATAGGTACTAAATAGTAGCAAATAGGTAGTAAATGCTGATGGTACTCTAACATTGATCTGCCATTTTGGTCAGTCATTCTGATGCTCACTTTTTTATTCTATCTTGTACCATAAAAAAAGAACTATCCATTAAATTAAATATACTGGGGCTACGATATTCAACATTAGATAATCAGTAATCATCCTATTGTATTATCATCAGGCTTTTATTTATTCGTTGCTTTGTTATGAAAAATAAAAGTTTTATTTTCTTTATAAAAGCATATTCTGACATCATGCGACTTTCGCAGCGTACGTAAAAAATATGTGGCCCACAAACAAGTCAAAGCATTATTTAAATAGGTAGCATCTCGGAAGGGATGCCGAGAGCAAATTACCATTTTACACGTGGCTACATTAATGGAACAATGACGTACCAGCACGGGTGGTTTTAATACTGCATATTCGGATTGCTTATCAATAGTATAGGCGAGCCAGAGAAACTGTAACAATTACGCAAAGCGCACTTACTTAAACTAAAACTTTCATGAGTGCGATCGCTAAGAGTTATGAAAACATTCTAGCATTGTAATTTTTATCGTTTAAAGTAGCATGCTTAATCACTTATGTTATGTATCATATATTATTATCGCACTCGAGCTTATACTGGTTTACCAGGAGCGAGCGTAACACAAACAACGAAGTGGCAATAGTGGCATAAGTCGTTGTGGTTTCAAGCGTGCGATGCGTGCGTAAGTGAGACGTATTTCACTTTCCCAGGCAAAGATGGGTCAAGTGTCCTACGTACTGCGTCCAACGCAGCGTACAAAGAAAATTCCACTTATGGTAATTTTATATTTGTTTTTGTTAAGGTAAAGTAAGTCGCAGAGATACAACGTATCGTATTTGTTGAGGTAAAGTAAGTCTAACAGATGTAGCTCGGAAAGCAGCCAAGTTGATTTGAGACTGGACTGGTCACGTCTGCCGCATGCCAAACGACTTGTGGGCTAAGATAACCACTGAGTGGGTGCCTCACGAGTCAAACAGAGGATCCGGCAGACCTCGACGGCGATGGCGGGATAACTTGGACTCCTTTTTGCGAGACTGGCTAGACCACCAATCCCCACTTGAAAATGGCCCCCACACCAGAAAAGTGGGGAGGCCATTGCCCAGCAGTGGGACACAATAGGCTCATAATAATAAAAAATAATATAATAAACTTTATATTCTCTTCGCAAAAGTGATGAAAAACATTGCGTGTAACTTGTACAAGAAAATTGCAAACTCGAAGCATAAAATCCTTCAGCTTCGTACTCAGGCATCTATAAGTCTTTCGTTCGTAGGTAGTATTTATCTTACCCCCCACGTTGCTCAATGTATTATTATATATGTATCACATCATCAATTATTTAAGAGCTGGGCTCTTGTCGGTTGAGCAATTTCCATATGTCTGTCCTTTGCCTTCTCTTTGACAGCCTGATACGACGAAGCCAAGAAAGCCAAGAAGGGCATACATGGATCAAGTCAAGGAAATATATAATATGTATCTACCAGGAGATAAATCATCTCTGCAAGCTGGCTGTTCTTATGCCTGTTAATGTTATGTCTAGTATTTTTTTTAAGTCATTGTTCAATCACGATGATTATGAAAGGTAAGATTTGTATTCAGTCGACAGTGAAATACAGAGACGATGTGCAAATATGACCGACAGGAAATTGAACAATCTCTGGAATAGGAAATCACCCTTTGATGCCAATTACAGTTTTGATTTTCCCCGATCACAAGCATTCGTTGCCATTTGATTGCCGTTGACAACGTAACATCTATTTCGCGTGTATCGTGTTTTTAGGGTTAGGTATATCAGGAACGTTTTCTTGATAATGATAATTATGTTGTTTTTTTGCTCGCTTTTTGTAAACCCATAAACCCTAGCAGTGCTAACGAGGGGTGATCCAAAATTAGTGATAATTGATGTGATCTCGCGAAGTAATTAGTATCATACATATTTTTTTAACGTTATATCTATGCGATCAGAATAAACGTAAATTTCAATTCTAGGATTTATTTTTCATTACGGTACTAAAAATTTTAATAACATCGTTCCTAACTAAATTGAAGCGAATTTTTCAGATTTTTCGACATCTGTTACACTAGTCTTTGTTTATCAATTACATAAAAACAACTAAATGAATTATATTGTATTTACTTTTATAAATACTTACTTTTTTTTTTTTCTACCTGTGGAAACTTTTAATTGGCTCACTGTTTCTACATTACTGCCTATCTTGTTACCCTAGCTGTAAGTTTTCCTATGAAATAAAATAAATAAATAATTTATATATATTATAAATCAAAAGTTATCATAATATGACTAGATCATATCAATTATCACTATTTTTGGATCAACCCTTGTAAACAAAGAATTGAGTCTTACTCGTAAAAAATAAGTTTCTTTTTCGGTCTACTGTATCAATTATTTTAAATAAAGTTTATTGTGTTCTATGAAATGTGACTAAGATAAAAAATATAACCTAACGATTTGAAAATTTGATTGTCTCTTCCAACTTATATCCATTTTCCAATTTGATAAAACTGAAATGAGCAAGTTTTACTTATTTATGGCTTGTGTTAGAAATATATGTTGACTTAAATTCCTGCTAAATTATAAGTAGAGCTTACTACATTGAAAAAAAAAATGAGCTTGGCATATTAAAATATATATTGTGAAATAAAACATTTTTATTTTTATTTTCAACAAATAAAACTACAGGCAAGCTGAAGGCAAGCGCTTAGGAATAAGAAAAGTTTTAAAACATAATACTTACTTGCTAAACTGGAAGCAACTCAACAATTTCCTGTTTTGTAGTAATTTAATTTTAATGTGATAACTAAACTAAACCCTTTCCTATATTTGCTGCTTTTCCGTTACATATATCAGAGTAGGGCAATTTGTATATAATGTTTACTATCGTCCTTCAATAAATGGGTCCCTTATGGATAGTACTTTTTCCTTTGTATGTGACGTCTATATAAGTTTAGTATTTTCATCATTAGGTTGACTTGCACTAAGGGTCACTGACACACTAAGCCCCTGGATAACACGACGCATGAAAATGGAAAAGGCTTTTACACCCTTACTGCTGAATATTTTGTGTAGATATATATTCGTATTTATGGCGTTAACTATACCGTTGGTATAATCATTATGGTTATGCTACATCAAGGGATAAATAATAGAATAGTGTAGATTTAAGCTAAAGAGCTCAAAGAGGTTGACAATGAAGGACCCTCTTGTTCTTTTAGCCGTCAACATAGTGAGTCCTCCTTTTTGTAAAGGGTCGGCAACGCGCATGTGATATATCTGGAGTTGCAAGCGTCCATAGGCTACAGTATCTGCTTTAAAAAAAGCTTATAATTCGCTTGGCAAATGATCTATGAATGTTTTTCCTACCCTCCTACTAATGTAGAAGTTTGTTTCCCAATCATGAAATTACATTTAAAGGGATTGTTATTACTGGTAGAATAGTAAAACAGACAAATCCAGTTTCGTAAATAGGAAACGGTTTCAATTTAGTTTTATCATTATTTTTGTTTTCTAACGAAACTTCCAAACACATATTAGAATACAATAAAATTTGATATCAGTGTTTTGGGTCCCCATGTTATGAATAAATATTACACATTGACTTTTGACCGCCTCCGATGGTCTTTCTCGGTTGCGGTCGTGCATAATAGGAAAAATTGAGTTTTCCCTGGCTTTCTTGCTTTGCTACTTATTTACCTTGGAACGTTGTATCTATCGGAATTGCAATATTGACATTTAAAGCAGCATATTGCAGGTATATGATATTTTTATTCATCATTAGATACTTATTTCGACATTTAAATACTAATAATTACGTTAAAGAGGCGTAAGTTTACATACGTAATTTGAGTAACTATGGAGTACCAACTGTAAACATGTTGACGTAACAAGCAGTCAACAGTAAATCTCATTGCGATGCTTCACTAATTACTGCTGTACTTTAAAAAAAAAACTTGACTAAATTCTACTGAAAAAATTTCCTTCACAGCTCGAGAATGTCGATGTTTTAGAAACGATTGTTATCCATTGGTTTTTTTGTAAATAAAGATTAAAGCCCCCGATGTCTTTTGATGTAACAAATTACCTGTGCGTCATGAGCTCAGTCGTAAGATTCTCAAAGGAGGTTGACAAATTGTATTAGGTAACTACTCTAAAGAAGTAAGATAAAAAAAAATAATGTAAGCTGGTTTCATATGTCATTGTGGACTTAGCGGTTATTAGTACTATATCTTCTTGACTTTTTTATACATCCATTTTAAGCATAGGGAGCACTTTTTTTATATCGATCTGTTTAATTTCAATGATATGTATAAACGCTGGTATACCTACTTATAAATCTGAAGTTTCAACCACATTACTTTTCTGACGTAAATAAACCCATTTTATAATCACGGTTACGTCCGCAATTTGATAATTTCAAACTGTGTTTAAAACATAAATTGCAAACAACATGGATTTCAAACACAACGCTTTCGCCTCGCTCGAAACCATAAAAAAGTAATGCCACAGAATTTATGGAAACGACAGAAGAGCGCGTTGCCTAAATGTTTCTTCGCAAACCACAACGCACTTACCACTTGTAATTATTCCCGGTCCCCGCAATTCGATTTAAGTGTAGGACTAAAATATTCCGGCCAATGGGATCCGGGATTCAGGAGTGAGGTTAAATTGAGGTATTATCGTGATTTACTGGAAACTGTGGTATGGCTTAAAAGGTCCAAGGACAGATCTCGTTACGCGGATTAGCACTGATTAAAGGTAAGCTATTGTTGCTCCTCATTAGGTCAATATAGGGGATATTGGTTTTAATTAAAAATATCCGTGACGCTGGTTTACATAGGTCAATATAGGGGATATTGGTTTTAATTAAAAATATCCGTGACGCTGGTTTACATAGGTCAATATAGGGGATATTGGTTTTAATTAAAAATATCCGTGACGCTGGTTTACATGTGAGTTTATTATTTCTGACGTAGTTTAGATTCAATCTATAAGATTAATCAAATAAATTTTGAATCTATGCATAGTGCAAATCAACTATGTATAAGCACGATAGTGTACTATTTGACGACAGGTTTGTTTGTTTGAAGATTTGGTGTCGTGATAGAATAAAACAAATTAAATTCAGAAAGCACAAAAGGCCTAAAGCCGTTTTTAAGTACTTTGTTCAAAAGCAAGGAAAATCGCATGGCTGCATATCGAAGGCAGTTGGTGAACTTTGACTTGTGCTCGGATATGCTTTTGGTACGCATCCAATCGAATTCTGGTAGATAATGCTGTCCGTGACAAGGAGGTCGTAGAATTTTTTTCATTGATATCTGAATGGTGCGTCTATGTCCTTCTTATAAATGGGTGCAAACGAGATGCACGGAGTCACAGACGAATGATTACAAAATGTATTCATTTTTACATTAAGTAAGTTTGAATATACTTCAAGAATATTAGAAACGGGTATAATTTGTAAATAAAAACTTCTTGATTTTACTGTTTTTTATTTGCGCATATACAATATAGTACATAAGACGAACAAAAACCGGATGTTCGCCTATTGCCCAAAATCCATAAACGTAGTTTTTTCGCGCTACGTGAAAACGTTGTTATAAACTAACATTAAACTACTTTTAAAAGTAGTTATTAACAAAATAATACGACAGCTAGTTTTAATAATTTAAATACTTTAGCTTGTTTTATTTTTACTTATTTTGCATGAATATCTATCTAATAAAAATCATTTTGTTTTGCTGTACAAAAACAAATATTTTCCGATGGTTTATTTTTTATCGACTAAATTCGATTCTTAATGAAGTCTACAGAAAAATAGCGAAGCTTTTAAAAACCATGGCTTTCAGCTTAATAGAGTGTTTACATATCATACAAAAATCATAGAGCAAACATATAACACAAAAAATTAATACAGACTTATCTTATCTCTTTAAGGGATTTCTTCCAGTTAACCTGAGTTCCACAAAGAAAGAGAGAGTGAATGTCTTAGACTTGATACGTTTGTAATACAATAAAATAATATGAGAATCCCAGTTGATACCTGTACTAACACTGTGCCAGTGCCAATTACTTTCCTATTAAATGTTTAGCAATCAGCTGCAGCACTCACAATACATATACACACAAACTTCGATAATTTCCTTTTCTACCTTATTCTCGCTCGACTAAGTGAACAACATAACAAGCGTATACATGAACTCCGTTGTTCAACTACACTCGCTGTTATAATTCGATTAATTATACGCAGGCCGACTCCGGCCCTGTGTAACGGCTTTATTCCTGTCTAGTTAGTCGGCAAAGTGTTTAACACTCCAGGCCACTGTTCCCTTATTCGTGGCACGAACGAATTATTAGAATAACTCATGTAACATGACCTCTGTATCCGTAACAATTATACGTCATTGAAGAACGCATTTATACTGGCTCCCTTGTGACTTCGATTCGTCCGTTCTCATGAAGCGATTAGAATGTCATCCCAGCTATAACTGCTTCGTCGTTTAAACCTAGACGTAATTTTAATTGCGCTCTCGAAAATTTTATGCCCTTTTATTAAAACAATAGCAAAGGAAAAAACAAATGGCATTTGGTACATACAAATGCATGAGGAGACGCTGAAAAATAAATCCGATTTCAGTATGTTGTCGATTTCAACACTTTCGCTGCGCTGCGAGGAGCACTCTATGTGCGTTCATTTTGTAACAGAATTTAGGGTGTTTGGCACTCGAAGTGTTAGCGCACTTTTATGTATCTACAGTCAGCGGTAGAAGTAGTGACCGAAGTGTTCAAATTCATCTAGAATTTTAAGGCACCTTGCCCGCTATGATACTTCGGCTGCTGCAGTTCAATGAGAATAAACGCGAAAAAATATGCATAGATGGCGTCGCAATAGCAATAAAACAAAAATCTCGCTGGTTATCGTTTGCTGATGTCAAATCCATACAGTCTATGGTACAGCAAAAAAACACCATTTACTCGTATAATCAGTCAGTTTTTATCCTCATTATAATATACGTTAACTCATTTTCACTTTAATCCATACCGTGCATAGTCCACACTTTCAAGACCAAGGAGTGGCTAAGCGGGTTTTTTTTTAATACCACGACGGTGGCAAACAAACATACGGCCCGCCTGATGGTAAGCAGCTACCGTGCAACTCCACAGAGGTTGCGCGTTGCCGACCCTTTACAAAAAGGAGGACTCACAGTGTTGATGGCTAAAGGAACAAGAGGGTCCCTCATCGTTAACACACTGGGTCCTCTTTGAGCTCTTTGGCAATCTTACTCACCAGCAGGAACACAACACTATGAGTAGGGTCTAGTCAGAGAAAAGCACTAGACTCTAGTGCTTTTCTCTGTTCGTAGGTGGTTTCTGCTACATGTGAGGAAACCCTAGGATCGGTTTCGCTAGGCTCGTGCATAGCAAAGTGTGGCACGGTACACAAAGTGTTGAATTAATTTACTTTGACGCAAATATCTTTGACTAAAAAGGCAGTAATTAATTTTACTAGTCTCTGGTTTACATTGATGAAACGTCCATAGAAGCAGAACCTATGCTGCGCGGAATTATTGACTTGCTATTATTATTCTCGACATCAAAATGAAAGTTGAACTACAGTAATAGTATTTTTCGAGTCACATGCTTTAACCTGTAATCTCATTGAAATAATTATAATCGGACTAATACCTGAAATAATATCAATTACAATGATTCCTATAAAAAAACCATAGACATATGTTATGTAAAATATTGTAAGTTACTAGTTATATACTTTGTTTTTCCCGACCACGGAAAAAAAGTGTTCCGGATCTTTGGGAGGCGTATGCGGAGCCGAAGCCAACGCGCAGAGGCCCATTAGACAATTTAATGAAAAGTAAGGTGTACACTAAGCGGATGCTGCCCCCGCCCGTGTCATGGGACGCATGCAGAGACAGCACCTCATATTAAAACCGTGACCAATGGAAATCCCTTAGCTCTATGTCCCTGATGAGAGATAACAGGATATCATCATCATCATCATCTTTTGCCGGAATCCACCAAACATTTAATCTTCCGAACTCGACATATGACAGCATTTTCTTTATGAACAAAAGTTCTTACTATACTAGCCACAGAACGGGCTGTATTTAGCCACTTTAGAACATGGTAAACACTTTGTCTCCTTTAGCCAAATCACGTAGAGCAGCAGCAAGAGGCAGGCTAAATTATGCTATAGTTTTTGCACGAAGTAGTGCTTTTGGCTAATGAGCTATTTCTTGATGTTATTTTGTCCTGTTAGCCAGGGGACACAAGTAGACAGAACATTTATTTATTTATTTAAACTTTATTGCACAATGAAAAAAGAGTACAAAAGGCGAACTTAATGCCAAAAGGCATTCTCTACCAGTTAACCGTTGCGCCAAACAGAGATTAATAAAAGGTAATAGGTGCGGGAAATTATTACAACCATGGGAAATTTTAAACTGAATATTACTAATTCTAAATACATAACCGTATTATATGTATAAATAATATACATAAATTAATACATACATAAATAAATAATACACACATATATATATACATATATACACATATCATAATATACCTACTCCATATTTATATATACCTGCTACTGGACTGTCATGAGTTCTAGCTATGAGATTTTTCTAGAAGATGTTTGCGCAACTTGCTCTTAAAAGAAGATTTGGTCTGAGCTTGGCGTATCTTAAGGGGGAGGGCATTCCAAAGACGAATAGCGTGTAAGATGAAAGAGTTTGACATAGAACCGGAGCGGAGCGGTGATAAGGAATAGAAAGTATTAGTGTACGGGAGGAACGGAGCTCGCGGCCTGGCTGTGCCGTAACAAATTGAAATTTAGACCGCAGGTACTCCGGTGCAGCTGGATCATTTAATATGCTAAAGAGCGTACACAGAACCCTGAGGGACCTACGTTCACGAATACGAAGCCAATTGAGTTTTCGCCGAAAGGAAGAGACATGATTATACTTGCGGAGGCCATAGATAAATCGGATGCAGTTGTTTAGAAGCCTATCCAGCCTATCTAAGAGTCCTTGTGAGACGTTGGTAAAGCATACATCGCCATAATCACTCACTGGCAGCACCAGTGCCTGAATGAGGAGAGTCTTTGTACTTGTCGGTAGAAAATGTTTAAATCTGTGACCTCAAGGTATTAGTGACTCTACGACACAGGTCAGATACCTGGGGTTCCCACGTTAAGCACCGGTCAACAATCAGCCCCAAATTCTTTACCTTCGATGAAAGTGGTATAACAGCACCTTCAAAGAGAATCGGTTTAAGTGATGCACAGTCATAGAGTGAGTCGGAGCGTGGACTTCCAAGAATAATAGCCTGGCACTTAGACGGGTTAACAGCGATCCCGAAATCGTTCGACCAAGAAGAAATGCTGGAAAGATCTTTATTTATGCGTAGTATAGCCTCGTCTATATCGTCAATCCTCGCCTGAGTGTATAATTGTAAGTCGTCGGCGTACAGATGATACTTGCAGTTTATAAACGGGGTAATTAGATTTATAAAAATGTAGAACAAAAGGGGAGAAAGGATACCACCCTGTGGAACACCAGAGGAAAGATCGCACCAATTGGAAAGTGTCCGGTTGGCACGAACAGCCTGCCGACGACCAGAGAGGTAGGATGCAAACCACTTAGCCACCGTTGATGAAATATGAAGATGGTCTAGGGCGGCAAGAAGTAGCTCATGATTTACAGCAGTAAAGGCGTTTGAGAAATCTATTAGAACCAGGATTGTGACATGAGATGCCTCTATGCCCAGTCGCACATCTTCAACAACCTTGAGCAGAGCGGTAGTTGTACTATGCCCCGAGCGAAAACCTGATTGCAATGGCGAGAGAATTCGGTTGTTGAAGATGTGAGTAGACAGTTGTCTGTGCACTGTTGCTTCGAGGACCTTAGACAAAAACGGGAGGATTGAGATAGGGCGAAATTCTTTTGGTAATGAAGGGTTAGGAACTTTAGGGAGAGGGATCACGAATGCACTACACCACAAGGAAGGAAAAACACCAGAATGCATGGAAAAGTTCACAATATGAGTTATTATAGGCACAGTGCATTCCAGAATACGTAATATCATGAGTATCATGACCCTACTAAGTTCGTCATGTCCGATAGCATTTGATTTAACAGATAATATTATTTTACGAATTTGCTCATCAGTGGCTGGTGTGAAAGCAAATATAGATTTAGACGAAGAAGGTAAGGCACGAAGGTACGATTATACGAACATTCTCAGTAGATGGTCAATTATGTTTTGAAACCAGGTTTGAAAAATGACTTAGGATCAACCATGACACAAATCTTCGCATATTAAGCGGAAACAATGATTTCATTTCAACTGATATAATTCCAATCTTTTTGATTTCAGTACGTTAGCACGTTCTCGAAAAAGACCATCGGTCATTGATTTTTAGATAACTGTAAATAATATTGTTAATATGAAATATTTGTTTATTCGTGAGAATTAGCTTAATTTCACATAACTGTATACAAGACAGATCTCGCTTCTTTTTCATTAATGAACTGAAAGCCGTTCAGAACTGTTTAAGAATGGGATGGGAAGGATTTGGTAAAATCGATCTGTTGCCAATGAATAGGGGTTGATTCAAGATTCACTTATGAATCCTCTGAGCTCGCGGCTTGAAGACTTTTTAAATAACAATCAGAATTAAATTAACAAGGGTAAGCACGAGTTTAAACCAAGTTTTATTGGAAATTGATTTTGATATATTTAATGACAGCATACCAGCAATAAGGGCTAAATTGATTTACACTTTCCGTACCGCTCACACTACCTATTCACAGCACTGATCGATACTTAAATAAGTCAAGTGTAACATCAGATGCACAATATATTTTTTTTCTTTTACCTGAAGAAGGTACTCATAAAGCGTTACTGAATGCAGGTGCTAATAATTTGACATGAACGTCACACCAGCGCTTTGGGACAGCGCGACATATTTGAAACTCTGCCACGATCTATTCCCGTCTCGTATATACGTAAACACTACGATATTAAGTATAATATCGCATTATTATTACACCAATGCGTAGAATTACTATAGCGCTACTTACTGGTCCCTTTGAACCTCCTTTACAAATCGTTGTAACCCCTGAGGGTATTTGAAATTATGATAATTATGAACTTGCTTTGAAATATTTTGTATTTACCATCGCAGTAGAGAGTTGACTAAAATGCGCGTGTGTACCAAGTGCAATTTTTTCTTCTTTTCATGTCGACGTTTCCTTGTATTTCTTACACGGGATACTATTTAAGTTAATGCGTACTAAGTACCAAATACAAACCATTATATTTACTATTGAAGAAATGGGATATTTACCACGTTCGTATTTTACAGTTGCAGTATATATTATGGTAAATATCCCGATTCTAAAAGTAGTTATAATGTTAATAACCTTGTAAGCTTGAAATCTTATAGGTATAATACAAATAAGTTTGATTTCGTGCCGGTGTGTAGTGAAGACGGCAGGACCCTGGGGCTTGGAGATCCGCCACCTCATCAAAGAGTTCTATGAGGAATTGGATGCTGTTTCCGGTTTGGGTCGTACTTCAATTGCAGCGCAGAATGCACACCGTACAATACAAAACGGGGTGGGGTGTTGTAGTTATCTGCTCGTATGAAATATGTACGTATTTAAATACAGTTTCATTATTTATTTGTATGTAGGTGTTGATACTCAATATACTTATCAATTAAATTATTTAGAAGCAAAGAAAATACATAAATGGCTAACATATTGACTAGAAATGTGTGTATGTAGGTAACTAAAAAGTAGAGATTAAAAAAAAACGTTTTGGGGTGCAAAAAGAGAGCATAGAATACTTAATACCTACAGTTAATATCCTAGCCGAAAGTGTTTAGTTTGGACGTCGGTCGATAATATATACACGGTGTAACATGAGGAAACCGAATAATTTTAACAGCGTATTCCTGATCATAATTGGAGACTAAAATGTCGTATAAACTTTTCTGGAATTCGCCTAGTTTCAGAGTTACTACCACTTAAATAAAAAAACATTTTTTAATGTGACTCAGTGCAAAACGCTTTTTTGATGGCGATTTCACCCTTTTATGGGGTCTAGTCTAGACATTCTTATTGACAGAAAGTGCCAAGGAATACTTTACGGAAACTATTTTTTCGAAAAAAATGTACTAATTTATTTTAATAGACATCTTTACCAATAACATTTATGTTTTTATGTTAAACACAAACACAAAACACACAAAAAAAAGCAAAAAAAATTTTTTTTTGTTTCGCGAAATCCAGAAAAGTTTATACGACATTTTAGTCTCCAATTATGATCAGGAATACGCTGTTAAAATTATTCGGTTTCCTCATGTTACACCGTGTATACATACAGTACTTATTCCGCATTCAACCGACTGGACGCTATGTAACTTGAAAATAAGCTTGTTTATCTCTTAATTTATTAGTTGAACTTTTGCAGGATTCAAGCTAACAAAGATTCCCGGTTCAGTGATAAAGTTTAAACTAAATAACGCTCGAGACTTTAGCAAAAGTAAAGGTATTGTTCCGTTTGAGTTATTTATTATTTAAGCTGACCAATTTAAAAATAATTATGTATTTTTGTCGTTCCGTTATTGAGTCACTCTGGTCACTGGCAGACAGTGAGATATCTTAGTCGATATTTTCTTACGACAAGGTGTATTCATATAAACGCACATAGCCAGTTGTCATCGTGTCCGCGACGATTCAGAATATGTGCCGGCGCTAGATGGTTTACGCGCCAACACTCGTGCGCAGTCCACGCGGCGATGCGACCGATATAAACGTCCAATCATATTAAAATATCGAGAAAGTGTACTTGAGTCATTATTATCACGAGTGGAGTGATCATGTGTTGTGTTTTTGATGAATCAATAATTGTGAAACTACTTTCAAAGTAAATGTGAACGGTTTTTGAGTGAATCATATAAATATGGATTAGAAACCTGGCAATGAAAACATTGTTGAAGCGAAAGTTATTTATAGCGTTTTAGTTATTTTAGCGTCATAAAGTAGCAAGAAAGGTGACAAAAGTAAGAAATTCTATGTGCATAGCAAAATAATTCGAATTATTGTTAAAAAATACTAAATCTAATTGCTTTTGACGCGTTTTGACACAGAACATCTGATCCAAAGAAATGTGTGTTCTTAGTGGTAGTTGGTAGTTAGCACATTTAAGATACAGAGACATACTTTTACACTGTGATATTTGTTGAGACCATTCTATCTTCCAATAAGATGGAGGTACTTGTATATGTAGGTAGGTATACAGATACACCTTGTGAGGATGTCACGGGACGGTGATCAAAAGGAAACAAAACTTAATCACAGTGTAGTAACGATTGAAACAGAAAATAAGGTCGTTCCATGTTTCTTTTGTTATTGATTACATTCGACAAAATGATTCGTTTTGGTGATTTTCCAACGTTTATCAGCAGACGAACAGTTTCAAAACCTTAGATTAAAAAATGTAGAGCATTTTGTGCTTACCAGACAGCTCCAAAACAAAATGCAACAAAATAAGTTTGCTAAACACTTTTCATTCAGAAGCGTTTTTTAATTCCAGGAGCTAAAGAAGTGAGAAAAAATATTTCATTTAACTTTTGCAAAGTTGACGGAAAAGTTGGTGAAAATTTCCACTTCTTCTTTCGTCCCTAACGTGAAAAAAATGCTCGGTCAAGAAACTTGCGAACTATTTGAAAATATATTTTCCGGCTCATTTGTCTCGTTGACAACTAGTGCTTGATGAGCTAGTTTTTAGGGGAAGCCATTAATCATCCGCACAGACCCCGTATCAGTTTGTAATCAATCAATCTTTCATTAATATCATTATACAGATTCTGAATAGGATAAATCGCCAGTAACTGGCACGCACCTTTCAATAACTGGCACCCTTATACTAAAAAGGAACTCTATTACCTTACAAACAGTATTCATTATAGTATAACTTGGCCAGTTATTGAAGGGTGGCCAATAATTAAAACCTTATACTTAAATGAATTCTGTTTATAGGTGAACAAAGTTCATTATTAGTATGAGGATGCCAGTTACTGGCGATATACCCTACTTCACATCATTCGTTTTGTGTTTAAATCCTAAAAGTTTTCCAACCTTGAGACCACTCATTAAGAAAAGTAATAAAACTATAAATATAATCTAAATTTAAAATGAATCTGTAGATATCAAAAAGATATATTTAATTCGGTTCGTTCGTTTTTTTCGCGGTTCGTTATAAACATGCACGCTTTTACACTTACTTTTTAATTGTTTTTCGACATCGTGTTAAAGAAGAAGACACAAATTTTATGACATACAAAATGCCACGAATACTGTTACTGGCCGTCGTAACTGAATTTATGAGAATTGGCGTTTAAAATGTACCCTTGTAATAATTGAATTTTCAAATCATATAGGGATATGTTTTATACCACGTTGACTAACGAGCCCTAACCTGGTAGTAAACGGATAACGTTGCCACTGGGTGCACATCACACTCCAAAGGCACAACTTTTCACGAGCGTTCCCGTCCCTTCATTGGTATACGATGGTATTCACAGTTTGAAGGATAACCTTCATAACAACTCACCATCACCTATATACAACATTGCACCCATATATGTACGTACGCATAAGAACCCTCCTATTCTAGAAAATTGATAGAATTGTTTCTTGTGCACGTTTAAATCAAAAATAATCTTAATATAGGTACACAATTTAATTAATAAAAATAAAAATTAACTAAGATCAACCAGTTCAACCACACTCATAACTTAAATCCCTCTTTTGCGGACCCTCCCAAAACATGTAAGGATACTCCTTCAGGAGTAGAAATATTTAATTCACGTTTGAACATACGTCTCATTTTGTTTTACTTTTACTCGAACAGTCTGGGTTTTAACTAAATGTTTTAGCATATATAGGTCTCAATCCAAGACAGAATTAATTGTCACTAACATAATTAAACCTACTACAATCGAAAACATGTTATCCCTCTAGGTTTAGTAAATCTTATTCAAGTTGATCACTTAAGAACCTCAATATATGATTTCGGGGGTTCCTAACCCTCTGATTGTAGATTTTCTGTTTATGAAGGGATATTTTAATATTATAATAGAAACTTACTATTCATATACTATATTCAAAATATAGATCATAAATGATTGTATTTCATATTTGTATTATATGTTCCTACGTATTTCAAAAGATGGTTACTAATACTTGCACATAGAGTGTACCTCTATGTGCAAGTAACTACTACAGCTATCTATTTTTCCTGCGTAACGAATTCCGTTCGAAGAGGTTGAATTCGCCTGTGTAAATCCAAATACTATCTTCATGCATATCTAACTGCTCTTAGAAACATTCTGCTTATATATTTATAAATTCAGCAATATGAGTGCATGTTCTGCATGCACATACTTTAAAAACTGAATATTTACTGGAGGACAAGACACCAGAATTGTATGCCCAATTTGCTTCACGTCAAATATCGTCAACATCTTTGCTTTAGTATAAGTAGGTATGGGTCGTTCTATTTACTTAGCGACAATGACTTTTCCCTTCATCCCAATATGGGTACAGTTTGGGGATTTATAAAAATGTTATTTTTTTGTAAGACACAAGTTTCCAAAATTTATTTTACCTAAACCTTAACGCTGTCCTCGCTAAAAGAGTGCCACTCTGTCACAATTTTTCTCAAAAACCACTACACAGAATTAACTCATTACCGACGTTAGTCTTTAAAAAAAACTATGCTTATAGTTTTTGTTTAAAATTACCATTATCATATTAATCATGTTTGAAAAACCTAAAAAATCATCAAATTGTCGCTGAAAGAGGAGAACGGCCCATATCGTTAAAATATAATTATTAATATGTTATTGCAATAACAACAAAGGCAAGTTGTGTATACTATTTGACTTATAATAAGTAATATTAGGTACTTTTGGTTCATCACCAAAGTGCTCTATTATTAAATCTACTCAAAACGATGTTAACCTTCTCAAGACGGATCGCAAAAACACTATGTAGAAAGGCAATAACCCGGTAACAATATTCGACATACATAACAAATTCGACCCTTCTGGCAGAAGTGTAAAAAAACTTCGAATATCATTCGGTATCATCGACAAAACAAAAATAAGTGAAAAGTTCCTCTTATTCCTCCCCCTCCTCTTGTTCTTCACATTATTCATAAATCGTTTCTAATCGTCATTGCTTTAACCCTATGCCTATAGTTAAAGCAATGGCGCGTAGTTACAGTGTCCGAGAGGCAACCGGCCACTCCCACCAGCCATTCCGCGGCCATTTAGAGGGTAAGGCCAAGTTGGCCTCAAAAAAGCTCGGTGTGCTCAACAGATCGAAACAGTATTTCACTCCGGCCCACCGCCTCCAGCTTTACAAGGAACAGGTACGCCCACATATGGAATACTGTTCTCATCTGTGGGCGGGAGCGCCCCAGTACCAACTTCTCCCTCTGGATCGCATCCATCGGAGAGCGACTCGAATTGTCGGCTGCCGGGATTTTACGGATCGGCTTGACTACTTGGCGCTGAGTAGAGATGTAGCCTCGCTCTGCATCTTCTATCGCCTCTATCACGGAGAGTGCTCCGAGGAATTGTTCGGATAAATCCCTGCCGCCTCTTTCCGCCATCGTCCTACGCGACAGCATTACCATCATCACCACTTAGATGGTTGGCAGTCCTCAACTGTGCGTTTCTCGAGAAACTTCCTGCCTCGCACAACAAAACTGTGGAATGAACTGTCGTCTGCGGTATTTCCAGACCGATACGACCTTCAAACCTTCAAGAAAAGAGCGTATTCCCATCTTAAAGGCCGGCAACGCGCTTGTGACCCCTCTGGTGTTGCGGGCGTCCATGGGCAGCGTTAATTGCCTACCATCAGGCGTTTCGTCTGCTCGTTTGCCTCCTATTTCATAAAAAAAAAAAAAAAACCGGATGGCTTGCGGTATTTAGGCTCCCTACGTACCCTGTGCAACCTGAACTAACCCACGTTGGACGTTGTTTTTTATCTCCCCCCGCCCTCATTTTTTTCCGGCTTCAAACTCTGAGGGATCGATAACCGACCAGCGGTGTGAATCGCAATTTGCATGCTTGTTCTTCATCACATAAAGATACTGGAAATTGAGGGGGGAGGATGAAAAATCAAGTCCAACGTGGGTCAATTCGAGTTGCACAGGGTGGTTCCACAACACGTAGGGAGCTTAAATACCGCGAGCCATCCGGTTGCCTCGCGGACACTGAAACTACGCGTCATTGCTCTAAATACTAGCCGTGTGCTCCATTATACCAGTCCATATCAAGTATTCCCAAGGCTCCGTAGTAAACAATATTGTTAGCATGATAATAAATTGGTCTAGGGAATTGTCATACTCCTATTAATATGTCCCAATTGATCATTTATCATTATCAATCATGAACTGCTTTCCCATCAGCTGAGTGAATATGGGCCTAAATAATAAAACAAGAACTAAGCAATACACCATTTTCATTACTTCAACATTTACTCGAAAATAAAACAGCAATCGTATGTTATCGACAATTACCATAATAAGAAGCGAAGGTTTTTGCACATTCTTACATATACATCTTGTATAATGAGACATCTACATCTCATCTAATAATGATGAGCATTTTTGTTTAAACTTAGCTCTTGCTACTTTATCACGCCATAGGAAGTCACTACGTAAAGAAAAAATGTGATAAAAACAGTGTCATCTACATTTTTGTGCAAACAACTTTCTCTGTAAACGGGCAACGCCATCGTCATGTTACCAATCGCTGAAACCGAAGAGGGCGCTGCGGAGACGACAACCAGCGCCACCCGCCTGCGGAAAACGCGAGACCGAGTGGTTACAGCTGAAATGCGCGCCGTACGCAGGAGGCGCGGGTGGACTGTAGTCGGCTCTGAAACAAGGCAAGTTCATCTTGCGCCGCTAGATGGCGCTATCATCAATATATGAGTTTTCTATAGACTTTGTGCGGGGTAAGGTATCATCAGAAATCACCCTGTACAAACGATTAACGTACAACAATCGTCATAAAATCGCTGGCCCAATATTACATGTTACATTTTCAGGTTAGCTAAATTTAGACTTAGGGCCAGTTGCATTAACCACTTTTAACGGACTCGCCAGCGGGACCCAGCACGGTACTTTGAAAATTTCCATACAATAACATTTTGCGAATGTTTTAACGGTGACAGAAGGTTTGGTGCAACCTACCCTTAGTTAGTGACACTACAACAATGTTCAAATTTCAATTCTATAACAGTGAATCATATTTAAAACCCTTTAATGTTGGGTCAGCAAAATGTAAATGTTTTCTATTAGATTAAAAACACGATTTTTTGTAAAGGTATGTTATTGTCTACTAATAGTTATTCGTTATCAGTTTGGTTACTATTAGAATCATAGACAGTATATTATTGCCATTATTGGTCAATAGTCCAGTGTCTGTTTATTCAATGGAAAACAACATAACTACATCATGAATTCCATTATTATATATTATTATCCATCTGAACTTTTCCATTGACAGTAACAAAACTGTAAACAGGAAAAAGCGTTCGTCCGAAAGGGGATCGTCAATTTTTGTTAGGTGATCTGGCCCAGATTATTTAGGACCGTTTAGGAATTACTCTAACCTGGCCTCGGACACCGGAGGGTTTGGTCACTTTTTCTGAAGTATATGACATCTATTTTCAATTACTCTAACCTTTAAAAAATCTTCATAATTTCTAGATCAGGACGGTGGTAAAAAAAATCTAAATCTAATGGGAAAATTGAAAAATCATGCATTTAAAACTTGAATCTGACGAGGACAATTTTTGAAAGCGTGCATGCCTATGATTTATACATTAATGTAAAAAAGTACTGGTTTTTTAATGAAAATGTACAAAAGCGGACTTAAAAACAAAACGGGAATCATGATGAAATAATAAAAAGTCATATTTTGATCGTATTTATAGTTCCTGTATTTCGGTAAACAAAGACGGCTGTCAAACCATCGTTGATACTATTAACTGAACATTCCCAACACCTATTGCGAAGGGATAAGGTTTACCACCGTTATGTATGATAGCACTAGTATCTGACATTGCAAAATTGAAAAAAAGATGCGTTTCGTTATCGAAGGAGCATGATATTATGCCTTTATGAAACTCCGATCAAAAATGCAAAAATACGCATTTTCAATCTTTAGGCGTTTTAATACAGTCGATTTCTAATTTAAACTTCCGTATTCGTAGGCTTAGATATTATTTTAATATTACAATGGTGTAACGTACCGAACAGTATCAAAACGCAGATTATGTAACGGTAGATATTGACAGTGTCAAACCAAAAAACAAACCCGTTTCGTGAAGTTAAACTTTATATCAATGTTGAGCAAGTTTACGGTATTTGAAGTTTTACACAAAGAACATGTTTTCCCCAGGGTACCATTTAATTTTTTGTATGAGAATTAACGATAATTTACCGATTTACCGGTAATGTATGTATATACATTTTCACCGGTTTGCATCTTCTATTTTTACCTATATTTATTTGTTCTAATTGCGGCGAGTGAAAAAAAAACGAAAACTTAACTTATTCCAATTACGGGTTTCTAAATACGTTCGAGGCAATATCCCAAATATAAAATATTAGCACACGATAACACGGCTTCATGATGAAGCGTGCCTGGCGAACCGAAGTAATAAGCAATTAGCTTCGAGAAAATTCCAAATCAACAAAATAGGCTACTGGAATAAATATCCATATTTTTGCATTCGTTATTTTTACTTTTACAGTCCTGCGAAGATTGTTTAGCATACAATTTTATGCTAATTTAATTGATAATTATTGACAGTAGGTACTTGAACATTATTAATTCAACATAATTATTAACTCAATGTTTGGGCAATGAGTTTGAAAATGTTCAGAGCGTTGCTTACCGCGACCTAAAATACTTTTAAATACCGTTAAGAGTTAATTCGGGTTCTGTAGCCATACTATGTAATTATATAATTTACTTTAAGCAACATATATCGCTTCATCTAGAAGCGATATATGTTGCTTAAAGTACTGAACATGTTAGTTATATTTTTAACTACTAATCTGAAATGTTTAGCTTATTAGGCATTCAAAACAAGTCAATTTAATTCACTCTAACAAGAGAAACCCATATATAACGATAACGGGGAACTCTACGGCGTTGAAGCAAAAATAATCCATATAATATATTTATACAAGCACATAGAATCCAAGTTTGTATTGATATATATGTATGCTAAATTGCAGCTTTCTAATACCAGAGACTATACATATCACACAGCCACTGTCTTTTTGAGGCTCCAAGTCTAAAGCGCCATCTGAATGAGACCAACCCAAAGTTTCCATAGAAATACCATAATAATAGTAATGCTATCAATTACTAGATGGCGCTGAGGGGCAGAGAGTATTATGCCCTACATTATACGGCAGCTTTGGTTGGTCTCAATCAGACGGCACTTCAGACTGGGAGTCTCAAAAATTTGTTAGATTGTTTTTCTCTATATATGTATAGTCTCTGCTAATACTAACAAACGGTGTAGTCTATCCCTAATTAACATATTAACAGTAACTTCACGTTACTGTCTGCGACATAATGTGACACACGTGGTTGAATAAATAGCATGTAAGCAATAATAACATATAAATAAGGTATGTTTAGTATTGTTAACTCTCTTATATATTGGATACCGACAATACAACACATCTTCGATAATGACTGGTTTTACTTAAATACTCCATTTCGACCCTCCAACTATCAACATATCTCATGGCACCCATACCAGAAGAACCAAGATGAAGAAAACCACGGAGCATCGTGTACGAAAATGAAGACAAATCAATGCAAGATTATCCTAATGAAGACCGGAACTTTATTATTTATCTTCTTTCAAGAAAGAAGATAAATAATAAAGAAATATATGAACAATATTCAAGACATAAGATTAAGAAGAAAGGACAAGATGACTGTAAACGTCAGTCGCTATCTCGGCCGCGATCGTGTGCGCGTGTGCTTGTAGACGTGAGCTATTTTTCTGGTGAAAAATGTCGAAATCCACCATAGAATCGTTAGAAAAAGTGATTTAAAAGTTCCTACTACCGATAGACGAAAAAATTGGATGCGTCCTGGCTGATTTAAGGAAGCTTGAGGACAAAATAAGCAATTTAGAAAATATTCAACGGTCGTGCAAAAAATGCAACGACGCAACTGCACGCGATAATCACCCGAACGGATCGAGCGCGCCGAAGATGCGAGAAAAAAATACTCTGCCCGTCGCTGCGACAAAATTCAAACCACCGGTTGTTGCTCTTCGACCAACACCTACCGCTAGTGAGCCGAAACGCTTCTCATTACCTGTACCATGCAAAGTTAATCATCATCAACAACAACAAACAGCTTCGAGTGACTCGGCTGCAACTTGCAAATCGCCGAAACCCAATCCACAAATCACACCTAGAGGCAAGTCTACCTCAACATCCATTTCTGACGTATGGTGCCTACCTACCCCTTCGATTGAAAACACCACCT
This sequence comes from Pammene aurita, assembly GCA_947086415.1. Classification (NCBI taxonomy): domain Eukaryota; kingdom Metazoa; phylum Arthropoda; class Insecta; order Lepidoptera; family Tortricidae; genus Pammene; species Pammene aurita. The sequence goes on from OX352297.1 coordinate 26,399,872, forward strand.
GTCTTAATACCATTGTCGATCCAGCTGATAATGAACAATGGCGAGATGTAACCTACAGCAGGGGTCGCATGCAGAACCGGACTCGCAGCACTGCCGTCACAGGAACTGGACCGATTGACAGCGACTTAAAAACTACTGAACGTACAAAAAAAGTTCATGCATGTTTTTTTGAAACCGACACGACGCCTGAGGCGATTAAGTCATATGTCTCTAAAAAATGCGGTGTAACCGAATGTACCGTTGACAAACTACAACTGAGGCACAATCTGTACGCTTCCTTCGTTATAACAGTGCCTCCAAGCAGCTTCGAACTCCTTATGCTGGGTGAAAATTGGCCGCCGCTTACTGAGGTTCGTGAGTGGTTTCGGCACGGCGCCGGGCGTGCGAGGCGCGCGCCCTTTAATCATCGACGCCCAGCTGATGGCGTCAGTGGCGTCGCCAGCTCCGCCGCCAAGACTCCAACCGCTTCCTAATAATAATAGGTCAAGCACCAGGCATACTGAACAGGTCACAATTCTACATCAAAACATAAATAGGCTTGAACACAAAACCTACAGGCTAGAATGCGAATTGCAACTTCGTGATCGAGTTGACGTGCTGTGTCTGACCGAGCATTGGCTGTCATCAACGCAAATTTCTGCTGTCAACATAATGAACTTCAGTCTTCGCGCCCACTACTCCAGGTCTTCCCGAATGGGCGGCGGGGCCGCAATCTACGCTCAGTCTGGAATCACTACCATCGAGCGACGTGAAGTAGCCGAGCTCTCAACGGAAAAGCAGTTCGAAGCCTGTGCAGTTGAATGTATAGGAATGGACCTAATTGTAGTATGTATTTATAGGCCGCCTAATGGTGACGTCGACATTTTCTTTTCCAAATTGTATGAATTGTTTAACCTGAATGTAATAATTAATTATAAAGTTTTAGTATTAGGTGACATGAATTTAGATTTTCTTATTAAGACAAATAACATTAAATCACTGTGTAACACCTTAAAACAATATGGATTTAAACAACAAATCAGCCAACCGACTAGAATAACAGATTCAACGCAAACTTGTATTGACCATATTTATGCTAATTTACCTAAACCTGACATTATAAATACATCCTGCTATCAAATGAATTTATCTGACCATTTAAGTACTAGTATTGTAATAAATCCTAATAGAAGTGATTTAAAAACATCCCACGCACCTAAGCGTATTTTTTCAATTCAAAGAATAAACAGTTTTAAAGAAACTTTAAGTTTTTTTGACTGGAATGCACTGCTTGTGAAAAATTCATGTCCTAGTAAGAAATGTGAATCTGTTCTAAATGTTATGAAACACTATTTTGATGTTCACTTTCCCGTGAAGAAATGTATTGTAAAATTTCATTCAAACGTGTGGGTCAATGACAGCTTACGTCAGTTACGCAATCAAATTCGCATCTGTAAACAACACCTGTCTAAGGGTAATGTCGACTTATTTTCCCAAATGCTAGAACTCGAGTCCTCGTATTCCCGTGAACTAATACATACTCGAAGTAAGTACATAAATAAACAGATATCAACCTGCGATAACATGTGTCGTGGTGTATGGCGAATTATAGCATCGGAGACGGGCAATATGAACAAACGCGGGAGCGGCGCACTGGACGTGCTCGTGAGCCGGTCGGAGGGAGACTGCGCCGGGGCTCGCGCCACCGCCGCCGCGAATGCACTAAACCGGTATTACGTCACGGCTAATGCTGATAACCCTATACCATGTCCTGGGGATGCGCTCGCTTACCTAGAAAAATACTTACCATCTGAGCTGTTGGAAATGCAATTTAAACCATTCACCCTTGATGAATTTATGCAGACATTAAAGCAAATAAAATGTAAACCATCCAAAGATACCAACGATATGACAACTTACGTACTTGGTTACCTTCCTCCTACCGTAGTATCCTTGCTATTAATGTTACTCAATGATTGCGTTCGCGCTGGTGTGTACCCTGATCCCCTTAAAATAATTAAAATCCAGCCAATTTATAAGGGAAAGGGTGAGATGAATAATTTTAAGAACTTTCGCCCTGTCGCACTAATACCTGTTGTATCTAAGATTTTCGAGAAGTTACTGAGCAAGCGAATCATGAATCATCTTGTAGACAATAACATCCTTAACAAGCACCAGTACGCATACCAAGCGGGGCTGTCGACGAGTAGCGCGGCGCGCGACGTGAAGGCGCGGGTGCTCGCCCACCTCGGCGGCGGGCGGCAGGTCGCAGCTGTCTTCTGTGACCTGTCGCGCGCCTTCGAGATGGTCGACCACCAGCTACTTCTTAAAAAAATGTGGTGTTACGGAATAGGAGGTAACTTCCATAGGGTGATTGCGTCATTCCTGAGCAGAAGAGCGCAGAGCACTCACGTCCTTAATTTCAAGTCCAGTTTGGAATCAACAGGCGACTGCGCTGTGCCCCAGGGGTCAACGATTGGGAATTACCTGTTTTTATTGCTTGTCAATGACATTACGGCTGCAAGCTCTGATGCCGAATATGTAATCTATGCCGACGACACATGCATCATAGTCAATGCTAACAATCTTGCAGACCTTAGACTGAAACTATTTAACGTGATGACCCAAATATCGAGGTGGTTCCGTGCCAACGGAATGCTTTTGAACGTCGACAAAACCAACGTAGTCCATTTTCAGCTTCGAAAAGTCAATATTAAACTGGAAATAATACTAGATAATACCCCAATACCTCAAGTCGATCAGACAAAATACCTAGGTTTCGTATTTGACTCAGGTTTAACCTGGTCCGCTCATATTGACTTAACGTGTGACAGATTATCCTCTGCAGCTTACGCCCTATCGAGATTGGCTCCATCTCTCTCAACCGACAATGTAAAAAAAGCGTACTATGGGTATTTTCACTCGATATTAATCTATGGTGTAGATCTTTGGGGGACTGCGGCCGATCGCGAGCGAGTATTTAAACTCCAAAAGCGAGCAATACGGATAATCGCGAGGAAACCTTATGACCATCCGGCCAAAACCCTATTTATAGACCTAAAGATCCTCACATTACCGAGTGTCTACATATTAGAAGCGTGTAAGTATGTTAGGAAAAATTTCAGCTCGTACAAGAGCCGAGGGCAACAGTCTGGCAGGAACACGCGCGGTGGACATCTCCTGCTCGAGCCAGCCCATACTACAGCTAAAGCTAAGAAATCTGTTGGAGTGTTGGGCGTTAAAATATTTAATACTTTGCCGGTCAACATTAGGGATGCCTCTAGTGATGCGGTGTTTACGAGTAACATTAAGAAAATATTGCTTGAGATGGCTTGTTATCGCATTGACGAATTCTTTGACAAAATGTCATTGACGCACACATAATAATAATAATAATTTTATTTCGTTTTATTGACATTTTTACCTATGTTTTGTAAAGAATATTTGAAATTATTGACATTGTTAATGTATATTGTTTAATTTTTATTTCCGACATTTTAATTTTCTATTGAAAATACTTTTGTATAAATATATATATACCTACCTTTTTAATGTAAAAATGTAGGATTGTTTACATATTGTACTTAATAATGTATATTAAATTGACGTGTACTATACTTATACCAATAAAATTATGAATATGAATATGAATAAACTATTGAAGCAAATATTCCAAAAAAATAAAGAAGATAGAAGATGATGACCGAAAATCTAGAAACAAATTAAAAAGAGTGCCAAGTAAGAAGAAAGAAGAGCGTTGTCCAGGGTTTCCCGGCTCGCAATTCAAGAGGTGTCCAGGGTTATCCCGGCCCATGTTCCGAGGAGTCCAGGGTTATCCCGGCCCATGTTCCGAGGAGTAGGGTTATCCCGGCCCATCATCGTCATCGGGAGCAGACAGCGAGCGCCACGTGGAGGTGTTAGCTTGCAGCCAACGTCACGCGACCGCCGCCCGCCGCCCGAGCCAGCGCAGAATGCAGCGTCAACATGACCTACTTACATTGCCGCTACTAATGTAAGTTAATTATAATACTATTGTTATGTTTTAATATTTTGCGATTGATAGGCATCTTATTTTAGCCATTTTTTTTGAGTTTATGGATACATTATATTACTTGAAATAGAGTCGTTACGTGCGTGACCAATTAATTGAATTAAAACATAATAATGTAAAGTTAAGTTCAGAGAGGCGACAGAAAGAAATCGGTCGAATGAAATGAATTATATAACCGCGCTGCGGATATTGTGTCTCTGTTAAAGGAAGGACAAACAAACTTTAGTACTTCGGAAATAGACTTAGGTAATACACTTATAATTGAAATTAGGGAGACTTACGGTAGAATTAAGATATTATTATCACACTCTGCTACGGAATCCCAGACCGAAGACAACATGGCTAAACCTAGTTTCGATGTCAAAACGGACATCGCCTTGTTGCCCGTCATGACGGGGCAAGAGGACTCTACTAAGCAGTTGATAGATGGTATTCTAATGTATAGTTATATTATAAGTAGCAAGACTCAACAGATTTTGATAGAATTTGTATTGAAAACAAGACTTTCGTCTAGCGCTAAACTCAGGTTAAAGACGTCATACAGTAGCGTAGAATCTCTCGTCGCTGATATGCGTACGTTCTTGTTACCTAAAAAATCGTCCGAGTCAATTCAGGCACAGCTGTATAGAGCTAGGCAAGGTAGGCGATCTATAGAAGCTTTCGGAGCAGAGCTCGAGGATCTTTTTGTCAATTTGACTATATCCCAATCCGATGGTGACGATAGTAGGCACGACATACTTCGTCCACTGAACGAAAAGTCAGCTATTAAGCGGTTCGCTGACGGTCTATCAGATCCAAAATTGAGTACCATAATATCAGCTAGGCAGTTTAAATCATTGCCCGAAGCCATTAGGACAGCAATTGACGAGCATAGTTCATCACCACAGGACGATCAGGTCCTACATTACGGACGCAGTCATTCTCGTAAAAATTACGGGAACAGAAATAGTCATTCCTTTCGTTATAATAAGGGTAAAAGATTTAATGCAGGAAAAATGCATTCACAACACGGTATTATTCTAATAATAACCGTAACGTAGGTATTTCGCAACACATTCCACACAATAAAGTTGCACGACCTCAGCATTTTGCTGACCACAGCACGGCCAGCGTTCGACGACTCGTGCACGCGACACGTGCATACAACAAATGCTGACGAAAAATCAACAGGCAGTTTTTTCGTGACCAACATGAATAATGCGATATTTAGTTATAACAAAGATAATTATAGTACAGCAACATGTAGTGTAGGTAATGCAAATAAATTAAAAATATTAGCAGATAGTGGAGCAGGTCTGTGTGCTATTAAGTATGAATATTTGAAAAACAAACCCGACCTTCTTAGACAAATCCAAGGACATAGTATTACTATTAAGGGAGTTTGTGGAGATTTAGTTTCGGAAGGATATATTTGCTTAGACTTAGACTTTAATGGATTCATTTGCGAAGGAAAGTTTCATGTTTTTAAGAATATGCAATGCGCAGCTCAAGCATTTTTAGGAGAAATTTTTTTCTTGCGTTATAATGCAACTATAAGCTATGAAAACAATGCACTGACATTAGAAGACAGAGGTCAGTCTGTTTCGATACCTATGAAGGTTCATTCTAGGAATAATTATGTCCATACTATCCCACCGCGCTGCGAAATTGTGACTCATATTGCGTCACAGCTAAGTGATGATTGTGTAGTGTTAGCGGAAGAAATGCAGGAAGGCGTTTTCGTAGCAGGTGTCATTTCAGTTAGTTTAGATTTATCAAGTTTAAAAGTAAACAGGTTATGTAATTTTGATATTTGCAACTTTGACTCAGGGAAAATTAGTGTCAATAGAGTAACTACGTTATTGGATCTTTTAAATTTACATACTTACTTAAACAAAGAGGAACATATAGAGCAAATTTGCGCAAAATACGCAGATGTTTTTCATCTGCCCGGCGACAAGCTAACTACAACCAATTTATTAGAGCACAAAATTAAGTTAAAAGAAAATGCAAGCCCGGTATATGTAAAGCCTTACAGGATACCACACGCTTTACGTAAGGAACTTCAAACTCAGATTCAAGATATGTTAGATAACGATATAATTGAAGAGACCACTTCCGAGTGGTCTAGCCCAGTTTTACTTGTCCCTAAAAAATCAGATAAGTTAGGAGAAAAGAAATGGAGATTAGTTGTTGACTATAGACAGCTAAATAATAAAATACAGGATGATAAGTTCCCGTTGCCTAACATTACTGAAATATTAGATTCCCTAGCAGGTAGCATATATTTCTCAAAGCTTGATCTTTCCAAAGGTTATTACCAATTAGCTTTAGACAAAGAATCCCGAAAATACACCGCGTTTACAACCGATAAAATGTATAGGATGAAAAGATGTCCAATGGGATTGCGGACATCGCCTAGTGTTTTCTCTAGACTAATGACCATAGCCATGTCCGGCTTAAATTATAAACAATGTTTTATATACTTAGACGATTGTATTGTCATAGGAAATTCCATGACGTCACACAACCATAACCTCATTCGAGTGTTAGAACGATTGAGAAGCACTAATCTTAAACTAAATCCATTAAAATGTGAATTTTTACGTAAAGACAATGTACTTAGGGCATAAAATTACTTCAAAGGGAGTAGAGTTTGACCCAGCAAAAGTGGACGCATTAAATAAATACCCACGGCCAACGAATACAGATGAGGTCAAGAGATTCGTTGCATTTGCCAATTATTACAGACGGTTTATTCCTAATTTCGCGAACATAGCTTATCCATTGAACCAACTTTCCAAGAAAACCGCAGTTTTTAATTGGACCCCAGAGTGTAAAACAGCATTTTTAAAATAAAAAAATATACTTACAAGTCCACAAGTCTTAGATTATCCAGATTTTTCAGAAAATAATACTTTTATCTTACATACGGATGCATCAAAAATAGGATTGGGTGCCGTATTGTCAAATTCTAACGGAAAAGTAGTCGCATATGCAAGTAGTCGCATATGAAACCTTAAGCCAGCTGAAACTCGATACCCAATCATTGGCTTGGAGCTATTGGCCATAGTATGGTCGACACGGCATTTTAGACCGTATCTCTATGGGAAAAAGTTCAAAATTGTCACCGACCATAAACCCTTAATTTATCTCTTTGGAATGACTGATCCTTCAAGTAGGTTAACCAAATTTAGGTTGTATTTACAAGAATTTAATTTTGATATTGAATATATTCCGGGACGAAACAATGCAGCTGCAGACGCATTGAGTCGTTTACCGATGAATAGTGAAGATTTAAAAAATATCAGGACAAACGTTGTATCAGTCATGATCAGAGCTCAATCACGGAGATTATGCGCGCAACAAACTTGCAATCAAGGTGACGTAGTAACAGATGTTCCCGCAAACGATAGGCTTGATCAACCTAGAGTTGTGGAAATCATCAAAGCACCTGAACTCGTATTAGGTTCAAATTATAAGTTAAATACGACATGTCGAAATAATATAATGAGTAATAAAGGAAATTTTGAGTACGTACCAAGCAAATCATGCATATATCTAACAACCCGATCGTTATCTACCGTAGGCGTGTTAGCGAGGGAATTAGAAGTATTATGCAAGGAGCAAAGCATAAATGAAGTTATTATAATAAAAAAATATCAAAATGCACAAGAAGGAAATGCATTTTTAGCTAGCTATACAAGTGATATTCCTAGGATCCTAGTAACAAAAAGTGTTACAAAAGTAAATGATAAAGACGAAATAAGAGTTATTTTAAACGATTTTCATCTATTACCCACAAGTGGCCACGCGGGGGTTAATAGAATGCTTAATAATATTAAACGTCACTACTTCTGGCCAAGAATGAGCCACGATGTATACGAATATGTAAAGAAATGTTCACATTGTCAGTACAACAAACACACTAATAAATACATTAAGGAACCAATGGTGATAACTTCGACACCAAGCCCATCTTTTGAAAGAGTTTCTTTAGATATTCTTTGACCCTTAGGCCAAGCAAATAAGATCTATAAAAAGTGTTTTGAAGAATTAATTCCCAGCGGGCTGAAAATCGCTTTAATACCTTCATGTGATCCTAAATGCATGTAATCCGAGTTTGCCCAATCCCAAGAGGTGTGCATAACTTTTTAGCGAAATTTTTGCTCTTTGACAGGTTTTTGCTTGTAGCTCGAAAACAGTACGTCCGACGGAAAATGTCATGTAGATCAATATTAAAGAGGGTTAAATTCTGCGTCGAGTGAGTAACTTAACTTCTAATTCAGTTCACCGGTACAGCCGAAATCAAAAGTTATAAACCGGGAAAATGTCTAAATTAATTGAAAAACTCGTATTTTGACTTCCATACCACATATCTTTGAAACAGATGACTCCTGTTGAAAAACCTATAGAATAAAAGTTGTAGAGAATACAATTTCAAGTTATATCGACATCTCAATTTTCATGTACGAGTAGAGTCATTTTGAAAGACTAAATTTGGCATGAATTCAAAATCAGTTTTTTCTAAATCCTTCTGAGTTGCATATTTTCCATAAAATATGAGGTGCGAGGCGTACATTTAATGCATCGTTACAACTAAAAACATTTAATTGCATATTTCTAAAACGTATCTAATCAGAAAACTATTTATACACCGTGTTTTATTTTCATTTCCGGTAATTCCAAGGGTACATTCCTGAGCTTAACTTAGTATAATTCTTAAAGACTCTAGTGTCCTAATTTGCTCCGGTTCTGAGGTAATCGATAGTTCTTTTTCGTCTTTCTGATTGTGTTTATTTTTCCTTTAGTCTGAGAACCCGCTATAAAGTCATGTAACTGTGTGTTAAGTCAATACAATATTAATTTTGTACTAAGCAGAAACGTCTGCAATCGAAATTTCAATTTTATAATTGAAATAATAATGGAAAAATTCGGACCGGTGTTCCGAAAGGTCGCAAGTTCCAATCTTGTTCGTCGCGGTGAATTTTTTCCATTTTTCTTTCAATTATAAAATTTTGAATACAATATGTTTCCTTTGTATCTCGGACCGTTAATGTTAGAAATTTCATTGACATGTCATAATGTTCAATTGTTTGGTTGAGTTAATATACAGATTGGGGAATTAATCAATAACTACCGAACCTATTTGACTTAACACACAGGTGCATCATTTTGTAGTGGGTTCTCAGAGTAAAAAAATAATTAAATGTAGGTTTACACAATTAGAAGGCATTAATAAAATATCGATTACCTCAGAACTGGAGCTAAGTAGGACACTGGCGTCTTCGAGAAATAAACCTAAGTTAAGCTCAGGAATATACCCTTGAAATTACCGGAAATAAAATAAAACACGGTGTATAAATAGTTTTCTGATTGGGTACGTTTTAGAAATTTGCAATTGAATGTTTTTAGTTGTAACGATGCATTAAATGTACGCCTCACACCTCATATTTTATGGAAAATATGCAACTCAGAAGGATTTAGAAAAAACTAATTTTGAATTCATGCCAAATTTAGTCTTTCAAAATAACTCCACTTGAAAATTGAGATGTCGATATAACTTGAAATTGTATTCTCTACAACTTGTATTCTATAGGTTTTTCAACAGGAGTCATCTGTTTCAAAGATATGTGGTATGGAAGTCAAAATATGAGTTTTTCAATTAATTAAGACATTTTCCCGGTTTATAAGTTTTGAATTCGGCTGTACCGCTGAACCAAATTACTCACTCGACGCAGAATTTAACCCTCTTTAATGTTGATTTACATGACATTTTCCGTCGGACGTACTGTTTTCGAGCAGTGGCGGTACTTCCATACAAGCCCAAAAGCCGGGCTTGCCCTAGTTGCCTCACCGAGATTACGTATTTTAATCGTCGCGCTAAATAACCCGTATTAATTATTTCGAGTGAGCTGTTTATAAATTTTGCCACACGCAACAAAGTGTCGCCACTACCGCGCAAACGACTGAGGCAAACGAAACTAAACGTAGCGCATGCTATCCCGCTCGCACTCACCGCCGCCGCCGCCTTGCAAGCGGCATGTAAGCGGGCATTCATTTCGCCTATACAAATCGCCCTATTGGTGTCTGTACAATGAGCAACAATTTTTGCCCGGTGTACCTATAGCAAAATACGGCGATTTAAAACCAGCTTTTTGGTGTGAAGTTGGCCGCATGCCGTAAGATCGCGCGACGCAAGTGAGCGTTAACGGACAACTTCAAGTGTATTACAAAAGTCGAATTTGACATGCAAATTAATTGTTTGAGCACGTAAATGTGAATTGAATGGTATTGTGGTGAGGTGAGGTTACGAGTTAGTAAAAGTGCTTAATTATTTTGTAAAACTTGTAAAAGTGTAAAAATTACTTATTAATAATGGATGAAGCCGTTCCTTGTGACTGTTTGAGGTACGTCCAAGTGTTGATCATGATCAACAAAGGCAAGGTAAAATCTCTGAAGTTTGTTCAAAATCAATGTGTCGTTAAACCTAATACCCGGCTTGTGTTATTTGTAGGCATGTATCAGATAAACCAGTTGCATAAGCGAAAATTTAGTAGGGCTGCTTACAAAATACACTAGGCTAGATTGTTACTTGTTTTCATTCTAAATAACTTATATTGCTGTTGTAGCATATTTTTTTCGAAAGATGATGACATTTTGAGTATATAAAGATTGAATAGTTAGTACGAAATCATGTCTTTAGGCTTGCCCTACTCCAAACCTCTGGGCACGCTACTGTTTTCGAGCTACAAGCAAAAACCTGACAAAGAGCAAAAATTTCGCTAAAAAGTTATGCACAGCTCTTGGGATTGGGCAAACTCGGATTACATGCATTTAGGACCACATGAAGGTATTAAAGCGATTTCCAGCTTGCTGGGAATTAATTCTTCGAAAAAATCTAATTTTCTTGGCCTACCTTAGAATTAGATAATTATAACTATAAGTACGTATTAACAATTCAGTGTGAACTCACAAAGTTCGTAGAAAAGAAACCCTTTAGAAAGAAAAGATACTGAATCTGTAAGTAAGGCATTTGTAAATTATTTTATTTTAAGATATGGAGTACCAACCGACGTCATAACGGATCAAGGTACCGAATTTATGTCCAGCGTATTTAGCGATACCTATTTGTAAATTATTAGGTGTCAATAACCTACACTCGACCGCTTATCACCACGAAACCATAGGTGCACTAGAAAACACGCACAAAAACTTAGGAGCTTATCTTAGGATTCAATGTAATAACAACAGCACCGACTGGAGTAGCTGGTTAAGTTACTCGTATTGGTGTTTTTCGTATAATACCACCGTGCATTCGGAGACGCAATATACGCCATACGAGTTAGTATTCGGCAAACACTGTCGATTGCCAAATAATTTAATTTCTTCTGTCGACCCTTTCTATAATTATGATGATTATCCTAAAGAATTTAAGTATAGGTTACAAAGAGCACAGTCAGAAGCTAGAAATAATTTATTGTCAAGTAAATATAGTAGAAAATTTATGTATGATAATAAAATGAATTCTGTACAATATAAACCAGGAGATTTAGTACTTTTAAAAAACCAAGTAGGTAATAAATTAGATTGTGTATAATGGACCTTATGAAGTCATAGAGGATATGTCACCTAATGTTAAGATTTTTAAGAATAATCAGATTTATATAACTCATAAGAATAACACTAAGGGGGCGTCCATTAATCGCGTCATATTTTATAGGGGGGGGAGGGGGTCACAAAAAAATCACCAATGATCACTACAGGGGGGAGGGGGGTCTGGACACATATCACGTGTAATTTTTTTGTTCCTCCGTGCTATACTGTATTATGGTCAATAAAATAAAATTTATCAACTTTTAAATGAATCAATCGTCAAAACCAGAGTAGCGCGCGGATTTTTGTCTCGCAGCTGGAAAATTTTATTCTAGCGACGGGTTCCATGAGGAATCAAGGGAGCTCCTGAAACCTCATAAGCAGACGTATAGCGATATTTTTAAATATAAAAACCAAAATATTGCATTTAAATGGTGCTATTTAGTGAAATAGAAACTGCTCGTGAAGATCAGAATGGAACTCCTCTACGACGAGGATGAAGTGATAAGTTCTTTAGCGACGCTGTGCACTTTTTGTGATGGGGAAAAAATGTTAAACTCGCGACAGGTCACGTGACTAGCAGATTCGTTAGATTGAAAATTCGTAAGATGGACACGTGACCTGATCTAAAAAATAATTGTAATAGTTCTGAAGTGTTAAATTTTTAATGTAATATAAATTGTCATGTTTGTGTACGATAAGCACAATAAATGAATATTGTATTTTTTCACATAAATGATAGTACTCTTATACTGATAAATAAAGCAATTCGTGCAAAATTATTCCCTAACCATGCCAATATATCAAAAATGCACAACGTTAATATTCAAGTTTTCACTCCTGCCGGCACTCCCGGAGTGCACCCCGTTTTTTTTTTACGTCTTGGGACTAATTGTTATGAGATGCACTATGTTTGTAAATATTTTTTTATGGCATTTGAGATATTATTTTGTGAAGTAGGTTTTTAGGGTTCCGTAGCTAAAATGGCAAAAACGTAACCCTTATAGTTTCGTTATGTCCGCCTGTCCGTCTGTACGTCGGTCCGTCCGTAAGGTCACATTCATTTTACTCGGAAACTATAAAACGTATCTTAATAAATATTTGAACACAAGTTGTATTTTTGTGTGCCGCTACTTAGTTCTGTGGTAAATTAAAAAAGAAGTAAAATTGCTGGAAAAGAAATTTTTAGGGGGGCACTCCATACACTATTTGTCAATTTTTACCAAATATCAACATGATGCACATCACTCGATAGGTCTTTAAAAATAACATTGAAGTTTGTTTTAGTGCATACATTTTTATATTTAGTGCACATTTTGCGAAAAAATTGCCCCGTAAGTCTAAAGCAATTGTGCCCCCCCCCTGTTTCTTTTGAACCGGAGATCCAAAAAATATGAAAAAAATTGAGAGCATTAACTATTTTAGAATTATTGAGTTATAGGTATCCATAAAACTTCTTTCATAGGTAGATACGAACTTTTGACAGTACTTTGGTCGTACCTATTCTACGACCCTCCGTTATGCGTGGTCCGACACGCAGTTGGCCGGTTTTTTCTATTAAAGATTATTTTATTTTATAAGTACGTACATGTAGTATCATTTTTTTACCCTTCACGTGTACGTAGGTTCACGTGTTAGAAAACTGTACTTACTTTAGTTAGCAAAAATTTACACGTCAAATAAGGGGGGGGGGGGGGGTCCTGAAAATATCACCAAAGATCAGCATGGGGGAGGGGGGGTCTAAAACAAGCCAAAAACGTATGACGCGATTAATGGAAGCCCCCTAAGCTGTATTTTAAAAATTAATAATCTTTAGCAATTATTATATAACATAGTATAAAAAAAATGTAAATGCAACTGCGTATGTCACATTTTATTTTCTTCCTTTGTGGGGGTGAAGGGTAACTTTCCGGGGGAGATGTAGTATATCCCTAATTAACATATTAACAGTAACTTCACGTTACTTAGTGCAGTCATTGAAGCATTATTGCTCCGAATTTTTTTACTGTGAACCGAATTGCATACAATTTTGGAATTAGGTTCATCTTACCCTTAACTTCAAAAGTGAAAATGATTTGAACTCCGCAACCACCCTGGGGGTGGTTGCCACCCCTTCTCGGGGGTGAATTTCTTTTTTTTCAAAATAACCTCGGATATCGATAGAAGGCCTAATTTTAAGCAAAAAATCATCTATAAAGTTTTTCAAAAAATCCAATACTTTTCAAGTTATTGGCAATTGAAAATTCGCAATTTTTTCACGTTTTTCATCGGTTTCTTGCAAATATCTCCAAAAATATACGTTTTATCGAAAATTTTATAAAAAACAAAATTGTAGCAGGTAAAACAATGAACAATTTGGTTTTTTATAAAGTATTCTAAGTGCAATATTAAGCTAGATATTAAAGATCAAAGCCGTTTTTTATTTTGTCTGAAATTTAATCGATGTGGTCAATGCCATCTAGCGGCGAGCAGATGCATTTTATGCTTTCTAATACAATAGGGTTTTGTAGTGCTTGAAATAAGCTTTAAAATGAGCACTATTAAAAGTCTTTTGCACGTAAAATAAGTGAGCTGTATTGCAAATAAGGGGAGCATCTAATGTTTTTTCTTTTAAATCAATGGGTTTCATAAGTGCCATTTCCACCAAAATTAAAATTAATCGTATTCCGCCTAGAATTAACTTTATTATGAAGAGTTTGATAGATAATATCAGTTTGGCTGCTTCAGGACATATATTTTTCAAAAAAGTCATGATTTAAAAAAAAACAAAATTTCAAATTTTTTAAAAACCCACTTTTTTTTCATAATATCTCAAAAATGACGACAGATACGTATAAAAGTGTATGGATTAAAAATTTAGGTATTTTTCTGACAAACAATTTGGTTTTTTTGTTTTTTCTGTCAAACAAAAATTGACGGAGATATGATTGTTTAAAGAGCGCGTGGCAGCGCAATCACAGCCTCTCTTAAGCCCTTTAACCCTTCACCGTTTTAGAAAAAGGTTTTTTACTATATATTGCAATGAAGGATGTTGTAGCTCTCTTAATTACCTTTACAATGGTTTTTTATAAATTGTGATAGCATGAAAATTGAAGGAGTTATGGTCCTAAACAAACCTGGAGTGCGATTTTTGAATCTCACCAAGTGACTAAATCTCACCGATGTGAGTGATTTACTATCGGAAATCACTCACATCGGTGAGAATTAGTCACTTGGTGAGATTCAAAAATCGCACTCCTGGTAAAAACTTATCATATTTTTTTCTACTTAGTAACTGAAAATTTCGGAGTGTGAATATTTGGAGCAATGTGAAAGTACGCAGTATAATAGAGACCCACAACTATTGTAATGTGTATATATTGAAATGATTCTTGGTTTTGTAAAATGAAAATCCCAGGTTGTGCGACAAGATTTATTAAACATCCCACACTTATATTCAGCATTTGCAGTAAATACCCCTCCACTACACTTCTTTTATATCTTAACTCCCTAATTAATAACAAACAGGGTTTGTGCTTACAATTGGTCAGTATATTCTCGGCTGCGGAATCCCGCGCTAGCTAACGGTTCGGTACCTGGTTACACTACGGCAGGCCTACAGCTATCGCAGGCCCACGGCGTACCCGTTGAACTCTCGTGCTGGACAACCGGCACGTCGAGCGCCAGCGTCGCCGACAGCCTGCTCGCAGGAACAGCGAGCCACCGTCGTGCAGCTTCCATCAGTTTGACGCGACGTGGTCTATAAAGACCATAACTAAACACCTCCTAAGAGGGAATACGAAACCCGCGTATGCCGCTCGTTGTTCCGATGTCAACCTCCGGAGGTGTTAGGCCTTTAGGGACGCTACCGCATGCGGCCCAGCGTCCGCATCACCGCCTGCGCTACCGGCAGGTTACAGTTTTGGGCTAAGCGAAGAAGGATAACACTTTATTCAGTGTCATGGATCGATTCGGAATCGTAGAAGACTTTCATATTTCATCAATCTAGAACGAACCATAGACTATAATATTTTTAAATTATTTTTAAATATGTAATCATATATATTTACTGTTTTAATTTAGGGGTAGTTTTAAGGGTAGAAAAGCTTAAGAATATGATAATCATTTTCGAGAGTGTGGAATAATATTTAAATCCTTTTCATTTTATAAAAAAAAAAAAATTTTTTTTTATCAAGGGGTAGTTTTCAAGGGTTAAAAGGGGGTTAAAAATTTGATAATTATTATAGAGAATATAAAATATTACTTACTCTATACTTACATCTTTTTATGTCATACCAAAGTATTTTTTTGTGATTTTTTCAATTTAGGGGTTGTTTGCAAGGGTTGTAAGATTTTCAAGGGGTTGAAAATGATTTTAATATGAGGTAATTATGTTAGAAAATACTTTACAATTTCACCACTTACTATTAGACATGTTTTCTTGCGATAAAATGGCTCAATGTAAATTTTTCCATTAAGGGGTTGTTTACACCCCTTAAAAATAATAGGCGGAGTTCAGATCATTTTCACTTTTGAAGTTAAGGGTAAGATGAGCCTAATTCCAAAATTTCATGCAAATCGGTTCACAGTAAAAAAATTCGGAGGTAAGACCGTATTTTTCGCTTCAATGACTGCACTAACTGTCTGCGACATAATGTGACACACGTAGTTGAATAAAATAGCATGTAAGCAATAATAACATATAAATAAGGTATGTTTAGTATTGTTAACTCTCTTATATATTGGATACCGACAATACAACACATCTTCGATAATGACTGGTTATACTTAAATACTCCATTTCGACCCTCCAACTATCAATATATCTCAACGGTCTACGGACAAAACTGTAAGGATTTACTGTCGTCCACAGCAACCATGAAATCGTTTAATTTAAAACGTGAGATATAGGCCATCATGTCTCTGTTTAACCCAATGGTTGACTGGTAGAGAATGTCATTTGGCATTAAGTTCGCCTTTGTACAGTTTCTTTTGTTTTGTGCAATAAACTTTAAAATAAATAGGTACTAACATTGTTAAAAAAATCGGTTTTACTCACTTGTATTTTTACTACGTGCTAAATGTTTCGCAGAGCTTAGGTCTCCATCTTTAAGCACTAAGAGTGCTAGGCGAACCGCTCCGTGATCCGTCGCAGGGATCCGACCCTAATAGCCCTGAAATCGTTTCATCAGAAACATGCCTGACACAGACTAATGACTCCGGACACGGGAAAAATACTTTTAAAAAAACTGTTACTTTGTTGTCTCTGAAAGCTTTAAGCTTTGTATCTTCAGCCCTAAAAGGTTAATCTTGTTTGATTGATATTTTTTTTGCTTAAACCTTTTAGTAGATTTTTTTATGACAGCCTTAATTAAATGGGATTAATATTACTTATAATTAAATTGTATTCAGAAAGTTGGAATAAATTAAAACTTTGTCTTGAAGCTACGCAAAATAAAATAGGTATGTTTATGATGTTAATTACGTTTGTAATGATTTAATGAATGATTCTGATCGTTTGTTATTGATGATGCCCTTTGTTCAAACATAAACAAACCACCAAGTAGGCTACCCAAATTAATGGATGAGAACTACACACTGATTTATATCCTGGAACTCCCACATTTTTTGTTACAGGTTTCACGACTAAGTTCTGCGGACATTTGGGCACGTTGATTAAGTTGTAGGTACCTTTTTAAGCCTGTAGACACATCTCTAACCGCCTTAACCCTTTGGATGTAGTTTCGAAAGTGAAAAACTTTTAGAGGGTAAAGATAAAACGGTATATGTAAAAATAATAAAATTAACATCATAAAGATGAAAAACTAAAACATAATAGTTTTTACTCTAATGGCCTGTTCCACAATCTCCAGTCCAAAGCATATCTGTCAGATAAATGTTTGCTGTCCTTTTCTTTTATATTACTGGAGAAAAGGATAGCAATAATTTTAACTGGCAGATAAGTTTATCTGGAGATTGTGAAACAGGCCCTAAGACAATTATCATAAATCGAAGTATGACATAAGCAACTTCTACTATAATAATGATTTAATATATAGTTATGTATGGTATGGTTAAATGATGAACGGATTAAATAACCTCACTTACCTATTTAGTGACATTAGGTTGAAATGAAATTCAGCAAAACCATTTATGACTTTATAGAATATCAAAGTTCAAGATTTTGTAAATATTTGTTCAAAGGGTCGGGGCAAGTTAGTCGTATAGGACAAAAGTGTCCCAGGTCTATTCATTTTATGAATCGACTCATGGCTGAATACAAAACACTTAGACCCAATTAAGGTTATTGTCTTTCTAATTGAAAAATGAAATAATTATTTAGCAATCTTACAGTCTCAACATGTCCATCCGTCAGCACGCCCGTGTATTTTTGCATGCTTGCGTGATGCCGCATATTTAAGAGAAATTGTACATGTTAGCTACACCAAAGTTTTTACAGTTTCCTTCCCCATTTTATTTATAAAAATAAACCTAGCGAACAATACAAAATAATGTTGCTTGAATATTATATAGGCCAGACTGGGCAGCAACATAACACCAGGGTTTCATTTCAGTTGTTTAGTCAATTTAATCATTTACTTTACGCAGAGCTAGCCACGCCACGTCAGGCCACATATGACAAAATAATGAGAGCGACGAAACCCCTCTCGTTATTTTGCTATACTATGCTTATTTCTGGATCCGGACATCTGGCAGCTGTAAAGTGGTGGATATCAAAGAATGCAAACCACTTAAGAATACAAATCGTAGAGTTCTGGTTTTGATGTATTATTATGAGAAATTAAATAAATAATTAGATTATATCATTACTAAAACTTTCTGACGCGGGAAAGTAGTCCAAAACGACGTAAAATGTAATTCATAGTTTGTCGCCTACTGTTTCTGTTTCCGAAATAATGCGCAATGTTGTTTGTTCTAATGTTTTCACACACTGCAGGGCAAATTCTCTGCAAAACGTATTTGATTCGTGCACATAATTGTTCCTAATTGTTTCTTTTTTTCTTTTTTCTGTGTTGTCTGTTACTTTTTATTTATTGATTTTCTTGTCTGTAGTTGTGTCGTCACTCGTTAGTCATAAGTTAGCTATACGTTCGGTCCCCACTGAAAATCAGCGCCGCGGCTTGCCGTGGTCTTACGCTAAGTGGGGGTCATTTTTATTGTCCGTTTTATAAAATTTCATGTATATTTTAACTGGTGTGACGTAAATAAATATATTTTCTTTCTTTCTTAATGGTAAAATATAGGCCTCGTCCTCTATAAGTAAGACAACATTGGCAGTTTTTACCTAATTTGGTATACCTTTTTTCCAACCGAATTTTTTTTCTAGTCTGTCACTCTGACCTCCACCCACCCATTAAAAGCTGCCAGATGCCCGGATCTAGCAATAAGGATAGTATTGCGATCTTACTAGACGAGTTTCGTTGCTCTCGTTATTGTGTCATATCTGATTTTTTTTTTTGAAGTTTACGTATATGCGGATTCATTCTCGGAAGTTAAAGACAATATCCAACTCCATTTAGGAACGTCTAGTGCCTCTAAATACTGGCACACGATTTTTACTAAATAGGATTATAGTTACTTAAATTAAAAATTAGGACTTAATCTCGATCTTATTATTTGTCTGACGTTTCCATTACGTTCATATCAAGCAAAGGTCATTTTCAAATTATTCTTGCTAATTCTTCATATTTATTTTGTAAGTACACTTTTGAATACAACTAACATAATATTATCAGGTTATTTTGTCTTAGCAGCTTCTTCTTTTCGTGTCGAGGTTCCCTTCAGTTTCATACTTGAGGTGCCCAGTAGGCGGCGGTGTCGACAGCCCTGGGCGTTGCGTGCATCAGGTCGAGCTCCGAACAGTAGTATGGGCAGGCGGAGCAGGCCAGTAGGTGCGCCATGATTTGCGATGCCTTGGCGTAGCCGCATTGGGTCGAAGGGGCACGGAGCAGTCCCCACCGGGCCATGTTCTCTTTACAGCGGCCAACTTGTGACCTGAGCCTGTTTAAGAATTTCCAAATTGGCCAAGGCTCTTTGTGGCCGGGCGGTAGCTGCTCGAAGGCAGGCACATACTGGTCCGGAGGGGGGCAGCGGGTCTGCCACAGCATGCGGCGTGCATCGGACGGGTCACCCCGCAGTGGGCTGGTGCTTCGCATGAAGCTCCTGCGACTTCTAAGACGAGCAGGTGGCAGGCTATGTCCGTGCAGTGAGTTCCACCAAATCATACATACATGTCTTAGCAGCGTAAAAATTGTGTCTTGAGAGTTCATTTGAAAAGTACTGATCACTTTCTTAGTTTACCTACATATTACGTACACCTCAAGCACACGTGGGTATGAATCACACTTTTCCCAATTGTTATGTGTGTCACTGGATATCTCAACCTGTATTGTAGTGACGAGGAAACGTCGCGTCCCTGAGTCATCGCATAAGTTTTTAAATGTTTTTCAGGTGTCGTGAGATCTCTTGCGATCACCCGGGTGTTGGCAATGTGCCCTTACGGATATAGCCCGCGTGAGACGTGTCGCATGTTCGGATTGTTGCATGGTACAAGACAGGAGAAGTGATGATTACTACGAGTATTTAATAGTGTAACAATTAGTGGATTCTTTCTAATGATTTTTAAGGTGGGCGGGGTGGCATGCGACAACGACGCGTTTGTGTAGTTGACACGTGAACTATTTCACAGATTTAACAATTAAACACTTGCTTAAGAACAACTTTAGCACTAGCATGTTTGGAATTTCGTTAAAACTATGGTCATATTTCTGATGTGCATACCTATATGTAAACCACTGCGTAATTTATTACACACGGCGTGAATAGGGCGGAACAGTGGCATGTAGTTGTGGCATAAAAGAGCCAGTTTCTTTACTTGAGAATTTTTCATGCAACTTTGCCTTTACATCATTCTGAGGATACTAGAAATCTGCTACACAACAATTATTCAACTTGAACAGATTAAGCCCATTCCAGATCTAAATATTTTTTAATTCAGCCCATTCGCTGTCATTTTCTTTATTCATTTTCAAACACGCTCAAGACTTGTAGGATAAGAACTCTTCTCAAATTAGGTAAGCTGGTAGAAATTAAGTTATACGAATGCTCTAATACTGCTACAAATAACCACTACAACACTGTAAATACGGCAAAGTTAACCGTTAATTGAATTAAATTTTAAGATATTTGGATCTGAGCCAAAATGACGTGCTGCACCCTGGGGACTTTGTAAGTAGCGGGGCTAAACCCACTTACTTAATTGGAAATACTGAGTCAGACTAACTTTCCTCCAAATTAATGGTAGCCTTTTCACTTTAACTCCTAATGAGTTGTATTAAAGAGTTTTAATGAAAGGACTTTCGACCTCATCTCATTGATTAGGTTTTGAAACTAGCTTTTATTATGTTTTTTTATTACTATATTATTATACACCGTGGGCCCTGGGATAACTAGAAAGATTTTAACAGTGTATTCCTGATCATATTTAGATACTAAAATGTCCTATAAACTTTTCTGGAATACGCCTAGTTTCAGAGTTAATACCAATTTTTAATAAAATATGCTTTTTATCAGCACAAGACGCCTTTTTGATGGCGTTGTTGCCATTATTGGGCATAGTTTACACGTCCTTGTTGACAGATATCAAAGTGACAAGGAAAACTATACAGAAACTATATTCTTCCAATAAAAATATACCCATTTGTTTTAGGCGATAATTTTATTAATAATATTTACTTTTCATGTGCAATAAACATTCAAAAATTGGAACAAAAACAAAAAAAAATATATTTTTTGGTGAAATTACACCAAATGTTTTTTCCTTCTTTTGGTCTCAGAAATGTGTGGTTAAGATCCGTCGGGTTATACGTGCCCACGGTGTGTAGTAACGAGTTAGCATGTAGTTGATAAAGTTAAAAACTTGCGACCGGAGACAATGACAATTCAAATAAACGGAATTTATTTAATAAGTATAAGTACTTACTAATGTATATGTGAAAGGAAAAATAATGTGTAATGGCCAAGTCATTCTATTTGTTATAAAAAAAAATATATCTAATATTCAAAGGATCACAATGACATGTCGTTAGTTTACTCGGCACACCGGCTTGGTTTTACATTAGATCTCAATACTTTTCGCAGTAGGAGAACTGCGATGCGAGACTGGCATTTTTGTACATTGTTTATGATGGGATTTACACCTTTTTTAATTTACTTACGTTTAGTAAGTAGGTAGGCAGGTAGGTAGACATCTACCTACTGCTGGACACAGACCTTCCCGAAGAATCTCTCCAACGACGAGTCGTGCGCTACAATTATTACATCTGGATCCCTGCTATTTGGCCAGATCATCAGCTATTGTTGCGGGCCTTTTGGCGGACTCGAGAACCTTTCTTCGCCGCGCCCGATTGGCTTATTATTTGAAGAGCCCAAGGGCAAAAGATAAGAGGATATTTTTTGAAGTTTTAGTGAAAGTTAACGAAGAATATTAATTTTATTTCATTAATACCCAAAAACAATCTTTTTAAAGTGGTTTCTGACATGACTAAAAATGCAAAATTTTGACAAATATACTACTGCACTACCTGTGTCTGAAACTCTGTTCTCCTTCTCCTGCTACCCTAAGGTTGTCTGGTAGAGATCGCTTAATAGCCACCACCAGTTACCATTATTTACTTTGTTAAATCTGTTTCTGTATATACTTCTTTTACTTTGTGTGGTGCAGTAAAGAATATTGTATTGTATTCCACTATCACAAATGGATTATTTCTGTTTTTCTGAGGTTTTCATTAATCGCTACGTCTTATACTTTATATACACACATGTTGTAGGTACTGCGAAGTCCATAGCCGTTCCGCATTCCTAAAGAATATTTGAATGCCGCAAAAGTGAATAACCTACATAAAAACAAACTCGTTTCTATCTCGTTAATTTTAATTGCTATGTACGGTCAACGTCAAAGATTGGTTTACATTTCTGTACATCATTAATTTAGTATTCGAAAATATGTTTGACTTCGACTGCATATTTTATTACTGTTTGTAAGTAAATGTATTATTTTACAAATTACGTAACTTTGTATATTTAATTAGGCACGGTGACTAAAGGCAGTAGGTATTCTGTAATATTAGGTAGGTATATTAACTGCAAATTACCGTGGTAGTAAAAAAGCATCAATGATTTTTGAAAATTCAACTTTGGCTTTTATTGTATTACTTGTCAGTAAAATTGTTTACCTACTTATTAGAAAAACTAAGAACAAACAAATAGTTCATAAAACTATTTTTTCCAGCTTCACACTATCCTACGTTCATTAGATAAGATAGCATCAATGTTTAAATGTAACGAGATTTTACCTTGCCACGATTTTCCCTGTGGGTAGCATATTTATGTTTACCGAATTTCAACATACTGATTTAATGATGTACCTACTCACCGTATGCATGGTTAACACCAATTTATTGACATCTCATTAGTGTACATGTTTATTTATCTAAGCTCAAGTGTCATATGCAAATATTGTTATTTGCTAAATAACAATTACTTTGTATTACACATAATGGATTTATGTTACTCTAGAAATCCCAATTTATGAGATAAGTACTGCTAGTTTAGTGGATAAACCAGTTTAGGTTAAACTTTATTTTTCTAAAATCTCACTTAATCCTCTATAGTCAGATAAAACCATCAAACATGTGAATTTGCTCATCGCATTATTATCACAAGGGAATTTTATGAAAGGCTGTGATTGTTAAAGGCACAACAGAGTAAGTGGCCCATTTTATGTCTCACCTTTGGGAAAGGAGCGGAAATTGAGCTCTTGGTGTCCGTTTCTAGGGAAATCTCTTTAAATAAAGCTGTTCAATGCGACGAGCGATACACCATTGTCGTAACTGAGAAGCTTTTATAAATAGGTATTTTTCTACCTCCGTGATAAATCCGATTAACTACATTGCTTTTATACTCTACGAGTTGAAAATTATGTTTCAATATTATTTCAATGATATTTCAATAAACTTCCATTATTTAATTCTTTAGACGGGTTTCAAAGGTTCGACACTGTATTTATGGAAGCTTGAGAACAAGAGGGTTACTTAAGGGTAAGACGGTTTCCGTGTCCAATCCAATATAAGGAACTAAGTGGACAGACACACACACTGGACAGACACAGCTCCAACCCAACTCAACCGAACTCAACTCAACGCTATAACGACATTGACATTTGCTATTCGAACAGATTTTCATTCAACATTGGTCTCACATTGGTCACACATTGGTCACGCATTGTACCAATGTTGTACCAATGTGAGACCAATGTGTGACCAATGTGAGACCAATGTTGAATGAAAATCTGTTCGAATAGCAAATGTCAATATGTCGTTATAGCCTTGAGTTGAGTTGGGTTGACTTGGGTTGAGTTGGATTGGAGCTGTGTCTGTCCAGTGTATGTGTTTATTTTTCGAATCGAGGCCTAGCAGCTTCGAGCAACACGGGCTTCCGACACATGTGTTGCTCTATGGTACAGCCACACGGAATTGTTGAGCCACTATTGTCACTGTTCCTAATTTAGCCGTGTAATGCAAATCGGGCTTACTTCGGGCACACGACTGATTATGTTATTATGGTTATGATTCGTGTAAATTTGTATAATAAAATAAGGAAATAGTATGTCTTTCTTTGTCACTCGGTATTCCTTCAAAACGGTTGTCAAACATATCTAAATTGAAATCTTAGCATTAGCAACTAGTAATATAGGTGTGTTTCATTCTAACAAATTAGTTGCGTCCCTCTCCGCTATCACGACTGAAATCGGAATTATTCCGATAAGTGAAGTTTGCTTCACCATTTCAAGACTATAGACATGCATGACTGTTATAAGGTTACCGTAGCAATGTCAGCTTCCGAAGAAATCTTGATCGGTCATTAGGCAACCTGTTAGGCAACCAAGTTTTGTTGTAACGTTACCCTAGCAACGTCAACTTCCGAGCAAATCGTGATGGGCCGTTGGTTAACAGAGTTTTGTTATAACGTAAGCGTAGCAACACTAGCAACGTCAGCATCATTGGTCAACAGAGTTCGGCAAAAGTCGTCCTCGTACGAGTTTGGGCCCCGATTTGCATTACACGGCTAAATTAAGAACAATGACAAGTGGCTCAATATTCCCGTGTGGTGACTGTACGATTAAGGGCCGGTTACACCACAGCGTCTGTTAAAGTCAACGTCATCGTTAAAAAAATCTTGTATGGAAAGTTAGACAGTTTTCTATGGGATGACGGCTTCGTCGCCATATTTAACGCTGATCAGTTCATTAGTTATATCATTAGTCAACCCACCCTAAGTGCGTTCAGCGTTCACCCTATGAACTAGTTAATGTTTTTGAGTACCTATCTTAATAAAAATTTTTCTACTCTTCGACTCCAATGCTTGAATTGAGATTGTGTAGACCGAACTACTATCGCATATTTTCCGATAGAGCTTTTATGGTCGCATATTGTGACATCGCCAACGATGGTACAAAGGATTTTCATACAATATCGTAACACTGTTGCACGAGCGCGCGCGGCCACGCCGCCGTCGTCGCGGGGGGATGGGCACGATCTGCCGGGAGATTGAAATTACTCTATTGTACGAGTATAGGCAGCAGGTCTTTCGTCGAACTCAATTCTTACCGGCATGCCTATATTGAGCACTCGTAGAAAAAATATTGTATACAATAGTGACATAATCAAGCTTTTCAATCTCGTACCTTACTTAGGCCACTCAGCAAGCTTCGTGGCCTAAACACGGTACTCGACTGAAAAGCTCTCAATTATGTCACGATTGTATAATAGTATTGTATAATAGTATGTTCACTTCTCATGCTCAAAAAGTGTGTCATATTATGCTTACCAAGGCGGACTAAAGTAGTACATTTAGCCTCTAGGGCTAATATGTATACATATTTATAATTTACAAAACATTTTAAATTGACCAATCAGAACACTTCACCATATTAAATCCACCAATCACAACACATGTCGAAGTTAATCGGAACGCTAGATACTTTTTAGGTGCGTATACTGTGTAAATAATTTGAGTCCTTAAAAAAAACATTGTATTTAATATCAACCAATCAGAATAGAGCAATGTTAAAATCGACCAATCAGGAAACGCAATTTATTTCTCAAAACATGAGGTGTTTTTTTAGTTCCTACTTGTCAATCATTAAAAAAGATTTTAATTCTTTGGAAGTGCTTTAAAGCGTGTTTAAACTGTTTAAAGAGCTAATTATACCGTCGTCTGTGGCATTTATTCGCAGTATTTATATTTTGTATCTATAAAAAGAAGTTAAAAAAATTAAAAGACCGTCAAGTTAAACCATAATTTCACCTTAGTTTAGTTATTGTGCATATATAATAAGTATTTTTATCCTATTTTCTCGCAATCGAAGTGAAAAATAGTATGCATTACTCTGGTCTAAAAGCCATATTCCCACTCGAACAATTTTCCCTCACTTCGTTCGGGAAAATAACCACCTCGTGGTAGTATGTCCTACTTTAGACCCTTGTCAAACAATCCACTATTTATACAATCGTAACATAATTAAGAGCTTCTCAGTCGAGTACCGTGTTTAGGCCACGAAGCTTGCTGAGTGGCCTAAGTAAGGTACGAGATTGAAAAGCTTGATTATGTCACTATTGTATACAATATTTTTTCTACGAGTGCTCAATCTAGGCAAGCCGGTAGGAATAGATTTCGACGAAAGACCTGCTACCTCTATACAATTGAGTTAGTTCTATATCCCGGTGAATAGTGCCGGGGGTCGGGAAGAAGGACACGGACGGTCGGGAAGGACAACAGTGTTACAATATTGTATGAAAATCCTTTGTACCATCGTTGGCGATGTCACAATATGCGACCATAAAAGCTCTATCGGAAAGTATGCGCTAGTAGTTCGGTCTACACAATCACAATTCAAGCATTACAGTCGACGAGTAGAAAATAGTACATTGTTGTAGAGGCTTGAAAGTAAGCTATAGGTGGATCGAATTAGTTCGAGGGCCGACCCGCCAGGGGAGGCCCTCGAAGATACGAGTCCACCTATAGCGGTTTCGGCCGAGATATTACATAGTGCTTTTCACGACTACTGTGAGGAAATAAAAAAAAACATTTGTCATAATAATATAAATGCTTTAATAGAATATCCAATTCAGTATTCTATTCCCGCCTTTTTACTTTTTTTTTACTTTCAAGAAGCGTTTTTCTGTTGTTTGTTTCAAACAGACTCATTACTTAGAGGCGTTTTTGATAGAAAACCACAAACGGCTAAAAAAGTAAAAACGCCTTAAGGGTGAATAAATGGTTTTAACGTTTCTTTTTTTTAACAACAGGTAGTTGGCCCGATAAACAACCTTATTTTATCTTTTGAAACATAAAGTTGTGCCAAAAAAAGACCTTTTAATGTTTTTAATGAATGCAATGACATAACTGGACAATTTACTTTCCAACTAATGACATTTCATCGCTACAATAACATTGCTGTAGTGGTGGTTAAGGTGCTACAGCAAATGCTTACTTTCCAGCTTTGATTTTGACCATCTTTTGTCACATTTCCGAACAGTAGCGTGAAAAATACTATTTTAGCATACTAAAAATTACAGTATGAAAACTATATAAAATATTCGTTGGTTTTGGTTGCTTTATGGTTTAACGTATACCTGGTATGGTAATATAGGAATATATGTAGGTTACCGATCAAACATTTGCTTTCGTCCAACACAACTCACGTTCAGCGTAATTGCGCTATAAAGCACAACGACGCGAGTATTACCCATTGATTTTTGCGTAAATAATTCCTAGACCGTCCACTTTTTTATAGTAACATTTTTCGTCACGAAGCGTATCTTTAGAGAAATACTTTGTTTTAAAAAGACTGAAACTTAACAACTGATGTGCAAGTTGCAGAAAGTTACAAAAAAGTAGAAAAAGTTATCGGAAATTTAAAGAAACTTTAACAAGAAATATAGGAAATAAGATATTTAGATCGGGGATCGTTACCGGTATTACTAAAAATCAAAATAGCGCCCGAGATTCGCAATGTTTGCGTGATATTCTGAAATATGATTCATTAGGTAAACGGAATAAATTATCAGATTATCCGAAAAATATTCGAAAATATTCATTAACAACTGAAATACCGAAATTTAATACCAGTTAATTTGTATGCAAATAATACCGGTATTCGATCCCTGATTTAGATACAGGGTGATTCATGAGACGTGAGCAGGAACAACCCTACACACTGAGTTAACGATAATGAATCGGCCGCCATCATTTTTAAGTGAAACAATAGCGCCTTTCAATTTTTTTTACCTTTTTGTTTCGTAGAAATTTTGTTCTCTGTAATCATGGTCACCCTACATAAACAAATCAATAAAGATAAAACCTCTGTAACAATCATGACAGCACTTTGATTATGAAAAAAATAATTGTCAAGTTAAGTGAGATACGATGTTTCCAAAGTAACCAGACATCAATTTGACACATATCACAGAAAAACAAGAGAATATTCTAACAAGAAAATATTAATAATAAAGAGTGACCATGCGTGTCGTAAATAATTTTAAACATTTTATTTTCAATAAAAAAAAATTTTTTGCGCTTATCACGCTAATACTGATATCAAACAATAGCTTATTATTAACTGAATCCGTAGTGTTAAGCCTGCTCACGTCTCATGAATCATCCTGTATACATATGGAGACGACGTATCTATATAGAAACTAAAGTGCAATTAAAATACTCTTTTACTAACCGCCCTCTTTAGAAGGTTACTCGCTTTTGTTTGTAAGGGATAATATTTTACGCAAAACTACATATTCAATTCGCTCGACATGTCGGCGCTCGGTGAGCACTTTGTCGAACAAAATCACTGCACACTAGCTGGTATTTATTTTCCTTTACGTGACTGGATAAATGTAGGTAACTTTTTGATAAATTAAAATACTGCTACGGTAAAACTTTGTATGAGACTCTAACATATTAAAAATATTTATAACGGGTAGGTAACTTACGTAATTTAAGTCGATTCACGTAGTAGCCCGCTCCTGTCGCGGAAGGCGCCCGTGAAAATGATCATCGTAAATTGATCGAAATATGTCGAGCAAAAATCGACTAAAATTCCGTGAGTTATAAATATTTTAATACTGGTATGGTTTGAGGACTACGAGATTAAAATGTAATTAATAAGTTATGTACTAGTCTTTGCCTGTTAGGGCAGGCAGCTACTGTTATTTCATGAAAGCTGTTTCTAATGTTTATCATACATTAACACTTTCAGTGCCAAGTTCCTCAAGCCTATACAAAATGAACCCGACTAGCGGGTTGCTGACAGTTAAAGTTGTTAAGTACTTCCAGTAAAAACTATTTTTAGGGTTCCGTACCTCGAAAGGAAAAAACGGAACCCTTATAGGATCACTTTGTTGTCCGTCTGTCTGTCTGTCTGTCTGTCTGTCTGTCTGTCTGTCTGTCTGTCTGTCTGTCTGTCAAGACCATTTTTCTCAGGAACGCGTGGAGGTATCAAGCTGAAATTTATATCAAATACTCAAGTCTATTGTCCCTTGCAGCTGTGAAAAAATCAAACTTAAAAACCAACGCAATCAAAAGATACAGTCGTTTATGCTGCAAATTTTAGAGTTTTTCGGCACTCGCAAAACCTACGGGGTACTTCCCGTGAACTCAGAAACTTGAAATTTGGCACGAAGCAACGTCATATAGCATAGACAATGGAAAAATTACAAAAAGCAGACATTTTTAGTAAAATCATACAAAAAAATATTTTTAAAAATTTTAAACTGACTACCTTTTTCCTCGTAAACGCGTAGAGGTATTAAATTGAAATTCATGTCAAATACTCAGGGCTATAGGACCTTTCAGATGTAGCAAAACCAAACTTTTATGTCAACGCAATCAAAAGAAATAGCAATTTAAGTCGCATATTTTGAAACTGAGTACTCGCAAGAAACTCAAAACCTAATGGGTACTTTCCGTAAACTCAGAAACTTAAAACTTGGCACGAAGAAACTTCATATAGCACAGACAAAGGAAAAATTACCAAAAGTAGACATTTTGATTAAAATCATACAAAAAAATTTTTTTTAAATATTATACTTATTACTTTTTTCCTCGTAAACGCGTGGAGGTATTAAATTGAAATTCATGTCAAATACTCAGGGCTATAGGACCTTTCAGATGTAGCAAAACCAAACTTTTATGTCAACGCAATCAAAAGAAATAGCAATTTAAGTCGCATATTTTGAAACTGAGTACTCGCAAGAAACTCAAAACCTAAAGGGTACTTCCCGTAAACTCAGAAACTTGAAACTTGGCACGAAGAAACTTCATATAGCACAGACAAAGGAAAAATTACGAAAAGTAGACATTTTTAGTAAAATCATACAAAAATATTTTTTTTTAATTTTTTACTTACTACCTTTTTCCTCGTAAACGCGTAGAGGTTTTTGCTTGTTATAGGTGTTTACGGAACCCTCGGTGCGCGAGTTGGACTCGCACTTGGCCGGTTTTTTTATATATTTTGTTTAGAACAAAAGGACACTGTATATGGTACCAAAACTTTACAAAATTAGATTGGATTTGGAATCAGGCAATTTCCTCAGTTAATTGTTTGAAATTGAAACACAAATAAAGTTGAACAGGATTGTTCAAAGTTCATCGGTTTCATTTCATTGTCGAATTCTGGCTTATTCCCAAACTTTTGTTTCAGGTAAGTTCTGGATTAATACAACTTGCCACCAAATTCAATTAATTCCTGTCGAGTAATTTTAAGGTAAGTCAATTGTCATATTTTTATTAAGTTGTATACAAATGTGGGCATATAACTGCAAAAACAAGCGTAATAGTGTCTTTAACTTCCAAATCATCTTAATAAAAGTGTTCTAATAAATATGTATTACTGTACTGTGTGTGTGTGTGTGTGTGTGTGTTGTTGTATGTATTTACTAGTATCAAATATTTACTGTTTATACAGGTTTTTTAAATCTAGTTTCAAATATATAAATTGAAAAATAAATATGGGCAAAAATATGACGCGAAGTATATAATTCAAAGATATTCATGGTCAGTCAAGTCAAAATAGAAAATGTAAATACTTTTACAGGATTCAATTTACAGCATAATATTTATTTAAATTAAGCACTTTATTAGCGACTTTCGGATTCAATTCCTTTTTTATTTTTTGTCGTTACGTTTGATTGACCACTGAAGTAACATTGATACTATACAAGGTTATATTTTGGACCCATTTCTGTTTTTAGTTTATATAGGTAAATGATTTACCAAGCAGCTGACATACATACTATATTTGTGTTACAAAAATATTTAAAGTACCTACTAAGTAACTACTATACGTTTTTTCATAAACTTCCAACATCCAAGTACTTATACTTGACAGTTCATGTTCTTTTCACTTTCAAGTACCTGCTATCAGTTTTAAAAGTATTAATTACAACGAACAACAAGTAAGTTCTTGCTGTCACAAAGTTTTGAAGATTTTATTCCCGAGTATCAGAAAATTACTCATACAAAATTAATTATAATCCCTTCGTCGTCGGTCTCAACTCTTTATTCATTATTAAATATACATACAAATGTTTAAAATAATATAAAAAAATGCATTTATATACGTCACACAAGTTAAATAAATCTTTACATAAGTCATTTAACAAGTCATAGGGGTGAAATCGTTTGAGCGCTTATGTGTGCACGGCACGTCTGTACAGTAAAAACTTCAATGTTTGCGTGAGTTCTTACTTTCAACTTGACTGATAAGATAACCTACTAGTTTCCTACCAATCGGCCGCCGCGGGGTGAGGTAATTCCAATCGGGGCGGGGCATAGCGTGACCATTCTGTATGAAATACAATTATTTCTGCTGTGACTGTGTTTAAATGACCAAATAATATTATGTTACGTCAATTACTAACATAATAATTACTAACATTTAGTTCATAGATAAATGAACAAAAATTTAATCTCTGGTTATCTGAAAAATAAATAAATTAAACTAAATATAAATTAAAATTAAATTCATTAAATAGGTACCAAATTATTGAATTATTTTTCAAACTTCGTTATTAGTTAAGCGAAGTGCGAGGTGGCCAAGGTCTAGGCCTTAACCAACAAATTAGCCATGACTGAGTTTATTTAATAATAATCGCACAATAAATGTCTCGTGGCCAAAAGCTAGTGATGACAACTGCACGTATATTTATTTAATACATTTTGCTTTTTTAACATTTATGCGGATGTTTCTTTGTAACACATAGGGTTAGAAAGAGACGTCCCCTCGTAAATTGTCACTTGTAGCGTTATTAAATAGGCTATAGATCAGCATAAAGAATATACTCTTATCATCCAAGGTTGACTCCGTTTGGTTGCAGTCATTGTGTAAAATATCGATGGGATTATTGGCTGAAATATGTGTAAACGTCTTTAATTGAATGTGAATGGCATTGTGTATATGCATATTTATGTCAAATAGATCGTATCAATATTTAAGCCCTTTGTACAGTCACCGTCAAAAGTATCTTACTACACGAAGGCCGCAAAAATATGTGACGGGCTTGTATTTGTAGGGCCATAAGAGCGTGTCACTTATTTTTGCGGCCTTCGTGTAGGAAGATATTATTGCCGGTGACTGTACTTAAAATAACAAAGAACCGCTTTCAGGAAATATTCCACGCATTCTTTTTACTCAATCGCTGTCAGTTTACACGCTGGCCATTGCCAGTATTTCGAGCGGAATGAGCGGAACGCTTTCATAAAATGAAAATGGTTCATATCTAGCTGCGCTTTCGCGATTCTATTTAATGTCAACACGAGGCTCTCTTCGCAGCCAGCACATGAATGCAGAGAGACGAATGTTTTATATCAACGTAAATATAAACGGTATCGTGCAACGTAAACCATGATAAATATGACCATGACCTTATGAAAACTTGCTTAGACACGTTACAAATTGCAACCGTTTTGCTCTTCTTAAAGCAATAACGAAAGGTCAATACTTTATACATATCGTAGTCGGAATTGCTCCTGTTCTGCTATTTTTACTCGCAAGATTGCCCAGACGGTTAGTATTGTTCCCTGGTGTTTTATTATTACGACACTATGTGAGACATTTTATTGAAGCTCGCGGTGACGACGCTGCCGCTTCGGGGGTGATAAAGAATTGTATGGTACCGATTGTGGTCGTGTTAGTTACCATTATATATCGTTTGTTTTCATAAGAAAATTTAAATTTTACATATGACTGCTTCTTCTTAGGAAGGGAAAACAAGTTAGGAAATACCTATAATATAAATAAATGAGTTAGTAGCTGCGTAGTAAGCAAAACGTATTTTGACTTGAAAAATTCTTGAGTACGATCATATTATTCATATTGCACGGGTTGGTAATGATCGTTATAAGAACTATTAATTTATTTTTACTGTATATAACAACATTTGAGAGAATTTTGAATCATATAAGACTTAGTAGATATTCTCAACAATATACATATATTGACACATAATTACATTCCGTATAACTTAGGGTAGATATAATGGACATTGGGTATAGCAATTACCCAGTATAATAGATGTAGAACATAAGTCATAATAATAACATCTACCGTTATAATACTTATATGAAGTACCAACATATTTTTTTCCATCGAAATGAAGTGTTAGTTCTGTTAGTTCGCAGTTCACCTCACACACTTCTCGCTTCGCTCGTCGCCGCACCTACCTTGACTCCGTCAAATGATAATCTTCTGTCACTTTTCGAGCTTACCTAACAAATCGAATTCCAAAGATAATATATCTATGATTATACCTACAGGAATTAATACCCCTTGAATTTTATATCTGATGGTATTATGAAAAAATTACATTCTACTACCTTATTAGTGTTAGGTTGAAAGTTGATATATCGAATGTCTGTTATATCATGGTTATACCGAATTCTGATCATACCCAATATCAATATGTTACTTTTTGTTATACCCTTAATCAATATACCCTCTGACCGTTATTTCGACCAATAATATATCAAAAGTTGTTATAAATATAAAGTGAACGGCACTCTAATTGCACAGTAGACAACATAAGATGCTAAACGGACTGTTCAAAATGATCTTCTCACAAATTTATTTCTAAGAGCCCAAGAGCGTGTCTAGATTATTCTGAAAAACTCGGCCGCTTAGCTCCTGCTGCTGACTGTACTTCTACTAACTATCAGGCCAGAAAAATTGTTAAATTTGAATAAAAAGAAGAAATTCTTTAAAGCTTATTGAACCTAACATGATCTGACTCTAAGGTAAGCTCGTCATTTTAATGCATGTTTAAAAGAGTTCCTTGTGAAAATGTGCTTGGGTTGGTAATTAATTATTTAGAGCTACGTACGAGAAAGGCATACACCCATGTACGCAAAACTAGCCTAGTCGCCGCGGTAGGCCGGTATGTACATCTCATACTTCTCTATAGCCGTCGAGACGCCCCCGGCGCGCTGCTGCAGAGAGGTTCCTTGAGCCACCACCGTCCTTTTCGTTGACGGATACGCCGCTACGCCTGCTGTGGTAATGGCGGATGGGTTGTTCGAAGAGAAATAACGGGCACTCTTAACACGTATATTTCGCTCGACTTAACCTAAATTACAACAGGTTTTGACACTTAACAAAATGTTCGCGCATAGAGAATTAGATTCACCGCTCGCGACGCGGATTAAACCTCTCGAGGTCTCCGAAGATCGGCGGCGACCTCGGGAAAAGAAAACTAGCCGCTAGGCTTTTAATGACAGCGCATCCATCCGAGACCGCTGCCAGATGAAGAGAGAGAGATGACTCGCGGAGTGAACGAAATAAGATCGGGTGCGTTCACTCACCATTCATTTTATTAGACTTGAATGCATTTGAACTAGAGGTCGCTGATTTGCGTAAACATTCCTTCCCGACCCAGGGAAAAGGTGAGCTGAAGACCTGAAGTTTACATCGCTACGATCTAGCATAAACAGGGCGCTGCAGGGTTCTCGTTTAAGCAGGTTCTTGCTACTCTTGACCGCTGCTTCCACTAGGCCAGACATGTGAGGGGCGCCGGGAGGATTGAACTCCCAGCGGACGCCTTAGCTACGAAACTCATCCTCTAGGATGGTTTCGTTGTCAAGCAAGAACTGGTTAACCTCTCGGAGGTATGAGCTAGCAGATTTAAAATTGGTACCTTGGTCACTTCGGACGAGGGCGGGCAGCCCACGTCGACTCACAAACCGTGTGAACGCAGCGATGAATGCCTCGGTGCTCAGCGACGAGACGACCTCGAGGTGTACCGCCTTGGTACCTAGACATACAAAAACACACAGGTAAGCTTTAACAGATTTAGCATTTCTGAGATGGCTACTTTTAACCAAGTAGGGGCCAGCGAAATCCGTCGCTACGCCGGAAAATGGACGCGTCGCCGTGACGCGGTCCGCAGGCAGATCAGCCATGAAAGGCACCTGATTAGATACCCCTGATGACACGTGACACCTGACGCCGTGCTGACGGAATCCAGTAACGTTGTCTAAGTATATTGATCAGGGCACTTGTCGAAGCATGACAATAGATCCGGTGATAATGCTCCATCAATAATTGTGACCATTGGTGGTCCATAGGTATAAGCATTGGGTGCTTTGCGTCATAACGTAAGCTTGAATTACGTAGTCTGCCTCCGACTCGAATGAAATGATTATCGTCCACGAAGACGCTCAACTTCTGAAGTGATTTGCATACCAACTTTCCTTTTTTCAGTAAGATGACTTCATCTTGGTATGCATCCAACTGAACCTTCTTGATCCAGTGATCCGTTGCTGCACGATTTTCCTCGATAGTAAGGTTCGGTTTCAGATTTCGTTGCTGCTTCGGCAAACGAATATTCCTGCAAAATCTCAAAACGTACGACGTCACGTTTATGAGTGTACTATACGAGCTGACTCTCGACAGTAATAAGTCCTCCCAGGTCTGCTCTTCCTTTGCGATATGAACCAGCTGCTTGAACTCTGGCAGCTCCGGTGACATGGTGACCGGCATCGTTGGCCACTGTGACTCCTCCTTGAGTAGCCATTTCGTCGACCACCACAACTTGCATTTGATGAGCCCCTTCGCTGTAGCACCTCGGGACGCGATGTCGGCCGGGTTGGACTCACCTCGGACATAGCGCCATGTCATTGGTCGCTTCGACTGTTGAATATCCTGTACTCTGTTACATTCAAATGTCTGGAGCAGATGTGGTTTTGTGTTAAGCCAATACAACGTGATTTTGCTATTAGACCACGCATTTATGCTATCAATCTCGATTTCGTCTTCATAGACCGCTGCGACATGATTTAGGAGTTTACAAACCATATGAGCTGCGTTCAACTCACTCTTCGGAATGGTTTGTTTGACTTTCTTAGAGGCCACTCGTGTCTTAGCTAGGACTAACCGTACCATGACGTTTCCAGACGTGTCCTCTGTCCGAAGGTACACGCACGCTCCATAGCCCTGCTCCGAGGCATCTCCAAACCCGTGGAGTGAGTAAGAGGCAGATCCTGGTAACGCGACGCAACGAGGGATCTGTAATTGAGACAAATGGTTTAAATCCTGAACCAACTCGTTCCACTGAACCTCCTGAGTATCCAGGAGCGGTTCGTCCCACGTCATTCCATCGGTAAATAATGACTGCATGAACAGCTTGAATCTGTAGACAATCGGTGCGCAGTAACCGCACGGATCATAAAGCCTAGCTATAGTACTCAAAACGCTTCGCTTCGGTACCGCCTGCCCTAACGGTACATTGACCTGATACGACATGGTGTCGTGCACCGGGTTCCACTGTATTCCCAATACCTTTATGAGGCTCCTGTCTTCTGCGTCGAATTGACGAGGCATCTCACAATATTCCTGTGGTAGGTCGCGGAGTTACTCGTGACAGTTAGACGACCACTTCCTGAGCTCGTAGCCGGCACTGCTCATGAGTTCTATGAGCTCCGATTGAAGCTGCCGAGCCTCTGTAATTGAGTTTGCTCCAACCAGAAGGTCGTCGACGTAGCTCTTACGTCGTATGACGTCCGCAGCTTGAGACCCTGGATGCTGAGCTTGCCAATCCGCGACTAACTGCAACAGCGTCCGTATTGCGACAAAAGGGCTTGACCGTAGTCCGTAGGTATTAGTATTCAACTCGTATACCTGTATGTCCTGCGACGGGTCCTCACGCCACAGTATCAGCTGATAGCGCCTATCACTGGGGTGTATCCACGTCTGCCGGAACATCATGCGAATGTCGGCCGTGAACACGAACTGGTGCCGTCTGAAATTCAACAATATCTTTGTAATATCATTCTGAAGAGGCTTGCCTGAGTGCAGGCATTGATTAAGAGCTATTCCATTGCTATTCTTCGATGCTCCGTTTAAGACGACCCGTAGCTTATTTGAATCTTTTTTGAAAATCCCATGATGAACTATAACGCAGTGCTCAGAGTCAAACTGGTAACTGGATTTAGACATGTGTCCTAGCGACTCATATTCTCGCATGGAATCCTTATATTTCTCAGCAAAGACTGGATTCTTGGCGAGCTTCGCCTCTAACGAATGAAGCCTGCGTACAGCAATGGCTCTGGTCTCGCCTAGCTTGGGTCTGTCGGACAAGAAGGGCAGCCGCACCATGTATTTCCCGTCAGGCATACGTTTAGTAGAGTAAGTATACAACCTTTCACATTCCAAATGTTCCGGGTGATCCGGTGGGTCTTCTGGAGGCTGTTCCACCTTCCAGAACTTCTCCAGCACCTCTTCAAGCTTGGTAGCGTGCACGCCGTAGTCTTCCACGGACGTCCCTCTCGACTGCTGCGCCGAGGTGTCAGCAGGGTGTGTCCAGATGGCTCCCATGAGGACATCTCCAAAGCAGGTACCGTAGGCCTTCACTCCTGTAATGTTCGTGAGCATCTTTGAACCAGTGAACATATAATTTAGCACATCCAGGCCGAAAATGATGTCTACATCTTGAGATTTGTCAAAGGCTGAGTTTAGTCGCATCTAAGTGGGCCTTTAGGTAATGGTTACAGGCCGGAATATTTCCTGTAACTGTATACATGGCGGTTGCCACAACGCTAATTATAGGGACAAATTTTCCTACAGGCTTAAATACTATCATAGCAATGGTACCGGGTACCTTGACCTGTTGGTTTCCGATCCCAACAATATTATTTCCTACATACTGCTGATGCAATCCTATTTCATCTGCAAATGATTTCTTAACTATCGAACACCCTGCCCCAGTGTCTAACAGTGCCCTTGCCATAATATAATTGCCTTGGCCTGACCTTACCATAACAATAGCAGTAGGGCTGACCCGGATCGATGGCATCATCCTCCGAGGTTCTTGTGGTACATCAGCAGTAGCCTTATTTCAAGAACGGCGCTCAGGGCTGCCTCGAGTGCCGAAACGTAGGCTGTGGAAAGACTCCTGCGCCTGGCGGGCCCTCGTTCCCACCGGAGGGCGCGCGATGTGACCAGCAGTCATCAATTGAGCTGGCTGGACCTGTTGTGGAGGAGGCGACCTAGTCTCTTCTCTCCACCTTGGCGGGCTCGTACGGGGTTGTTGAGCTCGCTGCGCCCAAGAGCCTTGGGGCGGGGTCGACACCCTGTGTCGTGGTGGGGACCTACGCTGAAGTGGTGTACTTACCCTTCTGGTGGGTGTTCGCTCATGTACCCTGTGCACCTATTCCGCGGCTTCCGCTCCCTCCCTGCACAACAACGGGCTATGCGACCCTGATTGGCATGCACTGCACCAATTACGAGCCATACACTCTCTCGCGTAATGAGAGCGAAGGCATTTAAAGCACGCCCCATTCTTCCTGACCCAGGTTTTCCTTTCCGAAACAGCCAGACTCGCGAAGGATGGACTTGTATATATAGAGTGCGTACTACTGGAACAGTATGTGCATAGCCCTTTAGACCGATTCACCTGATCAGCTTCTTCCAGCTCCGCAGCTAGGACACGTGGAGGGGACGCTCTGCCGCGTCTTCCCTTGGTCGGTGACTGCCGTCCCACCGGTGCTCTTCCCGCTGCCGCAGTGGGAACCGCCTGCTGCACCCGACACTGCTCATCCAGCAGCGCCAGCAGCTGATTGACCGTTGGCAGGACTTGAGGATCCGTGCCACAGCGTTCCTCAAATAGGGTTCTGATGCGAATAGGCAGCTTCTGTAACATCATGTAAACAACTAAATACGACCACTCAGAAACCGGCTGCTTCAACTTTTCTAGGGCCTGAATCGACTCGCGCAGAGGATCATAAAACTGTGTTCGCAAATTTATATTCGGGCCCCCGACATTGGGCAGATTGACTATCCGCGCAATGAATGTGTCCACAAGCTGTCGGGAGTTATGGTACCTTTTCTTAAGAAGATCCAATGCCACCGAGTAGCTTGCGCCATCCACAGGTAAGTGTTGTACTACCGTCAAAGCCTCAGCATGCAACGACGTTCGCAGGTAATAGTGTTTTTCGGCATCAGACAGTGGACCTGCGTCCACTAATGCCATAAAAAGGTCATAGAATGACATCCATTCTGTCATATCCCCGCCATATGTTGGCAGTTGTACCAAAGGTAACTTAACCTTCCTGTGATACTTAGCTGCACCAGCTGTCTGTCCTGACTCCTCACCTGATGCCTCATCCAGTTGGATAAGAAGTCGGTTGATCTCGGTGAACTGCTCCTGGTACTTGAGACGTTCCGCCTCTGTTAGTTCCGTATCGCTTGTCAGTACCGCCTCATAGGCCGTGATATATGTTTTATATACCTGATCAAAATGCCGCTTGGCTACCGCTGTCGCTGAAGACTCGGACCAGGCAGCCACCGTTCCAGCGTAATCAATAAGCATTTGATACCTCGTTCCCTTGGTACCTCGTACCCTCCCTACTTTAGCCTTGAGCGACATGTTGTCAATAGATATTAACTTACCTGGTAAAACACAAATATTTCACAGCGCCACGCGTATTTTCAATTAATCACCTATTTGTGAGTATTTACTAACCAATTCCAAGCTATATTCTAACCAATTTAATCTAATCCTAAGTTTTTCACGTAATATTAGTTGAGAAATCTATCACAAATAGCACAACACAACTTGACGTTTGGCATTGACGTTTGTCAAGTGAAGTTCAATGTCACAGACAATAAAGTCCCTAAGATGGCTGCCACGACGTCCGACGATGGTCCGGATCGACGTTCCTACCATTCAGTTCGTTCACTTGGCACGAAACCGGTAAACGTCAACCGGATGTAGTACCTCACTATGGCGACTCCCAAATGTCCCCACAATGACACGTTTCACGTTGCTTGGAATGTTTATTACGTAATCGCGCACTGAATTTACACAATGAATGCCAACGACTGCAAATTCCACTCGACGAATCCTTGATTGCCGTGGCGCGATTCTTGGCCCTGGATTGCTACAATCTTGCCCCAATCACGGGATTTTATTTTATATTTTCCCAAATCACGGGTTTTGTTATTGTCGTGTGATTGTTCCCCTCATGGGTCACCACAAAATGTACGCAAGACTAGCCAAGTCGCCGCGGTAGGCCGGTATGTACATCTCATACTTCTCTATAGCCGTCGAGACGCCCCCGGCGCGCTGCTGCAGAGAAGTTCCTTGAGCCACCACCGTCCTTTTCGTTGACGGATACGCCGCTACGCCTGCTGTGGTAATGGCGGATGGGTTGTTCGAAGAGAAATAACGGGCACTCTTTACACGTATATTTCGCTTGACTTAACCTAAATTACAACAGGTTTTGACACTTAACAAAATGTTCGCGCATAGAGAATTAGATTCACCGCTCGCGACGCGAATTAAACCTCTCGAGGTCTCCGAAGATCGGCGGCGACCTCGGGAAAAGAAAACTAGCCGCTAGGCTTTTAATGACAGCGCGTCCATCCGAGACCGCTGCCAGATGAAGAGAGAGAGATGACTCGCGGAGTGAACGAAATAAGATCGGGTGCGTTCACTTACCATTCATTTTATTAGACTTGAATGCATTTGAACTAGAGGTCGCTGATTTGCGTAAACAACCCAGTTGTTGTAGAACATCCCCTGCCCGCAGGGCTGATGTATTTCTAATAAGTTTCTTTCTAATTTTCTTTCTTCGCCAAACTTTACGGTAATTTACGGTTTTTAATGTCCGCCATTTAAAGATTATGCTGTTTTTTTACAAATGTGAGTGTACCTACTCTGTAATATGGTTTGAGATAGAAAAGTGGAATAATAAAAAGAGTGTGTGAGTGCTTTAAATAAATTGTAAATATAAATAGTGTATGTAGAAGAACGTTTTATTTTCAAGTTGCATTTCTGGGAAATGAGATAGCTTTTTATGCAAAGCTGACTTACTTTATTATTAAAATTAAGTACGACTTGAAAATCTTTCCTTCCGAGCAACTTTCAGTTCTCTGGTTTCTTTTCAGTCCTGTTAGTTTTACTTGTGTTAAATAAAATTAACTTAATTAATTAATAACCTTATTTAATAAAAAACCTTCATGCATAATTAAATCTACATTAATGAATGTAATTAAATGGATTAGAAAGGTACTGTACTTTCGGAATACTTACGAAAATTAGTTTTTTAGTATGAGATTTTTTTATGAGAGGGGCTTCTCGAATTTAACCATATTACTTAGCAAGTTAGTAAACTAGGTAAAGGTCTATGATATAAAAAATCGTAATATAATAAAAACTAGTACTTACGTATGTACACTAAACTGCAGAATGGGGAAGGCCGGAGAAAACTTTTTGTAGAGGGCGCTATTCCAGATTCAATACAATAAGAGAAAGAGACTGAAGATGACTGGTCCTTAACTATGTACGAAAACCGTATACACTAGTATACAATCAAAAAGCTTTTCTCAGGCAAAAACCATCCCTATGACGCTAATCAACAGCATTCCGGTGGATATTTAGTTCGGAGCAATTCGAGACAAAACATTGAGTCATTTTCACGAAAATAAATAAAAACTACATCCCGCCATACAAATTTAAATGTTGGAAATGTCACTTTGACAGTTAGTGCGCTTTCACATTATCCTACATCCGATATCGTGTAGGATAATGTGAAAGCGCACTTACCTTCCCCATTGCACGGACACGTTGTGTCCAAATGGAATAAAGTGTCACCATGATGATGATGATGATGATGAAGGTGACGGTGATACTTTATAAACGATGTAAAATACTTATTGTGCTTTATTAATTATTAATGAATAAAATTCAAAGTTAGTGAGAATATGAATATTTTTCATATTAAGTATAATACGTTTTCGCGTAAATATGATCCCTTAAAACTTGAAATAAAGTTTTCTCGAAATAACATTTTTGCAGATAAGTATTTGCAGTAATAGGACGGTATAATCACTAAGTACTTACCTATGTAAGTACACTAAACTGCATAATTACACAGACACGTTGTGTCCAAATGGAATAGTTCATAAAGTTTCCATGCAATAGTATATATGTATGAATCACTTTATTGCACAAAAACAAGTAGGTATAACATAAAAACAACAGTAACATATATAAAACAATAATAATAGTCACACTGGTGTCACTGTGAGTCACGCGTCATCAACCCCTAACACTAGGATTTACTTTACCGACAACGCTATGGCCTTTCTAAGTGTACTCCTCGCTATAAAAGACGCAGATTCCATCCACACTCCTATAAAGTTCCTCCCTTTTAGCTTACTGGGGTAGTTTAGTAATTCCTTGCATCGGGAAACAGACGGCATGTCAGGCACCCGGCAAATCGCACTGGGAGCTCGGCTCACTGAACATTCCGATAACCGTCCGTATTACGTAGGCTGGATTGACAAAGTTCTACTACGTGTTACGGGTATATGATTGATGTTGTTGCTATAATTTAATACCGCGCGAACTGACACTCTCCGAGTGTTTGAGGGTTTGTTTTGAATTTTATTGGTAGTAGTGTTGTTTTAAAAAAAACGAAATATTTAGGGAGTTTTTTATATTCGGAAACTTATGAAGATGCATGGTATATTAATGTAAGCTTCGTGGAAATCCAACAGAGCAAGGCGGTTCAAGAAAAAAATATTTCAAGGAATTAAAATATGCTAGATGGCAGTCATACAGAAATATATGAAATAAAAATTGGAGTATGAGTTGGCCCAATAACGAAAGGGTATTTCCAGTTACTAATTTATTTTTAAATTTTTCATCTACTTGAGTACGTTGTTTTGCTCGAGACCGTACGAGTTGATAGTTCTCATCGAGTTAGCCGCTTACACGCTGGAAACTGCTTGCTATGTTGAGCTTAATTAGCTTACACTAACTTTAATTCTGATTGTTATTTTGGACTAAATTGAAGCTACAGTTTGGCACCAGGCATTTTAACATTAACCTAATGATAAAATACTAAAACAGCGTTGTGGTTCTTTTAATAATTACCTAAGTACTTACAAATAAAAAAAAATTGTAAACCAATTTTGAATTATACTGAGTATTTTACATGACGTATTTTAAAGCACACAGATCTACTGCCGCTGTCTTAAGTTTATTCGTCTCGTAAGTCTACGGTTCACTGAATATTTCGATATCCGTACTCGTTATGAAAGCTGCGTTCATGGATTGGCAAAGTTCTAAAGTGTTTGACATTTCGCAAAAGATGCCAGTTAGGTACGAACACGCTAGTAATCGTGTAATAAATTTCGCTTAGAAATATTTGTAGACGACTTTATTTGATTTTAAATATTTTAATTATAACAGATTTTTTTAAATGCCGAATAATTTGCTAACAATTTAGAGTCTAACTAATGTTAAACCACTTCAGTGTGAGTAATGTATTTATGTACATTATTTTTGTTTTAAATCTCGTATAATAAATTAAAAACATCTATCTGTATTTTACCGCAATTACAATCCACTTTTTTCTCTTGAACATTTCCTCGTGTCAACATCGTAAATATTCTCAAAGTAGGCCGCAAATCCATTCCAAAAAAGCGAAATCAAAATGCTTCTTTTAGGTCCGCAAATGGATATAGGTACTACATTGAAATCAAATACGATACCCGTTTTAAATATTCTCAAATATAAATCATAATTTTATCACTCGAGCAACGTAACAATTAATCAATTGACAATTAATCACCAAACACATATGACAGTAAATAAATCGAATTTCGCCTTTATCTGATGCTCGTACGAGTAAGCGACGGGTTATCAAATGAAAAAAGTGCCAATTTCCAGGAAAAGAGTTCTTGCTAACCGAGCCGGATACATTCTGGGACGTCGCATGCAACCCTAGTAGCATTTCCGTTGGGGCCCACGTTGCCAACGGTAGGGAAAACGTTGGGATAAGGTTCGTTCCGTGCCCAACATTAAAACTCGTATTGGCCCACTAACGCAATGCCAACATTGGCTGGAACACTGATGGCCAACAACGGGCCTTTGTCTATATCCCCATCGTTGTCTTATTAAGGTTGGCCCAATGTGGGCAAATACAGCATATTCCAACATTAATTAAGGCACTGATGGCCAATGAGGGGCCTTTGTCTATTTTACCACCGTTGCTAAATATCGGTTGGGCCAATGAGGATAAAATATCGTATTTACCAACATTAGATGTCGCACTGATGCCCAAAAATGGGCCTTTGTGTATTTTGCTACCGTTGGCTAAACAACGATATCGTTCGTTGGCCCAGTGGGGACAAATATCACATTAACCAACATTGGCTGTCGCACTGATGCCCAAAAACGGGCCTTTGTGTATTTTACTACCGTTGGCTAAACAACGTTATCGTTCGTTGGCCCAGTGGGGACTAATATCACATTAACCAACATTGGCTGTAGCACTGATGCCCAAAAACGGGCC
The DNA here is from genome assembly GCA_947086415.1 of Pammene aurita. Classification (NCBI taxonomy): domain Eukaryota; kingdom Metazoa; phylum Arthropoda; class Insecta; order Lepidoptera; family Tortricidae; genus Pammene; species Pammene aurita. Next base: position 26,444,390 of record OX352297.1, read on the forward strand.
TTTCTGCATGTCACTACCGTTGGCTAAACAACGATATCGTTCGTTGGCCCAGTGGGGACTAATATCACATTAACCAACATTGGCTGTCGCACTGATGGCCAAAAACGGACCTTTGTGTATTTTACTACCGTTGGCTAAACATCGATATCGTTCGTTGGCCCAGTGGGGACTAATATCACATTAACCAACATTGGCTGTCGCACTGATGCCCAAAAACGGGCCTTTCTGTATTTTACTCCCGTTGGCTAAACAACGATATCGTTCGTTGGCCCAGTGGGGACAAATATCGCATTTACCATCATTGGGTGTCGCGCCTATGCCCAAAAACGGGCCTTTGTGTATTTCCCTACCGTTGGCTATACAACGATATCGGTCGTTACCCCAACGAGGACAAATATCCCATTTTCCAACGTTGGATGTCGCACTGATACCCAAAAATGGGCCTTTATGTATCTTGCTACCGTTGGCTAAACAACGATATCGTTCGTTGGCCCAGTGGGGACAAATATCGCATTTACCATCATTGGGTGTCGTACCTATGCCCAAAAAAGGGCCTTTGTGTGTTTCCCTACCGTTGGCTATACAACGATATCGGTCGTTAGCCCAACGAGGACAAATATCCCATTTTCCAACGTTGGATGTCGCACTGATACCCAAAAATGGACCTTTATGTATTTTGCTACCGTTGGCTAAACAACGATACCGTTCGTTGGCCCAGTGGGGACAAATAACGCATTAACCAACATTGGCTGTCGCACTGATGCCCAAAAATGGGCCTTTGTGTATGTTACTACCGTTGGCTTAACAACGATGTCGTTCGTTGGCCCAGTGGGGACAAATATCACATTTACCAACAGAGGCTGTCACATCGATGCCCAAAAACGGGCCTTTATGTATTTTGCAACAGTAGTACAAACCACGATATGGTTCGTTGGCCCACTAGGGGCAAATATCACATTTACCTACCTTGGCAGTCGCCTACATGTATTTTGCTACCGTTGGGTATATAACTATATCGTTCGTTGGCACAGAAGAGACTAATATCGCATTTACCAACCTCGGCTGTTGCACTGATTCCCAAAAACGGGCCTTTGTGTATTTTGCTACCGTTGGCTTAACAACGATATCGTTCGTTGGACCAGTGGGGACAAATATCGCATTTACCAACATTTACAAAATTTTGCTACCATTGGCTAAAGAACGATACCTATAGGTCGTTACGTTAGCCTAGCAAGGACAAATATCGCATTTACGTATATTGTCTGTCGTACCACAAATGGCTAATATGGGGTCTGTGTCCGCTTTACCACTATTGCTTATACTAATGTAAAAGACTACCTACTTACAAAGACGATTTCATCTCCCTACATGAATCCTATTGTACCATATTGAAATTCAGACGCCGATTCGCAATTTCTTTTACACTATGAGGGCTAAAAATACTTTGCTTGTCAATAAAATGCATTGATAATAAGAAAATGAGTTTAAGAATGTTAACTCTGATAAAATGTATTTTAATAAGTTAAAAGGTCACATACTAATAAATAATATATTTATCAAATCTCGACGAAAGAAATTCAAAGACGAAAGTTTCTAAGTAAAATTGTAGAAATCTAACTATTTCAATGCTAATCTCTAACGTGGGATATTGTACCCTAAAACGAATATTTTTATGTATGACAAATGTGAATAAACATTTGTGCGGTTTCATTCAAATTTAATGAGACTTTTAATTAACACTTGTATGTACCTACTATTTAACAAAAGTGAGTAATCGTTTGGTTTATTGGCTGGGTAATTTATGCAATGCCGAATTAACACGCAGCTTGGTAGGTAAGTACAACAAACATAATTACTTTTAGTATAACTTGGCCAGTTATTGAAGGGTGATCGGTAATTAAAACCTTATACTAAAATGAATTCTGTTTGTAGCGGAACAGACTTCATTATTAGTAGGCGATTTATCCTATAGAAGTTGCGTATTCTATGGAATACCTTACTAAATACTGGTTTCTGTTTACGCTTTAACCTAGCAAAGTAGGTACAAAATCAGGTGCCGGATTCTAATTTTAAAATACATCTAGCTTTTGCCCACGGCTTCGCTCGCGTTAAATTCGGGGTAACACGGTTCCCCTTTCCTGATTTAAAACACAAAAGAGAACTCGGAACAGAATAAACCGCACACAAATAGTCCGCATACCAATTTTTAGCTTTCTACCTTGAAAATTGCGTAATGCTCCATACAAACTCCATCCACCCCCCATTTTAGGGAAGTGGGGGGTTAGAAAGAGACAAAAAGTAGCCTATGTCACTTTCCATCCCTTCAACTATCTCCACTTAAAAAATCAAGTCAATTCGTCGCCCCGTTTTGCCGTGAAAGACGGACAAACATACAAACACACACATACACTTTCCCATTTATAATGTTAGTATGGATTAACAATACAATAAAAATACAACCTGAGCCGTATTCCAACTTTAAAACACGTATAGACACGAACCAACTTCAATGCATTAACAACTCAATACAGCTACGGCATAAATATCTGAATCAGAAATATCAGAATTTGGTTGAGAAATATTCCAACCCAACTCCAATACAACTTCAATATTGGTTGAATATTTGTTGTGTGTTGGAGTTATGTTTGAGATAGGTTGTATTTTCAACCGACTTCAAGATTTCGAAGGAGGAGGTTATCAATTCGTCGGGATCTTTGTTTTTGCTATTTTTTTTTTTTTTATGTATGTTCACCGATTGTTCGAAGACGGCTGGACCGATTTGGAAAATTCTTTTTTTGTTTGAAAGCGTATACTTCGCAGTTGGTCCCATTGTAACCATGTCAGGATCTGATGATGGGATCCTGGATAAATCGAGGGAACTCTTCAACTATTATAGGCACACCTATGGTGATTTGAGTATTTTTTACAGCAGATCGAACATTTGGTGTTGGAAAGGTAGATGCTTAGTGAAGTCGGTTCTTTTTTGTTTAAAATTATTATTGTATTGTTCATGTATGTAATTTAGAATCCGGCACCCTATCTCAAACATAACTCCAACACACAACAAACATTCAACCAATATTGAAGTTGTATTAGAGTTGGATCGTGTCTATACGTGTTAGAATACGGCCCCAGGTTTACTTACAGACTGTTTATTTTACGAATTTACTATTCCTCTTGGTATTCTATACGACGACTGTATATTTGTATAAATAATACAATTTGCCGGTAACCAACACAAATAAAAATACCTTATATGAACATTCTTTATTAAGGGACAAATATTCGTCATAAACAGACAAATAAATACCTTTACCAGGATTCAAACCCAGAATCTCTAGTTCCGTTGGCATGGTCACCTTAGTGTCACTAACGACTTGGCTTCGAATGAAAAAAAGTATGCAAATAATGCAATGTTTCAGGACTTTCAAGTCAATTTGATTGAATGAGATATTTAAACACTCAATAACAACAAATAATCAAATTTAGGTCCCAATAGGTTTTAAGTTAGGTCTAGATCTCTTAGCATAGCTTAGTTAAGTTACAAGACTTGTAAGCCTTGTAACATATTATTGTATATTTTTTAATATCTATTCATAAATTCAATTCAATTCAATTATTTATTTCAGGCTCTATATGCCCATAGGCATGTTAGTAATACAATAATAACTTATTTCTAGTTGTTAGTGTAATTATCCAATTCAAAGTATATAATTATCAATAACATTTGGCACAGATAAAATAAATTAAATTACAATGTCAAATTAATAAATAGAATGTCAAATTAATAAATTAAATTACCATATAAATACATAATTATGTATAAAAATAAAAAATAAAACGTAAAATAGAATTCATTACCTATTTAATATTAAAAATAAGCGGCCTGTCAAACCATGTGAACCTTGTTCCAGTGGCTCACTATTGGGCAGTCGTACTTGTTCAGCACGGCATTCAGGAGGCTGTTGCCACTGTCTATCACTCTAAATAAGACGGAGGCAACACGTTTTCGCAATATAGTCTTAAAGCCATTCGCCAATATTGAACTTGGATTGGAGTTGCATCGGAATAATTTTCAAGCAATTTCAGATATTTCTGATCCAGACGTTTAGGCGTTAGTTTAAACGACTCGACACGTTTCGACCCGTACCTCCAGCACTCGGACCCGTACTCGTCAGGGACGTTTTCAGATCCGCGTGTATTTAAGAAACGTTTCTTCGGCTACCCGTTTGTTTACCCGTAAAAACGGATCTTAACTAGACTTTTCTTAATTACTCGTGCGAAACGGGTCAGAACCGTGAAGCGTGTTATTGAGAAACGGGTATTCGAAACGGGTACTCGAGACCCGGATACGACCGTGAGCCCTAGTCTAAACGTGTTTTAAAAAGTTAGAATACGGCCCACGAGCCATTATAAATAGAGATTTCATTTCATACCAAACTTAAGTGCACACTTGTACAGTCACTTCCAATAATAGATATCTCACTACGAAACGTGAAAAAATATATGACACACTCTAATTTGTTTAGCCATAAGAGCATTTCATATATTTTTTCGCGTTTTCTAGTAAATGTACACATGTCACTAAGCTTCTAAGTATTATGCAATTTCGTAACACGTGATTCTAAAGCATTCATCCTAATTTAGGCGAACTGTCACGTCTCGCAAGAGATTATAGAGGCATTAGCAGCATCAATAATGTATTTCCCATTACGTATGCTGTTTGCTAACGTATTATGTGAGTTAATTATTTCACGTATAACATTGCTTTTTATTTCTTACAGAACTAGAAAAAAAAGTGAAATACTAGCGATTTATTTTTTCGGTATTTTTTAAACGGAATGCCTTAGACATAGAAGAAGTAATAGTACAAGTACAGAAGATTCTCCTTCCTGAATTTGACATTTACCTACAGAGATGAAAACGTTCACTGTCATGCGCTCAAAAAAAATAGGGTTTTTAACGTGCTTTATATATCCGTGCAGGCAAAGGTCATCATTGTCGGTTGTCAATAAGACGATAACTGTCATAAAAATAATTTAGAAATAAACTCTATTAACAACCGACAATGGTGTACCTGTGACTTGAAAACGTCACATATTCTCGAACGCATAAGGTGATAAGCGATGAGCCAACCCTTCCCTCATTAGCGCTTATATGCAATAAGCGCATCGGGAAAAATGGGTACAATGTAGAGATACATAGTGAAACCCCCGTGCCTTAGATAAACTCCAGTTCTATTTGTTGTTATCCTGACATATTTTCTTCGCTTACTTTACCTTCACAAGGTATTTAATAAACGAAGAGCTGGTCTGCGGGTCAACGTAATTACGAAATAAAGCGTCGGAAAAAGTATTTTATCTCGGGTAATAAAAAGGACCAAAAACCGGACCCTTTATTCTGACAAAAAAATTGTGTTTTTTTTAATGGAGCTTGTTAAAAATATTACAAGCGCGAAATTAAACGTGAAAATGTATTTCCATATCCATTAAAATTGTTTGTATTTTAACAGGAAAAACCCTTTTTTTCTGGAGTAGAACGTAAAGTGTTAAGGAAAATTTAGACGATTTAGAAGTTGATAACAGAAAGTTTTATTAAATCTAATATTTAGTGCTAAATAGTTACCTATACAATCACTGAAGTTTTACTGAAAATTTAAAATTAACTTATTAATATTTTTGGTACACCACTTTATTGCTGACTGTGCCTAGTAGACAGCATTGTCTTGTAAATTACGGAAGTGTGCCAAATTTCAGCTCAATCAGCCACCGGGAAGTGGTTGAAATTTATCTTACAAGATTAGGAGCACATAAATATACGGACGGGGTCAAGCTCAACAAGTTGTTTTTAAAGTTTAAAATCAATGAATAAAGTGATTTTAAACTGCTATGATTTTTATATTATGCCTTGTGAGTACTAAACCCATTAAAACAGGCCATTTTTTTGCTATTATGTCTACACAAGGCGATCCGCTTTCTTTGCTGTTAAAGGTATCTTTGTTTAATCAGAAGACGAGTAAGACACATTTCTTACTTCAGTTTTACTACAGTCTATATTTTTAAGATGGCAATAGCGGCCTTTGATGCCCTGTACCGTTAAGCGGCATTAGCGAAAATGATACGCAACTTCCTTCTAATAGCGACACTTTTTCTATCATTAACAGTTTCATGGTACCGGTCGTACCGGTTACATCAAAGTGCAGACGTCCTAAACTTTTACCATTTTATTAAAGTGCAGTTCATCGTTCAGTCTGTAATAAATATCCTTTTTTTAATCGAAAGGAAATATTTCTAACGTACGTAGTTTCATAGGATTGTGGTTCTTATGTATTAGCAAACCTTGTGTGGTATTTGACGACATAGGGAATGCTGCATCCTAGCGCAAAAACGTGGTTCGGCCGTGTGGGAGAAGGGGGATGATTGTAAATAGATGATAGTAGTGGTGGACGTGGTAATTAAGTCGTAGTAGAACGATATTAAAAGATAATTGAAAGGCTCCGGCGTAACAATAGCCGAGTTCTTGACCAAATCACGTCAGCAGACCTTCATGGCAGCTCGGGAGCGGTTTGGCGTCAGAAGATGTTGGACCTGGGACGGCGTTGTTCATGTCTTGGATGCGAGCGACGTGCGCAGGCATGTGGTGAGCCTTGCAGAGCTTAAGGCGATTTCGGATGCGCCAGAGCAGCCTGTGACTCCGACCCCAAGCGTAGATGCTCCTCCCAAGGCAGATAATTGCAGCAAAGCCGAGAAACCGGAGAAACAGATAAAGCCCAGACGTGCGGCTGCCAAATTGAAGCCTTAGTATGTACATAGTGTAGCTTTCTTCTGTATTTGTTCGGGTTATACTGCTTGACGCTTTTCTATTTCGACGTGTAATCACTGTTATTTGTTGTATACCCTCTTTAATAGTCTCTCGTAAATATTATAAATTAATTCCAATAACTTCATTGCTTACTTTAAATGTCACTTTGCCAAGTTCCAACTGACATTGACAGTTTGACATGTGTGCTGACGGATGGCAGGTATAGTGTTGCCAAGTGTTAAATTGCGGTCCGCTTTACCAAGTTAAATATTTCCTTATTAAATTACGTTCCGTTTTTCTTAGTTAATTATTTCCTTAGTTTTGTGATTTAACTTAATGCCTGTCGAATCTGAAGCCAACATGTATTTTTAAATTGAACTTCCGTTTCTTTATAAGTGTATTTCTTTCTTTATTTGCTGCTGGCGGGTAGATTGTGGAGTTTTTGTTTAGTTTTTACTGTATATATTTTTATATTTATTGAATATTAGTTTACACTTATTATATACTTATTATATTTTTAACTTTATATATATTTTTCAGATGCCTTTCAGTGATAACAGTGATCAGTATTTATCTTTTTCCTCCTTAGATAGTGTAAGTGAAGACAGTTTCCATAGTTTGCCTCCTTCGCTTCACGACTTTCTGGAATCTCAGTTTAATGATGTACCTAAAATTTTTAACGTTGTGCATTTAAATGCGCAAAGTATTCCTGCACATTACAGCGATATGATACTCTTTTTTGACCTTAAGAACATTCATGCTATTTTAATTTCCGAATCGTGGCTCAGACCAGCTTTGCCTTCAACGTCTTACTCTTTACCTGGTTTCAATTTAATTCGGCACGACCGCCTTGGAAGAGGTGGCGGTGGAGTTGCGATTTACCTTCGTTCTTACATCCCCTATTCAATTGTTAATGTATCTGCCAGTTTCTACTTCTGATGCCGCAGAGTATATGTTTCTCGACGTTTCCCTCGCTCATTCCAAACTTTTACTTGGCGTTTTTTATTCCCCTTCCCTTCACGTTAATTACTTTGATTCTCTTGAGAAACTTCTCGAAGACCTTATGCCTTCTTATAATCATCACATTCTTATGGGAGATCTAAATACGTGTCTTCTGAAGGATGACAGTCGATCCCGGCGCCTTAAATCCCTGGTAGATGCATGCAATCTAACTATTCTCCCTTCAGACGCCACACACTATTTTCCAAATTGCTCGCCTTCTCTTCTTGATTTAACTTTAGTTTCTTCGACTTCTCATGTGTCTAAATTTTGGACAATACTCCGCGGATGCCTTCTCATATCATGATCTGCTCTATATCTCTTACAAAATTCGTACTCCCAAATCTAAATCAAAAATTCTTTTGCAGCGCAATTTTAGTGGATTAAATGTGGAAAAGCTTCGAGATGACGCTTTAACAATCGATTGGAGCAGTATCGCTCGAGCGGGTTCGGTAGACGATCAAGTTTCTCTCTTTAATTCGCTCCTCATACAACTTTATGACGCTCACGCTCCTGTTCGTGCAATAAAAGTCAAGCATCTCCCTGCTCCTTGGCTCACTGAGGATATTAAAGCCCTTATAGAGAGGAAGAATCAATCTAAATCTAAGTATAAGGCTAACAACTCTGAGAAAAATAAACTTAAATATCATACCCTGCGCAATCGCTGTAGCACTATATGTCGAGATGCTCAGAGGCGTCATATTCACAGTTCTGTTGAAGATGGAAATCCAGCCAAAGTGTGGAAATTTTTGAAAGGTCTCGGAGTTGGCAAATCTCAACAGGCAACCAATTTAAACAATATTAGCGTTGACCAGCTTAACCAGCATTTTTCATCGTCCACCTGTTTCAGTGGTCCTAAGAAATCTAACTCACTTCATCATCTTTCATCACTTCCTGCCTTAGATTTCTCTTCTTTCTATTTTAGCCATTTCTGTGAGAGTGATGTTAGGAAGGGTATATTGAATATCACTTCTAACGCCGTTGGTGTTGACTGTGTTAGCCGAAATATGATACTCCCTCTCCTTGATTTGTTTGTTCCTATTATCACCGGTATTCTGAATTTTTCCATTTCATCAAGTACTTTTCCCAGTCTGTGGAAGGATGCCAATATTATTCGTTTACCCAAAAAATCCAACCCCAGTTCCTTCTCTGACTATCGCCCCATCTCCATTCTTCCTTTCCTATCCAAAGTCCTCGAACGGCTAGTGCATCAGCAACTAACTTCCTTCCTGAATAGAAATGACCTCCTAAACCCATTTCAATCTGGTTTTCGTCCGGGCCACAGTACTACCTCGGCTCTTGTCAAGGTTACCGATGACATCCGTTTGGGTATGAATGACCAGAAGCTTACAGTTCTTGCACTTCTAGATTTCAGTAATGCCTTTAACACGGTCGATTTTGACATTTTACTCGCGTTCTTACAGTCTCTTAACATATCGGCTGCAGCGATTGACTGGTCCCGCAGCTATTTGGTTGGTCGTCGGCAAAGAATAAAACTAGATTCTTCGTGTTCTTCCTGGTGCAGCACATCAGCTGGTGTCCCACAGGGTGGTGTGCTGTCTCCTCTTTTATTTTCTATCTTCATTAATTCCATAACTCTTGATCTCTCTTCTTCGTATCACCTTCAAATATATTCGCAGGGTATGCATAGCGATCTCAATTCAGTTATAGAAGCCACGAATCTTGATCTGCTCCGCATATCAAATTGGAGTCAAAATTACGGTTTAAAAGTAAACCCCCTAAAGTCACAGGTAATTGTGATGGGTAGCGCTAAACAAATCTCCAAAATTGGCTTTCTCAGGCTCCCTCCGATAGTCTTCGATGGTATCCAAATTCCTTTTTCCAACCAAGTGAAAAATCTTGGCTTAATCATGGATCGTTGTCTATCATGGGTGCCTCAGGTGAGTGAAGTGAGCAGGAAGATGTTTGCTGCCATAGGATCTCTCAGACGGCTCCGGAATTTCCTGCCAATTGCTACTAAAATTGCGCTTGCTCAGTCGTTACTTCTCCCCATTCTTGATTATGCAGATATCTCCTATTTAGACCTAACCGAGGAGCAACTTAATAAGCTTGAGCGTATTTAAAATGCCTGCATTCGGTTCATTTTCGGATTACGCAAATTCGACCATGTTTCTAGTTTTCGTTCTCAACTCAAATGGCTCCCTATCCGTCACCGCCGTAACTCTCAGATACTTTCTTTACTCTTTTCTATACTTTTTAACCCTGCAACTCCCCGCTACCTCAAAGAGCGTTTCTCTTATCTTAATTCTATTAGATCCTCTCAAAAATTGCTCCTAAAAGTGCCATCTTCTTTTTCCAAATTTTATAATTGCTCATTTACGTTCTAGGCCATTCGTTTGTGGAATTCTCTCCCTCTCAACATAAAACGCGCGCAATCTATCGGTAGCTTTAAATCGCAACTTAAGGAATACTATTTATCTCTTCCTTAGGTTTTTAAGTTGACACTGTTGTTTCTTATTGTGTGTATTATATATGTATATATGTACGTATATGTATGTTTATTTTGCATTTATTTAAGTATGTATATTCATATGAATGTGCTGTGTTATCTATTTCGTCTCTTTTGTGTCTATGCACCACCTACTGCTTATTGTTTTTCTCTAGTCTCCACTACCCAAAGGTTGTCTGGAAGAAATCGCTCATTAGCGATAAGACCGCCTGTTGTTACCTCTACCTAAATTTATCTAATTGTAAAATTTGTGCTTGTAACTGTATGAGGTGTGCAATAAAGAGTATTTATTATTATTATTATTATTATTAAAAATACAAGAAAACGCAAAAACGTTTCTACTCAATACCGCTTCCTAACGGCAAAAAAAACAACAAAGTAACTAACCAAACTTTTAAGTCATAATTGTCATAAACTACCGAAATTAGACCGCACCCGAAACGGACTGACCCTCTTCCTCCGATAAGATAATGAATCTAGAGTTACCATCCCTGACAATGAAGGTCGGGGTAGTGACCGCTATAGCAATCTTAAAAATTATACCATTATCACCATAGTCATACAACACTATTTAGTATGTAATGACAATACCAGTATGTGGGCTGAACGCGCGTGTAACTTGCCGTAATATATCAATCAACAGTGACATAATTGCATCGATTCCGGATGATTAGCAGTTCGTTGAGATATGGATCTCAAATGTTGTTGTTTATTGGCTTTATTACGTGTATCAGTAGGTATAGGTATATGAGTGTTGAATCGATTGCAATGCGGTAGCTGTTAAATACACAAAGTTAGTTTACAATGAATGTAATACATGTTTTTTTTATTAGCCTAGTATAGAGTGTCCCACTGCTGGGCGAAGGCTTCCCGTTTTCCCGCCAATTTGTCCTATCTATCGCCCACTCCCGCCATTATTTACTATACGTGTCCAGATCATGCAGCCATCTCCGTTTTTACCTTCCTCTGCCTCGATGTCCATTCCTGTGGGAATGTAGTAAATGCAACTGGCTGAAAAGGCTGAAATGCGTTACATGGAACGTAAAGTGCTCAATAGAGCGAGAATATACTTCACTCCGGAGCAGCGATGTATAGACAAGTCGCGAGTCAGACCCCACATGGAGTACTGCTGTCACCTTTAGGCGGGACCACCTGGATACCAGCTTGGGCCCTTTGACTCGGTGCAAAGGCGCGCGGATCGTCGACGATCCCAAACTCACGAGCGATATTGACTTTGCCTCCTGATGTGTGTTCTATCGCTTGTACAATAGCTTGTGCTCTGAAGAACTGTTTGATATGATGCCCATGGCAGCTTTTTATCACCGCACCGCTCGCCGCCGGAAGGGTGTCCATCCTCACACCCTGGAGCCTAAAGGCGCGACCCTTTGTACGGTTTAAGAGGAATTTCCTCCCACGAATGCTGCGGCTGAGGAATTAACTCCCTGCCGAGGTTTTCCGAGCGGGCTACAGTATGAGGTTCTTCAAAAAAGGAGTGTATAGGTTCTTTTAGGGTAGGCAACGCGCATGTCAATCCTCTGGGGTTGCAGACGTCGATAGGAATTTGAAGGAAAAAAATACTTAAGTACCCAATTATGTTCCTAACCTAGATTATATTTAGTATGTAAAGTAAATGTAATACAACATTTAACCGCTCATTAAGCAAAGCGCGTAAACGTTATCAGAAACACAATATAACAGCAAAAGGTTAATCAAAACAAAATTATGATCGCCATTTAAGCTATCTGGCGTCGACCGTAATACAAGGCGTCACGACACTGTCACAGTCCAATTAATTTAATTCCATGATTTTAAAAAATCTGCAATCTTATCTGTGATATGAGTCAAATCGGAAGGCCACCGCTCACCTTACGGTAAAGGGACAGCAATTTCGTGGTTTTTACCCGGTTACTTCGTAATACAAAGGTCACACGTAATTGGTCATTACTGATAACAATGTAATACAAGTTATCTTATGCAACCGCTGGCAAAAAAACGTATTATAGATACGATTTTTATCCGTTTGGGTTAGCAAAATATCTCAAAGCCTTTATCATGATAACACAAGTTAAAACTATAGAAAAACAGATAAGTTGCAAACAGCCCGAATTTAGGAGCTGTAAACCTATTAATTTTGTAGATAATCTGTAGTGTCAGTCTATTATCCCAATTATCGATCATTATTGATATAGTAGATGTTTATAAGCGGTTATCGAAGCGGGTGCAGCGGCAGCAGGCAGCGTTATCGGCCGGGCGCGGAGCCGGTGCCGCCGCGGCAGTCGCAAACGGCTGGCACGCGCGGCCACACGCGCCTCGGAGCCCGCGCCCGCGCCCGCGACCGCGTCCGCGCCCGCTACCGCGCGCACCCCCACCCAAACCCCGTCAACCCTCAGGTAAACCTTTGGTCTTAACACAGCCCTTTTCATCAGCTCTGCACCACGCACTACTTGCCTTCAGAAGACGTTTAACATCATGTTACATGTTCCAAAATCGCGCTTTATCGCATGCTATATTGTAGCAACGTAACCTATGAATGTGTTGCATAGCTGATTGAAAGTCAATTCAATAGCCGCCTTTTCCTTTTGTCCCGGAACAGCCACCAAGGGTTTTTGAGTGTTAAAGCGTTGCTACATTATCTAATTTTAAATGACAGATAGCTAGCCAATTTATTTTTAGTGGAAACAAAACAAACCAATAGTCGCTGTGCTATTCAAATTCGGAATGATTACATGTTGGTGACAGACGAGGTGTTTAGTGTTAAGTGAAAAGTAGTTTTAACCTTGAGTTAACTCAAACGATGCTGCATATTACGAATAATAATGAAGCATTCTATGGTATTGGTTATATATACAAGGATTGTAAAAAAATCAACTCGGCACAACTATAGCAAGAAGCATAATAATTTTGACCATCAACCTAATTCGCAAAGAAAACTTAATTTGGGGCAAGAAGAAGATCAGCCATTTAAATTTGCAGTTGAATTTAGTTTCCGTCAGCTTAAGATTGCCCTGTTATCTGGCTGTCCTCGAGATGAGCTCGAATATCTGCTTATCAAGATTACGGAGGTGTTACGATGATTATGATTGTGAATTATATCCGGACTCATCTGAGTACGTCAAGAGGTTAAACAGAATATTCACGAAGGGTTGGACAGCGGTAGACGTAAATTCTGACAATGGAACTGACAAGAAGAATAAACTACTATGTCAAGAACTAACGTGGATCTGTTTTATCTAAGTATAGGAATTTAGATGTCGGCCAGCAATCCTATGAAACAAACGGAATATGAAAATATGAAGGTATCTATTATCATTATCAACATCATAATTCTTGGTGTATTTCTGTCGTCCCCACGAATAAAAGTTCGAGTGCCTGGAATTCATAGGTGTATGTTTCCACCAAAAGGTTTTTCTTTAACTAAATCTTTCAATATGTCCAGCTACTTAATAAAAAACAAAGAAAGTCAAAATATTAATGCTATAAAGCTTTGTCTGAAGATCATCTCATAAAAGTAACTGACATAAGAATCAATTTGAGGCTTATATATTTTAATATCTACCGAATTCCCTATTTCGTTATGTCTGTTGGATAGATTGTTCTGGAATTTATAGTTTATATCTGTTATTCGAACAACCGCAAGTTATCTGGGAGAATTCATTTGTCAATATTATTATGGGACCTTTGTCGAATAATTAGATATATATATATATGTAAATTTGAGATATTGTACGGAAATAATTTGGTTTGGGTAAACACACTCCTACACAGTTTAGTTAGATTCATTCCTTTGAGGGGCAACTTGCGAATAAACGAAAAGAGACAATTTGTGGTCCGTTTTGTTTAAAGACTAAGCAAGGATGGAAGCAAAATAAACAGAGCCATAAACATTCTACTCATTCTAGTTTCAAAAATTGCGAGCTCTTCTAACTTAAAAATACCTATATTCATTCAACGTACTATTGTCGTGCAAAAACAAACAAAACTTAAATTTGTTCCGTCTGTTGTTGATAATGAAAATCTTACCTTGCATGCTGGAAAATAGTTGAAATTGCCAATGCTTAAATTTGCATTGTGAGCGTTAAATGACTTAACTGCCAGCATTATAGCATTACGGTACGTATGCTATGTATAGGTATCACTACAATAATCTTAACTTCAAAACGCTCCAATAAAAACCCATTGCAAAGCATTTTTAGGCCACGGTAGGAGATTCGGTTTATTATTCCTTATTTTATTTATATTCGCGTCGGTGCGTAGATTACTCGACCTTTTTTGTTCCAGAAGTTAAGTAGGTGTACGGCTACTTACTTAAATATTAATGTGAGCTTGAGGATAGTCGCGATACTTGCAAGGAATTTAATGCTTTGATTCCTGGTTGGGAAGTGAAAAGTAAATATACGTTTTATACTTATTTTTTTATAGTATTGTTTTAAAGTACGTTATTATTATGTCATCAGGATACAACAATATTGTGTCGGGATTCGTGGGCGTGTCATAGTAGGAGCACATTTACTAATTCACTGTGGATAGTGAAGGAATTCATTGAAAACAATATCCGTCTTATAGTTTTTACTACCCAATACCGTTACAAGTAACTCTATGGTCATAGTGAAAAGATTTACATTTTATAGGACTTTTACCCTTTTTGCTGAACCATTTTGATTAAGGTATATCCCTTTTCACTAGAGTCACAGAACTATCATTAGAGCAAACCGGTATTAGGTTAGCAACAGGCACCACTGCTGGCGTCACTTCTTCAGGCCACTGATGCATGATGGTTCCACCTTCACTCACGAGTTAACTTTAAACAACTTTTAGATTAACTAAAGACAATTGTAGAATCGGTAGATTGGTGCGGCCTTGGACTTTAATTGTTGAGTCATTTAGAGTTCAATTTACATTGGACATTTCATTGAGTAAGTATTAAATAAAAGAAAATATCATGAACCGTAAATGGTTCAACGGTTAAAGTACGTTACTGTACCTAGTTCCTCGGGAGGAATTCAAAGTCAATTTTGTCTGTGGCATAAAATAAAATGATAAGGCTATCAATTCACGACCAAAAAGTGATTTCGAAAAATGGTAATATAATTATTATATTATTTAATAACATGGCTATCATGACTTCCAAATAGTTCCGTTGTCAATATTAATTAAATATGAGATTATTTATAATTGTGATGTGTCGAAGGTTCATCATTGTCGGTTGTCAATAAGGCGTTGCTGCCGTAAAAATTCATTTAGAAATAAACTGTGCAATGAACTATCGTCTGCGGTATTTCCTGACTGCTGCAACCTTCAAGAAAAGAGTGTACTCTCATCTTAAAGGTCGGCAACGCGCTTGTGACTCCCCCTGGTATTGCGGGCGTCCATGGGCGGTGGTAATTGCTTACCATCAGGCAATTCGTCTGCTCGTTTGCCTGCCATGTCATATAAACAAACAAAAACTTTATTAACAGCCGATAATGAAGTACCTTTGACTTGAAAATGTCACAATTGTTCGTTTTGCATATATTTAGAGGATTATAATTAACTTTACTCTATACCTGTAAATGAAAAACATCTTTCCTTGCTTCAGTGTCTTGTTTCCATCCATAATTCAGTGTCTCGCGCCTGCTTAATCTATCCCTTTGAATGATTGGTCCAATCTTATCGAAATCCAATATCTTTGGTTTGTCGAGCTCAGGCATGGGCTTTACCTGCCACCCGCCCTCTTCTGGAGTTACTATACCTATATATATACCTGCCCGACAGCTTGTCGTTTATAATATAATAAACCAAACCGTTTTTACTTCAGTATCTTATTTCAATTTGTAAACGAAATTTAACGTAATCGCGGCTGTTTATAATTAATAAGAATGCTTTCTTGTGGCAAAAGTTTCCTTTAATTTGTGGCTTGTACATTACCGTAAGTTAGCCCGTAGGAAACTATTGATACTGGATAGGAATGGAATCGATTGGCATTTAAAAAATGCACGTGAAAAATTTAGGTTTTTATTTTCATACAAATTGCATGGGAAAAGTTTTTCTTGATTTGTGGCTTTTCTAACCGGATTTTTTTTGGTCCTATGTAAGCTTTTGATTCTGGTTTGAAATGGCATAAAAAAAAGTTTGACCTTTTTCTCGCAACCTGTGTGTTTTATCCAAAATCTGTAAACGTCAATCTTCATAAATTAAAAATTGAGGTAAGGTTTTCTAAGACAATTTTTGCGCAGCAGCACGGGATCTGGTATCTGCCCTCACTGACCCAAAAAGACTGCTACATTGTTATTACTAGCTGTACCTACGATGGTCGGTAATTAAGAAGAATCGTAAAAAAACACAAGAAACGTAAAAATACTTTATATCAGTTTATTGTTTGAGACAATTAGTGCCAATGAAAGAACATAAATTTATTACCACCGTACCTATTTTTACTGGCAATATAATATTCATGGTGCAATTTATTGCGAACTTTTCTGACTAGCGATTCATATGCTGTATTGCAATAATTACGTTCCGAGGGACCTGCCATCTCGCCCTTTGTATTAACCAATTTCCCCTGCGACTGTCAAATTGCCTGCTTATAAGAAGCATGCAGATTGAACATAAGAAGATGCGATTTGCGTTTCTTTTTTCAACTCGAGACCTCGTAGGAGGAGGTTCTCAATTCGTTGGAATCTTTGTTCTTGCTTTTTTTGTTGTATGTTCACCGATTATTCGAAGACTGCTGGATCGATTTGGAAAATTATTTTTTCTTTGAAAGTTCGTCCCATTGTCATCAGGTGAGGCTCTGATGATGGGATTCTGGAGAAATCGAAGGAACTCTACAAATATTATAGGCACACCTATAGTGAGTTGAGTGTTTTTTACAGTAGCTCGAGCATTGGCTTTTGTAAAGGTGGAGGCTAACTACTAACAATTTGTGGACCCTTTGTTGTCTGATAAAGAAATTTAAATTTAATTTAATTTAAGTGAAGTCGGTTCATTTTTGTTTGAAATTATTTGGTATATCAATCCATTTTGTTTCATTTTATACTCGTTTTCGACCTTTGCGTGAAAAGATTTGCATCCCTTTCATCTTTGCGACTGTGCTAATTGTTCGGCAATTATGAAATACAAAATTAAATTATATCTGTTGTAACCCACCTAATTACGCCTATTTTTTTATCTTGATGTATCTAACATCGTAATCAAAAAGCGAAATTAGAAAAAAATTAGTTGTATATAGTTGTGGATATTTTTTGGGTTTCCTTAGTACGTTTCATTTTAATTAGGATAACCTAATTAAGTACGCAATAAACGCAAAACTGAAGTGTGAGTTAAGATAAATTAATACATCAATTACGATAAAGACATTTAGGTCGCTCGCCACTTAGCCCGAGAGCTTCTTGAGGAGTTTGCCTCATACGATTTTGATTTTGTGTAATGTTCAAGGGGAAAATTACACAAAATCAAGTTTAGCCATTAATATGTGTTTTATGGCCATAACAGTTAGTTCGAACGATATCTAAAACCTTCTCTTTAGGACATTATTTTGCCGAAAATATTTATTCCGAGAAATCAGGTTCTCCTGACGTGTAATATGTTGTTATGAACGTCGTTGCGTGTCAATATTTTCTTTTACGGCTTGTGTTCATTTGAAACATTAGGTTTCCACAGCCAACTGCTAGTAGTCTGAAAGACTAAAAAGAATGATTATTACTGAGCAAGTTTACTTTTATTTCGTGCTGTTGAAGTAATCCGCTGGATAAGAAATATAATTGAACACTTTTACATTTTGGCTTCTGATCACCTCGTCTTAATCTTTAGGTAACTAAATAGTAAGTAGGTAATTTGAACTGTACTACCTAAAAGTAACTAAAAACTAAGTAAAATGTTATGACCTGTCTGTATGATAATATTTAGGTTCGTAATTGATGTATTCATTATTGTAGGGCTTGAAAAACCCTAATTAAAACTAAGACCCGTGCGCTCGAAGTATGTAAGTATTGCATTGCATTGTATTGGCATTGTTTCTTTACAAAGCTCGTCTGCATGATAATGACATGTATGTTAAGCTGCCATTAGCAGAATTACAATAGTTAGGTAAGGCCTGTCCGTCCGCGTCCGTTGCACAGTACCTACCTACCTACAGCGGGTATGTACCCGCTGTAGGTATGTATAAGTCGGACACGTTCGTTTGCGAACGGCCATCTGCAACGATAATGTGACTTGGATGCCGTTTAAATGACACGTAGTTCCTGCTGAACCTACATTAACGTTGCAGTAACATGACCAAATTGAAATGTTTTAAAGTTGTAGCTTAAAATATTTTTATTTCTTTCCATATTTTACCTCAATTGCTGATTCAGTTATTCATTAGTCTTACAAATGTGGCCCCCTTCATAGTTCTTGTAATAATCGATTATAGTTAAGTACACCTATAAAGTAGATCATGGAGAAAACAGAGATGAACGTCTCTTATGCCCTTTTAAATGTAAAACAATATGACAATGACAATACAGTCATGTGTATTCAAGGACTAGTAACCACGACACAAAGTCGATTTACATGCGTGCCTAATGTCGATAGGCCAAGAACCGAGGGGCCGAAGGCAAACATGTCTTTAGTGCATGTGACGTCGTTAATATATAAGCACTTAGTTCACACATAACTGAATAGACGTTTCAGGTGACGGTATGAAGGTGCAGATTTTATAAAAAAAAACGAATAGTTTCGAATTACCCAAGTATTCTAAGTGGACGAGATTTTTTCTGAGGCTATCAACATATGCGAAACCTGTAGGTACCAAAAATTATTTCTAATTGTTCGGGTATTTAAAACATCATTAGTTATTTCAGTTTCAAATTTCAATCCGAATATAAGCAATTGTCCCTCTCTGATATGTAGATAAACATGCTTTAATAAAAACCAATATTTTACTAACAATATTTTGAAACACTGTATTTCAAAGGTATAACGTAAAAAATACACGTTTCTATTTTTTCCCGTATCATTGCTTTTTCAATAATTAAATGCATTGAAACCAGTATAACGTTCGAAATACTTCATATTTCCCGAACGTCACGTTGCTACAAAAAATAATGCAAAGTTTACGAGTCTATCTATTTTTAAACTAAATCATGATAAAACGACAGGAAAATTCAGGTAAGAAATACGGGTGGCAGAACACCTCAACTACGGTAAATTGTTATTTAAATTATTCTTCTGGAAAATATTTACTTAGTTATTCGAGACTACATTTTTTGCGAGGGCCAGTGATCACAGCCTTAAAAAATGCCTGGAAGATTTGAATGATTTATTCGAACATCTAGACATGATATACCTATTTATATTGGCACCGGCGATTGAAGACCACGGCGTAGTGATGTCAAATTTGACATTGACGAACGAGGTGAAAAGGCCACAGAACGAAAAGCATTTACTGCCGCATTTACGATATAATGTCAAAAAAATCGACAAAGAAAATTGACTGAATGTTTTTGTAAACACGAAAATTACCAATATGCCGCAAGCAACGTGCTTGTTTCCGACGTCGGGCAAAATTCGCAACAAACTAAAAACGAAGTTCATTTGTCAAGTTCATTATTTGGATATGTATGGCAATTACAAGATGTGATCGGGCTGCAAATGCTCTGGATTTAATTTGACTCGATTTGAGTTCCGATCGATTGGTAAGTATGATTATTAATTGAGTGCAGGAGAGTGGGCGACCGGTCGGTGGGCAATCGATAGTAAATACATTAGCCCTCTCATCGCGATGGAACCGGAAGTAATTCGGATTAATTTTCATCCTTTCACGAATAGCTAAATTACATTTTGAACGGAGCCGTTTTAAAAACATATATGTTATATTTAATGTAATCAACATTTTTTTATTACACTATTTTGATTTTATACCAAACTAGCGACCCGCTCCGGCTTCGCACGGGATAAATAATGGTTATTGTGGGTTATTCCTAAGAGATAGACATATACCATCACGGAATTTTTTGTAGACCTTTTTAAGATGTACACTACTGTATGTATATTATTTTGATCTATCTCTTAGGACTCAGCCAGCGATTGCAATGTAAGCGCAAAAAATGGGTTTAATTACGACATCACATTAGAAACCTCTAAAATCATCATTGTTTCTCTAATATATTATGCATGTATTATACATATAAACCTTGCTCTTGAATCACTCTATCTATTAAAAACCGCATCAAAATCCGTTGCTAAGTTTTAAAGATCTAAGCATACATAGGGACAAACAGCGGAAAGCGACTTTGTTTTATAATATGTGCTGAACTTCTAAAGGGCATTAACGTTTAATATCAAGTCAAGAGATTAAGGTCTGAAGGAACTACCTACTGCCTACACACGGCAATTCGGTCGAATTAGCATAACGTCATGTAGATTTACAAGAAAATCAAGTTCTTCTAATAAGAAACGATGAAATATAATGAGTTTTTGCTGGTTAGGTAAATAGCACAATATAAATAGGTTCTATAAGATGCACGGTTGATTTACGATCCAATATTATATAATAATGACTAAGACTATGACGATATAATAACCCGCATGTTATAAAAGAGAATAAGATGCTGACCCTAGACGACATTATCGACGTAGACACATGCTTATTACAAAGATATTTCTTGTTAACGTTACGTTAGATAATACTTATAATAATTTATCATTTAAATATTACTTACTGCATAATGTTTACACTAAATTCTACTGAGTTTGTTTGAATCTTCTTGTTTATTTGAATCAAAATTGTTTTTTAAACAACGTCTAAGCATGCCATCACTTGTCTCTCTCATATCACACCCCGACGTGCCCATTAAAAATCTTAAGAAAGGTTTACGGAAAACATGTACGTACTTCTATCAAAAGAATTGTACTTAAATATTCTTTTATTCCATTTTGTTCTGACAGGGAACATTACTTTTCTGTAGGTATTAAGGGTTTTTTCTTGTTTTTATTTAGTGTTGGTACATATTTTTTTAAATTTTAAATCATTTACTTTAGTAAATATAACATGGCGTCTTCCAAAATTATCACTATCACCTACGGCGTTTTTTTTGTATAACACCAATTGGTGAAATTATTTGTACCTATGGAATTATGCCATTCTATTGGCCGTGGGTCACGTTGTTTACTTTTATTAATTTTTTAGACCGTATTCAAACTTTAAGACACATTTAGACATGATTCTACTCCAATGCATTAACTACGCAATACAGCAAACAACTCTTAAAAACGTCGCAATCAGAATTTGCTTGAAGAAACGTGAATTGAGGTAGGTATGTATGTATCAAAATATATGATTCAATGAAATATATTTTACCGCTAACAATAGTAGGTACGGATTTAATGAATATGCCATAGCTAATATTCAAGAGCATAATGGATGTTAATCAATTTATCACTACACTGCCTTTGATTTACCCTTACTTTACCCAATGCTATAAAATCAATCAAAATGTCGGTTTTCAGAGCTCGGCCTTCTGAACTCAAACCACCTAAACACAACACTGGTACGAAACAGGCCATGACTATATTTTATGTTTGAATAGTTGGTTAATAAACAGATGTTATTTTTTATTTCATAATACGGGTAAAATATTTTTTGTGCCGTTTAGTATATCAGATGCTTTATCGCCGCGTTTCTTTTATAATTGGAATAGGTATGAGTAAATTATTAGTAAGTTTACTAAGTTACGAATAATTGAAAGCTGTGTTCACGAAAGACTATACAAATTAACAAAACAACCTTTTGTTAATTTGTATAGTTTTTGAGAGCACTTTCAATGTAACAAATTAAAATAATTTAAATGTAATTTAAATGTAAATGAAATTTTAAAAATACATTCCACTAGGTAGCGAGTATTTTGAGATTAAGGCGTATTTTTCGATGGTAGCGAAAAGGCAAGCGGCCAAATACAAAAGTTTTTTAATCATTGCCTGGATTCATGCACCCTCCACGAAAAATTAACTGAGGCAGTGTGTTGTTAAGTCTATTCCTTCTATTGTTGAAACCATTTCTTGCAGTACAAAACAAAATTTTTACGTAACATCAATTTATTTAACATTTTTTACAAAATCTTTAGTAAACGTAAAATATGATTAAAACGATCTAGCAGGATAGTAACATAGTTTATTCGGTAGATTGATGTGTCCCATTTGGCTGCGGTGTTTAGTTTAGTGTATATATACATCGTGCTTTAGGGTAAAACATGTGACATGTTATGATAGGGTGGGGTAGTTATATCAGAGCCGTTATTTATACAGGTAGCCGAGCAAATCCATTTACGTATAATAGGCACGGTGATTTTTTTTTCATGTATGGTATCAATCGATTTGTTTTGTTGTGAGGATCAAATGTCTATAGGCGACCAATTGCGTTAAAGCAACACAAAAGTCATAAATTAGACTTAAAGTCTGAGATTTGCATTTGTTTCTCGAAACGCTCCTAACAAAATGACGTGCAAAAGTGACGTCACGATCGTATATATACTCGCCCTGTTTAAACTTAAAGTAAAAAAAAAAAAAAATTCTATTTTTACAGTGAAATGTTGCGTTTATGTATATGGTCACCATACAATTTATTTAACAATAAAATGTAAAAAAAAAATAGCATCATTGTTTTTTTTTTAAATTTCGTACTTTAAAAAATTAAAAAATTTTGAAATTTTAAAGCAATGATATCTTTGAACCAATTCAATAGATTTCTTTAATTTTCTTTTATTGCATAATCCAACGTGTGTCATCATCCCTATTGTGTATATTCCTAACATATGGTAGTTATCAGCAAATATCCAAGATTCAATTAACCTGTAGCAATTGTTAAAGTAAAGAGAGTAATTATCACTATTTTACTAAAATAATTTGACTCTATTTGATTTAAGCACCTATACTAAAGTATGTACTCGTATTCTTAAAAAACACACGCGTTATATAATATTCCTATAGGCTTGTGATTTGGAAATTGGAACTTTATACAATGAAATATTAGAAGGTCTTGGTTCAAATGAGGGCCCATTTGTAACATTCATCTTCAATGACGCAATGGCGCAAAAATGAGAAAAGGCGGGGACAATGAAACTGTAGGCAGTTTAACAGCACACATAGCACCGAAAAAGAAAACATGTTTAAGTTGTCAATAGATAGTCAATGTTATCTCACGATAATATTTCCGATTATTTAGCTGTATTTACGAGCATATTTTATTCGTATATAATATTTCATTATATTGAACTTCCCGCAGAATACTCTGAACTCCAAAAAAATTCTGTGTGAAAATTTTTAGTTATAAAATAAATAAATAATAATAAATAAATAAATATTATAGGACAATCTTACACAAACCGACCTAGTCCCACAGTAAGCTCAATAAGGCTTGTGATGTGGGTACTAGACGACGATATATATAGTAGATAGATATTGATAAATACTTAAATACATAGAAAACATCTATAACTCAGGTACAAATATCTGTGATAAACACACAAATAAATGCCCTTACCAGGATTCGAACCCGGGACCTCCTGCTTCGTAGGCAGTGTCACTACCGACTGGGCTAGGAGGCCGTTAAAAATGAAAAATGTTTTTTTAATTAGTCAAGTTTTACAAAATAAACACTTTTAATTCAAGTCTTAGACTCTGATTATGGTACAGGAAAAATATCGATATACAGCTAGTATTTCAAAATAATTTTACCCATCCCTAAGAATTTCAAGCTACCAAATTGCACCTCCGATAACGGGGTCTAGTTATAGTTACGACATCGTAACTAAACCAATTTTTGACATAATACTTAATACACTTAGTGAGATTGACAGTTTTATGTCACTAATGTTTTTACATGCTAAAAACGTAATTATTTAATAAAAATGTATTTACTATGACAATGACATAGAAAAAAATGTTCTTTAATGATCATTTGTGACGTTTTCGAGTCAAAGGTACATCATTGTCGTTTGTTACTAAAGTTCATTTCTAAATGATTTTTTATGGCAGCAACGCCAATGACAATGATGTACCTTTGAATTGAAAATAACACATTTGTTGCCACTACACTGTCTACGAATTAAAAAACCGTTAACGTAGTTCTAACCCTAAAATGTCATGAAAGGTCACGGAAACTTCAATATAACTAATAATGCTCCTAAGCAGCACCCTAATTTGAAGCAAATAACTGTGCGTGCACAAAGGTCAATTGTGGAAGGCCCCATATACCATTGGACCAAGCTCAAGTTCGAACATTCTTATATTAAGTCATGAAATCGTATGTAGCACGCTAGACGTGGCCCTGAAATTTGATTTTATCGATAACGTTTCTAGCTCCAATACTGTACACCACAACTAAGGCTACTTTCACACTGCTGCGGTTTCCGCATGCGGCGCTGGTGCACGAGCGAGATAGCGCTCGGCATGTGTATAACACTGTCACGCTTGCACACCGTCGCCGCATCTGGTTGCGGCGCCACGCCAGTGTGATAATCACCTCTCAAAAATATCTGAACATGCACCTTATCGACCTGACAATAGACGCGTTGCTCAGATATTTGTGACCACCTTGGTCGCTCCGATATATCTGATTGGCTGCTGTAATCTTGTACCATAGATACTTGTAGGCTGGCATTAGCAGTGCCCGTGTAGGTACAACGCATCGTTGATTTATTTTAAGTGATTAAATTTATAGGAATTGATTGCCCCGCTTATGTTAGTAACAGGTATTTTTTTTAGTTCAAGCTTATAAACGCTGCACACTAATAATTATTATTAACTATACTTAGGTTGACACATAGATTTGCTTACCAACTAAAAGCAAAATTTAATATTCTGTGCTTTTCTGATTCTGACTTTTTGCCGACGTCGTAATTCAATGAAGTATTACTTAGTTTTATAATTTTGACTTGAAATTTGTACGCGGTAAATTTGAGTTATGTTGTTTTTAATTTGTTTAAACATATGTATGTGTTTACTTTAGAAAAGTATATGTATTTTAGATAGTTTAAATCAGGATGTTTAGGCGCTTCAAGCTAGTTAATTTATTATTATATCCTAAATGTAGCGTCTGCAGAATTGTACAGTTTTATCAGAATCATTAGCCGTACAGAAACATAATTCACCCATTTAAGAGTTCACAATCCCCTCAACCTTTGACGTAAACTACTTTCCTTCAAAAAATACGCTTAACATTTGAACGAAGACAAGATAACCGTGGCGTGAAGTCCCTAGCATGTCAGAGATAGCAAATGAATAGACACGCGCCCTGTGAGGTCACCCGTAGCCTAGGGCAGGGTGTACAAGGCAAGCTCAACTATAGTCTGATAGGCAAAAGGCGTTTACTCTAGTTCATCAATGACACCATACTTCAATTCATTCGTATACACCAAGGGCCATTTAATACCTGGATTGCATTGTTTAATACAAAATTGTAGTCCTGAAAAATTCAGGCTATACTTCTGTTTTTGGGTTGAGGTGCAACGCCATCTGTTAAACAGAAGTAGAGTTTTGCTGAACAAATGTATGAAACACCTGCAGTTGTGACATGATAGATGGTGATCATGCGTTTTCCTGAATTACATACAGAAACCCGACCTTGTAGAGTAATTGTCAGTCCTAATAAGTAAGTTTGTAGGCGCTATAAATGTAAGTCTGTATGGGAGAAATTGTCTACAAATTGTAACAAAAATAGCGGTGATCCGTTTAAAGGCATATCGGTATCTTATTCTAATTATCAAAAACCAAGAAAAAAAATTTTGCGTAAAAATAAAAGGTTTTCTATGGAGAGTTGGCCGGCTGGGGTTACATAACCCATACAAAAAAAAACCTACTTTTTCTTAGTGTCAATTCGATACTAATTATGCCCTTAAACGGATCAACACTATTGTTTATGCTGCTATATAAAATCCATTCATTTATTTCAGAATTTTTGAGTATAATATATTAACGTCTAAAAATATGTGTTTAAATTAACAAGCTACTATGACCTCGAACGTGAGGAGTGATGACATAGGCAAACCTTCCTCTGTCTCTCAGACTACTTAGTGGATAAGGTGGATAGATAGGCATCGCCGGGACGGAAGCCGTTACCTTCGCGTGCCTGCACCACCATGCACCACTATTTCCAACTAAAGGTCTTGACACAATAATAGGTCAGGTTCTGTAAATATATTTGATAGCGGGTAATTTTTAGCCCGAGCAAGCATTATGGTGCCCGTGCAACGCGAAATAGTTTGCATCGTTAGATTTTTACTATGAATACAGTCAGCTGAAGAAAAAGATTGCGGTCGCCTGCATTTATTTTTTGCGCCTGCAATGCTGTAGATAACACTCGTGCCTTTTCATTAAATTCCAGTGTCATCTTGTCTTTTCATTAAAGCAGTCCTCATTTCGTGATGTATAGCGATACTTAGATGTACAAATACGTAGTAGTTAGTTTGAGGGTAATTAGATCTTCAGAAAATATAATTAGATATTGGATCTACTTATACTGTAATAACAACCTAAGTAAGTATATCATAACCTAAGTAGGTATATCATTGTTGATAAATACCTAAGTAAGTATATCATTCGGAGAAAGAAGAAAAAATACGAAAGACAAACTTTGTTGAAATTGGAAGCCACATTCAGATATTTGTAGCTTAATATAGTTAATAAGTACCCGAGTCATGTTTAATCTGAAATTGATCTCATTGCTGCTTCAACACGCATAAGAGCCGTAAGTACATTGGAAAACAAGTTTGTGTTTGGAATTTATTGTATAGGGGCTATAATACGATAAATAACGCGTTCTCCGTACCTATATTTATTGGACACAGACGTTATATATTTCTACATAACAAATAGGTAGGATAAATGACCAATAACTGGCCACCTTCCAGTTACTGGCCAAATATTGCGCCAAAAAAAATGCGTTATAAAGCAAGGATCTAGATGAAATCTATAGATTTATACTTCATTACCTGGACAAGAACTACATATAATAATAATAATAAATAAATATAACCCAGACATCATATA
The DNA here is from genome assembly GCA_947086415.1 of Pammene aurita. Lineage (NCBI taxonomy): Eukaryota > Metazoa > Arthropoda > Insecta > Lepidoptera > Tortricidae > Pammene > Pammene aurita. The sequence goes on from OX352297.1 coordinate 26,471,661, forward strand.
CAAAATACAGACATCATCCTTGTACGAATCTGAACAATATTCATAAATTAGTACATATCAAATCTAAAATATATTTTTCATAATCCAAATATGTCTTCTGGTCTCGGAGGTTTGTTATCATAGGTACGGTAATTTAATATTCCATTTCGTTTAGTTTTAGTTGATTTTACCGACTTTCCATACTCATCTGCCGAAAACAATGAAAGGGAATTTATAGGAATATCAATTTGGTCTCAGATGTTTGTATTTTCTCGCAGAAAAAACACATTTAAAGTATTGTAAGAATTGAATACTAGAGTAGAAAATATGATTCCCTAAACATGTCATTTTTAAACAGTCATTTTCAATAAAATAGTGAACAGGGTCTCAGTGGGGTTTACCGTGTGGAACTCTAGGACGTTTACCTTACATATGGACCGGGCGGTCACAGTATGATCACTTACCTCATCGAGGAGCACTTCGGAACCTTATTCATCGAAAAGTAAAAGTTTAATAGGTCACATTATCACTTGGCCGGACGGCCCTCAGCCTGGTCCTTTCCATTTTCCTTCCACTTTTAGTGGTGGAATTTTTGGGGTGCTTTTACCTCATCGAGTCAGGATGAAACCAACCTCATTCGATAGCTAAGGTGATGCTCTTTCAATATTTTTTGGTCGGACAGCCCTCAGCCTGGTCCGTTTCGTTTTTAGGACAGTTTCAGTCCGAAAATGGAACGGACCAGGCTGAGGGCTGTCCGACCAAGTGATTTGTGACCTATTAAACTTCTACTTTTCGATGAATAACGTTCCAAACTGCTCCTCGATGAGGTAAGTGGCCGCCCGGTCCAATAGGTACATGCATGTAAATATACAAAAAGTAAAGGGTACGATTTCATACGCGAAAACCTTCAAGCTGTTTGGGCCGGGTTTTACCGACAGGCTTCACTAACATAACATTATCTTTTCTTCTACGTCAGTCAAGTAGGTAATTATACAATGTATAAAACAAGTGTATTTTTGTAAACAGTGTTTGTTTTCCCCATTGAAAACAAAGCCTTGTGTTGAGAGACCGGAAAGGTAAATAAGGACTTAGGAAACACTTATTTGCTCGGCTTTCGTCGCCTCTCCTGTTTGCGGATTGCGTGTAATTATCCTCAGTATCAATATAATATTCACTTAGTTTTTAATGAAATGTATCTGAAACAAATAGTTTACTAACTACTTTTTGACAATAAGATTAGTGCTTTAGTAATTGGAAAAATCAATGCCTAGCTCTATATTTTACCTACTAATACATTATCGTAGCCAGAAGTACCCGCCCTTTGAAGTACTACATACTTTGAAGGCCAGCTTGCGAAATATTTCCACTAATAAACGAACTGACATTTATGTTTACAACGGAATTTTCAAACCAAATTAAAGATAAATCAAATGTGTTTATTAGTCATCTGTTTATTTCGAATTCTACATATATGCAAGCGTGTGCTACATCACTCAAAACAATTGAATAAACACGCAAATACTTGAACAAAATGGAAAGAATGCCAGCCATTTGCTCCACTCGACGCTGCCGAAGCCACTATTTGCGGGACACTATTTAGGTACATCACTTGCACCTGCACGATAGAAGCGTAGTACTGTCCCACAGCCGTAAATGCCGTATTGAACAATCAGTTTGAATTTGCATTTTATTGCGTGAGCAGTAGGATAAACAATTGAATGTTTTTTTCAATGACTGTGACGACTTTTAAGCATCGTGGGGCAGAGTACTGTCTAATATTAAGCGCAATTCTACTTGATCTGAATGTCCTTCGTCTGGTTCTAGTACAAATATTGCGAGAAAGCTGTCATTTCATGAAAAAGTTTACGTGACCTGTTGCATTCAATAAACTTAATTTTATAAGCTATTATATTTCACAATTTTTGAATTATAGAATAAAACTTTGCCTTGATAACGACCAAATAGTTAAAACGATTATGACAAAGATAATTTTAAACATAATAAATAAAATATTATGTGGTAAACCATATAGTGTAACAAGAAGTGACTAAAGAAATAATATGGGATGCGATCTCTCATCATCATTTATTTTACAGAAACTAAATTTTACAATCCTTCGTCCTAAATTTATCCACTATCGCCAATAATTGATCAAAGTACTCGTAATTTGACTAAGTTGCTTACACAGGTTTCAGTGCCATAAATTCAGTGAACTCTACAATTCAACCTGAATCGATAGGAACCGTCCAGCCCTGCCCCTCAAAGAACGATAGTGACACCAAGAACGAGAATGATGGCTCTTGTTCACTGAACTGATCGCACAAGTTTCGTGCCTTGTGTAACATTTAGTTCGAAGGATACGCTTTTATTTATATATATTAGTAGTAATACAACTGATGTCAAATTACTTCACTCAATAAAAAATAGTACTTTAAATTTATTCTTAGTCTGCGTATTTTTCGAAATTATATACTAAGCCGATTTGTATTGAAACTTGCTTAAGTATATTGAGGCTTAAAAACTTTTGTAGGCATAACTTCACAATGCGTTGCGTAATACCATTAAAAACATTTATTATTCACGAATTAATACAATCATTTTTCCCAGGGTGCTCGATAAACTTTTTACTTCATGCAGAAGTAGCATTAGGTTCTCAAGCGGACCCCTAGCAAGGAAAAATGCTAGGAGGAAGAAGAAGGCAGAAGTAGCACAATCATGAAGCTAAATATGTGATCTGTGTATGTAGTACCTACCTTCCTACCTTGAAAAGAAAAGATGTAACCATTAACAGGTAATAAACAAATTCTCATTCCCGTTCATTCTACCTTCATGTAGTAACTCTAATAAACTAAGTGCTGGCCACGTCAGATATGACACAATAATGAGAGCAAAAAAACCTGTCTGGTTAGATTGCTATACTATCCTTATTGCTAGATCCGGGCATCTGGCAGTTTTTAATGGGTGGAAGTCAGAGTGACAGACTAGCAGAATTTTTGATTTGGAAAATAGTAATATCAACATAGGTTAAAACTGCCATAGTCGTTCGTGCCTTTTTCGCTAGTGGAATGAAAGATTAGTGTTTTCGGTTGATGATTTTCGTCTATATAATATATATATATATATAATAATATATGTATGTATGTATTTTTTTGTTATATATCGTATATTATGTATATATTGTATTGTATATTGTTTTATTCATTGTTTACTTGTAGTTAACTCTTCACCTTTTGTTCTCGTAAGCACCGCCCACAACTTCTCTGCTTTGCCTTAAGGTTGACTGGTAGAGAATGCCTACTGGCATTAAGTCCGCCTTTTGTACATCAAGTTTTTCTTTTGTGCAATAAAGTTTAAATAAATAAATAAATAAATAGTTGTCTCAGTTGTATAGGGCAGGGCCTATATTTTATCATTAGAACAAAAAACAATGCGTTTTATTACGAAAACAAAAACAGTAGGCGACAAATTATGATTTACATTATACGTCGTTTGCCACTACTTACCCCCAACAGAAACTTCTGGCGATGATATAATCGAATTATTTATATAATTTCTCATAATATTGCATCAAACCCAGAACTCTAGGATTTGTTTTCTTGAAATGGTCTGCATTCTTTGACCTCCACCACTTTACAGCTGCCAAATGTCCAGATCTAGAAATAAACATAGTTTATCCAACACTGACTAGAGGGGCTTCGTTGCTCTCATTATTGTGTTATATCTGACGTCGCTAGCTCTCCGTCTACAATGGCAATTTACTTAAAAGTAAATATTTAATCTTTAATTATTTTCTAGTGTGGTGGTTGTAGGTAGGTACTATATATTATACTTGAATCTCATGTTTGGTAATTAATTAAACACGCGATATACTTGAATCTCGTGTTTGGTAATTAATTATACACGCGATTTTAATCACCCAGAGATAACAAAATTAGGTATATTGATTGCGTGGCTATGAATAAATTGGGAAAATACAATAAGTCATATAAATTACATTTCTTTCTAGTTGCCTGATTCTACGTATAATTATGTTTCCGCGTGGTGTTCCTTAATGAAGGGAGAATCCAAGGTTGTACATGCGATTTTCTTTAAGCGCTTAGTAATTTTATTGCAGTTAATATTATTATTTGTTATCAATCTTTTCAACTGTAATTGATAGCAGGGCCGCGATTCGAAAAATAAACACACACACTGGACAGACACAGCTCCAACCCAACTCAACCCAACTGAACTCAACGCTATAACGACATTGACATTAGCTATTCGAACAGATTTTCATTCAACATTGGTCTCACATTGGTCACACATTGGTCACACATTGTACCAATGTTGTACCAATGTGAGACAAATGTGTGACCAATGTGAGACCAATGTTGAATGAAAATCCGTTCGAATAGCAAATGTCAATGTCGTTATAACGTTGAGTTGAGTTGGGTTGAGTTGGTTTGGAGCTGTGTCTGTCCAGTGTGTGTTTATTTTCCGAATCGCGGCCCAGGTAAAAATGATCTTTATTTGACCTCATTATTAGAGTGAAATCGCTTTTAAATTGTAAATAAAAACTAATTTAGAAACTTACTTGATGCTGAGCACAGTAAAAATTGCTTTATTATTTGTGAGGTAAGATGTCACTTTAAGCGTAGTAAAAATCACTAAGTTTAATTCAGATATAAACCTGGAATAATCTTATATGTATTACCTTATGTTATACAATTGAATTGACATCAACAGTAAATAATTTTTAATTATTACAGATAAATGTGTCGGAGCTATAATAATTAAAACTATTTTTTTACTGGAGTCACATACGAATAACGTTACCAAATCAGAGGAATATGTAATAGGTATTGTTGTGTGGATTTCAATTAATTTGTTCTCATCGCTGTTGTAATCCGACGTAATCCCTGAAGTAAAGAGGCCCAAGGCAGAGTAATTATCGTTTAACGGAGCTCTGAATTTGACGTTTCTCCATAATGATCCATATCTGACTATTAGGAATTTTGATGTTAAAATTAAACATTGAAACAAATCATTACTTTTTAGGTCTAATATCAAGATACCAGATTACTACTACTCGTATACAGGGTACCTATAACAGGATAGCCTTGCATTTTAAAGAGGATAATACCGTGCACAATGTTTCAACCCCTTCCGACCCTCTGGAGGTCCATAATACCCGATAAACCCCAAAATTGTTTTTTCTCTCTCGAAATCTATGTAGCGAATGAGTCCAAATTTTGTTAAAATATTATTGGTACAAAATGTCATTGAGGAATAAAACAGCTATCTAACCTTTCTTAAAAAAATCTAGCATCTTATCTACGAGTACGTGGTATTCAAAATTCATCAGTTAGCATGTGTGGAACAGATCTCACTTTCAGTTTATGTGAGATATTTATGAAAGGATTAAGGAAATTTTTTAGTTTAGGTGCTCAAGATTTATTGAGTAATAATCTTCATAATAAAATGCTATAGCATCTTTTTATTGATGACGTGCTCCGGATGTTCAATCGTAAATTTATTCTCAAACAACACATATCTATACCGTTATTAGCAAAATGGCTCAATTTTTTTTATTTCGAATTAGTTCTTTTTTTTAGCTGAGTACCTATTGTAAAACTCATTAGACTTTTAGAAAAAGGGATACTATACTATTTTTTACTGACAGCTATAAGCGTATCTTTGGTTGAAAATGGCTACAAAAACAACTCGACAACGAGTTAAGCTAAAACTATAATAATAATAATAATAATAAATACTCTTTATTGCACACCTCATACAGTTACAAGCACAAATTTTACAATTAGATAAATTTAGGTAGAGGTAACAACAGGCGGTCTTATCGCTAATGAGCGATTACTTCCAGACAACCTTTGGGTAGTGGAGACTGGAGAAAAACAATAAGCAGTAGGTGGTGCATAGAAACAAAAGAGACGAAATAGATAACACAGCACATTCATATGAATATACATACTTAAATAAATACAAAATAAACATACATATACGTACATATATACATATATAATACACACAATAAGAAACAACAGTGTCAACTTAAAAACCTAAGGAAGAGATAAATAGTATTCCTTAAGTTGCGATTTAAAGCTACCAATAGATTGCGCGCGTTTAATGTTGAGAGGGAGAGAATTCCACAAACGAACGGCCTGGAACGTAAATGAGCAATTATAAAATTTGGAAGATGAAGATGGCACTTTTAGGAGCAATTTTTGAGAGGATCTAATAGAATTAAGATAAGAGAAACGCTCTTTGAGGTAGCGGGGAGTTGCAGGGTTAAAAAATATAGAAAAGAGTAAAGAAAGTATGTGAGAGTTACGGCGGTGACAGATAGGGAGCCATTTGAGTTGAGAACGAAAACTAGAAACATGGTCGAATTTGCGTAATCCGAAAATGAACCGAATGCTGGCATTTTGAATACGCTCAAGCTTATTAAGTTGCTCCTCGGTTAGGTCTAAATAGGAGATATCTGCATAATCAAGAATGGGGAGAAGTAACGACTGAGCAAGCGCAATTTTAGTAGCATTTGGCAGGAAATTCCGGAGCCGTCTGAGAGACCCTATGGCAGCAAACATCTTCCTGCTCACTTCACTCACCTGAGGCACCCATGATAGACAACGATCCATGATTACGCCAAGATTTTTCACTTGGTTGGAAAAAGGAATTTGGATACCATCGAAGACTATCGGAGGGAGCCTGAGAAAGTCAATTTTGGAGATTTGTTTAGCGCTACCCATCACAATTACCTGTGACTTTAGGGGGTTTACTTTTAAACCGTAATTTTGACTCCAATTTGATATGCGGAGCAGATCAAGATTCGTGGCTTCTATAACTGAATTGAGATCGCTATGCATACCCTGCGAATATATTTGAAGGTCGTCGGCATAGAGGTGATACGAAGAGGAGAGATCAAGAGTTATGGAATTAATGAAGATAGAAAATAAAAGAGGAGACAGCACACCACCCTGTGGAACACCAGCTGATGTGCTGCACCAGGAAGAACACGAAGAATCTAGTTTAATTCTTTGCCGACGACCAACCAAATAGCTGCGGAACCAGTCAATCGCTGCAGCCGATATGTTAAGAGACTGTAAGAACGCGAGCAAAATGTCAAAATCGACCGTGTTAAAGGCATTACTGAAATCTAGAAGTGCAAGAACTGTAAGCTTCTGGTCATTCATACCCAAACGGATGTCATCGGTAACCTTGACAAGAGCCGAGGTAGTACTATGGCTCGGACTATAAAATTAATATAAACACAATGCTTGCCCTACTTACAGAATAAAATCGCTCTTAAATACCGTAATATGTATCCTAAAAGGTACTAACCTTGATTAAAATTCATGACTCGTTACAATATTGACTTCATTTTAATACTACTGCTTCTTTTACTCGGGAATTATTTACCCGTCTACTTGAATTTCTGCAGTTACCTATACCTACTTGACCAAATAGCATATTTATGAGAAATGATAAAGACCGATAATACATTTGGACGACGGAGATGTTGGCTGGTCTGGTAATGTCTCTGTCGGCCTTAGCAGTGTGGCATTCTGATTCAAACTGGCAAGTGGTATCAGCGTAAATATTTCAGTAATTTATTAGTCTACCTACGTAACTTATGAAGTTTTTATAGCGATATCTATCTATACTTCGTTTTTTTAACATCGTGCAATTGTCCAGAATATAATAAGTAATATAAATAAGAACCAAACTAATGCCAAAGGGTCGTATCTGATGCCTTATGGAAGTAGTTTTTTGGAAACACCTCAAAAATGGCTGGACCGATAATGTTCTAAACAATTTTCGTAGAAAGTATATGATAACGCGCATTTTCTGGGGGGGACGCTATTTTTCCGACTTTCAAAGCGATTATTTCTAAAAATATTCACATAGTCACAAAATGTTCAAAGAAACCTCAAAGTTTTTAAAGACCTATCGATTGATGTGCAACATGTTGATAGTTGAGCGCGCGCCCCTGAAAATATTTTTTTCTGCAATTTCACTACATAATTAAATAACGGCATACAAAATACACCTCATGTCTAAATTTTATTGGGATACGTCTTATAGTTTCCGAGTAAAATTGCTGTGACATAAGCACGGACGGACAGACGGACGTGACGAAACTATAATGGTTCCGTTTTTGCCATTTTGGCTACGGAACCCTGAAAACCGTTTTAAAACTCGCCATTTTACCTCTTATTGCCTGAAGCGTATCACTAATAATGGAAACAAGTGGTCTCGTATAAACTTTTCCCTGAAATCGCCCGTTATTCTTCTAATCCCTAAAAACGAGGTATATAGGTAAATTTAATGAGATATCTTTAAGATTATTAAAATGCGAGGAGGTAGAAGTCAATATTTATTTGATTAGTCTGAATCAGTCAGAGAACAAAGAAGCTACGAGAATTATATTTAACGCTATGACTAATAGATGTGAATTTATTTACGGAGCTAAAGAACAGCAATCAAAGTAAACAACGGGATAAATAAAATAGAAGGTCGCCCTGAATACCTAAGTTTTCTCGGAATCCAGGCATGCCGTGGCTATCCCTACGTCTCTTACTCACGAAGAGCTTTGCCAATCGTTATTCATACCATTGCGATCATTGTTCATCACGTTTATCGCCCCCGTCTCGAAGACTCATCGTGTCATGACTTTTCATATGTTGACGCAGAACGCTATTTCGGGATGACTGTTTTAACGTAGCGATCTTGAAGTACTGCACCGGGTACCATCATCATCTTAAAGCAAATTTCTTCATAAGTAATTTTAGAATAGGTACAGTTAATTTAATTTAGTACAGCACTTATGCCGGACGCCATTCATATCTAATGCTGGCAATAACATAATTCTCTCCTTATAAGAATGCAATTAAGCACGAGTGAATCAGGACACGTCGAGATTAATTATCGAGTTAGTTAATTTGCCAAGACAGATGTCGCGAATGTCGCGTTATTTTAGCCAAGTCTCGCCGCTGGCGCGCAGGCTCGGCGTTCTGGAGCGGCGCCCACGCAGAAGCTCCCGCCGAAACAAAGCCCGACGCCGACTCCCCGCCACTCAGTCCACGCGCAAGCTCCACAGTGAAAACAACTCCCGGAATTTTTTTTATTTGTATTTCAAAGTGCACTGAACTGTCTCGATCGGATTATTTTTGTCTTGCGTCTCAGGTTCGTACATTTTATAGGTTTCTTTCCTCTATTTCGCCTTCCTGGTTTTATTTCAAATAACAAATATAACCACTTAATAAGAGTTTTTTTTTTAATATTGTATGCAATTCAATGAGATACTTTTGATTCATCGATATATGCAAATTTAATTATAACTTACTTGATTGTTATAACGATTTTTTCCAAAATTCAATAACCTATCTTTGGTACTACCTAAAGCATTCTTGTAACTCAAAGATACAATCAACAGTCTAGCACATTTTTGAATAAGCTGCCTTCTATAGACCAACCGTTGCAATACTACAACGGTTATATTTCTATAATAGCACGTGTTCTGACCTGGTTCTCTGGAATGCACGGTTCAGTAGAAGAATAGTCTATGACACCTACAAATTCCTCAACACCGTAATTTTAAATGCGCTCCAAACCTTTGTCTCTTGGCTTACTGCCAACCGCTAGTATCAATTTCTATCAAACTGGGATTTCTACATAAATGCACCAAGTCGTTTCTCGTTGAATTATTTATTTAGCGCTAAGGAACAAATAAAAGCAATTGATTCGAAGTTTACTCTCGCGGATTCCATAAAAAAACTTGGAACTCTAATTATGAAATGTAGAACTTACAAAAAAAATATATTTGTCCTCTCTAATAAGCTCCGTGTACTTTTCCTCCCAAGTTTACTTAATAAAATTTAATCATAAGTTTCCGATATTACAAAGATATTTCTAACTCATTTTAGATTTCACTATATTAATCCACAATGTCTCAACTGCAAGCCGGTCAGCAGCTGGTGAAGAAGACCATGGATGAGATGATCCAACAAAAACAAACCACAGAAAAGGTTACCATTCAAGCGAGGCAGGAGTTCAGTGAGAGTTTCCAAGCCAGTTACGAAGAAGAATTTGAAGAGGAGATTCACATCGATGCTCACGGAAACAAGACATCAAAGAAAATAGAATCCAGCAGTGAGAGCTCTGAGCATTCGAAGAGTGCGGATGTCCAGGTCAAGGCTACCGGACTCAACAATGAACAAGTCAAAGCGCTCACAGACTGCGCAAACCAGGCGGGACAACTAGCCCTGGACTCCAAATCCGCCAACTGAACGCATGTAATTTCCAATCTCACTATATTTCTAACTTTTAGTAACAAAACGGTCTTCAACGTATAAATGCTCTGATCATTGTTGAATGAACCACGCCCATGCAAATATAGACGTAACATTTTGTTTTGTTCAGAAAATAATCAGCATACACTATAACATTTTTTGAAAATGTAAATGTCATTTAAAGAGGGAATTCGAAATTGGGTCTCTTTGGACTCAGTTTGGCTTTGAAACAAACTGTGTGCTTACCGGAGGCGGCGCCGCGCTAAATTAAATGGAAGCGTGTTTATCTACGTACCCGGACCGTCTAGCTTGATAGGCACGTGAACCTTATAATTTATTCAAATACTTATGAGAAGTTACAAGTTCTATCTTATTTTTATGTATTTCCTATAGTTAAATTATTGGCTAGCTATATTTTAAAATAATTCTTGGACGGCTGAAAAAATATTATCCTTGCCTTTTTTCTGGGCTATGTTAAAAAAAAATATTCTAAGTTTGAACGATTCTAATAAAATAATTTGTTTCAGGTGTCCTTACAAACGTGCCTGTGATGGTGGTTACAAAGAGTGTCAAAGACTGTGTCCAGTGTTCCTTATAATTTTATGATAATAATTATTTATAATAGCAAAAAAATACGATATCAATAAATATCTTGAAATTTTAATAGTGTATTGAATTGTGTCGTGCGCGTTAAAGTGTAGATGGCAAGTGTAAGTTAGCTTAAAAATGGAAGAGGAAGACGACGAAAGAAAAATTCGCAGGGCAAATCTTGCCAAGTTTAGTTCGTTAAATTCTCGCGTGGCGCACCAGTCTCTTGAGGAGGGTTGCGTACGAACGCAAGCCTCCTCGGAGTCCAATGACGCCAACACATCGAGCATCTCTGCTACGGCCCAATTTAGTGACCGAAGTTTTGTGTCAAAAACGAACACGTTTTCCCGTAGTGGTACATCAAGCTCGAGTCAAGAAGAATGCGAGGTGGCCCACACGACGGTGACGAGCGGGCAGTACTTGGCAGCGGCGCGCGTCGAGTCTGCCCGCTCTATGGAGAGTCTCCGTCCATGCAAAGATTCGTCACCCGCACGCCCAGCTAGCTCATGCACGGTGGTGCGCTCGCATCGTAGCTCGTTTCTTACAGCGAGTGAAAGGGATATAAGAGAGACAAGAGGGGCCCCCGCTCGGAGAGCCTTGTCTGGGGAAGACATGGGAGCTTCAGCTGAAAAGAGGCGAGGTCTTTTTGCGAGCACAGAAAGAAGAGCATTACAGCAGCTAAGCCTGCCGCCTCCGGAACGCAGGCTAACTATTCTAAGTCCTCATAGTCCGTTGGCTACCACAGAGTTGCAATGGCCCTCACCACCTGGCATCCGAGGAAGGCGAAAGAAGGGCATGGTGTTGCCTAAGCTGATCCTGCCGCGCAGTGACTCCGATGGATCTGAAGTGTTCTTTGAAAGGTTATTTTTTACATTATCACATTTTAGCATATGATCTTGTTGCACAACTAAATATTTATACATCTTAAGATGCTATTAGTCATTTTCGGGCACAACATTTGCGACACATGTTTTGCAATGTTGATGTAAAGGTAAACTATTTTCAGTTTATTTACTCGGTGATACTAGCAACGTTTATTGTCTAATTTAATTTTTCGGATTGAGTCTTAGAATAAACGATACAAGTATCACAGTTGAAAAATACAATATTTTGTGAAATGCAGATTTTTGCAACGATTGTAAAGTAAACCTGGTGTCATTGCCCTTTTTATTTATTTCTTACACACTGCTGTAATTTTCTAGAACAATGGAGGTTGAATATAGAACACTGAGACTGCCAACTCTTTAATGTATTTACATTTATATCTGTCAATATTAAAGAATGTTCAAGAATCGTTGTAACATTATTATTTCGAAGATAGATTCTCCGGCTTTCCTCTTGCCAAGAGCAATACATTAGAGCTTTTGCGTGCGTCAGCACGGAATCGTACATAAAAACGCTTTATATTTGCCGTGTTTATGTTTCCCAGTAAACTTTTTAAATTGGGATAGTTACGATCGAGGCATTTCGCTTAAATATTCCTTTATGAAGGTGCTTCTTAAACACATAAACACGTAATATCTATCATGCCAACATAAAAGATCAAACAAAACAATTATAAGCAGTGATCGGAATTGGTAGTGCCATTTCGCGGGACTTCGGTGCGTAAGCTTAGTATGGATATAGCTTTTAACCCAAGGATTTGATATGAAAATTTCAATGCTTGTGTTTGGTTTAAAAAATGTTTTAAAGAACTGCGGGCCTAACATATGAAAAATGTGGTTTCAGTTAAATGCCCTAAAATTTTGATATATTATAGATTTAAATGCTTTGAACAAAAGTCTCTATAGGTGCTTTGACATAGGTGATTGACAGTAGAAAATATTGAAAAAAATATGGTTTGCTACTATAATTTCAAAGAAAGTAAGGAATAAAAGATGTTAAATAAATAACTAATAATTTAATAATGTTCATTTAATATAGTGATGTTGATGTTTTATTTTATGACTAGTTTTTGCCCGCAGCTTCGCTCGTGTTAAATTCGGGGTAACACGGGGGCCCCTTTCCTGATTTAAAACACAGAAGAGAACTCGGAACAGAAAAAACCGCACACAAATAGTCCACATACCAATTTTTAGTTTTCTACCTTGAAAATTGCGGAATGCTCCATACAAACTGCTCCACATAAAAAATCACGTCAATTCGTCGCCCCGTTTTGCCGTGAAAGACGGACAAAAAAACAAACACACACATACACTGTCCCATTTATAATATTAAGTATGGATTATATTATTGTTAATTGTAACTGTTAAACAAAAGTAATTTTAAATGAATGATGTATTATAATGACAAAAAAATTTTACTTTTGCGTTTTGAAGAAAATTTTCTGTGAGAAATACGAGTCGGAGAATCTCAAGTCTTATCCAAGTTATGTACAATGTTTAAGGTCATTCACCCGAAATGGCACTACCTATTCCGGTCACTGATTATAAGCTACAATAAAATAAACAAAATAGAGTGTCTTCCTCAGACTAGATATTCTGCGGAAGAAAACTTCATCGAGATACAGACCGCATTAAATATCCGGACTACCACATTTATCCGGAAAAATCTTGTATCAAAACATTTTCTGCGCACTCTTAAAGCTTTTAATTAAAAAGTCTGCTTCACACAAAGATTAATTTAATGAAAAATTAAACGAACACATATTTGCGTTGATTACTTTATGGTTTGAGGATTATGTTCACCTGCATTTTCCCACAACACAGAATGCTTTTCACTCTTTACGACAAGAGGAAACTGGATTACGTAAAACAAATAATCCTCCGAGTATTGTGCAGTGTAAATTACAAAAAAAACCTTTGATCTTTTAAGGTTATCTTTTCATTACCTACACTGTTTGATGCTGTGAGACATCATTTGCTATCGTAAACTATGTTAATTCGGTACAGAAGATTTTTTTATACCACGGCGATGGCAAACGAGCATACGGTCTGCCTGATGGTAAGCGGTTACCGAGCGTTTAAAAACCTATACACTTTTTTTTTAAGAACCTCATACTATAGCCCCTTGGGAAACACAGCCGGAGCGTCCGCGGAAAGAAATTTAAAAAAGAGATGTAATAAAGAAGGTTTCTACAATAACAGGAGAGTATGTATTATAATATGGTCAATAATGGAAATCCTAGGAATGTTATAAGTTCACCTAATTGTAAGAGTATTGATGTCGAAATTTAGAGGAATTGTTTCCGCTGAATCATTCGCTCTAAATCATCTTAATGACGTAATATGATTTATCCAATTCAGGAACCTTAGTTGCACATCTGATACTATAATGTAATAAGGGTATTATAATATAATAAAGGGTTCAAGAATAATTTAAAAAGAAATCATAGTGTTGCGTTAATGGTACTCAAATAATATTTAAAAAATCCCAAAATGTTATGAAAAATTATTAAATATTTCTGAAAAATGCATAGTCATAGTTAGCTGCCTACAAAAGTGACCCTCGACACCCCCGTATCTGCGTAAAAATATCTATGCAAATTATTTCCGAACTACGTTGCTGGCTGACTTAAGTACAATAAAACAAACGGAACATTTACAAACCTCAAGAAAACCAGTTCAAATCTTTCAAACTGCATTCATTACTTTACTTTACATTGCTAATAGATAAGATACTCTTTCAAGTACTACATCTATGATGATAATGATTATACATCAAACATTTATGAGTTGGGATGATAATGCGTTAATCTGCAGCCTGATACCGGTTAACTGAAATTGAAACACGTTATCGCCTGATTCTGTTGTTTGCTTATCACATGAAAATATTTATCAAAGCTAGGAATGTTCGACGTGTCGTAATTAGCGATATCGCCATATGGTATCGGCGTGTGTCGAACAGAGTTCCTGTGCCAGCCCAAAATTTGTTAAGGTTAGTTTTCCGCTCGGTAGCGCGCCTCGTGGTTTTCGGTCGCTAACGGGATCTGCAGTCAGTTTCGGATTTACTCCAACACGAACCAATACTGTATATGAAATGGTCACGTTTCACTGAAACTAGGTATATTTTGTATTGCAAAACCGGTACCGGAACGGTGCCAAATAATGGAGTATGTAAACAGAACAAGTTAAGGCCAACCTTTAGCTTAATCATCATACAAGTGCAGTAATAACATCAATAATTATTTGTTTTATTCAAATGCGTTAAAATACATTACATACACACACAAACACACATAATGATCAAACTTATAACCCTCTTTTTGCGTCGGGTGTTAAAAATGAGCTGCAACAGCGTTTTGATGGAGAAAATTCAATCTCTCCGCCTGAAATAACTTGGCTCAAATGCAGGATTTAGCATACGAGTATGTACAACAGACATGTTATTCGATTTGAATTGTTACATAGATATACGAGTATTTCTTTGTTTACCTTGAAAACTTTTTTATATTGAAAAATCTGTAAGCATATGCTCTTAGTTCTGGGTAATAAAACTTATTATTTATCTCCGTTGAGGGTTTGTAGGTATTGTTCAAAATAAATATTAATATTCGTATAGGTAAGTCGCTATTTATACTTAGAAAAATTTAAAGGTTATTTATAGGTAGATTACGGGTTTGGATTGGACCTTTTATAACTTGTTCCATGGATTTTTGGCTGCAAAAAGTCCCCTTATTACATAATTTAAAGCCACTCGCTTTTCATAAGCATTTAATAAATGGGCCTAATAACGTAAGTAGATACCTTATGTCTTTTTTACTATCTGGCAAGACCAAGCTAGGGCTTTTAAAGTATTTTAAGTGATGACATAAATTAATGTTTTACGTTACTCAAGTTTGCAACGAGACTCGACGCTACAGTGTTTTTCCCACCATTCGCCAGATGCAAGCCAGTATAAATTTCTTCCTGGTTATGAATAGATTATGCGAATTTTGGAGTTCATAGATAAATTGGTTTTCCCAGGTCGAGTAACTGGAAAAACTGAGCCAGTATAGCTCAGAATAATGCTTTAGAAAACGTTTGCTGCAGGGGAAGAAAAATTTCAAATATATCAAAGAAAATGAAACTGTCTAGCTAAAGCTGCTGGAAAATTATACCTAGGAGTCGTCGCACGGTAAATATCTAATTTTAACCTGGTTACTTACGCAATTGGGATACAGTATTTAGCTTTTAATTTTAATAGTATTTGGACGTAAGCATAATCAAGTATTTCAAATTGATCAAAGAAATTAATAGGCAGTTTACTCGATACATGATAATAATTACTCATACCAATAATCATTTTTGATCATAATCCTAACATTTAACAATGCCGATTTCAATATCACATTTGAATTGTATTACTTGGAAATTATGGAATTGAAGCTCTTCTTGGGATAGGTTGTTGATTGAATAGGTATCGTATAATTGAGGTAAATAGGATGGAATATTGATTACAAAACCGATATACAAATGTTTCTTAGAAGACAAGAGGAACTGTGGAGATTGGTTAGGTAGACAGCGTGGTTAAATAATACTTATTAATTGTAAGTACGCAACTTAATGAAAAGCTATAAATTCTTATTTGTTATACAAGGGTGCAAAGTTGTATTTTAACCGCGTGTGTTGAATTGAAGCACGAGCTATAGAATGGATTCTTGGGTTGAACTACGAGCTAGCGAATGGATTCTATGGTTGAACCACGAGTGAAGCGAGTAGTTCAAAAATATGAGCTTTGCAACCGTGTGTAAACAAATATTTTCACCTCACTAAAGCGGAGAAAATACTACAAAGGTACAAGAAAAACAACAATAAAATTTCTTGTAAGATTGTAAGCGTTTTATGGTAAAATCATGTAATAAAATTGTTTATCTACACTCATATTGTAAGTCCTCTAAAATGCGTTCAAAAACCGTAGGCAATGACCAGCATTACAACAAACGATTTTACTATGATAAGTTTATTATCTGTGGCAGTAATGTAATTTTAACTTTACATGCTCAAATATTGTTAAGTTATGACTTTCAAATTTGGAACAGCTGTCAAAACGAACATAATTTCAATGGGTTTCTATTCTAGTATCCATAGATTTTAAAATGTTGTCGATACGAAACGTCAGTACGATATATTTTTTGACATAAACCGCACGACATTTTGATCTCGGATGACATGAGAATAAGGACTTCGTTCGTTGGCTAATATAAAAAAAAACTCGCGACAGAAGTTTGTACATATATATATTTCTCTATGGTTTGTACGGCCGCCATTTCTGTTATCAACTTGTCAGTTATTGTTTTTACTTTATTTGAAAGCACGTCATTTAATTGTGATTTTGTAGAAATTACAAGTACAATAAACACCTGCTTATACGGTTAAATTACAAACTTAGTTCAGAAATTATTTTGTAATTTTTTTTCAAAAACTATTCAACCTACCAAGTGCAAAATAATTTTCCTAGAAAGTTTTTATAAAGTTCTACTTTTGAGATTTTTTAAATATTTTTAAAACTTATGGTTCAAAAGTTAGAGGGGGGGACACATTTTTAGGGTTCCGTAGTCAACTAGGAACCCTGGAGCGATTATTTCCGAAAATATTTACATTATCAAAAAAATATTTTAGTAAACCCCTATTTATTTTTAAATACCTATCCAACAATATATCACACGTTAGGGTTGAAATGAAAAAAAATCACTCCCCACTTTACGTATAGGGGAGGTACCCTAATAAAAAAAAAATTCCACTTTTTTTTACCACTTTTTCGGCGTGATTGATACCAAACATACATATTAGTACCAAATTTCAGCTTTCTAGTGCTAACGGTCACTGAGATTATCCGCGGACGGACGGACGGACGGACGGACGGGCAGACATGGCGAAACTATAAAGGGTTCCTAGTTGACTACGGAACCCTAAAAAAGGGCTTTCCGGGCTAGTGAGGTGAAAAATAATTTTATTAATCTGATATCTTAATAGAAAGTTCAATCACAAACACGTTTAAAATTTCGTTTAAGTTTATTTCGACGATAATCAAATGGGAAATGATTAAAACAGCGTTTTGAACAAATCTCTAAGGGATATGATCAAATCACGCAGGATGTTAAAATGGAGAATCCATATCATCATTTCGCTAGAAAAATTCAGTCATTTCACCAAATCACTGACTCCGGAATCACTGACTGACTCAGGAGGCTCGGATTTGGCGCGCCTAAAGGCAGCTTCCAGCGGCGAGTCAGGCGCGTTGCTGCACGCATTGCCGTCACCCCAGTTAGGCACATTTCTGGATAATGACACGTTGAGGATAGCGGTTGCATTGAGATTGGGCTGCAAGGTATGCGAGGTGCATCGGTGCGTTTGCGGGGTCATGGTACAAGAGGATGGTCACCATGGTCTTAGTTGCCAAAAATGTGCGGGGCGTTTTTCGCGTCACCATGCAATCAACGAAATAGTTCGCCGGGCTTTGGTTTCAGCCAACGTACCCTGTGCTCTGGAGCCTCCGGGGTTGTGCCGCTCGGATGGCAAAAGACCTGATGGTCTTACGTTGGTTCCTTGGCAGAAGGGCAGGTGCCTCTTATGGAACGGTACATGCGTCAGTACTTTTGCCCCATCCCACCTGGGCCACACCATAAGAGCTGCTGGGTCGGCTGCTGAGTATGTAGCTAGGCAGAAACATACTAAGTACTCTGCCTTGGAACCAACGTATGACTTCATACGTTTAGTTTGTCAGGGACTTGGGTCGTCGACTCAGAGAGAGGGGTTGCGATCCTCGCTCCGGATCGTACCTGGTTCAACAGATTTCCTTGGCAATTCAGCGTGGCAACACTGCTAGTGTCATGGGAACTTTTGAGCCGGCTACGGTCCGGGGGGGTCTGTTTAATTAATGTTTAACGTGTAAGTAGTTATTATTGACAAAGCCTGAGGCGGATTTGAACTTGTAAATTTTGATTGTTGTGTGACGAAGCCTGTTGACCTGTTTTTGTATCTACCTGACGAAGGCTGCGGCGTGGATTTTAAAATTGTAGATAAAATAATTATTAATGGTAAATAAATGACTTATAATTTACTGTCGTGGTTAGGGATTTTGTCAAATTCCTGATCAAATCTAGTGAAATGAAAAAGCGTGTCGCGTTTTTTTGGCCGATTTTGTCTTTCCACTAAACAGAGTCAGTGATTTGGTGAAATGACAATTTTTTTCTAGGGAAATGATGATATGGATTCTCCATTTTAACATCCTGCGTGATTTGATCATATCCCTTAGAGATTTGTTCAAATCTCTGTTTTAATCATTTCCCTGCGACATATATATAAATTTAAACACTATGTACATTGTAAGCGAAGAAGTCAGGGTGTGGAGAAACTTTATCGCTACGCAAGCCATATCGCCGACTTGATTAGCTTCTTGATCATATTTTGACTACATATGTGCTTCATAGTTTGTTTTCCGGCATCGCTAGTATAAACCAAAGACCACCGAACCTAACTGCAACGTTATTAAGAATATGTATTCGATACCTTGGATACCCTGAACGCGTCCCCTAAGCGATTTTAACGAGCAAATCTACTTTGGCTGCTGCATTCCACGTTACTTTGGCCTTGCAAAAAGTAAATAGTATTATGCTGTAATGCTACAATAAATACTTGAATTCCATAAATCACTATTGTCACATGCTAGGGTACGGATAGGTGGCAGCATTATTGAGCAGAGAGGGCAATAGGGTCGCCTAGGTTACATTTTATGATTGAATGACAAATGATTACATAATTTTTTTATCCAAAACATACATACATTTCTTATTAAAGTAGTGAGAATATTTTTAGATCAAATAATTGAAGTAATTTTTCATATTATTATTCAATTTAATTAGTCAGACCAAAGAGTTGGAAACATCAGCCAAAGATCTAGCGGAGAATACGAGGCGGTATTCAATAATGCGATTCAAAAATATTGACACTAGTTGAATAAGAAATGTATGTTATAGACAAAAAATCATTCAATCAGTAGTCATACAATCATAAAATATAATCTAGGCGACTCCATTGCCCTCTCTGCCCAATAATGCAATAAACTGTCCGTACGTTACACATGACACTTTAATCACCGGCACACTGTGCGAGCAAACTACTTAACAGGTCCCTTTGAAGTTTGACGCCTCAGTATCGCCAATGATCCCGTGTCATGGCCGTCTCTCGAGTCAATTTGATTATAATAACAATGTGGCAGGCTTTTTTTATCATAATTTACTTTAAACCGGAGTGAATTGAGTTGTTTTTGTTTTGCGTTTTACAACGACTTGTAAGTATCATGGGATAGGTAAGTATATCGTTGACTGTTTTCATGGGATTATGAAGAAGGATGTGCTATTAATAAAGAAATTTGAGTATGACTTGTTTTCGTAAAGTGATTTATTTAAAGATTAATTCACTTGTGTTTGTCTGTTTTATAATAGGAGATTTTATTATATATGTAGTTGTCCTGTAAATGATATAGCGAATTGTAACAGTCAACCCGGTGCACAGCACCTAGTCTTGTGAATGCACAATATACTTAATCCGCAGAGGTAAGTAGGTGGCGCTCTATTTGCCCAGGTGATCCGGTGTAAACACTGTAATGTACTACAAAACAGTATATGATGTCGTAATCCAACAACTATGTACTATTGTTAAGCGCCTCGTGTATTTGTGGCAAATAATGTGTGTTAGTTGATTCATTCAAGTGTGTATATAAAATATGGTTTTAACATCAATTTAGAGGATAACTTGTCAGGATTACATGATTTTATCAGGCTTTTATTATTATTATATCGGCTTTTATTTCACAAATGTGACTAATAGGCTATTATCACAATATCATGTAAGTGTAGGATTTAACGATGCAGTTCGTAAATGCAGTGAGCAGAAGAAGGAAGCGAGTGGAGTAGTTGGTGGTCGAAGGTCGCCGGGTCAGCTGGTTGTTCATGAAAGATGCCATAAAAATAAATCACATTTCTGCACTGATAGTTGCTGAAGCTAGTTTAGTACGCATAAATATTGCTGTTCGTAAATATAAATATTTGATATTTTATTTAACGGTTGGGTGTGACCTGATTGCATAAACCGTAAATCAGCATCTGATTTCAGTTTTCAGCAGATCTCGGACGGATTGTCGTCATTAAACCCATTATATTGACAACTTAAAATGACTGTGATGATGCTCTTATCTCTGGTTTTCAATGAATACGGAAGCAAACATAGAAATGTAACATTAAATGTTATATATGTAGTTAGAAATAAGCGTGACAGCTGTCGATAACCATTTCTGTCGCCATAAACAGAAGCAATTACAGAAATATTGCTACAAATGCCGGCGATATCGCCTATCGAAAAGCCTTTCTGTATAAGAATTCTAAGTAAATTACCTTTTATATGACAATTTAACGATGTCTAATGATGTTAGTATGAAGTCTCCATATTTTTCTTTGCTTGTCTTTCTTTTTATTCTTCACCGAATTTAAATAGACTCGTGTCAAAGGTAGTGACATGTATACAAATATCAGAGTGAAAATCGTTCATTATTTTGGTAGCCGATGTAGTGGAAGTAGCTACCTAAAATATTATAGAACACTTAGGGATCATCGGCGTTTATATTGCCAGTGGTTCATAAATAAAACATTTTTTCCACGGGTGCCGCTTGGGTCATCAAGGACATCAAGTAAAATGCACGTGCCAAATGTCGTATATCATTTCCAACCTTATTGTGTATGCATTTGTTTCAACCCCGCCCTTTGGCCCGGTGACTTAATGAGATTGTGAGAACTGTAGAATAACGGAGAATAAAGTGATATAAATGATAGCAGGTAGTTTTCTACAATAGACTTTGTTTCAGTTACTTGAATCTGTTACGCTAAATAGTTTTGTCTTCCTCTTCACAGACAATAAATATTCAGCCCTTCAGCGCATATAAAGCCATATACTTATGATACTTTTAACAACTATAATTTGAATTATATTGACTGCGTGTCAAAATATTTACCAAAACAAATGTTTTTTTTTCGTCATGCAGTGTAGAGTTTACTAAGGTAGCAAGATACTCATATGAAATTAATTAGTAAGACTTTACTGCGAAGACAATATATATGTACATCTATCTATCTATACATATATACATATAATAAAGCTGAAGAGGGTCGAAAGTCTGTACATGGAAGATATTCGAAAAAAAACCGGCCAAGTGCGTGTCCGTACCGCAGATTATATAATATTTCTTACGAACAGATATGAATCACTCATAGAAAAAGCAAATACCTACGGTTTACATACCTACGCAATAATACAATGGAGCGACCTTCAACGAGCGGCACCCCGCACCTCCCGCGCACCCGCACAATCGCTAGGGTCGCCTAGCCTATGTTTGGAAATGTTTTATAGTTAAGGAAATAGGTATTTTGCATTGATTCAGTGTTTAAGTGGTTCGCATGGTGCATAACAATTATAGTTACGTGAGTAATATTGATTGATATTTTGTTGCCGCGATGAGAGTATGATTAATCTTGACAGATTTGCCACACACTGTCAAAATTAATATGGATTGACAGCTACATCAATCTTATTCTAATCGCCTTTTAGCAATATCATCATAAAGATTGAGAGATTAATAAAGGTAACATGTCTATTATTATTATAACATAAGTGAATCCTCCTTTTTTCTAAAGCGTCGGCAACGCGCATGTCACTCATTTGGAGTTGCATGCGACCATAGGTTACGGTAGCTGCTTACCATCAGGCGGGTCGTATGCTTGTTTGCCACCAACGTGGTATAAAAAAAAAGTTTGTACCTTTCCCCATCCGTCGGCAGAGCGAAAAACGATAAGTTTTTATTAGCTTTGCTATTTTTACATACAACCACATCGCAATAAATTTTTTTTTTTCGTGATGACATTGTTCCGAGTTCCGAGTAGCGTCGCGCGCGGTACGACGTGCGTTCAGTGAGCGCGTTGGTAGCCCACTGACTTTAGCTCCCTCGAGGGAGGCGCAAAACGTAGGTATATAACTCGCTCGCGCGGGCATGATTCATAGGCCTGTCCGTACCTTCAATGGAATAAGAACCAAACTAATACCAAAAGGTCCTATCTGATGCCTATGGAAAAAGTTTTTTGGAGATAACTCAAAAATGGCTGAACCGATAATGTTTAAAACAATTTTCGTAGAAAGTATATGATAAGGCGCATCTCTTCAAATTTTTTCATATTTTTTGAACTTACGGTTCAAAAGTTACGGGGGGGGCTACACAACTTTTTCTGACTTTCGAAGCGATTATTTCAGAAAATATTCACTTAATCACAAAATAGTCAAAGAAACCTCAATGTTATTTTGAAAGACCTATCGATTGATGTGTCACATGTTGATATTTAGTTATTTTTTTTTAAATTTAGTTACCTGTATGGAGCGCCCCCTAATTTTTTTTTTTTTCATATTGAACTACATAACTAAGTAGCTGCATACAAAATACACCTTATGTGTAAATTTTATTCAGATACGTCATATAGTTTCCGAGTAAAATGCCTGTGACATACGGACGGACAGACAGACAGACATGACGAATCCATAAGGGTTCCGATTTTTGCCATTTGGCTACGGAACCTTAAAAAGTTGGCTGGGGATATTTAGAATCGATAACAGAACACGTTCCAACAGTTTTTAGAATGTTTGTCTGCCTGTTTATTCTACCGCGCATCACGTGAAAAGGACTGAACGGATTTTGGTGAAGTTTTCATCTCGAAAATCAACCCTAAAGGAGTGAAAAGGCGGTTAGTTATTTGTATGGGAAATTATTAACCGCAGAATCGATTTAGATACAATTTAGTATGGAGATAATTTGAGCTCTGGTTTTTTTTATTAGCGCAGAAAATACTATTGATTTTTGAGTGTAGTTTTATACTATTATATTTTATACACAGCTAGTAAAATATAAAGCATAAGTACCTACCTACTTATTAGGCAGTTTATTTTAATTACCACGCCTGCTTAGCTCCTTTTGTTGTGCACTTGTTAGTAGGCTGAAAATTATAAAACTCGTAGTTTAGAATACTTAATTACTTATTTTGTTTTACTGTAAGTGTATTTTATCAGTTTATTATCGTAAAATATTACCGTAAATTTGTGAGCAAAAACGTTATTATATTAAGCTGTATATAACGGAACGTAGCGTGGGCGAGTTTGAGTGAAGGCTTGATGGAAACATGTATAGTAAACATCTGTGTAAACACGATTATATATTTACCTGCCCCAAATTTCTGTTTCGTTTGATATATGGAATTAATCTTACTAGCAAAATTGCAGTTCGTCGCGGTACATACTCATACACAACTTGAGGGTAAAGGACTAAGGGGTCCCCTTTTCCTTGAATATGTAATGATACTCCTTGTTCCTTATTAACTACGCTATTATTCATGAAGAATAATAATAAGGTACGCAAGTTTTATTATATGAGTAAAGCGGTAGCACGTTAATTAGAATCACAAGAAAAAATAAAACCTATGAGGAGGCTTTACTTGTATTATTGAAAAACGCTTTTTATCGATAAAAAACGTACAAATTATAAACTCTGGATTCATAATGAAATTTATAATTTTCCCTGCTCTTCAATGAGGTGGTTCCAATTGTCTTTTGTTTTAAAACCCCCTATAAGTCTGCATTGTCTCTGGTCTAGGGATTAGACTTCAAATAGATGTTTTCAAACGATTTCAGCGCCAACTGCGATATACTTTTTTGTTATTCATTCAGTAAGTACAAGATTTCTTCACTTAGCATTTTTTTAAACAAGACATAAAAATATTAATAAAGCGGTAGTTTATCACTTTCGTTTAATTGTTGTTGTCCATGTTTAATTTTTATATGAACCCAATTTCAGTTTTATTGGGATTTGGCATGCTGTGTATACATCGATGAAACTGATTTGAATTTTTGCATCAATACCACCTGGGGCCGTATTCTAACTTTAAAAGACATTTAGACACGATCCTACTTCAATACAACTCCACATTAACTACGTTATACTGCGAGCGCCTAAACGCCTGAATCTGAATACCAGAATTTGCTTGAAATTTGCACGTTATAAAATACATACTCTCTTTCTTTCTTCTATTCTCATATCATCATTCTATTTATTATTCTCTTTATTTCTGTTTCTTTTTTTATTTTCTCCTATTTTTTCTCTTTGTTTCTTTTATTGAGGTGTACAATAAAGAGTATTTTATTATTATTATTTTGGCAATTAAGTATATATTTGGTACGTTATAGGTACAACTGTGTTGGGATTGTGCTTGTAAATAAAAGTTCACACACGAGGTTAAATAGTCTATATTAAATCTACACAACTTTAATTAACTTATCTAAACGAACACTTATAAATTAACACGTACGTCAGGAGCGATACTAACTATAATGAAACTCGACTGAAACTTAACGCGGAGTCAGTAATTATTACAAGTTACTCGGAGTATCGGTACTACACGAGCTGGACCAGTGAGTCGGTCTAGGATGACTTGTCGGTTCGACAGTTGGGTACTAACTGACTACTGTCTTGCGATCCCTCTGGCTCGTTACCTGGCGAGCTCAGGGGGCATCGAAGTACAGGGCCGATAATGGCCAGCCAGATGGTGAGATTTTCTCACGCTGCAAGAAAATATGTTTATTATCCTAAATAAAACAATATTAGTTGGGCGTTGTAAACAATAAACAAAATATGAGTTGATAGCAGCGCCATCTATTATTTCCGTTGTGACACTTGTAAAAGGGTCGGCGGGAAAGGTATCTAACTCTAGTAGTTAGCACCTAGATGTCGCTTACGGCTGCTATAAAGTCGATGTAAAATAAATGCAAAAAGATGATTGAAGGCATTGAGAATTTCGTCAACTCAGTAACTGAACCCATAGCTTAATTGGTAAAGCGATCGAGCCCCGGTAAGGCGTATCGATGCCAGGTTCAAGTCCGGCTGGGTTGATTATTTTTTCAATGTTTTCAGTGTTTGTATTTTGATTGAATAACATACTATTGTATGAGTGGAATGCCCCACTTTA
Organism: Pammene aurita; assembly: GCA_947086415.1. Classification (NCBI taxonomy): domain Eukaryota; kingdom Metazoa; phylum Arthropoda; class Insecta; order Lepidoptera; family Tortricidae; genus Pammene; species Pammene aurita. The sequence continues at coordinate 26,497,491 of OX352297.1, forward strand.
AAATTCATGTAAAATAATTATGAGTTGATAGCAGCGCCATCTATTATTTCCGTTGTGACACTTGTAAAAGGGTCGGCGGGAAAGGTATCTAACTCTAGTAGTTAGCACCTAGATGTCGCTTACGGCTGCTATAAAGTCGATGTAAAATAAATGCAAAAAGATGATTGAAGGCATTGAGAATTTCGTCAACTCAGTAACTGAACCCATAGCTTAATTGGTAAAGCGATCGAGCCCCGGTAAGGCGTATCGATGCCAGGTTCAAGTCCGGCTGGGTTGATTATTTTTTCAATGTTTTCAGTGTTTGTATTTTGATTGAATAACAATAAACAAAATAGAAATACCGACAAAGAAACAAAGTGAAATTGCTAAATCCTAGGGTAATAAACCTGGTAATTATTTCAAAAGAATTTATCCATTGTTTTGTCTGAGCGTACCGACAAAACAATAACATACAATACAAAATAATAGTGTGCCGGCATGTTCAATGCAACAGATGTATCCTAAGGTGATACCTAGAAAAGACCATACAGCTTTTACGTTGATTGCTAAAATCGTGCACATGTTGCACGTGCATATTTAAAATACAAAATTGTATAGCATCTTAGTTTGGGCGAATGTAGGACACAGTCGCTATAGTACCCCCTTACTAGTGATGGAGTCACGATAAAAGAAGATAAAAAGGTGACATTAAATAATACAACTAGTAAAAACACAAAAAGGGTTAAAAATAACACACTAAGAAAGAACAGAGGTAACATACACAATAAAAAAAATAAGAAAGTCGAAAGGTTTACATTGTATAGAATTGTTAGTTACAATTTTCTTAGGCGCTAAGTTAGTAACACATATTTAAAAAAAAATACTAAAGGAGCATTAACAAATACATCAGTAAAACATGTTACTAACAAAATGTGTTCAATAATGTTCAAGAAAAAAATATCATACAAAAAAAAGGAAAATTATTCTTAACTAAACACGTTTAATTACTTATCACCTGCCTGGTAATAATCCGGATAGCGGACTTGTCTACCGGATCTAGTTCTGTTAACATTACCATTTGCAGGCGGTGCTTCTTGCGCAGCAGGCTCAGGTGCTGCACTCGTGGTGTTGTCTGAGGGACAAGTTGTTCTTTTGACAATGAACTGTGCGAAGTCATCTTCAAACTCAGGCGGCGGTTCTATGTTATCAGCAAGTACATAAGCGGGCTTCAGTCGGTCCACAGAAATAGTTACATGATGACCACGTCTATTGATAACAAAAGTTTTATCATTTCTTGATACAACAGCGAAGGGTCCTTCATACGACGATTGCAAAGGTCGTTTTGGGGCGTCAACACGAACAAACACGTGACTTGTTGTCATCAGGTCCTTGTATATAAATACCTTTTTACGTCCATGCTGAGTCCCTGCGACTGGTTGTAGGTCGGCGAAATTAGTTTTTAATTGACTGACGAAATCCGTCGCATCGCGATCCCTGGTTGTTCTGGGAACTAGAAACTCTCCAGGTAAGCGAATATTTTCACCGTAAACCATTTCAGCAGGCGTAGCTTGCAGATCGTCCTTGAATGCTGCGCGAATACCCATCATGACTGTAGGTAAAACTCGTGTCCATTGGGCGTTCCGATGACATGTAATCGCAGCTTTTAATTGGCGGTGAAATCGCTCAATCATCCCATTAGCGGCTGGGTGATAAGCAGTTGAGTCGTACCAATGAGATTATTTAAGCTTCTAAACAGGTGCGATTCAAAGTTTCGGCCTTGGTCTGTTGTGACTCGTAAAGGTACGCCGAAACGTGCGATCCAATTTGAGTAAAATGCACGAGCTACAGTTTCTGCTTCCTGGTTCTCGATAGGTATAGCTTCAGGCCACCTAGAGAAACGATCTATGCAGCTCAAAATGTATCTGCAGCCTTCTGATATGGGCATTATTACAATGTCAATGTGGACGTGTTCAAAGCGAGTCGAAGGAGGTGCGAAAGTTCCAACAGGGGCTGACACGTGACGTGTAACCTTAGCACGCTGACACTCTAAACAGCTTCGAGTCCATTCTCTGCAATCTGATTTGATAGATGGCCAGATGAATTTCTGCGTAGCTAATTTTATAGTAGTCTTCGTTCCCGGATGTGAAAGTTGATGAACGGTGTTAAAAGCAATTTTCCTGAAGGGTTCAGTAACGTAGGGTCGTACAGACGGAGTAGAGATATCGCAATATATACTTTCTTCGAACCCAGGTAACTGTACAAGTTTAAGCTGTAGCGTCGAATCAGTTTTATTGAGTAGCGATTGCAAAGTGTCGTCAGACTTTTGAGAAATAGCTAGAGCCTTCCAATCAATTCCTCGTTCAATGTGATCAATATCAATGCGAGACATTGCATCGGCAGGTATATTTTGCTCTCCGCTAACGTGTCGGATATCGGTTGTAAATTGACCGATAAAGTCCAGGTAGCGGAACTGTCTCGGGGTGCATTGTTTATCCTTTTTCGTGAATGCAAACACGATCGGTTTATGATCTGTATATATTGTAAATGTTCGCGCTTCTAAATTATGACGAAATTGTTTAACTGCAGAATATATCGCAAATAATTCTCTGTCATATGTAGAATACTTCCTTTCAGCGTTTGTAAGTTTCTTAGAGAAGAAAGCTAGCGGTTGCCATGCGCCGTCCACCTTTTGTTGAAGTGCGGCGCCTATCGTGTTATCTGACGCATCAGTAAACAGCGCCAGATCAGCGTTATCTCGAGGATGGGCTAGCATCGTTGCGTCGGCTAGGCATTGTTTGCAAGCCTCGAAATCCTTTGTAGTGTCGGGTGTCCAGTGAATAGGTGCCTTACCCTTAAGGTTTCCTTTAAGCAAGTCGTTTAAATTGGCTTGATGCGCTGCAGCGTTAGGTATAAAACGTCTATAAAAGTTTAGCATACCTAAGAACTGTCGAAGTTGCTTCGCCGTTGAAGGAAGTGGAAAGGAGCGTATCGCTTCTACTTTTCCAGGTAGAGGACGCGTGCCCTCAGCAGACACTAAATAACCTAAGAACTGGACTTGGTCCTGGCCAAACATGCACTTAGAGGGATTAATCACTACACTATAGTCACTTAATCGCTTAAACACTGTCTCTAAATGTTTTAAGTGTTCATCACTGTCACTGGAGGCAATTAAAATGTCATCTATATAGCAATAACAAAAGTCTAAACCACGTAACACTTCGTCCATAAAACGTTGGAAAGTCTGAGCCGCATTTCGAAGGCCGAACGTCATATAAGTGAATTCAAACAAACCAAATTTTTTTTTTTTTTTATACTACGACGGTGGCAAACAAGCATACGGCCCACCTGATGGTAAGCAGTTACCGTAGCCTATGGACGCCTGCAACCCCAGAGGATTCACATGCGCGTTGCCTACCCTTTAGGTACCTATTCACTCCTTTTTTGAAGAACCTCATACTGGCGTAGTTATGGCATTTTTTGGTATATCTTCCTCCGCCACTGGAATTTGATTGAACGCACGCACTAAGTCTAACGTACTAAACACTTTTTTTCCACTAAGAGTCTGGGCGAAGTCTTCAATGTGCCGGACCGGATACTGGTCAGGCACCGTGCGGTCATTAAGCGCGCGGTAATCACCACATGGTCGCCATCCATTGTCTTTCTTTTGAATCATGTGAAGCGGTGAGGCCCAGCTGCTTTGTGATGGGCGGGCGATACCTAATTTCAACAAAGCGTTGAATTCCTTCTTCGCGGCGATAAGGCGATCGGGTGCTAATCTCCTAGGCCTTTGTGCTACAGGCGGTCCCGGTTTCGTTGTGATGTAGTGTTTTGTATTATGCTTAATTTGAGTGGCAGGCGCTCCGTCAGGCTTAGTGATATCGTTGAACTTCCTTAATAAGCGGTGATAAGGCGAGTCACCGGCTATTGTTTTTATAGATATCGCCGGTTCGGACTCAGCTACCTGTCCGGTCACGGTAAACTGCGTCATGGCGTCTATTAATCTATGCCTTCGTGCATCGACTAATAAGTCATAATGGCTTAAAAAGTCTACGCCAATTATCGGCTTATCTACGTCAGCAACGACAAATCGCCATGGGAAATCCCGGCGTAGTCCGAGGTTTAGGGTCATCGTCGAGAAACCGTAAGTTTTAATCGGGGTGTTATTTGCTGCCACTAGCTCATACATACATAACTTTTGATTCTGTGGGGCTAGGCTGCGAGGATAAACACACAAATCCGCTCCGGTATCAATTAAAAATCTTGTCCCGGCGTTTCTGTCGACGATGAATATTCGTTGTGACGTTGGCGGTGTTGTTGGGCAACCATTCGCCACTAATGGCTCCCGCTCGCGTTTCCCGAGGTACCGGCGCTGTACGTGCATGGTTTTAGGCACCTATGAGCTTTAGGGCCGTGACTATGGTGGTACCAACACATACCTTTTGAGTTATCACGGGGACGGGATCGAGATCTTGATCTAGCACGCGAGTGCGAACTACTTCTTCGTCGCGCACTTGAGTCGATGGACAAAGCGTCAAATCTACGCTCCATAGCGGCTAACTGACGTGTCAGGGCGTTCAACTGCTGCATCACTGGATTTTCTACCGTTGTTGCGATGGCTGCCGTCGGAGTAGTGCTGTCTGCAATAACGTCTGCGACATCGGCGACCTTGTCCAGGCTCACGTCTGATTGTGTAGCCAGGATCATCTGCATGGGTCGCGGTAACTGCTCCATCCACAGCGAACGTAGTATCGTGTCTGGCACTGCGGTGTCGGCAAGCACTCTGAGGTGCCGTAAAAATTGAGACGGTTTACGGTCACCTATGTGCTCTTTCTCAAGAAGCCGTCGCGTATTGGCCTCTTGTGATGAGCCTAGCCGTTTGATAACTTCCTTTTTTAAAACCTCATATTTACCGATTTCAGGTGGGTTTTTAAGGAGATCTCGCACTTCCGTTGATGGCTGTGATGGCAAGGCCGCTGCGGCGTACGAGTATTTATCCTCATCATCAGTGATCCCTAGGTTGCGAAAATCTAACTCTACCTTTATAAACCACAAGGTAGGGTCATCCAGTGTGAATGGCGGCAACCTTACGGTGGCTCGTGTGAGTCGCTGGGTTTGAATACGCTCGTTTAGAGGTGCGACCTCGTCTCGCATCTTTAAATCACAAAAGTCACTTCACTGATAAGTCCACCAAAAGCACTGAAGTTAATATCCACCACACAGGTACCAACCAATATTGCCGTTTATTACAGATCACGTCGGGGTCACCAATTTGGCAATTAAGTATATATTTGGTACGTTATAGGTACAACTGTGTTGGGATTGTGCTTGTAAATAAAAGTTCACACACGATGTTAAATAGTCTATATTAAATCTACACAACTTTAATTAACTTATCTAAACGAACACTTATAAATTAACACGTACGTCAGGAGCGATACTAACTATAATGAAACTCGACTGAAACTTAAGAGTCCGGTAAAGTTTTTTTTCGATTTCGCTCAACTTTTTGATACTAGTTTACAGTAACTAATAAGACTATTTTTAGTTTGTATACATATATTGAAAGGTAGTTCCTTGTTAAACTGTATAAGTGTAACACTTTTTTGATTTTATGTGTCGTTTATAAATTATTCACCTTAATCTAACAGCTGTTTCGCGATTTTTGCTTGGAGAGGTGAAAAGAGTAAGATTTTTATTGATTAAAATGATGTTAAACTAGTAAGTAAAACATATAAATACGTTGAAAAATGAGTCGTTTAAGGAATAAGTACAACAGTTTTTTTCATTTTCATACATAATTTTTAAGCAAGTGTATGTTTACCTAGAACGATTTTGGGAAAAATTACCGAAGTTTAGGTGGTATTTATGGGAATATGTTAAAGTATTTTACAAAAATTTTAATGCAGAAATAAACTTGGCTTCATGATTTATTCAGATAATATAAAACATATTGGAGGGCACAACAAATAATAATAAAAAAACAAGCGACAAGATTGCACGAATCAACGTCCTCACTAAACAAGCTCTGCAAGAATTGAGTTTTCGGGTATTAAATATCAAAAAATGTGGACCAAAAGTATTTTTTTGCAATACCAAGACTTCAAACTATCTTATAAAATACAATTCATGTGCATTATTTCATTATTAGCGATTTTCGTTTTCAAATCATTACCGGACTCTTAACGCGGAGTCAGTAATTATTACAAGTTACTCGGAGTATCGGTACTACACGAGCTGGACCAGTGAGTCGGTCTAGGATGACTTGTCGGTTCGACAGTTGGGTACTAACTGACTACTGTCTTGCGATCCCTCTGGCTCGTTACCTGGCGAGCTCAGGGGGCATCGAAGTACAGGGCCGATAATGGCCAGCCAGATGGTGAGATTTTCTCACGCTGCAAGAAAATATGTTTATTATCCTAAATAAAACAATATTAGTTGGGCGTTGTAAACAATAAACAAAATAGAAATACCGACAAAGAAACAAAGTGAAATTGCTAAATCCTAGGGTAATAAACCTGGTAATTATTTCAAAAGAATTTATCCATTGTTTTGTCTGAGCGTACCGACAAAACAATAACATACAATACAAAATAATAGTGTGCCGGCATGTTCAATGCAACAGATGTATCCTAAGGTGATACCTAGAAAAGACCATACAGCTTTTACGTTGATTGCTAAAATCGTGCACATGTTGCACGTGCATATTTAAAATACAAAATTGTATAGCATCTTAGTTTGGGCGAATGTAGGACACAGTCGCTACATTATTATTACTCTAAATATTCCATTTTTAATTAACTCTAAATGTTTTCAGCTATATTCCTAGCCGATTACGAACCTTAACGAATTGATTTGATGCCTAATTCCAGTGACCATAATTTGTTTTACCCAACTTGGCGGGGGCACTCTCTTTTCCCCAGATACGGATCTTTCTTAGATTTATACTGGGACCAAGAAGCATTAGTGGAAGCATTAGCGATCTCGGGACAGTGTTATTCTTGCAAGTCACAATAGGAAGTGGGATATCACAGTGCTCGCCTCTCGGGCCTTACTCGCATTAAAAAGTTGCTGAATACTTTAACACTTCAAAGGCGCTCGGCAGGTAAGGCTGACAGGCTCGCGTAGCCGGCGGCTGTCTGCTTTTGACTGCTTACATTTGAAATGACGCTTTACATGACCTAATGTTACGGCACACTTGGAAGCTAAATAGTTCGTAATAAAGCTAAGAAATGTTCATAGGTAGTTAGTCTATAAAAATATTAGGTGTAGTGCGGAATATACCACTAAATACCTTAAAGCGTACTTTGATAACTGATAAATTATTAGTTTTATGTAAATAGTTAACGTTTCAAATTGCCTTTTTATTTATTTTAATGGTATACTTAGTTTATTTACATGACGAAGCCTTTATATGTGGTCAGATTACTTGTTAGTAACGGTGTTCAGATACAATTTTTATCTCAGTTTGATACAAGGTAGCCGCGATATTGAAACAAAACTAATAAAAACACACGATGCGGCTAAAGAAAAGTTAGCTGTAAGAATAACTTTTATTATTCTCAGAACTTCTATGTTACGCCTCCCAGCTAGTACCATTGATGAATACTAATATTTAATTACTTGGCCGTTAATAAACTAATTCATATATAAGCTACAAAAAATTAGCTAAAAGCACCGTGACTTTCAAAACTCACCTAAACGGGGTTGAAAGAAGCATGACTGTGCAATTTCGGGCGACAGAACCTAATTGACCGAATCTAAATGATCTCGATTCAAAGACGGCTCGAGGAGTGTATTTATTTCAAGGAAATGAAAGTGACCTTTCAAAATGACGCGTCTTTGAGATTGGTTTGCGAAAGCTGGACAGGGAAATTCAATTATCCGGCCACGCTACGCGTCATGTACATACTATTTTGGTCAAGAGTTGTGCAATTTAATGGAATTTGCTTCGTTCGTTTCGAACTTTCGTTAGCGGCTATGAATAATTATTTAAGCCTGACGTAAAGCGATTAACTCGTTTTTATCGACATAAAGTAATATCGAAAAATTTTAAACATATGAAAAATATTTATGTCATCACCCTCCTAGTAGTCTTTATGATAGCGACTGCCATCTGACTTTCCAACCCAGAGGGGAAACTACGCCTTGTTGGGATTGGGTCTTGTTTCCTCAAGATGTCCTGCAGAATATTTATGTGTTTCAGAAAAAGAATATTTCACTCGAATAAACTTATTCCTAAACAAAGTTAGACCTTTCTGTTTCAATCCACCTCCGGTGTAATAAGTGTCTAAATTTAACTTGTTGAACGAAGCTGACAAATACGATGAGAAAAAGCTTTCAACCCAAATCTGTTTGATAACTCGGAAGTCGCGTCACATAATATGAATTATTTTACTGTCACTTTGCAATACTATTTCGTTATGATTGCCATTAAACAATCTGTATCAATGTGTTATTTATTTATTTAGATAAGTCTTTATTTACCCTACGTTTTTTATTAAATCCGGGTTACAGAATTCACCCCATGTGTTCTATTCGTTGTTGTAATTTTAGTTAGTCACAGTAACCATCATTCGGGTGAAATATGTTATATATTGACATAAACAGAACCCAATCTTGGTATCGGTTCGACAGATTTTTTTTAAACACAATAAAAGAGGCGGGTAAAAAACAATTACCTAGTGGTCCTAGTATTAGGTTAAAAACGTAACTGCAGCAGTCACGTCTGAAAATATGGATATAAAATGTATCCATATTTTCAGAGGTGCCCTTATGATATGACCCTTTTCCAGTTCTGCCTTTGGTTTTATGCATCAAATTAAAATAAATACATAATTACACCGCTGTCGGTAAGTTCTGTTTTTAACTAGCAATACACCTCACATGAATGTATTAGCCACCAAACTACTCTGTTCGAAATTCACTGACTCTCCAGCTTAAACCAGCTTTATGAATATTAATAGGTGTTGATAGTTTATGTTACAAAGGGCAATATTGCGCAAATTTAACTTAGCATTGAATGCTATTCGGGAATATCAAGCGCTCAATTCTCGCACGGTTCAAATTGAATAAAAATTGTATTAGTGACGATGTTCTCGCTCCCACTAACGCGCACTAAAATATGCGAAACCGGAACGCAATTAGATTGGAATGAGTGAAATTATTTTCTTCGGCAAGGAGGCTCTATTATTGGTGTGTATGTGTGTGTGTGTGCGTATCTTCATAAAATTTTCATTATGCAATTTTGCATTATGTTTGCGTAGAGTTTAAGAGGGGTTTCGTTGCTCTCATTATTGTGTCATATCTGACGTGGCCAGCTCTCCGTCTATAAGTCTTAGGCATACATCCCATTTCAAGAATTAGGAGTAGATGTGTTATTAGGGAAGAATATGTTCTGCGAGCCCATAATATTATATATTTCCTCTGACAATGATGAAGATTGAACGATGTAATTTTACATTTACATTTTTCTCAGTCAAGGTGAAAAATATAACAGCCGCTGCAGCAGCAATAAAAATATATTGGGTTTGCCACGCTCTGTTGGGATTGGTCTATCATCACTGACAGGACTATTCAAAGAGTAGTATAATTATAACTGACAGGACTATTGTACCTGTGTAATGACAACAAGCTGACAGAATGGTCACAGTAATCTGCCATTTTTTTTAATCTTGTGAAGGTATCCTATCTGCCAACTATAAGAAACTCTCGCTAGATAACTGAATTAAGAGTCAGATATAGAAGGTTTAATAGTATCAGGGTTCCTCTACTGTCCGTAATATTTTAAGTTACATTTTATAATTTAATTTAGCTTTTATGGTATTAGTGTTTTAATTTAATTTATTTTTAATCTGTCCATCGCGATTCAGCGCGGCAACGCGGCGAGCGTGATGGGCACCTTTCCGCCGGGGGTGGCTCGGGGCGGGCTTTTCGACTAGGTTAATGATTTATTTTTAACCCATATTACGATTTAGTTTTTATTTCATTTTAATTTAATTTAATAAGTATGTGACTGTTTGTTTACTAAATAAATTTAGAAACCTATAAATTTTTATTTGGTTTTAATTTAATTTATTATTTTGTATGTAATTATATAGACTTGTGGTCTGAATTAAACGATTTGAATTTGAATTTATACTTATTGTGTTCATATTAATGTGTATTTAACCATATTATAAAATTCTTAAGTAAGTAAGAACCTTAAAATATAAAGTGATACTGAAATATATTTGCATACGAAATATGAAAAATCCAACACTAAAATATGGAATTGAATTTTTAAGCGCAACAATCCGAAACGGGATTTTCAGATTTAATGACGGTCGCGCACTGTACCTACGTTAACCAAATATTGAAATGGCTTAAATTTCAGACAATGGGTATTTTCCATGTTTTATTTTAAACAGAGTTTCATATTTTTTAACTCTTGCATAAGGGGATTTTTATTAACTTCCTTTGCTGGCTATAAAATATTGAGGTTGTGTCGTTGTAATTTGTTCATAAAAATATCACAACTTTTTTTTAACTAAAATGTTACTTAGTATTAAAAACCGGCCAAGTGCAACACAATCACCAAACATTGCTGTAACAATTTATTGGGTTGAGGAACAAACATTGACTTTGCCGTTGAAAAACTGCTGTCTCCATACATCGACATAGGTCGCGATTAGTTTACCAACTGCAAAAAAGTTTGTAATCGCATTTTTTTGTGATGGAATAAAAAATTAACTATTTCTGGACTTTTTCCTTAACTTGTGCTGTAAAGCCTTCCTTCTTCCCAAATTTCATGATTCTAGGTCTATGACCCTATGGGTTTTGAATCCCCTACGAAGTAGAAAATAAGGCTCAAAGGGCGGCCCTTTGAGCCTTATTATATCTTTGGATTGCGTTGACTTAGAAGCATGATTTTTTTTTAAAGTTTCACGGGACCACAGAATATCTAAGCGTTCCGGAGAAAAATGATCTTGACAGACAAATGGACCACAATGTGATCGTATAAAGGTTCTGTTTTTTTTTCCATTTGAGGTACGGAATCCTATGAAGAGTCGAGAACTTTGAAACACTAATACCAAGGGCTCATTAGGATTCTGTGATTCAAAACCAAATAGGGCCTCCTGACTTCGTCTGATCTGTAGTCAATTAACGGACGTCGCAGCCCTATACAAATAATTCCTAAGCTATTCTTATTAATATACTAATATTAGATTAGGTTTAAAATTGTTTGTTCGGTTTAAAAACAGTTCAAATTCAGTTATGACTAATGAACGCAGCTGTTAATACTGTCCGGCAATTCAAACTGCCCCAATATTAGGTTAGGATTTGTTCAAATAAAAATAGTAGTTTATGTAACTGTTACGTAATAAGGGTCCTTAAAACATGAGTGTGGTCGGCTCATTTCATAATAAGATCACACGAGTGTTTTAAGGCCTAATTACGTACAGTTGCATACACTGCTTTATCTACACTCATATTATTTATCCAAAATGCCGTATTCGGAAACCATAGAATGGCCGCCATTGCACCGCCATGACCAACTCGATTGTGTCGGGGAGGCGCGTGTCGGGCTGTCGGCGGATGCGCGGGAGGGTGCAGGTGTACATTATGTTATCAAAACTCATAGCACATCAATAATTGAACATGAAAAGTTAAAATTACGTTACTGCCACGGATAAAAAGCTTATCATAGTAAAATCGGTCGTGGTAATGCTAGCCATTGCCTACCGTTTTCGAACACGTTTTAGAGAACTTACAATATGAGTGTAGATAAAGATTATTATATGTCCTAATGTGAACAGCTTCACTTATGCTATAAGACAAAAATCAAGAACTGTATCCATGCAAGCAGCTTTAGTTGCATATCATGGCTATGTGAACTCAGCTCTCCACTACGGTGTTGCTTTATGGGGAAATAGTACTAGTAAAGATCAAGTATTTCTTGCACAAAGAGACTGCATTCGAGCAATTTTCAGAATGGACTATAATGATCCATGCCTTAAAATTTTCTTAGACAATGGTATTCTGACCTTTCCTTGTGTGTATATGTCGCAGTAAGATAGATAAAGCCGTTATATAGCTATAACCCTAGGGATATAATTATATGACGTAACATAGTTATACGAAAGTGATTCATTACTATCTTACTAGGAATATAACTATAATACGTCTTTGTATTTTTGTATAATGTATATAATTTATTTCCTTGTTTTTAGATAGATTAATTATTACTTCAGAATAAGGATCAATATTATGTACGCTTGAAAAGGTAGAGTTTGGAGATATCAATAAGAATCGCAATTATAACTGCAAATATGACCCAACCCCTACATACATGAATAAATCATCTAATATTATTTATAAATATGAAAATGGCATACCAAGAGAACAGAGGGATTAGTTAGTTTAATCACTCCCGTCCCACTTTTTACCCCCAATTTCGATGACAATTTCACTACCATATAATATATATTTTATTAATTGATTTTCCTGCTCCGTATAGCCAACTTATTCCTACTGCTTAAAATTTGCTATAATAAATGACTGAAATCTTAATTGCAACCACTCATAGATAGAGTCGCGACTTCAATTGTCTGAATCGCCTGAACTATTTTATCCACAAATCTTCTTAAACAGCCCCTTACTGAAACTCAATCGCAATAGGCACTTTATTATAGTAAGATTGCTTTGAGCAGTGTTCAGAAACTGTTGTTCTTGTTTGTTTCGCTTTCCCTACTGGAAAGCTATTGAATCATTTACATAAGCCAGTCTCGGGAGCGTTCGTACCTAAACTCGGTTATACCTTAATACTTTCTTTGACCTCAGACTCTTTTGACTAGCTGTACCAACATCTACAGAACTTTGGCTAGCTCTGAGCTGCATGCAATGTTTTTACTTGAAATGTACTAGTGTGGGAGTTTTAGTTCAGCGCACCACATTGAAATGCGAGGCAAATCGAGAGAGGAAACATAATATATCGTATGCGCTAGTGATAATCACACTAGCCGTCTGACTGACACTCACACAATATTCGGGGTCCAAAAATAACACACTGACTTTTACTACTACCACTTTATTACTACACACTGTATATATATTATAACACTCACTTGATTTTTGATTTAAATACAAATTGTTTTCCGACCCTTATATATGTTTGCTGCATAACTTTTAATAGCGCGATGTAGGAATAAAATTCTAAAGCAAAGCGCCATCTATTGACAATTTTTGTCAACTAATTTTATAATACGAACATGAGGCTTTGACATTCCGCCCACCAAGAACAAAAATACAGTTTTTTCTTAACTCCGCCCACCATGGGACAATATACAATATAATATAAACAAAGGCATTAGTTGAATACACATACAATTAAAATATTCGTTGAATTTTACTGAAATAACATGCAAAAGAATTAAATTAAGTTACGGGAAGGAAACACAGTTTATTAACAGCCCTTTTTATAATACTATCTTTACATTTGAGACTGACTACTCATGTGATATTATCCGCACCTGGATGCTTATCAACTACGATACCATATAACCATCTGGATGGAGGAAGACCATCCTCTTTGACCAAAACTACATCACCAACACCTGGCTCAGGAGTCTGATGAGCCCACTTATACCTATGATAGAACTGCATCAGATACTCATTCGACCAACGACGCCAAAAATCTTGTACTAAGTTTCTGAGTCAGCTGCCATCTTCTGAGACTATTAACATTTGAGGTCTCATAGTTAAAATCAGGTACCAGTACAAGAGGCTCTGTAACTAGAAAATGGCCTGGGGTTAATGGCTCAGGAGCGTCACTATTGTCACTGCCCTTGCATATTGGTCTCGAATTAAGGCATGCTTCTATTTGGGCCAGAACTGCTGACATTTCGTCGAAGGTGAGAGTTGTGTTTCCTATGATTCTTCTGAGGTGATGTTTGGTTGACTTCACACCCGCCTCCCACAATCCTCCGAAGTTAGGCGCATGAGGAGGGATGAAATGCCACGTTGTACCGTTAGTTGCTAGATGGTCGGCTATTTCCGTTGCTATGTTGGATCTTTCATCAGCATACAACTGCTTCAGCTCGCGGGCGGCGCCCACAAAATTGGTGCCATTGTCGCTCCATAAATCTGAACAATGGCCACGCCTAGCCACGAACCGCCTAAAAGCTGCTAAAAATCCCTGAGCAGTCATATCGCTCACCGCTTCCAAATGGATCGCTCGAGTTGACATACAAATGAACAGGCATATATAGCCCTTGTATGAATGGTGGCCTCTGCCTTTCGAAGTTCTGATGCTTATAGGGCCGGCATAATCCACACCGCTATGACGAAATGGTCGACTAGGGAGCCCTCTGGCGGCAGGTAACTGCCCCATCAAAGGGTAATTGCATGACGCTGCATAGCAAATGCAAGTCACACACCTTCGCACATAAAACTTAACCAAATTTTTGACTCCAAGTATAAAGTACTTGGTCCTCAAATAATTGAGCATCAGACTGGGACCGCCGTGCAACGTTCTTTCATGCGCGTCAGAAATAAGCAGATCTGTGAAATGTGATTTCCCAGGAATGATGATAGGATGCTTCATATCTTCACTGAGGCACGCGTGCCGCAGGCGTCCGCCAACTCTCAAGAGTCCTGCTTTATCGATGAAGGGGTTCAACGAGGTAAGTTTGCTTTTCTTAATTTCTTTCTTCCTTTTCAGATCTTCGATTTCAGCTTCAAAATGACTACCTTGGACTAACTTAATGCATGTAGTCAAGCTTTCTTGAATTTCTTTAGTAATTAGCCAAGCTGTAAAATTCTCTCCTTGCAAGCGTTTTATAAATCTTTTGCAGTAAGCCACTACTCGGATGAGCCGTCTGAGGCTGGAAAATCTTCCGATGATGTCAAGTCCTTCAGAAGATATGCAGGTAGTTAACAAACAGATCTTGTCTGGTTTCATTTCCAAATCTGTTTGGAGATGCACGTTCTTGGGATACACTATATCCTTTTCTTTTAACCACACTGGACCTTCCTTCCACAGGTGTTCTTCTTGTATGCAGGTGGTACCTCTGGAGGCGCAATCAGCTGGGTTGTCTTTGGAGGAAACGTGTGACCATTGGTGAGGATCAAGTGAAGTAAGTATCTCTGACACTCGATTTGCCACAAACGTCTTCCATCGGTTAGGTCTGCTGTTGAGCCAGGACAATACTATGGTGGAATCACTCCATGCATGTATGTTTGACTTTTCAATGTTCATCACCCGTGACACTTCCACCAGCAACTTGGTAAGTAACACTGCTCCACACAGCTCCAAACGCGGGATTGACACTTGTTTTATCGGCGCTACCCTTGTTTTGGCTGTAATCAGTAAAACATGAACAGTTCCATTTTCATCCATGGTACGTAGATACACCACCGCAGCGTATGCTTCGTTGGAGGCGTCACTAAAGCCTTGAAGTTCGAGAACCTTGTTGCTCTTCTCCGTGTGAACCCATCTTGGAATGCTGAAGTTGGCAATTTGATTCAATCTTTCTCTATAACTCAGCCATTGTGATACCAATTGAGGCGGAACTTCGTCGTCCCAGTTCACGCCTGTCAACCACAATTTTTGGATGAATATCTTCGCACAGATGATGACTGGCGCCAACCAACCAAGCGGGTCGAATAACCGGGATATGTCCGATATCATTCGTCTCTTTGTTATTGGATACTTTAGTTGAGGTAACTGAACTGCATATTCGAACGTGTCGGCTTTCCGGTTCCAAGCTAGACCCAACATTTTTATGGTTGTGTCCAGTTTTATCTCCACATTACCTCCTTCAGTTCTGGAATCTTGATTGATTATCTTCATAAGTTGCTCGTTATTAGTGTTCCACTTTGCTAGTTCGAAACCTGCTGTGCTGAGTAATCCGTTGAGTTCCTTGTATATTTGTTCTCCTTCAGCCACTGTCTCGCAACCTGACCAAAGGTCGTCCACATAGAAATCGTTTAAGACCCTGTCTGCTGCCAAAGGATAGGCTTCTCCATAATCATGTGCAACTTGTTGCAGTGCTTTAACAGCTAGATAAGGTGCTGCGGCTGTTCCGAAGGTAACTCTGAGGAGTATATAATGGGTTACAGGTTCGTCTTGATTATCTCGCCACAAGATCCGTTGGAAGTCAGCATCTTCATCGTAGACCTTTACCTGCCTGTACATTTTCACGATGTCAGATACAAGACTGATTGGAAAACAACGCCAACGCAACAGGATGTGGCGTAAGTCTTGTTGAAGTCGTGGGCCAACCAATAGATCTTGATTCAGAGACACGCCGTTTATTCCGGGGCACGAGGCGTCGAAAACTACTCGTACCGTTGATGTGGTTTTGTCTTCTCGAATAACAGCGTGATGAGGAAGATACACAGCTCCTGGTTTAGTTTGATCTTCCATTGGCACCTTTTCCATGTGCCCAAGCTCATTATATTCTTTAATAACAGCTGCGTACCGTTCTTTAAACTGGGGTTCTCGCTCGAATCTTCTTTCGAGTAAGCTAAATCGTTTAGCTGCTACAAGATAAAGTTTCCCTTCAGTGCACCGTGGAGTTTCATCACGGAAGGGCAACTTGACTATATACCTACCGCTACTATCCTGTTTAGTAGTGGCAGCAAAAACTTCTTCGCATTTCTTTTCTTCCTCGGTGTATTGTTGCTTGGGATCTGGCGCAACAGGATCAGCCTCAAGCTCCCAAAACTTCTTCAGGAACTCGTTGTCAATGACATGAATGTGGTTAACGCTGATCTTGTTGTGTAATTCTGACGCACTGGTGTGAGCCGGCCCTGAAATGATCCAACCTAAGGAAGTTTGCTGAGCCATGGGTGCTCCTTGTGGACCTTTAATTAGACCACCCATGAGTATTTGATTGAAGACATCTCCACCAATAAGCAAGTCAATTCGTCCGGGTTCATTGAAAGTTACATCGGCTAAATCTAAATCAGACAGCTCGGACCAGAACCCAACATCAACTCGTCTTTCTGGAAGAGTCAATGTGAGTTTGTTTAACACAAATGAATGTACATTTACCTTAACGTTAGGATCTAGGAGTGATGTAATGTTCACGTTTACTGACGAATGAGAGCTCAAGCAACTCTCATCCTCTCCTAGCCTTGTGATTGGGCTTTTGTGGTGAATTCTAGAAAGTCCTAGCAGTTGAACCACAGATTCCTTAATGAATGACACTTCTGAGCCTTGATCGATGAAGCACCTGAGTGTTATGAGTTGTCCAGATTTCGACTTGGCATTAACTAATGCTGTTGGTAATAAAACCAATTTATGAGATGTCGAAAAATGGTTGCGTATGTTGGTAGTAGTGGGCTCATCACGAGATGATGAGTGAGACGCAGTTGCTGGTACAACTGCATTTGCTACAACTGAGTGATTTGTTTCTTTAGACTCCTGAAACTCAGTTGCTGGTGTGCTATTCTTGGAATGCAACGAGGAATGGTGTTTCCTTTTGCAAATTCTACATCTAGATGATTGACGGCATGCATAGACGGAGTGGCGAGGACCTAAGCAGTTAAAACAAAGGCTATGTGACTGGACAAAACCACGACGAGCATCAGTCTCAAGTTTGGAGAATTCCTTACAGTTACTTATCTTATGGGCTTCAGAACAGAATGCACAAGACGGGACAGTCGCAGCTGCCACATGATGGACCTTTACAGGAGTAGCGGGACCCTTGTGGGTGCTAGTGCTGGGTCGAGAAAGCTTCGGGTCAATGAACTCCAATGCGCGAAACCGTGTCTCTAAAAACGTTTGAAATTGTTGGTAAGTTGGCAGTTCACTTTCGTATTCAGTTGACTTGAGTTCCCATTGCTTCCTCGATTCAGCATCTAGTTTCAAACACATTAAATATACAATAATGACATTAGTCGTATCTAAAAGTTCCTTGAGCGCACTTGCAGACTCAGAAACCAAATTGCGTTGACTCAACAATCTCTTTAGAATGCAATTGGATAAATACTTTTTATTGTTGTAACGCTTTTCAAGTTGCTCCCAGCTAATACTATAGTTGTCTTTGGTAATTGCAATGTGTCTTAACATTTGTTCAGCTTCGCCTTGTAAATGACTCTTCAAATAATGTAGCTTTTGAACATCGTCAAGATCTTTGTTGGTATGGATCAATGATACAAACATGTCACGGAAGCTTACCCATTCTGAATACTGGCCGGAAAAGGTTGGAATTGTAATTTTGGGCAGCTTGATACGATCTTCGGCTCTGTTGGTTGACTTAGGCTCGGCAACACTCGAGCTTGACATTTCAGAGGTAGAAGCTGGCTTGACGCTGCTGAGGATAGATTTGACAAGGCACTTGTAAGTTACGTACGCTTCTTCTGTCTCATCATACACATCGTTCTCAATGTATGTGCTCTCTGCCAATGCTTCTGACTCGCTGTCCTGAATAATGAGCATATGAGTGTGAGAGAATTGAGTCCATAATTCTTCCAACAATTCCAATCTAGTATTAAGATAATCAATAGAGCTGCGACGCTCTTTGGGAGACTTTTTGAAGTTTTCAAGAGCACGAACAATTCTGCATTGCAAGTCATTTTGTACTTTAATTAGCTTATCCATTGCAATTTCTAAGTGTTTGGCAACTAACTTTCAAAGACCTGGTTGCTAGTCTGAAATTTGGCAACTAACTTTCAAAGACCTGGTTGCTAGTCTGAAATTTTCTAAGTTCTAACTGAAGCGGAATTTTTCTAAGTCCAAACTGGATCGGATTGAAATTTTCTAAGTCCAAGATTATCCGATTGATTTTTTTCTAAGTCCAGTTGAACTTGAATTTTGCTAAGTCCTTCACTCATAAATAAACAATAAAGTACTCACAATTGACGTCCGGCACACACTTTACCACTAGTGACGTCACACGATCTCGTCGCCGCTGATGATGTCACTCGACGTCCTTGCCGCTGATGACGTCACTCGACGTCGTTGCAGCTGATGACGTCACTCGACGTCGTTGCAGCTGATGACGTCACTCGACGTCGTTGCCGCTGATGACGTTGAAGACGTCAGGCCGCAATTGACGTCGACTGCGATGACGTCAGGCCGCACTGTGCCGGACGGCACCCTCTGCCGTCAACTCTGCACACTGCACTGGATAGCCGTCTATCCGGCTCGAAGGACCAATATTCGGGGTCTAAAAATAACACACTGACTTTTACTACTACTACTTTATTACTACACACTGTATATATATTATAACACTCACTTGATTTTTGATTTAAATACAAATTGTTTTCCGACCCTTATATATGTTTGCTGCATAACTTTTAATAGCGCGATGTAGGAATAAAATTCTAAAGCAAAGCGCCATCTATTGACAATTTTTGTTAACTAATTTTATAATACGAACATGAGGCTTTGACAAATATACATGTGCATTAGATGCTTCAAGAATTTGTCAAATGGGACTGCAGGTGAATAGATAAACATTGATGTTGTGGTCTGTTCAAAAGCAAACCTCAGGGTTATTGTTGAAAAAATGGATAAGAAAGTGCGAAATGGCATTTACTTAAGACATCTTGCAGTACGTATATATCCTTATCTATTTCTTAAAGATCTTTCTTTCATTACATTACTTACTTAATATGCAGTATAAATAAACACAGGTTTAGAAGTATAAGAATCTAAATTATCCAGTATTTCAATTAGTGGGCTTAACTTGAAACGTTTACGATTAACATCGATTATTCCAAATAAGTCCATTTATTTCTAATACCTAATATATTATTTTCTAGAAACTATTCGCAACCGAACCATACCGTATACCTATAAATAAATCCGTTAATACCTCCGCGGGACGTGATCGTTGTATTTCGTGTCTATTATTACAGGAAACCGCACGAAAGGTCTGCGACTAACTCCACACTTACCCTTTTAGACAATAGAATACATAACATATGTCCATCGTATCCATAGGGTAAGAAACGTAACACATATAACATAAATTACAAGGCAGGTAATGCATAAGAGCCCTAAATTGTAATGTCGTAAGAAAACCTTCGCGGTGTAGGTACTCTAAGTTGTTAAAATTCAATGTTAAATTGGTGAAAATTATAATGTTTTACATATATGCGAATTATGTTACGTATTTTTGTAAATTATTGGATTAAATAATGGGACTCCGGCTTAAGCATGTCACCACACACGATTATTACAAGAAAAACAAAAGTTGATTGATTTTTAGTATCAAAATGACAATCGTTGTTTCTACGATATTTCATTTTTTTTAGATTAAGTACATTTTTTTTTTTTTATGAAATAGGAGGCAAACGAGCAGACGAATCGCCTGATGGTAAGCAATTAACGCCGCCCATAGACGCCCGCAACACCAGAGGGGTCACAAGCACGTTGCCGGCCTTTAAGATGGGAATACGCTCTTTTCTTGAAGGTTTGAAGGTCGTATCGGTCCGGAAATACCGCAGACGACAGTTCATTCCACAGTTTTGTTGTGCGAGGCAGGAAGTTTCTCGAGAAACGCACAGTTGAGGACTGCCAACCATCTAAGTGGTGATGATGGTAATGCTGTCGCGTAGGACGATGGCGGAAAGAAGCGGCAGGGATTAATCCGAACAATTCCTCGGAGCACTCTCCATGATAGAGGCGGTAGAAGATGCAGAGCGAGGCTACATCTCTACGCAGCGCCAAGGAGTCAAGCCGATCCGTAAAATCCTGGCAGCCGACAATTCGAGTCGCTCTCCGTTGGATGCGGTCCAGAGGGAGAAGTTGGTACTGGGGCGCTCCCGCCCACAGATGAGAACAGTATTCCATATGTGGGCGTACCTGTGCCTTGTAAAGCTGGAGGCGGTGGGCCGGAGTGAAATACTGTCTCGATCTGTTGAGCACACCGAGCTTTTTTGAGGCCAACTTGGCCTTACCCTCTAAATGGCCGCGGAACTGGACTTCACTCGAAATGTCGACGCCAAGGATCTGGACACTGGCAGTGGCAGTTAAGGAAGTGCTCTCAAAACGAGGTAAAGCGACAAACGCAAGCTTTTTTGCGGTAAACGCGCAAACCTGTGTCTTGGTAGGGTTAAAATGGACTAAATTTAGTCGACCCCATTCTGAAACTTCTTTAAGGGAAGTCTCAACTTCAGACACAAGTTTGTCCCGGCTCTCAATGACATTCTCCCGAGAAATGTTGGTTCGGCCGGTGTAGTAGGCATCACCCGTACTATCGTCTGCATAACAATGTATGCCGCTAATCTGCAGCATGTCATTGATATGCAGAAGGAACAGCGTGGGTGATAGCACGCAGCCTTGGGGGACACCAGCATTCACAGACATGGAGTCAGAGCATTCACCGTCAACTACGACCTTGATGCATATTATCAGTATTATTTTTTTCATGTTTAAATATCAAATCAGTGATCAACATATATTGTTCATGAATAGATTCTAACTGGATACTCATGATGGTACAAGGTAGATACCTATCTAGTTACGTAATTTGCAATCTTCAGTACATTTTTTATTGTAAAAACAAGAAATACGTAGTTCTCCTAGAAATTACTAGCCACGCCAATACCACCATTAAAATTGTTTAGCAGGTTTATTTGTAGTATTCGAGCTAATACCATAGATCAATCTTAATAAATTTTTATGGCACTAGTTCAGCCTTCGTTTCCATACTTTGGTCAATGTTTTTATAGGTTAACGACTTTTTAAATAAAATGGAATTGCAATGATATATTTTTCCCTGTAAAGAGTTTTGCATAATTGAAGACCCGTTTCGGAATAATCTCTTATTTATAGAGAGACAATTACTTTATAACCCAATCCTTTAAATTAATTATATTGTTAACTAAGCAGGTGTTCGTTAAATATTTACGAGATGTTTTTGCTGTTTTTGTTAAAACAAAGAAAGCATTTTTTCCAAAATACATATAAATACTTGTTTGATGTCAATAATATTTACGACATGAGACATTTTCCTGAGGTACTAAAAAAATATTACAGTGGTAAAAGATACTTGAAAATATCTGTAATATCTGTTGTGTTAACTTTAGTTTGCTATCTCTACAATTCAAGATACAAAGTTAGAAATTGAATTTTACTCTTTCAATATATTTTCATTGTGCTTTTAAATAAAGTAGAGTGAGCTGTAAGTGCACTGCCGTTACTTGATTGCAGTGGTGAAGTATAGAGTCAGTGTCGCAATCAAATTATACGACCAGGGTGAAGCATCATGCTCTGGAGCGGCTAAAGCAAAACGTGACTTCAAAGGTTAACGTAATTTTATTTACTCAGAAAAGATGAGCTCATTTAAACGCTGGATTGAAGATGTTGGATTATAACACACATCGAAATCATCCTATGTGAGAAATATTATGAAACATAAAGTAGCGATGCATGGTTATTGCTTTCCGTATTCAAATACAAGTAGGTCATAAAGACATTTAGAACAGTGGCAACCAACGCCTTGTCGCCCGCGGCGCATCGCTCGCCACACATTTTGTTTCATAATATAAAATTTTTGGTAAATAAGTAATATAGATAAAAATAACTGTCAAATTTATTACTTTTCATCAATGACGCGTCTTTTCTACTTTGAACAACAAAAATATGCTTCATTCCATGTATTCATGTCCTCATGGATTCATGTGCGACTTACGATAAAGCGTAGTAGTTCGACCGAAAACATACTTCTTTCCTTATTGTAAATTTGTAATTTCTTTCTAAACACCAATAAACATGACAGTTCACCTTATACGACGACATTTTGCGTTGTTTCTTCGACGTGCTGCCGAGCAGCTGACGGCCTACCTACGGCCTACCAAACGTCTGCCGCGAAGTGAGGTAATTCCAATCGGGGCGGGGCGGAGCGTGGCCATTCTGTATGAAATACTATGATCTCTTCTGTGCCCGTGGTATACAAAAGATTTGCACGACTTGCACGTAATTTAATGTGCGAGGAAGCTGATATCCCGTTAAATCGTTGTCGATTTTAAAGAGTCTTAAATGAAGAGTTCTTAAATGTAGTAAATAAACGAAATATTAAATGAACGCCTGGAGCGGACTTACTTATAAAAGTAAAAAGATAATGTCTTCTAAAGAAAGACTATAGGTAAGTACCTACTGTTCCAATGTGTACCTCTGTAATGTTTAGCTGTAAATCCAATGATGAATATTTATATTTCAATTTCCCGCAATAAGAAAAAAGGCATTCTTATAACGTTAAATAATACATGAACTGAACAACTCTTTCATTTACATACTGGAATATTAATATTTTTATGCCCTTTAATTTACCTTACATACACGCATATCCCATTCGCTTTTGAAGGGGTTCGCTCTTGTGCTCGCGTACTTTAAAAGTTTTTTTAACCCGTTACTCGCCCGCGTGGAAGTAAAATGCATATGAATGTAAAAACCTCGGAGTGAAACCGCGTCTACGCAATGCGTTTTATCAAACTAGTGAGAATTATTAAGCAATTACATGAAAAAAATAATTTATTGATTAATAATCGATGACATATACAGTGAGCAAGGACAAAGGGCCGTTCTCCTTTTTCAGTACAATTTCATGATCATTTTTCAAGCATCATTATAATAATAATGGTAATAAGTTTAAATAAAAACTACAACAGTTCTTTAAAAGGACTAAGAAATGTTTCTTTTCACGTCAGTAACGAGTTTTTTGTGCAGTGGTTTTTGTGTGAACATTATGTCAGAGTGGTCCTTTTTAGGGAGTAGGTACAGTTTCGGAATAAATGTTTATTTTAATTATTTCATAAAGAGAGGAATTGACAGATAGTTTCGTATTAATAAGGTGAAATAGATTTTGCATACTTGTTTCCTATAAGAAACATTTTTATTAATTTCCAAACCGGACCGGATGAAAAGTCTTTGTCGCTAAACAAGAGAAAGACTCAATTTATAAAATTTACCATATAGTAATATTATATACTGCAAACATGACAGCGTTTAACTTGAGTATGTTGTATTATATTGCGGGTTAAATAATGTTCATGGTTAAAATTTTGATTGTAATCATAAGCAAAAATTATCTAAATATACTTCTTTTGTCCTATGCTAATCACTGTTTAAAGATTAGCCCGTATAGTATTTTTACACACGGAATAAGGCTTGCTTTTTCTTTCTAGGTAAACATATATTTGTTACCATGGAACTTATTAAATTTGATATTTTTTTTTTGTAAGCTGAGAATTTGTCGTGAAAGTCTACTTAAAACGCTCAAAATCTTCAATTCCTTATAATTAAAGCAGGGCGAAGATGATATTTTCGAGAATATAGGTTTTTCACAAAAATTTAGTCATTTTAACATCAACTGAGAGAAGTATCTGCTTTGTCTTCTTGGGACAAAATATTACATGAGTGATAGTAAACATTTATTCTATTTTTACATTAAAAGCAAAATTCGAAGTAATCCTCCTATTGTCATTCCTAGCTGTTCCTAGCAGATTTATTTAGCGTCTGTGCGTTGGCAGCGAGAGAAAACCTGCTTCAACTGTAAATATAGACCTGTCAGATTGTTACCACTTCAAATAAAAAATGAACTATTGTGAGACCTAAATTAAAAATTATTTGACGTCGCGTGTGGTAAAAAGATAACGTCTCTCTTTGAAGCACCCGTAAAAATAATCTTTTACGTGAAACGCAGTGTGTGACAGCTACATTTTTCACAATATTTCTAAATTAATTGTTTTTATAAAACAATTGTCAATAAGTATCCAGCGGTTCTATCTAAAATGCACAAATCTTCGCAATAAAACGCGAATCCCACTGTATACGAATAAGTCTGATTCGCATAATATAAATTGGTATATCGAATAATTCGCATAAATTATTTGGTTGTCGATTAGATATTTATGAGTATTATTTAAAAATTATAGTTAGGAACGACCATTTACCGTTTAAAAATAACAAAAATATGGTAGGTACAAGTAGGTAGGTATGTGCAGACACCCAAACAGAATGACTTATATTTCTAAGTTTTTTTGTCTATTCGGGATTTCCTTCTTAGTCTTATATTCAACAAAGCGTCCCAACTTTCCATCATTCCCACCGTATACGTACCATTATTCCTCGCATTACTTAGACGCAGCCCAAATCACTGTCTGAATGATCAAAACTTCAGTGATCACGAGCTTAATTAATTGTTACAAGTACTTAAGGAGGTGACAACAGCTAAATTCCATCCCTATCTTTTTCAGCGCGAGTGAAAGAGAAACACTGTGTTACGATTAGTATGGGAGCTCATTGCAATTTTTTCAAAATTATGAAAATAATGAATTAATAAAAAACTGAGAAATATAAGATAATGACGTTCATAGTATTAGTGCGGTGGAATTTTGTCCTTAATTACAGACGTATAAGTCAAGAAATTAAAGAAACACAACTGTTTAAAGCTTATTTTAAGATGTAACTTTGAAATTATTTTCCATCGAGCCGATTACGTCCAATCGTGTAACGGAATTAACAAAGTTCTTCCAAATATAATGAATATTTTTATTTTATTTTAAGTTAAGTCAATTTGAAGGTCATTGGGTGTTGTCAGCCTCTTAACAACATTTTATAAACCATTATAGAAAACGATAAAGATGTGCAAACGACGTGAGCAATTATTTTGATATTCGTGGAAAGGGCGCGTTGAGAAGCGCAAGATATTAAACGCAGGCTTCTGCTGTGATTGCTTTAGGCTATAGTTGGGTAGAGGAAATTTTATGAGATCATTAAAAACATAACTCAGCTTATCGATTTAGCAGTGGGTGAGTAATTTTTGACAAACGTCGCTTCCCTGCATATAAGTGTGATATGCAGGGAAGCGACGTTTGTCAAAAATTACTCACCCACTGCTAAATCGATAAGCTGAGTTATGTTTTTAATGATCTCATCTCACATACTTATGGATTCTTGACACATATAAATGCGTATTTCGAAGTGTCAAATATGATGCTAAATCAATTCACAAATCAGTGCGTCTTATTGTATATGGTAACTACTGCACTCCGCATTACGTGACGGGGTGATTTTGGAGTACATATTTTAGGTTTTTAAAGCGCTTTAGCTTTACTATATGATTTATAAATCACCTTTTTTGTTTTAGTTTCTTGATATATGTATGTATCTATAAATGTATATATGGATATATCCACATCCATGCACGAGCATGGATGTGGATATATCCATATATACATACATTATACAGGATATGAATCCTGTATGTGGATATATCCATATTCATATCCACATCCATATCTCTGAAAAATGGATGTGGAAGTGGGTATATCGATATCCATATCTACATCCATATCCACATCAATATATGGATACGGATTAGTGTCTGTACATATCTACATCCATGTCAATATCCACATACATATATTTGGGATATGGACATTGATGTGGATATATCCATATCCATCCACATCCATGTCTCTGGGATATGAATATGGATGTAGATGGATGGGATGGATGGGATATGGATATATCCACATCCATGTCCATATCCCAGATACGATATTTAAGTATATACATTTATAGAACAGGTGGTATAATGTGGTTGGTTATCATTATACTTCGTTTTAAAAGGCGTGACAAGCGTAGATGAGATAGTTTGTTTTTTTTTACCCCGGGGGAAATGAGACTGCATACATAAAAATTGTTCGCATTTTTCTCCAAAACTGATTCTATCGGAGGATTTGTAATCTTTAATTTAGTCCTATCCTATATATTATCGAATAATTCATTTACTAGGTTTTGCTGCGAGACAGACCTGCTTGTGCTTTCGCCATGAGAAATGGCGTCATTGTTAAAACACGTTTAGACACGATTCAACTTCAATACAACTCTAATGCATTAACAACGCGATACAGCTAGCGCCTTAACGTCTGTTTTTTTTAATTTGCTTGAAAATTATTCCGATGCAACTCCAATACAAGTTCAATATTGGTTGATTATTTGTTGTGTGTTGGAGTTATGTTTGAGATAGATTGTGTTTTCAACCGACTTCAAGATTTCGAAGGAGGAGGTTATCAATTCGTCGGGATCTTTGTTTTTGCTATTTTTTTTTTTTATGTATGTTCACCGATTATTCGAAGACGGCTGGACCGATTTGGAAAATTCTTTTTTTGTTTGAAAGAGTATACTTCACAGTTGGTCCCATTGTAACCAGGTCAGGATCTGATGATGGGATCCTGGAGAAATCGAGGGAACTCTTCAACTATTATAAGCACACCTATAGTGATTTGAGTATTTTTACAGCAGCTCGAGCATTTGCTGTTGGAAAGGTGGATGCTAAGTGAAGTCGGTTCTTTTTTGTTTAAAATTATTTTTTAATGTATTGTTTATGTATTACAATTAGAATACGGCACCTGCTTTAGTGACATTCATATTGTCAGGGGAAAGATGGCCACGATTTATGTTTCCA
The DNA here is from genome assembly GCA_947086415.1 of Pammene aurita. Taxonomy (NCBI): domain Eukaryota; kingdom Metazoa; phylum Arthropoda; class Insecta; order Lepidoptera; family Tortricidae; genus Pammene; species Pammene aurita. The sequence goes on from OX352297.1 coordinate 26,524,880, forward strand.
AACTTCTGAATGCATTATTCTCGCGTTGAATATCCTGTGTAAGGAACACGACTGTACATGTACAGTCGAGTTCATAAATATGTGTACATTTTGTCACCTTATTAAGGTTAAGAAATGTACACATATTTATGAACTCGACTGTACATGCTGTAGCGTCGCAAAGCCTTTACAATGGGCTGTAGATAATACTTATATGCGAATTACTATTGGCTAATATACGGAACAATGGCTGTAGGTGTACTATATATTATGTTATGTATATAGTTCATTCTAGTAGTAACAATAATAAGAAAAGATCAGAAGATACGGCTTTGCATATTCACTTAGTCATTATTGTATATTCCAAATACGAAGAAGATTTTGTTATTTTATGTGCAATGTAAGTTTATCCACTTCAAGAATATATGAGCAAGTGCATTCAGAAATAGGCCAAGCAAATAAGATCTATAAAAAGTGTTTTGAGGAATTAATTCCCAGCAGGCTGGAAATCGCTTTAATACCTTCATGTGGTCCAAAATTCATGTAATCCGAGTTTGCCCAATCCCACGAGGTGTGCATAACTTTTTAGCGAAATTGTTGTTCTTTGTCAGTTTTTTGCTTGTAGCTCGAAAACGATACGTCCGACGGAAAATGTCATTCATTTCAATATTAAAGAGGGTTAAATTCTGCGTCGACTGAGCATTTTAACTTTTAATTCGGTTCAGCGGTACAGCCAAAATCAAAAGTTATAAACCTGGAAAATGTCTCATTTAATTGAAAAACTCATATTTTGACTTCCATATCACATATCTTTGAAACATATGACTCCTGTTGAAAAACTTATAGAATAAAAGTTATAGAGAATATAATTTCACCACGTGACATTTTCCGTCGGACGTACCGTTTTCGAGCTAGAAGCAAAAAACTGAAAAAGAGCAAAAATTTCGCTAAAAAGTTATGCACACCTCCTGGGATTGGGCAAACTCAGATCACATGCATTTAGGACCACGTGAAGGTATTAAAACGATTTCCGGCCTGCTGGGAATTAATTCTTCAAAAAAATCTAATTTTTTTATCCTAAAAAGCAACTTCGTAATTTTGTTAAGTTAATGCCAGAAGGCGACAATATATATCGCCACTTTTATCAAAGGGGTAATAATCGGCACATCACAAGCGTTAGATAAAACAAGCCAGATTTTCCCTTTAGCTGCCTCGCGAAATAACGAGTATAACCCGTGATTTATCACGTTACACTTACCTGGGTAGGAATGCCGGGTACCTACACTCAACACGATCAGGTTGAGCTGAAACAAATAACTTGACTTTACAGTATGTTTACTTACACCTTAGTCAAACCTGAACCTACTTAAATATGCTTAAAGAATTTAAAAGCTTTTTCATTTTGAATTCTCAATACCCGCTGGGTAAATTTGCAAACGTTTAAATCAACCCTTTAGTTCTTAATTCTAATGGATTTTTCTTTTGTTCACAGGTGAGTTCCACTGATAACGTCGTACAGTGTTAGTGACTGTCAGGTATCGTAAACCTTAAGTGCTTAACTGGCCAATTTGAACTCGTTGTGGAACTTTTGTGCTGTTTTTGTGCTGCTCGACGCATTTGAAATAAATGAGTATACTTTCGTGGAAAACCTGTATGGAGAGTGCTGCTCATGAATAATTCAAACATTCGCTATTGTTTTCCTAGCAAAGTCTAGCATTGAAGTAGATTCATTTCTTGTGTGTTAGAACTAATTCATTGTCTAGATACGTCTGATGTTTTCTCTTTATATACCTAAAGCTAAAGTTTAATGACATTATTCATAAACTTTTATCGAAACTAAAGTGGCTGTAATTTTGAATTTTGTGTGAATTAGAAACAGACAATGTTTAACAAAGTTTGCTAAGTTTTATGAATATACCTACCATAAAACTAAATGTTTCTATGTAAGTAAGTAATAGAGAAACAGACGACAACAAAATGTCACCAACAATATGGCATGACAGTGCCGTTGTTATATTCACAAAAGCTAGAGATTCTGGTCTAGTTTTGACTAAGTGTTTTGTAGGTCCTTTGTGACTAGCAATTTCCTTAGGACAACCACATTTAACGGAGTAACTTTTTGTGTTTCTAGATATCATGGTACTCGTACTTCAATGATATTAACCTTTCGTTTCTTGTAAAATTATTAACTGAATATATTGATATTCTAATATTTTGATTTTCCACATTTGTGCATTCCATATTTCAAAATTCATGTTTATCTTGTTATGTGTTAAATAATTTAGATTTAAAAATAAATAGATATTACATTCCATATATAAAAAGAAACGATTCCTAAAAAAATCTTTCTTATAAGCTCCAGGCGAATTTAACACACGTGTACTTACACAGAATTATCCTCAACAACACGGCATAATAATATACATTTTCGTCGTTACCAAGATATACACGCTAAGCTCCAAATATCCGGATAATCAAAACCCATACTCATATTTACGTAGGTGAAGTAATAAATTGAAGGCACAAATACGAGTAATATCCTGTGAGGCGGATGGAACATTCCCGAGCGCCCATGGGGCTAAAGTTCGTCCATGCCATGGAGTAAAAGTTATGCGTTCGCTGGTAATTGCTTTAAATGTAAGTGGGAAAGCCCTTTTTCGAACAGGTAACTTTAACTAGCTTAATGCAATAGTTCAACTGATATAGCTTATGAAACATAGCACTAAATTTTGAATAACGTTGTTCTGGCCGTTAAATGTATTTTGCCAAATAATTACTAACGATAATACAATGTTTATCGGCCTATGGTTAACTATATATATAACTTATGTCTACTAATAGCATAGAGAAGTGAGTTAAGCTGCTTACTTATTTCTCTTGCTAATAGCGAGTAATATAAATATCAAACGAATTACCAATCTAAATAATAATATATAATATAATATAAAATGTCGATATACATATAAACTGAGGCAACGCACAGCCTAAATCGATGATTCTATGAAACTCCACTAACACTCCACTTTTAGAAAATCCTTTCTAAAATAGACTTCTACGCAGACGAACTTGCTGGTGGAGACTATTCTGTTTATAAACTGCTGGTTGCTTAAAAATGGATTTAGGTTGGCTTGAGATAGTAACAGTATTGGTCCTTATTTTCTTTATTTTTGAAAATTTTGCGGGGCACCCTCTCATATTTGGCATTAAAGATAGCTGCTTTTTTTAGACAAGTTTTGGAAATTATATCTTGTTTTAGTTTTAATTTACGCTAGTAGACGTAACTAGCGTTTGTCTGTGTTTGTAATGTTAAAAAGGAACAGTACTATTTTTTTAATTATTTGGGTATTATTTCCTAAGGAAAACTCGTCCAAAAATTCTATAAAATATATATAAAGTAATGAAAATTGAGTGAGGTGCGAATGCAAAATATCATCGCGATGAGTGTCCTAGGACACAGCCCGGCGAATGTCATCTAGCTCAAATCTGGAACGGAGCCCAACTGGGGAAGTACCTCAACCTACCAGAAAACCATAGCCAAAGTACTGGACCCTACTCATAGTGTTATGTCCCTGCCGGTGGGTAAGGTTGCCAAAGGGGGACGAGAGGTGTTCCTTTGGCCGTCAACACAGTGAATCCCCCTTTTTATAAAGGGTCGGCATGTGACACCTGTAAAGTCGTGGGCGTCCATACACTACGGTAGCTGCTTACCAGCAGGCGGGCCGTTTGGCACCGTGGTGGTACAAAATACAAACGGGCCTTTGCAATTAAAGTTAAATACATCAGCTTGTACTCAGCGCAAGTTTATTGACTGCCGTATCGATTAGATTTATCGGTAACGACCTAACGATACCGCATCACTGCGTTGTAGATACTAACTTAGTTTATTATGTGAAGACTCGTGACAGATTTTCTTATTTTTCCCTATTATTTACATTTAACAGAATGGAATTATTTTGTACATCACTACGTCAATATTTTGTACATCAATTATCTATGAATTATCTTTTAATACTCATCTGCTCTCAATTATGCTACTCAAAATTATATTCTTAGCAAGTAAATCTTATTTTAATTTAAGCAGATATCATTTTCTTAATCATATTTTCTATTTCCAAAATATCCCTTGATTTTATTAAAGTAAAAAATGCCAGTTAAGAAAATATGTGTTTTTTTTTTTCTTCTAAGAAAGTATTTTATTGATGGATGTTCAAATATTATTATTTATACTCACAGTTCCTTCTTTATACAGTTATAAATAGGCATGTAGACAGGTCAACTCCCCGAGTTATTTAGATGCATGCGGCATATGTTTTTGGTGTATTTTGGCATTTAATAACTGTTATGCTGCACTGCTAAGCCGAATGGCGCTATTTCAAGATCCAACTCTTGAACAAGAAACTCTCAGCTACACAATTTAAGGTATAAGTTTGTATTTTATTTCTGAAAGCGCCATTCGGCTTACAGGGCTGTATGGCGCAATCAAATCATACTCATACGGGTACGAGGAGAAAATACTCGTAGTAAGTATTCCTCTTGTTATAATTAAAAAGATTTATCAGCTGTTTTACAAAGGCGATCGCAAATAATTAGTAAAATAGATATAAACAATGCCATACCAACAAGTTAGAACTTGGGAAATAAGTTTGTCGTAAGTGAGTATAATGTATATTTTTGGCCGTCACAAAAGGCTTCGTTACGGGTTTTGACGGACGTCATTTATCTCAATGCCTCTCATTTGCGAGTCGATTATGGGCGTTTTCGGCATTCTTATATTATGCCCATTGGTTTATCTTCAAGGCCAAGGCCATGGCCGGTCACACATCTTCTGTGAACTTTTTTGAAAAATACGGAATATGTTTAATATAAAAATAAAACTAATTTAGAAACGAAGTACAACGAATGAGATTTTTAATTTGTAAAATAACAGGGGCCGTATTTTTAACTTTAAAACATTTTTAGATAGGGTCCAACTCCAATGCATTAACTACGCAATACAGCTAACACCTAAACGTCTGAATAGGAAATATCAGAATTTGTTTTAAAATCATTCCGATACTACTCCAATACAACTTCAATATTGGTTGATTATGTGTTGTGTTGGAGTAGTGTTTTTAATGTATTATTTATGTATTTTAAAATTAGAATATGGCAGCAGGTTTTAATTATTTAAACACTGTTAACAAATGCCCATAACAAAGACAAGAGCCCAGCTCTTATATAATTGATGATGATGATAGCAAATACCAGTCATAGACAAATTTGGTTAAAGCAGGTAAACATTTTTCTATCTTCATTCTAGATTCAATACCAAATAGAAAAAGTTGAATAATGGTTTATTTGTATTTTAAATAAAATTGTAGATAACACACAACATTATGTAATAGTTTGTATTTTAGTTTTGACATGTAATATTTTTAAATTGGTCCGTTATATTACTTATATCTACGTGAAAATTTTAATATTAAGAGAGGTTTTGCAAATTTTGATTAACTAAGCGCTTATTTACTTTAGCTACAAGTCTACAATAAGCACCCACATCCGCTCGAACCCAACTTTCTATATTGATCTTTGCTTTGGTATCAACTCTTAAATTTGTAAAACAAAGAAGTCTGAAACTCAGGCCTAAAGAAAAATGCCGTTTTCTGTGCCTCTTAAAATCCTTGTGTGAATAATTATGGTCGGGCTTAAATACTTTCTAATATAGTTTGTACAATTTCTACGCGCTTATGAAAGAAAATTTACCTACTATTCATTATTTATTTTATTACTTCAGTAATGTCAAAAAATGGGAACACTCTACAGACTAGTATAGTACGATTTTTTTAAGATGTCGGAATTGTCGGTAGAACTCCTTAGTATTCCGACATCTTAAAAAATTACCACTATATACACAGTGACATTTTCTCAAGACTAGATTGTTCCCAATGGCCTTCTTAGATGTAATGTTGTTGGATAGCCTGCCCTAACGTAACCCGCAGCACGTTTCAACGCAAATCCCTTAAGTTCCCGTAACGACACTCACGGGAATAGGGGAAGATGTTTCAAGAGACAACAATAAGTTATTGATTTTAAGTTCTAAATTTAGTTCATTTTGTTTAAGAGGGTGGATATGACATAGTAAAATTTTGTGGTTTATGCGATATTAAAATAAATAGGTATTAGTTTTCCATACGTCTAAAATGCTAAAATTCCCCAAAAAAACATGATTTAGCTTCGCTCCGAATATTTTTTATTGCTGTCGTTAATGTTGATTCAAATCTTGTAAATATTTCAACTACTGCCCGGTGTCTCGGTTGAGCTAAAATTTGGTATATTTCCGTAATTTATATGACAGTACATTAACAAACTGGCACGGACTCAGGACCCAGGACTGAATCATAAGATCAGGTTTACCATAGTAAAGTCGCCATCGCAGTCATCGCAGTATAAAAGTTTCCTGAGGAATTCTGGAGAAAGGAATGCAACCCCGCCGAATTAGAGGTTATTTCAAAGCAGTAATTGACACACGCATATAAAGAACAGCAGTTACTTGTTGACGAATGTATACTAATAATTTTCCGTGCTTTATTTAGTTTAAAAAGTGTAAGTTATTTCAATGTTTTATTGCTCTTATTATATTACATTTTAAGTTAACTTGGTTAGATAATTTCACAGTATACCTACTGTGAAATTATCTAACCAAGTACCTATGTGCTCGAGAATATTGATTGATACAGCTAAAATTTCGACGTAAAATTATGAGCTAGTTTTCGGCAGCTAAATTAGCTTGTTATACAAAACTTTGGTATGTAACCAAACTACTGGATAGGAGAACTGCAACACAAACTCGCCGAAAAGCTCCTTCCTAGAGCCGTATCCTAAGCAGCGGAATATTATATGTAGGTATTATAGGAGTAGATACGTGACATATGTAGGTATTTGATGAATAAAGGTAATATTATAGTATGGAGCACTCGAACCAGTATAAGCTCAATATGGCTTTCATTGTGAGTAATAGACGACGGTATTTAATATATCCATAACTCAGGAACAAATAACCGTGATAAACACACAAATGAAGGCCCTTATCAGGATTCAAACCCGTGACCTCCTTCTTCGTAGGCAGGGTCACTAGATCACTAACCGACTAGGATAGGATGCCGTAAAATAGATAGTATTTAGACTTAAGAAATAAATTAAGTAATAAATAACTAACCATCTCTTTGTACTGGCAGGATCATGCAATAGGCTTTATGAAGGTTAAAGAAATATTGAGTAAAAACTACTCGTAGCATTGGAATAATACATATATTTTAATAATAAATACCTTGTCAATCATTTTATACAAAACACAAATGCTACGTTACATTTCTATTAGTTCTCGGAAAAACCCGTATACTTAACAGGAACATACTTTGGTGACAATTAAAACCATAACATAACACTCATTTGGTATAGTCGACTAAAACAAAACATACTCGTATTAACAACCCAAACCACTGGTTAATAATAATAAATAATTTAATTCATTAATTAGTAAAAAGTATTTAGATAAAATCAGACACAATAATCCTATGATACCATACTGAGCGGCGCTCACAAATGATGTACGCTCTATTATCATAATCTCACTCAAAGCTCGCCCTGACAATAGCTTTTGAAAAGCTTAAAAGGCTTCTTGGGCCGATCTAGATAGCCGTTCCTCGTGATACTCTTATCTTCACATATTGGCCTGTGTCTCGGGACTCTCGGGTTGGGATGAGGGTGCTAGTATGCCCACTAGGCTTTAGCTCGTTGAGTAGACAAGAAAAGTATGTCCTTATGGTGGTTTAGACTGCAGTTCTTGATTCCTATTACTCGACAGTACAGAGCTGTGGTTCTAGACTAGATTAGGTACACACAAATTGTTCATATAGTTTACTTAATTACCTACGAGACTATTATAATACGTTATGTAGAAAATCGAATAGAAATACGACAGATCGGCACGCGCGTATGTGGCCTTAACAGTAGGTTTTTAGGCCTGCTATTATAAATCATATTTCTCCAGTTTAAAGTAATCGGCGGAGCTGCGATTAACAATACGTAGTACCTACGTGATCGCGACAGATGGGCTGATTGTGAGTATATACGGAGAGCTGGCCACGTCAGACATGAGGACAAGACACAGTAAAGACAACGAAACCCTGGCCTCTAGTAAGTTTGCTATACTATGCTTATATCTGGATTTACTACAGGACCCTATATTACATTCTAAATATCGAGTCCCACTCATGAGATCTATGTTAATGTATCTATATATATAATCCACAGAAGAACGGATGTTAATAAATTGGCGTTCGAACGAATTGCTCCTTGCATAATCATGTGAAGGCACTTTTGCAAATCAGAATATTTTATCTGGTTGCATTTGCTTTGCAGAATCAATCAAATTACATAAACTGAAGCAGGATCCAATTTTGTATCAGAGTAAGCTGGATTTTGTATTATCAATTTATCAACATAATACCAGCATAATGCTGAGTGAACAGCTGTATCTTTGATGTACCCTTTACAGGGTAAAAGGGGCGGCTGGTTTTTGGTTTAATCAAGTGTGCTTAAGCCTGGCTTTAAAATTAATACATCGGATACACGTTTACTTACTAGTCAAATTTAGGAACAACCTTGTCACAGTGAAGTTTTAACTAACTTCGGTACTTTTTTTGTATTATCATATTTTATCATTAGTTTAATTCATTTGACCTGTTATATTAGAAATAACTAAAATTTAGCATAAATACTAAAGTTCCCAAATATTTTTAGTAAATTGCCTTGACTTGTCAACCATTGCCAGAACAGAAACGACTGCGACATGATGGCGACAGTACGGCAACCATATGAAAAGATCACTGTCACGTTGCGTTGATCAGTTTGTCTAAATATAACTAGGTAGCGGTGGCTCGTCTTTTTGTCGCATGATTTCCTCAGTTAAAACTAGATCAAACGAAGTTGTTCGACAGCGCTGCAATGCATATTAATTAGTTTCTTTGACAGTCAAAAAATAACGATGCACATTAGGAACCCTTTATAACCGTGTATAAGTTGAAACGTTAAACTACCGACATACAATAATAATAAAGGTCATTTGTTAAATATAAAATGATACGAAAACTGGAACATCTTATTAGGAGGTTTTTGTATGTAATAGGGCTAATAGGGATAATTAATTAGAATCAACCAGGATATGCCGGCTCGGGCTATTGGCATCATTTGCAGTTGAACTGAAATACGCTCTCGTTAGAATATTGTTGCTTGATTCCAAGTAACTTTTTGCACTGGAAACTTTGATGCCTGTGAGAAATAAACATTAAACCTTACAAAATCACTTAGTGTCCGTATTGGTTGAGCTACTTCAGTTATATTTGGGACTAAATCATAATATTTGCCCTTGATTGTTCCGTATTTATATAAAATCTATTTAACAAGTGATTATGAAGCAAGTGATTATTAAAAGTCAATAGTAAGATATAAACGTCCTATTTCTCAGCACTTGTCACCTCTTGTGGGCGAGAGTAATTACGCTGAACATCATTAACAGTAGTTTTTATCCTAAACGTAAAACACAAGTATTACTAACCAATAATTTTTATATATTGAAAACCATAGGTTTCTTACTGGGGCCGATTTTTGACAATCGAACGCTCGAATTCAAAGAATTTAACTTCGAATATAACCGCACACAAAAGTTTGTCGCCATTATTTATGCATAAAATTAGTACTATTAATAATCATGATTTTAAATTACTATCGCTGTCCAAAGTAATTCGCTGTTACTTTTAAAACATCATTTCTTCGTTTTATTCAGAATTTTAAATGTCATATTCGAGATTTTCAAAAATCACCCCCCTGCTCGTACTTAAAAAAATTCTGAAATTTCTTTAATACTAAATGCCCTGTTACATTTTTGCTACTTAGCTTCCTAAATGATTTAGTTTCTAAATTTAGTCAAGTCTAACCGCATTTAGGAAGTAAATTTACTATTGAAAAAAGGAATTAGGATCCTACTTAGGATGCTAGTTAGGACAATAAAAAAAGTAAAGTGCAACAGGGCTTTAAGGCGTTACGAACGCTTATTATATTACTTACCCCTCAAGATCATTGTCACCGAAACTTTCTAGAAGTAAAGATTTTGTATTGTATCCATAGGAGTTAAGTCTGAGCTATTTCAATTACTTCAGTATATATTAGTTTATTATCCTAAGTTGTTTTCATACAACAAACAATTGAACGGTAGGTACCTACTCATTGAAACAGAACCGATCGGATTATTGAAATGAGTATCTACCTACTATCTTATATCTGCCCTTGGGGATTAAGAAACGCGTCATTACCTCAAATCGTTTGTCAATGTGTATGTCGCAGGGAAATGATTAAAACAGAGATTTGAACAAATCTCTAAGGGATATGATCAAATTACGCAGGATGTTAAAATAGAGACTCCATATCATCATTTCCCTAGAAAAATTCAGTAATTTCACCAAATCACTGACTCTGTTTAGTGGGAAGACAAAATCGGGCAAAAAACGCGACACGCTTTTTCATTTCACTAGATTTGTTTAGGAATTTGACAAAATCCCTAACCGCTACAGTAAGTTGATGAAACGAACTCAAAAAGTCGACTAGTTTTATCATTTCGCTAAACAAGTTAAGTGAAATGATAAAGTCTCAACTGGAAGATGGTACATGGTGATTTGATTAAATCTCTGAACTGGTTTAGTGAAATGACGAAAGGAAGTACCGAATACAATATTTTACTTTACAGTTAAGCGATTTTATCAAATCTCTGACTAGATAAAGTGAAACAGATATTAAATCAGAGATTTTAACAAATCTCTAAGGGATATGATCAAATCACGCAGGATGTTAAAATGGAAAATCCATATCATCATTTCCCTAGAAAAATTCAGTAATTTCACCAAATCACTAACTCTGTTCAGTGGAAAGACAAAATCGGCCGGTGCAGTATTTGTGAACATCCAGTGCATGCAACATGTGGAAGTACTGTTGGAGAGGAAGGTTAAGGCTTAGTTGTTAAATGCCAATTTTGTCAAAAAGAAAGCAATATTAGAGCTGAGAGGGAAAATGCGGCAAAATTTTTGAACATATACTAAAGAAAGATTGAAGATATGACTTGAAGATATAGACTAGATTACGTGAAATTGTTACATAAAATGTCAAAAGTAGGTATCAAAGTTGTTTATGCCATCAAAAACAAAACATGTAAAAAAAAACAAGTCTCGCAACTCAGTTCTTCTGGGTTGGGTTGTCTGGAAGAAATCGCTCATTAGCGATAAGACCGCCTGTTGTTACCTCTACCTAAATTTATCTAATTGTAAAATTTGTGCTTGTAACTGTATGAGGTGTGCAATAAAGAGTATTTATTATTATTATTATTATTATTATTATTCTTCTACCGTAAAAAGTTGTGAGATCCATCTAATACTAAGTCGGTTGATTTATTCAGTCCCTACTTAAGGGACCTTCTGTCTTAAGTTATTACGTGATTAGCTAATCTAACAACATGTTATAGTGACCGTGAGCATGCACTGGATTTTCACAAATAACGCACCTTCCAATTATGTCTTTCCACTAAACAGAGTCAGTGATTTGGTGAAATGACTGAATTTTTCTAGGGAAATGATGATATGGATTCTCCATTTTAACATCCTGCGTAATTTGATCATATCCCTTAGAGATTTGATAAAATCGCTTAACTGTAAAGTAAAATATTGTATTCGGTACTTCCTTTCGTCATTTCACTAAACCAGTTCAGAGATTTAATCAAATTACCATATACCATCTTCCAGTTGAGACTTTATCATTTCACTAAACTTGTTTAGCGAAATGATAAAACTAGTCGACTTTTTGAGTTCGTTTCATCAACTTACTGTAGCGGTTAGGGATTTTGTCAAATTCCTAAACAAATCTAGTGAAATGAAAAAGCGTGTTGCGTTTTTTGGCCGATTTTGTCTTCCCACTAAACAGTCAGTGATTTGGTGAAATTACTGAATTTTTCTAGGGAAATGATGATATGGAGTCTTCATTTTAACATCCTGCGTAATTTGATCATATCCCTTAGAGATTTGTTCAAATCTCTGTTTTAATCATTTCCCTGCGACATGTATACGAATGACATACAGGATAGAAAATATTGTAAAAAAAGATTTTTTTTGTTCTAATTAATGAACTGCAATATTAAATGTATCCTTATCATAAATCAAATTATGACATCTATCTAAATATATAAAAGAAGACACTGACTGACTGACTGACTGACATATCAACGCACAGCCCAAACTGCTGGTTCTAGAGATTCCAAATTTGGCACGTAGGTTCCTTATAAGGTCTAGGGATGCACTAAGAAAGGATTTTTCAAAATTCACCCCCTAAGGGGGTAAAATGGGGGTCCAAAGTTTGTATGGCGACTCAAGATTTGTTTGACTATTTTATTCGAATCATCACAGGAGTATTCCTAACGATAAATGAGTAAACACGTGTTTCAGGTTTTTTGAAAATTCAACCCCTAAAAGGGGCAAATGTGGTCACAGAGTCTGAAAGTCAACATGGGTAATATCATATATAATGCGTAATATAATACTTATAGTACGCGGGCGAAGCCGCGGGAAAAGGCTAGTTTAAATATATATATATGTGTGTCAGTCCAGGGAAGAAGATTCCACTTTTTCTATATGATGTTATTAGTACTTCCTAAAACTACACAACTATTAGTGAAATAATAAAGGCTCCCTGTGAATCGACAAAATAAATAGGCCATTTTGCTAAATTCATCTTTTTCTTAATCGTAGATGTTATTCATGATCAATTTAATGTACCAAATAAAATTTAGTCAAAACGAAATATTTAATCCTCAACATGAGGAAAGTTTGTTGTCTGCTTTCTAGTTTAAGTACTTTAGGCACTGGTCCCACCGCGGGCGAGTAACGATGAGCTATCGGCTATTTTCTAGCCCAAGAAACGAACAAAAGATAATCGCTCCCATGTAAATAAAAGAGAGAGATGTTTATTTATAGTTCATCGCAGTGTGAACAGCCAGCGATGAACTATAAATATATATCTCTCTCTTTTATTTACATGGAAGCGATTATCTTTTGTTCGTTTCTTGGGCTAGAAAATAGCTGATAGCTTACTCGCTCGCGGTGGGACCAGTGCCTTAATCAACTGTGTACCGGTCTATACGGCCTCCACTCATGGCTTCATTGCTCTGGACAGTATTAAATGGATAAAATGCAACAAGCCATAAAATTTCCGGTAAAAAGTATGTATCTAGACTGATAAGGAGATTGAGACAGAATAGACTGCCTATGAACCTAATTTGTAATATCACCCACAAAATAATATTATGATAAATATCGTAATAATACAGTACTTATTACATGTACAGGAATTTGTTTCGTTCAAATATGTAACATTAGATTAAAAACCCTTCAAGGCATACTCCGACGAATGTGGATGTTTCCGTCGAAGTTATTTGTACACACGTAAATAAATACCTATGCTAAAATTCATTTATGGAGCGTCCGTTGTTTAAAGTAGTATATTAATCTTAAACTTAGTTATGCTGTCATAATAACCGTACAATGCTGTTAGAGTATATCTGCAGCAATCGTATCAATCCCAGCTTGCATTTATAATACAAAGTAGACTTACCGAACTTTTTAAGTCGCCCTCTTCAAATAATTTATAGGATGAAGTATAAAAGAAGAGAGCTTAAAAAGTTTTAATTTATTTTATCGAATGACCTTCCTGCGATCTAAACTCGGATCCTGAACTAAATATGGATAACAGAAGCTTTTATACAAATATAAATACTTATGAGGAATGATTGAGAAATCGTGCGATAGTTTTAACAATTGACTCGTCCAATTTAAATCAAGGACGTAATTTAATACTTATGCTAAGATTAACCACCTTTGTCTGTCAAATTTACACAGCGTGTTGTCAATTTACGTTAATAACATTTTTACTTACCACAAACCTTTCTGAAGTCTTAAATTACGAGATTGAAACCTCGGATCTAATCAGGTTATTTTAGGACGCCATATTGCAATTCCAACGCTTGTGCGGCAATCACAGATGATTAAATTGTATTGAATTTTTTGCCATTATTAAAAGGGTTCTGCTTTTGCGACAAAGGGAAATGGAATTTCTAATTGGTGCCTAAATTTCGCTCCTTCCTTTGATAAAAGCAGTGCTAATATTTCAGCTCCCCAGTTCCTTGGTACTTGCTTCCGGGAGGTGACGACACAATTGAATTGCTACCTACCGAACTACATAAAAAATAAACTTACGTTTTTTAATAACACGGAATAGCTTTCATAGCACAAACCCTATGTGTATTAAAATCACAATAATGTTTATAGCCTGTAAACAGTAAAACTGTAAATTTCTAAGCTTTAAGCCCGAGTTAGGTCACTAGGTCTATTAATCATTGAACGTAACAACGTACAGACAGGCTATTTTTGACCGGAAAATTTCGTTATGCAAGCCCAATTAAAAGGCATTTTACAAAAACCTTTGAATGAATGAATAAAAATGAATTAGCTAATATATAGACCTCATAAAACCATATAAAAAATATTTGTACAATATATTTCTTATGTCGCAAAGCCAAAGTTTACGTAGCAGATCCTCTGCACCTTGTGCCCTCTGTTGGCAAACAAACGAGTTATTCTTCATAGTGAACGCCATCTATGAACCTAGCTTGAATCTGAAAACGTCGCTTTTCAGACTGAAATGAGCGGTCGTGACGCATAACCTTCACGTTGTTTGCAAGAGCACCAGGTTCTTGCTAATATAACAAGATGGCGCTAAAATCAAAACGTGTAACAGAAAAATATTGTCGCAGTAAATATTGTGTAAAACATTGTAGAACTCAACAACGACCGAACCAAAATATTATGAACTAGTCATTTTTGAACACTTTGCACTCCTTTGTCTCTTTCCATGTTACTTAGAGTTGGTAGTTATAGAACCAAGATGAAGAGATCATTTTACATGCGTCCGTCATGCATGACTTAGGTTTTATTTATGATGATGTAATATTATACTGCCTAAGATTCGTTTTTTATTTAGTTTTGTAAGTGTATAACTTATTGCCTGTTCTCTATAATTGATCACTTTTTACGATAGTGGCGAGATGGCTGCCACAGGATAAGTTGTTGAATTTACCGCTAGGACTTTCACGAATGAAATTATTTTGTTTCACCTGAGTGAAGGGAGAAGTAGGCATAGCACATGTTGACTACCAGCAAAGTCACCTTTTGTTTATTTTTTATTTATATACCTAATATGAAACAAAATAAAAAGTAAACTACACTGTAATACAAAGTTTACAAAAACAACATTTAAACTCATCAAAACTTCAAGCAGATAGCATTGTAGTATGATCAAATAAACGAGTACCAATTAGACGAGTATTTAAACTTCTGTTAGTTTCATGTCTGTGTTACCTGGTGCCGTATTCTAATTTTAAAAGACATAAACATCATCAATCATCATAAACCTCCTAGCCCAGTCGGTAGTGACCCTGCCTACGAAGCAGGAGGTCCCGGGTTCGAATCCTGGTAAAGGGCATTTATTTGTGTGTTTATCACATTTGTTCCTGAGTTATGGATGTTTTCTATGTACATATGTGTTTATCTATATCTATAAATTATATATATCGTCGTCTATTACCCACAACACAAGCCATATTGAGATTACCGTGGGTCTAGGTCGATTTGTGTTAGATTGTATATTTATTTAATAATATTTATTTATAAACAATAGGTTTATTAAAAACACAAACTATCTCAAACACAACTTCAACAAATAATCAACCAATATTGAAGTTGTATTGGAGTTGCATCATAATAATTTTCAAGCAAATTGTATTGGAGTTGCATCAGAACAATTTTCAAGCAAATTCTGACATTTCTGATTCAGACGTTTAGGCGCTAGCTGGGGGCCGATTTTTGACTTTCGAACGCTCGAATTCAAACAAATTAAGCACGAAAATAATCGCACAGAAAAATTTTTCGCCATTATTTTTGCATGAAAATAATAGTTAAAATAATCGTGATTTTAAATACCTATCGCTATTATTTTTACAACATCATTTCCTCATTTCATTCTGAATTCAAAATGTCAGATTTAAGCGCTCGAATTTCCAAAATGGCCCCCCTGTATTGCGTCTAACTTGCGGGAAACAAGAACAAGGAATTAGTCAATTGATATTCTCTTTTAAGATTATATGCCCAAAAGTAAGCTCAAAGTACCTAATTATTATAAGTACATAATGTTTACGCATACGAGTTATACGACCAAACTCGCTGTTCTTAGTTTCGATCATTACGAACGATGGTCCACATTTCCCCGCTTACTATAACACTGAGTGTTACTTGACTTTTCTTTTGTCGGAAAGTCGCTATTCCAAACTACATTTGCCAGTAAATTTAGGATAACTTAATATTGAGTAAGTAAGGTGGATTTTCGCGTAAAATTGTTGTGTGATTTTCTGTTGGCGGTTTAGAGTATTCGGTCGACGGCCGGGGTGCCCCGCCCCCGGCGCTTGACGTCACGCGTGTGACGTCGGAGCTCACCTGCACCCTGCACCGCCTCCTCCCCCGATCAGACCCCGCTCTAGCTTCACGGCCGTACTAACCACCCATATCTGACCGTAGAAATTAGGAAACTGATTAAAAAATCTAGGCAGGTTGAGGATATGTTGAAATTGATATTTTGTCACGCTCAGCATTGTGCTCATTTAGATGGGTGTCGCATAGATGTAGGTTTTTATTTTTTATTTTTTTCATACGAAAACTTACAGTGAGCCAATTAAAAGTTTCCACGGGTAGTTCTCAAATTGGTAGGGTTATTATGCTAGTTTTCCGTCCAGTGCCAGTTTACCATCCGACTGATTAAACTGCTAAGAACAAACTAATGCCAAAAGGTCGTATCTGCATATGCGAGAAGTTTTTTGGGGATGGCTCAAAAACTCAAAAACCGGCCAAGTGCGTGTCGGACCACGCATGGGAGGGTTCCGTACCTTCAATGGAATAAGAACCAAACTAATACCAAAAGGTCGTATCTGATGCCTATGTAAGAAGTTTTTTGAAGATAACTCAAAAATGGCTGAACCGATAATGTTTAAAATAATTTTCGTAGAAAGTTTATGACAAGGCGTATCTCCTCAATTTTTTTCATATTTTTTGGACTTACGGTTCAAAAGTTACAGGGGGGGGACACAATTTTTTTGACTTTCGAAGCGATTATTTCACAAAATATTCACTTAATTAAAAAATGGTCAGAGAAACCTTAATGTTATTTTTGAAGACCTATCGATTGATATGTCACATGTTGATATTTGGTTGAAACTTTTTTTTTTTTTATTTAGTTACATGTATGGAGGCCCCCCTAAAAATATTTTTTTTTTCAAATTTAACTACATAATTAAGTAGCGGCATACAAAATATACCTTATGTGTAAATTTTATTCAGATACGTCGTATAGTGGCTGTGACATACGGACGGACAGACAGACCTAGACATGACGAATCCATAAGGGTTCCGTTTTTTGCCATTTGGCTACGGAACCCTAAAAATGGCTGAACCGATAATATTCCAATAATTTCTTTAGAAAGTAAATGTTAAGGTGCATCTTATCGATTCCTTCATATTTTTAACCAATGGTTCAAAAGTAAGAAGGGGAGGATACCATTTAAGCAATTATTTCTGTAAATATTCACTAAATCATTTTTTTTAAAGAAACCTCAATGATATTTTTACAGACCTATCGATTGATGTGCAACAACTTGATATTTAGTAAAAAAATGTTTTTCCTCGCTCCTATAAGTATCGGTATAGTATTATTCGATTCAGCGCAAAAATATACATAGAAAATGACACTTCCATCGCCTAGTTTGCAAAATTTACGTTTTTTTAAATTTCCCACTTGACCATAACCCCTCGATGGGGTAGGACCCCTAAATTTTAATAGTACTCGGCAGATCCTCATTTCTAGTGCCAATATAAAGTTAATAAACAAGGGGCCGTATCTTAAGACACGTGTAGACACGATCCAACTTCAAATACAACTCCAATGCATTAACTACGCAATTTACTAGCGCCTCAACGTCTGAATCAGAAATATCAGACTTTGCTTGGAAGACAGCTTCAATACTGTTTACCCTACACATATCCAAATTAGCACAGACGGAACCCTTACATTTTAATACTTATTGAATACTTTACCTTACTTTAAATACGCACACACATTCTTACACGTATCCGATAGAAAACTAATGGGCAATCACTAAGGGTTGGTATTTAAGACTGCATTTTGCTCTTAATAGCTCGATCCTTAATAGTTAAAGCAATGACGCGTAGTTTCAGTGACCGCGAGGCAACCGGATGGCTCGCGGTATTTAACAGGATGAGGAACCGCCCTGTGCAGCCCGAACTGACCCAACATGGACTGGAGCGGAAATAGAGGGGGGGTGCAAAAAAATGTTTTTATCGCGAGGCAACCGATTTAAACAGCGGTTGCCTAAAAGAATATATGCTGGTTATATAACAAAATTTTAATGCCATCCCTCCTGATTGCAGGTTCCCTGTACGAGAGCGAAGAAAAAAATTTAAAAAAAAATGTCAGGCAACCGCTTGAAAATTAGCATTCATCACATACAGACAACGGAAACAAATTGCCATCCGCCCAGGCTGGGCAGTTATCGAACCATCGGAGTTGGAAGCCGGACGCAAGGTGAATTTTTCGATCGGCGGAGAACTTAGGAAAAACGCACTTCAAATCATTGAAATCGGATGGCATTTGTTCTATGAGTTTTGTATGATCTGGAAAACGATATGCCCAAATGCCATCCCTCTCCTATGAAATTTTATCCCTCTGTGGCAATTGATTGCAAAACATTTTATTCCACGTATTCAAATTTGACGAATATCTCGTTTGTAGGGGTGGCCACAGAGGGATGAAATTTCATAGGAGAGGGATGGCATTTAGGCATATCGTTTGCCACATCATACAAAATTCAAAAAACAAATGCCATCCGATTTCGATGATTGTAAGTGCGTTTTTCCTAATGCTTAGAAAAAATGGAAAAGTAGAAAAATCCACTGCCTCAGGCGAGACTCGAACTCGCGACTCTGGGATACATGCCCATCGCTCTGAGCTACTGAGACACACCTGATGGCTGCGAATTTCTCCACTATATCGCATATGCGTCATTGTGGTATCGTTAGCAGACGTTCTGCTTAACCCTAGAGTGATCGCGCCTTTCCGTGAAACGCGAGTGATCGCGTGGGGAGCATTTTGCCGCCCATACTTAATACGATTGTTTTTAGAAAATACGAGTTAAATGAATTTATATTTATGTTTCAAGGATAGAATAAAACATAAACTATAAGAATAATCAACATTTATTAAAGTTTTATCATTAAAATTTAGAAATAATGGCTTTGGAAAATATTAGGTAATTTTTTTTTGTTTTTTTTGCAACCTCTTCACAATCATTTGAATAAAAAATATAAAAAATAAACTTAACAGCTGAATTACATGTTTTCGTCATCTACAGCATGTATTTCAGCAAAACAATATTGGCACATCTACAGTCGGTTCCCCAACATAAGTATCCACTCTCCCATACAGCTTTGTATGGCAATGTGGGAACTTAAGTTGGGGAACCCACCGTACATACAATGTTCGTTGCACAGTAACTTTGCACATCTACTACACCCTTTTTTCGTCCTCCTAGTTTTCGTGGACGGGCATATACCTTCCCTACCTGAGGGTACATTTTGCTGATCCGATGGCACAAAGCGGGCGATTTGGTTTCGGAGTTGCTTTTTCAACGTGTTTACATTAGATCTTCTAATTATATGTGGTCGAATCATCGCCAGGGCAATTTCTTTTAGAAATATTCGTCGTAACAGTAACTGGCCAGCATTTTCTTTGTATATTATCTGACTATTTATGCCTACAATGTTCAGAATTGACCAAAAACCCATGTTAATACGATATCTACATTAAAACAATACAACAATACGCAATACAAACTAATAATATTTCAACTACAGTAAAAAACCAAATCGACAAATTTTACTCACGTGAATAGTCGCGCAATGAGCATTTTTCCGCTAAACGCGACACACCTGCAACAATCTTTATATCCTGCGGTCCCCCGCGCACTGATTTTACTCTAATTTCTAAAACAAGTAGGTGAGATACGGGGGCGTTACTAGGACACTTGACCTTTACAGATGCATCGTGTACAAAATAATACGAATATTGTCACGCGGGCGGCAAAATGCTCATAGCGTGAGCACCCTAGGGTTAATACAAAATTAATCGTTTTTCCTAAGTTCTCCTCCACCGATAGAAAAATTCACCTTGCGTCCGGCTTCCAACTCTGATGGTTCGATAACTGCCCGGCCTGGGTGGATGGCAATTTGTTTCCGGTGTCTGTATGTGATGAAGAACAAGCATGCCAATTTTCAAGCGGTTGCCTAACAATATATCTTTTTATTTTTTTCGTTGTTCTCGTACAGGAAACCAGTCCAACCAGGAGGGATGGCATTAAAATTTTGTTATATAACCAGGGTACATTCTTTCAGGCAACCGCTGTTTCAGTCGGTTGCCTCGCGATAAAAAAATTTTTTTTGCACCCCCCTTCATTTTCCGCTCCAGTCCAAGTTGGGTCAGTTCGGGTTTTACAGGGCGGTTCCTCATCACTTCAGGAGCTTAAATACCGCGAGCCATCCAGTTGTCTAGCGGTCACTGAAACTACGCGTCATTGCTCTGAATATAAGGGCGGTTGCACCAAACAGTCTGTTAACGTCAACGTCTTCGTAAAAAAAATCTTTTGACAGTTTTCTATGGGATGACAGCTCCATCGCCATATTTAAAGTGGATGAGTTCGTTAGTTGTGCGTGCTGCAACCCATCCATTGTCTGGGTTCTCACCGCAATACTGACGCCGTTATATAAAGGTTGGCAGAGCCGCCCTATAGATGGCAGCAGTTTTCCGTATACTAATAAACCTGTGGTTGGGAAAGGAAAGTAAGTTGTGGGACTTTAACCCTTTGACCGCCAAGCATCTGACGGAAAAAACGTGCTCTCAGCGTTATATTTTTGACGTCATATCACGTGCTGGCGCAGACGGACGTCTTTGGCGATCAAAGGGTACCTTAAATTGGTCGAATTGAATCCTTGACATATATATGTTTCATATAGTTTATATAATATATGATACCAATATTATAAAAATGTGTGTGTCCCGTTCGTAATAATATATTTGTGCGAGAGGGACGCATGGATACTACTTAAATGTAGTTGTAGTAATGTGTTTTATAATCTGAATGTGCCTTGAGAGCGGCGAAAACAAATCCCGGCTACGCTTAGTTATGAAAATTACCAACATTGAATATGCTACGCAATGCTGTTAGGTAACTCTCGTTGCGGGCTACGCGCGTAGAGGCACGTAGGCATTTCGTAGCGACGCGGTGGCTCATTCTTACTTTGCTACGAGATTATTTCGTAGACCCTATACTACCTCGAAAGCTTAAACCGATTTATTTGTTAAAATTGTGTTTAACAATTGCCTCTTTTTTGTTTATCTACGCCGAAGACAGAGATAGAACACGAACATTTGGAAAATAATACGAGCCAAGAAAATTTAAAGCTTGTTGCAATATTGAATATAACCCTCTTGTAAATGTATTGTAAAACAAAGGGCTGTATTGTAACTTATATTTCTGATTCAGACGTTTAGGCGCTATCTGTATTGCGTAGTTAATGCATTGGAGTTGTATTGAAGTTGGATCGTGTCTACACGTATTTTAAAGTTAGAATACGACCCAAGGTTATTCAAGTTAATTAATAAAATATATAAATATATAAATTAATTGACTTTCATTTGCAGTACTGAATTAATTACCTTTCATTTGCATTTGCACGCTGCAAGTATTAAAGCTACAAGTACGTCAGTAGATTAGAAACTTACAACAACTGACCTTTAAGCGAAGTTGGTTTGTGTGTAAGTTTATTTAAATAGGTAGCAAAAATAGAATGCATTCATTGTATTTAATACTCGTACCTTAGTAACTAAACTAAGTAAAAGTGTGTAGGCACAAACTAAAAAATATTTATAAAATTATTTCATTAACAAATATATTTCTTTTACAAAATATATTACGATTAAATAATACGATTTTTGTAAATAAAATGATCTAGTTTTAGTTGAACAACAAAATTACACCTAAACAAGTTGTGACTCGGGGCTGTATTCTAACATTAAAACACAGTTAAACACGATCCAACTTAAATACAACTCCAACGCATTGACTAGGTACACAATAGCGCCTAAACGCCTGAATCAGATATAATAATAATAATAATAATAATAAATACTCTTTATTGCACACCTCATACAGTTACAAGCACAAATTTTACAATTAGATAAATTTAGGTAGAGGTAACAACAGGCGGTCTTATCGCTAATGAGCGATTTCTTCCAGACAACCTTTATCATTATTTGCTTGAAAATCATTCCGATGCAACTCCAATATAACTTCAAAATTGGTTGATTATTTGTTGCGTGTTGGAGTTATGTTTGAAATAGATTGTGTTATTAATGTATTGTTTATGTATTTTAAAAGACGAATAGGGCACCTGGCGGGAAATGGGCGCCATGGAGGAGGGCCTTGCGCACGCTTAATAAGGTTGCTACCCGGATTGATTTATTCCATTGTTCAGAGAATAACTTCACTAAAATTACTTTGTACCATGATATCATATCATTAAATAGGTAGGTATAAATATACCATATCATTAAATAGGTAGGTATAATACATAAATTGTATTTGTATTTAGGTTAAATTTACTACGCTATCCCATTGGGAAACTGTAATGAAAGTTGTATTGTTATTGTAAAATTAAAATAAAATAAACGGGGTCTACAGCTCACAGAGTAACTAATATTCATAATACTTTATATGACACACCTTTGTAAAATAACCATTGTTGTTTGTGATATGAAATATGCCCTAAAAGATACGCGTTGCGAACAATGGTTCCATTAGAGCCCAACGATGGACCAGCGAATTATAAAAGCATTGTTTCAATATCGTGACGTCGCCGTTCGGCACACCTCATTAGTTGCCTACTGAATATCTGTCATGGGTGAAGCGTCGTTGAAGGTATTATCTACACGAGCTTGAACTAGTGTGTTGGAAGCTTTTTTGCCGCGACGGTAGAAACAAGCGAACACACAAAAGTAAGGCGTAAGGCGTTTTCAATTGTAGTGGATTATTGGCATCGGAATAATTTTCAAGCAAATTCTGATATTTCTGATTGAAACGTTTAGACGCTAGCTGTATTGCGTAGTTAGTGCATTGGAAAGTGAGATCGTGTCTAAACGCGTTTTTAAGTTGGAATTCACGCTATATTAAAAGACATGACATAAAGTTATTTCATTATCACAGCGAATTCACTGTCAACAAAACCTTAGTTTCCTTGTGCCTATCACGCGATTTTGAAAAAAAAACTTTAAACAAAAACTGAATCGATAAAAATCGCTCGGTCAAATAATCTTATTGAGATTATTGTCGGCTCACTCGGTACCCTAACAGACCGTTTAAGTAAAACCTACAACTTTAGTGGATTCTGCAACGTATACGTTATAGACGGAGAGTTAGCCACGTCAGATATGACACAATAATGAGAGCAATGAAACCGTTCTAGTCAGTTTGCTATACTATGCATATTTCTAGATCTAGACATCTGGCAGATGTAAAGTGATGGAGGTTAAAGAATGCAAAACCACTTCAAGAAAGCCAATCCTAAAGTTCTCGGTTTGATACAATATTATGGGAAATTATATAAATAATTATATTATATCATTGCCAAAAAAATCTGTTAGGGGAAAGTAGTGCCAAACGACGTATAACGTAATTCATAGTTTGCTGCCTACTGTGTTTGTTTCCGTTATAATACGCAATGTTTTTGTTCTAATGTTCAGATATAGGCCCTGTCCTTTATACCTGAGATAACTTCCGCAGGTTTTACTTATTTTGGTATTACTATTTTCCAATTCAAAAAATTTACTAGTCTGTCACTCTGCTAAAAAGCTGCCAGATGCCCGGATCTAGCAATAAGAATAGTATAGCAATCTAACCAGACGGGTATTGTTGCTCTCACTATTGTGTCATATCTGACGTTATCATTCCAAACGATCAAACGTTCAACTTCGTCATGGGTTGGCTTCGTCGTTTAAAAATAATCCGTTTAAAAATAAGCAATAGGTTATTGCGACATTATAGCCAAGTTTACCACATGTTAACCTAAATATCTCTAATATTAATAGCAATATTAACAGCTTGAAGGGTACATCGCCACTTTTTAACAGTAGTCTTATTCTTAGTTGTCATAAAGCCCGATTTGCAACTTCGTAACAGAACTGTTCGCGAAACATAACAATAACAAACATACTGACGCCCTTTCAAGCCGTTATCATCATCTCTATTGTGAGTGAAGTTGTGCTGCCATACACTATATTATACTCTAAATATACTAGTAACGCCCTTTGTACAAAATTTCAAAATATGTTGGTCAGCAAAGGTAAATAACAGTTGGCAACAATGATAAGGCATATGCGATGAGTTGTGATGTAGTTACATAATTTGTAAGTTTGACATAGATATGGTTGATCTATAAGCGCCTCGTCTTAACTCGTCATATGAATATTGGTGCTACCATGTAACGTCATGTGAGAAACAAGGACATATATTCGGAGCAATGACGCGTAGTTTCAGTGTCCGCGAAGCAACCGGATGGCTCCCCCGCCCCCTAAATTTCCAGTATCTGTATGTGAATGAATAAATGAATGAATCGTTTATTTGCATTAAACAAGCGTACATGAAGGTATTCAATAATTTTCTTAGTCTGTTTCTTGTTTTACCAAGACTGGTGTACAATTTTTTTAGTCTTATTTCCAACTATTTACAAGATTTAACCTAGACTTAGGTACATTAAGACTATATACAGTTCATGTATATGATGAGGAATGAGCATGCAAATTGCCATTCACACCGGCTGGTCGGTTATCGGTCCGTCAGAGTTGGAAGCCGGAAAAAAATGAGGGGGGGGCATGAAAAACAATGACCAACATGGGAGCTTAAATACCGCCATCCGCTTGCGTCTCGGACACTGTAACTACGCGCCACTGCTTTAAGTAATAGTGTAAAGCCAGATTCACACTATTCCAAAGGTCCAAGCTATTTGTTAGAATGAAATATCTAACTCTGAAGCGTCCCTACTTAAGTACGTAAGTAAAATTTACAAGGGTATTTCTGGTCCAACAAAGATAAGGTTATAATTATTAATAATTATAAGTAACGATATCCTTGTTACAATATATGCTAGTGTGGCAGCACTATGAGTCTATTGTTTATACATATGTATTTTCATTCGTGCATTAGTTTTAATTTATCTTCAACATCGCGGAATTTTTATTTATCAATACAGTCAAACATACATAACATGCGAGTTAAACCGTAAACTTTTATACCATTAATTATGTATAATGTTCGACATACACAGGGTTGATATCAAGGCGTCAAGGCCCTTGAACGCGTGAACTCCATTCACCCTCTAACTTTCTACGTAACTACACAGGTAATAGACACGTGTGCATATAACACTACATATAGGTATAGGTCCCCTATTGTCTAGTTTACCACGAACACCGGCCGATCTGCATCGAACACACCTGAACGTCAAATTGCAGCTCAAAAATCGATTAAGTCCCAAAGCGAAGTTGAGGTCTCGAGATGGAGGGCCCTCGTGGAGAGTTTTGGAGTATGCCGGTGGAGCACGCATGCGCGGGGCAGGGCTCTCTGACGTCACTGGTCTCACCCGGGCGGCATCAGTGCCTGCCGCGATCGCGTCGTGCTTCGCGCGACTTTTGCTCGAAATTATCAACACGATCACCCGTTTCCGATTCGATGTATAATCCAGTAATTGTATAAAGCATCCGCGTCGACATGTTCGCAGCGTCTGACGCTTGACAGTTCAGTGTCGACGCCTGAGTACAGTACTGTTGATAGTTTGTATACATATTGTGTACCTGAGGCACCTTAATGAATGTGGGATGTTCTATAAGCGTAGTCTTTATGATGAATTTTAATGAACTTGAATGAGATGAGAGCTTTTTTGGAGATGTTTTCGAACATTGTTTCTGCTGTTTAAAATTGAAGTTGGTAAACAAATGGTTGTTGTCATAGGTGTTATCATATATTACATTACCTAACATTATTAATCTCTATATGTAATAGTTTTTTTAATATTCTTATAATACATGGTATACAATTTACTCAAAGCGCTATTGAATAAGAAAGAAATCCTAATAATAAAATACAAATGTCATTTCATAGATACTGTGTAGGTATCAAGCTATTTTTTCTATTCACATGACGCACTGTAGTTAACATAATATTCATTGTTATATTTGTACATGTTTACATTTTGTTTATTATTAAACACCAGTAAAAAAATCTTAGTATATAATTCGGTTCGGTGACCTTAAACCTAGCTCAGCTGTTAGAGTCATTGAACCTAAATGTATTGTGTCATAAAATGATACTCAGTAGCTATGCCAAAGATATACAGAAGTTGGCAAATCACATTTTTACTTAAATTAAATTAAAGTTATTTGCATCAATTACAATCAAAAGGTATATGTGTTTACCTAATATTACTGAATTCCTAACCTCTTATATTATTAATATGAATTAAGCTTAAAATTTTAAACACTTCTGTTTTATGTTTTTCATTTATGTAGTCAAATATTATGATCCTGATTTATAAACAAAACAAGGAAAAACAATATTTCTTTCGAAATATAAGCTCTTAAGCAAGTGCCTCGTTTATTATGGAACGGCTTATACTTATTATCCCCCAGGCTTAAAAGGAGGATTGCTAGAGAGAAACTGTGAAATATCGTTGTTTGTTCCCTCGAATAAACCGCGCTTGTAGTTCTTTAACATACACTGTAGGAGGTAGTTGCCGTAAAATATTCAACATTAATTAAACTTACGTTTTGTGTGAATGGTGTCGAAAACTGAGACGTGGAACACTAGGCAGTCATTTTCTTGATAGTTTTATTTGTAAGGCGGTCGTACGTACAGTTCTCCACATGGGTATATATCGCGATCCTTCGTGATCTTATAACGTAACATATTTCGACGAGAATTTAGGCGCAAAAATTAGAGCGGTCACGTGTGAAAACATTGATACATTTAATGTGACCAAAATATGTAGCCGTGACTCTATTACCAAAGAGTAGTCTTGCATACATGTTTTTGTCACATTAAATGTATCGATGTTTGTAGATGTGACCGTACCTAAACCACGTGCCGTATTCATTTAATATGTTATCTAAAACTATAGATTATAATATAACCAGACTAACTATTAAATGTCACAATTTACCACAGTAACTGATCTCTACTCAACCGTTCCCATCCATGTGTTGATTGAAGTAATCTCTTGGCTAATCGTTAACGACATGGCTGGTCGGACTGGCTAGCACATGTAATGATACATTGCAATGCTACATTCTACCTTACATCATATCAGGTATGGCTGATCTTTTAATATAGGGATAGGTAATAGGGATGAAATACTTATGTTAGACAAGAGTTTCCGACCTTAGAATCACACCGGGTCAATGTACAATTCAAGATTTGGGTCCAATTTGAACTGTTCCTAATAAGGGGGAAATAATTATGATGGCGTCATTATTCGGGAGACTTTTTCTTTCAAGACTATATGCAGGCAGTTTTAGGATCCCAGTACTATAACTAGCAACAACAAAAATCAGTATAACTGTATGTTAACCGGGATCAATCTTATCTCAGATACAACCCATTCTACATACATATTGAAAAAATACGTGCTACTTTGAAGAGTTGTTTCTCTAGAAATATGAGGTGTTAATAAACTTAATTAGGCTCATTATGTTGCAAATATAGTTAACTATAAAGAGTCTTTGAAAACTTTTGCCGCAACATACGTCATTTGCTAGAAAAAAATTTAGAAACCAAATAACACGAACATTTTATCTAGTGTTTTTTAAATTTGACATTGACCCAGAGTGATTCTGAGGTCGGAAACTCTTGCCTAACATAATGTATTTCATCACTATTAACATAAAAAAACCACCAATCCCAGATATGATGCAAGGCAACACCCCTTAACAACTACCATATCCATGAGCTATAATATTTACAGTCAGCATAGATTTAAAAAGAAGCACAGTAAGTGAACTAAGTGACGCACGTCATTCACAATATCGTACGTTACCTAACACAGTTGCTATATACATAATATTATATGTAGTAACTGGAGCCTTTTAAGAGAGAGGTTTCTCACGAAGTGGTACTTAATTTTATATGTACTTCTTAACTTGATATGTATCTTTATGGATTTCCTTATGCTAGACTACTTCCTTTGTAGCTTCAATAAAATATATGAGTATTTCCTTGCTGTGTGTGTGTGTGGTGTCTTACGTTTTGTTTCATCGCTCCATCCAGTTTTGTTGCCTTTACGTTGCCCTTGAGCTTATTACGAGTCGAGACGAGAATACATTTAAGCGTGCGTAAGCAGAACGAATAGTCTGCCTTTGGCTAAACGCGCTAAAGCCATCCTTGGCGTGGAGCCTTACAAATCTTTAGGGTTCCACATGGTTGCAGCTAGCGTTTAAACGAAGTTAGTGTGAAGTGGTTGTCTGCACCGAGCACCGACAAAACAATTGGCCGACTGTGTGCTAGTGAACGGCGAACTTTTTTTTTTAAATATTCATTTCTTGCCGTGCATGTGATGCGTCTCCTGAATTAAAACTTAAATGGCGAACGAGTAGTGTTTGTAATTTTAAATTAAGTGCATCATTAACCAGTAGGTACATAAATCGGTGCTATGAATCTTTCCGTCACTGTTACGACTGTACCGATACAGCCGGCAACCCGAGTTGCCTTACGGCGCTATAGGTAATTTTCTACCGCAAATACTCGAAGATTAGATAGGTAAAATTTCGAAGATGATTTTCGATCTCCAAATAACGAGAGACTTAAATTACCTTGTTGCTTAGCACTTCGAAAGTTTGATAAGGCAAAAATTATAAAAGTTAGATTCGGAAAATCTATACTTAACTATATTCACACGTGATCACTGCTAGGCTCAAGCCGCATTTCATTGTTCCAATGACTAGAATCTAGTCTAAAGGCAGGTACTTAGAGTCCCTTGTTGTCCCAATTCTAGTCCAATATCAAAGTTAATTGGGGTTTGTAAATTAACACTGCTAGGCTACGATTACTATTTAAAATATCACACCATATCTAGACCGTAATATCTGATACACATTTTATATGTATTAAAATAAACAAACTTTTTTTTTCACTTTTATTTAAAAAAAATTTCTATTTACGGAAATTTACCTTGTCATGAGAACCCATATACGATCTGAGTAGTTTCATCTTGCTATCCTTATTAGCGGGCACATAAGCCATGGATGTGTAACCTTAAGCGTGACTAATACATGTTGAGACTTTTCTCCTCGGAGCATAAAAACAAATAGCGCATTATTACGTATTTCGTTTTCATTTACAAGTGGAAGGCCTACGACGTACCTAAAATTTCACTCACTCTACCTTGTCATACAGTTTTAAATAGTTGGTGCAACTAAGGTAGCTAAATATATCGCAACACGAAACACATATTTTATTATTATGGTCACGAAAATGCAATATCTTTGGTCACTTTAACACGATTTACTTTAAAAAAAGCGAAAGTAAGCAACTAAAAGCTTCATTTATGTTACTTTTATGAAAAAGCTACCTTTTGGCGGAAGGCGCATACGTTTCACGTTGTATAGATTCAATATTGTATTCAAACAATAAAGGTGTAAGCCCACTTTACAAATTTTACTTTTGAAGAGGGGTGTAACCGATGTAATCGCGGTACAACTTATGATTTCTAAACGTAAAAATTTACTGGAATGACACCTGTCACAGCCGCTTTTAGGAATAAGAGAACGTACTTATCTGCTAAAGTATTATGCAGAATCATTGATATAATAAAGCGTTATTATAATATATATACGTAATACATAATATACGAGTATAAACACAAAATAACCACTACTTACATTGACTTACAGACTCTTTGCACGAGCGACGGACCGGAAACTAAACTGCCGCATGTCTCTCTCGTGTTCGTTCGCGTGAAAATAAAACCTTTCAATTGACCCCTGTTTCGCAACATTCTGCCGTTCGATGTCTATACGTGTACTTTTTCAGATTAGAAAAATCGTGTGATTGTAGTAGTGCGTTTTGTGGGAAAACGATTTTAAAATTCGCCATTACGCTTTGTATTGCCTTAAAAAAGTAGAATGATTTTTAAAAAGTCTGATGTGATTGAAAAAAAAATACATTGGCAAAATCGATCGTTATTTTTCTAATCTGAAAAAAGAGGTATGTATATACAGGGCGTAACCTTTCTCCATCCGAGTGTCACATTTTAACGCACCTGTAATCGATCTCCGGGCGCGGTCTGAAAAACTGTTAGGGTCCTAAACAAAAAGTTTCCTTATTTCTATTTTGCACAAAGATATTTTTGTTTAAAGCATAAATTCATAATTTATTTTACATTTCGTTGCTTGACTAACGAATCCCGGACAAGGGACGTCGGTCGTTATCTGCATACCGGATAGGTATTTGACGCAAACATTAAAATGATTGCCACTTTGCAGGACGATTTGCTAATGAACTCTCATTCTCATGAATTCCCTAAAATATATCGCCATTTTTATATATATCATAAATAAATGTATCTTGATGTTTTTGATAACAAAGAACACAATGCACGGGAACCTTCCCAAATACCCATTTTTCATAATAATAAAGTCTTTCAATATTAAATAGAGGAGATTTCCGTAGGGTGGTGCTTCGCATAGCAGATTCGAAACAATCAATTGGATGTTCGATGTTTATATAGCGAAAAATAAAATAAAAACTGCAGGAGTAGGTATTAAAATGTTAAACGGCACTCATGAAATAAATCAAAAGAATGTTTATTGTATACTAAAATATTACAATTCAAACCTTTTGAATTTCTACAAAAGAAACAAACGCGAAATTAACAAAGTTTCGTCTTAACTTAATCTTACTTAAACTTTACACGCGTCGCTTAAACACAACCTTAATCTTATTTGAGTTACAGTTCACATTTGAGGACTAGGAGCTCGGGTGCTCGTAGTTGTCTACTTATTCATTCCCCAAATTCTCTGCGCGATATTACGGACCTATTTTGTTGTAGAATCCCAAAGATAGACAATAAACAGACGCGGTAATATCATTTTACGTGGCTACCGCTGTCATTAATCAATTTAACTTGTAACTTGTAATTGAAACTAA
This sequence comes from Pammene aurita, assembly GCA_947086415.1. Taxonomy (NCBI): domain Eukaryota; kingdom Metazoa; phylum Arthropoda; class Insecta; order Lepidoptera; family Tortricidae; genus Pammene; species Pammene aurita. The sequence goes on from OX352297.1 coordinate 26,556,354, forward strand.
TTTCGTAAATTGTCGTTAAAACTACTCATATTCAGGATTTTTTCGAAAACTTGGTTTGCTATGAACTGTAGTTAAAACTCATTTTAACATCTGCGAAAACTAGTTTTATCGCGATATAAAATTAGGCGTTTTAGTAAAAGTAAATAGTCGTATCTGACTAAAACGCATTTTACCTCTGTGCGTTTTTACTGGTATAAATTCTACAAAAAAAGTTCAAAAATACCTATAACATAACTATTTATTGGAAATAACTTGCACCATCTGTTCGTGCTTAGTCTGTTTATACATAGTAGAGTATGTACGTAACTATGCGTAGTATATTTAATGCCATCTTGTATCTTGTTTAATTAAACCGCTTTGGTTTCTGGGATACTCTACCTGTATAAATATGATAATACTAAAGTATTCTCATTATCTATTTTGAAGGTAATTGAAAGTGGAATTCGTATATTTTGTGGTGAATAATATATACTTTGAGGTAGTTTCACTTAAGGAGGTTCCTTCATTTATAATGAGTTGAATAAATTTTTGTTAAAATGTAGTTATGCTACTAGAAGCCTATTAATCTGCTTAACTATAAAACTTTCGTGAGACTCTAACATATTTAAAAAAAAATATTCATAACGGGTTACTAACGTAATTTAAGTCAAATTTTGCTCGACATGTTTCGATCAATTTATGATGATAATTTTCACGAGCGGCCTTACGCGACGGCAGTGCGCCGGCTAAATCGACTTAAATTACGTGAGTAACCCGTTATAAATATATTGTTTTATCTATTAAACTGCTATTCGTTTCGCACTCTACTCATATAAAAGACACGGAATAAAAATCAAATATACATTAAACAATTCATACATTGATGTATTGTATAAATACATACTTTACGGTTAGATTAAACGGTGATTGTATTTGAAGTGACAAATACCCCTAGATAAATTTATCGCTGTATGATAAAGTTATATTTTAAACCGTTATATTTTTTAAGTTATTTTTATTTTATTTTAAAAGTTATATTATTTATTTTAAAATTTATTTTATTTTTATTATAAAAGGGTTAGTCGTAATTAATTCAAGTTTGTTTTTAATTGTTTTACCTCGTGTGACTCTGTTGCGTTTTTGTAATTCAGCAACAACTAATCCGTTATTCATTAGGGAAAGACCAGATTCCTTATAATTTTTTATTTCTTAATCAACGCAAAATAAATACAGTCAAAAAGTTATTAAAATGTTAGTATAGGTACAGCAGGGAGCCCCAATAAGCGAGGCAAATCGCGTCGCTAGAGAAAAGTGGCTTCCACTTCTACCATTTTAAGCTAGAATTTAATTTACATACGCCTCAGCAGAAACAATGTTATAATGAGAACATTAATGTCTTGGAAGTTCTGAGACGGTATCAAATAATAGGCACATAATTATAATAATGCTTTCACTCCCACATTCAATGTTTATTCATAGACTCCATAAAACCGAGTATTTTTAATTGATTGCAATTAAGTAATTAATTTTATATTAAGCAGTACGTCTGTTAAGAGAGAGAGTAGTCTCGTCTGAGGCAGTGGATTTTTCTACATTTCCTTTATATTTAAACCCTGCTGTTAAGTAATTACGACGTAACAGGCAACTATAAAAGTTACACTTTGGGTACTGGAACATCGAATTTAAACTTTGAAGACAACGCAGCTGGACAAAGTTTTCTAATAATAAAAGAAGAACTCCACTCAAACTTTGACATAAATAATAAAGTAGAAAACACAGGTTGACAATAAAGGGTTGTTGACACTTCACAAAGTGGAATGGTTTCTTAAAAACAAAGTTATGCTTGCTTTTTAAATTCACTTACAACTTGAAGTAAGTGACGCTTGAAGCGTTTGTGGGTAAACTGTTTGTTGGTATATTTTTCACGTTTTCATGGTTTTTTTAGGGTTAAAGAAATAAACGCAAAGTGTTCAGAAAGGATTGTTATATGTAACATAAGCGCCTATAAGTTGATGTGTTCAGCATTCTTTTCTAATATTTGAAGACTTTAGATTTATCTAACCAGTGGTTGCTGTCTCAGACTGTGAAAACTTATTCAGCAGCGCTTCAAAAGACTTGAGTAATCAAAGGCAACCGCGTGATGGTTGTGACGTGCCAGTGAACGGTTGTGACGTTTATCCAGCCAGTGTTGTGACTGTAGGCGATAAGGTTGGCAGGCAGTGTTGAGACGTCGCCGCTAAGGGCCAGGTCACACGTGATGGTGAGGTGCGAGTGAAGCGCGCGCTGGGCGCGGGAGGCTCGCGGCGCGCTGGCTGTGATGCGATGGGCCAAGACTGGTGCTTCAAGCGCAAGAGAAAGCGCAGCAGCGGTCAGGAGGACCACCCGCATCACACCCGGTAATACTGCATTTTGTTTACAACAGACAATAAGCTAATTGACATTACGAAACCTACAAGCATAACTGGAAATTAAACTAGTATTACCCAAAAAAGTTGTTTGGTGCACACTTTTATTACTGACTGTATCTTACCTAGTAGATAGCGTTGTCATATAAATTACAGTCATGTATGTATTGAGCAATATAATCAGAAAGACTAAAAAGAACTATCGATTACCTCAGAACTGGAGCAAATTAGGACTAGCGTCTTTAAGAAATATACTTAAGTTAAGCTCAGGAATGTACCCTTGGAATTACCGGAAATGAAATAAAAACACGGTGTATAAATAGTTTTCTGATTGGATGCGTTTTAGAAATATGCAATTAAATGTTTTTAGTTGTAACGATGCATTAAATGTACGCCTCACACCTCATATTTTATGGAAAATATGCAACTCAGAAGGATTTAGAAAAAACTGATTTTGAATTAATGCCAAATTTAGTCTTTCAAAATGACTCTACTTGAAAATTGAGATGTCGATATAACTTGAAATTGAATTCTCTACAACTTTTATTCTTTAGGTTTTTCAACAGGAGTCATCTGTTTCAAAGATATGTGGTATGGAAGTGAAAATTCGAGTTTTTCAATTAAATGAGACATTTTCCCGGTTTATAACTTTTGATTTCATATTATGGCTTGGCATAATTTAACTCTCTTTAATATTGATATACATGACATTTTCCGTCGGACGTACTGTTTTCGAGCTACAAGCAAAAACTACTTGAGCACGCCGCTGGTCATCAAGCTATAAAACTGTATAACAGGTTGCCTACTGAACTGAAAATCATTACGGATAACTCGCTGTTTCATAAGGAATTAAAAAGTTTTTTATTGAGAGGTTGCTTTTACACCATTGATGAAATATATATATGTGTGTGTGTGTGTGTGTGTGTGTCCTAGTTTAAATAGTTTTAATTTAATTTAAGGTTGTATTTCAAACACAATACCTGTATTGTTAGTGAATAAATACTATGACTATGACTTGACAAAGAGCGAAAATTTCGTTAAAAAGTTATGCACACTTCTTGGGATTGGGCAAACTCGGATTACATGCATTTAGGATGACATGAAGGTATAAAAGCGATTTCCAGCCTGCTGGGAATTAATTCTTCAAAACACTTTTTATAGATCTTATTTGCTTGGCCTATCACCTAAAGTTACAAACTAGTACTATATATCAGTAACTTAACAAGTTGGCGAGCGCAAATAGGACTAAGAAACAGGCCAACAATACCTACATATTCAAAGCGCGTTCCTTCATTGTTTATCTTATGTCTTATTTTTCCCTCTTTTTTACTCCCGCTGTTTAGGAGGTGTGATCTAACAGCCTAAACTGCAATAAGTGTGGTATAAACTATTTATACATAGGTATTTCAAAAGCACGTATTCTCGTCCCATTTAATTAGTTGGTTAACCACTTTATGTTAGAGGAAAAAATCAATCTATCATTTACTATTTCCTTGATTCAAAATATTTAATTTCTTTTAATAAATTTTTGACGACGGAAAGAGGCCCGACGGAATGACCCTTATTCCTTGGCGGATGGGACGGCCACTCATCTAGGATGCCACTTGTGTGGATACTCTGGCGCCGTCCCATCTATCATCTACGTCATTGAGGCCTGGTGGAGCGGCGACAGCAGCTGAAGCTCTGAAGCGCCGCAAGTATGCTGGTCTCTCAAACAGCCACATGTTTGCGGCGTTTGCAGTGGAGACCTTGGGACCTTGTCAGGATGCCCATGGTTTATTTAAAGAAGAGGCTCCTCGACGTTACTAGGGACCCTAGGGCTGGCTCATACCTTGGCCAAAGAATCGGCATTGCCATTCAGCGGGGGAATGTGGCCAGCATTATAAGGGTGCCCCTTCCGCAGGGCACAGATCTCGGGGACTTATTTTGTTACTTTTAAGTTAGTTTTTTAATTTGTTTATTTGTAACCTATTTTATTAGTAAGAATATTAGAGTTTAAGATTGAGTTATTGGTTATGCATGTTCTTATCTATGTAAATAAAATAATGTGCACATTCACCATACTTAAAAAAAAATAAAAAAAAATCTTAATAGTAAAATGCAAGGTGCTACATAATGTGGAATATAATTTACACTGCAGTATTTAGAAAACCAAACAGATATATTAAGAACAGACAGGTGACACAGACAGACAGACAGGGACAGACTTTTAAGCCTCATCAAGAGTTTCCAGGGCTGTTGATTCATAATAGTAAAATATGTTAATAAGGTTACATACGTAGATACTGTCCTTTTTTACCCAATGTACCTAATGTTTAATTTTACAAAATAAAAAACTTACAAAAACTGAGCGTCAACGCAAAACCAATTTCAAAAAATGCGAAGCGAATATTGTGTCTTTTGTTTTATGCCAGCGTTCTTATCCGACAAGATGAGATGAGAGAATGGGGCCTTAATTTGAAACTCCCTCTCGAACAAGTCGCTCCGCGGTACTAGATCCAAACACCGATTGCATGCAAACGAGCACGACCGACTTTTTCGTCGATAAACAAAAAGTAGCTCAGACGAAGTTTACAGGGAAGACATTATGTACTGTATGCTCCGAAATAAATTTTGTAGCTGATCGTTAAGATAGCGTTTCTTATACATAGGTATTCTTTGAATACTTAGCGGTTTCAAACACAGTTTTGCACTTATTCTCTTTAGCTTTTTCCTGCAATCTAATTAAACATCCAGGGTAAAAGCGGTTCATAGAGGAATACGCAACCAATTCAGTTTTATATCTGAGTGCCGTTGCACAAACCGCCGTTTGCCGTTGTTGAGGGCTTCTGTATGTATTTCAATTTCATTATTAGGAAAGTAATTTTTTAGTTAAATTACGCATTATTTTTAGTTTAAATAGCTGAATCTAAAATTGGTTGCAAATATGAAAGATACGGTGGATGCCAAATCAAAAAGCGTTTCCAATTTAATTTTAACTTAAAGTAAAACAACCAATATTTCTCGGGTAACAGGGATAATAAGACCGGTACCGGCCAAGGTTAGCTCAGTATTAGGACGCTATTCTACTTTGGATCTCGACTCGTCCAGTCACGCAAACCACTCGAAAATAGGGTATACTTTCCATTAACACGTTGTAGCACTTTGCACGCGACGCGACTATAATACCTATCCTGCTTCTTGTTTTTCTCTGAGTTTATCTGGGTTACGTACCGAGATTTTAAGTATCCGGCTGAGCGGCTTTTTCAACCGACTTCAAGATTTAGAAGGAGGAGGTTTTTAATACGTCGGAATCTTTGTTGCTGATGCTTTTTTAGGGTTCCGTAGCCAAAATGGTAAAAACGGAACCCCGTCCGTCCGTCCGTCTGTCCGTCCGTCCGTTTTACTCGGAAACTATAAGACGTATCTTAAAAAAATTTAGACAAGGAGTATTTTGTATGCCGCTATTTAGTTATGTACCTAGTTAAATCGCTTACCAAATATTAACACCCACATCAATCGATAGATCTTTAAAAATAAAATCGAGGTTTCTTTGAACATTTTGTGATTAAGTACATATTTTCAGAAATAATCGCTTCGAAAGTCAGAAAAATTGTATCCTCCCCCCCTGTAACTTTTGAACCGTAAGTCCAAAAAATATTTAAAAAAATTGTAACGATGCGCTTATTACATACTTTCTACGAAAATTGTTTTGAACATTATCGGTTCAGTAATTTTTGAGTTATCTCCAAAAAACTTCTTCCCTAGGCATCAGATACGACATTTTGGTATTAGTTTCGTTCTTATTCTATCACAACCCTCCATTATGCGTGGTCCGAGACGCACTTGGCCGGTTTTTTTCCTGTTTGTTCACTGATTATTCGAATACGGTTAGACGGACTTGACAGTTGGTCCCATTGTCATTAGGTCCGGATCTAATGATGAGATCCTGGAGAGTCCGAGGGCACTCTTCAAATATTATAGGCACACCTACAGTGATTTAAGTATTTTTTTGCAGTAAATATTTCGAATATATGCTGGTAAGCTGTAGCCTAAGTAAAGTCGGTTCTTTTTACTTTATAATTATTACCCTTATGGCGCCATTCATTATTTACGTACGTCCAAAGTTAATCAATACCTAAAACGTTTCTTAAGCATTTCCTTTTAAAAATCTGAATAATAAATACACATTTCTAAATGGAACAATTTGAGGCAGGTTTAGTGTCTCAAATTGTTCCATTTGGAAACTTTTCTTACGTAATTTAAATAAGGGGGTAGGGGGTCAGCCAATTCTTACTTATTCTTACGTAGGGGTGAGACGGAGTGAAAAAGTGCTAAGTTTTTTATTACGTAATAAATGAATGGCGCCTTTAATAATTCAATAATTGCTTTTGCAATGAAATAGTTATTCCAGTGACTTGATGATGCTCTTGGAGAAAGTAATATTTTAAAATTAAGGTATCTATGATGATTTATGTTGGTAGTGTTGGTACTGTGTTCAGAATTTATGTGATCATGACAAGAGATTATCACACGAAAAATATACTTTAGACAGTAGGTAAATTTACTATTTAAGAGCTTCGATGTAAAACATGGCTAGAAATTGATTGTTTGCTAAATAAGGAGAACATAGTTGCACAGATCCATTGAATAAAGTTCTCCATCCATGGGGAAAACTCGGAATACGACTGAACCCGAAGTGTCAATTAATTACCAACACTATGCATTCATCCCATGGGACGTGTACCCTAAATTTTGAAGTAACAAATAAATTAAAAAAATTAAAACCGAATTGAGGACCTTCTCCTTTTAAATAAACACATATGTATATAAACATATAAATATATGTAAATGGGTGAATATCAATTTTCATGTTTTGCACTTGTCTCGGCATGTTAACTTTTGAAATATGCAGTAAAAACAGTCAACTTTTCTTGTGGATAAAGATCAATCTAAAAAGCAATATATTCATCATTAAGAATGTCTGATTTTGGTACTTAAGGTATTTAAAAAAAATGTCAAACCTCAAAAACCTAAGCTCTTTGGCGCGTCCACTACCGTGTTTTTATTTTCCAACGATTAAAAATACCCAGTTTCGGGGGAAATATACTTCCTAATAGTCTTACCATTTAGTCTGACTGTTAAATTATTCATACATTTTACAATATATTTTTTCTGGCCTATTAATCGAAAGTTATCATCTGACATATTTTGTCTCACCAAAAAACACCTAATTTCTTTGGTGTACTTGTTTCGTCTTACACTATGTTATCTTGCTACCTAAGCAATCCCTTAATAATAACCCGGCACTTTCCAGTTGCCTTATAACACCAAAGGAGTATAAACCTGGGTGAAGTTAAACTTTATTGCAAAAAAAAAATATTATATCGCCGTTTGAGGATTTTCTGCCTGTAAGTGCCTAATTTCTTCGGGACTGAAATTCAAGTCAAATATGATTTGTATTTTTTTTTATTTTTATAGCGCATGCATGTTATGATTTACTATACCTCTACTTGTAATGCAAATCCATATGTTAAATAGTTAAACATTTAAAAAATATTTTGTGTGCGTTTCTAACTTCGTTGGCGCTAATTTCTTCGGATTTCTTTGGCATTAGGACTTCAAAGCTTTTTGGAAAAACACGAGTAAGTTTAATATGAAAGCGGGCGTTCCTGTGAGCGTGGCGGGAGAGTGTGACAGAAAAACAATAGCCGATAATTTTGTAGGGCGTTTGCGGTAAGTCCGCTACTCGAATCAACCCACTGCGATGAGGTGAACGATGTTGAGACTGTCACGGGCGTAGGTCTACTGAGATTTACAACTAAAGAAGTTCACAATATTATAATATCTATGCAAAGAGGCAAGTCTCCAGGGCATGATGGTCTCAGTATAGAGCACCTCAGGCATGCGGGGATCCACCTGCCGCGTGTGCTGGCGATGTTCTATAATCTTTGCCTCGGACACGCCTATCTTCCCTCACAGCTCACGCGTACAGTGGTGATCCCACTGGCAAAAAATAAAACTGGAGACCTATCGGACATGGGCCTGGGCCATGGGAATTATAGGCCCATCTCGCTAGCGACGGTACTAGCGAAAGTGCTAGACGGCTTGCTTACGGCACAACTTAGCAAACATGTTAAATTGCACGACGCACAGTTCGGATTTAGGCCAGGTCTGTCGACGGCAAGTGCAATCTTGTGCCCTAAGCAAGCTGTAAGGTACTACAAGGACAGAAACACGCCTATATATGCGTGCTTTCTGGACTTGTCCAAAGCATTTGACCTGGTTGTGTACGATAAAATGTGGAGTAAATTAGAAAAAACCAGCCTACCCAGAGAGTACATTGCGCTGCTTAAATATTATAGGACAATAAATATTATAGGACAATCTTACACAAATCGACCTAGGCCCACAGTAAGCTCAATAAGGCTTGTGTTATGGGTACTAGACGACGATATATATACTAGATAAATATGGATAAATACTTAAATACATAGAAAACATCCATAAATTTTATGACTGGTATTTGGGGCTAATGAGTGCGGTTATGAATATACAAAACTAGCGCGTTACAGCTGGATCAGTAAAATATGATCTCGGTGGAACGTTTTAATCTCTTCAAAGAATGCATAATACTGAGCACAAGCATCATGTAAGCACGGGTTTCGTTCTCTTGGCGCGTTTCATGTAATCTGTTGTATCCTTTATACAACCTACCCGTTTTTTTGGTGGCCATCATTTTCCCACCGTCCCACGGCAAATAAACACAACAAAACACCACCAGTATATAAAACTCGACCTAGCACTTCTTAATTATCTAATTTCTCTGGCATATTTTATAATTTCTTTGGTGCCATTCTAATTTCTTTGCAAATGTAATTTTTAAACTGCTAAAACATAAAATTTTCAGGACAAAATTAAGGCAGAATTCGTTTTATTTATATGAATTTGAGTCCTTTATTAGGTATGTTCATCAATTTTGTAATATCATGATAAATAAATTGCGCCATAGAAATTGGATATTCACCCAAATGTTTTCAATAAGATGCCTTCGCAACAACCTTTTTTTACATTAAAGTTAAGTTAAAACATCAAACGCTAATTGGTTGGTAGGTTTGGTGTATGCGACCTCGCCTGACTCCAACCTACTTGGATGTATACAAGTTGTATTAATTTATAAATAAGAATGTAATTAAATATATCCATATCCATACTAATATTATAAATGCCAAAGTGTGTCTGTCTGTCTGTCTGTTATCTCTTCACTCTTAAATCGCTGAACCGATTTATGCACTAAATTAATATTTGCTCTTACGTCTACGTTTTTAGGGTTCCGTACCTCGAAAGGAAAAAACGGAACCCTTATAGGATTACGTTGTTGTCCGTCCGTCCGTCCGTCCGTCTGTCAATACCCTTTTTCTCAGGAACGCGTCAAGGTATCAAGCTGAAATTTATATCAAATACTCAGGCCTACTGTCCCTTGAAGCTGTGAAAAAATCAAACATCTAAGCTAACGCAATCAAAAGATACAGCCGTTTATGCCGCAAATTTACCGAGGTTTATTTGCCGAGGTTTTCCCAGTGGGCTACAGTATGAGGTTCTTGAAAAAAGGAGTGTATAGGTTCCTAAAGGGTAGGCAACGCGCATGTAAATCCTCTGGGGTTGCAGGCGTCCATAGGCTACGGTTACTGCTTACCATAAGGCGGGCCGTATGCTTGTTTGCCACCGTCGTGTACTTCCCGTGAACTCAGAATCTTGAAATTTGTTACGAAGCAACGTCTTATAGCACAGATACAGGAAAAATTGCGAAAACCGTAAATTTTTCTCACATCATATAATAAAAATATTTTTAATAATTTTAAAGTTCCTACCCCCTATATACCTACAGGTTTGTACGGAACCCTCGGTGCACGAGTCCAACTCGCACTTGGCCGGTTTTTTACGATAAAGCCGCACGTTCTTATAGTATATGCAATGATTTCAGTATCTATGTCCACTACAGTATAGGCACTTAACGTGATTATAAACATCCTCAAGCGTGATGCCTAACCTTTTTTTACTTAGTCGAATAAATTGTAACACCCCCAATCTAGGCAAAATTGGGGCACCTATGTTCTAAGAAACGTTTTACAATCGGAATTCTAGCCTAAATGAATGGCATAATGGTATACTTAAAAGAAAAAGTAGATAAAACAACACAAAAAGCATTATTACTCACCATTTCAATAGTCTGCAAGAAGCTATGTTATTCACTTTTAAAATAATGACAAAAGTTTTAGAGACACCGAGAAAACACGTGGCTGTTTTGAATGCTTTGACAGTGCCTGGGTTCAAAATGAACTTTGATGGCACAAAAATAATTAATTAAATGGGTTGCCAAATAAATCATATAACTTTTACCATTATTAGAATTAAAAAGTGGATAGCGGTTTGGTAGAAAATCGTATTTTTTTTAAACAGGCAATGTTGGAGCTCAAAGGCAAAGTTGTAGCACTTTACGGTATATGATTTAATCAAGTACTATATGATTTAATCAAGTCACATGATTCAAATACGAATACAAAATTCAATAACAAATTATTTATTTCATAAAAGGTATACAAAATAATCTAAGGGATGGAGCCGCCCGGTTAGCATGAAAATGTAGAAAATGTGTCGGGAGACACAGGCACTATTTTTTTTTAAATCACAAGAACGGTTTACACCAAATACATTTGCTACAGGTAAATATTTACAAAATATCTTATTCTAGTCATAAATTTACTGTCATAATTCACATTCACTCTCACAATAGGAGAGGCATCTGGATGCTAGTGTAGGCCAGCGATCATGAAACAAGTCTACTTGTAGATCTGTACGTAGGGTTTGCAAGATCCGTCAGTATTTCGGATCCGGATATTACGGATCCATAAATTTACGGACCCGGGTATCCGGATAATACGGATATTACGGATCCGAAAAATAAAATCTTAAATTCTGACGTTACGGTAAACGATTCCGTTAATTAAACGATGAAAATCATTGGTTCAATGGGATTTATTACTTTTTCTAAAATCAATATAGAAAAAATTATCAATGTCATCACAAATAATACAATTATATGATATAAACGCTCGGTAAACTCTGGTCTTTATTAAATAATAACAATCAGTCTAACTTAACAAAAGAATCTTAATAATTAACAATTTAGTATTGTAGCTAAGCTGGTACATGTAAGCTATAAAAAATAAAATCATTTACATCTTTTAAATATATAAAAGAAAAACTGACTGACTGACTGACTGACTAACTGACTGACTGACTGACATATCAACGCACAGCCCAAACCGCTGGTTCCAGAGATTTGGCAACTCCAAATTTGGCACGTAGGTTCCTTATAAGGTCTAGGGATGCACTAAGAAAGGATTTTTCAAAATTCACCCCCTAAGGGAGTAAAATGGGGGTCCAAAGTTTGTATGGTGAATCAAGATTTGTTATACTATTTTATTCGAAACTTCACAGGAGTATTCCTAACGATAAATGAGTAAACACGTGTTTCAGGTTTTTTGAAAATTCAAGCCCTAAAAGGGGCAAATGTGGTCACACAGTCTGAAAATCAACATGGGTATCGTATCCTTTTTGAGTACTTAGTTATAGTACGCCGGCGAAGCCGCGGTAAAGGGCTAGTTACATATAATCAACATCTTACAATATTAAAAAGAACAATTGTATATGCTAGTTTCTAACGATTAAATTAAACTCTGTAGTGACTGTAGTAAAAGAAATGTGTGTGGAACATGTATATGTAAATGTATATGCATATTAATCAACATTCAATAAAAAAATTCAAACAAAGACACTTTGTGTATAGTATTAGTAGATATAATAATGTAAATATTAATTGTTTACTAGCTAGTAAAGGCTACCTAGATAGGATTTCTAGGATAATCTTAATCATAAATCAGTCGAGTCGAGTTAAAGTATACCTATTTAAAATCAACTTTGTAAATCAGTCTTTAAAAGGAACATTAACATTAATAAATACATTGATAAAGAGAAACCACGCTAACTCTTCCAAGCAAATGAACTCTCAAACTCTAATATGTAGCAATAGTAAGAGTTATTTTTCAGAAATTACGTGTTCAATTTATTTTATATGGGGTATATAAGGTATATTCACACAATGTAGACTGTAGAGTAATATATAGTAATCGAAAACAAAATATGAGCATAACTAGTTATGAATGAATAATTTTAGTGACAATAATTGAATGGATCCGTAGTATCCGTAATATCCGGATCCTGAGACGTAGGATCCGGATCCGAAAGTGAGCGGGTATCCGGATATTTCGGGTATCCGGGTATCCGGATCGCAAACCCTATCTGTACGTAAGAGTCCATTCAGGGAGTTGAGCATGTCAACTCCCTGAAAACTGAGTACTGCTAATATTATATTATAACTGATTGTAAGACGTACTAGGTAGGTAGGGACACTATACTAACGCTAAGACTATGCTATGCTATATGATTCAAAACAAGTCTTGATTGAAAATGCTTTCACCTATTGAAACGTAACCTTCATTATCATAATCATTGTACTTATTAGTATATTTACGTGAAGACTAAGTAAACGTCGGTGTAGGTGAATAAGAATAATAACAGGTATAAATGATACCCATGGTTTGATGAGCAAATATTTCCTCAACAGAGTCCTTGTCCGTTCAGCGTTCAGTGATTTAATCTGCCTTTGTTTCCCCACTCTCCTGGCCAGTTCTAAAACGTTGCAAGTTACTGAGGATGCTCGGGCTCTCGGAGCTTTTTGAATGAATCCACAGTTTTTCCTTGAAAAACAGTTCTTGGACTTTTGTACGTATTTAAGTAATGGAGATGAAAGAGTTGTGTCTTTAAATTAACTTAAAAGCGCAAGCAAAGGAAGTAGGTACCTACACAAATTCCTACTCCGATTTATATTTCTGGTATTACAACGACAGAATTAGGTATATATTATTATATTTACGTGTATACGTTAGGTACAGGTTACGCATATTTATTATAAACGCATGTTATACAGATGCTGCACTCCACTCATTTCTAAATGTATGCGTACCTATATAGAATTTACCTAAAGTTGAATTTATTAATTTCGGGGACTTTAATGCACACCCTCATACTAGATTTTATAATGAGCTTGATCAGTTTTCTATGGATCAGGAGTGGTTGTGTATCGATGTAGAGAAAATGGGATTATCATCAGATACGTTCACATTTATCAGTGAAGCTCATGGCTGCAGGCGGTGGTTGGACCATTGTTTAGTGACGAGTGCTGCGCAACAATGTGTTGTTGACACATACGTCAAATATGATGTGTACTGGTCTGATCCCTTCCCGCTAGTTGTTAAATGTAATTTGAATACAACACAGAGAAATACGGTCTTGGCCTCTACCACCTCTAATAAAATTCGTTGGGGTGAGCGTAATGCTGATCAGATCAGTACTTATCAGAAATTATGCGACGATGGTTTAAAAAGTATTGTTTTCCCCCCGGAATTTGTACAATGTTGTGGTAACCATTGTAATGATAACACTCATAGGGCTATAATAGACAAATTATATTTTAATATTATAAATGTATTGTGTCGGGCGGCGGGCTGTTCTCATGGAGACAAGAAGCGTTCTAAGGGCCGTAAAAAGCCTTTGAGCGGCTGGACCAGACATGTGCACGAGGCTCACGCGAGTGCCAGGTTACACTTTGATACGTGGGTATCGTATGGTAAACCAGGTAGCGGGCCAGTGTATAATCACATGATTGAGTCGCGAAGGGTTTTTAAGGGCAGATTAAAGTGGGGTCAAAACCACCAAGAGCAAATAAAAATGGACCTAATAGCATCACACCACGCAAAGTCTGACTTTAGAAGCTTTTGGAAATGTACTAATAAGCTGAACGCTAAGCCTGGTACTCCCGTGAGTGTTGATGGGGTTTCTAACCCGAAAGATATTGCTAATATTTTTCAGGACCATTTTAAAGTTAAGTCTCCATTAGGATCGCCCTGCAGGCTGCTTGATACAGAGAAGATCAATAAGACAACAACCTTAATTCTCGCCAAGGACGTCAAGTTCGCGATATGTAAGATGACGAAGGGCAAATCACCCGGCCACGACGGTCTCTCTGTCGAGCACCTGCGCTATGCCGGCGTTCACCTACCACATGTACTTGCTATGTTCTACAACATCTGCCTAGGTCACTCGTACCTGCCCCAGGACATGATAAAAACTTTGGTGGTGCCTATTGTGAAGTCTAAAACGGGAGATGCGTCGGATAAGTCTAACTATAGACCCATCTCTTTGGCCACGATAGTAGCAAAGGTACTTGACAGTGTGCTTAACTCATATTTAAAAAGTCATATTAAGCTCCACGACGCTCAGTTTGGTTTCGTTCCAGGTCTGTCTACAGAAGCCGCCATTCTTAGTTTGAAGCACACTGTCAGGTATTACACTGACCGGGATACGCCAATATATGCTTGTTTTATGGATCTATCGAAAGCATTCGATACAGTTTCATATGAGATCCTTTGGCGTAAACTGGAAGGTGTAGGGCTACCGCCGGAGTTAGTGTCAATGTTTAAGTACTGGTACGTAAATCAGGAAAATCAAGTGAAGTGGGCAGGCGAGTTGTCGGCGCCGTGTAGACTGGAGTGCGCGATGACTCATCCGAAAAACTGACGGATCTTGCAAACCCTACAGGCAAGGCAAGGGGGATTAAGCTCGCCCTTGCTCTTCAGTTTATACATTAATGCACTGATTGAGGAGTTCAGCTGCACGCATGTTGGCTGCTCTGTTGACGGTGTCTTTGTCAATAACCACAGCTATGCGGATGACATGGTGCTGCTAGCCCCCTCAGTCAGTGCATTGCGTCAATTAATTGCTGTATGTGAGGCGTATGCGGCGTCCCATGGCTTGACTTACAATGTAAGTAAAACCAACTATATGGTCTTTAAGGCGGGAAGTAAACGTCCGTTCTTTGTTCCACCTATAGTTCTAAATGGTGTTCCCCTTACAAGGGTAAAACAGTCTACATACCTAGGACATTTGCTGACTGAGGACCAAAAAGACGATGTAGATATGGAGAGGGAACGCAGGGCATTGTCAGTTCGAGCGAACATGCTAGCCCGCAGATTTGCTCGTTGTACAGATGAAGTAAAAATAACACTATTCAAGGCTTTCTGTACATCGCTGTAGGCGTCAAGTCTGTGGGTTAGATGTACTCAACGTGCTTACAATGCCCTGCGCATTCAATACAATAATGCTTTTAGGGTGCTGTTGAGACTGCCGCGTTTCTGCAGCGCATCGTCCATGTTCGCCGAGGCGCGCACAGACGGCTTTGATGCCGTCTGGCGCAAGAAAACGGCCTCACTGCTAGACAGGGTGCGCGGGAGTAGCAACAGCATCCTAAACATGATAGCTAACAAGCTAGACTGTCCTCTGCTGTGGATAATGGGTCAGAGGACTAAATCGCTGTTTTGTATATATTATTAAGTAACTAATATTAGACTAAGTTAATACTAACATTGTATGGACCATTGTGTTGTCTTTTAATAAATATATCATTTCATTTCATTTCATTTCATATTATTGAGCGAAGTAATTTGACAGCACTTTACATACCTACATTTGCAAACCACTTTGTATGCCAGGAGCCGTCACATTACTGCACTCAATTAAGGGCCTGTTTCACAATGTCCAAGTAAATTATTGGATAGCTAATTAACAAATAAATTAACTGCCAGATAAAACTACCTGCAAAGCTTAGCACTTTATCAACCAGTTACGCTTATTTAAAGATTGTGAAACGCCAACGATGACTTTATTCGTCAGATAAGTGCCAAGTAGCTTATTCAGGACTTTACTTGGACATTGTGAAACAGGCCCTAAAGTACTACTTTAACTAGCGAGTTTGTTTTAAGCCTTACGTCCCATGGCAGGGTCTAGTGGTCTAATAATAGTGCCTGTCTACATATTATAAATGTAAAAGCCTTGCGCCGACGGTAACTTAGGCATAATAAGCATGTATTCCTCACATCTGCGGTAATCGGCGAAAGCCGCGTCTAGTCCCGATCAAAGTTTATAGATTGTCTTAAACTATGAACTAGTATCGGGAGTATAGTACAGTCAGTAGCAGAAGTATCTATGCGGATGAGGTGTTCAAAATGGGCTTCACATGACTTTATTGTTAAGGGAATAAGAGCGCGTGAAGATAATTTTTAACACCTCACCTGTTTAGCAGTTCTGCTGCTGACACGAAAACAAAACATGTAGGTGGGTATTTATAATACTTGTACGTACAGCGTTTTTCTATTGCTATTTTCCTTACTTATTAAATATAAAGTATAGAATGTATGGTATGTAGGATCTAGAATGAAAGAGATTTCTTGTCTTTTTTCCCTTAGGCTACGGAACCATATGTACATCTTGCACCGTCCAACACGCAGGTCGGGTTTTGGTTGTGTACAGTCACCGGCAATAGTATCTTCCTACACAAAGGCCGCAAAAATCTGTAACACGCTCTTATTTGTAGGGTCATAAGAGCGTCCCACATATTTTTGTGCCCTTCGTAGTACGTTAGAACGTTGTGTGAAGCGTGTAGGTAAAGAATTATACACAGTTTATTCATTTATTTTTACGGTCTCCTAGCCTAGTCGGTAGTGAGTAGTGACCCTGCCTACGATGCAGGAGGTCCCGGGTTCGAATTTGTTTGTGTTTGTTACGAATGTTTGTTCCTGAGTTATGGACGTTTCTATGTATGTAAGTATGTATTTATCTATCTAAGTATGTATATCCACGACTAGCACTCATAGTACAAGCTTTGCTTAGTTTGAGGTTAGGTCGATCTGTGTAAGATTGTCCCCCCAATATTTATTTATTTATTAGTTATTTTATCCCAAAAGATTTGCGAATACATTCGACGATGAGCCCTTCTACCAGCAAACACTACACTCACTTTTTAATTACTAGTTGAAATTTTTACTGCCGCAGGATTCTATACGATACGATATTGTTATACGTAAAAAAAATCATTAGGTTAATTAATATTTTGTAGCGAAATACGTATTAGATTTTTCAGTTCAGTTTCATATTCATTCAAGATTATTGCTTACTTTTATGATTTTGACAAAACGTAAACCTGTGCATGAAATAGAGCAAAATATCTAGTTTTTCTCCATTGATATTTAGCGGTTTTAGATGAACCATTCGGTAACTCAGTCTAAACAAAAACGTCCAGTAGCGTAAACACTTTCATCCCAAGTGTCCAGTGTGATAGGCAGATACGCGTATCGACACGTATGAAACGTAGTACACGTAAATCACGTAGATAGCGATTTACAGATATAACACCTCTCCATCTGATAAGGGTTTGCCTCTCATAAGCACGTAGAGTTATAGGATATATAGTCAAGTATTATAAGAATAAGGGAGATCAGTTGTGACGAGGGTTGAGTGATGGTACATAAACCATAGTCTTATAACCTGTGTTTGTGTTGTACCCCTTAACTCCTCTACCCGGCGCTCTGCCTATTACATGGCGACCGTGACAGGACATGATTTCTGCGTGAGGTTCATCACATCACTGGTGAGGATGCTGCGGGTATAAAATCAACATGGATGACGACGACAGTGAAGGGAACTGTGAAGACGAGCCGACAGCGTCGAATCACCATTAATGCCACGCGTACCCAGTGAATTGCCTTATTAATAATTGGAAAACGGAGTCTTATGGATTACCAAAATGAAGAAACCAAAGGAGATTATCATAGTGACCGTAGACAATATCAACGCTGCTTCATTGGCTTCGGCGGACTTGGAATTGACGGAGGTTCCAGATGGCTGTATGTCTTCAGCTACACGTCCGGTTACGCATTGCTGCCGGGTGCTGGGAGCGTCGAGCGAGGTGAAAATTTTTAGGTGTATTTTGTGTGTAATGTAAATTTTGTTATTTTTAATTGTGAATTATTCTATAATTAGTTGACTTTACAGGTGGATTAGGATTATTACGTGAATAGTTATTAACAGGAGTTATGTGTGGGTATTTATTAGTTGAAGATATTAGTAAAGGAGTTGCAGTCGTGGATCTTAAAAATTGCGTTAAAAACGGTAAAATGATTTGAGTATTTTTTAGGGGTAGAAAAGTCTGATACGGTATCGGAAATGGCCAATTTTAATTTGGTTTTAATTTTGGTTGTGGTAGACGTGGATAAGTTTTATAGTGGCCATGGGAAAATAGGGATAATAAGTTATTATTAGGTCGACAGTTTCATTCTAAAAAATGATTATAAAAAATTGATGTCTGCTTACGAAAACTATAATTATAATACGAATCAGCAAAGTCGGCGACCGACATATTGCGCGGGTAGGCAGAAAGCGATCAATTGCTTTAGGTCATACGAATAGCGGAATGTCAATGTTATTCAGCACGTGACTTGGATAGGTAGCCCACGTAATGAAGGAGATTTTCGCATGACTTATAATGCTAGTAGTTATAACTTGGTAGATAAGGAAATTATGAGAATTAAGTGTAATTATGAACAAATAAATTTACTAAGGATTTGATAATTGAACACGATTTTCACAAGTAAAATCTTTGGATTCGACATTCTTTGGAGTAAGTAGTTACTTGTACTCGTTCGATGACTCGCTTATCGAGGGTATTAAATAGGACGCGACACTGGTACTACGTCTTTGGAGCTTGGCCAGCCTAGAGTAGTAGATATCATAAAAGGGAGAAGATACAAATTAATAATTTGTTCGATTAAAGAATTTATAAATGACATAATTGATTGAAGCAAAAGGCAAATGAATTTCGCGAGTGCGCACAAATCGAATAAAATCACTAGGTCAAGCGACGTGATGTCAATGTCGTCGAGTCAGCGGTCTCGGTTTCTGATACAGATAACCAACGTAGTGAGTAAGAATTTTTTTCGTGGATAAGGAACATTGTGTGGAGATATTATCTTATAATTCTAGTAATCATGTAGTGGTAAATTGTTTAGAGAAGGATTTGTCGTTATTGGTGGATACGAGAGCTAATGTATCAATTATAAAGTAGGTATAGTTGGTTTGAGAAGTATAGTTGGTTGGATTGAGAAGTTTAATCTACATATATGTAGTACGTTCCTAATAAGTTGAGGATACGAGGAGTATGTGGGAATTTAGTTTCGTTAGGCTGTTGATGTTGAGCTGGAGTTGGTTATAGAAGGGTAGTTTTGTCATAGGTTTCATGTATGTCAAGGCCTTACGTGTAAGAACGATGGAATTTTGGGGAGGATTTCTTTTAAAGCATATAGGTGTAGCATTGATTATGAGCAGGGGACTCTAAGGTTGCGATATCATTCGGGGAAAAAATTGTGGTTGAGAATCAGGTTAGGAGTATCGCGCTCAATAGTTATTCCTGGAAGATGTGTGATGATTATGTAAACTCTACAAGGTATATAAGCCAAGATTCTCCATGAACGAAGGCACGCTTAGACGTATCGTTACGAGACTTGGTTATGTGGTGCAAAAGGTTAAATATAGTAGAGTAATACTTTTAAAGATGAGCTCAATAAAAAATAAAAAAATAAAAGGAATTATGTCTTTCGTGCGAGACAAAATTAATTACCTAGATTATGTATGCATGAAAAAACGAAACTTACCGATCGAGAAATGATTCGTGTTATACTAAGTGATTATCAATTGTTACCGACTAGTGGACATGATGGCAGTGCCAATATATATTCAAAATTATTAAAAGATTGTCAGAGGCAGAGGTTATGAAGGTGTAAAGATTATAAGTATGTTTTAATTTTGAAATGTATACGTAAATATGTGTATATATATAATGTAAATGGTTGTGGTGAAATTATGCTAGAAATAATTAATAATGTAAGTTGAACATTGTTAATTTTAATATAAGAGATTTAGTTAAGGATGTTATAGTAAGTTAAATGTCTTGTATGTATGTAGGTCCATCCAAAAGAAAAAATATTAGGGGTTCAAATTTAGACGTTTTTAAAGATGGAAAAAAAAATTTTAGGTCATAAGAATAGAGAAAAATTGTATTTTGAATAGTCGTTTTCAGGGAAGGAAACCCCTTACCCTTTCAGGGGACGGAACCCCTTACCTTTTCAGGGGAGGTGTGATAGGCAGATACGCGTATCTACACGTATGAAACGTAGCACACGTAAATCACGTAGATAGCGATTTACAGATATAACACCTCTCCATCTGATAAGGGTTTGCCTCTCATAAGCACGTAGAGTTATAGTATATATAGTGAAGTATTATAAGAATAAGGGAGATCAGTTGTGACGAGGGTTGAGTGATGGTACATAAACCGTAGTCTTATAACCTGTGTTTGTGTTGTACCCCCTAACTCCTCTACCCGGCGCTCTGCCTATTACACCAGTTATCATAAACAAACGACTATGTGTAGTGGCCATGCGCCACTCTACAGTGGATATTTTTAAAGGTGGCCGGATATCGTTTGTTAATAAGCTCTTACGTAAACATAATTTTTTCAAACAAAAATAAAATAGTACTTATGACCTAGTTGAGATATTATTTGGTTATTAAGTATCGAAGCATAAAATAACTTAATTCATTATTCGCACTATGAAACATATTGCATCAGAATTTGATTCTTACAAATGACATATCTCTTATAACAATTATAATGGTTTTTTTTTAAATCTTTTATATTGAATAGGCTTTTATTAAAACTTTGACATACAAAATATATGAAATTGAACCCACAAAGCCGCATTCTCTAAGCGTTTATTCATTACCGTGCAATCTGGTCGTAAAGGGAAGCATAATTGCATCTGCATGCAATCCTCACAGTAATTATGTTTGGCCACAACCGTGGCCGCGACACAGGAGCCGACAGTCTGTCAAGTGCGAACTCGGGCCGCAGACGAGACGCTTTAAGGCTACACAATCTGGGGCATGAACCAGCCAAGTGGCAATTGTTAATTGACAACGCCAATTTCAACTTAAACATTGCATGGTAATGATCACGTGACTTTTCGTTCTCATCCTTCATTCTGATATATTTTGCCGTCGTTAAAGCATAGATATAAAATGGCGCGTTAAAGGATTGGCGTCTTTACCAATGATATTTACTATGGATGGGTTATACTCTAACAAAATGAGCAGAAAAAATACTTCCAAAGTTATTTCATAACATAACCTAGCAACGTTTCTGTTATGTTTATATATTTTGACAATAATTACATCTAAGTCACTCTCATTGTTAGAAAATTACAGTTTGTCTCTTTCTCACGCGGATGACGGGAACTCATTGGGACGTCCGAATCTCACGCTGGCCGGTGTGCGACTAGCGACAGTTGTTTGAATTCACTCATTTTAAGAGCTTCACTTTTGGAGCGTATATAACTCATCTGTCATTGTTATCTCCCCGTTATCTGTCTTTACTACATTCCCCTGCTTACAAAATATAAAATCTCTGTAGGTTTTACTTGTCCTAAACTTCAGTAAGTAATAACTATTCCTGAGGAAAATTTTAATACTGTGTAGTATTAAAATGGTTTCTGTTGTGTTGTAAATATGTCCAGGTAACATGATCGCGTTTATGTTGACGTAATAAACCTTATGTACCTACTGTTAAGTAAAATGTTAGGGGAAAACGCATTGTAATTGACATAAAGGTGATCATGATACCAGCGCTGCAGATTAAATCGGTGCTAGAAGATATTATCTGAAACGATTGACGAGAAAAAGACATCAAGAAAATTCGATATTTTCAACCACGCAACGCCAACGGCTAAAAGTTACCTAAGGTGCTCGAAAATCTAGTGAATAGATTCCAGTCCAACCTGCTAAAGGCGTCGATAAGACTGTGTGTGCATGTGTACAACGTACGTAATAATAACATGGTGGATGGAGACTGCCATTAGCTGCCAAGGTAACGAGCATTGTGTTGCCGATGTCGGAGTTAACGTGAAAGGCATGCTACTAATTTAGTTGTACGGTCACGTTTAATAAATATGTGGCAGATATTGAACCGTATTGAAATGAAAATAAGGTATGGCAGTTAAAAGGTGTGTAAATATTTAACAATAGATTACCTATGTATGGCGTGTCAGCGTCCACATTCATTCTTGTATTGTCGACAAAACAAGAAACCACTTTTACATGCTAGTACATGAAGACATTTTTTTATTAATAATAGCTTCTGCCCCGCACAGCAATTATTGACTGCGACGTCCAACTTGTGCAGAATCAGCATTGAACGTTGCCTTTCATTGTTCATCCACGGTACAATAGAAGCCTGTAAAGTATCCCTCCATCCACCAGATCAATCGGCGCAAGCCTCGAGCTTGTATTAACCCCGTAATAAAACCATCCAAATATAACGCCGAAAAAATGCTAATTACCTTCTTTTTGTGTCGTACAACACAATTTGGGATGGAAACACCGCTACAAATTTAATTTTCCGGCATTACAAATTCAATATTAAAATTTTATGCAAATACCTATATTGTTGTAAACATGTGACTGCATGACAATTGGCATCGTTTTGTAGTCGTTACCTATTCATAATTGTTCCAAGAATAAATAGGTAGGTAAAGTGCATAATACGTCAACGAACACTTCGCGGCTATTAGATGGCGAAACCTCAAAGCCACACGTGATTTGCTTGTAAACGGGGCTCATAGGCAGGCTCGGGTGAATTTACGTTAAGAAGAATAACTTACGGGGATACTATAATCTATATTTATTACCGTTTTTATTAAGATTAAGTAGACAGGAAGCTTCTTCTATACGGAGCCGTAGAAAGTTAGTACATAAGTATGTACAGGCGTGCGTGCCTTTTTATCAGTTTGAAAAATCTAAAAAAATTGTCGTAGTGTATTAGAATTGAAGTGAGAGAAAACTCATTCAGCTGAAAACGAAAGGCCCGACAAATGTAGGCATTTATTATCTACTGTCTCTATCGTCGTCGTTTAAATCATCAATTGCGAAACACCACATCGTTACAAAATGAATGAAACACTGCAAAGTGAAAGCACAAAACTCTGCTATTATTAGTCTCTCAGAAATCAATAAAATTATTCGCAATTCGGTATTGCAAAACTCAACACTTTCATTTTTTCAAGGCTTATTTATTATGCCTCATTAATCTCATTATTAAATAAGCCTTGATAAATTAAATGGTTGCAGTTCAATATGAACTGGTGTATAGGATTATTTACTCTTAGTTTAATTAGTTTTGTACACGTGTTTTAATTAGTTTTATTTAGTGATATGGCGACTAGAGGTAAATAGCATGGCCACCAAAGACTTGTACTTAATTATTGATAAGAAAAAATAAAAAATTTGCAATATTCTGAGTCATTAGACATGATTTAAGACTTGCGGCCCTGTTCATAATTCAAAATCTCGATTAAAACGAGAAGTTTGGCCTGAATGAGAAGCAACAAACAGTCTGAAAAGTTTCAGTTGTAAATATTTGTTTCAAAACCTACTTAGCGATTAAATTTTGGTTTAGGAAAGGTATATGCAGAATAAATTACAATAAAGACGCGCTTATCCCTTTAAAGGGTCCAGTTAACCATTGAGGATTTGAGTTAGAAATACGTAACAGATGAAACACAATAATAATTTAATGTTTGATAATAAAATGTACATACTATTAATAATAATAGATTCAATAATTATTATAAAATTGATGTATGGTATGCACACAAAATACCATTAAATAAACTGCTGTAATTAAACTGAAATTAACTTACTTAAAAATATGTACTTAAAACTATGTATAAATTTATCTCTAAAAGCGACCCGCGTGGCATTTTCTCGCTTAATCGCAGTACTTTTATAGTTTATATATATTAATAATATAAATATATTCATATAAGTACCGGTAAGTGCTTAAGATCGGTGATTTTTCAGTAAATTAATGTAATTTTGGTTATTAAGGATTTGTATTAACTTTATTCAGTATCATATTAGCGATCGTTATGTTGAACATTATCAAAAAATATAGAATTTATTTCGCAAATAAAAATAATCAAAGGCATACTTTCTGAAATTAAACCGCAAAGCGGACCCTCAGAGTATCAGCAAAAATATCTTAATTTTATTAGATTTTATGCTTCCCATTCATTATCTCTTCTAACCTCAATCTATGAAACTGAAATCAGTTACCGCGATCCGCGGCAAGCTTCAGAGGATACGATGGCAGTTTCCTGACCTACAAACGGACGTGCTTCGCGCCGCGCCTCAAAGTAGTCCTTGGGTGTTGGGTGTAAGGGGCGCTTCCGTCCGCACGGCACGCGACTTGCGTCGTTTCCTACACAGGGTTGCGTGCCGCCGTACGCATGCGGCTCGCCCCGTTCGACCCCCGGCAAAATGGCGGTGCCAACATGGCCGCCGGGCAGCCGCAGGGTGTTCCGTGGTACTGCTCCCGAACGACATGACGTTGACACGATTTCCCCGCGCGAAGTACACCTTTGCTCGCTTCGCCGTGCGACCGGCGTGATCGATTTGTTGCGACCGCGGCAGAGCCGCTACGGGACGCGCGTGCAACAAGTGATAGCGTTTTACTTGCGATAAATGACACAATCGTATCGGTGTCTTGTGATGTGACTGTGGGATATTACAAATATAGAACGTGCCCTTTCGGTCGGTGGCGGCGCGGGTGACGTCGCCGCTCACGTTCCCCGCGCCGCGCAACGTCAACAAGCGTCACGCATTCCGCTCTGCTCGCATAAACACTCGATATCAACAACGCGTAACCTATACGTCCAGCCTTTGACTGCATTAGTGACTGCCCTATCCTAATGACAAGTGCCGTGATAATAAACTAAGTAAACGTTAGATCTATGTTGAATGAAAATGTGTGTATATAAATACGATTAAAGCCGGTACGTGAATATTTTTCGATATGACGATAGATACTGGCGGCTAGTGCGTTGTAGTCGCTCGACACCGGCACGAGTTCGATACAGTAGTGGTCGAGCGTTCGCACGGGTCGCGCACGCCTTTACGGCCGGCGGCCGCACGTGGTACGCGAGTGACGTTAGTGATTTACGTTGATGCCCGAGTGAGCGGACCGATGGTTTGGTCAGGGGGCGGGAGAGCAGGGCGCGTGGCGCGCTAGCGCCATGCTGACATTTGTGTTCGCGGTGTGGTCAGCAGCTCGCGCGCTGGGCTGGGCGTGCGAAGGGCCCGCGACGACGCCGGAGGCCGACGAGGCCCCCGTGTTGCCGCGGCTCCGCTCCGCGCGGGCCTCTAGCGATCTCTCCACCCTCAGTACCACCACCACTAGCTCCAGCCAGACCGGCAGTAGTGATTATTCTAGTAAAAGGTCCACGCATAGTTACTGTTACATAGCCAAAGAAACTTTTCATTTATGAGTGCACTTTAATAACAAGTGATGACGAATATTAAAACAATTCCATTCCTTAAGACGAGTAGGTACCTACATCTGAGTTGTACTTCCTTAAATCTAAAACTAAACTACATATTTCCTGTTCTGAGTTGACTCTGTTTTCCTTTATGCATGTAATTGTACGTCGACGTATTTAACAACTAGGTATTACATTGTCTGTCTTAATCAACTCCCATGGTTGAGAATTAACCTTCGTAGCGGGCACGTGGGTAGTAACTTGGACTTTCGACTCCTCTAATTTATCTGTTGCGAGATGAATGATAATTGTTTGTTATAACAGAGACCATAACAAAACAAATTGCCATAATAACGACCATTTTTGTAGTCTTTAGTTTCTTCGTAATTATAAGTAAGTATATAAAATTTTCAACAGAATCAAACTTGAAAGTGGATCCTTTGCTTACCTAAAGAATATCTTTTTATGTCAATAAATGAATTGAATAGAGCTTAATAAATGTTCTAAGTTCTTTAGTGGCGAACAAGTGAACTTATTTAGAAAATCCACATTATAAAATAATTTAAAAAAATAAAAATCCACATTATAAAGGCTATTCTGGGAATGAAACTTTAAAAGGGTTTAAATTAACTAGTAAATATGACCTATAAATAATAAAGTACGTATGTGTTAATATCTAAACAATAGCTATAATCAAACATGTGAATGTTTGCAATAACTATCTAATGTATCAAGATGCAGTAGAAAATACAAAAAAAAACAAACACTGGATCACATAATTATTTAAAAACAGAACAATATTGTATCCTAAAGTAACACAGAATGAAAACCCTTGTAGCTAATAAAGAAAGGTTACGGGTTATTAAATAAGCTTAAAATACCATGTTAACAAAATTCCTTAAATTGATTTTCCTC
The DNA here is from genome assembly GCA_947086415.1 of Pammene aurita. Taxonomy (NCBI): domain Eukaryota; kingdom Metazoa; phylum Arthropoda; class Insecta; order Lepidoptera; family Tortricidae; genus Pammene; species Pammene aurita. Next base: position 26,583,013 of record OX352297.1, read on the forward strand.
CAAAGGAACCCGCTAACCAGGTGTACATAGAGCGCTGTATGTTGAAGTTTATAGGCTCCGAGGCAAATTAAGAATCCGGCTTCCTATTTACTACAGACAGGAGGAAATTGTATTTAGCAACCTCAAAGTGAGATTACGTTTAGAGCTTCCTGCTTTTAACGGCAGGTTAAATACTTACATTTTTATTTTACTACGGTGAGGACAATGCCCTCAGCATATACGAGTAGCTACCAAGCGCAATATCATCGTAAAATTGTGGATGTAACTTAATAACGAAACATTGTTACTTAAATAAGGCGAGAAAAGCTTTCAAAATATTACACGATATAAATCCTTACAATGTAACACCATTGTACTACTTTGTTGGCATAGCTTCAGCGGGTAATAAAAGGAATATTATAAAAAGTTACTCAAGCTTATAAAAATGGAAGCGATTTACGAAGTAAACCATTTCTACCGGACCCCATAATCCCCACAAAGGAATTCAATCACTCTAGTTTGTATCAATCGACAAAGGATTGGACACAAAGAAATTAATTGAGTGATTTAATAACGCGGAGCAGAGGCGGTGCAACGGCGGATTCTTTTCACTCGAATATCTCGAATACCGACAACTCGAGAGCGCTGAAATTCAGTCTATCTAGACATAACTACGTGATACCGGGATCAAAGAACGATACGAAACGGAAAATGTTCTATTCCATTTGCGCTCCTGAATCGAGTGTGCGAGTTGGTGAAATGCTTATTGTTCATGCAGAATAAGCTTTGATGGAAAGGGAAAGAGTTTTCATGGAATGCTTTTACACGAGCACTTTGATTGAAACTGGATTAGTTAGTGGCTGAAACTATAGTAAGCCTTTGTTATACCTATGCTTGGGTCAAGTCACATAAATATGATGCAGTTAAGTTAAATGGCATCATAGTGATGTTAATATTATACTAATTTTAACTGTGGTTACCTGCGGGACAAGTCTCGCTTAGTGCGGAAACCTAATTAATACTTGTAGGTATGTAACTATAATATATAAAAATAAAATATTAAAAAAAATAAACAAACGTTAATTTCAGGCCATAGCCCATATTTTTGTGAGTAAAGTACTTATATTAATTAATGTTAGTTTACAAATTATTAATATTATTTTTATGCTTAAACGCAGAGAACTGGGCCGGAGCATCATTAATAAATAAATAACAAATAAAATTTAAGATTCAAAATAATACTATTTTAACTGAAGAACAAATCAAATTATTTTTAATAAATATTTTGATTTGTTTATTTTAAGTAGACATACTACTATATAAATCATAAACTTATATAGATGTCATATAGAAAGGAAAAAGTGACCTAGGCCTCCGGTGCCCAGGGCTGGGACAGGGCGGTGCTGCTGTGACCCGGGTGGCCAAGTGGTAAAGGCGTCTGCCGCGAATGCAGAAGACGCTGGTTCGTTCCCAGCCCTGGGCACCGGAGGCCTAGGTCACTTTTTCCTTTGTATATGACATCTATATAAGTTTAATACTATTATAATTGGAAATAAATTATAAAATCGTTAATGTCAACAGGATGGATGTATATAATTCAAGTCTATTTATCTATAGTACAAGGTAACATCAAGGTACCATATTAGTTTGGAACTAGGTCGATTTGTTAAGATTGGCATATATTTATGTATTAAATTATAAGCCAAATTATAACTGAACGACGCATTATCTTAAGTCCACAAAATAAGTAAAACCTAAATGGAATATTTATGATTATTTATTATATATACCGGGTGTGGCCTGTAATAGGAGCAAAAAATTAAAACGTAGATTCTACTCCTCAAACTAGACAATTAGGCCAAGCAAATAAGATCTATAAAAAGTGTTTTGAGGAATTAATTTCCAGCAGGCTGGAAATCGTTTTAACACCTTCATGTGGTCCTAAATGCATGTAATCCGAGTTTGCCCAATCCCAAGAAGTGTGCATAACTTTTTAGCGAAGTTTTTGCTCTTTGTCAGGTTTTTGCTTGTAGCTCGAAAACAGTACGTCCGACGGAAAATGCCATGCACATCAATATTAAAGAGGGTTAAATTCTACCTCGAATGAGTATCTTTACTTCTAATTCGGTTCAGCGGTACAGCCGAAATCAAAAGTTATAAGCCGGGAAAATGTCTCATTTAATTGAAAAACTCATATTTTGACTTCCATACCACATATCTTTGAAACAGATGACTCCTGTTGAAAAACCTATGAAATAAAAGTTGTAGAGAATAAAATTTCACGTTATATCGACATCTCAATTTTCAAGTACAGTCATTTTTAAAGACTAAATTTGGCCTGAATTCAAAATCAGTTGTTTCTAAATCCTTCTGAGTTGCATATTTTCCATAAAATATGAAGTGTTAAGGCCTTCATTTAATGAATCGTTACAAGTAAAAACATTTAATTGCAAATTTCTAAAACGTACCCAATCAGAAAACTTTTTATACATCGTGTTTTTTTCATTTCCGGTAATTCGAAGGGTACATTCCTGAGCTTAACTTAAGTATATTTTTTAAAGACGCTAGTGTCCTAATTTGCTCCAGTTCTGAGGTAATCGATAGTTCTTTTTCGTCTTTCTAATTGTGTAATTTTTTCTTTTAGTCTGTGAACCCGCTATAAAGTCATGTAACGGTATGTTAAGACAATAAAATATTAATTTTGTACTAAGCAGAAACGTCTGCAATTTCAATTTTATAATTAAAAAAAAATTGAAAAATTTGGACCGGTGTTCCGAAAGGTCGCAAGTTCGAATCTTGCTCGTTATGGTGATTTTTTCCATTTTTCTTTCAATTATAAAATTTTCAATACAATATGTTCCCTTTGTATTTAAGATTGTTAATATTCGAAATTTCATTGACATGTCCTAATGTTCAATTGTTTGGTTGAGATAATATACCTACAGATTGGGGAATCAATCAACAACTACTGAACCTATTTGACTTAACACACGGGTGTATCATTTTGTAGTGGGTTCAGAGTAAAAAAAATATTAAATGTAGACACAAATAGAAGGCATTAATAAAATATCGATTACCTCAGAACTGGAGCTAATTAGGACTCTGACGTCTTTGAGAAATAAACCTAAGTTAAGCTCAGGAATATACCCTTGAAATTACCGGAATTAAAAAAAAACACGGTGTATAAATAGTTTTCTGATTGGGTACGTTTTAGAAATTTGCACCTAAATGTTCTTAGTTGTAACAATGAATTAAATGTACGCCTCACACCTAATATTTATGGAAGATATGTAACTTAAGGAGTGGTCCTGAAATAAAGTAGCAGTGTACAATCTTGTGTATTTTTTAATTTAGTACTAATTTTGAAGCAGTATATTTATTTTATTAATCCGTAGATACAATACTAATAAATAACAATACAATCATAATAGAATATGTGAGCATATTTAAGTTTTCGCGTTTTTAATTCAACATACTTTGTAACCTTTTGAACAACATAATTTGACAATCTTCAATCGACATCCGCTACAATGCCACAATTGTATTTCCATTTTCACAACCCGTTTTATGCTTTTCAGAATTTCATCTTACCAAGAAGCTACATTAATTAACTGTATTTTAGCTAGGATAGTCAGGAAGACTCTCTAATCTAACCTCTGACAAAGATTTTTCTATGGGAGATAATTTTCTATGAAAAAAGGCAAATACATTAAATTAAAAATTACTGTAACTACCTTAAAATGAAGCCAGATAAAAAAGTTTACTATTAAAGAAAGACAATTTATTAAGGTATAAAATAGCTCATCAAATCAAACCATAAGAAAAAACATGTTTTTGAGAAACACCTCGAAAATTCTGTCAGAAGACGCTGTTCAAAAAACTATGTGTATGATGGAATACAAAAGGCGAAAACTTCCAAACGCTGTTTTATTTAAGTATGATTGTATTTATGTTTTGTATGATTGTATCTAGAGATTATTTAAATATAAACACTACTTCTAAATCGGCACAAAATAAAAAGATAAATCAAAAAAGGCACGGCTACTTTTTTTCCGGACCACTCCTTAGATGGAATTAGTAAAAAACCGCTTTTGAATTCATGCCAAATTTAGTCTTTCAAAATTACTGAATTTGAAAATTGAAATGTCTATATAACGTGAAATTATATTGTCTTCAACTTTTATTCTATAGGTTTTTCACGAGGAGTCATCTGTTTCAAAGATATGTGGTATGGAAGTCGAAATATGAGTTTTTCAATTAAATGAGACATTTTCCCGGCTTATAACTTTTGATTTCGGCTGTACCGCTGAACCGAATTAGAAGTAAAGATACTCATTGGAGGCAGAATTTAACCCTCTTTAATATTGATGTGCATGGCATTTTCCGTAGGACGTACTGTTTTCGAGCTACAAGCAAAAACCTGACAAAGAGCAAAATTTTCGCTAAAAAGTTATGCACACCTCTTGGGATTGGGCAAACTCGGATTACATGCATTCAGGACCACATGAAGGTATTAAAACGATTTTCAGCCTGCTGGGAATTAATTCTCCAAAAAAATCTTATTTTCTTGGCCTAAATGTTTGTTCAACGACTTTTGAAAGTTATATAGATTTTAGATTGTTTCTTTTTCAAACAAACTAAATAGTATTTTCAATGTAAATCAAGTTTCGCCTAAATGACATCGCCTGTCAGTCATACAGTCTGTCATCATACAGATATTAATCAATGTCGTAATACATTGCGTGTTCGAATAAACTTTAAACTGTAATAAAATTCAAACTACAAGTTATTTTTAAAAGTTGTAAAACAAACGTTGTCCAGTTTAAGGAGTAGAATCTACGTTTTAATTATTTGCTCTTATTACAGGCCACACCCGGTATTTACGACTGAATTCAGACTAATTAACCTTGTTTTTCACAATTCTTTTGCAAATCCAATTGGTAGTATAATTTATTAAGTATCTACCTAAAGTTTTTGTTAGAGCACTTCGCCCACAGCATCGTGTCTGCGAAGATTGTTCAGGGTGATTCATCTTTTAACGCGTCAGAAGATCATTCAAAATTATTGATCTTGCCTGGCGTTCCAACAAAGTTACGAGTTATGACTATTTTTAAAATATAATCTTAGACCATCCACAAGTCTGAGTTTACTGGCCTTGATCTGATTAAATACATGTTCATTTGTGCACAGTGCATTTGTGGAAGGTAACTATAACTATTAACGTTGTCTAAAAGTATAACCTTAAAAAAAACACTTTATAGTTATCCAAAAATGCATAATTATATATCCAGCCTGAATTCATTATCAACAAATACCTACTTTCTACTACACCTTCATCAGTCAAGCGTTTAAGCCTCTGATAATAGCACGCCGGTTCTAAATTGCTTCCTTGAGTGACTGTTAAGGTAAATTCTCAACCATGAATTAATTAAATTTTATTGATAATGGTGGCGGTTTTACGTGCCCGTCTTAAGACTACGCTCGCCGATTTGTAATATTGTTTATGTAAACTTCTATTTTTGTGACCATTTTATATCGCCATTTTCGTACGTTAAGTTCGCTTTATGTATTTTTATACATATTAAAACATACAGGGTCCAGTTTTAAATACGTTGAAGGGAAAATTGTGATTGTGTTCTGTATAAAATGCCATCACGTTGATCTAAGCTATGTAAACAACTACACGCTTAGGGACACAAGGCTTATAGAGTTGGAAACCCCTGGTGTAACTAATGAGGTGGTCTGAATGGTCTGGCTGGAGCAGTGTGCTGACTAGCGGATTGTTCAGGTGGAGCGAAGCGCCCCGCCGGTGGAGCGCCCGCGGCGCCTCTAGACGCCCTCTACGCAGAACGCCGGTGTCCGCTAGGAGACGGACTACTGGCAGGTAGCTAACCATTTTTGTTTGTGTGTATAATTTTAACCACGGAGTGCCCTCAACAACATAGTGAGGCGGAAATAGAAGTCAATCTGCATCGATCTGTATGTGATCGATGACGTCGTAAATAATAATGGCAACATGGCAATAAGTCAATAGCAGTTGATAGGTCAATCAAATGGTGCAACGAATGCGAGTGGGACAGCTCTACTTTGATGCCTTCTTTCGAACCGTTTTCCCTAGTCTCATATGAGCACTCATCTTGTAAGATTTATATCCGGTTAATACATTTAGATTCGTTTAACCAGTTCTTAAGAGGACGGTAGTACTTATTAATATTCTTTTTTTTTAAATATTGTTTTATATATTACTACAGTAAGAAGGTATCTAAGTTCAGCATCTGCTTATCTTCCGCGTAAATAAACTAGACAGAATCTCGAAGAATCACAAAAAAATAACGATCTAAATATAGATTTAGATTAGTTCTTAAGATTTTTGCATGCTAGTACTTGTATAGAGTACAAATAGCTGAATAAGCAACCCACTGTCACCTACCACATAATAACAAATGTACCAAGTTATTCTTTGCAAATAAATTACTACTACTAGGCATGATTCTGTTTTCACGCATAATGTATGTAACCTAATAAAGAAATAAAAATTGGAAATATGAAGTAAAGCGCGCTGACTTATTTCCGACCCGTGGAAATTGGGTGCATGACATCTTATAGTCATATCAATAGAAAATGTGGGTAAAAATGTCAGTAGCCATAAATATAATAAACACGGCTATGTAGTTTTTGGGATCGTTTTGTACCTACCCCCGCGTTGACATTTCGTCTGTCTTTTGTACCCACGTCTCCGTTGATATCGCGACACGTGCAAACGCTGTTGAAACGTCGGAAACGAGGTAAGCGGCAGCAGTAGCAACATATAATTGGATTAACCGATTGTCACGCACACACGCGTTCTGAGTTGACCTTCACTCATGGTTGTACGTTTAATTTTAATGTTGGTGTAGTACGCGCCAATTAAAACTGTTGTAACTTGTATATTTTTATGTAACTCGCTTTAGTAACTAAAACGGTTGGCCACGCAACTGCGCTGTAGTTGTCTGGTCAAAACTACCACGGTTTAGTTTTCTAAACTTATTTACCTTCACTTTGTATATTTGTTTTTGTCGTTGTTCTTGATTCAAATCTTAATGAAATTTAACATACAAATGTTAAATTTCATCAGATCTGGTGATGCAGTCGGAACGTTATCTAAGCAATCGCGTGAAGGAATGAATGCAAGTACATTGAGTTGGAAAGGTTTCGAGGAACAATTCATTAGAAAAGTTTCAAAGAACAATTCATTAGAAAGGTTTCGAGGAACAATTCATTGGAAGGGTTTCGAGGAACAATTCATTAGACAGGTTTGGAGGAACAATTGACAGACGTGCAAAGAACAACAGGTACAGTCAGCAATAACATTTTGTACCAAAAAATTACATTCTTGCATAACATAAAGCAATCGCACACAGAACTTTACATAGTCATGAACGTTGTCCACCTTAACCACTTCTCACCAACGATGTGATTTAAATGGTAGATGTATGGAAAACTACGTTGACTACACCTTCATAGGCAAAAACCAATTTGTTCCTCTGATCTTGAAAAGGGTTGAGATCACCTAAGGCTTCGAGGTGTAGTCTTATGAGAGCTATAATACTTATAGTTTATAGTTATACACAAACTAAATAAATATATTTACATTTACCTAACTTCTGCTGTTCCGATTGTTTTCTTCCGATACAATAAAATTATCCTCTCATGAAACTGAGTAGATTTGCGTCAAAAAAAAATTTCATCAATATTATTTATTTTTAGGGACAACTCACACTTGACCAAAATTTTGAATATACCAATTTTTTTTTCTCAAAAAAATACCTAATGTTTTCTAAGGCAGTTTCCCTGTATATCCTATACTTTAGGATTTCCCCATACTGTCCCACTTAAAAAAAACACACTGTGTATATATATATATATATATATATATTATATGCTTGCAGAGCTGATGCATATAATAATAATAATAAATAATAATAGGATCGCATAAATTAAGTACATAATAAGGGTACAGTGTATAATGCTTATACTTATTAAAAAGGAAAATGGCTCAGCTTATGTATGTGCGAGAAGTCTTAAAGGCCCTACCACCAGCAACGGACGCTGTTATTCTGCTACCCCAAGACTTAATCTAATCTAACTAGTATACAATAAAACAGTTAAATTAAAAAAAAACAAAATCTGTCAACCGAATTTGAAAGTAACTTCCTTTTGGAGGTCCAGTAGGAAAGCCTTACAATGTTTTTTTGAAAGCCAGGGACTTGCAATTAATTACTGGTGGTGGCAGATTATTCCAACATTTAAAGGCAGCATAACAAAAACCGCCTCTAAATGCCTGAAGCCGGGCAGAGGAAGTAATATCATGCTCATCCCCCGCCAGTGTCTATTTGAGAGAATATGAGAATACAGACCGATCCTTGCACTACAAATAAATAGTTCGCAACTAATTTCATATTAGGGGGCGTCCATTAATCGCGTCATATTGTATAGGGGGGGGAGGGGGTCACGAAAAAATCACCAATGATCACCAAAGGGGGGAGGGGGGTCTGGATACATATCACGTGTAATTTTTTTGTTCCTCCGTGCTATACTGTATTATGGTCAATAAAATAAAATTTATCAACTTTTAAATGAATCAATCGTCAAAACCAGAGTAGCGCGCGGATTTTTGCCTCACAGCTGGAAAATTTAATTCTAGTGACGGGATCCATGAGGAATCAAGGGAACTCCTGAAACCTCATAAGCAGACGTATAGCGATATTTTTAAATCTAAAAACCAAAAAAAATTGCATTTAAATAGTGCTATTTAGTGAAATAGAAACTGCTCGTGAAGATCAGAATGGAACTCCTCTACGACAAGGTTTTTGAAGTGAAAAGTTCTTTAGCGGCGCTGTGCACTTTTTGTGATGGGAAAAAATTTTAAACTCGCGACAGGTCACGTGACCGACAGATTCGTCAGATTGAAAACTCGTAAGACAGACACCTGACCTAATAAATAATTGTAATAGTTCTGAAGTGTTAAATTTTTAATGTAATATAAATTGCCATGTTTGTGTACGATAGCGCAATAAATGAATTAATTAATAATTATTTTAGCACATAAATGATAGTACTTTTATACTGATAATTAAAGCAATTCGTGCAAAATTATTCCCTAACCATTCCAAAATATCAAAAACGCACAACGATAATATTCAAATTTTCACTTCTGCCGGCACTCCCGGAGTGCACCCCGTTTTTTTAACGTCTTGGCTCTTGGGACTAATTGTTATGAGATGCACTATAATTGTAAATAATTTTTAATGGCATTTGAGATATTATTTTGTGAAGTAGGTTTTTAGGGTTCCGTAGCCAAAATTGCAAAAACGTAACCCTTATAGTTTCGATATGTCCGTCTGTACGTCGGTCCGTCCGTATGTCACATTAATTTTACTCGGAAACTATAAAACGTATCTTAATAAATATTTGAACATAAGTTGTATTTTGTGTGCCGCTACTTAGTTCTGTAGTAAAATCGCTGAAAAATATATTTTTAGGGGGGCACTCCATACGTGTAACTATTTGTCAATTTTTACCAAATATCAACATGATTTCACTCGCTATCGAGTCTTTAAAAATAACATTGAGGTTTGTTTGAACATTTTTTTATTTAGTGCATATTTTAAGAAAAAAATCGCCGTCCTGAAATTATCACCAAAGATCACCATGGGGGAGGGGGGGGTCTAAAACAAGCCAAAAACGTATGACGCGATTAATGGACGCCCCCTTACCAACGAACGATGCGTCTAGATTGCCACATCTAAATAGACTTGGCTCTCTACCAATGTTTTATAATGCAGTAAATAAATAAATATCTCATCTCATTATCCCCGTCATGACATTGCTTTATGTTTATGTTTATGTTTACTAGCATTTTGAGAAAATGGCGCCTTGAAATTTTTTTAAGGTTTGCACTTGTTTGTTCTAAAAACTAGAAATAAGATAAACTAACTGTTGTTAATTACCTGAAACATGATTAAAAGTACTTATTTATTTGTAGGTATTATTTTCTAAAAAGACATCAGTTAACGGAATTATTCGCTTTTTTGTTTATTCCTGAATGCTACGGATATGGAGGTCAAGTTATAATAGTCGCCTATTGGTAGAAATCATAGGTTTCGTGAATATAACCGAAATTGCCATGCCATATTTTCGGCTAATTTTGTTTGAGTCTGCTTCTTTGTCTACGTATATGGACGATTATTAGGAAACTGCTTTCTATTCCTCCTTTTGATTTTTATTCGTACCTAGCCTAACCCAGCGAGCCTAGCATACATACGCTCGCTTATATAAAAAATCCCAATTTCAAATGTCTGCGTATTTTAATATACTTAATATAAAGTATATAGAAGGCCATCTCAACTCTTCATCGTCTAGACGTCTAGCTAAAGGCTGTAATCGATTAAATTGCTTATCTATTAATATTCACTTATTGACTTTGAAGCAAACCATAATTTAAATACGATACGTGAAACAATGTGAACCACTTTCACCATCAGAAAATAGTTGCAAAGGTCCAAAAGGCATGTCCAGCGGATGCGGCCGCTGTCGTGACACGTCAAAGGAGTTCCAAAACCCTTTCCTAGCCATGTAATACGATTGCTTGCTGAGCGCAAGCGAATCGAGCACTGAGATGAACCAGTGATGTCTTGAAATCAGCAACAACTACAAATGTCTCTACCCACGGCGCATTTATACTGGTTCTCCTTTCCTGAGATTTTGATAAATCAACACTCACTATACGATTGAAATATTACCCCGGGCCGCATTCCACGAGTTTTGACATCACATTTTCCACTTGAACGCAGTTGATGAGGATTGAGGACCCGCTGTTTAGTAATACGACACTTGCCGACCGGACCGGACTAAATTATTGGTTTATTGCATATTGTATTTCAAAGTTAGGCTTCCCAAAGAGTACGGTAATACCTTACCAGCCAATCAAGCAATAATCACGTGTTAACGTTTAAAAATATATTTGTTAATATTATGGTCTAAGAGCTGGCCACGTCATATATGACACAATAATGAGAGCAATGAAACCTGTCTAGTTAGACTGCTTTACCATCCTTATTACTATGTAGATCCGGGCATCTGACAGCTTTTAATGGGTGGAGGTCAGAGTGACAGACCAACAAAGTTTTTAAGTTGGAAAAAAGTAGTACCAAAATAGGTAAAAACTGCCAAAGTTGTGTTATTCATAGAAGACAGGGCCTATATTTTAACATTAGATAAAAAACCATTGTCTATTATTGCTGAAACAAAAACAGTAGGCCATCAACTAAAAATTGCATTATACATCATTTGGCACTACTTTCCCCCAACAGAAACTTCTGGATATGATATAATCTATTAATTACATAATTTACCATAATATTGCATCAAACCCAGAACTCTAGGATTTATTTTCTTCAAGTTATTTGCATTCTTTGACATCCACCACTTTACAGCTGCCAGATGTCCGGATCTAGAAATAAGCATAGTATAGCAAACTAACTAGAGGGGTTTCGTTGCTCTCATTATTGTGTCATATCTGACGTGGCCAGCTCTCCGTCTATTAGTTATCTACCTACTGCAGTAAATTTACTCTCAATCTATCTATCTATACTCATCAATTCATCATGCTTCATCATCATTTTATTATGTTATAAGGGAAATTATACTAATGGCCGCTCAGTATAATCATAATGAAAGGAGTCATAATTGGCTCCTTTAAACTTATTTTAAGGGACAGTTCTGAATTTCCTACAAAAATTGGGGTCAATGTCTTTAGTAATAGCTAGGCAGCTGATTAAGTAGTTTATCCTACTTTTTTTTTCAATACAACACATCTTACCATTGTTCTTAGAGATTTTACAACACGCCTATAGCATAAATATTATCCTTAATTGAGCAACTGATAGATATATATAACCTTTTTTTTTTTTTTTTTTATACCACGACGGTGGCAAACAAGCATACGGCCTGCCTGATGGTAAGCAGCTACCGTAACCTATGGACGCCTGCAACTCCAAAGGAGTCACATGCGCGTTGCCGACCCTTTACAAAAAGGAGGATTCACTGTGTTGACGACTAAAGGAACAAGAAGGTCCGTCATCGTCAACACACTGGGTCCTCTTTGAGCTCTTTGGCAACCTTACTCACCAGCAGGAACACAACACTATGAGTAGGGTCTAGTGCTATTTGGCTGTGGTTTTCTGTAAGGTGGAGGTACTTCCCCAGTCGGGCTCTGCTCCAGATTTGAGCGATGATATTCGCTGAACGTGCCCTACCACACTTAGCGAGATGTCATTCGCAGTACCCATACCTCTCTTTTTGGCGTAGTTTAAGGACATACCCAGGTCCGGACGTAGTTTAAGGACATACCCGGGTCCAAAAAGGACATACCCGGGTCCACCTAACCTAGCCCATCTCAGGAAGTGGGATAAGGTCATACTTATCTAGACACGGGGCAGCATGTCAAGCCAAGTTCAAGCAAAGGAACTGGCTAGCCAGCGCCAAGTGTATATTACACGAACCACTTGGTGCCACTTTTGACCCTTCTATAACTCAAAACCTCTTTAACGTAAACTCATAAAACTACGTGTGTTTTATTATATCCATAAGGACATCTAGAAGCCCAAATTTCATGAAGCTAGCTCAAACGGTTATAAAGATATGAAGGTCAAAAAGTCGTAAATTTTAGCACTGACTGACTGACATATAGTACCTAAATCTAACCTACTTCCAGATGACCTAGAAGGATGAAATTTGGAATCCAGCTCGGTAATTGTGTGTAAGCGAAGAAAAAAAATCTAAAAATAAAAAAAAAGTTGAAAAATAGGGGGGGTCCCCATACAATTTTTTTTTAAATTGTACCGTTGGAACCGTTACAAGCAGATATTTGAAACTATCCCAATATATGTATTAATATATTTGCTATATAACAGAAATATAAAAATAAAGTTAAGTCAAAAAATAAGTGGTGTCCCCCATACAAAAAACTTGTAATACGCGCTAGGGATAAGTTCGCCTTTGTACGTATATGTTGTGTTATATGTCTTTCTCTGTGTTTTCTTGTACAATAAAGTGTTTTACTACTACTACTACTAAACGACCGGCCAACGGTGTGTCGTCGGCGGCGCGCGGCACTACATAATTATACTCAGAACAGAAGTAAATCTAGCAGCAGAAACGCAAGAAAAAATATTAAATCTCAATACCTGCCTATTATAGGTATCCAATAAAGCAAATAAATAGTTTAATGCTTGTTCATAATGTTATTTTGTTCCTAATATCCTATATCCTATAATATGTATTATATTTGGATTTTGTATAGAACTTGGCACTCATTTAGATCTCCATTCTTTTTGCGGCGAAGCCCACAGCCAAGCATAATTTTTGTATTGAACTTGGCTCTCCTTTTTTACATTTATGTTTTTGGTGGGTTCTTACTCATTTCAACGACTAAACTTATACTTCTCTGAAAACTTAACACTTCCAAGTTAACCCGTTAAATTCAATGTAGATAAATACTTATTTCAGTCGGTACCTGTGTATTAACTTAGGTATGGACATAAAACAAGCAACAGAAAATTGCCGTTCATGTGATCATATTTATGTATAAGTAATTCATTCCTTTGCATACTTTAAACGCAGTGAAAAAATTAGAAGAAATATTTGTAGGATTTACATTAAGTTATCCTTTAGTGTAATTTCTTTAATAATCTTGTTACTAAACTTATTCATGAAATGCAAAGCATTTTTTATTTTACTTTATATAGGTAAATACCTATTTAGAAAACCCATTACCATATTGATAGCACCAAAGATCGGTCATAGGATAAATACCAATTTGACTTTTCAACAGTTTCCAATACGCTTTCCCCGTATACAGCCCTATTTGTTTTAGTGCATATTGAATTTCAAACTTGGAGCTATTGACTATAAAACGGGATCGCAGCCATATTCAGAAACAAAATTCTACAATAATTTAATAACAATTCCATATGAATAACCGTGTCACACCAGTTCTTATGTTTCCGCGGTGTAACACAAGCCAGCACGCAACCTATACATTTTTGATAATACCATCTTTACATTCTTGAAGATCGATAGATAGAATATCATATCAGAATAGGATATCATGAGGAATTAATTTCTTTGTTTTCTTTATTTGCTTTTTAAGTTGGAGAGATAAAATTCTTATTTCTTATCCGATGGTGGTGAGTGAAGCTTTTTTGCAAATTTTGCTTCTAATGTTTTTTAGTTAAAATTATTAGTGAATAATTCCAATTTAACATACAGTGGTGCTTCAATTATTTTTAAATCAAACATTACTGCTTCATTAAAAAATACATATAATTATATGCATATTAATTTTTGTTACTTTTTCTTTGTTCATTTAATCGGTGTGACGTTAATAAATATATTTTCTTTTTCTTTCTTTCTTTCTAATTAACTTTTTCAACTTTCAATTAATAATATATCTGCGTTGGTCTTATTTAATTATTTTTAACAGCTTGTGAGTTTATTATGATTTCACCAGTCCCAATCTATTAACGTCAAAGTACCAAAGTTCTCGGCTTTACACTTTGACAGGTAAAATAATATGTGTATAGCATTTGTATTCGTACTGAAAAAAAAAATGAAAATATTTATTTTTGTATAGAAATTTCCAATCAAAGAGACCAGTTTATATTGCCCTTGAATATAGATTTCTATGGCCGTTGGCAAAGTGATGTGATGAGGTTCATTCATACCTACTCGTAAGAAGCGTGTAATATTTATTGCAATACATTTATTTCTGACAGCATACCGACGTGCACAACCTAACTACTAAACGTTATAAAGCAAGAACCAGTTTTGTTTTCAAAACTACTGGCAATCTGTTGTCTGACCAGCTGCTTTAGATTAATATATTGTGGCCATTAGGTTTAATTGTCAGTAGATAATTAGAGTACCTACACGTACCTAATTAGCCTATTTAGCGTATTCTTTGTACTACCACGTCGACGCTCAATGAGTTTTTGCGTATGGCGTATCCGTCTTGGTCTTGGTTTATAGATTCACTTATAAACCATAATTACACCGGTGAAAATCTAACGGTTGTTTACATCCTTATATTTCCACTTTACAGGTTCTTAATTTGTGTTTTCTTATATTTCAGAGACATTTTTTTTTAAGTAGCAGTTGCGATTGCCAATTTGTCCAAGCAATCTGTTAATCTTGTACAAAAATAGATTTTGATAGGTAAATAAAATGGGGGATACGTTATTCGAATAGCCAATAACACCTATTGAAAAGATCCCTCCTCAAAAACACCGAATGAAAAGTAAACAACGTAGTCGTCATGTAAAATATTGGCTTAATTGTATTTTTTTACCATACACATATTAAATTTAAACTTTCGTGAGACATACTATCACTATAAATGTTAATTAGTGATCATTGGTGCAGACCGATTTTTGATGCTCTTGAAATTTTAGATAAGATAAGTAAAAGTTATGTAACTTACTCATTAACCTTTTGAACGCCAAGAGCCACTAAATCGGTCCTGTGCTGTCGTACCTGCCACGCCAACGACAACTAAAGTTGCTGTGGCGGACGCTGTCATAGCAATTGTTCTGCTGACAGATAAGGTTTATATTCGTTATTCACTAGTCGAGATATTGGCGTGTAGGCCACGTCTTGACGCGAGAGAGAAAGCGTTCAAAAGGTTAAGCGAAATGTAATTTTCTTTTGAGTAATACAGTTCTTTAAACCTAAAATTAAAAAAGGACCTATCTAATGAATATATGCTAACGAGAAATCAGGCGATCATTTGCACTTTCATGGAACTATTACCACCCTTCTTGACACTGATTGTGTACCTAGTCTTATAGACAGACCTAAATACTATTCATGATTTCCAAAGCACACATACATAACATAAAAGAACATTTGCCATTGGTTATCGATAAACTATTGTCAGTTGGTTATAAAAACAAAGTAGTGACATATTTAGGCTTTTACGAGTCTTGTGCTAAATTTATTTGGTTTTTTTTATCAGCTTTAAATAGGGTCCGACTGCTGAGCAAAGGTCTCTCCGGTCGATCTCCACAACTCTCGGTCTTTTTTATTAAGAAATTTAATTTCTGGCCAGCTGTAACAGAAAATACCTAAGTTAGGCGCTGAGCTAAAATCTGATGTCTGTTTAAATTGAAGCTCAAACTTCTTCTTTTGAACGGCCTCCTAGCTCAGTCGGTAGTGACCCTGCCTACGATGCAGGAGGTCCCGGGTTCGAATCCTGGTCAGGGCATTTGTTTGTGTGTTTATCACAGATATTTGTTCCTGAGTTATGGATGTTTCTATATATTTGAGTATTTATCCATATTTATCTATTATATATATCGTCGTCTAGTACCCATAACACAAGCCTTATTGAGCTTACTGTGGGCCTAGGTCGATTTGTGTAAGATTGTCCTATAATATTTATTATTATTTATTATTCTTTGATGAAAAAGTTGATAAAGCTTCGAAAATTGCCGCTCTTTAGAGATGAGACATATTTTCAAATGCTAATTATACGTATATACACGGTGGGGCCTGCAACTAAAGCAAAAAATTAAAATGTACATTCTTCTCCTCAAACTACGCAACGTTTGTTTGACGACTTTGAAAAAAAACTTGCGGTTTGAATTTTATTACATTTTAAAGTTAATTCGAACACGCAATGTACTATGAAATTGATTATGTCTGTAGAGTGACTAGACTGACAGGTGATGTCAATTAGACGGAGTTTTAAGTACATTGAAAATACTATTTACTTTGTTTGAAAAAAAAAATAACAATCTAAAAACTTTATGATTTTAAAAAGTTGCTACATAAAAGTTGTCTAGTTTGAGGACTAGAATCTACGTTTTAATTTTTTGCTTTAGTTACAGGCCCCACCCTATATAGGACATTTTTTGCGTGAAGCAATATTTAATACAGGAAGTTTCTTCAAGTATTACTATCTTATTTTGGTACTTGTTTTTTTTTTCTCTTAAGAATTAGTGAAATTCTATTCATATTGACCAAGCAATTGCAATAGCTACTTAATCTTGAAAATCTGTTTCAATAGTTCCGCTACCAAAGTTTGAAAGAGGTTGTTCTCTTTGCTAGCCTTAAAACCGCCCACTGATTACCCACTGATTGCCTCTATCATATTATGAGGTTTGTGACTTCAACTTTTATTCTTCATTTTGACGAATTTAAACCGTAATAGAAATCGATCAAAAGTATTCACTTCCAAATAGCAAAATTGACTAATAATAAGCAATACGAGTACATAAATTTATAGGTCAATACGCTACGGATATTCACATTGATTTTCGATATTTACTATGGAGAAAACATATACACCACGACGCGAATGATTTTTTTCGCGTAGTTTATCTATTGTAAAAGCCTTAAATATACACGGTGTAACATGAGGAAACCGAATAATTTTAACAGCGTATTCCTGGTCATAATTGGAGACTAAAATCTCGTATAAACTTTTCTGGAATTCGCCTAGTTTCAGAGTTACTACCAATTGATTTTTTTTTTTTATTGTGACTCAGTGCAATACGCTTTTTTGATGGCGATTTCACCCTTTATGGGGTCTAGTCTAGACATTCTTATTGACAGATATCAAAGTGCCAAGGAATACTTTAAGTGAACTATTTTTTTACAAAAAAACGTACTAATTTATTTTAATCGACAGTTTTACCAATAAAATTTATATTTTTATATTCAATAGCATGAAAAAAATCGAAAAAAGCAAAAAATTTTTATTTTTATTTTTTGCGAAATTGACCTAAATTCATATAACATTTATTACTCCTCAGGAATTCGTAGTTAAAATCTCTCGCAAGCATCGTGGCTCACGAGCACCGTGTATAAGCCGTATATATTTAAAAACTGCATTAAATATACTTCCGTATGGTATTATTTTTATTTAAATAGAATTGATATTTCTTAGTTATATAACGTTGTAACTAAATTATATATTTTTGAGTGTTTTTACCTCTCCGCAATAATTTTTTTTTAAATACAGATTTATACATTTTTAATACCAAAACTGAATTCTGCGTGTCTGTTTTATACGGAAATGATAGCACACAACCAAAAATTTTACCGACCTCCAAAACTAAAAATATTCATCGTGAGACACCCTATCCATGGTCAAAAATGCACATTTTTTTCTCGATGCGCACAGCATTTTTCACTTTTGTACTGAGAGAAAACCATACTAAATGCAAATAAATTTAATGAAACTTTTACAAATAAATAATTACCTGATATAATAGCAAGGGTCGTAGTATTCGTAGTAACGGCCTAGAAATAGAAGTAAGTGTGTGCGATTAAGTTCCGTTTTTATTTAAATAATGACTGACGTGTTATGACCAGAGAGTATATATGAAATAGAGCTACACAGTCTAAGAACTTTTTGAGGCTCCAAGTCTAAAGCGGCATCTGAACGAGAGCAAACAAAGTTACCGTATAATGTATGGTAGAGAGTAGCGCCATCTAGTAACGCTATCAATCACTAGATGGCAAAGTACAGTACCTACATCCTGCAGTAACTTTGGTTTGCTCTCGTTCAGATGGCGCTTTAGACTTGGTGCCTAAAGTAAAGTTTTTAGACTGTTGCTCTAGTTCATATAGGTATACTCTCTTCTCTCTTCTGCGGTATGACCAAAGTGATGGGTTATGAATATGAGGTATATGTCATCATCATCATTTAGGTATGTCTTTAACCTATTTTCAACCGACTTCAAGATTCCGAAGGAGGAGGTTATCAATTCGTCAGGATCTTTGTTTTTTTTTTTGGTATTTTTTTTAATGTACGAGTATGTTCGCCGATTATTCGAAGGTGGCTGGACTGATTTGGAAAATATTTTTTTTGTTTGAAAGAGTATACTCAACTATTATAGGCACACCTATAGTGATTTGAGTATTTTTTACAGCAGCTCGAGCATTTGCTTTTGGAAAGGTGGAGACTAAGTGAAGTCGGTTCTTTTTTGTTTAAAATTATTAGTATTGAGGTATGTCATGCGTGGATACTATTTCACAAGTATATATTTTTTATTAATACTTAATAATTAAACGTTCGGTCGTCCTTGGATTGAATAACGCGGTTTAATATCACAGAGATAATGCAATAGTGGTATCGAACTCGAAGCCTGGATTTTGATTGTTATAATCTAATCCAAATCTTATTCAAATTCAATCAGATTATTGCTCACATCTACCTGAAAGCGACTGCGCTGCTCACAAAATAATCTGCAAACTAATCAAAGAATCGGATTTTTTATTAAAAAAAAAATAATTAAAATACGCCTCCACTTTTTTTGCATTGCAGCATCAGCATTTCGTGTTCCCCCATTAAAGACGCGTCTAATTATATATATCTCATCTAGGAGACTTATCGAACTAGGTTCAGTGTCGTGGGCTCTCCTACTATTATGTTATATTATGTGAAAGGCATATTGGTAAAACACTTTGACGACATTTTGAGTTATCCCGGATGCTTTTAAAGTTTAAAACGATTCAATTAATCATTAGGTTTAACTAAAAAAATAATAGGTTTAAGGTTATGGGGGATAATAGAAACACTGAGTTAAGTGGAACACTTGTATGGAATTTCCATATTAGTCGTTTTTCCTCGAGCAAAAAACTGTCTACCTCAGCCAACAGCCTGACCTTACTTCCCTACCTTACCTACTAGGTATTTTCTGCTTTAACAGAAGTTCTGAATCACAGCAAGATCAACGTCTTGCCTAAACCTATACATAATATTGTGTTGTATATACAACACAATATTATGTGTAGTTGTATAGAAGTTTTTTAACAGAGACCTCTAGCGACAGCAGCCATAACAACACACTAAACGAGGTTTACTGAAAGCTCGTAGGCAGGCTTTGCAGTTTACTCGAGTTATTAGTTCACCGTGGCTCAACTAGATGTCGTTAGCTAATACACTCAGTTACAATAGCATCTACCTGTTCCGCGAATGAGGCTTGTAATAGAAAACGGAAAAAATATGTTTCGGGTTATATTAAGCTCGTTAATTATCTATTTTCTAAACATGCAACTACCTATATTACGAATCGTTTTATTTAATTATGTAAGTCATTATCTGTCTATTGACGGCCTTTCATTATTTAGATGGATGTCAATGATTTTATCATAGACAATATATATTATATTGCTTACCTATGATAAGTATGATAACATACGACGTAAGTCGATATTGCTGGAAATATACAGTGATTAAACTGATAATATTAGCTAATTACCAAATAATCCATACTAATATTATAAATGGGAAAGTGTATGTGTGTTTGTTTGTTTGTTTGTCCGTCTTTCACGGCAAGACGGGGCGACGAATTGACGTGATTTTTTAAGTGGAGATAGTTGAAGGGATGGAGGGTTGTATAGGCTACTTTTTGTCTCTTTCTAACCCCCACTTCCCTAAAATGGGGGGTGGAAGTTTGTATGGTTTGTTACCCCGAATTTAACGCGAGCGAAGCCGCGGGCAAAGCTAGTAATCGACATAAATTAAGATTTAAATGTTCTTAAAAGTTGGAAATTGATACGTATGTTAGTATTTCCTTTTTCTTTTCTTATACGTATATTTATTATTAGGAACAGTTAATAATCTTACTGACGTATGTCTGCCCCAACCTATTTCTAAAGGAGATCGTCAATTTTTGTTAGGTGATCTGGCCCAGATTATTTAGGACCGTTTAGGAATGGTTCTTACCTTTAAAGAATCGTCATAATTTCTAGATCAGTATGGTGGTAAAAATATTGCGAAATCTAATGGGAAAACTGAAAAAACATGCATTTAAATGAATTCGACAAGGACAATATTTGAAAGCGTGCTTGCCTATGATTTATATATTAATGTAAAAAAGTACCGATTTTTAAAGATAATGTACAAAAGCGGACTTGAAAACAAAACGGGAATCATGATGAAATAATAAAAAGTCATATTTTGATCGTATTTATAGTTCCTGTATTTCGGTAAACAAAGACGGCTGTCAAACCATCGTTGATACTATTAACTGAACATTCCTAACACCTATTGCGAAGGGATAAGGTTTACCACCCTTAAGTGCGATAGCACTAGTATCTGACGTTACAAAATTGAAAAAAAAGATGCGTTTAGCTATTGAAGGAGCATGATATTATGCCATTATGAAACCCACTTTTAATATTCAAACTCCGATCAAAAATGCAAAAATTCGCATGTTCAATCTTTAGGCGTTTTAAACAGTCGATTTCTAATTTAAACTTCCGTATTCGTAGGCTTAGATACTATTTAAATATTACAATGTTCTAACTTACCGAACAGTATAACAACGCAGATTATGTAACGTTAGACATTGACAGTGTCAAACCAAAAAACAATCCCGTTTCAGGCCAGGGTGAAGTTAAACTTTATGTCAATGCCATAAGGACGTTAACGACTTGTCTTGCTGTATTTTAATCGCGGAAAAATCAACATAATGTTTATTTATTTAGTATTTCTAATTCCCGTTTCATTTTTTGCAATATTTTGTCTACTTTAGTAATAAAATGAGTATTTCTTTTACATTGCAGTACAAACTGTATACGAGCCCCAATGCATATTATAGATCGTCTAGTCACACTTAAAAATACGATATTTTTTTAAAGACTGCTATTTAAATCCGGATTTACTTTGATGATTAAAGGACGCTACATACAGAGCCATTGAAAGTAGTTTAATGTTGCGTTGTACAAAGTGTAATAATGTTATTTAATTTTGAGTAATTGTATCGTAAAGTTAACATTAAGCAAGTAAAAAATTACGTCTCGTCTATATAAGATAAAAACTGTTTTTTAAGAAGTTTAATATTTAATTATATTTCAAATTGAATATAGAATATTCTCTGTCATCTAAAATGACAGATGGCTATATAAAAACGCAATTGCAGTGCAAATTTTCATTACTTTATAATCATTATTCTATCGAGATGGTGCGAGGTAAACCAGTGACTGAAGAAGTGCGGAAAATTATAATTTCCTGTAACAATAACGGCAAATCTACTTACCAAATATCCAAGGAGATGTCGTTGCCACGATCTACAATTCAAACGATTATCGAGCATCACCGAAAACATGGAACAATGTCCTGTTTAAAGAAATCTGGCCGTCGACGAATAACCTCCAAGGCAGAAAACAGGATGTTGAAGAAGATTATCAAGAAAAATCGTCGTGCAAGAGCAGGAGAACTTACCGTATTGTGGCGGGACGCTATTAAAAAAACATTTCAGTCGATACCAGCAAGAGAGTAATGAAGAGAATGGGCTATAGTTTTTACACTGCTAAAGAGAAACCGTTACTTACTAAAAAACAGTAAACCAACAGATTGAAATTCGCTAATAAATACAAAAACTGGACTGTCAATCAGTGGCGAAAAATAATAAGGAGTGATGAATCCAAATTTGAAGTCACAGCTGGTGACGAACGAAGTAAAGTCATTCGGGAAAAAGGAGAGGCATTTCATAAAGACTGCCTCAAGCGAAAGGTGAAGTTTCCAGCATCTTTAATGATTTGGGGCTGTATGTCGGCACAGAGCGTGGGCCGTCTGCAATTTATAGATGGAACCGTCAATGCCGAGAAATACCAAAGCATTCTGCAAGAGAGTTTACTGCCGTCTATACGGCAGTTAAAATATAAAAATGCATTTACTTTTCAACAAGACGGTGCTGCATGCCATACCGCGAAGACAACGATGGCGTGGCTGAAGTCCAAAAAAATCCCTACCATGCCATGGCCGTCCAGCAGCCCGGACTTGTCTCCCATAGAAACTTTGTGGTGGAAATGAAGAAAAGGCTGCGAAAGGACCCTTCTAGATCTAAAGCTGATCTTAAGGAGAAACTTACCTGTGTCTGGAATGAAATAACCACCGAAGAGTGTAGAGAGTTGGTAGATTCAATGCCGCTCAGGATCAAAGCCGTTTTGGATGCAAAAGGTGATACCACCAAGTGGTAAACGGTCTATTATGCATAGGCTAAACCGAAGACGAACTTTTTTGCGAATATCTCATTTGGCAAAACAATGTTTTTTTTTATCACTGTGGAAAGTCGTTATTTTTTTCATTCGATACATAAAGTATTATTCATTTTCTATATTGTTTTTATATTACATGATCTTCTAAACATCGCTGTCATCCTGAATTTTTAGGTTAAAGTTAGGTTAGTACATTTTTTACCTGCTAGACGAACTCATTTGCATTGGGGCTCGTACGGTTTATATCAGCCCAGAATTGACGATCTCCTTTGGTTCTCACTTTAGCGAAAAACCCTTAAGCCCGTAATAAAATGAAATAAAATACCTAACTGCCAGGAAAAAAACGTTTGAAAGTTTACCCCTTTACTGTGAATGGTCTGATGCGCACATCATTAAAATCAAACGTAAATGTACTTTTTAATTTTTTTTCTCAAACATGCTCGGAAATGTTCCTGTTACGTTAGTAATTAGAGACCAGTAGGGACTCTATTCCAAGGCAGGTTCAGCGCGACGTACGTAAAGGATTTTCATACAACATTAAATCACTCAGCCAGTAACTGAAGCACTAAACAAGTAATTTTATTTCCTTACATGTTTGAGAAAAGCACTATACATGCTTCGACCGTAATCAGCTTACCTGGCTTCGTATTGTAGCCGTCCTCGTCTTCGACTCGGACGGCTACTAAATACTCAGCCAGGAAAGCTTACTTACTGGTCTCTGCAGTAATGTACTATTAAACAGACCTTCCGCCCTAAACCTCATTAATTAGAAATGTTTCATAAAATATCAAATATTACTGACCTCCACATGTCACCACTTTTAGTGACCTTATCTAAGTCCCAACCGATTATCTAACCTTAATTAAGGTGTAATATTAAAATGGCCTAACAGTGTCATATTTTAAACACGCATAAGCCTTTCTGGTATCGCCATACTTCCTGAAACAGGCCATGCTACGATAAGCTATTCGTTTAAAGCGATTACAACTATTCTGTATTCAATTGTGATTCGAGCCGGATGTGTGCAAGATAATGTTTAATAATTAATTGATGAATATAAATTATGAAATAAATAATTTGATAAAATAACACTTAATCGGTTTAATACTGAATAATCAATGTTCTTTCAAAGTGTTGTAACATAACTGTTACATTAAGGTAGCCTAAGTCTTTGTACATATACAAATAAATGACATGTTTATAGGTTAATTACGTTACTTTAAACCTCTTGCTTATTCTGTGATAGCACTAAGCTTACAATAAAGCCCAGTGCATGGTAGAGAATAACGTAACGACTTAAAATTGTCCACTTACGTAGATAAAAATATAAAATTCTCTTTACTGTCAATATTGTGAAAGCATCATATAATTTAATATGTGCGTGTGATTTATTTCGCCTATTCAATTGTTTCAGCTTTGATGTGGAGAATGGTGCCGCGGGTGGGGCGGGGGGCGCACGCTCCCCGCTCGAGGGGGGCTCGCCCTCCACCGCCCTCGTGCTTCAGGCCATGCCGCAGCGCCGCGAGTCCTTCCTATACCGCTCAGACTCGGATTTCGAGATGTCACCCAAGTCTATGTCGAGAAATAGTTCGATAGCCAGCGAAAGGTTAGTAAGCTATATGTGTAATCTACAGAGTTATCACCTAAACTTGAAGGAGGACATAATATATTCACTTTGGCGACCAATAAAAACACGATAAAATTACAGTCGAAAGTGTACGGCCGTCCACTCTGCATCAACTGTTGAGTTGCATGATTACTCTGGAGAATGTTTATGAAACCTGCATGCATTTTTGCCCTTACACTCGTAACTGTGGCGAAATAGGTATCGCCACGTTTCCTCTGAACTGATAGGAATAGAAACAAGACACAAAGCATCACTCATCTTGATATTGTATTTGTCCTACACTTCAAATAGATGACCTGTAAATAGTGTAAATCTCATACTACACTTTAGCAATAACTCTTTACTTTTTTTATATTCAGTAGCGTACAGCAAATATCACCGGTTAGTCGAAGACGGAAGCTTGAAAAATTGCCAACGGAAGGGGTTGATAATTCGAAATCGTAAGGCATTTCAAAATAAGTTAAACACGGAAAACGACCGCTTAAAAACATAAGTATCATTTGTCATTATCAATGGTCACATTTCATTTTGGTAAAATGACCTGGATACATATTTTTACACTATTGAGCATTTTACACATCCATAGGGGAGCATGAGCAATGATTAAATTATTTCATAATAGGACTAACTCCTCTCATAGTGAAAAGAAACACTGCGAAATTATTATCGTAAGTACCTTAATAAGCACTTATACTCCACAGTTTTTAACGACATGAACAAATAAAATAAAAAACATCAAACTAAACGTCGAGATGGCGGGTACTAATTGGGTGAGCTCTATTGCACTTGATGGTGATAGGTAAAGTACGTACGTTAAGCATGTTCAATTATTTAGAGGTATATGGTTTTAACCTAACATAATAACATTTACCGGGTGTGGTCTTAACACGAGCAAAAAATTTAATCGTAGATTCTACTCCTCAAACCAGACTACGTTTGTTCAGCGACTTTAAAAATTAACTTGTGATTGCGAAATTGATTATGTCTGTAGGGTGACAAGACTGACAAGCAATGTCATTTGGACTGATTTTAACGTATTGGTAATACTATTTAGTTTGTATGAAAAAGAGACAATCTAATGACTCAATATTTGTTTAAAGTTGTTGAACAAAAGTGTAGTTTGAGGAGTAAAATCTATGCTTTAATTTTTGCTCGGGTTACAGGCCACACATACTGTATAGTTATATTATTTACTTTAGGTTCGTACAGGTGCTTTTCAGTATCTATTCTGTCCCCGGTAGTATGAATCGGAACTAATATAATGTTTGTTTTATACACGAATTGCCCTAATCAATGTGTAAGTTTTCTTAATTCTCTACATTCAGGAACAGAAAAAAAAAACAAATTAAGACATAAGTAGAAACAGAAACGAAAATAGGAAATGTTAACTTAACGAAACTCCAGTAAAAATCTATCTCCCTTGTCGAATAAACTTGTTTGTGAACCAAACCTTTGCCACTGTGAAAAGATAATTATATTTATACAGAAATAACTTCGTATACTCGTAGGCATCAATTAAGGGAGAGCATAATTATGTATCTCGTTTCTTCAAATATATAACAGTATGCTTTTAAACTCAGGCCTGAAATAAAGTACTTATCTGACTATTATGTTCTTAACTTGTTCAGGGGTATAATTTTTACGATAGTCGAATCTACAGCCTGTTTTTTTTAAGTCCATGAGGATGAATCTGAAAATATGCTTTTTTGCCCGTTTACGATGTTACGAACATGTTTATAATATAAGATACTAGTAACATACATTCTATTGTACAAGCGGTACTATGTCGTCAGTGACGAATTGACGATTTATGCCACTAGAAACGAACCAACACTATGGTTGTTTGTAAGGTGTTAGAAAACCTTATCGGAATAGATTGTATTTTGCCTAAGAGCGTCAAAAAAGTTGTCTTAATATGTATAAAAAATTTTTTTCAAACTTCGAGGCTCATAATCAGTATGTGAACAAGATATTTAATTAAATCCTTATAAAATATACAAACATTAACACTCTAAATTAAATTAAATTACAATGTCAAATTTTGTTTTGATGTCAAACTATATTCTATAATCCTAACCTATCCCTGTTTTTACATGCCTGTCGCAGCAGTGCATGTTATATTGGCAGTCCAGTCTATCCGCGATCATTGTTAGAACGATGTTGGAGCTGTCTCGCACCCGCTGGAACAAGAACGCGGTGGAAGGATTTTTAAAACATATAGATAATAAATCAGACGTTCATTACATTATCAATAAATCTAAAAATATCGATAACATTGGCGAAGTAGGCCTTGTGGCTAAATTTTACGTCTAAGTTTTTATCAATACTATTTGGAAAACTGGATGTCGTTAGGATGAAGTTTGTGGAAACCAATTAGAATGTTTTCCACGAAATCGAAACGGGTTCTCTCACGAGTTAATAAATATATATACACGGTGCCCGTGAGCATTGCGACAGACTTTAACAGTGTATTCATGATCATATTTAGAGTACAAAATGTCCTATAAACTTTTCCGAAATTCGACATTCGACAGAGTAAATACTACTTACAAAAAATTGCATTTTGAATTGTTTCTCAGTGTAAAATGCTTTTTTGATAGCGATCTCACCAGTATGGGGCATAGTCTAGACATCTCGTATTGACTTATATCAAAGACCTAAGAAACACTCTGCATGGACTAGTTTTTACGAGAAAAAATGTAGCAATTTACTTTTTCAGTTACTTTTTTCTAATGAAATTCACTTTTTATCTAAAACAGCATTCCAAAAAAGTGAAAAAAAAGGAAACAAAATTTTTTTTTGGCGTTTTACAACAAAAGCCATATAATGTTTTTTCATTCTTTTGCCCTCAGAAATGCGTGGTTAAAATCTCTCGCAATGCTCACGGGCACCGTGTATAGTTTTAAACGTTAATTAGTTTCCTGAACATCAATATATGTAAGCACAAACTTCCACAACCTTAAATTCAAATTCATACTATACGTATTCAACTTTACCTCTTGTAAAGTTTTGTTTGGCAAGACCATAAACAAGTTTATTTCTGTGAGTCCACGACTACTATTCAAGTTTGCTACAGTTTGCTACAATCGTCGTGATTCCGCGAAGCATCTGAATACAAACTTCCTAGCTCGAGCATTTGGAGAAAGTCACGTCATACAAATATAACAAAATTCCGTGACGTGTTCAATACGTGCAATTTTATAATTTTGTACTTAAACTGATAGCATTATAAACCTTTTTATAATGCTATCAGCTGTTTTTTTTTAATTTTAGTTATCATTAGAAAACACAAATGCATATTATACTTATTTATTTTGTTTACAAATAATGAAATAAAAAGAGTTATGAAGACCGTACAATATAAATGAGGAACATTAGCCAAAAAGGCTTTATGGACTTACAGTAGCATTTTATTATTGTATATTTAATGTGGTTCGCCTTTTTATGTCTCTTTGTTCTCAAATTGAAAACTTATCTCAATAAAACTTAAATTGCATTATTTTACTGATATTTAAAATTAATGTCATCATAAATTATAAAGAAAATACGTCGGAGATATCACATAGCACATTAAAATAGTATAAATACCTACCTAATACTACTGTTAATACACGTAGTATTATTTGACCACGAAATATAATTATTATTTCACATCATTTGTTTTTATATTAAGAACTAGAACGCAGATTCGCACTGTAGAAAAACCATTAGGTTTCAAATAAAACTCTATGGAAAGAGTCATCTAAACTTACCTCTGTAGCCAAGTTGGGAGTCTTTTATTTGTAACAAAACTCAAAGTAAATATTTTTTGTTGACACTGCATTCTTTGATGTTTTTTTCATTCATTTAATTTCTATTAACTGAAATACTTTACATAAATTACAATTTATTTTCTAACTGAAAAAATAAGTTAAAATTTAAAAGCTGTTTACATTGCTTTGTACTTAATAATCACTTTTTAATTTTAGTTGAAATCTATTTCTTCCTAAAATTAGGCTCCCAAATTGCATGAAACAAAAACCATAAGAAATAGTAAATTCCCCGGTCCATGAACACTGCAAAACAACAAGCACATACTAAATTACACTTACCCACCTCTTGTCACAACAAAGACAACTCAAAGGCTGGATCTGAAGGCTTCTAATGTCAAGGACGAAGCTTTGCGGTGAAGATGCAAAGTAAGCAATACAAGTAATAATACCTTTTGTACCTAACCTGTATATACTAACATATCACTTGCCAGCTTACTCACAATAGCGAAGAAATCAAACGCATCCTTTGGCCACAGCATGCACTGTTGGATCTAACGATATAACTGTGTAGGTATATGGTAATATCTGATTGTTCCGTCGATGTCGCACCGCGCACAATGCTATTGTCACAGAGTTGCTCCCACTGGGCCTAATTCACGGCGTTACACTATTCTGGCACCGGCGCTGATCTAAAGCTACCCCACAGTATAGCTCCCTGGTGCCGGCAAGCGTATACATATGCGAAATACGCGTACGATGCTAAACTCTGATTACATTAAGTAGATTCCATAAAATAAGTAACTTCATATATACACAATAATAAATTCGAATGGAATCTACTTAGTAATTAGGGTGTAACATAGTTCGTTCGTTCTTTTCCTTATTGTTTAATTGCTTGCAGATTCAAGGAGTCCGAGGCGGCGCAGCTGGACAGAGCGTATGTATACTTACTTACGCACATTAGCATAGCACGCCTGCTTTAACACTGTCTCGGTTTTCTTGGCTTGCTTATTCATTAGTAATGCTGTTTTTCTGTTGGTATGCTACTATTGATTTTGGTGCTTTGGTGGTTATTTGTTGTCAGCGTCTTCAGGGCAAAAGGTGGGTATTTCTAATTTATCTGCTTATTTCACTGATTCAATTAGTTTAACATCACGTAGGTTTCTATTTTAAGTTATGTAGGAGAAGAAAATATCTTAAAAGCGAACTAGATTAATGTCATTTAAAGGACTTTTCTTTTCTTTTGAGTTACGAGAGTTCATTTTCAGATACCTGGAATGAAGATTACGTAGGTAGTATTTATGAAGCAGTTAGACGAGAAATATATTTATTTTTAGCTGCCTAGTCTCGTGCAGTTATGGTGCGTTCAGTCTAATTTATAAAACGATTTGATTTATACTAGATGAAAAATGTTAAGTTTCATATAATATATTGAAACGTACCGCTTATATAATATATCATCTACCTAAAGGAATAGACAATTATGAAATAGGACAAGAAGGGGTATAAAAATTAAATAACATATATTGATTGAACTTTATTCTATTTGCATCCCTCTCGTAACTCTCGCAATGACATAAGCGTGCTAGCATTGAGAAATTATTGATATTATTACACTACCGTTATAAAGTTTTGAATATGCCTCCAGGGCTCTCGCTAACTATCTGTGACATGCACAAGTTGTGAATCCGCCACTTGGCGCAGTTATTATTGCACTACAAAATAATGGTCATCAGAATAGTTATGTTATGCCATAAAACTATTATATTGTTACTTCCTGTCTTGTATTTAGTTAGAGAGTGATTCTATTTTTATGTAGGTTTTTTTAAAAATATTAACTACTTATACACTTCGCTAGGTGTAAGTCATACTTAACTGAAAGAATTTGAATACCTATACATATAACCTTTCCGAAATTGCAAAAAAGTTAAGTTAAGTTTTTGGTTAGATTTCGATGTTTCTGCCGACCCATATTTACTCCTGTAATAATAATTATATGTAATGCACCTAAATGATAATTATGTTTTTTTTAAATATTAATTTAAATCACAAAAATTAAATAAATAACTAAACTTAAGAACTATCCTAAAGATAAATAAAAGCTACTCCTAAATGAAACTAAGCCTACATTAACTACACAAAAAATCTATGTCGCCCCGCGTTCCTCCCGCCGCAAACGTAACCATTACCGTCTAATTAGATATAACATAATCTAATTTAAATGATTAATTAATAGTTTGATGATTAATTAATATGGGTATACAATGATTAATATTTTTCACTTATTTACTCACTCACATCATATTAGTTATTCTGTGCATCAGCCAGGGGCGTAGTGATGTAAAACGGCGCCCAGGGCACGCATCCAAAATGCGCCCTTTCGTTATTCCTTTTATAGGATTTTCTACAAATTGACTGTATGTAATAGCCAGGAACAAATTTCATAACCAATCACGTCCCCGTCCTAAGCGAACGAACTTGTGAAGTGTGTTAAGGTCGATGTAAAATGAAGCCCCGTGAAAGTCAGCTGTCGCTCCGTTGGTGGGTGAGGAACGGAACCCATTTAATCACTTAAAAAATTGTCGTCGCATCCCGATGGAACATTTGTCAGTTTATATGCTATCATAAAAATGAAAAATTGTCAACCAGCTGTATCGAGGTGGAAAGACCTTGAACGCCGTATGTTCACGTGACCAGCTGATGGTATTTTCACCACGATACAGTCGGTTGATGATTTTTAGGGTTCCGTACTAAAATGGTAAAAAAGAACCTGTCCATCCGTGTGTCTGTCTATCTGTCACAAATTAAATTTGCTCATAAGCTACGGGACCGGTTTAGCAAAAATGTTGTACACATATTTAATCAATATCCCGGGTGTACGTTAATAAATTAGGTTTATATATGGAGCCACTTTTGAGTGGTTAATTAGAATAAACGAATAAAAAGTTTTTCAAAATATACCGTGTAATTTATCAGATGAAAGCACTTATTACCAGAATAACAAAAATATTTATTATGGCGTAAACTTTTGGGTAAAAAAAAATTGTTCTTTATTCTTAATTAATAATAATAATTGTTCAATTGTTCTTTAGAATTACAGAAAAAAATATATGAAGTCTACTGTGGTGGTTCTTTTTTACCATTTTTTTTTATGTTTTGTGGGGCACCCTCTCAGTATATTATTTGGCCTTAAAGATGCTGGCTGTTTTTACATAAAATTTGAACTTTAAAAAATACAGACGGTCAAATCAACACTTTTTATAAGTTCATACTATAATTAGGAATGATGTATGAAAATCGTTCCTAATTACAAAAAGTATTGATTTGACCGTCTGTATTTTTTAAAGTTCAAATTTTATGGAAGATGTTTATGGCCCATATTAAGTCTTGTTTAAACACGGATACGTCAGTATTTTTTAAAATATAAATAGCATAAGCAAAATTTATATTTTTATCAAATTTAAAATGTCATATTTGTATGCAGTTGTATGGCAAAAATAATCTTGTTCTTAATTATCTGGCCACGACTGTATGTCAAAAGCAGACGCTAGTAAAACAAAAGTTAACGCAAACATTTTTTTAAATCTTAATCGATGAACGACAAATTTTCGCAAGCGGTAGTGACCTCTAAAACTTGTGTAATAATACTGAAAAACAAAATACATCCATCATCTTTAATCTTAAATAATCATGACATTACCAAAACTACGACAATCGCGGATGGATTGTAATTAAGAATATTGAGATCATGGATGTACAACATTTTACTGTTTCTTTCACGAATAGGCTTAGCGTTCAACAATACCTAATTAATGTAAAAAATTCAATTATTATAGTTAAAAAGAAAACAAAAATATAGACAACATTTACTTATTTTAAATGTACTTAATTAGGCTCCTTGTGTTCTAACTACAAAAAAAGTTTATTAAAACTTTAACACATTTTTTCATGCCTCAAATAACATAAATGGCCTTAAAACATATTTCTTCCATAAAATTTTTGTAAGAGCCGTTTCAACTCGCGAAGCAAGACGCCTGGTCTATTTTCACATTTTAGACGTTTCTGTGGTAGATAGTAGATTCCTCAGAGATATTGGAAATTTGAATGTCACGGGAAATATAATTGATTGATGTCTTAAAAAATGTATGTAGGTACTTATGTATGTAAAAGTATACATGTTGCTATTTTTTGATAGATGTGTCATTTTAAGCCCAACCAACATTACTCACGAAATTAATCGCATACATTTTAGTTTCATTTTACAAGATAATAAGAATCAAAGTTTTACGTCTAAATATTTAGGTTTACATATTTTGCTAATTGTGTAATGTAATGCAAAGTAGTTATTATACATTATTTCGCAGTATATTCAGGAATAAGTGTATTTATAAGAATGAAATCAATGAAATTATTTAAATAATTCCTTTTTTGCCTTGTTTGCCGATTTGGATTGAATTATTTTTTAATAGGTAGTTAGCAAACTTGGTTTCTTGCGCCCCCCTCTTGATTGCGCCCAGGGCACTTGCCCTGGCTGCCCCACTACTCACTACGCCACTGGCATCAGCCCTGGTAGCATAACACAAAAGTAGGCAGTCGCTCGCGACAACGTTAGCCATGCTAGAATGTCAGGATACTTAGGATTGATTCCCTCATAGTCTTAATTAGTTGCACTAAAATGAAACTTCATTGCCAGACGCTTCGTAATTTCTAATTATACAAACAGACGGAAATTGGAGTTGTTACGCTAACTTTTGTTTACTTTGATATTCCTTCCATAAATAGTTTTCAAAGACCTAAAATTGCCATTCGTAGAACTTTCAAATTCATTGCCCGTAAAATTAAATGTTGAATCTAGCACCCAAATTATTCAGTCCATATTTTCATTTGTATCATTGACATTTTATGATTATATGTGACATTGTCATGGTAAAGGTAATATATTGACGGTATTGAGTTATTGGTACCTCCTTATAGTTCAAAATATTCTCCTTCATATGCAAAAAGAACGAGATCGCTATGTTGAGTATTTTTATTTTTAATAATTTTTTGAAGTTTCAACATATCTTTGTACTGTTTTGAGATATTCGAGTTTAAAGTTTGAAAGCCTAAAAAACCTATTTATAGGTTGAAGTTATGGAGATAGCGGTTTTAAAATGTTCCACATACATTATATTACTCGACAAATCATATGTTGTCTTTATCATTTTACATTTTATAGAAATAATACAATAATAATGCACGTAGGGTGTAGAGTCAAGAATCAAAAATAAAATATTTTATATAACTCAAAATCGACAGATTTTCAGCAGGCTTATGTTGATTTCTGAATATGATGTATGTAAGGTTTATAATAAAAATAATGAAACAACCATATCTCAAGGCATAATTTTTTTTATAATAAAACAAAAGAAATTAGCACTTACATAAAAAATATACAAAATCAACATTATAATTTTTAATTCTCATAGTTTACGTTAATTTAGGAACAAAACTAACGATCAAGTGTAATTAAACACAAAAGTAATGTAGTTTTCTATCAAAAAAGTGACTTCAAAGTTTAGACTTTTAACATGATTTTTTGTATGTAAAGTGATCTAGGGTACCACATTGTCGCTATTCATAAGTTTATAGAAATGAGAATTCTACTTCCATTATTTAACATAGTGTCCGCACTATAAGTGGCCTTGGCAGGGAGAGGCCTTGGCAGTCAGCCTTGATATAGCTAAGGCGTTCGATCGGGTCTGGCATCGAGGTCTTCTGTCGAAGTTGCCAGCTTACGGCCTGCCCGAGGGATTGTGCAGATGGGTTGCCAGCTTTTTGTCCGGCAGGAGCATACGAGCCGTAGTCGACGGAAGTTGCTCCGAAAGCATGGGCATTAACGCTGGTGTCCCGCAAGGCTCCGTGCTATCCCCAACGCTGTTTTTGCTGCATATCAATGATATGTTGTCTATCGGCGACATTCATTGTTATGCGGACGACAGTACTGGGGATGCTTGTTACACGGGCCGTGCCAATATCCCTCGATCCGTTGTGGTAGAGAGTCGTGAAAAACTTGTGTCCGATATCGAGAATACTCTTTCTGGAGTCTCGGTGTGGGGTCAGGACAACTTAGTCAGATTCAACCCCACAAAGACACAAGTTTGCGCGTTCACCGCTAAGAAAACCCCATTTACTGTGGCCCCTCAGTTCCAAGGCACAACCCTTACAATGTCAGGGAGTATTGGGATCCTCGGTGTGGACATTTCCAGTGACGTCCAATTCCGTAGTCACCTTGAAGCGAAGGCCAAGCTGGCATCCAAAAAGCTCGGTGTGCTCAATAGAGCGAGGCGATACTTCACTCCGGGGCAGAGACTGCTCCTATACAAGTCGCAAGTCAGACCCCACATGGAGTACTGTTGTCACCTTTGGGCGGGAGCACCTGGATACCAGCTTGGGCCCTTTGACTCGGTGCAAAGGCGCGCTGTGCGGATCGTCGACGATCCCAAACTCACGAGCGATATTGAACCTTTGAGTCTTAGGAGGGACTTTGCCTCCTTATGCGTGTTCTATCGCTTGTACAATGGGTTGTGCTCTGAAGAACTGTTTGATATGATGCCCACGGCAGCTTTTTATCACCGCACCGCTCGCCGCCGGCAGGGTGTTCATCCCCACACCCTGGAGCCCAATGGGTCGCGCACAGTACGATTTAAGAGGAATTTCCTCCCACGAACGCTGCGGCTGTGGAATGAACTCCCTGCCGAGGTTTTCCCAGTGGGCTACAGTATGAGGTTCTTCAAAAAAGGAGTGTATAGGTTCCTAAAGGGTAGGCAACGCGCATGTAAATCCTCTGGGGTTGCAGGCGTCCATAGGCTACGGTAACTGCTTACCACCAGGCGGGCCGTATGCTTGTTTGCCACCGTCGTGGTATTAAAAAAAAAAAAAAAAAAGTGCATATATCTAATACAAATATTATTATGAATCAATAACATAACTTATTTTATAAAAAATAACAGTCGTTTCGTCAGTTTTACTAATTTAGATCAAGTTTGTTAGTTGAACATTCCTTAGGGTCCCACATTGTCGCCTTATGACTTATGAGATCAAACTTATTATTAAGACTTATTATAATAAAATTATTACTTACAAAAGTAATAATTTGCATTTAACATCATTATGAAAATGATTTACACTACTCAACCTCGCACCTAGGGGTACGTAAGTGCTGACGCCAAGTCATTTAAATTGGTGACTTTGTACGAGTATTAACTGATTATCTATACGGTTGTCCCTCAGAAGCTTGTTAAATATAAGTCAACTATATTTTCTGTTAAAAAGTTTTGATTTGTCACTAACTTATATCCCTCCCCTTATTTATATTTAAGTTTTTGTTATGTAATTAATCAGTATTCAAAGCATCTGCCAGGCACCCGGATTATTAAAATTGATAGTATGGCACACTAACTAGAGAAATTTTATTTCTCTATATAATAGCAAACCTATTTCCGTTGCTAGCTCTCCGGCTAGAGCAACGCGTGCGCAGCGTACGAGCAGCATATTCGTGGCGTATTAATTTTTTTTTTTTATTTATTTTATTGGTATTCAGGACAACAACAGCCATAGATACAATTATGATGTAATAGTAGTTACATAGAAAAAAGGCCAATAACAGTCATCCGTTATTTTACAATATCTAAGTTGCTCAACAGAAAACAAAAAAAAATGTGAAATTAATATTATTGTTTTCACAAATGCCCGATACAATAGTACATCCCGGAGGTAAAGAAAATTAAGATGGTCTGGGCGAACTTTAAAATTGTAAATAATTTTATTATCCTATGTGATCTATTTATTTATTTTTAACAATCCAATTGAATAAAGTAACATAATATGAATTTTGATTAATATATTTTGTATCTAGTTGATTGATTTAGGCCAGATTAAAATAGAGAGTTTTGCTTTGTCTTAATAATTATTGCTTATTGACCACTATTGTTAAAAGGGTAACATAACATAAAGCTAAGTGAACGTAACGGGCAGCTGAGTTATGAACTGTCAAGCAAATGGATGGGAGTAAACTGAGATTTAGACAATACGTGTTACTACATTTTCCAATGGCCCCAATATTACTTCAAGCTTATGAGCGACAATGTGGTACCCTAGTCGGTAAACTTTGTGTTTTTTTCCTACTTTTAGTTGAAACGTTTAACTTTTTATCAATACACCGTATTATTTTAAGTGTGTAGAAGCTATTTTTAATCAAAACCAATTTTCACTATTTTCGAGTTGATTAACAAAATCAGTGATATCTCGGAATCCATAAGCGACAAAGTGGTACCCTAACCATGATAACGTCACATATTGAGATTGTAATTTGTTTTGACTGTTTCATAAAGTAGACTATAGAGAATGGAAAAATCAATGGGCTCTGGAGGGGAACTATGTACATTTTTAACCGACTTCAAGATTTGAAAAGAGGAGGTTCTCAATTCGGCGTGTATGTTTTTTTTTTTTTTTTTTATTTTTTATGTTTGTTACTCCATAACTTCGTCATGTCTGAACCGATTTTGAAAATTCTTTTTTTGATTGTAAGTATATATATACAGATTGGTCCCGTTTTTTTCAAAACGCAGTTCTGATGATGGGATCCATGAGGAATCGAGGGAACTCCTCAAATCTTAAAGGCATACATATAGTGATTTTTGTATTTTTATCAACAAAACCATCATTTTCATTCAAAACAGTGACATTTGATGAAGTAGAACTGCTGATGATGATCAGAACGGAACTCTTCAACGACGCATAGTTCACGTTTGGCGATTCGTCCTCTTCGCTGTGTTTGTTTAGCAAGTTTAATTGTCAGAACAAATGTTCGTCAAGTTCAAGTTCTGATGATGGGATCCATGAAGAATCGAGGGAACTCCTCAAATCTTAAGGGCTTACACATAGTGATTTTTGTATTTTTATCAACAAATCAAGCATTTTCATTCAAAAGAGTGACATTTGATGAAGTGGAACTGCTGATGATGAACAGAACGGAACTCTTCAACGACGCATAGTTCATGTTTGGCGATTCTTCCTCTTCGCTATGTTTGTTAAGCAAGTTAGATTGTCAGGACCAATTTTCGTCAAGCTCAAGTTCTGATGATGAGTTCCACGAGGAATCGAGGGAATTCCTCAAATCTTAAAGGCATACATAAAGTGACTTTTGTATTTTTATCAACAAATCAAGCATTTTCATTCAAAAGAGTGACATTTGATGAAGTGGAACTGCTGATGATAATCAGAACGGAACTCTTCAACGACGCATAGTTCACGTTTGGCGATTTGTCCTCTCCGCTGCGTTTTTTAAGCAAGTTATTTCATTGTATGAAATCTAAGTGCACCATCTACAATAATCCTTCACCGGCTACCCCCATTGAAGTCGGTTTTTTTTCTTAAAAATTATTTTAAATAGCTTACTTGACGTAAAATAAACTTTCTTTTATTTAAAAAAACACAATGTTCAGTCCGTCGCAGATTTTAATTTACTTGTTGAAAGTGAACAGTTCTAAGTAATGTTGTACAAAATCTTAACATTAATGGATATGATGCACGGCAGACAAATGTAAGAGCGTATGGTTTTTTTGAATTAGGTTCTATTTAAAGAGTCTCCATTAGCCATTTGCATTGCATGCGAGTCCCTCTTGCTAACTCATTTACAAATCCAGTTCAATCTGGATGTACTTTGCTCATTTGTTGGTATTTGTCCCAATATTGTTATTGCATCTCCAAGTTGCTGAAAAAGATAAAGGAGATGCAGAACTATGTATATTTGTGCAAAACGATAAAGTAAGGTAAATGCGGCGCTCTGTTATTACCGTATTTCCATATATTGACTGGTCACTTGAATGGTCGAGAATGTGCATTGTACTGTACATACATTTTAGAATTTCTGCCTACGCATGTGTAATATTTATTCTAGAAACACTAGAACTGAAATATATAAAATTATTTTGATTTCATTGTACATAACATCGAAAGGGGGTAAGTAAGTAGAAAACATTATGCCTAAACTAAATGTTACTCAGTAGTTTTTTTAGTATATCAACATAAGTTTAGTAGTTATTAACGCTAACTTAAAAGGAATGCTCCAGATTCTTAACTTGACAAATTATTAGAACTTACAAAAGATTACGATTTCAATCAAAATATTTTATCGACAAGACATATACAATATCGATGTTACTGTCAACAATTAGATGTTAGTCAACATCAATAAAAAAAAATATTTTCTTCTTAAAAATCGTAGCGGAATATTACCTCATATATTATTCTGATTCCAGCTTATTCGTACTCCAGCATATGAATGGCACTAACAGAGAATTGTCTTATTTTGATTGAAATGACATCGGTACAATTTTGTTTTAAGAGGATCGATATCAGACATGATAGG
This sequence comes from Pammene aurita, assembly GCA_947086415.1. Taxonomy (NCBI): domain Eukaryota; kingdom Metazoa; phylum Arthropoda; class Insecta; order Lepidoptera; family Tortricidae; genus Pammene; species Pammene aurita. Next base: position 26,621,834 of record OX352297.1, read on the forward strand.
TATCGATAATATCGAACCTTTTTATAGTTAGTAGTCGAGGGTTTTCAATGAGCACGTGTATTACTATTATATCGATATCAAATCCCTAGAACTTGCCCCGAATTAGCACAGGTATGAATTAATTATGAATAAAAAATGCAGTCATACACTTGATACAAACGTCACAAAAAGTAAAAGTTACGGTAAAGGGAAAGGACCTCAGCCTTAAGCTTTTAGTGTGCCTTCTAATAAAAAATAGGAAAACGTTTATAAACAAAGTTTTATACTTGAAGGACGTTTATATATAACATTGTTTCGTTAAAATTAGTTTATCTAATATTCTGATTTGTCTTACAAAATGGTTGTATTTAATTAAACGCTATGAATAGAGACAGAACGAGTTATTATTATTAGTAAGCACAAATCTTGCAAATGAAATCATGGCAACCCACACGACTAATAAGGTTATGATACCTATTTATTATATTCATACGCAAAATAAGTCGCCCACGACTTCTAGTTCAGGTATCATGTTATTACTGTGATTTATATGTTCTCTAAGACTACGCTGTTGTCTAAGGATCATAATACATTATATAATTGAGATAGTTACAAGTTTCATTATTGTATATTTACTTTAAGATACAGATAGCTATTTAGGTATCTAATTTTAACTGGAGCAGATAGTCTATACAGTAAAATACAAAGAGGTACAAGGTACAATACGTTTAAGTTTAGAATCACATTTTAAGCATCAAACATTAATAATTTAGTGCAATTAAATTCAAATAAAAAAAACCGGCCAAGAGCGTGTCGGGCCACGCTCAGTGTAGGGTTCCGTAGTTTTCCGTCCGTCACAGTAAGTGTCCCCACTTAAGAGTTAATAACACCGCCATGTAGGATATGATATGAGAGTTCCACGTACAGCGACATCTATCGGCAAATTAAGTAAACTATTGTGCGCGAGCTTAAAGTATGAAAGATGATTTTTATGGAATAATTCTTTATTGCGTGAACCGATTTTCACCGTTTTTACTTTATTTGAAAGCACGTCATTTCATTGTAATTTTGTAGAAATTACAGGTACAATAAACACCTGCTTATACGGTTAAATTACAAACTTACTTCAGAAATTATTTTGTAATTTTTTTTTCAAAAACTATTCATCCTATCAAGTTCAAAATAATTTTCCTAGAAAGTTTTTATAAAGTTCTACTTTTGAGATTTTTTTCATATTTTTAAAACTTATGGTTCAAAAGTTAGAGGGCGGGGCGCATATTTTTTTACTTCTGGAGCGATTATTTCCGAAAATATTTACATTATCGAAAAATGATTTTAGTAAACCCCTATTCATTTTCAAATACCTATCCAACAATATATCACACGTTAGGGTTGAAATGAAAAAAAAAATCACTCCTTACTTTACGTATAGGGGACGTATACCCTAATAAAAAAAAATCCACTTTTTATTTTACCACTTTGTCGGCGTGATTGATATACATATTAGTACCAAATTTCAGCTTTCTAGTGCTAACGGTCACTGAGATTATCCGCGGACGGACGGACGGACGGACGGGCAGACATGGCGAAACTATAAGGGTTCCTAGTTGACTACGGAACCCTAAAAAGTTAATGAATGATACATTCAGTGATATATGCCTATGTATTTGCCGTGTTTAAGTAGATTTTAGCCAAAATACCAAACCACTCGCTCCGTAGAGCACCTGAAATTAAATTTACGTATTACGCCGTTTCGGGTGACTGACTGTCGGGTGTAATACGATATTAACCCATTTAATGTGCCCCCTAGTAATATACGAAGCAATTCCACAACTGATTTACACCACTTTCATAAAATTTTCTTATCGAAAAGTTAAACTTTTCGGCAGTTTTGAAGTTCAATTTCATCTATTTGCAACAGCTTTGATTTGTAGACCTATGCAGCGATTTGTATTTTCTATTTTATACTGCTAACCTTTAGATGGAATAAACGTAAAAAGCTAAGCTCTAACAATAAATACGGGTCGATCCTGAACTTTTTATTCATGTAAACCCTTGTGCCGTCCAGATATTCAATGCCGCACTAGGCACGTTCCGGCCTCTTATTATGAAAGGGTACATAGCATTAACGAGTTTTCTGATAGTTTTCCTTCACTGATATTTTATTGAAAACTATAAGTAATACGCTATGATTTTTTCATAACATTAACATATATATTATTAATATTGTAACTTATGTACCTATGTTAAATTCTAATAAGATGGATATTATTTAGCCAAGTTTACTTCTCAGTACTTAAAACGCTAACGTTATATAATTGTAAATTAGCACAATTATTTCTTAAGGACGCTCTTCCTAAATTAGATCAATAGATCAAATTGTCTATGTTACATCAACAGCGAATAAATTGTACATTTAAATGGAGTATTTATATCAGAAGCGATATAACACGAGCCGCGCATGCATGTGGGTTTGTTTGAAAGTATCAACAGCAAAACGTGCAAAAAAATAGTACAGATCCATTTATCTACTGGACGCATATTGCGCAGCTTCATATTTCGTGCAAAAAACCGATACACATTTGTTTGTAACGCGTTTTAATTTAACTTCATATCTCATACAGTCAGCAACAACAATATTTTAGCGGGTTGGGTGTTCAAAATGATCTGGACACGCTATTGTTATATTAATAAGCTAAGTATAATTTGTTTGTTAATATTTATGTCTATCCTATTCAGGGTCCATGAGATGCTAGTTACTCTATTTATAACAACTGTAAAACCACCATGGTTGTAAAAAAAACTTACTTACTAATAGTGAAGTCGTGTCGAGCTCATTTTAAACACGTCACCCATTTAATTTGATCTGGTGTTAAATGTATATTTTTTAAAACTACCTCTAAATACCTACTTTATAGAAGAACATGATTCACGAGACAAAGACAGACAAGTTTCTCAGAAGTTCATTTAATAACTTATTATCAGCGTTTAATTTGGTTGACGTAGACGATATAGAACATTCAACAAAAAAACATAGCGTACATAGGAAATACAGTTCCTGATTGTACATATTTCCCGTATTTTTTTGGACGAGGGATCGTTTAGCCAACTTCAATTGGGCTAGGATCAGGTCCATTCTCGATTAGAATTGAAATAATCATTTTATAATCAAATTGATATTTTTTCGTATCCGCCTACGAGATACGCTAATCAAAACGAAATGATAGTCAAATTCAAATTTAGTTAAGTTCAAGTCGATTTAAATCAATTCATCACGTACAATGAAATTAATCTAACAGCCAATATTTTGACACATTGTGACACCCGCACTACGTAAATTTCAATTGCTCATTGAAAGTATAAATAAAAAAAATAACCGTTTCTAAAATAAAATAAAACTTAGCGCAAACACAAAATATACTAATAATATATAGATGTATATCTATCCGATTTGTAGTAAAATACGACTTTTTTCTTAAGTGTAGTGATGGGCAAATATAATCGCTTGAAATCTGTTGTCATTTGAAATAATTGGTATAAATTTTATACATTTAACGATTTTTTTAAAGTACGAAATTTAGAAAATAATGATACCATTCTATTTCTCACTTTTTACTGTAAAATAAATTGTACAGCAGCCATGCATTTACATAAACGCAATATTTCACTTTCAAAATAGCAATCACATAATTTTTCTAAACTATGAAGAGGGAGACTATGCAGACGTGACGTCACATTTTCATACAATTTTGTTAGTAGTTTTTTGAGTAACAAATGCGAATCTCAGACTTTGACTCCCATTTCTAACTTTTGTTTTTATCTGTCCACCGGATCCGTCTTACCTAGCAGCCTTACTTAACTGCAGCCAGCCGAGCTAGAAGTCGAGCTAGAAGTCGAGCTATATATTATCCGAGAAATCTGACAATATGTTGCCAAGAATTTGAATAATAAAAATATTCAGCTATTTCGGCCTCATTCCTAAGAGCGATCGGTTAAAACTAAAACGAAGATTTATTTTTAATAAATAATTTATTTTAGGCAGTATAAACATTTAAAAAAAATATCTATATTCAATCATAACATAAGTCATTCTTAAATCTTATTCATAATTATTTTTCTTTGTTATTTGTAATGACTGAAATCTTAAAATTGTAGAAATATGTACATTTCTCTTTCTTTCCAATCATACGATTGGCTGGTCAAATCTCCCGACACTTTCAACAGCAGGTTCCTGTCAAGATTTTTGCTATTACATGGTCCTTTTTGCTATCCTTTCTTAACTCGGACCTGGCGGACGGATAAATGTAATACCTCCTTTACATTTGATTACCTATTGTTTTAAAAACTCCTAGTTAACAAACCAGCAGTATTTTTATGTAATTTAATTTTAAATTAAGTACTGTAATAATTCATGTAAATATATCATGGATTCTCTTTATGAGCCAACGTCAATCATAATCACTTTTTATGACCATCGATTTATATTAGCCACGTCTCTAAACCCGTCATTGTCGATGTGTCAAACATTAGCTGTTAGATTAATTTCACTGTAGTTATTGAAAACATTGAAAAAATGTTTTCAATATTTGTGTTGAAATAAGAGGACTGTATACTTATAGGAATATATTGATAACAATTAAATTGACCGTTACAATACAGACAGTAATGCGCGGCGCGTACAAAATATCGCAAGCGAGCGGACGCGAGCTTCGTGCGTTAGATATCGCGGTAGGTGGGTGAGTGCTGAACGGAGCGCGGCGCGGGAGCGGGCGCGGGCCGCCGGTGACCGGTTTCGCTCTCAGCGCTTAGGAAGATGCGCTGGTAATTGTGCTATCAGCGCCATATACTCCATATAAGATGTAGTCGTTCTTTTGGTGGAAACTGTCCAACCTGTAATGGGTAATTTACCAAAAGAACGACTACATCTTGAGTACCCATTTATCGAAACAGGTACTGATTACGCAGTCCTCTTATTTCAACATATGATCCGGCTCGAAGGACCAACTAGACGGCCATTGGACTAAATATTACATTTTAATAAGTAAAATATTTAAAAAAATTGGTTGTCTTGGAAGGCCTTCCTGGATTTTGCCACTGCAAAATCCGAATTAATTTTTCTTGCGTAATTTTGAAATGAATGGTAAGTCTAACTAGACTAGACCATTCATTTCAAAATTACGCAAGAAACATTCTTATTATATTTGAATACAATTCAATTGTCATATACGAAACGGCCATCGAAATAAAAATCAAAGATTCATCTTTGATCCAGCAACTTTATACAATCATCGTGTGCGTCAAATCCGGTAGATCTGATTTTTGCAGATTTTTGTGTTATGTTGGCTCAATAAATAATCCAAAATGACAAAGTGCGCGTTCGGCGCTCGAGGTCACAAACTTGGATTTTTCATTGGGCCATCATCTTAAACAAGTCTGCAAAAAACCAAAACCAGAACTACCGGATTTTGACGCACAGTACCCCGTACTTTCAGGCGACAAGGTTCTTGGATTACTTGGATAATAGACAAAATACCTTCTCATTATATGCCAGTTTTGTGATGAAAACAGGGTTACATTGAATTTTTTACACGAGTAGGGTAACGGCACCAGTGGTCAGCCGGTTGCATCGTTTATTGGTCATAATTAATATATCAATATTAATTTGAATAAATAAATCATATTCTTACACTTAACTAGCAGCTCTGATTCCTCGTCGTTTAATATGCCCTGCTACAGAAGCGGCAGGAGATCAAGGGGCAGAAATAAATTAGTACCAATAGGTGCTGTCGATAGACGAGAGCAGTAGTGTCAATATCCACCGTATTTTTTACCTACACGTGGTGTTCTCTTAACACGTAAGAAAAAACATGTTTTTTTATTAAACGTGATTGACTTATATACAAATTGGCTTTAAGAATAGTTTATGTATTGAATTATATTAAAATTGAATAAAAATATCACTGGTTTAGGTATTCTTTGAGGGGGCTGACTATTAGGTAACACTTTTTTACAAAGGATCCAATGGTCAGCCTCCCGCGGCTGACCACTGGGTTTTTCCTGATTGTATGAAAATCCAGTAGTCAGCCGGATTTAAAACTCCTAAGACCCAAAAGTAGTTTTTTTGTTTTTATTTTTATTTGGGACCCTTTAGTTACTCAATTAAAGCTCAAAATGGATTCTAGAATATGTACAACATTTTGTACAAGGAGTCTTAGGAGGTTATATTATTTTATACGAGGCCGACCACTGGGTGTTGGGGACCCAGTATTCAGCCGCTATCTTGTCGGGATAAGTGGTATTTTTAAGGATGCAGGGAGATATTTGTATGGGGATCTATGAACAATATTTTACTATTATTATAAACCTGTTGATTTTGACTTAAATATCTTATTCTTATTAATAGTTAAGACGGCTGAGTACTGGGTACTCAAAGGCTGATAACTGGATTTTTGAGGCTGACAACTGGAAAAAAGTGTCAGATACGTCGTATAGTTTCCGAGTAAAATGGCTGTGACATACGGACGGACAGACAGACAGACAGACATGACGAATCCATAAGGGTTCCGTTTTTTGCCATTTGGCTACGGAACCCTAAAAATCGTTATAAGGCTGACTACTGGTGCGTTTACCCTACTCTATAAATATTTTGCTCTAAAGCTATGACCATAGCAAATTTTTACTTTAATACTACCACAAATAATAAATCATTACTATAGAGGTAAATTTAAAAGTATGAATTTTTAAAAATGACCCATAATTCACACTTTACCGGACACTTTCTGTAAGAATTATATTTTTGGGTACTTAATAATAATAAATATTTATGTATCAAAAGTATTTTTTTGCCTACAAAATAAATACTTCAAACAATCTTATTAAGAGCATTTTATGTGGATTTTTTCATTAATAGAGTTTTAGAATTTTTTGTAATTACCAAATAAGCAATCGTTTGGTTTACTTAGTTACATTCTTGTAGACTACGCCTAGGCCTCGAAGAATACGAAGATATATATTGGCTCTAAGTCCGCGGTGTACGAGTATTATGGGGATGTACGATTTTTAAGTAAATTCTGGTGGCAAATATCAAAAAATCCACATATCTTCAATTGATCATATCATTTTCAAAAGTACCTGATGTTTTTGAAGGAACAACTGTTCCTAAAGAATCCTCTGCTTTATCTGTTATCAAAAGAAAATGCTTCATCTTGTTTTCTATTTTTTATATAATATAACACAAAAATTTCAATTTCAGCAACTGTTTGCTTACAGTTTTTCTTGTCTTAATCCTTCACTGCTATGCCACGCTCGTTGGCGCTGTCGATAAACGATTGGTATCTCGTCTACGGCCCCTATGCTACTCATATTCTTGTTACCTTCACCTTAATCACAATAAAACGATGACAGAGTAAAAAAAACAGCTAGATTATGTCTAAACTTTGTTGAAAGTGAGGACGCTTATTTGAATTAAATAAACGCGGCCAATGACCCTCAAAGTTTTTATTTTCTAATTCGAGCTACTTGGGTACAGCTTGCGTCGTTATAAAAAAGCCGAAAATTTATATTTCATTTTATATTCCGCTCCTGAATTAGCGTTTCGCTTCAACGACGGCGGGTACTTTTAGGCGAACATTTTGCTTAAATTAGAGTTATCTTATTTAAAAAGAAATCGTCCATTTTCTAGGTCATGGTTTTGACGATTCCTGATTACGGTCTAGGTACTATAATGTGCTGGATTACTAAGGGGCAACAATCACTTAGTAAAATTCAGACCAGATTTCAGCGGTATTCCGCCGATCATACAGACAAAAATCGAGGCTGAAACTTGGCGGAAAGATCCCTCTAAAAATTTCGCTAAGTGGATTTTGCGCCTTAATATACATAGTTAAGACAAAAATTACAATATATCAAAAAAGTACGTAATTAAGAGTTGAATACATACGAGTGAATAAATATCCAAAGCCAGTGTACATTTTGAGTTTTTTTTACAAATATTCTGAAAGCCTGTAACTGTAAAGGATTTCTCTAATGGAATAAATTGAATTTAGTAGGGATCTACTTAATAATGCTACCTACAATGTAAATTATGAAGGTATGCACTATTCATAAATATCTGTTACAATTTGGTTTCCTTTACATTAAAAAAATATTTAACTGTTAAGTCGGTTTACGGACTATAATTTTGCTTGATAACGTCATAAGAAAACATTGATGAAAAATTGCATACTTTTATTTATGAATCTATTTAATTTGTTTTAAATATAATACACATCTCTTTAAATCTTTTTTTTTTTATTAATTTCAATTATTATCACTGAATTATCATTATTTTGTATAATACGAAGAAGTTAATTGAAAAATAAATTTTTTTCGATAAACTAACATTTAATTGCTTTTTTAGGGTTCCGTAGCCAAAATGGCAAAAACGGAATCATATCCGTCTGTCCGTCCGTCCGTCCGTCCGTCCGTATGTCACAGCCATTTTACTAATTTTGTTAAGATACGTCTTATAGTTTAATAGACGTATCTTAATAAAATTTAGACATGAGGTGTATTTTGTATGCTGCTATTTAAAGCTTGTCCCAGAAAAAAATGTCGTTTATTAGTTAGTATGAAATAATGTAAGCAATAAAAAGTTACCAAATTTTTGACAACAGTTTATTAGAAATGTAGTAAACAAAACGTATTTTTGTTCTATTGTTTATTCATCCAGAAACTTCGTAATTTTCTTTTGATACCTGCCATCAGGTTTTGTACATCAGTGTCTGTGATTAGTTTTGAAGCTGCATTCCATTTTCGCTTGAAGTTTTCAACTGATGTGGCGTTAGTTTTATGTTTTAAGAGCTTCTGCTTCATACGAGCCCAATATTTTTCTATAGGTCGTAATTCAGGACAGTTAGGAGGATTTTGGTATTTTTCCACAAATTCGATATTATTGGCTTTGTACCATTTTATCACATTTTTTAAATAGTGGCACGTGGCCAGATCAGGCCAAACCAGAACTGGCTTCTTGTGTCGCTTAAAAAACGGCAATAATCGCTTTTCCATGCACTCTTTAAGGTATATATCGCCTTTCATAGTTCCTTTAGCAAAGTATGGAGTGCTGCGTTTGCCGCAAGAGCAGATCGCTTGCCACACAAGAACCTTCTTGGCAAATTTATCCGTTTTTATGACATTGTACTCGTCATTGATAGTTTTTCTATCGGTCCCCGAATAAAAATGATGTCCCGGCAGTGATTTAAAATCAAGCTTGCAATATGTTTCGTCGTCCATCACAATACAGTATTTTTTTGTCGTTAATACAATAATACAGTTTTCTTGATCTCGTTTTAGCGTCAGTTTCTTGTTTCGAATTTCTATTAGGCACTTTAGTTTGTTTGAAAGTCTTTATAGAATTATTTTTCTTTACTCGTTGCACAGTGGATTTAGACGTTTTAAACTTTTTAGCTAAATCTCTTACAGATTATGTAGGTTTTTTCAGCAAAGCAGCTATGATACTCTTCTCAATATTTTTCTTAACAAACCCGGTCTTCCGACCACTTCCAGGACGCCGTCGAATACCGCCAGTCTCTCTGAATTGTTTTAGGACCCTTTACACAGTTCTAACAGACGTGTTTAGCTCCATTGCCACTTTTTTCGTGAAAATGCCTTAATATTGGACATTTTTGTACAATATTTTCTCATGAATTTTTTCTTGTGGAGACGAGATCTTTGTAAATGTGACTGTGACAGATTTTTTTCTAATATTAAATAAAGAACCGAGATGCATTTAACATATAACCAGCCAGTTTCAACCATTTTCATTGAAACCTGATATACCAACGCTGCGTAAACTAACGACATTTTTTACTGGGACAAGCTTTAGTTATGTAGTGAAATTGCAGAAATAAATATCTTCAGGGCGGGACGCTCCATACATGTACTTAACTAAATTAAAAAAAAAAGTTTTTACCAAATATCAACATGTTGCACATCAATCGATACTAGGTCTTTAAAAATAACATTGAGGTTTCGTTGAACATTTTGTGATTAAGTTAATATTTTCAGAAAAATCCCCGTGATTGCTTGTAAGCAATCCCCCAAGTAACACAGGAAGCATTATAAGTATTATAACTTATGAATAGTTAACTTATTTCGAACTTAAGGACCGTTTAAACTCTTATATACGTTCACCGAGCAACTTGTCGCATTATATGATGCTTTGAGCTGTATAACGGTTGTATAATGGTATATTTAAATGCTTTTGTAAAGCCTTTAGCTTTAGTGCAGCAAACCACAACGCAATTGTACAGCTTTCAGCTGTTTAAAAGCACTTAAGTGCTTTAGGTTCTACAATAGCATTATATAATGCTTTAAGCTGTGTAACGGTTGTATAATGGCATATGTAAATGCTTTTTAACTAAAGTTAACCTTTAGTTTTAGTGCAGCGAACCAAAATGCAACTGTACAGCTGAATGCTGTACTAATATGGTTTGCTACACTAATGCTTCGGTGTGGTTTAGTGCCTTAGGTTCTACAATAGCATAAATAAATACTTAATGCTGTTAATGAGCATGAATATTAGCCATTATAATGCCACGTAAATCCGGTATACAGCTTTCAGCTGTTTTTAGTGCTTAAAGTTCTACAATAGCATTATATGATGCTTTACTCTGTATAACAGTTGTATAATAGCATATGTAAATGCTTTTGTTTAGCCATTAGTTTTAGTGCAGCGAACCAAAATGCAACTGTAGAGCATTCAGCTGTACAGTTGCGTTTTGGTTTGCTACACTAATGCTTCGGTGTGGTTTAGTACCTTAGGTTCTACAATAGCATAAATAAATGCTTAATGCTGTTTAAGAGCATGAATATTAGCCATTATCATCATCATCATCATCATCATATCAGCCGAAAGACGTCCACTGCTGGACATAGGCCTCCCCCAAAGAGTACCACAATGACCGGTCCTGCGCCACCCGCATCCAGCGGACTCCCGCGACCTTCACCAGGTCATCAGTCCACCTTGCGGGGGGTCTACCCACGCTGCGCCTTCCGGTTCGTGGTCGCCACTCGAGAACCTTTCCGCCCCAACGGCCATCGGTTCTACGAGCAATGTGCCCCGCCCACTGCCACTTTAGTTTAGCGATTCGGAGGGCTATATCGGTTACTTTGGTTCTGCTGCGGATGGCCTCATTTCTAATGCGATCACGCAGAGAGACTCCAACCATAGCCCTCTCCATTGCCCTTTGGGTGACTTTGAGCTTTCTTATGAGGCCCATTGTAAGCGACCACGTTTCAGTACCATATATCATCACTGGCAACACACACTGGTCAAAGACTTTCGTCTTGAGACACTGCGGAATATTGGACAAAAAGATGTGCCGTAGCTTCCCGAACGCTGCCCAACCGAGTCGGATTCCCCGGACCTCTTTCTCGAAGTTGGATCTACCTAACTGGACAGTATGTCCTAAGTATATATAATCGTCCACAACTTCGAGTGTAAAGTCTCCGATTGTAACGAGAGTTGGTGCTACATGGGTATTTGACATGATCTTCGTTTTATCCATGTTCATCTTTAGACCAACTCGCTCGGAGGCTTTACTGAGGTCATCGAGCATCGTACTCAAATCCTCCATGGTCTCAGCCAAGACTACTATGTCGTCAGCAAACCGAAGGTTAGCCATTATAATGCCATGTAAATTCGCTATACAGCTTTCAGCTATTTTTAATGCCTTAGGGTGTACAATAGCATTTATAAGTAGGCAATACATTCCTAATGCTGTATAATAGCAATAATATAAACCATTATAAAGCCAAGTAATTCGCTATACGGGGCTGTTCATAAATTACGTCATTTCAAATGGGGGGGGGGGGGGTCTGGACATCGGATGATGGTAGCATGATGTAGGAGGGAGGGGGCGGTCATTCCGAAGATCACATCATCACTCGCATCTTTAAAAAGTGGTTCAATGTGTAAAAGAAGGAACAAAATCCGTGTTTCTATAAACTTTTAATGCTATACAATATTATCTACTAAATAGTTTTTTATTTTACAATTAAGCCAAAAACGCATTTTTTTTTAAATGACGTCACTTTATTGGGCAGGGGGAGGGTTGGATGATTTTAGGGGGGGGGGGGGGGTAAAAATCATCAAAAATTGATGACGTAATTTATGAACAGCCCCTATTCAGCTTTTAGCTGTTTTAATAGCATAATTATTTACGTGTAATGCTGTAGGCATTAATAAGCTTTTTTTAAGGGTCACCGAGCTGCTATTGGACTAAGAGCTAGCCACGTCAGATATGACACAATAATGAGAGCAACAAAACCCGTCTGGTTAGATTGCTATACTATTCTTATTGCTAGATCCTGGCATCTGGCAGCTTTTAATGGGTGGAGGTCACAGTGACACACTAGCAAAATGTTTTAATTGGAAAATAGTAATACCAAACTAGGTAAAAACTGCCGAAGTTGTCTCAGTTATAAAGGACAGAGCCTATATTTCAAGGGGCTCCCTGGCGCCAACGACCTTAGATCTGATTCCCTTAGTTTTCTAATGATTTATATAGCTTATCATATTATCAGTAACGGCTTTAAACTACATAGTATCGTATATTTACTTCAATATTCATTGTCTTCGAGATATTTGACATCAAAGTCGAACCGGTTTAGGCTAAAAAAGTGGTTTTATGGGCATACATTTTGTGTTAATTAGTTAAAAATTAAAATCTCTACAGTTTTTAGAGACATCAAGGAGGAACCCTAATATGTAGATTACGTATATGTAAGATTCTTTACACCATTCGAATATCGATAAAAGTGTTTTTTAGACCATATTTTAAAAATATCATAAAAAAATAACGGCTCATTTATTTCAATATCCGGCTCTACAGGATGGAGATAAAAGATTCAAGAACCGATAGTCGTTTGCCTTATAAATCTATCTGTAGTGAATATGTTGGAATATCGACTCAAAACTGGTCAAAAATCGATAAAAATCGTTAGACCAAAAAATATTGAATTACGGAAACAAAAACAGTAGTCGACAATTTATGAACTATATTATACATCGTTTGGCACTACTTTCCCCCAACATACACTTTTGTATAATTTCTCTTAATATTGTATAGTATTTGTATAGTTTCTCATAATATTGCATCAAACCCAGATTTCTAGGATTTGTTTTCTTGAAATGTTTGCATTCTTTGCACTCCATTCTCCACCACTTTAAAGCTGCCAGATATCCAGATCTAGAAATAAGCATAGTATACCAAACTGACTAGAGGGGTTTGGTTGCTCTCATTATTGTGTTATATCTGACGTGGCTAGCTCTCCATCTATATAGACCAACGCCATTTTGTAAATAATTTATAACCTAAAAATAAAATCATGCGGACCTATTTATACAAGGAAAATACCTATATAATAATGAAATAACTTAATTTAAGACTGCTCTACCAACACTATTATATTAATAATGCAAAACTCGTTCTATACGAGGATTACACAATTGTTTTGTTTATTTGACGCATATCTTTGTATAATATTTTATAGCAAAACCACAATAAATCAAAGGCGCGTGAAAATTTTCAATGAAACTTATGTACACATTTACAGTAAACTAAATTGCGCAGTAATATTTGAAGGATATAATAACGTAAAAGAGTCAAAAACTTTTATAAATTTTGTTACGATACAAAAAAATATGAAGTGTCACTCATTCAGTTTTTTGTACCGTCTTCGTCCATTTTATATTGCGAGACAAAGTAGTTAAATCACAACGTTCATTGTATTCTAACATTTGTTCCGTCGGTATTAGAGCGTTTTTGCATTGACGTAAGGTTTATTTTACTACACTCTTATGCTAGTACTAGCCTTTTCCCGCGGCTTCGCCCGCGTACTATAAGTACTCAAAAAGGATACGATACCCATGTTGATTTTCAGACTTTGTGACCACATTTACCCCTTTTAGGGGTTGAATTTTCAAAAAACCTGAAACACGTGTTTACTCATTTATCGTTAGAAATACTCCTGTGAAGTTTCGAATAAAATAGTCTAACAAATCTTGATTCGCGATACAAACTTTGGACCCCCATTTTACCCCCTTAGGGGGTGAATTTTGAAAAATCCTTTCTTAGTGCACCCCTAGACCTTATAAGGAACCTACGTGCCAAATTTGGAATCTCTAGAACCAGCGGTTTGGGCTGTGCGTTGATATGTCAGTCAGTCAGTCAGTCTGTCAGTCAGTCAGTCAGTCAGTTTCTTCTTTTATATATTTAGATAATGCTTTTGTATTGCGATTGGCAACTTAATCGAGAGTACTAATGCTTCTTTAATGCGATTGGCACTTTCCATGACAACGATAATGCTAATAGCGCAGACATAATGCGCCTGTAATGCTATAAATAACCTGTATAGGATCTTAAGCTGGGTAATTTATGCCCATTTAAGAGCTATATCAGCACTATAAACGTGCTTATATTATTATAGTTAATGCTACTATAAAACGAACTCAAAATGCTAAAAGCATACAGATATGCTGTAAGACGGCCGTTATACTGCTTTGATGTGTTACTTGGGCCGTGTCTGTTGAAGTGGCCCAGTAGATCATTTAACATTAGCTTTTCAAAGACTTTACTTAGTACAGGAAGTATTGATATCGGCCGGAAGTTATTCAGAACACTAGAATCACCCGATTTAAAAAGAGGTATGACTTTACTACATTTCATAAGATCTGGAAAAACGCCTTGTGAAACTGAATTATTATAAATTAAGGCTAAGTAGGGCGCTATGACGTCTATGATATGAATATGACTGATGACTACAACTGATGTAACCCATAAATCTTCTGTTTTCTTAAAATTTAGAGATTTGAATATTTTTACAATTTTTTCCGAATCTACAAGGTGAAATTCAAAGATCATCGGACATTTCTTAATATTAGCGCAAAGTATGGACTGAGCTTGAGACGAAGATGATTTTAGGCATTTTGTGGTATTTAATGCTATGTTAGTAAACTAATGTTCGAATGCCGAGGCAATATCGTCATTTGACAAGACCTGCTGTTCATTTCACCTGTTCACCTTATTGCTGCTATCCATACTAATCCCAACTACGGTGGGATACCCACTATTCTTTGTTTATCATTAAATTTATAAAATTAATCGAGAGATAATAAATAAAACATTAAAATTCATACGGCCGGACAATTTTTAATGCATAAAAATATACGTGCCACATGTGAAAATAAACTTTTAGGTTTGAACCTCGGTTTTGTCTCTATTCACCCCATTTTACAGTACTTACCTATTTATTTTTTCCTATCCTGCAAATTATAATTTAAACCTGTCAACATTTTGATAAGTAAAAATCTTTTATTTTCTTATGCGCATGTTTTATAAATACCAGCCTCAGCAAAAAACGCCTCTTGTCATAACAAGTGTTGACAAAGTTCAAGTGCAAAAACATTGACTTGCGATCGATTAGCCTTTTCATCTTCGACTAAGCTGCGTTAACTGTTAGGAGACAATTAACGTCACTTTATCGTGTACTCAATCCAATCGTACTTGGCAGTGATATTATTCTTGGGTCTCGAGCTGTATGTACATCAGATCTTTAAGTCGAATGTATTTGCTAAACAAGTTTGACATCCGTCCAATCGGTTTTGGGGTGCGGCATTGATTACCGGCACCCACCGCTGCTTTCCAACCGCGCCAAATTTAACGTCGGGCGGAGTCGCTGGCGCTCGGCGCGGCCGGGCGAGCGCCGCCGGGCGAGGTGCGAGCGAGATCCAGCGCTCCCTGCGCGACTCGTGCCGCCCTGTTCGCACGCGACTCGACTCCATTGATAGTCCGCGCGGGCTGACGGCGACACGCCACCTTCTATACCCTACGACACGCGTCGTTCTGTTGTGCCGCTAAACCCCACTCAAAAATGTGACTTTATCCCCCCTGAAACGCTTTTTCCAGTTGTCTTTCTTGTGATTACTTTTTCACGTTGTAGAGATTTAAAAACAAATTAACAACGTGCTGCTAAAGTGTCAGTGTCGAGGGCGTCACTGGTCCACTGGACCGGTCCATCACAGTCGACCACTATTGGTGCCAAGGATGAGGCCTAATTAATTAATTATCATTTAGATATATGTATATGATTACAAAGTTGTTGTTGATATTGGTAGTTGATTAACTATATGAAGATTTATTAGTCAGTTGATAACATATGATTATCCGATAAAGCGTAAAACGCACGTAGCTTAAAGTAGTCTCCGCACTTACGTGATTAACAGCGAAAGTAGCCGGTCTCGTAATGTGGTACTCGTACACACAGCGTAGGAGTTGAAGACCCAACCTTAATCGCGTAATGACGGACGTGTGATAGGCCAATTGAAATGGCGTTGTCCAGTGAAGTTATGTGCCAGTAAAGCGACATGCAGCGTTCCGAGTCGCAGGCCGAGAGGCTGGGCGGCGGAGCGTCGTTCATCACGAAGAGCTCGGCCTCGGAGCACAGCATGGCCACCGGTGTCAGCGGCAGCAGCAGCGGCGGCACGCTGCCGCGCACGCTGAGCACCAGCGTGCTGCGGATCAAAAACAGATCCACGTTCTGGGAGAAGTTCTGGGACGAACGCACGAGACGCGATGCGTGAGTTGCTTTTGTTTCCCTCGGCGTATGCTTACTGGTACTAAGATATTCACTCACAGGCAGACTTCATACTGACCGTTAGTAAACATTATTGCCACTAACATAATATTTATTTATTTATTTACGTTACGGAGATCCAACAGCTATCAAAACAAAATAGCACTAATTAATAAGAGATGGAAAGCCAATTACAGGATCACACGTACATAGGGTGATTGTGCTAGTTTTCGTCCACTCTTGTCAGTTTTCCGTCCATACTTATTTATATGTTTATCTTCAAGTTTTTCCCAAAATAAAAGCTTGAAATTAAAAAATCTACTAAAGAATAAACTATATAGGTATATTTTTTTTAATATTACATTACAATATTTTACAAATCACACACTTTACAAGACAGTCAAATTAACAGAAAACTTAAGCCTAAAAATAACCCTAACTAGAACATCACCAAATGTATATATGCGTAAGTATATAATCTAAATTTAACAAAGCAGACAAATAGCACTCAAAACTAAACTAATAACCCAGCCCCCAGATGTCCCCCAAATCACTCCTCTGGGGAAGGGTGCCCATAATACTGGCTACATTTCCCCTCTGGATGGCGATACCCAGTCTTTGGCCGAGAAATGAGCCAGCCCTACGGTCACCTGCAGCTTCCACCAACCTCTTCTTAAGCTCCTTAAAAAGCTTAAGGGCACCTGGGCCCCACGGACCAAGGGTTTCTACCGCAAATGCAAAAAAATCCATGCCGTTAGGGAGCCCAGCATATTTGCGCCGCTTTAGCGTCTCCGCCGCATAAACTATATTGACCTTTAGAAGTTTTGCCCATTTATTTGCAGCAGTTTAATTAAGTGGACGGTAAACTGGACCTGGACGGGAAACTAGCACAATTACCCTATGTATAGGTAATGTTGTAACGGTGTTGCTGTTGGTATAAAAATGACATTTGCAGCAAAGCATAAAACATCCATTCTACCTAAAAGATAAGTGATGACTGAAACAGTTATGCTGCATTGATCCCGCGTGCATTACAACTAGCGAAATGTATGTTTTCATATATATAAGTGTACCTATACATATGTAGCTAAATATTATCGTGGAAAAATAATTTATGCAACGCGTTAAACGTGACTAAAATACATATTCTTCACTTGTAGCATAGCTTATCTCTCGTTTTGTTATCTGTAAATTGATTGTATTATGTTTTAATAAATAATAATAAATATAATTTTTATCCAGGAAACATGCTTATAACTAATTTACAAACTAGCAAACCACAACAATGTGGATTGTTAGCAGACAACTCTAAATAACAAAATGTGCTTTGTAACCACTGTAACTTTAGTAAGCTGAAGATATCTATTTGTACATTGTATTTGTTTTTTAATATTGAACTGAATACCCAAAAAACCTTAAACACCTAAACTAGAGACATAGGTATTTGTAAATATCAGTACTAGCTACCTAATCTATTGAGAGACTTGAACTATTTAATGATATTCATGTAAGAAATGAACGAATCAGTTCAATATCCGAGCCGATAGGTGCCTAACCTCTCGCATGCTGAAACGCGGAACCGTGTAATAGGTATTGAAATCTAATTAATCATTAATAAGAGTTCAATATCTACTAACGCGGATCCACGTTGTAAGAGGTTAATAAACTGTTCAACGTTGTCAGTTGTTAGTGTCAGAAGTTTTGTCTGTTACACTTGTTATACATGTCGTCCGATACCAGCCCAAGTTTTCATTCTTCAGCAGCGGTTCGGAAGGAAGCACCGCCTTAGACCGGCATTGTCCCTTTTGTTTCACAGCAAGTCCACTTTTTTCATAGTAATTAAAAACAGACGACTGGATTCATTGTTGGAATGCGATCTGATGACAAAACAAACAAAACAAAATAACAAAAGATCACGCACGCTAGCTAGAAAACACTCAGAGAAAATATTTAAAATTACCTACAAAATCTTGTACAGATTAAGAAGACGCAATTTTTTTTCGTTATTTAACATTTTTCAAAATTGCTTGGTATTCGAGGAGAATCTGTAAGTACTCAAACAAGTTAAAAAAAAACATATATAATTTTAGTTTCCCTTTTACTGCACCAAAATGTAGAAGAAATACGTGACCACTTTTTTTTGTTTGAACATATAAAATAAAAGCTATGTTCATGCCAACTTTATATCGAATGGGACTATATTACTTTAAAGTTTTATGAATTTAAAAGTGATGCTGTATAAAGTTCGACTGATATATAATATTGGTAACTAAGAGCCCAAGAACGGCACGAGGGAGAGTGCTCGACATCAAAGCAGAGCAAACCTTTGTTGCTTTAGAAAAATCTTGCTCTTTATCCAGTACGCTGCACTAGCCGGCTTTTCAATGGCTTCACAGAGCTTGCCATTTCATTCTACCCGCATTTTATCTTCATGTAGAAATCTTTTTAGTCAGAAAATGGTCATTGAAATTAGAAAGTAAACATATTGATTCTACAGCAGTTTGATTCCTCCGTAAAATAATTTCGTCGTTGATTACTAATATGAATTTCAATAAAATAAATAGTTGTAAAAAGTTAACAGAATCTTTTTTAGGGTTCGGTAACTCAAAAAGAAAAGTACGGAACCCTTTTAGGATCACTTTGTTGTCCGTCTGCCTGTCTCTCTCTGTCTGTCAGTCTGTCAAGACCCTTTTTCTCAGGAACTCGTCGAGCTATCAAGTTTAAATTTACATCAAATACGTATGTCTGCGTTCCCTTGAAGCTGTAAAAAAATCAAGCTTCTAAGTCAGTCCGGTCCAAAGATACGGCCATTTAAGCCTTATTTTCTTACACTTCGCAGGGGACCCAAAACCTATAGGGTACTTTACAAACACCTAGCCTAGACAATAATGAAATTTGGCAAGAAGGAAAGTCTTACAGCACAAGTAAAAAAGTCCGAAAATAGTTAATTTGTTGTTCCATTACAAACTTACAAAACCTATAGGGTACTTCTCATAGACCTAGAATCATGAAAATTGGCAAAAAGGTAGGTCAGCATAAGTGAAGGAAAAGGTCCAAATATCGTTTATTTGTTGTTCCATCAAAAAAAAATATTTTGCGTAAAAAAACTTTGACCCTCAATCCAATTTTTCTTTTCGTTACATACAGCAATGTTCGATGATTGTTAAAATAGTGTGATGTACCCTCAGGGCGCGAGTCCGACGAATAAACGCTTAATTAAAATTTCTGGTGGTTCTAAACGAAACCTAAATATCAATAACAACAAGAAGAAAACCATTGGAAAAATATTATATCCTAACGTTTGCGTCCCAAACACTTTGGTAACAATACCTTACGCTGTCTCGTACTAACATTAATAGTTGGCAATCTCCTGGCCAATCACTATTGAATTGCCTGGGTGCCTGTCCAAACACTGGTGAATTTAGCTGACAACCGTTTTGGATTAGACGATAATTCAATGTAAAGGTTTCTAGCTAGCCACTTTCTTTATAGAAATATTTGTTGCGTTGTTTAAGGTATACTATGTTTATCTGCAGTCTTGCAGCATCGTAACTTTAAAAAAAATTAACATTAAAGACTTTATTCTTTAATTATAAAAGGAGCATGAAATCTGAACAATATCAATGCCTTTTATTTTCAAATTGCGTAGTAAACAATAATAATTAAATTTTTGCTGCGTTTATATGAAATATCATTACGAGTATTGTAACAGATTTTCTTTATGAAATAACACTGATACCTACTTATACTAGGCTTATATATTAAATCACTGAGGGTATTTTATACTCAAATACTCCGGTATGCTTTTGAAGAAATTCTTCCGTTCAATTCTAATCAGTCTCAGTTATTTCATTGCCAAGACGTAGAGATTAAAAGAGATTACATTCTGCTTCAGAATTTTATTCTTTGTTGTACAGACTTAATAGGTAAGTTCAATGTAAAATAAATAAGTAAAAAAGTTATTGTCGATCATTTCATTTGACTAGATATATATGTCAATCTGCAACAGGTAGGTACTTTCATATGAATTAATATAATTACTTAATTATATACTTGTTGTGTTATTACAATCAAATCCCACAAACATATTTTAATCGCACTTTTCAAATACAAAAACATGATAACTAATCTCTTAACGTGGTATGTACTTCGCCATATTTGAATCGTGCGTAAATTGTTAAAACGAAGATTTAATAAGCCAGTTGTTTGCTATGCTAGCTAGCTTTCGCTTAAATACATCGATAAAATGCCGAGGCTCAACACAACATTATTAAAATACAAGTGGCCTGCAATGTAATCCATTGGCGTTAGATAACAAACTCCAGTTTAACGACTACGCAAACTAACCGACAGAAGCACTTGAATCACAGAACAAATATTTAACTAGAAGAAGCAAGCACCGCCAATAGTATGAAACAGCGCATGTCGATTTCTTCATACTTACTTAACAGGTATTTTTATAGCAAAATGATAAGGAAACCTTGCCTTTTACTCGGCCACCCAAATCTATTACAATTTCTTCACCGTATTAGACCATATTCTATTGTAGATATCAATGTCTGACAGTTGGAACATCACGAGTTCATGATTTGGATAGATGGACACATAAATAACACGCGGAGTACGTGCATTTGTGGCTTCTAGCTTAATGTATTTTCTGTGACTTGAATCTACACTCTTGTCCAGCTCTTACCTGTTAATAAGTAGGTAATTTAAATCTAGATATGGCCACTTAATTGGTCGTTGGTAAGTCTTATGTTGGTGCAATAGTCATTGCGTGGTTGAAGAAAGACATCAATGCTAATCTAAATTGCAGATTAGGCAACTATAATTTTAACACAATAATACAAAAGATATGTACTTATATGAAAAACCTTGGTGTAAGTATCATAAGCAATTTTTGAACATGAAATTAGTTACTATGTCCTAGCAGTTTTCCAGTTATTACTAGTTTTAATGATTAACTCAACCGTTTGTTTTCCACTAGTAACTGAAGTAGTTATATGATTAATTTTCCAATTGTGGCTTTTTAATAACCCTAATTAGTAATTACTGTTTAACATTTCTGGTTCCAAATTGCAATTCGATGCAGTTGCTATTAATGCGTAATTTATCAATGAATTAATTTACAGAGCAATTACGTCGAAGAGTCAAGTGTTAAACGGATAACCATTTTTAATTTCGAAAAACTTGTTCAATATAAGCCATTATAATTACACTTGTTTGGTAGAGTCCAAATTGAAATCGAGAAGTATTTGATATATTCGGTGCCACGACTCTACTCATCTATACAACCATAACTAAACAAACATGTACTTATATCACTTTAAAAAATATATATATATATATATATATATGTATTTGCTTTCTTAAGCTGACAAATTACAATTTAGAATACAGCATTTAGCGTACCCTAAACATTTACATATTTTAACACATTCAACGCCACCCAGTGCTACGCGCTACGCTCGTAGCCCATAGCCACGTATTCGTCGTATGTAGCTTGTAGTAGCTACGAAGAGAGAACCCGACAGTCGGGTTCTCGGTGCTGAATGAGTTAACCCCAGGACCACGAAACAAATGCTACTCACAGCCTCAAGCGAATATGCAGGCGCGTTTTAAGTTTGACCGAAGCATAAAAATATTATATTTTTACGTGGACTAAGCCAGTGAAGAGGTTCTAAGTAAATCGAAAAGGTAATATTTGAAACCAAGCGAAAAATTATTTGATTTCCCAAGAAGGTATCCCTTTGAGCTTAAGGGTCATGGTTTTAGCGAAGCATAATTTAATATACTCAGGCAACATTTTTAGGGAAATATTTTAACAAAAATGTTGTACCTACTCTAAGGCCTCTCTATCTTGTAAATGGACTCTTAACTTTAAGAATAACGAGAGCTTCAAGCAAATACTTATAAGAAGGGAACAAAAAGCTTTTTATAAGTAGGTGTACTTTGCCTTTCCCGGGCCTAATTCTTCTGAGTGCGTGTGCGTATTGCGTATTTTAGTATAATTCCTAGAGCTTTTGCGTTAACTGCTTTTAGTATGATGATTGACTTGTAATGTGCTGGGGTATAATGTACGAACTCGTACTGAGCTAAAGTGGGCATGTAACATACCAACTGCTGCGCTGGCACCCCACTAGCGTTAACAGCTACAACAGAGAAATCCACTCGCATTCCTTTAATGGAAAAATGCTATTTTATTTATTCGACAATTTACTCGTTTCTGATTGGCTTTCTGCAGTAAATGCTTCTAAGGCTAGTTGCATTTAGGTTACTTCTATACATATTGTGTATTATTTTCATTCCGTGCTTGTTTAAAGCAGGTTTTTAACCCTTGGACCGCCAAAGACGTCAAATCACGTGCACGGAAAGTCGTGCCCTCAGCGCGAGCGCGTGATAACACGTCCAATATTTTATATAATCGCGCGCTCTGGCGTCAGTGGCACGATTTATCTGGTCTATGATTCCGATGCTTGGCGGTCAAAGGGTTAAATGATCTATAGGTGATGTAATAAAATGAAAACAAAATCTTATTAAAAGGAAGACTTGACATTATTCTATAATACACAAGATGCCATGCCATATGCGGAAAATGTTGTCAAAATTCAGATACTAACTATAAGCTCTCCCGATACTTTTACTTACTTTTGTCTAATTAATGAACGTACTTTAGCAAAATAAGTTTCGCAATAAAGAAATATCTTAGTCGCTTATATAATACCCACTGGAGGGATACCTAATTAATTGGACCGTCATTTCGAGTAACTTCCATAATCGAAATAACTATACAGATTCCTGCCTTGTTTCCTTACTCAATAAGTGTCTGTCTTGTCGAGTCTACCTTTATTGCGCTGTAGATATTACATGAATATGTACAACAGTAATCAATACCACAAATTCAGCGACCATAACTTTAATAATTTTATTTAAAAAAAAAAAAATTTAAAACCGCAAAACTCCATTGTGATTGTGGCGTGTTTTAATTCTAAATCAAAATATACTCTTAATACTATAAAATATAACGGTTACACTCACGTCCATCTTCAAGCAGCGTCGCCGACTGCCGGCCTGCGCGCTCTGATAGAGCTTCAACGCACAACGGACCGGTTCGAATAGCACTCTTAGTGCTTGAAGACCGAGACCTAGGTTCTCCGAAACATGTCGCGCGAAGTGACTAAAGAGTGTAACCGTTTATATGTTATAGTGTTAGTATATCTCACGAAATTTTAAATTTAACAAAATATAACAATTCATAATTAGTAGTTTAAGGGTTATAAGTATACCTAGTGTAAGATGTAGTGAACAATCGTTTCTAATATACTTGTAAAACATGCTGTGTACACTTTCTTTGGATATCTTGGTAGTTATAGGACATTTAATGCCTACTATTGTTACTAGAGTTTGTATTATATCTGTTTAGTGTAGGTACCTAATAAAATAAAATATATATTTCACAAGTATGCCTCAAACAAGCTTCCTCTTGACAATAAAACGTTTACAATAGCATCATTAGATAACTTGAAAATAATAGCAATACACTACACCTGAGATTTCCAAGAAAAATAACATTACCTACACCCAACAACGGGTCTCTTTTTGTAGAATATTACATACAAAGCTACTCGTTTTCATTGCCCTAAAGTATAAAAGTATTCTATCGCTGAACACAGGAGGATTTTTGCGTAGGAGGTAAGTGCATACACGTGCATGCTCGCAGAACCTGGATTCTATTAATAACTGTTATGATAAGCTAGGACTGGGCCATGCCTATGATTAAGTTTTTACAAATTACGAGTAGATTTGCGATATTGCGATAGTTACAAAAAACATTAGATAAGATTATAGTCATATTTAGAAAAATTGCAGTCAGTATATATTTGTCAAAGGAATTGATTGGGTAGGGACCGTGGGCAATTACATCAAGAACTTAACTAACTATAAATTATTATTTTTAACTAAGGTATTTAGAAGGTACTTACATTATGTACCTATCAGTAAATAAATACCAGTACGGTAAATTGTATTATACTGAATTTATTAATCCTACTTAAAATAATTATTTATATAATCTTTATAGCACAAAAGAATGACACGATTGTACAAAAAAACTGTTGATCAAAAACCTTTATATTTTTCTTCCACAGTGTCCGGTTTTCATTTCGCCTGACTTTATTTATCAGTGACTTCAATCTTGTTTCAAAATCGGGATCTGTTACCGCGCCGTCGGAAATGGATTCGATTACGTTGGACCCAATTAGTAATAGTTGTTTTAGTCCAATAGTCCAAAAGAGCTCAAAGAGGACCCAGTGTGTTGACGATGAGGGACCTTCTTGTTCCTTTAGTCGTCAACACAGTGAATCCTCCTTTTTTGTAAAGGGTCGGCAACGCGCATGTGACTCCTTTGGAGTTGCAGGCGTCCATAGGTTACGGTAGCTGCTTGCCATCAGGCGGGCCGTATGCTTGTTTGCCACCGTCGTAGTATAAAAAAAAAAAAAAAAAAAAAAAAGTAAAGCCAAACCAAATATTCGTCATGCGGCCTCATGCAATACTTAATCAAGTTGTCGACGTACACATATTGCAGGAACGGGTAAATTTTCAAGTTCGATAATACATATTATATTTATTGCCTGCTTTAACGCCGCTTGTTTGCAGAGGACGCTTATTAAATTGAAGGCTTGTGTACCATGTACACGTGAACTTTACAAATGCCCTGTGTCCTAAAATAAACTTTATGCCATTAGTTCACTTAAATTTTAACCCTTTCCGGACGTTATCGCTGGCATCGATTTTGTCTATCGAAAACATTGTTTTGTTTACTTACATACATATATCATTGTTGTGTAACTGTAACTAACCTCAGGAGTGATTATATGAAATATTTTCGGGAGTAAACCTTATTATTTTACGAAATAATGAATTTTTTTTTAAACTAGTACATGTTTTACACACACACGTGCACACTTTGAATTAACTTGGTTTATATACACTCCAGGACACTTATAACAGGTCAACTTCACCTAATATGGAAATTTATATACAAAGCAACCCGTTTTCCTTGAGTATGTATATAAGTCAGCGAAGATATTAAATAAGTCGACCAAACGTTTGTAGGTAGTCCTGATAATAACTAGCAGTGGTTAATTTGACTTTTTCATTTTTCTCAGCAAATAAATATAAAGGTAAAATGGCGCAGTGGTTGGAAGTAGGTAAATTGTATTACGAGATGTTCCGCAAACACATCTAAAAAGAGCCAGCTAAGCCAATGTTCTGTATCTGTACGCTTTATGAATATTAAAAGGCTTGAAACAGAAACACTGCAAGTGCAGTACAGAACACTACAATCATAAGGGTTATATCAGACACCTGACGATAAGAACTTTAATTTCAACTTATTACTCAATGTGGCTGTGAGACCAAAGAGCTATAAGGATGACACGCAAAATCGTGAAATCGTGAAGCTATTATAAATAAATAATAAATAAATAAATATTATGGGACAATCTTACACAAATCAACCTAGTCCCACAGTAAGCTCAATAAGGCTTGTGTTATGGGTACTAGGCGACGATATATATTTATAATAGATATATACATATAGATACATAGAAGACATCCATAACTCAGGAACAAATATCCGTGATAAACACACAAATAAAGGCCCTGACCAGGATTCGAACCTGGGACCTCCTGCATTCGTAGGCAGGGTCACTACCGACTAGGCTAGGAGGCCGTTATAGATTCGATTAATAAAAAAACGACTAGCAAAATTGCGCCATTCACTTTCAAGGGAAATCCAACGAAAGTCATGTAATTAGTAATTACTAATATTATATCGAAATATACTTATTGTGCAATTTATAACAATATACTGTAAAATTAAATATACATATTAACACTAAAGATAACTAAGTAAAAACAGAAATAAGACTAAAAGCTCCTAGCCAGATTAGATCAATCAAAGTCACGTTCTACTCTGCAAAACATAAGTGGCATTCATAAGTACATGAAATTGGTAAGTCAAATCCGCTACAAACTTTTCAACAAGTTTCTTTTTACTTAGTTATCCTGCCCTTCAGTGCCCCGAAAGAACACCAACAATCTCTACTGCTGTTAAAAAGATTTATCAACTTCGGATTAACTACGAAGATAAGCTCTTTTAGGTTGAAGCTCGACCGTGCCTGTCACGCACCTGAAAGTAAAAGAGACCCAATTGGTACATAATGTATTGCGAATCCCTTCTTGAATTGGAGGGCCGTGTACAGAATAATGCAAAAACTGGTTAAATTTTTATATGTTGCGTGCCTACTTTTACCCAGGTTGTTGAATTTTAAAGAGCGATTTTTATCTCGACATAGAATATTCAAGTGAGTAAAAAGTCGACACCTTTACATACGTAAATATTTTTTTTTACTCGTCTGCACTAATGTTTGAACTGAGATTGTGTAGACCGAACTACTAGCGCATACTTTTCGATAGAGCTTTTACGGTCGCATATTGTAGCATCGCCAACGATTGTACAAAGGATTTTCAATATTTTCATACAATATTGTAACACTGTTGCCCGAGCCCGCCCGGCCACGCCGCCGTCGCCGGGGGGGACCGGCACAATCTACCGGGAGATTGAAGTTACTCAATTGTATAGAGGCAGCAGCATGTCTTTCGTCGAACTCAATTCTTACCGGCTGGCCTATATTGAGCACTCGTGAAAAAGTATTGTCTATACATATTTAATAAACGCGTAAGGAGAAAAAAAAATATATTGAAGATATTTTAGAAAAACTTATTCAGGGGATCTTAGAAACTTTGACTGAATACATTTCAGTGATTTTTGGAATTCTTGTCTGTCTGTCTGTGAATTTGTCCGCGCACTACGTAAATACTACTGCACAGAATTTTACGAAATTTTGTATAGTAACAGTTTATACCCAGGAGCAACATATAGGGTAGTTTTTATTCTGCTTATTAAAAACATAATTTTCATAAAAAAATAGTTCTCAAAAGTGGTCACAGATGGCACTGTATAGGTACAGTCAAGTGCAAAAATACGTATCGAAAAAATCGTCTCATAAATATGGTACTACGCACTTATTACAACGGAATACGATACTATGGGACATATTTTTGAGTAAGATGAGTACACCCATATTTTTACACTTGACTGTACCCTGTATAGTGTATACAAACATTATTTAAGGACGTCTTTAGATTAAATTAAGCGATTCGGTTTGTTGCGTTTCGCCGAGGTTCTTTCTTTCCCTGGCTTCGTTTTGGAAATTGTAAGTATCCGGACATATATTGTGATCCATTAATACCTGGAGGTACTTTATTCTCAACGTAAAAATAATCTATTTATCAATACATGAAACCTACTTACAATATTACGTAAAAACAAATAAAACAGGTTATCTATTTCGATTTACCCGACAGCAAAAATTGTACCGTTTGTGAGAGCAACATGTTTTATCTCGCTTTAACAGCTGATTGCAATAAAAAGGGTAGTCATGAATTAGCAATTACTAGCTGCTTACTGTCACGCTGCTGCTGAAGAAATTCTCGCTGCGACGTTTCGGGCATTGCCGCTCACCATCGAGCCTCCGGCCCTCAAATTTGCTAAGACTCTTCGCCATTGAGTTTTGTCCGGATTCTGTCATGCTTCCTGCTGCTGCTGAATAAATTCTCGCTACGAAGCTCCGGGCTTGGGCCTACTCAGTACTCGGGCTATGGCTTTCGCAGACATTGCCGCTCACCCTCGGGCCTTATGACACTTCACCTTTAAGATATGTCCGGTCCCTGTCATGCTGCTGCTGCCGCTGCTGATGCAATTCCTGCTGCTGAAGCAATTCTCGCTGCGACACTCCGGCTTGGGCCTACTCAGTACTCGGCCTATGGCTTTCGTAGATATTGCCGCTCACCCTCGGGCCTTATGACACTTCACCATTGAGATATGTCCGGTCCCTGTCATGCTGCTGCTGCTGCTGCTGCTGAAGCAATTCTCGCTGCGACGCTACAGGCCTGGGCCTAAGCGGTACTCGGACTATGGCTTTCACATACATTTCCGCTCACCCTCGTGTCCGCAGCCCTCGAGTTCGCTAAGACACTTCGCCATTGAGTTATGTCCGGTCCCTGACATGTTGCTTCTGCTGAAGCAATTCTCGCTGCGATCCTCCGGGCCTGGGTCCTCACCGCGTCATGGCTTCGGCATTCGGGTTCACCCAAAAAACTTGACCATTGAGTTTTGTGGGGACCCTTTCATGCTCCTGCTGAAACAATTCTTGCTGCCTTCGGCCTTGTTAGATTTTGGCCTGCTGCTGCAAAAGCAGTTTTCACTGGGACGTTGCGCTCACACGCTACCTCGCGCTCATACCTTCAGCGTTTGACCCTCTGTTCGAAGCATGTTCTCCTGCAGGCCGGCCATTAGCATTCGCAGGTCTCGACGCACGCCTTTTAGTCAGTTATCTTTATCACGGATGAACTAATAAATTTAGATAGATTTATATGTAGAACGCGTAAATTCTACACTAGGTAATGGTTTGGATAGTAAATGAAAATGACAAAACCTCCCTCATGCGCGGGCGAAGCCGCGGACACAGCTAGTATACAATAGTGACATAATCAAGCTTTTCAATCTCGTACCTTACTTAGGCCACTCAGCAAGCTTCGTGGCCTAAACACGGTGCTCGACTGAAAAGCTTTTAATTATGTCACGATTGTATAAAATACTATTTGTTAATTCGTTAAATTTTAGAACTACTATTGAGCTAAATGGGCAACGGTCGTTAAAATTAATTATTTTGTACTTCTCCAATATTGGCGCAGATTCTTTTTTTTACTGGGCAAACGCTTTAGTAAAATAGACGAAGACAATGTTTCTATAATGTATGCATTATTTACATAGCTACTAAAATGTTTAGCAATAAAGTCGCAGTCCTAACGAGATCAATCGCTAAAAGAGACTTTATGTAATAGTTGGCATTTCACCAAAATAGCAGCTTTATCGTACCAGAGTAATACGGGCTGGGAAACAAAATAACTGTATTTATACTGACTACGAAGTATTTTGACTTATTATCGTGAAACATCCTTGGGTACTGCTAAGTGGTCGTTTTTTCGTGTCCTTTTAGTGAATGCTGAATATACCTAGATACCTACTAGACAAAAAATATTAATAATACGTATCAAAAGCAAAAACTCTAATAAGAGTAATTTTATTATAAGAGTAAGCTGTACGTGTACAGTTATTAGTTAGAACGATGTGTACAACATATATCACGTTAAAAAAATATCTCGTATTAGGTTGGATATTTGCAAACTCAACGCACTGCTGATTTTATTTGGATTGGTATTATTTTAAGATTTATCGCCACAATAATCTCATTTTATCTTAATTTTTATTGTGCTCTTTTGTTTGTTACTTTTCCGTTGTTTGTTTTTATTACTTTATCTTATTTTATTTATTTGAATGTTGTGTGGCACTCCGTGCTTCCGCTCACTCATGGCCCCGACGGAACATCAGCGTTAGCCCAACCAGGAGCATCATGCTGAGTCGTGACTATTTCGTGGCTAATAACTTGTTGATTGTTTTTTTTTTACTTTATTTTTTTTCGGTTTTTTAAATATGTTTTTATACCTGTGTACTATGTAACAGTTGTGTTGCTACGAATAATTGATTTCTATTTTTCTTAGTATATTTCTATTGGTTGATCATGCCTACAGTAACTGTTAAACACTAAATACAACACAGGCATATGCGTCGCTTAGCATTTAGCCATCTCCATATGTTGGAGTATAATGAAACGTTCCGATAACGCTGTTTTCAAGTAGAAATAAGTGCTCACCGAGGGAAATAACGGTCCTGCAACTTTATCTCCAGCCTTTTCAACTGAAACGTCGTATGTCAGCTTTGACCCTGTGGACTTGTGACTTTTTGACGAACCTACACCAAGAACTGTGACAAATAACAAGCTATGTATGCAAATTTCACATGAGTATCCATGTAGAGATAGGCGAAGGTGTTTAAATTAACTTTTGCTCGAATTCAGTCCTGAAAATATTTATGTTTTTGCATGTGTGAGTTTATCTCATTTTAATACCTATACACTTTTATTTAGCCTCACTCCGTACATTACATATATTTGTGACATTTTCAAGTCAAAGGTACATTATTTTCGTTAGTCAACAAGGCGTTACTGCCATAAAAAATAATTTAGAAATAAACTCTATTAACAACCTACTCCGTTGTTGTTGATTCAAATCTTGTAACTTAAATTTCAACTACTTCCCGTTGTCTGATTCAGCTAAAATTGTATATACTTCCGTGATTTAAATGACAGTGCAATAAAAACGAATAAGGAGTTGATCTGATGATGCAGTCTTAAGGTAGCCTAAGAAACTCCTCGAGGAAGGAATGCAACCACACTGAGTTAAGGTTCATTAGAAAAGTGCCGAGGAGCAACTGGCAAGCAGTCAGCAATAAAACTGTGTGTGCCAAAAACTTGGGAGTTACCTACTTGTTCAAATGTTCATTCTTATCAAAATTATAAATCAATAATACAATAAACGCACAGTAATACTATTAGTTCTATCTATTTTTATTAGGATTGCGCCCTCAAATATTTATACAGTGAAAGATTTAAGTGTAGATCTATACGAAGGACCAACGATAGCAATAATCGATTTAGCTAAGTTCCGCTTCCGTGCGACTTTTGTTTTCTCCTTATTTTAAGTTACATTAAAGTTAAGTAGGAACATGTTCTTATACAAACAGTTTTCATAAAATAAGTTTGGACGCCGAGTTAAGTTCAGTGCCCATGTGCCAGTATAATAAAATATATCGTTAAGTACGACCTTCCACCGGTCTATCTTAAAATGGTAAACTGTTTGCTCGCCACACCTTTTGAATTAATTTACCCACTGGTTAGACCCACTTGGCTAACATGTCGACATGCGTTGTTAAATACATATTGTATAATCACAACACTTAATAATACACGTATTTTTTCGATATTTAATGAATTACCTCCTTGTTTAAGAAATCAATTGGATAAAGATATAACCGAATTTTCTGTTTTAACAAATCTGCCGGCTAAAGAAGCCTCAACGTATCCTGTTGTTATTTTTTAATACTGAAACTAGATCCTGATTGCAATTTATAACAGATAGGTACCTAGATATTCTTAGAAACGTATAGTCACGAACCGTCGATATTTCAATGCGTAATACATTTGAACTTTACCTGAATATTTTCCTGCTCTAGGAAATAATATTGTCGATATCTTATTTCAAGGGTCTTTTCCTCTGAAGCGAACCGATAAACCGATCACGTTTCCCCCTCATACATTGTACGGAGACGACATATGAACCGAGAAAATATAATATAGATAGATGTAAGGTTGTATCTGATGTCAACATCGATACTCGTCGTGAATAACGAACGGTGGCGATTCGGAATCGAGCACCTGGAGGCATCGCGAGTGGGCGTAGCCTTGAACTCGATAACAACCCCATTTATGTAGGTATATTAAAGAAATAAATAACCATATCGTGCATTATTGTATCATCCAGAACAACTGCAAGGATATTTTGTTTATGCGTTCTCAGATCTCTATACTTACAGAAAGGTTAAAAGAAAAGTGTTCTACTTATATGAGTACACTATCTTTATCATTGAAGCCCCTTGCATCTGTCTCATGGCATATGCCATTTTTGCAAAAACAACGAGTCTCGTGGCATCTCAACCTATTCTGTGTTACTTGTGTTTGACAAATTATTACTTGGAACATATTGCCTGATATTTGTATGTTCTTGTATTGTGCAATCACGTTTAAATAAAGAAACTAGGTTAGAGGGCTAGTAACGAACCATAGTTTATAGATTTTTGAAACAATTGACCTTAATTATATGCGCGATGCAGGCGATTAGGGATACGGGCGCATAAATAAGTTGTGTACTGAATGACAATGTTTTAAACACAGAACATCTGCGTCAGCTAAATTACTAGAATAGAATTCAACCAACTTTACTACGTTGCTTTTGTTCCTGATATGAGATCCAATTGTTTTGGTCAAAGGGTTTCTGTGAATAGAAACAATAATCATAGCCCATATATTTACATACATTCAGATTCTAAACGTTCGTATGTTAAATGAGTACCTAGATAATAAAACACTGACGATGCTTGTAATTGAGAAGTGTAAATTAAAAAGCGCGTTGTCCAGTTATATGGATGAGCGACCGACCAATCAGAATTTGCCTGGTCGCCACTAGTTTAATTAGGTCCCAGCTATATGAAGGCAGATATTACTACTTTTAATATTCATTTTTGTTCCTTTATTTGTGCAGTAAGCAGCAGAAATACATACACGGGTGAAGTGTTCAAAATTATCCTACGGTTTAGTTGTCTTACCAGTAAAGTCTACTGCTCGCTGGTACCAAGCTGCCCTTATTTTCTTAAAAATAAAAATTTAAAGAAAAAATAACCGCCTTCACTTATGGCTACTCCACCTTTCCCAGAGCAAATGCCCGAGCTACTGTTAAAAATGCTCAAATCACTATAGTATAGTGTACGTCTATAATATTTTAAGGATTCCCCCGATTTCTCCAGAATCCCATCATCAAATCCTGACCTGATGACTTATCCACCAGGGACCACATATCTTACCCTTTCAAACAAAAATAATTTTCGAAATCGGTTCAGCAGTCTTCGAACAATCTATGAACATACATAAAAAAGCAAAATTAAAAACTCACCCTCCTAGCCTATGTCCCGACTCTTTGCCACTGCGTAATTGAACCTGGGGTCCGCTTAACAATCTAATCCTATGAATCCGCAGGCACTAGTTGCGAAAGCCTTATTGGGGATTAGATCCGGTCTCCTCAACAATATTTAGCTACCACCAATATTTAAATGTAGATGGTACCGGTGGTACCTACCTATGTTTTATTAGTCCTTTTTTAACCTGCATATTTTTGTTGCATATGTATCAATTTCTTATATTATCAAGAACTGTTTAGTACCCACAACAAGACATCGAGAAATGCACCGCAACCCAGCCAACCAGCCTTGTTTTTAAAAATAATATGTTGTTTGTTTCAGTGGAGTTCCACAAGTAATTTCATGGATGTACTTAGAACTTAGACGCAGACTTTAATAATTTTTAATGTAGTTTCATATATATTATTGAACAACTCTGCTCTAATAACTTGCTTCCAAAGCTGCTTGCTGCGCATCTGTAGGTACACTACACTACACTGGCAAACTAGTTAAGAAAACAAAGTATCTGCTATTGGAAAATACTTAAATAGTTTTAGAAGGAGTTTTGATTGTTACTTAATTTTAAGTTCTTTTTGAACTAAAAAAGGCGAATGATTGCTCAAAAACTCCAAATTGGCTGAACCGATATTATTCAGATCTATTTTCGTAGAAAGTAAGTGTGCAAGCAAGGCGCATATTCTTGAATTATTTCATATTTGTTTGACTTATGGTTCAATAGCTAGAGGGGGTCCTCCCATACATTTTAAGACTTTCGAAACAATTATTTCTGAAAAAAAAGTGTTTTAAATAACCTCAATGTTATTTTTAAAGACCTATCGATTGATGTGCCACATGTTGATATTTGGTAAAAAAAATTAACAGCCCTTAATAACTTGCAATATAAAAACATAAAAACGGACACTCCAATAGCCTAGCTTGTAAACTGTGCGTTGTTAAAAAATTTCCCCTGCCCATAACTCCCCAATGGGGGTAGGACCCCTAAATTTTGATAGGACTCGGCAGATCCTCATTTCTAGTGCCAAGATAGAGTTAATAAACAAAGTATCATTATTGTACATATTTTGCCTCCAAGATATGCTATTATACCCTGCAGTAAAAACCGTCATGTAAAGTCATGAAGCAATAAATTGAAAGATTCACTTATTTAAGTTTTTTTTAATGTATGCACGAATCCGTCTGCTAACGTCAGCGTCTGTTAAAGTTTGCTTGTATGAAAAGTTTGACAGTTCTTTATGCCACTCTAAGGGATGACAGCTGCCCCGCCATATTTACATACTTTGATCAGTTCGTTAATGAGGGTTTCCGCGATCGAGATTTTCACTAGATGGCAGCACCGTGACGAGAGGTCTTTTTGACAGCAGCTGTCAAATACCAACAATAAAAAAAAATTACATGATTGGTGGATTATGACAGCTAGCCCTCTCGCCACGGTGATGCCATCTGGTGAAAAACTCGATCGCGGAAACAATCATTGTGTGTGGTACCATCACCCACACTGTTAACTGCCCATCCGTGGACCTTATGCCTTTTGTAATAAGGTCCACTGATGTACAGTTAAGAGTGTTGCTGTTTGTACAACCCGCCCCCTTCTCAAAATTGGAGATACCTTAAATAAAAGTAAATGAGTAAATTGTAATATGTTGTCATATTTATTCCGAACTGTAAATAGATTTTCCCTTACGCGAACATAATTGTCCCAGGCGTGCCCTTTGCTCTTTTACCCACTCCGCGCTTCTTTACGTGTAATTTCCGTTTCCTTCAGTGCTTCATAAAACCAATTTTCACCCTCCTACCTGTCACTGACTTCTCAACTGTGAATTACTTATTATACCTTCATCCCCAGACTTACTTATACGAACATCTAATCTTGTAAATTAGGTTTCACATGAGCATATATAATATAGAAGATTGGCACGAGCTGGGATTCAAAACCGTTATTGTCGCGACTTGATGTCTACGAAGACGTTACGTCGGCGTCGGTATCTATTAGATTAATACTCTCACTTTGACATAAAAATTAAGTCTTATATGCATAGTCTATTAGTTAATAAAAAATAATCCATTATCTTGGGCAAAGCTCGTACTCCTGTCGCCGTGAGATGTACCAGGATCCCGGAGTGGTGTTACAGAGTTGCGAGTTCGAGTCTCTCCTGGATTCAAGTTCCTTTGTTTTCTTGCATTTTAGCATCGTTAGGCACTTTGCACACGGCGTCGCGTCGTAGAGTAAGGGTAGCGTAAACGTTAGCATCTTATGCGTGTATTACGATAAGCTTACGCTACGCTTACTATTTATCAGTCTTCGCTGCTAAATACAAAATTATTTTTTAATTTGGTTCGATTATATACATTAGTATTTGATTACTTAGGTATCCACACAAATCTACTTACATACATAATATGTGTAGTTGACCAAATGTTATTTTTGGAGTACGTTGTTTCTGGATTGTTTCGGATCTATTGCATAATTATCTGGTATTTAAACAGTAAACACGCTGTACACGCTGTATTATAATTGGACAGAGATTTAAGATACAATGTTCGGTTTCGGTCGCTGCCGTTTATGACGCATTTCTGTTCTTGAAATGCGTCCTAACAAGTCCTAATTCATGAAGAAAAGTAAACATGAGCAAATTGGAGGATATATTGTGGGTGACTATAATCTACAAGAACAGAAAAAAATATTCCTGAAAAAGTAATAAAATATATGTTTTGATAAACTTTCCTTTGTAAGTGTAAAATTCTGTGAAGGTTTTTAGAATGTCTTTGTGGATCAATATTAAAATAATGACATTTTAATGCTGTTGCTTAAACTTGAGTACTTTATATTCGGTCAGCTTCCTTTTTCATTTATTGCCGTGTCTTCATTCAGAGTGTTTGCAATTGTATGTCTCATAAAGCTGCTTAATTTGTTTTCGGTCCGACATAAATTGTTCGGAATTATAAACAAAAAGGTTCGATAAATAATTGTAAAAGCTAATAAATCACAGGTGGTTTGGCCGCAGCTCCTAATAATTTTTAATTTTGGGAGACTTTTTTCTGGTAATTGTTTTTACGAGGATCTCGTCTGGGGGGAACGAACTCGGATATTATATTTTCCCATACCTAAATACCGAAATAAACCGTTAAATAAACTAAAGTTTTCGTCAGCTCAGTTGATAAATAATTATATTCATCGAAACTAATGGGAAAACTTTATTATCTTTCGACCGGATAATTTGTTTAAACTATAGTAATAGTATTTAACTTATATAGATGTCATATACAAAGGAATAAGTGACCTAGGCCTCCGGTGCCCAGGGCTAGGATCGAACCAGCGTCTCCTGCATTTTTAATATTTATTAAAAAAAAATTGATTTGTTCTTCAGTAGTATTATGTACATAGCTAACCTTTTTTAGTAGATAACATTTATATAGATAAAATACCTCTTTCCGAACCCCTTATATTAATAATGTGTCATTTTTCCATGACATAATATTTGTCATGGAAAAATGACACATGTCATTAAAATGGCATCTGCTAGTGATATTGGAAGTGAAAGGTATAGTGCTTATTTTATTTTATTAGACTAAAACATATATTTGCTCTTCCGAAAACGGTAATATAAAGCATATTTTATTTGTTGTACTAGTATTTAAAATGCAGTGTGCTAATACGTAAGCGTGAAAATGAGGTACGTAAAACAAAAAAGCTAAATATATAAATATTTTTATAAGTAGTTTGAAAATCATCTAAGATGCCTGTGAACACTGATATTTTATAGTGGCACTTAATTTGAATTCACAAGAAAGTTGCCTAATAAACTAACTTTGCTTAGCATTTTATCCGCATTAACTCTTTATTTAATTCTTAGAAGTTGTAGCAAAATAAATAAATTAGAGAATTACAAATTTCCTCAGGTCATTCAAATGTTAACAGTTTTGGTATATTTTTATCCAGCTATGCGGTAGTGTTATACATTACAGGTTTTATTTTATACGCTTTTTATAAGCGTTTCGAAATACTTTCCTTGTAATGTTGAACATTCTGTCAACTGGGATTGCTGCACCTAGAGTTTTGATTGCTGTCCACCAGCGTTTACAAGACCAATGAAATCGGTTCATAGTGACCCGTTTTCATTGTTATGGACATTCTTTACACTGATTCCTTATTTACGTAACCAAAAAAAAACTATTAATCACCTCGTTCTTTTTTAGAATTAAATTTAAATCAGAACCAATAAATTCTAGCTGCCAATATTTTATTAATCAACCTGTTAAAATACAAGCGCCGACAGTCATTAATTATGCAAAACGAACAAACTGCTCGACATTTTCCTTGCGGAATAAAGCTCACATCTAACTATATTCTAAATTTAAAAGAACCTTTATGTACCTTACAAAAAGGTTCAAAATTCAATTTACAACGAAAGAGATACGGAGTTCCGAAAGTGGGCAGATGATTTGCTTTGTGTAAAAGTCTTGTAACAATGCTGCAAAGTCGGATTTTCACGGCTTCGCGCGTAAAGTTTTGGAGCAATTTTCTTAAGTGATGCCATAGTACGACAACAAAATGGAAGTTCTGTCGGACTTTGCTTTGTGTACCTTTTAGCTTGTAATCTATATTCTTCGCAAATATCTGATATTTAAAAATATGTTCGCACCCAAACCTAAACTTCATAATATAAATTCCTTGAAATTTATATTATTTGCAGTTATAAGAAATTCAGTGTCTGAAGTTGACGTAAAAATAAAAAGGCCACTATTTTAATGGCCAAAAACACCAACCTAATGTTTAGATGAAGTCGCAATAAGTGTAACGGATCATAAATAACACGCAGATATTCCAAGTCTTAAATATAAATATAACCAGCATTTGCATCCATTCTGTCTACCAGAGTACCACATCTGTCTACTCTACAAACAGAGAGTATGTCCTTATCTATCATTTTAACAGACCCTTTTATTTATCACAATCTGTCTTTTCAATATGCCAAACAAGACATTATTTTAATGAAGCTTGCGTTTGTTAAATAAGATGAGGTACGAATAAATAAATTACGTATCTATTTGATATTTATGGATGATGGCAAGTAGTACATTCGATTCGATTTTCTACTAAGAAAACTCTTTGGAATTTTGTGATCATTGTATTGGAGCTAGATAAACATTCAAAGCAATAGGTATCTGTAATGACTAAACTCGGTAAAAGCTAGAATTTTAACACGACACGCTCAATAATGAATGTTACTCGTCTTAGACTTAAGAGTGGCGTGGCGTGATGGCGTCCATAAAACTCGATTCCAACCGGTTTCCCTAATTTTAAATAAAAGAGCACTTACCATACAGCTCATGAGGAACAAGTACGCCGACTGACCTCGGGCTTGTCTACAAAAATAATTGACGCGTCATCACTGAGAGGTATACAAAATATGGTATAGTACGCTGAAAAAATATATGTTTGCTTCAATGTAGATCTTATATTTAATGTAACCGCATCTTGACTGCAAATGAGCCTAATAAGTTCTTATCTGTTGAAGCTAAGATAACTTAGTAAAAGTTATCATTAAGTTAGATATATTAAATAACTAGTAGTCCGTCTCGAACTCAGAACTCGCAATTTCCTTGCAAACGAGATGACCAATATAACAAGACTCTTTTGATATTTTTTTCGCTCCTTCTAGCTCCATGACCCCTTAGTCAATCCTGCTCATATATATACGAACTCTCAAATTATATGTATCTCTTCTTCAACCCCAACAAATATCATGACGATCAGAAAAGCGTTACTAAAGTTATTGTGGGACAAACTTTCAAAATCAAAAAGCCATCGAAATGCCGAGACGTCCCAGTAGCCAGAAGTTGTTTGTAAGAACTTGCTTCGCTTATGCTCCGCTCGTTCGAATATATTTTTATTCCAAACATTTTATTAGCAACTAAGATAAAATGCATCTTAGTTGGACTTTTTTTCAAATATATTGGAGCGACCAAGGTACTCAAAAATAACTGAACATGCACATATTTGTGACCACCTGGGCCGCTCCGATATATCTGATGGCGACTGTACAATGCACCCAACCAGCATTACACACAAAGGCCCTTCCACTGCCACTGCTACTGACTGGGACCAAACTTCGGTCCCCGTTTGTGCTATATTAGCCCGTAATAAAATTGTTTACATGACGAATTGTGCAAAACTCCATAAGCTAGATCGTAAAATGGGAATCAGGCTTTATTCAATTTACCGTCCGTACGTGATTTGGCATACCCGCCGTCGGCCAAATTAGAACTCTAAATTAAGGAATTCGAATAAAATTAACATTTTGATCGGCCGTGGATGTTTAGCTGTAAGTTCAGCAAAATACTTTTACATTTCTCATTTAAAGATCTTAGACAGGATAGGCATTTATTTGGTTTTTTATGTAAGAAATATATCCCATCAAATAAATGTGATTGAATGCAAAGTTCGTAAACGGTTTCGCGCTAAAAAAAGAAGTGAGATTTAACTGGAAACCAAATTCTTTCAAAGCTCCTGTCAGTCAGTGGTAAAAATAATTATTTTCGGAGGTTAATATCTCGTGAACGGTTAGAGGTTTATCTGAAATTCAGGATTCAGTTATAACTAGATATTATTACAAGACTTACACAATTGGAAGTATGAAGCTTAAATAAGTTTTAAGTTATTGGTGGGTGAAAAGTGGCCCCAAATAGTTCGTGTAAATATACCCACGGCTGGTGTGTCGCCTCTTTGATCTGCGAACTTGGCTGACACACTGCCATGTGTCTAGATCCTTATAAATGCTGATTGAAAATAACTCAAATGTTTTCAAATAACTCTTTTATTACGAGTATAACTATTTATAAAACAAAAGTACAAAAATTAAGTCTAAAATTAAAAAATAAATATATAGAACTAAAATCGACCCTCTAAACCTTGGCTCCTCGGTAAGGTGCCCATCACACAGGCAGCATTCCCGCGTTGAATCGCTTTATTTATATATAGTAGAGTTACGTAGAAAACGTTGAATAGAAAGAACTAATCAAGTTATAACTGTTATAAGAAATAATACACTACGCTAAACTCAACGATAAGTCCCACTTCGAAAGTAAAGAAAAGCTACTAATTAAGTAGCAACGTATCCCAATATTGATTTTGCCTGAATATTTTATAACAACGCCATACAATGGGCCTCGAGTACGCAATTAGCGATTACTCGATGTCTATAGCGCAATTTAGTAAGGCTTTTATTGAGTTCAATTACGGTGTATTTTTAGATATTATAAGATTAAGCACTGTTATATGCATACGTCGTTATCGCGGGAGCAACAACGATTTGACAGTAGTCAAAGATTATGACAAATAAGAAATAACAGAAGTGACAGTAGTTTCAACGCGTTTGTACATAACAGAAGTGACAGTAGTTTCAACGCGTTTGTACATACCTACAAGTTCAAAATTTATCGATGTTTTTTCTAATATCTAAACTTCGTAATCGACTTGATTATAGTACTTACATACTAAAAAGATTAGCCACGCAATCCTAACGACAACCTCTTCAGTCACCAGTTATTCAAAACAATTTACATTCATGATCGATTTGTCTGGACTTGTAAATAAAGGATTATTTTAGACACACGAAGAGTATTTTTTTCTCAAAAATCAACGTTAGGTACTTTTTATTATTTTCATTAAAAATAAATCTTCTGTTAAACGAAATTTCTACTCAAAAAGACGCAGTTTAACGAACGTCGAAAAGGAGCAAGTCGAGTTTGATTGATCATTTCTAGCAAAAACATTGTGCTAGATATGAAGAACTTCTTAGAGGCTAAGACATGTAGGCATAATATTCTGTTTATAATAAACGGACATTCTGTTATACATATTCTTCAACACATTTGTATTTGCTCCCGCGATAACGATGTATGGTTATATGTAGAGCTTCGTGAACTCTAAAGCTAAGTAGCTAAATATCGCCTTTGTGGGTTAATCAGAAGCTTTGGAAAGACTGGAAGTCATAATCGCGGACATTCAAAACAAAAATACTGTAAGAAAATATATTCTTCAATTTCATTATAGTTCATATACAAGATGACTGGTAATTCGTCGTATTCCTTCAAGGGGGTTATTCTACAGCTTATTTGGAGTGATTTAAGTCCAGTCAAGCAGGGGTCAAAACTCATTGGTTTTCAAGTTATTCAAGATTTTAGATTTTTTTTAATAAATACCCGCTTTTTGACCTAAAACTAGTATTTTTTTTTAAACTACGTATTTTTCAAATAAAAAAAAAGATTTTCCGAATAGCCAATGAATTTCTGATTACGTAAAATAATAAAAAAAGTACAAAACATATCAAAATTTTGCAAATAAAAGCATCTGAAGTCAGAAGTTTTTGTATTTTTTTTTTTCAAATCTTGTTACATTTTAAGGCATAACTAAAAAAAAAGTAACAACACTTCGCGTACAAATTACAGAATTAATTTCCTCAGTTCATAAGCTTTCTAAAAAGGTACAATTTATGCTCATTTTTTACAATTAATAATAATAATACCAGAGCAGGTACAGGACTTAGCGTACTTGACTTTACTTGTTTGCGTCGTTTTAAACTCGCCGAAGGCATACTTTGTCTCCAGTTTCTTATCTTCTGAGACTTTAAGTTGCCCGGGGTGATACTTTGGTAAGTAATTAAGTAGGGGAATAAGAACAATAGGAAAAATACAGTTTCATTATTAAATAAAATTTTATCTTAAAAAGGAAAAATTATAAATCTTGCTCGAACTGTTTGCCCTGCCTGCGTATGCAAGAACGAAGCCTTTTTCGTACTTGAGTGATTGTCACTCGCCTCGAAAGCCCGTCTTTCATCGTCTGTGCAGCTGCTAGGATTTTTTGCCGTAGGTCTTCTACGGCACGTATCGGTCTGTCGTAGACCAACGCCTTCATGTGACCCCAGATGTAGAAATCACACGGAGTTAAATCTGGGCTCCTGGCTGGCCAAGGGGTTGGGCCACCTCGACCAATCCATCTTCTTGGGTAGTTTTCATCCATCCACT
The DNA here is from genome assembly GCA_947086415.1 of Pammene aurita. NCBI lineage: Eukaryota > Metazoa > Arthropoda > Insecta > Lepidoptera > Tortricidae > Pammene > Pammene aurita. The sequence continues at coordinate 26,664,225 of OX352297.1, forward strand.
GCCGCACACCCCGGTAAAAGTGAGCAGGGCAGCCATCGTGCTGATAAATCATGTTAATTCTTGTCGCAAGCGACACATCTTCCAGTAGCGTCGGTAGCTCATCCCTCAAAAATGTTTCATACGCGATGCCGGTTAATCGAGCTGGCAGAAAAAAAGGTCCGATTAAATTATCGTGCACGATTCCCATCCACACGTTCAAAGAAAATCTTTGTTGGTGAGCTCCTTCGTTTCATTTCTTTGGGTTTTGACCTTTGGGAGCCCAAAAGTGCAGATTGTGGTAATTTGTTATCCCGTCACGGTCGAAATTAGATTCGTCCGTCCACAAAATTCTCTTTAGGTATTCGGGATCTTCGATATCAGCATTAATTAAAAATCTGCAGAAATCCATCCTTCTTGCTGGGTCTCCCTCTTCAATAGCGTGTACTGGAGTGTAATGATACGGATACTGTCGAGCTGAGTGCAGGGTAAACCACACCTTCCACTGAGACATACCGAGCCGGTTAGCCATAATTCTCGTCGAAGTAGTACCGTCTGCCCGGAAAAAGTGCAGGATTTCTTCTTCTTCAGCAGGATCGTATTGTTGAGGTCTTCCAGCATCAGCTTGACGGCGTTTAACTGATCCTGTTTCCCGAATAAGACGGTACGATGAACCAAACACGCTTACGTGAGGTAAACGGCGGTTAGGGTAACGAAGTTGGTACTCCCTTCTAGCTGCAGCGGCGTCACCATCACAGAGTCCGTAACAATAAATGATATCTGCGTATTCTTCAAATTCGTAAGTAGCCATTTGAGAAAAAACTTAGTTATCAATATCGTCCGAATTGGAAAGAAAGTTGAAAGTAACTAACTGATTAATTACTACATGACCTATTTAAACCTGGTTAGTCTCATCCCCACCCCATGAGAAGCATCGCCACCCAATAAAATTAAGATAAGGTAAGGAACAGAAGGCGAACAACCCGCCGTAAGAATTAAAGTGACACAAACAAACTAATTAAAGTAATTTAAGCTTAAAGTGGTAAATTTTAGCTAATGACCCTTAATCAGTTTGTTTGTTTCACCAAAGGCAATCTGCAGTGCCTACTACCTCAAGGAATAAGAGAAGATAAGAAACTGGAGACAAAGTATGCCTTCGGCGAGTTTAAAACGACACAAACAAGTAAAGTCAAGTACGCTAAGTCCTGTACCTGCTCTGGTATTATTATTATTAATTGTAAAAAATGAGCATAAAATGTCATAAATTGTACCTTTTTAGAAAGCTTATGAACTGAGGAAATTAATTCTGTAATTTGTACGCGAAGTGTTATTACTTTTTTTTAGTTATGCCTTAAAATGTAACAAGATTTGAAAAAAAAATACAAAAACTTCTGACTTCAGATGCTTTTATTTGCAAAATTTTGATATGTTTTGTACTTTTTTTATTATTTTACGTAATCAGTTATTCATTGGCTATTCGGAAAATCTTTTTTTTTTATTTGAAAAATACGTAGTTTAAAAAAAAATACTAGTTTTAGGTCAAAAAGCGGGTATTTATTAAAAAAAATCTAAAATCTTGAATAACTTGAAAACTAATGAGTTTTGACCCCTGCTTGACTGGACTTAAATCACTCCAAATATGCTGTAGAATAACCCCCTTGAAGGAATACGACGAATTACCAGTCACCCTGTATGTACTTAGATAAACCATTCGCTTGAATTCCAAATAATCTTATATACGAGTATTGAACTAAGTAGATACTAACAGCTTAAGCGCCTTTATCGACGTAAACTTTTGAAGTTTTCAGGAGCTAAATATCGCCCCTTTTTTTAAAACCCCTGGAAAGACCTGAGACCATGATCGCAGCAGTTAAAAGAAAATATAGTATTAGAAAAAGTTTATTCTATTACGGGACTCGAACTACTTACGAGATGATTTCTGGGATAAAAACTTCGCAAGAAATCAAACTATCTCCATACCAAATTTCATTAAAATCGGTTCAGCAGTTAATAATTCACCATAGACATGGAACAATTATATTCCATACAACTGCATGTTGCGAGGCAGGGTGACGGCAAGTGGACTAAGATGTTGACGGATTGGTGGCCACTTTTGGATGAAAGGAGTCCTTGGCGTCCGTTGGCTCGTTGGGTGGACGACATTTGGACTGAATGAGATTAGCTCAGCAGTGGGTGACAAATGGCTAAAATGATGATGATGATGATAATAGATGTAGTAGTAGAAATGATACAAGCGTTTTATCTATAAAGACTGTCTCGCATTCGCAGATTACAGAATAGATCAGATATGAAGCAGTCGTTATTTTATCAGCGTATTTTGTTTTTTGTTAGCAAATGTTGCTCTTTATTATTTTATATAAATAAAATGGAGTAGACATCGAACTTGGAACTCGAAGCTAGACCGATACACGGTTTCCTTTTTTTGTAGCTATTCAAACTTATAATACTTATAAAACTTACAATACTTTGAATATGATTATTATAAATCAATGCCTATTGTAATTATTAGGCGGTATTCCAACGATGTTCGACTGCAGTATTCAGTTTCAATTTAATGTTTCAGTTCGCTATCACGATATACAAAGCTTACTACGTACGGCAATATTAGCTAACCTTTCTGGTTTATCCCGCCTAGTTAATAATTATAATCTGCTTTTATCTACACTCATACTGTAAGTACTCTAAAATGCGTTCAAAAACCGTAGACAATGACAAGCATTACAACAAACCATTTAACTATGATAAGTTTCTTATCTGCGGCAGTAACGTAATTTTAACTATGCATGCTCAAATATTGTTAAGCAATGAGTTTCAAATTTGGAACATCGAATTTGATAACATAATGTTACCGCCATGGCCAACTCGATTGGTCCCGCGCGAGCGCCGGCACAATCGAGTAGGCCATGACGGTACAATGGCGGTCATTCTATGGTTTCCGAACAATTAATTTAATATATATAATATGAGTGTAGATAAAGCAGTGTATGCAACTGTACGTAATTAGGCCTTGAAACACTCGTGTGATCTTATTATGAAATTCGCCTGCGGCTCATTTCATAAAACCACACTCATGTTTTAAGGACCCTTATTACGTAACAGTTACATAAACTACTATTTCTTACTAACTCAAATTATACCAGTAACCCTCAAAGCGTTATTATATCTTTTGTCCGAATAAAAGTTTCTCATGCCCTACAATATTTCATACTGCTATTCCGGCTAATACACATTTTCTCGCTGCCTTAATACAATCCAGTTGAGTGGGTATTGTATTATTTCTCTCCTTACTATTCCAAAGTTGTTCTCTTATAACGAAGCTTGAGTTTCGCCCATAAATGTTGGAGCATAGTTACATAGTAAACAGTCTCTTGAATAATATTACTATCTTGAAGACTGAAGAGAAGCGCCAGCCAACTAAACTCTTACATTTGTTGACGTATATGTACATCACAACGTTTTAGTTAAATGAGTCAATAACGGAATAAGGAATAATCTTGTCTTATAAATTCTACTTCTTTAACACAGACCAAAAGTTAAATAACGTATACATATGTATAGTTACCTGCTCGTAAAATATATACCTAATCCTGATTGTAAAGACAGTGCATGTCGCGTCACATTTATGTCGAGGCGATTGTGGTCGCATGTCCTTGCCTTCTTGCATGTTATTTTTAGCGCCACTGTTAATAAGGAAGAATAAAAACGAAGTTGCTCTAGAACCGCGTACAGACTTGCGAGCTTACTGCATGCGACTAATTCATCTGCGTCCTCTTTTTACACCGCTACAAAAGAACTGTTACTTATATGTTAATACGTATCCATGTATCTGAAATAAAAGAAATAGCAAGTGTATTGTGTACCTAGTATTTGGTTTCGAATCCTCTCAGCTAGCTGTCCTACACCTGGCTTAACTGCGTCGTAGTTGCAAACTCAAATACTACGTAGCTCAAAATGACAGTTATTAACACAGATCTAGTGGTTATTAACCTAACACGTCTATCGGCTTTTTGTAGCAGACAATAATTAGTCTTGACCACTTACAGGTTCTTGGTAAAAGCGCTACCTAGTGTGTCTTTAAATATCGGTTGTGGAACTAATCGATTGCGGAAGCCATTGTATACATGTAAACAAGTATTTTTTGTTTCTATTGGGCTAAAAATTAATTGGATTTAATGATATTAATACGCGTACGCTAAAACACGCAGCTTTGTAGCAACGCCTTTACGAGCAGTATGAAAAATAACGACCACCATTTATCAACTTACCTGCTCAGTAAAAACAGCAACACTCTTAACTGTACATCGGTGGACCTTATTACAAAAGGCATAAGGTCCACCGATGAGCAGTTAACAGTATGTATGTATTACTTTCCTCAATTAATGAGACACGTAACACGAGTATAATTGGACGAATTCATCGTTTTTCGTAAACGTAAAACATCGTCACGTAAAATGATACGTATATACACCTTTGTAACCAATACTCGCTAAGCCCTGGATTAAATTCATTCAGATTTAATTCCTAACACCACAGAATTCAGTTCAAAATCTTTGTAGTTAGGTTATAAGATTATCTGGTGCTATTTTGTTTTTTGCTGCTAGTGATAATCTTGGCAAAGACTGTGTTCTTATTACCATCGTTTAACGAGAGCACTGCCTTACAAATGTGTGTGTTTCGAAGAGAAATTGTTGTCACGGATCTCTGAGTCACTCTTATACTGGTTCTACTGGGTTATATTGCGATTGGAAAGACAGCCCTGGAACGTTGCCCAGTCGATCACGAGTACTCCGAAATACCTGAGTGATGTGGAGAACGCTAACCACTTTGAAACACTGTTACATTGAAGGGGGTATACAATATAGCGTGATCAGCTTCATGTAGAATATAATATAATGGTTGAAAACCCAAGATCCCAGGCTAGCTTACACTTTCATGCGCAGAAGCACGTACGCACGAGTTGTTTTTTACATGTTTTATCTTGGTAAACCAGTTTTGAGTCTTGCGATAAAAAATGTTGTTTGCCTACTACGTAGTATTTTTGATAGCTTATTTTGCAACTTTTTGGTAATACCTAAGTAATAACTTATTTCGGAAGTGAACGCCGAGCTTAACCTACCAGACTGATGTGACATAAGTTAACTTACAGTGTGTTTTGCAAATTTGCTAGTCTTTTAAAACTTACTTTAAAACATTTGTTTTAATAAAAGTTTTTTTTTTATCTTTGGGAACTTCGGGATCTACCTTACCTTACCTTACCTTACCTGGACCTACTTGTCCGTAGATACGAGTAGTATCAGAAGACAGAAACCAATACCGCTTGCTAACTAATTAACCATTTTGTAATGTTTTAGAATAGAATTACAGGAAAACAAAACGTCGGTAACAAGTACTATTTCATACATTTTATTCTTACAATTACTTTAAATTCGTATGAATATATACTGAATACTTTTCTGGTTTTACATTATTAACTTGGTATTTAAAGTGTGGATCGTCATTCTATGTAATCTCTTCATCTTGCGGAGATTGCAATGCTTTTATTATCGACAATAGGTTTAAAACTCCCACGCAGAATCCGGGGACACTTTGGATTGACATCTATTATACTTATTAGTACGACGCCAAATCGGATAACTATATTCGGTGTCAACAAAAACAGCTTTTAAACATGAGAAAAAAGAAATTCATTTTCACTGAAATATAAGTAGTTGACGGGTAAATTAGGACTAAAAATTAATATAAATAATACGTTTATGTGTACAATGAAAAACATGGTTATTCTTTAAAAGTGCGGGATTGCGAAGCAGTGAAGGTAATTTTTGTTTGTTTACCTCATTTTACTTTTCCATTGACCCCGAATATACAGCAATTTCAAAAACGATCATCAATCTCCAAACACACCATTAATCTAGTAATAGGTAATTTTTTTATGGAGGATTTGGCAGTTTTGGATGATTTAATACATTTAAAAGATTTTTTTTTACTTCTATGATAAAAAGGTTTACAAACTTTTTATCATAGAAGATTTTCTTTACCAATTGTTTGCCACCTCTACCCCTGGGGGTGAAGCTTTCATAACGCCTTCTGCGGTGCACGTAGTCGACTAAGCCAAATCAGATTCTTAAAATCTGCGGTAAATCCGATTAGAAGTATAGTAGACTAAAGGTATCAAAGAATAAAATACACAGCCGAACCAAGATCTTTCTGCTTTAGAAATGTTGAATTTAGTTAAAGAACAGGCCAATTTAGTTTCACCGGTACTTAAAATAAAATTCATATTTGACGTATCGCCATTGATTCCATTCAATACAGATTCGCAGGCTCCAACTGACCGGAATGCATTAAATAATGCTAACATCAGCCGCAACCGTTAATCAAGCAAATATACTATAGTAAAGCATCCACCCACGAATGTTTACGGCCGAGCATAATCCCGCATGACTTGAAGCCCGTAAAAATCCCATGAAATCCGTGTGAACCTTCAAGTCCCGAAATCAAATCACCTTGGCATTAAATAGATTTGTAATTCGAACTCTCTTCAGTACGGAGACGGACGATTTGAGATTTTCACCCGGAATGTTACTTTGCGAGGAAAATACAGTCTCCGAGCTTTCTGAGTATTTAATACAATAATAAGCCGTCATCATATTTCACGGGTTTCATGGAATTATTAAGATTAGGAAACTTTTGACTTCAAAAACGGGTTACCGTTTGTTAAATTAAATGTAGCCTCCACGCCTTTCTTATCGGTGTCAAAGTGGATTAGAGTATATTGGGTTTTGAAACGGTTTTAATATTTTATTTTCAGTTGTTTTGAACAATTGAGTTGGTTACAATACTTGGCAAATTGATAAAATATGTAATTATTATGTATATTAAGTATCCAAGTAATATGTAAAAATAATATTGATTATTTGAAAGGGACTGACTTTGGATTAAAGTTGTATTAACGTCATACAAAATATTCTTAAAGAAGTGACAATTCCGTAACGGCCCGACCTTATATATCTATTTTACCTAATATTATTATATGTGGAAACCTTGAAAGTCGCATCCATTATGAACAACGTCTATTTAACGTATTATATATGATATTGTTTATCACGTTCCGTTCTCGGCAAGAATTTGAATGGTCTATTATGCCGAGATATTACTCTCTAGGGGGCGTCTACACGTAGCAAGACAATATATATTTCAAAGACACTGTTGACAAAATTAATTTCTTTATTCGACTGCGTCGTAATCAGAATTAGGTTATACTTTACAGGTTGTATTTGCAAGCCTATTCATTGGTAGAATAGATTCATTATTTTTTGTAGAATGCAGTAATGTACGTTGAAGCTAATACTTTTTGTTTAGACTAAGGTTTCGTAGGTATTTATAACAAGTATCAGTAACAGTTCCAGGTAAGATTACTCGTCTCGTAGGTTTAGTAACTCCAGACCCTGCCTTTAACCACACCCTGAGAAGGGTTCTCCTATACATAATTTGTTAGTTCCAATCGACTTCCGATCGTTTTGTGATTTAATATTTTAAAGCTTGGTAAAAATAAAAGGTATGTAAAATGCATGGTAAAAAATTAAATTACATTACACTCGACAGCAGTGTTTGTTTGCGTCTCATGCCTCGAAACGCTCGCAACGCTGAAGGTTCCACTTTTTAAAATTAGCAAAGCTCATGATACCAATAATTCGCAAAGCTCATGATCTTCAGATCTTTCGCTTGCTTAGGTCTCAAAAGCACAAGAGGTAAATAACGACTTGCTCTCTTGTATAATAATGAACAATTTTTCATTAATTTAGATATGTAATACAAAGTTAAATTACTATTTATTTCAACACAACAACACATAACAGTAAACATATAATAAACACTAAACAACTTAAAACTAGAGATAAAAAATTTGGCCCAGATCGCTGTCAACGGGCAGGGTGCCCAGAAGGCTGGCCGTATTGCCACGTTGAATGGCGATAGCTATACGTTGTGCAAAATAGTAGCCAGCCCTCTGGTCACAAGAGGCTTCTATTAGGCGCGCCGATAGATCTTTGTATAGTCGGCGCGCGCTTGGCCCCCACGGCCCCAAAGTTTCAACCCCAAACGCCGCAAATATGTAGCTACTTCCTAGAGCAACATACTTGCGGCGCTTGAGGTCTTCGGCCGAGGATGCCGCGGCGCCAGCATTGATTTTGGTGCCTGAAATACGGGACGGTGCCAAGGTATCAACGCAGGTAGCGTCCCAAACTAGCGGCCGTCCCATACTCCAAGGCACCAGTGTCATGCCGTCGGGCCTCTTGCCGTCGTCCCTGGCCAAACCGCTAGGTTCCAGGACTGCCGGCAGTTTAGCGCTGACAAGGGCCCTTCGGATGACGTCGTTAATGCTGGCGTGCCGGGAGATCCTCCCAGCACTTCGGACGCAAGATAGACCGTGGTGGCCTAGACTGTCCACCATGACGCCGCATTGACAGCGATGAGGTTGGTTTGTTGGTGCCCCCAAACGTAAGCAGGTTGCGAGGCGAAAGGTGGTGTTATCTAACAGTGTTCCAATATTGGGAGACGGTAGAGCTGTTAACCAGAGGCCAGACTCCCACTCTGCAGTAGCGAGGAGACGAGCGCGGTCCGTCGGACTAGGTGACGTATCTAAGAGATTTTTCCGTACTAGTCGACAGAGTGGCTCGTCCCATTGCCTCTGCGAGCAGGGATGGTCAGGTAAATCGGTGTTCGGGCAGGTTATAGACCAAACGTTCTTGGCCTCGGAGCAGTGTGCAGCCTCCAGGGACCCAATGGAAGGGGCCAGTATTTTTCCTATAAGGCTTTGAGCACCATGCACCGAGGACAAGAACGCAGGTAACGCCACGCAGGAGATTTTGCGGATACCCAGGCCACCGAACCTAATAGGTAAGCTAGCCTGGGTCCAAGTTCTGTCGTCAAAAGATATGTTGAAAATGGATGTCAGTGTTTCTACGACTAATGTATCTAATTTTGAAACCAAATCAGGGTATTTCCAAAGATGGGATCCGCGTAGAATGTATGTAAATTTTGGCACAAATAGGCAATGTTTTATGATTGAATAAGCGGAGTGAATGTTAATTTTTGATAAACGATGTGATGTTGCTTTGAAATTTTGAATTTTAGAATCTACAAAGATTTCAAATGACTGGTCCAAGACGGGACAGCCAAGGAGGTGAAGTGATTCTTTATTTATAATTTTTATACCAGGAGCTAGATTATTAAAAAGGTCTATTGTATTTTTCTTGTTTGGACAGGAATCGGTAATAAATAGTTCGCATTTGGAAAAATTTAGGGAGAGGCCAATTGTTTTCAAGTTTGTAGTTATCTTTTTAAAATCTTCGAGAACAGAAGTCGCTTCACCGCCGAGGGTCCCGTCATCCAGATACCACACGTTTAATTTAGAATTTAGTTCCTTAATGATGGGATGTATGGCGAGACTGAAAATTGCTGGGCCGAGGGGGTCGCCTTGTTGACATCCTACCGATGAATCCAGAACGTTTGTTTTATATAATAATTTAGACGGGGAGCTATAACACTGCCAAAGAAATTTGTATGTCAAGGGAATTTTTTCTTTTATTTGTGTCAACAAGGCGCCTCTATCTACAGAATTAAAAGCGTTACAAACATCCACCTTCAGTAGGACCTCTCCTGCCTCATGCTCAAGAAACGTTCGCACGGCATGCACGGCGGCTTCGCAGCCACTCTTGGAACCAAACCCCAGTTGGATTGGCTGAAGTTCTGAGCTGAGTTGTGAGAGAATGGAGCGACAAGCAATCTTGGCGGCAAGCCGACGAAGCGTGGTGCCAACGGCAATAGGCCGAATGCCGCCGTCTTTTTTTGTTAGGGCACAGAGGTTTGCACCATACAGGACGTCTCTGATATCTTCTGGGACCTGACCGGCTAGCATGATGTTCACCAGGGCTGTCAGGTCCTTTAAAATGTTTTCCCCAGTTTCTCCGCAGCCGTTGCACAGGTCTTTTAGGTGCTGGGGTGTTCTCTTAAGTTAAATAAAAACACAAGTGGAGCACTCGCAAGTGTACCTAGATATAACTAAAGATGAGCAAGTTGCGGAAACTTTCCAAATAATTTAACATATTCTCGGAAATTTCTAGACATTTTCGAAAAGAAAAAATTGTAAATATAAGAAATGGAAAATTTCAAATCCTATACAAAAATGTGAGAATTTCCGAAATTTTATATGTGGACGGCACATCAGTAGGTATAACTAAAGTGCACAGACAGTACAGATACTCCAGTTATCGTACCCTCACAATTATAGGGATCATTAATATACACGGTGGGGCCTGTAACTAAAGCAAAAAATTAAAATGTACATTCTTCTCCTCAAACTACGCAACGTTTGTTTGACGACTTTGAAAAAAAACTTGCGGTTTGAATTTTATTACATTTTAAAGTTAATTCGAACACGCAATGTACTATGATATTGATTATGTCTGTAGAGTGACTAGACTGACAGGCGATGTCAATTAGACGGAGTTTTAAGTACATTGAAAATACTATTTACTTTGTTTGAAAAAATAACAATCTAAAAACTTTATGATTTTAAAAAGTTGCTACACAAAAGTTGTCTAGTTTGAGGACTAGAATCTACGTTTTAATTTTTTGCTTTAGTTACAGGCCCCACCCTATATAAGGATAGTCGATGAGTAGGTTGGAATTTTTCTGATTTTCAGGAGGTATCCAAGTTGCACCTTTACATATTTTCTGCCATAGGTATTATGTTGGTTATTAAAAAGTTAATAAATGTAGGTAGATATAGCAATCAGCCACACTAATATCCCAGTGTTTATTTAAGAGTTAAGATTTTACCTACCGCGTTAACAAAAGAGGATTTTTAAAGGTCTCTTTAGGCATCAAATTGCTTGTACAGTCGCCATCAAATATATCGGAGCGGCCACGGTACTCAAAAATATCTGGACATGCACTTTATCGCCTTTGACATTAGAGGCGATGTTCAGATATTTGTGACCACCCTGGCCGCTCCGATATATCTGATAGCGACTGTACTAACCAAAACTACAGACTAGTCCTAATTTATGCATAGAGAATATTCGTTGAATAGACTAAACCCGATTAAATTAGTTTATAATGAACCTTGCTGTGATGGACAGCGATGTTGGTTGATAACCGTTTTAAACAGTCCTAGCCTTTCCCGAAGACGTTCCTAACTTGGAAGGTACGTTGATCTTAAATGTCAATTAAACTTTGAAACGGGATTTGCGTTAATCGTCGCCAAATTTTGCCTTTACGAGATCGTGCGAGGCAAATACACAACTAACTACCCTTGAGTCCCGAACATCAAGTTCTTGAGAGTGACAAATTTTGAAGCTCTTGGGAATCAGGCAATACAGCTTATTGATTTCTAGAAACTAATATAGGAACCTACCGAACGCAAAGGACTACTAGGAAATTAGTTCCGGGTAATTTCCAGCTGACATTTGCAGAGAATGACAGTTGTGTTCGTTATGAGTTATTATTCCCCGTTTAAATTCTTAGAATTCACGCCGTCGACGGATAACAATATTTATTTATCTTATTACTAGCTGACCCGACGATTTTTGTACCGCCAACTACATTTTTTTAAATATTTTAATAGTTATTCTGCTATTCGGGGCGGAGATAAACCCAAAAAATCAAATATCATTATAATCGGCTTAGCCGTTCGTGACTTATAATGGTGTAACCGACACGACCTTGTTTTTATATATTATAGATATTTGTGACGTTTGTACATAAATGTGATATTTTCAAATCAAATGTAAATCATTGTCAAGTCAAAGGTACACCTTTGACTTGACAATGATTTACATTTGATTTGAAAATATCACATTTATGTACATCTATTTAATGCGATTTGTAATACGAATAAAGCACACATGGTGATATCTTGTTAACTTTTAGATACACATTAAAGCGGGAGAAATGTTCAATCACATCTGAAAGCTTTTAGGTCGCTTTTAAACATTTTTTAACGAAATGCTTTTAGAGTCAGGAGTAAGATTGATCGATCATCCTCTTTGTATTATACTCGTAGCACTACGCCACATTGCCACATACAAAGACCGATGACTCTTTTTGCAGCTGCAGAACAAATTCTATTTTCTTAATTAATGTGATTTCAACAATTGATTTGTAATGTATTCTAATACAATACAATACAAAGACCCTACTCATAGTGTTGTGTTCCTGCTGGTGAGTAAGGTTGCCAAAGAGCTCAAAGAGGACCCAGTGTGTTGACGATGAGGGACATTCTTGTTCCTTTAGTCGTCAACACAGTGAATCCTCCTTTTTGTAAAGGGTCGGCAACGCGCATGTGACTCCTTTGGAGTTGCAGGCGTCCATAGGTTACGGTAGCTGCTTACCATCAGGCGGGCCGTATGCTTGTTTGCCACCGTCGTGGTATAAAAAAAAAAAAAAAAAAAACATGTTCCTTAATCGTATGGGTGTCGCGTTTTCATGACGTGACGCTTTTTCATGACGGTCACGTGACTTCTTTTCGCCTAGCCCCCCATCCGCGAACCGTCCGATAAGGAACTTCGTTCCAAAACTACCACCAGTTCTAACCCTACACCTCTGGCCCATGAAGTATTATGACCGAAAAGAAACTCGACGGGACTTGTTTTTTTTAGAAATAGAAATATCTTTATTCGTGACATTACAGACAGAACAAATAAAATACAGATAATTATAAAATAAAACAGCTTGAGATACAGATAATGTACCCATTGTTTAATTATAAAGAAAAATAAATCCTAATCTGACTGCTTCACAAAACGTTTGATATGTTTTCCTACTTAAACGGTGTCCTATAAATGTTAGATGATTTTGTAGTAGTTTTTTGGTTTGGGCCATGCATCCGTCATATATAGTCATCGAACCTGCAATAACTCTTTGACATTCATGACATTTTCAAATATTTCTTAAGAGCGGGTAAAGGTAAATTTAAAGCATCGACGGGTAACAGTTATAAATATGAACACCTTGACCAAAAAATTACAAATTATTTCAATACCAAATTTCATCTAAATACGTACAGCGGTTATTGGTTGTTTCTTCTGATTTCCTTTTCCAGAGCTCAAATTATCTCCATACCAAATTTTATCTAAATCGATTCTGCGGTTAATAATTCCCTATACAAATTTCCAACTCCCTTTTCACCCCTTTAGGGTTGATTTTCGGGGTGAAAACTATCCTTTGTCCTTTCTCGAGACCCATACTATCTCTATACCAAAGTTCGTCTTTATCAGTTCAGCGGTAAAAAAATCCTCATACCAACTTCCAACCCCTTTTCACCCCCACAAGGGTTTATTTTCGGGATGAAAACTATTCGTCGTTTCTCGGGACTCAAATTATCTCCATACTAATTTCTATTAAAAATTCTCCATACAAACTTACAACCCCCTTTTAACCCCCTCCAGGGTTGATTTTCGGGATGAAAACTATTCTTTGTCTTTTCACGTGATGCGCGGTCAAATAAAAAGACAAACAGACAGACAAAAATTTTTTGGACCTACGGTTCTAAAGTAAGATGGGGGGGTTTGAAGATGAAACTATCCTTCGTCCCATCCTGAAACTATCCATCTTGAGACCCATACTATCTCTATACACATTTTCATCTAAATCAGTTCAGCGGTAAAAAAATCCTCATACCAACTTCCAACCCCCTTTTCACGCCCACAAGAGTTTGAAAACTATCCTATGACGTTTCTCGAGACTCAAATTATCTCCATACTCATTTCTATCTAAATCGTTTCAGCGGTAAAAAATTCTCCATACAAACTTTCAACCCCTTTTTCACCCCCACCAGGGTTGATTTTCGGGATTAAAACTATTTATTATCCTTTCCCGGGAGTCAAACTATCTCTATACAAAATTTCATCAAAATCCGTTCAGCCGTTTTCAAGTGATGCGCGGTCAAATAAACAGACAAACAGATAAACAGACAAACAGACAAAATTTCTAAAAATTGTTGGAACGTGTTCTTTTATCAATTCTAAGTATCCCCAGCCAACTTTTTTTCGATTATCTTCCATGTACAGACTTTCGACCCTCTTCAGCTTTATTATATGTATAGATTGCACACCTCAATAAAATAGAACAGTACAGTACACAGATTAAAAGTAGAGGCAGTCAACAGCCGGTCTTATCGCTAGAGAGCGATCTCTGCAGCTTCAATTTAAGATAACATTAGGACTTCAGTTCATATAACATGATAATAGTACCTACTCATACTCGTCGTACTATTATTTTCAACTAGATTTCCGCTACCCCAAGGTTGTCTGGACCTAATAAATCTAGTCGAAAATAATCGTTTGAGTAGGTACTATTATCATGTTATATGAACTGAAGTCCTAATGTTATCTTAAATTGAAGCTGCAGTGTATTCGAATAAAGGCAAACAGTTTATTTTAATGTGGAAATACAATCAATACCAATGAAAATAAGACCACTTTATATTTAAGTAAATCTGATCCATATTCATTGCAGTATAACATACATAACTTTTTTCATCGAATTAAAGCACCTGAAGCACATAGTCTATCACTCCCTACTTTTTCAATATGGAAGTTTATTTACATTTTGTAGATGTTTCACATCTTTAGGTTTCCGTTCTTATTTCTTCAGTAAATCTTTCAGTTAAATTTTAAACACTTCTGTTTGCCATGTAAGAACGTTTCATAAACATTATTGGCCTAACTATTCGCTATGTGCGAAGTGCATGGTGGCCTGGTAGGGGAACGTGAACGATAGCAGTGCACAATGTGACAAGAAAATAAACTGCAAAGGGCTCTTGTCAATATCAAATTTCAAAATATTTGACATCATTCATGCCACCTCAACTCGGTCAACTGTCAAATTAGTAAATCAGCCAGATATATTTCATATAAGCAATGGACCCCTTGGAGCCGTTCGTAAAAAAGAAGAAAAAAAAAAGATTTAACCCCTGCCCAAGAGATGGCGCCACAATCATGCACACAGCGAATAAAAGGTTATTTTTTTTCTAATTAGATAAATCATTCCTATTTTTGTTTTACTAACGTTATTTAGTACGTGATTTAATAAATTTAAATGGTACTTGACATGATTGATGATGATTGTAATAAAGTTGTTTTTGTCCACAGTCATGGAGAAGACCTGATAGTGACGCCGTTTGCACAGGTCCTAGCGAGCCTGCGCAGCGTGCGCAACAACTTCCTATCCCTCACCAATGTGCCAGTGGCCAAGTAAGTACCTAATGATTATATCAACGTCATTGATATTGATATGTTACTGTAACCCACCTTTCTTTTGGAATGAGGTGCAACATTGTACATATAATTATTTTACATGTTTTTAAAGTGGGGCATTCCACTCATACAATAGTATGTTATTCAATCAAATACAAACACTGAAAACATTGAAAAAATAATCAACCCAGCAGGATTTGAACCTCGCATCGATACGCCTTACCGGGGCTCGATCGCTTTACCAATTAAGCTATGGGTTCAGTTACTGAGTTGACGAAATTCTCAATGCCTTCAATCATCTTTTTTCATTTATTTTTACATCGACTTTATAGCAGCCGTAAGCGACATCTAGGTGCTAACTACTAGAGTTAGATACCCTTCCCGCCGACCCTATTGCAAGTGTCACAACGGAAATAATAGATGGCGCTGCTATCAACTCATAATTATTTTACATGTTTTTAAAGTGGGGCATTCCACTCATACAATAGTATGTTATTCAATCAAATACAAACACTGAAAACATTGAAAAAATAATCAACCCAGCAGGATTTGAACCTCGCATCGATACGCCTTACCGGGGCTCGATCGCTTTACCAATTAAGCTATGTGTTCAGTTACTGAGTTGACGAAATTCTCAATGCCTTCAATCATCTTTTTGCATTTATTTTTACATCGACTTTATAGCAGCCGTAAGCAACATCTAGGTGCTAACTACTAGAGTTAGATACCCTTCCCGCCGACCCTATTGCAAGTATCACAACGGAAATAATAGATGGCGCTGCTATCAACTCATAATTATTTTACATGTTTTTAAAGTGGGGCATTCCACTCATACAATAGTATGTTATTCAATCAAATACAAACACTGAAAACATTGAAAAAATAATCAACCCAGCAGGATTTGAACCTCGCATCGATACGCCTTACCGGGGCTCGATCGCTTTACCAATTAAGCTATCGGTTAAGTTACTGAGTTGTCGAAATTCTCAATGCCTTCAATCATCTTTTTGCATTTATTTTTACATCGACTTTATAGCAGCCGTAAGCGACATAACTGAACCCATAGCTTAATTGGTAAAGCGATCGAGCCCCGGTAAGGCGTATCGATGCGAGGTTCAAATCCTGCTGGGTTGATAATTTTTTCAATGTTTTCAGTGTTTGTATTTGATTGAATAACATACTATTGTATGAGTGGAATGCCTCACTTTAAAAACATGTAAAATAATTATGAGTTGATAGCAGCGCCATCTATTATTTCCGTTGTGACACTTGCAATAGGGTCGGCGGGAAGGGTATCTAACTCTAGTAGTTAGCACCTAGATGTCGCTTACGGCTGCTATAAAGTCGATGTAAAAATAAATGCAAAAAGATGATTGAAGGCATTGAGAATTTCGTCAACTCAGTAACTGAACCCATAGCTTAATTGGTAAAGCGATCGAGCCCCGGTAAGGCGTATCGATGCGAGGTTCAAATCCTGCTGGGTTGGTTATTTTTTCAATGTTTTCAGTGTTTGTATTTGATTGAATAACATACTATTGTACATATGTTTGACATCGACTGTACTACTTTTGCGGTTGTAAACCTCTTATATGTGTATGATAAGGAACCTGCCCATATTTTCGGTCATCTTTTTGTATTTTTTTCTAAAAAGTTTTTGTGTGCTCAACCGAAGCTTGTACCCACGACTTATTGACCCACCCACATATGAGAGGTTAATATACGATACGAGTTTTCTGAAGTTAAACACTATTTCGGTCGCCAGTGAAGGCAATTCTTACCTTATGTATGAGTATAGTAGAGCAAGTAGTAAATGCAAAACCATGCTGAGATGAGTTCTGCTTACTACTGATTCTTAAGCTCGTTAATCGGATTAATACTAAAACAGACAGTTAATGTAGTTATATACTAAAAAGAGTACAGTTGTTGTGTATTGAGTGTGTTGTTTTTAATAAATTAGGGACCTTTTAAGTACACCAACGGCCAAAGTTAACACGTCGGTAAAATATACGAGTAAATGTCATGACATGACAACAAAGCAAGAATTGTGTTTCATACTGCGATATAAATTTATTAAAATTTAATCTAAATATCTTTAAAAGTTGCTTTGTCTATATCAGTACCAACTGAACAGAAAGATATATTTGGTTACAAACTAATTGGAACCTAATTACGTACACTAAAAGCTTAACTGAGATTTTGTTTAAAAACTGCGTCTAAAATTAGCCGTCATATACTGACGAAAACAATCAAGTGAATAGATGCCAAAGTTTACGGCGGAGTAAAGCCGAGAAATAGGCAGAGGCGCCGTTTTACGAGATCTTTGCCACGTCTTTAAAAGGATAAGGAGAACAAATTGAATGTGGCATGAAAAAATATGGCGTAGACTTTACTCTACGCAGTACGACACCTGCAACGTTATGTTATGTTTAAATACCACTAATTGTGAATACCACAGAAGCTGTCTTTAGCATTTTATATTAATGAAAACTAAGTAAAAAAATGATTATTGACACCTAATAATAATAGAAACCAGAACTAAACGAACAATCCGGAGAACAACATACATAATTAGTGATTACATATATATGACGGGGTACATGAAAATATACCATTTGGCGGAAGACGCTTACGTCTTTCGTTGTACATATATTCAATATTAGATTTGAGCAATAAAATTGTAAGCGCCGCCCTCCAAATGGTACCTTTTGATGAAGACATATAAGAGTGATTTGGGTCTCCTCGTAACGTAACATATATTATTATTGTCAAAGCCATACAAATGTTCAGCCGCAAACACGGTGGCAAATGTTTAATTAACTTGCCACGTTCGGGGAAATGCGTAGGACACCCAAACATAGATGGCAATTAGTTTTGGCTTAATATTGGCAAAATACATTAACTTGTGACGTCAACGCTATAGGTTTTCCCATTTTTTCGTAATTAGTTTGAGTACATATCTCTATAGGTTATTACTTTTGCGATGCTTCCACATAACTAGTTAATCACGTATATAAACTAAAGTGCGGAGTAGTTTTTTTTTTCAAACACAGATGTCACGGACAGTCTTAATTAACAAACAACATATGTCGTACACAATGTACAAGAACAAATAGAGGGTACAAATAAACCTGGAGGTTCATTAATATACAATATATTCATTCACTTCATTAATATACAACAAACATTAATACAGGCTGTAACAATTTTTCAAGCAAAAACATTTTTTTATCGGACACGTCATCCCAGCCGGCCGACCCTCCATACAACCATTTTTTATTTTCGCGCGAAAAATTTTTTTCTTAGTTTTTATAATAATAAATTCGATACCAATTATGCCCTTAAACTGATTCACCAGCCCTTTTGTTACACCTTTTATATAAATTTATATTTAATAGAATAAAATAATTCTATTACTTACCATTTATCATAAAAAATATTTCAGACTGTCCTATAAAAAGGAATCTCTCGAGGGTATCTATCACCTTTATCGCTATGGATCTATTTTTTGGAGATAGTAGTATTAATATTAATAATAAAACTACGGTTGCTACTTATATATCCGGAAACAAAAAAACAAACAAACGTACACGGCTGAAAATGGTTTTATTGTCTTTCAAAGTATTCCCCTTGATGATCTATGCACTTTTGCATTCGCGTGAACCAATTTTTAAAGCACTTCTGCCACTCCGCCTGAGGTACCTCCATAACGTGTTGTTTGAATGCGTCGACAGCATCTTCAGCGGTCGAAAATCGTTGACCGCGTAATTTATTCTTTATATTTGGAAATAAATAAAAATCGTTGGGTGCCAAGTCAGGGCTGTACGGCGGATGACCCGTTAATTCCACATTTTGACCCTCCAAAAATAGAGTTGTTTCGCGTGACGTATGACAGCTGGCATTGTCATGATGAAGAATGATTCTTCGTCGCTGGTTAGTTTTACGAATTTGTTCAAATACTTCCGGTAAGCAAATGGTCGTGTACCACTCTGAATTAACCGTTCTACGGTTTTCTAGTGGCACTGTAGCTACATGGCCATTAATACCGAAGAAGCAGGCCACCATTTGTTTCAATGTACTTTTTGCACGAGTAACTTTCGTAGGGTTCGGCTCATTTTGTAACACCCATACCGTTGATTGTTGCTTCGTTTCGGGATCGTATGCATAGATCCAGGATTCGTCACCTGTATAGATGTTATAAACGGCTTTTGAGTCACCACGGTTATATTTTTTTAACATTTTATTGCACCATTCGACGCGAGCATCTTTTTGCTCTTTTGTTAAGTTGTGGGGTATCCAACGCGAACAAATTTTTTTTACAGCCAAATAATTATGTAATATGCTATTAATGCTGGTCATAGAAATACCCAGAGTCGCCTCTATCTCGCGGTACGTAACAAGTCGGTCGTCCATTATAAGTTTTCGCACAGCCTCGATATTTTGTTGTACAACGACCGATTTCGGGCGACCTGCCTTAACTTCGTCCGTAAGCATACTACGTCCACGATTGAACTCACTAAACCAGTGATACACAGTAGTTTTAGATGGGGCTTCATCACCAAAAGTTGAAGTTAGTTGATCTATGCACTGTTGTTGCGTTAAACCACGCCGAAAATCATAATAAATCATAGCACGAATATTTTCACGAGTGAGTTCCATTCTTGCTGCGAGATGACATTTAAAACCCGTCAAAAACAAAACACGAGCGTTAATAAGAAAGAAAAAATATACCGGCCAGTACTTAAAAAAGTTCAAATTTTACCATGGAGGTCAAATATGCTATTTAAGAAGATTGTAATCCCGGTTTCCGGATATATAAATAGCAGCCCTTGTAGTAAGAACAGAACATTATATTTGGAAATATGTATTTTTTATATATATAATTCAGAACTTGCGAATCTTCTCCTTGAAATGTGTAGTTCTAATAAACGCGCGTAGTGATCAAAGCGGAAATAGATTTCCCTTGTAGAATAAATTGTTTCCATTTCACGCCACATGCAGAAAACGGTTACACCAGCTAACAGGTAAACTCGTTATTAAAGGCCGACAGCTGAGAAAATTACATTTCATTTCCAATAGTTCATAAAATTTAATCTGTATTGGATATACACACACAAGAAAAACATACAACGATTATTTTTATCAAGTTTCAGATATCTGTAGTTTGTGTCATCTGGGTGTTGTGTAGGTATCAAATTCCTAATACACTTAATAATTGACATTTTATTATTATGTAGGTGTATTTACCTATGCGAAACCTTTTTTTACCTGGGATTTTCGTTAGATACATTAATTTTAAAGGGTTTTTCAAAGGACTTTTATCAGATAAGTAGGCGTTGGGATTGGGATGTAGGCGTACGAAATTCAAATCAAAGGTTTGATTTGACTGATGTACAATATGTACATGTAAAATTGTAAATCCCAATCCGCGCTGTGCTAGTGTGACTCGAACTGGGACGTACAATCCGATTGTATTAAAGAGGGTAATGTGACTTGATATTAGATGGATCTCACAACTTTTTACGGTAGAAGAACTGAGTTGTGAGACTTGTTTTTTTTACAAGTTTTATTTTTGATGGCATAAACAAATTTGATATCTACTTTTGACATTTTATGTAACAATTTCACGTAATCTAATCTATATCTTCAAGTCATATCTTCAATCTTTCTTTAGTATATGTTCAAAAATTTTGCTGCATTTTCCCTCTCAGCTCTAATATTGCTTTCTTTTTGACAAAATTGGCATTTAACAACTAAGTCTTAACCTTCCTCTCCAACAGTACTTCCACATGTTGCATGCACTGGATGTTCACAAATACTGCACCGGCCGATTTTCTCTTTCCACTGAACAGAGTTAGTGATTGAAAAAATTAACCAAATATCAACATGTGACACATCAATCGATAGGTCTTTAAATAATATGTAGGTTTCTTTGATCATTTTGTGATTTTGAATATTTTCTGAAATAATCGCTTCGAAAGTCAGAAAAATTGTGTGTCCCCCCTGTAACTTTTGAACCGTAAATCCAAAAATATGAAAAAAATTGAGGAGATGCGCCTTACCATATACTTTGTACGAAAAATGTTTTGAACATTATCGGTTTAGCCATTTTTTAGTTATCTCCAAAAAACTTCTTCCTTAGGCATCAGATACGACCTTTTGGTATTAGATTGGTTCTTATTCCATTGAAGGTACGGAACCCTGTGTTCCGACACGCACTTGGCCAGTTTTTTTATTGCAATCAGCTGTTAAAGCGAGATAGAACATGTTGCTCTCACAAACGGTACAATTTTTGCTGTCGGTTAAATCGAAATGGATAAATCTTAACTACCTTTTTTATTTGTTTTTACGTATATTGTAAGTAGGTTTCATGTTGTATTTCATACATAGATTATTTTTACGTTGAGTATAAAGTACCTCCAGGTATTAATGGATCACAATATATGTCCGGATACTTACAATTTCCAAAACGAAGTAACACGTTTTAAAAATATTTAACTAACAGTCCTTAAATTGGGAAAGCATTTAAAAATCCATGGTTTAAACCTCGGCGAAACGCAACAGACCGAATCGCTTAATTTACTCTAAAGATGCCCTTAAATTATGTTTGTATACAGTATACAGGGTACCTATACAGCGCCATCTGTGACCACTTTTGAGAACTATTTTTTTATGAAAATTATGTTTTTAATATGCAGAATAAAAACTACCCTATATGTTGCTCCGGGGCATAAACTGTTACTACACAAAATTTCGTTAAATTTTGTGCAGTAGTTTTTACGTAGTGCGCGGACAAATTCACAGACAGACAGACAAGAATTCCAAAAATCACTGAAATGTATTCAGTCAACGTTTCTAAGACCCCCCGAATAAGATTTTCTAAAATATCTTCAATGTACATTTTTTTTTCTCCTTACGCGTTTATTATATGTATAGATTTACATGCTGCATTTTGAACCAGTAAAATATCACAATGATCTCGCATTGCATACCGAATCTGATTTACAATAGTAATAAAATCATACTTATCATCACGTCACAATGAAGCAGTATTCCATTACGTGTTATAGGTAGTTTTTTTAATAAAATATTACTATATACTACTGTAATTAATATAGCAATAACTTTGCGTTGAATCGTGTGGTAATTATTGTTTATGAGTCACAAGTTATAAATCTTAGTCAGATATGTAACGATTTGCAATTCATATCAGCATACGAAGGCGGCTACGTCATATGCGCGTGAGCACGATCAAGGTCGAACAACGTGAATGTGGTAAAGATACTGAGCACAACAGATGAAGCGAGCAAACTAACTGAGCATAACAAGATTAAAAGGTGTTTAGCCTATTTCTTTTTCGCGAATACGGGATTGTTTATATTAGCAAAGTAATTATGTAGGTATACAGGAGCTAGGGTAGACCGAGGCGAATCGGATCGCAGGGAGAAATTAATCAAGTAAAGCATTTTTATCAAAAATTAATAAGATCGCATAAAATAAATAAGAGTGTTGCAAAATACTATTGGAAATTGGTTTATTGGAAAAATGTTTTTATGACATAAGTGATTTTTGATGATTAATATGTTTTGTTTTAAATTTTTAATATTGGACTTTATAATTTTAATTTTTTATTTTATGAATGCTTTTTTTTTGATTATTATTAGTTTTTTTGACATAATTTTTGCTGTTCATGTGCACTTAATTAGAATTTGACTAGCATATTTGTGTACATTCCTCTTGTAAATATTGCATATTTTGTATGTTATTATATTTATTATTTATTGTACAGGTATATATATTTTTTATTTTATTTTATTTTATTTTATTAGGTACAATAACATAATGTAGGCAAACAACATCGTAAAATATTTATTATATAAGCAACTTGTACATAACTTACATTACTATTACAATTGTACACAACATTCCCATGGAAACAATTATTAAGCTAAATGCAATTTTGACTATAAAATCTTCTTTTTCTTTTTTAAAGATAGTAAACATAGTAAAAAAATATATGAAGTATTAATACAATAATATAATATTTAAGTTTTCATTAACAATTAACAATATTGGGACATCAAAATATTTTTGAACTTAGGTAAAGAAGTATTCAGTATATCCACATCAATATCTAAGTTATTATATAAACGACACATTCTAACTATAGGTGCGTTGCTAAAAACATTGTTATTAGGGACCATAGGCAAGGCAAACAATTCCAGATTTCGCGTTCTCTTCCTGTGGGCTCTAATAAACACATAATCCATGAGGTTACTGTCGAGTCCACCATGCACAATTTTATGGAGTGTAACCAGATCAACGATTTCGCGTCAGGACGATAGCGATTGTAGATTATAAGCAGATAGTCTATCTCGATACTCGGGTAGCGCTCGGCGAGTTTTATTTATAGTAGAGAGATATCGTAAAAACTTTGCCTGAACTGATTCCAGCCTATCAGAGTGTGTCTTATAAATTGGTTGCCAAACCGAAGAACAGTACTGAAGCGTAGTCCGTACCAACGCACAATACAGAACAATGAGGCTATTTGTTACTTTGAAAGGTTTTGTGGTTCGCTTAACAAAACCAAGCATACGATTACACTTTGACACCATATGCTCATAGTGACAACGGAACGACAATTCACTATCAAAAAACACACCGAGATCTCTAATAGAAGAAACCCTAACTAACTGTATGCCATTAATATTATACGCGTGATTAATCCAGCTGGTTTTTTTAGTAAACGAAATTGACTGACATTTATCGATATTTAAGGACATGAGATTAGTATTACACCAATCAAAAATCAAGTCAATATCATCCTGGAGAGTAAGACAATCGTTTTCCGCGTTGATGACTTTAAAGATCTTTATGTCATCTGCGTACGCGAGACATTGTGATTTAATCCGATTTAGTAGATCATTCACGAAACAAATAAATAATAATGGTAAACAAATAAATAATAATGGTATATATATATATATATATATACTAGGTTAATTTTTAATTGTAAACATTCAGACACAATGTAAAAATTGTTATTGAATAAATAAATACAAAAAATACTACAGGTACCTGTTAACTCTACTATTGGCTGTCGTATTTTGTGATTACCTATTGTAATTTGAGTAATACATACAGTCAGAACCTGGATTGTTAAAACACTTGCCATTGTTCTTGTATAATAAATGACCGATGTAACTAACAGTTGACAGGTAGTCGGTAAATTACGAACAATGGCAAGTGGCTCAACAATCCGGGTTCGTGACTGTATATGGGAATACTTTCAATTATTAGAAATTATGTCCGGGTATTATTTAGATTTTTTTCCGGTATTGCTATTCACGTTCCAGATTCTTATTTCTAGACTTTTTATTGTTATAATTAAATATGTTGAGCGCCTTATTGCCTTAATCTTTTGCTACTTGAATAACCAGCATAATGTAAATAAAAACAACGCATAACACAACACTTCATAATAAGCTACCAAAAACCATAAGTAAACTTAACTCTCTTGCAATATGCAGATAAATGCATAGATGGCGCTGCAGTCATCATATAAAAAACCCTAGAAATCCATACATTTCAGCAACAGAAGTATTTAAATTTGTATAAGGTTCTAAAACAATGAGGGTATCTTCGATCGATGTTTTCACCAGGTGACAGCATCGTGGCGAGACGTCTAGCTGTCATAATCCACCAACTATGTTTTATCTTTTTTTTTACACCTGATGTCAAAAATATCTCTCGCCACGGTGGTGGAAAATCGATCGAAGAAACCCTCATTGAAACAAATTAATCCAGTCGACCTTTAACTTCTCCATTAATATTTTATAGCTGAATGTAGTAGTGACGTTGCCGTGACGCGCAGCTCGTGACGCCGGAGGTGCGAGTGCACGCGACGCGGCGTAAGTGTAGGCGTCTGTGGGTTGACGGCCTTGCGACACTTCAAATGTCCCACACGTCCCACACGTTTCTCTGACATTTTGCCAATACGCACCGGCAGTGTGCGTCTGCCACACGTTTGAAAATGACATTAATTCAATACTGGAACTAGATGGCAGATCTATGTTACACTAACTTTAAAAAAATTAGAAATAATTTAAAAATTAAACTTATATGTTGAATGAATTTACCTCCCGCACAAGAAAAAAGTATACAATGTCAGACTTAAGCTTCATCATCTATAAATTTGATTAGTAAATCCTTAACATTTTTAAAATATGCTCTACAAATAAGTTGAGTCCCGGGGAAGGACATAGGGTAGTTTTCTTTCCAGAAATCATCGTTGAAAAAGGGGGTAGAAGTTAGTATGGGAAATCAAATCACTAATTTCACGCAGACGAAGTCGCAAGCAAAAGCTAGTTTTTTTTATATAAATTTGTTGTATACTTTTTAAACTGAAAATAGATGTCATATACTTCAGAAAAAATGACCAAACCCTCCGGTGTACGAGGCCAGATTTGAACTGGCGTCTTCAGCTTTCGCGGCGTGACCGGGTGGTCTAGTGCGTCAGCCGCGAAAGCTGAAGACGCCAGTTCAAATCTGGCCTCGGACACCGGAGGGTTTGGTCATTTTTTCTGAAGTATATGACATCTATTTTCAGTTTACATATAGTAGTGTAACTACTTAAAATTGCAAATCAAAAAATATTGAACAAAATAATTTGATTTGCTTCAAGATTCATAGATGGCAGCACCTTCTCTCTCGCTATACCAGAATCACGTAAGAGATTCGGATAGGAGGTGCAAGCACGTACTGCGCATGCCCTTAGAGTATGGTCAACGGCGCCTAGCCGTTTCAAATTCAGAGATTGCATATACATGAGAAAATTTGTCAAGTTCCGCCGTGACCGGGTGGTCTAGTGGTCAGGACGTCAGCCGCGTATACTTTTTAAATTAAACAGAAACACTATTCATTTATTGAGAGTGTTAATATCTTCAAATAATAATTAATAAATTAATAACCAATTAACAACCATGTGCTACATAAGAAAACATCATTTCACCACAGACATAAAACTTTGTGTACCTCTCCTTGAAACGTTCTTTGACAATTGTTAATGAATGATACGCTAAGTTTGCGCCGCGCACGCGGTTTTCATTAAACCCTGAACACAATATACATAAAATATACGTTTTGTAGATAAAACCGTGTAAGACTTGAGATTACAGCGATGTTGAATCTGTGTGTGTTCTAAGGGGTTCTGAATTTTATTTCAACGCAACATTTGCTAGTCGCGCATATTGTGTGCATGAAATACAATTTAAATTTGGAGAGTAATCAGGGGCTTTCACTCTGTATTTCTCCATTGTACCCGTTAGTGCCGATGCGCTAACCGCATATGAGGGAAGGGATGGCACACCACTTAAATATTACCTTATGGGTGCATTCGAGAATAGTATCATTTCAGCCAGTGTTTATGACATGTCTGACACACTGTACGGATATATGGAGCAGAATGAAAACCCTATTTTATTGTTATAAAAGCGCATGACAGCTAACGTTTCATCTTTGTAGCTAAATGTCAAATTCAGGAAGGAGAATCTTCTGTACTTGTACTTATTCTGTGATGTAATATGTTCCTGTGAGGGCTCTGAGACAAAAATATATCGAATACTTTTCTGAGATAATGTTTAGTTTACTAAAATAACAGGACATGTTCTCATGAGTCGACAGTTGCTGCTTATTCTCTTTTAAGGTATATAAAGCTTTCTACATCGTATACCTACCTAATTACCAATCGCTTTTCCTAATAGCTCTTTTGACCCCTTTTGAAACTGCTAAAGTTTCTAAACTCCATTCGAAGTCAGGCATAACATCAAAAGTTAGCTCGAGAGACTAGTATAAAATTCATTATGGGATATCTTTTTGAGCTGCAAAATTATCTTGTCTATTTTAATTTTAGGTTAGAATAATCTGAAGCATAAGTAGTATAAGTACATACTGATATACAGAATACTATGCTAGCGACGTAGGTGTAAAATACACACACTTACCTACACAATCATGCATATTTCAGATATTTGAAATACCTGACATATGTTACGGTCTCACAAAATTTTATATGCCGATTTACTTGCAGTAAGCTATTTACAAAAATCGTTCAGAAACAGAAGAATCCGAAGATACATTTTTAGTGTTCCATGAAAACTTAGATTGATAGGTACGAATACAACATAAAAGGATCTCTGACACCGCGCCTTCCTCTTCAATTGTCATTTTTAAAAAGAAATAATGAATGTAATGAGCTTTACCTACTGTAGATAAATAGCTGAAGTGAAAGTTCTTAACAAAGTAAATGACGCCACAAAATTTACCCTGACATTTTATGAAACCACGTCTGTTTATGTATAAAAAGCAAAATTTGCTAAGAAATAACACAGAATTTCTCTTGTTGGTTGTCTCGTAAGTCGTAGGAATTTATACAAAGTGAATTGAACCCGAGTAAAAAAACTGGATTATTTGAAATCTTTGACATCTCGGTATATTTTGAGTTTTATTATGTTCTGTGCCGGTTATTGCTTGGTCGACTTGCGTTAATACCTTAACACTGACATCGTAACTCGCGGAAGTGACTTAATGAATATAATATTTTAAAAGTATATACAGGGCAGGCGTTATGTGCTTCGTATTTTTGTGTACTTATATCACGTAAGTGAAACAGTTTTATTTTCTGCGTTTCAATTGATATTAGGTACAATTTTTGTTTTAAAGTCGTATAAAATGGAAATTTATGCAATTGAGTAAATTTACTTATCATACAATTCATACCCCTTAAATATTCATATGCCAATTTTTTAAATACTTATGTTATATTGGTATTATAAAAGCCTAAGCTTTTAAATTATAAAAATGTCCAACATAAATTGTTATTTAATATCTCTGAAATGTTTACTAACGAAATATTAGGTATCTCACTCGTATCTGCTTCGTCAAATTTTAATTAAAATAACTTGCAATATTTTACCATTTAGGTAGTCATTTTAAAATAGCTAATTAAGGTCATCATAATATAATTAATGCCAATTTATTATATTTCAGGAAAATTATGTTGGACTCTGCTATTGTTGTCTGTTTTTCCTCAAAGTCGACTTTTAATAAATATGTCCCAAAAATCACAAATATCATCAATACGACACACTATCGACCGGGGTATTGCCTGTCATTGTTATTCCCGAGGAAACATACTCAAACTTTAAGGCATAGTGATATAAGTCACAATAGAAGTTATATAAGCATATGTCCTGTACAATTGACAATGAGAGCAAAGCAAATTAAAGTACTTACTTAAATCTTTTTTTTAATAATGTTACTAATATTTGAACCGACATTCGCAAGCTCTCCCATCAGTATTTTAGGCTACGTTAGCTCCCAGTGAATGAGCAGACAAAGGTAGGTAAGTCTTATTGAAAGCCCTGCGTAGTGTAGCGTGAGCGTCGCCTGGCCAAAAGACATTTCTATGGGTGTTAAGCCAGAGTAAATTAAAGTACCTACGTAGGCGTCCTAGGCTACATGTATTAATGTAATGAGATGAGAAAGGAGTCTTTGCAGTGTTTATATAATGTTTTTACATTAGTTTAGTTTAGTTTATTTATTCACCATAAAGTAATATGATCATTACATGGTATGTCATTAAGTACAAACAGTAATCACTATCACTACATAGTATAAAACAAAGTCGCTTTCCACTGTCGGTCCCTATGTATGCTTAGATCTTTAAAACTATGCAACAGATTTTGATGCAGTTTTTTTAATAGATAGTGATTCAAGAGGAAGATTTATATGTATAATACATGCATAATACTCGTATAGCAGAGAAACATATTTTTTGTGCTTATACATTGAAAACGCTGGTTGAACCCTACGAGATAGATCAAAATAATGTACTATTATTGTACACCTTAAAAAGGTCTACAAAAAAGTCTGTGGCGGTATATATCTATCTCTTAGGGATAACCCACAATAACCATTTTTAAGAGCTAGGCTCTTGTCGGTGGAGCAATTTCCATGCCTGTCTGTCATGTGCCTTCTCTTTTACAGCCTGATACGACATAAATAATAATTGCGCTGCCATACTTGAATAGTAGAAATGGTAATTTTACTTTGCGGCTCAATTCTCGTGATTAAGGTTAACTATGTAATATGTATTTAGTAGCTGCTTCTATAGCTTCCGACAATAGTCGGAAGCTACACGAATCACGAATTATTTAAAGAATAGGTATAGCTACTAATCTGAAGGGTGCTAAATGCTAATAACAATACTACTCTGACAAAAAAACATACAGTCAGCAGCAGAAGCTAAGCAGCTGAGGTGTTCAAAACGACCTTCACGCGTTCTTATTCTCTTAACAATAAAGTCGTGTTTAGTTCATTTTTAACATCTCACCCGCTTAGCTACTTTTGCTCATGGCTGTACAAGTAGCGTTATACGAAAGCGTTACGAAATTCAAAGATCCGATTTGTTTTTTCGAGTCCTGTCTTCCCCTTTTCTGTGGCAAAGTATAAATCAAAACATCGCAACAGCATTTGCATGTATCAAAAATAATCGGAAAGACAAAAACGTCAACAGGGTGATGTGTTGGCAAACAGTGCGGGCCTCAACCCGTTGGAGGGGCTTGCGACACGTAACCAATCCTCATAATCTGATTTCGCACCACTACTACTACTACCCCAGGGATTCATGTAGCCATACGATAAAAATAAATAAGTCTCATAACACTCTTAAGTCATAACTTTCTATTTATATTTGACAAGTGCTTTTTTTTCGTTAGGTACCTTGGTAACTTGTTTTTTACAAGATACTAGCTTGCTAAATAAATATTGCTGAAAAATTATTTTAAGCTTGAACAGCGAAGGTATTAAAGTTTGCCCAAGGCAAAACTTATCTAAAAATTTACAGTTATTAACGGATTTATATACCTGTATCTCTTTTTCTATCATGCGTATAATATTACGAGTAGCAGCAGAACAAGGTCTCTAAAATTATCAATTTTTTTAATAATCTTTATACTTAGACATAGACAATAATAGATCCAAAAACTTAAAATTCATCAAAAATATGGCATGACAAATTCGGTTATATTCACGAAACCTAAGATTTGTACCACAAGTAAGTTTAACTTGACCCCCATGTTCATTAACGTTTATTCGGTAGTCTTGCTTACGCTGGCCTAATTTTAACGAAGCCCTCGGCCAGTCCTTTGTTACTAGCAATTTCCTTATAACGCACAGGACGCCTTTTATTTGCCGTTTTTTGCGTGCTGTTTGAGGTTCTCGGTATTATACGAGTTCAATGTCTCTATATAAAAGTCGAGTTCTGGTAATTTTTAAAACCTTGCACGTTACGTCTGCTGCTGTACCTACTGTTATTATTATCAAAGCCAATACACGGTGCCCATGAGCATTGCGAGAGATTTTAACCACGCATTTCTGAGGTCAAAAGAATGAAAAAACATTATATGACTTTTGTTGTAAAACGCCAAAAAAAATTTTTTTTTTTTATTTTTTTTTTTCAGTTTTTTGGAATGCTGTTCTACATAAAAAGTAAATGTCATTAGAAAAAAGTAACGGAAAAAGTAAATTGCTACATTTTTTCTCGTAAAAACTAGTCCATGAAAAGTGTTTCTTATATAGGTCTTTGATATCAGTCAATAAGAGATGTCTAGACTATGCCCCATACCGGTGAGATCGCCATCAAAAAATCATTTTACACTGAGAAACAATTCAAAATGCAATTTTTTGTAAGTAGTATTTACTCTGAAACTATGGCGAATTTCGGAAAAGTTTAAAGGACATTTTGTTCTCTAAATATGATCATGAATACACTGTTAAAGTCTCTCGCAATGCTCACGGGCACGTTGTATATACTAATGTATTATCATTATCAATTTAGCACTCGTTTGGAAATTCGTAACCCTTAAATACGTTGTAGCCTATAAATAAGGTACACCGTTTGCAAATAATGAAATCCGACTCACAGGTGCTTTTGACATATAGGGTGAAGTAAAAAGATAGTGTCCGTAGAAACGCGTTATTTTCCACCGCGCGTCGAAGTTATAACGATCTCGTTAGCATGGCACGTCGAACTTGATATGACTGTCCCAAATTGCATTCCGTTTATTTATTTAAACCTTAACCTATATTCCGTAAAAGTAATTTGTACAAACTCGAAAAGTAGTCCCATGGATTAATCTTATTTTTTTTACATTTCTGACATCTTCAATCGTAGTTCTTTATCACATAATCATATATAGTATATAGGCCAAGCAAATAAGATCTATAAAAAGTGTTTTGAGGAATTAATTCCCAGCAGGCTGGAAATCATTTTAATACCTTCATGTGGTCCTAAATGCATGTAATCCGAGTTTGCCCAATCCCAAGAGGTGTGCATAACTTTTTAGCGAAAATTTTGCTCTTTGTCAGTTTTTTGCTTGTAGCTCGAAAACGGTACGTCCGACGGAAAATGTCATGTATTTCAATATTAAAGAGGGTTAAATTCTGCCTCGAATGAGTATCTTTACTTCTAATTCGGTTCAGCGGTACAGCCGAAATCAAAAGTTATAAACCGGGAAAATGTCTCATTTAATTGAAAAACTCACATTTTGACTTCCATACCACATATCTTTAAAACAGATGACTCCTGGTGAAAAACCTATAGAATAAAAGATGAAGACAATATAATTTCACGTTATATAGATATTTCAATTTTCAAATTCAGTCATTTTGAAAGACTAAATTTGGCATGAATTCAAAAGCGGTTTTTTAATAATTCCTTCTAAGTTGCATATTTTCCAAAAATATGAGGCGTGAGGCGTACATTTAATGCATTGTTACAACTTAGAACATTAAGCTGCAAATTTCTAAAACGTACCCAATCAGAAAACTATTTATACACCGTGTTTTTTTTTTATTTCCGGTAATTACAAGGGTATATTCCTGAGCTTAACTTAGGTTTATTTCTCAAAGACTCCAGTGTCCTAATTAGCTCCAGTTCTGAGGTAATCGATAGTTCTTTTTCGTCTTTCTGATTGTGTAAATTTTTCTTTTAGTCTGAGAACCCGCTATAAAGTCATGTAACTGTATGTTAAGACAATACAATATTAACTTTGTCCTAAGCAGAAACGTCTGCAATCAAAATTTCAATTTTATAATTGAAAGAAAAATGGAAAAATTCGGACCGGTGTTCCGAAAGGTCGTAAGTTCGAATCTTGCTCGTCGCGGTGAATTTTTTCATTTTTCTTTCAATTATACAATTTTCAATACAATAACAATAGACTTGTGTAACGTATAACGTTACAATGTTCCCTTTGTATCTATAGGATTGTTAATATTCGAAATTTCATTGACATGTCATAATGTTCAAATGTTTAGTTGGGTTAATAAACCTACAGATTGGGGAATCATGTTGTAGTGGGTTCTCAGAGTAAAAAAATATTAAATGTAGGTTTACACAATTAGAAGGCATTAATAAAATATCGATTACCTCAGAACTGGAGCTAATTAGGACACTGGCGTCTTTGAGAAATAAACCTAAGTTAAGCTCAGGAATATACCCTTGTAATTACCGGAAATAAAAAAAACACGGTGTATAAATAGTTTTCTGATTGGGTACGTTTTAGAAATTTGCACCTTAATGTTTTTAGTTGTAACAATGCATTAAATGTACGCCTCACACCTCATATTTTTGGAAAATATGCAACTTAGAAGGAATTATTAAAAAACCGCTTTTGAATTCATGCCAAATTTAGTCTTTCAAAATGACTGAATTTGAAAATTGAAATGTCTATACGAGTATAACGTGAAATTATATTGTCTTCAACTTTTATTCTATACGTTTTTCACCAGGAGTCATCTGTTTCAAAGATATGTGGTATGGAAGTCAAAATGTAAGTTTTTCAATTAAATGAGACATTTTCCCGGTTTATAACTTTTGATTTCGGCTGTACCGCTGAACCGAATTAGAAGTAAAGATACTCATTCGAGGCAGAATTTAACCCTCTTTAATAATGATATACATGACATTTTCCGTCAGACGTACTGTTTTCGAGCTACAAGCAAAAACCTGACAAAGAGCAAAATTTTCGCTAAAAAGTTATGCACACCTCTTGAGATTGGGCAAACTCGGATTACATGCATTTAGGACCACATGAAGGTATTAAAACGATTTCCAGCCTGCTGGAAATTAATTCTTCAAAAAAATCTTATTTTCTTGGCCTAATATGGACGTTGCTAGAGATAACTTTTTCTGCAGAATAGTTAGAAAAGGATGGTTAATCTTTTTCTTCTTTCTTGGACAGTTTATTTGTGTTCGATTTTTAGAGAAAAAAAAGCTTGTCTGCTCGCCAAATGTGTGATTTTCTAAAAATGGACTGTTAACCTACATTATTCCACAGTAAAGTAAACGATATTATTATTGGTTTTGACAGAGTAGACTTTTAGAAAAAAAAAGGAAATGTGTCCAGGGTACGAAACCCCTGATGTACCTTGAACATTCACCGACGTTCCTTATGGATGGCTGTTTGGAGAATAAAAACATTTTATTGTGTTCAGCTTTTCATATATGCGTAAAATAAAGTGAACTAATTGCTTGAAATATTTTGTGATTGAGACTTAATGTTACTTTTTGGAGTTTAAAATTATGGTTTTTATGGCTATGTTCAAGATACAACGTATTATTAATTTACAAGCTTCGTAACTTAGCTTAAAATTGGCAAAATTATTAGTTTTTATTACCGTTTGGTAGTTAATTTGGACATTAATAATATATATCATAAATTTGTTGAATATTTTTGGATGACAGAATAATAAGCCAAAACCATTGCATTGAATATGAGGTGTGTGACAATTTCCATTTCGAATATGAACCTAAAACGAAAATATTTACTTTTAGGGGCCAACTTACTACTACTTAATCTTCGTTTAAACAAATCAACATGACATTTCTTTAGTTGATTGTAAGCAATGTTTTGTCTCCTTTCTTATTTCTAAAGACGATTTCAGTTAAAAAAAACTATTTACAACCCCTAACTAAATTAAAAATAGCAGTCCGAGGCGATAAAAATACGCGTTAATTGAAAAGATGTCCCTAGACTGTATTCTGTGCTAAAAATAGGTTTATAGTATTGCGCGGCTCATCTAAAATAGACATAAAGCACATCTGTTGATTGACCCGGCCTTTGTCCGAGTCGCTTCTTGATTATCTACCATGCCTTGTTAATTCTACAATAGTGTTCAAGATAATGTCACGGTTTAAATATTCCGTTCTCGTTATTGTCCACACTCTAAAGCACTTTAATTATCAGTCACTTTTTAGGGTTCCGTAGCCAAATGGCAAAAAATGGAACCCTTATGGATTCGTCATGTCTGTCTGTCTGTCTGTCCGTCCGTATGTCTCAGGCATTTTACTCGGAAACTATACCACGTATCTGAATAACATTTACACATAAGGTGTATTTTGTATGCAGCTACTTAGTTATGTAGTTAAATTTGAAAAAAAAAAATATTTTTAGGGGGGCGCTCCATACAGATAACTAAATTTAAAAAAAAAAATTAACCAAATATCAACATGTGACACATCAATCGATAGGTCTTTCAAAATAACATTGAGGTTTCTTTGACTATTTTGTGATTAAGTAAATATTTTCTAAAATAATCGCTTCGAAAGTCAGAAAAGTTGTGTAGCCCCCCCCCCCCCCCCCCCCCCGTAACTTTTGAACCGTAGGTTCAAAAAATATGAAAAAAATTGAAAAGATGCGCCTTATCATATACTTTCAACGAAAATTGTTTTGAACATTATCGGTTCAGCCATTTTTGAGTTATCTCCAAAAAACTTCTTCCATGGGCATCAGATACGACCTTTTGGTATTAGTTTGGTTCTTATTCCATTGAAGGTACGGAACCCTCCTATGCGTGGTCCGACACTCACTTGGCCGGTTTTTTCTATAAGTGAACGCCGCATTTCGGCTGACTTGATTATTCATAGGCATATTCCCACAAAAGCGTAAGAGAAGCATAATTAACGGCTAATTTACGAACACGGAGAACAAAGCAGCAATTTTTTTTTATCCAGCAGAGACTTGCTATAAAAAATAATAGACAATTTGCATCTCTGAGCTCCCTTGAGAACTGTTGAGATGTTAATAATTATTCTCGACAAAGATATAAAACGTCGACGACAAGCGAACGGTGCTGGCGGGAAATTGAAATGTCAATAGAATGACTAACTATCGTGTGCCGGGTATTCTTGAAAGCAGCTAAAATGCATTTTCTCATAAGTACCCAAGACTCATAATAAACACGTCATAACATAAGTAACATGAATTACGGTTGAGAAATCCTGAAACGATGCAGTCACTACGGGTACTTAAACGGCGCTTTGTGTATGGGGGAAAATGTGGGGCAAACGTATTAGCTTTAATGTCTGCAGATAAAACGTTGATCTTTTTAAAGAAGGCAGTAATGCTTTGTGGAAGCTCAGGCGTAAGTTACTGAAATATATGTATAATAGTACATTACTTACCTAGGCTGTAAAAAAAAGAAAGCCCGAAATCGCAGGTATTTGGGACCCGAGCCGCAGGCGAGGGTTGTAAATATGCGATAGAGGGCTTTCTTTTTTACTGCCCGTGGTGAGTACACAATTTTACCGTCCCCACCTGGCCATAATGCGAGTTTTACCGTAAGCGTAGCGAGCGGTAAAACTCACATTATGGCCAGGTGTGACGTAAATATATTTGCCTTGTTTATAAACATTTTACTTGTCTAATTTCGAGATAATTATCTTATCAAATCTCCACTTTTAATCTTTTAAAATGTCACTATGATAGAATTGAAAACATATTTTATTTATTTTGATAACAAAACGTTCAGCAACACCAAATAGGTGTAAAAAAGTGGAAATCAACAATTATTTTCTTACATTTTACAATTAGTTTTCCGCAGACACGCGGCCTGTGATCAGTTGGTCACACATAGAGGCATATAACCTTATAATTTGAACAGATGACAATCACTAAAGAAACTATAGGACTGTAAAATAATCCTGCTCTGGCCAACAGTAATTAAACTGAGTTATTTTCCGTCTCTTTTAAACGGTACTTCCAAAATAATTTATAAAAAACTATGAATGTACTGATTCAGTTCTACTACTTGTGTTTTGATATCATAATGTTCATACGTTCGATACTTGCTATCTATTCTTAGAACTGAACGCTGTCCGTGAACGAGTTTACGATGCAAACGACTTGAGCGATATGCATTCTGTGCAGCTGTTGACTTTGTATTCCAAAGAAGGTAGTATTAACATTAGTTGTGATGTTCACGAAAGCCACGTCCAATGTATGGCGGTCGGCGTCTGCCGGTGTCTGCCATCCACATAAATTGGTCGAGCGTCAAGCGGCAACGAGGCCTAACTTAAACTGCGCGATAAAATTAAAATCACCTCAGTCGTCCAGTTTTCACCGAAGGAATAACAAGACGGGCACATGGGGGCAAATTATTTTGTTTTTCTTACTGTTTTCTTACAGTCAGAGGTTATTTTTGTATTTTAAAAGACAGGTGCGTCATAATTTTACTAATGCTTTTTAAAAAGAATTTTATATTAAAAGCAAGAGAAATTGCGATGACCATTAGGTATAGTATAGTTTGAAAGCTGGTAAATACCATATCAGAGATTGTAAGATAACTTTATAAGAAATTGTAGCTTTCAGCTCTTCTGACATAATGTATAAACTTTAAGGACTGTACTAGCTGAACACAGCCATCAGATCCGTCTCGTCACATTCTATTCTAAAAGGACCATAAGTTCTAGTTCTCAACAAGTTTACAAGCCCAGAAAATACAACGGACCATTTTTCGTTTGAGCTAAACTTAGGAAATTGTAATTATGATGTTCAGTTTAATGACTTTCAGCTGGCGTGTTTTTATCATGGATATAAAATTCGTTAAGGTTTGTTTTGAGAAGCTTTTCTTTTTAACTTGTTAAATCTTAGGCATTTAACAACAAATGCCGTATCAGTTTTGTTTTGATTGTAACAATTGTTTAGAAAGAACCTTTTAATAGAAGCAATTTGATAAAGTAATTGTCTGTACCGGCACTGGGCACTGTTCCCACAAATAGGTCCTTAGAGGACGGTTATGTCATACAATACACACGTAGGTAATACGAGACAAGAGCGCCTATTGATCGCATACTTTCCTTGTGTTTGTCAAGGTCACGTAAAACTCCTTAATATTTGTATAAACATCACCAAAAAAATTGAAATAAATTTAATATACAGAGCGGCAATTTAAAACTGATATACACTGCGTGCAAATAATTCGGGTCAGTACTAAAAACTATAATATCTCCTACAATAATAATTAAATTGTATATTATAGATAAATGCATAGTTAATAAAACAACTTCAAGAGTTAGAGATGATATTCACTTGTTTATTTAATTAACATAGTAAACACGATATCAATTAATTATAGGTAAAAAGCAACCGTGGTACCTCACACACAAAACTAAAAACAAAAAAAAAAAAAAACATAACAATACTTCGTATTGCCTCCTCGGGCTCTTCTTACAGCTTCTAAACGATTGGGCATACTGTTTATTAAGTTTCTTATGCGTTCTTGCGGGATATTAGCCCATTCTTCCACTAACGCCTGTTTCAGGTCTCTAAGTGTAGCTGGGGCGGGGTTTCGATTTCTTACACGCCTTCCGAGCTCGTCCCATACGTGCTCAATCGGATTTAGGTCCGGGCTTCTCGAGGGCCAGTTCATAGTGTTGATGCCAACCTCCTCAAAATAATCTTCCACAATCTGTGCGGTGTGTGGCCTGGCGTTGTCATGCATGAACATTGCGTTTTACCCATATTAATTAAATATGGGCCTACATGCTCATTAAGAATCTCTTCCACATACCTGGCACTAGTTAACGTTCCATTTTCTATCAAAACTAATTGCGTGCGACTCTCTGAAGAGATTCCAGCCCAAACCATAACAGACCCACCGCCGAAAGCAACTTTTTCTTCAAAACAGGCTGGAATAAAACGTTCACCTGGCCGTCTGTAAACTCTTCGCCGCCCGTCATGTGCATAGAGCATAAATCTGGATTCGTCAGAAAACATAATTCTTGCCCATTCTTCGGCACCCCATCGCCTGTATTCGCGTGCGTAAAGTTTCCTTGCAGTTCGATGCCCTCTGTCAAGTTTTGGGCCATGTGTGGTCTATGTGGGGTCAAATTAGCTTCACGAAGCCGCCGCCTTACAGTCCACTCGCTGATGTCATCTCTTCGGGTCTCCCGAAGTTGGTTTTTGACTTCAACTGCAGTGAGATGCCGATTTCGGAGCATTGTTGTTACAATAAATCGATCATCTCTAGCCGTAGTACATCTCGGCCTGCTGGTTCCTGGTCTTCGAAGGTTCCTGCCAGTTTGTAGTGACACGCCTGTTCTTCTTGCTGTATATCTCTGACTTCTGCCTTCTTGTAACAAAGTGACGATACGTGTACATTCATCTTGTGTTAGCGACATGATAGTAATTCAATAATGACCATCAAAGTCAACAAAAACTGCCTTTTATCATTTTGCTTTGACAGATTGAAAACAAAAGTGAGAAAACAATCAAAAGTGAAATAAGCTCAATTTGAATTTGGTACCAAATTCGACTTTTTTTTTAATAAAACTTTTTCCAGAATTGTTGTAGAACATTGAAGGTTCAATTTAATTCGATATTAAATTCTCTTTAATACACAGTTAGTTTCCTGCACATACCGCTTTTAATTTGCAATATATAAGGGTTTTTGTCACTGACCCGTATTATTTGCTCGCGAGTGTAGTATTTGTTTTATATGTTTTAGTAATGTTATATTAGCCGTAACTTGTCTGCTTTGTCTGACTTTTTGATTGTTTGTTACTAACAAAATACAAGTCGAAAATCTTACTAGTATTATAAGCTAAACACATACCTACCCCAGGCCTACTTGCTATTAGGAGAGTCCCACATGACCCCCACTGTGGGCCCTCCCCAGGCCCCCGGGGGATGCGTAAAGCATTTTCACACCGACAAAAAAAAGGCCTACTTACTACTACTTAACATAGTACTATTTATACTTTTAATTATTACATTAGGTTGCGATTTAACTTTGACAAGGCACGTATTGCCAGCTCGGCCTTACAGTACAGACTGGCGAGTGTGACCAGGCCTTTTAAACCGAGTTCCACTTTGAGAGCCAACAACATCAGTAGAAATTGTCGCGAATTATAACCACAGGCCGGAATTCTCGTAGCACTTTTGAGGGACTCTCGTTTATCGACTTCCGATATACATCGATAAATACAGAATACAATAATTAAAATATGATTACGAGTAATTTATTACAACAACAGGTTT
The DNA here is from genome assembly GCA_947086415.1 of Pammene aurita. Classification (NCBI taxonomy): domain Eukaryota; kingdom Metazoa; phylum Arthropoda; class Insecta; order Lepidoptera; family Tortricidae; genus Pammene; species Pammene aurita. Next base: position 26,703,856 of record OX352297.1, read on the forward strand.
ACAACAGGAAGTCTTAACGCAAATGAGCGATCTCTTCGAGATAACCTATTGATACCAACTTTTTGGAAGATTTAAATAGGAATTAAAATGATAATATTTTATTGTTTCTTATAAATAACTAGCTTTTTCCCGCGGCTTCGCCCGCGTACTAAAAGTACTAAAAAAGGAGGTTCTCAGTTAGACTCGTATGTTTGTATGTAGGAATGTATGTTTGTCCGCGATCATCTTGCGTTTCGCTGAACTGAATAGAAGCGGTTTTCGGAAAAGTATTCGTTACATTCTGGAGGTTTCGGTATACCACGTTTTGAAGACGGCGGTTCCCTCATTTTTTATTTTAAAGAAATTATTGCAATCATTGTTTAATTGTTACGCCATCAACGACTTACTACTGAGAGATTATGATTAATACAGATTTCTACTCTTGAATAGAAGCTTTTCCCTGCGACTTCATTTGCGTGGAATTAGTAATCCACCCTCCTTTTTACCCGCTTAAGGAATGACTTCTGGGATAACAACTATTATATATCCTTCCCCAGAACGCAAAATATCTCCATACCAAATCATCTAAATAGGTTCAACGGTTATTAATTTCCCATACAAACTTTCAACCCCCGTTTCACCCCCTAGAGGGTTGATTTTCGAGATAAAAACTATCCTGTATTGTTTACCGCGACTCAATCTATATAATATGTACCAAGTTTCATTTCAATCGTCTGTTCAGCGGTTAATAATTCGCAATACAAACTACCAACATGTTTTCTACCTTGTTGAAAAATATTCTATATTGTCTCCTGGGACTCAAACTATATCCACAACAAAATTATCTAAATCGGTTCGCGGTAAAAAAATCTCCATACAAACTTCCAACCCCCATTTCACCCCCTTAAAGATTGATTTTCGAGATAAAAACTGTCCCATGTCGTTTCCCGGTACTCAATCTCTATACCAAGTTTCATCTAAATTGGTTCAACGTTTAAAAATTCCCCATACAAACTATCAACCCCCATTTCACCCCCTTAAGTGTTGATTTCGTAATCAGCGACCCGATAAACCATAGAAACAATACCCATGTTGATATTTAAATTTTGTCACCACATTTCCCCCTATGGGTTGAATTCTCAAAAAAGCTGAAACACTTGTTTTCTCATTTATCGTTAGGAATACTCCTGTAAAGTTTCGAATAAAATAGTTGAACTAATCTCGTTTCCCATACAAACTTTGAACCCCATTTCCCCCCTTAGGCGGTAAATTTTTAAAAATTATTTCTAAGTGCATCCTTATAAGGAGCCTTCGTACCACATTTGGAATCTCTAGAACCAGCGGTTTGGGCTGTGCGTTGATATGTCAGTCAGTTTCTTCTTTTATATATTTAGAAGAAGATTGCAATTTGGCACAAATACTTTCAAGAATTTTCATGTCCACAATATTAAATTTCAAAATCGATGCCATTTTCTTAATTAACGTCCCAAAAAATCACAAAAACGACACCCATATGGATATTTAGACGTTTCAACCCCATTGTACCCTAACAGGGGAGATGGTATTTCACGTCCGCCACGTCGGATTTTAAAATCGTTGTTGTTTTCGTAATCAACGACCCGATAAACCATGGAAACAATACCCATGTTGATTTTCAGACTTTTTGACCACATTTCCCCCTTTTAGGGGTTGAATTCTCAAAAAACCTGCAACACGTATTTACTCATTTATTGTTAGGAATACTTCTGTGAAGTTTCGAATAAAATAGACTAACTAATCTTGTTTCCCCATACAAACTTTGGACCCCCATTTCACCCCCTTAGGGGATGAATTTTGAAAAATCCTTTCTTAGTGCACCCCTAGACCTTATAAGGAACCTACGTGCCAAATTTGGAATCTCTAGAACCAGCGGTTTGGACTGTGCGTTGATAGATCACTATGTCAGTCAGTCAGTCACCTTTGAGTTATATATATTTAGATTGGTGGATGCCTTTTAAACATTTTTAGAAAGTTCTACTAGAATTGCTATGCTAGAGCCTAACTGCGAGTATATCATGTTATGTACCTAGGTACTGTCTATTAATCTGATGATCTTTGATTAGTAGTTTTATTATAGAATTGAACATTTTCAACTACCTGCTAAATAATTAACTTAAAGAGATCGCTCTATAGCGATAAGACCGCCTGTTGTTTGCCTTTACTTTTAATCTTTAATATGTTGTGTTCTACCTATATAATGTATCGATAACATATTGTATTAATAAAGAAGTACCAATGTAATGTAATGTGACATATAATATTTTAAATATCATAAATAAATGACTATGACTATATATCGGAAGTCGATAAACAAGAACTCCCTATGACAGCTCAAAAGTGCTACGAAAATTCCGGCCTCTGATTATAACACATAATGTTTAGTTTTCTACTGTGTATTCTTTATGCCGTTGAAATAACCACCATCTGCCTGTTTCCCAGTATCCACTCACAATCTACTTAATCTAGTAGAATCTTACAAACATCAAACGCTCCCTTAGCATGAAAAGAAATTGTATCTCCTTAAAGCTTTTACTAGAAATAACCACTTTATAAACATCTTTGTTGTTTATAAGTTCTGCACTTGATCTTATTAAGTAAAGCTTAGAGCACCATAGGATCCTCGATCCAAAGCGATTTGAATAAAACTAGTTTGTGCGTGTGACGTCTTTGCTTCGACAAGACAATACTCGTATTTAGAAGTTTTTTACAACGTATGATTAGTTATTTATATGTATTTATTTACACATTAATAGTAAATATGAACTAAAGGAGGCCTTGATCCCTTACTTAACGTAATTTCAAATCAGTCAACTATAAAAGCTTTAAGGGAGGGTTAATGTAGATCAATAAGTTTGATTGATAACAAAATAAAAGTGATCTGCTTTTAAAGAAAACTCTATGCTCTAATTAATTATTAATCTATTTTATGGAAAGTTTACCAATACTATTCAAACTAATTTGTTCTTTGTTCACAGACGTTTGGACGGCCGGTTCATTTAAGTTACGAATTTATGACATAATAGTTTCTAGTAATTTGTAAACTACGTATTAATAAGATAGACACGATTTTCGAATAATCTTATGTTTTTTTATCTTCTTCTACCTAGCGTTATCTTGTTTTTTATAAATGATAAAATTATTCAGTAACCTTTATGTTATAAAATTCGTAACTCAATTGGACCGGTTTACCCTTGTATAACTTAACGCTTCTTTTGTAGTGTGTGTAGGGATTTATTTTATTTAAAAAAGAGATACGTCGTCCACGGTAATGGCATTAATTAGACCACAATACGATTATATGATAAAAATTATATGGATTATGATAATACAGGATTACAATTATTAATGTTTCCTGTTGTTATTTAGATTAATTTGAATCAAATACGATATATATATGCGTGTTTAAAGTATAATTATACGTGTCCTGTGTTGCGTTGCGGGATATTTTGTACGTCTATATAGGTACATATTCCTTATGTATGGCAGAGACACCTAAGAAAAACGTTTCATTGGGCCTTTGGCACTCTTATAAACAGTAATTTTATTTTGAATTATACTCAATTGGATATTTGAGGGGTAACTTTGGCCAAACAAACACATTACGGTTAGATAAAACCAACTTCATGGCTACGATTTAAATGTAATAATTAAAGCCAATGACCAAAGTTACCCTCTAGGGCTAATGTAAATCGGCATTACGGTAACGGCCTCTCGATATAACTTAAACAGTCCAGACACTATAAGTAATAATGCCATTATTTCTGTACTCGTCCTTCTCATCTCATATACATAGAAAAGGACGGGTAACAGAAAAAAATACATTATTACTGATAGTGTCTGGACCGCTTAATAAGTGCGCTACTTACCACACCTGGGGGCTTAGCCAAAATGACAATCGCTTGTAGAAAACGAATCAAAAGGCAATCCATCTCTCTATCGCGCTGATATGGAAGAGTGAGCGAGAGCGTGGAGCGTTTCGTTTCGTTTCGTTTTCTGCAAACGATTGTTGTCTTGGCTACATGACCCAGACCTTTTCTGACAGAACTTCCACCATTGATTCTGGAGTTGTTTTTAGGGTTCCGTAGTCAACTAGGAACCCTTATAGTTTCGCCATGTCTGCCCGTCCGTCCGTCCGTCCGCGGATAATCTCAGTGACCGTTAGCACTAGAAAGCTGAAATTTGGTACTAATATGTATATCAATCACGCCGACAAAGTGGTAAAATAAAAAGTGGAAAAAAATGTTTTATTAGGGTACCTCCCCTATACGTAAAGTGGGGAGTGTTTTTTTTTTTTCATTCCAACCCTAACGTGTGATATATTGTTGGATAGGTATTTAAAAATGAATAGGGGTTTACTAAAAGCATTTTTTGATAATGTAAATATTTTCGGAAATAATCGCTCCAGAAGTTAAAAATAATGTGTTCCCCCCCCCCCCTCTAACTTTTGAACCATAACTTTTAAAAATATGAAAAAAATCTCAATAGTAGAACTTTATAAAAACTTTCTAGGAAAATTATTTTGAACTTGATAGGTTGAATAGTTTTTGAAAAAAAATTACAAAATAATTTCTGAACTAAGTTTGTAATTTAACCGTATAAGCAGGTGTTTATTGTACCTGTTATTTCTACAAAATCACAATGAAATGACGTGCTTTCAAATAAAGTAAAAACGATGAAAATCGGTTCACGCAATAAAGAATTATCCCATAAAAATCATCTTTCATACTTTAAGCTCGCGCGCAATAGTTTACTTAATTTGCCGATAGATATCGCTGTACGTGGAACGCTCATATCATATCCTACAATGGCGGTGTTATTTTAACTCTTAAGTGGGGACACTTACAGTGACGGACGGAAAACTACGGAACCCTACACTGAGCATGGCCCGACATGTTTTAAATAAGGTTATTAATGTGTATTAATAAATATTATATATAATAAACTAAAGTCATAAAACTATACTAAAACTAAAATTGGTCTATGTATGTGAAAATGCCCCCTGCGCCAAAGATGGCCGAAGTATTTCCAACACAGTTGCCAGTAAATTCATTCCTACTTTTCTAATTTAAAATACCTATTGTCATTGCGACAGGACATAAAAAGTTACGTATTGACCTTGCAACTTGTTTGTTTTATTACAAAACTTTGTCATACTTAATTTAAATTCTGTCATAATTTATGGTTTAGGTCGTAAATCATTATTATGGTTTTACGTGGGCAACTATGAAAAAATCAAAACTATTCATAATCAGATTTAACGTCGTATCCGAGAGAACTAAAATCTTAGTTAGTAAACAATTAATCTTTTATAATCTAGACTGAATCAAGCCTGAGTTGTCGTTAGTCGATGTCGAAAGTCGTTAAATCACCGATAATCCTGTACCTCTACCACAAGTCAGACAAATAAGCCCAATTCGGGATTTGATCACGAATCTGTAAATTATTTGTATGGAGAATTTGTGCAGAGCCTCTAGCGGTCACTTATAGAACTAAAAATTACTGCCATACCGTGAGTTAAATTATCCTTTACGCAATTCGCTTACGAAAGCTCGATTGTTTGTTTCGTTTGTGTAGATTTCAATACTTTACAAAGTGACGTGACGTGACAAACGTCACATCCTTCACACCAACCGAAACTGATTGTAGGTAAGCCAAAAAGGTTTTACTTCCTAAGTACATTTTATCTGAAGGTTTAGAACTGTAGAAAAAATATATGAGCAGTGAACAATAATAAGCATAGAAATCGTACTAGCTCTGAAAAATTACCCTACTTTTTGTGGGTGTTTAATACGCTTGCTAGGCCGTTAACCAGGAATAATTTCCGTTTGTCATCGTGTCCCAAGTGGTAAATTTTAAGTCGTTAAGGGCGGTCAATAATCAAGCTTCGTGATCGTCAGCTGCCGTTCCTTGAGTGGGTTGAGGAACGGCAGCCATTTTCTCACATAAAATACATCTAAATATATAAAAGAAGAAACTGACTGACTGACTGACTGACTGACTGACTGACTGACTGACTGACTGACTGACTGACTGACTGACTGACTGACTGACTGACTGACATATCAACGCACAGCCCAAACCGCTGGTTCTAGAGATTCAAAATTTGGCACGTAGGTTCCTTATAAGGTCTAGGGGTGCACTAAGAAAGGATTTTTCAAAATTCACCCCCTAAGGGGGTAAAATGGGGGTCCAAAATTAGTATGGCGAATCAAGATTTGTTAGATTATTTTGTTCGAAACTTCACAGGAGTATTTCTAACGATAAATGAGTAAACACGAGTTTCAGGTTTTTTTTTTAAATTCAACCCCTAAAAGGGGCAAATGTGGTCACAAAGTCTGAAAATCAACATGGTCATCGAATCCTTTTTGAGTACTTATAGTACGCGGGCGAAGCCGCGGGAAAAGGCTAGTCTAAATATATATAACTCAAAGGTGACTGACTGACTGACATAGTGATCTATCAACGCACAGTCCAAACCGCTGGTTCTAGAGATTCCAAATTTGGCATGTAGGTTCCTTATAAGGTCTAGGGGTGCACTAAGAAAGGATTTTTCAAAATTCATCCCCTAAGGGGGTGAAATGGGGTCCAAAGTTTGTATGGGGAAACAAGATTAGTTAGTCTATTTTATTCGAAACTTCACAGAAGTATTCCTAACAATAAATGAGTAAATACGTGTTGCAGGTTTTTTGAGAATTCAACCCCTAAAAGGGGGAAATGTGGTCAAAAAGTCTGAAAATCAACATGGGTATTGTTTCTATGGTTTATCGGGTCGTTGATTACGAAAAGTATAAAATAAAATGACCATCGCGTCCCAGTTGAAACAGGTGATAGTTTATATGCTATTACAAATAAAATAAAAATCATCAGCCGTCTGTATACCACTGAAAAAACCGTAAACTAGTCACATGAATATATGGTATTTAGGGTATCAGCAGACGGTCTTTCTACCTCAATACAGCCGGCTGACGATTTTCCTGATAATAAGAGCATCAAATACTGACAGCTGACCTACGCGAGTCATCATTATACTTCGTCCTTAACCACTTCAAAAATTATCATCGCCTGGGACGCCTTGCGATTGGTCATGAAATTTGTTCCTGGCTTACGGCTCATGCCATCGGAGCCGGGAAATACAAGCTATGACAGTAAGCCTTTACCTTATTCAAACGTGCGTGACTTTGAACGCATACAATGTTATCAACCGACTTCAAGAGTTCGAAGGAGGAGGTTCTCAATTAGTCAGGATCTTTATTTTCACTATTTTTTCATATTGTTCACCGATTGCAACTTTTTTTAAACAGGGAAATTACGTATTTCGTCATACATATTCAAAGCTAGGAAAAGGGGTGAAAACTGTCAGTACTTCATCCATCCATCCATATACTTATTTCGTCGTAGGATATAGGATTACCTAAGAAAACCAAATTGATGAAATTTCAAATGTACAAATAACACTACTAGTTTAAAACGTCCTAGAACTACGTCCATATGTAATAGGTGATTCTTAATTTATTTGGTTATTTTGTCAACATGACAGTTCGACTTTTAGTGATCATAGTGGATCATAGGTTTATTTCTTATTATTTAGACCTAAATAGGACGTTTTAAACTAGTAGTGTTATTTGAAAGATTTTAGATTTTACAATAGATTGTATAATCACCAAAGGATAAGTACCCTTTCAGGATGTTGTTGATTCTCTAAAGTACTTATAGGCAGTGCGCTACTGTTACACATCCCACCTGCGTCGACGCCGACACTTTGGCCAAGTCCTTTAATTTATTTACCAGCAAACAAGCCGGAGCGGCGCCCGACATCCGAAATCACTACAAGACTATTAAATATAGTTGTCGTTCGTCTAACTATTATTGGTGTCGAGGCAATCGATCCGTGGAGCAAGGGGCACGGAGCCTCACGACCTAACAAGCGCACAAGGGAAGCTAAAGATGCTCCAGCAAGCCGCCGGTTTTCATACATAACACAACGCAGGATTGCGGCTTTGCCGCTTCTTGCATAATGATGGTTTTATTTCTATTTATAAGTTACACGTACGAGTAATTGTTTTATTTATTTCTATTTATAAGTTACACGTATGAGTAGTACTTATAAGTTTCTAGTTTATGACAATGTTACTTTAAAAGGCTATTTCGCAATAAATAAATCTTTAATATAATTATGTACATTATAATTTCAAAGTGCCCTGTATAAATCTGGATGTCTTTTAAGTAAGCACTAATTTATAGTACTTGGATGCAATAATTCGAAGATCCCGGCCTGTAGCGCAGTTGTTACTTCTTGAATATAAAATAATACACCTTCCTGGGATAAATAGTTTGCCTTGCTGGTGATAAGTTAGCTGCTACAGCAATCAATCAGAAATGAATGATGCACAAGAACCTGTAAAAGATGTTTCAATATTATTTGTTATTTTTCACAGTTTCATTGTAATTATTATGATTGAAAATTAAAGTGTTTATAACTATCATATCAAATTTCAACTACTTACCATTCATTTTAGGTTACAGTTGGTATTTTTGTGTCGATTTAAAATCAGATTAATTGACTATTAATACATAAATCTCACAAATATTCAGCAGTTCTTGGGTCTAGATTTCTTTTTTAAAATTATTCTTATTGAAGTGTTGATGTGGATATTTCTATTTTTCATATCGGCTTGAAATTTACCGTTTCGTTTTCCAGTTCCGGTTATCATACTATGCAGTCTTATTAACAAATTATGCTTAATATAAGGCTTTGTCGATATTATTTCGTCAACTAATAATATATAAATATAACACAATAAATACGAATGGTTTTCACTTTCACCATGTTTTGACATCTCACCTTATAATTTGATAGTGAAAGAGTTTTCTACAGTCGATACGGTATTTTTCGGTGACGTAAGTCAAATTAGTATCTTATGGTAACGTTTTAATAAAACCTATCCATAACAAACTGTACTGACCTTCAGTGCGTTAAGGCGCTAGGCGCTGATTGTGGCCGAAAACTGTTACTTTCTAAGGGATATATCTCAATAACGGGTCATTCAAAAATTTTGAAAAAAATATATGTTATTTACCATTTCATGTACAACATTGTCAACGTTTGAATAACTCGTGTAACGTATAGTTTCTCTGTTATGTAAATGTAACGACATGTCGTTTTACGGTTAATTTTGCTTATATCTACTGAACGGCTCATTCGATTTAAAATATTGTTGAACTAAAAAATATGTACTACAGAACACTACAAACTCAACGTAGGATATTTAAATTGATTAAATTTTCTTAAACAACTTGATCATAATTCCACATTTCGTGCGTTATTAGCTCGAAAACGGCGTTGCTGGCAGTCGTGAGCTAGCTTTGAGACGAGGAGGCTGTGTCGCTCGTCGCTCCGTGCTTACCTTGTATTACATATACTTGTGCTTGGCCCGTGAGCAATAATATCGGACTTACTGTGCCTAAAGACTAAATAACTGCAGAGGGTTCATGCGGTGCGGATATAACGTGTCTTCCCGGAATCAATAATGTGTAGACGTTTTATCTTTTAAGATAATGTACTCGTATGCATGTTTATGTACGTTCTTATAAAAAGTGTATTTTATTTAGATTATAATACAAGTAAAAAACAAATGAAATAAAAATGGAGAAAAAACAAATTCATGAATCTCACATTGCTCTGAAAACAAATTTGGTCATGTAAGTAAACTAAAATTATTATGTTTTAGTAGACGCATGCATCACGCAAAATAGGCCTTAGTCGTCGAGTTGCGGAAATCTGCTAGCACTGCAATACAATAGACTAATAATTAATTTAATAAAAAACTCCAAAGAACCGAATTTATTTAAACATATTTATTTAAGAATACCGTGTACTAAACGAATGTAATATGCGTTTTATTTTAAGATTAAACACAATCTTTAATATTATACTTTATACTAATTTATCAAATCTAGAAATTGCGAAGTAAACTGCAAAGGATTGCAGATAAACCGGCCAAGAGAATATCAGGCTATGCTCAGTGTAGGGAGCCGTAGTTGCGGCCTGTTACAATACATCCATTCAAAAGGTAGTCTATAAAGAAATATTTTGTGGTACTTACGTTATTTTACTATAGGCATAACTCAAAAACGGCTCAACCGATTTTATTCCATATAGTTTTTATTGAAAATACGTGATAAGTATTTCAATGGCCTCACTTCCAGGAATTTTCCCAATTTTTTTGGACCCACGGTTCAAAAATCAAAGAGCATTTTAACTTTCGAAGCTATTATTTACGAAAGTATTCGTTTTATCCAAAAGTTGTTTAAGGCATATTCTTCTTGAAAGACCTATCCAACAATGGGTTTCAGATACTTATTGTTTTACCACTTTGTAGGCGTAATTAAAACACATAATTACTCATAAAAAATTTCAGTCTACTAAATATCACTGAGCAAAGCCTGATTGAGAATCTGATAAAAAATTGCTGATATTTAAGAGTTCAGTGTATGTAAGAATAAAGGAAAAAAGTTTTTTTTATACCACGACGCTGGCAAACAAGCATACGACCCGCCGGATTGAAAGCAGTTATAAAGCCTATGGACGCCTGCAACCCCAGAAGATTCATATGCGCGTTGACTACCCTAAAAAAAACTTTACTATGTCGGTGAAATGCAAATAAATACAAATTTTATATTAATTATCAACACAAGTGAATAAATAAATTACTACTAAGGGGACTACCTATCAAATATCTTTATGATTCATATGATGAGTTCCTTTGTTACGGATGTTTTCTATGTATTTAAGTTTAAATCTCTACCTATTTACACCGTGTTTTTTTCGTTAATTTTAGCATGTACGGTTAGGTACGGAAACGAATTCGCATAGTTAGTGTTTATACTCGTACATTCGGTTTTTTTATTTAAAAAACATACAATAATTGTTAAATCAGTTACTAATATAACTAGGCTATTAGGGTAATATACAGGATGATTCATGAGACGTGAGCAGGAACAACCCTACACACTCAGTTAACGATAATGATTCATATCGAAAATTTATATAAACCGGCCAAGTTTGTATCGGACCATGTACTCGTATAATGTAGGGTTCTGTAGAAAGTAGTTTCTTGGAGATAATTCAAAAACGGATGAACCGATAATATGTGAAATAGTTTTCGTAGAAAATTAAGTACTAAGCCTTCTTGGTATTTTTTCATATTTTTTAGACTTACGGATTAAAAGTTAGTTGGGGGCTATTATATTTAGACTTTCGAAGCAATTATTTCTGAAAAAAAATATATATATATATATATATATATGGAGTATTTTTAAAACTTTTTTATTGAGTCAATATTTTCAGAAATAATTGCTTCGAAAGTCTAAATATAATAGCCCCTATATACCCCGTGTTTGCGCTGTGTTATATTTTAAAGATCTAAATTTAATGGGCTTACAGCTCTCATTTGTATGACGATTTCGTGCACTAATCCCACTCCTTACATGTGCATTTTTACTATTCGCAACTCGCAACAGGCTTAGTTTTGTTAATTTATCATAATTAAGTGAATTTTTAAGGTTAATATTTAAAATCGCAACAAAAAAATAACCATCTATTAAGCTCACTTGCACAGCAAAAAACATCCAAATTCACATGAAAACACCGCTTTGATGTGCATTCAGTTATTTTTGCTGTACTAGTCAGTATTTTTTTATTTTTTTCTGATATGCGGAATATTTTTAACCATATTTCGTAAATTCATAAATATTTTGCCGCTCACTGTACTTCAAATTCAAAATCTAGGTTTTCATTTTTTTACATAAAAATCTACTAATCGAGATCGTTATTACTTATCTTATTTAGTAGCATTCCTAAAAAATGTCACCGTAGTACTTAATCACAGTATTCAAATCACAAAACATCCACAAAAGGATTAGGTATGATTATTATAAATCTGCCCGCGCGCCTCTGAGTAAAGTCATATTCTTTGAACATTATTGCGGTGCATCGCGGCGGATTTACGCACGATCGCAATGAGAAGGGTACGCGGGTGGCGCGGGTAGAGAGCGCCCAAACGCTCAAGGACACTCCGGCGACAATCGTCTTAACATGACAGATCACATTCGACGTGCCGCATACATCCGTCTCGTTCTACCTATGAGACGGAGGTATGCAGCGCACTAAACGTAATCCGACATGAAATGTCAGCATAGATCGTTTGTATGTGTTGCTGTCGAAACTGAAGGAAAACGATTCGGAGCCCGATTATTCGTTAACGCCTATAATAAATGTTCAGAATTTTATACATGATCCGTGGTAGAGGTACGACTCAATGCTTTAAATATATAAAACCTGCAGGCACAGCCTGTGTTGTAGGAGCACTAAGAAGGAGGAAGGATTCAGAGATTGTAATACAATTTTATCTCGGAATCGTCTCTGCACCGGCAAGGCAACAAGAAAATGATTAAACCCTTTGAGAAGTGTTTATTTCCTCAGTAACTTATAAAATTGACCTTAAATTTTGAACGTGAAGGTTTACTGTGTGATTACAAATAATATAACTGAAATCAATTAATCTTCTTATGGAACAGTAGGTTTCATTCTGCCTATTGTTCCAAGATTGTCGTTAACAAGTTTTCAAGTTAGACTTGCGTTATATTAACGAATGTAAATGTTTATAAAGAACTAGCCCAAGTACACCGATTTACGAATTCTATCGAGATTTATTTTTTGAGCTGAAACGTTAAAATGGACTTATTTAAATAATAACTGATAGTTTGCGATCTTACGAGGACAAATGTGGTGGTTGACATGATAATTAACGTTGTATTCCTCTCGTTCCAGGTCTCGGAGGTCCTCCGGGGCGGCGACAGCTGTCACACCTCAACCGAAAAACCTGAACCCTGGAGGTAAGCACACAACACTACATATCCAACTACATTTCATTGAAGAAATTAATGGGCCGTATTCTAACTTTAAAACATGCTTAGATACAATCCAACTGCAATGCATTGAGCATTACCTATTATCTAATACAGCTAACGCCTAAACGCCTGAAACAGAAATATCTGAGTTTGCTTGAAAAATATTCCGGTGCAACTCGAATACAACTTCAATATTGGTTTATTATTTGTTGTTATGTTACAAAAAGATTGTTGTGTTTTTAATGTACTTTTTTGCATGTATTTTAAAATTAGAATACGGCACAATGTAAACAAAATAAATCACTTGACTCTATCATTCGACACGATAGAAACAAGATGTTTTACCTCATTGGCCGACTGTTTAAAGAATGGAATCCGAATGGAATAAACTATATTAAATATTACAGTTTTATGAATCAAGTGAAATACATGACATTATGAAGTGTTTTGTTCACATTATGAGTTGCGTAGATTACCGATGGTCAAAGATCACGCCGCTGATTATGAGCCATAAATACGATCAATTAGTAACTTTAGTAAGCACTATAAATAGCACATCAAAAATTAGAACCATTAATTTGCAGTTATCACCTTGTTATGAAACTTATTCTTGGAATGTCATTGACACACTTTGGGTATAATGAAATGAAATAAATAGATCCTTAGATCCTTATTAGGTGCAAAAAGAAACACAAATAGAATACTTACAAAAAAAATGACATCAAAATGTAATTTAAACCTAAATGGTTGCCAGTAGACAACGATCTTGTGTCCTGATTGGGTAGCCACAACGCTACAACTCTAATAAGAAGTTGATTTTACGCAATTTAAGGAGCTCTAAGTATTATTTTCTCGTGCGCTTTCCTGGTTGCAATCTAAACATTAGGTATATTGTATATAACTGGATCGAATGCGCTGGCAGGTCTGCCGGGTGTGTCATGATCGGTATAAGAACTTAATATATTTTTATTGTATATAATATAGCAACATTTAACATAATTTTGAAGTATATACCACTTAGTAGATATATTCAACAATATATATAACAATTGAGACAATTACATTCAGTATAACATAGAGTAGATATAATGGACGTTCGGTATAGCAATTACCCAGTATAGTGTATGTATAACATAAAATCTACCGGTATAATACTTACATCAAGTAATAAAAAAAAAATTCTATCGAAATGAAGTGTTCGTTCTGTTTAGTTCGCATTTCACCTAACACACTCCTCGCTTCGCTCGTCGTCGCACCTACCTTGTATCCGTCAAATGATAATCTTTTGTCACTTTTCGAGCTTACCTTACAAATCGGATTACAAAGATTATATCTCTTTGACTATAGTCATACATAGGTATACCTACGGTATACAGGAAATAATACCCATTGAATTTTATATTGGATGGCATTATGAAAAATGTACATTCTACTTACTACCTTAGTGTTACTCGTAGGTTGAAAGTTAATATATCGAATGTCTGTTATACCGAATGCCGGTTATACCCAATAATAATATGTTAGTTCTTGTTATACCCGGAATCAATATACCCTCTAAACGTTATTTCGACCAATAATAAATCGAAATTTGTTTTATAGAGTGAACGGCACCCAGGTCTGCCATCTTGCGGTCTATATCGAAAACTTGAAGCTACACGCCAATAGACGTGCAGCTCACGCAGGTGCAGTCAACGCCAAAAATATGTATACATTTTTAAACCTTATTTATTACAAAGGTAAGGTGCAAAATTGTGAACAAATTTTTGGCGTTGACTGTACCCTTGGGCGTTTTAGGGTCTGGCATCTGGGCTAATTCGGCGACATAATTGTGACACTTTAACTTCGCGTCAAAAAACGGTTCCTTGCAACCTCCTACATATCACGCACGCCCACTACACATATAGTGCATAATGTATTTCCATCGGGAAAACTCTGAATACGACGGCACCCCAAGTGTCAATCAGTTATTGTATATTAAATTAATGTCACTTTCATATTCATTAATATGAAACTTTATCATTTAGTGTGACAAAAAGTAAATATCAAAGGTCAAAGTGGCTATACGAAGCTAATTGAGAGAGCACGATCATGATAAATACGAACTTTTCCGATAAAATACGATGGAAAACTATTATGCAGTATATCTGTACAAAAAAATTGCTTCGAATTAGCAGACGCCACAGCACAGCACCATTAGCGCTTCAAGCTATAATATTTGACTCTATAGGTACAGTTACCAATAAATTCATTTAATACTGAACGGTTAGTATTAGTAAGCGTTTGCCATGTTTGACTTCCGTTATGGATGAGATTGCTGAAATTCGAAGATAAGATAAGTTCAGTGTCATTTTAGTTATTTATGCTGAAAAAATTATGTAAACAAATCTTTCCGATAATCCAACAGTCGTCTAGTTAATCAGATGATAAGATTTATTCGTTAAAGTGAATTGAAAGTCTTGGATGAAGGAAGTTGGGCCCTTTTTAGGGTTCCGTAGTCAACTAGGAACCCTTATAGTTTCGCCATGTCTGCCCGTCCGTCCGTCCGTCCGTCCGCGGATAATCTCAGTGACCGTTAGCACTAGAAAGCTGAAATTTGGTACTAATATGTATATCAATCACGCCGACAAAGTGGTAAAATAAAAAGTGTTTTTTTATTTTTTATTATGGTACCTCCCCTATACGTAAAGTGGGGAGTGATTTTTTTTTTCATTTCAACCCTAACGTGTGATATATTGTTGGATAGGTATTTAAAAATGAATAGGGGTTTACTAAAATCATTTTTCGATAATGTAAATATTTTCGGAAATAATCGCTCCAGAAGTAAAAAAATATGCGTCCCCCCCCCCTCTAACTTTTGAACCATAAGTTTTAAAAATATGAAAAAAATCTCAAAAGTAGAACTTTATAAAAACTTTCTAGGAAAATTATTTTGAACTTGATAGGATGAATAGTTTTTGAACAAAAATTACAAAATAATTTCTGAACTAAGTTTGTAATTTAACCGTATAAGCAGGTGTTTATTGTACCTGTTATTTCTACAAAATTACAGTGAAATGACGTGCTTTCAAATAAAGTAAAAACGGTGAAAATCGGTTCACGCAATAAAGAATTATTCCATAAAAATCATCTTCCATACTTTAAGCTCGCGCGCAATAGTTTACTTAATTTGCCGATAGATGTCGCTGTACGTGGAACTCTCATATCATATCCTACATGGCGGTGTTATTAACTCTTAAGTGGGGACACTTACTGTGACGGACGGAAAACTACGGAACCCTACACTGAGCGTGGCCCGACACGCTCTTGGCCGGTTTTTATCGCGTTATATCGCTGATATTTCGCAGAATCTTTTTGTAAACAAGACGCATGTGTTGGTAATCCATCTGATCTGTCTACCAGGAAAAGATTACGCTTCCATATGAATGACGAGAGAATCTAAACATACAATGGGTTAAGAGGAAATCGGCCATTTTCCTTTATTTTTAATAGATATTACGACATTTTCTCGATTTTATTTTTACAAGTAGGTATTTTCTATCAGGTACCAGTAGGTTTGTACGTGAAGTAAGCCTGCGCCGCTCGTCTGCCGTCTGACCCTTTAATCCTTGAAGAGAAACTTAGATTGAGCCGGTATTTTGTCATTGTTTTCCTTCACATTAAAGCTAGCGAATTGTTTCACGAATTGTTGAGCTGTAAACTGAAGGTTACTCAAATTGAAGGTTAATCCGAGAAAGACAAGTGCAATGCTCCTTAGTAATGTTAATAATGTTCAGTTTCTTGGTATCTAAATTGATGATTGGAAAGACTAGATTGGAAAATTGAACTTGCAAGTATAGAGGGTTCCATCAGTTCGGCTTGCTACACGGAAAAAAAGGTTATCTTCAGCCAAGAATACCAATGCGAGATTATTATTGTTTAAACATAATTAAATATTGTCTTGGACTAATTATATATCTTTGGCCCAAGATATATTTTACTTAAATCAAGACTTCTTACTAGGCAAATTGTTTCCACCTATATACGAAACAATAATGTCTTGACCAAGAGGATTTGTCTTGGATGAAGATACTTTTTTTTCCGTGTATGTTCTGCGTAGTTTACGGGACTTAGGTGATCGTGAGCATCTAAAGATGGTTTATCATACACTGGTCGAATCAAAACTACGTTACAGTATCAAATGATGGAGGAATAGTTTTGACTAATATGCATAAAGCCCTTGTAATTTAAAAGCGGGCCCTATAAATCATATTGCGCATGCTACATTGTAGTTGGCCACATAAGGAAGACTTCAGAAAGCTGAGCATAACTGCTGGTCCCGTGTTTGTCCTGCTTCTCCTTACTGATCTGATGAAATGAACGTGATACCTCTGAAGAAAGAGTACGAGAAGGAAATACTTACATTGTAATTGCAGTCAAATCTAAATGTAGTTAGTCATTCTGCTCATTTCCAGGGTGTACAACTCTACAACAAGCTTCCTTGTGAGTGGAAGAACATTACTAGCCTAAATATTTTCAAAAGTAAATTGAGAGCATTGTTGTTGCGTGTAAAAACAGGGACTACTCTATCTTAACGAAGATAAGTCGATGAGACAAATATATGTACTTATTATAATATAGCCTTCATGTGAAAACTAGCCAAGTCAAATTTTGTACTTGAATTAGGTACACTCCAACTGAAATAAAAATATTGTGTAAATTTATTTTAGGATGTTGCACGTTCTTGTAACTGGAATTTTAGGATTTTCTACACAGAACTTAGCACTCATAGAGATATCAATTCTTTTGTTGTAGGCGAAGAATTTGGCTCTCACTTCAGTTATGTTTTTGATGGCATTGATATTACTCGTATCATTAAGGTTCTAGATTGTCCTGAGCGCAAACCTTTGGCAATTTGCGTAATTTGATGAGAATCCTGTATCCGTTGAGGTTGGTTTACATTTGCAAATTTACTTGTGGTAAGTAGGGACGCTGCTCCGTAAACTGGCCTTTACGGATGGATTGGCCAAATGGCCATGCGTGCAACGCTTTACGACTTGCAAATATTTATGTGCAATTTTATACACCCTTTAGCAAAGTGTGAGATTTACACTTTTGAGTAGTACCCTACCTTCATAATATTATGTTCTGTTGCCGCGATGATAATTCATTATAGTATATTATAATTAAAAGGTTAAATTGTCTATCCCGTGACCACGGGCGCTGTAAAGAGCTCGAAACGTTAGGAGGTTTTTAAAAATAAGTGCTAACACGCGATTTATCCTTTCAATTATAAAATACTATATATGTTGCCAAAAAATTTGGTATGTAAATTCTAATCCATTAATATAAGATATGTACATTCATGGATTCAGGGATTTCAAACGTTCTAACCGTAATTACAAATTATAAATAGGATATTCTGGTCGGATTCAACGAAACTATCTTGATGATAAATCTTGAAATAAATTCAAATAGGTAATATTTTGTTGCTGATTCATTTCAAGTATTAGTATTCAATTGTATTATTTAAATCTCTTTCAAAAATACTTGCCACTTCAAGTTTACTTGCCATTATTTTACAAAAATGTGTCAAGCACTAGAGAGAGTATTAATCATCACGTAGGTTAGGCGATTCTACTAGTGCGTCATTGTAATAACCAACCTAAATAATGAAACTAGAAACTGATAATTTATCTTATCCCAAATATATCTAAAATATACATATTGTGCAATTTTTTAGCAACGTAATAGCCTGATACGGTATCTCCATCTAGTGAATACTAAATATTAATTCAGGTCAACAGGAAAAATATTTAAAATATTATATTTACGTGTAATTTCCGAATTTTTCCTTGAAGTTTTGTGATATTTACGGCGAGATTAGGATTAGTTGTCTAGCGATACGTGTCGATGCATATCAAACTTAAATCCACGCGAAAACGATAGAGATAGCGCAATACCAGCTATGTCAGTATGGAATAAACGTCAAATTACTCTGCAAAGGAGGATTTAGGTAATTCTGATAGTATATGTCGATGACGGGTCTGTTATTGTAATAATACTAATAATCACCGGTTGTTTTGAGTGACGCTTTTACTCACACTGTTTACTACCGATTGGTGCTCATCATTGCATATTGCAATGTTATCGCCAACGCAGTCAGTCTACATATTAGCTTTGACGAAATACATACTTTGTATTTATAGGCTTTCAATTTGAAATTGCTTTAAACTGTGTTGTGTGTGTCTTGACTTCATGGATGTCATCCCACTGCTGGCCAAGTGTCTTTCAGGCCATTTGACCCTTTTACTTCTGAGTGTGTGTGTGATGAATGTGATGATAAAATAGGTAATCTGTGGTAAAGTAAAACTGAAAAACAATATACCTCTTAAAACTTCCCCTGAAAACCTATTCAATTTAGAAAAATCATTTTCCTAGCCTTTACCACGGCTCAATGCACCCTCGGCAACCTAATACCAAGATTTGGCGTAAACACAAGTTATATATATTATATAAAAAGCTGCCATATGATCTGTCCGGCTCCCTCACGACATTTTCTTGTACAAAAACCGGCCAAGAGCGTGTCGGGCCACGCTCAGTGTAGGGTTCCGTAGTTTTCCGTCCGTCACAGTAAGTGTCCCCACTTAAGAGTTAATAACACCGCCATGTAGCATATGATACGAGAGTTCCACGTACAGCGACATCTATCGGCAAATTAAGTAAACTATTGCGCGCGAGCTTAAAGTATGGAAGATGATTTTTATTGAATAATTCTTTATTGCGTGAACCGATTTTCACCGTTTTTACTTTATTTGAAAGCACGTCATTTCATTGTAATTTTGTAGAAATTACAGGTACAATAAACACCTGCTTATACGGTTAAATTACAAACTTAGTTCAGAAATTATTTTGTAATTTTTTTTCAAAAACTATTCAACCTATCAAGTTCAAAATAATTTTCCTAGAAAGTTTTTATAAAGTTCTACTTTTGAGATTTTTTTCATATTTTTAAAACTTATGGTTCAAAAGTTAGAGGGGGGGGGACGCATATTTTTTTACTTCTGGAGCGATTATTTCCGAAAATATTTACATTATCGAAAAATGATTTTAGTAAACCCCTATTCATTTTTAAATACCTATCCAACAATATATCACACGTTAGGGTTGAAATGAAAAAAAAAATCACTCCCCACTTTACGTATAGGGGAGGTACCCTAATAAAAAAAAAATTCCACTTTTTATTTTACCACTTTGTCGGCGTGATTGATATACATATTAGTACCAAATTTCAGCTTTCTAGTGCTAACGGTCACTGAGATTACCCGCGGACGGACGGACGGACGGACGGGCAGACATGGCGAAACTATAAGGGTTCCTAGTTGACTACGGAACCCTAAAAAAGCGACTGATATTTGAAATAATATTTCGTAAAATATATGAGTTCCGAAAAACTCATTGATACAAATTGTGAACCCAAGAGATCTGGATTGAAAGTCGGATAACTTAACAGATAGGTGCGTCATTATATAGCGGTGTTTCAGACTATGTAAGAATCACTTAATGCAAGTTTACATACTCGGCAAGGACCTATCAGTTATCACTGTTATCAGATAAAAATTAACTATAGATTATCTCAAAAATGGAGCTAATTAAAATACCGGTGTCTTTGAGAAATTAACTTAATTTAGGAATATACCGTTAAAGTTAACGAAACCCAAAAAAAACAAGGTGTATGTTGGTATAGATACATAAGTACCTAGTTTCTTGTTTGTCACCGTCGTGGTATAAAAAAAACCGGCCAAGTGCGAGTCGGACTCGCGCACCGAGGGTACAAACCTGTTGGTATATAGGGGTAGTAACTTCAAAATTATTTTTAAAAAAAATAACAAAATTTACGGTTTTCGCAATTTTTCCTTTATTTGTGCTATAAAACGTTGCTTCGTACCAAATTTCAAGATTCCGAGTTCAAGGGAAGTACCCTGTAGGTTTTGATTCCCTTGCGAGTTTCGAAAATTTGCGGAAATTTGCGGCATAAACGGTTGTATCTTTTGATTGCGTTGGCTTAGAAGTTTGATTTTTTTACAGCTCCAAGGGACAGTAGACCTGAGTATTTGATGTAAAGGAGGGTGGGCAAATTGGCCTATATGACCAATAAATTCAAGCGATATGCCACTGGATAGCTTATTCTAAGTTCTAAATCTTTTACTATGACAGGTAGCCCCAAATCCTTGTGTAAAAAAAATAACGAGGCATAAAAGTTGTTTGAGCTGAAACGTTACTATGTAGGTTTTTTGATACTAAGTTTTGACGTGATATTTGTATCGCTCTACAGATTATGAAGGTTTTATAACTGTCGATGATTATGTGTCATGTTTTTGTTTTTTATGCGTTTTCATGTTTTTTTGTGTCATTCTGGTTCATTTATCACACAGCGATTCTAGATTTTCCGCCATACAAAAAGTTGTAGAAAATGAAAAAACCTTTCCAATGATATATGGCTTGTCATTATTGGTTTCTAGGCCAGAGTCCATACAAATCTGCCCATCCTCCTTTCAGCTTGATACCTCCACGCGTTCCTGAGAAAAAGGGTCTTGACAGACAGACGGACAACAAAGTGATCCTATAAGCGTTCCGTTTTTTCCTTTCGAGGTACGGTACCCTAAATAAGTTGCATAAAGCCCACTGCATTGCCATAGCTTTTTTGTTCGAGGTTCTTAATGTTTTCTTGCATATTTCCTGAAAAATAAACTTCCCATAAGGAAATTTCGTACTCGTCACTTACATATTTGTTAAAACCTTTACGTAGGCAGATTATATACCCATGCGGTTTTCCTGTAAATTTCCAGCTTTATTTGGACATTATCAATAGACACACCTACATCTACATTCCTTTAGGTAGTGTAGGTAGGTTAGGTACTTAAGTACTAATGTAATTTTTCACTTTAACGCCTGTTTTCATAAGGATGTTGTAAAAGCATTTGTGTGTATTTTTGTCGTGTCGATCCGATAGTATTTTTAGCTGTGTTTGGTAAAAATCAGTTCAGCTACTTGCTTTCTTTAAAAATCAAGCCTGATTCAATTTTAAAATTTCCGATTTTATATTTGCTTGACAATGAATTTTACTTAGACTGAAATTCATTCGACTGAATCTATTAACAACTACATACCAATTTAACACAAAATAAGGAGGTAAGTACTTGAATCGTGAGCGTTTGATTCTCACTTAATTTTAATGTCGCCTAATTTATCCATCGGGTCGCTCGATTTTAAGCCTAGACACAAAAGAAGAAAGTGTGTTTTCGCACTATGACTTTATTATTATTTAATTTTGGAATATGTAGGAGGTTATATGGGTTTAATTCATGGCTACATTAGAGTTTCAGTGAGTTATTGTATTATGTGCGAACCGGTTGCTTGATCTTTTTTTATTCTGCTTGTTTCATTGTGTGTCCTGGGTTGATGTAGTTAATAATCGGTCGGTTTTGGAAATTTTATCTGACAACAGACGTTAGCATGTAACTGTAGTTGTGCAATTTACTTTAAGTATGTATCTATTATATCTTCAAATAATTTTAAAAAATAGAGGTAAGTAAACTATTATTATACAATTGCATAAGGTATGTTTGGTTTATTTTGATTTTGACGAAACTTGTGGTGGATGCCGTTTTATTGTGTATGGACGAACCCTGTGTAGTGGATTTCAATAGTATGTCTTTGGTTTTTTTTCTCGTGTGTCAATAAATATCTAAATTGTTTATCTCAACCTTCGAGCAACAATGTAAAGGAGGTACAAACTCAAACAAGATTTACTGAAAAAAAATAAGACTCCTGAAAATTTGTAACCGGCCAGTCTTATACCGTAATAACTATCAAAGAAAGTACCGCCCGAATCGTGCTGGTGGTACTATTGGGGTGCCATTTTTTGGCCTCATTGTGTATCCCTAGTACTATTTGATCGGTGATCTCAACTTTTTAAGACGAACTTTAAAAATAAGAAAAAACCGCGATGCAATCTCTTATTTGGAGCGTGACAGGTACTAATGAGTCGCGGTCGGGAACGGGGAGAATTCAGGACGTACGATGTCAACCGTTTCCAGGAAAATGTGAAATGTAGGCCACTGCCGAGCCGAGCAGACGGGCGGGCCGGACGCTGCCGCCGAAACGCTGCGTTTGAACGAAAATTAGGTCCTTATTAATTCAACCACGCGGATAACGTAGAGCGCCGAGGCGGGTATCGACATCTTCTAGATGACGAGGCGTTCAAATTACTTTTATTTATAAAACAAAAAAAGGCGCGCCATCTTCTATTAGACGGAGAGATCTGGCTAGCCACGTCAGATATGAGGATATGACACAATAATGAGAGTAAGGAGACCCCTCTGTCAGTTTGCTATACATACTATGCTTATTTCTAGATCTGGACATCCTACCAAATGGGTTTTGTTGCTCTCGTTATTGTGTCATATCGCTAATACTAAAAACTTCATTATTTTATATATTTCAAAAATTGCATAGTTTTTTTTATTCAACATTTTGCAGAATTTGTAATAAGCTCTATACTAATCGTAATACAGTGTTTCTCTTTCACTCGCGCTTAACATATAGAGACGCAATTCAGCTGTTGTCATCCCCTTAAGAAGAATACCATAAAAAAGTTATCTTACTTAATGAAATTGTGTTACCTACTTGTTGAAATGTACACACGAAAACGCTCGTCTGTACGTCGTGTGTTCTTCTGTCATAATGTACTAAGCATGATGCGCTTAATTTCTAAATTAAATGTGTTAATTTAGAGTGGTCTAGATACCCCGTGTCTTGTGACTGCGGCCTTGTGCTATATACTGGCTGATAAAAATCTACGCCGACCCATCAGAATCAATTGAAATATTTGCTATCTGATATGTTTGTCAGAATATGAACAAGGTTGAAAGTATTAAATTTGTCGATAATTGATTATATTGGTATCGTGCGGTAAACAATAAACGTATTTTATAGAGAATAATAATTTATATCAATTTTAATGAAACAATGTACTGTGTTCAGTTATCTTTGTTAGGCAATTCAAAAGTGTAAATTGACGTCGATTGTACAGCACTACGGAATACTACGGATATTGTAACTCTCATGAAACCACCGTGTAATCCTTAAATACCTATACCTACAGGTAAGTAGATTCCTGTGTAAATTAAATGTACCATTTTTTATTTAAGCTACAATTTTTTGTTGCCTGACAATCATATAAAGGATGAATTATTGCTCGGGACGCAACTCGGTAATGTTGGTAAATGAAAACATATGTGTATTAGTATATTTAGTATTAAATACATCCGAGCACCAACGTGTTATTTCCTTTTAGCTGTTTTTATAGGCCGCTGATATCATAACTTCATGGGGGAATAATGTTTAAGGCATTTTGTGTATATTGATTGTTTATATTCACAGTAATTATTTAGTTAATACTCTACGTATTCATTTGTTACTTTGTAGACCTTTCAATGAGAGTTTCCGCAATCGATTTGTTCACTAGACGGCAGCACCGTGGCGAGGGGTCTAGCTGTCATAATCCACCAATCATTTTTAATCTTTTTTTTTGATTGGTGGATTTTGACAGCTGCTGTCTAAAAGACCTCTCGTCACGGTGCTGCCATCTATTTAATGAAAATCTCAATTGACGGAAACCCTTTTTAGCTTCGCTCAGCAATTTTGTAGTATCTCCGCCTCCAGACAAAACGCGTGCAAACGGTATTGGTTCGCCAACAAACGGGGTCAAAATTCATAAGTTATCTGGGAAAGACCGTGCAGTGATATCTTGTGACGCACGTACATCACGGTCTGTCTCCGTGTCACCTATCAAGTTACAAACAACTGCCGGAAGGTCGCATTTATCAAGACCTCCAATTGCATTAACTCTATAATTTTTTAGTGGTGTTATGCTAATTATAATGATATGGAACTCTGCTATCTGTAGGTACGTTGTTGTTATATGATAAATTATATGAGTTATATAAGGTACAGCGGGACAATCTCGACTGCGGGAAAATGTCAACTACGTACATTGATATATCCTCCTTGTTTTTCATCATTAACTATAGTGTAAATTATAATTTATATCCGGATAGCGGAAAACCGCTTTTCTGTCATCGCCAGTTTAGACAATGATACAATAAAACACGTAAGATATATGGACTTTCTGAAGTCGAGATTGCCCTCTGTACCTTAAGAATTTTCAGTTATATCTGAATAACGATTCTTCTGAAACAGGATGTAATTTAAATCAGTTAAATTATCGAGCAGATTTTAAATGATTATGTTTGTCAGTAGTATGAAATATTGAATGTAGAGTTAGCCTAATTGTGACAGTCTACAAAAAGTGATGTAGGCGCCTTCAACCAAATGGTACCTTTTCATATATGAAGATTTGATAATAATTTATCGTCAGTTTTACTGAACGCCCTAAAAATTAAACGCATGATAATAAATAATGTGTAAAATTAATCAGAGTTATTAGGTAAACTAAATTGTATGTTAAAATTCGTGCACTAAACATATTTTCACCCTGTATTTATCGGCGTTGTGTCTTCTTCTTATCAGCACTTCAACGGTGCTAACCAGGACGCGAGTAATCTGTGGCTAAATATCCCAGTCCCAGAGTTCCAGGTGATAACTTGTGAAGTGGTACAGGGCGATGTATAATGAAGCCTCGCGAAGGCTCGTGCCGCTCCGTTGGTGGGAACGGCAGCCATTAAATCACTTTAAAATAATGGTCTACGCGCTGTATGGTATAAGTAGTTTTCTGTAATATTTAATATATTTCGTTACACACAGCATTTGCCATTAGTTTAGACCTCGTGAAGATCAGCTGCCGCTCCGTTGGTGGGTCGATAACTCTTTCTATTTTCATGACATGAGTGTCCCTACTACTACTGTCAGTTACCAACTCGGTTTTAATCGAAAGCGCTGTTTTATCCCTACAAAAACAACCATTATTAATTAAGCGGAAGACGGGTCAAACATCTTGACCTATCTTTTGTCTTCGCTACCTAAAGTGTGACCTGACCTGTTCTGAGCATGACCTTACTCGTATCTGTCAAACAACAATACCAGCTGCAAGCCCGACTTCCACTTGACACTAAGTATGAACTCTTAAGTGATAATTTAGTCCTATAATGTATACCGGTTGTCCTGTAACAGGTACAATAAATTAAAACGTAGTTTCTACTCCTCAAATTAAACAATGTATGTTTAGCGACTTTGAAAGGTAACTTGTGCTTTGATTTTTAGTACAGTCGACGTCAAAGATATGTTTACACTTTTGCGCCTTATTACAATGGAGTAAGGTGCAAAATATCTTTGACATCGACTGTACTGTATTGTAACCTCCTTGGTGGTAGATGATGATGATGATTATAGGTAGGAATACAGAATAAAACACATATTTCCTTTTCGAAGTAGCAATATGTTATAATGATTAAAAGACAGGTATACATTGGTATATAGTGCAGTAAAACACTTCTATGATTGCATTAACACGTTTAATTTTGAAGATAAAGTAAATTATTTAAAATTAGCAACAATAATCAGAATATTTAAAATTAGCACTTCACATAAAAATGACGATAACGGTATCTATATAAAGATATTTCGCATTCAATAACTTCCTTAGTGGTTAGAATGTAATTAAATTACAATAATCAGAATATTTAAAATTAGCACTTCACATAAAAATGACGATAACGGTATCTATATAAAGATATTTCACATTCAATAACTTCCTTAGTGGTTAGAATGTAATTAAATTACAATAATCAGAATATTTAATATTAGCACTTCACATAAAAATGACGATAACTGTATCTATATAAGGATATTTAACATTCAATAGTTACCTTAGTATCGTAAACGTCTACTTTCCGCACAAAAGGAAAATAAAAAGGATGGAGTACTAGCAAAACTGGTAAGTACAAATAAAGACTCGGCTGGTAATTTGGCTGCAGGAAAATAATGGATTAATGAGGCGGGTGATATGGATGGTGACAGATGATTCGCTGGCTGAACGTAGCCTAAATTAAAGAGCCAGGTCTTTGTACGCCCGTCAAACGAGGCAATTAGAATTTTGGGAATATTTTAGCAAAACAACAAAAAAAAGCTATTATGGCACAAAAACACTGGATACAAAAAAAAGGAATCGGATTTACAACGTTTTTAAAAAAATGTAAATAATATGATATTCTCGAAAGACAGGATGGCTAAAACTGTAGTTGAATTTGAATAGAGTTCGTGGGCAAGCGTCCCCTTTGGTTTAGGCGGACCCAACAGCTCGCTGAACTCTCTTTCTCACTTGGAGAGCCCGCTAGATGCGGGCTCTAATTCTCCGACGACGGTGAAGAATCACGCGGAACACGCGGCGGTTGCAGACCGTCTCGCCGGTCCGGCACCCACAAGCGCCTTCCGGAGTCCTTCTGGCTCAGGCGGTCCCACTGGTGGCCTTTTTGTCCGGCAACGTATTTAGTTTTTAAAAAGAATTTGTATTTAATTCAATAATGTATTAGCACTTGCTATATAATGTTTGAACGCCAAGATCTAGAGAAGTAGATCGCATTTCAACACGTTGCAACTAAGCAAATTATAGCAAAACCCTCAGACTAAACCAGAATATGTTTTTTCTTTTAAAAATCTCCTCGTCCATTTCACACACTCAATCAAAATCCACTTTTTCCTTTTTTGACAATCTGGAATACCTCAAAAATTCATATTCAAAATTAGCGCGAATATTATCTCAATTTATAACTGCCAGTCGTGTATCTCAAAATGCGGACTGATATAAGCGCCATCTACCTGCAACGCCGTGAATCACAATGTACGCTTTTTTATATATCAACCGCAACCTAGCCTTAGACCTCCCTTAGACACGGAAGTTCTGAAGAAAGTCGACAGATGTCGTACGATAAACGTAGCGTCATGCTACAATAGTTGATGATTAATACAGATTCCATATATGAAAGCAACTAGCCTACTTATTCTAATAAGGTATGTCTCTAGGTACATCACAGTACACTTTAAAGTGTATTCGAACACGCAATGTATTGCGAAATTGAATATGTCAGGGTGACAAGCAATGTCAATCAATTGTATTTTAACGTACATTAATAGTACTATTTAGTTTATATGAAAAAGAGACACTAAAGATTATTTGTTTTAATTTTTGAACAAAAGTTTTATTGTTTGAGGAGTAGAATCTACGTTTTAATTTTTTACACGTGTTACTTACAGGAAACACCTGGTGTTGATAATCTATGTCCGGCTCGAAGGTCCTCTTTGATAAATAAGTTGCTACGTTACCAAATATATTACTCTACATATACTATAGGCAAAATAAGAATACATATGCCAGTTTGGCGGCAAATTATTGTACATCAATGAAACTTTGTTTATACTTTATCTTGACACTAGAAATGAGGATCTGCCAAACAACTAAAACGAACGTTCGAAAATCCTAAATGCTTCAAGACCAATTGACCATTCATAGAGATAGATTGTATACAAAATAAATACACATTTATTTTATAATAAAATAAATAAGGTATTTCGTTTTGACCGGTCAACCCACGCTTAAATCAGATAAGTTACGCGTAATTTACTCGAAGCGCCGCCAACTTAATGTTAATTACATTGTTGAATTTTGTTTACATACGTTTAAAATTACGAATTAGTCTATCTTTAGCTCACCAATGTTTTAATGTCAAGTCATTGTGGTAACAGTGAATCACCTTTTTTTCAGTTGGAAACAACAAACCGAAACAAGTTTGAAAGGTAGACTAATTGGCTTTATATTTGTCACAGACAGGAACAGTCTGTGTTTAACCATGTAGTCGTAATTCTTATTTTTAAAAATGGAACTTGATCCACAGTTGACTTATAAGATGTACACACTGAATATATTATAAAGTACACAATGAATACCTGTTTCACTGTACCTTACAGTGAAACAGGTATAATGTTCTATTGATTAAAACAATTTTTACTTATTTATTTTTACTTATTGTACTTACAATTTAATCAGTATAAACTTATGAGTTTACTGAGATCGAAAAATCACACTTCACACCCTACGCATTTGATCCGCTGCGCACACCATTTCAAATTTCTTACGCCGTTTCGAGAAAAATATATATGACAAGAGGTGTCATATTTAGTTCAAAATAAAGCTTAGTTATCTATTGAGAATATTCATAAAGGACACAAAATAAATAGATACGTAAACACGACGTGTTACACGACTTAGGACAGTTTATGTCTTGCGCCGTACCGAAAATTAGAAAATCAAGTAAGTTTTGATAATTTCTATTTACGTATCTATTTATTTTGTGTCCTTTGTCGTGTATGCGATGGATGGCGCAATGGCGCGCGAAAGCATACCGTGAGACAGAGATAGCCTCTGCCAAATCATTATCTTTCTAAATATAGCGAATAGCGATGTTTCACTAGGTACACTTGATCCATTATTACCACAACGACTCTAATAATGATTACAATTATTATACTTGTATATGTATAGCCTAATCAAAAGTTGTCGTGTTTGTCTACGCGTGTCAAGTAAGATACTATAAAGCATCGCACTGGCTAGGTGACAGATATCCTGCGAAACGCGTCTGTGTTAACAGGCAAAATCACGCAAAGCTTGACTTCTCGTCGGTTGACAGCTAAGACTCAACAGTAAATGCGTGACTTAATGCTCTTGGGAACCTTGATCTCAGTACAAAGTGCATGCTTATTAGGTTTTTAGTGAACTTTGGTTGTCGAACGACAAGTCGACAACAAACTTAGTGCCCACCACAAGAAGGTTTGTTGACGACATGTCGAATGATTGGCGCCAGTGACACACTCTTAGATTTCTGTACCTCAAAATTAGTTGGCCCATAGCAAAAAAAATGATGACAAACTTATTCGCAGTTGGAAAACTAATCGCGACCTAGGTCGATGTATTGCGGCAACGCTTTTTAAACACAATTCGCCAAATAAACCTTTCTTTAAATTATGAACAGAATATATCTTAAACCTGAGTCTTAAACACCCCTGTTAAGTTTAAAAAAATTAAAACTAAATACAAGTACGCCATTTATGCCAAAATGTATTTATTTATTTTTATTTTATTGGTATTCAGGACAACAACAGCCATAGATACAATTGTGATGTAATAGTAGTTACATAGAAAAAAGACCAATAACAGTCATCCGTTATTTTACAATATGTAAGTTTAATTGAAATTAATATTATTATTTTCACAAATGCCCGATACAATAAAAGTACATACCGGAGGTAAAGAAAATGAACTTACGTTAATTTTTTTACATAACAAAGATGCTGCGTGCAAAAAAAAACAGACACCAATAGAATTTCTTAAAAAAGGACCTTACTTAGCTTGATGTTAAGAATTAGCCACAAGGCACACACTTGATTGTCAGTGTCAGTGGCGTGTATGGTTAAATTTCACCACCATTGGCAGCTTGTTCTCTGAGTGTTTCAAATATTCCCGCGCATAGATGGATTTGCTGTATCTACACACTCAATTAGGATTTCGGTAGTAATTAATTACAAATTGGAATAGAACTTTGCACTTCTATCAAAAAGGTACAATATTGCCGTGCTTCTTATCTATTTACCTTATAAAATGGGCCCCTCAGGGGGGCGATTTTTGAGATTCGAGCACTCGAATATGACATTTAAAACGCTGAATAAAACGGAGAAGTTACGTTTTATAAATAACAGCGATAGTAATTTTAAATCACGATTATTTATAACATTAATTTCATGCGTAAATAATGACGACAAACTTTTGTGTGCGATTATATTCGAGTTTAAATTCATTGAATTTGAGCGCTCGATTGTCAAAAATCGGCCCCCAGGTCTCAATTAGTTAATTTGTGTTTTGTCCTTATCTGTCACTTTTACGGTTTTGTTTGTTAGAAATAGACAAAACATTAATTAACTAATTGAGGCCTGAGAGACGTTTATGTTATGAGTAAGGGGGTAGATGTACAACTATCACATAAGTATGCTTCATTTCCTAAAAAAATACTGTTATCTTTTGTTATAGACGAGGCATACATGAAGCTTGCTTTGGAAACGGTAGAGGAGCTGGACTGGTGCCTGGACCAGCTGGAGACGATACAAACTCACCGCTCCGTGTCTGATATGGCTTCACTTAAGGTAAGTGCATTTCCGCGTCGCGGCCATATTTACTTAACGAAAATGGATTTTCAAATACCGGATTAGAATATAAAAGAGAATTGTATGTGGTGATGAATGTTTTAAGGCTGGTTGTTTCGCGCGGAATTGTGAGATACATTATTTATACAAAATTAGGTAGCTTAATTCATTGTAGGTACTCTTGCGTTGATAAAATACTCTTCTACTAATCATCTTATTTGGTTGGAATAGATGAAAGTGAACAACAAACTACAAATTTTACATGACAAGACCAATGTATCTTACAAATCTGCGTCTTTAAATTACTGAAAATTCCGAATATATACTTATATAGTCAGTCTTAAAAGGTATTTTAAAGGTTGACCTTTTACGAACAAGAATACATATTGTAATCAAACCTTGAATTAACAAGTATTTTCAGTCACTTCTAAATTGGCCAGTCATATGCGATGAATGATGATCATGTATTCTTACAGGCTATTACTGATTACGGGTTATAAATAAATAAGTGGTGACTTATGTTATGACGTATATAAACGGATTGTGAATGAATCACCGTAACTTGACGTATTATTAAGTTAACTTATAGGTGCGATGTCTCTCGGCGTATTAAAATAACATACACTGCTGGTAACATTCTTACTATCATTTACTTTAGCAAAATATAACCAACATTTCTACCTTAAATTGAACTGTTGTGCTCTGACAATCTGACATGCACTAAGCTCAGGTAAAAGTAAGAACCATGCTACACTTGTACAGTCAACCAATTTGATTCCTAGGCCACTCTAGAACCGTGTCACAATAGCTAGTTTAGTAGCGAATAGGTTGCGTTTATGCGTATCCACGGGCAACTGTCATTACGACAAGGTTCTACAGTGGCCTAGGAATCAAATTGGTTGACCGTACGTAGCTTTATTAGCAGTAGATAAAATTATGTAACCAACAACAGAAGAGCATAGAACGTTTAGAATGTCAGTCTCATCCATGTTTGTAGTATGTTTTATAGAACAAATAAAGCAATCTTCTCATGATTAAATGCATTATTCAACTCCATTGCCAACGGTAAAATTGAATGGAAAAACTCTGTCTAACAAGCGGATTATACACCGTATTATTGGAGTTATTACGGTTGTGTCGTCTGTTTGCCGTGCGATTGCTTTATCCGGCGCCATGGAAAGTTACCGCCGGCAGAACACGAATTGGAACTTGCATAGCACTTATCACCGTTTTCAGTTTGTATTGTGTGCCTATTTAGAACGTCAGCAGCATGAGCATATATCATCTGGAGATATCATGCACTGAAGTTTCACGGGGTGTTTGTTGCCTTTGAATCATGCGAAATGTCTGTCAGCACAGTACCTACTAATTTATACTTTGCGGAAGTTACGAGTTAGTTATAGATGATAGAGTACTACAACATGAGCCGCAAAGTAAGTATTATGGTTGTAATCTAAACAACCCAACAACCATTTAAGCTTTACTTTACCTCAATTCGAAGCGAATGTTATTCCGGTTTAGGAGTAGGCGCGCCCTATTTTATTTTAGCTAAGGTTTATAACGGCTTACATCTCGTTAATTCTTTGGTACATAACGAAAATGAAAGACGTTCACAAGCCCGAATAACTGCCTTATTGACGATAAAGTCGATAAACATTTTTTTCATTTCCCAGTGTTTTACTTCCTATATTTTTATTTTAACATGATAGGTACCTGTGTAATATTGGATATTTGATCTCACATATATAAAGCCCCTTTGAGTCGGCAAAAGTTTTAATGATTTCTCGAAAAAGATGGATTAGATCCGCGCTTCAAAGTCGATATCTTGAATTTACTTATTATTTACCTCACGTCTTATTTAATGAGTTTGTTTGGATTCCTAAGCAAGAGCCCAAGTTTCGTAATAATATTCGTATTTATATAAAACATTTTCCCCTTAATTTATTAATGAAATGGGATCATATTTTCCATCATTAATTTTAATAGCGTACTTAGTAAGTGTTGTCACCTTCTTTGGCATGTGTTAATAAATATTTAAAAAGACAGGTCTAAGACTCGGACTGAAATCACTTGAAATTATATTACCAGAATAAATTGCAACGACTCTTTTCTAAAAACACTGAGCTCAAATACCATATTTGTAAGACAGTGATATGCTCTTAAAGTAATTAATCATATTGAAACATCAAAAAACATTTAGCTAATAAATTAAATCACGAATGATTAGAGATGAGAAAAAAAATGATGATTTAATAACTAGTTTCAAGTCAGAAAGTAGCCTAATTTAATTTGAAATATTACTAGAAGCATGCGTATATAATTTGCTACTGTTCAAAGAAAATGGCTCAAATTGGAAATTAAATATTTTTTGTGTAAATAAATAGGTACCCACTCGGCCTAGGTGTTTTCACAAAATTCATAACCTTATTTACATACTAGAAAAATTCTGAACGTCCATATTCATGCTATGTTAAGCAAAACATTTCATGGTTTGACTTTGATAATATACGATCTTTTAAATTTATTGCCAGTGTACAAAAATTGTCTCTTCCTTACGATTTTGTGATGTGCATAATGTTAACAGCATATTTGTTTCAAGAACATTGCAATTTTTTTAATGGATTACCTACCGAACGCAGGCACAGTTTTCTGTAAAAGATTGACCTCAGAATCCGTCACAGCTATCTACATCCAATAGGGAAGGCAGCTATCAAGTTTTGTCAGATAGTGCCAGCATAGGTTGGATCTGTCACTAGTATTGTTCTATGGGATTTGGCTTAAAGAGCATCCTAGTCCTAGCATCCAGGCCAACAAAAAAAACCGGCCAAGTGCGAGTCGGACTCGCGTACCGAGGGTTCCGTATAAACCTGTAGGTATATAGGGGTAGTAACTTTTAAATATTTTTATTATATGATGTAACTAAAAATTTACGGTTTTCGCAATTTTTCCTTTATTTGTGCTATAAGATGTTGCTTCGTACCAAATTTCAAGATTCTGAGTTCACGGGAAGTACCCTGTAGGTTTTGATTCCCTTGCGAGCGAAAATTTGCGACTTTATGTCTGTAGGCTGTATCTTTTGATTGCGTTGGCTTAGAAGTCTGATTTTTTCACAGCTCTAAGGGACAGTAGACCTGAGTATTTGATATAAATTTCAGCTTGATACCTACACGCGTTCCTGAGAAAAATGGTATTGACAGACAGACAGACAGACGGACAACAAAGTGATCCTATAAGGGTTCCGTTTTTTCCTTTTGAGGTACGGAACCCTAAAAACAAGACTTAATACACTATTGGTAGAATTGATAGGTTCTAAAATCTATGCTGGAGCCGTCCTGTAGTGCCAGTCCACGGATCGATGCGTTTGACGTCAAAATGGCGCCCGATGCCACCACAATGCATATTGCAAGGGGAAGGAAAACCCACGCGTGACGAGATCTTCAATAAGAGCAGCTGTTCAAATTACGCCAATACAAAACGTTGGCTTTTTTATCGTCTTGGTAAAATTATATATTGATTTCAAACCCACACATCGGGCACATTCTAGGGAATTGATATCGATAAAAAATATGTCGATTTATCAAAATACATGTGCTCCTTGAAAATTCACGATTACTATAAAAAGGTTCGATATCACACCTGATATCAAGCCTCCTAAGATAATAAATGTATGCGGATGTCATTTCAAACAAAATTACAGTTTACTGTCAGTGCCATTCATATGCTAGAGTAATAATAATATACAGGGTGATTCATGAGACGTGAGCAGGCTTAACACAACGGATTCAGTTAAAAATAAGCTATTGTTTGATATCAGTATTAGTGTTATAGGCGCAAAAAATTTTTTTTAAATAAAAATAAAACGTTTGAAATTATTTACGACACGCATGGTCACTCTACAATTTAGAATACTCTGTCGAGTACTGATATTCTCTTGTTTTTCTGTGATATGTGTCAAATTGATGTCTGGTTACTTTTGAAACATCGTATCTCATATAATTTTTATTTTTATTTTTCATAATCAAAGTGCTGTCATGATTGTCAAAGAGGTTTTATCTTTGTTGATTTGTTTATGTGGGGTGACCATGATTAAAGAGAATAAAATTTCTACGAAACAAAAGGGTTAAAAAAAATTGAAAGGCGTTATTGTTTCACTTAAACATGATGGCGGTCGATTCATTATCGTTAACTAAGTGTGTAGGGTTGTTCCTGCTCACGTCTCATGAATCATCCTGTATGATAACAATTATTTAAGAACATATTTACTTTATCTAACATCTATGCAATTATTTGTTTAAAATAGGTACCAAAGCAGAGGTCTCAGATTTCGTTGGGAACCAACAACTCGGGTTGGACTCGATATGTGAAAAACCGCTGTCACGTCATGATTCTGAGCCGTGTTTGGCTGGAAAAGTAAAATTTTACTTTTAGCAATAAATAAAGATGGAGTAATGTTTAAGAAATAATAAATAACGATATAAAATGAGTAGAATAAAACATTTAGTGCCAATGTAGAAATATTGACCTGGTTTAAAAACAAAATAAACCCTACGAAAAAACACCTTTTTAGAATTTAAGAAGCAGTGTACCAAGCAATTTTGTATAAATATATTTATTTTGTAGAACATTTAGATGTCGACAGCAACATCGATATATTTAATTGTCGATAAAAAATTTTGCTACGTCACTTTAGTTATATGTGCCCCGAGTTTTCCCAGGTTTGTATGATTACTTTTGATGCGCGAACGGAGACCAAAATGAAAAATTTAACTATACCTATACATTTTTAAACACTCATGCATACACCCGATTTTTGGGGGCAGATATGATTTCGTGTGTTTATAACTTTGTTTATTGTAAAATAGTTAACAAACTATGAATACAAAATAGGAAGTGAGATCCAAAAGGGCTTAGAAATGTTCAAATAGCTTCTTTTTTTACAGTTTTTACCTATTTTTTGGCTAGTGTAAATCATTTCTGCCCCCAAAAATCCGGTGTATGCCATTAGTAATCCGCCTCGAACTAAGAACTCGCGATTCTTTCAAACAAGCTGGTCTGTATAATAAGTAAACATCGGTATCAACGTTCAAATTTCGTGGCACTTGGTAAGGGTCGCAAAAAAAGAAATACATAGGTATCATTGTTTTATTTATTAGTAATAAATAACATTTAATTTATTTTTATTCTTAATCGTACTTTGGTAAACTGTACATATATTTAAAGAGGTTTATATTCTTAATACGTCATAGAACCTCAATACTCATTTCATTATCCATTTGTAAAAAAATTCTAAATGCCAAATAGGCAACAAATGTCAATTTAATTGTCATGCAAAATAATTTGTGGTAAAATCTTCAACGATAATAGTTCTTAAAAACACTTACAACTACAATTTAGCATTGATAAATCTTTACCCAACTCCCTATCAGACTTGAGAAAATGGATTTGACGCAGTATACTGATTTTATATTCACTAACGAAGGTGCTTGCTGTACTATTTGCGAAATGCATATAAAAAAGAAAAGGTACAATATAGAGAAACATTTGAAATCAAAATCTCATCAAGATAAATTATCTGATTCACGCTGCCATTTACAGGATATAATACGAGATAATGCTGATTTCGAAATTAAAGACGATATCGTATATTGCAAATTGTGTAATTAGAAATTATTTCCCTCTAAATCTAGTATCGACCGCCATTTAAAAACAGATTTACACAACAAAATTCATAAAAATAATGCACAAGAAAAATTTAATAAAGATTTAACAGAGTTTATGATTTGTTCGAATATACCGTGGTCAAAATTAGACAATCCTAAATTTAGAAATTTTGTAGAAAACCTTTTAAATCATAAATATGGAAACGATATTACTGTGCCGAGTGAAACAAAAATACGAGTAAAATGCTTACCTGAATTGTATGAAAAGAAAAAAAATGAATTGAAAGAGAAATTACAAAATAAAATGATTTACCTCAGTGTTGATGAAACATCAGATTCCGTGGGAAAAAAAGTGGCAAATATTTTGATCGGAGCTCTAGATGGAACTAGTACCCAGCCACATTTATTTGCTTCTAAGGTATTGGAGGCGACTAACCATTCGACAATAACCAAACTCGTTGAGGAAACCCTTGAAGATCTTTGGGGCGATGAATACAAAAAAAACATGGATAAATTATTATTTTTTATAACGGATGCCGGTTCCTACATGGTAAAAGCAGCTAAAAACCTTGTTCAGAAATATAAAAATATGACTCATGTAACATGCATAGCACATGGATGTAATCGAGTCGCAGAGATAATTAGAAGTCTTTACCCGACCATAAACAGTTTGATTGACTGTATCAAAAAAATATTTCGTAACGCTCCTTCAAGGACAAATTTATTTCATCAAATGTGTGTAAATATTCCTCTACCACCCCGACCCGTGATAACAAGATGGGGAACATGGTTAAATGCTGCCTCATATTATCACATGCATTATGATAAAATCAAATCTGTCATCGATGCCTTAAATCCGCGTGAAGCGAGTGCAATTTCTAAAGCAAAAAAAATTTTCCGTAACCGGAATTTAAAAACTGAGTTACTATTCGTCGATACACACTTTAGTATAATTGCTAAGTCAATAAAATTATTGGAGGATCCAAAACTGAGTCTAGCAGAATCATTAAACATTGTTCATGGTTTGCAAAAAAAAATATCAACGTTAAGGTTACATCAAAATGCCAGAAAAGTTTATTTTAAATTAAAAAGTGTATTAAAGAAAAATCCTGGTTATAAGACTGTACAAATAATTAACCAACTATCTAAAAACAACGAGGCTGAAATACCAGAAAGTGTAAATAAAAACTGTGTGCAAAATTTTCAATGCTTGACATACCTTCCTATTACCTCAGTCAGCGTGGAAAGATCTTTTAGTCATTTAAAATGGATATATTCTTACAGACGTCAAAGATTGACAGCAAAATCTATGGAACAAATTTTAGTGATCTATTCTAACTCGTAAAATATTGTATGCCACACCTGGACATAAAGTGGCTTTTTCCGCACGCTACGCGTACGGATAGAGCCGCTTTCTGGCCAAATGTGCACATATTTTTCCAACACGGGAGGTAATAAAGAAAGCCCTCGATCGCATAATTACGTCCCTCGCTTGCAGCTTGGGCCGCAACAATTGCGATTGCGCGGCCTTTCTTTGTTTTACCACCCTAATTAGGAAATGTACTATTTAGGGGCTTTTTTATTTACATATACAAAATAAAGGTTAAAAATACTAAGTGATTTGTTTGTATTTATTTTTCTGCCAACCGTACATTGCCACGAAATTTGAACGTTGATACCGATGTTTAATAATAAGACCCCAATGATAATCACTATTCCGCCTTCTAGCTCCACAACTCTGTTTATCGATCACGTAAATAAATAGGTACACCTGCACGTATTTTAATCAATAAATTTTATAGACATCAACTATGCTTATGCCAAATTTCATTTCAATTAGAACAACTGTACTAAAGTTATTGCGGTACCAACTATCAAAAATCTAAATGCAGGGACGAGCCAGCGAGGTGACAGAAGTTAAATGTAAAAACTTCACTTCGCTACGCTCCGGTCTTTCGATAAGAAAATTATCTTTCTGCTTACTCTAAACTTATTAAGCTCCTTCCGATAGAACCCTTGCTCTTGAGATATTTATTAACAAAAGCCGGGCGCTAATTTTGTAAACAAATCCTGATATAGGTCTAGCAAATAAATTTTAATTACCAACCCTACAGTTCTCACAAAGACGCACAAATTACCTTTAGGGACGTTCCCCAAATTCCACCTCTTCTCTCTTCACAACCAGATACAAGTAAGTAGTACTCGTAAGTACCTAATGTTTGTTCAAGAAAACTCAATTTGAAAAAAATAAAGAAATCTCAACACCGCAGTGCGTGTTACATGTCAAGTTGAAGCTCACAAGCAATATTTTCTTAAATATTCTGAGAAGTAACGTAAATGTCTCACAAAAATAATGTTTCGGTAGTGTTCTTTTATATTGACATCAAACAAGCCCTCTAGGGTTGTAACCACAGAGAATACTTAATGACGTGCGTATAAAGCGTATACCTAAATAAAAACTGTCCCATAACGTTAAACTTAGATCCATTTGGGAATATGTTCTTTTTGAGGTTTTAACGTGTGCGTGACATTCTGTCGTTAACGTTAACAGAGGGCACCTGCTAGCCTCGAACTGTGACGTAAATCCGGCCGTTGAAATTATGTGCCACCAGATACAGTTGCGCTCTAACTAGAGTCATTACAACGACTTAAATATACATCTCAATGTTAGAGTGTTCTATTTTTAGTGCGGCTATTTGTGGTCCTCATTAAATGTCATGTTCGACCGCCATGTATCAACATTGTTTTGTGTCATCGTGGCAGTTCTAGGCTGTAGTGAAGAATTCCAACTGCTGCAACGTAGATATAGATGTAGACACTAATATTACGAGTAATACTAGTATTTTTTTGATTAGTAAGGTGTTTTGTTAACTTGGCTCCCGAAGATTACTAAGTTCCATTGTCTAGAAATCGATAATCTATCTTTGATTAACTTAAAATCAAACTTATTAATTGCTACGAAAAAGTCATGCAAAAGTCTACGTGTTCGACTTGTAAAAAAAATGCTAAGAGATTCGATTACATAAGAAAGCGGATATTTTTAGTATTTTCCTACCAGACTGCTAATGAATTATGAGGACTTAAATTAACAGGCAAGGAGAGGAGAGGAGATGGTTCTCAATTCGTCGGGATCTTTGTTGCTATTTTTTTTATGTAACATGTTCACCGATTATTCGAACACGGCTCGGCCGATTTGAAAATTGTTTTTTTTGTTTGAAAGGGTTCACAGTTAGTCCCTTTTTCATCAGGTCAGGATCTGATAATGGGATCCTAGAGAAATCGAGGGAACTCTTCAAATTCTATGGGCACACCTATAGCGATATAAATATTTTTTATACTAGCTCGGGCATTTGCTTTTGGAAATGTGGAGTCTAAGTGAAGTCGGTTTTTGTTTAAAATTATTATTAAGTAAGGTTAACTTGTATCCACTGTCCATTACGGACAATATCATATCCAATTTAGTTGTGGACAAAGTTCAGCTTGGCTCAGAAATAAAATTAGATAACCGTACCTACTTACCTCTTTTGTTAGGGCGCCTAATCAAGGTACTTGCCAGCGTCACTATTAGATTTAAAGGTAACCATTGACGACATTGAATTTGGACTGTGTCCAACCAGATTTGTCTAAATTGACTACCTAATCGTTACGTGTACATACAATATATACTTAATTTTTTTCTTATATAATCAATTAGAGACCCATTATTGATATATATGTTTTATAATTTTAATTATTTAAGTACCTAGATTGTTTTAAAAATCGACGATGTTAAATTACAAATAAGTGAAACATTGGTCTACGTGCAATATTTAACATAAGCCTAGGCTGACCACATGTAGCCGCACTATGAAAGCAATAAGCCGCTCATTAATTTAACATCAATAAAAAGGTTTATCATATAAACGCATGAAACCGCGGGCAGTCTGCAAGCAGATACTTACGCTAGCTACAGTAATACATAAACAAATCGGCCTTTAAACTTTTATCGTGACTGATACGTGTATCGTGGGACGGAACCGCGGGTCTACGGCCTTGCTACGTCACGCGCGCGCGCCCGGGTCACGTAGGCGCCCGCCTAGCCGGTCTGTGCCCGCCTAGATAGAGCCCGGCCAAGGAGGCGCGCAAACAAAGCGTTACTCCGTCTGCGTTGCATTTATTCGTTACTGCGTAAAAGGAGGCGGGTCTTAGGCTTAGTGTGATTTCAATAAAAAAACAATAGCCACGGAGGTTTTAAATTAGCATTTTACGAATTCTTATACGTATAGTAGGTATACGTCAAAATTTAAGACTTGAAGCTCCATCGGTCGTAACACTCGTAATGATAACCATAACCATATAATAAGAACAAAAAATACCTAGACACGATGCAACTTCAATACAATTCAATGCCTTAACTGTGCAATCCAGCTAGCGCCTAACAGTTTGAATTAAAAATATCAGAATTTGCTTGAAGATTATGCCGATGGAAATCTAATTCAACTTCAATATTGGTTGATTATTTGTTGTGTGTTGGAGTTATGTTTGAGATAGACTATGTTTTTAATGTATTGTTCACGTATAAAAAAAAATACCGCACCCTATAGGTTAAGAAAAAAACCTAATAAGAAAACATATATCTACATTTTCAAAGAAACTACAACTTCCAACCTCCGAAAATATACCTTTTTTAGTTAAAGTCGAGAAAAACGCAGTCGAAGTCGCCAGCAGGCCTTTTTACGAGTACATAGCCCTTATTTTGTCAGAATGACCTTATTTTATTAGAAGAAGTCAGTCTTGATTTGCGTTAATTATATAATACCAGGGTTTGATGTTTTGCCCGGCCTGAGACGACAGGTTTACGTCGCTAATTGTTTCGAACTTGTCTTGATTAGATATTGATCTAGTCTGGAGGTCTATTGATGGTTTCCAGTTACACAGTCTAATTTATCTCGTTTAATGTCACTACATAAATTAGTCATAAGACTCATAAGTTGAAATACTTTTTGAAAGCAACCTAAAGCAATGATCTTAAATATATGTATCATATTGACCATTATTACCGAATATACATCTGTAAGTTTTAGTATTTAGAACACAAGAACAGTCAATAGGTTTATTAAGGCATTGGTTACATCAATAAAAACCTTTGTAAGGATTGTAATTTGTATATATAATTAGTGCTAATTGTATGGAGCAGTACTCTGATATATAGGTATAAATTTATATTTTGTCATGACATGAACTTGATAAGAAGAAAGGGTTGATCTGAATCAGTCAAACGTCACTTATGTAAAATCATACTAAGTAATAACAGAATATAAAAAAATTTAATTATTTTGCATGTTGATTTTGTGTCGACTGAATACTGTATCTCAAACTAATTTATAAGACCTAATTGTGCGTATTCATGTACAAAATATTTCTATTCTATTCTGGCGTACGACCGACGGTCCCCAGAGTCAATATAGGTGCGAGCGAAGCAAGGAGGACTTTTTTAGTTCAACTGCGACCAAACAGAAGCGAACGCCAGAACCGACTTATTTTATTGTACGATATTCAATAAAAAAAAGGTATTTGTGTACCCACTCCTAAAAATATTTTTGTACCTACTCCAACAAAGAAAGTATAATTTAATGGAATCGTACATTCAGGGAATCGGACGTAGCGGGCCTAAATCAAAATATCTCTTACCGGAACTACACAAGTCTGATTTCCAAATATCGATGTTCCAAGCGAATATTCATATTCTGACACAAACACTACCTTGTGTTTAGCGTGAAATTTTAGATAAACAACGCGTCTCGAAATATATTTCTCATTGAAATATTGTTTATTTACGTTAAAATTCCTGCTACACTGAGGCTAAGTACGTTCTAGAAACGTCATGTCCAGGAACGTATTGTCTTTGCAGTGCGCTAGTGTTTAGAGAGTGGTTAAACAATAAAACTACCTACAAACTGGAGTATTCCGGAAATTGAGTGAAATAAAACTAAAACTATTGAGAACAGTCGACAGCTTACTTATGATAGGTTTAATTAAGATGCAAAATAAATGACCATATAAATATAAATATATATATAATATGATTGTAACAAAGGGCGAACTTGTTACTTGAAACTCTATAGACATGATAGAAATGGAACCCAATATTATTTAAATTTAAAAAATATATAAGTATAATATTGATTCGATATAATCCTCATTGTATGGTGCTCGCACTTATATGTCTGTTCTAGCAACAATATCGTATTGGAATTTATATATCACATCAATACACAGACCTAAAATTGCGCTTTGCTAAAAGACAGACGAAGTGCGCAAAAGAGAAACCAACACGTATATGAACATTCCGCGAGTGCGAAAGAGATACATGATCAGTCTCCTAGCAGGACGACTTTTGACATCACTCGTTACACTTAAACACCTGCGTCGGGAGTGCTCATATTTAATCTTGAAAAATATAATATTATCCGCTGTTAATTTACCTGGAATGAAACAAAAGAAGAATGGTGTCGTGTTGCGTCCCGGATTGCACAACTATACAAATAAAAAACCCAGGCAATCACTCGTTTCACAGGTAAATATGATATTCCGATCGTTGTTTTTGAAACCATATTTTATCAAATTAGCCAAATAAATCATGTAAATAACCGTTTGATACCATTAAATATTAATGTCTCTTTTACTGCATGTGAATATTTTATCATAATAGTTA
Organism: Pammene aurita; assembly: GCA_947086415.1. Lineage (NCBI taxonomy): Eukaryota > Metazoa > Arthropoda > Insecta > Lepidoptera > Tortricidae > Pammene > Pammene aurita. The sequence continues at coordinate 26,747,323 of OX352297.1, forward strand.
ATATTAAAGATTATTTTGTGTAAAAATCAAAATTGGCATTTTACGCTAGGGTTTGACAAAATATCGTAGGGACATAATATCGATAACTGTTCGATATGAAAATTATAATTATAGCTTCGAAAGAATTATAATAAATAACAAATCTCGTATTAACATTATGTCATTCCGCTTACTTTTATCTATGAAAGCTAAATTCCACTCTTAAGTGTGTGCTGCGCCTACCACTTCGATTTCCACCCAACTTCCACTCCACCAAGATTGCATTGATGCAAGACTACATTTGCATGCGATTTTATTAGCGTCACAATTAATAACGCTATAATAAAGAAGTATGTAAAAAACAAACTATCACGTATATAAACACTCCACAAGTGCGAGAGAAAAAAATGACAAATCTAAAGGCGTGCCAACATCTTAATTTCTGTAAAATAACATGAACCCGCTTTTTAACAGATCATATTTAATCGTGTGAAATATAAAATAATTCTGAATAAATATATTTTAGTTTTCTAGAATTTTAATATGCCGTTTAGTGTAAAACATGAATATAAATTTAACGTTGCAACTTATCGATAATAAAGTCAAATATCGATAGATAATTGACCTGTTGTACTTGGCACCACTATTTTTTACGCTCACATAGACAATTTACCCACACTCTAGCATTTCAGTTTTTGTCGCACTTTTGATATTTGTCAAACCATCTGTCTATACTAGATCTGTGCATCAATATCATATTATGAGTATGCTTGCTTATTACGGAACATATGCTTGTTTGCTACCGTCGTGGTATAAAAATAATAATATAACGAGTATAAGAAAAGCAGTGAATATGCAACCATACCATAACTAAACTTTCACAGTTATCATCATGGATGAAGCTAGCTAGTATTTACACGGTGTCCTTTAATTATCCTTGTTTAAACATGTCTAGGTCTCTTACCGAGGCCTAGGGTGTACGAAGTTACGTAAACCAAGAGAGGTCCGAGATTAGTATATTCGGGGACAATACAAAAGTAAAAAAATGTAAACAATCGCATGTACCTTCGTTGCTTCGCAATCACGCACTTTTAAAGAACAACCATGTTTTCATTGTCAACTTATACCCATAAACTTGTTATTTATGTTCATTTCTAGTTAAAATATCTGTTAATTACCTTTATTATATTTCATTGAAAACTAATTTATTTAATAACATTTTATCATATGTCAAATGCTTTTTTTGCCTAGAAATGCAGCCATATTAATTTACCTTATTTTATTTTTCTACTAGCTTTTGCCCGCGGCTTCGCTCGCGTTAAATTCGGGGTAACACGGTTCCCCTTTCCTGATTGCCCCCCGTAATGCTCCATACAAATTTCCACCCCCCATTTTAGGGAAGTGGGGGGTTAGATAGAGACAAAAAGTAGCCTATGTCACTCTCCATCCCTTCAACTATCTCCACTTAAAAAATCACGTCAATTCGTCGCCCCGTTTTGCCGTGAAAGACGGACAAAGAAACACACACATACACTTTCCCATTTATAATATTAGTATGGATATGGATTGATGCCGAATATAGGTAGTCGATTTTTAAAATACCTACTCATGAGAATAAATTAAAGACGAACCCATTACAACTAGACATAGTATAGATAGTAATGATCTCAACTAGAAGTTAACCGCAAAAATGTATAATATGCCGATATACAACTGGAATTTTAGGATAGAGGGAATATTACCTACCTACTGTATTAATCACCGTTTCACAAATTGTGACTGTGAATGGATTGGCCTAAGTCGGCGAGCCCTTTCCCCACTACGCAATTCATGATTTAACTAAGTATATGAGTATGAGAAATGAAAATGTTTGATGTCTATGTTTGACTGCTGTTATATAAATTATATGTAATTATAATTTCTAAACGATTATTTACCTACTATTATAGATATCAGCAGAATCTTTGATGAATTGTTCAATTGTCGTATTTTATTTATTATGTGTTTAACAATACATTATTAAAATTGCGTTGATAATCGGTCATCATGTGTTTGTAACTAATATAATATTTAACAAAGGTTTAAGTTTTTTACCCGCACGTTTAATAATATTTTGCTACGAGTTACACCAATAAACACGTGCAATCAATATGATATCGATTTAATTTCATAACATTAAAAGCACATTTCAGAACAGATCCGCTGAAGGAAAAAGTATAATTGTTAGAATTTACATCAGAAATTCGTTAAACTTTTTCATGTCACATCAGAGTTTTAAAGTTAACACGTGCGGGCTCGGTTAGAAACATTTGCCGATCGGCAGTCCCCAAACGCAAAGCTGTTCAAACCGAACTCATGAATATTTGGTAGGCCGTGTAAAAATATACCTAATTGAACCCTGAATCAAGGGTACCGTTTTTATGTTGCTATAGCAAAAGGGTATTGAACAAATGGCCTGGCTGGATGACGTCCGAGGCGACCTCAGCGGCCGAGCGCCGAAGGTTGACTCGAGCTTCCGACAATAGAGTACACCATATGCCATGTTTATTATATAATCTTGAAATATACGTATAAGCGTACATTTGGTGCCTAAATAATTATAGTTTATAAAACTTTTTCTTCAAAATAATTTTTGTTATCTTTAAGGAAATCATTGATAAAAGTCATTTGCTGATTCAATGTTCTAATACAACAAATAGATAATTTAATGAAATCAGAGAAAAAACTTTTCTGCGAAATATTTTTTTTACAAATCTACGTTCCACCTACATAATAAATAGTGACCGATGCAAACCAATCTCATATTGTAGATTAGAAGTTCCTTTAGGTTAATATTATAAGTAGGTGTACATATCTAGTAGGTACGTAATATGTCGGTCATTGGGAAAATGAATCGGAAAATCCCCACGTAGACTTAACCTTTTTACTATGGTATTCTGAATCGACCTCGTTTCAAATTTGTTATATCAATATTTATATGTGTAGTAGTCTGTGACGTGCGGCATCTTCATAGTGGTCACGATAGGGGAACGTAGTCGGAAAGTCGAATGGTTGTGAATGACTCAATACAGTGAAACAAATTATAATTGTAAGCCGGATTAAGACTTAGGTAAATTTAGCAGATTGAAAAGATAATAATGTAATTATTTACCGATTCAGGACGTACATGTCATTCAGTCGATAATATTTAATGTAACGCGTAGGTATGTATATAATGTTAAAGTTTATATTAATTGTAGACCGTAAGCCAGGAATACATTTCGTTGGTCATGGCATCCCAGGCGATAAATTGTGCAGTGGTTGAGGGCGAAGTATAATGAAGCCTCGTGAAGGTCGGGTACCGCTCCGTTGGTGGGTTGACTGACGGCAGCCATATAAAGTGATTAAAATTAAAATCCCGAGGCTTCATTATATACATCGCCCTTAACCACTTCACACATTATCGCCTGGGATGCGTTTTTTCATGATATTTGTTCCTGGCTTACAGATCATAAGTAGTTCTTTGCGGTTATGCAACAATATAGTTATAGGAAAATGTACGATGTAGCTGACGACCGACGTCCCGAATTTAGTGATGTCATTATAAAATGCTAAGTGCGAAAGTTGTATATTTTAGATCTTTGCATATTTGTTACTTAGTTAATTACTAATGGATATTTGTTATGCTACAACCTGAATAATTTTTACCTGGTAGTAGTCGCAGGCAGTGACTAGTGCGTGTATGCTATTTTTGTAGATATATAATAAACATATACGAAAATTTATCAAGGAAGATTTATTAGATAAAGGAAAAAGTACCTATAATATGAATCTACAACATTATGACAGTGACCTGTCTAAATAAATATCCGGTAAATGGTTGCGTAAATGGAAGTTATAATGGTGCAATAAACAATTACGAGTACTGAGAACCCTTGTGTTTTCTATAACAGAACTATTCAGACAAAGCTGTTTCACGATAATTTGTCGTGTATAAATGTATTGATTTATATTAATAAAGCGGAACGAGGGCTTCGCTTTACGCCCTGTGTACACTAACACTGAGAACTTATGCGTTACGGTTTTGCAATTCGTGTGATCAGTTTACTGAAAGCAAAAAAGATCTAAACGTTACGAGGTGCCAATTTTTCTTAGAAAAACTGATTGCATGAACCAGCAGAACATGCACCAGCAAAGCCTCTAACACTAAAACAAAAAAACTAACAATAAACTCTGTGTAGTTAAGTATATTTTCACAAAAAACCTCGCTCAAGGATTCCGAAGTTAGCTAACAAAACAAAACATTTGCTACGTACGAAAGATGCTGTTTTCAACGGGAGTTTATTTACACTTTCGCATACTCGTACGTAAAAATATTGAAATACGAGTACTTATATCGAAACTGTTACGCTATTCGCATGTATTGCGTCAGGATATACGTTTTTGAAACTTTAAGGGTGCGTTCGAGAATACTATCATTTCAGCCAGTGCTTATGACATACGTATCACGTGTCTGAAACACTTCGACAATAAAAATATGCCGATTCATACTCTGCACGGATATATGAAGCACGTTGAAAACCCCTTATTTTATGACCACAGCTAACGTTTTTGTCTCTGTAGCTAAATTTCTAACTCAGGAAGGAGAATCTTCAGTACTTGTACAGTCGCCATCAAATATATCGGAGCGGCAAAGGTACTGAAAAATATCTGTTCATGCACTTTATCGCCTTGACAATAGAGGCGTTGTTCCGATATTTGTGACCACCTTGTCCGCTCCGATATATCTGATGGCGACTGTACACACTATTAGACTGAGCTTAGGTAGTTGTTCAACCTATCTCATCGCGTTAGGAAAATTCGGCATAAATATAATTATTATATAGCGAGTTGTAACGTAAAAAGTATATTAACAGAATGATCGGTACTTTCATTTGGCATAAGTTTCATCTTGCTACCTAGGTAGGTCTTTTTTTATATTTTTTGGCACCCTCAAAGTTGGCTGCATTCCGAATGCTCCAGATGTGGCCCTTCGAGTCCCTTACAAAAAACATAACTTTTTATGGTGCAACCTGTATATGCCGAAACTTTCTACCCGATGAGGTAGGGTGACCAACTACCTAAGCTTAGTCTATATCACTTATTCTGTGATAAACATCAATAGGAGTTCACATAGTCAATATGATGCGTCAAATATTTTAGTCACATTGGGGATCAGAATTACAATTTGTTTAGATGTAATTTTGATAATCAAAGAAGATAAGATAACGGTTCTGATATCTCATCTTCTTTGATTCAACAAATCGAGTTTTTAAAATATAGTAGAATACAGGTCTAGGTTATATACGTTGATATATGGCAGGTAGATATATGGTTTCTGTAGGTACATACGAGTAGATTTGCGGTATATTGTAGCTTTGAAACATGCGCATTGGCTAAAGACATCTAGTTAATTAGCTTGTCAATAGATGAAAGCCTTTCATCCGTGCAGGGTTTGCCGCACACATTACACACGTTCGGTAACTCTTGTACATATGTATTACATGAAGCTAAATAGAGGCACATTCTATCATATTAATGTTACCTATTGGTTTGATTTCATTTGATACTGAACAGGAATGAATTGACAGGACCTTTCTGAAGTGGCTTTTGGCTTATGCAGGCCATCGTTTTCTTGTTATAAATTCCATGTTAAATACTATGTAAAAATATGATTGCTTAACGTCAATACCATACGTTAAAACTATTAGTAGCTTGTTTTCAGAATCACGATTTAATAACCTACGTATTTTCGCACATGCGATACTAGAAGACGAGTTGTTTTAACCCTTTGACCACCAAAGACGTCAAATCACGCCAAAGTCAAAGACGTCCAATGTAAATTCATTATCAAATTGCCCAATGGTTACGTAGCATTATTCATTATGACCTGACAATGTGATAAATAATGAAATTTGGATAATAATTAATTACTTGGCCTGATACAGCTGGGCACTGTTCACAATACCCGGGCATTATAAATAATGCCCGCATTCATCACTTGGTCACATATACATAAGTACTAAAAGTAGACTTATCAGTTACTGTAAAATAAATAGTATTGAAAATTTGAGCGAAATTGAAAAAAAAACTTTATCGGAGTCATAACTCCAACACACAACAAATACCGTCGTGTTGCGTATCTTCGCCTGTGCTACCTATGTTCGCCTATTTTAACATAAATTGACTTTAACAAAATGTTTTTAGTGCAAGCCTTACACAAAACTACTAAATACAAAGTATTTCTTACGGGTGTCAACATTCTTCGAACGATCTGTGGCTAACTTCATATAGTTGACATTCAGTGAGGTTTTTGCGCGACACCGACCACACGTTTTTTTAAGCCAGTGTTTTAACTTCAGTTTTAAACAGTGATACAGGCCAGGTAATGTTAAACTTTTTACATGATTCTGTAACTATTTCTTTTTAATATGTAACTATTATTTAATGGCTAGCTTACGTTTAGAAGTCACAATTGGATAAAACATTGGTGAGGGTATTTGGCGGCCATCTTATTACCGAACTTCGCCTACCCCTAGGGTTGTCAAATTTGTTTCCAAATGTACATAGTTTATTATGTTTGGTTTTTCGGAAATGGGATTAGCGATTTGGAGGAAAGTTAGTAAGATAAAGATATATGTAGATGTACCCAGTAGTACTAGTAGGTACGTGGTATGAACAAGGGACCCTTAGAAGGCAATCATTGTACGGTTGTACGGTCTCATTTTGAAAAGGTAATTATGTGTAGAAGCCAAAGGTAGATTTGATCTCAATTACGAAAATACTGATAAGCGAAAAGAGATACGTTTTTTGTTTATATAATAAACATTTTTTTTTACTTATAAACCATTACTCTCCTTTATGTCAAAAATTAACCAACATGTCAACATGTTGGTTAATTTTTGGCAGCCCTAGCATCATTTTAGAAAATGTATGTAAACAACTTCAGACTGTTGCCAATCTTCGCCTACTACACATTTTTTTTTAAATGTGCCTAGTCTGGTGTAGTTACGGTTCATATTATATTAACACGTTCCAGGGAGATAAGACATGATAGGTGTAAGTCCCAGAAAAGTTTATAATAAGCGGTAAGGCATGCCATAGGCGAAGATTGGAGAAAACACCCAAACTTCGCCTATTGCCTTCGGGGCCATTTATTGCCAAGTTACCCAATGAAATTCAAAGCTTTAATGGTATATACTGATAGTCAGGAGTACTAAAATACGTTTTTTTCTACTCCAGCACTTCTATATGCCAATTAAATGACTGATAGTGGTATCTAAAACTACATCATTTAAGTGAAGGCGCTAAAGTCTATTTGTCTATAGGTACTTTCTATAACTGCTAGCAGTCACACAAAACATATTGTGCAACTGTTTTTGTTTTTTCAATACACTGACTTCCAGGTGCCATGTCTAAAAAGGGTTCGTTCTTGTTTACAATATAAATTATATTTTCAAATTGATATATACTTGAAATTATTTTTGCACAAACTATGATAAAAACATTATCATGTCTTTTTTAAAGTATTAATATCTTAAATCATTTAGTTTTCATATTTATGAAAAGCATAATAGTACTTTAATGTAAACTTTTGCATTGAGAGTTACTTGAACGAAGCCATATTTTTTTGCAATTGAAAACCAACTCGTGGTCTGTCTATGACATATAGTCAAAAAGTTAATATTTAAAAAGTTTCAACACAATGTACGGCTTAATTTTTGTATTTAAACTCGTATATTATGTTAATATCAAGAAGTTTATGTTAATTTTCATAAAATAAGTGACAAGAAAACTTCACAGTGAATATCCGAAGACTTCGGCACAAAAGTAAGAGTTATTAGTTGATAGAAAATTCTTAAAACAAAATTGATTTATGTACTCGTGATACTTAAGAAGTTTAAAATTATTTATTAATTACGTTTTTGCTACTGTCGTAGAAAAAGTTTCGTGTGCAACGGTACATAATTAGGTCTTAAAATTCTCGGGTCTGTTATTACAAAATTCGGCTTCGCCTCATTTTGTAACTTCGACCCTCGAATCTTAAGAACCCTTATTATGTACCTGTTGCACAAAATACTATTTGGCCATAAAGGACTAAAATGCTTTCAAAATTGAAAGATTTTTTGGGAAATGTGTCAAAATCCAGGCGAAGATACGGAACTCGACGGTAATCAACTAATATAGAATCTGTAATGTAGTTGCATCGGAACAAGTTTCAAGCAAATTCTGATATTTCTGATTCAGACGTTTAGGCGCTAGCTGTACTTATTGCGTAGTTAATGCATTGGACTTGTAATAAAGTTGGATCGTGTCAAAACGTGTTTTAGAGTTAGAATACGGCCCCATGACATGTTATTCCATCAGCCGATATTCATGCGATTATTTAAGCGACGTGATAAGACTCGCGTGAGAATCAGTTGAGTATTAGTCATTGAAAGTTACATCAGAAAGTAATGTCTCATATCTATAAACAATGACTCGACTCCCAAGACTCCTTAGACACGCAACTAAAAGTCCAGTTAAACTAAATGTAAATTGAAACTTTCTAATGGGTAGAATCATCTAACTAAGTAAGTATATAGCTATCATTATATGTACTTAAGTTATCGGGGTTTTACTACCTGCCTTTCGTAGGGGTAGCTTAGTTCCTGTCGTTCTTGACTACTTATGTACGTTTGTGTTATTAGTGTTGGGATCCTAAAACTGATTTTATTAAATTCGTCACAATTGATCTCAGTTGTTTAGTTAAGAGAGCTCTTATAGACATTAACAGTTTTTTAAGCTGTTTTTCATTGAAATCGGAGCGTCTCTTGACTATTATTTGCCATTTTGGTAACGCCACTTAAAGGGTTGTGATGCAACAGTTGCTTGACAGTAATGCATTTGATAAAAGAAAATAACTTGCCTATACATTTGAAACGCACTGTGAATAATAAGAACACAAACAGTCCGCTCACGAAGACGATTAAGTATCAGATTCTTACCGATTATGAATTTAAGGTTCAAATTCGCTCAACTCTGAGCGAGTTCATGAGACATTATCCGTATAATATTGCGTATTGAAATCAGATTGACAAGTTATCCTACGACGTAACATGGGTACGTGCGAATCGTACCGGCTGTCATAGCTAGGTGTAGGCTTACCCGGACTGCGTTTGATAGGACTCGTTTATCGATGACACTCGTACAGCAAACATTATTACACAACGCAAACATATTACGCGTTCTGTAGATAGGTCCTTTTGCATGTTGTGTGGCCCGAGGAGATAGGAATGCAGGATCGTGGCGGGCGTCACGTTTGCCGGCAAGGCTGGATTGATTGGACTTGTTGTGCCTACTTCGCATCCGTAGGTATTTTAAGATAACACATTTATTGATAATAAAACTATCTAACACAACAACATACGATACGCAAACGTACAGAGAATAATGAGAATTTCTATGGAAAATATCCTACTATGAATCTATTTAGCTTTTAATTATATTAATTACTAGCTAACCTGGCGAACTTCGTACCGCCAACTACAATATTTTTTTATAACTCCAATATTTTAAAAGCTGCCTATGCTAACTTAATTGGATGGGGAAAACCTCAAAATTGTCTGACTTTTTTCATATACTAGTATGTCATAACTCATAAACTAAGCAGTTTTTATGTACACGTTGTATTTTTATGTATACATTTCTACCAATTCTGAAAAGTCATGAATTTTCAAGTTCCATGACACTTGACAGCTTTACGAACAATAAAATGTGGACGGGTTTAGTGAAAGGACCCACTTTGTTGAATTAGAAAGACACTTAATTCTTTGACTAATAGTCTAATAGATATTGTGTAGTTTTAGGAAGTCTCTCTCTCTTCCAAGCTATGTGTCCCACATGGTGGTGGGGTCAGCTTTCCGCACCTTTCCTCTCCACTTCGCCCTATCCTCGACGTCTTTTTCGGACACCTGACACTCACTCATGTCCTTTAGCACCACGTCCTTCCATCTTGTCCTGGGTTTGCCTCTACCTCTTTTACCTGGGATGGAAAGCCGTAGAGCCAAGTTTCCTACGTAGTCGGGTGGCTTCCTCTTTATGTGGCCATACCATCGCAGCCTACTTTCCTGCATCTTGTCGGCGATATCGCGCACGCCCAGGCTTCCTCGCACGTACTCGTTGCGGATTTTATCGAGCTTGGTAACGCCGCACATCCACCTCAGCATCTTCATTTCAGCAACTTGGATAGTGTGCACGTGCTTTTGAGTGACTGCCCACGTCTCGCTGCCGTACATCAGAACGGGCCTTATAATGATCTTATAGACCAAGCCTTTCAGCTTGACTGGCATTCTTTTGTCACAGGTGACACCAGTTACTTCCCGCCATTTCAGCCATGCAGCGGCTATTCGGTGCTGGATGTTGCATTCGATGTCCCCGGACATGTGCATCATACCACCCAGATATTTATACTGCTCGCACATGGTAACAAGTAACAAAATTTGGCACTATAAAAGTCCTGAGAACATTTTAGAACGTGCTAATTAATGTTCATGATTAGCACTATAATGGTGTTGTAAACCTTGACCTAACCCCAAATAGGCCCTAGTTTTAACACTGATTTATTCTATAAACATTACATAAAGGTTCTCACGGTGATAAATCAGCTCTATGATTGAAATATCTGCAACGTTTATGTCACAATTTGGAACTATAAAAGTAAACAAAACATGTTTATAGTGCTATTTTGCACCGTAAACGATTCCAGTGATCTTTTTTATCACCAAAAGCTCCGTGTTGTGTGCTGTCGTCGTCGTGAGGTTTATTTCACAAGAAATTAAACAAATATATGTAAGCCATTCGCCATGTTCCTTAAAGTGACATATAAAGGTACATACTAAAAAACATTCATGAACCGTAATTCCGCCGGGACTTTTACTTGCGAAAATAGTTGTATTTATAAAATCACTATGCTGATTTCAAATTTGACAATGCGCCCTCATAATGTTACTGTTTTAATTAAATTTAAATTAATAAAATCAGGAATTGTCCCGACTGTGGCTGCTATAGTACACATGGGCTCCAGTCGTGCTGCTAATGTGCTATCACTTTTAGAAAACGGCAGCCATATTTTAATGGATTTGGGTAGCCCCATAGCGATGTTGATGGAGCATTTAAAAAGCTAAAATGTTACGTAATGGTCATGCATAGTCCTTTTATAGTGCAGATTGATTCTGTAATAGTGTATACGATACTGCTACAATACTAGTACTATAAAAGTTAATTTGACGCTATATTAGCGCATAATTGGTACATAGAAGTGTCACTAAAGTGTCTATAGTATTAAATAGTACTATAATCGCTTTTTGCAAATCTATTACAGTGCAACACTTTAAAGATTCTTTTTTATGGTCCGTTAACCGTTATAAGAGCTGAATTATAGAACTAAAATGCTCTTTAATTTATAGAACCAAAACGCTCTATTAAAAACCTTTATAGTACAAGCAGTCACAATGGTTACCATTATAGGCCTACTATATCACTGTTTGGTGATAAAAGGCCTTAGTTATAGAAGCTATTGTTACTTGGGGCTGATTGTCCATCGATATGGGTATGGGACTATCATCGCGTGGATCTGGTTCGTTCAGGGACATGAATTGGGTCTTGGCAACACTCAGCACTAGGCCTCCGGCTTGCAACTGTTGTTTCCATGACAAAAGTGCGTTCTGCAGCTCGTTACGGCTTTCGGCGCATAAAGCTACATCGTCGGCGTATATAAATGTCCAGTTTGCTGAATTCTGTGCTTCCTCGGTAAGAGAGTCTAAAACTAAGCAAAACAAGAAGGGACTCAGTACTGAGCCTTGATGAACGCCTTCTGTGACCGCTATTGGTTTAGTCTCACCCACCGATGTACGTACCATTGATCGCGCATCCCTACACTGAGAAAAAAATGTTGTTGGGCGTAACAATAAAACTTAAACGCTATACAACCGTCTATGGGGCTTGGTCTATAGTACAACTTTTATGTTGTCAAACTCTTATTGTTAATCTGACAATATTATATAAATAACATTTTCACTTTGTTATTATTACAATGCTTTATATGTTGTCGTTACAACAATGTAAACTTTGTGATATTGGCAACTTTTAACCTAGTACGTTCTGGTTTAAGTTGCTACCTAGACAAAATTGCTTTGTGCAAATGACAAAATAACTTTGTTATTGTATTGTTTAAATTATGTTCTTGCAACAAATTTGTATTGTATTGTGGCAATACCACAAAATAGTTTTTGTTAACCTAACCAAATAAACGTTGTTATAATAGCAATGTGCTTTGTTTTGGCATCAAATCTTTGAGGTCACTATTCTGCTAACGTAGTTAATCTAACCAAATTAAACGTTGTCATAGCAGCAAAATGCTTTGTTTTGGCATCAAATCTTTAGGTCACTATTCTGCTAACGTTGTTAAATTAACCAAATCTTACGTGGTCGCAATAGCAACATGCTTTGTTTCGGCATCATTTTTTATAGTCATAATGACAAAGGCACTTTGTTATGCTAACCATTTGGTATTTCTGTTTCAAGATACAATTTATTGTTATTCATACAACATTAGTTCAATATTTTAATAACAACGACCTTCAACTTTAATTTTCGACATTTTAATTTATATCTCGCAATTGGATAATTATGCAAAAGACCAATTTCTATAAATTGCATATTTTTCAATTGCGAGAGACCAAATAGTTAAAATGTCGATCAATCGTGGTTCAAGGCCGTTGACATTATTAAAGGTGGAACCAATGTTGTATGAATGTACCTAAATGTTATGTTGAAACAGAAAAAACAAAAAGCAGTGCCAATCATGACCAAACTGCGAGCAAGTGCAAACCATTACGACCCAAAAAAATGATGCTGAAACAAAGCATGTTCCTGTTGCGCGATTATTACATCAAGAAACAGCGTTTCACGTTAGCAAAACAGTGACCTAAAAATATTTAGGGAGTATAAAACGTAAGATCAAACCAAAAAGTAATATATTTTCGTTTATTTTAAAATGGACGTTTCAAAGTATATTGCAGAGCCCTCAATATAATATCAGCAACTTCCATGATGGTGACTTCTTTGGTGCCGAAAAGCATTTCCCTTTAATTACAGTATGTTCCTATGTCTGAAACTGTCGCAACACGAGCCAGGTAATCATGTATTGCTCTTCTTTGGATAATTTCCACACATTTCTCTTCGCCTACTGAAAAATAAATTAATATAAGTTTTTTGTCAAACGTTTCATTTTTGACATAAGCTTTTAGGGTCATATTACTCATCCAAACAATTGTAACAGACTCAAACACAATTAGGTTTTGTTGTTTTATTGCAGAGTACTTATAGTCACCTCCAGTGTCCAACAATCAGATCAGCTCGATGGTACCAAAACATTGCATTTTTATCAGAGTTACGAAGGAATGAAAATTTTCAGATCGGTCAGAAATCGGGAGCTGGTTTAAAATTCAGATGCAAGTTTTGAACCGTGTACTAACTAATACATAAACCTTAAATATACTACTGTCCTGACTGTTTTACGAAACGTGCTACTGTATAAAGTCGTCATGAGCAACCTTTTAAAAATGCAGAAATTATTTGAAGAAATACAAAACATAAAATACATATTTAGGATCTTACCAGAGGCCAAATCGAGAAGGTCGATGGTGGATAAGTCAGCCTTGTTACATTCTCCTCTTTCAACGAGTACTCGTAGTTTCAGAATCTTCAACTTTATAAGAGGAAATCTTTCTTTATATGTTTTATTTGCTGCTGGGTACACACGTTGAAAGTCAGGCGACACCTGAAACAAACATATATCATAATGCTACAAACAACAACACACTTAAATATAATTACCACGGTAGACCTTATGGCAATGTTAAAGTGAAAATGAAAATAATTATTAATTATTCTTCAATTTAGGTACTATGAAAATGCACTTATGAAAATCAAAAAGAAACTATAGCGGGTCTGGCTGTATATAAACACCGGCACTGATATTAAAAATGTTTATTTAAACAAATTGAACACAAATGGGTTATACAGACAAAAGTCTAGCTAATATTTTAAAGTCTAGGTTAACAAAGTAACGAATGGGTCGGTGGCACGCGAGTACAGCGTGCTTACCATGCGGCGGTGCGCTGCCCACTGGCGAGAGCACTTGAAACGCTCCGCGGTGATACAAGATTGCGGCACACGCCAAGGCCTAGTTGACCCACGGTTTAGCTTATTAAGAAGCGAGCCGGGGGTCTACCTCTAGTGGTTCTTACGGAAACACGCCGAACAGGCGTGTCGTCAAGGTCACGCGCTATAAAACTACTTCCGATTCTAACCCTACAGCTCCTACATAGATATTTTTTTCAATACATACATCTTACAACTATCATGCATTTTTTTACTAAGATTATTGACATACAGTAGGTACGGTTACACCGTATGTAATTTAGATACATTAGATTACTTATACGGGACATTACTATTGTCATACTCGTACCAATAAAGTCTGCCGATGGTCAGTAAAGTATTTCGTTGATGGCAGATACCCACGTACTTACAAATCATAAATAAAATCGTAAATACCTATTTAAGAGATTAAGTTAAATTATCAGCTACTTGTGCTATTACTTGTGTGCAAGATGGCGCTCGGCCGCGTGGTTGCCCAGTTAGACCGAATGTTTAATATAAATAGTGTTGTATGTAATGAGCTAAAGAAAAATTGTGCAACCTAATGAAGAGTTCAATCTGGAATGCATACAATTTTGCATTCGACAGTCCTGCGCACGCGTGTAAAATGGAATTGAAGTACAAAATTACCTAAGTAATAAAAAATAATGAGTAGTTACTTACCAAGCATGCTAGGGATTAGGTGTACAAGCCTTGCAGAAACCAATCTTGCAGAAACACGCCCACCTCGACACACATTCCTATTCAAAACCACAACACTAAGCACTTATTACACCGCCCGCGCTCCGTCACGTCCTCCACTTTCGGCATCCATTAGCAACTGACCTGTACAACGTCCTTCCGTTCCCCGCCTCCCCTCCATTCCGCGCATTTTGTTAATGCGTTAATGTAATTTTGTCAATTTTTTACATTGTCAATCTAACAATAAAACCATTTAATGCAGATACAAATGTGCTTTGTTAACTAGTTGACTTTGTTGCCGTACTAATGTTAAACTTGTTAAATTCACAAAATTCTATTGTCAAGTCAACAAACCCAAAAATATTGTCTTGGTGACAAAATACGACTTGTTAATAGTTGTTGACTTTGTTGCCGTACTAATGTTAAACTAGTTAAATTCACAAAATTCAATTGTCAAGTCAACAAACCCAAAAATATTGTCTCGGTGACAAAATACGACTTGTTAATACTGCAATATATATTTGACAACAAAAACGTTGTGATAGTAAATAGACCCGCTTTGTTACAAATGCAATACTTATTGTGCCTACAACAAAAAAAACCTGACAAAGCGTATTTTGTGACTTTGTTAGCCATTATTTTTCTCAGTGTATACATGTCGGCAATGATGTTGATATAGTGCTCGGGGACGTTCTTCTTGCGAAGGCTCCACCAGATTGTATCCCTCGGGACCAGGGACCGGAACCGGTAACCATTAAAGGGGTATTAGATTGGGTATTTGATAGAGTTGTTTTTAAAAACCCTATCAATTCGGTAAGCGTATCGTTTGACTTACCCGAACGAAAGGCTAACCATGTCAATACAGTTAATTCGGGTAAGTGGTTACAACCCAGCATATGGTTTCCCTATCAGATAGGGTTTTTCAAATGCGATTAAGCTATTTTAAACTCTGTGACCAATACATTTGGCTTATTTATTATTCGAGCACCCTACGAGCTAAGCGCTGCCGTTATGGCGGCACGAGCGAGCCTACAGACAAACAAGAATCTTTTTGCGTATGTTTTCGTACTTACGCGTTTGATCTAGACGCTATTATTGCTTGTTAGTGCGCTAAAAGATCGTTGTGTGGTGCCGGTGTTTTTGTTCTTGCCATTCGAGCGTGACGGCTCGTGTCGATTGAATCTTAGACCCAGGCTTATAGGAACCAAAATCAAATGCATATTGTGAAGTGTTAAAATATATAATTTTGTGTTATTCTAGTTATAGGTAGTACTTTGTTTCAATGGCTCCAGCAAAATGTGACGCCGTTCACCGATACTTCTAGTATAATGAAACGATCAATATCAGTCATTGTTGGACACTCAAGAATAAAATGATTATTTGAAAAAAATATCGTAAGACTAAACTTATGTTGATTGTATTCCCGTTAAAATGATTCAAAATAATTTCGTCGGGACTAATTCATATGCGAGAAAATGTAATAAAAATAATTGATTCTTAACAGAATTATTTAATCATGCTTTTTATTTTAAATAATGTTCCGCGTATAAGAATGTATTCTGGGTTTTTCGGTGTAAGAAAACATCGTGTGGAAACTGGACCTAATCCCAATAAGGCGTAGTTTCCCTTATGCCCAGCAAAAATTATATCTGTTTTAAAATCCACGGTAGGCAGATATACTCTTTTCACTTCTCATGCTCGTAAAGTTCGACTTTAAATCGTGCGTGGACGATATAAAATCGCATTTTAAGCTCTAGGGCATAAAGTAAAATTTTCTTCTAAGACCAAGAATGTGTCTCAACAGCCAAACAGAGTCAAAATATATTGCACAATCTAATTGAACAGTAAAATTTCGTTGAATACTGAAACTTGTTCTTTTATT
This sequence comes from Pammene aurita, assembly GCA_947086415.1. NCBI lineage: Eukaryota > Metazoa > Arthropoda > Insecta > Lepidoptera > Tortricidae > Pammene > Pammene aurita. The sequence goes on from OX352297.1 coordinate 26,764,088, forward strand.
ATATTCTTGTAATCAGATAGAATAAGCTTTCTGGCCCAGACAATTCCTATTGGATGGGATTTTTTTTTTGTATAGATCAAAGTGTCAGGAATTGATACCAATAAAATTTATAAGTGAATATTGGGCGCTAAGGTGCCAAAAAAATGGTAAAAATGGTAAAAACCAGTTTTTCTCTTCTAGAGGAAAAACTACGGCTCCGAAAAAAAATAGTTAAATGTAACAAACGTGCGCAATAAAAATACAAAGAGAATGAGCCACAGTAGAGCAAAATCTGTTTAGAGGATCGTCCGCAATGTGAAAAAAATTAACCAGTGTAAGTTGACCTTTGTATAAGAATAATTACTAGGGCAGAAGAGGTCAGCTAAACATGGTTATTTAATTTTAAGAGAAATGAAGCATTATTGCAAATGGCACCTAAAATATAAGAATAGCAGAATTAAAATACTTAAATATAGTTTAAGTTAATTATTAACTTTTTTAATGACAAACTGACATCATATTCAAATTTCAGCTCTCCAGCACTTTCGGAATGCGAGTTTGAATTTACAATATTTGCAAAAAAAACGTGTATTAACCAGTGTAAGTTGACCTTTGTATAAGAATAATTACTAGGGCAGACGAGGTCAGCTAAACTTGGTTGTGTAATTTTAAGAGAAATGAAGCATTATTACAAATGGCACCTAAAAAAATGAATAATTAACTTAAACTATATTTAAGTATTTTAATTCTGCTATTCTTATATTTTAGGTGCCATTTGCAATAATGCTTCATTTATCTTAAAATTAAATAGCCATGTTTAGCTGATCTCTTCTGCCCTATTAATTATTCTTATACAATGGTCAACTTACACTGATTAATTTTTTTCACATTAATTATACCAAAATAATAATAAAAATATTCAATTTTAGTCTATGAATGTAAAATAATTTTGTCCAGCTAGATCGGGGGTTTGGGCCATAGTGCGCCGCTGCCGCGCGCGCAAAAAGTGTCTGATCTTCATAGATTATTTAAACAAGTTTATTCCTTGTCAAATGATCTGTAAATTTGGAAATTTGTAGTTCAACTCCTCCTTAATGCATAGAAACCGAAATTATAACGTTTTTCGAAAATTAAAATACCCTCCCAATCGATTTAAAAAAGGTCACTTTTTGCAAAAGTCGACGGTTTGCAAAAAGTTTACAATATTTTAATTTGAACAATTAACTGTAGTTAGAGGACCACAAAACTGACATCATATTCAAATTTCAGCTCTCCAGCACTTCCGGAACGCGAGTTATTGAATTTACAATATTTGCAAAAAAAATGTGTTTTTTTGCGAATTGCGGACGATCATCTGGACCGATTTTGCTCTACCGGGGTCATTCTCTTTGTTTTATAATTGCGCACATTTGTTACATTTAACTATTTTTGGTCCGACCCGTAGTTTTTCCTCTAGAAGCGAAAAACTGGTTTTTACCATTTTTTTGGCACCTTAGCGCCCAATATTGATCACTTATAAATTTTATTGATATCAATTCCTGACACTTTGATCTATACAAACAATTTTTTTCCTGTCCAATAGGAATTGACTGTACTTTTTATGATTTTTCCGCTAATTCTATCTGAGTATTGCTATAATTATATGAATTGCGTGTTTTCTATAATTAAATAAATGAAATCAAATAAAATAGGAGTTGATAATAGTTTAGAAATGCCCCGAAATGTTTTGTGGACTTGGCAGAAAATTTCTAAATTCACATGTTAAAAATTCAAAAAAATATATTAAAAAATTAATTGGTAGGAACCATATTTGTTTTCATTGTAATATATTTGTTAGAACTTGAAATTGTTTTACGATTACCGATAAATAATTTCCTTGCAAATGAAGTGAAAATTAGAGTGTAACCCACGTCCATAAAACCCATTTTACACTCGACTTTTAAACGCCTTGCGTAAAATCGTACGTTTTATGCACTTGTTGTACAATCTACTATTATAATATAATAAAAATAAAATAAAATAAAAATGAAATCAAAATGAAAATAAAATGAAAATAAAAACGAAAATAAAACGAAAATAAAACGAAAAGAAAACGAAAAGAAAACGAAACGAAAACGAAACGAAAACGAAACGAAAACGAAACGAAACGAAAACGAAACGAAAACGAAACGAAACGAAAACGAAACGAAAACGAAACGAAACGAAAACGAAACGAAAACGAAACGAAAACGAAACGAAAACGAAACGAAAACGAAACGAAAACGAAACGAAAACGAAACGAAAACGAAACGAAAACGAAACGAAAACGAAACGAAAACGAAACGAAAACGAAACGAAAACGAAACGAAAACGAAACGAAAACGAAACGAAAACGAAACGAAAACGAAACGAAAACGAAACGAAAACGAAACGAAAACGAAACGAAAACGAAACGAAACGAAACGAAACGAAAACGAAACGAAAACGAAACGAAAACGAAACGAAAACGAAACGAAAACGAAACGAAAACGAAACGAAAACGAAACGAAAACGAAACGAAAACGAAACGAAAACGAAACGAAAATAAAACGGAAAAAAAATGAAAATAAAACGAAAATAAAATGAAAAGAAAAAATTAAAAAAAAATTACAAAAATATTATACACTGAATTTTTATAAATATAAAATGAAAAAAAAAATTATATACACGGTGAATCTGAGTATCCCGACAGATTTTAACCATAAATTCCTGATAATTGACTGATAAATAACTGACTGGGACTAAAATGTCGTATAATCTTTTCTGGAATTAGCCTAGTTTCAGAGTTCTTCTTCTTTGTCGTTACACTCTTTACAGAGTGGTCGTGGCCAAAATGTACTAATTTATTTTAATTGACAGTCTTACCAATAACATTTATGTTTTTATGTTCAAAAGCATTTTAAAAATCCGAAAAATGAAAAAAAAAATTTTTTTGCGAAATCGACCTAAATTCTTAAAACATTTATTACTCCTTATGACCTCAGGAATTTATGGTTGAAATCTTTCGGGTTACTCAGATTCACCGTGTATAATAATAATAAAAAAACCAGTCTATCTTGAATTTTAAAACAGATAATTTATACACCCCGAATAATTAACCGAAAATAACTACCATGACTATTTTTCGGTAAAAAGTATATAACCGCCATCTTGGATTATAAAACAGAAATAATTTTCGAAATTACATCCCCTTATTATAAATATTAATTATTTGAAACGGGGTATTTACCCAAAATATATGTATCGGGTGCCCAATAACGCTAATATACATGGTAAATACCTCGTTTCAAATAATATTTATAATGTGAATGACCATGTGAGCTTAAAAAATCGTATATCCCATAATTAGCTGAAAACGACTACCAATCCCTACGCCAATTCATGGGATTAGGTTGCCAAGCGGACCACAGGCTCAACTGAGCCGTGACAAAAGCCGGGACAAACTCTAGGAGGATGAATATTGGTTTGTGTCAAATCGATTTGAATATGAATAAAAATTGTGTTTTTATTCTTATTCAAAATAATTATTGCCCATCTCATCAGTACGTGCGAACTATGCAAAAATAAACTGAACGTAAGACACATTTCTTTAACAGAAATTCTTTTATTGAAAGTTGTGTACGTGAGCAGAGGACTGGACTGTGTGTGTGACTTTTCCAGAATGAATAAACGACAGCAAATCTTATATTTACTCAATTTGTTCCGCCGCCACCTCTCCTGTTCCATTTCAAATGAGAAAGATAGAACCGCCAGCTTGCGTGGAAAAGAGACAGGAAAAGGGTAGCCCTATGATAGGGTAAGCGGTAAATATTAAAGCTATCTTTACCCCATTCGACTCGGAAACCACATTGAAAAGGGTTAAGCCTATTCAAAATGATTTCCATATCGATAGGGTAACCCAATGATAGGGTAACCCTATCATTAGGGTAAGACTTTAATAGGGTTACCCTATCGAAACGATTAATCAAATGAAGGGGTTTTCCGGTCCCTGCTCGGGACACGATCAAATGCCTTTTCCATGTCTAGGAATGCAACGAACAATGCTTTCTTTTTGGAGCGATATTCCTCAGCAATTGTGGTCAGAGCAAACATAGGATCGGTGGTCGATAAGCCAGGTACGAAGCCATAATGATGTCTTGATAGTGAACACTCTGATCTTAGTCGACTATCAATTACTCTTTCATAAAGCTTCATAGTATGACTCATGAGCTTGATGCCACGGTAGTTATTGCACTCGTACTTGCTTCCCTTGCCCTTGTAAATCGGAATGATTGTGCTCAATCTCCATGCGTCTGGCATTTTGGAAGAGAGCAATACCTGATTAAAGAGATTGGTCAGCAGCAGAATTCCGTTCTCCTTTTGGCATTTACAAGCTTCCACTGGTATACCATCAGGCCCTATGGCTTTCTTGTTGAACATTCTTTGCAGCGCTTTCTTAACCTCATGTGGTTGTATTGGAGGTATAAGACCTACATTAGCTGCCATTTCTGGAAGCTGTGTTGCAGCTAGCGTAGGGTTTAGGAGCATTTCATAATACTGATGCCAGGCTATTATGACGTCTCTGTCCCGGTACAACAAGTCACCATTTGGACCTATAATAGTTTTACACCTAGCGGGATCCTTTGTGCTTCGGCGACGCTGTTTTGCGAGCTTGTAGATGCACTTTTGACCTTCTTTAGTATCTAACTGCCTGTAAAGATTTTTCTGGGAATTTTCCTGCTCGATGGCTATAACTTTTTTAGTGTTCCTTTTAGCCTTTTGGTATGCGTCTCGATCTTCAGGTGTTTGGGTGGACTGCCAGGTCTTAAATGCTGTTTTTTTGACATTAACAGCATTCTGTACGTCTTGTGACCACCACCATGTTTCCCTGTCATTTCGTCTTCCCCCTTTTGTGCAGCCGAGTGTTTTGTTTGCTGCAGTTATAATGGACTTACGTAAGTGCTCCCAAGAGGCGTCAACATTTGAGGTATCGTCTAGCTTAAGGTCGGCTAGATGTTGACAGAACTCAGGGATTTTATCACCTTTTAAATTCCACCACTTGGTGAGTTCTGGTGTTTGAGTAGGTTTTTCCTTCTTGTGTAGTTTTAGGAAGTACCTACTAAAAACTCCATGTCGACAAAGTGTGGCCTTTTTCCCTGGACTGACGCATAAATATCCACAGAGGTCACATGTTATAGGTTTTCTATGATGTCAATATTGCTGATTTTTTCCCTAGCGTTTGCCTACGGCGGTAGCAACCTAATCCCATGAATTGGCTTAGGCACAAGTTTTTACGAAAGCTCTTTTTTCAGTATTGCTGATTGATAAACAGAATTTATGATTTAAAAATATAGACTGCCCAACTTTGTCTATAAGTACCTATACCTAACTATACCTATTACTGTAAATATTATATTTCACATTGTAAATATTTTGATTTAAATTTTATTTGCATGCATGAATGTTCTTAAAGCAAACAGATTATAGAAGTAATTCATAACCTATCGATAAGTAAACCGAAACGTAATAATGAGGTTTGAGTAAACACAGCATAATAATTAATATATAAACGAATGGTTGTCGCAAAAAATGTAGGTCATGGTTGTAGCCTGTAGACGCCCCGTTGTCCGTAACAAACAACTGAGCACACATCCATAATACATATATACTACAGCAAAACCTATAATAACACTATCCACTAACATAAGTTCTCATATCGTCGTTATTCAATAAATATTAAAATAATTTAGTTCTTTATCTATCACTCTAAATTTTCTTAGACCCAATGGTCATTAACCAATAATTTGACAGTTGTTGGGCATTTTTAGGATAATGATAGGCCTTAGTAAACATAATTATATATTTCAAACACAGTCACGAATACATCTGTATTTTGGCACGTACAAGAAAATAAATAATTTAGTCAATTGGCAATGTCATCATCATCATCATCATCTCAGCCATAAGACGTCCACTGCTGAACATAGGAGGTCCAAGGGGGAGCCCTTGGACCTCCACACGTACCGGTTGGAAGCGACCCGCATCCAGCGTCTTCCGGCGACCTTAATAATATCGTCGGTCCATCTTGTGGGTGGACGTCCTACGCTGCGCTTGCTAGTCCGTGGTCTCCACTCGAGCACTTTTCGGCCCCATCGGCCATCTTCTCTGCGTGCAATGTGGCCTGCCCATTGCCACTTCAGCTTGCTAATCCGGTGGGCTATGTCGGTGACTTTAGTTCGTCTACGGATCTCCTCATTTCTGATTCGATCACGTAGAGAAACTCCGAGCATAGCCCTCTCCATAGCTCGCTGAGCGACTTTGAGTTTTGAGATGAGGCCGATAGTGAAAGACCACGTTTGGGAGCCGTAAGTCATCACTGGTAACACACATTTATTAAAGACTTTTGTCTTGAGGCACTGAGGTATGTCGGACGAAAAGACATTACGTAGTTTCCCGAACGCTGCCCAACCGAGTTGGATTCGGCGGTTGACCTCTTTCTCGAAGTTGGACCTACCTAATTGGACTACTTGTCCTAGGTAGATGTACGAGTCAACAACTTCGAGTACCGAGTTCCCAACAGAGACTGGGATGGGCACAACATTGGCATTTGACATTAGTTTCGTCTTGTCCGTGTTCATATTCAAGCCCACCCGTTGTGAAACTCGGTTGAGGTCATCGAGCATCATGCTGAGTTCCTCCATCGACTTTGCCAGGACTACAATTGGCAATGTATGTATATACATATGTCAGTATGTCAGTAGTAAAATAGTTAGTACATTAAGTACCCCGAATCATGACTAGGATATCCCGTAGGTTTTTACCACGTTCAAAGGCCCATTATTTATAGTACGAGAAATACAAACGGCGCATTGTCCCATTTAAGTCTAAAGGTCCACATCATCCTAATATTTTTTATGATGTAATTGAAAACGAATATTTATGTACGTATAAATATACACCGTGGGCTGGAGTAACCCGAAATTTCTTAACCACTCATTTCTGAGACAAGAAGAAAGAAAAAAACATTATATGACTTTTTTAAATTTTTTGAATGTTTTTGCACATGAAAAGTAAATGTTATTAATAAAATGATCGCATAAAACAAATAGGTACATTTTTTACGTAAAAAAATAGTTTATGCAAAGTGTTGCTTGTTACTTTGATATCTGTCAATAAGGATGTGTAAACTGTGAGGTAGCAGGACGGGGTGCTTCACTTCGGGATGTGGTTTGTAGAAATGAAATGCAGGAATACCAGGGTCGGCGGTAGATTGATTAAGATATGGATAAGGCACCTGCAACAAGCCAGGCACGAGGTTAGCCCTCACTATTCATATATACACGTTATCACTTTCTTACAAATGTTGAAACATTATAAAACATAAAATTTATGTGCCCTTATTATAATCTGGAGAACTGTAGATGTTTATCGGTGGTGTAATGTTTGTGCACTTCAATTAACGTTATTACGTATAAGTAGAACAAATTAAAAATTACAATCACCAAAATAAGATTCAGGAGCTCAAGGAATCATGGAAGAAATTAAAGTACATATTATCGATCGTAAAACTGATCGAACTGACAGAATTAAAGGGCTGCCAAAGGGTTCGATAATACAGATTTAAATTTAAAATTTAGATTGGTAATGTGCCAGTTGGAAAAGGTTGCTCGTGTAACGTTCCGTTAGGTACACGTCATCAAAAAGGCGTTTTGCGCTGGGATGTTTTTTTTTAATCATTATAAACTCTGAAACTAGGCGTATTCCAGAAAAGTTTATAGGATGTTTTTGTCTCTAAATATGATCAGGAATACACTGTTAAAATCTTTCTAGTTATTAGGGTCCGCGGTGTATAAATAATTATTTCCAGACCATGTATGGCTGGCTGGACAAAACTGTGAGACATAAAAAAACACAACAATGCATTGGGCGAATAAAGGCTAATAAATACAAACCTTAACCCAAACCGTGAATCACATTGATCAAAATTACATCGTAATGAATTCATCCCGTTTTCCTCATCCAAATTTAAATACAGTTTCTTTTGAGTTTCCGTAGCAACGTTGAATCAGCTACGCAGAATAAAAGATGATGGTTTAGTAGAATATTTGAAATTTTCTTAGAATAAAAATTGATAATGAAAAACACAAAGGTTTTTGTGCCGTGAATGACTCACCATAGTGCAGTTAGCCTGCTGACCGGGAGTGCATTGTCCTGACTTGCATTATGCGCTCTAAATTCCTACTATATCAATATCAATGCAAATTTTAGTTTTCTTAAAAAGGTAGGTAAAATTATTACGACAGCGGTGTAATCTTAAAATTTAAAAAGATTTTTTGTTAAAATCAATTCGATATCATGGTTTGGCAAGGGTCGCAGGTGCAGTGGTACATAGAGAGAATCCCCCCTTATTCATAAACGTCTCTCAGTTAATTTATGTTTTGTCCTTATCTGTCAATTTGACAGTTGTATTTGTTAGAAACAGGCAAAACATAAATTAACTAATTGAGTACTGATTTAAACTTACACGATTTTCACTCATTATTTTGACAAAAACGCCTGCTTGCGACAACGAGCGTTATGGCACGCTTAAACGTCAGGAAAATAATAAATTAGTAAGTATACGCGATTAAGTCCCGTTTTTGTCAAAATAATAACTAATTGAGGCCTGAGAGACGTTTAATCTCATGAATTAGCTTAGGCACTAGTTTTTACGAAAGTGCTTTTTTCGGTATTGCTGATTTATCAACAAAATTAACTTAAAAATGATTTAAAAATATAGTTATGCTACATTCTATATTTTAATAAACTTTGTCCAACTTTGTCTATAAGTAATTAAGTACCTATACCTAACTATACCTATTACTGTAAATATTATATTTCACTGTCTTCTTTCGCTAGTCAGTCAGTATCAGGCCAGAAAGGGAAAAGTATTTAAATTACATTTGGTGTGGTGGTACCCACCTGTTTTAAATACCTTTTTGTTAGAAATCGACGTTTTTGAGTCACCGTAATGAGTTGACGGGCTCCAGAATAGATTTTTATTCGATGCGCACAAATAATTTACCTATAGGTTTCAGAAGGTTACTGATCCTTCGGCTTGGTGGATTTTTAATCTTTATTTACCGTTATCCCAAGCCAAGCTTTAGTTACTACGATAATCTCCATATCGTAGATTGTCAGATAGCATAAAAAGCTTTATCTGTTTGTGTCATTGGGTCATTTCCACGATTGTTCTATAAAAAGCTATTGTTGTCCTTTTAGTTTACCTACCTTTGGCGTTACTGTAGCTAATGCAGTCATCTTTCTTCCTTTGTTGTCTCGGTTGTAAGTACCGTAAGTATAAAAAACGAACTGTACGTTTTTTATTCCGTAGACTAAAATGACAACTACAAATGTCAAACGTAGAAATAATGTGACCAGCTTAAAAAAATACTGCTGATCTTTGATTTCGGTTTGTGAATAACCGATAAATATTATATTAAATTAAGATTCAAAATTGTTATTGTAATGTAAATAAATAATAAATAAAATTACATTGCCGTATCGCCGAGCCGAGCTAAATTGGTAAATGAAGTGAGGAAGAGCTTATGGTGCCATTATTAATTATATACCGCCGTCGGAAATGCCACGTATTTATTAATGTGTGACTATGCTCACCTAGAGTTGTGCCGGTGAGAACGTTTTCGCTCTCGAGAATTCCTTCTCCTGAGAATTTCCGCACTTTCTCGAGAACGTTCTCTCTAAACGAGAATTACTGAGAAATTACATAAGCTCATCGGAAATTGAATTTTTTTTTGTATATCTTTTTGAAGGTATTTGATCAATATTTACAATCATTATAAACCGAAAAAACCGGCCAAGAGCATGTCGAGCAAAATGTCGTTTATTAAGGGGTATATTGCGGCGCTTACGTCATTTTACTATGCAGCGCTATTACTATGCGTTTTTGAGTTATAATTCAAAAATGGCTAAACCGAATTCCTTCAATACAGTTTTCATTGAAAGTACTTATTAGGCCCCACTTCCATGATTTTTCCCAATTTTTTGGACCCACGGTTCTAAAGTTAGAAGCTCTTTTTGAACTTTCGGCGCTATTATTTACGAAACTATTAATTTTATCCAAAAAATGTTTTAGAAGATGTCATTTTTATTTGAAAGAACTATCCAATGATATCCAACACGACAAAATTGCTGTACCAGTATCAATAAAACATATATGTTAAAATTATGAAGACAAGAAAAGACAAAAATAGTAAGAAATCCTCTTCCAATAAAAGTACAAAGAAATATGCGAGATAGTTCTCGAGAATGTTCTCGTGAGAACGTTCCCGAGAAACGTTCTCGGAAATTTCCCGAGATGGCACCTTTTGCATCTTTGTTTCGGTTTTCAATGATCGTGAATATCTTTCAAACACCTTTAGGAAGATTTAAATAAAATAAAAAATCTGAATTTGTGCAGATTTGATGTATTTTCTCGTTACAGATAACGTTCTCGAGAACTTTCTCGCAACATTCTCTCGTTAGGAAACGTTTTCGAGAACGGTACATCTTTATGCTCACCGGAATATCCGGAACATAAGACTTTTGACCAGCTGGTAAAGATAGTAACCGTTTGGTAAGATAACCCGTTAAATATGGAACCCTTGCAATTGATCATGGCTTAGCTGTAAGTAGCTACAAGCAGTGCCCTACTTTATAAAGCAACAAGTTTCGCTGTTTACCTCCGTTTCTAACAAACATATTTGATGTAAAGAGAGACACATAGCGAAATTTTTGTACCATTATAAAACAGGTCGCAAAAAGTACAAAGTTAGGTTCTCATTTAAATGAAACTTGGTAAATGTAGAGAAATAGGATGAGTAACTTGGTGCATTTTGAGCTATATGATATGTAGCTTCAATAAAATCGCTTTGAACCTTTGAGTCTAAGGAGAGACTTTGCCTCCTTATGTTTGTTCTATCGCTTGTACACTACTCGCCGCCGGCAGGGTGTTCATCCTCACACCCTGGAGCCTAAGGGGTCGCGCACTGTACGGTTTAAGAAGAATTTTGCTCCCACGAACGCTGCGACTGTGGAATGAACTCCCTGCCGAGGTTTTCCCAGCGGGCTACAGTATGAGGTTCTTCAAAAAAGGAGTGTATATGTTCTTAAAAGGTAGGCAACGCGCATGCGAATCCTCTGGGGTTGCAGGCGTCCATAGGCTACGGTAACCGCTTACCATCAGGCGGGCCGTATGCTTGTTTGTCACCGTCGTGGTATAAAAAATAAAATAAAATATAAGAAATATTGTTTATAGTCCTGGATACAAAATGTCTAAATACTTCAAAATGTTGGCATTTTTACCTAAACTATTTCACCTTTTTTAACACCTTTCCTAGTGTCCCCTTTTAGCACTTCACGGATTATCCATTCATTGTGTTACAGACACTTTATCAAAAAGTATCTCCCTATAGTTTATTTTCGGTTAGTACCGGTCGTAGCACATCACTATTTATAAGACGTAAAAAACAAGCAACACATGAAATGTCATTCTAGTCTACGGAATAAAAAATAGTAGTTTATGTAACTGTTACGTAATAAGGGTCCTTAAAACATGAGTGTGGTTTTATGAAACGAGCCACAGGTGAGTTTCATAATAAGATCACACGAGTGTTTTAAGGCCTAATTACGTACAGTTGCATACACTGCTTTATCTACACTCATATTATTTATCCAAAATGCCGTATTCGGAAACCATAGAATGGCCGCCATTGCACCGCCATTGCACCGCCATGGCCAACTCTCGTGTGCCGGCGGTCGCGCGGGCGCGTGTCGGGCTATCGGCGGATGCGCGGGAGGGTGCAGGTGTACATTATGTTATCAAAACTCATAGCACATCAATAATTGAGCATGAAAAGTTAAAATTACGTTACTGCCACGGATAAAAAGCTTATCATAGTAAAATCGGTCGTGGTAATGCTAGCCATTGCCTACCGTTTTCGAACACGTTTTAGAGAACTTACAATATGAGTGTAGATAAACGAACTTTATGTTCATATCTAGATTTAGTAAGGTGGTTTTTAAATGGACATGGGTCAATTTTTATTGATTGACCTTCAATATAATATTCCATGAAATGATAACGGATAATAAATATACATTTTGCATTATTAATCAAATGAGGAAGTAAATAAGTATTTTCCTTATTATGCAGGACTCAACAACCAAAAAAATACCTAAAATAAAATGATTTAGCAATTAGTCGTCGAACAATACATAATTATACGTTTCAAATTTATTTATGTTAGCTTTATTTTGTCTTTTTTTGGTGCTTATTTATCGGATTACTGGTCCTATAAGTAATTCCGCTCGATTTCAGTGCTACTACTAAGTAAAATCACAACAATGTACACATATGTACTTTTATATGAATATTTTTGACGTGCTGTCACTGGTGTGTTCCCCCGTCATTAACACTACTGGCCCAATTTTGATGGAACTCTGTCGATTACGTTCTTTTGTAACCCGGAGGAGGAGGTAAGGTCTAGAAGTCCGTTCCCAAAAAGTTGTGTATTTACTTACCTACAATTTAGGTACACTCGCTAAGGCAAATAACAAGAAACTTCAGTATCTTCCTGTGCAAACGTCATCAAAATAAATATGACATGTCACGTTTAAACGTCACAATCGTCATATAATTGTGTGACGTCGCGTAAGGAAGTGGACTAGGAGTTACCCGTTACAGTTTTGTGATATTAGAGTTCCCTTGTGCCTATTTGCGGTAACCATATGTACTTGAATTTTACAGATGGCCTATGTTCCCAAACAATAGATTTTCTACCTTGACACAAAGACGACAAAGTCGATATTTTAAAACTCTTCGCCGTTGGATTTAAGTTTATATGGGTTCCATAATTAATTGTGACGTAAAATGAGAAAATATATTGTATAGTAGTGTTAACCACAAACTGGTCTTATATAACCAAAGTATAACTAGGTTAATTACCTACTTAACTTTGTATTCTTTGCGTTACCCCATATACCATATGCCTAGGGTTTTATATCTTTTGGATACTAAAATAGGATCTATGTCATTGTTTGTTGCCTCGTCCTGTTAGTCAGTTAAGCAGTACAGAGAAATAAATTAAAATCATATTCCTGGTAAAAGGTGTTTAAACAGGTAAAAAGTAGGTAAAAGCAAACTAACAACACTTAACACTTTAGTAGCCACGAATAGTCCCGACTCAGCATGGTGCTAGCCTGGCTGGGCTACAATGACATGGACAACAATTCCGTGAATGGACTGTACAGAACATAGGGATATTCTGTACTCAAAGTTAGGTTAGTCGTTAATGACAAAACCTTGCAGGTATAAGTAATTTTTTTTGACTGGGTTATTTTGATCAGAGTAAAGACGACACTAAGCACGACAGAGCATAAGTAAAAGTTTCTAATTATACTTTTTTGCTGAAGTTCTCGTATTAGATTTTTTGTAGATACAAACAAAACAATCAGTAAAAAAAGATATGTTTTATTGTATAATATTATATTTTCTCCTGTACTAAAATGTTAAAGTAAAAAACCCGTATGAATATACTCAAGTGACAAGCAACTGGCACATATTCCTAGTAGGTACTAAAACGCTCTAATGGTGACAATTGTATTGTCACGATTCTATATTTCCCTCTGAGTAAAACTCTTACTTCATTACATGGCGACTTTTGCTGCGTTACAGTAACAGTTTTGTGGCCGTCCTGAAACTGTACGGTGTAAGTTTACGTTTAGTAGTAATTGTTATTCACAGCACTCTATAACGCCGTATAAACGCATAAGTATCGATTTAGCACCGACTATACTTTAATGAAATTAAATATTGGTTTAAAATTAAAACATAAGTATTACATAGTTAATAAATAAATATAATTTATTGGAACCAAGTCATTACATAGTTAATTAGTTATCCATTTTACATACGTTTATGCCACAAATATTCGACATCGTGACATTGTGTGCAGTAAATAATATACATACGTATAATATAGAAATGTGTTCATCTAATTCTATAACGATGCTATACTCGTATTATGATATTTATGATATAATGTACTATCAATTCCTTACGATCTCGAGTTGTAATAAGCGTTTATGTGATTATCCGTGGGGATTTCTGGATGATCTATAATAACTCAGACGTCTAGACGCTGCGTAGAATTATTAATCAGCCGTAATCAATGAAGACATCAGTATAGGGACTACCTTCAAATCAAATGAAGGATTACTTGGATAGAAAGAGATTATATAAATACAGTTAAGTGCAATAAATCGAATTGGATCACAATAATTTTAACAATTATTATAAGTTTACAATAATTATAAGTAAGTATAATACTTTATTGTACAACAAAGAAAAATACAACAGAAAGAATACATACTATTTGCATTGTTACCAAGCGCAAAATATTATAGATTCATAATCTAGTAATCAGTGGACATTGTCGTTGCTCTCACACTTTGTAATTTTTGTTTTGTTACCTATTAGCCATAATCTCGTATGTTACTGTTTTTTGTCCCAAATAACTTGAAAAAATAATAATAATAGATTTAATGTAATAACATTTTATTGCTTTTTAATAACGTTGTTAAAAATAAACCAGGAAATTATTTGTTTACTACAATAGAGCTATCGATTTGCGCTACTCTTACTGCTTTTTCGTGCAACATAAGAAAGCGAACTAAATTATACGTCATTAACACTTTTCGACTTTTAAGTCAAGTGAATCACTTCTTGGAAGACTGACTCAGGGCAATTTTGTCACATTTTCACGCCGACCGAGTGACCGTCATTCCACTTCGCATTACTGCGAAATCTTTGGACACTCTCCAGAATGTCTAATAGAATAATATCCTCCGGCTTTCATTAACTGAAATTATGCAGTTGCGTGTTCCAGTGAGACGTTTTGTTCTTTACAGAATTCGGAGAATCTTATATAATTTATCTGGCGCGGTGACCTACTTTGCAAATGTGTTGTTATTTGGTTAGTTTTAATGTGGCTGCGGACACAAAACAACTCTCACTGGCTGAACAACGCGGACTGTATGTCGTCAGCGCGCGAAAATCACTGTCCCGTGAAGTGACACTCCGAACTCGCGTTTTTTATGCAACCGCCTAATTCACTTTAATAATAAAGTAAATTTAACTCTTTTTATTTCCTTTTACCGGAGGTGATTGTTACAGCAAAAAGTGTACTCAAGAATGGTTACTAACTTATGTCGAACCTGCTAAGAATAGAATTTACTTTATAGAGCTAATTCGGAGTAACTAAGAATAGAATTGGCTTTAAAGCGCCTTTATCTTAAATCTTATAGAGATAGTGAACGTCGAGTCGATGACGTGAGCATCGAGGGACAATCTGCTTCAATATTAGACTGTATCACTACCCAAAGTCATTAGATTAGCAAATAATGATTTTTCCACTGAGACGAATGTCTATCAGATTAAGTGGATACATTTGGATGGCATTTAATTGAACCTCGGAAGTAGCCTTCCTAATCTTAACTATTTAACCGGGGATAATGTCACAAGGTTATAGAAAACTATGTCAAGTACACGTTTAGAATTTAACACAAGATACAAAATGTTCTTATGTCACGCGCAATGTTGGTTGATGGATTAGCCGGCCGCCCAGCAACCGTGCCCAACGGGACCAAAAATGTATCAGCTATCCACCGAGCTTTTATCGCGTTGCTAGGCCACCTGCGTCGCTGTTAGTGTGATTTGATCCGTATCGTCGTTATCATGTTTACATTCATTCAATAAAATACTAATTATTCGTCACTTTACTCAACTCGATTAAACTCATAGGATCTTTTTATTCCGGTTTTTTGTACTAACAGCAAACACTGCAAACGTTTTCTGCATCTATATATTTCTGCATGTACTACTTTAAAATGAAGCCATGTCTGTCAGAGCCCGACAAATCCAATCAGAGAACCGCGTCGCGAGAACAAATAGCGGCAGTACGTTTAGAGAGGATAAAGTGCTCAGCGGACGTTTGTGAAAAACCAATTCATACGATTTCGGGATAAAATATTGAGCGTAGCTATTCCACCTAGCGCGGTACGTAGCGTGATTTGATGACGACAGTCTAGACGTTTAGTGTGAGGATATCGTATCGGTGGCACGAGCGTGGCTTCAGTATTGCCATAGCGCTCCTCGCTAATACACGCGTTGACCTACTATCGCGATAAACACTTCGCCGTACGGTGACCACTAAATAAGTTATAAATTAATTCCAAACATTGAAACTTTTTGAAAGTTTTTCAACTTTTTTTAATAATTGTGAAATGCGCGTGTGCGCCGAGAGACAATCGTTCCGTTGTGGACCAACTCGTTGGTTGCGACACCGTGCTGCTAGGATGGCTCATTCAGTGGAGATGTTGCACTTTCAGTTCAAACGGATGCTGAACAAGGAATTGAGCCACTTCTCGGAATCCAGCAAGTCCGGAAACATGATCTCCGAGTACATCTGCACTACTTTCTTAGGTAAGTTCTTTTCCTTACTTTCTTAAATTTTAGTTTCAAAATGACTGGCTGGGGGGCGATTTTTGAGATGCGAGCGCTCGAATATGACACTTAAAACTCTGAATAAAACTAAGCCATTATGATTTAAAAATAACAGCGATAGTCATTTAAAATCATGATTATTTATACTATTAATTAATTTCATGCGTAACTAATGGTGAAAAACTTTTGTGTCGAAGTTATTTAAGGTTATTTAATTCAAAGAATTTTCTTTGAATTTGAGCGCTCGATTGCCAAAAATCGGCCCCCAGTTCGATTTAAACTAGAGTCATAATGAGTTAAAGTTTAATTAAAGACGTTTAGAAGTTTTTATTGCGATTGCATTCGCACTGCACTGTGCACTGCAGTGTAGCATAATTTTTATTTACCAATAGTTCGGTTTTAAAGACTAAAAACAATTCTAGCTACAAAGAATTTAGAACGAAGAAATAACCATAAAGAAAAATGTTTTACTTGAGTTATGAAAGCAGAGTTTACTAACATAAAACTAGGAATGCAAGCTTTTCATTAATGTTTAAACACAGCCCATAGCTACAACTGAAAACACGGTCTTACAAAGTATTTTAGACATTTTGTAAACAAAAATGTGAGTAGTTCACAGAATTGAAAAAAAAAATGAAAATACCTATAAAAGAATTTAACGCAAATTTCGTGACATGATGTATCAACAGTATCTCTGTTCTATTGTTACCATTACAATGAATATAAAAGGACAATGCCAGCGAAACGTTTAAAGGTTTCGATATTCAATATCGTAACGTAGGTTTTTGAAGCGCTACTCGTATCCATCGTTGCTTAGTGAAAAGAAATGCGTTCTATTTTAATATTCATTCGCCCATGTTAAAAGCCTTCAAGTTCAAGTAGTACAACGATTCTAATTTTGCCGCTACTGAATAATCCAACTTAAATTTACCACAGCTTAGTCATAAAGCGAACTGTTCCACTAAATAAAGGCCTTGTACGAGCCTACGTGACGTCAATGGTGTGCCGCCCGCCCGCCCTAACAACAATGACGTATTGACCCCGCCTTACTTTAATATAAAAACTTACTACAACAGTATGTCTTGAACATAGAGATTTTGTAATAACACTACCTAAACAGGATTAGTTTTATCATTGTAGAGATACGATATCTAATCGAGTAATCGTAGAAGAGACACTATCTTGTTAATACGGGCGGATGAGCTCCTCGAGGCAATAAAACATGAAGCGTAGTCGCTTCTTATCTTGTTGTTCAGTCTAGCTGAAGTAATGTACTAGTAGCTCCCAACTGACGTGATCTATCATTGGCCGGGTAATATAACACTGATTACCGTGGAAGTACTTATACTTTAATGAATTACACTTCACCATGTGGCAGATTGTACGAAAAATAAATAAACATACTATACTTTCTAGTTATCTAAAGATATAAGAGATAACGAATTTATGATGACCTCTTGTACAGGCGTGTCTGATAAGCCAAACCGAGGTTAGGGGTTATAGTGGTGGCAGAGGCGATAATAAATTATGTATATTTTATTATCGTTTAAAACGTCTACGCTTAGCGTGTAAACAACATAAAATGAAACTACTGCAAGATGATTTTAAATTACGGTGTTTACGATAAATACATGGCGCTCCGTGCTAGTATACGATCCGAGTATAGAAAAGTATGTAGTGTTATTGGTAGCGAAATTGTTTTCCTACCGTTCGCTCGGTACATCCACAGCACGTACGCTTTTTCTTAAAGATACAATATACGTTCACAGTATCTTTTGTAAAGTAACTTCAACAATAGTAGAGCGTTCAACGAACTGAATCTTGCTAAATAGCTGATAAGTGCACTCGTGCACAATTCACATTTTTATCGTCGAAACTTCGCCAGTATAAATATTTACAGACAATTTACGAGAAACTGCGAGCTTGGACTCATCGCACTTAGCACAAAAATCATCCCTAGTCATTTTGGACCCAGGTGGTGTAACCGATAGCACTCACTTGTTTTTCAAGAAACACTCAAGTCCCTATCAAAGGCTAAATAAAAATGTCTCCCTTAGCACCCATTTAGTTCTTAGCGGATCGTAACGGTCCAGTATTACCATTAGTCTGCGGGGGCTTCGTCGTTATGAATATTCAAGCAGAGTTTATAAGGTACATAAAATATGCAGGACATGGATATTTGAGTGGCTCAACGAGTCATTGAGGCAATTGTCTGTCGTGCGATTAATTTATTTTGTCAGC
This sequence comes from Pammene aurita, assembly GCA_947086415.1. Taxonomy (NCBI): domain Eukaryota; kingdom Metazoa; phylum Arthropoda; class Insecta; order Lepidoptera; family Tortricidae; genus Pammene; species Pammene aurita. The sequence goes on from OX352297.1 coordinate 26,782,848, forward strand.
TCCGTCCATCGAAAACTTTTCCCTTCGCGCTGACATAAATTAGGTACTAGAAATCGGAAATATTTTGTTTTCTTTCTCATATCATAACATAAATTAGACTCGAATCTAGTCGGGTCGAGATTTGTATTTTATGTCTATATGAAAATGCTAGAATATGTGGACCACCCAACATGTGTTAAATTGCCTTTCGGTTTTTATTGCATGTTGTATAATAAATAGGTTATGTTTTTTCAGCACATTTTATTTACGAGAATAAATTAGGCCAGAGTAGTAAACACTTAGATAGATGGTAATAAGATTATGTAGGGTATATGGTGGTTGTAATCTAGATCTGCGTCTCCGGTTGCATTAAAACCTACTTGTATGTGGTAACCGTATTGAGTTCGTTATGATTATACGGCGCCGTCCTATAAATGAAACTTGTTTTACTCAACAGACGTAATCCGTTACTATCGATCATCTGAAATTGGAGATTATATTTTTAAGCTAGTGCCAACGAAAACAAACAAATTTTTCGGTCGCAATACTAAAGTTAGACTAAAAACTACAATTATTAATTATAAACTTTCTCTTAATTTTAAGCAAATCCACTTAATGCTAAATATAACTTTTAATGCGCTCTTATTCCTTATCAACTTGGATAAGATAAATATTCCTGTACTTATCTACATTTCGAAAGGTAGTCGGTGCGTATTGCGTAGCACCACTGTAGTAAAACTGATAACAACTTGTGTATAAAGCATAATCCTAAGTGTTGAAATTATACAATCACGACTAGGCGTTGGTGACGTCATTATGTAGCAAATTGGGAACTCATCATAACCGTTAATCGATTACATACTCCGTCGTAACGCTGATCTGATTATATCTGATTCAGATCAGGGAACGATGCCAAAGGTGCATAAAGATGCATGTTCCTATTCATTTAAATTACGTATAATCTTCTCAGTTCACTTATGTATCTTATGTTTGTTATTTCATTGTATTGCATTAAGCTTTTTATAAAAGTAGTTATGTAAAATTTCAGAGCGCAATGACTTATATAAAATTTCCTAATCGCATACGTAGCTATAATATGTAGGTATGAAATAGGTCAACGCCATACAACATTATCAATTTTGCAATAAGGTACTAACTATACGAGATATGGCAAATATGGGCAAAGTGAGGTGTGTTCACCCCTGATACGTGTCTAATATATTAATATTTATATTGATTGATAGAGCTAGGTCATAGTGACACACATACACCGACCTAGAAAGATATCAGTTGAATCTATCACCTGATATGTTCACCTACTTTCTTTCAGTAAAGATAGCAATGACACGATTAAAGGCATACTTCTGTTAACTCCTTTAATTTTAACTCAAATATGACAGCATCAAAGTTATATGTCTTTGAACACGTTTAAACATTACTTATACATAATTATATATTTCCTCTGTAACAACGTGCGATCCGCGCATGCCCCTTAAACTTAAGGGGAAAATCTACAAAACGATCGTGAGGCCTGTCGTAATGTATGGATCAGAATGCTGGGCGACGAAAGTGACAGACGAAAGAAGAATGCATGCTGCGGAAATGAGAATGCTGAGATGGATGTGTGGACTGACAAGGAAGGATCGGATTAAGAATGAGTATATAAGGGGAAGCTTGAAAGTAGCACCAATAACAGAGAAAGTGAAGGGTGGTAGGTTAGCATGGTTTGGGCATGTCATGAGGAGGGATGAATGTAATATAAGCAAAAGAATGTTAGATATGAAAGTAGATGGGCGAAGAGCTATGGGTAGGCCAAGGAAACGATGGATGGATTGTGTAAAAGAGGACATGAGGAAAAAAGGAGTGAGTGAGGAGATGACGGGAGATAGAGGAGAATGGAAGAAGAAGACATGTTGTGCCGACCCCACATAACGTGGGATAAGGGCAGGGAGAAGAAGAAGAAGAAGAATTATATATTTCCTCGTCACTAATTAAATACTATTATTAATTATGGTAATTCTGCGCTCTAAAAGATGTAGGCATTAATAAATAATACTTCTGAAATAACGACTTCTATATTTTATTACACTGTTGATACATTTTGTCACAAACAAAACAATCAGTGAATGAGCGATATATCATAGTCAAGAACCCTAGCTTGTTGATAAAATAGGTCAAAAATGTTTGACCCACGCCGCTGTGACTATTAAGACATGTACGGTCAGCAGCAGTAGTTTAGCGGATGAGGTGTTCAAAATTACCTTTGATTCTCTTAACAACAAAGGCGTGCCGAGATAATTTTGAACACCTCACCCGCTTAGCCACTTCTGCTGCTGACTGTACACAATGTTTTAGAGGTATATGATTTGCATACGTTGGTACGCTTACAACCTTAAATAAGGCCTCATCAGACTCACTTCACAGTGACAAAAGCGTCAAATGCGACCTATAGGCATGCGGTCACTACAATGCAATCACGTAGCGGGTAACTGCAGTCGGCTTTTCGTTGACCCCATGTAGCAAATTGCAGTTTTTAGGAAGTGTTTCATACTTTCATGAAAGTAATGTATGTGATGTGTTTTTTCAGATAAGCAACAAGAGCTTGACATACCGTCTTTACAAGTCGATGAAGCGTCTGAGAGAATCAAGAAGAAGGAGAAGCCACGCCCTGGCGGCCCATCGACTACTATGTCACAGGTCGGTACTATTCACGTATTTATAAGTCGGTAAATAACTAATTTGTAGTATTCATAATATACCTGCTACGTACTAGATAGATATAACAGATAACACAAATGGTAAACAAACCATTCGAGGGCGCTTTATTTATTTTCGCAATCCCAATATTTTTTTCTTACTTATCTAATCATCGCTTGCTTGTGACCCTGAACAGACCAGTATTCAAATAAGGGGTCATACGTACGAGCGGCTACTTGCCCGCATCCGTTGTCCCTGAACAATAAACTTATTGAAGCATGTCGTAATCGGACCAATGTGTCTTATTCTCAGATCACTGGCGTGAAGAGGACGTTGACACACACAAATAGTTTCACCGGAGAACGCGTACCGCCGCACGGAGTGGAAACACCCCATGACGAAGAACTCGGCAGGTGTCTCAGTGAAATCGACCGCTGGGGAGTAGATATATTCCGGATCGGAGACTTGTCATGCGGCCGACCGCTTACTGCCGTCGCATACGCTGCTTTTACTTCAAGAGAGCTGCTCACTACGCTACAGATCCCGGCACGAACGTTCCTGGCATTTGCAGTAACCCTCGAAGAACACTATATCCGTGACAACCCCTTCCACAATTCGCTTCACGCAGCTGACGTGACGCAGTCCACGAACGTGCTGCTCAACACGCCTGCCCTCGATGCCGTGTTTACTCCCATCGAGGTGACCGCGGCGCTTTTCGCCGCCTGCGTCCACGACGTCGACCATCCCGGCCTTACTAACCAATTCCTAGTCAACTCTAGTTCGGAACTTGCACTCATGTACAATGACGAGTCCGTCCTAGAAAACCATCATCTCGCCGTAGCGTTCAAGTTACTACAGAACGAGGGTTGCGACATATTCGTTAATCTTCACAAGAAGCAAAGGCAGACGCTCCGAAAGATGGTCATAGATATGGTTCTCTCGACGGACATGTCGAAACATATGAGCCTTCTGGCCGATTTGAAAACGATGGTGGAAACTAAGAAAGTTGCCGGTAGTGGCGTGTTATTGCTGGACAATTACACGGACAGAATACAAGTGTTAGAGAATCTCGTACATTGTGCCGATCTGAGCAATCCCACGAAGCCTCTACCTCTTTACAAGAGGTGGGTGGCGCTACTTATGGAGGAATTCTTCCAACAGGGTGATCGTGAAAGAGAGCACGGAATGGATATCAGTCCCATGTGCGACAGGCACAATTCTACGATAGAAAAAAGTCAGGTCGGGTTTATCGACTATATTGTGCATCCACTATGGGAGACGTGGGCTGACCTGGTGCACCCTGACGCACAAGACATCCTGGACACGTTGGAGGAGAACCGAGACTACTACCAGAGTATGATCCCGCCTTCACCGCCGCCCGCGCCTGCGCAATCACATGGAATGCCAGATGATGATCGCCCAGAACAAATACGCTTTCAAGTAAGTGTATTCGTACTTACCTATATACTTATTTTATTTTATATTGTAACCTTGTAATTTTTTTACTGTTAAATAACAAAAAGCAGAAAAGAAATGAAAACAATAAATTCATTAATATCCCGTAAGAAAATTATAAATAGTTACTAAAGACAACAACAGTTCTTTACCAACCGAACCGAGGTCGAAGTCGAATCTATTGGGGTGATGATAATCATTTGTGTAACGTCAGTTTACTTTGTCAACAGGTAACACTGGAGGAGGGTGAAGGCTCAGAAGAATGCGAAGGCGAGGGCGACGGCGGGATGTGACGGAAACTACTGGGAATCTGTAAGAAACTCTCTGAGAAGATGCAGGTCTGGTGGAAGCTCTGGCAGTAGCTGGAGCCGGAGGAGGCGGCCCGCACGCCGCAGCGCGCCCGGCCCGCGGCGCGGCGGCTCCAGTCGGATTGGATAATAATAATGTAAACACTTGTTGACGCTTACGTCGAAATGGAACGACCCCCGGGTCCGTCGTAACATTTCGACAATGATTATTTATATGTGATTATGATTATTATGCAATGTTAATTAGAGTTACCTAACGACTAAATAATATGTCCCTCCAATGACTGTATAATTCAATCGTCTAGTGTTTTTACTGTTGTTTTGTTTTATCTAACCAAAGATGTGTAAAGTTGGATTCCCTAAGTTAAACAGAAACGTTCAGATCCCCTGTAAGTAGTTAGTTTTCGGTTCGTATAAAGTTGGTATAAAGTAAGTAGTTATAATCGTCGCCTCGCCGATGCGGAGCGACTAAGTTTAGGACATTGAAAACGCTTATTAATTGGTATGAAAGGGTAATTTATATTGTCATATCATCCACGTTCTCATATTTAATACGGGTTTGCGATAATGATGTTATTCACCAAAATATATTAACGTAATAGGTACCTATCGTAAATTATAATCTATTTTAAGGTAAATTTTAAAAATTGCCTTTCGGAGTTGTTGTTGTGTCTTTTCTGAATATTTGATATTCGGCCGGCGGCGCCCATGGGCCGCGCGACGAGTAGCACACCTCCTAGCACCTCATTTCGTGTAAGGATCGCTGGCGATACCTTTTCATTTTTCTTTTAGCATAATGTATTTTTATGTGAATTAGGTATTCTATCCCTTTTACCCATAATGTTAGTCATGAATCTTATGGTAAAAGTTTTGTATAAGTATGCAACTAACGGCTTGACGTGTTTGATTCAAATGTTAAATACCTACTAACAAGAGTGGTTTGCAACTAAGTTTTCTCTCGAATTATCAGTACAAGTGTTTGCAAAAGTAATTAACTAAGTGTATAAACGGTAGGGGCGAAGGCCGGGTCTTGCAATAGTACATGCTAAGTGTGCCCTGACTTCGGGCACTTTCATTCGTGTTCTCACTTCGCACAACAATCATACCTACTTTAAGTTTGCATATAAACTCTGGTATATTTCAAAACTCATTTGCATTAAGAAAATATATTTCGAGCGTAAGCAGCTACAATCACCGAAGGCGCCAGGAATGTGATATTTTCTTAACGCAAATGAAAGCTGTCTTTCATATGTATTAATGTTGCATCGCCTGCAGATCTGACTTGAACGTTAATCGTAAGCCGGCGTAGCCACAATATAAGTAACGTGTACATTGTTGTTAGCCCCAGTATCCTTGTCATAGAAGTCTACCTACGATTATAACTGGTACTCTCAGCATTTCAAACACGGGGGTGCGATTACTTAATCAAATGTACCTTTAAGGATGTCTGTATGCCATTATATCCATGTTAATGTAAATTCTATTAGTTTATTTACGATTACGAGCTGGTCTCTATACTTTCATGTACTCAAAAGATATTTTGATTAATTATGATTTAGTTCCTTGCACTTTGTTTTAATTCTTCCTAGTATCTCAGTACGAGTATTATTATATTTATTTTGTTTTATAAATGCAGGTCATTTTCTCACCCATCATTCATCAGTCAAGAATGAAGGTCCAATGTACATTATTTTCGTAGGTAAATTAAGATATAAGGTCAATGTGGCTAATTCCGACATAGGGACTATTCCGTCCACGAGCGTATATTTTGATTGTTAAAACTAAATGCAATCGCTGCTTTGTCGATGAAATAATCAATTTTGTTCGTTGTTGGAGAAAAACGCTAATGGACGAAATAGGCCCTATGACGGAATTAGCCGCATTGACCTTACGGCGATCAGAAAGTTTATGGAATTTCTTATTCGGAATCGCCGATCATGTTTTCGAAATGTCTGATTTTTGAAGTGCATAGTTTAGGATCAGTATGTCGAGTCGACACTCACATAAGAAAAAAATAAAACGCTTAACTACTGTGTGTTATAATAGAAAGATTACGCTTAGAACCATTTGTTTTCTAATGTACCTATGTATTTGTAACAAAATTGTGTTGAATAAAATGTTCGTACTACCAGTAGATCTGTGTATAACGTACGTACCCAATCTTGCGTAGTTCGTCGCGTAAAACATCGCAAATAATTATAAATCTACTGAAAAGGTAACTTTTTGTAATGTTAAATACTGTGTAATAATTTATTCGCATCACAAGCTCTTGTATGTTAGACTCGATACGCTTATCGACTCGATCGTTTACGGAACTCGAGATTTTGTAGTAATTTTACAGAGTCTATCTATAGTATACCCCCGAACAAATGTTTATGTACTCGCCTCCCATACTATATGTGGCAGTAGGTGCTCTCGTGTGTTTTACTGTAACTACGGCTAAGATTGGATAATACCTAGATAAAATTATTATTAATAACAAGTTAAAGTGTGCAATGCTGGACATTTGCATTACTTATTATTTATGTTTAAAATAAAAAAATAGCTTGTAATAGTTTAAATGACTATTTGAGTTGAACTAAAGAATATTAATGTATTTAGAATAAAAAGATATGGGAGAAAACTCAAACGTGATTTCAATTTGCTTTCACCGACAACTTTAAACAAATTTTCTATTTGTAGTTTATTCTTTAAAATTGTTTTTATTTTTATTTTAAGCTTTTCTTTTTGGGAAAAATTTGAATATAAATAAGTATTGACGGAAAACTGACATATATGTGGACGAAAACTAGCATAGCCTTTTAGATATATTTTCGTTTCAATCTTGAAACGAAAATATATCTCATCTAGCCAATTCATTTTTAGCCTAAAAAGTTTTGAAAAAAATGAGAATATAATATATACAAGGTGCCCGCGAGGAAAGGGAAAAAAATGAACCACGCATTCCTGAGACCAAAAGAAGGAAAAAAAATTATCCGACTTTAGGTCAACTTTTAATAAAAAAAAAATTATAAAATATTTTTTTTTTTTTTTCTCTTTTTTGAATGTTTCTTGCACATGAAAAGTAAAATATTATTAATAAAATTATCGTCTAAAAGAAATTGGTACATTTTTTTTGGAAAAATTTAGTTGCTGCATAGTTTTCCTTGTCACTTTGATATCTGTCAATAAAGACGTGTAAACTATGCCCAATAGTGGCAACAACGCCATCAGAAAGGCGTTTTGTGCTGAGTTATAATAAAAAGTGTATTTTTTATAAATTGGTATTAACTCTGAAACTAGGCGAATTTCAAGAAAGTTCATATGACATTTTTGTCTCTAAATAGGATCTAGAATATACTGTTAAAATCTTTCCCTTTCCTCGTGGGCACCGTGTATAAGTACGTATATTCTAAATTATTAAGTTATATTTTATGACAAACTGATACCTTTGCTTTCCACAGATATAGTATAGGTATACAATACGAGTAGTTATAGACTCGCCACCGAGCGACCGGGCGTAAGAGAAAGACATAAACCGACTGATTTATTGGACATCAATGATAAGCTGGGGTCTGTCATAGATTTATAACTACACAATTTGACCGGTTTATTAGTTTGGCACTCTTGAAAACACTTACTTGAAGTGTGCCTATAACCCGACCCATACCCGTCCATGAAAATATTGCACTCTTTACTATTTCCTCTTATACAAATCGCAATCGCTATCTTTCTCTATCAAGCTTGTCAGGCCCATGTTTCACTCACTGTTGTTTTACACATTTACACTAATCTATATTCAGTTATTTAATAAAATAACTACCTACACCATATCAATTTTACAAATGCTTACCTAGCTATTTTAGTAAGTAGATATTTGAATTGAAAGATGTCGGAATTGTCGGTAGAACTCCTTAGTAAGATACCGACATCTTGAAAAAATACCACCATACACAAAAATAAAAAGTTTCATATAGACCCCACTCGGCATTTTCCACTACGCAATGAGCTAGATAAAATGATTGATCAACGGATTAATATCTTTAATACACAGACAACGCCAATTTACACGTATTAATTAATATTAATATTATCGAAAGATTAAAAATACCGATAGCTAACTTCTTAAGATATAATTATAGAATAAATAGACGGAGAGCTAGCCACGTCAGATATGACACTAAATGAGAGCAACGAAACCCCTCTAGTCAGTTTGCTATGCTATGCTTATTTCTAGATCTCGACATCTGGCAGCTGTAAAGTGGTGGAGGTCAAAGAATGCAAACCACTTCAAGAAAACCAATCCAATATTTGATGCAATATTATGAGAAATTATATAAATAGCTAGGTATCCGAGTGTAGTGCTAAGGCTATTAGGACACATTGATTTGAGGGGTTTCAGTCTTTATGAATTATTTACTTTTTTCCGAGGCGTTCAATAAAACAATGACAAGTCCAAAAATTAATTGATTATATTTATTGCTAATAATTAATCTAAACAACTTTACGAACATTAGGATTGTAATTTCTTGCCAATTCAATACGGAGACAATACTTTGAACAAACTATACTTCAAGTAACTTTGTAGTCAACCAAAAAATGCTTACGTAGAGATAGAGGGTAAATCGCCAATAACTTGCCACCCTCCAGTTACTGGCCAAATCTTAAAATTGCGTTATGAAGCAAGGATCTAGATAATATCTATAAATTTAAACTTCATTACATGGACAGTCGACTACAAAGAGATGTATCCACTTTTTCACCTTATAGCGTTGTAATAAGGTCCAAAAGTGGATACATCTCTTTGTAGTCGACTGGACAAGAAATACATACAATAGGGAAGATGCAGCTATAATATTTACCATTATTTCTGATCAAAATGTTGTAAAAACATAAAATAATAGCTATTGAAACGTTTTTACTTTAGTTTATACTAATTTCAACTAGTAATAACGATTTGAAGTAACGTGAAACGGAGCGAATCTACGAATCAGCGTCTGGTCACGTCACTCCTGTTATGACAACTAATGGGGTTGGCAACTGTCTATCGGATTTGGCTTAAAGGGCTAGCATCCAGGTCAATTAAAAAAAATCGTGGTCTATTCTACGTGTAATTCTTTCAAATAAAAGCATAAATGAAAATATTGCATCTTGGCTATTAAAGGTATGTACATATGAAATGTACATTCAAATAGTAAAGTAAATGAAGACAAAAGTTGTGGCCAGTAGCTAAATAAACAGGGCCAGTTACTGGCGGTTTACCCGATATAATTCTAGGTAAATTATTTTGTAAACCCTGCAGTATAATCATTACGCACTATTATAAACATAACACAGCACACAATCACTGATATTTGTAAAAAAACCTTATTCAAATATTTTCAACTGGCAATTGTATCAAAAACAAAACATTATGCAACGCTTAAAATAAAATACAAATTAATTTAGGAATGTTACCACTCTTAATTAAAATTTTCTCACTTATAAAACAATACTTTGCAACTTTTGTAAATATTACAATCATTGGCTATGCTAATCAGTAATCAGCGTTAAAAAATCATATAAACTCTGTGCTAGTTAAAACATAAGTTTTTTTAACACAAAATTTCTTACATACACACTCGACTCGATTTGGCCAAACCATTCTCCATCCATTCTAACATTAAAGTTTAACAAATAGTATAAATTTAAGACATATTCGTGAAATGTAACAGTCTCTTGCTACTTTTAAAGGTAAAATAAAAATCCACATTAGAGGCTTTTTACCATAGTGTATGGATTTGACATTATCGCGACGCAGTGAGAGTGTAAGGTCATTATTAGATCCATCTTTGCGGTAAATTGGCCGTTAAGTCGAGTAACTATTACGGTCTGACACCTCCCTGATAGTCCCATCCAACTGGTATTGTATTCCCTAGTCCTACGTCAAGTATGTAAACCCCGGGTCAGGCACGAATTCCGTCGGCCATTGCTTCCCGGGCGCTAACTGGTGAAATGGTTAAGGGCGATGTATAATGAAGCCTCATGACAGTCCGTTACCTCTCCGTTTGTGGATTGAGAAACGGCACGGATTAATCATTTTAAAAATGATCATCGCGTTTTGAAAGATCACCCTTAATGAATTGACAAGTTAACGCCTGGGACATTATTGGTCATGAAATCTGTTCCGGGTTATGGTCCAATGGCCGTTTCAATAATTGTCACTACTAATTCAACAGTTTCATGTAAACAGTTTTGGGATATAAGATGGATGCTATTCCTGTGTACCATCGACAATGGGCTTGAGATTTCTTAAGGTCATGGGCCATGCCGTGCACGAAGATATTCATCATCATGTGCTTCTTATTGCCCGAGACCTACACTTTGCGAGGAGAATGCGTGATTTTGATCAACTTTCACTATGGGACTATATCCGGAATCGCGAAAAGAATTGCAGTTTCGTTGGATGTCTGTGGGTCAGCTATTTTTTTCGCGATTTCGGGTAGATCACGCAAAGAAATTGGTCTAGTACGTTCTACCTAACCTCACAAAGTATTGCAACGGTTTAAAAATACACTACATCAGTGGTTCTTAACCGGTGGTCCCTGGAAGCACCCGAAGTGCAAAGCTATGAAGGACACCCCTTTGTTGCCTTTACTTGCCACCGGTATTGACGTCCAAAAGTTGGTGATCACTGATAAAATAGGAATTTTGTCGTACCTCGGCACTGGCGTTAAGAACCACTGCTCTATGTAGCCACTGTTCGAATTAAAGACCTCGTATAATTGGTGTGTGCCAGGACGCATGGCTGTTGTGTGGGCGGGCGGGGGGCTACTCGATGCCGTGCGCGAAGATCATGACGAGGCCGGGCTCCACCATCATGTGGTCGTCCACGTGCGTGTTGTCGCACTGCAGCACCAGCACGGCCTGCTTGCCCGGCACGCGCTTGCACACGTATTTCTCGTATAGTCTGGAAAAACAAGTAAAATATAATCATTTGGTTTTGGTTGGGGGACATGTGGGCCTGTGGGGTCAGGGTTATGATGTCTTAGGTAGTGCTGTTTGTAGTTTTTAAGATCCTTCTTTTAGTAATTTTATATAACTTTATTATTTTATATTATGTGATTTTGATGAAAAGAAATATGGACCAATGAACAAAACGAAGCTATTATGCTTTCATACTACAGAATCTGTGTGTGATTCTGTAACTTTTAAAAGTAACCAGTCGGAGTCCTGCATTGATAATATACTTACCAACTTACCTGATAGCTATATAAATAAAGTAATTGTTGACCATAATGGACTGGCTGATGGAAATGCCGGTCTTTTTTGCAACGCGCTTGTGGAAAGTAAGAAGCAGACTTAGAAATCGGGGGTAATTTACGTAGAACGCAAAATTATAGACGATGCAAATAAAAACAACTTTAGGCAAAGGTTAATAGCGCAAAACTGGAATAATATGGGAATAAATAATTTTATTAAAATTTTGTTCAGTTAAACATTGTCAAATGTCAAACTTTGAAGGTTGAAATTACCTTTTATTATTCTTGCGTGTCTTGAACGTAACTCGGCTGCCAGACTTATAAAGTTATAATTATTTTTGCATGTTTTTAAAGTGGGGCATTCCACTCATACAATAGATTGATATTAAATCAAATACAAACATTGAAAACATTGAAAAAATAATCAACCCAACAGGACTTGAACCTGTATCGATACGCCTTGCCGGGGCTCGATCGCTTTACCAATTAAAGTTACAATTAAAGTTACATTCAAAAATCAACTTTAGTGTCTTACACGGAAGGTTGAAATTAGCTTTGCGGGTGTTGAAAGCAGCTCGGCTACTAAACGTATTTTAAAGTTAAATTCAAAAGGCGATGTTAGTGTGTTAGTGAGAAGAGGGATATTACCTTCTATTGTTCTGGCGGGTCTCGAGCGAGGACAGGCCGGGCGGCCAGCGGCGCTCGTGGCAGTTCTCCATGAGCTCGTCGATGATGTGCGGCGGGCAGCCCGACTCCGACAGGCTGCGCTTTATCATCATCTGGAACGACATCCATGTTCACATATAATTGATGTCATGTAATCGACGAATTAACTATCACTAGCAAATTAAGAAGGCCACCTCAGGCAAACTCCATCAAGCGGCGAGGGCTACGGGAGATCGAGACCGATGGAAACAAATCACAAAGACTGCAAAACCAAGTGGTCACGATCCTCAGTAATGAGGGACCGATGAAGAAGAAGAATCACTAGTAGTCCGCCTCGAACTCAGAACTCGGGTTTTCTTTACAATCGAGATGACCAATACACATAATAAGAACACACAATACAGATAACAAAACCCTTATGATGTTTTTTCGCGCCTTCTAGCTTTATGACCGATCCTGCTCATATACGAACTCTCAAATTATATACAGCCTTGGCCAGAAGTGTTGAGCACCCTTACGATTTTCATACAAAACTCGAAAGTTTAGACCAGCGTTTCTATCTTTTTAAAAGTCATTTTACCAATTAATTCAAACTGAACAGGCATGTTTTGTTGAAGTGAGTAGTAACTGCATAGAATATTTGCAATTTGTCGCACCGACCTAAATTCGCATTTTTGCGAACTCCACTTTTCATATTTTATAGGTACAGTCAAGTGCAAAAATACGTATCGAAAAAATCGTCTCATAAATATGGTACTACGCACTTATTACAACGGAATAAGATACTATGGGACATATTTTTGAGTAAGATGAGTACACCCATATTTTTACACTTGACTGTACCTTGAAAGTGTTATTAAGTGAAGTTTTCTAGATATATCAGTAAAATATAACATTTTACGTCATCGTACATTGTTATGATAGGGAAATAATACTTAACATAAAAATTGTAAACAAAAAAGAGCTATGCTCAACACTTCTGGCCAAGGCTGTATATATCTCTGCTTCAACCCCAACAAATTTCATGAAGATCAGAAAAGCGCTACTAAATTTATCGCGGAATAAACTCTCAATATCAAAAAGCCGTCGAAATGCCGAGACGTCCCACTAGCCAGAAGTTGTTTGTAAGAACTTGCTTCGCTTAAGCTCCGCTCGTTCGATAAACGTTTTGATCCAAATCGGAAATCAAGCATCGTTTATAGAATCGATTTAAAGACAATCGATTTTTATTTTGAAGGGTAGTTACTATTCTGTTGTTTGACTTATATCTGCATTTATCTTACAAAGCTTTATTATATGTATAGATTAGATAATAAGGACTAGCGTATTCTATATTTTGTTTGAAATTACAAGCTGATATGATACTTAGCGACATTTGTAAGGAGCAGTCCGATAATAAACCTTGTGTTAACATTTGTAAAGTCAACTATCAAGAAGTCTGCGTGGTTATTGTTTTAGTGTGGGCGCGTAGGAATGAAAGTTTTTAATGACTAATGAGTGTACACAGATTTTATATGTGTGCTACCTCGTCCCCCTCAGTTTTTGGCACTTTTTTTTGGAAACATGAGGCGAAAACGCCTCTTAATTTGAAACTTTATGTTATGACCTCAGCTGCCAGTTGGTATTACATTACGGCTCGTATAGTTTGGAAGAGCACGTGACGTTATATCTCCCGGCGGAGGAGGGAGGAGGGAGGAGGGAGGAGGGAGGAGGGAGGAGGGAGGAGTGGAGCGGTGTGGTGTTGGTACCTGCAGCACGTCGTCGGGCGTGGAGATCATGCCGCCCCAGCGCGTGACGCGCGCGCGCGCGAGCGAGTTGGCCCAGCGCAGCACCTCCTCGTTCTCCATCTGGTCGGCCAGCACGCGCATGGCCGGGTTGGACAGGCGCATGGCGCGCATGAACTCCTGTGGATATTCAAATATAATGTTTAAACCTCCAAAAATAAGGCGGCGCGACCATTGACTTCGCGCGGCGACGACTCGCCATGAATGATGACGAATCGCCAGAGGACGGATTTTGCCGTCTTATTCCAACATGTAAGTAAGAACACGCTCGTCCTTCAAACGTATATAAACTAACCTTCAGAAGGGCTAGTTCCCTCTTATGCTCGTTGATGACCAGCCTCTGTTCCGCCAACTCCTGCTGGAAGTCGGTGAGCTTGCCCTGCTGCGTGGCGATGAGCGCCCGCAGCTCCCGCACACAATTGTGGTCTCCGAGCTCGTCCTTCGGAATTACGAGGCCGCAGCCGGACTCGCATGGCATTGGTCGCTTAGGGTTGTATTCACCTGAAAGGTTTCAGTGAAATGACCTCGTAAATACAGTACATATAAAGCATTTTTTGGAATAAAGGTCATGCTAATAATTTTAAACAAAAATAAGTGAAGTCGGTCACTTATCCTCCACCTATCCAAAAGCAAATGCCCGAGCTACTGTAAAAAATACTCAAATAACTATAGGTGTGCCTATAATATTTGAAGTGTTCCCTCGATTTCTCCAGATCATTAGATCCTAATCTGATGACAATGGGACCAACTATTAAGTTTACCCTTTCAAACAAAAAAAGAATTGTCTAAATCGGTCCAGCCGTCTTTGAATAATCAATGATCATACGTAAAAAATGAATAGGAAAAACAAAGATCCCAACGAATTAAGAACATGCTCCTTCTAATTCTTGAAGTCGGTTGAAAAAAGTAATATAAATAATAATAATAATAAATATTATAGGACAATCTTACACAAATCGACTACTACTAGACGACGATATATATAATAGATAAATATGGATAAATACTTAAATACATAGAAAACATCCATAACTCAAGAACAAATATCTGTGATAGACACATAAATAAATGCCCTGACCAGGATTCGAACTCGGGACCTCCTGCTTCGTAGGCAGGGTCACTACCGACTGGGCTAGGAGGCCGTTAAATGTAAGTAATATAGACATAGTCTGCCTTTTGCACTGAGGCAGAAATGAGAGACATTATTAAAACATGGAACATCTACCTCTAAGCTAGCAGGCAGCGAAGTGACTAGCCGCTTAAGGCTGTTCATACATCTGACTTCCAAGTATGGTTCGCAATGAAGCATGATAATCAAGTAAAGTTGTGTTAGGCGAGGTCATGATATGCCTTACCCAATGAGGCAATATATAAACCCAGGGCATATCTCGATTGCTTTGCCAATTAACTAAATTAATCTGTAATCAGCTGCCAAGATCTATTTAATTTAAAAGTAATTACTACTGTAGCTTTGATTACTATAATAGCATATGTCATTAATAGACCTAATTCAAGACTGATTGGGTGACCTTACCCAGTTCAGTCAGGGTTACATGTAAAACAACAATAATATTAAATAAATTTAAAAAAAGACTGATTGGATGTTATAAAAAAAACATATTAATATGATTTTATGCAATTTTAATACTTCCTGCGAATAACTATTAAAATAAAATGTAAATATCGTAATCTAAATAAACCATTCAAATAGTGCTTACACAAAGTGTTGAAATCAAAATTATTTCATATTAAACCTCGCCTTGAAATTATTTCAAACTAAATTCCTGTTAATTTAGTTCTCAGTATTGTTTAATAATAATTTTTAAGAAAAAAAACCGACTTCCATGGGGGTAGCCGGTGAAGCATTATTGTAGATGGTGCACTTAGATTCCATACAATGAAATAACTTGCTTAACAAACGCAGCGGAGAGGACAAATCGCCAAACCTGAACTATGCGTCGTTGAAGAGTTCCGTTCTGATCATCATCTGCAGTTCAACTACATCAAATGTCACTCTTTTGAATGAAAATGCTTGATTTGTTGATAAAAATACAAAAGTCACTTTATGTATGCCTTTAAGATTTGAGGAATTCCCTCGATTCCTCATGGAACTCATCATCAGAACTTGAGCTTGACGAAAATTGGTCCTGACAATCTAACTTGCTTAACAAACACAGCGAAGGGGACGAACCGCCAAACGTGAACTATGCGTCGTTGAAGAGTTCCGTTCTGATCATCATCAGCAGTTCCACTTCATCAAATGTCACTCTTTTTAATTGAAAATGCTTGACTTGTTGATAAAAATACAAAAATCACTATGTGTAAGCCGTTAAGATTTGAGGAGTTCCCTCGATTCTTCATGGATCCCATCATCAGAACTTGAGCTTGACGAAAATTTGTTCTGACAATTAAACTTGCTAAACAAACACAGCGAAGAGGACAAATCGCCAAACGTGAACTATGCGTCGTTGAAGAGTTCCGTTCTGATCATCATTAGCAGTTCTACTTCATCAAATGTCACTGTTCCCTCGATTCCTCATGGATCCCATCATCAGAACTGCGTTTTGACAAAAACGGGACCAATCTGTATATATATACTTACAATCAAAAAAAGAATTTTCAAAATCGGTTCAGACATGACGGAGTTATGGAGTAACAAACATAAAAAAAAAAAAAAAAAAAAAAAAAAAAAAACATACACGCCGAATTGAGAACCTCCTCTTTTGAAATCTGGAAGTCGGTTAAAAATGTGAACCAACAAGGTCAGCAATGTTAGCATAACATTGCTGACCCAATAACAATAAACACAAGGGATGAGGAAGGCCCCATTCATACAGTCAACTGTGACTAATAAAGTTACATATAATTAATATTTACATAATTCAATATTCCTTGTATTATTTCTAGGATTCCCTTTAATTATAAGGGAATACACAATTACACATGGTCCTGTTTATGACCAGTAGTTAATTCTCTCGAGCTCAACACACACTTTTTAAAACAGTTCCATATTTTTTTTTATTGTAATGAAAATATACTTAACTCTTACTTACATCTTAGTTTTCAAAAAACATATAATTGACATGCAGCTAAGTACATTTTGCCCAAGAATATACATTCAATGTAAGGAATACTCACATTCAACTAAATGGGATGCCAAAGAATCCAGCTTTAGCACTGAGTTGCAACCATGAGGAGCGTTGTCGCAACTCGTGCACAGCCTGCAAAACAATACAAACTCATTTAAACAAAAAACTCCTGATTTGTAAGTAGCACCTTAAGTGATTTCATTGTTCCAGTGCAAGTACATGCCAGCACCAGCCCATTCTAGTAAGTCCCAGGAGCAACTCTAGCATTTTTGAATTTGGAACCTCTTTTTATTTCTATAAGACTTCATAACTCGAAGTTTTGATTTGTACTTGTACAAGTATGTGGACAAATCCCTGCTTACAAGGTAATTTACAGCTTTCATTATTTTGGCCTGGATTTACCAGGCCGTAATGTATATGTATAATGCAATGAAGGAAGCTACTTTTAGGCATGTTAAACAGGGGTTTTATTACACAGTGAACCTTCTATATATATAGTACTATTATTTATTCTTCAGTAGTGAAACAAAACGCAATTATACTGACACAGCTATATTGAGAAGTCTAATGGTAGTATTTCTCCCAGCTCGCATTATGAAGTAGTCAGCTTATGTTTATGCATGATATTTTTTTTAATGTAGGTACTTCTTCTACAAGTAATGAAACTCCGTGAGTCTACACACAACCACCAAGAGAGTCAGAGCAACGAAAAAACGCAGAACCTACGGCCAACAATTATTATGGTAAATAAACTGAGTATGCAAAACATACATAATTTAATATGTTTGTTGTTTCGCCTATACAATTTATTTATGTGACTATCAGGCTGTACGGTTGATTAATAGACAATTCTCATGGTAAGTAGCCAGTTTTACTATTAGTATAATTCTATTTGTTTGTTTTTTCTAGTAAAAAGTAATAATTCATAATTAGATTTAATAAATAAATGCAAACAATTTGACGAGGAATTATTCAATAACGTAAATTTAATTCCTGTTCTCTAATAAATATTCTAATATTTATATCACAAGTTATATCAAAAGCTATACTATACAGAATTACAGAACCATACACATATACATATTAGTAGTAGTATTAGGTATATAACACATTTCGCAGTGTTACATGGTACTAGTAATCGGAATTCGTAGGTGGCTAGCAAATTCCAAGAATGGCACTGGTAAGGTCAGTCATGTAATAAGTTACGAAATGGTCACCTGGACAGTAGGTTACGTAGTATCCGCGGAACTGGTCGCAGCTGGCTAGCGGTGACCGCCTGGCGGTCCACGGGGCAGGTCGGCTGGCGGCTGATCCACTCAGTGATACACGCGCGACAGAACGCGTGCTCGCAAGCTGGTGCCTACAGCAAACATTCACAATACACATGTACAACTTGCCTACGATAAAGCTAAACAATATCCTATAGGAACTCTTGTGAAAACAAACTATCCCACCTGCAAAGGATCCTCGAGAACCCCCGAGCAAATAGGACAAATCAGCTCCTCGTCAACGTCACCTTGAAACCTTTTTATTTCAAACCCCATTCTGAGAATTCTCAAATGATTTAGCACACATCGGCCCGAATTTAATAATAGTACGGGTTTGGAACTAAATCGCAACACTTCAATACAAGTAAATAGCAACAAACAACAAAACTAGAACATCAACCTTTCAATAACTTTTCTCTTTTTCATTTGATTGGATTTCGTTTCGTTCGTTCGGTGATTGACAAACTCTTTGATTACATTTAAAGCAAATTACTAAAACTTTACTAAATTTCAACGTTATCCCATTGCCTTAAAGTACACTTTAGTAAGACATTAATAGGCACTTTACAAGTAAAATAATGTTAACGTCATTGGAAAACCGTATTAGACATTGCAATATCTCGGGCCCAATATATCATGTACCCTGCCGTGACCATGCCTAACCCTTCCCTTCCCTCAGCTGCCTCAGCTCCCTATAACCGGTATTAGACCTAGCAATTTGTAGGGCCCAATCTGTTGTGTACCCTGCCTCTCTCTAACCCTCCTTCAGCTCCCTAAGGGCCCTACCTCTTTTTACACCTCTCAACACAACAGGTTGGGCCCTACAAATTGCCATGTCTAATAGCCGTTTTAAACATCAACAATAAAATAAAAAATAAATCGTCTATGAAATAACAAGTGTTGCCAAGATTACACATATAAAGTCCCCACTGTTCTTCTGCTTTATATGGCGTTCACACCAGCATATTTGTACTCGCGTCGGGGCTCGTCGAATAGTTCAACGAATTATTCGCGTACGAGTGCCAACACGAATGTACGTTCACATATTCGTCTCCCCGTACAACTCCCCGACGCGAGCACGAGCGCGAGTGCAAACACCCATGTGCAAACAGCCGCGCGCTATTGCTCGTCTCCTCGTCACTCGCACGCATATGTGATCGCATCATTAGATCTAGATTAAAATTGTAGGCGCAATTTTGATAGATTGAATTCCGCTCAAGTGTGTGGCATACCGTAGTCTGTGCGGAAAGAGAAGTGTTGCAGAATTAAGTAGCTCTCGTTTAAACCACGACAGTGCTCTTTTCACACAAGTTCTAATAACAAATTAAACATTACAACATTTACACAATTCATTATTCTTAGAAGCGAAGTTCAATACATCCAGTTAATGTGGCCAAAATCAGGAGTTTACAAGGCACATAGCACATACAGTTGCGTGAAGCAACCACACGCTGGGTTTGGCTTAGCAGCTGCTCGCCCGAGCTCGAACTGCAACAACAAATGCGTGTGGATTCGCACATGCGTTCAGCACGAATTTCATAAAACATTTGCACATTCTTTTGCAAATGTAGTCCACATTAGGGGCGAGGGTTATACAGTATTGTCACTATTTATAAATGTTAATTTTAGAAGACAAATGGTACGTTATGGTATGGTTACTGTACCCTAGTTTTACAATTTACAACACCTGAAATATTGGTAAGAAATATAAAGGATGGATTTGCCAAATGGGTCTATGAGAGCAGCTATCAAATGCCATCCTGCTACCCGAAAATAGTCTTGGGATTCTTGAAAGATCTTCCCTAAAAAAAGAATACGGCTAGCGAGATTATCGCAATTTTTTAAACAAATATTTTGGTGCCAATCAATCCGTTCCTGACAGGGACCAAAAGCCTCTAAAGACCAATCTATAGTTCATTTTATTTGAGATTAGAAAAATTTGACAGAACGATGGGACAGGGTTCTTTATCAGGCATGAAACATGTCGCAACTCTCAGAGTGCTTACGCCGTCATTAAACATACTTAAATATATTTGTATTTATGGTAAAGCTTTGCCTATGTGTTTGTTAATGTTATATTGAGTATTTAACAATGTTTTCATAGTACATACATGCACGAAATATTTTATTTTTATCATTGTTAATGTTCTTCTGAATGTTGCACAATAAAAAACCTAGAGAAGAAGATGTTCGAAACGGATGGTTCGATTTTTAAATATTTTCTCGCGTCATCTGTCATTCGTATCTCTCAGCCACACCTGGATAGTTTTTAATGTTTAAAGCTTATTGTGATTCTTCTTCAAGTAAAGGTATTTGCTTGTTCTATTATTGGGCGTTTGTTTGGAGGGTTATGGAGCAATCAGAGGCAGGCCCGAGTTGCCACTCTACAACAACAAAAGCCACCTCGTAGTCCACCAAATCTTTTACCATCACCTAAGACACTGTTTTATTATTTAGCATTATACCAGGTGTGGCCTGTAATAAGAGCCAAAAATTAAACGTAGATTCTACTCCTCAAACTAGACAACGTTTGTTCAAGAACTTTTAAAAATATCTTGTAGTTTGAATTTTATTACAGTTTAAAGACTTTAAAGTTTATTCGAACACGCAATGTACTACTACATTGATTAATATCTGTAGGGTGACAAGGCTGACAAGCGATGTCATTTAGGCGGAACTTGATGTACATTGAAAATACTATTTAGTTTGTTTGAAAAAGAGACAATCTAAAATCTACATAACTTTCAAAAGTTGTTGAACAAACATTGTCTAATTAGAGGAGTAGAATCTAAGTTTTAATTTTTTGCTCCAATTACAGGCCACACCCGGTCTAAGAACTTTTATTTACGAAAATTTATTAATAAGTGCATAAACTTATGTAAATGTCATATACAAAGGAAAAAGTGACCTAGGCCTCCGGTGCCACTAAAATACACGGGAAAATTCGACCGGTGCTGCTGTGACCTGGGTGGCCAAGTGGTTAAGGCGTCTGCCGCGAATGCAGAAGACGCTGGTTCGATCCCAGCCCTGAGCACCGGAGGCCTATGTCTCTTTTGTCCTTTGTATATGACATTTATATATAAGTTTATAATTTATATAGTAGTGTGTCTACTTAATATAAACAAATCAAAATATTGATTAAAAATATTTTTTTCGTTCTTCAGTTTTCATAAGTGCATAGTATGATTGTCAATTAAATACTTTTCGTGAATATGATAAAAAACTAGATGTTAAGTTTCCGTTTTAGAACGTATATGCGTCACTGTCAGTTTTTCAATTTTCACGTGTCTCTAACGTGATAATCAAAACGAAATTGTGTTTTTATTGTTGTGTTGGATTATTCAATCTGCAAATTGTTATTATTTTATCACAAATGTGAACTCTTAATCATGTTAACTAATCGTTTGTTCGTGTCCTTGCAGTGTGTTTAAATTGAACATTTAAAACAGGTTGGCAACTACTCTTTCTATGTTTACTCAATTTCTAATCTCAAAAAAAACGAAGTATAGGTTAAGGCACTCGAAAAACCACAAGTTTAAATATACTTTTACGTACTATCTCGTTTTGAATTTTAGGCGACTATCTGACTGGCGCCGCAACCGAATGCGGCGATGATGTGCAACTCGCTCGCACACTGGCGCCACATGCGGAAACTGCAGCAGAGAAACGCCATTTTATGGGTAAACTGTCGGTACTGGCAACATTGTAATCTTCTGCCAGTGCCAACGAATCCAACCAATCTGCCAATTTCGTCAAATTGGTTCTGCTATTGTAAAATGGACCCATGTAGAGGGTGCTGATTAAATATTCTATTTATTCTTTATTTCACCTAATAGAACTTCTCAGTGATAAGTAAAAATGAGCGTGTTTAAGTCAGCCATGGGCTACTTTAGCTCGAGTGGTGCTAATGGTGGCAGTGATAATGATTTCGTGGGTCAGTTTGTTGAAATTGGGAATATGAAACTGAGGGTCAAGAAAGTGATTGCAGAAGGTAAGTCCCTCAACCTCTCTTTACACCAGCCATTATTATGTCTTTTAGAGATGAATACTAAACGTAAACTCAAACTTTCTCCATAAAAACAAGCCTGCATATCGTCACACTCGTAAAACGTCAGCGCGCAGTGGGGGCGTATGGGCTTTGTCTGGCGAATTTTTTATTATTCGACTAATAGCTTCATATTTAGAGTAATTGTGTTAACGTCCTCATTATATCACAAAATAAAATAAAATAATACTTTCTGTATTAGTTTATGCTAATAGTGAAAACTTGATACACACAAAAAAATGGCGTTGTTTATAATGTAAATGTCATATATATACTAACAATATGTATATAAAGACAATTTGGAACATAATTTTTTCAACAAAAAATCTATGTACTATTGTACCACACGTACACACGTACGTACGTATATAAGATATATGAGATTATTAGTAACATTGACTTTGGTTCCTATGTTAGAAAGATAAGCACTGATAAATTGCTTGCAGGTATGGTTAAAATAATCACATCTTTAGGTGTTTTAATACTTTATGTTTACCTCATTTTTGATAGTAGATTGTTCTTATTCTATTCAAAGCAATTTAGGTTAATTAAAATGGGAAGTTATTCTAGAGCTAGACTACTTTTCACTTTGATTGTGAGGAAAGTATTTAGAAGTAAATATTACATATTTCAAGTTATATTACCATGTTGAAATATAAACTGGCACAATGCTAGTTTGTGGCAGTGGGTTGCATTTTGAACTCTAGTACTAAGTCAATAAGGGTCTTAGGCTCAATTCACACTGGAATGGCACCAGCTAGCAGCAGCGCGGCGAGCACTTTCAGTGTAAAATAATTTCAAACTTTATCTACATACTTACAAGAGCAGTGTTGCATAGAAAGCTTGATAGAAGATTTTCCTTTATGCGCAAGAGTTAATAACGATTTAAAAAAATCACTTTGTGTACATAGAATGTTACATAGAACTTAAAAGACGAACATTATGTTGTACCTCAATATTTTGATACAAAAAAATGAGTGTGACTGTAAAGACACACATCCTATGTCTTTTACTCTTTTGATGGCCTTCTAGCCCAGTCGTTAGTGACCCTGTCTACGAAGCAAGAGCTCCCCAGTTAGAATCCTGGTAAGGGAATTTATTTCTGTGTTTATCACAGATATGATAAATATAATGGTAATTTCCGATGAATTAGAATATTAGTAGAGGGGTCTCAAACAAGATTTACCGAAAATATAGCTCTCTAAAATTTGTAAGCGTCTTATCACATCACTGACTAGAGTCTAATAGAACTGACCGAGAAAATGCTGTATGAGTTGTTCTTACAGTACTATTGCTGGGCCATTTTTTTGGGCTGATGTGTTCTTGTTAAATCATGAGCATCTTTAGAAATGAAAGCTATGTTTGATTAAATAAATAGAATCTTATATTTCAAGATTAGCAGATAATTTTAACATAAGCATGCTCTAAGTTTAATTAGTTTGTACCCTTTTTTTTTTAATTTTATTTGGTAAAGAATATGAGTAATGATTTATCAGTTGATGTCTTTATATGCTAAATGTATTAAAAGAAGATTTTTATGTTACTTGTGTAATTTTGTATATGAATACCTGCAGGTATATAAGATTATTTCTCTCTTCCAAGCTATGTTGTCCCACATGGTTGTGGGGTCAGCTTTCCGCACTTTTTTTCATTATTTATTTTCAGTTCTCCTTAATGCATTTTGATTGCAGGTGGCTTTGCATTTGTGTTTGTTGCCCAAGACGTGTCCACCGGCACTGAATATGCTCTAAAGAGACTCATGGCCGCCGACGAGCAAGCAAACAAAAACATTATCCAAGAAATTAGTTTATTAAAAAAGTTATCGGGTCATCCCAATGTTATTAAATATATAGCCGCTTCATTTATTGATAAGACGAAGACCTCACATGGAATGGGAGAGTATTTGTTGTTGACGGACCTCTGCAGCGGGGGCAGCTTGATGGAGGCTCTTCAGAACCGAGGGCAGGCCTTCCCGCTGCCGACTATCCTCAGAGTGTTCTACCAGACTTGTAAGGCAGTGCAACACATGCATGCTCAGGTTCCTCCAATTGCCCATCGTGATCTCAAGCTAGAAAACTTCTTAATATCTAATGAAGGTAATAACATATTTCTTATCACCAGTGATCGGAGTAGGCAGAGTCTAAACTTAGTAGAACAGAGACAAGAGTTTTTTGTGACAGATAATTTTTTTTGTGACAATTCCCGTGAAAAGTAAAACAAGCAATATTTTTTTATATTTCTTACCTGAAGGTATTAAAAATTCAGTAGTACTAAAGTACAAGCTATTACTAGTTTACAAATAATAATAATAATAGAACAATCACGTATTTTTACTTGTAAACTAATAATAACTTGTACTTTTAAACTGAATTTTTTATATGTTGGGAAGCATATATGGGAATTTATGAAAACAAAATCCCGCAAGAAAAAAAAATGTCGCAAGGAAGCCCCCAGCTTCTGGTCTCAATTCGACTAATTTTAGGTATTTATACTCTTGCCTATTCCGATCTCGAAAAGGATTAAACCTGACATATTTGCCATATACTTACGTCAAAATTAATATGGGTTGATAGCTATTTCAATCCTAAGCTTATTACAGTTTAGTAATAAATCTGAACAGTTTATCTATAGTCCCTTATTTATAGCAGTCTGACTATTCCAAGATCCTAATGTCAGGGACCTATGTATACTTTAAAATATAATTTTAAACAAAAAATAACCAACTTCACTTAGCATCCACCTTTCCAAAAGGAAATACTCAAATCACTATAGGTGTGCCTATGTTATTTGAAGAGTTCCCTCGATTTCTCCAGGATCCCATCATCTAATCCTAACCTAATGACAATGGGACCAACTGTGAAGAACTCTTTCAAACAAAAATAGAATTTTCCAAATCGGACCAGATATCTTCGAATAATTGGTGAACATACATAAAAAAATAGCAAAACAAAGAGCCCGAAAAATTGAGAACCTCCTCCTTCGATTCTTGTAGTCGGTTGAAAACAGTATCATGGCTAAGCTTGGATTGTTCAAATTTTGTTTCATTCCCATAATAAATTCCTTATTTTTAGGTACAATGAAACTATGTGATTTTGGTTCTGCAACTACTGACGTGTATTCGCCTAATCCTTCCTGGAGTGCTAATCAAAGAAATATGTTAGAAGAAAATGTAAGTGTTTACTTAAATTAATTTACAAAGTTGTTACTTGGATTGCCGTTTTAGTTTATATCCGTCAGGAGAAAACCAAATCAAATCAGCAACTTGAGTGGGTTTGAGGAATTATGATAAAAGTTCAAAAAATATACATACCATAGATTGGTGTCAATGATGTCAATGCTTGAAAAAATAAAGAAATAGATCATAGATCATTGTCACGACCTATGTCAACCCTGTCACGTGGCATCATGATAACATTCTAAGAACTAGGTCAACGAGAGTTGAATTCTACTACAAATAATTACTCAATCACCTACCATTTTTTGTCGACCGTATAACCAAACATTGTACAATTACAAAACAATGGGTCAAAGTAGAAAACTGTTGAAACCTCAGTATTTCCTGTGTGCTAACAGCAACACTCGGTGGACCTTATGTCTTTGCAATAGGGTTTAAATTAGCAGCTAACAATGTGGACGAAGGTACACTCAGCAGCAGAAGGCGCTAAGCGAGCGAAGTATTAAACCAACACCCGTACACACGCCCGTGTTCTCTTAATAATAAAGACTGTCCAAGATCATTCCGAACACCTCACCCGCTTAACAACTTTTGCTGCTAACTGTATAACTAACGGACGGAAGTCAACCTATATTGTTAACAAGTAGCGCTGCAAACAGGCTAGCTCTAATTAGACTGCTGTTGGTGCTAATTGACTATGTAATGACCCTTTAACAGTTTGCACCCAATTATTTTGTTTAATTTTCTAATCTTTCTGATCTGCGTAGATCATGGCTCTTATTTGGAACGCGTTTAGACACAATTTTGTTTAACATAGGATATACGTATTTTAACACTTTCGTGGAGCCAACGAATATAATACCAAGAATTGGCTTAGGCCCTAGTTTTTGTACGTAAGGATTACATTATACCTACATTTAAGTAATTTTAAACTTATTCCAGTATTCGATTGAGTTAAGAATGTGTCTACATATCATACCTACACAGGTCAGATACACTTACACAAGTGTGTCTGACTCTCTCAACACAAAGACGACAACATAATGTATGTGGCAAAATAATACCAAATATATTACAAATCTATATTGAGTATTACAGGTCTTCTGGGCTGGATGTTACATGATATTATAAGTATTATAACTTAGACTATTTAGTAAAGAAAGCTATGCGAATGCAACACGCTCATAATCGATATGTTCTAGTCGTTCATATACCTACGCTACGACCCCACGCAAGTAATGGGATTTCTATGACATGTGTCTGTGTGTTATTATTATTTAGTTCGTCGACTTCCTGCTTCCTACATACTATTCTGCTTTAGTAGGACTCTGTACTCTAGTGAGTTTTGACTGCGTTCTTCAGAACGTACATTTAAATATATCCTCAGTTGTCCTTCGAATCATAACCAAAAAATTAACAACGTTTATTTTTCAGCTGGCCCAATTCACAACGCCCATGTACAGAGCGCCAGAAATGTTAGACACCTGGGACAACCGGAAAATAGACCACGCAGTGGACGTATGGGCGTTGGGTTGCATACTGTACACACTCTGCTATATGCAGCACCCGTTCGAAGATTCGGCTAAGTTAGCGATATTGAATGGGAATTACAACCTCAACCCTAATGATCAGCGCTATAAATGTTTACACGAAATTATAAGTAAGTTTCTATGTATTTCTTTTTTCTATTAGTTCAAACGGAGATATGAATTGCGCGGATGGAATGTGTTAATGTCACAGCTAAGGTAACCACTAGATAAGCCTTACAAGGCGACTTGGGGTCACCACACGTTGGAGTAAAACGACTAATAAATTGCGCGGGCGTCCGCCGTGCCGTTCAGTTGCGACCATGTTTTAGACCTGCACGTAGTGTGCGTGTATGCAAGAACAAAAATTTAATACGTATGAAAACTGTTCAAAATCCAGGCATATTGTAGTGTAAGGTGGCGTGGCAAATGTTTTTAAACGTTAAGAATCAAAAGAGTTGGAATTACTTTCCACTTTTAGTTCAAAATATTTTTTTTACTTTAATATGTTTCTAGCCAGCGGAGTTCATTTTGAATTAGTCAATTGAGAAGTAGTTAGTATGCCCGTCTCTTTTTATCATGTTCTTCCAGAAATGGCCGCATACGCAAGTCACAATTCTTTATATTAATGTGAAATACTTAGTTTAGTGTTTAAATCCCAGTAAAAAGTTGTAGAAAATGAAAATACAGGATTCAATTGAAGAAATCAACATTTTATTCAACCTTCATCCACCGATTGAACCAGTTTAATCCAAAATCTATTTGTGCCGGCCACATGGTCGGACATGGACATAAGAATGCAATGTGCTATTCCTTTCTTACGGAAGCACGTGTACGATAGTGATGTGGGGA
Organism: Pammene aurita; assembly: GCA_947086415.1. NCBI lineage: Eukaryota > Metazoa > Arthropoda > Insecta > Lepidoptera > Tortricidae > Pammene > Pammene aurita. Next base: position 26,810,912 of record OX352297.1, read on the forward strand.
TGATGTGTACCGGACTTATATACCGGCATCGGCACCACGTACTTTTGACTTAACAAATATACGAAGTACAATGGAAAACAGGAGGTCTTTGTTTTATTTTCTTTTTTTCTTTTAGTTTGAGTAGTTGGTAGAATTTAAAGATTTATTCTGTCGGTAATTTTTCTTTTCATATAGTTATAATAAATATGGGTATTAAGGGTGCCACTTGAGCGTGGCTTCTATAAGATACTTTCAATGGGTGTCACATGAGAGTTGTTTTAAATAACTTTTAATTGGTGTCACATGAGCGTTGCTTCTATGAGACATTTTCAATTGGTGTCACATGAGCGTTGCTTCTATAAGACGCTTTCAATGGGTGTTATATGAGCGTTGCTTCTATAAGACGCTTTCAAAGGGTGTCACATGAGTGTTGCTTCTATAAGACGCTAACTAAAACACAATGGGAGTCACTTGGGCGTTGCTTCTATAAAACGCTTTTAATGAGTGTTACATGAGCGTTGCTTCTATAAGACGCTTTCCATGGGTGTCACATGAGCGTTGCTTCTATAAGACGCTTTCAATGGGTGTCACACGAGCGTTTCTTCTATAAGGCGCTTTCAATAGGTGTCACATAGGAGTGGCTTTAAGGAACTATTAATGGGTGCCGCATGAGCGTTGCTTCTAGAAGACACTTTGAATTGGGTGTCACATGGTAGTCGCTCCTAAAAGTACTTTCAATGCACAGATAAGGTAATTTTAGATTAGTATATAAGGCGACTAGGTAATAGTACATTACTTACCTAGGGCTGTAAAAAAAAGAAAGCCCGAAATCGCAGGTATTTGGGACCCGAGCCGCAGGCGAGGGTTGTAAATATGCGATAGAGGGCTTTCTTTTTTACTGCCCGTGGTGAGTACACAATTTTACGTCCCCACCTGGCCATAATGCGAGTTTTACCGTAAGCGTAGCGAGCGGTAATACTCACATTATGGCCAGGTGTGACGTAAAATTTATTGGTAATACGTTTTTAAAGTATACATCAATATTATTGTTATTTGTTATCAGTTTAGTAAACAGTAAATACCTCAATTAACAACAACAAATTACGGTACGGTACGGTATAGTACCGTTTACTTGTAGTACACATGTCCTATCACTACGCAACCATGTGATAGCGCGCGGTCCTTGAAACGACCAATCGCAGCGCCGCTATCACCCACCCGCCCCTCACGTCTTCCGCAAGACTTGGTGACCCGCGGCGCGAACAATATGAGCAACATTTTTACTCTATAGGAGGTTCTCTGTGGTTAATGTTAAGTTAATATTGTTAACGATCTCTAGTAAGAATATTTTACAAGTTCAACTTGTAAATGTACAATGGTACCTAAAGGAACAAAGCAATATAATTACTATTTTGACACAGATAATTTCTTATTATTTAAAACATTCTGGACAGATCCAGTGAATTGTTTAGTTAGTTTATTTAACACTTTCGCAACCAAGAACCCGCCTGGTAGGCACTCGTAATGTTTGCTCAGATGCCGGCTAAGCCCGCTAGGCGGGCAGTAGCTATAAACCTACATGCCACGCCAAAGAGCCCGCCTGGCGAGCACACATTGCATCTTCGCCACCACAGGGCTGACACTAACAGAAAGGTTTTAATACTTCTGACTATTATGCATGTACCGTACCTATGTGATCGAAAAGTTGATTTTTAAATATACAGGCAGTGTGTTTATACTTCACCTAATGCGATTTAAAAATAAAAATTCTTATGAGTTGGTTACATTCAATTGCATGTAATCAATAGGAGTTAGAGTTTTCGTGAATCGTAAGACCTAATTTGTGTTTACGAATATTTAGTAACTATTGTTTTTATAAAAACGGGTCTTAATCGCGTACACTTACGTTTTTAGGGTTCCGTAGCCAAATGGCAAAAAACGGAACCCTTATGGATTCGTCATGTCTGTCTGTCTGTCTGTCTGTCCGTCCGTATGTCACAGGCATTTTACTCGGAAACTATACGACGTATATGAATAAAATTTACACATAAGGTGTATTTTGTATGCAGCTACATAGTTATGTAGTTAAATTTAAAAAAAAAAAATTTTTAGGGGGGCGCTCCATACAGTAACTAAATAAAAAAATAAAAATAAATTACCAAATATCAACATGTGACACATCAATCGATAGGTCTTTCAAAATAACATTGAGGTTTATTTGACTATTTTGTGATTATGTGAATATTTTCTGAAATAATCGCTTCGAAAGTCAGAAAAGTTGTGTAGCCCCCCCCGTAACTTTTGAACCGTAAGTTCAAAAAATTTGAAGAGATGCGCCTTATCATATACTTTCAACGAAAATTGTTTTGATCATTATCGGTTCAGCCATTTTTGAGTTATCTCCAAAAAACTTCTTCCATAGGCATCAGATACGACCTTTTAGTATTAGTTTGGTTCTTATTAAAAATTTCAAGCACTTTCTATAAAAAAACATTTTTTTTCTATGAAAGCGTATATGTTTTCTGTCAAATCTAAATTAATTATACCCGAATTGATCGATAGCTATACCTGACAACGCTTAGTAGTATTTTATGATGAGTAAACATCGGTATCAACGTTCAAATTTCGTGGCAATGTACGGTTGGCAGAAAAATAAATACAAACAAATCACTTAGTATTTTTAACCTTTATTTTGTATATGTAAATAAAAAAGCCCCTAAATAGTACATTTCCTAATTAGGGTGGTAAAACAAAGAAAGGCCGCGCAATCGCAATTGTTGCGGCCCAAGCTGCAAGCGAGGGACGTAATTATGCGATCGAGGGCTTTCTTTCTTACCTCCCGTGTTGGAAAAATATGTGCACATTTGGCCAGAAAGCGGCTCTATCCGTACGCGTAGCGTGCGGAAAAAGCCACTTTATGTCCAGGTGTGGCATACAATATTTTACGAGTTAGAATAGATCACTAAAATTTGTTCCATAGATTTTGCTGTCAATCTTTGACGTCTGTAAGAATATATCCATTTTAAATGACTAAAAGATCTTTCCACGCTGACTGAGGTAATAGGAAGGTATGTCAAGCATTGAAAATTTTGCACACAGTTTTTATTTACACTTTCTGGTATTTCAGCCTCGTTGTTTTTAGATAGTTGGTTAATTATTTGTACAGTCTTATAACCAGGATTTTTCTTTAATACACTTTTTAATTTAAAATAAACTTTTCTGGCATTTTGATGTAACCTTAACGTTGATATTTTTTTTTGCAAACCATGAACAATGTTTAATGATTCTGCTAGACTCAGTTTTGGATCCTCCAATAATTTTATTGACTTAGCAATTATACTAAAGTGTGTATCGACGAATAGTAACTCAGTTTTTAAATTCCGGTTACGGAAAATTTTTTTTGCTTTAGAAATTGCACTCGCTTCACGCGGATTTAAGGCATCGATGACAGATTTGATTTTATCATAATGCATGTGATAATATGAGGCAGCATTTAACCATGTTCCCCATCTTGTTATCACGGGTCGGGGTGGTAGAGGAATATTTACACACATTTGATGAAATAAATTTGTCCTTGAAGGAGCGTTACGAAATATTTTTTTGATACAGTCAATCAAACTGTTTATGGTCGGGTAAAGACTTCTAATTATCTCTGCGACTCGATTACATCCATGTGCTATGCATGTTACATGAGTCATATTTTTATATTTCTGAACAAGGTTTTTAGCTGCTTTTACCATGTAGGAACCGGCATCCGTTATAAAAAATAATAATTTATCCATGTTTTTTTTGTATTCATCGCCCCAAAGATCTTCAAGGGTTTCCTCAACGAGTTTGGTTATTGTCGAATGGTTAGTCGCCTCCAATACCTTAGAAGCAAATAAATGTGGCTGGGTACTAGTTCCATCTAGAGCTCCGATCAAAATATTTGCCACTTTTTTTCCCACGGAATCTGATGTTTCATCAACACTGAGGTAAATCATTTTATTTTGTAATTTCTCTTTCAATTCATTTTTTTTCTTTTCATACAATTCAGGTAAGCATTTTACTCGTATTTTTGTTTCACTCGGCACAGTAATATCGTTTCCATATTTATGATTTAAAAGGTTTTCTACAAAATTTCTAAATTTAGGATTGTCTAATTTTGACCACGGTATATTCGAACAAATCATAAACTCTGTTAAATCTTTATTAAATTTTTCTTGTGCATTATTTTTATGAATTTTGTTGTGTAAATCTGTTTTTAAATGGCGGTCGATACTAGATTTAGAGGGAAATAATTTCGAATTACACAATTTGCAATATACGATATCGTCTTTAATTTCGAAATCAGCATTATCTCGTATTATATCCTGTAAATGGCAGCGTGAATCAGATAATTTATCTTGATGAGATTTTGATTTCAAATGTTTCTCTATATTGTACCTTTTCTTTTTTATATTCATTTCGCAAATAGTACAGCAAGCACCTTCGTTAGTGAATATAAAATCAGTATACTGCGTCAAATCCATTTTCTCAAGTCTGATAGGGAGTTGGGTAAAGATTTATCAATGCTAAATTGTAGTTGTAAGTGTTTTTAAGAACTATTATCGTTGAAGATTTTACCACATATTATTTTGCATGACAATTAAATTGACATTTGTTGCCTATTTGGCATTCAGAATTTTTTGTACAAATGGATAATGAAATGAGTATTGAGGTTCTATGACGTATTAAGAATATAAACCTCTTTAAATATATGTACAGTTTACCAAAGTACGATTAAGAATAAAAATAAATTAAATGTTATTTATTACTAATAAATAAAACAATGATACCTATGTATTTCTTTTTTTGCGACCCTTACCAAGTGCCACGAAATTTGAACGTTGATACCGATGTTTAATGATGAGTAATAGAACATTGATTTTGTGTGTGAGACTTACTACTTTCACCCCCTCTATAAGCGCTCTAGGGATGAATTCAACTTTTGAATATCTTTTAAAAGAATCATTAGAATATGACAAAACTGTGGTAGAGACTTCATTTCCTTATCTCGAAGCACAAAACTTTGAAGCTAATAAATAAAATTCTTATGATATAAGAAAATATACACTTTTTCACCCCCTGTATCTTTATATCTGTAAGACTTACAGATGTATTGTGTATGGAAATATTGTAGACAATTTTATCTTCTTCATACATTCCATAGACAATTTAGGCATACTGATAACCGTTTAAGCGCCAATGTTCAAGAACTAACTTTTGGCACCTTTAAACCAAGATGGCGGCCGCGCCCCCCCCTTCCTCAAGGTCTCAAATCTAGTATTTTAATAACCACCCTATAGCCTACCAATAACCATTAAAACATTTTCTACTCCACCTTTTGTACGGCAATGTATGGAGATGATTCCCCGATGATTGGATGATTAGTTGATTACATAGGATGATTTGTAAAACAACATTCGGGGAAAAATGAACAAAGAAATTTAACTAAGTAACAAGATTCTAACTTCTAAGCGGCAAAAGGTTAATTTTATTCACGTATACGAAAGTTACTCGGCACTGCCCTGAGCGTCCGCCTAGTGCCCCCCTCGTAGGCACGCGGCGTGCGGCATTGCGTTGCACCGCGTTGCCCGCCTACCGAGTTCTCTCGGTTTCTGGGGTATTATTTAAAATTATGCCCGGTTGCGAAAGTGTTAACTTGTACTTTATAGCACGACTTCAAAGCCCTGTTACACTTTACTTTTTTTAGTGTCTTAACTAGCATCCTAATTAGGATCCTAACTTTTTTCAATAGTAAATTTACTTGCTAAATGCGGTTACACTTGACAAAATTTAGAAACTAAATCATTTAGGAAGCTAACTAGGACAAGTGTAACAGGGCAGTCGTGTTTCAGTAACGTCTAACCGTCACATTCCTGACACAGTGTATGGGATTTGACTTTGACCGAGAGTTTTGTGACGATTGCTAACCTTAATGTTACACAATTACTTAAGTAAAAGTGCCCTTATACAGTTTAGTTGTTTAGTGATTGTCGAAAAATTTACTTTTTCAAAATTTAAGTCACAAGATTATTAGACTTTTTTTGTAGCAGTCTCCTTGAAAATGTCCCACAAAAAACAAACAAACAATAATGTATTTTCAGAAAAAGGGCAGATTACAGTGCTAGTGTAAGAATCGGTTGTATCACCTTTTCCAACTGTTTCTAACAGTATGCAAATATTACGAATACTGGTTAAACACCAGTTTTTAATAGAAATTTATAAGGTCTACAACTACAACTAGATTGGGACTCAATTTTCCGTCTATGGTACCTTCGCTTCACGGAACTGAGATCTGATATTGTGGTGAAGTAACAGTGACATGTTTGTTCGACAGACGGCTGCCTGACGGTGAGCCCGGAGCAGCGGCTGACCATTAGCGGGGTGCTGGAGCGGTTGGCGGCCGTGGCGGAGTCCAACGATATCAATCTCAAGCAACCACTCAAATTTGAGCGTAAAAAAGTTGAACAATCTGTGGCCACTAGCTCGCCAGGTAATAAGAAGTCAAGTAAATATTACACTACCATTTCCTAAGCGCCCGCGGCAACCCTGTGATACCGACGCCTCCCTCTTGATTTGCGATCGTGGCCCTTAGTTCGACACGTTATGATTCATTATTATGTTCTGTTGCATTCGAAATTAACCGGTCTCGAGCTAAACATGGTCAAGTATTTTTTGACTTTTTACACTCAAATTTTTATATTTTTTTGTTTCATATTTATTTTGAGTTGATTTCCGTAGAGAGGTTATTTTTATTGAAATGAAATGTGAGATTCCTTTACATTCCATTGTTGATATCACCAAAAAATTGTGCTTCACCAAAGGTAAGGTTGAATGATATGTTCTCTGAAGGAATTAAGGTAGTATAGCATTTATTTGACTTTTATAATTTATTTAGAAACTTATTACAGTCATTATGATAATTTTATCGAACCCCTTTATTTATTTCTTGCTTCGATTCCTATAGAAGTGCAAGGACAGCGTTCAGTGTTAGTTAGGCTTTGTTTGGCGCGGCGCGGAGCCCGGGACTCCCGGGTGACAGGCCTAAAGGCACCCAGTGCAATATCGCGACGCTGTTACGTGTACACTTGTTCAGTCAAACATGACAAGCTTTAATATATAAGTCTGAAAATTATGACGAAAACTGAAAGATTGATTACGATTATTTTATCTTCATTTATTTCCATTCAGTTAGGAGTAATAATTGTGAAATATTCGACTTGTGTCTTCAATTATGAGGAATACCAAATAATCATTATAACAAAAGTCAGTATGCATTTATAAAATGCATGCCTAAAATATATTTAAAAGATTAGGATACCGCTAGTTAGATTCGTAATTTACTAAACGTCACTAAATCTATTTATATGTACATTCCTGTAAGTTTTGAATTAATATTTCTACGTGGGGCTTACAATCTGCTCAGCTATGTTCAATCCCCGGTGTTTATAAGATATCAGGGACATCTTATCTAGCTAGAATATTAACATACATATTTATACATGTTAGGTCCAGTTCTTATAGATAATATTTCTAGTACTCGGTTACTAAAAGTAGTGTTTTTAATTAAGTGAAGTAATTACGACGGCACTTTAAAATACGTCTTTGCAAAGCACATAAGGCAGAAGCTGTCAGAATACTTTACTCAATTAATAATACTTCTTTATATGTATTCACTATTTATAATTAACACATTTAATTTAAGTGAACTAACCAGGTTCGAACTGTGGTCACCCGTGTTCGTCAGCACTAACAAAGGTGGGTTGCTTGATTCGCGCACTGTGGTGAAGAGTGTCACACAATAAATTCATTGGTTTAAGGGGTCTTCACCAAATTAATGGCAAAGTACAGTTAGTTGATAATTTTAATATTTAAGAACAATGGTAGAAGTTTGGTTTTGTTTGTATTTTAACTCCATTTTATACATTAAGTATATTACAATTTGATATATTATGTATCTGAGGCGGTAAGGTAAATCAAAGATTTCTTAGGGGCACCACACATTAGAGCGGAATTCAGCTATTCATAGACAATTGCGGAAATTTGTATATGGCCTCCATACAAAAATTCACCGACAAATTTACGCCTTGTATACGAATAGCTGAATTCCGCTCTTGTGTGGCGCCCCTTAGATCAGATTTTTTTCTCATCCGAAAAGTACAGTGGCGACGGACATGCGTTCTCTGGCTTTCTCTACCACCGCCTACATTTGTTTATTTTTTGCCAGCAAAAAGAACTTTTTACCGAAAGAATGCGGCGATTATTGCTCACCTATTTGCCCTGAGTTGGTGTTAGAATATTTCAAATTATCGATGTTCGTAACTATTCGCTTTATCGTTTTCTGGTTATTATCAATGTCATTTTGTGTGACACCCGTAAAACCACTGTTCTACAGTTGGTGTAATGTAGATGGTTTAAATATCTGTCCATAGTTTAGTCAGTTAAGCTGAAATCAATGGTTTATTCCGTACCTTTATCGGACAATATTAATGAAATTGAAATGTTAAATTGAGGTACAAGTATTGAATAGTGTAGTGTATTATATAATATTTAAAAGAGAATATGTTTAATGTACATTGTCATATTTCGATTACAAACACAGTTTTATAAAATATTTTTGTTAAGACACCATGTCTAATGTCACAAATCATAATTTTCTGTGCATATTATGATTTAGTCGTATGACTATGTCAGAGCTTATAAATAAATGAGTATATTCTTCTCATTGATGGTTTGTTTTTTTTTCTTGGGCAAAGATTGAGTGAGAGATTAATGAGGTATTTTCTGATCATCATACTTCATGGTCTGTAAAACTAGAATCTAACAACATCATAAACAATGCGAGCTTCTACGGGTATAATATAGACCTGTTTATTAAATAATATGTCTATATAACCCTAAACTAAATGATACTTTCAAATAATTTTTAATTTCAATATGTATAGACTTGTTGTGACGCATGGTTTATTGTGTTTTAATTTTGCACTTTGGCACCGTTTTGGACTGAACTTACACATTGTGCTAACATCACAAACTATTTGAACTCTACAATAATTATTTATTTATCGTATGGCATAAACGTGTTCTTGTTACGTAATAACTAATAACACGTACTCATAATGAATAACAAGTGATTCTATATGGTAATTATAACATAAAATATTTACTTTTGAATTGCTTATAAACGCTTGTGTATATAAAAAGGCTATTTTGCTTGGAAGCTTTAAATAAATGACACACAATGCACATTTGCTAAAAGGGCATTAAACTAACACATAATGTAAATCACCAATTTATAACAACATAATTTCTAACACATTTATATCACTATATCTCTATTATATAATCAGTAAAGTATAAGTAAATAGTTTAGGGATAAGGAAAACATATTTATTAATTATTCCGGTGTTCCTCCTTGTGCGACCCTTGAACGATTGAGTGGTCGTCAAAGGTACTTGTCCTTTTATACCAATGCTCGTATTGGATCGGCCTGGATCGTGGTAGCTATAGATAAAACATACAAATACGATTGGAATGCTACTAATCTCTGAACGTTATTGAATTAGGCATGTACCTACTATTGTAGTCTGTCACCGTAAAGCAGATTAAAGTGTTACCGTGCGAAGATAGCGCCGTGCATGACCTTGTTATGTTGTATGGAATCAATGCTTCTTTCTGTTTCTTTGATTGGACATAATTCATTGCATGTCTGTGTATGCTGTGTAGTGCTATCCCCTCCTACGCCTGACTTTGAACTTTATTTTAACCGCTTAGAGTCCTGTTTTCTAATAAGATGGTGATAAACGACGTCTAGATCGAAGGCGGCGTCGGGTTGCTGTAACGCTGTGACCTTTGATGATTAGTTAAACTAGTCCAAACGAAGGCGTGGGACTCATATGTTTCCATCTGTGTCACCGTTGAATTGCTATACATATCACGTTTTCTTTTTTCATTTTAGGTGTATTCAACTTTTTCGGCTGCCCAATTGTTTTCTCGTTTAAATGACCCGTGGCGCCAGCATGTACTGTGGCCGCCACTCACACCCTTGACCGCTTGTGCTAGAACTCGGACTTGCTCGCAATGATGAGTATTCGTTTTTACTTATTTAGCTTACGATACACTGCAGGATGGTCACTGACATACCTACCATACATTTTATTCAGTGATAATTATTGTGATATCTATTACCTATTGACGGGACTCTTCCTGTGATTGGCACGACCTTGTTTCACTGTCAAATCGGAGTGCCAATAGCTGGTTATTGGCATGTCAACTAATGTGTATTTTACCTTATATGATGGCATACGTTTCAGAACCCATCCTGCAGTAGATATTCTATTGTGTATTCGGTTTAATATGTTATATGCCGGCACTATTGTTAATTACATAGTTAGGTTTTTTTAAAAAATATTTCTATTCCAATATGTTTATCGAACAGCATCATGGTTTTTTGGTCACTGGACAAACTTTTTCAATATAATTGAAAAAGTGCTCAAAATAGTACCTACACGACAAAAATTACACTTAACATATTTTTAAATCTGTTTCTGTCAATATAGAAATACGAAATGACAATAATTATTATTACCTATCTTACAAAAAATAATTATATGTGTCATGAGTACAAAAGCATTCCGACAGAAAAACATAAGTATCGGGCGGGAGGTTTATTTTAATGTTTTTAATCAATTTGTGTGGTTGCAGATGCAACCTTGCTGTAAACATAATAGTGTTTACATTTCAATAAAACATAAATACGTGAATCGAGCTTGAGAAAATAACTACGTACCTAAGTAATGAAATAGTATTTTGTAGGATATGAACCTAACTCAATACATAGGTTTTCCATTTAACAAATTTAGTTTAAGTAAAGCTCAAGCGAAGCTATTAGAATATAAAATCTAACTTTAAAATTAGTAATTGTCTTAAAAAATATATAGACTTTTACAGTTGCATTTTATGGAAGTAACATACATACTTTGCACTTAGCACAACAGCATTGTTGTTTGACACTAATCTAAGTAAGTATACGCTTATTATTTCAAGTTCTAAACAATTTTGGGTGCCTAATGCAATATTGTGTGTCCTATTTAAATAAAAGTATATGGTTGTACAAACTGTCGGATAAAATTACCATTCCATTTAAAACATTGTAAAAAAATCTCTGTCGCTCAATGTCGGTCCAAAATGGAGTGTGCTGGACTAGTAGTATTATTTAGTTACCATAATTCTATTGTTAGCTCCTTAAATTTTGTTATACAATTTGTTTTTATTTTATTTTATTTATTTATTATATCTTTAAGTACTTGTTTTAAGTATTACTTAATTAGATACGATATAGAGATGGCTGTTTACAGTGTATAGCGATTTGAAAAAAAGCACAGCAATAATATTCTACAATTTATACACTGTGTAATATACTAGAGTTTGAACACGCTAAGTTTGAAAGCGAAAAGTGTAGAGAGTCTACACTCAATTCGCTCAATGATATGGAAATATGACGGCAGCTTTACATTTTGCCATTGCAAAGTACATGCAAAGTTAACGCGGTCGGACTCTATCGTGATAACTAAGGTTCGTTAGGTACTGAAAGCATGTCAAGGAAAATGCTTCCAATTACGGAAGGGCTTCATGTTTTTTTTTTAAAATGGTAGCTACTACATACTGCATGAGTTTTCCTTTTGGTCAATTTTAAATGGTATAGCTAACCTAAAATATATAGGTACACGGGTTTGTATTTGACCTCTCTCTCTCACTACCGAGCAAGGTGGTGGGGTCAGCTCAATCAAGGCAGGTCTGAATTTGACCAAACTGGAGTAATAATCGCTGTGAACTGAAAAATACATTTTAGCTGCAGCATAACACGCTCGGTGGTACTAACGGGTTGGGTTAAAGTAATGAGAATTTTCATATTGGAAAATTTTAAAATAGAGCTAATATATGCGGGTTAATAGGTTTTATTTCCACAAATTATAACATCCTCAACATTACAAACAAACATTACTATATAGAAAAAGTCCCTCGATGTTCAATCTTTCGTAACTTGCTTCTGACTATTCCACTCACACCTTGGACATCGTACAAATTCACTTTTTAGGGTTCCGTAATCAACTAGGAACCCTTATAGTTTCGCCACGTCTGTCCGCGGTCTAGCTCAGTGACCGTTAGCACTAGAAAGCTGAAATTTAGTATGAGTATGCGCGTTAATCACGCCGTCAAAGTGGTAGAATAAAAACTGGAAAAATATTTTTATTAGGGTATCCCCGTACACATCAAGTTGGGGTGAATATTTTTTTCTCTCCAACCCATCGTGTTGGGTATCGTTGAACAGGTCTTTCAAAAAGAATATATGTCTTTTATAAGAGTTTTTGGATAAAACTAATAGTTTCGTAAATAATAGCTCTGAAAGTTCAAAAAAGGGCGTCCCCCCCATCTAACTTTTAAACCGTGAGTCCAAAAAATTTTTATAAAAATTCATAGACGTGAGGCCTGATAAGTACTTTCAATGAAAACTATATTGAATAAAATCGGTTCAGCCGTTTTTGAGTTATCACTCATAAACGCATAGTGAAAGGACGTAGGTGCCAGATAGTAAAATGACGTAAGCGCCGGCAAATATCCCTTAATAAACGAATTTTTGAACGGATGTATTGTAACAGGTCGGTAACTACGGAACACTACACTGAGCATGGCCCGAAATGCTCTTGGCCGGTTTTTTATTTAATATGTATCCATAAATTTATTTGTTCGATAAATTGGCTTCCTACCCATCACTACTTACCAATCTTCATCAAACACTAGATTAAGCAAACTCTTAGTAGGGTAAATCGCCAGTAACTGGCCACCTCAATCTAATAATGAACTCTGTTCACCTACAAACAGAATTCAGTTTAGTATAAGGTTTGAATTACTGTCCACCCTTCAATAACTGGCCAAGTTATACTAAAATGAATTCTGTTTGTAGGTGAATAGAGTTCATTTTTAGTATGAGGGGCAAGTTATTGAACGCTGGCCAGTTACTGGCGTTAAGAATAGTCAAAATTGTTTAAAAGCAATTTCATACATAATGTACAAAGATGCCAACTCAGCAAAAGTCCCTAAAGCTCGACCAACCGAAGCTTAATGGGATGTTTGTAGTAGCTTAGTGTATGGTTACGGGTAGGACGCCAGCTCACCGAAACCATTAAAATTAAGGATAATAAAGGCAATTAAGAAACGTTGTCCAAGGAATGATTCGTATGGTCAGAAGCAAGTTACAAAATATCGAAGCTGGAGAGCCTTTCTATTCATATTGTACTGATTGTTTGTAAAGTCTAATATGTATGCTCTAGTTTCTCTTAAAAAATACATTACCCTGCAGCTATTGACTTATTGAACGGCCTCTCAGCCCAGTCGGTAGTGACCCTGCCTACGAAGCAGGAGGTCCCGGATTCGAATCCTGGTAACGGCATTTATTTGTGTGTTTATCACAGATGTTCCTGAATTATGGATGTTTTATATGTATGTAAGTATTTATCTATATCTATATATTATATATATCGTCGTCTAGTACCCATAACACAAGCCTTATTGAGCTCACCGTGGGCCTAGGTCCCTTAATATTTATTGAGTTTATTTTTAAATTTTACAATATGTTCATTCACATTACTTTAAGCCAACCCGTTACGTACTGAATGATTATTTCGTAGGTATTAAAATGAAAACAGTTAATAGACTCACTGTGGAGTTGCATGATCTAACAACTTTTATCTACACACACAAGCCGTATTCATGTAACCTGCTCTCCATTTAGATTTTTGATAGTCTTTAATAATCTTGCCTCATAAGCTTGATACAAACGAATGAGCGAGGCCTGCTAATTTTATTTAATAGGTAGATTTTATGACGGCGATATTGATAACATACATAACATACATGTGTATTGTAGATGTTATTTCTAGTCCCTATTGATTTGCAATACAACCAGTAGTTCGCCTCGAACGCGGAACTCGCGATTTACTTGCAAACGATTTGATTAATATAATAAGACCCTAATGAAGATCGCTTTTGTGTCTTGTACCTCCATAAGACCTTGATCGATCCTGCTGATATAAGAACTCTCAAATTACATTTATCTCTGCTACAACCCTAACAAATTTCATAAAGATTTGAAAAGCGTTACTTAAGTTATCGCGGAACAGCTATTCAAAATCAAAACGCCATCAAATGCACGGACGTCCCGGTAGCTAGCTGATAGTTCCGTTATGTCCGAGGTTGTCTGTAAGAAATTCGCTTCGCTCGCTCGTTCGATTATACTTTATCGAAAACCTAAAAAACAAATCCGCTAGCGACTATTCTAATTCTAAATACAGTTCACATTCAAGGCGGTAGGAGAGAAGTGATATTAGTTATAGTAGACTACTTTTGTATTTCTGTATAGTATGTTCAGTAAGTACTTACTTAAAAAATTTATACTTAAACTAGACTTAATGTTCAATGTGTTTTTACTAGAAAACCATCGCTTGGCTGCCTCACGAGCTGTCTGAGTTAAGTGTTGGGGCTGTCTGTAGTTATCGAACGAGCGGAGCGTAAGTGAAGTTAAGTTCTTACAGACAACATCGGACACAACGGAACTGTCAGCTGGCTACCTAGACGTCTGTGCGTTTAGATGTATTTTTGATTTTGAATAGTTGTTGCGCGTTAACTTTACGTTTTTCTGATTATTTATGATATTTGTTGGGGTTGTAGCAGAGCTCAATACAATTTGAGAGATCGTTTATGAACAGGATCCATCAAAGGGTTATGGAGCTAGAAGGCTCGAAACAATCCTCAATAGGGTCTTGTTATATTGGTCAACTCGTCTGCAAGGAAATCGCGAGTTCTCAGTTCGAGGCGGACTACTTACTAGTTGTTATTTAAAATGTCCGAGATGGCGATTGTGCTACTTTTCGTCCACATTTGTCAGTTTTCCGTCCATACTTATTTATATTACTGTTGTGTTTATGTTATACCTACTTGTTTATGTGCAATAAAGTGATACATACATACATACATATATTCAAGTTTTTCCCGAAAAAAAGCTTAAAATTAAAAAAATCTACTAAAGAATACACTATAGATAGGAATTTGTTGACCTTATAAAGTTTTCCCCATATATTCGTAGCAGTTTTATTAAGTGGACGGTAAACTGGACCTGGACAAGAAACTAGCACAATCACCATACACTTCTACCAAATTAATCCATTCTAACCGTGGCCTGCTACCTCCAGTCAACAGCAGAAGTTTTTAATTTTTATTAAATTAGGATTTTTATATAAACTTGTTTAAAAATGAATTAGGTAAGATTAAATGTTACCACTATGTTCAAATGTGTTTGAGAAAGTTTTCGAAAATATGTCACGTATTTTTTTAAATTAGAGTAACATTTTTTTGTATAGCTTTACCACTCAATAGTGACAATGCGCCCTAACGAGTGCATATTTGCGTAATCCAACGATGTACAACTATGGCCTCGCAGTTCAGTACATAATATTAAATGTAAATTAACAAAGGTATTTGTTATTTTTGTAACTATATTCTAGGCACCCGTAGGTGTGAACACGGAGAATGTTAAAACAAAGTCCTAGACTTTAAACGTACTTATGTAGGTTTTTCTTCTCATTCAATACTTAAAAATTGTGATATGTAACCATTTCCAAATTTATTTATATAGCATTTGGACTATTCCGTGTGTACTATTGTATCGTTTTATTATTCCAAATGCCATTCCATCGCAGATGTATTGAATGTGTAACCTTTGTTATATAGTTTATAGACGAGCAATATTTTTGTTACTATTAGTTAAGATATCAATAAATATGTATATGTAAGATATTTAAATTAGCAAATAAATATCATGTAAATTAACGGTTGTTTTTGTAAAAAGGACCTTGTTACGAAAGACATTTAAATATGAAGCAAGGAATTAAATTATAAAAACTGATAATGAGTCATACAGTCGAATAATTACATATATACGAACTATGACAATTTAAAACTAAAAAAAGTAACTTTTGAAGGGCGCATTTATAAGAATGACCTATGTCACAGTTCATTTACCATTCTGTGAACCTTATCACAAGGGAATAAGATCTAACAATGGGCAGTTAGATGTGTGTTTATCAGGACAAAATTTCACTACAATATACATATACTTATGTAAAAATGTGCAAGTTGCGAAAAGTTTCTAAAGAGTTAAAAAAGTATTAGGAAAGAAAGGAAAGTTTCAGTTCCCTCACAAGAATGAACTGAGATGAAGATTCCCTTTTTCCGTTAACTTTTTGGAAGTGGCTCGCAGCTTGCTCATCTGTACGTGTGGCTTGAAACTACGGGGACTCCGTTTCCAACCCTAGAGCCACGCCTGAAGTTCCCAGCCACAATGTGTAAGAAAAAAATGCGTCTTGACGCCAATAGCTTACCGACAAAGTCTTGCCTGATAACATCAACAGTGACTGTACCTTAAGAATACCATATAGACCTGTCTATTTTTTTCAGCGGTGAGCAAAGAACCGATAGCAAACAGCCAGGAAGTGCCCAACTCACGGCCACCGGAGCCGGCGCGGCCCCCACCACCAGCCAGGCCTCCCGCGCGGCCTCCGGCAGCGCCTCACTACCCCCTGCCGGCGGCGCCTGGCAACTCTGGAGGCCTATTCTCGTCGATAAAAGGGGGCGCTGGCAGTTTCTTGAAGAATCTGAAAGACACTTCTTCGAAGGTCATGCAGACAGTCCAACAGTGAGTAATAACTGAATTTTAAACAGTAAATTACTAAACTAAAGGCCCGGCAGTATGGGTAATAAAATTCGAATGGTGCCCGAATAGTAGTTTATGTAACTGTTACGTAATAATACACTGCTTTATCTACACACATATTATAAATCCTAAATGACGTGTTCGGAAACTATTAGAATGACTGCCTTTGCACCGCCATTGCCAACTCGATTGTGCCGGCGGTCGGGGGGCGTGTGTCGGGTCGGGGAGGTGGGCTGGATTTTCATTACGGTACCGTTATATCGATGTGGTAATGAATTTTCATACGTTTTTACCACACTGGCACACATAATACACTGTGCAGTAAAACACTTCGTAATTTGCATTAACACGTTTAATTTTGCAGATTAAGTAAATTATTTAAAATTAGCAATTTGGTCCTTCGAGCCGGATAGAATGTAAATAAATTACAATAATCAGATTATTTAAAATTAGCACTGCACATAAAAATGACGATAACGATATCGATATAAAGATATTTCACATTCAATAATTTCCTTAGTGGATAGAATGTAATTAAATTACAATAATCAGATTATTTAAAATTAGCACTTCACATAAAAATGACGATAACGATATCGATATAAAGATATTTCACATTCAATAATTTCCTTAGTATCGTAGACCCGGATAGAATGTAATTAAGAATAATAATCAGATTATTTAAATTTGCACTTCACATAAAAATGACGATAATGATATAGATATAAAGATATTACATTCAATAATCTCCTTAGTATCGTAGACCCGGATAGAATGTAATTAAGAATAATAATCAGATTTAATGATATAGATATAAAGATATTTAACATTCAATAATCTCCTTAGTATCGTAGACCCGGATAGAATGTAATTAAGAATAATTATCAGATTATTTAAAATTAGCACTTCACATAAAAATGACGATAATGATATAGATATATTTAACATTCAATATTTACCTTAGTATCGTAGACGTCTACTTTCCGCACGAAAGGAAAATAAAACGAGGGAGTACTAGCAAAACTAGTAAGTACAAATAAAGACTCGGCTGGTAATTTGGCTGCGGGGAAAGTAATGGATTAATGAGGCGAGTGATATGGATGGTGACAGATGATTCGCTAGATAAGAGTTGCCTAAATTCAAGAGCCAGGTCTTTGTACGCCCGTCAAATGAGGCAATTAGAATTTTGGCGATTTAGGGTTAATATAAAAATGCCGATCGCAGATATGTAAGAATGGTAACAACAATATAGAACTAAAGCACGGCAAATAAAATGTGAAGTCCCCAATTAAAATCTAGAACACTTCACGGAGCGACACGCCGCTTTCACCTGGTGAGCCACGCGCAATGCGGGCTCGAGTCCTTTAGAGGCGACTGGCGGCCGTATTCCAGGGCGATACGCCGGTTTCACCTGGTGAGCCACGCGTAATGCGGGCTCAAGTCCTTTGGAAGCGGCTGGCGGCTGTATCCCAACCGCGACAGGCGATATCCAATATCTGCGTTGGACAGTATCGCAGTGCCGGCCGCAAACGCTTGACGCCCCTCCGACGCGGTACACGCACACACTTGGCGTTGGATATCACAAAATACTAATTCCAATAACGCCCAAAAAAAATCAAACTCAGATTAAAATAGGAAAAAAGGGATGTCGAAAATGGATTATGACAACTGCACCGCTCGAGGTTAACAATCTATCTGTCTTCTCGACTAAAACAAAAACTATTCCAAACTCCTACAAAATTTGAATTTAAAATTGATGCGAATATCCTCTTTTCTTAGTCGTCAGCTTCTTTCAAAATAAAAAAAAGACACATGATATGGTGATCATATTTTGATATCGGCGCCACCTATCTATAAGTAGACGAACCACGATCTAATCTACCCTGACTCGCGCAACTTGGCCGGTACACCAAACCAATCGCGCGGATATTCCCAAGGGACGCCGCGAGATGCAGCTGGCGTTCTTTCGGGATGCTACAACTGATGTTACGTTACTGGTTGCAATAATGGTGGTAATTACATGCGGTTTCCGAACGCAGAATAGAGGATTTATGATATGGGTGTAGATAAAATGTGTTTCTGTTTCTGAAATTTAGAGTAGGTGAGCGATTTTGCTACTGTAAAGCTATATGATGGCAAGCACAGAGTTTATGCTATTTTTAAATAAATTAGATTACTTCAAGTTTGCCGATTCATAAAATAATCCATGAAAATACCAAGTCTACTTTAGTTAGCTAAAACGAAATGCCCTGAACCTTTTAGTTTTAAATGTGCAGCTTATTTATATGTACCTACTTTTTTTGTTAATTTCAGGTCCATAGCACGAACGGATCTAGACATGAGTTACATTACTAGCCGAGTTCTTGTGATGCCCTATCCGTCCGAGGGATTGGAGAGTGCATATAAGACTAATCACATAGACGATGTCAGGGTATGTACTATTAAATTAAAGTACTTATTCTCTGTTAACACTAAAGTGAGTCCTTGTTCTTATTATAATGTAAAATAAATCGACTCTTATTGTATTTATGGCTTGGTTATCCCGTTGTATAACACAAACGTAAAACTAAAATAAACAAAGTAAATTCGAAATTATGGTGGTACCCCTGGCAGGTGATATGCCTGATTCCAATACACAATTAATTGATTGGCTGTAGTGATAGTAGTGTAATTCAATGATAATTTAACGAGGCCCTAGATTTTTTACCTTAACACTTGTGATTTCAAACAAAAATGAATAATAATAATCATTACAGCTTACAAAGTTTCTTTTTTAATACCACGACGGTGGCAAACAAGCATACGGTCAGCCTGATGGTAAGCAGTTACCGTAGCCTATGGCCGCATGCAATCCCAGAGGATTCACAAAGTCAAGTAAAAGTGTCAAAAGTACGACATGTTCTTTTCTCAGGCATTCCTAGAAACGCGGCACCCCGGCGGTAAATACTGCGTGTACAACTTGTACCGCGGCGGCCGCCTGCAGTTCCCGCGCCACGCCACGGTGGCCGACGCCTGGCAGCTGTGGCCCACGCCCGCGCACCGCGCGCCGCTGCTGGCGCCGCTGTACCGGCAGCTGCAGGCCATGTACCAGTGGCTGGGGCGCGACGAGCGAGCCGCCGCTGTCATCGCTTGTCAGGTGCGTTTTAAGTGCGAAAGTGACGCATGACGCGATAGGTGATTAAAAAAAATGTTTATTCACGAAACGGCTTACAATTTTTTTTTTCATATCTGTTCTTCTGCCAAACCACAGTGTGGTTTGTTGGCAGACGAGACTCCAGTTTATAAATTCTATAGTAAGGTACCCACCAAAAACATAAATGTAAAAAAGGAGAGCCAAGTTCAATACAAAAATTATGCTTGGCTGTGGGCTTCGCCGCAAAAAGAATGGAGATCTAAATGAGTGCCAAGTTCTATGCAAATTCCAAATATGTATTTATAGGAACAAAATAACATTATGAACAAGTATTAAACTCTATTTCTTTGCTTTATTGGATACCTATAACAATTGCTGTTATTTAAAAATGTGAGATCTTAAAGTAGGTTAGATGTGACTTGGCCAGTTTTCATTGCATAAGTCATTTTATAAAGTTATTCAACATATATATAAATATATATTTTAATTCTGATAAAAACTGGCCAAGTCAAATCTAACCTACTTTAAGATCTCACATTTTCAAATAACAGCAATTGTTGTAGGCTACCAATAAAGCAAAGAAATAGAGTTTAATACTTGTTCATAATGTTATTTTGTTCCTATAGATACATATTTGGATTTTGCATAGAACTTGGCACTCATTTAGATCTTTATTCTTTTTGCGGCGAAGCCCACAGCCAAGCATAATTTTTGTGTTGAACTTGGCTCTCCTTTTTTACATTTATGTTTTTGGTGGGATATCATTACTTTTTGTAAAGAAAACTAGGCAGCTATTGAGATTTAATGTTTTTTCTTGCGTTTCCGCTGCATGGTTTTATTTTTATGCTATTGTCTACATTCTCTTGAATGTTAGTGATAATAGTATTCGTAAGCGGTGCCTATGTTTTATGTGTTGCTCTGGAGCGCTTTTATGTAGATTTACTTCTGTTCTGTGTATAATTATGTGGTGCCGCGCGCCGCCGACGACACACCGTTGTCCGGTCGTTTACCGCGTATTACAAGTTTTTTGTATGGGAACACCACTTATTATTTGACTTAACTTAATTTTTATATTTCTGTTATATAGGAAATATAATAATACATATATTGGGATAGTTTTAAATATCTGCTGGTAACGGTTCCAACGATACAATTAATTTTGTTTTTTTGTATGGGGACTCCCCCAATTTTTTTACTTTTTTTTATTTTTAGATTTTTTCCTACGCTTACACACAATTACCGAGCTGGATTCCAAATTTCATCCTTCTAGGTCATCTGGAAGTAGGTTAGATTTAGGTACTATATGTCAGTCAGTCAGTCAGTGCTAAAATTTACGACTTTTTGACCTTCATATCTTTATAACCGTTTGAGCTAGCTTCATGAAATCTGGGCTTCTAGATGTCCTTATGGATATAATTAAACACACGTTGTTTTATGTGTTTACGTTAAAGAGGTTTTGAGTTATAGAAGGGTCAAAAGTGGCACCAAGTGGTTCGTGTAAATATACACTCGGCGCTGGCTAGCCAGTAGTTTGCTTGAACTTGGCTTGACACGCTGCCGCGTGTCTAAATATATATATATTAATTTATAGTCTAACTTAACTTAAATTATATTTCCACCACCACCAACAAAACAGTAACACCCGATTGACCATTGAAAATTGAATTGGTTGAAATGGCAACCATGATGTGATATTAAATACTTTTTAGGACAGTCAATCTTTTGAATGCGAGTGTTTTCTTCTCAATCACATGCTTCATCCGTAGCATACTAACTGTAACTACCAGTGGCAGCGCGTCCATAGAATACGATTCCCGTCGGATTTCCTAATTTTCAGGCATTTAGCAGTTTTCCTACAGCTCATGAAGAAATTTTGAGCCAAATACAGCTTCGGCTGGCCTACGAAAAATTATTACCCACCGCCACTGCTAGCTACATACATATTCATTTTTCCGTAGGATGGCAAATCGATGTCGTGCATGCTGCTCTGCGGGCTAATGCTGTACGCGAAGCTGGTCACGATACCCGAAGACGCGCTGCAAATCTTCGCTGTCAAGCGAGCGCCCATCAATATGCCGCCCAGCCAACTCCGATACCTATACTATCTCAATAATATTATTAGGTACTGTCAAACATACTTTTATTATATTATTTTTTCGGCAAAAGCAGAATAAATGTTATGATTTTAAGAGAATATGTATTATGTGGGTGGTAAGTTTACAACTAAGCTGGTTTCAATGAATGAGGTGTAAAAATTTTTGTCTTTTGAACCCGGTTTTGACATAGGCTACAATGTTAAACTTCAACAAAGAGAACGTTAAATGTTTTTCTACTCTCACTACATATATGGCCATTATTCCGGACCCCCTCTAATCCGGTGGACTCTATAATCCGGACGGACTCAGCATGGGCGACCGCGGCGTGTGCTGCACAGGGACATCGGCAGCATTTCACCGCACTCGCTACTTTGATAGTCAAAATATTATGATTCTTCTGATATTCAAATGTCATCTCGCTCAAATCTGGAGCAGAGCCCGACTGGGGAAGTACCTCCACCTTACAGAAAACCACAGCCAAATAGCACTAGACCCTAATCATAATGTTGTGTTCCTGCTGGTGAGTAAGGTTGCCAAAGAGCTCAAAGAGGACCCAGTGTGTTGACGATGAGGGACCTTCTTGTTCCTTTAGCGGTCAACACAGTGAATCCTCCTTTTTGTAAAGGGTCGGCAACGCGCATGTGACTCCTTTGGAGTTGCAGGCGTCCATAGGTTACGGTAGCTGCTTACCATCAGGCGGGCCGTATGCATGTTTGCCACCGTCGTGGTATAAAAAAATGTTTTACCACTAAGTAATGTCTTTATAGATTTTTTCTACTCCGGTACTTTTATCTGTCAATTATATGGTCCCGCAAATGAATATAAAAGCATGTCCTATGCAATTTAAAAAAAGTCTATCTTGTCTATTCTTCATAAAGACCCTAGGGTTATTATGTGATATAATGCAACTGCTAACAGAGGTGCCCTGTGAACCCAACAAATATTTATACATTCGTCATCCATCATCTATATACTCGAAGAAACACAGATAATATACTCGAAGAAACGTCTATCTAGTCTATTCCCCAAAAAACAACTGTTAAATAAAAGCGCCAAATTAAAATCGCGTGCAGTTAGGAGAAGAAAATACATTACTGCCAACCTAAGAAACCTAAATAAACGTAGCGTTTTTAGAAAAAAAACTTTAAAAAAGAAAAAATGAAAAGAACCACAGACATACTTTGTAGTTTTTACGTTTGCCATTCGTTTGTGATGGCAAACTGCAAACTTTGAAAATAATATATTTCTACTACTCTCTGTCGCTCTTTGATAATTGATTTAATAACGACGGTGTGTGTTTGTGTTAGTATTCTTGAAATACAGTGTTTTAAAAGGTGAAACTTAAATTATTGTTGATTATGTTGACAAAATAACTGCAATATCCATGAAGTGTTCAATTTCGCATTTTTTGTAAAACTATGTGTAGTCGTAGAAAAAGTATTGTATGCAACGTCGTATAAGTAGGTCAAAAAATGTTCGTGGCGTTTTTCTTAACAATTTTCGCCTCCGGCTGCGCCTACGGCTCAAATTGTTACCCACGCCACTCACCTTTTTTGACCCCTCTTATACAACTGTTGCATAAAATACTATATTGTGTTCTCTTCAGTAAAGTAAGATTCGCATTTACATTAAAAAAAAAACATTTATTTATGTTATGAATTAAATACCATTAAAAAATTACATTATATGATCCGGAAACCTCTCTAATCCGTCGAGGTCTTATTTTTTGCCCGTCTGGATTAGCGAGGTCCTACTGTAACAGTTTTTTTCAATGTCATATGTATATTGATTGGTTGAGTCGGGCCTAACAAGATTGTGATTGTTTCAGACCGGAACCAATACTCCCGCACTTTAGGCCAGTTACTCTAGTCTCCCTAACTATTCAACCAGTACCACTATTTACGAAAGCCAGGTAAGATTTTTTTTGAGTGCGTCTAATGTAAACTATTTACATCAATTCTCAGTTTGTCCTAGAAATTAAAAAATCATTTTCCTTTCATTTGTAATTGACAAATGGTTTATAAATTTCATTTTCAACGTAACTATGATAATCATATAGTAAATATTAAAAAGACCACAACACCACGCGGTCCAACATAGCGGTCATCGGCGGGGTCGAGAGCCCCGTAGTTTAAATATCGACTTTATTTTGTATATATTAAGGAAGTAAATTCATTTAAATCTTCTGTCAATTAAAATACCCTTCAATTGTTAGAATTATATTGATTAACCAATGCAGTATTTATTTTATTTCTTCCTTTTTGTCATAATATTTTCTTAGAAATATAATTAGTGCCATACAAATTTGCAGGGACGGTTGTAGACCATACATTGAAGTATTCAACGAGGACAGATTACTGCTGTCGACACTACAGGACTACGATAGGTTACACATGTACACGGCACAAGAAGGAAAGGTAAGAAATAAAAGAACGAACCACATACTACGAAGACACCGCAACATAATTTCAATTCGATTTCACTCTTTACGTAAAAATCAGTTAGCCTTTCCAATGCGATCTAATTAGTATACATTTCAAACTTGTTCGTTCGAATTCCATCCGATTTGCAAATGAAGAGTGCCAGTAATAACTCTCTATTACGTCACACTTCGGTTTACAATTTTTTCGCAATTTTCTTGGAATAAAGCAAAAAATAAGATCTGAAAACTGTCTAATTCGAATCAGGAAGCCTATTTACCGAATGGTTTTCGATTGAGCCCACTTACGAATTTTGAAATATTGTCAAATGCAAACTCAACACACAATTTATCACCACATATTTTCATTGCATTCCAAACTTTGTCTATAATCTCTGTTTAAACAATAGGGATGATGACACATGTTGAATTTTGTAATAAAATTGAGTTGAATGGATGTAAAATGATCAATATATCCTAATAAATTGAAAATTAAAGAAATCTTTCGAAATAGTTCAAAGATATCAGGCTTCAAAGTTTCAAAATTTAATGATTTTTTTAAAGTACAAAATTAAAAAAAAACAATGACACCATTAGATTTCTCATATAGTACTGTAAAATAAATTGTATAGCAAATATATACATAAACGCAATATTTCACTGTGTAAATAACAATTTCATAATTTTTTATATATATGACTATGCAATCGTGACGTCACTGTTGCATATCATTTTGTTAGGAGCGTTTTGAGAAACAAAAGCGAGTGTCAGATTTTGAATCTCATTTCTGACTTTTGTGTTGCTTTAACGCAATTGGCCCCATATAGACATTTGATCCTCAGAACAAAACGAATCGATTGATACCATACATGAAAACAATTCATCAAGCCTATTCTAGCTCCAACATGATTTGTGCAGGTAACACTTCCACTAGACACGACCGTCTGCGGGGATGTGCTAGTGGTAGCATCTCACGCGCGCCAGCAGCTCGGCCGCGTCCACACCGTGCCCATGCTGTCCGTGTCCTTCCACACCGGCTACCTGCAGCCCACGCAGCACGCCATCAAGTTTACCAGGCGAGTGACTCGCTTTTAGCTCGCACGCGCCAGCAGCTCGGCCGCGTCCACACCGTGCCCATGCT
The DNA here is from genome assembly GCA_947086415.1 of Pammene aurita. NCBI lineage: Eukaryota > Metazoa > Arthropoda > Insecta > Lepidoptera > Tortricidae > Pammene > Pammene aurita. The sequence goes on from OX352297.1 coordinate 26,836,472, forward strand.
GTCCGTGTCCTTCCACACCGGCTACCTGCAGCCCACGCAGCACGCCATCAAGTTTACCAGGCGAGTGACTCGCTTTTAGCTCGCACGCGCCAGCAGCTCGGCCGCGTCCACACCGTGCCCATGCTGTCCGTGTCCTTCCACACCGGCTACCTGCAGCCCACGCAGCACGCCATCAAGTTTACCAGGCGAGTGACTCGCTTTTAGCTCGCACGCGCCAGCAGCTCGGCCGCGTCCACACCGTGCCCATGCTGTCCGTGTCCTTCCACACCGGCTACCTGCAGCCCACGCAGCACGCCATCAAGTTTACCAGGCGAATGACTCGCTTCTAGCTCGCACGCGACGCGACAAGCGAATGTCTCGCTTCTAACTCGCGCGCACCATCAGCTCGGCCGCGTCCACACCGTGCCCATGCTGTCCGTGTCCTTCTACACCGGCTACCTGCAGCAAGGGATTACGTGCTGAGCGAACTTCAGGCTCCATTGAACACTAGTTAAAAGCCGGGTCAAACGAAGATGATGACGAATATCTTCTAAATCCTGCCTGACGTCTTAGTGCTGGCACGTGTATTATAAGTTTGTCTTAAAACGGTGTTATATTTTTGAATTTTATAACTTAGTTCTAACGGTGTTCTGTGACCCACAGGTCAGAAATCGATGGCATAGAAGACATTACTCCAGTCAACGACCACTTCCCCTCCGCCGTGTCGGTAGTGATCAGCCTCGTGGTACAGAACGGCGAGCGCCGCAAGCCGCGCTCCGACCCGTGGGAGGAGGACCACTCCTTCCCGGTGCGGACGCCCGACGTGCTGTTCTCCACCACGCTAGAGAGGGACGAGACTATTGACAACTTTGGTAAGATGCATACAATGTACGCCAGAGATGTTAAGAATGCATCGCGCTCTTAGTGCATATTAGTTACAGTGACAAAGGGATATTGAGAATGCATGGCGCTCTTAGTGCTATAGAGCCACAGTGACACAACACCAGTCAACGATCACTTCCCCTCTGCCGTTTGATCAGCCTTGTGGTAGATAACGGCGAACGCCGCAAGCCACGATCCGACCCGATACGGCTAAATCAAATCAAATCAAAATAGTTTTATTTCAGACATAGTCCATATGTTGTTAGAAACAGTATTTTACTTAAGAGCTATGTTAGAATTCCTATAAGACTAAGATTACATACTAAAATACAATCTACTTGACATAAGTCAAGGTATTTGTCGCGATCACCTTCAGAATACCATTCTGACTCAGAGTTCTCATTCTGGCTAAGAGTGACATACTGATGACTATAGGTACATTAACGGTACTGCCATTACTACCCTTTAATCACTATCCGCTATGCGGAATTTCGACTACACCAACTGTCATATTTGCGGATATGTTGCATTGATTGCTTGACTATTCCATTACATGCAGAGAAATAGGACATGTACTTAATTTTATATCGATTTTTTTCTGCGCTGTCCTCGCGCCGCCCACCATCCATACTATAATATTATAAATTGCGAAAGTGTGTCTGTCTGTCTGTTACCTCTTCACGATTAAACCGCTGAACAGATTATGACATTTGGTATGAAGATAGTTTGAGTCCGGGAAGGACATGATAGTTTTTATCCCAGAAATCATTCCTTAAGGGGGTGAAAAGGGCGGTGGAAGATTGTATGGAATTGTTGCTCACTGTAGACGTAAGGCGTTTCATTAATGCTTTATGGCGAATGTTATTCCCACGCAGACGAAGTCGCGGACAAAAGCCATTAGTCAGCATAATTTTAAACTGCAACAATTGAGACTTTAAAAATAGAGTTGATTTTTGTCTTGTATAAATTTTTGAGGAAACTAGAGATATGAACTTTATTAGAACTTGCAAATTATTTAAATTCCATTATAATAAAATGCACATACTCGTATATACTACTATTGGGCAGTACGAGGCTATGTTACATTAATAATGCCTATAATATACCTATGCTACATATAATTGCTCGAGTCCTATAATGTCGAGGTATTTATCTATGTAATTTTATATAATAATTATGATACGTATGTTTACGCAGCTAACCTCCGAAGCAACCCTACGGCTATACCGCCAACAAGTATGTCGTAGTGCGTGTTGTAACACTTTAAATTGTAGATGTTGCACATAATCCTTTCATATTTTTAAAATACAACTAGACACTGTATTTCAAAGTATATCACTTGCATGTATTTATGTTTTAGTTATTGTTACCAAATTGCATTGTTTATTTCATATAATATGTTTTCCTAGTTAAAAATATGTACATAACATGCGTTAAGTATTAACACTTTTGCTGCCAGGAACATAGACTACTGGCGAAATCATTTATTCAATTGAGGCTTGTAAGACGTTTATGAATTAGGGGGGTTTGTGTTTAAGCCGGGTTTTAGGTCTAACCTTTTTAATGCATATACAGGTTATATGCGTCATCTTACGATGTTGACGCTGTTATAGTTTGCCCAAAAGCACAAGCCAAGCCTTGGGGCCTAGCCAAGATGGCAATCGTTTGTAGAAAACGAAACGCTATCGGTATCTTTATCACTCTTCCATATTAGTGCGATGGAGAGACGGAGCTTATCGATTCGTTTCTACAAAGATTGTCATCTTGGCTAAGCCCCCAGGGTGCGTAGCCAACGTGCCACGCACGCTCCGTAGCCAATGAAACACAACTGTCACTGTTGCACTAATATGGAAGAGTGATAGTAAGAGATGACTACGATACGCTACGGAGCGTTAAGGATTGGCACGTTGGCTACGCACCCTGATGTGTTTATTACGAGTATACACCAGAGTTTCTTGCCGGTCATAATTCTTCCCGGGTTCAGAGGTGTAGGGTTAGAACCGGTGTAGTTTGATTTTTTTTTTTCTCTATTTTACTTTGACGTGTAAAAGTGCCCTTGTGGCCTACTTACTGAATAAATGTTTAAGTATATAGTGGCCGGTGCTAGCAGTGTAAGTGTCAAGCAGATTCATTGGAACGGATTTTTCGTGGACTATTAAGTTAGGGCCACTTTACTTAAAGGATCTCCCACTGTCGAGAATAGGAGCACCAGCTCGGAAGGCGCTATAGTATCAAAATAAGACTGGGTTTTTTGTTTCTTACTGCGTGCAGCATCACGCGTTATCGAACGTTATACAGTCATCGGATCAGATATATCGGGGCGGCTAAGGTGGTCACAAATATCTGAACAACGCCACTATTATCAAGGCGATAAAGTGCATGTTCAGATATTTTCGAGTATTTCCCTCCGATATATTTGATGGCGACTGTACGTAGCGTACGGCATCCACTGAAGAAAAAGTTGTATAGCACTCGCTACAACAGTTACAGCGGTCCACCCGGCAGCAGAGCCGGTCAAGCAGCCCCCCTCGCGGCCCGCGCCCCCCTCCCCCGCGCCGCCGCGCCCGCCGCGCCGCGCCCCCGCCCCCGCCCCCGCCCCCGCCCCCGCCGACACCGCGGACTTCCTCAACCTGGCCACACCGAAACCGAAGGAAGAGAAGAAACTGAAGAGTGATGATTCCTTTGACTTTTTCGGGATGATGGAGAAGCAGGATGACGCGTTTGGAGACTTTCTTGCCGGGCAGGCGGCTCCTGATAATCCGCAGGTAAATATTTGTTTCAAATGTTGTATGTCCATGTGCCTTTACGATACTGTTAATTTAGTATTATTATACTTTTGAATCCCATCGACGCGATATTACGTTAACCTAAAAGTGACTTTTAAGAGTTAAGATTTAGATTTCTACACTAAATGATGTCTATAATGAGATAACCTAGGTAGCCAGTAGTTGCCGAAAAGTTACATTAAATAATACGTACCGGGATTTGATTCCTTTTATTAGAAACAGCTTTACGCCCTATAACAGTGCTCTCTGCCTTTAAAACCCATATTCATGATAAGCATTTCTTGCACACTGCTAATCTTCCAACGTTAATACACAAAATCCGTGTTCACAAATTTTTACCCCGCGACAGAAAATACAAATAGAACATTTTGTTTTGCAATATATTGTATGCAAATCTAACTAAAGCACCGATATATGTACATATTCGTAGCCGTTCTCGTCGGAAGCCATATTCGGCTCAATTCCGGCGCCAGCGGCAGACGCGCCGCGGCCGCCTGCGGACCCCAACTTCGACCCATTCGGGCTCAACGAACCCCTGCCCAAGCAGGAGAACCTGCTTACCCCGCAACTGGTTAAGGAAGATGGTGAGTGTACCTACTTTTGCAGCATTTCTCATAGGAATTCATATTTAATTTGATGCTGGCGCCAGTCGTGGACCCCAATTTCGACTCGTTCGGACTCAACGAACCGAACCCCTGCCGAGAGAACCTGCTTACCCCGCAGCTGGTTAAGGAATATGGTGCGTTTACCTTTTATTTGTTGCATTTCTCATCGGAGCCATATTGGGTTTGATGCTGATGCCGGCTATCTAAATTTCGACCCATTCGGCCTCAATTAATCCCTGCCGAAGCAGGATAACCTGCTTACCCCGCAGCTGGTTAAGAAAACTGTGAGTTGACCTTACATCTGCAGCTGTTCACGTCGGAATCCATACTCGGTTCGATGACGACGTCCCCGGCTGACGACCCTAGCTTCGACCCGGTCGGCCTGTATAACATTACGTATTAAAATATCCAATATTATATAGTGTCAATTTTCTTGTCCCATCAAACGAATTTTCAAATTATATTTCGGAATAAGCGCTGTTTAAAATAAGCAATCGGCAGTTTCCAGCCTTATAGTGAATTTTGTTCCACAGCCCGATCGCAAAGCGTACCTCTAGAGCAGCACAAGAAGGACCCCTTCGCCGACCTGGGCCTGCTAGGCTCCAGCATCGGCAACGTGTCGGCGCCGGTGAGCACGCCGCGCGCGTCGCCCGCGCACACGCCGGCCAGGTCTCCGCAACACGCAACACAGCCCGACTACAGGTATACTACTGGCGTTACATGGAACCGTGCACGTGCAGCCCAAGCAGCCGTTCGCCAGCCTGGGCCAGCTAGGCTCCAGCATCGGCAACGTGTCGGCGCACCCTTGACTGTCACATTGTATGGCAGCCGGAGACCACGTATCTTCTGACAGATAATGTATTAAACTAACAGCTCTCCGCACCTCTTTTCAGTGTACAAAGCATTGATCAGATCTCGACGCGAGTAAGGATAAACGAGCAAAGTTCCGCATAGATTGAACTGCAATCTATGACATATGAAAATATGACAAATTTATGGTAAAAACTCTGTGCCGAAACACTATGGTCAAAAGTCTCTAAACAAAAGACAGAGGATACCATCGACTCCGTGGCTGTCTTATATCCTCATTGCTTAAACGAGAATAGTAGATTGTTAACCAAGGGTGGAAAGAGATGCATTTCATCCGAGATATTTCTGGGGCTCGAACGAAGTGAGAGCGCCAATAGTTCGAGGGTGAAATGGGTAATTTCACCCGAGTTAAGCACTCTACTTTTGATTTCGACTTTGAGGAAAGTAAAATACTACATGCACATTGTATAAAAGGTATATTAAGAATAATCAGTTAAAATTTACAGTAAAATTGGTACAATTCGAAAAAGACAAATGTAATGTTTTGCCGGGCATTAGCCATTTTTAGCAGATCTCCAATTCATGAAATGGTGGTATGCCTTAAGATATCTATCTTTAGAGCACTGCGGTGAAAGATTGTTAACAACGGTTTTTGCCTGCTCTTTTATCTCATCGGGAGTTAAATCAATGTCCATGTCACTAGAACTACTTGTCGAAGCCATTTTTAACCAAAAAGACACCATATTTATATTTAATCGTGTATTCCCGCTGTTGCTATTGCAAATTTTTCTGTTTTATCCATTATTCCCGCCTTTTCTATGATTTTGTTTACAATTAAAAAGTTTTAGTGTAATGGGCTCTATTAAACCTTGCAACAAATCGCAAACGATTTTTGATACAATCCCGATCAATTGGATGCGAATTCAGTCTATAGAGTCCATTAATCAATCATTTCATTCATTCAATTGCTAGATTGTCTATGGTTTCAGACATACCGATACCTAGCTTTTTTCAAGAGACAGAAAGAGATAGCAATAGGTGTCTGTACCACCATGAATGAATGGAGGTACAGACACTGTCTATTTTATATAGCATAAAGCTTGTTCACCGTTGCTCATCGTAACTTAAAAAAAAATTACTTTCCACCCTAGGGTGAGAAAAGCTATTTTCCACCCGACTATCTGCTCATGAAAATCATGTTTTCCGAACAGGAGAGATGAAAAAAACATTTAATCTGCTATTTGTGTGGCATTTTCTGATGTTAGAATGACCTTCTCCCTTTCAGCCGGACGCACTTCGAGCCAGCCAAAACACCAATGGACGATAAGCCTAAGAAACCGGCGGACGTATTTGGAGATCTGTTAGGAAGTCAGGGCTACGAGTTTGCGGCCAAAAAGGATAGTGGCCCGCGGACTATGAACGCCATGCGTAAAGAAGAGATGGTCAAGGAAATGGACCCGGAGAAAATTAAGATACTTGATTGGGTGAGTGTGGCTGGTTTGAACGGTAAATCGGTTCTCTGCCTTTTCGCCGAATAACGTTTCCCAAACTGTTTCATTTGCCAACTGTGTCATTTGGCATACTGCATTTTTTTTCTGAAACTATAAGAATTTCACGATTGTTATAAAACAAATCTAACCTAACCTATATGGTTCTACACAATGATCATAAAACAAACCCTGAAAAGTTTACAGTTTGAGAAAAAAATGCAGTATGCCAAATGACACAGTTGGCATACGAAACAGTTTGGGAAACGTAATGGCGAAAAGACAGGATCCCCGATAAATCATTTCTAACTCACTCATGTAAACAACTTATATCCATTCTGTCCCATTCCCAACTTTTATTTTATGTTATACCACGACGGTGGCAAGCAAGCATACGGGCCCGATGGTAAGCGGCTACCGTGGGTTATGGACGCCTGCAACTCCAGAGGTGTCACATTCGTGTTGCCGACCCTTTACAAAAAGGAGGATTCACTGTGTTGACGGCTAAAGGAACAATAGGGTCCCTCGTCGTCAACACACTGGGTCCTCTTTGAGCTCGTCCCTATTCTCAACTAGTTCGCATTACTAAGCCTTTGACGTTTCGAACTCGACCATGTATTCAACTTGTTAACATTTTCAATTCGTTCCTATTTCCAACTAGTTCCGATTCCCGAGTTATTCACAATTTCGTTTAGATTACCAACTACTCGTAGTTCCCATTCCGAACTTATTGCCATTCTTAATTTGTTCACATTTTAATTTGATCCCATCACTCGTTTAGATTTTATCAAAACAAACATTGGACATTGTAAAACACGTCAAGTAATTCTTAATTCAATCTCGTATTAAAAATTAAATAAATTATTTAATAATCCGCTATTTATTCCAGACGGAAGGCAAGAAGGCTAATATCCGCGCCCTCCTTTGCTCACTGCACACGGTGGTGTGGGAGGAGTGCCGCTGGACGCGCGTGGACATGTCGCAGCTCGTGTCGCCCGCCGACGTCAAGCGGAACTACCGGAAGGCCTGCCTCGCCGTGCACCCCGACAAGGTATAGACCGTAAGCCAGGAACTAATTTCGTTAGTCATCGCGTCCCAAGCGACAACTTGAGAAGTGGTTAAGGGCGATGTGTAATGAAGCCTCGTGAAGGCCAGCTGCCTCTCCGTTGGTGGGTTGAGGAACGGCAGACATTCAATCGATTTAAAAAAAATGGTCATCGCATCCCGATTGAAACTTTGTAAGATGCTAGTTTATATCCTATTATAAATATAAAAAATCGTCAGTCAGCTGTAGCGCAGTGAAAAGACAGTCAGCTGGTCACGTGAACATACGATCTTCAGGTCATCAGCTGACGGTCTTTCCACCTAGATACAGCCGGCTGACGATTCATCTAACAAATTTTCAATCGTGACGCGATGACAGTTTTTTTAAAGTGATTAAATAGCTGCCATTCCTCAACCCACCAACGGAGCGGCAGCTGACCTTCACGAGGCTTCATTATAGATCGCATTCAAACCCTTGACAAGTTATTGCCTGGGACGCGATTGGTCATGAAATTTATTCCTGGCTTACGGTCCAGTAGAGTCGATACTTCTTATCCATTCAGTAAGAAGGCGAACATTCGCGCCCATAAGCTCACCGCGTACTCGACTCACCGAGTACTCCGACGCTTGCTTTTAACGCTCAAAACTGATAGCGTCGAAACACTACAAGTATTTTCACCTTAGTCTTCCAGTTAGCGTAGACCAAATTCAAACCTCAAAAAAATCAAATCCTCAAATTCTCTGTTTGCAAATACCTATCTGTTATTGCAAATGGAGTAAGCAGACACTCCCACAGCCACATAACTTATTTGTACAATGGTAGAGGGTAAAATAAGTTTTCTGCCAACAAACTGCTATGTTATGAAATAATGATTATTAGATTATGAACTAATAACATTGTAAGAATTATTTTAAGGTAAAAATTTGCACACCTGTACTCGGGTTGAATACGCATGAAATTATAAATGTAAGATCTTATGTCACCGTATTCTTGCAAATAAATTATTTCATTTCATTTCAAAGAAAATAAAACGTACATACGTTCATGACTAGTTTTTTTTTTCCTTAATGGAATTGAGCCTGACGCAATACAGTATATTGTAGTTTGAAACATCATTTAATATAACATAAATCTTAATCTAATTTTTAACTTTTATTTTCAGCAAATGGGCACGGACAATGAGAACATCGCCAAAATGATCTTTATGGAGCTTAATAATGCCTGGAGCGACTTCGAAAACGACGCTAAGCAGCAGAATCTCTTCCAGTCTTAAAACCCAGTACTTTCTCACCAACCTTATATGAAATAGTAGGGCATCTGATAATTAAAAAAGGCTTTAGTCAGTAATTTGTTACTTCTACTGAGTTAGTGGTTACCTAGATTTACCGACACCGATAAAATTATGTAGTAAAAACAACCAACAGCAAAGAAAATCTACACGAAGTTTAATATGTAAGGCCCTTTACACTGCGATTATCATTGGTTTCGATTGACACATGATATGATACCTTGTTGTCCTAGTCATAAAGTCAACATTACAAGCAGTACCCTATTTGGTGCCGTGTTTTAAATATCGACTTTATTTTGTTCGCGATAAGGTAGAATTTCAAACGGTTAAAAACGATCTGTCAAGTTTTAACTAGCTTTGCAATACCTGTACTTTTTACCCATTTATTTTTGCTTTCTTAGGTCTCGATGTCGCATCCTAATTAGCTTATTCATAAACGTGTTTCAAATCTCAGTTAACTAAATAATCGTTTGTCTTTATCTGTCACTTTGACAGATGTGTTTGTTAGAAATAGACAAAACATAATTTAACTAAGTGAGTTTGAAAGATGTTTATGAATAAGCGGGTAAATGTCCAAGCTTACAGCAAAGTATTCATTTTATATTTTACGTTTGGTCGTTGGCAGAGTTTTAATAAAATATACTCCATTAGCATTTACTGATTACTGTTATACTTCTAAATAAATAGGGGAGACCCCAAATTTTCGTATTCATGAAAAACGGTGAACTTGTAGGTATTGGGACACTTATGCATGCTCCAAGGAACACCGCTCGAAAATATGCCGTCAAACAAACAATAATGTGCCGTCTTTTTCAGTCCAATGATTTATTAGTACTGAGTGATGGAGATAAATATATGTCTGGCACTAAGTTACATTGCGTAACCAAATGTATTTAGGTGCACATGCCCCTTATGTAAAATTATTTCAAGGTAGCAAATGATTCAATTAGATTTGGAACGTTGAAGTATAATAAAATAAATGTGCGTGTTAAGTTCTTCTCTGTTTTATTTTGTATACGTATAAAGTATAATTTTAAATTGAGTTAAGTCATTTGACAGCACCTTATATGACTTTGCAAACCACTGTATGCCATGAGCTGTCAGATTACTTAGCTGAATTAAAAATGCCACTTTAGGTACTTAATAAAATAATATGTTAGTAATGCTGTTATGTTCAAAGTTAATATATAGTCAAATGTATAATATAAAAATACAACACAACCTGGTTTGTAGTGTTAACCGCTCAGATTATTAATAAATATTAAAGAAATAAATAATGTATATTCGGAAATGTGGGTATATAAGACGCCTTACGGATGTTATAGGATATTCTGCCATACAGCATCTCAGCAACTACTTTTGGGAATGTGTAACCGCCAAATGCGACAGATGTAGTAGGCCAAACTACTGCTTACAAGATATTAGAGTAAAGAGCCAGTGCCAGATATTCACCTAATGTCATATTTTTCGAATGTTGATATATTTGCAGCGACACTAAGCTGAGTAGGTACTTTCTGAAATGCTACATGGCTTTTACGGTATTATTGAAATGGCTTAGCGTATTAGCTTCAACAGCGCTGGATAGGTTTACTTATTTAGTAGCAAAGTGTAATAATGTTCAGTGTACAATGATTCCGTTAAAAAAATTGTCAATTAGGGTTACGTAATAAATTAAGAAAAATTAAACATCTAGTTGGAGAAAATATTCACATACAGAGTTAGATCTAATTCAATTCTAGATGTCAGTAAAGTGTTGTTATCATGTTTAAAAAAAAACACTTGGAAGCGTTTATCAGAAATTATTGAGCACTTTGGAGCAACGAACAAATTCAGACTTAGAATGTTCAGGAAAATCGCAATACGAAATATTATTAGTTTCTTACAGTTCTTGTTTTTCACGATTACTGCAGCTATTTCTTTGCACCGAAAATGTAGCAATACAATATAAAAATGGATGAAAATATATTATAAATATTATATTGATTATGTAAGAAAAAACTCCAATGTTATACTGTGGTACTTATTAGGCTTATAAGAATTCTGGTTATGTGTGTACATTCCTAATTTAATATCGTAATTATTTTTGTAGGTTGTCTCAATTTAAAATTGTTTTGCTACTCATTTCACGCATCCAATAAAATATTTATTGAGGTGCCTTTTTTCCAGTTGCCGCTGATTTATAAGTTTTATACGATCTGTTTTGCCTTGTTAAAAGTTTGCAGATTAATAAAATTAATGTTCCTTTTAGTATTTTAATTTCTAGCCTATGCTATGGTTATTTCTGTCTGTAATTGTAATATTTTGAGCCACTGAGTACAATCGCACGACAGCATTTGAAATGTATATTTTGCTTAGTATTTATAGCTATGTGCGATTCATAATGAAATTGTTCAAATGAGAAGACATTATTATGGAATAAATTTTGTTTTATTTTTTCAGTCCTCTCGTTCTCATCCACAATACACTTAAGATAATTAAAATGAAAAATTAGACTAGTTTTTGTCAGCTCTGTTCCATTTTGACGTCGAGGCAGCCGTATCGTTCTAGAAGTTCCTGCTTCTTCTTTCTGAGTAAAGCTTCCTCTATATCCTTCTGTGAGGGCACGGCCACGTGTGAGGTGATGATTTGCGGTTCCCCGTCTTCATCGTCCACTCGTTTGTCGTCGGGCTGTAAAAAAAGATCAATATGATTGTAAACAAGCGATCCAACACCAAACACAACCCTTTGAACGTCATATACAAAAACTTCTAACACGCCTAGGTCACGGACGCAACCGAGCCAATATAAAGATTAATTTTTCTACTCCTGTACTTTTACCTGTTATTTATACATTCGTCAACAACTTTATAAGAACATAGATAATACACTCGATGAAAAGTCTATCTAGTCTATTCCCCAAAATAACATTTGTTCTATAAAAGCGCCAAAATAGTATCGCGTAATCGCGTGCAAACACGACTATTAATATAAAATAAATTACTGCCAACCTAAGAAACCTAAATAAACGCAGTTTTTAGAAAAAAAAAAAAACTTTAAAAAAGATAAAATTAAAAGAACCACAGACCTACTTCGTAATTTTTTACGTTTCCCGTTCGTTTTTTGGGGCAAATTGCAAACTTTGAAAGTAATTTAGGTATTTTTACTGATCTCTGTAGCTCTTTAATAATTGATCAAATAACGACGGTGTGTATTTGTGTTAGTAATGTTAATATTATTAAAAATAGTGTTTTAAAAGGTAAAACTTAAATGATTGTTGATTATGTTGACAAAATAACTGCGATATCCATGAAGTTTTCAATTTCGCATTTTATGTAAAAGTAAGTGTATTCGTAGAAAAAGTATTGTATGCAACGTCGTATAAGTAGGTAAAAAAAGGTTCGTGGCGTTTTTCTTAACAATTTTCGCCTACGGCTCAAATTGTTACCCACGCCACTCACCTTTTTTGACCCCTCTTATACAACTGTTGCATAAACTAGTATTAAAGTGCGAAGGTTTCTTTGCCAGCGTACGCCGTATAGCTTGTAGGTATCCGTATAACGTGTATAATAATAAGATTGTTCCGTCCGATGCTTGGCGGGCGGTCAAAGGGTTAATTTTTGTTTTGTGGCACAACCACGACTCAACGAACAGTTTTAAAATTGCGAAACATCCCACATTTCATTCCAAAAAAATAACTATTCATAGTAGAAACTTGCTATAATTTGAATGAAAATTGCAATGCGGTCGAGAGTCGAAGGTGAAAATTGACCCAGACTTCGCGCGTTCTAAATAATTATAATTTACGTATAAAGTGGCTGAACCACTTTCAACTTACATCTTCCGGGTAAATGTTCTCTTCTTCAGGCACGTCTTGGTCCTTGTCCTGCTCTTTGTTTCTCTTCCACTCATCGACAGCTCGCGCTATTGCTGTAAGTAATGCAAGAAACTTGAATTTGTATATATACAGTGATTACAGTCACGTCTGGATACATTTAATGTGACAAAAATATCTAGCCACGACTCTATTACCAAGGCGTAAAGTTTTGGCTATATGTTTTTGTCACAGTAAATGTATCCATATTTTCAGACGTCGGGACCGTACCAAAAAGGGATAGTTTGACTGACTTGCAGGTCTCAAAGTAATTGTAATGTAGTCTTTTCATTTTTAACTACTTTGTGATCGAATCTTAATACAAACAAGATAAGGTTGAAAATTCCAAACGCCCTATAGAAATATACTCGTATGTAAATGTAGACTTCATGATTATTAATATAATAAGAGATAACCAAGGTGTATGACCTTGCAATATTGTATGGTTGAATGTCTGGATGGAGAGAGACAGGGAGCGTCGGGGTGAGGAGTAGTATAGAAGCACGCTACCTAGTAGTCGAGTACAGAATTCCTCAAGAGGCTGACAACACCCGATGACCTTCAAATTGACTTTACTCAAACAGTGTTTTAGCTATAACTGCTCGTTTTGAGAAAGTAAAAAAAATATATGTTATTATTCGTTATATTTAGAAGAACTTCGTTGATTCCGATACACGATTGGACGAACTCGGCTCGATAGAAAATAATTCAAAATATATACATACATACATCTTAAAATTTGCTTTAAACAGTCGTATGTCTTTGGTTTCTTGACTTATACGTCTGTAACTAAGGACAAAATTCCACGGTACTAAAACTAAAAACTTCGCTGTCTTATATTTCTCAATTAATGCGTAGTTTTTTTTTAATTCATCATTTTGCTAAATTTGCAATGAGCTCCCATACTAATCGTAACACAGTGTTTGTCTTTCACTCGCGCTGAAAAAGATAGGGAGGGAATTTAGCTGTTGTCAGCCCCTTAACCCTTTGACCGCCAAAGACGTCAAATCACGTGCACAGAAAGTCGTGCTCTCAGCGCCACCGCGTGAGTTCACGTCCAAAATATAACCGAGTGTCCGATGCTTGGCGGTCAAAGGGTTAATCAATGCCTACCTATTTATAGACATAGGTTGATGTCGCTTACACAAGCAATATCCATTTATGTCCATACATCGTTATCGCGGGAGCAAAAACAAATGTGTTGAAGAATATATATAACAGAATGTCCGTTTAATATAAACAGAATATTATACCTACACGTCTTAGCTTCTAAGAAGTTCTTCATATCTAGCACAATGTTTTTGCTAGAAATGATTAATCAAACTCGTTTTGCTCCTTTCAACGTTCGTTAAAGTGCGTCTTTTTGAGTAGAAATTTCGTTTAACAGAAGCTTTATTTTTTATGAAAATTACGAGTACCTAGCGTTGATTTTTGAGAAAATATAGCTCTTCGTGTGTCTAAATTAATCCTTTATCTACAAGTCCAGACCAATCGATCATGAATGAAAAATGTTTTGAATAACAAGTGAATGAAGAGGTTGTCGTTAGGATTGAGTGGCTAATCTTTTTAGTATGTACTATAATCAAATCAAATACGAAGGTTAGATATTAAAAAAAACATCGATAAATTTTGAACTTGTAGGTACAAACGTCTTGATACTACTGTCACTTCTGTTTTATCTTATTTGTCATAATCTTTGACTACTGTCAAATCGTTTTTGCTCCCGCGATAACGACATATGTTTATGTCGGAGCAAACCAAAGCGTTACTGTAGGCCTAGCACATGAGTGTAGCGACAGTATCTCGGTCGAGATAGACATCTGTCACTTTCTGATGAATACAGTTAGACAGTGACAGATGTCTATCTCGACCGCGAGATACTGTCACTTCACTCATGTGCTAGGCCTAATGCTATACAGAACATAAAAAAATAATCAGGGTATATACGATTTCCCTGAAGAGCCGATATCGAAATACAGAAAGGGTTGAAACGGGGAATGGTAAGTGTTTCTTTGTAATATGAAGGCGTTTCCTTTTCTTATCTGAGCTCTGTTGCAGTCACTAAAATGACTGCTCGATTGCTTCAGTCTACATGTAAATTTTTGTTTGGTTTGGTTTTGTACTGAGCAGCAGATTCGATGGAGAAATTGTGGCAATCGAGCTGTGTAGTACCCGAGACATAAAAAAAAAACAGATTTTAGCCTGTGACAACTGCGACTCGGGTACAGCGTCTCGAGATCTCCAATGAATTGGAATGATAACTGTCTCTCACAATGTTCACCAAAAGGCCGTCCGTCGTCATCGTCCCGGTAGCTATAGTAGGCGGCGTCGACGTCACGCATGAGCATGAGGGCGGCGCGCGTGCGGCACGGTAGCGGAGGCGGCTCTTGCTCCAATACTACCCGTACCGGAGTGGTAGCCATCGCACGACACGAACTAAAAGTTTAATGTTACCATCTTTCTCCGCCTCCCGCTCGAGCGGTATCAGAAGGCCGTCGTCGTCGTCCCGGTAGCCGTAGTAGTCGGCGTCGACGTCCCGCATGAGGTCGGCGCGCGTGCGCCGCGGCGGCGGAGGCGGCTCTTGCTCGAATAGCTCTCTAACGCCTGTAACAACATCATTTATTCAATTCAGCAATCATTGAACTACCCGACCCGACAACCCTCAACAGAATATCGTGGCGCAAAATAATTAGAAGACCCGACCCCACCCAAAGTGGGATGCAGCAAAGAAGAAGAAGAAGAATCATTGAACTAATATAATATACTTACAGTTAGTATTCGCTTGGTTCACTTCGGAAGACCAAGGCCTTAGGGCCCCTTTTTCTGTGCCATTTTTGCATGCTAACTGCAATTGGGTACTTTCCTAGGTAAAAAAAATATAATTCTATTTAGTCCGTCAGTTAGATTATCAAAAAATATTGGACACGTATTTTTTATTTTGTCAATCAAACTAAAATTGGTGAAGATATAGCCCGTTAAAGTTCCGCGTGACGTCACATTATACTAAAAATTGTACTGAAATGTGACGTCACGCGGAACTTTAACGGGCTATATCTTCACCAATTTTTGTTTGATTGACAAAATAAAAAATACGTGTCCAATATTTTTTGATAATCTAACCGACGGACTAAATATATTTTTTTAGGAAAGTAGCCAATTATCTTTATTATTTATTTGTATGCGTTCAATGTTAGCAAGTTTCTTAAAGAGAAGCCATGGTTGGTTTTAGGAACCTTCATTTAGTCTGGTAAACTATTTTGTCAGTATAACATGATTCTATACTTATTTTGGTGCGATAATACGCCTTAAAGTGTACCCTGCAGTGCAGACCTCTAGGGACTGCGGGGCCTTTTGTAATCATCGCCCTTAAGTTCTCTAAGTAATCTTCAGCCAACAAAGTGAATCCACCATTTTGTAAAGGGTCGGCAACGCGCATGTGACACTTCTGGACTTGCAGGCGTCAGGCAGGCCGTATGCTTGTTTGCCACCGTCGTAGTATAAAAAAAGTGTTGGTAACCTGCATCCATCCATCTATATTTGTTTTAATTCATTCATCCACCATCCACACATGGTACCTGGCAGGTCCTTGGCGGCCCCGAAGTACTTGTATCCGCGGTTGCCGGGCACCTCGCGCCCGTCCTGATCCAGCATCCGCGGCCCGACGCGCGCGTGGTCCGGCCCGCCCAGCGACTTGATCTGGACCTCCCAGTGCCGTTTCTCGCGCATCAGTTTGTTGATTTCGTCGTTCAGGTCACGGATCCGGAATTCGCCTAGACCAGCTGAATAGAAAACAGAGTTGGATTTAATTAGTGCTCAAAATGCACGAAACGAGCATTGATGTGGCGTTCCATAACTACAGACAGGTTCCTTATGCTTGATTTTGGGTTAAGCATGGATCCTAATAATACAACAAATAACCCTCCATTCTTCCAGCAGTCGGGTAAAATATACGCCAACCAAGAGTGAGCATAAGGAGTTTTTAGGTATGGAACGCCGCAATTCTATATTCCTCTCCTTAACTGATAGTCGGCAACAGGTACCGCCAAGTGCATGTGGGACTCTTTTTCATATTTACTTATACAAATGTGGTCCCATGGTTAAAATTCATTAATTTAGTCTACAGTGACACACTGTTTTCGTATCGCCGACTGACGTATGTGTACAAAATTTCAGCAATCGGTGTCCGTTAGTTTCAGAGCAATGGCGTATATAATAGACAGAGCCGGCGTAAGGGTTCCTTTTTACCATTATATAGAACAGAACTCTACAAATAGGAACTGTTTGAATGACTTGATCAAGTAACACAAAGAAACACGTTCTAGCTTAGGAAAACGTTGGTAGGTATTTTATTGAATTATCAATAGGTAAGTATCGGTAGGTATTGAATTAAAGGTATAGGTATTTTATCCTATTTTTTCGCCTTCTTAGTCTTGGAAGCCTTCGCGCCCAATTTCTTTCCTTTTTCGCCTTTTTTGTTTTTCTTCTTCTTTTTATCTTTCATCTTAGTTTTGCTGACTTGTTGAGACACGGTGTTGTTTTCGACGGGTTCGGCTCCGGGGGCTTTGGGAGTCACCAGTTCTATTTCCAAGTCCGTCTTTTTGTCCTTGGTTTCTAACTTCTTCCCAATTTTTAGAATAAAGACGTCCTTTTGCGCGTGTAATCTTTTCTCCATGTTTACGGGCACAGAGCAGTTGGTCGGCGTAACATTTATAGTTTTCCTGTTCTTTTTATCGTACGTTTTGACTGGAGTATCGATGGTGTATTTAAGATTTGACGTGTAGGTGTTGTCGGACTTTCGGATGTCCGAAGGCAGCTGGAACTGGATCTGGTCTCCCGTGTTGTACGGGTTTTCCTCGCACTCGCAAAGTCCCTGAATCTTCTCATATCTTCCAACTCGTTCCACTTTAGTGCTTTTTGGTACTCGTATTTTCAATTCGTTGTCATTCATTTTGGTAAAAATTTCATCGTATCTTGGCATGCCACCTAAAAATAAATATTATATGAATTATATCTTTTAAAATGTCAACGCAACGTGAGAAAACGATTAAGAGTGAGAAACATGATACATATAAGGATTGTTTACCTATGTTATTGCGATCCATGTAACCTCCCATGTTGCGAGGTTTTCGATTTGAAAACGAAGAAATCTCTGACATCGGACTAGCACTCCTAGTAAGAGGTCCGCAATTATTTTTACCGAGGGCGTCTTCATCTAATAAAACACCACCTTGCTCATCCATTTCCACTTTTTGGCAAGAATACATCGTCATGCCGTGGCCCTCCTTGAGCAAACGTGAGGTTCCTTTCGGCGTCGGCGTAGCGGAAAATGCAGTCGTTATCTCTTTTCCAAGGAACGACATCCGTACAGACACTTCTATTATACCAATAGCATCGTTGTCATCGGTATCGCTGCACAGTATGTAAAATTGATTTTTGAGCATCGGAGTAGATGTCGTGCAAATAATATTATCTTTTGGCTGTTCATCAAACCATTTTTTACATAGTTCTTCTCTCAAATCCAAGTATTCTTTAGTGTAATCCATCTTAGATGTTCCTAGTTTTGTCACACAATGTGAGCATGGGGGTTGCTTGTTCAAATCTAAAATGATTTCGAAGTCCTTGATGGCACAAATTTTGTCGTATGTCATGGCAAACATGATGGACTTTCCAATATTTATTTTGTAGAAGTCTTCAACACAGCCATTAGTATTCGAGTCGTATAATATTATGGGATGTTTGCCCAGGAAATGTGCGGCTATAACGAGATTATTGCAGTCCATATCGAAACAATCGCATTTCATTTGAATTTTATTAACTATGATTTCCAATAAAAAAAGATGATACGGGAAATCGGTTACGTCTTCCGTATATTGCCCAAAGCCATCCTCAGTGCGACATATATCTTCGGATAGATGCTTGATAGACTGTCGCAGTGTGTTAGCCTCGTCTGTAAGTATTTTACTCATCTCCGCAATTTTATCAATATTCGTGTCTAAATTAGAAGAACGTGACCCCGTTTCTAAAGCCAGTTTTTTTACTGAATCATTTAACTGCTCTATATGCTTGCTAATACGTTGTCCTTGTGGTTCAAGGTTGGCAATTGTATCTTTCGTGTCTTCTTTATTTGCCCTTTTATTTTTCAATAGTAAATCAGACATTTGTTTTACAGGTGAGTGCGTCATGCTGCCCCTTGGAGGTGAACCTTTATCGGAGACGCGAGGCGATATGTGAGAACCTTTTTTGGAAGATGAAATAGATGCCCTTCGGCTTTCAACTAAAGAACTTCGTTTAATACTTGGTTCTCGCCGCACGCTTGGTTCTCTTTGAGGGGTGGGTCCTCGTCCTATGCTTGGGTCTTTTTGGGGGCTGAGTCCTCGTCGTATGCTTGGTTCTCTTTGAGGGCTGAGTCCTCGTTGTATGCTTGGTTCTCGTTGAGGGCTGAGTCCTCGTTGTATGCTTGGTTCTCGTTGAGGGCTGAGTCCTCGTAATATGCTTGGTTCTTTTTGAGGACTGGGACTTTGCTGAATGCTTGGTTCTCGAAAACTAGGTTCTCTTAGAGAAGCTTGTGCTGGAGACGGGGCCTTTTCGGAAACATTGTCTTCCATTATAAGTAAGGTTTTATGGTAATGGCTTTACTTTGCGATTTTGACTATTTTACTGTGAATTTATTACATCCTAAAACTGTTGTTAGAAAAAATATTTGACAAAAAAAGCATGGCCTAATAGATTATGCTTTATTTCCTTGAATATAGTACATCAGTTTAACGCGTAAGTTTTATATGTATGCAATAACATCGCTACAGCTTGACGTTATAAAAAGGTGCTGACTTACGTATCCAGTATGCTCATGACAAAGTTACCGCTTTAAGTTGATTTTTTATTGTGCTTGTCTAATTTGTTTTTAAATTCATTGACACTCTGAGCCAATACTGTGTCTTCTAGTACTTTGTTTCGAGCTTTAAGAGCAATTTATTAATTTTTTTCCCATACTTCCTACAAATATGATATTACAAATTTTATGAAAACTTTAAATGTACTTGACCAATTTTATTATGGATAATACGATGTATCCGTGTTTAAACAAGATTTTATTCTAGCAGTAGCATTTGTAAAATTTGTACTTAAATAAATACAAAGGGCCAAATCAACTTTTTATAAGTTCATACTTTAATTAAGAACGATATATGAACGTGTGGAAATGTGCTAAGAGCCAGGGTCTGAATCCCAGACCACAGAATTAAAATTCAGAAGAGCCAGGGTCTGAATCCCAGACCACAGAATTAAAATTCAGATGTCTTATCGCTAGGCTAGCAACGCTTTTGACCTGCTACACCGTTACATACCGTATTCAATCTCTTGGACGATCTGCAGCCGCCATTTCTCAGCCTAAGGCAAGTAGGTGCACTCTAAAGCGAGTTCGGACTGGCGACCGCGCTACCGGACGCTCTAATGATCCTGTGCTTTTGACCTGTTATATATTGTTTGGGGATGCTTACTGCATAATATACATATGTTAATAGACTTATTAACTAGATGCTAATTGCACGCTTCCACAAGCTTCGTTATGGTGGCTGTAAATTATACATACCGTTCTGTATTTGCGCGACCTTCTTGGCGATCTCTCGGACGATCTGCAGTCGCCATTTCTCGGCCTGGGGCAAGTCGGTGCATTCTGATGCGAGGTAAGGCCGGCGCTCGCGCTGCCCACCAGTCTCCTGAACTTGAGCGGCGCGCCAACGTGCCAGCGTTGTCCTGACACACATTTTTTTTTTTATATAGGGTGGAGGATGTAGGGATTTTAGAGCGCACTATTCGCTAACAAACTGTCCCTAGTTTGGCGAAAAAAGTTGTATACCTACCACTTAAGTTTTTTCTTTAAAAAAAAGTGACCAAGTGCGTGTAGGACCACGCATAATGGAGGGTTCCGTAGTCCGTACCTTCAACGGAATAAGACAAAATAATCATCATAAGGTCGTATCTGCTTATGGAAGAGGTTTATGGAGATAACGCTTTAACCAATAATGTTCAAAATAATTTTCGTATAATTTTATCACTGAAGAGATATATAAAAAAATACTAGAACAAAACGTAACGTCATGGTACATTTTTGTTTAATGAAAATGCAAAATTGTATCTTCTCAATTTTTTCATATATTATTTCAATATTTTTGACTTTTTGGGTGATTATTTCTGAAAATATTCACTCAATGAAAAGTAAGAATGAAAGTGAAAAAGAAACCGGTCAAGTGCGATGGAGGGTTCCGTACCTTCAATGGAATGGAATAAGAACCAAATTAATACCAAAAGGTCGTATCTGATGGAAGGAGATTTTTGAAGAAAACTCAAAAATGGCTGAACCGATAATGTTCAAAACAATTTTCGTAGAAAGTATGTAATCAGGCGCATCTTCTCAAATATTTTCATATTTTTTGGAGTTACGGTTCAAAAGTTACAGGGGGGGAGGGGGACACAATTTTTCTGACTTTCGAAGTGATTATTTCAGAAAATATTCACTTAATCACAAAATGTTCAAAGAAACCTCAATGCTATTTTTAAAGACCTATCGATTGATATGCCACATGTTGATATTTGGTAAAAAGAATTTAAATTTAGTTAGATGTATGGAGCGCGCGCCCTAAAAATATTTTTTGCTGCAATTTAACTACATAACTAAGTAGCGGCATACAAAATATACTTTATGTGTAAATTTTATTAAGATACGTCTTATAGTTTCCGAGTAAAATGGCTGTGACATACGGACGGACGGACAGACGGACATGACGAAACTATAAGGGTTCCGTTTTTGGCATTTTGGCTATGGAACCGGAAAAACTAAATGAGTAAGTGGGGATAACTAGGTAATTGAAATTACTAAAATCTAAGTAACTTTATTTTTCAATACATTATTTGACAGAGTTCTTTCAACTCGGTTTTTGAGCATTTCTACTGCTCTAGCTGTTTTGTTTACACACAAAATAATGATCAAAAAACGCAAAGTCAATTTTAAAGTTTTGTTAAAAGCTTATAATAACAAAATTACAAATGAAACTGAAGAACTTATCAAAATATTTTGCTTTCTTTATTTACTCCTAAATAGTTGCGATTGGAGGTACAATCTCATAATCTTGTATGATTGGCCAAATGCGCCTAAACATTTACAAAGTTTGCATATACAGGTAAAAATTCGACCGGTGCTGCTGTGACCTGGGTAGCCTAGTTGTTAGGGCTTCTGCCGCGAATTCAGAATACGCTGGTCACTTTTTCCTTTGTATATGACATTTATATAAGTTTAAATTACAAATGTATAATGTATACCTGTATGGTGACCATATGGTCACCATCAGATATATCGGAGCGGCCAATGTTGTAATAATATCAAATATACGAACAATGCCTCTATTGTCTAGCTAAGCGACAAAGTATGTCTTAGATACTTTTGAGCACCTTGCTTGTTTCGATACATTTGACTGTATATGTTTACGTATTTAACTCATTTCATCAATATCATTTATGATACACGATGATGATAATGACACACGTTAAATGTAGCAACAATTTTTTTTTAAACGGATACAAAGTGAAAATTAAAAAGAAAAGATCAATATGATTCAGATATACCAGGCAATGAAATTAAAAAAATTCAGATTTTTTGAAAGTACGAAATTCGGTTTAAAGATCTTTTTTCCTCAAAAAAATAACAGTAATTCACTTACCTTACATGAGAAAATGAATAATAAAACACGCTTAGATTACCAAACCAGTGAGTATTTAGTAAAATCTATGCTCTCTATTCTATAGCACGAAAACAATAGGTTAATTAAAACTAATTATGATGCCATTCCATTTTGTTGTCTTATATGGTCCTTATATAATTTGAAGTGATCTGTGACTCAATGCAACCATATTCAGAACATATAAAGTTATTTGTTTACTTACATGGCCTTCTCAGCATTACGGGCCTGTAAACAATTGAAAAATCACAGTAAGGTTAAATAATAACACATACTTACAGTATGAGAGCTAAGGGCACTGGATTCAAAATAAATTAAAGTTTTGCTGATATCTTCTTTACTTATCTAAGCTAATTTGAAAACTACAAAATAAAAAAATACCAAATATTATACAGTTCACTGTAAAAAGCAAAGACCATAATTCTAAAATAAATCAGAAGTCAATACATTTAAATAGCAAATATTGTCAGGTGCCAACCAAAACTCACTAATTGCAAAAGAATGATTAAACGAAAATCAACCTTGTTTTGTTATGGCTTCGGTTCATTATAGCTATGAATTTCTGTAGGTATCTGAGAGCCAAAGTGACCCAAGTCCAACTTCGAGAAACAAAGAAATAAAGAAATTTTCCTTACATAAGATTTTTTAATATGAATCTAATTTTTAAATGATACATTTCTCATAAATTATTGTTTAAAAATAGCTTTCAGATGCAATGTGTGCTATTCAATTTAATTTAAAGGATTATTAAATAAAGGACTTAGGACACTATGGCTCTAAACTGTTTTGATAAAAAGTATGAAACAAACTGAAAACCAGAATATTACAAGTCCACAATAATATTGAATATTACAGTAAGAAATAAAATAAAACTAGTATATATTTGAATTAAACTTTATTCTGTGTAGTCCCCAACGATTTTCTGCATTAGGCAGAGTTTTGAAATATTCTCCATATTCTTCTGGAATCCATTGCAGTCATTTAATCTTCTGCTTTTGATACTGTTTTTTTTTTATTTTGTGATGAGAGGTCCTTACCTCTGAAACCTTTTTCAGGCATGCTTTTCGGATGTTTAAGGTTTCTGTTCATATCATACTCTTTAAAATAATTCTGCTCAAAACTAGTTTTATAAAACACTTTGCCAAATTTATTCCTTTGGAATTGCAATGTCTGTTATACGAATTTCGCCCGAAGATTCTCTTGAATGTGGATTAAATTACACTAAATGCGGACTTGTAACAATATACCTATTTTTTCACGGATAGGGCTGGCTACCAATTTTAAATTTATCTGATATAGGTAAAGCTTCAAATCTACATCAAATTTATAAGCTTAGCTAGCTTTGTCCCAAATCTGGACTTGGGTCTCTCTGGCTCTCAGGTACAGATTTGTGGTTTGTGGGGGGGGTTAGATCTTTTCCCCGAAATCGTTAATTCCGCATAGCAAACTTTCCATTCGCGTTTTCCCCCACTTTTTTATTTTCCTATGCGATTATGTTACCATTAGGTTTTTTCTTCGGACGCATTATTTTCTACTCTTTTTTGTTGCTAGACGTATTTTTCCAGGTTTAGCCCGCAGAATTAAAAAAATAAATTGATGATAATATACTTATAATCCCGGAAGACTGTCATTTGACAGAGTCAAGATAGGTGCGACGATGAGCGAAGCGAGGAGGAGTGTGTTAGGTGAACTGCAAACTAACAGTGCGCGAAGCCGAGCGAGCGAAGCGAGCGTGACGCGGTAGTGGCCGGCGAGCGCCAGAACCGATTCGCTCTGTCACATCATACAGACTTGGAGACATGCACAGAGAAAAATACGCCTAGCAACAAAAAAGAGTAGCAAATAATGCGTCCGAAGAAAATACCTAATGGTAACATAATCGCATAGGAAAATAAAAAAGTGGGGAAAAACGCGAATGGAAAGTTTGCTACGCGGAATTAACGATTTCGGGGAAAAGATCTAATTACTCGTTTGTGGTAGTACTTAGTGAGTTTTGGTTGTTACCCGACGATATTAAAACCGAAAATGTAAAAAAAATATTTTCTGCAGGTGAAAGTTACTGGGAGTAAATGAATATTGTATAATGAATAAAGAAGAAGTATTAGTCAAATATTTGTATGGTAATGGTAAATAATAAAATACACTGAAGTTTCCATTTTTAGGTTAACTTACCATCTTTGGAAATTGTGGACCAACAGAAGACGGTTAAATTCCCAGTAATATGACGAACTAACGGATTTAAATGTCTGTTTTATGAGACAAGAACAAAAGCTAATATTTAAAGTTAATATTGTTTTCGTATTATTTATTTAAAGCTAAACACGAAAGAAGCAGCTATTTGGGTGCTATATGTCAAAGTATTGTGGATCGTTCTGAAAACCCGTTCCTAAGCATATGTCTATGTTCCTAAGTGCAATTTCTTATACTGTTTCTACGTCGTAACGGGACTCGAAACAACCAGGTTATCAATGTTAAATCTGATTTTCTAATATCATTTTTAATTAATCGACTATAACAGTTATGAAAGTGAGAAAGCAATAATCGTTGAGGGAGAAAGACCTACTTTAAAGTAAATGTTTTTAAGATATGAACGTACTTCAAACGGTAAAACCACAGAGTATATTGAATAGTAGTGTAGGTAAAACGACATTAATTTGAAGGTATGTTCTAAATCAAGTTTAATTAAAACTATGCACATAAAATTACCAAGAAAGTTAGATCACAGGATGTCATTGAAACACATTTCCAACTATAAATAGTTTTACACATGCCTTGGATTTCTTTAAGCTATTATAATAGCTAAGATTACACCAAGACTTAATGAAAGTTGTTTATTTATTTAAAAAAACTCCATTAAATATGATCGGTGCTTGTACTTACCCAACGTCACGTTGACATTTTCACATTTTGTATATAAGTTGGTGGTTGTTTCAAAAATGAATTGTGCCCATTTCAAGAAATTACAAAATATAATATGTTCATAATTATTAATTGCAAATTCTTATTAATAATGATGATAGAATGAGTTCTGCTTCGAAGTCTTCTTTGGATAATGAAATGATACCTTGTTACTCCACAATTGATTGGGATAATATTCCTACAGAAATATATTTCTACATTTTTAAGAATTTAGATATTACTTCCCTTAGGTGTTGCTTCACAGTCAGCAGGAAGTGGAAAGAAATCGTTACATATATTTTCGAGGTGAGTTTGTACTACAATTAGTAAGAGATTTTTTTCCTCAAATGTGTATTTTGAACCAATGAAAGTATTAATCCTATTCTTGGGCGAAACTATCTGAGCATAATTGTTAGGGACCAGTTCTCTCAAGAGACGCCAGACACTTGAACTCAATTCAATTATTCAAAATTCAGATAAAAAAATCGGCACTGCTTAAAAATTGTTTGATGAGTTCTGTTTTTTTTTCTATGGAGCTCAAGAACATTATTCAGCACAATGCAGATTTTTTTCATACTACGACAGTCGCAAACAAGCATACGGCCTGCCTGGTTTTATTGCTGAATTTAGATTGAAGTGTGTGTTGCGCCTGTCTGACATGCTGCTATGATGGTTCCATGCTCAATTGTTTTTATTTAAAAATCATGCCACAGGATGGGCATTTCCGGATACTATACATTTTAGACAGATATTTTACTTTTTTATATTTACTTTTACAGGAACAAAACTTGTGGCAGGTAGTGGCTGAAGGTGGAATGGTGAATCATGGTGTAACACAACACCTCAAGTCTACTCTTAGTTGGAAAGACCTGTACCTTAACTCACTCTTGTGGAGTCAATTGCCATTAGCTTCAGTTCACAAACTCCATGAAGTGGAAAAGCCAGATATAAGAAATATGCATGTCTATAGAGGTATTACTACACTTCTATATAGATTGAACATATCAAGGGCTGGGCGGTCAAACCCGATAACTCGAGATAATTTTTCATTGTAATAAGAACTCTATGTCAAGTCACATATGAATTTCAAAAACCAATTTTTGTAACTTATTGGATTTTACTGCTCACCTTTAAGATTTTCAATGCTGGTATATTTTTTGTTAAGTGTTTTGTCACTTTTGCGACCTGGACGCAATTTACACAGAATGGTGGAAAAATACAACTGGATCAAGTTCTGTAGGGGCCTTCACCCAGCAGAGCGACAATACAAT
Source organism: Pammene aurita (assembly GCA_947086415.1). Classification (NCBI taxonomy): domain Eukaryota; kingdom Metazoa; phylum Arthropoda; class Insecta; order Lepidoptera; family Tortricidae; genus Pammene; species Pammene aurita. The sequence continues at coordinate 26,863,104 of OX352297.1, forward strand.
AGGCTAAGGAAAAAAAACCGGCCAAGTGCGTGTCGGACCACGCATAGGAGGGTTCCGTACCTTCAATGGAATAAGAACCAAACTAATACCAAAAGGTCGTATCTGATGCCTATGGAAGAAGTTTTTTGGAGATAACTCAAAAATGGCTGAACCGATAATGTTCAAAACAATTTTCGTTGAAAGTATATGATCAGGCGCATCTCTGCAAATTTTTTGAACTTACAGTTCAAAAGTTACGGGGGGGGGGCTAGACAACTTTTCTGACTTTCGAAGCGATTATTTCAGAAAATATAAAGAAATCTCAATGTTATTTTGAAAGACCTATCGATTGATGTGTCATATGTTGATATTTGGTTAAAAAATTTTTTTTTAATTTAGTTACCTGTATGGAGCGCCCCCTTAAAAATTTTTTTTTTTTCAAATTTAACTACATAACTAAGTAGCTGCATACAAAATACACCTTATGTGTAAATTTTATTCAGATACGTCGTATAGTTTCCGAGTAAAATGCCTGTGACATACGGACGGACAGACAGACAGACAGACAGACATGACGAATCCATAAGGGTTCCGTTTTTGCCATTTGGCTACGGAACCCTAAAAAGGTGCTTTGTTAGGCTCCTAAGCCTAACAAACACAAGAACACAGTTTCACATTACACTTTTCTCAAAAACTAGATTGTTAAGTTGGTGGTTTTATGAACAATTTCTGTTTAGCATGATTTGGCTATCTCGTGGACAACACATGTACAGTTTATGCTAATTTTTTTAAATTTTTTATTATATGGCTATTACTCCTCGCCGATTTTGGCCAGGTGAATTCTGCCAATATCGAGGTGTATACTTTTGATTTTATTAATCTTTAGTAATAAATAAAAGCAACGTTGTTCGGTTGAGGCCTTACTGATTGTAAGGTGATAGCCTCCCTACAAACACGTCGGTGGCCGAGACCCCAGATAACCGTTTGTTCAACTAAAGGAAGGTTATGCGCGTTTTGAGACTAATTTTTCAGTAGCTGCACACTTGTTCGTTAGGCCACCGCACAATAAGCTATCAATATGCAAAAAATGAGCAAAAAACAAAAAAACTATTCTAAACAGGCTGTCACCATCTTGTTCTCAAACGGGTATCTCTATGCTAATTTTGTAACTTTATGAAAATTTGTCAACATTCTCTCCTGGACAACAGGTCAAAATAACAAATAGTTTGTTCCTTAAATTGCCTCATTACCAATAACTACGCAAAGTAGATAGGTATGTGTAAAAAAATTGTGGTATATATGACTTGTGACATAGGCTAAATTTTCACTTAAAAAACCCTTATTTTTATTCTGCTTTTTACAATATTTTTTTATTTGTTTCAGATAAAGTAATAGTGGTGAACACATTTGGTGTAGAATACTATGATATTGAAAGTTTTCAAACCATTAGATTCATTTCAACGGCATTTTGTAAGTAATTGTACGTTTTAAATAATATCCTTTTCTGTACTTTTATTTATTTTGGATCTAATTTGACAACATGCCCATCTTCAGGTATTGATGTACAAGAATCAGATGACATAATGTTGGTAGTCACCAACATGTATTCTGAAGGCCGCTACAAAGTGACTGTCTTCCTCAAATTGCATAAAGATGAGAAAGTGAATATTGATGATTATTTGAAATCTTTGATTATGGCTGGAGAGAGATGTAAACATGCATTTGTTTATTCTTGGTATTGGCGGTAAGATATGTACTACTTTGTACAACTACTAAAATAACAACTATTTGAAAACATTGTAAGTGTGTGATGTGAAATTTACAAATTTGAGGGAAGTATAATATGGTACTTACTTACTGAAATTTATTAAGTCAACTTGATAGTATTGTACTGAGTTACTGGCCTAAAGAAATCGCCTCACTGTATCAATACAACATTTACCATGTGCTATTGAGTCAATTAACTTTTTATTACCCCTCGTTGCTATGATTACGAGTATGTCCCTTGGACGAGCAATCATTTTCTATGAAACAGTATGGAGATGTCCCTCGGACAACGGGGCACAATTAAAAAGTTGATTTGCCCTATTATAATCAATACCATTTATTTTGTTACATCAGTAATTATTATCTTTTTTATGTGTACTATAACATAACTTTCTTGTAGGTTATTAGGAAATCGTGCATATGTAATTGATTCAAGATCTGTCTTATGGGAATGTTGTGCTAAAAGTAACACTTTGTCAGTTAAAGCGCTAGCGAAATCTTATGGACAAATCCCCAAAAGTAGTTCTACAATTCATGTTGTCGACGAAGATGTTTACGTTCCATTAAAGTGGGGTCGTTTAGTGATGGTCACAAAAAACAGTAAGATGTTTCAAGTAGTAAATACGAAGGAAATACCTACAAAAATAATCGAAGGCTCCAAATCAAATACTATGCCATTAGGGGAATTCATAGACACATTCAGTGCCTTTACTAAGTGTAAGCTTTTATTTTCTGTTATAAACCTAATATTTTAAATAATAAAGCTTTCTAAAAGCCAATTCAATGAAATCATATACTTACTGATATTTTTGTCCTATGCATAGGTATCTGAAAAAATGTGTATTTTTCAGTTCCTTTTGGCGTTGATTTTATTGACAGAAAATTAGCACCACTCAGCATAATACATTACCAATATGATGACCCTAAGATGACCTGTGGCCTGCAGCATGGAGACGTCGTATTTCGAGGATTCGTAGATGGAGAGGTAATTTGATATTATGACCTATTTTAGATTCTCGCCATCTATCTTATCTTAATACAGACGAGAGTGGCTACCGTGGAATATCCTTACTAATATTATAAATGAGAAAGTTACTCCGTCTATCTTTTACCTCTTCACACCTAAACCATTGAATATATTTCAGTAGATGAAATTAAGTATGAAGATAGTTTGAGTCGCGAGGAAGGATATATGATATTTTATAGGAGACACAGGGGACAGGGATTTGTAAACTACCCCAATCAATAACCCTACGCAGACAACTACTCACCGTATACCTAATTCTTATTAGCATCGTGTACAGTCAGCTGCAGAGAAAAAGACCCCCTGTATACAAACTTTGTATGCAGCGTGCATTGATTATATGGCAGCGTTGGCTTTTTTTTGTTGGCGTTGGACAAGGTACAGGTCCAGCAAGCCGGTGTTTTTGTAATCTACCTGTTTTGTTGTAACAAACTGTCTCCTGGGTGACAAGACATACTTCCACAAAAATATACGGACAACCTACTTGATTTAGCTTTTAACTATTTATTTAAATAAATATTTGCATTTCAGATAACGATAAATTCATTAAGGGATGGGTATACATATAACTTAAACGTGCAGCAATTCGACCACGATGAAATTAAGGAACCTGCTGTGATCGCGATGGATATTTGCGAGATCAAGGGCATGCACAAACTGTTTGTAGCTACTAAATATAAACTGTATTATGTACTCCTCACGTACCCGAACGACGAGGGATGACCGAAATAGGAGGAAACATTTCATAACCTTAACTTCGTAAGCGAGTAAAATTAAAATGATGCATTAGCTCAAATTAAATATGAAGTCAATTATTTATCAAACAAAGTAAGTATATAAGGTTAAATAAACCTCTATTTATTTTGTCTAAGAATTTCTCACCAGTCTATTAGTGTGATAAACATTAAAGGCTTCTGTGATTCATTGATTTATGATGATAAGTTAAGTTTGCTTGTACATATTCGTTTTTAAAAATAATAATATATAATTGTTTTTAATATGTAAGTACCAATTATCCACCTACATCCACCCATTTTTTTGTTACATCATACCATTATTATATTATGCACTTACGCTTTCATGGCCACTCTTCAAAACAATAGTTTTGTAAGAATGAAATTCATCAAATAATAAAGTCATATCCATATGGGCTACCTAAGTACTACTAGATGTTAGTAGAATGTGTTGAGTACGTACCACCTTATTTCTAGCTACTATAGGTACTAGGTAAATCGCCAGTAACTGGCCACCATTCAGTTACTGGCCACCTATACTAAAATGAATTCTGTGTATAGGTGAATAGAACTCATTTTTGTAAGAGGCGGCCAGTTATTGAACGAGTGGCTAGTAGGCAAATCTCCAGTAACTGGCCATTTTCCTCATACTAAAATGAGTTCTATTCACCTTTAAATAGAATTCATTTTTAGTATAGGTGGCCAGTAACTAAAATGTGGCCAGTTATTGAAATTTTTACTTAATTTATACCTTGTACAAAAATGAACTTTATTCACCCATAAATAGAAATCATAAGGTGGCCAGTTACTAAAAGGTGGCCAGTTACTGGCGATTTACCCTATATGGTTGTCTCCTGGATAAACGGACAGAATAATAAAAAAATTAGTTAATCCATAACTTTACTTACCATCTATAGATTTAGTTTTTGCCGCAGTAAAAAATTGAAAATATTTTTTGACCTATTTTAGTCTGCAGATTAGTTATTTGGACAAAGCTAACATTATATAAATGTAGGTGCACAAAATTAATATATATTTTAAACTAAGGTATTTTTATGAACAAAAAAACTGCAATAGGTACTAAAGACGAATAAAAATGTATTTAACAAACAATGTAAGTACAACAGGGTACAAATTGAAAATAAATATTTAATGTCCAACAAAACAGTTATATATTTAAATATGCAACAGTACCTATAAGTAATACGGTAACTAGGTACCATTCATTAAAAGCTAAGTTGTTGTTTTTGTGTTTTGTTGTGGTAGAAAATCTAGTCTTTCAAGAGAATAGATCTCATCCGATTAAATTTTAAATACCCCTATTCTCATCATCTTCGTCTTGCATAAGAATTATAGCAGAAATAGTAACTAAGTATAAGTGTGTTGTGTATCCTGATATACAACTATTTACTTCCAGGCTATATTCTATTCGTGTACCAGACACTTGACTTATAAATAAGCGATAAGCTATGTACGTGAGTATGTACATGTCAACTGAGCTTAATTGCATTTTTTTGTTGTTTAATAGTATTTTTTGTACACACAGACAAATATTTGTGAATATTGATCTTTATTCAATTCGTTAAGGCACCCTGTACCTTGTAACGGTATTTAAAAAAGATCAAACGTTATTCTACAGCGCATTCATTAAAATATTTTAACCAAGAGTTTTAAATAAAATATTCTTATTACAACATTTGATACATAGGTATATGTTACCGTCATTAGGAACGCTGACTGAATAACTATTTATGACTAAAATCGTACTACCTACCTAGTCGCTATAAATACTTAGTTCAAATTATTTATAGTTTTTTTTGTATTAAAAAACATTTTAAACTTAATGTGACTTTTAATAACAAAAACTACTCATTCCATTACTATGGGCTCCGAAATCATATTTCTCTAAAAAACAGTGGTAAGCAGAAGCACCATTATTTAATTTACTCTTTTGATGGCTTTTACCTATTTTTAAAAAATATTATTTGGTTTAAAAAAAAACTGCAAATTCTGTCCATAAAGCGCTTCGTTAAAATAGATATTTCCAATGAAGTATTTAATCTATGTGTTTCTTGAAATGTAGCTAAAGTATCACGGTCGCTTAATTTAATGAAATCGCTTAACCATCAATCGAATTCTCCGCATCGTGCATCGCCAACCTGACGTCCTCCTAATTCACAATTTATTTTGTTTCGTGCTCCTTCCAGTATAAGACCTCAAGAACTATTCGCAATCAATGATCACACTTATACTGTTTCGCTTGAGGCTTTAAACAGCCCAGAGCTTAACGAAACTAATCCAAGCGAAATTCAACCACTACTCGTGGTAATAAGGTATAGTTTAGCGGTCGGTCGCATTAGGGTTGGTGTAGGAGAAGCCCCGGAACGGCTGCTGGTCCATGGAGCGAAGCACGTGCGGTTCCACCGCCGTCAGCCGTGGCCTCTCGCCGGTGAACGCGCGGTCGAAGTACTGCGTGTCCAATGGGTGCCGCTGCGAACAAATATGTAACCAGGTAAGCCGAAATATGTGTATACCTGTGTAAACTATTATTAGCACTCGTTGCGAACTTGCCATGTTTACGTCTCCTGGGTTATAAAGTTAATGTAAGTTATGTATATATATAAGTAATGTACCTATGTATATATAATGTAAATTTACTATAATCAGTATTTGGTATCCTATTTTATTTCTTAATATTTTTATGTTACGCCCAGGGCTTGTAACCGGTATTTTGCGCCATACTAAATTACCGGATTTTTTCGTTCTTCCGTTTACTATTTCATATTTAATCGAAAAATCTTACAATATAAAGTCATAACCTAAAAACAATATTGAGTTCTACGTAAAAACCATAAAATATGTAAACATATTGGGTTATTTCGGGGCTTTTTGCGAAAACCGGTTACAAGCCCTTACGCCAGATGTCTGTCATCAAAATTATAAAAAAAAACGATATTTCACGAATGGTCTATCTTAGTAATGTTAACCCGTCGCTTTAATTTAACATCTAATTAACTGTCTTTAATTTAGGTATCAAGTGATTTTACTGGCCTAGATCGGAGTCCTTTTGTTTTATTATTTTTTGCCTCTTGGTAAAATCAATGTAGTCATTACACAATTTATTGTGTGTACGGCTAATACGATGGTAGATTTAGGCTAATACGATGTTAGATGGCAAGGCGCCAAGCGCTTTGGCAATAAAAATATTTCCGTTTTAATAGGCCTGTTTACTATCGGTGCAAACCATGAACTGTTTGGCTTAATTTAAACGCGTTGTGTTAGAGATTGGTCATCCAATTGCTAGAAGAAGCGGTACATCGGCACTCATCCAATGTGCACCATGTTGCAATATTTCCAATTCATTAATGTCCATGCAAGCTTTTGCAGCTTGCTGCTTGCTGTTAGTAGTTCATAGCTCTGTCAGATATCTGAATGTACTTTGTACGTACCACTTTCGGTTTAAATGGCGCATCGAGCTCTCGCCGCTCCAGCCTGTCCCAGGGGATCTGTCGGAAGAAGTCCTGGTCGCGGATGTCTCCGTGCATGCACTCGATGCCGCCCAGCCGCGTCCGCGAGTCCTTGTCCAATAACTGTGGAGTACCATGAAGTTTATAATCCGTGACAAGACAGTCGTAGACTTTTAAGACTATGTACATTAGAGTTAACGGTGTTCTGCCGGGTGCCGTCTAAATTATAAAGATTTTAACACTTGTTGCCCACATTTGAGGCAGTCTTGTCTTGTTATTTTCTAAAATGTAACCTTACCTACATAGATAATATAATATTAAATCAGCACTTTTCCTAAAAAAACCTTACAATGTTGTGAAGAAACTCAATGGAGAAGCTGCTCTATTTTTTTATATATATCAGGGCTACAATGATTGCGTGATGAAAACAAAATTAAAAACCTGTACTTTTCTTTTGGAACGGGTCTTAAAAAGGTATTATTAATTAGCTCACCGAATAATATGATTAATATATTGAAAGATAATTTACCCGTGTTAATATATTGAGTGAGTCGGTCGAGAGGAAGCGCGGGTAGGACGGCATCTCGTTGCAGATGGACCAGAAGAGTTCATCCTCGTCGCAGCCGCTGAAGGGGCTCTGGCCGATCAGCATCTCGTACAGCAGTACACCGAAAGACCACCAGTCCACCGTCTGGTTGTACTTCAAACCCTTGATGATCTGGAGATAATACAAGATAAAATGAATTACTCCGTGTTTTTTTTCTAGCAGGTAGTTAACCAAATAGACGCAGTGAGGTCCGATCAGAGTTAAATAACTTAGTAATACCTCAGGGGCCATGTAATCTGGAGTCCCGCAGAAGGTATCCGCAGTCTTTTCTAAATAAATCTGCAGCTTGCACATGCCGAAATCGGCGATGCGAACGTGCCCGTCGAAATCCAGGAGGATGTTGTCCAGTTTCAAATCCCTGTCAAATTAAATTAAATTGCGAAAATTAATTATTTTGTGAGTTAGGAACTTCCTTAAGTCTTTATAATTATTTAGCAAAGGGCAGACATTATGCTTGATGGCAGTGTTTATCGAACAAAGACGTAGTTACATTTGGAAATACTATTAAAGTTTAGCGACAAGATAATAGCTATAAGTAAATGTGTCCATCTCTTCTCGCTCATTCATTTCCATGGTTATCTCCCCTGGCTCACCTTTCTAAATCCGCATGTGTAGGATTCAAATTCACTTAGTATGCTATTTTCTGGTAGTATAAGCAAACAAAATGTGTTTGGCTGACGGGATAGAATATACACAACAATATAATTGATCGATGTAGCCATTTCCGATCTAGAAGTAGGTACTTGCCTATAAACGATACCCCTCTTGTGCAGGAACTTGAGTCCGGAGACGATCTCTGCTGCGTAGAACCGCGCGCGAGACTCGGGGAAGCGGCCGCTCTGCTGAATGTGGAACATCAGGTCGCCGCCGTTCAGGTACTCCATCACGAAGAACAGGTGAGACTGGAATGAGGTGAGTTCAGCCAGTGTTTATTATAGTTACAATAAATTTATGCTCGATCATCATTCATCACGTAGTACGTCATCGTCATATGTCATATACCTATTAGGCTGCGTTTCCACCAGGGATGAGCGAGGATTAGAAACACGTAACCCTATCCTCGTGGAAACGCAGCCTCTATGCACAGGCGCCAGGCGCGGATCCAGGATTTCATTCAGGGTAGGGGGGGGGGGTGTTTTCTTCACAAAAAATCTTGCGGTCCGCACTTATGGCCTATTAGGCCAAGGTAAAATAACATAGTTAAAGCAATGACGCGTAATTACAGTGTCGAAGAGGCAACCAGATGGCTCGCGGTATTTGAGCTCCTGAAGTGAAGTGTTGTGGAACCGCCCTGTGCAACCCGAACTGACCCAACGTGGACTTTGTGTTTCATAGCGGCACGTATAGGTATCGCCCAACATGTTGTCAATTAAAATTATCAATTAACTTACGTCAGTCTGGAACGTAGCGAACAGATGGCACAGATAAGGATGGTTGGTGCCGAGAGCGAGCACCCGCCTCTCTATGAGCGTGCATTCCACGTCGTCGTCCTCCAGCACGACATCTTTCTTCAAGCATTTCACGGCGTAGTAGTATTCTGTGTCTCGGAGCTCGGCTAGAAGCACCTGGAACAACGTTTGGTCTAGGTAAATGTTACGATAACGGCTGGTTACCGAGGTGAAGTCCTCTGCGTTACCTACTTTAGAAAAATACTTGTTTAAAATCAATAATTTGAAAGAAAAAAAACAGACTTCACTTATCACACTTGAGCGATTTGAAAGCGATTTCTATTCAAAACTCGTACGCGGCGAAGTCGCGGCGTGTTCGCTCCCATACAAAACTCGCTCGCAAATCGCAAGGCAAGTGTGATAACGCTCTTAGGCTCCTTCACCTTTCCAATGAAAAGAAACCAACTTCACTTAGACTACTCCACCTTTCCAATGCCCGAGCTACTTTAAAAAAACACTCAAATCACTATATTTGAAGTCCATAATATTTGAAGAGTTCCCTTGGTTTTTCCAGGATTCCATCATCAGATCCTGCCCTGATGATGACAATGGCAACAATTTTCAAGTACCTAATTATTTAAAACCCTTTAAAAAAATATTTGTCAAATCGCCGTCTTCGAATAATCGGTGAACATACATTAATAAAAAGTTAGCAAAAACAAAGATCCCGACTAATTGAGAACGGTTTTTACGGACTATCTTCGAAATCTTGAAAACGGTTGAAAACAATTCTCATTTTTATAAATTATCCCTATGGCGCGAAACAGCATTTATTTAAAGAATAACAGTTTCGAAAAACTGACTGATCTCTCAGTGTTTAGTAAGTCGAAAATTTGATACCATTCAATTAAAAAACCGGCCAAGTGCGTGTCGGCCCACGCATAATGGAAGGTTCCGTGTACCTTTAACGGAATAAGAAGAAATAACGGAAGTAAAATAATTATCTAAAGGTCGTATCTGCCCATGGAAGAGGTTTTTGAAGATAACTCGAAAACGCTTTGAACGTTCAAAATAAATTTCATTAAAAGAATATTATTCAGAGCAAATCGCGTAGTCAGAGTTACCGCGAGGCAACCGGATAGCTCGGAGGAACCGCCCTGTGCTGTGCATCCCGAACTGACCCAACTTGGACTGGGGCGGAAATAGAGGAGGGTGCGGTACGAAAAACAAAAAAATATCGCGAGGCAACCGATTGAAACAGCGGTTGCCTGAAAGTGTGAACGCTGGGTATATAATAAAATTTTAATGCCATCCCTCCAGGTGCGACTGGCGCCCTGTACGATAACGAACAAAAAAATTTAAAAAAAAGTTGTCAGGCAAACGCTTAAAAATTGCACTGGATACAAATTGCCATCCGCCCCGGCCGGACAGTTATAGAGCCATCAGAGTTGGAAGCCGGAAAAATATTGAAATTTTCGATCGGTGGACGAGAACTTAGGAATAATGCACTTTGGAACCCTAAAAACTACAAACGAAACGGAAAATACAGTTAATACAAATTGACAATAAGTAGTTATTAAAAAGATTCCTCGAAGGACACAAGATAACGTCATATCGAGGATACAGCTAGCAGGGCTCGGAAATCGGTATTTGCTCCATACTAAAATATCGGTATTTTTTCAGTTATTTTCGATCTTTCGTTTACTTATAATGAAAAGCTATTACCTAAATACATTGTTGAGTTCTACATAAAGACCATAACATAATTAAATATATTGCGTTAATTCTGTTTTTTTTTGCGAAAACCGGTTCCGAGCCCTGACAGCTAGTATACAAGGAGAGAATGAAAAACATGTTTAGATTCAGATTTCATTTTCCATTAAGCCCTATAAAAAAAAAGAAATGTTGTCAATTAGTTTCTTATAGGTACTTAGTCTTAATGAACATGAGTTTACCTATGCAGCGCATCAGGTAAAAGCTCCTGACTACGTGTTTCCGTTATTTCAAGCCACTGCTCTTTCACTTACCTCTAGGTATTTAATTTTACCTCCCTGTTTTCCTGTGAAAACACATTAACCGTAAATTACACGATAATATCTGCGAGAAGGTGCCCAGTAGTAAGTGACCTTTCGTTTGGCAGGTGCATGTTTCTCTATGTTTCATGCTAAATTTAAATATACTTATCACACGGGTTGGACATAAAAATTGAATGATCAAAAGCTGATAGGCCAGTAAAGTAAGGCATATCAAAGCAAAATTTATAGATTCAATAAATTTGCATTTAGAGCAAAGTGACAAAGACAAAATTCGCGATGTTTAGCTGTTGATATGATATATGTTGCAGGAAACGCGCCTGACAACCGTACGACACGGCGTTTTCGTTTTATAAACTCGAATATATCATTGCTTTCTCTGTATTCTTGGCCGGGTCTCAAAGGCAATTGGGCCAAGCCGTGCTAAACCAGGAAGCCTGGCTCGCGTAACAGCCGACACATACTCGACAATAACACGTTATATGTGAAACGCATCACGTTAAATGTCAACGTTTGTACAAGGTACTTTCGAATAAAGTTATCTTTAGAAAGTTTAACGAGCGTAGCGAAAATGATTCTAAACTCCCTCCTAAACTTCTAGCAGTAGTAGCAGATGCTGCATACCTACATCGAATAAGTAATTTACTTGTCTAGAGTTGTAAAAATAATTAGCTGTTTATAAACAGATATGCCTTCGTGGAGTTAGCAACTTTGTATCGATTAATTAAATATGACGTTTGTGGGAGAGACGTTGTAATTTGCGACTTTTGGCGATAGGACAGTTTGAGACGGGGCCGATGACACGTGCTCCGTGACGTGCGAGCCCAGTGATGTAGGAGCCGAGAATAGATCATGTGGTGTAGTAGTACAAATAGGATGGCATGGCAGGCCAGGTGAACGGTGAACCAGAGCGAATTGCGCCTCCCGCTGTAAATGGCAAGATGCCACGCGGCTTGCGCTGCGGGGTTATGGTCACCGCATTTTTAGTTTAACCACCTAAACCACCACAATTTCATCTGCTACCTAAAAGGGTCTTTATACCTGACTATTTTGAAAATATCTCTGTTTTTCTGGCAAACTCTTCCGTCAATAGCTTCTCGTTTGTCATCAATAGTGTGTCAATAGGCTGGCATGTGATCCTGAGTGATATGTTTGTTCCTCATTCCATTTAGTACTTTGCATTTGTACAGTACAAGAATATTCTTATTGGCAGCATCAATGAAATCACTAAGTAGATGATCGCAATAATCACAGAGATTTTTTCGTCGAGGAAAGTTGTAGCTATCTAACAGTTAATTCTTCTATATTTTACGTGATTCCCACGTCATAGTGGATTTGCGTAAAAGCCAATTGTTAATACTCTTACTACATTTATAATTTGGCAAGGCGAAACTGTTAGATACAGTGCATATAGGTGATAGATACTACGTCATTGCTGGGGCCTGGATGTATATTATATTTGCCAATTTTACTAACTGGTCATCCAATTCTTTGAAGTATATTTTGCGTCATTCGATTATTAGCTATCGACTGTTTAACACTTTACATTTATCATTCACTGCCCTCGATCACTGCGCGAGAGTGCTCAATTATCTTGCGCGCGCAAAAGCAAGATAACTAATGTCTAATCAAATATTAATAGCCATATAACTGAAGCAGAAGGAGGGTCAATTCAATTACTTTTAATGATTATTGTCTTGACGAAAGTTACTAAAGATGTATTTACGCTTAATCCCAGTTATTTCTTACCAATTCCTTGAGGAAACTCACCAAACTAAATACCAATCGTACGGTACTAAGGTACGAATTGTACAGTATTTAAGTTCTTTTACGGTGAAATGTTAACTTTTTGCGATAATTTAAAAACGGCTAAACAGATTTTATTCAATATACTTATCAGGCCTCATTTTCATGAACTTTTCCAAATTTTTTGGACCCACGATTGAAAAGTTAGAAGGGGACTCATTATGTTAAACTTTTGAGCTATTATTTACGAAACAATTAGGTTCATGGAAAATTTTTTTGAATAGACCTATTTACACACGCACACGTATCCGCACGCGTATCGTAGCCGCACACGATAGGGTTAAAGCGAAAAATAATTCACCCCCCACTTAATATGTAAGTACTCAAATAAATAAATGAAAAAATCAGTTTTTGTTTTACCACTCTGTTGGCGTGATTAATACACACACTCATACCAAATTTCAGTTTTCTAGTACTAACGATCACTAAGTAGCTGAACGGCGGACAGACGGACATGGCGAAACATAAAGGGTTTGTAGTTGACTACGGAACCCTAACACCTAGTTACATATCCATGTGCACACAAGATCGATTTTTTTGGGTATATTTTTACGAGTCTCGACAACGCCAAAATGTTTCGACTCATAGTCACAATGCAAGTGGTACTAATGTTGTCCAGCGACCCAATTCCTTGAAACTATTCTAGTGGCTCTGGCAGGTAGATCTATTTTCATTATATTTCTTAACTGTTTGACACAGTTTACCACGTCTGCAGTTTAACTGTAACTATGCGGCGACACAGTAGATAACCGACATGTGACGTCGACTATTTTGAGATGTTTTTATGATTGGCCGTAGCTTCTAGTTCGCAGTTCGTGGTTTATTTTGTGCGATTGCGTTTGCAAGATATGTGAAATTATATCGGGAAAGTCAGGTTGCAGACGCAGTGTAACTAGCATTGAAAATAGTTTTGGATGCAGATTCCTAAGCATTTACTCTGAGGCATATCAGAGTACAATTTTCGAAAAAAATAACAATGGCAATAATAATATATTAAAAAGTTAGGCAGGGTATTCTAAGACTATTTTCGCGTAGCGGCACGGGAATTAGTAGCTACCCTATACAAACTGGTTAAATAGTAAAAATGTCCCCTCACTTTATACCCCTGTAATTATGATATAAAGAAGAAAACATACAACCTGACTATGTCTCCCTTCAAATCATGCCACATCCACGCTCCCAAATGCTTTCATTTCATGACAAAACGTGCAGAAAAACACCTCAATTTTACGTGCTAGCGTATCCCGTCACCTTAAGTCTCCCATGTCTTTGGCTCTAAAGGGGCTTTCGTCATTTGCCGTTTCAAAGTATCTTTGTACCACAAAACCTAGCCGTCTTTGTCTGCGCTTGCCATTTCGCAGTTTGGTGTACAAGTTTTATCTTGAGACATATGCAGGAGACCTGCCTGCACCATCGTAGCTGTCGCTTGAAGTATATTGCGGTGACATCGACACGTCAACTCCTTCGACGAGCATCTCTGATGGAGCTATCCAATTAGCGAAAATACTTACAAAAGAGGCAACATGTTTCTGAGACATATACTACATATGAGACAGAAACTAAAAACGTCACCCGATCGTTTTTTAAAGATGGAAGTTGTATTACTTTAGAGATTTAGAAAGCATTCTCCTTTCAACATCACTTACAAATATTGCGTTTGTTAGATCTCGACAAGTATGGGACAGATAATCCAATAGCTTAAATTGTATCATAAATGATGACTAACAAGCGTTTACCTATATCCCATCCCACCTGAAAAACAATGATTCTGGATAATTTGCACATTTGTCATAAGTTTTCTTTAAAACGCGTCTTTCAACGCCGGAACATTATCTACGATATTCGTCAACCAACCTATTCGTGCAGAAACTACTTTTTTCTTGGCAATATCCCTTGTTTTATTTCTCTTGAGTTTATTTTAGGACAGCGTGGACGCTACTACTGGTTATGCTTTACAGAATTTAACGCGTTTGATAACAAACGATTATGCTGTAGCTAATTAAGTCCGTTTGTTTGTGTTTAAAATAGATTACGGTTGCGTTGCACACGCGGTAAGAAAATAATAGCTACATGAAAAGATGGCTATAAAAGCAAATATCGCGCACTGTGTGGTTTAAAAGGAATTTCCTCCCGTGAACGCTTCGGCTGTGGAATAATAACTCCCTGTCGAACTTTTTCAGGAGTTATAGGCATCAATAGACTACTGCTTACTATCAAGCGGGCCGTGGTATTAAAAAAAACGCCATTTGCAAAAAACCTGCATTAAAAGGACGAAGGTACGAATAACGCGTTTCGGACTTGAGGCGACCTTTATGTCGAAATTTTTATGTCACGGAGCTGTTTTGCGTTTGGTGTCTGCTATTTATCTATTATTATTTATTAATCAAAATACGACAAAAGTCGAAATCCCTTGGACAGTTTGGAAATTTGGTGTGTATGTTGATTATAGGTCCTGTTTTCATGTCCATACCATTTGACGTTTCTGGACTGTTTTTTCGCAGCCGGTTAAAATGATCAACATTTTGTAGTTGTAAATATTGGTGTAGTCGACATACAAAACTATAAATAAATGTTAACTTTGTATCCTAAAAAGTTTCATATTATGAGAATATCCACTGGAAAGGCATTGAAGATACAGTTCACTTCCTCTCTTAGTGCTTCTCTATCTCTTAGTAGTTGCCTTTTTCCGCAAAAGTGTACGCAGGTTTCTTTGTAGAATTTAATGAGTTTTAATATTGTCTTCGATCATATTTTTATACAGCGTGTCTCCGACTTTGAGGCTTTAATTGTAAGGTTCGATTCTACTCACTTAGCTGATCTAATTTTGTTTTGAGACTTTAAAAAATAATAATAATTTAGATACTTTATTAGACCTCAAAGTTTAATCGTTAAGTCAGTGTATCAGAACTAGCGTTAATATCGTTATCTCGTGGTACGAGGATGATACTACCTTGGTACGGGGGCTGTTCAGTGACAATTTTCTGTTCCGTTTTTTTTTTTTTTTTTTAATAACAAAATCAAAATTTATTCATTAAGTTTAGCAACTTTACAAACTTTCTTTTCTAATGTGCCATAAAGAGGTTTGTCTTAGTTTTTCGCCTTTACGTTACTTGCCACTATTTGCTTAAAAAACATTAAATTGTCTATCAAAATTTTGTATTGACGTCTTTCTGTCAAATAAATTTTATTCAGTATTTTTTTTCAAAATGCCGAATCAAATGTTTACAGCGACAGAATTAACTGATATGGTGTTGTTGTATGGGGAAACACAAGGCAATGGAGCCCGCGCACTCAGACTTTACCAAGAACGGTTTCCCAATCGTAGGCATCCACACAACTCTCGTGTAATTGTAAATGCTGCTCAACGAATAAGAGAGGATCGACCGATTACCGGCAATATGCGGGCGGAAGTGGGCAACAACCCTTTGCCATTACCAGTCCATGACAGAGTTTTAGATTATTTTGCCGACAATCCTCTTGCAAGTACAAGGACCACTGCTAGAAATTTCGGAGTCCACCACTCGGTAATTCATAAAATTTTGAAGAAGAACAAATGGCACCCTTTCAAACCAGAAAAAGTGCACGCGTTACTTCCGAGGGACTTGCCAATACGTAGAGCTTATTGTGAATGGTTTTTAAGACAACATGGTGAAAATGAAGATTTTCTAAAAAGTGTTTTCTGGACGGACGAAAGCACATTTTGCCGCAATGGTATGTGGAATCGCAGAAATGTCCATTATTGGTCAGCAGAAAATTCTCATTGGGCTAAGGAAACTGGTCATCAATATCGTTGGTCCCTGAATGTATGGGCAGGTATTATTAATGAATGAATGAATGAATGAATGAATGAATGAAAGGTTTATTCATGACAATTACAAAAGACATAATATACAATAACATATACAACCCGAAACATTAATTGCCACGAAATGGTCGCAACTCAGCGTTAAACGCCGGCAGGGCCAGCGCTGGTCTTCCGTTGCAACCATTTGACGACACGGCGCATTGACGCCACGATCACATCCCCATAGTAAGAATATCCTAATCAAAACAAGAGAAAAAAAAACAATAAAAAACAGGAAAAAATTATAAACATAAACACAAAAACAATTTTAAAAAAAACCGCTCGTGAGGATTCCGCGTGACAAGTTTCACGGAATGACTGGCAGCGCTCGAGATGAGACGGGAGATCGGTCCGTCTCTCTCTCGTTATACCTGCGATCGCGCTCGTGAGGTTTTGGTGTGACACAAGTTTCTGAACATGTCACCCGACTAAAACGATTTTAAAGACGTTATCACGTCAAAACTTCAAACGTTTCCTAATTCCGTCCTATGGAGGCTGCTTTAATACGGTCTACACCATAATAACACCATTATTGGCCCCGTGTTCATTGATGGCACATTGAACTCCGATAAATACCTGATGCTTTTAAATGAGCACGTTGTTAATTACATAAATGGGTTGCTTGTTGGCCATGCCGAAATTTGGTATCAACAGGATGGTGCACCAGCACATTCTTCGGTTGCCGTCCGTAACAGATTAAACGAAATCTTTGAAAATCACTGGATTGGAAGATATGGTCCTCATCGATGGCCACCAAGATCACCAGACTTGACGCCGCTAGACTTTTATTTATGGGGAGCCATTAAAGTTGATGTGTATGCGACAGAGTCTGATACGATTGAAGAAATGAGAGAAAAGATCATTGCCAGTTTTCGTAAGATTCGTTTGGCTAATAGTTTACGATCAGTTCACAGATAAATCTTAAGAAGATACCAAACTTGCATGGGACGAGAGGGTAGGCATGTTGAAATTTCAAGACGGAACCTAGAGTGAGTGTTATTTAACTGGTAATTAGGAGCTGTTCGATTTGAATGTTAGTTTTTGTTGTGATTACTCTAAACATTAAATGAGGTCTCTTACAAAAAAACGTTTCTTTACTGTGGTTTTCGTAACGATTATCTTCATAACAATCAAAAGCTTATGCGGAGTTTTTACCTACAAGTTACTACTGCAAGTTTAAAACGAAGTAAGACAGAGATGCAGATATTTACAACTCACTCTTACCTGTAGTTCCGTTTTAATACTTGCAGCAATAATTTACAGATGTAAACTCGATATCAGCGATACTTGCGACTAAATTAGTTTACAATCTAATGAAATTGACGTGACATTGTTCATTTGACATTTGACGTCTGATAAAGATAAACATTTATCAGTATGATGTCAAGTTAGCATCGGATTGCGTACATTGAAGGTGTTAACTTGTATGAAAAAAAAACTTAAAAAAAAAATGTATTTTTAAAATGTTGCAGAACAAAAATTAATCAGTTTGCAGAGCACAATTAAACCCTGCATTTAAAGCCCCTTAGTCAGAGACACCCTGTAGAGTGCCTAGATTCGAAAGGGAAAAACGAATTACTTCAAGGTAAAGGACATTTTGCAAGGTGGTGGCGGTTCCTCGAGGTTCTGAAACGTCAAATGAAACGGACATGAAAACAGGACCTATAATCAACATATAAACCAAATTTCAAAACTGTCCCGAGGGATTTCGACTTTTGTCGTATTTTGATTGTATTATACTTTTTTTATACCCCCTATAATAGAGGTGTTACGTGTAGGTACATACATATATGCAATGAACCCTCATTACATATATGTACCTACTCGTACCACCTCAACACCTCTGTGCCCGTTCCTCTGCACTCTGCAAGGCTGTTTGTTTTTAGTTGTGTGTTGTGTGTCTAGTAGACGTATAAAATATTGTTCCCAGTTATCTTCAAAACCGCTCATCCGATTCGGTTGCGCTTTTTGGTAAAGGTTAGGTGATACCTACACCGGCGATGGTTCTTAGATATGTCGTAACTCGATAGGTGGCGCTGTTATAATTTTGTCGGTGGTTTTAATTTCTATAAATTAAACTTGCATAGTTATTCTAATGTTGGCTTTTCCTTTAGCTTGATCTAGAAACGCACGTCTTAGCAGGTCGCACATCGTTCTAGGAAGACTTCTTGGCCTCTTCGTTTTGATATGGTGCCTTCAATATTTTTTTTAATGTATAAAGAATTAGCGAAGAACTAAACGGAATGGCGACTACTCCACCGACAAGAGCAAGGCTCTTAAAATGATGATGATGAGCTATTCTGAGTCAACCCAAGCTAAAAAGTACTGAGTACTGAGCGTATTATCAATTTATATCATCGCTAGCATCGTAGATAGGTCTGTAAATAAAATCACAAGCTATCGCTACCGCAGAATAATATATTGCCTTGTCATAATTTATTGAAGAAATGATACACGTAATATCTATAACGGATTGGGGCCTGTCAGATGCGAAATTGATTTGCACTGATAGATCCCTCGTGCCATTTTTATCTTCTCGTTGGCTGTCTGGCACTCGACTCAACCGAACTCTGGTGCATTTAGGTCAACGAAAACAATGCTAATTGCTTTTTGTAGCCGTTGTTTCGTGAGTTATTTATTGTTTCAGAGAAAACAAAGAGCTGCCCCAAAATTACGTGATGATGAAAATTCTGATTTTACACTTGTGAGCGCTCAGTGAATAGGGAGACTTTTACAAGGTTACTACTTAAACCAGTGTGATTTCTGACTATCTGCGCGTAGTGTTTAGAGAAAAGGGCTCACGACAGGAATTATTTCGGTAACTATTTAAAAATTTAAAGTTTAGAAAAACCCCACAAGATTTTGGTTATAAATTTACTTATAAAGGGTGATATAAATTGAAATTAAAGATTAAAGAAGACCTTACCTGAATAAGTAGGTAATATTTATTCAGGTAAGGTCAAATGGGGTAAGGGTAACATAGTTTATTTTGTCCCGAGAAAGGGAAACTCTAGAAATTCCATACAAGTGTTTTTCTTACCCGTAAGTTCCTCTTATCCCAGTAGGCCTAGCACATGAGTGTAGCGACAGTATCTCGCGGTCGAGATAGACATCTGTCACTTTCTGTTGAATACAGTTAGAGAGTGACAGATGTCTATCTCGACCGCGAGATACTGTCACTACACTCATGTGCTAGGCCTACAGGTCAGGTGACCATACTTTTTTTAAACTTAATAAATGTTACTATCCTCTCTATAGTTATGTTGGTTTTGCCGTTCACCGGCTGGCAACATTTCTATTTTTTTTGTAGCACCTTGTAGTCTATAGAGATATCCATTGGCTTCAGCAAAAGCGGAGGTCGCGGGATAAAATCACGCTCTGACACACTTTTCAACTTCTTAACATATTTTTTTTAAGTCTTACCTTTCCGAAGCTGCCTTTTCCAAGCACCTTGACGAAATGGAAGTCCTCTATGTTGTACTTGCGGAAGCGCGGTATAGAGCGCGCGGGCGGCGTGAAGCGGCCAGTCTTGCGGAACAGCCCGTACGCCGTCGATTGCTCTGCAACACACCAAACGATATTTCGATGTAATCCCACAGCAGTCTCTTCAGTTGATTAATTTACTTATCTAAAGTGGTATAACTGAAAAAGTAGTTTATAAATAGACAGACTATATCCTAGCTTATAAAAAAATCTCCAAACCAGCATTCAATCGGCTTGAAGTTCTCTAAAAGGTGCAGACGAAACGCAGTATGCTGCTGATTTGAATAATTTTATAAAATTATCGTAAGAATGGAGACCTAGAGCTATAATTTGAAATACTAACACATATTTAGACTTGCAACAGATATTAAATTTGGCAACTTTAGAGTAATTTTAGTGGTAAATAATTCTGTGCTAATGTTACCAAAACAAATGTTTGTATAGTTATCTACAAATATGTAAGTGAAGTAATTCACGTGATGTGCGGACTAGGTAGAGAAATGAGCAATTAATATAGTTTATGACTTGTAATATAAGTCCGTTGATTTTAAATTAAATGAAATATTAGCGCAAGTGTTTTGGCATATCCTCGTCGAGATTTATATCACTGTAAACAACCTTTAGTTTTTACGTGGACCAACGCCACGAAGATCCATATCTGGTGACTCGTCTTTGTAGTGCACGTTCCCAAATAATATGTAAGTGACTTCAATGACAAATAATATCACACTAAGAAAATTTCACCCGTTATTAATGAAGAAAGTCAAAATGTAATGCTTTTTTGCGTACAATGTTACTTTCTATATAATATAAATGAACATGGCCGGCTATACCTATACGAAAATCATACATCCAAAATTATAAATCTTTCAGCCCCGCTTTCATCCCCTAAGGGGCTCAATCAAAAAAAAATCTTAATCCATTCAGCGCTAATCACGACACGTTATCGCCTACGACGCTCTACGAAGCATTTTCACTACAAAGCGGGAAGGCGTAGCGCTAAACGTGTAGCATAGCGGTAAATGTGTTTCAAATTCTAAGTTTAGGCTGTCCGTAGCGTGCACTCTGCTTTGTCAGTTACTCTCATGTTACTCTTTATAATTAAAAATACATGAGTACATTTAATGTATAAGGCAACTGGTTTATGAACCTAAGCCCACTTTCGTAGGCAAGATCACCAAGATTTTCACTCATGGGACTCAAAAAATGGGACTTAATAGCCTTAATAGCCATTCAACGGTTTAGGCTGTCCGTAGCGTGCACTCTGCTTTGTCAGTTACTCTCATGTTACTCTTTATAATTAAAAATACATGAGTACATTTAATGTATAAGGCAACTGGTTTATGAACCTAAGCCCACTTTCGTAGGCAAGATCACCAAGATTTTCACTCATGGGACTCAAAAAATGGGACTTAATAGCCTGAATGTGCATAAGCGGAGACCAAGTGCGGGTAGTTCGGAAAACCCGCGCAGCTAGGAGATGCTGATACGACTCCTCGCCAGTCTGCCTGCGACCACGAGCGTTACGACACGCTCGAAACGTCAGGAAAATAATAAAAGAAAGGGTACGTTAAGTCCCGTTTTTTATCGAAATAATGAAGTTCACCAAGCTTAAGTGCCCATGCAAATCTATAAAAAAAAATCTCACAAATCCCACAAAAAATAACTGACACCTTTACTAGGCTCTACCGAAGCATCACAAGTAATTTCATCCATTCTACGTCCATTTCGGTGTCATCAAATGTTCATCGCACGATTATAGGCGTAACGCGTCTGAGTTTGAGAATATAAATCGGTCTGTTGTTCCCGGCCTACGCGATCGCTGCGGTACAGAAGCGCGGCTAATTTGAGGATTCCGCCATTGCGTTGACACGTATACTGTCTAATACTGTCTTAACAATCCGTAATACGTGAGAATCAATATATAACTCGACTCGACGGAGTAACTAATTAATTGCTCTGCTGTGGTGGTTAACTGGCCATTTGCATAGCTAGTTACGCCTTTAGGTACCTTGCTTATATTCTTTATACGAGTATTTGAGGGGGCATGAAAAATTTAATGTCAAAGAAAGCTGCACTTGCCTGGATAATAATTACCTATGAAAATTGTGTTCAAGGACCAACTGTTTCGACGATAAGCCAAGCCGGAGCTTATGCCAAGTACTTAGGTAATGTTAGCATTTTTGGAAAAAGCTTTTGTATACTACCGTAAACCAATTTTTTTTCTGATATACATATATTAACTTCGTTCTCCTCGTCACTCTCTAAACAAGCGCTTTTGTGGTAAGCTTTATAAGTAGCATTCCACAGAAAAGTACACCGTTGTCCCGTACGAACACGATTTTCTGAAAATTGGTAGGTTTTGGAGTACATTTTTGTGCAACAATAGAGTCAAATCATGGTCAGTATTATAATATTCCAATTAAAATTGCAAAGATAACTCTAATGACAGAGATTCACAAGCGTTTGCACGGGACAGCTAGTGGAATTTCAAGCATATAAGTATCACGTGGCATAGTATTTATTCTAACAAGCTAGCTACTTTTATCCTATCCTGTATGGATGGTACAAGGAGGATAAAAATCTCTATGTTCCAAAAGTGCCCGTCAGAAAGCGATAAACTGATGGCGCCACAGTGATATTAAATTTGATTAAATAAATTTTGATATGAAAAAAATTAATCCATACATATTTACAAAATATTTTTTTGCGGAGAAGAAAAACACTACGAATATTAATTTTATTTAGAATGTTATATAAGTATTAAATATCGGTATTCATTTCAAATGCTCAACTATACCCAGCGCCACCCGGAGATATTTGGAACTATTGTTTAGTGCTTACCGCTGGACACTTTTTCGAGCGTTTTCCTATAAGAGAGACCGATCCTCCTTGTACCATCCATACTATCCTGGCTGACGGCGACGGGACATAATAACAACAAGAAATAGTCGCTATACCCATTTCACCCGTGTTCATAGGAAGTAGTTTTAAGAACCTACATCACATTGTTTAAATGTATCGACCACGCACAGCTAATCATGACCTACCAAACAGTCCAAACACTATTACGATTATGACATTATTCGCGAAGAGCATGTGTGTCGAATTAATTCTCTTTCACCTCGGCTGGGATCGCGGCCGTCGCTAAAAATATTAGTTGAGATTAGACGGAGCAATATCAAGGTCGCAATGCTCATTTTGGGACAATTTGATGTACGTGACAATGATTTACTTCCTTAAACTGGAACGCAGGCGCGCTTATAACACTATAATCAGATAATTCAAGTCGATTTTCATAGAAGAGTTTAAGACAAACTGAACGGTTTTGGTTCTATGGACAATTTTAATCTAGATATAAAGGCGGACAGACTGTCTAGACACCACTAAACTCCCCAAATATTGGTAGATTAAACAAAGGTTATTATTATTCTTTATTTATTTTCCTTCTTAGGATTAGGTTTTTACAATATTTTTATAAAAGTAAAATATAAAAATACATCTAAAACATAGAAAAACAATAAAAACATTGTAAAAAACCTATCCTAGGGTGCCGCCGGCAACGGAGCAAGGCCCAGGCTGCCGGTGGTCAGGGTCGCAGAGAGAGGAACCTTCGGACTATGCGCGCCGTGTCCAGGATAACCGCCTTCTGAATCTGACCCTTGATCCAACCACAACCCCGTAGCGAAAGTCTCTCTAGGTGTTGGTCGAGACTCTTCGCTATGAGACCGTTCGCAGAAACAACTATCGGCACAATGATCGCCGAATCAACCTCCCACATGGCGGTTACCTCGTGAGCCAAGTCTAGGTACTTGCTGGACTTGTCCTTCTCGGCCTTCACGAGGTTCTCGTCACATGGGACGGTGATGTCGACGAGCATGGCCCGGCGTTGCGGTCGATCTATTACCACGATATCAGGCTTATTGGCTACAATAGTCCTGTCCGTGATAATAGATCGATCCCAATAGAGCGTGGCACGACCATTTTCGAGAACTGGCGCAGGTGTGTACTTGTAGTACGGCACTTCGTGGTCCACAAGACCGTATAGAAGAGCAAGCTGCTGGTGTATAATCCTAGCTACGAGGTTATGTCTGTGCAAGTACTCGCCGTTAGCAAGATGAGAACAACCGGAGATGATATGCCTGAGTGACTCTCCGGGACGGCGGCATGCCCGACAAATGTCGACCGTACCGTCCTTCAGGATATACCTCCGGTAGTTATTCGTCATGATAACTTCGTCCGTAATTGCACAGGCAAAACCTTCGGTTTCTCCGAAGAGGTCCCCGAATCGTAACCAGTTCACCGACGCGAGCAGGTCTACGTCGGGTCCCGTGAGGGCCCTGTAGAACCGCCCGTGTAGCTCCTTGCTCTTCCATACCGCCTTGCGATCCTCGGTGCTTAGCACCACATGTTTGCGCCAGTTCTCGTTTGCCAAGGAGAGCGGCGTGAGGCCTTTATCTACTGCCACCACATCACGATGCATCCCACACTCGTTGTTAAGAAAATAATTCCTAAGATTGTACACCTCACGGTTGTGGAGATTTTTGGCGTTTAAAAAGCCGCGACCTCCACACTTCCGTGGGATGTACAATCTCATAACAGACGAGCGTGGGTGAAGCATACGGTGTGTGGTGAGCAATAGACGGACCCTCCGATCCAGGGCATCCAGCTCGGTCTGTGTCCACCTTAGTATGCCAAAGGAGTATGTGAGTAGGGGCATCACCCAGGCGTTGAAGGCGCGCAAACATAAAACAAAGGTTATTATTATTACAAATACGAGTATACATATATTATTGCTGTTAGGTGTGTAGGCAATTTAGATACTGCCTAGTTATTTGTTAAAAACATGACATAATAATAATCGATGGCTGCCTCCCAAAGATTTTGCTATAACATACTTATTTACTTCATTTCTATATTGATGGTTGATATTATTTTGAATGATTTCCGGTGTGATCACCGGGAGGTAACATACTTATTCCAGTACTGGCTAAAACGTATTAAGTAATTAATTATATTAATATATAATAAATGTTTGAGTTAGTTTTAGCTTAGGCCGGCTATGTTTCCACCAGAGATGCGCAATCCCAGAACTGCGCTGTGCGAGGATATCAAATGAAGTGATTCTATTAGTGCTTATCAAACACATTCCCCACAACACATCCTCGCTCATCTCTGGTGGAAACGCAGCCTCAGAGCCGTAATATAAATCTAGTAGACACCTATTACGTAAGTATTTTTTTAACTGTAAATGTGAATATCTACTCTTATTTTACCGAATATATTCGGGTGTATGTTTTTATGTATGGTATTTATGTCTACCTACTCGTATCGACATTTATCAGCCCCGTCGTACGATTATAAATAGGTATGTTTATTTTTATATGATTCCATGATCATTTGAGGGCATCGTACATTAGGTACTGATATAATCATATATTATGCCATGGAGTTATCTAACAGGATATTTATTATTATTACCTATCAACTAAACCACGCCGGCTAATGAAAACGCGTATATTTAATGATGCCCATCAATCTCCTCAGCCCATCCTAATAAATAATGCGTCAGCACTCGGTAGTAGTTACAATCCGTGCATTGGCATGCGGTTTCGACCACAGCCCACCGAACTCATTAATATCTCTTTATTCGCAGCAGTCGAGAATAACATGTCAGTTGTCCGTTGTTTTGAGGTGTATTGTAGCGTTTAATCGGTCGTTGGACTCTCGAGACTGGTCGACTCGCGAGTAACCCGCGATTTTGTCAGATCTAATGTTAGGTGTTCTGTTTTTCATATTTTATTATTAGAGCGTTGTATTTAGGAAAGAAAACAAAACGTACCGTACAGTCGACGTCAAAGATATATTTAAAAATTTTGCACGTAACTACTTTGTTTGTAATATAATCAGCCGTCTAATCGGTGAACAAACATAAAAAAAATTTGCAATAAAAACTTTTTACAAAAAAAGATAAACCGACTTCAAAAAGGACAAAATAAAATATTATATTATTTATATGAGTTACAAACTGATATGTTTGAAGTCGGTGCCAAGCCAAATTTGGAAGAGTTAATACGAACGAGGCTATGTGTTCAGTGAATTGTTCTTCATACTATAGAACTATTCTAATACGGTATTGATTGCATGTAGGTATTTATTCAATTACAGAAAGAAAGTATAATCATGCGTCTTATGATGTTTGTTAATTTAATACTGATCTTTCTATACTCAGACACACTGGGTGTGTGGGGCCCACCTTGTCAGTAGAAAAAGGCGCATTATTTAAATTTTCCATGGAATGTCAACCCTACGCCTTTTACATTTTATTAAATTTGCCGCCTCTGATTTTTGACAAAGTAGACGTGCATCAGAGTATATATACATAGGTAACACATTTCATCAAAATTGGATTAGTAGTTTAGACGTGAAAATGTAACAGATCCAATCACATTCACCTTTGCAATATAAGTATGTATAGATGTTTTGTGATTTTCAGACTTGACGCTGATTTGACCGGTATTGTAACTTTTTGGCTTGGCACCGACTTCAAACATATCAGTTTGTAACTCATATAAATAATATAATATTTTATTTTGTCCTTTTTGAAGTAGGTTTATCTTTTTTTGTAAAAAGTTTTTATTTTTCCATTTTTAGTAGTTATATAAGTATCATAATCGGATAACGGTTCTCGGAATAATCGGTCAAGATATATAAGAAAAAGTTCATAATACGGACTCCATCTAAGGAAAGTTCCACATATCATATGTGGTCTTCATCATTAGGTCCACTCCATCAAATTGGTGGTTTTTGAGAGGAAATGCCTGAGTTGCTTAAAAAATTACCAAATCATCATACATGTGCCTTTAAAAATTGAGGAGTTCCCTCAATTCCTCATGGATCCCATAATCAGAACAGCGCCAGATTAATGTGGGACCATCTTCGAAGTAGTTTAAAATAATTGCTCAAATCGGACAATGGGTCTCGGAGTAATCGCTGAACATCCTACATTAAAAAAAAACATCATTATCATTAAAACAATCATAATCTTCATCATCAGGTCCACTCTATCAAATTGGTGGTTTTTCGAGAGGAAATGCTTGAGTTGCTTAAGAAAACACTCAAATCGCCATACATGTGCCTTTAAAGATTGAGGAGTTCCCTCAATTCCTCATGGATTCCATCATCAGAATAGCACCATATTAATTTGGGACCACCTTGGAAGTACATCCTTTCAAACATAAAAATAATTATTCAAATCGGACCACGGGTCTCGGAGTAATCGCTGAACATCCTACATTAAAAAAAATCATCATCATTATCATCAAAACAATCATCATTATCAGGTCCACTTCATCAAATTGGTGGTTTTGGAGATAAAACTCTCGAGTTGCTTAAGAAAACACCCAAATCACCATACATGTGCCTTTAAAAATTGAGGAGTTCCCTCAATTCCTCATAGATTCCATCATCAGAACAGCATCGGATTAATATGGGACCACCTTGGAAGTATATTCTTTCAAACAAAAAAAGAATTATTCAAATCGGACCACGCGTCTCGGAGTAATCGGTGAACATACTCGTACATAAAAAAAAAGCCCAAACCGAATACAGAACCTCCTCCTTCTATAAAATTGAAGTCGGTTAAAAACAAAGATTCCGACGAATTGATAACCTCCTCCTTCGAAATCTTGAAGTCGGTAGAAAATGGAGTGTGAAATATTAATCACCTTTCATATTGAGCGTGGTGATTATAATAAATAATAATATAAAATTTTGGCTTCCCCATAGAAAATGACAATGTGATCGGCCGAAATGTATGAAACAGCCAAAAATGTTTTCGCGATTTCGGACTGAGTCCCATAGTAAAAAGTATTCAGTATGGTCTACCTAATCAACTCGCTCAATATTTTTTTTTTTTTAATACCACGACGGTGGCAAACAAGCATACGGCCCGCCTGATGGTAAGCAGCTACCGTAACCTATGGACGCCTGCAACTCCAAAGGAGTCACATGCGCGTTGCCACCCTTTACAAAAAGGAGGATTCACTGTGTTGACGACTAAAGGAACAAGAAGATCTTTGGCAACCTTACTCACCAGCAGGAACACAACACTATGAGTAGGGTCTAGTGCTATTTGGCTGTGGTTTTCTGTAAGGTGGAGGTACTTCCCCAGTCGGGCTCTGCTCCAGATTTGAGCGATGACATTCAATATGAACGGTTATTAATATTTCACCCTGTATTGTATATCTTTGACAACGACTGTACCTACATTGAACAACTCTTCCTCACATAAGAGATCCTATCCCACACAGTTCCTAACTACACTAACATAAATTTCTCACCGCACCGACATCCTCATTATGTTTGCTATGTCGCCTACCTTACCGATTTTTACACGCTGTAGGGCTTTTCCAAGTCCCTAGAGCGGTTTTATCACCATAAATCCATTCTTTGGGACTTCATTAAAGTTGTATTATGTTGTACAGGAACATGGTGATGATTACCAATGAACGATATGGCATTGTGAAGGGGTTAGAAAGTTGGCCATTTAGCAATTTTCTCTACTAACTGGAAGCAAATTAAAATATTTTATTATAAATTTCAACCTCAGGCACTGGAGGGCTGCGTCAGTTTTCTTAGTTCACATATCTTGCAGTTTATAAGATTTCCCCATTTTCTTTATAGGTACCTTTTCATAACTTGTGAAGTTATGATGTCGAATTATAAAAATGGCTTTATATTTAAGGAACAGAAAGTTACGCAACATCTCGTTGTTGTAATTTTCGGTTTACAGGGTGATAATGTGAATTCCTATTGCGAGTTGCGTCAGTTCTGCTGGAACGCGGAACCCGAAGTGGGGCGGACTCGAGTGCGCGGTGTCAGGCGAAATGGGCCACTTACGATATTCAGAGGAATTCGAAAACCTAAGTGGCTGCCTACTATTTTGAATTATTCCATGAACTAGCGTCATGCCCCAGCTGCGTGCGGCGCGGGCTTCAGGTATCTATGGGTATATCATCTCCTAGCATTTGTTCTTTTGTATTTGATTTATCTTCAGCTATTTAAAATGTAATATAAAACCATATTTTTCATGTCCATGGCGTTGAAGTTAGTTTTGGTGCAATTTTGGGCGTAACCTAGGCAAGCGAATCCAAATACTGTAATTGCCTTTGTATTGCGGACCAATTCCTTAGATATGTTTATACTCATTCGCTACCAAGCTACGCTAATAGTACTACGTCGCCGACGTAGCCTGTAGCATTGTTTTATTCAGTAGATATATATGTAGCGAAAATGCTCCATAGAGTAGTAGCTGTCAGTCTATCAAAAGAAATCTCTGACTTGGAGGCTATTATAAAACTAACGTTGGTCACAATTAATCCTCCTAATAATATCAGTACCTACCAATTTAGTTTTCTCCAATGTGCTTGGAAATGTTCACCTTAGGTACTGTAGCAAAATTAGTACGTGAAATTCTTCCTTATTTACCAATACAAATTTTAAAAAGTTAAAATCATTATTGTCCTATTTTAGCGGACGACAAGTTGTACTAAAATCCATTACTGTATTGTCTTTTATCTTATAAACATTTCATTCGACTAAGAAATATCATTTCAAACAGCCAATTAGTGCCAATTACCTTATTACCTTATTAATTAACCACATCTACACCGTCTGAACCGCAATCCCTTCAAACTATAGGATATGCAAATGGAAATAACCAAGAATTATCACGCTCAGACTATTTATTGACGGCCGCAGGTATGTAGTATATTTTAATCGAGAACAATAAAGGCTAGGCGAGCCCCCAGCTACGTGTCATAAAAACCAGGCTGCGTAGATATGAACGACGTTCGTAAAACAACATTATTTAAGATAGGTACCTATAGGAATAAATTTACATTTATATTCACGAACTACAATTAAGTAATGATAATTTAGAACAAATCGGGCACTTGGCATTTATAATAATCGTGTCCTAGTTGATATTTTCGAAATTATTACTCTGGTCCAGTTTCGTTGGCAGTTCATTTAATCTGTTGCAAGTCAGAAATATTCATAAACGTGTAAGTGATTTATCTAGCTGATCACTTTACATTACCAATAAATCACGTATCGTTTCATCTTCTGGGATTGTACTGGAGCATGTATTTGAATAACAGGTACCCGATTTAATTTTAAATCTAAAACACGTAAGGTCAACTAAGATTAATGTAACGTGAGATAGTAACCCAACCAAAAAGCTTATAGTAGGGACTCAGAAAATATATTATTAACTATGAAAACCAGATATACTTTCTATGTTGTTTCTATTAGCTTTAATATCATGTTACATCAACTAGAGGGCGCTTGCATTTAGCACATTATTCTATTGATGTATTGAATGTAATGATAATGTAGTGTTTTGTAAGTAATGAAAAGATTGTTTGATTAGTGCTTGCAGAGCTAATTCGTTATCACAATTTGTAATCTTACTGCACCAGCAACACATAAAAATACCATTCTAAAACATTTATACAAATATCATGGGAAAACACTTTGTCTAAATGTATACTTCTATAGCTCTCCCGTAGTTATAAATCTTTGAAAGCCGTTTTCTGCTAGAGATGGAAAAAAGACGTAGGTTAGTTGGCCGAAAAAATCTAGCAAAGCATAGTTTTCGAAAATTAGAAATGAAGATGCTTTGAATGAACCTTTGACTTGTCGTAGGTTTAATAACAGGAAGCTATGGCATGCATGCAAGGATTGCAAGGTGCAGTATCGATGGGGGCTCACCGAGCTCCTGTTCATGGAAGTCGGGCGTGTTGGGAGCCGCCGCCGACGTCCCCGGACTCTCGCCACCTGCGTACATAATGCTAGTTAATCGGTTCTAAATTAATAAATGCCATAATATACTTCATTTATTCTGCTTCTGTGTTTGGTAGTGTAGTGCTTTACTAGCTCTCATTTAGTTTTACTGGTTATTAAAATCTTGCAAAATTATGATAAAGGTGGTGGTTCAGTTGAATTAAAATTCTGTGTTAACTTGCAAGCCTGGCAATGATCGTAATATAATGTAAACACTCCAAGTTTCATGGACTAACAAGTAACTAAGGTATTTTAATTATTTTTTGTACCTATGTTTTAATGATATCACCTATAGTCATCATTTGGATTCATCTAAGGTTGTCGCTTCTGTTCTTGAGGAAACTGCAAAATGCTTGGTGGAGGAACGACAACGCTGCAGGTCGTAGGAAAATTTAAACGACTATGGGCTAAATACCTCTTCGATTTTAAGTTTTAACAGATAATAAATTAGGAAATAATGTAAGAGTAAAATAATAATTTTAAACAAACAAGAACCGACTTCACTTAGCCTCCACCTTGCCAAAAGCAAATGCTCGAGCTGCTGTTAGAAATACTCAAATCACTATAGGTATGCCTATAATAGTTGAAGAGTTCCCTCGATTTCTCCAGGATCCCATCATCAGATTTTGACCTGGTTACAATGGGACCAACTGCGAAGAATACTCTTTCAAACAAAAAAAGAAATTTCCAACTCGGTCCAGCCGTTTTCGAATAATCGGTGAACATACATAAAAAAAGTAGCAAAAAAATCAAAGATCCCAACGAATTGATAACCTCCTCCTTCGAAATTTTGAAGTCGGTTGAAAATAGAATAGAATAGAATAGAAGAATGCATTAATATATATGTAGAAGAAAGTGCGTTGAAAAGAAAGAGTTGTTATTTGAAATTAGGAAGGAAAAACAGGATGCAGTATGTCTACTCTTTGAGTTATATTTAATGAAATAAAATAAAACGTAGGTTTACTAATTTTTGTTTATATGAATATATATGTACTTAATCATATCGCAAGTAATATTAATTTGTATGCAGTTTCAAATTTATTCTGGAATTTCACTAAAGACGTAAATATATCAAAAATAAATGGCTATTCCATAAAATGTACCAAAATTACTTAGAAAAATCAACAGACTTCGAATCAATGCCAAACTATATGTTGTCGGAATCGGAAATAAAAATACTACAGTGACGTTTGAAGATCGGCCAAAATAATCGACGATGGAGCTTGTCGATCGATTCAATTGATCACGATCACGAGAATCGCTCTTCGTTCTAATTCCTAGAGCTGTCGTGTTGACACGTGATCTATCACGCGTGCATAAAAATGCAGGTAGGTACATCCGTCTTGTATTTCGGTTCTACTTTAAGAGGTTTCAGAATAATTTTACACTGAAAAGAAGATACAAAAATTGATAGCGAACTAGAAACACTTATCAAATGAGCAATTAACATAATTACTAAACGATAAATTAAAAATATCTGAATTATTCTTACGTAAGCTCACTTTAATTAGCTGCTTGTTTGCAATTTCCAAGTCTATTTCGGTCAAATCGTAATCGTGCTTGTCTCTTTAAGTTAATTTCAGTGGCAATTGGTGCTATTAATTCTGTACAGGTGAGCGAGGAGTGATTGGCCGCTGTCCAGGCAGAGGCAACCGCACCACTCCCACGCTGTGTTCTCGACAAATAAACAAATACGCATAAAGCACCTTCCCACTGCTTTTTTATTACAATAATTTGCTTTGTGATAAATCTTTATATGTGTACCTTTCAATGAGAACAAACGATCGCATAATGTTCTTCAATGTGGCTCAAACATATCAAAAAGTTACCTATGAGTAAATAGCTATAAATCATTGACGTACTGAACTTACTTTTATTGGCGTAATTTTTGCTATCTTTTCGTCTGTATCTAATAATATCCGTCAGGATGACTATGATTTACGACCTCAGCATATAAAACTAACGTCGTTTGACGTAGGTAATAATGACGCTCGAGCTCAGATTCTGTCCTGAGGAAACGACAACTACCATCATCGTTACAATCCATTTTTGTAGTTTCTAAGAAAAGTTACCCACCTCTTTTAGAGACGACAGATGCGCTCCGCGACGACAGAGCTTCCACTAAAAGGCGCTGGTTCACCCCGCACAGGTTCGCGGTCAACTTTTCACACTTTCGATGACAGTTTACATCGCAGTCTAAAACAAAATAACGAGTCGTCGCGTCGCTAAACGAGGAGTCTTGTTCGTTTAACATTATCTTATAGGTAAGCTAAGCCGTGCAAAAGCATTCATGCCGTGCATTCGTCAGGAGGCCAAGTCTCGGGGTCGATAAGACGATATTGTCATCTTATAGATTTTACGAGTGGCTTTGGTATTGACAATTCATTCGAATCGAGGTTTGGGCCTCGAGACTTTTCTAAATACGTTAGGAGTTTGTTAGTTAGTATAGATGTGAATGTGATAGTGTAATGTGAAGACGTGTGTCATCAAGATAATGCCTACATTACCTTTTTTGACGTGGACGAAACCTGCTGGTGACGTTGGTGCCGAAGAGTCAAATCCAGAGTCGTTTGATCCCGTGGAAGTCCTGCCGTCAGCAGTGGTCTCGCACTCAAAGAACTCAGCAGATTCCTCGCTGGTATCAGACTCGTCCGCATCTTCATCTTCTGATGTATTTTCCTCTGAAGACGATGAGGATGAACTCGTTGAATGAATGACTTGGGGATTTTTCTTCTGAAGAGGACGAGGAGTAGCTATAAGAGGCCTTACTGCCAGCTCTTCTTTAACTGGCTTCTTGATAGGAACCTTTGTAAGTTCTAATGCTGGTGTTTGTCTCGGTTGTTCTTTTTCCTTGTTTGAAGAGTTATTTTCAGCCTTTACACTCTCTCTTATTTTTTGCTCTTCGTTATTAACTGCAATTTCGTCTTTTGGAATGTTTACAGATTCTATAATTACTAGTAGTTTCGATCCGTCAACTAAGGTTGCCGCCTCAGAAGAAGTACCTTCTACTAGTTTATCCGTGACGGCATTTGCTTCTTGTGTAGTTGTTTGTAGACTGACCTTTTCCTCAACTGCTTTGCTCGTTGTCTCAGGTGACGAACAAGTTTCACTGTTTGCAAGTTCTGCAGTTGACGCTTTTGAATCAATATGCAAGGCTATGTCTTCTTTTTTACTATTTGTTTCCACAGCTTGTTTCACTTTTGGAGAGTTTTGTTTTTTTAGTTTATACGATTCTACCTCTGGTTTAGTATGCGACATGTTGTCGTTGTTAATATGAACAGGACACATGTTGTTATCACTTTTTATCGTTTTTTGAATTTCTGTGCTCTCAACTTTGCATGATTCTACGTTTGTTTCAGTTCGCGAAGGGATATTATCTTTTTTACCGTGTACAGGACATATTTTTTCTTCAGATTTTAATTTAATTGGAGATTTTGGATTTTTATCTTTAATTGCATTTTTATCTTGATCAGCAATATTTGTTTGCTTGTCATCTATTTTATTTTCTTTAAGAATGATGTTATCTTTTGCCCCAACATTGCTGGCTTGCAGTTCTGTCAAATTTTCATCTTTTGGTTCAGTTAATTTAAAATTACTGATACTTTCACTTTGTATTTGCAAAGGTTTTATTTCAACTTCACTTTTATCTTTTTTACCATCGGAAAACACAGGCTTAATTGTTTTTTCTGGGGCTTTTTCAATTTTACTGATTTTGTCCTCACTCTTGGATAAACTTTTAGTTTTGTTTATTTGTGGCACCTGACTACTAACTTTATCTATGTCAGATATTTTGACATTATTATTAGTAATTACATTACCGGATGCTGCAATGGATGTTGATAAATTATTTACTTTAATATTCAAGTTATCATCTGATTTCAGAGTTTCTTTTATATTTTTTGTTAACGGTACTTCATCAATCACCAAAGTATCGCTGCCTTGTTTTGATGAGTTTTGTTTTACCTCGTTGGAAACTAATAGCGACTGACCTTGAATATCAGCTTTAACTACAGGATTGATTAGTGGCATATTACTGTCTATATTGGAAGAAATCAATTCAGAGTCCTTAGTTACAACGGATTCTCCTACAGTAGTATTGTTGACATTAATATTTGTTATATTTTCAAATTCATTTTGTTTCTTAGCGGTATCCTCAATATCCATTCCCAATATTTTGTCATCAGCTTCATCCGATACGATCTCACTTGTTTGCTCAAAAAGGTCTTCATTTGCACTGGATGCCTCATCTTCTGGAAACCAAAATAAAGCTCTTCTATGTTTTTCTTTAGCATCTTCTATATTCTGTTTTCTTTTTAAAAGATAGACTGTCTCTCTTTTGCCTATTTTATCCCAGAAATTGCCATCGTCAGGTTCAGGTGAAGGGACATTACTTTCAAGGTCGGTTTTTCTCCTGATAGAAGACCGCATTCGACTTTTCCGTAATGCGTTAGTAATAGACCTATTTCCAACTTTGGTACTGTCATCAAAATTTGAATCAACGCTGCTGCTAAACGAAATTTCTTTTTTCAAAGGACGAGGCTTTTCCTCTACAACAACCTCCTCAACTTTAAATTTCAATGGGCTAGCCGGTGGAGATATTTCCACTGTTGCAGTTATTTTTGCTTTTAACTTGGGTTTTGGTTTTGCATTTTCATATTTTATTGACAATCTATTTTCTTCAATAGAAGGTAAAGAACATAGTGCCTCTTTAGGAAACTCGGTAATAGAGTCAAGTCTACCGCCTGAAGCAGACCGCTTTAAACTACGTCTTTTTATTGAATGTTTGGGTTCTTTGGATTCTCTAGAGTTTCTGAAGCGGTCGTGTAAGGAGTTGTCGGATTTTGTTGTTTTTAAAGGGTTTTTTTTTCCCTCAGTAAAGCTAAGGGCTTCCTCTGTGCCAACTTTGCTTAAATCTAAAGTTGCAGTACTTAAATTTTCACTTCTTATTAACGAGTCTAATACGTTTGCTTGCTCGGCTAAGATCTCCACCGAACATCGCCTGGTTGGTGATCTGCTGGTGCTATATTGAGGTGTTGGTGGTGCACTTAATGCGTGTTCTTCTTTGATTTTACTATCATTTGTTATGTCAACATCACTGTCACTTTTTACAGTGAATTTTTCCATCAGTTTGGCTCCTATTGTCTTCTTTTCTTTGTTATCTTTGTATACTAAGTCTTCTGAGAGCTTTTCTCTCCATTTCATCGATTCTGTTGAATCTTTGAGAGTATCTTCAACAGACTCGCATTTATCACCTTCGGAATCATGTTTCGGTGATCCATCTAAAGGTTTGCGAGGCGAATCTCTGTCTTTTCTCTTAATAGTATGCAGCCTGACTACAGTTCGCCCACGTTTTATGGTACTCCTCAGTTCTCCAGGGGAGGAATCTATGCCAGTTTCAGGCTTGCCATCTATTCGTGGCATAAAAGGTCCATTTTCAGTAACCGGCTCATCAGATTGAGGCGGAGGCGGAGGTGGACTTTCGGTCTTTGGTCGATATTTATTCCTCGACACGTCAATATCAGCCGTGTTGATATTTATCGGTCGCGGGGTGTAGCTGGAGGGAACGTAACTCCGTTTGTAACTGGCTATCCTTCTTGGACTGCTTACCCTTGACGGACTTGATGTGTTTCTTTCCGATATAGTACTGAGCATGGGAGAGTAAGTTCTCCCGCTGCTAGTGATCCATCTCGAGCTGACAGGGGGGCGGGAATATCCCCCAAGCGAGGAATGGTTGCTATAGCTCGATCCGGGATTGAGGTATGATGCACTATACGACGATCCAATTGGTGTTTTTGATCCGTAACTGTAAGGTGCACTATAGGAAGACGATCCACTGTAATACATATTCGATATGTGGTCGGAGTAAAGGGGCATTTTGATGCGTCGCGGCGGGTGCGCGCTTCGCGTGGCGGCATGCGGGCTCGCTCGCGCGCGGACTGGCCGGCCGCGGCGGCGCGGGCGCAGGCTCCTCCCGCCCGCCCGCGCGGCGCCCGCCCGCCCAGAGTCGCACAGGTGATTGATTGATGATTATTATGAAGACAATAATAGATCTTGAGACTTTTCCTATGATGTCGGAAGGAAGTTTTAAACGTTGCGATGTTAAATCAAATTGTGCCACTTATTTTAAATTATTTAGATTTTGTTTTTCTATTTTTGTTGACAAATATTTATAATGATTGGTGACGCCTTTTAGCAAAGATACAAGGCTACTTCGGTATCCGAAAACAATAGACTAGTATCAAAATATACCTACATATTTTGATACTAGTCTATTGTGGCCCATAAACTTCCATTTGTTTGTTAATATGTATAATGTAAATATGTAGTTTTTGATTCACTCGTGATTTTCAGTGAGCAGTCTTTAAGTCGTGAAAATATGCTCCTCTGGATAGGTATATTTCAGAAATAAGTATATATAGACGTATCGTTATTATTAAGCAAATACGTAATAACTAATAACCATTTTGTGATAAGTTATACGATGACGAATAATGTTAATTATATAATGACATCACGTAAAAAAATACTCGTACGGTTAAGTTGTATTTACAAGTTAAAGCGTAAGTTATTGGGTAATTAAAGTAGTATTTTTAATTTAAGACGGTAATCTGACAGGTCTTGTCATACAAAGTGGTTTACAATATATGGCAGGAGCTGTCAGATTACTTTCTAGAATTAATAAAACTACTTTAGGTAAAAACAACAACAATAAACATAAAACTGCAGGAAACCAACCATGCGTACCTAAACCTAATTCGTTTTATCATATGGTTCTACGGCGTAGCAATATATCGTAGCATTCCCCTACGGCATGTTTAATCGCGATTTAAGAAAATACCACTGACAATTGACTACATTACGAGTCTACGTACCATCAGGTTCAAAATTGCATGGTCAATTTATCAATGAATTCATTCATAAATTGGCCATGCAATTCTGAACCCGATAGTACCATCGCCCACACTGTTAACTGCATATTGGTGGACCTTATGTCTTTTGTAATAAGGTCCACCGATTTACAGTTAAGAGTGTTGCTGTTTGTACATAGATTGATGATTAATTTAATGCTGCTTTCTTTATAAAGGGTATTCAATGACTCAATTCAGCGATAGAGTCCGTCCGGAAAGAGAAGTGTCTTAAAATGTATGAGCTACCATATAAACCACGACACTTCTCTTTCCGGACAGACTACAACAATTAATCAAATTCATTGTGCGTATGCGCATTTGCGGTTTGTTATCAGGAACAAAATAATGCTATTCATGCACTTGATTAAAACGGATATTATCATACAAGGTGTAACAAAAATGCTGGTGATTTGTTTAAGCCCGTATTTGGTATCATATTCTTATTATGAAAAACTAAAAAAAAAAGGTTTATCTACACCAATATCATAAATCCTCTATTCCGCGTTCGGAAACCGTATGTAATTACCACCATTATTGCAACCAGTAACGTAACATCTCTGACAGTGTGGTAAAAACGTATGAAAGTTCATTACCCACGGTAACGTTACCAAGATCCGCCGACACAATCGAGTTGGTCATGGCGGTGCAATGGCGGTCATTCTACTGGTTTCCGAACACATCATTTAGGATTTATAATATGTGTGTAGATAAAGCAGTGTATGCAACTGTACGTAATTAGGCCTTATTACGTAACAGTTACATAAACTACTATTTATATGGAGGGTTGGCCGGCTGGGACAACGTGCCCCATACAAAAATTTTTTTTAATACAATTGCTCAATAAGTTTAGTTTATGTAGCTGCAAATCGTGCGTAAAGTTTGATTTTATGCACTAGTGCTAAAAAGTAATCTGATCTGCAAATCGTGCGTAAAGTTTGATTTTACGCACTATTTGCAGATCAGAATTTTAAATAAATGAGTATTATGCGAGACCCCGCTTATAAATGACCCACCTGAACTACGCGCGATTGGGCATAAAGGAGTATTATGCGAGACCCAATAGTATTACTTGAACAACGCGCAATTGAATGAAGCTGTCTTTCGTACACTGACAGAATATAAATGTGATTTTATTATTTTATTGTAGTATTTTCGCAATTGTATTAAAAAAACGTTGTTCGACACACGTGCGGAAGTGTAATTTTCACTCGTCCCGAGTCTTGACCCTCGCCTCTCGGCTCGGGCCAAGTAACCTCGGTACTCGTGCAAAATGACATACTTCTCGCACTTGTATCGAAAACTACTATTTTTTGCTACTTTTTCTTAGTCGCAATAGCTACGATACCAATAACGCCCTTAAGCGGATCAGGCCCTGTAGCCAAGGTGACAATCGTTTGTAGAAAACGAAACGAAACGCTACACGCTCTCGCTCACTCTTCGTTATGTTATGGCGATAGAGAGACGCATAGCGTTTCGATACGTTTTCTGCAAACGATTGTCATCTTGGCTAAGCCCCCAGCAGTATCTCTGTTACATATTGTATGTGTATCATTTGCTAGTTTTTATCTGGAATCAATCAATAAAATGTTCAATAATAAGACTGTATTGTTGAAACCGTTGCGTCACTTCCTATTAGCGGCTGAAAAAGCAAGGTACTCGTAGGTGTAGGTGTCAATCACGGTAGGTTATTTATAGGCGGGGCATTAGGCAGCCGCCCCCCCGTTGGAGCAAGGCCACGTCAAGTTGTCACGTGACGAGTTTTGGTGCCGGTGGCATCCGTCAAGTGTGGGTGTGGCGAACTTAAGTAAGCAATTGCAATAAATAGCTCTTGGGTTTTTATTCGGCGGTGCCACCAAAGATCAATTTATAGTTTTGAGTAATGTTGATGAACAATTTTTTTTTCATTACAATTATTTAAATGAATTCTTGCTCTGTTGCAGCTATGTTTGTACTTATTTAATTATGCATAATATAACTGCATGAAGCTCGTTACGTCTGATTACACGTTAGCCAGGGTGAGGTGAGCGCACAATACGATACGAATTTTAATGGCTATATATTTAGTTACATTTCTTTAATTCTCTTAATGACCCTTCAGTCTTATATATCTTTATAGATTTTGCCCCCTATCAAATCAATATGCTTTTTAAGCTTAATACTTACAAAAGTAAATATTTGTTGCAAAGTATGTATGTTATTAGGTAAGTATCTTTAGTTCAGACGGTCTAAGGTATCAAATATTAATTGGACAAAGAGGTTTGACCGTAATACATTTATACTAATTGTGTAACAATGGCGGCGCGACCATAGAGCACGATTCCCGTCGGCTTACCTAATTTTCAGGCGCCAGAACAGTTCTCATACAGCTCATAAATAAATTTTAAGCCAAATTAAGCTCCGGCTTGACTAAGAAATTTATGACCCACCGCCACTGTGTAATACACCTGTAAGTATTAATTTAAAGCTTATGATTCATTCATTCAGTGATTGATTAATCACGAAATATTTAATGACATTTTTGTTTAGTCTGCCAAAACTTAGTACCTAACACGCATTTTCGCCGTGGCGAGGTTGTAGTTGGTTGATATACATATAAGCAAGTATAAAAATGTATCACGGCAGCCAGCTGTTCTGTTTGATTTTGAATAATGCAATATTAGCCGCTACAGTACACGGTGGTGGTAGGCTCCCAGTTTTTTTCCACTTCGCCCTAAAACTCGCACATCTTCGGACACATTGTGATACTTTTATATTTTATGCGATGTGTGTCAACCCCACTTATGCATCTGCGGTTCCATGGTGGAGAGCAACGGCCATCACGCACTGAGCTGTTGCCGATGCGCGGGGAGGTTCCCACGGCACCACGCCCTAAATGATATCATCCGTAGGGCGCTAGTGTCAGCGAACATCCCCTCCACGCTAGAACCGCCTGGCCTCAGCCGGACAGATGGCAAAAGACCAGACGGTTTGACACTGGTGCCGTGGGAAAAAGGGAAGTGCCTGCTATGGGACGCAACATGCGTAAGCACCTTTGCCGCCTCGCACCTAGCCCGCACAATGCGGATGGCTGGCGCAGCCGCTGAGCTGGCTGCCATGCACAAAAGGCACAAGTATTCGGCGCTCAATAATTACATCTTTGTTCCGCTTGCCGTCGAAACATCGGGTGTATGGTGCGAGGAGGCAAAATTGTTTCTCAGGGAAGTGGGACGCCGCCTGAGAGATAGGGGCCTTGACCCCCGCTCCGGGTCGTTCCTTGTGCAGCGGCTATCCATCGCGGTTCAACGCGGCAACGCAGCGAGCGTGATGGGTACCTTTGCGCCTGGGACGACACGGGGTGGGCTTTTCGATTAGGTTTTTATACCTTCATTTTTATTTCCGTGTTCAATTTTAGATTTATTTAGGTTTAAATTATTTACTTTTATGACCTGTTTCACAATCTCCAGTTAAAGCATATCTGTCAGATAAATGTTTGCTGTCCTTTTCTTTTATATGACTGGAGAAAAGGATATTACGTGTCTTTGCTTCGGAATGTTGTCAATATTATACCATAAATAAATTCGGCATCCCCGATTTATACGAAAACGATACCAAACTTGGCTTAGTAGCTTAACTGATATAGATATCAAGATATAGTCGAGAGCCCCTCCACCCCCTCTAAAAATTACATCAAAAATCTTTGTGGCTCCTCTTCTCAAATTCATCCAAGATATAATCATGCTGAAGGAAATCTCTTCTTTAATGTTTTCTTGACTTAAGAACTTTTATTTTTGCGTAGGTAAGTTTTGAAGTATATAAGCTAACAAATATATAGAACAATACGTTTATTAGATCAAAATACGTTATTAATTAGTCGTCCTGTATAAGTTACTTAATTGACAAATTATTTTTGTTTAGGTGGAGCATTCGTCTCTTTTGCAATTTTATATTTATACTAGGCGGTGGCAAACAAGCATAGGTACGGCTGGCCTGATGGTAAGCAGCCACCGTAACCTATGAAAGCCGGCAACTTCAAAGTTGCCACATACACGTTGCTGACCCTTTATAGAAGAGGATTCAATGTGGTGACGGCTAGAGGGTCCCATGTCGTCAACACACTGCATCCTTATAGAGCTCTCGTCGACCTTACTCACCGGCAGGAACACAACACTACTTATGAATAGTGCTATTTGACTGTAGTTTTCTGTACAGGCGCGGTCAGGGGGGGCAATTTCCTTCCCGAAAAATCTCGCAGTCCGCACCTACGGCCCCCGTAGTATACGATGTTTGCGTTGCAGGGGGGGATTGCCCCTGTTGCCCCCCCCCCCCTGTATCTCCGCCTGTTTCTGCTGTAAGGGGTGGTACTTTCCCCAGTCGAGGACCAAAATAATATTCCGACAATTATTAAAAACATTCGCCATGTTTTAAAATTTGTTTGTATTAAGTATCTTATGGGAACTTTAAAGGTAAATTTGCACTTATAGCAGTCTCAACCCAGATAACTTGCCTCCATATTAAAATATATTAGGGTTCCTCGCGACATATACTCATACCTACTAAATTCAA
The DNA here is from genome assembly GCA_947086415.1 of Pammene aurita. Lineage (NCBI taxonomy): Eukaryota > Metazoa > Arthropoda > Insecta > Lepidoptera > Tortricidae > Pammene > Pammene aurita. The sequence goes on from OX352297.1 coordinate 26,905,534, forward strand.
GAAATCGCAACATTTTTTTTTATCTTTTCAATTTTTTTCGCGATGGTGATATTTTTAGACGTTGACTGTTTTTAAGTCAAGATGACTTTATGAATCTCAACGAATGTGAATGGTCAATTGGTAAAATCAAAATGGTCAATACACTTCATCCTATCACAGAAGTGTTATACCTAGTTGTGAACGATCTACTGATTCGACAATTGTGGTGTCAAGTCTGTTCTTATATGCTAGTGTACAATCAGTACATGGAAGATGAGCGTTACGCCTGCCATTAAAGTAAAATTCGTGCATTGTTAGGTAAAACGTTATTTAATATTTTGTTTAAAATAGTAGAAAATTCATTCAGGGCTAAATGAGGAATATTAAATTTTATGGCCCAGTAGTTTATCTTCACGTAATTCACTATTTTTTTAAATACTTATTGCATTTTTCAATGTCAAAGTTGATCGCTTCTACATTTTTTTCACTATCCGAGTCAATAAATAATTCCGTCACGGAACCCTCCTTGACGTCATCTGTATTTGCACTTGACGTAGCAGGTTTTCTTTCTGATGTCAATGAATAGACTAATAATGATGCAAGCTTATAATAACCTAAGCTTAGTGTATTACTATATCTTGTTCTCTTACAAAATACTACTACAGGATCAAATATTATTCAGGACTATTTAATCTTTCCGCAGACTATTATAGGATACTTATACTTATTAGTCTTATTAAGATAATCCTTTAACGTACTAGAAGACTGTGAAACAAAAACCAATGATCTTGAGAGAATTTGCGCTTGTGAAATGTTACTATAAGTAAAATTATCCTGTAACCGTTTTGTGCGCTTGTCTTGTAGCAAACTATAGGACTGTGAAATAAAAACAAATGATCTTAAGAGTGTTTGCGCTTGTGAAATGTTACTATTAGTAAAAGTATCTTAAAACCGTTTTGTGCGCTTGTCTTGTAGCAAACTATAGGACTGTGAAATAAAATCAAATGGTCTTGAGAGTATTTACGCTTGTGAAATGTTACTCTAAGTAAAATTATCCTGTAACCGTTTTGTGCGTTTGTCTTGTAGCAAACTATAGGACTGTGAAATAAAAACAAATGATCTTAAGAGTATTTGCGCTTGTGAAATGTTACTATTAGTAAAAGTATCTTATAACCGTTTTGTGCGCTTGTCTTGTAGCAAACTATAGGACTGTGAAATAAAAACGAATGATCTTGAAAGTATTTACGCTTGTGAAATGTTACTATTAGTAACATTATCCTGTAACCGTTTTGTGTGCTTGACTTTTAGCAAACTATAGGACTAAAATATATTCTCTTGAGTATGTTAGAGCTTGTCGCATGTTATTATAAGTAAGATACTCTACAACAAGCCCTTTATAAGACCGTTATTAGTAGATAATTACTAATAATATTGAATTATAAGATCACTTTGCTAGTTGGAGGGAAGGGATGGGCCTGGGGCCGATCCGAGAGGTATGAATACATTATGCATTTGCTAGTATTATGCACAGTAAGGTCTTAAATATCAATTCGGACAGGACAAAAATATGTAAAATATGTAAACTTTATCGTCAAGTACAAGGGCGTGTTGATATATTTATATCCTTTCATCTCTCTCTTCCTCCTAGCGTTTGTCCCGGCTTGGGATCCGCTTGACAACCTAATCTCATGAATTAGCGTAGGCATTAGTTTTTGCTTAAATTAAGTGAGCGGATACTTGGCGTTATCAGGATTAGGTCCGGTTTCCTTACGATGTTTTCCTTCAGCGAAAAGCGACTGGTAAATATCAAATGATATTCCGTACATAAGTTCCGAAAAACTCAGTGGTACGAGCCGGGGTTTGAACTCGAGAGTACTCCTAATTCGAAAGTCGGACGTCTTACCGCCAGGCTACCAGCGCTCTTGTCCCTTCATCAACGTATATAATTATTATGATTTTGACAGTACTTATATTTTGCAGTCTGATAATTGTGCGCTTATAATTGTATTAGATTTGTATTAAATTGTCACAAACAAATTTAGGTCCCTCTACAGTTAAGTGCTACGAGCCTCTACGTTGTAGCGCTACGCCGTAGCACAACTTCACGCAGCAGTTTGAGCATGCACACTGCGAAAATTTTGCCTTGTATTAGGATACATTGGAAATGGAATTGTTCGCGCACTGGATTGCGTTAACCCTTAACCGCAAAAGTAAAAAATGTTGCAATTTGAACTCTGACTTACTATCAATAGAGATGAAATGGCGTGGCGATGGGCGAATGTGTGTCATGAGTGCTTGAGATTTTGCGAGCTGATGGATAATAGGCAGTCAAGTGTATTGTATGATAATTTTGATTTATAGTTGATACCTATGTAATTATGCAGTGTATTAGTGATAAGACTAAAACTAAAAATAAACAATAAAAATCATAACGGCCATTTATGGCTTCGTAAGTATACAGTAAACGGTTAATTGTATTCAAACGTTCTAATAAAGGCGTTATGTCAATCTCATATGACAATCTACAAGTTAATTCTTTATTGTTTCATCAAGAAAATCTAATTTAAATTAAATAAGTATTAGGAATATTGAAAACTATCACTAGGTCGCCGTAGGTACTTTAATGACAATTTTCTAAATGTGTATTAAGTTGTGAGCTTGTAAGCCTTAGTATTAAGTTGAGTAGATTTTGAGTTAAACTAAATAGACTCAAGATCAATGAAAGTGAGTCACAATGTATATGATCTCCATACGTAGCAGGTCAAAAATATTCGCAAACAAGCCGGAGTGACATATTTCTATCTTTTTTTCCTTTCCTGACAATTAGGCAAGCCGCTGGGAATCGACTTTTGTGAATGCGTCGCCACTGACACGTAGTGACCTGATTTCACCGCTTTTGAGTGCAGTTACGTTTCGAAAGTTATTTTCTCGATAAGTTTTTTTCGTGTAAGTACGAGTATTAGATTATGTGAAATCATGCATTAGTTAGGCAAATTTTGCTGACGCAGAAACATTCTTTCAATTATAACTATTATACGATTGAAATTAACACATTTAGTGCTGAGATATCTGTTCGTAGCTACTACGAGCTACGACATGCGACGAATACGTGCACGGGCTAGAAGCGTGGCTCGTAACACTAGGTGACACAGCACTGAATGGGTTAAACAATCATGCATTAGTTTTGCGATTGCATTTGTAAGCCACATCTTGTCACATATTCTAATTGAAGCATCATTCATTTTAAGATCACCGTATTTATCATTTCTAGAAATTAATACACACGACACTCAATTTAAGTACCGTCAACCAATTTGATTTCTGGGCATTAGTACCATGACGATACGGTGACAATTTGACTGGAGCAAGAGATCTCTTATTACGATATCAATTGTAATTACGGAATGGCAATGTCTAGGTATACAAAATCATTCTGTTTTCGGTACTAGAGAGAGGTGCCGTGGTGCCATCTATCCAACGGATATTAAAATATTTTGTTATTGTCAAATCGCCGAACAACATGTATTTATGGAATTGGGGCCTGCTTCGTTAGTTACACGATACTAGCACTAATTTGACATTGAACATTGCTTTAAATTGACATATTTTATTTTATTTTTAACCGACTTCAAGATTTGAAAAGAGGAGGTTCTCAATTCGGCGTGTATGTTTTTTTTTTTTTTTTTTTTTTGTTTTTTATTTTTTATGTTTGTTACTCCATAACTCCGTCATGTCTGAACCGATTTTGAAATTTTTTTTTTGATTGTAAGTATATATATACAGATTGGTCCCGTTTTTGTCAAAACGCAGTTCTGATGATGGGATCCATGAGGAATCGAGGGAACTCCTCAAATCTTAAAGGCATACATATAGTGATTTTTATATTTTTATCAACAAAACCATCATTTTCATTCAAAACAGTGACATTTGATGAAGTAGAACTGCTGATGATGATCAGAACGGAACTCTTCAACGACGCATAGTTCACGTTTGGCGATTCGTCCTCTTCGCTGTGTTTGTTTAGCAAGTTTAATTGTCAGAACAAATGTTCGTCAAGCTCAAGTTCTGATGATGGGATCCATGAAGAATCGAGGGAACTCCTCAAATCTTAAGGGCTTACACATAGTGATTTTTGTATTTTTATCAACAAATCAAGCATTTTCATTCAAAAGAGTGACATTTGATGAAGTGGAACTGCTGATGATGAACAGAACGGAACTCTTCAACGACGCATAGTTCATGTTTGGCGATTCTTCCTCTTCGCTATGTTTGTTAAGCAAGTTAGATTGTCAGGACCAATTTTCGTCAAGCTCAAGTTCTGATGATGAGTTCCACGAGGAATCGAGGGAATTCCTCAAATCTTAAAGGCATACATAAAGTGACTTTTGTATTTTTATCAACAAATCAAGCATTTTCATTCAAAAGAGTGACATTTGATGAAGTGGTACTGCTGATGATGATCAGAACGGAACTCTTCAACGACGCATAGTTCACGTTTGGCGATTTGTCCTCTCCGCTGCGTTTTTTAAGCAAGTTATTTCATTGTATGGAATCTAAGTGCACCATCTACAATAATCCTTCACCGGCTACCCCCATTGAAGTCGGTTTTTTTTTCTTAAAAATTATATTGTATAACTTTACATATGTGTTGGTTTTAATTTATTTGACTCGTTCCTAAATACTGTTAGTCTTTAATTACTGTTTTCTTTTTAGTGGTTACTATGTGAATGTTTATTTCTTTGATATTCTATTACTTGTATTTGCATGGCTCATGTCTGTATTAGCAAATAAAGAACTGATAACTGAATGCGTTTGACTTTACTTGACATTGTTAATGTGACAAGGTACAGGTCCATAAATCTAATTGGTTGACTACTTACGCAGTGAGACTCAGGTTGTTACCAACCCAAATAAGTGTATACATACAACTTATACCAATGTCGATGGACAATGTTTTGTCGGCTTTGTATGGTTAATTCATACAGAGGCCCAATTTAACTACTAAGTAGTCTTTGGTAAACTATAATTTACTTTTGTATGGTCATCTTCTGTCACTCGAGTCGGATTGGGTTCCCAGATTTGTAGAAATGTGAGTTTCTTCGACAGGTCGTTCGACAAATTTATAGAGCACGTAAGATTTCTTGTTAAATGAAAACGTAACTATTTACATGGTTTTCCTTCTAATTAATAAGATAGATTTGTGATGGTTTGGTTGCTATAAATTACTTAGCGAACAACTGTGCTTGCTTTTTGGTTATGGTAACAACCTTAGTAAGTAATTTTTTTTTGGGTCTAACACACTGTCAAAAATTATCTTTTCTGCGGACAATCAAATAAAAGTTAGCTACTGTAGTAAATAATCAGTTCTTCTTATTATAGTCTGAATAAAAAGTGTCCTACTGTATGAACAGACGGTAAAAATTTGCTTTACTTTGCCATAAAAATAAATTAAATAAACAAATGTCTACAGGAAAGACGCAAGCGCAATTATCATACAGTGAAATGTGACTGACCTTTATCATGATATATTACATAACAGACTCCATATAATTAATTATATGCAAAGGGAAACTATACTAATGTTGGCCCTTTGTAAGTACTCTAAAAGGCCAGTCATAAAGCACAGAGTCAGCCGTCATCTGTTTTAACCCTCGAAGAATACAAGGTGTAATAAAAAAGCAGGTGATCTGTTTAACGGCATAATTGGTATCGTTTTCTAATTATGAAAAAAAAAATCACGCGAAAAAATTAAATCGTTTTGTAGGTATAGAAGTTTAGCCCGCTGGGACGACGTATCCCATACAAAACATGTTTGTTTTTCGCGTCCATTTTTTTTGTCCCACTTTGTCTTACCAATTTAACGGATCACCATTTTGGTTACAACCTGTATACAAGGGGGCGCTGTGCTTTAGTTTTCATACTTAAAAACACTTTTATTAAGCTTTAATTGTGTCGCTTAACTTGGAACTCGGGTAAATCCATTCGACCCTCTTAGCAGATATCTACCCTATTAGCTTTACTTAATACCAAAATCGAATAATCTGACACATGGATTTACCCGAGTTTGAAGTTAAGCGACTCAATTGTGGTTTTGTGCCTGTGACAGCCAAGTTTAATCCTACGTTTTCGAGTTACAAATAGTGAGATGACAGTGGGCATACAAGCTAAAAGTAAACATAATAGTAGTAAAGTAGGGGGCGGAGTCTCACTCGCACTCGTTGATGTATTGATATTGTCATATTAACAATATTATCTCGTGACGTCATTACTCCTTTAATCAAAACGAGATGCAACCCCTTACTTTGAACTGCTATTTCGACCTAACTTTTTGGTCGAAGTCCACAATCCACCTTAACTGTAGATCATGAAATTACCTTCGCACTTGAGCCCTTGTTTGATGAATCCGTATAGTAGATTCCCGCAATGATCGCAGAAGGTGGGTGACATGAACTGGTGGGGTCGGAACCGGTGAGGTACATCCACTTTAAAGCGTTCGCGCAGGTACTGAAACAAAGCGATATACCAGTTACTTAAATAAACAAATATTAATGAGACAATCTTACACAAATCAACCTAGTGCCACAGTAAGCTCAATAAGGCTTGTGTTGTGCAGTCGGCGTCAAAGATATGTTTACACTTTTCCACCTTAGGGGAGACCGGGGACAATTGAAACAATTTGCCTTTAACCTTCTGTGACCGTTATATTTTTATGAGTAGAAAGATGTACGCTCAAAATATTTCAAGGTTAGTTATCTGGTTCCTAAATAAAATGTATTTGGATGGTCTATAATCCATAGTTTTTTGACAATAATGTAATAAAGATAATGGGGCAGTGTGGTTCAATTGACCTCACGTGAGTGTCAATTGAAACACTATGTGAGGTCAATTGAAACACTCAAATATCTTCGGCACAATAAAAGTACCTTGGCATACAATGAGCTCATCAAAAGTTTGCAAGCATAACATAAACATTTCTCAATTTATGAGCATCTGAACAGCTCGATAAAAAAACTTGGTAAAAAATAAGACTTAGTTTTCTTTGTCGCTGCTACCTTATACATTTACCTTAACCAAAGTAGTTTTAATACAATTCTGAGATATAACGATAAAGAATCGCAAAAAACAAGCATTATTATGTTCCATACAAAAGTGCTTGTTTCAACTATAACAATGTTCCAATCATAACCTTTCCCATACACCCTGTGACGAGTGTTGCAGACGTCGGAATGTAAAATGAAATAATAGGCGCAACAAAAAAATTAAGTTTTATTATGTAAACAAAAACATATGCCAATAAAAAAAAAAGTTAAACTTTCTCTAATATACACTTTAGCAGAGGCCGACCTCTTTAATCAGCCGGTTAGCAGCAGTCGGTTGTTGCTAAAACGAATTATTATTATATATCAAACATATTAAATCAACATACAGGTCAAATTGAGAACCTCCTTTTTTATGAAGTCGGTTAAAAACAAATATTCACATAACCTCGAATAAAAAAACTGCAGATTTCAAATAAATACTTTGTATATCCATAATTTATCAACTAGGTCAAAAACTACACAAATAAATGTGAACATTAATTAATGTCCGACCGATGTTTCGGTTTCGGTTTCGGCTAATTTCGGCCAAAAAAAGTGATTTCGGCCGAAGTTTCGGTTTCGGCCAGAATCCGGCAGAAACCTTCGGCCGGGCCGAAATTACTTCGCGGCCTCTCGCGGCTCTCGCATCGGGAGCGCTCGGCTTAATTCGGGCGCGCTCGGCCGGATAGGTATAGGTAAATGCATCGGCGGCCGGCCCAGCTGGGACCAGCGACGTTTGTTTGTGAACCACGTGGCGCGCGACAAAAAATTGGTGAGTGTTGTTTATTTATTAAATTATTATTTACTTTTTAGAATCTGTTACTGCATTTTATGCTGTGATTAATGAACAATATGTTTGATATTAGGATTGTGAATTTAGTTTAGACGTGATAAGAATAGGTTGTTTGTTTTGAATAATAGAATACCTATGCCGCGAATTAGTGAAGTCTTGATAACTGCAGTAAAAGAATACCTTATTAACCCTATTACTATCTCTAGGTAGGTATGTTATTTTAAATAACAGGTAAATAACTTAACTTATAAAGTTATAAATAGCAGATATATAACTTATTTATTTGCCGCAATGAATTGAAGACCTACTCTTACCAAGTAATACCTACCTATTGACAGAAAAGTTAAATTTGTACGTTAGTCATAGTTATGCTAGGGTTGGTAAACAGAAAAGAAAAGTTAATACTCTAAAAACAATAATTAGATCGAATTTTATTAAGTTTTTTTTCTGTTCGTAAATAAATAATAACTTATTAAGTTAAATTAGAATTCGATAAAATTGTTCTGATGTGTGATTTCGTTAACATATATGAATAAACATTTTAAATAGTTATATTCAATTCAAAGCTGGAGTCTTTATGTTTAAGCTGTGATTAATCTTGCAATTGACTTTGTCCAGGTATTATATTAATTAGGTAACTTTGTTTAAAAGTTTAAAGATTTGATTTTATTTGGTTTAAAATTTCACAATTTACCTCTCATTAATGTAATTATATCTATTTTCATTAAAAATAAACGTTTTTTATTTTGTTTAACAAAAAAAGTAACTGTTCTCATATAAGAAATCCTTGCAATAACCTTTTCCTTACGATTTGTACAGTAATTTTGAATATTTTGTTACGTCTTCAAAAATTTCGGTTTTGGTTTCGGTTTCGGCCGAAATAAAAAAAAACCGAATATTCGGTTTTGGTTTCGGTTTCGGCTAAAAATCGTGTTTCGGTCGGACACTAACATGAATAGAACAAACATGTGCATCAAATACAGAACGTTATATTTTGAAGTCGGTTACTTTTGGGGACGATTAAAACGCGAGGACGATTGAAACGTTTCAATCGTCCACAAGCAAGTTGTTTCTATCGTCCCCACACCACGTTTTTCACTTCAAGGTCACATATTATATATAAAAAAGACTCGAACGCTGATCAACGGCCATTAAAAATATTCGTTTATTCCTCACTATAACACCAAAATAATTTGATTAGTCAAAATACAAGAGTAAACGAAGTTATGAGAAAATATACGAGAGCACAAATACTTACTTTTTACCGCGAAAAACTGGCTTGGCTCGTGGACAATCCCGTCTTGCATCGGCGCTCGAGCGCTCCTGGCCAAGAATTCAAACATGGCCGACCGCGTGTTCCGAGTGTTGCGTCAGACACGTAGGTATTATAGTTATCGAGAAATTTGACTTGTTTCAACCATGACGTGTTTCTATTGTCCCCGGTCTACCCTACTCCTTTGCAATAAGGTGCAAAAGTGTAAACATATCTTTGACGTCGACTGTACTAGGCGACGATATATATAATAGATAGAAATAGATAAATACTTAAATACATTCATAACCCAGGAACAAATATCCGTGATAAACACATAAATAAATGCCCTAACCAGGATTCGAACCCGGGACCTCCTGCTTCGTAGGCTACTACTATTATTTCACAAGAAATTGTAATTACAGCGTACGCCAAAACATTACAATCTTAATAGACGTACATTTCCTCCTAATATTAGTACATTGTTGTAGAGGCTTGAAAGTAAGCTATAGGTGGATCGAGTTAGTTCGAGGGCCGACCCGCCAGGGGAGGCCCTCGAAGATACGAGTCCACCTATAGCGAGTCCACCGAGATATTACATAGTGCTTTTCACGACTACTGTGAGGAAATAAAAAAAACATTTGTCATAATAATATAAATGCTTTAATAGAAATATCCAATTCAGTATTCCATTCGCGCCTTTTTAATTTTTTTTTCACTTTCAAGAAGCGTTTTTCCTTCAAACCGACTCATTATTTAGATGCGTTTTTGATAGAAAACCACAAACGGCAAAAAAAGTAAAAACGCCTTAAGGGTGAATGGTTTTGACGTTTCTTTTTTTTTAAACAGGTAGTTGGGCCGATAAACAACCTTATTTTATTTTTGAAACATAAAGTTGTGCCAAAAAAGACCTTTTAATGTTTTTAATGAATGCAATGACATAACTGGACAATTTGCTTTCCAACTAATGACATTTCATCGCTACAATAACATTGCTGTAGTGGTGGTTAAGGTGCTAAAGCAAATGCTTACTTTCCAGCTTGGATTTTGACCATCTTTTGTCACATTTCCGAACAGTAGCGTGAAATAATTATTAACTTAATATAGTAGTTTATGTAACTGTTACGTAATAAGGGTCCTTAAAACATGAGTGTGGTTTTATGAAACGAGCCGCAGGTGAGTTTCATAATAAGATCACACGAGTGTTTTAAGGCCTAATTACGTACAGTTGCATACACTGCTTTATCTACACTCATATTATTTATTCTAAATGCCGTATTCGGAAACCATAGAATGGCCGCCATTGCACCGCCATGGCCAACTCGATTGTGCCGGCGGCGGTCGCGCGGGCGCGTGTCGGGCTGTCGGCGGTAGCGCGGGAGCGTGCAGGTGTACATTATGTTATCAAAACTCATAACACATCAATAGTTGAGCATGTAAAGTTAAAATTACGTTACTGCCACAGATAAAAACTTATCATAGTAAAATCGGTCGTGGCAATGCTAGCCATTGCCTACCGTTTTCGAACACGTTTTAGAGAACTTACAATATAAGTGTAGATAAAATGAATTAAATGAGTACCATAAGCTACCTAATCGTTTACATTCTTTTATAAGCTGCGGCCATGTGGCTGCAAAAATGTCTGTAAGCGGTGCCGCTTCGAGCACAGAGTTGAGCAGTGTGAGTGCGGTGTGCAGGGGCGCTTGGTGCAGCAGCCCGCTGCGCGCCGGCGGCGACGCCAGCAGGGGCGCGTAGCGCAGCCGCCCGCGCGAGTTGGGAGCGTAAAGTCTTACCACCCCATCCACCAGGTCTACACAGTCTACCTTGTCGTGAATGATGCCCAGAGCGAACTTTGCCACGACTAGGTATCGTCTGATTTCTAGCGACTCATATTCAAGCATACCCAGTTGAAAACGCGTCGGGTACAAGTACGGATAAAAGTGGAACTGCCTTTTGTATAGGTGCCGTAGAAACCTTTTCTGGACCTTTTCGAGCATTAGTATGTAGCAACTCTCGTGAGGTGTCCAAATTGCTACACTTGTTTCTAGTACGCTCCGAACTAGAGCAGAGTATAGAGCGCGCAAGGCCGTGGGCGTGAACGGTTGGGAATTACGGAGCACAAATCCAAGTTTTTGGGCCGCCCTCTTTGCAACATCGATCGCATGCTCTCGGAACGTTAATTTTTGGTCGAACAGTACTCCCAAGTCCCTTACCGAGCTAACACGTGCGATAACGCTACCATTTAAGGTATACAGGTATATGTTTGGTTGAGTCGAACGAGTGTATATATGTCATCACTTCACATTTGTCCAAATTAAACGACAATTTATTATGTTTGATAAGTAAGGTTGCTCCAATCTACACTGCAATGTTAGCGAGCTATGAGGGATATGCTGTAGAACTATTATTTAGTAGGTTGTATAGCGGTATTCGAACTTAAGATTTTGATCTTGATTTGGTATTTATTTGCCAGTAATGTTAGTGCATCTCACGCATACCTGTATGTATATAGGTACCGCATCTTAGAATAACTCCTGAGTTTAATCTTAGCCGCAGTTATGTGCTCCTAGGATCACGTGGATCCGACTGTATAGATAACTTGCAATGTCTTGACATATATGGCTGATAAAGGCTTGTGCGTGGCAACCTAGCAGCCCGCGGAGTGGTAGCCCTGCTTTTTGGAACCCCACAAAAACTAACGCATTCTTAATAGTACAATTCTCACCACAGTGGATGCCGACTGCGCAGATGAGCCCGGGCATTTCCCCAGCAATTTACAATGGCACCGCTTGTGCACGGCGGTCTGGCAGACCGCGCAACGGTAGCCCTGCTTGCCGAAGCCCCAGAGGAACTCCTTGCAGAACACGCAGAAGGTCGGCTGCCTGAAGAACTTGGCTACAAAGCGGTGCCCGTTTACTTCATGTACCCTGGAATAGAGATTACAGGTATGTTATAGAAAAGATACCTTTTTTATTTATTTATTATTAAATATACTATTTAGGTCATTTTATATAGCCTTAGATGCTTAAGGTGATCATGCTTCATATATTCATAACTTAATGTAAGTTAGGTTAGGGGGCGTCCATTAATCGCGTCATACGTTTTTCGCTTGTTTTAGACTCCCCCCTCCCCCATGGTGATCTTTGGTGATATTTTCAGGACCCCTCCCCCCCCTGTCCAATATGACGTGTAATTTTTTGCTAACTAAAGTAAGAACAGTTTTCTAACACGTAAACCTACTTACTTACTATTTACTCGTAACACGTAACGTACGTACACGTAAAGGATAAAAAAACCGGCCAAGAGCGTGTCGGGCCACGCTCAGTGTAGGGTTCCGTAGTTTTCCGTCCCACTTAAGAGTTAAAAACAATGGGTTTTTTCAAAACTTTATTTAAAAGCACGTCAGTTCATTGTGATTTTGTTGAAATTACAGGTACAATAAACACCTGCTTATACGGTTAAATTACAAACTTAGTTCAGAAATTATTTTGTAATTTTTTTTCAAAAATTATTCAACCTATCAAGTTCAAAATAATTTTTCTAGAAAGTTTATATAAAGTTCTTCTTTTAGGATTTTTTCATTCTTTTAAAACTTATGGTTCAAAAGTTAGAGGGGGGGACACATTTTTTTTACTTCTGGAGCGATTATTTCCGAAAATATTTACATAATAAAAAAATGATTTTACTAAACCCGTATTCATTTTTAAATACCTATCCAACAATATATCACACTTTAGGGTGGAAATGAAAAAAAAATCACTTTACGTATAGGGGAGGTACCCTAATAAAACATTTTTTTCCACTTTTTATTTTACCACTTTGTCGGCGTGATATATGTACATATTAGTACCAAATTTCAGCTTTCTAGTGCTAACGGTCACTGAGATTATCCGCGGACGGACGGACGGACGGACAGACATGGCGAAACTATAAGGGTTCCTAGTTGACTACGGAACCCTAAAAATGAAACAAATACATGTATGTATACATATAAAATAAAATTATCTTTAATAGAAAAAAACCGGCCAAGTGCGTGTCGGACCACGCGGTTTCGAAAAAGTAATATCAAAAGGTCGTATCTGCGTAGGAAATGAGTTTTTAGGAGATAACTCAATAATTCCTAAACCGATAATGTTCTCAATTTTTTTCATATATTTTTAGATCTCCGGTTCAAAAGTGACACAAGTTTTTAGACCTACGGGCTGATTTTTTCTTAAAATACTCGTATTCACTAAATAAATAAAAATTCTATCAGACCTCAATTTTATTTTGAAAGACCTATCGAGTGATGTCTATCATGTCGATATTTGGTAAAAAAAATTATTTTTTTACAAATAATTACATGTATGGAGTTGTGCCCCTCCTTAAAATATCTTTTTCAACAATTTTACTACAAAATTAAGTAGCGGCATACAAAAACACACCTTATATTTAAATATTTATTAAGATACGTTTTATAGTTTCCGAGTAAAATGGCTGTGACATACGGACGGACGGACGGACAGACGGACATGACGAAACTAAGGGTTACGTTTTTGCCCCTTTGGCTACGGAACCCTCAAAACCTACTTCAGAAAATAGTATGTCAAATGCCATTAAAAATTATTATAATCATAGTGCTAGTGCAATTTTACTCTGCTTTCGACAAATTGATTCATTTAAAAGTTGATAGTTTTTATTTTATTGACCATAATACACGAACAGCAAAATTACACGTGATATGTGTCCAGACCCCCCTCCCCCCTGTGGTGATCATTGGTGATTTTTTCTTGACCCCCTTCCCCCCCTATACAATATGACGCGATTAATGGACGCCCCCTTAAGAGAAAGAAAGACCCAGGAGAAAGAGGTCGCTAGACGAATCCAGTTAGAATGGGCTTCATTCAGTAACCTGGCGGATGAAATAAGTCCAAGATCCCTCAATGCCCTAAGACTAAGGTATATAATCAATGTGTCTTGCCTACGCTCACTTATGGGACAGAAACGTGGGCTCTCAACAAGGGAGTGCTTCATAAAATGAGCGTGGCTCAAACAGCCATGGAGCGAGCCATATTAGGCATCACCCTTATTGATCGAGTACGGAAAAGCGAAATACGACGCCGAACGAAAGTATCGGACATTGGCAAACGCATCACACAATTAAAGTGGATGTGGGCAGGACAATGGCGAGTAGGAATGATGGATGATGGACGAGACGGGTTACTAAATAGTAGCTAAAATGGGCCAAAAAGTCAGCGTGGAGACCGTCCACCAGATGGTCAGATGATATATCTGCCGAACAGTGGGTGTGTGCAATGGATGGGACTGGCACAGGACCGAGGAGAGTGGCGTAATAAAGAAAAGGCCTATACTCAGCAGTGGGTGGATACGGGCTGAATAGATAGATAGATATAAGTTAGGTTAAGAGTTAAAAGAAAACTTTGAAAAGTCTGCTTCCGCTTTCATAGGTACGATATTTATGTATGCCGAATAGTTAAATATGTTTCGTTTCACAAAGACGCTTGTGTCGTAGTCAATAGGTATCTTAGTTTGAGTTAAGTAGTAGTAATAGTAGTAAAACACTTTATTGTACAGTTAGCTGCAGAGAAAAAGAAAGGAAGATACAAACTTTATATGCAGCGTGGGCCTTTTTCTCTGCAGCTGACCGTACAACAAATGAAAAAAATACATAAAACAACAATGCAACAACGTTAAGTAGCAACAATGGATTATTGTTTTACTCCGAATTCTCGAACTATTTTTCTTTGTCTGGGTTCCACCTAAGCGTGACTAAGCTACGCAGATTCCTCACCTGATTCCCGTAACTCATTAGCAGCATACCACATTTTCCCTATTTACGATCTATTTTTGAGTGATATTTTATTATATTGAGTGTTTTAAGACTTTTAAGTGACAAGCTCGCACGTGTTATGACAGCGCTGGAATGCCAGGGCCTGAGCCAAGAATTCTGACGCGGGACACCAGGTAACTAGGATCGAGGGGGCGGCGCCAGTTGCTGGTAAACAAGGTTAGGAAGAATATACTTAACGAGTGTTCATTTATGGTTCATTGATCTTATACTAACTATATTTGATTGGTACGTTATACTTGTAGTTTAACAAATTATGTATATTGAATTGACTTAACAACGACAATAGAACATCACTCCACAGACCTGGTTTTCGTCCTAAGTCATAAAGTACGAGTAATAATTCGTTCTTCTACTCACTTCATATGGGCAGCTCATGTTTCCTGAAAACCTTAGCTTGACTTGAAACACAAAATCTCCTTCAGCAAAATCTTTGATATGGGACTTCCGGAAGGTCATGTTTTCGAAGAGTCGACTTCTTCTGGATAAATTTTCTACCTAATTGGCTTTGTTTTATGTAACGTCTGCACGCAAGAAGCCTGCGCATCTAACATCGTAATTCGCATCATACGTAAGATCAATGAACCGCACCGTGACCGGCACGAACGTCTCGCTCGTAAACTGTATGCTAATTAGTTATGCGCGAATATTTTCATCCTAATTTACGCTCATTTTAACACGTTCCGTTCAGATAGTGTTTTCGAAATCGCTATTTTATCGCGGCCGTAAAGAGGCCATTACCGCATCAAATTAGAGTTTCTGGCAATTAATTTATTTTTGGTCGTCTATAAACTCGATGGTCTTTTTGAGTTCTTATAAGATACCGCGATGTATCGGATATTAGCAACTAAATGTTGGCAGCTGGAATCGAGTGGATAGGGTGACTTAATCTATACATATAATAAACGCGTAAGGAGAAAAAATATGTACATTGAAGATATTTGAGAAAAACTAATTCGGGGGGTCTTAGAAACGTTGACTGAATATATTTCAGTGATTTTTGGAATTCTTGTCTGTCTGTCTGTGAATTTCATGAAATTTTGTATAGTAACAGTTTATACCCCGGAGCAACATTTAGGGTAGTATTTATTCCGCTAATTTATTACAAAAAATATTCATATGTATAGTTCTATAAGTGATCACAGATGGCGCTGTATAAATACCCAAGAACCCATAGTCATACTATCTTCTATACATACAATAAACGCGTAAGGAGAAAAAAAACACTTCTTTTTGAAAATTTTAAGTATACGTATAAACAAATAAAATAGGTAGTTAGATTGATCGATTCCGATTTACCCGAGAGCAAAAATTTTACCGATGCGACATGTTTTATCTCGCTTTAAAATCCGAATACACATAAAAGGTAGTCATAAATCTAACAAAGTAATTTTACCCTTTTTGTAAAACGTTTGCATGGCGTTTGAGATTTGTCTGGTCCCTGTCATGTTGCTGTTGAAGCGATTCTCCCTACGACGTCCCGGGCCTGGGCCCTACGCGGTATTTGGCCTTCGACTTTCACAGACATTGATGACCGCACTTTATGGAAACGAGCTACATGTGGTTGCGATCCTCAGCAGTGAGGGAACAATAAAGAAGAAGAAGAGTAGAATATGCAATAGTGAAACTCCAAATGGCAAATCACCCTGATAGTTAAGTAGTAGGTACAATAACTTTTTGGCAACCAAAAAATCCAGACGCACGAAAGGTCATCATCCAGAATCATTATCCAGAAAAGTTGGAACTGCAACTGCACGAAAACTCAAATTTAGAGCTCTAAAAGTAGAATACCAACTAAATTAAGTCTGCGAGCGAGGTCAGAACATTCCTTAGCTAAGAAATAGGGAGGAAGTGCGCCGAGCCGTCCACTGGGCGTTGTTTAGGGCGTGTAGTATAGCGCAACCTCTAAGATTCCTTGGAGCTCGTGCGTAAATCATAATTAGTATTGTTTAATTTTTATTTTATCGTAATACTAGCTTTTGCCCGCGGCTTCGCTCGCGTTAAATTCGAGGTAACACGGTTCCGCTTTGCCCCCCGGAATGCTCCATACAAACTTCGACCCCCCATTTTAGGGAAGTGGGGGGTTAGAAAGAGATAAAAAGTAGCCTATGTCACTCTCCATCCCTTCAACTATCTCCACTTAAAAAAATCATGTCAATTCGTCGCCCCGTTTTGCCGTGAAAGACGGACAAACAAACAAACACACACACTTTCCCATTTATAATATTAGTATGGATTAATTAAAGATATAAATGGAAATGTGTATAAATGTGTAATACTGGAATAAATTATGTTCATTTCATTTGATTCATAACTACATTCGTACTTCACTACATAGTATAAAACAAAGTCGCTTTCCGCTGTCTGTCCCAATGTATGCTTAGATCTTTAAAACTATGCAACGGATTTTGATGCGGTTTTTTTAATAGAGTGATTAAAGAGAAAGGTTTATATGTATAATACATGCATAATATAGCAGAGAAACAGTGATAATTTTAGAGGTTTCTAATGTGATGTCGTAAATAAACACATTTTTTGGGCTTATATTGCAAACGCTAGCTGAACCCTACGAGATAGATCAAAATAATGTACACCTTAAAAAGGTCTACAAAAAAATCTGCTATGGTATATGTCTATCTCTTAGGGATATCCGACAATAACCATTTTTTATCCCGTGAGAAGCCGGCGCGGGTCGCTAGTTAAAAAAAAAAGAATCAACTATGATAGAAATCATAAAAAACCTACTTATTGTGCTTGATGGCACCTCGTCGCTGCGTGATGCACTTGCCCCGGGAGAGCCGCTGCCCGACGGCACCTTCCGCGCCCTCGCCCCATCCCCCACCACCCAACCACTGAAATTTAAATAAATATGATTTATTATAATGGCAATATTTTCATTATCACTGTGTATCGTTCAACAAAATCATGTGAAAACGTTTTTTCACTTCTCATGCTCAAAAAGTGTGTCATATTATGCTTACCAAGGCGGACTAAAGTAGTACATTTAGCCTCTAGGGCTAATATGTATACAATTTATGATTTACAAAACATTTTAAATTGACCAATCGGAACACTTCACCATATTAAATCCACCAATCACAACACATATCGAAGTTAATCGGAACGCTAGACGCTAGATACTTTTTTGGTGCGTAAACTGTGTAAATAATTTAAGTCCTTAAAAAAAACATTGTATTTAATATCAACCAATCAGAATACAGCAATGTTAAAATCGACCAACCAGGAAACGCAATTTATTCCTCAAAACATGAGGTCCTTATTAGTTCATACTTCACAATCATTAAAAAATGTTTTTTTTTTGCGCTTTAAACTTAGAGAATTCAACCCGGATGGGAGAAGCCATGTCTGTCATTTTCTATACAAAAAGTCTGCCGATTTTTGCGGGGGAGGGGAACGTCAAATGTATGGCTATTCGTACGTAACGTACAAATAGCTACGTCAGATAAACGCCACTCCATACATGTGTATGACCACTGGTCATATGTTTTCGGCAGAGGGGAACGCCTATCAATGGCGACTCCGGTTGTTTGAATTCTCTAAGGCTTTAAAGCGTGTTTAAACTGTTTAAAGACCTAATTATACCGTCGTCTGTGGCATTTATTCGCGGTGTTTATGTTTTGTATCTATGTCAAAGAAGTTAAAAAAATTATAAGACCGTCAAGTTAAACCATAATTTCATCTTAGTTTAGTTATTGTGCGTAAATAATAAGTATTTTTATCTTATTTTCTCGCCATCGAAGTGAAAAATAGTATGCATTACTCTAGTCTAAAAGCCATATTACCACTCGAACAATTTTCCCTCACTTCGTTCGGGAAAATAACCACCACGTGGTAATATGGCCTACTTTAGACCCTTTTCAAACAATCTACTATTATGGTGTGAGCTCCTAAGTAAAATAAGGTAGCGCGGTAGCTTATATTACTACAGAACCACCTTCTTAATATAAATTTTCTTTGAAATTACTCTAAATCCATAGGCGACGGTAGCTGCTTGCCATCAGGCTGGGCTGTATGCTTGTTTGCCACGGTCGTGGTATAAAAAAAATCGCATATTCATAACAGCCACTCATAAAAATGCCTTGAAACAGTGTTGTTCCGAATATAGCAGTTGCCGTAAAATACGGCAATTCGGGGGCTTTACAGTCAAAAATACGATATACGGCATCGGCAGGGGGTCCATTGCCGGTATCTACAACATTTTTTCGGTACGTTTTCGCCAATTTTCTGGATACGGCAAATCATCTGTAATTATTTTAGGAATTTGTATAGAGATACGGTAAATTACGTCTCGGAATACGGAAACCCCAAAATTCAACAGGAACAACACTGCTGTGAAATAATAAGATAGCCCTACGATAACCATAATTAAAGACATAAAGAACTTAATCTAACAATTTTGCCCATAAACAAAATTGTTCCTTTTAACGTGTTTACTACGAGTATATACAGCCCAGATCATGTATCAATCAGCACTTATCACGCTAGCTTGACCCACTGCCAACAATTTATAGTCACATTGACGAACAAAAGCGGTCAGTAATATCTCAGATCATCAATTACGATGTAGGGCGAGAAATAAACGGTAACAATAAATTGTTATGGAACGAAAACAAAAATATAGCCTCGTGGAATTAAATAGTTCCACAATACGCCGGCCCACTTATCGGTAAACTAAAGAACAAGTAAATAAATGACGTAGCGCGCCTCCGCCTTGTGTATGTACGATCAACGCCAAAAATATGGGTACACTTTTGCACCTTACTCCTTTATAATAAATAAGGTTTAAAAGTTGATACATATTTAAGGCGTTGAGTATAACTATAAGCTGCTGAAAACGTAGAATTGATTCCGATTCCGCCCCGCTGGCAGCCGAGATTCACGCCTCACATGCTTTATCTGTGACACCGGTTGCATTAAATGCATTCAGTAAGATCGTCGTAAAACGTTCCAAGCCAAGAATTCGAGACGCTCGTGTCGGCGTGAAATTAGAAATTTGTTCAACGTACCCGAAACCACGATGGTATCGACATCTAGCGACCGCGGCGCGCACTCGGTGCATCGCCAAATCCCGTCGTCACTCGTTAGGCAGAAAAGCCATCGCCAAATAAAATGGCCGAAACCGTAGTGCCCTTTCAGCTGAAGACTCGCTACTAGTACCAATATTATCATAGAAAGCGACTCAAGGTCTTTTTTATGAATTCTCTGGCATGGATCCGGGTGATTACAGCTCTGAAATATACTGTACTTGTAGTGCATGTCTAATGGCCAAAATTGAGAATTCGTCTGTCATGAATCTCGTTGTTGGTTAGATTTATATGTTGCAGGTCACGTGAGTCCGTGACTCATGGATTGAAAAATTATTTTGAAGCCATCAAGGTTTGATTTTTGAATTCCACTATATCAATTGTGCACAGTGCGTTGTACGTATGAACCTGCTCTAGAGCAAGTAGGTAATCGTGCACAATGATCCTTAGCCATCTAAATATGAATGAAAACAAGCCACTCTTACGTTACGTGTCTAATGGCTACAGTTTCCGTCTACTCTGTAAATCTGTATGGGAGCTTAGTAAGTAACGAAGTTATAACTCTATACCTATAAGTCTAGGTTTAGAAGAGATCACTTTTTCTGGATCTCTATTAAAACACTGTACTATCTTGTACAGTCATAGCAAGGTTGCGTTACGTTACTTTAGAGCACAAGGTTATTTCCTTTACTTTCATAGTTTTTCGAGCCGATGGTAGTTTTTGAGGTAGGGCACTGTATATACTGATTTAAACACACGATTTTTACTCATTACTTTGACGACAAAAACGGGACTTAATCGCGTATAGGTACTTACTTTTATTAATTTACTGACGTTTCGAGCGTAACGCTCTTGATCGCAGGCAGACTAGCGAGGAATTGTAGCAGGATCTTCTAGCCGCGCGGGTTTTCGAACTACCCGCATAGCCTAGCCTTTCGTAGTTTCCTGCTACAGCCGAACATTTGTTAGAATCTGGACCAAACCACTGGATTAAGCTCCATAATCCAAAAGTCCTCTCCACGAAACGTCTACGTTATAGTAGGTACTCAGGGCCCCCATTCGACATGCCAAAGCGTGAGACGTCGATGTCACACTTATACAAGTGGTTAGTGGATAGGGTGATATCCATCTGTCCACACGTGTCCACATCTAACTGTCAAGTTGTCAGTAGGTCTCGCTAGAGCGTTTTGTCTATGGCTATAGCCACCATTTTTGATATCACTCTTAAGTGATTCCACTCCGAATTTCAACTGTAACAAAAGTGTGATATCATAGTTGTCTCGCAAGCGACTATCAGTTATGCCATGTCGCGATTCGAAGCCCAGGAAGCTACGAGAAGCTATTGAAATTAGGACAGGGAATTTCTACTTCGTGGAATCCAGTGATCAGCAAATGCAAGCGTGGAAATACTTGCATTTCTAAACCATCGGATGTTGCGAGTATTGTGTGTAGGCAAAGTTACAACCCTAGGGTAAAAGTGAATAGTCGAGACCAAGTGCGGGTAGTAACCCGCGCGGCTAGGAGATGCTGAATACAATTCCGAGCCAGTCTGCCTGCGACCTTGAACGTTACGACACGCTCGATACGTCAGGAAAATAATATGTGTAAGTGTACGCAATTAAGTCCCGTTTTTGACAGGCACTGTCTTTTAAGGTGGGGCATGGCCCTTTAATGCCCTGTTCGAAGACTTCGAAGTTTATAAACCTTGCAGCCTGTATTTGATTTGAAATTACTCACAGAGTGCACCTTGCTTGTACCAAAAGAATATATGTATGCGTGCGAGATGCACTACGATTACTACGAGGAATGTCAAATCAGTATAAAATCAAGATAAGATTTTCAAAGTTCTAATGCAGCTCCTATGTAATGAGGATCTGGAATCGGGTAAAGAGCAGCAAGGTTGCTTCGCTCCTGCACTGCACGGATATAAATAGAGGAAGTAAACGAGTTAAACGTTTGTGGAAGTCTGACTTGCGTCATTCAGGTATCAGGAGACATATTCAGATTTGTTAAATATTATACCTATAGCAATTTGATTTCATAATCAGGTTTTACCGCTCGCACTCATGGCTTGTTGCCGGATGACGCTCTTTAATTGAAATTAAATTGCAACGGCAATTAAATACAATATTTTTGTAAATTTTAATGGGATCCAATTCGCATCCACAAAATAGAAGCCTTATTTTTACCTGCGCATTTCGGCATAACATTAAACAAGCATTTGTAAAGTGTGTCTTGTACTGTCAACCAAAATAAAAATGCTGGATGTAATTAGGATACGTGTGAGTGGCATATGCAGAGTACTTATTGCGTTTCAACAGAGTTTCAAGCGAGAGATTTTTTTAGAGAAATGACGATTTGATTGCACACATAACCTATGTTTGATTGTAAGCACACGCTAGTTCTTAAACGCAATAACGCAGTGAAAACGGCAAATATTATAATTGGTGTATAATTTTGCTGTTTAAATATGGTCCTGGTATGCGTGCGTTGAACTGAAGTAGATTTATTGCTAATGCATCTATTACCTGGATCATAAAGATTGCGATAATTTACGAGGTAATTACGGAACATGTGGATCCTTGTTCTCGGTACAAGTAGTCATAATGGACGTGATACAGCGAATATTTATTAGTCACTAGCTTTTGCCCGCGGCTTCGCTCGCGTTAAATTCTGGGTAACACGGTTCCCCTTTCCTGATTTAAAACACAGAAGATAACTCGGAACAGAATAAACCGCACACAAATAGTCCGCATACCAATTTTTAGCTTTCTACCTTGAAAATTGCGTAATGCTCCATACAAACTTCCACCCCCCATTTTAGGGAAGTGGGGGGTTAGAAAGAGACAAAAAGTAGGCTATGTCACTCTCCATCCCTTCAACTATCTCCACTTAAAAAATCACGTCAATTCGTCGTCCTGTTTTGCCGTGAAAGACGGACAAACAAACAAACAAACACACACATACACTTTGCCATTTATAATATTAGTATGGACAGACATACTGATATTAATTCTTACTTTGATACAATTCGTGAGACGGATAGGAATGTGCGTAAGGTTGTCTGGAAGAAATCGCTCATTAGCGATAAGACCGCCTGTTGTCACCTCTACCTAAATTTATCTAATTGTAAAATTTGTGCTTGTAACTGTATGAGGTGTGCAATAAAAAGTATTTATTATTATTATATTATTAATGTGCGTTTTTTAATTAAAATGTGCAAATGTAAATTTGCCTGTCCCACTGGTACAACATTTTTTATTTCACTTTCTACTTATTGTTTAGGAATATCAGTGTAGTTTGATCCCAGAAGTGTTAGGCATTCAAAACAATTTTATAAAACGATTAATATATTCTCATTTGATAGATTTATCTTTAAAAAGAAAACAATAAGTGCAAAATTCTTGGTGTCCCACGTCGACTTTGCTAGGCAAACTGAAATATAACACAAATTATAATAACTTTATAACTTTAATAATTTGACCCGTACATTCCAAAAAATCTATTACGTTTCGTTAATTAGCCCGTAACATACTTACCTACATAAAATCAGTCATGAAAGCATAACAGTTTTCAAGATCGCTCACTGTCGGAATTTGTAACAAGATGATGATGACGATTGGTAGATTCCGATGCGAGATTGATTGAGTAGGTAAATAAACAATCTTTAGATAGTTTAGATACCTACCTACACCCACATACAACTGAAATTAGCTTTGCTTCTGCTTCCCCTCTGAGTACTAATGCACCAATTTAACACGTGCTTCGGTATAAATATTGGTCCAACTCATAATGTCTGGTCCCATCTGGAAGAAGGTATGAAACTTTGCATGCACGTAGCTTATAAGTCTTATAACTTATAAGAAAAAAAATAGAAGTCGAAACAGGTCGTCCAGTAGGTGTTCCTCCCCCTCCCCGCTTCTTGTGTAAAACTGTCCCCAAATATTATATGTGTCGCGCAAATTAAGACGAGCAATGTTACACCGTCATACAAGATAGTATGGGCGACTAGGAAAACATCAACTTAGCAAGAAAGACTTTCACTTTCAGTTGACAGATTTTGGAATTTTAGTGATGTAAATATTTGTTTTTCTACTCCTGTACTTTTATCTGTCATTTATACATTCGTTAACACCTTTATAAGAACATAGATAATACACTCGATGAAAAGTCTATCTAGTCTAGTCCCCAAAATAACACTTGTTCTATAAAAGCGCCAAAATAGTATCGCGGAATCGCGTGCAAACACGGCTATTAATATAAAATAAATTACTGCCAACCTAAGAAACCTAAATAAACGCAGCGTTTTTAGAAAAAAAAACTTTAAAAAAGAAAAAATTATAAGAACCACAGACCTACTTCGTAGTTTTTTACGTTTCCCGTTCGTTTGTTGGGGCGAATTGCAAACTTTGAAAGTAATTTAGGTATTTTTACTAATCTCTGTAGCTCTTTAATAATTGATCAAATAACGACGGTGTGTATTTGTGTTAGTAATGTTAGTATTATTGAAAAATGGTGTTTTAAAAGGTAAAACTTAAATGATTGTTGATTATGTTGACAAAATAACTGCGATATCCATGAAGATTTCAATTTTGCATTTTATGTAAAAGTAGGTAAGTGTATTCGTAGAAAAAGTATTGTATGCAACGTCGTATAAGTAGGTAAAAAAATGTTCGTGGCGTTTTTCTTAACAATTTTCGCCTACGGCTCAAATTGTTACCCACGCCACTCACCTTTTTTGACCCCTCTTATACAACTGTTGCATAAACTACTATTATTGTATACCTACTAGTTATATTAGATTAAGTCTGGGGGGTGGCAGAATAACAACGTCCGTTGCTATAACAACGTAAGTGGTAGGGTCCTAGTGCCTTTAAGCCTTCTCGCACAGACATAAGCTGAGCCACTTTCCTTTTTATAATAAGTATAAGCATTATCTAGCACCAAAAGTTGATGTTTAGCCATTAACTTTACTTCTAAACCAATTTTTCTCCTACGTCGCTCATGCGGTACGTACTGTGTTATATGACAGAAAACACATGTCACCACAATTTTCGCAACTAATAATATCAATACAAATAAGGCCTTGACAATTATTGTAGAGAATTAAATTAGAAATGTTTTGTTTATTGGAAGTTTTGTTGTAAGTTCTACCGTTTTCATAAAAAGTGTACAAAACTGCAAATCTGCGACACAAAAGTGGGTGTAGGGGGAGGGGGGGAACAATCACATGACCTGGGCCCCGTGCCAAACTGCGAGACGTGGCTCACACACTTGTCTCGCTAGGTGATAGAGTGAAATCCATCTGTCCACACAGTAGGTCTCGCTAGAGCGTTTTGTCTATGGCTATGGCCACCATTTTAGATGTCACTCTTGAGTGATTCTACCCCAAATTTCAACCGTCACAAAAGTGTGATCTCATAGTTGTCTCGCTATATAGCTACTGTCAGTTATGCCATGTCGAATTGGGGCCCTGTTTCCACTTCTTTTTTTTACTTTAAGTTACGTGCAGGCAAAGTTTCATGCTTTTTTCCGGATGTGACCAGATTTTGTAAAGGAGATCGTCAATTTTTGTTAGGCGATTTGCCCCAGCTCATTAAGGTGCGTATAATTATGAAGTAGGTATCAAAACATTCGCCTTAATTTCTAGATCAGGACGGTTATAAAATCATGAAATCTAACGGGAAAATTGAGAAATCGGGGATCAAAAAACATGAATGTGATAAGGACAATATGTAAAAGCGTACATGTTTATGATTTACAGTATAAAACAAAATAAATACCGGTTTTTTTAAAGAATATCTACAAAATTTGACATAATAATGAAACATAATAAAATATTAAAAAGTCATAATTTGATCCTGCCGCTGATTTCTTGTATTTGGGTAAACAACTTTGATAATTAAACCAACCGGATGCGAGACGCGCACTAATTTCTATCTGAAAAAGTCTGCCAATTTCGGCGCGGGGGACGAGGAAACGCACACAAATACTGTTAACACTAATGCATTTTCCATTGACGTCGCTACACACGCACACGATAAAATTATCAAACACTAGCATAAAATATACTCACACAAGTATAAACACAGACACAGACAACCTGTCCGTGAACGAGATAATGTCATCTTTAAGTAAACGTACACATAGTACGAGCAACGCGTCGATAATAATATACTTAAGTATCGATATTTGTGACGTTTTCAAGTCAAAGGTACATCGTTGTCGGTTGTTAATAGAGTTAATTTCTAAATGATTTTTTTATGGTAACGCCTTATTGACAACCGATAATGATGTACCTTTGTCTTGAAAATGTCACATTCTATCGTGGATTTATTTATCGTATGCCTACATGTCACTGGATATAGATAGGCATTTCTTCCCTAGGGTAGTGGGAAAGCAGATGATGAAGAAAATCCAGTAAGTGCTGCGAAGTCCAGGTAGGACAGTAGAGCTGCCAAGTTTGTAACTCTTTTAGCACCACCCAGGGATTACGTATAGGGTTGTCTAAGGTGTTTCCTACGGACGCAGAGAAACATTGATCGTAGGTTAGTTATATATTTTTGTTTCTTTACCAAGTATAAGGTTTAGCTATTGATAAAATTATAATGTTAAGTTGTGATTAAATATCAAGTTTTTCTACCAGCTTATTACTTACAATGTTAGTATTCTACGTAAGTTAGTTTGTCTATTTGTTCAAGACAAATCTTGCAAGCTGATTTAGAATAACTTTTATATTATCAATTTAATATTTTGATGTGTATTTGCTTTTAAATTTAGTGGAAAATACTACAAATCGGAAACAAAAAACTATTACAATGAAACATTGAACTGCAAAGAACTCTGGAACATCACGGGATTCGAACCCACTTGTTTAGATTACCGTTCCAATGTGCTTCAATTACACTAGACGTTCCTCTATCCATCTCAGTGAATTTTTCATTGTAATGAACAATGATGAATCAGTCACTAGCGACATCGTGATGTTCCAGAGTCCTTCGCAGTTGATATTTTGATTGTAATGGGCACCTGTTTCCAATTTGTGTTTCTATTTCTATTATCTCTTCTTCATTTTCTATTATAAATAAAAAGTATAACATACTGCTAATGTTTAATATCGACATTTATTTTTGTGCTGTCTCATCACTAAAACGTACCTGTTAGGTACAGTGATACCAGAGTCAGAAATTAAAAGTGCCTATTTAAGGGGATAAGTGTGTATACCGTACCTTATAATAAATAAAGATAATCCATACAAAATTAAAATGCTACATAAAATGTATGGTGAAAATAAAGGAACGAATTAATTTCTAAACAGGAATATCGTTATTTCAAGCATCTACAAGTATATTTCACTTAAGGGGCGCCACACATTAGAGCGGAATTCAGTGCGGAATTCAGCACACTAGCTGAAATTTGTCTATTAAAACGGAAATTTGTTTATGGTAGCTGTATTTTTGAGACCATAGACAAATTTCAGCTATTGTGCCGGCGTACTACAAGCACACATACGCTGAGTTTCTTACGCTGGTTCTTCTCAGTTGGGGCTACTTTCCGAACCAGTAGTAGTTTATTGCCCTTCCCATAATACGGTTTTAAAAAGATTTGATTTCAAAACAGTTGTTAAACCAGTGTTTATGTTTTATTTCATTACCGTGCGTCCGTGCGTAATGTGCTATAGGCTAGTTTATCCTGATAGTGTCAGTTTTTTGAGTTCCAAACCACCTTACAGCCCTGCCCTCGGCGGTCCTCGACGACATATATAATTTAAAAAGCTATGCGTGAGAAGTACTGACCTTTTCATTTTTGTTAATGATTAAAAATAATATGTAATTTGAATAATTTGAAAGTAGATTAAAATATGTTTAGAAACAATTTAATAACAACACACACACACACACACACACAGACACACTGCTTTTTTAACAGAGCAATGCTTTACAATTATGGCTGTATGCCGAATGGGTCTCTGCCTAACCCACGGAGTATCTTTTAAGTGTATTGCCTCACCTGTTATAACAATGACAATGAATGACATAATGGCGGACGTATTTCTGCCGCACTGGAGTCGATTACTCTTGTTTGCAATATTTCACTTAGGGGGCGTCCATTAATCGTGTCATATTGTATAGGGGGGGGGGGGGAGGGGTCAAGAAAAAATCACCAAAGATTACCACAGGGGGGAGGGGGGTCTGGACACATATCACGTGTAATTTTTTTGTTCTTTGTGCTATACTGTATAGTGTATTATGGTCAATAAAATAAAAATTATCAACTTTTAAATTAATCAATCTGTCAAAAGCAGAGTAAAATTGCACTAGCACTATGAGTGAATCCTCCTTTTTGTAAAGGGTCGGCAACGCGCATGTGACTCCTGTGGAGTTACAGGCGTCCATAGGTTACGGTAGCTGCTTACCATCAGGCGGGCCGTATGCTTGTTTGCCACCGTCGTGGTATAAAAAAAAAAAAAAAAAAATGAGTGTAAATAATTTTTAATGGCATTTGACATATTATTTTGTGAAGTAGGTTTTTAGGGTTCCGTAGCCAAAGTGGCAAAAACGTAACCCTTATAGTTTCGTTATGTCCGTCTGTCCGTCCGTCCGTATGTCACAGCTATTTTACTCGGAAACTATAAAACGTATCTTAATAAATATTTAAATATAAGGTGTGTTTTTGTATGCCGCTACTTAGTTTTGTAGTAAAAAGCTGAAAAAGATATTTTAAGGACCCCTCCTTACTGCATGTAATTATTTGTCAAAAAAAATTTTTTTTACCAAATATCGACATGATGCACATCACTCGATAGGTCTTAAAAATAACATTGAGGACTTTTTGTTTTTTTTTTTTATTTAGTGAATATTTTAAGGAAAAATCCCCCCGTAAGTCTAAAAAACTTGTGTCCCCCCCTGTCACGTTTGAACCGGAGATCCAAATAATATGAAAAAAATTGAGAACAATATCGGTTTAGGAATTATTGAGTTATCTCCTAAAAACTCATTTCATACGCAGATACGACCTTTTGATATTACTTTTTCGATAGTAGGTACGAAACCGCGTGGTCCGACACATAGCCTAATTATAAAGGTCATTTAAATTTTTGACAGCTCGTCCGAAAAGACCTCACCTACGTCACATAATGATGCCATTCGTTGACATCTTCAATTCAGTCAGGGAGTTTAATTAATACACTATTAATGTTCAAAAATGTTAGCGTGCCGTTACTAAGTTTATTTTGTGTTTTTTTATTATTTTATACCTAAAATAAGCTTCATATAATTTTAGGTAATTTAATATAATCCTTTTAGTTGGCAAGTCATTTACGGCTTGTAATTTAATGAGGACTTTTTTTTAACATTGTGGCAATACAACTATTTGGCGAGTATTACACTGACAGACGGCCATATTGTATTATCTCTGTTTCTTTTAAACTTATCACGCCGTTTCATTTTTGTCTGAGATTCCCAAAATATTTGATAGATATATAATGTATATAATAATGGTTGCTCGTAATAAATATTGGTGTAGTGTAATTGCGTGTAAAACTGCGTGTAACATATTTATGAGTTTAATTTATTTTTTCAATGGACTAAGCCGTTTAGTAGAAATCAATACGAAAATTTAACAGTATAACGGTATGTCGTTAACTTTGTATAACGGGGAAACTATAATAGGAATAAATCAAACGTTGGTAATATTATACTTACATAGAATAATGATGTTTTTTTTGGATTGACCCATTAATGAAGAATATCCCATAGGCGCACCGCACCACACATTAGAGCGGAATTTAGCTGTTCATAGACAAAAGCGGAAATTTGTCTATGGTAGGCTGAATTTTTGTATGGAGGCCATAGACAAATTTCCGCTACCATAGCCCAATTTCCGCTTTTGTTTACGAATAGCTAAATTCCACTCTAATGTGTGGTTCCCCATAAAAACTATAACAGTGCATGGCCGGCCATGAATTCCGTCATAGGGACACTATAAGTAGATAATATTCAATACTGTGCGGAAAATTGTATATAGTTTGTGAAAATTGTGGTTTGTGGAAACCGCGGATCGTCCGCATCATTTTCAAAATCCGCATCCGCCTCCGCATCAAATCGATGCGGAGCTCATGCGGATGCAGATGTGTAACAAGTCGGTACAGGAACGTCACTGTGACGGCGCACGTGCTAGGTAAAGTAACGTAGGTAATTTCACCATTACCCAATCGGAATATTATTACATTTTCGTGATTCGTCGATCGAGCTCTATGTCCTTGAGGGATAGCGACAAGAAATGACGAGTTTGTTTTGTTTTGATTTTAGTGTTGATATGCTATTGTAGGGCGAAGGGCTTCGTATGATGTGACTAGTACAAAACTTTAATATTAGTTTTTTTTGTGTACTTATCTTACATCCGCATCCGTATTCCAGGGATGTGAGCCTTTTAATATCCGCATCCGCGGATGTCAAAAAATCAGTATCCGTAATATCCCTGATACAGAGCTCCTTCTTTGACGTTACGAATCATGTTGTCCCTTCGTAACGCATGACAAGTTCTCTTTCTCACTTAGGGAAACGTATCGGATACTAAATGTCATACTCAATTTTTTTGACAGAGATGCACACTTGCACACCCTTGGTATGGTGTCGTTTAGATATACCCAATGATTTGTTTTTTAATGGCACGGCATTTAATTTGCATTCTTATTATAATGCCTAGTATAATTAATAATAATAGAGGTAATCCTCTATTAAATAATTTTCCCTATTTTAAAAGTTTAAGAACCGCATCGTTCCCTGATGACGTCAGTGTGGTCACTGACGTCACGAGGTGTCAAAAATTTAACTGGTCCGACATGCAATTGGCCGGTTTTTTTCTATTAAAGATATTTTTTTTTATATGTATACATGTAGTTTCATTTTTAGGGTTCCGTAGCCAAATGGCAAAAAAGGAACCCTTATGGATTCGTCAGTCATGTCATGTCTGTCTGTCTGTCTGTCTGTCCGTCCGTATGTCACAGGCATTTTACTCGGAAACTATACGATTTATCTGAATAAAATTTACACATAGGTAAGGTGTATTTTGTATGCAGCTGCTTAGTTATGTAGTTAAATTTGAAAAAAAAAAATTTTTCGGGGGACGCTCCATACAGGTAACTAAATAAAAAAAAATTTTTTTAACCAAATATCAACATGTGACACATCAATCGATAGGTCTTTCAAAATAACATTGAGGTTTCTTTGACTATTTTGTGATTAAGTGAATATTTTCTGAAATAATCGCTTCGAAACTCAGAAAAGTTGTGTAGCCCCCCCCCCGTAACTTTTGAACCGTAAGTTCAAAAAATATGAAAAAATTTGAAGAAATGCGCCTTATTATATACTTTCAACGAAAATTGTTTTGAACATTATCGGTTCAGCCATTTTTGAGTTATCTCCAAAAAACTTCTTCCATAGGCATCAGATACGACCTTTTGTTATTAGTTTGGTTCTTATTCCATTGAAGGTACGGAACCCTCCTATGCGTGGTCCGACACGCACTTGGCCGGTTTTTTACCCTTTACGTGTACGTACGTTACGTAAGTAGGTTCACGTGTTAGAAAACTGTACTTACTTTAGTTAGCAAAAAATTACACGTCATATTGGATAGGGGGGGAGGGGTCCTGAAAATATCACCAAAGATCACCATGGGGGAGGGGGGGTCTAAAACAAGCCAAAAACGTATGACGCGATTAATGGACGCCCCCTTACCTCCCTCGATGTAATCGTGTTCATAATTGCATACCCAATTTATGAATGAATTCATTGATAAATTGGGTATGCAATTATGAACCCGATGGTACAATGTACTATGAAGAGTCAAGTTTAAAAATTACCCTAAAGCAGATGTAGTACCATTATATGGCAACACTTTTTGATTGACAATATTTTTTAGTTTTTTGCTAATTTCTTGCACTATTGATGATATTTAGACGTAATTATACTTACAGATGAAAAGAAACGTTATCCTTATGTAAACTAGATAATTCAGATCTTTTCTTACATGAAAACACGCAGCAATTCGGCATTTTTACCTCAGATCGTTCCGGGCTGACTGACATTCATTGAATGGCGTTTGACGCGCGACAACTAGTTTTATATAACCGCTACGATCAGTGGTCTTGTACTTTTGGCAGAGGGGGACGCCTGTCAATTACCACTCCATTGGTTTATTTCTCTGAGGTAAACAAGGATAATGGCTGTCAAACCATCATTGCTACTATTAACTAAACAATCGTAGCACTTATTACAAAGAGATAAGGTTTAGCACTGTTAGTGCGCTACTACTAGTATCCATGAAGTAATAATTTTAAACCGGAGTACACTCTTGGGCCAAAAAGCGAGGCCTAAAGAGAGAGTAATTTAGGGAGCCGCGTCCCACTTCGACTTAGGAAGTTATAATGCCAGCATGACAACAAGTCAAAATGTCAATGTGTGTCAATTTTGTAACGAGTTCGAGTGAAATACCGCCCCCCATATTATGCCCTCTATCGGACCGTTTTTTCTAGTCGCCTATGAACGACTGTTTTACACGGTAATAAGGTTCATCAGATGAACCTTATAATTTGTGGTTAGGGAAAAAGTGCAACAATTACATCCACTTTTTATAAATATACTATGGTAGTATCAGACATTACTTAATTAATAAGAAAAATTGACAAAAACGAGACGCATCCCCCCATACCACCAACTCCTTCGGTCCCACCCTGTGGCCGAAGAGCACACTCCAGTTCCAAATTATAACTTCATGCGGCAGACATGGATGACGGTTACGTCATACATTAATAGTGTCAAACTATTATCATAAACAAGATTAGCAAAATAAACGTAACTTCTTACTGAAAATGTCCGTTTCATCTCGGCCCAGGAGAAGTTAACCTTATGTCAATGCTGTAAAGACGTTAACAACTATTTAGCACTATTTGGATCGCGGAAGGATCAACGAAATTACTTTTTATTTTGCATTTCTAATTCCCGTTTTATTTTCATGCAATATTTTTTCTAGTTTCGTAATAAAATGGGTATTTGCTTAAAATTGAAGAACAAACCTTATACGAGACCATTATCGCAAGTGGGCCCGGAATTGACGATCTCCTTTGTTAGCGCAAGAGCGGTACTACGAGTATACAGAGAAATCGAAGCTTTTACCTTAGCTATTCACCTCTTCTGACCATTGAATAGATCTTAAATGCAATAACGATATTTAGGTACTTAATTTTT
Organism: Pammene aurita; assembly: GCA_947086415.1. Lineage (NCBI taxonomy): Eukaryota > Metazoa > Arthropoda > Insecta > Lepidoptera > Tortricidae > Pammene > Pammene aurita. The sequence continues at coordinate 26,938,777 of OX352297.1, forward strand.
TTCCCCGAATTAATAATATATACAGTAAAACTCGAAGAGACTCAAAAACGCGTTTTAAGCGGGAAAGCCATAAAGCTCTATAAATGGAGTACGCTTCACCTCATCTTTCCAAACAAAAAAGTCTGCCAAAATCTGAGGGGGGCGAGGTAGCACGCATGTGATGTTTTCTAGTCAAAGGTACATCATTGTCGATTGTTAATACAGTTTATTTCTAAATGAATTTTTATTGCAGCAACGCTTTATTGACAACCGACAAAGATGTACCTTAGACTTGAAAACACCAAACATATTTGACATATTCTTTTTATACTTCATAACACTAAATGGAGCAATAGATAGTCGACTGTACATACGTTAACATATGGTTCATTATTGGATGCAGTCTTTGCAAATGTGAAACAAAAAAGTCAAGGATCATTTTTGATTGTATTTTCAAACAAAATATAGAAGACAGCAATCCTTAAGCGCTTTAAATATGGAGAAATGTCAAACGTCAAATAGTTACTGTCCGTCAGAAAGAAAACGATTGTCTTTGAATCGATTCTGTAAACGAAGCTTGATTTTCGATTTAGGTTAAATCTTTTATTACGAAAGTAATGATAAATAAAGTAAAACTTTACTTACATCTGAAATGGTATTTCATCTTCTTGTAAACAAGACGAAATATAACATTGTTTACATCCAAAAACAGCGCATAAGGGTATTTTCACGGAGCTTGTTATCCATCGACAGCGATGACGAAAGTGCGTGACATCGATTATTGAAATAGTTTTTATAGATGTACTAGATTTTCCTGCCAATACTTTTGACAGAGGGGAAATGATATCTAAGGCCTCTCCTGGTTTAGAACTCTCTAGGGAAAGCGTATCATGCCGTCTGCCCTGCTGTCAGATTGAAGGGATTGATAAAATGGCGTATCGTATTAAAGGTATCGTGATGATCCTCCTCCTGACCGACTTCGGGCACAGCGACTGTGCTTTCTGGAGTGCGATAAGTTCCTTTATTGTACAGGCGTTCTATCAGCTATTACAAGACTGTTGCTGTTCTACCCGATCTTCTTGTTGAATGTACGAGAGCACCTTGGGCATGTCAACACACCTTCTACATAGTTGTATGCTATAGCTATTATCGGACGAGCCTTCAGATCTTCACGTTTTTTATCAAGCTCATTACGACGCTTAATTTCAAATTCATCGATATGGTCATGAATCAGCTTGCGCCATACCGGCCGCAGCGCTGCCTTTTGTTCCCAGTCACGTATCGTATTATAGTATTAAGCGGGTTCTACAGTTATATGATATGATTTAAGTAGTCTGTGCATGTTTGTAGGTACCTATGTACCTGTTTTTGTTTTTTTTTTGTATACCTTCGGATCCTTTGATAAATATAATGTCAACCGAATGGTTTTTAGCCCCGAGTAACATTATATTATGTACAGTCGTCTGCAGGAAAAAGGCCCGCGCTGCATACAAAGTTTGTATATAACCTTAATTATTACTTACGTTTCCCTTTCAATTCATCTCACGGGACAGATTTCATTTCAAAAGTTCCAAGTTGTTAACAAAAGTATTAGACTGCGTTTCCACCAGAGAATGTGATGTGTTGTGGAATGGAATGTGTTTATTAAGCACCAATAGAATATTATCCTCGCACAGCATAGCTCTAGGATTGGTTCTTAAAAAACACATTCATTTCATCTCTGGTGGAAACGTAGTAGGACCCTTATTCGAAGAATATAATTAGTCATTAGTTTGATTTAAATTTGATATATAACAGGGTCGTGCATATGAGAAGTCCCAATTGGCTTATTTAGATTACCTTCTTCTGCTTGTGTTAAATACATATCATCTAAATGAAATTGCTTACCGCCAATACGGTACGGTACGTATACCTCTGTTACGTGTTATTTTGATAACAAAAGATGATAAGTCCGCAAGAAATCAATTTAAAGTTAAAAGAATACCGTTTCAGGTATGCGAATAGCAATGTATGCGAAGGCCAAAGGCCAAATAGCGCGTGGGGCCTAAGATCGGAACGCCATAGCGAAAATTGCTTCAGCAGCAGCGTGACAGGGACCGGGCAATACTTAATGGTCAAGTGTGACACCGAACCCGAGGGTGAGTGACATTGTATGCGAAGGCATCGGCCGAATACTGCGTAGGGCCCAAGCCCGGAACTTCGCAGTGAGTATTGCTTCAGCAGCATCTAGACAGCACTAGAAACTAGACAAAACTGAATGATCCAGTGCCTTACAAAACATTATTTTTGATGGATTCATTGTATGTTAAGAATATAAAATCTCGTAATGGAAATATTAATGGATCACAAGTAAATACACTGTTGTCAGCCTATCATGTGATTTGTGTCTCATTCATTTCCTTAGAAATAACTCTACACAAGTTGATATACCAATCTCCATGAGTTTTGCAGTTAGCGTTGTGTGCGGTTTGTGAAAACTGTCCTAGTTTACAAATTGCGCCCCACAACGCTGGCTATTCCGAATGTTGTTACGATGCCGCAAGAAACTCACGTCATTCGCAAATCGCTGGGCGGAGTGCCTAGGCGCGCGCGGCGCGGGCGCGGGCGAGGCTCGGCGGCGCCCCCCGCCCGTGAAGATCATCGCGCGCGCATGCCTGCGCCGCCGACCCGCGGCTGCGCGCTGCGCCAAGCCCCGAGCCCTCGGCTCCCGCCGTCGCTCTCCGCAACGTATTTATAAACGAAATTCCACACACTCGCGCGGTATCCGCCACCGGATACAACTTTTTACACGACTTTCGGCACTTACGTCGTACGGAGCACTGAAGAGGCGGGTCGGCGCGATTGTCTGCCGCAGTCGTGACTCAACACGGGACGCCGTGCGCACACTTTACCGTATAATGTTGTTTTTAAATAATTGTATCTTTCCGAGATACTGAAAGAATGCATTAAATTAATGGTAAATATCAAGAATATTTTTAGCCGGCCTCGATGTAGGTAATTTGATTTAGACATTCCACCTGACAATGAGGCGCAGAATGTGTTGTTATGAGTTTACATTGTTATAATCGATATGCAAACCTGTTGTTTTAAAGCGAGAGCGTATTTTGCTTTTAAGATCTGTGGCCTAGTTTTCCGTGAAGATTAATAACAGCTGAGAGATGATGGTTCACGTAAATTAGGTAGACAGAGTAAAACACGGCGGTGTTTGTAACTCTGGCGACTTGCGGCGGCGTCCTCGGCTCGTATAAAGACCGTTAAATGGAGTCGGAGATTAAACAGCGGTGAGTTTACGAGCGATCCCCGATAGTTGTTTGCGCCACGGTTCACGCGCTACTACCAAGTAGTTTATGGGGATTCGCTACGGATAAAATAAATCAAGTAGGTATACTGTTAGGTACTTTACAAACATAACTGTTTTAGTGTTGATGGTTGATCTGGATTGTAGAGTGGAATATTTTACATTTATGGTCAAACCATGCGATTCTAGTTAAGGCGACGATATATGCAAACACGTCAAATCGAGGTGTTTTTGTGCAAGGTTTTTGAAGAAAACAAACCACGTTGGAGCATGAATGTTACATTTTCTGTAGGGGCATATAGTTGTGTTCGCTGTACCGATACGTGCCTGGTCTTGTATAACATAATTAGGTATATATATCATCGTTAAGAAACTTTTTTGGAGAAAACTTGTCGCAAGTTTTATGTCGGTCAGAAATAATTCTATGTTGCGAAATTAAACATAACTACGTCTTAGCACATTACTAATGTTCGGCAGATACTATAGTCGTATTAAGCGCTTAATAAAGGTTTAAGACGCAAAACCTTGTAAGAGCCTGTAATAATCAGAACTATGCAATTGCTTATAAAACTTATAGGCGTTTATTCTATTGCAGCCAGAGACATGTTTCATGTGTCAAATTTGAGTAATATGATTAGTAATTTTGAGTGCGGAAATTCGTTCCACATAGCTTAGGTTATAGTACGCTTGCTTACTAAGTAGATATGTCCGAGTTCAAATCTAGGCTGATGTTAACTTTTTTGTTTATTTTTTTATCTCATTTCTCATTTATATTTTCAATCCTGATCCTAAGCGATTTATAGGTATTTTTGGACAAAAAAAAGTCAAATCATACTATAGTATAGTCAAGTTACTAGTTAGTTTAATCTTTTTGTTTTGACTTTCTTACCCAATATATTTAAACTACCAACTTATAAAAGAGACTAATTCATTATTCAATTTTTACAGTGGGTATGGGTACTTTTTACCATAGACGGCTTCGTCCATGTTTTTACCATAATTTGTATTACAAGAGCGCGTTTGTTCGAGCAGTTTCCATCCGAGGCGACGTTGCCAGCTTACTTTCATTTGCTCATTTCGCTACTTGCTTTGCGCTGTTGCAAGCTAGATCTATGATATGAATGACGGATTCATTGAATAGAATCAAATGCGCTTGAAGTTGAAACACATTCGTGCATTTGTCAATGATTTGTCCACATCATCGTGATAGGTTATATATCTCTCTCTTTACTATGGAATAAGAAAGAAACAATCGGCTCGGCTGTCCCGGTACTCTGCGATGTCTGGTCGCGCCATTAGGTTTATTATGGCTGTTGTTATTATTATATGTTCGTTTTCGTACGATTTAAAAGATATAGTGAATTATTAATGTTATTATTAGGTAGGTAAGTAGATATGGAATTAATTTAATCGTATAAGTATATATACCAATATAATTTCTCACAATCCCTAAAATGAAAAAATCAATAAGTACTCGTGAGGTACGATGGGGTAAGATCGGACCATTTTTGAACTAGTTGGTCAGCTTTCAGGGCTGACTTTTATGCTTTACCTTTGTAAAAATTTCTCGAAATATTAATCCTTGTTTCAAATCAGTATGAAGTGTACCTAAGCTGTTTGTCGTGTGTAAAATTTCAAAATCTACTTCTTCTACTTAAGATTGGACTATTCAATAAAATGTACTCTTAGTAAGTTTTTAGGTGCTAGTTTTCTTCCACTTATCGATTTTGCCAGCTTTGTAATGCAATAATAAATTTTGAAGTGCCCGTTCTAGAGCTTATATGATCTTGTTTAGATTAATATTATATATACGAAAATAAATCATACTCGAAAGGTTTTTTATACCAAAACATTTTTTGTAAAAGTGGAGTATGTGTCAGTTTTCCGTCCATACTTATTGATATATTGATATTGAAGTTTTTCAAATTAAAGCTTATAATTAATATATCAATTAAAGAATAAATAATTATTATCAATGGCCAATTTGACCTCAAAAAGTTTTTTCCATGTAGACGGAGAGCTGGCCACGTCAGATATGACACAATAGTCAGGTTTCATTGCTCTCATTATTGTGTCATATCTGACGTGGCCAACTCTTAGTCCAATAAATTTGTAGCAGTTTAATCAGGTGGACGGCAACCCGGACGGGAAACTAGCATAACCACCCTATGCACGGTTTCAAATAATAGATATAATTATAAACCGCCTGTATTATGTTCATGTCAACCTTTCAGCATTTTCTCAAACTTTTCAAAAACGAGTGAGTTAAAAATATTGAGAGTGGAAAGACAAGATGTTTCAAACCTTTGAAGCAAGATGTTTCAAAGTTTAAAAAAAATTTAAAAACTCTTTTGGCTACAATTCTTTTTTTTTTCCCCAGCCTACTTGAAGAGATATATTATATGGACGTATCCATACTCATATTATAGTGTGTCTGTCTGTTAACTCTTCACGCTTAAACCGCTCAACTAATTTAGATGAAATTTGGTATGTATAAGGGGGTGAAAACGGAATGGAAGTTTATATGGAATTGTTGCTCCCTGTTGACTTGAAATAGCATACGTACTAGTTTTATATTTGCTCTTAGAGTTTACTAACTATTAGTAACTTTTATTTTGCGTTTTATTATGTAATTCCATATCGCTCATGTTAATTTCGCGCAGACGAAGTCGCGGGTAAAAGCTAGTATTTTAATATTGTAATGGATTTTGATATGGTAAAACTTTTGAAATAGATGGCAATTAACCAAAACTAACCCAAAAATGTACCCAAAAAACCGTGACGACCCTATACACGACATGATACAACCAATCCATACTAATATTATAAATGGGAAAGTGTACGTGTGTGTTTGTTTGTTTGTCCGTCTTTCACGGCAAAACGGGGCGACGAATTGAAGTGATTTTTTAAATGGAGATAGTTGAAGGGATGGAGAGTGACATAGGCTACTTTTTGTCTCTTTCTAACCCCCCACTTCCCTAAAATGGGGGGTGGAAGTTTGTATGGTTTGTTACCCCGAATTTAACGCGAGCGAAGCCGCGGGCAAAAGCAGGTATTATATGTTATTAACTTACTCGTGCTGACTTTTCATGTTTTTAATTATTTTGTGTAATTTCAATTTATAATTCTTATGTGAGATGACAAACGCTTCTATATTTGTAATTTTTTTTAGTAAAGAACACTTAATGGTATATGTAAAAATGAAAATGATTAAAATATGTTAAAAAATTAATCTTAAACTTTAGGTTGAATTAAGTTATTTGCTTTTTGGTTATGGTTTTCTGTGAGGTACTTCCCCAGTCGAGCTCTGAGCCAGGTCCAGATTTGAGCGTGATAACATTCGCTGAACTGTGCCTTACCACAGTTAGCGAGATAACATTCGGAGTGCCCATACCTCCCTTTTGGACGTAACATACCCGTGTCTAAACCTGTTCCTAGTAACCAACTAGGTACACATTTAAAAAATGTTCACAGCAACAATTAATAAGATCCAGTCTTAAATGCCACGCAAAAACAAATCAAACCATTTTTTGTGATAAACAATTGAATTTATAGAACGAAACTTTTTTGTCTATAAAGATCACATGTATGCGTGACTTTGGCAGCAGATAGCATACATCCTCCATACGACCCTCTTGAACCTGATGTTTATTCAGTGTTGGGCGTAATTTATTAGATGGTATCTACTTTTGTAATGTATTAAATTGCTAATTAAATTACAAGAAAATCAATTATATTAAGTAATTGAAATTGCTTGTAATTGAGATTACATGTTAGTTGTATTCCCGATTACATATAATTTGTAATTGCAATTACTTTTATCTTAACTACTTTTACTTGTAACTTCGATAATTTGAAATAATATACAAGTTCAATTTATTTTTGGGTCAGTGGGGGCAGCTACCAGATCCCTCGCTGCAACGCGAAAATGGTCTTAGAAGACCTTCCCTCAATTTCAAATTAATAACGTTACGGATTTTGGAAAAAACATACAGGATGCGAGAAAGAGGTCACATTTGGTAAACTTCTTTTTGATGCCAATCGATCCCATTCTTGTATGGGATCAAAAATAATTTGCGGCTAGAAAAGCCACAAATTGAGAAAAACTTTTCCCATACTTTATGAAAATTATTTATTTTTATTTTTCACATGCTGCTTTTTTATGCCAATCGATTCCATTCCTATCGTTTCTAATAGTTTCCTATTAGGGGTCAACTTACGGTAATGTACTAAAAAGCTACAAATTAAATATTTTCCATACATTTACTATAAATAATAAATAAATATTATACGACAATCTTACACAAATCGACCTAGGCCCACAGTAAGCTCAATAAGGCTTGTGTTATGGGTACTAGACGACGATATATATAATAGATAAATATGGATAAATACTTAAATACATAGAAAACATCCATAACTCAGGAACAAATATCTGCGATCAACACACAAATAAATGCCCTGACCAGGATTCGAACTCGGGACCTCCTGCTTCGTAGACAGGGTCACCACCGACTGGGCTAGGAGATCGTCAAATAAAGAATAAGTGATTTTTAGGGTTCCGTAGCCAAATGGCAAAAAACGGAACCCTTATGGATTCGTCATGTCTGTCTGTCTGTCTGTCCGTCCGTATGTCACAGCCATTTTACTCGGAAACTATACGACGTAGGTATCTGAATAAAATTTACACATAAGGTGTATTTCTGTATGCCGCTACTTGAAATTTGAAAAAAAAAATATTTTAAGGGGGGGCTCGATACATGTAACTAAATTTCAAAAAATCTTTTTACCAAATATCAACATATGACACATCAATCGATAGGTCTTTAAAAATAATATTGAGGTTTGTTTGATCTTTTTGTGATTAAGTGAATATTTTTTGAAATAATCGCTTCGAAAGTCAGAAAAACTGTGTAGCCCCCCCTGTAACTTTTGAACCGTAAGTCCAAAAAATATGAAAAAATTTGAGGAGATGCGCCTTAGCATATACTTTCTACGAAAATTGTTTGGCCATTTTTGAGTTATTTCCAAAAAACTTCTTCCATAGGCATCAGATACGACCTTTTGGTATTAGTTTGGTTCTTATTCCATTGAAGGTACGGAACCCTCCTATGCGTGGTCCGACACGCACTTGGCCGGTTTTTTTAACCTTTCAGTTAACCAACAGTCGTGGTTATTAAGCATACCGGAAGAAACATTTAAGTAAAATGTGTAGGTACCTGAAAAAAGCGCCATCGCCATTATATCAAAATGCAACTAGGTAGAGGTACACAATAGTGTTGGAGGATGTGTGGTTTGTATTTGCAACTAAAGGCTAATTTTCCAGATAGGTAATTGAATTATCCGATGTTCTCCCGATGCGGTCTTATCCCAACGCACTTCACCGTCCTCATTGAAAGCGTTTTTGACCATCTCTAATTTCGTTATAGATACTAAAAACCTGGATTTTTCAGAGCAGAAGAGGACATAAAACAAATTAGTTACAAATAATATTATCTTCAGTTAAGTACATTTTATTTGAACTTTTATTTTGAAAGACTTGACACGTACTTGACACATAGAAATATAACCGCCATGATGAATGCTTATTTTGGATATTTAGAATAAAACATTATAATTGTGCGATTATGATACTGTAGGTAATGGTGTGCGTTGGCCAAGTCGTTTTATATTATAGGTAACTTAAATTATTTCGTCATTACCTACATACAATAGTAACTTTAATTAAGTAAGTACACATAAAATGAAATTATTATCAAAGCGCCATCTTACTGTAAAAGACCGCGATTGTTTGACTATTTAAACATGTCAACATTGAATTGTCATAGTTCATCTCAAGTATACTAGATGGCAGAAGCGGAAGCTGCGATTATAAAAACGCAAAATGCAGTCGTCAACCGTGATACCTGTCACCATAATTTAGGTTTGTAGGTATATCGATATCGCATAGCTCCTCTTTTATAGGTTACAAACAGGCTTCGTGAAGAACTTATTTATTACGGTAGGTAGTACGGTATACCTATACTGCGTATACTCCATTCACAAAAAAAATAAAACAACATTATCTTCGTGCACAAATATTTATTTTATAGAATCCGAATAAAACTAAGTGCTAAACGTAACCAACAGCTGTTGCGAAGTTGCAATTGATTGAAGATAGTTTGTTTACTTTCGTTCTAAAAAAGTGAACAGCGTGTAAGATGAGCGCAGCACCTGCAGAAAAGACAATCTTTGATATTGTGTCATCATTTAGGATTTTGTTATCTTACCAGTTGGGAGGGGGTTGGGGGGTTATTTGGGAGCAAAGTAGTTAGGAGTGCAGAAGATCATGCTCAGTCGCGTACAATGAAAGAAGCGAATGTGAGAATGAAAAATATTTTCTTACTATTGTTAGCTTTGCGCTAGGTATAATACATGTATTTACGTCACACCTGGCCATAATGCGAGTTTTGCCGCACGCTACGCGTACGGTAAAACTCGCATTATGGTCAGCTGGAGACGTAAAATTGTGTACTGACCACGGGCAGTAAAAAAGAAAGCCCTCTATCGCATATTTACAACCCTCGCCTGCGGCTCGGGTCACAAATACTCACCGTACACAGTTTTACGTCCCCACCTGGCCACAATGCGAGTTTTACCGCACGCTACGCGTACGGTAAAACTCGCAGTGTGGCCAGGTGTGACGTAAAGAAAAATATGTCAAAAACTGTTACAAAATATTTTTTACTATAAGTAATCAGATTAGGTATATTCTCTAACTAAATAATTTTTAAGAAAAAAAAACCGACTTCCATGGGGGTAGCCGGTGAAGCATTATTGTAGATGATGCACTTAGATTCCATACAATGAAATAACTTGCTTAACAAACGCAGCGGAGAGGACAAATCGCCAAACCTGAACTATGCGTCGTTGAAGAGTTCCGTTCTGATCATCATCAGCAGTTCCACTTCATCAAATGTCACTCTTTTGAATGAAAATGCTTGATTTGTTGATAAAAATACAAAAGTCACTTTATGTATGCCTTTAAGATTTGAGGAATTCCCTCGATTCCTCATGGAACTCATCATCAGAACTTGAGCTTGACGAAAAAGGGTCCTGACAATCTAACTTGCTTAACAAACACAGCGAAGGGGACGAATCGCCAAACGTGAACTATGCGTCGTTGAAGAGTTCCGTTCTGATCATCATCAGCAGTTCCACTTCATCAAATGTCACTCTTTTGAATGAAAATGCTTGACTTGTTGATAAAAATACAAAAATCACTATGTGTAAGCCCTTAAGATTTGAGGAGTTCCCTCGATTCTTCATGGATCCCATCATCAGAACTTGAGCTTGACGAAAATTTGTCCTGACAATTAAACTTGCTAAACAAACACAGCGAAGAGGACAAATCGCCAAACGTGAACTATGCGTCGTTGAAGAGTTCCGTTCTGATCATCATCAGCAGTTCTACTTCATCAAATGTCACTGTTTTGAATGAAAATGATGGTTTTGTTGATAAAAATATAAAAATCACTATATGTATGCCTTTAAGATTTGAGGAGTTCCCTCGATTCCTCATGGATCCCATCATCAAAACTGCGTTTTGACAAAAACGGGACCGATCTGTATATACATACTTACAATCAAAAAAAGAATTTTCAAAATCGGTTCAGACATGACAGAGTTATGGAGTAACAAACATAAAAAAAAAAAAAAAAAAATTAAAAAAAAACATACCGCCGTATTGAGAACCTCCTCTTTTCAATCTTGAAGTCGGTTAAAATGAAAATCGCACTTGTGAATTATCGAAGCTTAAAACAGTTCGCGTACTGTTGTAAACGCCTAAGGGCGTTCAGTGAAAGCGTTGAGCTATATATCGCTCAGAATTTTTTTTCTTGGCCCCCGGATTAGTGTTAGTGTAGAATTTTACCGAAATGTAGGTCTCAAGCGACATAGGGATGATGTAGGCGGTGCGCGGTGCCACAGGCCGAGTGCCCCTCGCCATCAGGATCAACATCAGCGCGCGGAAGCGAGGCGACAGCGACATCCAGTCACAACCGTATATAGAAGAGTTGATGTACTCGCTCTGAGAATAGTCGCATATTGTTGAATGAATTTGAATATGTAATGTGTTAGCATGGCTGTATTTATTTATTGATAAGAAAGTGGTAGTTAGTCAGTCAGAAGCGAAAGCCTAGCGGGTGAGGTGAGGTGTTCAAACGAACTTATTAACAAGCACTTATTCTCTTAATACCTAATAATGGAAGTGGTGACAAGATACTTCTGCTGCTAACTGTACCCCATATGTATTTTTTTTTATATTAATGGGCTGTCCCAGAAGTAAAGAGACATAATAGGGTTAAAGAAAATGATGACTAAACTAAGTAAATTCGCTATGTTACACTCTGGAAACAAAGTAAAGGAAATGAAAATGCATGTTTTATAATAAATGAGTACCAGCACCTTTAACACTTTCACGACCAGGAACCCGACTGCCGGGTTCTCTCTTCGTAGCTACTACGCGCTACATACGACAAATACGTGGCTACGGGCTACGAGCGTAGCGCGTAGCACTAGGTGGTACGGAAAGTGTTAAGTCCCATTTTTCTAAGGTTTATTTCCGCTCGCCGCATGAGGGTTTTTCAAGGAATTGCTGCTACAGTTTTTGCTATTTTGGTCCAACGAGTTTAAGAGCAAATGATATTTTCGGCTTAGGGGAAGCTCGGGCAATACGCATAGGGTGGGTAAGAAGAATATCTGATTTTACGAAAGCTATACAATAGATAGCGCATCTAGGCTTGCTGAAGTCGGTAAAGCATCGATACAAGAACGCCATGACAGTTCAATCAAAGCAAACACAAACAACGTGTGTACTTGTTGTGGAGAAAAAAATCAAAGTTTTGTTGTGATTTTTGGAAAAGCAAGTGTATCCATTTTTTTTATTACGTTTCGTATGTTTACGAATACGGTTAGTTAATACTATAGTATATTAACTTTGGCTTAAATTTAGACTATAACTTTTTATCCACCTGTTAAACGCATTTTTGTCATAAACAATTCGAAATTCGAATTTAGTATTTCGAGCAAGACGGATATGGGCAAAATGGATAGCTATGCGTGTATGGAAAACTCCAAAAAGGTACTAAACATAAAAATACCCTTAAGATTTCTAATTGCTAGGCCCCAGCAAAACTAACAAACAAAAACTTATCTTAAAACAAATAAAAACGAGAGAATAATTTTTGGTGTTCTTTTTGTTGTGCGCTGACCCACCCACCGAAGACAGACTCAGTGTAACGAGTGGAAAAATATACCCATAAGGGTTGTACTTCTTAATCTTATTCAAGGGTAGACAGCTATTTTTTTTATGAATGCGATGCCTAATTCATATATTTGTCATATATGTATCCTTTTTGCCCTTGAGGTAAATATATCCCTTTTGTCCGAGGTGGTCGGACAAAACAAATAATTGGTACTATTTGTTTAAAAAAAATAACAATGAGAAGTTGTTTAAGTTTGCGGATTTGTGATAGCATTTTCCAAAGGTACTGACTGACATAGTACAAATAAAAAAATAAAAAATAGTGTTATTTTGATTAATAATTGGGGTGTTTTTTAGGGTTCCGTAGTCAACTAGGAACCCTTATAGTTTCGCCATGTCTGTCCGTCCGTCCGCGGATAATCTCAGTGACCGTTAGCACTAGAAAGCTGAAATTTGGTACTAATATGTGTATACGCCGACAAAGTGCTAAAATAAAAAGTGGAAAAAAATGTTTTATTAGGGTAGGTACCTCCCCTATACGTAAAGTGGGGAGTGATTTTTTTTTTCATTTCAACCCTAACGTGTGATATATTGTTGGATAGGTATTTAAAAATGAATAGGGGTTTACTCAAATCATTTTTTGATAATGTAAATATTTTCGGAAATAATCGCTCCAGAAGTAAAAAAAATGTGCCCCCCCCTCTAACTTTTGAACCATAAGTTTTATAAATATGAAAAAATCTCAAAAGTAAAACTTTATAAAAAAAATTCTAGGAAAATTATTTTGAACTTGATAGGTTGAATAGTTTTTGAAAAAAAATTACAAAATAATTTCTGAACTAAGTTTGTAATTTAACCGTTTAAGCAGGTGTTTATTGTACCTGTAATTTCTACAAAATCACAATGAAGTGACGTGCTTTCAAATAAAGTAAGAACAGTGAAAATCGGTTCACGCAATAAAGAATTATCCCATAAAAATCATCTTCCATACTTTAAGCTCTCGCACGCGCAATAGTTTACTTAATTTGCCGATAGATGTTGCTGTACGTGGAACGCTCATATATTATCATATCCTACATGGCGGTGTTATTTTAACTCTTAAGTGGGGACACTTACTGTGTCGGACGGAAAACTACGGAACCCTACACTGAGCGTGGCCCGACACGCTCTTGGCCGGTTTTTTTTCATCTTTCCCTTAACATATGCGTCTTGCCCGGGCTTCCCCTATATGTTCTCTTTTTATGTTCTTTTTTAAGTAAACATCAACACATTTTAATTCGTTGAGTTTGGGGTCTGTCAGGGGTATTATTTTGTTTGAGTATATGTATATTTCTCCATAGTGGCCTTGACAGACGCGAGATTTGTTAAAAAATTGTAGCCTTTTGTATAGCTAGGTACTTAGCTAAGCAAAAGCTAAGCTAGTATTTATTGTAGATTATAAGAAGGTGCTTATAATCTACAATATCTCGAATGTTAACGCGGAAATATTGCTTACCGGGGACGTCACTAGGATCCACATGTGCATACGCTTCGTCAAAAGTGATGATATTATTTTACAATATTTTTGCATATATTTAGCGACACCCTCTTTTAGCACGCAAAATAATAAATTTTTAAGCGGATCCTTTTGCGCAAGTTTAAAATTTAGGTCATTCCGCTTCATTCTAAATACACTGGACTTAGTTTTTTTAAATATTTTTGCCGCATCTGTAACCGATATTAAAGGAGGCTGTTCAAACAGTACCTTATTTTTGTTTCTAACCCTATGAAACTAGACGGGGACGGGACGTCCTGGAATGATTTTGAATTAGTGTTTTTTCGTTTCTTTAAACGTTTTAGTATACGATACAACCTAGTTCTTCTCGTCCCCTCTTAAGTAAATTGATGTATAGTGTCTTTTTTCTCGTGACACCCATCATTCTGAACTACTCGTTGTTCACTAGTTCATGTTTAACAAGTTTAATAAACTATAGGTATACTCACAAGCTTAATAAATTCACAGAACTGTAACCAATGACCGCTATACTATGTGCCCGCGAGGAAACGGAAAGATTTTAACAATATATTCTAGATTGTATTTAGAGATAAAAATGTCATATAAACTTTTATGAAATTCGCCTAGTTTCAGAGTTAATATTAATTTAAAAAATATTTTTTTTATTGTTTTTCAGTGCAAAACCCCGTTTTGATGGCAATGTCACAAGGTCACAACTATGAGGCCTAATAGTCTAGACTAGACGTCCTTATTGACAGATATCAAAGTGACAAGGAACACTTTGAATAAACTGGTTTTAACGAAAAAAAAATTAACCAATTCATATTAATCGATAATTTTTCCAAGAACATTGTCTATACATATAATAAAGCTGAAGAGGGTCGAAAGTCTGTACATGGAAGATAATCGAAAAAAAGTTGGCTGGGGATACATAGAATCGACAACAGAACACGTTCCAACATTTTTTAGAATTTTTGTCTGTTTGTCTGTTTATTTGACCGCGCATCACGTGAAAACGGCTGAACGGATTTTGATGAAATTTTGTATAGAGATAGTTTGAGTCCCGGGAAAGGATAATATATAGTTTTAATCCCGAAAATCAACCCTGGTGGGGGTGAAAATGGGGTTAAAAGTTTGTATGGAGAATTTTTAACCGCTGAAACGATTTAAATAGAAATGAGTATGGAGATAATTTGAGTCTCGAGAAACGTCATAGGATAGTTTTCAAACCCTTGTGGGGGTGAAAAGGGGGTTGGAATTTGGTATGAGGAATTTTTTACCGCTGAACTGATTTAGATGAAAATTGGTATAGAGATAGTATGGGTCTCGAGAAAGGACAAAGGATAGTTTCATCTTCAAACAAGCCCCCCCCCCCCCCCCCACCTTAAATTAGAACCGTAGTCCAAAAAATTTGAAAAAAATAATGGAAGTGAAGCCTGAAAGGTACTTTCAATAAAAATTATCTATACATATAATAAAACTGAAGAGGGTCGAACGTCTGTTCATGGAATATATTCGAAAGAAAGTTGGCTGGGGATACTTAGAATCGATAACAGAAAACGTTCCAACAATTTTTAGAATTTTTGTCTGTTTATCTGTTTATCTGGGAAATTATCCCTTAAGCGGATGCAAAAGGGGTGGAAGTTTACATGGGGAAGAAATAACCAATAACCGCTGTACGTATTTAGATGAAATTTGGTATTGAAATAATTTGTAATTTTTTGGTCAAGGTGTTCATATTTATAACATGTTACCCGTCGATGCTTTAAATTTACCTTTACCCGCTCTTAAGAAATATTTGAAAATGTCATGAATGTCAAAGGGTTATTGCAGGTTCGAGGACTATATATGACGGACAAAGTTGCATGGCCCAAACCAAAAAACTACTACAAAATTATCTAACATTTATAGGACACCGTTTAGGTAGGAAAACATATGAAACGTTTTGTGAAGCAGTCAGATTAGGGTTTATTTTTCTTTATAATTAAACAATAGGTACATTATCTGTCTCTCAAGCTGTTCTGATATGTCTTCTTGAAGAACTACGCATTATTTTGTATCTTTAAGATCTAATACTTAATGTATTACTGTTGTGAAAAAAATAAGTCCCGTCGAGTTTCTTTTCGGTCATAATACTTCTTGGGTCAGAGGTGTAGGGTTAGAACCAGTGGTAGTTTTGGAACGAAGTTCCTTATCGGACGGTTCGCGGATGGGGGGCTAGGCGAAAAAAAGTCACGTGACCGTCACAAAAAAGCGTCACGTCACGAAAACGCGACACCCATACGATTGAGAAACATGTAAAATGGAATGAAATAAAAACTATATAAAATATAATAAAGTGAAGTGTAGTGAAAAGTGAAAGTGAGAAGTGACAAAGTGAAAAAGTCGAGAACCTAAAAGTAAAAAAAAGTCAAAAATGTCGAAAATGTCAAAAATGGCTAAATTTCAAAAACTTCAAAAATTTCCAAAATTTCCAAAATTTCCAAAATTACCAAAATTTCCAAAATATTTAAAAAATATACAAAAAAAAGTAAAATCACAAAATTTACGAAAAAGTCAAAAATAAAATAAAATTAAATAACATAACTTCGTTCCAATCGAGTGTTCCACGACACTCACGTATTTTATTTTTCTCTGACGTTCATTAGTGCATTGTAATGTGCTTACATTGAAGAATAAATATCTTGATCTACACCAATATCATAAATCCTCTATTCCGCGTTCGGAACCGTATGTAATTATCATTACAGTGAAAAATTCACTGAGGTGGATAGAAGAACGTCTAGTGTAATTGGAAGCACATTGGAACGGTAATCTAAACACGTGGGTTCGAATCCCGTGATGTTTCAGAGTCCTTTGCAGTTCAATGTTTCATTGTAATAGTTATTTGTTTCCAATTTGTAGTATTTTCCACTAAATTTAAAAGAAAATACACATCAAAATATTAAATTGATAATATAAAAGTTATTTTTAAATCAGCTTGCAAGATTTGTCCTGAACAAATAGACAAACTAACTTATGTAGAATACTAACATTGTAAGTAATATGCTGGTAGAAAAACTTGATATTTAATCACAACTTAACATTATAATTTTATCAATAGCTAAACCTTATACTTGGTAAAGAAACAAAAATATATAACTAACCTACGATCAATGTTTCTCTGCGTCCGTAGGAAACACCTTAGACAACCCTACACGTAATCCCTGGGTGGTGCTAAAAGAGTTACAAACTTGGCAGCTCTACTGTCCTACCTGCACCTCGCAGCACTCACTGGATTTTCTTCATCATCTGCTTTCCCACTACCCTAGGGGAGAAATGCCTATCTATATCCAGTGACATGTAGGCATACGATAAATAAATTACGATAAAATGTGACATTTTCAAGTCAAAGGTACATCATTATCGGTTGTCAATAAGGCGTTACCATAAAAAAAAACATTTAGAAATTAACTCTATCAACAACCGACAATGATGTACATTTGACTTGAAAACGTCACAAATATCGATACTTAAGTATATTATTATCGACGCGTTCCTCGCACTGTGTACGTTTACTTAAAGATGACATTATCTTGTTCACGGACAGGTTGTCTGTGTCTGTGTTTATACTTGCGTGAGTATATTTTATGCTAGTGTTTGGTAATTTTATCGTGTGCGTGTGTAGCGACGTCAATGGAAAATGCATTAGTGTTAACAGTATTTGTGTGCGTTTCCTCGTCCCCCGCGCCGAAATTGGCAGACTTTTTCTGATAGAAATTAGTGCGCGTCTCGCATCCGGTTGGTTTAATAATCAAAGGTCCACACGTGTCCTCACCTAACTGTCAATCTGTCAGGGTAACCTTATCACTTTGTGACCATGATTTGAGAGAATCGTATCTATTTCGTATACTGGCTCGGGTTTATGACGTCTCAAAATTGTGACCAATTTATCTTTAGATGCGTTTTGTGGAAATGGGATGTTATTTAAACGCAGCCACTCAGCAATGATGTGTTTTCTATCGCCAGATGTTGGAGCTTTGTTAATTTGGAAAGAATGGTACCGAGCATTATCCATTATATTATAACTAAACATCGGTATCAACGTTCTATTTTCATGGCACCCGGTAGGGATAGCAGAAAAATAAATACATTCGAATATTTAATTTTTAATAATATTTATTTTCATTTAAATTTAATTATGATGCAGCTAACTTAAACTTTAATTTAGTCGCAGAAATACTTCGAAATCTTTGCCATAAACAAAAAAAAAATCGTAAATCTTTGCCATAAAGAGTTTGATTGACTCAAAAAAAAATTTCGTAACGCTCTTTCAGAACTTCAAGCAAAAAAATATTTCGAGAAACGTGTGAAAACATTCCTCTTTCGCCCCGACGAGTGTAGTTAAAGATGGGGCACATGGATAAATGCTGCCTCATATTATCACTATTCACAAACATTATGTTCAAATCGTTGTTATCGACGCTTTAAATCCGCGTGAATCAAGTGCAATATAGCTAAAGTAAAGAATTTTTTCCGCAACCGGGAAACTGAATGTTGAGTTACTATTCGTGGATAAACACTTTAGTATAATTGCTAAGTATGAATAATTGTTTTAAGGTCCCAAACTGAGCTCTGTAGATACAATAAAAACAATTCATTGGTTGCAAAAAATATATTAAAATTACACCAAAAGGACTGACAACTTTATCTAAAATTAAATAATATTTTAAAGAAAATCCGTGTTAATAACACCATACAAATTATCAAAGAACTGTCTAACAGAAAATAAGTTGAAATACCAGCAAGTGTAATAGTATAATGTGTGCAATATTTTTATTATTTGACTAACCTTCCCTAACCTCAGTGAGTGTGGAAAGGAAAGGTATTTTGTTTATTTATCTAATCAAAGGTTAACAGCAAAATCCACGAAACACATTTTTATTTTCGATGGAGCGCACATTTTAGCATCGTCGACTATTTTAAAATGAAAGATTGAAGTTACTCGATTATATAGTGGCAGCAAGTTGTAACACATTCTTCGAACAATTCCTACTGGCTTGCCTATTTTGAGCACTCGTAGAAAAAGTATTGTATACAATAGTGACATAATTAAGTATGTCACGATGTATAAACTACTATTTAGCGTCTTTTTTTTAGTAAAAAAAAGAAATGTTCAAAATACTAGATATATTTGTTTGTATTTGTTTTTCTGCAAACCGTACTTTGCCATGAAATTTGAACGTTGATACCGATGTTTAATTATAACACACGTGGGTTCAGTGAGATTGGGAATTAATTTCTGCAAAATACATTTCTTAAAGTTGTTTCTGTTCATGGAGTCAAGATAATCGCCTGTTTTTTCCTTGTCATTATATATTAGGAGTGCATTGGGATGGTCCACCGGCATGAACAATAATATATCGCTTGCCGGTTGTAACTGATTTCGACACACCGGGTTCATTTTCACTCTGCCAAAGTTTTTCGTGGATGAGAGAAGTATGGATGTAAGTCTCATCTAAGTAAACAAGAGGTATACTTTTTTCCCTTGCTTCTTTCATTTCGTCTAAATAACTTTCCCGCCAAACCACAATATCCGAACGCTCCTTAAATATGGACAGTTGGTTTTTGCACTTTTTATATTTGAACCCCTTACTGTGCTATAGCAATCGCAAGTACTCCCTACTACCGGTAAAACCAATATCTTTTTACAATTCGGTAAGCAGAGTTTTTAGAGTTGGTATTTGCGTTCGCACAGCATAGAATTCATGAATTTTGTGCCAATGTCACATTTGTCAAAGTCGTCTATTTGTATTCTTTTTTTAGGTAGTTTTTTAGGTGGCAATGGCGGTAACGCCTCATTCTTTTTATAAATGTTTTTGATTGTAGCACTACAGACGCCTTAAATGGGAAAAATAATAATTTAATAATATACATATTTGAACCCCTTACTGTGCTATAGCAATCGCAAGTACTCCCTACTACCGGTAAAACCAATATCTTTTTACAATTCGGTAAGCAGAGTTTTTAGAGTTGGTATTTGCGTTCGCACAGCATAGAATTCATGAATTTTGTGCCAATGTCACATTTGTCAAAGTCGTCTATTTGTATTCTTTTTTTAGGTCGTTTTTTAGGTGGCAATGGCGGTAACGCCTCATTCTTTTTATAAATGTTTTTGATTGTAGCACTACAGACGCCTTAAATGGGAAAAATAATAATTTAATAATTAATATACATATTTAGTACCAAACTAACCAGTTTATTACAACCACACTATGAGTATCAGTACCCGTCATGTCAACAACTAATTTCACAACATTGTTTAATGGAATGCTACTGAATCCCTCATCCTTTTTCTGTCGCAAGTATTTTAATGTGTTTAAAATTATTTGTTTTGCATCGGTGTGAATTTTTTTGGGCATTATGATTGCAAAATCTATTATTATCCTGAAATATTTACAATTATTTTCGATTTGTTTACATCGGTGACATTCAAGGACTTTCAACGTCTGTTGTCAAAAAAAATCATTGCCATTAAAATAAATTAGTTCCATCGAAAATTCGCAACGTGGCGAGGGCTAAAAAGGAACTTGTTAGGCTTTACAAATCTGGAGAAAAAAGTGACCTAGCTAATTTTCGCCCAATATCCATCCTACCCGTGCTAAGTAAAGTATTCGAAAAAATCATGTTATACCAGTTACAGAAGCATTTTACTAGAAACAATTTGCTTCATAGCCAACAATTTGGATTTACAAAAGGGCGATCAACCATTGATGCTGCGTCTGTGCTCATTAAACATATTTTTAACATATGGGTAGAATCGTATGATGCTGTGGGAATCTTCTGTGACTTGTCAAAGGCTTTTGACTGTGTTGAGCACCTAACTCTAAAACTTTAGCTGAAACATTACGGGTTATCTGAAGCCGCTATTAACCTGATCTCTAGCTATCTCAGTGAAAGGACACAAACTGTAGTGGTAAATGAAACACAGTCGAAAGCAGCTGCTATTAAATTAGGGGTGCCTCAGGGATCTATCTTAGGCCCATTTTTGTTTCTTGTCTATATCAATGACCTGCCTTGTATCGTAAAAGGAAAATGTGAAATTGTCTTATTCGCTGATGACACATCTTTAATCTTTAAAGTAAGTCGAAACTCTGATAATTATAACGATATAAATAGCACCCTAAATGATGTTTCAAATTGGTTCACAAGTAATAACTTGCTGTTAAATCCCAAAAAAACTAAGTGCACAAGATTCCAAATGTAAAACCAAGTAGTAGTCATATATATTTAAATAACGAATGTTTAGAGATGGTAGACAGTACTATCTTCTTAGGTTTGATCATAGATAAAAATTTACAATGGAGCCCTCACATATATTCTCTAGCAAACCGGTTGAGTTCAGCAGCATACGCAGTCAGAAGGATTAGACAACTCACTAATGTCGAAACAGCCCGAATAGTGTACTTCAGCTACTTTCATAGTATAATGTCTTATGCAATGTTAGTCTGGGGTAAAGCCGCCGATATACAAACCATTTTCGTATTACAAAAACGAGCAGTGCGGAATATATATATAACTTGAGAAGACTTGACTCGCTAAGAGAACTTTTCAAAGAAATAAATATTTTGACTATGGCATCACAATACGTATTTGACTGCATTATATATGCTATAAAAAATATGTCCTCCTTTAAAAAAATGCGAAGTGCTAGAAATAATTATAAAATAGCAATCACTAGTTCTCGTGTTAAGAGATTAAACAAAGGTTATTTAGGAAAATGTAAAACTACTTATAATAAATTACCCAGGGAAGCACTAGACTTACCATTACCAAGGTTAAAAAAATACCTTATACATACATACGGCTTATTACACCGTGGAAGAGTACCTTAGTGACAATAATGCATGCACTAATCTAGAGACATCAAATCAGATTAAGTGACATACAATTTACTCTTATAGATGACTAGCTTTTGCCCGCGGCTTCGCTCGCGTTAAGTTCGGGGTAACAAACCATACAAACTTCCACCCCCCATTTTAGGGAAGTGGGGGGTTAGAAAGAGACAAAAAGTAGCCTATGTCACTCTCCATCCCTTCAACTATCTCCACTTAACATCACGTCAATTCGTCGCCCCGTTTTGCCGTGAAAGACGGACAAACAAACAAACACACACACTTTCCCATTTATAATATTAGTATGGATACTGTGTGATAATAATAAATGTACTTATTTTAATATTTTTATTCTGTAATTTGTAGTTGTTAGTATTTTCGTGTAACCTAGATTAAGTATGTACTTTGACGATGCAAAAGTGATTGTAAAATCCTACTTAAATAAATGATTTTTGACTTTGACTTTGACTTTTGAGTGACATCTAAAATGGTGGCCATAGCCATAGACAAAACGCTCTAGCGAGACCTACTGACAGATTGACAGTTAGGTGAGGACACGTGTGGACCTTTGATTATTAAACCAACCGGATGCGAGACGCGCACTAATTTCTATCAGAAAAAGTCTGCCAATTTCGGCGCGGGGGACGAGGAAACGCACACAAATACTGTTAACACTAATGCATTTTCCATTGACGTCGCTACACACGCACAAGATAAAATTATAAAATTATGAAATTTAACTCCGGTCGTAGTTTGCGTGTTTGAAAACATTTTTTTGCAGCTCTTATAGCTGCCGAGTCATTAGCAAGTATGGAGACGACATCACGTATTTGCTCATAGTATTGAGCGTAATATACCGCAGCAGATATCCAAGTTCCCCATCTGGTGATAATTGGCTCGGGAGGTAGGGGAATGGACGGATATTTTGCCTTAAAAAGGCGTACACGCTCTGGAGATTTTAGGAATATCTTTTTGACATTCGATATCAACCCATCCACACCTTTGAAATTATCTCGCACTTCTTCGGCAACCCGGTGCAGACCATGAGCTAAACACGTAATGTGTTTCATACGAGGAAACGTTGCTTTTAAAATACGACCGGCTTTAAGCATATATGCGGCACTATCTGTGCAAAGTAAAAGCAAATTGTTTACGTTGTCATTGAAAGAATTTTGAAACAAAAATTTTAATTGGTTTATTATTAGGTTTGCTATTGTTTCCCCATTTACCTTCTCTAAAACCTTCGACCCCAAAAGATAAAATTGCTTAGAACAATTTTTTTGTAAAGACCGAATCACCACGTTTGTCACACATTTTCCCATGAAATCTGGTGTTTCGTCTATAGATATCCACAAATAATTGGTTTTGTTTACCTCTCTTATACCCTGTATAGTTTTTTTGTACACGAGATTTAAATAAATTTTTCGCAGGGTCGATTCGTCCGGTAAAGAAGTCATAGAGCAGTCGCAACATAAATACTTGTTAAAAAAATGACGAAAATTATTGTTGTTGACTGTTGCCCATTGGTATGTTGCATGAAATAAGAAAAATAATTAAATCGAAATAAAATTGATGTTTCCTATTTGGTTGCCCCGAACGGTAATTGTGGCGGTTGCTTTTCACATGATTCTCAATATTGCATTTCTTCAGTTTTAGATGCATATCACACATAGAGCAGTATATAGTGGAGGTCACTTCATTATAGACTAACTCAGGGTGATTTTCAATCCACGTTTTGATCCGATCTTGTACATTACTCATTTTTGTATTAATTGATACCTTGCAATATTAAGTTATTATACGTATATCCAACACGTCGGATTCAATGCGTTGCGAAATAAATAATACCTAGATGCAATTTACGTTTTATACGTAATGAAATGACAGTTAAAGTGTGAATGTCATATGTCATGTGAGATGAAATTTGCAGTCGTTTCTATCATTTTAAATGAGGTGGTATAGTTACTTCGTTCTAAGTTGTACATGCAGACCTACCTCTTTGTTGCTCGACTATGGCAAAGCTAAAATGAAAAGTTATTTTATTACTTATACAGGATGTCCGGTAATTAATGCACAACCTTCTAAACCCCAGTAGGTCACCTTAGACTGGTCAAAAATATTGATTTTGAGCTCTAGTAAGTCTCCTGTTTTTCGAAATTTTCGCACGTTTGTTAGTTTTTAAATTTTGACATTCACACTGATAGGTGTACCATCGAATAAAAAAAGAAAAAATGTACTGAGGCAATACCTGTCATATACTCTAGTAAGACTCGATAGGTGTCGATAAAATAATATTTCAAGCACTGGCTAAATTACGCTAGTGTTTTGTTTTGCCGTGAAAAATCCGAGCTCTGGTAATTACCACCATTATTACAACCAGTAACGTAACATCAGTGTATTATCTGATTTATCTGTGTGGTAACAGTGTGGTAAAAACGTATGAAAATTAATGAAACTCTGCCCCCCTCCGACCGCCGGCGCAATAAGGTTGGTCATGGCGGTGTAATGGCGGTCATTCTAATGGTTTCAATGGATTTTTAATATGTGTGTAGGTAAAGCAGTGTATGCTTCTGTACATAATTAGGCCTAATAAGGCCTAATAGTAGTTTATGTAACTGATACGTAATAACGTATCAGTTACATAAACTACTATTTATCTCTTTTTAGGGTTCCGTAGTCAACTAGGAACCCTTATAGTTTCGTCATGTCCGTCCGTCTGTCCGCGGTCTAGCTCAGTTACCGTTCGCACTAGAAAGCTGAAATTTAGTGAGGCCTGATAAGAACTTTCAATAAAAACTATATTGAATAAAATGGGTTCAGCCGTTTTTGAATTATCAGTCAAAAACGCATAGTGAAAGGAAGTGCCGAATAGTAAAATGACGTAAGCGCCGCCAAATATCCCTTAGTAAACGACCTTTTGAACGGATGTTTTGTAACAGGCGGCTTCTACGAAACTCTACACTGAGCATCGCCCGACATGCTCTTGGCCGGTTTTTTTGCATTATTATCCTGGAAATCACCCCTTAAGTATTACTAATTCCAATTCAAGAAAATCCCCAGCCAGGTTATACGTAGTATATAAAAATTCAACGTCTAAAGGGGAGGGGAGGGGTAGCCACTACACTCGATGGAGTTAAATTTGCATGGGTCATGGACCCCCGTCCCCGTCCAAGTGCACCTCAAATAGAAATAAAATCATTTCTGCATTTGCGACCCCCCCCCCCCCCACCCCAATTTCAACTGCGCCAGTTCTTACCTTTCATGCTTAGACTGATTTGACGGGAGGATCGATTTGGATGATATTTGCAGTGGACATGAACGTGTAAATACAAAAGTGGTCCTGTATCGTCCGATATACACCTACTACTCTCTATGTCGTTTAAATCATGCAAAAAAAAAATATGATAAAAAAAGTATTCATTTTTGAGTGTAGTTTCATTTAGTGGTAATCGTAAAATATTTTATTAGGACTACTGTCCTCTAGCGTATCCATCTGTCAACTTTACTTCAAGTTCCGCCTCCAGGGTAGCGGGAGAGAAATTAGGGGTGAATTAGCCGCTTACTGACATAGACCGAATTCCACGCGGGCGGAGCCGCGGGCACAGCTAGTACTTAATATGTATAAAAACATTCAAAAAGTAAAAAAAAACGAAACGAAAATTTTTTTTTATGTCCGCATAAAAAAAATTTTCGTTTCGTTTTTTTTTTTATCTAAACTTGTATAATGCTTTTTCCTTCTTATGACCTGAGGAATGCGTGCTTAAATTTTTTCCGTTTCCTCGCGGGCACCGTGTATAACCGTAAAATTATTAAAAAAATTTTTTTTTAACAATATCGACGTTTTAAAACGGTCTCTGTTCTTCTGGGACAGACGTTATATGATATGCAGCTACGAGTACCTACTCGTATTGTCGATTGTACTTTATGCCCCATTAAAATGTAGCTAGCTAGTAAAATTTGTATGAGATTACTTTATTTACTTCCTTAGTTTCATCAAGTGAAATTAATAAAACCATTACCTACCTCCGATGCCAGCCTAATTAATTAATTTACTGACCTCATTCTTAACCTGAGTTCCATAATAGCAATAAATGAAAAGCTGCGCCAATATGCAACCGAGATACACGAACATCGTAAAGAATTCCGCCGACACCAAACTTAACTGAAATGAAATTGTTTTAGGCAGTATTGTAACTCGAATGGACTTAATATCAAGAAAAGGTGCATTTAACTAAAATATTCTCAATAAACTTACAGCAGCGATCTTGTAAACAGTCATGCAAATAACCCAAGCAGCTATAAAGAATTGAAGGAGCATGGCCTCACCGAACACCGCTTCTACCTCATTGACGAACCTACGATATAAGTAATCAAGTAATCACAAGGGAGTACACACCCGGTAGACCTTATGCCGTTGCAATAGGGATCACAAATGACCGGTTAACAGTGTTGGCGCTGGTATATGAAAGAACCGGTGTGTGAATTAATCAGTTATTAAATTTAAACTTTCGTGAGACATACTTACGCACACTACATAAATTTCTCGGCTATACTCAATTGTAGGTAATGTAGGTATTAAAATAGTAGTTTATGTAACTGTTACGTAATAAGGGTCCTTAAAACATGAGTGTGGTTTTATGAAACGAGCCGCAGGTGAGTTTCATAATAAGATCACACGAGTGTTTTAAGCCCTAATTACGTACAGTTGCATACACTGCTTTATCTACACTCATATTATTTATTCTAAATGCCGTATTCGGAAACCATACAATAGCCTCCATTGCACCGCCATGGCCAGCTCGATTGTGCCGGCGGTCGCGCGGGCGCTTGTCGGGCTGTCGGCGCCCAAGTAGCACACAAGTGTTATAATAAGCGCTAAAAGAGCGATATAAGGGCTGTTTGTAACGGCTAAGCCTGCACAAGTAAGCTCTACATTAGCGATATAGAAGTTCTATATCGCTAAAAAGGGCCCAGATTATACAGGCTTAAGCGTCATATATCGCTAGAGTTGCTTTAATACGAGCTTAAGCGATACAACAGATAAATGGCTAAAGAGATATAATGGCGCGTGAAGAGCGGTAGTAAGAGCCAAAGGAGTTATAATGGAGCGTGAAGAGCGGTAGTATGAGCTAAAGGAGTTATAATGGCGCGTGAAGAGCGATCGTAAGAGCTAAAATAAGAATAAGAGTTATAAGACACCTCTATGCCCCTCTTATAGAGGTTTAAGCGGTACTGTCACTCTAATATGCAACTTAAAGGGTTTTCTATCTCCTATTGATTTGAAATTAGT
This sequence comes from Pammene aurita, assembly GCA_947086415.1. NCBI lineage: Eukaryota > Metazoa > Arthropoda > Insecta > Lepidoptera > Tortricidae > Pammene > Pammene aurita. The sequence goes on from OX352297.1 coordinate 26,965,957, forward strand.
GATATAAACATCCTAAATTGTATATAATAAAATGTAAAAACATTCTACAAAGTGTGCGGTGTCATAAGTTGTGATGTGCATGGCGCACATCACAACATGGTGGTTATAAAAAATAATTATATTATACATACAGCAGTCCTAAAGTATGTTTTTTTACTTGATTACTTGAATTATTTGTGCGAACATCTGTTTACTGTCAAAGTATACCGTAATCTAGTTATATTTTTCACGCGCCCCTCGAAATCGTAAAATCTGCATTGTAAAAACATATTGAAGTGTATTGTAAAATTAAACGTAATCTTGAAATGGTTTACACATGTCAGACAGAGCCTTGTGATAAGTTTATAAATCCATTATATGCAAATTCAAAGTGTGTATGTTGGAAATTATAGTGTATTATTAAGAAAAGTAATATATTAAATCTACATGAATACAAATTTCATCAAAATAGCAATGGCGACTTGTTAGAACAGCTTTAAGCATCTACTATCGCTACTATAACTGTGTTAGCGGTATTAATCGCTATTGTAGAGCCTAAGGATCTACTATAGCGATAGTAACTGCTTTAAGCATCTACTATAGCGATAGTTATCACTATTTTAGAGGCTAAGGATCTACTATAGCTATAGTTATCGCTATTGTAGAGCCTTAGGATTTAAGAAGAGGTTAAAAACTCCTTTACTCATATAAGAGAGAAAAATGCAGGCTATAGTTCTAAATAGGCGTCATTATTCCCAGATATACCACTTTAAGAGATAGTAAGGAGTTATAATACTCTACTACGGTAAAGGTGGTAAAAAGGATTTCAATATCTCTATTGTACCGCTTTAACCTACGTATTACACTCTAGTAACTCTTTAAGTGGTATAACGCAGGCTTATAAGTCTGTTGTAACGCTTTAGATTTTATAGAGTTATATGGGATCCTTATACCTCTCTTATGCAGCTGATGCAGGTACAAAAGCGCTGTAATACTCTCTTATACCGTCAAAGCCGTTACTTTGACTATTGTATCGAGATTATACCACCTTAGCCTTTTTGAAGTTATTTATATCCCTTATATACAGCTTAAGGAGTATACAAACTCTATTAAACCGCTGTTGTACAACCTTTAAGCGGTATAATGTCTCCTTATACCGCTAGTGTGCTACTTGGGCGGTAGCGCCGTAGGGTGCAGGTGTACATTATGTTATCAAAACTCATAACACATCAATAGTTGAGCATGTAAAGTTAAAATTACGTTACTGCCACAGATAAAAAGCTTATCATAGTAAAATCGGTCGTGGTAATGCTAGCCATTGCCTACCGTTTTCGAACACGTTTTAGAGAACTTAAAATATGAGTGTAGATAAAAACAGTTGTTAGACATATAGCGCTATCTATATACCTTTCTTATTAGCATTAATTTTGACATCTGCCCCACATAAATACTTACTTTAAAAAATATATGAATGCATGAATAAAGCTCTAAATAAATATTCTAGCTTAATTTATTAATTTTTATTATGTATTATTAATTATGTATTTAAATTCTAAATTTCAAACGCGTTAACTAACTTTCATTTCTTTAACCGAAGATCTGCTGATTCAAGATATTAATAATGTAGATTAATTATTTAGACTCGTCAATATCATACCACACTATCAGTTTATAGTGCTCCACGCTGCGCGTCAATCTTCTCTTCAACACAAGCCCAAACCCTGGATCTGTATCCTTGTAAACTGTGGGCCGGACACATATAACCCTGCTCGTCTCCACAACATCATCAGCCAGGTGTTCAAGATTGTGGCGCAACATCTGGAATTGAATCTTAGACTGAGCGTAGAAGGAGACGATGGTGCAGTCCATGGTAACATGTCCGTAGGCTTGTAATGTTATTACTATAGTATTGAATGCCAATGCAATTCCAAACCTGAAATACAGTCTAGTATCAGTATAATCTTTGAATCTGGATAGGTACCTACGGCACAGCGAAAAAGAAAACAGTTAAAATATAATTTCTGATTCTACAGAATTGTGTTATGCATAGACGAAGATATACCGGGTGTGGCCTGTAATAGGAGCAAAAAATTAAAACGTAGATTCTACTCCTCAAACTAGACAATGTTTGTTCAACGACTTTTGAAAGTTATGTAGATTATAGATTTTCTCTTTTTCAAACAAACTAAATAGTAATTTTCAATGTACATCAAGTTCCGCCTAAATGACATCGCCTGTCAGTCTTGTCACCCTACAGATATTATTCAATGTCGTAGTACATTGCGTGTTTTAATAAACTTTAAACTGTAATAAAATTCAAACTACAAGATATTTTTATCTACACTCATACTGTAAGTACTCTAAAATGCGTTCAAAAACCGTAGACAATGACAAGCATTACAACAAACGATTTAACTATGATAAGTTTCTTATCTGCGGCAGTAACGTAATTTTAACTTTGCATGCTCAAATATTGTTAAGCAATGAGTTTCAAATTTGGAACATCGAATTTGATAACATAATGTTACTGCCATGGCCAACTCGATTGGTCCCGCGCGAGCGCCGGCACAATCGAGTTGGCCATGACGGTACAATGGCGGTCATTCTATGGTTTCCGAACACTTAATTTAATATATATAATATGAGTGTAGATAAAGCAGTGTATGCAACTGTACGTAATTAGGCCTTAAAACACTCGTGTGATCTTATTATGAAATTCGCCTGCGGCTCATTTCATAAAACCACACTCATGTTTTAAGGACCCTTATTACGTAACAGTTACATAAACTACTATTAAAAGATGTTGAACAAACGTTGTCTAGTTTGAGGAGTAGAATCTACGTTTTAATTTTTTGCTCTTAATACAGGCCACACCCGGTATAATTTATGGTCATGTCACAAATTAATCTATCTAAATATATAACAGAATTGATTGACTGACATATCAACGTACAGCCCAAACCGATGGTTCTAGAAATTCCAAATTTGGCACGTAGATTCCTTATAAGGTCTAAGGATGCATTAAGAAAAGATTTTTTCACCTCAGCAGCTCGAACCAGGATTCTTTGGTGCTCAATAACAGTGAGCAAAATTCAATTTTGCTGCGAGCGTGAGACAAAATGACCTTGAAATGTCCTCTGTAAAAAGACAGAGAAAGTAATATTTTCAATCTTCATATTCTCGCTTTCCTTTTTTATTTGAATATCAGACCCCCGATGCACACCAAAATAGCTAGGAAACCTAATCACAAGATTTGGCGCAGGCACTAGTTTGTAGTAAATGTGCTATATGTAATAAGTGGCGAAATTGGATCGGCAGTCAGTACAAGAGGCAAGAATTGAGTGGGCGTCAGTGAAAGTAGAGCGGAAGACAATCGGAACTGGGAAATGGAGCGTAACTGGCGGATTTAGAGCAGAATTGGCGGAATTGGAGTGGAAGTTACTAAATGTGGCGGAAATAGACTGGAAGTCCAGAAGTGTAGCGGAACTGGGTGGAAGTTGAGCGGAATGGCGGAATAGAAGCGGAACTTGAGCGGAACTCATTAAAAGTGGCGGGAATTGAGTGGAAGTCATTGGAAGTAAAGCGGTGTACTAGGTGGCGGTGGAGCGGAACTGGCGGAACTTGAGCGGAACTCATTAAAAGTTGCGGGAATTGAGTGGTGGAAGTTATTGGAAGTAAAGCGGTGAACTAGGTAGAGGTGAAGCGGAACTGTTGGAACTGAAGCGGAACTTGAGCGGAACTCATTAAAAGTGGCGGGGATTGTGTGGAAGTTAGTGGAAGTGGAGCGGAGCTGGGTGGAGGTGGAGCGGAACTGGCGGAACTCGAGCGGAACTTAAGCGGAACTCATTCAAAGTTGCGGGGATTGTGTGGAAGTCAGTGGAAGGGGAGAGGAGCTGGGTGAAAGTGGAACGGTATTGGCGGAATTGAAGCGAAACTTGAGTGGAATTTAAAGTGGCGAGAATTGAGTGGAAGTCATTGGAAGTAAAGCTGTGAACTAGGTGGAGGTGAAGCGGAACTGGCGGAACTTAAGCGGAACTTGAGCGGAACTCATTAAAAGTGGCGGGGATTGTGTGGAAGTTAGTGTAAGTGGAGCGGAGCTGGGTGGAGGTGAAACGGAACTGGTGGAACTGAAGCGGAACTTGAGTGGAACTCATTAAAAGTGGCGGGGATTGTGTGGAAGTTAGTGGAAGTGGAGCGGAGCTGGGTGGAGGTGGAGCGGAACTGGCGGAACTCGAGCGGAACTTAAGCGGAACTCATTCAAAGTTGCGGGGATTGTGTGGAAGTCAGTGGAAGGGGAGAGGAGCTGGGTGAAAGTGGAACGGTATTGGCGGAATCGAAGCGAAACTTGAGTGGAATTTAAAGTGGCGAGAATTGAGTGGAAGTCATTGGAAGTAAAGCTGTGAACTAGGTGGAGGTGAAGCGGAACTGGCGGAACTTAAGCGGAACTTGAGCGGAACTCATTAAAAGTGGCGGGGATTGTGTGGAAGTTAGTGTAAGTGGAGCGGATCTGGGTGGAGGTGAAACGGAACTGGCGGAACTGAAGCGGAACTTGAGCGGAACTCATTAAAAGTGGCGGGGATTGTGTGGAAGTTAGTGGAAGTGGAGCGGAGCTGGGTGGACGTGGAGCGCAACTGGCGGAACTCGGGCGGAACTTAAGCGGAACTCATTCAAAGTTGCGGGGATTGTGTGGAAGTCAGTGGAAGCGGAGAGGAGCTGGGTGAAAGTGGAACGGTATTGGCGGAATTGAAGCGGAACTTGAGCGGAATTTAAAGTGGCGAGAATCGAGTGGAAGTCATTGGAAGTAAAGCGGTACTAGGTGGAGGTGGAGCGGTACTGGCGGAATTGGAGCAGAAGTGATTGGAAGTGTGGTAGGAGTGGCGGAAATTGAGCGTAAAGTGAAGTGGGATTGATCGGGATGGAGTGGAAGTCAGCGGGAGTGAAAAATTATTAAAATTTTCTGCTATGTTCTCACTGCTGAGGTGAAAAGTTGTATGAGCAACATGAGACCAAAGTTATTTGCACCTCGTGCCTTTGATGACTCACGACGCTCATGATTCTAATCTAGAATCTTTCGCTTGCTCGGGACTCAAAATTAACACTCGAAGCAAAAACTAACTTTGCTCTCTTGTTGCACAAATATCTATTCCCTAAGGGGGTGGAATGGTGTCCAAAGTTTGTATGGGGAAACAAGATTAATTAGACTATTTTATTTGAAACTTCTCAAGATAATTTCTAACGATAAATGAGTAAACAAATAATTCAGGTTTTTTGAAGATTCAACCCCAGAAATGTGGTGACAGAGTCGGAAAATCAACATGGGTATCGTTTCTATGGTTTATCTGGTCGCTGAATACGAAAACAACAACGATTTCAAAATCCAACGTAGCGGACGTGAAATACCCTCTCCCCTGTTGGGGTTCGATGGGGTTGAAATGTCTATGTACCGTGCTACGAGTGCTACGCCGTAACCATTTACGTCGATTTCCCGTTATGTAAAGGAAATACAAGTAGATACGTGACATTTGCGAATTACGCGCGCATTACAACAGACACAATTTTTCGATAAAAAATATTTTTAACCCGAGGCCCACGGACAAAGCGCTCCGAGCGATATCGCTCGATGCTCCCTCCTACCGCCATTATATTTGCAGCGTCGAGCGATATCGCTCGAAGCTTGTTTACCGTGTCCGAAACCTAAACGAGGCCTATGTTTGTATATACCTACATACTCGTACATATCATAAGTTGCAATTAAGCTTCTATGAATCTGGTGACTGATTTAAACAAGTGAAGTTTTCAAATACACACCCTAGCCATGCGTTGGTGTCGAACGGGAAGTATCCAGTGAGCTCCCCCTCGCCCGACAGTTTGTTGACCAACGGGAAGATACCGAACATGACACCGCACAGGTAGATGGAGCCGTGGTACAACATCAGCAGTCGAGACATCACCCAGGCGTTACCGCGCATCACCGACACGTCGTAGGCGTTACGAGCCGCAAACAGAGGACCTTGGATGGATTAACATATTTTAGAAAAAAACATGTTTTTCCTTGCGGTGTAACCTTTAGTTTCTTCTATGTACTTTGCTATCAGTGTATCTAAACCACAGTGTTCAGTCGACGTGAAATAAGTTTACACTTTTGCAACTTAGTCCTTTGTAATAAGGCCCAAAAGTGTAAACATATCTTTGACATCGACTGTACAGTGTAATGACCGAGCACCAGGCGTGAAGTCGCGAACGCGAAGTATTGAGTCGATTTCTCATATGCGCGAAATCGGTTCCACACTTCGCGATCGCGGTTTCATGCCTGGGTTATGAATTGTCTACATACAAAAACCGCTCCACATTGTGTGTGTTCACATCATCATTGTGCTCCGCGTGTTCACTCCCGCCGTACCGTTTTCGTATTCAGGGGTCGGCAAACTTATTTGACAAAGAGCCTGATAGTGGAAACATATGGAACTTTCGGAAGCCACAGTTGTCTGTTTTGTTTTTTTACTGTAATATTTGATTTAAAAAAACATTTAAGGGGAACTCGAAGAGCCACAACTGACCCTTTAAAGAGCCGCATGCGGCTCGCGAGCCGCGGTTTACCGACCCCTTCATTAATTGATTCATATAAGTACTATCATAAGTATCATAACCTACCTTGTATAGTGGCGACGAGGCGGTCTATACGCCAGCTGCGGGCGTTGAAGGCGACGTGCTTGCCGAGCGTGTTGATCGTGGTTAGCAGGACAAATAGCGTGTTCACAACAAGCTCCATGCTGTGGCGCGTCTGCGTTTGAAATTTTATTTATATTTTAAGTATAGGTACCTAATTTTATAATTCAGTATGTAACTCCAGAGTAAACAAGCTAAGCATTAGCAATAAGTACGGAGTAAAATTAAATTGCCTTAAGGACCCACCTATAGTTTTTTATTGGCTATTTGAGTATCCTACCTAAGTCTAACCTCTAACTGGGCCTCGATTTGACATGCCAAACTGTGAGACGTGGATGTCACACTTGTATCGCTAGTGGATAGAGTGATATCCATCTGTCCACACGTGTCCAAACCTAACCGTCCAGCTGACATTAGGTCTCGCTAGAGCGTTTTGTCTATGGCTACGGGCACTATTTTTGATATCACTCTTGAGTGATTCCACTCCGAATTTCAACTGTAACAAAAGTGTGATATCATATTAGTTGTCTCGCAAGCGACTGTCAGTTATGTCATGTCGAATCGAGGCCATGTCTACGTACTTAGACGGGCGCTGTGTCAAACTTCCAGATTTAATAGAAATAGAGCATTTAGCAGCACACCCGGCTGGCCGGCTGAATGCAGCATCATTGCATTGCTATGTTAATTCTACATGTGATAGGCTCTGGGACAAAGCGACGTACCCAACTTCTCGAATAAATTTCAGTAGGAAAGTAATGATGACGAACTTATTTAATTTAGAATAGGTACTTACCTAGGTACCAAATTGACATTACCTGAAAAACTCGTATAATATGCTGCAGATTATAAATTATAACCAAAACCCATACAAACGCGCGATACGCAGTGTGCAATGAATACTTCAATTCAGACGTTGGCTTAGGGACTATCTTAAAATATGCCACATTGGCCAACGCGTCGAAATGAGGCCTGAACGCCTGGAAAGTTGAATACATGGCTGTCATGACGTGATCTCTGCCTATACCATCTAATGTGCCCTTTCTGCACTAAATCAATCACAAAACGAAATCAGAACGGAGCCAAAAGGAGCAGAGTCGTCGATCTAGGCGAGGTTTGTGATACATTTACATACGCTGCTAATGTCGAGATATTAATTAGGTTGTTTATAATGATAAGGTGTCAAACTGATTGTAAGTGTGTTATACGTCATGCTGTTATTACAATTAAAATATTCGTTTATTTGGGCGAAAATGTGATGGATATTTTAAAGACTCACTTTACTTAGAGTTTAAAATAAGGCCTATTATTTGCATAGAACTCACCCTCCTGTTTCTACCGTATAAGTAGGTAGTAGAAACCTTATAAAATGTCGGGATCCGCTTTTTAAGAGCTTATCTGATTATTGGCATTATTCTCTTTTTTGAAACCCAAACGCTTATTACCTTTTTTACCGTTTTGGTACGGAACCCTAATCAGATAATAACACTGCCTAAGCTTCATTAACACAATACAAATAAGTTTTCATAGAAGGAAAGCTTTTTGAAAAGGGTCGGCAACGCGCATGTGACAACTCTGGAGTTGCAGGTGTCAATAGGCTACGGTAACTGCTTACCATCAGGCGGGCCGTAAGCTTGTTTGCCACCGTCGTGGTATATAAAAAAAGTAAAAAGCACCCTCTAGGCAGGTTTCAAATCAATCTGTTTCAGGGTGTTAATTTCGCAAGCCCCCTTAATGGGACACTTACTATACCAATCACGTCGTCAATTAGGCGGCAATTAAGTTGTTTTACGAGCAACAACCGCTAGTTAAACGTTGCCGTGAATTTAATATTAATAGGGAGTTTATGTTAATTATTGGTTTATATGCTAAACCTCTGTAAACTCGTCTTTACTGAAAATCTGTGTTTCTTTCCAGAAACTACCATCGGTAACGCACTTGTGATTCGACTGGACTGAGTTTCATATGAGTCCATCGCTTAATATCCCTTTTCAACACACCTGCTCGTAACGAGGTTCTTATTCCACCGCTTTTATGCTCATAATCCTAGATATTAAACACGCGTGCATTTCACAATAATTATCCAACTATTGGAATAATTTAATAATCCGATCAAGTGACGTTTGTACTCTAGTACCAAGTTGTACGTACGCAGACGAATCGTTGTAATTTAGTCTGGTATTACCTTTACTTTTTTTAACTCTTTATGAGTTTACATTCTAAAAAAGTAAATATATAATAGTACATTACTTACCAAGGACTGTAAAAGAAAGAAAGCCCGAAATCGCAGGTATTTGTGACCCGAGCCGCAGTCGAGGGTTGTAAATATGCGATAGAGGGTTTCCTTTTTTACTGCCCGTGGTGAGTACACAATTTTACGTCGCCTGGCCATAATGCGAGTTTTACCGTACGCGTAGCATGCGGTAATACTCACATTATGGCCAGGTGTGACGTAAAAAATATACACATTTACGATAGAATATAAATTATACAATCCTGATTGTAAATAAGAATCATTTCAACTTATTATATTACTCGTAATACACAATAATTCGTGTTTAAAACACGAACTGTCTGTTTTAATATTGGCTGTTTGGCATTATACGTCTGCGCCTTTGCCTCAAGCTGCACGCACATCCAAAAAAGAAAATTGCGCGCCATTTATAAGTTAACCTCAAATCATTGTTTATTTGTTAGATTTTTCTCGTCGTGTTTTATTAATTTAAACAAATTATATTTTCAATTAATAAGAAGACAACTTTAGCTTTAATTTAACCTCTGGATATATTTCAAAATTGTGATACATACAAGTAAAATGTCATCATAAAAATCTAGTGAGCAATACGTAAGAAAAAAATACTATAATTTATTGCGCAATAAATGTGGTCTTTAATTTTATGAAATTATTTGAAAAAGAGTTCCAGATACTCAATAACATCACAAAAAAGGTTAGTTAAATTTAATTATCTTAGGTTCGTAAGTACCTCTATCCTGTAAACATTCTGACAATTAATGTTTTTATCAAAAGTTATTAATTATACTATTCTGTTATTTCCTCGCAAGTGTGTTGAAAAACGTCGTATGGAACGCGTGTGCTTGATCATTACATAAGCTCAGCTTCCTTATGCGCACAATATCGCTTCGTATGTAATGATCAACTTAGCATACTTGTATCATAATGTACTATTACCGGACGCTTGTTTGACACCGACTTTGTATAAAAAAAGTATACGGACCATTATAAGTAGGTATGTATGTAGCGCCAAGTTACGTATATAGGCTCTTGTCGGTGGAGCAATTTGCCTTCTCTTTTACAGCCTTGAAACGACACGACGTTAATTTATCCTTTATTTTGATCCATGTATGCTCTCCTTGGCTTTCCTGACTTCCTTTCTGCTCCAACTCTACCTTCTATGATGTTTCTTATAAAACTCGTCGTTTCGTAGCAGGTGTCCAAGCATCTTCCCTCACCCGTTATCTATGGTTTTCAACAAATTTACTTTCTTTTACTATACTTAAAACCTCTTCATTGGTTTTCTTTTCTTTTTAACTGATCTTTTCGATGCTACGCCAACACCACATCTCAAAAGCCTCTAGCCTCTCCCTATCACGTTGCCTCATAGTCCACAACGTCCACGTTTCGCTTCCGTATAGGGTTATTCTCCAGATGTATACTTTTATGAGCATTTTACGAACAATTTCAATACAAGGCATTTCTTCGCATAAATATAATGTGCATACATATTATAATAATGTTCGCCTGTGGAATATCCGAGAGCCTCTAAAACTCCATGTCTTGATAATGGCGCGATTTAGGATTTTTACTAACCAGTAGTCCACCTCGAACTGAGATCTCACGATGTACTTGCAAACGAGCTGACCAATATAACACGCTTTTGTCCCTTCTAGCCTAGCTCCATAATCCCTTGATCGCTCCTGCTCAGCTATATCTCTGCCACAACTCTAACAAATTTTATAAAGATCAAATTTTATAACGTAACTAAAGTTATCGCGAAACAAACTTTCAAGTCAGCTGTCAGTTCTGTTGTGTCCGAAGTTGTATAAAAGAACTTCGCTTCGCTGTGCTCGCTCGTTCGATTATACTTATTAGTAGTCCGCCTCAAACTGAGAACTGGCTATTTACTTGCAAACAAGATGACCAATATAACTAGTAGTCCCGTCTCGAACTCAAAACTCGCGATTTCCTTGCAAACGAAATGACCAATATAACAAGACCCTTATGCTGTTTTTGTCGCGCCTTCTATCTCCATGACCCCTGGGTCGATCCTGCTCATATACGAACTCTCAAATTATATGTATCTCTGCTACAACCTCAACAAATTTCATAAAGATCAGAAAAACGGTACTCAAGTTAACGCGGAACAAAATCTGAATATCAAAAAGCCATCGAAATGCCGAGACGTCCCAATAGCCAGAAGTTGTTTGTAAGAACTCGCTTCGCTTACGCTCCGCTCGTCCGATTATATGTATCTCTGCTACAACCCCAACAAATTTCATGAAGATCAGAAAAGCGTTACTAAAGTTATCGAGGAACAAACTCTCAAAATCAAAAAGGCCTCGAGACGTCTACTAGCCAGAAGTTGTTTGTAAGAACTTGCTTCGCTTACGCTCCGCTCGTTCAATTACATTTTTATCTCACCTACAACTACAACTAAATTCCTGAAGATCAGAAAAACGTTACTAAAGTCAAAGAGAATTTACGTATGTAGGGCAATCTATACAAAAAAAATGTGCTTCGTTGGATAACTTCACTAAGTGGCGCTGTACGGCCCCATACATTATGCGGTAACTCTAAAGCGCCATCTTAACAAGAGCAAACTAAAGTTATCGCATAATGTATGCTGGGGTCTTACTACTCTTACTAGTAATTTTATCAAACTTGGAGCACAATATACCCTCTATTTATACTTTTGCTAGTTATCGCGGAACAAACATACAAAATAAAAAAGCCATCAAAATGCTCGGACGTCCCAGTAGCCATTTCTTTTGTTTCCGAAGTAGTCTGTAAGAACTTCGCTTCGCTTGCCCATTCGACAAATTCATAGCCCTAATGAACTCTAGTAACAAATCAAGGTTGATTTTAGTTATTTTTTTTGCGATTAATGAGTTTTGGTCGTCCCCTGGCGGCATATTGTCAAGTGACAACCCAAACTCACTAACTACTACCACAAGTTCATATCCAATTTCATAGCCATAATGCACCATACCAAGCAATGTTTTTATAGCTGTAAGGATTTTATAGAATGTAAATAATTTAAAGTACGTAATATTGTATAAATAAAATAGTTATTTAATGATGATATTGATGATGTTAAATTATGTTTATAATGTGACAGATTTTAGTTGTTAAGCGTGACCTGTAATGAGTTATTACCAATAAATGATGTCTATGTCTACCAGCAACAAAGTTGCTTTATGCCTAATTTTGTAAAGTTGTCACCTGATGATACTATAGGTAGTTCATCCCATGAGACGTGTAGGATTGTAGGTGTAATTTCAGGAATAGTCTTTATTATTTAGTCTTAATTATTTATTGTAATACATTACGATCAATCAGAAAATAAACAATTATTACACATATTTGGCATCCAGCTCCGGCCGAACATCTGTAATTTGCTCTCTTCAGGAATGTGAGTTGAATCTGTGTTCGAATATCTCGCTTTTTGTACTACTAAAGTAAAATGCCTCCGCCAAGCTCTCTGCCGATGACTATTTAGTCTGGCCAGCCATACGTGCCAATAGGCTAGTTGAAAATACAATGTTGATGGAGTAATATAGTTAAAACGGTTTAAGATGTCCAAATCATAATTTGGTTTTTATGCTGGTTTGTAAGCTTATTTAGAGTATCTATTCACTATTATATTCAAAACCGTAAGCAGGGGGCGTCATAAAATCTGGACGCTAGTAATTGTTAATAAATTATCAACTCTAGGACTCTAGGCTGTAGATGCTAAATTAATTGTATTCGTTTGCAGCGGGTCAATCCCGTCTGTAGGGAAAATTTCAACTAAATCAAAATATTTTTCGTATTTTACATTATTAACTGTAAAAGTAACATTATTAACGGAAAAGCGCTTTTCAAAAAAAATCTTTTTTTTATTAAACTAAATGGCTTCTGTTTATTGGGACAATTTCGCCAAAGACAACGTAGCGTGACAAGAGTACGGTTAATTAACTGTATTACTGTTTTGAAAAAATAAGTCCCGCCGAGTTTCTTGCCGGTCATAATACTTCTCGGGTCAGAGGTGTAGGGTTAGAACCGGTGGTAGTTTTTTTTTCTCTGACGTTTATAAGTGCATTGTAATGTGCCTAAATTGAAGAATAAATATCTTTTATCATTCTTTTTTTAAGTTTGCTCTTAGAGCTTGACTTTGTACGGTAGGGGACCTGCTTTATGTAGGGGGATAGCTGCTAACTACAAACAATACGTGTCGGCCGTGACCAGGACAACTTTTGTCAACCCAAACAGTGGTTACAGGCGTTTTGAGACTAATTCTCCATTAGCTGCACACTTGTCCGTTAGATCACCTCACAATAAGCTATATATTACACACTGAACAACGGAAATGAACAAAAAACAAAAACTATTGTCAAGACACACCCGCCATGTTTGCGTCTCAAGCCAGAATCCCACTATCCGGATATAAACGGCATTATAGTTAATAATGTAAAACACGGAAGATATTTCGCTTTAGTAGAATTTTACCTGCAGTCGAAATAGTCCCGCCGCACCTTAACTTGTCATTTTAAGTCGCCTTAACCTGTCCAGGCACGAGGCCTTTTGGCAATGTGCAATTGTGCAGGCAACCAATGAAGGATTCTTTTTATCTCTTTATTTATTTTGAATTTAATATTTATCTTCATAGAGTTGACAACTCTATAACAATAATTAGAGCTCTTAACCTTTTTAAAGGCTTCTATGGTTTATATTTTTGATACAATAGTGAATAGAGGCTGGAAACCATCATAACAAAATTACCATTCGGTAAGCTGTAAGTTTTAACTATACCTGTATATATTTTCAGCTATTATAGTGATACGGTTGGTGGGCCCAATTTTTTAAAAATAACTAATTCAACAAGCGCATCATTTAAAACATTAAATAACCCTACACATATTTACGATTTATATTTCTCGGATAGCCGAAAATTATTTATTACATCGAATCTAACCTTTCGTCGAATATGTCAATTGACCTGATACGTTTTTTTCATTTTGAAATTTACATAAATTCATATATTAGATTAAGTTTGTTCTATCCTATTTAAGGAAAAAGTGTACAAGGTCAAGATTCAACAAAGCTTTACATTCGATGAAAGAGTTTGTAGGTCAAACGAGGGTGGACCTCACATTTTTATGAACTCTGATGGCTGTCTCTCACTTGGCCGCGCGCGCGGGCCGTTCAATCTATTAAAATTTCAGGACACTGTCTCTTAGGGGGGGTCTCGTCGCCGGCCGGCTCTTTTCTCTTGAGCGGGTTGCTTTCGTTCGCATCGTCATCCTTGTCTTCCGAGTGTCCATCCTTGCTGTCCGCGTCGCCGTCCTCGTCCCCCGCCGGGGCCCCCCGCGCGCCGGGCCCCGGGGCCTCGTCGAGGCGGTGCGTGTGCGTGTGCGCGGGACACTCGCCGGTCTCGCGCGAGTCTCGCAGGCGGCCGGCCGCGTCCCCGCCGCGCTTGCTGAGCGAGATGCGCGCCAACACTGCGCGGTGGAGTTGGACTATGTCGCTCGGGTTGCCCTGAAACCGGTAGATCAAACAGTTGACACATAAGCAACGCAAATTCAGGTTTACTACGAAATGTAATATAAATAAAATAAACGTGATAGTTAAAGGGTACTTTGCAGACCATTGGTCAAATAGCGGTTGCACTGCAAAGTTTCTTTACCAAATGATTCATGAAATGGACTCACCATGATGAGAAAGAGTTTGACTTGGTGCTGTGCATCTGTGGCCGTGATGCGCAGCGACTTGGATCCTGCCCGCTCCGCCACCATGTCCGGCCAGATTTTCGTGTTCATCACCACGCGCAGAGACCTGATAAAGGATACAGATGGGTTTGAAAAAAAATACGTACGAGATAGCCGTCTGATCGCTTACGGACAGCGAGACGATGAACGAAATTGATTGCATGAACAATCACTCATTGCCCTGGCTCATGTACCTGGCAAGGTAGAGATCAGAAGGCTGAATAAGAGTTTTCCAAAAAAACTCAGGAATTTTAAAACTATCTAACTACAATTATTGAAAATATGTATGTAAACACTATAGTGTTACAATATATTGTTTATAAAAAAGTAACAATACAAACATTATAAAAGAAAAAAACCGGCCAAGTGCGAGTCGGACTCGCGCACCGAGGGTTCCGTACAAACCTGTAGGTATATAGGGGTAGTAACTTTTAAATTATTAAAAATATTTTTATTATATGATGTAACAAAAAATTTACGGTTTTCGCAATTTTTCCTTTATCTGTGCTATATGAAGTTTCTTCGTGCCAAGTTTCAAGTTTCTGAGTTTACTGGAAGTACCCTTTAGGTTTTGAGTTTGTTGCGAGTACTCAGTTTCAAAATATGCGACTTAAATAGCTATTTCTTTTGATTGGCTTGACATAATAGTTTGATTTTGCTACATCTGAAAGGTCCTATAGCCCTGAGTATTTGACATGAATTTCAATTTAATACCTCCACGCGTTTACGAGGAAAAAGGTAGTAAGTTTAAAATTTAAAAAAATATTTTTTGTATGATTTTACTAAAAATGTCTACATTTTGTAATTTTTCCATTGTCTATACTATATGACGTTGCTTCGTGCCAAATTTCAAGTTTCTGAGTTTACGGGAAGTACCCCGTAGGTTTTGCGAGTGCCGAAACTCTAAAATTTGCAGCATAAACGACTGTATCTTTTGATTGCGTTGGCTTTTAAGTTTGATTTTTTCACAGGTGCAAGGGACAATAGACCTGAGTATTTGATATAAATTTCAACTTGATACCTCCACGCGTTCCTGAGAAAAATGGTCTTGACAGACAGACAGACAGACAGACAGACAGACAGACAGACAGACAGACAGACAGACAGACGGACAACAAAGTGATCCTATAAGGGTTCCGTTTTTTCCTTTCGAGGTACGGAACCCTAAAAATAAACAAAGTACAAAAGCGAACTTATCCCTGTAACTTATCTCTTCCAGTTAACCTTTGAGCAATTGAGAGAAAAGTATAAGATAGAATAGTTAAAACCGCAGACGCGACGCAAACGACCGGTGGCGCGAACTGTAGCGCGGCGAGCGGGCAGCGGACGTGCCTGCTGTCGTCCCATACATTCAGATTGGAGTCGCGCGAACCCGCCTCGAAAGCGGCACATCGGAACCTGCTTTGAACGAGAGCGATGGCCCCGCGCCGCGCCGATCACCTTATCGCAGTTCGCGCCGCCGATCGCGTGCTTCACGCAGTCTGCGTCGTAGGTAAAACCACGTTGAACCGCGTATTAGAATCTGGTCACGCGGCTCACCGCCGCCGCCTCGCTCGACCACTACAGTAGTCAGTAGTCAACAGATGGTATTGGCATGGGTATGGGAACACGGGGAGGGGAGGGTAGGGGTAGGGTGACTGACCCGGCCACGCGCGCGACGAGGCGCGACTGGTCGGCGCCGGCGGCCGCGTCGTTGAGCCGCAGCACGCCGCGCCCGCGCTCGCGCCAGCTGCCCGTCTCCCACGCGAACAGCCGGCACGACAGCTGGAACGAGTACAAGACCGCATTAACGATGGCACGTAAGCGCGGCAAACAGTATGACTGACAGTTCAGACTTATTGGGGCTGCGATTCTAAAATAGGCTAGTGCCCTGGGTTTAACCCTTTGACCATCAAGCATCGGACAAGTCGTGCCACTGACACCAGAGCGCGGGTAGCGTGCAAGCGCACTCGGTTAAATTTGGACGTGATATCACACGCTGGCGCTGAAAGCACGATTTTCCGTGCGCGTGATTTGACGCCTTTGGCGGTCAAAGGGTTTACATAAGATAACAAGTAAGCCCACAGTTAGTTACATTAACAAAAAGTATTGGAGACACGTAATTTATTTTGTAAATCATACAAAAAATGGTAAGGATAAGGCGCGCCACAGTTAAAGACAGTTAACTTATGGGCACAGATTTACTCACACTTGTTTTAAATGCAATAAAATCAGCCGTTTATTCGACAGGCACAACATGTTTTAATTAACTACAATAGGAGCATAATGTGTATCAGACGTATAAAGGGTCAGGGCGCGACCGCGCAGACAGGTAATTCGTCCTTCAAAAGAGCGATGCGCCCCGCACACAAAACACGCGTATTTAATGGGGCCCTACAAGACCCAGGCGTGAAATACGTCCACACCCACCTGCAGCACATTGATCTCGTCCTCCTCGCCCGTGGTGGTGGTGACGGCGGGCGGCGGCGGCCGCGCCTGCGCGCGCTCGTACTCCGCCGCCGCCGCCGCCAGCCCCGCGCCGCCCGAGCTGCTCGCTGCCGACTCCTGAAACAGCCAGAGCTGATGATGATGTTTACACAGATACATGTCTCTAGACACATTCATCTGATATTACGTATCATGGAGGATTCCGGTTCCGTACATATGTTAGATCCAGGTATTTCCTTAAACTACATCTGGACCCGGGTATGTGCTTAAACTATGTCCAAAAGAGAGGTATGGGCACAGCTCAGCAAATGCCATTTAGCTATCTGTAGCAGAGCCCGACTGGTGAAGTACCTCCACCTTACAGAAAACTACAGCCAAAAAGCACTAGACTCAGTGTTGTGTTCCTGCCGGTGAGTAAGGTTGCCAAAAAGCTCAAAGAAGACCTAGGGTGTTGACAATGAAATACCCTCTTGTTACTTTAGTCGTCAACACAGTAAATACTCCTTTTTGTAAAGGGTTGACAATGCGCATGTGACACCTCTGGAGTTGCAGGCGTCCATAGGCTACAATAGCTGCTTACCATCAGGCGGGCCGTAAGCGTGTTTGCCACCGTCGTGGCAAAAAACTAATATCAAAAGGTTGTATCTGCCTATGAAATAAGTTTTTTGGAGATAACACAACAATGCCTAAACCGGTAATGTTCAAAATAATGATTATTTCTTATTATTATTATAACGTTTTAGACACACAGCTCGCGCTGATACATCTAAAATCTAAATCATATTTCACTAAGCACTAATTCACTGATTTAGATAGTTTGTCCAGTCTATTTTTAAACCCGCTGCGGATATGTGCATGTTAGATAAAGGTTTTTTTTTCTCCTGTAATGTGTGTATAAATACAATTATTATATATACATATATATACATATATATATATATATATATAATATATATATATATATACTCGGCTAGTGTGGACATGCCTCGACTGAGTGCGCATGTGACTCCTTTGGAGTAGCAGGCGTCCATAGGTTACGGTAGCTGCTTACCATCAGGCGGGCCGTATGCTTGTTTGCCACCGTCGTGGTATAAAAAAAAAAAAAAAAAAAAACACACGAGCGGCCGCAATGCCGCGGGAGAGGCACGTCCACAATAGACGAGCTGCCTCGCGCACGGCAATTTCCTCGCGAGGCGGTATGTCAGGTGTGGACACGCCTAATCGTTAGTTTCTGTTTGGCCCAATGTGTGACTGGTAGGGAATGCCTTGGCATTAAGGATGCCATTTGTACTTTCTTGTATTGTGCAATAAAGATTAAATAAATCAAAATACATATAAATTAGGCCTACAAAAGAAAAATGATTTAAAGGAACAACAAAAGTTTACCTGACTATTTTCCTTGACAGTAGCTGCTGCACTAGTAAACAGTAGCTCAGACTCAGACGTTCCATTCTTCATACTGTGCTCTGACGGCCCAGCATCCCCATTGTTAACACTATCCTGGATAACCACTCGCTCACTTAAATTTTGTCCAAAGACAAACCCAGATGTCCCGGAAGCCGGTTGTGCGGGTGCTGGGACCTGTGAGGTCCTTGGAGCGGTGCTAGTGGCTCCGAGTGGTACAAATTTTGGAGCATCCTCTTTAGTCTCTGTAAGTCTTTCTTCTGTGGGTTTCTCAGCTTCAGTGTCAGGTTTGTCTTTCTTTTCAGGCTCTTCTGTGTCATTGACTTTTAGGAATGGATTGCTGCCTGGTTTTAGCTGGGATGGACGTAATATGGACCCTGAAATATTGGATTAAATGTAACTTGTGCCCACACTGTGAGGGAGACAACCTACCTAGTTATATACTTGTAAAAATAAATGGTACTAACCAAAAGTACTAGCTCCAAACCCTGAAGAACCAAAAGCGCCAAGGCGAGGTTTTGCCAGCACAGATCGTGACTGAGATGTCCCATTGTTTATTTCTGCAAGGATTTCATATAACAATTTACTAAAACTAAACTCTTTTCTATTCGATAAAACGCCGTTTCTATAATAACTATTAAACAACAATGAAATATGCAATAAGTAAACAACCGTTGCGATGATAATACTTGTTTTATCTTATTTTGCATCCCAGTCGCGTATGGACTCCATGACACATAGGTACACATAACACATTAATATTTATGTTCAAGTTATGTTCATACGAGAAATGTTGGCATTCATCACTATACGGGAATGTGTAAAGATGTTTGCTGAATGTTAAGACCAGAAATACTTAAAAAGAAGATAAAAAAATTACGTTGAATTTGCAGCATGGGCTTAGCTCTTATGGACAAGCTTTGTGACAGCTTACAACGAGAAATATGATGAAGAGCAGTTAACACATGGATTATGGAAGGTGGCGGAATCTTTTTATATAAGGATATTATCAAAATAATCTAGAAATAATGATTCTAAGTACCTTGCTTCGCATCTGCCATTGTAGAAGACTGGGTTATTGGTTTGTGGTCGAGACGAGACAGCAAGCAAGATGAGTGACAGCTACGTCAATGTTGCCATAAGCGGCAGTGCCTAGCGTTCTTGGAGTCCAACCGATACCTTAGAGATTTCAACCCCGATGGAGTAGCCATGTCTGTCATTATCTATACAAAAAAAGTCTGCCGATTTTTGCGGGGGAAGGGAACGTCAAATGTATGGCTATTCGTGCGTAACGTACAAATAGCTATGCTAAATAAACGTCAGTCCATACATGCGCATAACAGTGGTCATTCACATGTTTTCGGCAGAGGGAAACGCCTGTCAATGGCGACTCCGGTTGGTTGAATTCTCCAAGTTCGATACAGATGCAGAATGCATTTGAACGTTCTACCAATAGGCTTGAATAGTTTGCCGCAACGACATCGGTGTGTCAAAATTAAATCAAATGTCAATGTCAATTTAGATAGCTGACATGCACGTACGTCATTGGGTGTGCAACATTAAATTATTGCAATATTTAATTAATTTTCTTACAAAACATTCCAAATTATTAGCCATTAGTTAACAAATTATAGAAGAAAAACAAAATTGTTATGTGTAATGAACTAACCTAAAGTTAAGTTACCTAAAAATAAGTGTAAAGTTTTGAATGGTTCATGCGATGTGCCTTGTTTTTGTGCAACTCTAAGGAACTGTGTTAGTGCATATATTAAATTCTCTGCTGAAATATAAAAGGTATGTCCTTCTTAAAGCTTAACAATTTACTTGGTTATGGGCACGTTTTAGAACTGCAAATATGCATGCTCACCTTAAAACATTTACTGTTTTTGTAGTTTTGTCATGAGAGAAATGGCAGTACCTTACCTGTCCAAACAGTTGTGAGGTTGGTTTCTTTTTAAGATTTTAATGTCTGATCTTATAATAGTAGTTTATGTAACTGTTACGTAATAAGGGTCCTTAAAACACGAGTGTGGTTTTATGAAATGAGCCGCAGGCGAATTTCATAATAAGATCACACGAGTGTTTTAAGGCCTAATTACGTACAGTTGCATACACTGCTTTATCTACACTCATATTATTTATTATAAATGCCGTATTCGGAAATCATAGAATGGCCGCCATTGCACCGCCGCGGCCATCTCGATTGTGTCGGCGTGGCCAACTCGATTGTGTTGGGGCTCGCGCGGGACCAATCGAGTTGGCCATGGCGGTAACATTATGTTATCAAATTCGATGTTCCAAATTTGAAACTCCTTGCTTAACAATATTTGAGCATGCAAAGTTAAAATTACGTTACTGCCGCAGATAAGAAACTTATCATAGTTAAATCATTTGTTGTAATGCTTGTCATTGTCTACGGTTTTTGAACGCATTTTAGAGTACTTACAGTATGAGTGTAGATAAAAATATTAAGTGACCAAGTTATTCATAAATAATGTGTAAGTTAGTCAAACACCGCAATATTTTTTTTAATATTTGGACTTTAATCATTTCTGTGAAGTATTTGTGATCAGTTCCTTTCCTTTTAAGAATTCTTTAAACAAGGAAACAAGTTGTTGAACATGGACATTGTGTAAAATATCGTGTGTTTTCTATGCATGTATGGGGGATCAATGTTACTCTGCGTCCGTAGGAAATATCTTAGACAACCCTACATGTGATCCCTGGGTGGTGCTAAAAGAGTAACAAACTTGGCAGCTGCACTGTCCCATCTGGACCTCGCAGCACTCACTGGATTTTCTTTATCATCTGCTTTTCCACTACTACTACATCAGGAAAGAAATGCCTATCCAGTGACATGTAGCCATACGATAAACAAATATGCATGTACAGTTGTGGCCCGATAATTAAGAACAAGATTATTTTTGCCATACAACTGCATACAAATATGACATTTTAAATTTGATTAAAATATAAATTTTGCTTGTGCTATTTATATTTTAAAAAATACTGACGTATCCGTGTTTAAACAAGACTTAATATGGGAAAAACGCCTAAGGCACTTCAAGGAGGAAGACGTACATTTGTTTGCTCTGTGGAAATTATTTAAAATGTAGTGATAAATTGGCTCTGTGCTGATTAAAACGCCTGTGCGGATTTAACGACAAAGAGAGCTACAGTTTCGTGATAATACTGCTACACGTTAAGCATTGGAAAAGTGAGTTATGACACTTATGACCCTTGAAGATATCAAAATAAAACTTAACCGCTTACTGATTTGAAACACCTTTGTTTGCTGTGCTTAAACCGCTTCTGCGCATGCTCGCTACGCATAGCGCTCTCCAATCAGCTAGTGTGATTTTACGCACACCAAGGAACGCCACAGGAGTTTTTCTGCAACCGTCAACTACAAGCGTGACTGCACCACGTGCAAAGTTTCGAATTGGCTGCGGTCCAAACTGGTTTCGCAATTTATGTTGGAGTGTGCTTCTATTGTACCCTATTTTCGTCGCCACGCGCTCTGTTCTGGTGGTCCCGTGGAGAAACACGCAGCTAAACATATATTCGTGTTTCAATAGTGATCCGGGATCGATCCTCGACTTTAAAGACTTTTATTTTAGACCTTTCATTTATATTTTAATATTTTTTTTTTTTAATTCTTGATATATTTAGTTATTGACATTTCGGTGTTGTTTTGTATTTTTTTTATGGACTAGATTTTAATTGTCTTATTAGGTTTAGTAGTTAGTTACTGTAAATTAATTTAAAATTAGTAAGTTATTTTATTTATTATTGTTTTCGGAGACTTTTTTAAAAATTTGTATTGTTTTTTGGTATGTAATTATTGGTTTAAATTTTTGACATTTGTATTTTTGGTTTGACTTCCGGATTTTATTTTGCCTTATATTTTTTGTTTTGAAGCATTGTTTTTGTATTGTTTTGGGTATAATATTTTTAATGTGGCATTGTTAATTAAAATTTGTGTGTATTTATTATTTGCCTTCAGTGACATTTATTTTTGGTTTGTTTTGTGTATATTGTTTGGATTTTTGACATTTATATTTTTGGTTTGACTTTTGGATTTTAATATGCCACTTTCTTTTTTGTTTTGAAGCATTGTTTCGGGCATATTATTTTTAGTGTGTGGTTGTTAATTTGTATGTTACGATGCAACCCGCATCCCAATCTGCCGCACCATATTCGTGTAATTTGTGTTCGAAATCGTTTCAAACCGCGAAGGGTTTGAACATCCACAAGGCCAAATCTCACCGTAACTGTCTTACTCAAGGTGATGCCCCGATAGACTTAGGTAACGCGCTACCAGCGCATCATACCCAGCCTTTTCATTTACGGCTTAGCCAACTGAATAACAACGTTCGGGTGATTAAGCGGATCCCTCGTGGGGCTAGAGTCGCCGTGGCGACTCACCTCGCGCAACTTGTACAAAAGTGTTACGATTCAAACTCACTTCAAGACTGGCACAACCTACTTGTTTTTCCGTATGTTGTTTTGCATGCTAAGGACGGCGATCAGAAGGTATCTTTGACACAAAAAATTAAAAATAATTGCACGCCCCTTGGTGTTCCACCAATTGTTGTACAGGAAGGCCGTACGTCAACCTTCAATCGCCAAAAATCCATTGAAGAAAAGATCAGCGACGGAGATCTTAAAGGTGCCGCTCGCCTTCTTTTTTCGAGTGACGTGCTATCTCCGGATAGCCCAGGCACTTTATTGGCCCTTCAAGCTAAACACCCTTCTGCTCCTGCAACCCCCTTTTTTTTGATCCTCCGGTACCGTCAGAGTCATGCCTCCAAATCAAAGATGTCGATGTTCTCAACGCCATCCTTTCATTCAAAACTGGTTCTGCGGCTGGCTTGCATGGCCTTGCTCCTCAACATTTAAAGGACTTGACATGCCCGTCTGCGGGGGATGCTGGAGTAATTAGATCTTTTCCCCGAAATCGTTAATTCCGCGTAGCAAACTTTCCATTCGCGTTTTTCCCCACTTTTTTATTTTCCTATGCCATTATGTTACCATTAGGTATTTTCTTCGGACGCATTATTTGCTACTCTTTTTTGTTGCTAGGCGTATTTTTCTCTGTGCATTATCTCTCCAAGTCTGTATGATGTGACAGAGCGAATCGGTTCTGGTAAACTGTTAGTTTGCAGTTCACCTAACACACTCCTCCTCCCTTCGCTCGTCGTCGCACCTATCTAGACTCTGTCAAATGACAGTCTTCCGGGATTATAAGTCTATTATCATCAATTTATTTTTTTGATTCTGCGGGCTAAACTCGGAAAAATACGTCTAGCAACAAAAAAGAGTAGAAAATAATGCGTCCGAAGAAAAAACCTAATGGTAACATAATCGCATAGGAAAATAAAAAAGTGGGGAAAAACGCGAATGGAAAGTTTGCTACGCGGAATTAACGATTTCGGGGAAAAGATCTAACCCCCCGGATGCTGGGGTGCAACTCATCGCATGTATTACTAGATTAATAAACTTTATGTACACAGGTAGTATCCATCCGGATATTGTACCTATTATATACGGGGCAAATTTAATTGCGCTGACCAAGAAGGATGGAGGTGTAAGGCCAATTGCTGTGGTTTCAACGTTTCGCCGCTTGGCTTCTAAAATTGCGGTCCGATACGTTCTGCCAAACTTGCAAAAAACTTTTGAACCGGTTCAGTTGGGTTTCGGAGTCAGTGGAGGCTGCGAGGCTGCTGTGCATGCGCTTCGGACCTTTTTGGAGGGCGGTCAGTGTGAGGTTTTACTAAAAATCGATGTCGGGAATGCTTTTAATTCATTAAACAGGGATACCTTGCTCTGTGAAGTTAAATCTTACATTCCTGAAATATACAATTATATTCTACATTGTTATGCGGACCCTACGAAACTCATGTATCGTTCCAACGAATTATCGTCCGAAATCGGTTGCCAGCAGGGGGATCCCCTGGGGCCGGCAATTTTCAGTTTGGGGATAAACCAAATAATTAAAAGTTTGTCGTCGCAATTCAATGTATGGTATTTGGATGATGGGACCTTAGGAGGGGACGTGGACTCAGTGCTGGCGGATTTTTCGTTAATAATTGACAAATTCAAATCCATCGGCCTAGAGTTAAATTTTGACAAGTGCGAACTATTCTTTCCAAATGCTGGTAGCCATGTCAATAGTCTGATACAAAGATTTAATCAGCTGGCGCCCAATATTAAGATACTGGATAAAAGTACACTTTGCCTTCTAGGATCCCCAATATTCGAGGAAAGTTTTCCTGAATATATCCAAAGTTCAATTGCAAAATTCCAGGATCATTCACACCGTTTGCTTGAAATTAGTCCCCATTATGCTCTATCCATTATTAAATTTTGTTTTTTCATTCCGAAATTAACTTACGTGCTTCGCTGCTGCCCATTGTGGAAGAATCAGGATCTTTTATCGCGAGTAGATGATCAAATTAAAAATAATTTAGAGTCAGTCCTTAATATTAGGTTCAGTGAGCGGTCTTGGACTCAGGGGTCCCTTCCCGTCCGGCACGGAGGTTTAGGTGTACGTAGGATGTCGGGTGTAGCTTTGCCAGCTTTTTTGTCGTCGGTACATAGTTCGGCTGGTCTCATAGAGAAAATCCTTCATGTAAACTGTGAGATCTCTGGCTTGGAGGACGCAAAAGCTGCTTGGTTGAGTGTGTGTCCCGGACAAGACATTCCTGAGTACCCCGAGTCACAAAGGAATTGGGACGACCCGGCGTGCAAATTAGCTTTGGATTCCCTTTTCAACCAGTGTGGTACTGCGGATAGAGCCAGACTTTTGGCAGTTGGTACTAGGGAGGCTGGGTACTGGCTTCATGCGCATCCTTCTCCCAAAATTGGAACTTTTTTAGAGCCCAACACTCTCCGCCTCTCGGTTTGCCTCCGGTTGGGGATCACATGCTCCTCATCGATGCCCCTGCGGTACTGACGTGGACCAGTTGGGGCATCACGGTCTCTCCTGCCAGAGGAGTGCGGGCCGCTTCTCTCGGCATGCTGCTCTTAACGATATCATCCGTCGGTCTCTTGCTTCGGTTAATGTGCCTGCTCTGTTGGAGCCAACCGGTATTTCGAGAAGTGACGGCAAGAGACCCGATGGGATGACCTTGATTCCGTGGAGTATGGGACGGGTACTAGTGTGGGATGCAACCTGTGTAGACACGCTGGCCCCGTCACATCTTCACGGAACATCTGTGAGAGCAGCAGCTGCGGCGGAGGCGGCTGAACGCGCAAAGGTGGCGAAGTATAGTAGTCTCGGTGCCGAATACGCTTTTGTTCCGTTCGGTGTCGAAACGCTGGGTCCGTGGGGCCCTTGCGCTTTGAGTCTTTTCGGTGATCTATCGAAAAGACTCAGAGACGCAACGGGGGACCGGAGAGCTGGCAGTTACCTCGCTCAACGTATTAGTCTCGCGGTTCAGCGGGGTAACGCAGCCAGCATCTTTGGTACCATGCCACAGGGGCCTTTTTTAGATTTAGTTTAGGATAGTTGTGTTATGTTTATGTTAAGTTATGTTTAAGGACTTGTGTGTTTAGATTAATAGTAGTGTTAAGTAAGTTAATTATTTTATGTATTGTTGTTGACATACTGTTTTTTTTAATAAATACATTTTCATTTCTTAATATGGGCCATAAACATCTTCCAAAAAATTTGAACTTTAAAAAATACGGACGGTCAAATCAATACTTTTTGTAATTAGGAATGATTTTCATACATCGTTTCTTATTTTAGAATGAACTTATAAAAAGTGTTGATTTGACCGTCTGTATTTTTTAAAGTTCAAATTTTATGGAAGATGTTTATGGCCCATATTAAGTCTTGCTTAAACACGGATACGTCAGTATTTTTCAAAATATAAATAGCATAAGCAAAATTTATATTTTTATCAAATTTAAAATGTCATATTTGTATGCAGTTGTATGGCAAAAATAATCTTGTTTCTTAATTATCTGGCCACGACTGTATGTATGTAAACTGAATGGGCCATCAAAAAGTGCAGAAGATGAAACACAAAATATTTTAACTAATGGCACATTACTAATATTGTCAGCATTATGAACAAAACATAAAATGAAAATGTTGTTCATGTTCAATCTCAGGTTCTACAAAAAATCCTGAATTAAGGTAGAATTCATAATTCAGTGGAGTAATTTGACAGCTCCTGGCATACAAAGCAGTTGTAAAATATATGGCAAATGGTTGGCTGTATGGCACACCAAAAGGGCAAGACCAATGAGTATAAGTTGGTATACTCATTGGTCTTGCCCTTTTCCAAAGATTAAAAAATCTTATATTTACATACAATATCAAAGTATTTTTAGTATAAGTTATCATTACACACTGAACTATGTAAATGAGCAAAAAACAATAGATAAGATAAAGATGCCACAACCATCTTGTGCTCAAACGATTATCTCTTTCTTGTTTTGTTTGTTTCTTGCTTGTTTGAGTAATGACTGACACAATATTTATTTAGGTAGTAAAAAGGATATCACTTTTTTATAAAGATCATCATGAACTTGTAAGGGCTGGTTTACACGACGCCGCCGCTGTGCCGATACAGTACCGCCGCTGCAGGCCTCGTGTACACGATGTCGCCTCCGCACAGTGTTTTATGGGAGCCAAAAAAGTGACATCCCTATTTTATTACAAATTACTGTAGTTTAGAGCATTACGAATGCTAGACTAAAATTCCCGCGTTTCTAATATGTGTAGTTTTTGAGAAATAAAATTTTGAAAATCTTGATTCTGACACCCGGATATTACGAAAAATAATTATGTATTGCAAATTAAGTAACAAACTTTTCTGTTGACTAAAGTGTTGGATAAATCTTTCAAAAAAGTACATTTAGAGGTAATTACAACCTTTCTAGGTACATTTGTTACAATGATATTAATTATTTTAATGATTTTGGTTTTTATTTTTTTTCTTCCATATTCCACCGTAGTAGATCGCGATATTTGTAAGACAGCTTCATTGTTATGTCTTCTATCTACCCTATTTTTTACAAGATCTAATTCCCTGGAAGATTTAATCTACAGTCGATTAAAATTCGCAGTCAGGGCTGCCACTACCAGTATCCGGATTTACCTGGATATAAAATAAACACAGTATACAGAATGTAACAAAAATACTGGTGATTCTTCTAAGGGCATAATTGGTATCGTATTCTAATTATGAAAAACTTAAAAAAAAAAATTTCCGTGTGAAAAAAAAATCTTTTGTATGGAGGGTTGGCTGGCTGGGACTACGTGTCCCATACAAATAAAAAAAATTTTTGTTCGTGTAAAAAAAATTCTACAATTTTTTATTAGTCGTAATACGATACCATTATGCCCTTAAACGGATCACCAGTATTTTTGTTACATCCTGTATAGGGAATGCAATAACAGGTAAATTTTCAAAGCCGGGTATTCGATCGGTTATGGTCGAAAAATAACCGGTTAAAGCCGTATACTACAATTATGTGTTTTTTTTGGAAGAAACGGCTAAAATATCTATTATGCATCGCCAATTTAGCAAATGTTTTTTTCTAAAACATGAATTACTACAAAATTATCAACTTCCAGGCAACAATATTCTACTTCCAGGCTCTCTCCCCATCTTCACCTCAGAATAGCTGTCGTTTGGACATAACTCTGATGATGGTGTTATGTTTTCATCCGATGGCGATATAAAAGCATCCTGTGGTGCTATCAATAATGCTATTGCGGCAGATGGTAGGAGACGTATTTTAATATTTTTTGTCGTTGCGACATCCGTTGTTCCGAAATTATTGGGTCTGATGAGACTAACGCTCTATGAAACAAATCAGACATGGTTTTCATTCGATCTGATTTGCGGGTATGGTGTTCTCTACCGTGACGCCAATATTTATTACAAGATTCTGATGATTGCTCGGAGAGCAATCCAATTGGAACAGACGAGTTTCGTATTATCGCAGCTCCATGGACCAAAAGTTTATGTATAGTCACTGTCGTAAGACACCATTCGAAATTTTTATCATATTTTTAGGCTAAATCTTTGCATATGTACTCAAAACTATTATCAAAACCAAGAATTATAGATATCCCGGAAACAACGGCGTATAAAATTAAAAATACCGAAGTGTCAACCCTAGAGGCCGGGTAACCCGGATATAAAGTGTTTAGGTGATTACTTCAATGTTCCACGGAATTAGGTCTTGTAAAAATTAGAATAGATAGAAAACATAATAATGAAGCTCTCATACCAATATTGCGACCTACTACGACGGGACATGGAAGGAAAAAAATAAAAACCAAAATTAATAAAACAATTAATATCTTTGTAACAAATGTATCTAGGAAGGTAGTGATTGCTCTTAAATGTATGTCTTTGAATGTTTTGTCGAACACCTTGGCGAAACAAACAGTCCATGCAATATCTTTTAAATTATTTATATTTTTCGTAATTTCCGAGCGTCAGAAACAAGTATTTCAAAAATTTATGTCTCAAAAACTACACATATTAGAAACATGGGAGTTTTAGTCTCGCATTCGTAATGCTTTAAACTATAGTAATTTGTAATAAAATGGGGATGTCACTTTTTTGGCTTCCATAAAACACTGTGCTCCGCGCCGATACCGTACCATGAACGACTAAAACTAGAAGACTGCAATGTCTATACAAAATCCCATTCACCCTCAAGCGGCATCTTTGGCGTCACTAATTCCTCAGTTCCATTCATTTTGTTTGGTGCCTTAATCTCTCGTGATAAAACTTGACTTCCGTTAAATAATGTCGCTGCGGAACCCGAACTACAATGCAGAAGTCTATGCGCCAAACAAAATGTATACAACTGAACTGAGACCTGGGGGGCAATTTTCGAGATTTGAGCGGTCGACTGACATTTAAGAGTCCGGTAACAATTTGAAAACGAAAATCGCTAATAATGAACTTACGCACATGAATCGCATTTAGTGAGATACTTTGAAGTCTTGTTATTGCAGAAAAGTTATTTGAGTCTATATATATTAATATTTAATACTCTAAAACTGAATTCTTACAGAGCTTGTTTAGTGAGGGAGGACGTTGATTCTTGCAATCTTGCGCTTGATTATTGATGGTTATTATTTTTTATGGCCCCTTATATGTTTTATATTATCTGATTAGAGCATGAAGTACAGTTTATTTCTGTATTTATATTTTTGTGAATTGCTTTAATACCTTCCCAAAAATGTCACCTAAACTTCGGCAATTTTTCATAAAATTGCTCTAGCTTAACATACTCTCCCTTAAAAAATATGTATGAAAATGAAAAAAACTGTTCCACTTATTCCTCAGACAACTCATTTTCCAACGTGTTTATGTACAGTTAGGTGCATAACTGAACCAATGTGCATCACTTTGACATGTTTCTTTCATTATTTCAGAAGAGGCTAGTTATTAAGTTACTATTTTATTATTAATTGGTAACAACGCTAATAAACTTACTGACCTATTATGTTATTGTAGATAAAAATAAACATTTTCTCTATTAGATAATATTTGGTACTGACTCAGTTTTGCACCGACATCGTTAAATGAAGATAAGTCTTATCAATTATGAAAAAAATAAAAACTTTCAGGTTATATTTGTTCGTCTCGGTGTCAGCTATGTATCCATATGAAAGCCAATTTCGATTCATTGCATTCACAATCTTGATTTTTTTATTCGTCCATGATTTTGAACCAAAAACCGTTAAACTACATTTTTTTTATTTAACCCGATATTGATATTTTTCTTTTACACAACCAGGTAAGACAATTAGTTGAAATAGTACATTATATGCTCTTTAAAATGAGGCGTATGACTTTTATATCACTCACGTATTTTTATGGTTATCTCAGAATGAAGTCCGCTACAAAAATTAACTAACGAGAAAGTTGTTCGGCCATTTGCCTTGACTCAGTTTTGCACCTGACAATACATTGCCAGTAACTAATTACAAAAATAAGCCTGATTTAAATGTTTGATAACTAAAATAATGGTCGTGGAATTCCTTACTTTAAATGAGTTACTGAATTGGGAATGCCTAAGAAAAAATGAAATAATGGGAAAAATAAATTAGGTGAAATTTCACAGTTTTCGGTATGAAATTGAGAAAAATGTATAAGTCGGAAGAAAATAATTTGTGAAGCAGTTTTGTAGCGGTACCCAAGGATTAATATTTTACGTTTAGAACTTTTATGTAACTTTGATTGTTATCAAATTATTTACATTTTACTAAGGTACTAATTTTGACTCAGTTATGCACCTAACTGTATTTTACGTACAAGCATAACTTAATTTTAATCAATAAAAACCTTACTCTTTTCACTTCTCCAAGCAAACATTGTATTTTACGTACAAGCATAACTTAATTTTAATCAATAAAAACCTTACTCTTTTCACTTCTCCAAGCAAACATCGCGAAACAGGTGTTAGATTAGGGTGAATTACTTATAAATGAGACAAGAAAATAAAAACCGGCCAAGTGCGTGTCGGACCACGCATAGGAGGGTTCCGTACCTTCAATGGAATAAGAACCAAACTAATATCAAAAGGTCGTATCTGGTGCCTATGGAAGAAGTTTTTTGGAGATAACTCAAAAATGGCTGAACCGATAATGTTCAAAACAATTTTTGTAGAAAGTATATGATAAGGCGCATCTTTTCAAATTTTTTCATATTTTTTGAACTTACGGTTCAAAAGTTACGGGGGGGGGCTACACAACTTTTCTGACTTCCGAAGCGATTATTTCAGAAAATATTCACTTAATCACAAAATAGTCAAAGAAACCTCAATGTTATTTTGAAAGACCTATCGATTGATGTGTCACATGTTGATATTTGGTTTTTTTATTTTTTATTTAGTTAGGTACCTGTATGGAGCGCCCCCCTAAAAATATTTTTTTTTTCAAATTTAACTACATAACATAACTAAGTAGCTGCATACAAAATACACCTTATGTGTAAATTTTATTCAGATACGTCGTATAGTTTCCGAGTAAAATGCCTGTGACATACGGACGGACAGACAGACAGACAGACATGACGAATCCATAAGGGTTCCGTTTTTTGCCATTTGGCTACGGAACCCTAAAAAGCGTTCCACTTATACAATTTAAAAAGAAACGTACTTTCGAAATATGTATACAAACTGATAGAAGTTTCGTTAGTTACTGCAGAATAGTATCAAATAGTTGAGCGAAATCGAAAAAAAAGCTTACCGGACTCTTAAAGCTTTGTCAGAAACGATGAAATGTTATTTTAAAGATAACCGCGCGATTGTAAAAGAAGTGATACATAGGTACTTCTTATAGCTTATGTATGATTTATCTATGTTCTATCTATAGACAATGGGAATCCCCGGAAAGTGTCTATTAGGCACTGGTCCCACCGCCGGCTACAAACTATAAGCGAGTAGAACTATAAACTACAAACGAGTGGGCGAGAGGCGAGAAACTAGTATAGTTTTGATAGTTTTGACGCTCGGCTATAAGCGAGTGTTCGCGTGCGAGCGATTGTATATAATACTTTTTCTACAAGTCATCATCATCGTCATCCGAACTAGACAACAAAGATAGTTCATATGATTTAAATTCATTGTAAATACTTGCACTCGAATCCACGTTGTAAGGTAGAATGATCGCTCCGATCGCCAAGCAGGCATCGAGCGAGTACCGCTGAGCTAGTTTTATAGTCGATAGCTATTATCGCTGCGGTCAACTAGTAGACAGTGGTCCCACCGCCAGCTATCGGCGAGCTCGGCGATTAACTAGTAAAATTCTGTACTAGAAACAGTTGACAATCGGCAGGAGGCTAGTAAAAATTCTATGGAATTATCGCTTACTCGCCGGGCGGTGGGATAGTGTCCTCGCCGGCAGTGTGAACAGCCAGCGATGAACTATAAATATATATCTCTCTTTTATTTACACGGAAGCGATTAACTTTTGTTCGTTTCTTGGGCTAGAAAATAGCCGATAGCTCATAGCTTACTCGCTCGCGGTGGGACCAGTGCCTTAAGGGGTCTTTACTCGGCGCAATTTCGACGCTAAAATCGCCGGCAATTTCGATACGATGCTGTTAAGGTAGGTGCAATGAAATTAATCGTTGGATCAAAAACCGCAATGTATTGAAAATCGCCGGTGATTCGTTGCCGGGTCAGTAGAGCGCTTTATCTCTACTTATATAAAATAATAAGCTAAGTAAGTTGATAAAATAAAATTCAATTGCATAGTGTAGTGTGTTGCAGTAGGCAGGGCTTGTAACCGGTTTAAATTGGTGTAAATTGTATTAATTGTACGTACATTACATAACGCATGCAGTTACACAGTTAGGTAAAATGAAAGGACCAAGCTCTGGAACTCGATTCTGACCTGAATTAACTATTATATAATCTGCGCCCGAATGAAATACGCGAATATGGGGCATAACCCCAAACTCTTTACACT
Organism: Pammene aurita; assembly: GCA_947086415.1. Classification (NCBI taxonomy): domain Eukaryota; kingdom Metazoa; phylum Arthropoda; class Insecta; order Lepidoptera; family Tortricidae; genus Pammene; species Pammene aurita. The sequence goes on from OX352297.1 coordinate 26,998,877, forward strand.
TGAGGATAATGTCAAATATGTCAATGGATTCAGTTGGGGCCAGACGGCAGATAGCCGCAGATTCTGCCACGTGACCTTGGTTGGAGCGAGTGGTTGAAGCGAGCGGCTACAAGGCTGCCAACCAACCAACGGCTTCTGCTAATGGTTGGCAGAGCACACATAGCCACCAAGGGCATTTAAAGGTCATGTAGAATTTGGCACCAACTACTGGCTACATGGTTTAAAATCTCTGTTTTCTGCCAAGGTCTTGTGGCAGAGGGCTGTGGTTGTATGCCGTCTGGCCCCAACTATAAAAGAAAAATCGCGATTAGATTCGTAAAGGTCAATATCGAAGCAGGAACGTGGCTGCCATTTGCTGAATCATGTTGAGCAGGCATTTGGTAGGTACGTATATTCAGATTTTACAGGTATAGATTTAATCAGTATTATCTAGTCTGAGTAGCAGAAAACTTGTTCGTAGTCGCGGCTGATTATGTGGTCGCGGAACGACGAGTTCTGCTACACCACTAATAGATAAGTTCCTAGTATTTCCATTTATACTTGAAGTGTTTTTGTGATACCTGTGATACTTACGTACTTATAAGTGAAAGTGAGATAAAAGTTATGTGTCAAAGTATTATGAGAAATTTAGGTTAAAATAAAAGTGATGAAACAGGATCTGCCTAGACTGAAAAGCAGTGATCGGAATAGGCAGAGTATAAATACCTAAACTTGGCAGAACAGAGACAAAAATTGGAGACTTCCTTACGACTACATATTTTTCGTCCCGGGAATTCCCGGGAATGTACTAAATGAGTTATATTGTTAAAAATAAGATAAAAAACAACGCGTGCCGCTCCAGTTCAATCAATAGACATGAAATAAAACAACCAAAAATATCGACGGATTCTTCTATATTTTTTGTAATTATACACCATATATACAATGTTTCTTAAATCTAAATGTAAATATTCTAGCTACTTAATTAACAAATACAATATCATACATATTCAATATCATCATCATCAGCATCAAATTCAGAATCATTACTAAAATTATTTTCTTGTAAATAATTAAAATATATTACCATTATTTTTTCTATATTTTCGACGGTAAGTCGGTTTCTTTTGACGCTTAAAATCCATTTATACGTTGAAAATGACCGTTCAACATCCACAGACGTGAGCGGAGCAAATTTATAGAATAATTCGTCATCTGCGTCGATCCCCTGTTTGAGTTTTTCGCTTTTGGCCCTAACTATATCATAGTCAGGATTTCATTCTATGACTTTCTCTAATTTATTTTCTACCGCCGCACTAGACGACCAATTCAAAACGCATCTTACGTTGTCAATAATTTCAAAATATTCTTCCAGTGATAATTTTGTGTCTTGTAACTGTTTAAGTCCCACTTGAATTATCGTATAATTTTCGTCAATAATGTTAAGTTCTGATTCAATATTTTCACTTCTTATCGCAGCTTTTGCTTTTCTTATAGATATTGCTTCTTTACTGTTTAGATTATTTACAACGTTGGATATTTGTTGAAAATGTTTAGAGTAATACGACTGTACAATGCTAGCATCGCACATTTCTCGGTCAGCATAAAATATGTTTGTTATAATAATCGCTGTATCCGCGATTACGCAAAATGTACAATAATTAACCAGTCTACGTTTATACGAGCTCCTAGCTAGTACCTAATCATAATTATACCTTGGTTATCAATAAAAAATATATTTAAATCAGTGTTTATTATCAAGACACTCAACCGTCCAGAATCACATCATTCAGGTGTACAAACCCGTACATCCTTTTGGTCCTTCGAACTCGTCAGTGACAGTGTTATAGTGCTTCGGTCCAACCGGCCTCCCACAAGCGGGTCTCACCGTGCGGATTGAATAGGCACAGTAATTCGTCACAGAAGAACATCAACAGTTCATCATCGGAGATATCAAGAATCATCCACAATCAACTCAAGTCCAGCGAGAAGAAGCTCCGACTTGGATAATCATCATCATCAGCAGCTGCAATCATCACTTTAATCAATCTATATCAGTAAACCAAGGAAAGTAATCATCATTATCAAGTATCAATATCAGTGGCCACATTGTTAACAAATACTGGTTTCGATCAATAACTATTTATCAGTACTACATCAACTTATCAATCAATCAAGATGAGTTCCGAAATGGAAACGATTCGCAATCAACAAAACCAGATCATGGCCAGTATGAATAGGCTATTTGAGAATTATAAAAAAGATGGTCCAAGCCGACGAACTGTGTCTACCATCAGCAACAAGTTGACCAGCCTCGACGGATTTTGGCAGGAGTTTCAAAACAATCATGACAGGTTGGTGTCGTTCCAGAACGAAGATTACACTCAATTTGCCGAGCAAACTTGTAACAAAACCAAAGCCTTTTATGAATCAGCTCGGTCAGTATTAATAAGTCATTTAGAGGCAGCTAAACAGACTCCTCCATCACCAAGGACTTCATTATCACCGATGCCCGTCGAACGTCTCACCCTCCAGCAGTCAGAAAATTTCAACTGGGCCGATGAAGGAGTAAAGAAACCAGAAGAGAAACCTGGACGTTCGGAGCCACAAAAAATGGATATTAGTGAGCGAAGCCGTACCATTCAGCAAGACGACGATGACACTCTCAAGGTCGAATTACAAAATCAAAATAAATCGACCATCCGTGTTCCAATCAATCCAGGATTCGCAATTCCACCGATCTTCAATACCACCGACAGATCAAGCGTCGATACTGCCAAGTTATCAGAGAAGATGCGAAAACAACAAAGCAATTTCAAGGCCTTCGCACGCACTGTCCATTACATCGACCTCTCTACTATCAACGAAAAATGGGAGTTGGAAGATTTACTTAAATCAGTTCAATCACGTTGGACAACCATCGACACTCTACACTGGGACATCGATAGTGAACTTCTCGAAGACGACGAAACCTACAATCAAGCGTTCTGCAAATACGAGAAGAAATTCCAAGACATCAAAAAATCTATCAGCTCTAAAATATGGTCCATGGTTCATCGAGAGAAATCGACCCCAGTAATGGACATACCACCGTTTAGCGGGAACTACCAACAATGGACTTCATTTAAGGATCTATTTAATGAAGCCATTCATCATAATCGCTCTATGTCCAATGCACAGAAGATGCAATTTTTAAAGAACAAGGTCAGAGGTGAAGCCGAGAAACTAATTCAGCATCTCAACATCAGCTCTGAAAACTATGAAACCTGTTGGGAAATTTTAAACCACAGGTACAACAACAAAAAAATCATTTTCACGGCTCATCTCAATAACCTACTTTCGTTGTCAACAATGCAGCAACAGTCACATCAACAAATCAAGCGCCTACACGACACCACCAACGAAAGCTTGAACGCCATCAGAAACCTTGGCGTGGACATCAAGACATGGGATCCAATTATCGTTCATATTTTAGCACAAAATTTGGACGCAGAAAGTCACACGGAGTACGTAGAATCATTAAAGAACCCACGTGACCTGCCTACACTGAAGGAGTTTTTGGATTTCCTGGAGATGAAATTTACATCGTTTGAGGCAAGCCGCCGCAAGTTGGACACATCAAAACCATCCCAACAATCAGAAGCAGCAAGAAAGCCGTACTACAAAGCATTTGGCGCCATAAAAGATACATCATTATTTCAAAATAACTCAAGCGATTTTAAATCAAGTTATTATCAGAAAAAACATTGCCCAGTTTGTAATAAGAATCATGGCATATTTCATTGCGAAACATTTCAAAGTGCAAAACCAGATAGCAAACGAAGCATCATTGCGAAGTTGAACTTATGCAAAAACTGCCTTTACAATCATTACGATAAGGAATGTTTTTCAACGAGTCGCTGCCGCACGTGTCAAGAAAGGCACAACACTCTTGTCCATGATGTATACAATAAGAAATTAGATACTTCCGACCCAATTAATAAACGGAAAACCGTCGCAACTATTACGAAAGAACGTAATAAAAATATTCAAGTTTTATTACCAACCGCCTTAATCAAAGTAAGGGCAAATGATGGAGTTTATCATAACATGAGGGCGTTTATAGATCCTGGGGCTCAGATGTCCTTGATCACGGAGGATGCGGCTCAACTCTTAAAACTACCCCGGGAAGATTGCAAGGACACTATGTATGGGCTCGGCATTAATGGAAACACCTGCACGGGCGTCATCCACGCCACAATATCATCAACGCAGTCCGATTTTGAATTTGCCGCTGAGTTATTCATCATGATTAAACTCACTCTTCCTCTACCAAACCAATCATTCGTCAAACCAGATTTGACTTATTTAGAGGGATTGACACTGGCAGATCCAGATTATAATGTGAGCCGCCCAATCGACATTATACTAGGGTCCGATGTCACCGCCAAATATATACAAAATGGCATCATCGTTACTGACGATAACCTTCCTGTAGTCCAGAACACGAAGTTTGGATACATTCTTAGCGGAAACGTACCATCTTATCAATGTGGTGTCGTCGTCAAGGACATGGATGACATCTCGCGTTTTTGGGCCATAGAAGATATCAGTGAAACATCAAACTTGTCATCAGAAGATCAACATTGTTTAGACTTATATCGGGAAACTACATTTCGTCAAGAAGATGGAAGATACGTAGTTCGCCTACCATTGAAGCCAGAGGATGAAATCGCTCTAGGATTCTCAAGAAATATTGCCATAGCCCAGTTTAAACAACTTGAGATCAAGTTTCGAAAAGATCAAAATATCGAAACCGAGTACAAGAAGTTTATTCAAGAATATATTGATTTGGGACACATGCGCGAATGTACAGACGAAATCGACGGGCAACGCAATTTGACACAGGAGTGCTTTTTACCTCATCACTGTGTGAAAAGACCAGACTCATCAACGACTTCACTCAGAGTCGTATTTAATGCTAGCTCGAAAACATCAAATGGGATAAGTCTGAACGACACCATGTACCGCGGACCCAATCTGCAACACGACCTGTTAACACTTATCATAAAATGGAGGCAGTATAAGGTTGCTTACGTCGCGGACATCGAAAAAATGTTTAGAATGATAGGTATAAACATTCAAGATCAAAAATATCAAAAAATCATATGGAGAGACACTGAAGATCAACCGCTTCGTGAATACGCCTTAACGACCACAACGTACGGCACGAAAGCCGCACCTTGGTTAGCCATGATGACGTTAAGAAAATTAGCCCAGGACGAGCGCCAAAATTATCCGGAGGCTGCGAGCGTCGTAGAAGAGAGTTTTTACATGGATGACCTTTTACACGGCAGCCACGATCTCAAATCTGCCAAGAAATTACAAGCAGACTTAATCAACATGTTAAAATCAGGAGGGTTCAATCTGCGGAAATGGGCATCAAACACACCCGAACTATTAAACAGGCATAGCGAGTCTCGAGATCAACAACCAACTTTCGAATTTAAAGATCAAGAAACAACAAAAACGCTGGGATTACGCTGGCATCCGCAAGAGGATAATTTCACCTTTCAACTCAAGATTGAACCGCCGGCAACTCAAACATTCAAGATGAACAAAAGAGAGCTATTGTCAAACATAGCAAGGGTATTCGACCCGCTCGGATGGCTATCGCCAGTTACTACGAAACTAAAGTTATTGTTTCAAAATGTCGTATCAAATGACATCGGGTGGAACGATCAAGTACCCGAAAGGATCAAAGATGAATGGCTCAAAATTTCACAAGACCTACAAAATATCAAGGATATCAAAATCCCTCGCTGGCTAAATAGTCACAAGAATCAAGACCTTGAACTTCATGGGTTCTGCGACGCATCAACAAAAGCGTACGCATGCGTGATCTATTGCCGCGTTATCTCTACCGATGACGCATGCGAGGAAACATCGCCGCCAGTACTGGTAGCAGCAAAATCAAGACTCGTGCCGACAAAAAAATCCGTGACCTTGCCAAGATTGGAACTGTGTTCAGCTCTACTTCTGTCTGCTCTCATGGAGAAGGTCAAACAATCATTAAAGGAAAACAACATCAAACTTGTCTGCTGGTCAGACAGTACAGCAACATTAGGCTGGCTAAACGGCTCACCTAGCAAATGGAAGCCATTCGTAGCAAATAGAGTTGCAAAAATCACTAAAATAATACCATCAAGCTGTTGGAACTACGTAAAATCAGAAGAGAACCCGGCTGACTGCGCTAGTCGTGGAATAACTGCTCAACAGTTATCGATACACCCCCTTTGGTGGAATGGCCCAAAATGGCTCTCATCATACAGCCAAAATCAAGCGAGGCTCACATTCACTACGGATCAAGAAATTAAAATATCAAAACAATGCCACGCGGTCGCTTGTAAACAAACGGACGACGGTGACATTATCAATGAATTGTTTTGCAAAAATAGCAATATGACTCATTGCACACGTGTACTTGCATGGATACTGCGAGCAACTTCGCGCAATCAACAAAGCTCTAGTTACTTAACAGCTGATGAGTTATACGCCGCAAAAAATAAAATAATTAAGTACGTTCAAGAAAAGGAGTTTCCGAATGAGTTTAATAACTTGAGAGCAAATCAATCAATAAATGTGAAAAGCAACATTTTGAAATTACGACCCTTTTTGGATCAAAATGGGATGCTACGTGTTCGCGGCCGACTTCATAATGCACATATCAGTTGGGAGATGAAACATCCCCTTATCATTCCTCATAAAGGTCGCCTGACGGACTTGCTCATCGATCAAGCACACAAAGCTGTACTACACGGAAGCGCCAAACTCACTCATTCGAAGCTGAGAGAATCATTGTGGATTGTTGGAGGTAATGGAGCTACGAAAAATCGCCTGCGTCGCTGTATCACGTGTCTTAGACAAAAACCTCCAAAACAGTCCCAAATAATGGGTGATTTGCCTGAATCAAGAACAAATCCATCAAGGCCATTTTATAATACCGGTGTAGATTACACAGGATACGTGACCGTGAAGGCAAGCAAAGGTCGTGGCATCAAAACAACAAAGGGCTATATAGCTGTATTCGTTTGCATGGCTACAAAGGCCGTGCATTTAGAGCTAGTCTCGGATCTAAGTTCAGAATCATTCCTAGCTGCTCTGCGAAGAATGTCAGCTCGACGTGGAGCGCCCCGTCACATTTTTAGTGACAACGGAACAAATTTTACAAAAGCCAGCAAAGCAATCAAGGCACAATATGAAGAGATCAACGCATCGTTAGATGAATCATTTTACAAGGCCATCAGCGACATGAATATCACTTGGCACTTCAATGCACCTTCGTGGCCTAGCGCCGGAGGCTTGTGGGAAGCAGCCGTTAAAAGCCTCAAACATCATCTTCACCGGGTGTTAGGAGAGCAGCATCTTACCTTTGAGGAATACTCGACTTTGCTAGCTCAGCTGGAGGGTTGCTTAAATGGGAGACCACTGTGTGCATTGACCGAAGACCCTGACGACTTGGATTATATCACCCCGGCACATTTTTTAGCAAGCGGCCCAACTCTCCACATTGTGGAGACCGAAACAGACGAGCGGACACGCTGGCGCTTGACACAAAAAATATTTCAAGACACATGGAAAAAATGGCAATCTGAGTACCTGTGTCAACTACAAGCGCGCTGCAAATGGACACAACCTAAGCCAAACATTGAAATCGGCGACGTCGTAATCATTCACGACGCAAACCTGCCTGCTGGCAAGTGGGCACTAGGCCGAATATCAGATGTTCATCCAGGAAAAGACGATTTTGTCCGAGTCGCGTCAGTAAAGACAAAAAATTCAGTTATAAAAAGACCCATCATCAAGCTGTCGAAACTGCCAGTATCCGAGCACGATTTGCGGACCACTGGAGAAGAAAAAAAAGACTTATCAGCCACCCCATCAAGAGCATCAAGACCAACAAATCAAAGAAAAATCACCAATAGGCACAAGTGCATCAACTTCATCACTATGGCACTAACATTATTTATGTTATGCATAATGCCTGCACAGAGTACCCATGACGTGTCACACTTCACAGAAGGTCAAGGTATTTATTTTGACAAAATAACAAACCTGAAAATGGCCCGAGACGAGTGGAAACTTGTGGTATACTACGACATCAATCCGTATTGGGAAGGATCAGAATTATTTTCTAAATACATCACTCATTTAGAAAATATGTGTCATACGATAGAAAATAAACAACAATGCAACATTGTACTGACACAATTACGTCACGCCTTCTCGGAATTAAAATACTACGATGCCATGCTACTCGGCCAGCGCTCCGACTCGTCACGAAAAAGGAGAGGATTCTTCAACGGCATAGGAAATGTTGCTCATAGCCTTTTCGGCGTGCTCGACGACCAGTTCGCCGAACAATATCAAAAGGACATTGACCTAACCAGAAGAAATGAAAAACACCTGGCACTATTATGGCGGAATCAAACTTCGGTTATAGAGGCGGAAGCAAACCTACTCAAGAGAATCGAGTCCTCGATGCAAAATCAGCATAAAACTTTTAATCAATATATCATCAGCATCGAGAAAGGCCTAAACAAGCAGGCAAGCGAAATTCAATTATCAACACAGATCAATGAAATAGCCGTGTCGTCAATCATTGCCAATAATATACTCGCCAACCTAAAAAGCATACAAGACACTTTATTGGACACCATCACTAACATAATTTATGGAAAATTCAACGTGCACCTTTTGACGCCACAACAGTTGAAAGATGAGCTAAATATCATCGCCGGTCAGATGCCGAAAGATTTGACTCTTCCATGCGAAAACATCAACAACGATTTACCGAAATTATATCAACTAATGAAGGTGCGAACCAGAATGACCCGTCAGTACCTTATCTTTGAAATCAGAATTCCTTTAGTCTTTCGAGACATCTACGAGCTCTTCCGATTAATACCAATTCCACAACAAGATGGGAAAAATATGATCAAAATAAAGCCCATAGCCGATCAGGTGGCTATAAATATCAAAAAGGAATCGTATATACCGATGTTGGATGAAACCGTACATAAGTGCACTCACTACGATTCCAACACACTTATTTGTACGCTACAAGGTCCAATTTATCAATTGAAGTCTGACTCACACCTATGTATAGCGGATCAAATTACAAACAAGTGCACAGCTGAGACTGACACCTGCCGTAACATATGGACCGAACTAAGCACCATGAATACATACCTATACTTTTGTTGTGACGTATGTACTGCGAGAATTATATGCGGTCAGGAGGTCAAGGCCGAACATCTAAACAAGGCTGGAATCATTATCCTCCACACCGACTGTGTATTAAACGGAGATTCCTTTACCATATTTCCTCAGAAGGAACTATCCAACGACATCAAAACTCAAGCAAATGTGGTAAAGTTCGACGTGCCCTCTATAAACAATGTTATCAATTTGACTGTACCCGTCATACAGAGCGAATCGAATGCCTTTGGAATCAATGAAAAACACTTCAAAGCCATCAAAGACCAAATTGAGCACATGAAGAACGAAGGAGCCGTATCAGGGGAAGTCACCTACCACGATGTCCACCATTATACTGCAATCTACATAGTCATGGGCATCGTAATCGTATTAGCCGCGCTGTATGTGCGTCGCTGCATACGGCGACGTCAATTCGTCGCACGTCTCACTCCCTCGTTCGCCGCCGACACTGCCGCCGCCGGGAAGAACGAACGCAGACCCACTTCGATGTCATCCGCATCCCGCAGCTCCATCCCATCAGCGACCGAGAACAGCCCCAGCGGAGATCAACGCGCCGCGACAATTTCAATTAACCATACAAATGCGACATCTATGTTTAGGGGATTTACCTCTATCAAATAATTATGCAATGTTCTTTGTTTACATCAGTTTAGATTTTTTAACATTTTTTCTTGTATCAAAACAATAATAATTTGAACAGCATCCTCATCTCCTGGCCGGGAATATGTACAATGCTAGCATCGCACATTTCTCGGTCAGCATAAAATATGTTTGTTATAATAATCGCTGTATCCGCGATTACGCAAAATGTACAATAATTAACCAGTCTACGTTTATACGAGCTCCTAGCTAGTACCTAATCATAATTATACCTTGGTTATCAATAAAAAATATATTTAAATCAGTGTTTATTATCAAGACACTCAACCGTCCAGAATCACATCATTCAGGTGTACAAACCCGTACAACGACGTTGCCTTTAGCCATGTACCCCATCTAGTTATAACAGGTTGCGGAGGTAGCGGTAAATTAGGGTACATGTTTTTTAGTATATTTACTCAATTAGGTGATTTTAAAAATATTTTTTTTACATTCGCTACTAAATTGTCAACATTTCCGTATTGAGAGCGTACTTGTTCCGCTACTCTATTAAGGGCATGTGCTAAACAAGTTATGTGCAACATATTTGGAAAATCGATTTTCAATAACCGTCCGGCTTGCAACATATATGCCACGCTGTCAGAGCATAACATCAGCACATTATCAGATTTTTCGACAAATTAATCTCCCCACATTTCTTTCAAAGATTCTATAACAAAATTTGCTATTGTTTCCCCGTTTACGCTTTTAAGCACCTTGCATGCAATTAAATACGGTCGAGTAGCTACATTTTTGATTAAAGGCATAACTAGCAAATTAACCACATATCTTCCCATAAAATCGGTTGTTTCGTCAAGTGATACCCATATCTTATTGTTTCCTATTGTGTCGTGTATATGTTTCAATCTATTCCTATAAAATTCACCAAGGTACTTTTTTCGTAATAATGATTCAGATGGTACATTCTTGTTTACGCAAACACAACAATCATTGCGGCAAACATATTTGTTGAAAAATAATTTAAACTCTGAATTACTAACTTGTGACCAAGGAATGTTACACAAAATTAAAAATTTGATCAAATCGAAGTAAAATTCTTTTTCAGGATTTTTTCGCTTGCCTTGATGTGTTGGTCCGTTGATGTGTCGATCAACGTTGCCTTTATGCATGGCTTTCAAAGAAGTCTCACATTTGGTGCAGAAAATGATACCACTTGCTTCGTCATATACAAGTTCTGGATTATTAACAATCCAACTAGTCATCAGTTCGGGTCTCACTTGTTTCGCCATGCTGACCGAAATCGTATCTGAAATAAATTAGATATAAAAGTTAGCAAACGGAAACAGTTTGGAATGAAGGTTGCAACGCCAATAACTTATTTTACTTTGATTTGTTACAACGTAACATTTAAAATTTATTAGTGTCATTTAACAATTAACGTATTCGAAACTTTATTAACTAATTAATGCACTATAAGGCTATTTTTTTCTGGGAAAGCTCCAAACGCCCTCTAAATCAACACGTGCAAACGCGCAAAGGGACACAAAACCCCATTTTTTGAGGTAAAAAGTTTATTTTTTGCGTTTTCCCAAATTGAGTAGTATTTAACAACTGCAGCAGGTATGTACTTGTTTATTTTACGCATTTTCACAGTGTATTCCGTTGCAAGTTTGCACGTGTTAATAAAGCTATATTACACTAAGTATTAAATTGATGTCGGTTTGCTACATTACACAGTCAACTTATGAAACATTGGTAAATGACCCTATACTCAAGGTTTGCCACCGCACATTTGAGCTTTATATTTTCTTAATTTTAATTATAAGATATATTATTGGCCGGTACTGTACATACAAATACAAAAAAGCAATAAAAATACATCAGCTTACCTTGAAACTTGGTAGTCTTGCAGTAGCCGTGGTATTTTTGTATCCAGTTAGTCAAATCCAATCAAAGCAAAGTCAGTGTCCGAGTTCAAGCCAGATAATCAGGTACTGCAGGTGAATTTCCAGTAAACAAGCCAACGTCAAATATCGCAAAAACTCAGAATAATCACGTCCGTACTCTTCAAAGGGTTGTATGAAAGTGCACTGTCAACTTATTATTTAATGCACAAGAAGGGTAGCAGCGACCAGCGATAACGACATCTGCTTTCTATTTTACACAATAAAATAACAATAGAAACCACAAGCAATACAATGGATAAGCCTACTTTATCTATTTTTTTCACTCAAACACAATAAAAGCACTTGCGTAAAAGAGACGGACGAGTTTTAAATAATACAATGAATGTTATTTTTTCCATTTAAACTAATAATAAATATAGTTTTGTTGTTACTTATGATTTTTAATACCTCTGGAATATAATTATGGGATTGTTTTATTTAGTGTGTGTTTAACCCGGGAAGTCCCGGTAAAAAATGTTATCACAAGGAAGTCTCCACTTCATGACTTTGTTCTACGCCGAAGTTTAGGTATTTATACTCTGCCTATTCCGATCACTGCTGAAAAGTGACAGGGATGTCATGGAACTCCTAAACGGAGAAAACGGTAATAAGGAATGCCTTTAAAATAATAAATAACAATAAATATTATGGGACAATCTTACACAAATCAACCTATTTAGTCCCACAGTAAGCTCCATAAGACTTGTGTTGTGGTGTGGGTAGGTACTACTTAGGCGACGCTATATATGTATAATAGATGGATATAGATAAATAGTTTAATAAATAGAAAACATCCATAACTCATGAACAAATATCCGTGATAACTGGTATGCACACAAATAGATGCCTTGACCAGGATTCGAACCCGGGACCTCCTTCATAGGCAGGGTCACTTCCGACTCGACTAGGCTAGGAGGCCGTTAAAATAAAAACAGATTTAATATAATATAGGTTACTTACTGAAACGCATTTCATTGTAGTTAAAGCACCTATGGTTGGTAATACTTCCAGATACATATCGATATAGTTCAGGTAGGTATTAAAGTAGAATATTTAATTTTATATCGAGTGAGCGGGGGGGGGGGGCGGAATTTTATATAATAATAAAAACCTGACTGTGCAGCTGCAAGTGGTATACAAATCTTTGACATCATTTTGTTATTTATTTTATTTTAATACACCCTATGTCACTCCCATAATCGAGACGAATCTAATAAAATAACAACTCTCCCGTCATAATGCGTCAAATGATGTAGGCTATATACTTAGTAGGGTGTGCTCATAAAGCTCTATAAATGGAGTACGCTTCGCCTCATCTTTCCAAACAAAAAAGTCTGCCAAAATCTGAGGGGGGCGAGGTAGCACGCATGTGATGTTTTCTAGTCAAAGGTACATCATTGTCGGTTGTCAATACAGTTTATTTCTAAATGATTTTTTATGGCAGCAACGCTTTATTGACAACCGACAAAGATGTACCTTTGACTTGAAAACACCAAACATATTTGACATATTCTTTTTATACTTCATAACACTAAATGGAGCAATAGATAGTCGACTGTACATACGTTAACATATGGTTCATTATTGGATGCAGTCTTTGCAAATGTCAAACAAAAAAGCCAAGGATCATTTTTGATTGTATTTTCAAACAAAATATAAAAGACAGCAATCCTTAAGCGCGTTAAATATGGAGAAATGTCAAACGTCAAATAGTTACTGCCCGTCAGAAAGAAAACGATTGTCTTTGAATCGATTCTGTAAACGAAGCTTGATTTTCGATTTAGGTTAAATCTTTTATTACGAAAGTAATGATAAATAAAGTAAAATTTTACTTACATCTGAAATGGTATTTCATCTTTTTGTAAACTAGACGAAATATAACATTGTTTACATCCAAAAACAGCGCATAAGGGCATTATCACGGAGCTTGTTATCAATCGACAGCGATGACGAAAGTGCGTGACATCGATTATTGAAATAGTTTTTATAGATGTACTAGATTTTCCTGCCAATACTTTTGACAGAGGGGAAATGATACCTAAGGCCTCTCCTGGTTTAGAACTCTCTGGGTGTGCTAAAGGCATAGACATGGGTACATACTCTCGAAAAACAACATGTAGGTACCTGGGTCTATGAAGTTATGACATTAGTCGTCTTATTGTAATGCACGTTAGTCGTAAGATGTAGGTACTAGGTACTTATGGTTTAAAAAAAGGAAGTCCCACCTAGTTTCTTGCCAGTAATAATGCCCCTGGGTCAGAAGTGTAGGATTAGAACCGGAAGTAGTTTTTTTGACACGCATAAGTGCATTATACTCGTATAGTGCCAAAATTGATGAATAAATATTTTCTGACGTTTAAAAATGCAATAATTCCTTAATTTACTTCATGGTTAAAAACAATACGGCGAGTGTCCGAAACAATTAAAAGAGAGATTAGGAAGGTAATAAATAAAGCAACCGCGAAATATTTTCGTATCTACTTTTTAAATCAATAACAAACTTACACACAATCATCATGAATCTCCTATCTTATACAAACACGTTACACACATCACAACACACGACAGCTGCGCTTATCCCATGACTATACTAGATATGGGATAAACTTAATACGTCTTTGGTATGGGGATGGAGCATGAACGTTAAACGTGAGACGCTAAATGAAACAACCTGAACTGAACACCTTGACTATTAAGGTGACTTTTTTAATTTATTCTTTATTTTCTCTTCCTAGCCTATTGGAGATTGAAATACATATTTAAATTTATTTGCAATTAATGCGCGTTACCAAACGACGTTTTTCTTTAGTAAAAACCAAAAAGAAAAAAAAATATGAATTTTGGGCTAATAGGCACCTACTTACAATTACAAATGCTAAAAATACTTATTACTTAAATACTTATTTAGATTTCACGAGCTAGATTCTTACGTTAAATATCAAATTTCTCCATGTTTCTTTATGATTTTTACAATCGGTCAAATATTGAGCCGAATGCCTAATCAACCTGTCTTGATAAATGACTCACGATGAAGCTCAAGTTCAACCAGTTTTTGGTCAAAGTCAAGGTTCTTGATAGTTGCATATAAAATTAGTAGATTGTTGGAGAGGCTAGAAAACCGTTTCAAGATGGACGAGTGAGTTTGAGAAGATGAATTATACGACCATCTTTTGCGGTTTCGGCCGAGGCGTTATACAAATTGCTTTTCACGACTACTGTGAGGAAATACAAGTTTAATATTGTTATATGTTTGTAGATCTACCCCCAAATAATTAAAATGTGTTTCCCAAATTTATGATAAAATATCCAATAGAAGCTAATTCCTCCCAGAACACCTTGTGCCGGCCCTCGGGGAGGAGGACTGGACTGGACAACATACTTTCTATTACGCTACGATTGGTCGAATGTTTACTAAATGGCTCTCGCCGACCAATAAAATGCTACAAAAACATTGTTGCAGTGGTGATTCAAGTTTTACAGCTAATGCTTATGGACTAAGAGCTGACCACGTCAGATATGACAAAATAATGAGAGCAATGAAACCCGTCTAGTCAGATTGCAATACTTTCCTTATTGCTAGATCCGGGCATCTGGTAGCTTTTAATGGGTGGACGTCACAGTGACAGACTAGCAAAAATTTTCAGTTGAAAAAAAAAACGGGTGGCACTCCGGGAGTGCCGGCAGAAGTGAAAACTTGAATATTAACTTTGTGCATTTTTGATATTTTGGAATGGTTAGGGAATAATTTGGCACGAATTGCTTTAATTATCAGTATAAAAATTGTATGTGGTAAAATACAATACCTATTCATTTATTGCGCTATCGTACACAAACATGACAATTTATATTACATTAAAAATGTAACACTTCAGAACTATTACAATTATTTAACATTAAAAATCTAAAACTGATACGATAGGTTTATGGTAGCTGAAATAAGAAACGAACAATTTTGATTCTAACCTATTTAAATGTCTAATAAATACCGCATCAATAGTAGTTTTGTATTTCGTAGTGCTAAGATTACGATTTCGAACGAAACAGCAGGCGCAGGCATACATTTTCGCCGCGTGGTAGAAAGAGAGGGGAATACTTCCCCTACTACGCCGCGCCGGCGGTCTATTGGCTTCAATGGCATTGTAACCATTTTTCGATCAGGTCACGTGTCCGTCTTACGAATTTTCATGAATTTTATGTTATTTATTTTTAGTAAAAATATCAATTTTTACTTAAAGCCTGAAGAAATATATGATCATGCACCATGTTGCGGAAATTCATTGGAACTAATTTCTTGCACTGACAATTATTTTACTGACAGAATGATATGCATGTGTGAGTGCTAGGCTGTCAGTGTCATAGTCGCGGTTTATTTGAATTACAGTACATTGATGTATTATGTATTCTACTAGATGAGCTATCTAGAACAAATTTTGTGCCCCATGTTTGGCGGTTGACAGCTGTCACTGAATCAAAGAGCAGCTTTAACAAAACAGACATGACACTGTTTTGACAAAATTCATATTCTGCCTAAACACATTTTGTAAGGAAATGTAATTAACTAAATAATTGTTTTATTTGTATCTAATGTTTATTTTGCTCCTTACCCTAGAGTTTAAGGAACGAATGGAGAAAAATACTATTTTTGCCGACAAGTGCCTTTAAATGCGAACTTTGAGGGTTAATGATCCATGATATTTACTTAAAATGACATTGATTTCCTCGCACGGATGAAATAAAACATTGTGTAAGTATGTATAACATGGGTGATATTTAGATATTTAAGTTTTAAATTGCCATCATAAAAATTTTTGCTATATATTTTACTCGCATTAACAATTTTAGCAAATTCGCCCTCGTTGTAAAATAAAAATATGTTATTAATGAACTAAACATTACGTAACGTACCTATCTAAAACATGTTTATTACGTAAATATGTTTATGCTGTAAATATGTATAGTGTAGGCACATATGTTGTTGCTTCTGCGACATTAATCTGTGCGCCAAGGAATATGGCGTCGCAACGCCAACATTAATATTTTAAATTAGTGTAACACCAATCTTTGCACTTACTTACCTATGAAACGTAATTCCATGGCTTTTATTACTATTTTTAGAATTATTTTTACAGTTTGTTATCATGCAAAAAGCCTTTACGTTTAGTATTTGATTTAAAAAAAATATTGACACCTGCGTGTTGTATATATAATAAATATAATAATAAATATTTTAGTGATTTTCACTACAACTCATGGGACAAATAATTTCTTAGGGATGTCATCTCCTGTTACTCAATGTTACAGTAAAGTGTTGAATATTAAATAACACAAGACAAAAATATCCCAAAATTATTCATAGTCAAGAGCGAAACATTGTAAATAGTGTATGTAATAAACAGCTGTAAATAATATGCTGGGGAAATGGAACTATTTCGCTGTGAAACATTTTCAAATTAACATCAGAGCTGACAGGTAAACAAATCAAGATGTCACATAGAGAAATAATACGCTCTATGGCTATACTGAACTGTTGCCATATAAATGAGAATAATAGCGCCCTCTTGACAATAATCATATATTTCTGGTCAGGCTTTACCTATATTTCGGTGAAAAGAAAACTAATTTCTGAATATATTTTGTCGCGTGTCAAATGCTTTTCTTGCGTTGTCAGTCAGCCGGGTTTTCTTAATTTATTTACTTTCGTCCTCCTTTTGACCAACTAACCTGTCAAATATGCCGGACGTAAACATAGTTCACAATTTCCGAACGCACCCCTCACTGTCAAGTTGTCAACCACTAAAATATGTAATATGGCCCACCGTTTGTCATTAAAATACGCGACAATCCGAATTTTGCCTATATATGTCTTCAATTCAACTGTTATTTTTTTACGCTTTTTCATTTGAGTATAATTTCATTCGGGTCTACCGTACCCCTCGACGGAATTATTAATATAGTAAATTTAGGTATTCGATCAGGTCACGTGTCCGTCTTACCTGACGGACACGTGACTTACTTTTCAACCTGAGAGTGTTGCCAACTCCGCATTTCAATCAGTGCTAAAACTATACTGAAATAAGTGCTAAAATAGTGCTAAAACTTAAAAAATTATGCAAAAAAATAGTGCTAAATAAAAAAAGTTATCCATTCGAATGTGTTTATTATATCTTCCAATGAAGCGAGTCATATAATATCAATTGAACTTCACTTGCGAAGCTCGATTGATCTTATTTAATTTAATAGTACTACGTACAGAAGGCTAACTTCCCTACAAAATCAATGTTTGACAGCATTTTCACAGATGAACGATGACACATGACGTCTCCATACAATTTTGCCTTTCGACTTCTAGGGTTGACAAGTACGCGATTAGTTTGATTGCTAGATCTGCCCCAATCTACCTAGACACCGCCCCTTATATTATGCTCTCTATCGGACCGTTTTTTCTAGTCACCTATGAACGACTGTTTTGCTCGGCGATTAGGTTCAACTGTGGTTAGGGAAATAGAGCAAAAGTAATGTCCGGTTCTCTACTGGTCCGGGTGTACAACTCCACTCCACGAAGTGACAGCTACGGCCTTGGTTAGTGATCGGATACTTTTCGAGGTTGTCAAAATCCCCTTCGTTTATTTGCAGTTAAGATAAAATATTTAAGTAGTTTATAGTAGTAGTTTTGTTTGTACTAAAATTACAGTTAAATTGGGCAAATGAGGTAATATATCAGACATTTATTTAGTTTTGTATTAAAACTACTGATAGCTTAGGTAGATCGAGGCAGATTGGAGCAGGTCTAACAATCATACTAATTCCATACTTGACTTGTCAACCATAAAGTCGAAGGCAAAATTGTATGAAGACCGCATGTGTCACCGTTCATATTTCAAAGTTCTGTCAAACACTGATTTTATAGGGAAGATAAGCATCTTTATGTAATACTACTAGCTATGATACCCGGCTTCGCTCGGGAGTTGATATGAGATTACGTGGTAGATGAAATAAAAAAACATACTATGACGTAAAAAGTAAAAAATATATTTTGAAAGCATTTTCTATATTTACATGTATTTACATTTTCTCATTATTTACACTACTTGTTTATAAACAACATTTTTCATTTTATTGTCCGGTGTATATATATATAAATTTTTCGAACTTCCTACTCTTGAGCAAGCTACATATAGCTGACCGTGAGAGAAGCAGGATTCTTTGAGGTTGATGCCACAATATTTCAAAGTTTGCCCTTGCGCTTTGTTAATTGTAAAACTAAAGGCTAATTTAATTGGAAACTGCAATCTTTTAAATTGAAATGGCAATTCAGAAGAGATCAGTGGTATTCTAGGTATAAATACTGTGTGTCCTTTGTTCTTTCCAGAAATAAGTTCAGCTTCAATGACATTATTCGATAGCTGTTTTACGATCATCCTCGTTCCATTACATAGTTTTGGGGAGTTGAGATTTCTGAGTAGTATGATTGGAGATCCAATTTTCAGACGAAGGCAGTGTAATGGCATTCCTGGTACTTGTAAAGAGTTTAGAAATTCAGTAGGGAAGTTGACACTTTCTTCAATGGATACCATCGTGTCGATCGATTTATATACTTTCTCTTCACCTTCTCTTCATTTTCTTTAGAATATTAAAATTGATATCTTCAACAATATTATTTTTAGTGGCCAAAATTGCTATTTGAAATAACCACTCTACGTTGGTATAGTTCTGAATAATATTTGGATAAATTTTGTCGATTAGTTCGTTTTCAGTAGTGGCTATGTTACAGAAATCACTATTGAGTTCAATGAGGCCGGTCGTTTGGTCAGTAGGATATGTACCTTCGCCTATTTGTAAAAGTATTTTAGCAAAATGTGCTGTTGTTTCATCTTTTGATAATTCAACCCTCATGTTTTTTGTTAATTGCAGTATTTGTACTTGCGGCCAGAGATGTGACTTTTTTAAGCATGCATTGATCTCGTCTGCTGGTGTTGATTTGGGAATAACTGGAAGTGTTTGTCGAAAATCTCTTGAGAGTATGAGTAGAGCTCCTCCCATCATTTCAGAGTTTTTTCGCAATTCTTGTAATGTTCTGTCCATGGCTTCTAGTGATTTTTTATGGGCCATGGTGCATTCATCCCAGAAGATAATTTTAGCATGTTTTAGAAGTTGACCACGTCCAGATGTTCCTGAGATTTTACATACCGGGAATTGTTGTTCGGCTATATTCAACGGTAGTTGTAAGGCAGAATGGGCAGTTCGTCCTCCTTCCATAAGTGTGGCTGCAATGCCGGATGATGCTAGTGCCAGTGCGATGTGTTTTTCAGCACGTATTTCCGCCAGTATTAGATTTATTAGAAACGTTTTACCGGTGCCTCCTGGTGCGTCCAAGTAAATAATTCCACCAGTGTTGTTATTTATTCGGTTCATTATAACGTTGTAATTTTTTTTTTGATTGTCATTGAGGAGTGGTTTGTTGTGAGCAATGTATTCAAGTAGTTCATTGACGTTGTAGCTTTTTTCCTTTGTAATTTCGTAGTTTAGCACACTGAAAGTATTTCTTTGTGGTGCTGGCATTCCAATTTCTACTAAGGTCTGGTTATTTATTGCTAAACATTTATCTTCTAAGCGAATGAGTGTTTCATTGAAGATGTCGTCATTGAATTCTATAGTCAGTTCTGGATTAGCTTGTCGGATTTGGTACAATATATCATCACTCATATTCCTTTTGAAAGAGTCCCATAGCTGTTTTGGGTTTGATGGGTTACATGTTGTTAGAATTATGGCGAATAACTCTCGAATTTGTTCAGCTGAAGCTGTGAGTGTGGCTTCTTGTAGTGTTAATTCCCAGTGGTTATCGTTTTCCAATAATCCTAAACGTTGACATGCTTCTCTGTAAGTCTGGCATATGTAGCCGTCAATAGTCCTGAGATCTGTGAAACTTGTTGGTCCCCGTATTTCGTGTAACAACATTCGGAGATAGAAACATTCGGCATTGTTTGGATGTACAGTGTATACTCGACCTATTGCGTTAGTTTTCATTATTTCTAGATGACCCTCTTCTGGCATTCCTTGTTTTCGTCGTTGAAAAATTTTCCTTGTTTTGTCCCACGTATAATAAATAGGGACGTCGACATACAGTAACGTCTTTGCGAATGGATCCGTTTGGCAAAGTTGGAAAAAAGCTGTTAATGTTGTGTTCTGAGGTGGTTCGCTTGCAATTTTTCTAGCCGAGTCTTTTGTGAAGTAAACTCTCTGTCCATTCTCCAAATGTACTGCTAGATGTTGCACAGCTGGTTCGCGTTCGTGTATGGGAAAACTAAAAATCCTCCACGCTGCTTCGTTACTGTTGATGTATCTTCCCATTTAGTACATGAGAATTTCATCATTTCTATTATTTTGTTCGCTATTTTGGACTATTTGAAATACTGCCATATCACTACCTTTGTTTACGTACTTACATATATATTTAATAGATTTTACTGAATTGCAATATTCAACGTTCATGTGTGCTTGGAACATTTTGGAAAGTAGTGGGTTATATGGTACTACCCATTGATTATCTATTTCCAGTTCGTCTCTGCCTTGTATTCGTATTTTTGCTGTGAAGCCACCATTTTTCGGTGATCGTCTTCTATATTTGGGATAGCCGTCATCTTCAGTTTTTGTATCGTCCAAGTATGGTTTTGGATATTTTTTTGTACATTTTCCATCACTCATGCATGGCGCATTGAAGTTTAATGGTCCACATGGTCCGTGAATCATGTTTTTCACTACTATATTGTATAGTTCCGGATCATTTTGTGGATTGGGAAATTCAGCTTGGATGATTTTGTCGATATCCGTGGGATAAATTTTATCGTGTAGCCATATGAGATTGTGTGAGTGAGGTAATCCTCGTTTTTGCCACTCGATTGTATACATCCAGCATCTAACGGTTCCAAAGATGTGGTATTTTGTGATGACTTCAATAAATCTTATTTGTTTTTGTCGAAAAACTCGGGCTATCATGTCGTGTCGATCCATGGAGGTTTGTCCGTATTTTAGTTGTTCTTTGATTTCTGGCCATGATGAGTTGCATGTAAATGTTATGAAGAGATCAGGTCGTCCATATTTCCATATTTTCTTACGTAGGTCATGGCATCTTGAGTATATTCGTGCATATGTCTTGGACTTCCTATGTATGATGAGGGTAAGATTACCATTGTTCCAATATCGTCAATATTGCCGTCATTTATGATCGCATCTCGAAGGTGGATGTATTCTTCTGTGCGTAGTTTCTTCTGATTCAGTCTTATGTAAAGCATCCGTTCTGCTTCTATTTTTGCGTACATATCTACCAGAAATTGTTGGAATAAACGGCGAGTGTTGAGAATGTGATTGTATATTTCATTGTCTCTGATCATTAAGCGGTAAGCATAGAACTCCTTGGAAGTGACTTTTTTGTTTGTTTCTATGCCTGTTTTAGGATGAATTTGTTTTATATTGAAATGATAACCATCCTCTCCGTGCAGAAATATTAACGGATATTGAAGAGCATAATATGAACGGTGTGTCTCTGCAATGCGTTGTAGTCCTTTTCTTCTTCGTTGTACAATTATGTCACGGCTTGTATTTTCATTGCCCACAATTACGATGGCGACTTCATCTATCTGAGGTGCATTAAATCTACGTTCGTGTTCTCCACGTGGTCTTTCGGCTCGAATTACAATTTTATAGTCATCAGAAATCATGCGGTCTAGTGTTGTTTTGAATATGTAAATCAGTTGATTGTATTTGTGTAAGATCCTCTGTACATCTTGGATTATTTCGCGTTTCAATCCAATAAAATTTGTACATCGTTGATCAATTTCGTTTTCTTCATTTCCGATGAAATATACTTGCAGAAATTTATAGTCATCGTTAGGCACTGGTAGTAACGATCCAATTTTGTGATAAATTTGCCCTTGAATTGAAAATACATATTCAAATTTGTCTCTATTAGTGTCAGTCGAAGTAACACCGAAAGAAGTCATTTGAAAGCAGGAGTTGTATGATCTTATATTTTGAAGAAAGTGTTTTGATTCTGGTGTTTCCCCGGTCATGTAATGTAGAAATTCCTGTGGAGGTGCTTCCAGTGGTGGTAATCGAATTTTTCCATTCATGCAACAGAGACCTGGTGTTTCTTTACTGAATTTTTTCGCGTGGCAAAATTAGCAAATGTTATTCATTTTTCCGATCACGACATATTTATGATCGTAATATTTCTTCGTCGGTTCGTAGTGGAATGCTTCCTTTGTTAGATTATCTTTTAAAATGCTCGATTCTTCAATACTTTTATTTTCTTTTCTTTCTTCGCTTTTTCCGCTTCTCAGGGTGCTCATTCTGGTTCGTTGATTTTGTAAACGTGCTTCGCGCTCTTCTTCCGTTTCATTTCTTCGATTTTCTTTTTGTTTCCGCCGTTTCGCTGCAGAACTGGCAAGATCTCCACCTCTTTTACGTCTAGGCATTGTATTCTGTAAAATATAAATTAAATGAACATTTTATAGACAAATATACCCAAGTAACACATCAAAGCAGTATAACGGCCGTCTTACAGCATATCTGTATGCTTTTAGCATTTTCAGTTCGTTTTATAGTAGCATTATAAACGTTTATAGTGCTGATATAGGTCTTAAATGGGCACGAATTACCCAGCTTGAGATCCTATACAGGTCATTTAATAGCATTACAGGCGCAATATGTCTGCGCTATTAGCATTATCGTTGTCATGGAAAGTGCCAATCGCATTAAAGAACCATTAGTACGCTCTATTAAGTTGCCAACTGCATTAAAGAAGCATTAATACGGCCAAAAAACTTGCTAATCGCAGTAAAGAAGCATAAGTACTCTCGATTAACTTGCCAATCGCAATACAAAAGCATTATACTAGCATAAGAGTGTAGTAAAATAAACCTTACGTCAATGCAAAAACGTCTCTAACACCGACGCAACAAATGTTATAATACAATGAACGTTGTGATTTAACTACTTTGTCTCGCAATATAAAATGGACGAAGACGGTACAAAAAACTGAATGAGTGACACGTCATATTTGTTTGCATCCTAACAAAATATATAAAAGTTTTTGACTCTTTTACGTTATTATATCCTTCAAATATTACTGCGCAATGTAGTTTACTGTAAATGTGTATATAAGTTTCATTGAAAATTTTCACGCGCCTTTGATTTATTGTGGTTTTGCTATAAAATATTATAAAAAGATATGCGTCAAATAAACAAAACAATTGTGTACTCGTAATCCTCGTATAGAACGAGTTTTGCATTATTAACAATAGTGTTGGTTGAGCAGTCTTAAATTAAGTAATTTCATTATTATATAGGTATTTTCCTTGTATAAATAGGTCCGTATGATTTTATTTTTAGGTTATAAATTATTTACAAAATGGCGTTGGTCTATATAGACGGAGAGCTAGCCACGTCGGATATGACACAATAATGAGAGCAACCAAACCCCTCTAGTCAGTTTGGTATACTATGCTTATTTCTAGATCTGGACATCTGGCAGCTTTAAAGTGGTGGAGGTCAAAGAATGCAAACCATTTCAAGAAAATAAATCCTAGAGATCTGGGTTTGATGCAATATTATGAGAAACTATACAAATACTATACAATATTAAGAGAAATTATACTAAAGTTTATGTTGGGAGAAAGTAGTGCCAAACGATGTATAATAAAATATAGTTCATAGTTTGTCGCCTACTGTTTTTGTTTCCGTTATAATCATACATCGGGGTTTTCGGTGCGGGAACGATTTGAGAAAGAGTAGAGATAAACAGATAGGTTGAGAGTTAGTCTGAGAAAATATCATATTATGCCTAATGAATAACTACCTCTCTGTGAATAGCTTACACATACACACTATGATACGAGCTTTTTTTCTTAGAGGCATGTTTGTATTGACTATTATATACTTAGTATTTTAAAAATGCAATTGCATATCCGAAATTTATTAACTAGATCTACCTAAGACAAAGACACGGTTTAATAAGTGTCAAATATTAATCTTGACGTCCGATATTTATGAACTATTTGATTATCTGAAGAGGTTGACAATGATCAGTCATTACATGAATTAATAAAAAAAATACTTGAAAAAATCATAGGTATATGTACCTACAATATATATACATAATAGTCAGCTATTACATATAAATTGTATATACCTATGATTTTTTCGATCAATTATTCATTAGGTAGAAACGTGCTAGAGTACATTCTGTTTTTTGTCAAACATTCCCGCACCGAAAACCCCGATGTATAAATAAGACATACGATTTCGATGTATAATACACAATATTTTTTGGTCTAACGTTTTTTTTATCGATTTTTGACCAGTTTTGAGTCGATATTCCAACATATTCACTATAGATAGAATTATAAGGCAAACGACTATCGGTTTTTGAATCTTTTATCTCCATTCTGTAGAGCCGGATCTTGAAATAAATGAGCCGTTATTTTTTTATGATATTTTTAAAATATGGTCTAAAAAAACACTTTTATCGATATTCGAATGGTGTAAAGAATCTTACATATACGTTATCTACATATTAGGATTCCTCTTTGATGTCTCTAAAAACTGTATAGAGATTTTAATTTTTAACTAATTAAAACAAAATTTATGACCATAAAACCACTTTTTCAGCCTAAACCGGTTCGACTTTGATGTCAAATATCTCGAAGACAATGATTATTGAAGTAAATATAGGATAATATATTGTTTAAAGCCGTTACTGATAATATGATAAGCTATATAAATCATTAGAAAACTAAGGGAATCAGATCTAAGGTCGTTGGCGCCAGGGAGCCCCTTAAAATATAGGCCCTGTCCTTTATAACTGAGACAACTTCGGCAATTTTTACCTAGTTTGGTATTACTATTTTCCAATTAAAACATTTTGCTAGTCTGTCACTGTGACCTCCACCCATTAAAAGCTGCCAGATGCCAGGATCTAGCAATGAGAATAGTATAGCAATCTAACCATTGCTGCTCTCATTATGGTGTCATATCTGACGTGGCTAGCTCTTAGTCCAATAGCAGCTCAGTGACCCTTAAAAAATGCCTTATTTATGCCTACAGCATTACACGTGAATAATTATGCTACTAAACAACATTAAGCATTTATTTATGCTATTGTAGAACCTAAGGCACTAAAACCGCTAAAAGCTGTATAGGGGCTGTTCATAAATAACGTCATCAATTTTTGATGATTTTTACCCCCCCCCCCTAAAATCATCCAACCCTCCCCCTGCCAAATAAAATGACGTCATTAAAAAAAATGCGTTTTAAGCTTAATTGTAAAATAAAAAACTATTTAGTAGATAATATTTTATAGCATTAAAAGTTTATAGAAACACGACTTTCATTCCTTTTTTTACACATTGATGATGTGATCTTCGGAATGACCGCCCCCCCCCTCTTACGTCATGCTACCATGAAATGACGTAATTTATGAACAGCCCCTTATAGTGAATTACTTGGCTTTATAATGGTTTATATTATTGCTATTATACTGCATTAGGAACGTATTACCTACTTATAAATGCTATTGTACACCCTAAGGCATTAAAAATAGCTGAAAGCTGTATAGCGAATTTACGTAGCATTATAATGGCTAATATTCATGCTCTTAAACAGCATTAAGCATTTATTTATGCTATTGTAGAACCTAAGGCACTAAACCAAACCGAAGCATTAGTGTAGCAAACCAAAACGCAACTGTACAGCATTCAGCTGTACAGTTGCATGTTGTTCGCTGCACTAAAACTAATGGCTAAACAAAAGCATTTACATATGCCATTATACAACCGTTATACAGCGTAAAGCATCATAAAATGCGATTGTAGAACCTAAAGCACTAAAAACAGCTGAAAGCTATATACCGGATTTACGTGGCATTATAATGGCTAATATTCATGCTCTTAAACAGCATTAAGCATTTATTTATGCTATTGTAGAACCTAAGGCACTAAACCAAACCGAAGCATTAGTGTAGCAAACCAAAACGCAACTGTACAGCATTCAGCTGTACAGTTGCATGTTGTTCGCTGCACTAAAACTAATGGCTAAACAAAAGCATTTACATATGCCATTATACAACCGTTATACAGCGTAAAGCATCATAAAATGCTATTGTAGAACCTAAAGCACTAAAAACAGCTGAAAGCTATATACCGGATTTACGTGGCATTATAATGGCTAATATTCATGCTCATAAACAGCATTAAGCATTTATTGATGCTATCAGTGTTGGCCGAACGTTAGTGTAATTGAAAATTAAAAATTGAAGATTGAAACACGTTAGTTAAAATTGAACACTAATAGTTTAGTGCAAATTGATTTCAATTAGAATTGAAATTAATTGTAACTAACGTGTTAATCCTTTGCGAATAACTAATAATTGAAGATATTTAATTTTTAGTCTTTCTCAAAAATTGAAACATTAATTTAATTTTTAGTGTAGATTCAATTGGTAATTGACATTAATAATTTAATAACTAAACGCGAATTTAGGTTAAGCTACGAGGTTTTGATTTTTGTTTCGATTTTGACTCTGGACTCGGGGGCTTGTATTAATAAGCAATGGGACCGGTATCCTAAGGGAGCGTCCATTAATCGCGTCATATTGAATAGGGGGGGGAGGGGGTCACGAAAAAATCAACAATGATCACCACAGGGGGAGGGGGGTCTGGACACATATCACGTGTATTTTTTTTGTTCCTTCGTGCTACTGTATTATGGTCAAAAAAAATAAAATTTATCAACTTTTAAATGAATCAATCGTCAAAACCAGAGTAGCGCGCGGATTTTTGCCTCGCAGCTGGAAAATTTAATTCTAGTGACGGGATTCATGAGGAATCAAGGAAACTGAAACCCCATAAGCAAACGTATAGCGATATTTTTAAATCTAAAAACCAAAAAATTGCATTTAAATAGTGCTATTTAGTGAAATAGAAACTGCTCGTGAAGATCCGAATGGAACTCCTCTACGACAAGGTTTTTGAAGTTAAAATTTATTTAGCGGGAATGTGCACTTTTTGTGATTGGGATTTTTTTTTTAATCGCGACAGGTCACGTGACCGACAGATTCATCAGATTGAAAATTCGTAAGACGGACACGTGACCTGATCGAATATTAATTGTAATAGTTCTGAAGTGTTAAATTTTTTATGTAATATAAAGTGTCATGTTTCTGTACGATAGCGCAATAAATGAATATTGTATTTTACCGCATAAATAATAGTACTTTTATACTGATAATTAAAGCAATTCGTTCGCAAAATTATTCCCTAACCATTCCAAAATATCAAAAATGCACAACGTTAATATTCAAGTTTTCACATCTGCCGGCACTCCTGGAGTGCACACCGTTTTTATTACGTCTTGGGACTAATTGTTATGAGATGCACTATGATTGTAAATAATTTTTAATGGCATTTGAGATATTATTTTGTGAAGTGTTTTTAGGGTTCCGTAGCCAAAATGGCAAAAACTTAACCCTTATAGTTTCGTTATGTCCATCTGTCCGTCTGTACGTCGGTCCGTCCGTATGTCACATTCATTTTACTCGGAAACTATAAAACGTATCTTAATAAATATTTGAACATAAGTTGTATTTTTGTGTGCCGCTACTTAGTTTTGTAGTAAAATTGCTGGAAAAGATATTTTTAGGGGGGCACTCCATACATGTAACTATTTGTAAATTTTTACTAAATATCAACATGATGCACATCACTCGATAGGTCTTTAAAAATAACATTGAGGTTTGTTTGAACATTTTTTTATTTAGTGCATATATTAAGAAAAAATCGCCCCGTAAGTCTAAAAAAAATCGTTTCTTTTGAACCGGAGATCCAAAAAATATGCAAAAAATTTAGAGCATTGTCGGTTTTAGAATTATTGAGTTTTATCCATAAAACTTCTTTTATAGGAAGATACTACCTTTTGATATTACTTTTTTATAATAGGTACGAGATCCTCCATTATGCGTGGTCCGACACGCACTTGGCCGGTTTTTTTCTATTAGAGATTATTTTATTTTATATGTATGTACATGTAGTTTAATTTTTTTACCCTTCACGTGTACGTAGGTTCACGTGTTAGAAAACTGTATTTACTTTAGTTAGCAAAAAATTACACGTCATATTGGACGGGGGGGGAGGGGTCCTTAAAATATCACCAAAGATCACCATGGGAGAGGGGGGGGTCTAAAACAAGCCAAAAACGTATGACGCGATTAATGGACGCCCCCTAAGATGGAAGTCATGCTGGACCCTGGGGATCCCTACTGGATCTCGGGTTTGGTGCATCATAGACTCATGCTGTTTGGGCTCATTCGACTTGTACTGATGAGCAGATGGTACCGGGATCAAAATCTGGAGCTCATGCTGGACCCTGGGGATCCCTACTGGATCTCGGGTTTGGCGCATCATAGACTCATGCTGTTTGGGCTCATTCGACTTGTACTGATGAGCAGATGGTACCGGGATCAAAATCTGGAGCTCATGCTGGACCCTGGAGATCCCTACTGGATCTCGGGTTTGGCGCATCATAGACTCATGCTGTTTGGGCTCATTCGACTTGTACTGATGAGCAGATGGTACCGGGATCAAAATCTGGAGCTCATGCTGGACCCTGGGGATCCCTACTGGATCTCGGGTTTGGCGCATCATAGACTCATGCTGTTTGGGCTCATTCCACATGTACTGATGAGCAGATGGTACCGGTATCAAAATCTGGAGCTCATGCTGGACCCTGGGGATCCTTACTGGATCTCGGGTTTGGCGCATCATAGACTCATGCTATTTGGGCTCATTCGACCTGTACTGATGAGCAGATGGTACCGGTATAGCTCCTTTTTACTTTTACTTTTACCTTTGACCTTTGACATTTGACCTTGACCTTGACCTTGACTTTCACTTTCACTTTGACTGTCACTTTGACTTTCACTTTCACGTTGACTTTCACTTTGACTTTCACTTTCACTTTCACTTTAACTTTGACTTTTACTAAGAAAGTAAAAGTTAAAAGGAGCTCCAGATTTTGATACCGGTACCATCTGCTCATCAGTACAAGTCGAATGAGCCCAAACAGCATGAGTCTATGATGCGCCAAACCCGAGATCCAGTAGGGATCCCCAGAGTCCAGCATGACCTCCAGATTTTGATACCGGTACCATCTGCTCATCAGTACAAGTCGAATGAGCCCAAACAGTATGAGTCTATGATGCGCCAAACCCGAGATCCAGTAGGGATCCCCAGGGTCCAGCATGACCTCCAGATTTTGATACCGGTACCATCTGCTCATCAGTACAAGTCGAATGAGCCCAAACAGCATGAGTCTATGATGCGCCAAACCCGAGATCCAGTAGGGATCCCCAGGGTCCAGCATTGGCTCCAGATTTTGATACTGGTACCCTCTGCTCATCAGTACAAGTCGAATGAGCCCAAACAGTATGAGTCTATGATGCGCCAAACCCGAGATCCAGTAGGGATCCCCAGGGTCCAGCATGAGCTCCAGATTTTGATACCGGTACCATCTGCTCATCAGTACAAGTCGAATGAGCCCAAACAGCATGAGTCTATGATGCGCCAAACCCGAGATCCAGTAGGTAGCCCTAGGGTCCAGCATGAGCTCCATCTTGTGATATTGGTCCCGACTTCCGAACCCGAGATGCAGTTTTAAAATTAATTATTAGTGTAAGACAGGATTAATTTAGTTACACTAACGTTAATCTAATTGACGGTTAGTGTAATTGACGACGTCACAAAATCAATGCGAACTAACGTTAGTAAAAATTGATGTTAGTGTAATTGATTAGTTACGGAATTAATCTTCAATCTTATTGATCAATTTTCAATTCTAATTGAAATTAACGGCCAACACTGGATGCTATTGTAGAACCTAAGGCACTAAACCACACCGAAGCATTAGTGTAGCAAACCAAAACGCATCTGTACAGCATTCAGCTGTACGGTTGCATTTTGGTTCACTGCACTAAAACTAAAGGCTTTAAAAAAGCATTTATACATGCCATTATACAACCGTTATACAGCTTAAAGCATTATATAATGCTATTTTAGAACCTAAAGCTTTAGTGATTTTAAACAGTCGAAAGCTGTACAGTTGCGTTGTGGTTTGCTGCACTAAAGCTAAAGGCTTTACAAAAGCATTTAGATATGCCATTATACAACCGTTATACAGCTCAAAGCATCATATAATGCGACAAGTTGCTCGGTGAACGTATATAAGAGTTTATACGGTCCTTAAGTTCGAAATAAGTTAACTATTCATATGTTATAATGCTTCCTGTGTTACGAGTACTTGGGTATTGTTACGTAAACGTGGAGCACGTTGCGACAAAGAAAAAAAAAAAATTTAATCTTCAAGCGGTCGCGCGATATTTTGTTTACGGCCAAAGTATTCAACGAAGATTCAACGCCGCGCGACTACTTGAAAGTTAAGGAAATTACAATTAAAAGAAAAAAAAAAAACCATTAGAATTAATTAAATACACTATTAAAAATACTCACATTTGATATTTCACAATAAAGGCTCACAGATAACTTTTTTCTTCTTCGCTTCGAAATCGAGAATTAATTAAACACACTATTAAAAATACTCACACGTGATACTTCAAAATAAAGGCTCACACACAGATAATTTCATTCTTTTTCGTTTCGAAATCGCTTGTTTCGCTGTTCAAATCAAACTAACTCTGGCGGGTGACACCGGGCTCTTATATATTCAGAAAGCTAGGCTCTAGGATATTCGAGAAAGTTGGCGCTAGGATATTCGAGAAAGTTTGGGAATAATCGTTCGTTTAAGTCCATATTGTGTACAATGAATGAAATTCAACTATTCGACAACAGATGGCGCCACTTTGGACAATGAATGAAGTTCAACTACTCGACAACAGATGGCGCCACTACACTTACTTTCCGAGTTGAAGGGTTGGAAAAGCCCTTATATCTTTAAAGACACACCCTTTAGGTTAAAACGGGAACTTTCTTGTTCGAGGGGGAATAAAGGGCTATCACACTATATAAGTCCCTTTATCGTGCTGGGACTCCTTTTTAAGTTTTATCGGCACGCACATTTTCTCAACTTAGTTTTATTATATATAATGATTATATTATTCTGTGCTACTACTACTGAAAATTTTGGTTTGACAGACTACAAATAAAATTTATCAAATTTTGGAAAATTATTTTTTGTAAAATCCCAATTTCCAAAAAGTGCTAAAAATTGTGCTAAGTGCTAAATGCAAAAAATTAGGGCTAAGTCAGTCTAAATAGTGCTAAATTTAGCCCCAAAAGTGCTAAATTGGCAACACTGAACCTGTCGAATCTGTCGGTCACGTGACCCTGTCGAATCTGTCGGTCACGTGACCCTGTCGCGAGTTCAAAATTTTTTCCTCATCGCAAAAAGTGCACAGCGCCGCTAAAGAAGTTTTCACTTCAAAAAGTTATTCCAAAATAAGTAAAAACTGCCGATGTTGTCTTACTTATAGTGAACGGGGCCTATATTTTAACATTAGAACAAAAACAATTGCGTATTATTTCGGAAATAGAAACAGTAGGCGACAAACCATGAATTACAT